>CM057338.1:751550194-756350194 GCA_030015575.1 Agapanthus africanus
GGGGGTGAGGTCGTGCTGTGTCTAGGAGAGCCATTACACAAAGTCCTTGGCCAAGGCAAGGAGATTTACTGGTAGGTATTCCAGTAGTATCTCAGGGTGTTCTGGGCTACACTCCGACACGACTTGTACCGCTTTTGGGGGTCTGACTTTTACCAACCCCCTAGGCCCGCCATGCGATACTCATAGACGAACGGACCGGACTGCACGGATATTGTCACTGACAGGCTCAGTAGGGTGTCAGGATGAGTTCGCTCATCGACGTCCCTTTTGGTCAATAGCTGGTGGCCCGTTACGTATTGGCTTATACCTCTGACGTGCTAGTGGTTAAATCCACAGCCATAGTATTGACGAGTCTTTAGAGTCCACCACACTTTCAGTTACTCAAGTTTCGGGCGAAACGCTGTAGAGGCCGTATGGAGATATGGCAGGGTCCGATCAGATACGTGCGGTATTGCACGGATCAGGATCGGACGGTTTGTACTAGTAGCCGTATAGGTATATGGCAGGGTTCGATCAGATACGTGCGGTATTGCACGGATCAGGATCGAACGGATATTACTAGCCGGCTTTGGTTTAAGCCGGTCCTAGTTTAGTACAGTGTAGATTTTGTCTCTTTGCATTTGTATCCGGACGGAATACAGATGCGGGTGTGTATGCACAGTATCGGGGTTTTCCTGTAATTTATTACGGGACCAGTTTTCTGGAGTTGCCAGTTTGCATTCCGTTCCGGCCGGTTTTCCTTTGTTCTTTCCCGGCCGGACTTTTCCGATGGAGGGGGTTATTTGCAATTGTGCAAATAATCTTTGTGGAGGGGGTTTCTTGCACTTGTCTTGATTATGATAGTTTTCTTTTCTTTGCACCATAACTTGCTTTGACTTGTGATTTGATGAGGGTATGGTTTGCAAAAGTGCAAGCATGGTGCATGTTTCTTTGTCCCTTGGATGTGGTCACCTCTTCCATTCTCCTACACTCACCTCCCTTAAGGTTTCATATTCATTCCTCCTCCTTTTCTAAGTTCATAAGTTTTTCTATGGTTGAGTGAGAAGAAAAGAGAAGGAGAGAGCTTCATCCTTGAGAGTGATTCTTGATCTCTTTTCATGCCAAGAAAAATGAAAGCACCATTTTTCATACCTTCATTCCTCCATCTTCAAAAGGCAACCAAAACCCCAATGAGACATAGACCCTACACTTCCTACAGCACATCTTGAGCATGTCGAGTTGCCGGCTTCATGCTCGAGTTGCCTCGGTATTGAGGCGGGAGCCCGTAAAAGACGAAGGCGATGTGGTGCCCTTTCCGACGAGGAGGAGACGGACGGAGATCCCGCGAGGAGATCGGAGTGGAGATGAAGACCGGAGGACTTGGATCGTCGGTATACATCTCTTCCCTTTCTTATTAGTAGCTTAGACTTGTTAATGGTTACGATCCGGAGTTTAGTGCGCGGTGGTGCCGGTTTGCAAAGTCCGCAAAATTTAAGTTATTCACCGCTTCCGCATTCCGGCGTAGGATTGACGGCCGGGGCGCCGCCGTGCACTTACAAGAGGAAGTGTTGGAATTCAGGCCAAACAAAGAATCTACCATCACTGTAGTAAAGAAACAAAAGGTGAAGAAAAATAAGCAAAAGAATGCAAAGGATCTCTAGCTCATCCAATAAGCAAGGAGCGGCACTTTATTCCCATATATGATCGGAGCTTTATCAGCCCCAAAGGATACATTGAAGGAGTTTCAAAACAACTATACAATATCGACATACAACTAGAGAAGATGTTAATGAGGAGTGTTAGAGATCAGACATAGTACTATTAAGTTTTCTAAAGAGCAAGAATTCTTTAGATCATTCTTAAAGTTTCTAGAAACTTCAAGATAACATTTATCAACTTTAAAGAAGAATCTTGTAAATTGGAAGATGGTGGAAGATGCACAAGGAAAGTTCTAGAAAAGGCAAGTAGAACGCTCTTAGGCCTATGCAGAAAGCTCTTTTAAAAGTACTGTAGGACTGTTCTTGAAAAAGCCATGTATTCCTATAAATACCTTAAAGGGAGGCCTACGGAGTTCAAGGAATATATAATGTGTAAGTCTACGCTAGCGCCCCGGCCGTCTACAGACGCCAAATGCGGAACAAAAACTTTTTAACTGGCGCTATCGTATACTTTAACCCGGATCTGCAATTATTGCTAAACTAACAAACTGTAAAGAGTGTAGAAAGGTTATACCGAACGATCCGAGTCCTTCGTTCTTTAACCATCATCCCACGCTCCGTTGCGGCTGCTCCGATCTCGTCGATCTCTGATCTGCTCGTCCAGGTGGCACCACATCACTGATTCTTTAAACGGGCTCCCGCCTCTGACTTGAGGCAACTCGGTCGTCAAGTTTGCTAGAAGAGACGGCCAAGAATGATGTAGAGAATGAGTGGATGACTTTGTCTCGTTCCGTCCAAAGCTATGGACGGACGGTTAATGAAGTTGCCGTGGGAATCGGGTGTTGGAATGAAATGAGCTGTGAAATTCCATACACCCCAAATGCTATCATAATCTTTTCACAAGTGAAAACCATCAAGTGAGAGTGAGAGAGGAGGGGCCGGCCATTTATAGGTGGAGGGAGGTGAGTGTAGGAGAGGGGAGAGTAACCATAAGACTAAATATCATGAACAAATATCCTTAGCTAAACAAGAATCATTAATTTCAAAGGATGAGTCATAATAACACATCATCTAACCATTAATGCAACCAATGAAAACACAACACCAATTAATCCTAGTCACCTTATCTAGATGCTTCTAGAACACTGACTCACCTCATCTGAAGAAAAGATAAATCCGTCTTTAACCGAATGTTAAAAGACGGCTGATAGAAAACTGGAAACTGGCAACTTCCAAAAGTGATCCTGAAACGACTTTCAGGATAACCCCGTATCTGTATAAATATACCCGCACTTGTATTACGACCGAATACAAATGCAACTGAGATAAAGATATTATACCTACTCAATATAATACTCGGATCCGGCTTAAACCAAAGCCGACCAGTATCATCTGCCCGAAAAATAACACGTGCGTAAACGCACGTGCATTTTCCGAACCCTGCCATAAAACCATACGGCCTCTACAACGTTTCGCCCGAACTTGGAAAACTGTCTGTGGGGAACTCTAATGACTCGTCAGTACCCTGGCAGTGGGTTTAACCACAAACCGTCAGCGGCACTAGCTATGCGTAACGGCTGCCCACGGACTGACCTCAAGGGAAACCGATGAGCGAACTCAAGGCAGGCCGATGAGCGAACTCATCCGGAAACCCTACTGAGCCTAACAGTGACAATGTATATACAGTCCGGTCCGTTCGTCTATGAGTATCGCATATCCGCCTAGGGGGCTAGTAACGTCAGACCCCCAATAGCAGTATAAGTCGTGTCGGAGTGTAGCCCAATAACACCCTGAGATACTACTGGAGTACCTACCAGTAAATCTCCTGCCATGGCCATGGACTATGTGTAATGGCTCTCCTAGACACAGCACGACCTCGCCCCCAATACCGGGAGAGACGAATCCCCTGCCGATCCGCTCACGTGCCTCCATATGGCTCGGGACTGTACCCAAAAGCTACCTGTTTGCACGACTCCTTTGAGCCGTGGTAGGGTAGAAATCAAAGCACAGTGGGAACTCACACGAGACAAATGACGACCTCAGGTCGATGAACTAACCTGTACACATGTCACCAGGGAACTGCTATCTGACGATAGGTATAGTATTAACTAGCAGATTCCCGGCGAGTCCTGTCCGGTGTACTCATAACCCAATGAGCACCTGTATACATCTTAGGTGATCCAACTGACACCAGTGGCTTGTGAGACCGGCCACCGCCCCTCGTCGGGGTCTCGACTGTATACACTAGTCTACTCCGGAGTATCGATGCCCTGTCTCGAAACTCCCACGACTAGGGACCACAATTAAGGATATGCATATAAACTACCCAACTCTCACGTATATGATCGCCATCATACTGTTGGTAGTAAAGCAAGATCCTAAGGGCTCTATCAAAGTGTAACATGCAATCAGTCACCTGAACATGTACACGACTGATAAAGGCAAACCAGATAGCATACTATCATCTCGAGTAAGACTGTTCTACCGGTATAGGTCCTCCGCAATCATTGCAATCACGTACCTGCGATCCAATAATTGACTATGAGGGCACTATCTCCAACAATCTCCCACTTGCACTCAAAGCTAATTATTGCGATGTCGACTACTCACAGCCCGTGTGAAACCGAACATCCAACTCCTCTACTAATCAGTTTCACAAAGCCCGTTTGTAAAACTATTGTGTTCAAGAAATAGCCTCAGTGAGTGGATCCGCCTAGAAGTTTCTTTCTATATCTCTCTAAATCTCAAGTTCGCGGAGAAAGACATCTCCCGAATCGAGTAATACCTGTCTTAGAATATGTCTGGATATCTGATGGGACCTGGTTCATAAATGAACTCCAAATCCAAACTTCTTAGACTGTATCGATCACTGAACCTAATCAGTATCGGGCACCATGCCTCCCACAGTATCCTCTTGGACCACCTGTCCATAATACTGTCCCTCTTCGTCAGAGGGAAAAACTGTAACTCTGATAATCACTCTGTCATCCATGTCACCTTTGAAGCTTGGAACGATAACCGTCTCCCGAAGGAGGCTGTCGTCATCAAATCCGTAGAACATCCACTTATGTTCTAAAACTGCTTCCTTATGTCTCTCCAGGATTGGATTAATACAAACTTATCGCATCTAGTGCAAAAACAACATTTGGTGTGGTACTTGACATCTCATGATTGACTCAATTGCCTAAGCAAGTGATCTGCCAATCATGCACTTCCCTCTCCCCTTTAGTCTATACGACACCTTTAGAGAGGGTGACTCCATCACCTGCAGGTACACCACCATGCTAGGAGTCAACTATTCTAAAAACCATTAGAATATCTGTCAAAGTACCCACATTGGGAAACTACCCAAATCCAGATCTAAAACCATAGATCCAGAAACCAGAATGTCAAATATTATATCCATATCCTGTCTGGAGAAACAACTGTGTGACGACCACCGTACAACCGATCGTAGTATAGAAATTTTACTTCCTACCCTGTGTATGTCATTCAAATACCATGACATCACACCCTACTACCTTCTTAACAGATCCATCCCCTTATTCTGATTGAAGTCAAACCCATGACTGTCACATCAAAAATAGATGATCTATCTCCGCTATAACTGCTCTAGTCTATAAATAGACATAAGCTACTTGCCCACTAAACTTCCGCTGCTCCCACTGACTACGAAAACCCTCCTACCGGTCTCATATCCTGGAACAACAGTAGTGTCAAGTCTGGGTAGATAATAACCTCCCTGTCACCGTCCTTGAGGCTACCGAAGTACCTCTCGGGTGTCTAAGGTTACCCACCATATCTGCGGAGTGGCTATTGGAATGTCAAACCTGATTGAATATATAGGTCCTATTAAATTTTCCGTAATCGTTCGCAATTCTGGAATCACTTCCAGTTCTACCATACTCCCACTACTGTTTTCTGAAAAAGATCCATTTTAGTAAAACTGTGGCGAGTCAAGAACAATATCACTATTGATCTTCCAAATGGTAGAATATCAACCCTCGTCATAGCCAGGGTCAACCCACAAACAGCCATTACAGAAACGTGCCCTGAGTTATCCAGAGTCTGGTTTTAAGCATAAGCTGGACAACTCCCCGTACCTTAACATCTTTTAAGGTACGATCCATTCTATATCCAATACAGAAACTTTGGCACTTATTTAATTGGAACCATATTCAAATCATGCAGCTGTCTCCAGTGCATATCACTTTAATGGAAAGAGGCCAATCAGCATTACTCAACTTAGGAATCCATCCAATTATGAGTAACCTGAAAGAGAAACACGTTTCTCAAAACCATCACTATCATCTGAATACCAATCACAAGAATCTACATCTTCGATCTCTTTGAAGAATCCCGATACTTGTGATACCTGGTTCTCTACTTTATTCTTATACCCACAACTTCTCAAAACTTAGACCTTGTATTTCTTCGAAACACTTGTCTAAATACTAGAGAAGTTATAAGTAAACAGAACATAGTACGAGGACCTACCCCTTTGTCCTGAAGGACACTTGGACAATATACAATACTCTATATAAGTCCGCTGAGTTAAACAACTCAAAATCTGTGCGTCGTAGGTTGAAAACTGTATCCTGGCGACTTCCTCAAATATCACCAATTACAACGAATTCCGATATAATGAGGATGATCACCTAATTCCCAATAACTTACTCCCACTCATCATCTGTAAAACCATACATATATGAGAATGAAACCTGGTAAATACATACCCTTGGAGTAAGTATCCAATCGGGAAAACAGTTTTCCTTTAACAATGCACTGAAACATGAAAATGTTTCGTAGGGGTATCCTGGTATTCATAGCAATGCCTCTTCCATAATCCAATTCATGACTTCAACCGTATATTTTATTGCCATCTCTCCAAATCCCTTTATTTGTCTTTAGTCGTTACCTTCTGTACACCATCGTTAGGCTAAATGGTTTTCTTCCTTCCCTACCGTTCGGCACCAGCCTATGGTTTGGAAGAAGACTATCCAGTAAGCATAATAGGTGTACCCTCCTAAACCAAGGAGTACTCACATCTTGAGAGAAGGTGATGATAAAAGACAACTGAATAATACCTTATTCTTTTAAAGGTGAAATAGGAGTGGCGATGAAGTACGCGGTTTTGGTCGTGAATGATATCAGTCGCAATTTACTTTGCCCTCTTTTTAATCCCTTTATTTTGTCTTTACATATTACCTTCTGCACACCCTACTTAGGCTAATTGGTTTTCTTCATTCCCTACCTTTCGGCACCAGCCTATGGTTTGGAATAAGACTATCCAATAAGCGTAATAGGTGTACTCTCCTAAACCAAGGAGCTCTCGCAACCTGAGAGAAGGTGATAATAAAAGACAACTGAATAAACCAATTCTATTTCTCTTGAACCTGGATCCATCCTCGAAGAAGTCCCTTTGAGTTCGTATATAACCATACGATGGATCTATCCAATGGAAGTGGATATCCGTAGTAAAACGGGTGTTCTGAGAAATGCAAAGGGTAAAAGAAGGAGTGGCAATGACTTATGCAACTCAGACAATCCAAAAAGCCAGTATTTTAAGAAGGTTCGGTCAACCTGGTCACTGAGTCATAGTCTAGGGTCGGTCAAAGGTCGCTGCCAAAGAGAGAGAGAGAAAAGAAACACTCTGCGTGCACTCTAACCTAGATCAGAATGGTCATTACTTTATCTAATCCGGAAACCTCCCACTGTCCTGTCAAATTCTCCTCCAAACTTAAAGAAGAATCAATCGGGATCACCCGAAGAGTAAACCAACTCATCAGTGGGAATCGGGATCCAACTCTCATCGCATGATAACGTGACGGAATCCACTCGCGTTATCACACTCCAGAAGGTATGCGCACACTTGGCAAGTTTCAGTTTCTTTAGAAACTCCCGATGTGATTTTTGCCCCATGCTCTTATGATCGTGACTAAGGGCCAACCCATCATAAGTCACATGTCAAGTTCTTCCCATCATTATCTTGTTAATTTGAACCCACCCGTACTCGCCCTTGACTAAGGGCCAACAAGGTTGTACGACTGTCCCAAACCAACGCATCTATCTATGCAACATATGAACACCCCAGCAGCTACCAATCACTATGTCCTAGCTAAGGGCCAGACCAACATAGCTTGAATACTACTGACCATTCACATGAAATGACGGAGGGCTACGGTTGGTTTTTGGCGAAAAACCTTTAACGTAGTGAACTTGATATCGCTGAAGGAACCTGATAGCTTTTTAAAATATAGTGGCGAAAACCTTTTGCTAAAGAGGTCATTCCCGGTGAAGGGATCTCGGCTCTTTCCTCGTGGAATGAGGTGCAGGATATTCCACTGAATACCGCTATGCAAAGCAACTTGTAATCGACTATAGTGAAGTTATTACCCTGACGCAAACTTCTGCCCAAGGGGTCAGTCCCGGTGAAGGGATATCGGCCCTTGCCCCGTCGAATGAGGTGCAGGATATTCCACTGAATACCGCTATGCAAAACAAAAGGAAACGTCTTTGCAATAACACTTTTTAAATTGTTCCAACAACATCAAACAGGTTTGTTTTACTTTGCATTGATCAGAATCAACGCAGTCCCATCAATCAATCACACCAGAAAAGAACGAAAATAAAATGTACGTATATGCCATCCGCATTCGTCACTGGGTCCCGTCATCACCCGTTAGGTTACTTAACTAACGACAGAGCGGGGACTGGACTAGCGCGGGTGTAAAACATATACAACATCTAATAGTATATAAGCCAATATACAATAATCGCTCTAGGCGTGATAATATGCAACATTACAGAAAAGTAATAAGCATCATAGAACAATACAGATATCTGGGATCCCCGGGTTTCACAGAGCCGCTGCTGAAACCCGACGTTCCCCTGTCGTGTGGATAGCCTGTGCAATGAAACCTAGACCCCTATGGGTGCGGCAAGTTACCCGCCAAAACCTGAAGCGAGGTAGTCCCCACCAGCATAGTGAATGGAACACCCGGCACTTCACGGAATCCGGTAAATTGAGCACCCCTCCTTGGGTCAACCTGTACCCCCTACGAGTGCGGCGAATAGTCTGCCAATTCTAGAGTGGGACCCCTCTGCCTCTCAAAGCCATGAGATGCGGACCCGTTGCCCTCCAGAACCCGGCTATCCGTGCACTCCGTCGCGGGGCAAAACCTAGTACAGTAATGAAAAATAGTACAATAGGTACATCGACCGCAACCTGGTCGTACCCCAAAAGAATATTATACAACAGGCAGTGACGGCAGTCCACATGTTGGACGCTCGCCCCGCAATATCAAATGTACAAATAAACTCAAACTGTACTACCATTGCACACTGCTATCCACCACGACAAATCCGCAACATCACAGCACAACACAGAACATCAACGCGAATGTCACGTTCGCAAACCCTTCTAAAAGAACTATAGCAATCAGATGCGGTTTACCGATCAAATGACATTCCCGGTCGGAGATATAATGTAAGCACTGTAAACTAACATGTTTAAATTTCGATCGACTAAATATCACAAAGTGGGCCCCACGCAAATCTGGAGAACAGTAACAAAACCTGGGCCCAAAATATATATACCAAAAACCCCCAAATTCCAACAAGGAATGCACTGTAGAAAATTGAGTGAGTGATCTCACTTTTCTGCGGCGGATCCGCGGCAAAACCCTAGCTAGGGCCGCGGATCCGCGGCTGAACAGTGGAATTACTTAGTCGGATTTCTGCAGTATTCCTAAAAAACCCTGCACAGTTTTCTGAGATGTGTGAAATATTTTTAGGACACCGTTTAAAATCAACAGAAACTGTCAAGCTTGGATTTTGCAGTTTTTGATTTCCGGTTCGATCGATGTTTTAAACGCGTTAGCACAAGTTAGTATAGCAAAATGGTGAGGCTCTGATACCACTGTAAGTCTACGCTAGCGCCCCGGCCGTCTACAGACGCCAAATGCGGAACAAAAACTTTTTAACTGGCGCTATCGTATACTTTAACCCGGATCTGCCATTATTGCTAAACTAACAAACTGTAAAGAGTGTAGAAAGGTTATACCGAACGATCCGAGTCCTTCGTTCTTTAACCATCATCCCACGCTCCGTTGCGGCTGCTCCGATCTCGTCGATCTCTGATCTGCTCGTCCAGGTGGCACCACATCACTGATTCTTTAAACGGGCTCCCGCCTCTGACTTGAGGCAACTCGGTCGTCAAGTTTGCTAGAAGAGACGGCCAAGAATGATGTAGAGAATGAGTGGATGACTTTGTCTCGTTCCGTCCAAAGCTATGGACGGACGGTTAATGAAGTTGCCGTGGGAATCGGGTGTTGGAATGAAATGAGCTGTGAAATTCCATACACCCCAAATGCTATCATAATCTTTTCACAAGTGAAAACCATCAAGTGAGAGTGAGAGAGGAGGGGCCGGCCATTTATAGGTGGAGGGAGGTGAGTGTAGGAGAGGGGAGAGTAACCATAAGACTAAATATCATGAACAAATATCCTTAGCTAAACAAGAATCATTAATGTCAAAGGATGAGTCATAATAACACATCATCTAACCATTAATGCAACCAATGAAAACACAACACCAATTAATCCTAGTCACCTCATCTAGATGCTTCTAGAACACTGACTCACCTCATCTGAAGAAAAGATAAATCCGTCTTTAACCGAATGTTAAAAGACGGCTGATAGAAAACTGAAAACTGGCAACTTCCAAAAGTGATCCTGAAACGACTTTCAGGATAACCCCGTATCTGTATAAATATACCCGCACTTGTATTACGACCGAATACAAATGCAACTGAGACAAAGATATTATACCTACTCAATATAATACTCGGATCCGGCTTAAACCAAAGCCGACCAGTATCATCTGCCCGAAAAATAACACGTGCGTAAACGCACGTGCATTTTCCGAACCCTGCCATAAAACCATACGGCCTCTAAAACATTTCGCCCGAACTTGGGAAACTGTCTGTGGGGAACTCTAATGACTCGTCAGTACCCTGGCAGTGGGTTTAACCACAAACCGTCAGCGGCACTAGCTATGCGTAACGGCTGCCCACGGACTGACCTCAAGGGAAACCGATGAGCGAACTCAAGGGAGGCCGATGAGCGAATTCATCCGGAAACCCTACTGAGCCTAACAGTGACAATGTATATACAGTCCGGTCCGTTCGTCTATGAGTATCGCATATCCGCCTAGGGGGCTAGTAACGTCAGACCCCCAATAGCAGTATAAGTCGTGTCGGAGTGTAGCCCAATAACACCCTGAGATACTACTGGAGTACCTACCAGTAAATCTCCTGCCATGGCCATGGACTATGTGTAATGGCTCTCCTAGACACAGCACGACCTCGCCCCCAATACCGGGAGAGACGAATCCCCTGCCGATCCGCTCACGTGCCTCCATATGGCTCGGGACTGTACCCAAAAGCTACCTGTTTGCACGACTCCTTTGAGCCGTGGTAGGGTAGAAATCAAAGCACAGTGGGAACTCACACGAGACAAATGACGACCTCAGGTCGATGAACTAACCTGTACACATGTCACCAGGGAACTGCTATCTGACGATAGGTATAGTATTAACTAGCAGATTCCCGGCGAGTCCTGTCCGGTGTACTCATAACCCAATGAGCACCTGTATACATCTTAGGTGATCCAACTGACACCAGTGGCTTGTGAGACCGGCCACCACCCCTCGTCGGGGTCTCGACTGTATACACTAGTCTACTCCGGAGTATCGATGCCCTGTCTCGAAACTCCCACGACTAGGGACCACAATTAAGGATATGCATATAAACTACCCAACTCTCACGTATATGATCGCCATCATACTGTTGGTAGTAAAGCAAGATCCTAAGGGCTCTATCAAAGTGTAACATGCAATCAGTCACCTGAACATGTACACGACTGATAAAGGCAAACCAGATAGCATACTATCATCTCGAGTAAGACTGTTCTACCGGTATAGGTCCTCCGCAATCATTGCAATCACATACCTGCGATCCAATAATTGACTATGAGGGCACTATCTCCAACATAATGTAAGCAAACACTATCTTAATATGACCATTTTAACATGCATCTTAGTATAAATCAAAATTATTATGTCATTATTTAAATTCCTTAAATTTAATGCATTAGTAGATCAAAAAAAGCTTAAAATTAAACCAATTAATAAAAATGGACATAATCAATATTAATCTTACTTGAAAATTGCATTTTCATTGAATATGCCAAATTGATGGAGCTCAGAATTTCCTTCAGATGATGTCCTCCGCCGATCCTGCGATGGAGGTCTTTGACGACTGAGATTTGGTTTGGGAATTGTTGAGTGTGGATCTCAATGGGTTGGTGTTGGACGCCAAGCTACCTGCAAAGAAGTCCCAGGATGGGTGACCACCATAGGAATTTCCAACGATCAAGTTAGGGCCGAGGTATAGGTGCAAAGTAGCGGCGTATTGGAAATAAATTCGAGATACCTGAGTCGTCTGAGAGAGGGGTTTATATAGGGGTCACGTGGAGCGAGCAGGCGCGAGATCATCGCCGTCAGTTATGCCCAGCATTATCCTCGCCTTGAATGGAGGGATGCGCCCATTAATCGAAGGATACGCTAGCGTGGGACGCAGATCGTGGGGAGGCGGATATCTCGTGTTGACGATATACGCGGAGTCGTTGCGGGACGCATGGGATCCGCATTCCTGGTTGATCGAGGGAAGCCGAGGAAGTAGTGCCAAGTATCTGCTTATCTTCATTGATGATTTTTGAACAAAAATTTTGGGTCTACTTCTTGAAGCATAAAAGCGAAGTATTTACTACGTTCAACCAATGAAAAACGTTGCTTGCAGATCAAGAGAAGGAGGACGGACAATGGGTTAGAGTTTTGCGGTGAAAATTTCAATGATTTCTGCAAAAATGAAGGGATAGTTTGGCATCATACCGTTATCTACCCACCACAGTAGAATGGAGTCGCGGAGCGGATGAACCGGACTCTTTTAAAGAAAACGCGTTACATGTTTTCCAATACAAGGCTCGGAAAGGAGTTTTAGGTAGAAGCAGTAAATACGATTGCTATATTTGAATCGGTCAGCTCATACATCGCTAGGTAGTAAGACACTGGAGCAGGTATGGTCGGGAAAACACGCTGATTATTCAACACTTAAGGTATTTGGTTGGCCCGCTTATGCACATTGCCATGAAGGCAAGTTGGATTCTCGAGTGAAGAAATGTATATTTTCTGGTTATGCTACCGACGTTAAAGCTTATAGATTGTGGTGTTCGGATCCTAAGTCGTCTAAATTTATGATTAGCAGAGATGTGACTTTTGATGAATCTGCTATGTTGAAGCCGAAGAACAAGCAATCTCCGGTTGTAGACGATTCAAGGAAGGACGTACCAAGAGTTGATATTGAGGTCGGTGAAAGCTCGGATTCGCTGGAGAACTCTCCTTCACCATTGTCTGAAGAAGCTCATAATGAGCATGTTGGATATGTATGCCCTAGAAGTCTGTATTGTATAAGATGCTAGGGATATATATGTACAGAAACAATCTTGCTCAATATGATAGTACGCTATTTGGTTTATCTTCATCTTAACATGTGATGTGTTGTATTTCATATCTTGTATACATGTTGATGAAGCCCTTAGGATGTAGCTTTGACTACCAGGATTATGATGTAGATCATACTAGTGGAGCTTGTGTAGTCTACAAGCACATCCTTTAATAGTTCCTAGTCGAGCGAGTATCGAGACAGGGCATCGATATTCCAGAGTAGACTAGTGTATATGTTTCTTGACCCTGGGGCGATGGTTGTGTTGGGTTACGGCAGCGCCCCGGCCATCAAACCGTGGACAAATGCAGAACAAAAAATTTCTAAACCGGCGCTACCATGACCCGATGCCCAGATCTAACCTAAACCCTATACTAGCAAGCAATATAAAGAGTTAGGAATGGTTATACCGAGTTGATCCGTGTCCTTCGGTCTTCAAGCTTCATCCCAAGCTCTTAGAGGTTGCGGATCGAGTTTGGTTGCTGGTCTTCCTCCATCTACGATGATCCACCTGAGGGAAACGGCGCAAGTTTCAGCCTCATCAAGCAGGCAACCGACACTTCAAGATTGCTTGCAATGGAGAGTGGAGGTGTAGGAATGTGTCACTATCTATTTTCTCTCATCACAAATGCTCCATGAGCAACTCAAGAAGATGAAGAGGAGGTGAGGAAACATGTGGCATGAGCAACTAAAGAAATGTGCTAAATATTTTCTCCAAGTGAGATTGAATGAGTGAAGAGAGCAAGTAAAGAAATAAAGTGGAGAAAATAAATGAGCAAGCCCCATAGAGAATGTGGCAGCCCCCCATCTTTTTTTCCAATCATGCAATGAAAAAAAATCTCCATCAATTTTCCAATAAACAATTGCATGCCATACCTCTCTACATGCCATGACCCATGCTCATGCCAACTCACCCTCCACCTCATTTCCCAATTGATTTTCTAAAATGAAAATCAATTAATGAGGTGGCCGTCTTCTAGAAACAATTCCGTATAAAAACGGAATACAACCTGGTATACGTATCGAAATACATATACGCGTATTCGTACCAAAATACAAATAGCCAAGAGAAAATGAATAGTGAACAATAATACTAGAATACATAAATATAAATACATATATATAAATTATTAAATCAAAACCTGATTTAATAATCCGGCTTAATCCTAAAACGCTAGTATTATCAACCGTCCGATTAAAGTCTGTGCAGCCTGTACACATATTTAATCGGACATCTGTATGTACCAACATACGTCATCTACACCATATCGCCTAAACCGTGAAAACCCTCTGTGTGGGACTCTAAAGACTCGTCAATACGCTGGCAGTGGGTTTAACCACAAGCACGTCAGCGGCACTAGCTGTACGTAACGGCTACCCAGGTATTGAGCCAAAGGAAGACCGACGAGCAAACTCATCCAAACCCCTACTGAGCCTGACAGTGACAATATCCGTACAGTCCGGTCTGTTCGTCTAAGAGTATCGCATATCGAGTCTAGGGGGGTGGATAATGTCAGACCCCTAATAACGCGATAATTCGTGTCGGTATGAAACCCATCACCACAAGAGAAACTACCGATCCTAGATCAGTAATTCTCGACTACCTTAGCCAAGGATTTCCGGTGATGGCCACCCGTGCACTGCGCGACATCAACCCCCAATACTGGAAGAGACGAATCCCCGACAATCCGCTCACTGCCTCCATGTGGCTCGGGACTGTACCCAACTAAAACCTGTTTGCACGACTCCTTTGAGCCGTGGCAGGGTAGTAATCAAAGTACAGTGGGAACTTACACGAGAAAAATGACGATCTCAGGTCGATAGACTAACCTGTACACATGTCACCTGGGAACTGCTATCTGACATAGGTATAGTACCAACTAGCAGGTTTCCGGCGAGTCCGTCCAATGTACTCATAATCCAATGGGCACCTGTATACTATCTTAGGTGAACAAACTAACACCAATGGCTTGTGAGACCTGCCCACCACCCCTCGTCGGGGTCTCGATCAGTATACACTAGTCTACTCTGGAGTATCGATGCCCAGTCTCAAAACTCCCATGACTAGGGACATTTAAGGATGTGCATATAGACCACCAGGTCCCACGTATATGATCGCCATCATAATGCTGGTAGTCAAACAAGAATCCTATGGGCTCTATCAACATATAATAGTGATGATAAAGACAAACCAGATAGCATACTATCATCTCGAGTAAGACTGTTCTACCGGTATAGGTCCTCCCTCAATCATCATAATCGACTACAATAATTGCCTTAAGGGCACTATAGCCAACAATATCCTACTTGCACTTAAGGCCAATTATTGCGGTGTCGCATACTCACAGCTCGTGTGATACCGAACACCCAACTTCTCTACTAAACAGTTTCGCAAAGCTCGTTTGTGAAACTATTGTGTTCGAGAAATAGCCTCAGTGAGTAGATCCGCTCCAATGTTTCTATGTTTATCTCTCTATATCTCAACTTCGCGGAGAATAACCATCTCCCGAAATGAGCAATACCTTGTCTTAGAATTTGTCTGGATATCTGATGGGACCCAGTTCATAAATGAACTCCAAATCCAGCAAACTTTTTAGACTGTATCATCCTCTGAATTTAATCAATATCCTGCGCCATGCCTTCCTTAGTATCCGCTTGGACCACCGGTCCAACATAATGTCCCTCAAAAGAGGGAAAAACTATAACTCAGACAGCCGCTCTGTCATCCAGGTCACCTTGGAAGCCTGAAATGATAACCATCTCCTGAAGGAGGCTGTCGTTACCATATCCCTAGAACATCCATTTATGTTCATAAACTTCTTCCCTACATTTCTCTAGGATTGGATTAATATATGTTGATTGCAGCTAGTGCAAAAACAACATCTAGTGTGGTACTTGACATTTCATGATTAACTCAATTGCCTAAGCAAGTGATATGCTAATCATGCAGATCCCTCTCCTCTTTAGTCTGTAAGACACCTTTAGAGAGGGTGACTCCATCACCTGCAGGTACACCATCATGTTAGGTGTCGTCCATTCTAAAACACTTTAGAATAGTGTCAAGTACCCAAATTGGGACACTTCCCAAATTTAGATCTAAAACCATAGATCTAGTAACCAGAAACCTTGATATTATATCCATGTCCTATGTGAAGAAACAACTGTGTGACAACCACAGTATAACCGATCGTAGTATAGGAATTTCACTTTCTATAAAGTTCATGTCATTCCAAATACCAGGACATCACACCCTACTACCTTCTTACCAGATCCATCTTCTATTCTGATGAAGTCAAAGCATGTGATTGTCACATCAAAAATAGATGATCTATTTCCGCTATACCTGCTTTAGTCTATAAGTAGACATAAGCTACTTGCCCACTATGCTCCCGCTGCTCCCACTGACTACAACAACCATCTGGCAGAGTCATATACACGTGCACTTCTAAAGCTAGTTTGGAACGGCGCTATACTCATCCTCCTGTTGGGTCTTATAGTCTAGAATAGCAGCAATGGCAAGTCTGGATAAACAAGAACCTCCCTGTCACCGTCTCTGAGAAGACCGAAGTACCTCTCGGGTGCCTGAGGTTACCCACCAAATCTGCGGAGTGGCTAATGGAATGTCAAATCCAATTGAATTCTCAGGTTCTATTAAATTTTTAGTGATCGTTTGTGGTTTAGAATCACTTCCAGTTCTACCATAATCCCACTTTTCTTTTCTGAAAAAATCCATTTTACTAAAACTGTGGCGAGTCAAGAACAATATCACTATTGATCTTCCTGATGGTAGAAAGTTAACCCTTGTCAAAGCCCGGGATAACCAACAAACTGCCACTATTGAAACGTGCCTCGAGTTTATCCGGATTCTGGTTTTAAGCATCAGCCGGACAACTCCCTATACCTTAACATCGTTAAGATATAGATTGATTCTATATATATCCAATATAGAAACAAAAGCACTAATTTAATTGGAACCAGATTCAAAATCATGCAGCTGTCTCCAGCGTATATCAACCAAATGGAAAAAAGCCAATCAGTATTACTCATCTAGCAATGCATCCATATATGAATAACCTGAAAGAGAAACAAGTTCTCAAAAACATTACTATCAACGGAATACCATGGCACAAATATCTACATCTTCGACTACCTCGAAGAATCCTGATACTTCCAACAAATGGTTCTCTTCTTTATTCTTATATCTATAACTTCTCAAAATCTGGACCTTGTCTTTCAACAAAATGCTTGTCTAGAACCGGAGAAGTCATGAGTAAATAGAATATAGTATGAGTACCAACCCCATTGTCCTAATAGACACTGGACAACATACAATACTTTGCATAAGTCCCCTGAGTTCAATAACTCAAACCTTGTGTGTCATAGGTTGAAAACTGTACTATGGTTAACAAGAATTACACCGTTGTTGAATACACCTTATCTAAGCATCAACTGATATAGGTAAATGTCACAGACATAATTTCAAAAAGTTATATCTCACTTTATAAAATAAACGTACAGATATATCGGTTTGAAATTTGTGCATAACAACGGATATTCAAAACCAAATATTCGCCATCCGGCAAAACCCAGGTGATTTCCTCAAATATCATCAATTACAATGAATTCCGATATAATGAGGATCTAATCACCCAATTCCCAATATCTTACTCCCACTCACCATCTGTAATAACATACAGATGTGAGAAACTGATCTAGTAAATACATATCCTGGAGTTAGAATCCAATTGGGAAAACAGTTTTCAATTAATATCGCACAATGAAACTGAAACATGAAAATGTTTCAAATGGGTTAACTGGTATTCCTAGTAACGCCTCTTCCACTATCATGATTCATTACTGTAACCGTATAGTTCCAATCCCTCACTCCAATCCCTTTATATGTCTTTACTTATTACCTTATGTACACCACCTTTAGGCTAATTGGTTTTCTTCCTTCCATACCTTTCAGCACCAGCCTATGGCTTGGAAGAAGACTATCCAATAAGCGTAATAGGTGTACCCTCCTAGTCCTAGGAGCCCTCGCATCCTGAAAGAAGGTAAAGGGAAAAGACATCTGAATAATCCTATTCTATTTTTCTTTGAACCGGAAACCATTCTCGAATCTGAAACGAATTCCTTCGAGTTCGTATGTAACTATACGATGGCATGTCCAAGCATTATGGACGTTCATAGTGATACGAAGTGTTCTGGAGAAATCCAAAGTGGATGTGGGAGTGGCATCGGTATACACGGTTTTGTCGTGAATGATAACAGTCGCAATTTTCTTTGCCGTTATTCTAATCCCTTTATATGTCTTTACTTATTACCTTCTGTACACCACTTTTAGGCTAATTGGTTTTCTTCCTTCCCTACCCTTCGGGACCAGCCTAAGGTTTGGAAGAAGACTATCCAATAAGCTTAATAGGTGTACCCTCTCCTAATCCTAGGAGCCCTCACAACCTGAGAGAAGGTAAAAGAAAAAGACAGCCGAATAATCCTATTCAATCTCTCCAGAACCAGAATCCATCCTTGAATCTGGAACAAGTTCCTTTCAGTTCGTATGCAACTATATGATGGATTATCTAATAAGTGCGGATCTTCGTAGTGATACGGGGTGTTCTGGAGAAACGCTAAAAGGTGGTATAGAAGCGACAAGGATATATGCGACTCCGTGACATTCCAAAAGCCAATGTGTTTTAAGAAGGTTTGGTTAAGTTGGTTCATGAGTTTTAGTTTAGGGTCGGATCATGGTCGTAGCCAAAGAGAGAGAGAGAGAAAAGAAATACTCAGCGTGCACTCTAACCTAGATCAGAATGGTTAATCACTTTATCTAATCAGGATGGCTCCCACTGTATCCTCAAATTCTCCTCCAAACTCAAAAGGAGAATTAGTCGGGATCATCTAAAATCACCCGAGGAGTAATCCTACTCATCAGTGGGAATCGGGATCCAACTATCATCGCATGATAACTTGATGGAATCCACCCAAGTCACCACACTTCATAAGGTATGCGTATGCCTGGAAAGTTTCCTGTATGTTTGAAACTCCCGATGTGTGTTTTTACCCCTAGGATCCAAGTGACCTTGACAAGGTCAACAAGTCAAAGGGTCCTAGTCAAGTTCAACCCGTCATTGTCCTGATTGCATTAGACCCACCTGCACAAACCCTTGACAAGATCAACAAGGCCGAACGACTGTCCTAACCAATCCATATATCCATGCGACAGAAAAGTATTACAGAGCTACCGCACACTACGCCTCGGCAAGGCACGACAAACGTAGCACGAATACTAAGCAATACTAATCTGAAATGACTGAGGGATACGGCTGGTTTTTGGCGAAAAACCTTTAACGTAATGAACTTGATATCGTTGAAGGAATCCAAGTGGTTTTACAAATGTATAGTGGTGAAAACTTTTGCTAAAGAGGTCACTCTCGGTGAAGGGATCTCGGCTCTTTCTTCATCGAATGAGGTGCAGGATATTCTAAACTGAATACCACGATGCAAAGCAAAAGAATTGACTATAGTAAACTTCTTATGTTGACGCAAACTTCTGCCCAAGGGGTCACTCCCGATGAAAGGATCTCGGTCCTTGCCTCATCGAATGAGATGCAGGATATTCCCAATCAAATACCACCGTGCAAAGCAAAAGAGAACGTCTGTAATGTCAGTTTTTAAAAACTTGGTTCCAACAACATCATATATAGGTTTGCTTTATCCTTGAATTGATCAAAATCAATGCAGTCCCATCAATTAATCACACCAGAAAAGAACGAAAATATGATGTATGTATATGTCATCCGCATTCGCCACTAGGTCCCGTTATCACTCGTTAGGTTACTTAACTAACGACAGAGCGGGGACTGGACTAGCATGGGTGCAAAACATATACAACATCTACTAGTATATATATAAATATATATAACAATCGTCCCAGGCATGATAGAAAGCAACATAGAATGGTGGATAATCTTGGAGCCCCGGGTTTCACTTGAGCCGCAAATGAGACCCAATGTTCCCTGTCGTGTGGATAGTCTGTGCAATGAAAACCTAGACCCCTATGAGTGTGGAAAGTTACCCGCCAATCCCAGAAGTGAGGCAACCCCAATCAACAACATGAATGGGTCACCCAGCATTTCACGGAATTCGGTAACTTAAGCACCCCTCCGTGGATCAACCTATACCCCCTACGAGTGCGGCGAATAGCCCGCCAATTCTAGAATAAGGTCCCCTCCATCTCAACGCCATGAGATGCGGACCCATTTCCCTCTAGAACCTGGCTATTCGTGCACTCCACCGTGGGGTAATCCTAGTACAGAAAAGAAAATAATATGTATAAGGGTGACATCGACCTCAACCCGGTCGTGCCCCAAACAAATAATATACAAGCTGGCAGTGACGGTAGTCCACATGTCGGATGCTTGCCCCGCAATATCAAATGTACAAATGAAACTAAACTGTACTAATATTGCACCCAAGCTATCCACCATGACCTTCCAACCACAATCACAGCACAACCCAGAACATCAACGTGAATGTCACGTTCGCAAACCCGTCTAAAAGAACATATAGCAATTAGACGAGTTGTACCACTCGAATGACATTCACGTTCGCAGATAGTAATGCATGTACTGATAAACATTTAAACAGTGTTAAATTATCGATTTCGAAACACCCCGAATTGCCCCTGAACAAAAAATAACATAATATCCAAAATGGGCAAAACAAGAAATACCACTGCACCAAAATTCCAGAGACCAGACCACACCCAAAATACGAAACCCAAACTCGACTGTAGGGCTGGCCAGCTCGGAAATTTGCTTAATGTGGCCGGTCCAATACGGGTGAAAATGGCTCGTTTTTAGGGTGTAGTCTAGTGGTCACCATAGTAGTTTTCTGCAGTTGCTAAAATTTTTTTTGAAGACTTTGGGAAAACGACAGAAACTGGAATCTGCAGGGTATCATTTCGGGGTTGTTTCGATTTCGATACTTTAACATCATCTAAACAAGCTAGTAAGGGGTTTACGGGTTGGCTCTGATACCATGTTGGGTTACGGCAGCGTCCCGGCCATCAAACCGTGGCCAAATACGGAACAAAAAATTTCTAAACTGGCGCTACCATGACCCGATGCCCGGATCTACCCTAAACCCTATACTAGCAAGCAATATAAAGAGTTAGGAATGGTTATACCGAGTTGATCCGTGTCCTTCGGTCTTCAACCTTCATCCCAAGCTCCTAGAGGTTGCGGATCGAGTTTGGTTACCGGTCTTCCTCCATCTACGATGATCCACCTAAGGGAAACGGCGCAAGCTTCACCCTCGTTAAGCGAGGCAACCGACGCTCCAAGGTTGCTAGCAATGGAGAGTGGAGGTGTAGGAATGTGTCACTATCTATTTTCTCTCATCACAAATGCTCCATGAGCAACTCAATAAGATGAAGAGGAGGTGAGGAAACTTGTGGCATGAGCAACTAAAGAAATGTGCTAAGTATTTTCTCTAAGTGAGAATGAATGAGTGAAGAGAGCAAGTAAAGAAATCAAGTGGAGAAAAGAAATGAGCAAGCCCCATAAAGAATGTGGCAACCCCCATCTTTTTTTCCAATCATGCAATGAAAAATAATCTCCATCAATTTTCCAATAAACAATTGCATGCCATACCTCTCTACATGCCATGACCCATGCCCATGCCAACTCACCCTCCAGCTCATTTCCCAATTGATTTTCTAAAATGAAAATCAATTAATGAGGTGACTATCTTCTAGAAACAATTCCGTATAAATACGGAATACAACCTGGTATACGTATCGAAATACATATACGCTTATTCGTACCAAAATACAAATAGCAAGAGAAAATGAATAGTGAACAATAATACTAGAATACATATATATAAATTATTAAATCAAAACCTGATTTAATAATCCGGCTTAATCCTAAGCCGCTAGTATTATCAGTCTGTGCAGCCTGTATACATATTTAATCGGACACCTGTATGTACCAACATACGTCATTTACACCATATTGTTAGTTATGTATATGCCCTAGAGGCCATTGTTGTACATATGATGTATATTATAATGGATGCTCGGATATATATAGAGAGGACTTTCTTGCTCGACATGATAGTATGCTATTTGGTTTCACTTTATCTTAACATGTTGACTTGTATTGGTTTACTGTCTTACTCTCACATGTTGATAAAGCCCTTAGGATCTGTACTCGACTACTGGGACTATGATGAGATCATACTAGTGGGGCCATGGTAGTCGATGAGTACATCCTATAACTGTTCCTAGTCGAGGGTATATCGAGACAGGGCATCGATACACCAGAGTAGACTAGCGTATACGCATCTTGACCCATATGATGGGCGATGGATGATCCCATATCCATCGGTGTTTGACATCAAGGATGGTGTACGGGTGCTCAGTGGAGACTGGGTACACTGGACGGACTCGCTGAGAACTCCCAGATGGTGATATACCACACGTCAGATGGCAGTTCTCCGGTGACACTGGTACAGGGTAGTCTGTAGACCCGAGATCGTCATAGAGTCTTGTGTGATTCCCACTGTACTTTGATTTCCACCTTACCATGTCCAAGAGGGCGTGCAAAACGGTGGCTTTTGGGTGCAGTCCCAAATCACATGGAGGCAATGAGCGATAGGAGGGGATTCATCTTTTCCGGTATAGGGAGTTGATGTTGTGCTGTGTTCGATTGGCTATAACTGGAAGTCCCTGGCCAGGGCTGATATAGAGATTTACTGGTAAGTGTTACTAGTAGTTCTCGACCCGTTATAAGCCTCACATCGACACGACTTATCGGTTACTGGGTCTGACGTATACCACCCATAGACTTGATATGCGACATATCAGACAAAGAGACCAGACTGTACGGGAGTGTTACTGATTGGATTCACAGGAGAATGGACAGGCTAGCTTGTTGTTCTTCTGATCGCTCAATACCTGGGTGGCTGTTACGTTTAGCTGACCGCTTGCAACTTGTGGGTGTTTGATATGATCATCACCTGCTACCGGCGTATTGACGATTCTTTAGAGTTCTACACAGAGGTTTCTTGACTTAGGCAAAACGGAGTAGGGGCACATATGTGATATGTGCAGGACTGAGGATAATGCTATATGAGATACCGTATTATATTCTCGCGATATTTAGATATGAACCGGGTCATCGGATCAAGTGTTGATTCGATGAATCGGTACATGATATATTAGTCGGTTATATTCGAAATAGCCGGATTGTCGGATCAAGTATTGATTCGATAATTTAATGTATAATAATATATATGATATATTGTATTACATTATCTAATATTGGCTCGCTTTATTATTTCATTTTTCACCGGGTAATACATTGATATGTATGCGATATATATTAATTGTATTATTTTCTTTTGTTACAAATATATAATATATATGTGATATATATTATTGTAACATGATATGATTACTAATGCAACTTGTTTAGTGGAGATTAATCAAGGTTAGGGTTTGAATTGGGTTAGTTTCTTCATGCACCTTCTAGAAGCTTTTCTTTTGTCATGAGTTAGATATTATGGTTGATATTTTCTTATGACTCATTGTTTTAACTCAACCCAAATTCTAGCCTTAGTTAATTCTCTACAAGAGTTATCCTTGTCATCCTTAACCATGGTTGCATTATTATTCATATATCATTTCATTATTCATCACAAAAGGAATTTAACTCATTTTTCATATTCATCTTCAACCTTGAGCTTTGAGAAAGCTTACTAGTTTTTCCTTTTGTGATGTTTTCATGTGAGAATTTGATATAAAAAGAAAGCATAAATACTACTCCATCATTCTCATCTAATCTAGCCAATTAGATTAGGGTGTTCACCTCATTAGAGTGAGAGAGCTTGAGTTATAGCAATTTCGACGTAGATCATCGGAGAAAAGGAACACTACAAGCTAGCATGGATCGTTCGAGTCGTGGAGCCTCTCTTGAGTCCGGGAGATTTGTGGATCGCGGTGAAGGGACTTCTACTCGGAGCTTATGAAGCGAAGGAGCGGACTACAAAGGTTGTAATCCCTCACACTTAGTTGTAAAGATATTTACTTGCATGTTAAACCCTAATAATTTAGCAAAGATCCTGGTTTTGGGTTGTTCGGCACGTCTAAAATTTTATTCGGGCATGGTTGATGCCTTATGAACCCTCACAAGAGTGCCTAGGAACCCTACAGTGGTATCAGAGCCTAGCTAGAGCATTAGGCGACGTGTATACGAAGTTAAAACTCCAATCGAACCCCGAAACGACGATTTAAACCCCTCTCTGGACTTTTTTCAAAACTGTGATTTTTTCTGAATTAAAAATACTTTAAAATACCAGCAGGGAAATATAAGCAAGACTGTGAAACACGTGGCAATAAGCCGTACAAACCGAAGCGGAACCGCGGCAATAGCTTGCTTATGCCGCGGCTCCGCGGCCATACAGAAGACTTGTTGACTCGTTTTTCCACAGTTATATCCGTAGGTGATTATGTATATTTCTGGGTATTTTTAATCTGACTCAAGTGTTGAGTGTTCTGGGGATTATTTTGTATTCGTTGATTCGATCGTAAAATTTAATTTCGTTATGTTTTCCGGATATTTAGAAACTGTTAAAATGTTCGAACGGATATCATTAACTCATTTTTTCCCGGCACGAAAAACTTTCAAGTGTTGAATTTTTCTTGGGTTTACATCTTTCGGAAAAACGTGCAAGTAACGCGGCGGTCCCTCTAGAAGAACACAAACCTTAACTCCATTATGTGACCGTCTGAACCGCCTCTAAAACTTAGGGTTTGGGGCAGCGTGCCACATGCGAGGCGTTGGCTTGACCCTTCTACGGCTGGACCATCGGTACTGTGACATATTCGGGGATTATTTGAACTCTGCTCAAGTGTTGAGCTATTTAGGAAATATTGGGTATTTGATTATCCGATCGGAAAGTTTAATACTAGCTATTTATCTGGAATGTGATACAATATGTGGAATTCATATAGTTAGGCATGAATGCGAAGTATGTGATATTTCGGATTTACGATGTCTAAAGTGATTGTGGATTCCAAATATTGTAGTTTTACAATTTCTTTTATGTGACCGTAAGTGTAGTATGTAGTTGTATTGCCGGTTTTCGTTGCTATACATCAACGACGATCGGTGTATACATACTTACTTACGTTGATATATGATATTATGTGTTGCTGTGATATGTTATATTGGATCGTCGTGTTCTGAATAGCCGGGGGTTTTATGTGAGATGAGGGTTTTTATTTTCATTCATGTAAAATTCATTTGTATGTAATATTCTTTTATTGGGGCACTTCCGGGCTGAGGATGATGTCACCAATGTATATTATTTACTTTTCCGCACTAGGTAGACCCAAGGAGGGGAGCACAAGTAACCGGGTTCTAGGGTCCAGTGGGAGGCCATCTCGAGGAGTCGAGACCGGGTCTCCTAACCCTAGAATTGGCAATGTTACTTGCCGCTCTCGTAAGGGTCTAGGGATGTGGGTTTGGCTATTCATCGCGATCGTGGAATCCGTATTTTATACCGGCTCGTATTAAAACACGGACATCCTAGTATATCCAATATTTCATATATGTTCTTCTGCTGCAATGTTCTGTGATGAGATCATATTACTGCCTGAGACGAATGCTTATACTATATATATATGCTGATATATAAATATTACTGCTTTCGTTTCTTTTATGATGTTTAGGAAGCATAAGCTGATGGGATTTTATTAATGAGATTAATAAAAAGAAAAGAAACCTAAAAGATGTTGTAAAATCAAAATTTTATAAAAAAAGAGTAGCTACAGTTTTGATTTGCATAGCGGTATATATGAAATACCCTGCACCTTATTCGATGAGGAAAGAGGCGAGATCTCTTCACCAGGAGTGACCTCTTTAGCGAAACTGGCAGATGCTGTTAGTTATATGTATGCCCTAGAGGCCATTACTGTATATTGGATGTATATTGTAGTGGATGCTGGGACATATATAGGTAGGACTTTCTTGCTCGACATGATAGTACGCTATCTGGTTGCTCTTTATCTTAACATGTATACTTTATGTCTCTCTGATTACATATTGATAAAGCCCTTAGGATGTGTACTCGACTTCCAGGACTATGATGAAGATCATACTAGTGGGGCCTGGGTAGTCAATGAGTACATCCTTCATTGTTCCTAGTCGTGGGAATATCGAGACGGGGCATCGATATTCCAGAGTAGACTAGCGTATATCTTCTCGACCCATGTGATGGGTGATGGATGATCCCATATCCATTGGTGTTTGACATCGGAGATGGTATGCGGGTGCTCAGTGGAGACTGGGTACACTGAACGGACTCGCCGAGAACTCCCAGATGGTATTATACCTCACGTCAGATAGCAGTTCTCTGGTGACACTGGTACAGCTTAGTCTGTTGACCCGAGATCGTCATAGAGTCTTGTGTGTCTCCCACTGTGCTTTGATTTCCACCCTACCACGGCTCTACTGAGTCGTGCAAATAGGTGGTTTTTGGGTACAGTCCCGATTCACATGGAGGCAATGAGCGATAGGAGGGGATTCGTCTCTCCCGGTATTGGGGGTTGATGTTGCGCTATGCTCGACTGGCCATAACAGGAAATCCCTGGCCAGGGTTGCAGTGACCTACTGGTAAGTGTTATCAGTAGTTTCACACATGTCATGGACTTCACGTCGGCATGACTTATCGAGCTACTGGGGTCTGACGTTTACCACCCCTAGGCGAGATATGCGACATATCTGACGAACAGACCGGACTGTACGGGAAGTGTTACTGGTTGGATTCACAGGAGTGTGAGCGGGCTTGCTCGTCGATCTTCTGATCGCTCAATACCCGGGTGGCCGTTACGTTTAGCAGACCGCTTGCGGTTTGTGGGTGTTTGATATGATCATCATCTGCTGCCGGCGTATTGACGAGTCTTTAGAGTCCTACACAGAGGTTTCCTAGCTCAAGCGAAACGAAATAGGAGCGCATATGAGATATGTGCGGGACCGAGAATAATACCAGTATATGATACTGTATTTGATTCTCGCGATTTGTAACATTGATCGGTTATATGCGATATAGATGGGTTATCGGATCAAGTGTTGATTCGATAAGTTGTTACTATTGATATTAGTCGGTTATATGCGATATGACCGGATCGTTAAATCAAGTGTTGATTTAATGATTTAATGCATAATTATATATTTGATATATTACTTTGCATTAAATAGTATAGGTTCACTTAAATTGGATTTTCTCACTTGATGTGCATATTGTATATGTGATATATTTTTTGTGCACAAGATTGTATCATGTTTGATGATACATGCATGCTTGGGTTTGTGTAAAGAATTGACCATGGTTATATGAATGGTTAGGGTTTCATTTTATTTACTTATTTATTTATTTATTCTTTTTGTTTATTTTGGCAAAAGAAAATGATAAAGATAAATGAATGGTGGCTATGTTTGTTTTTAGTTGAAGATTCATGAAGCATTGACTAAGTCACCATTCTTGTCTCATGCTTAACCCTAACCATTTATACTAACCCTAGTTCATTCTCTACACTTAACCAAGGGTTAGTATATGATAAGTATTATATTTCTTTTCTATTTTTATTAACTTATCATATTCATCTTCATCTTCTTCTTCATCTTGAACAAGAAGAAAACAATGCCACCATCAATGGCAACTTGAGAATAAGAGTGAGAAATCCAATTCTAAAGTGAACCCACTTCCTATTTCTTCATCCTCTACCTCTTGCCAAGTAGTATAGGGTGTTTTCTTCACAAGTTTCATGACTTGGTGAAGTGGGAGCTTGATCTAGTGATGCCTCGACGTAGATCATCTTCGGCATCGAAGCCGACGACCAAGCCCGCCCATTTCTTCGATGAAGCCGATGCTAGAGTTCAGGATCCGACTTGGACAGCGGAGGGACATCGTTGCGGAGCTTAGTAAGTGGTGGACCGGATCTACAAAGGTTGTAGTCACATTTCTTTAGCATTTAATTCGTTTACATGCTTGCATCGCCTATATATCTATTTAACGATCCGTATTAGGTTTTCTCGGCACATGTAAAATTTCAATTGGGCATGTTTGATCACTTGTGAGACTTCATTAGTGTGCCTAGGAACCCTACAGATGCTACAAACTCGCGGTTTAGTTTTTGACAGCTTATATAGTTCTTGCTTTGCACAGCGGTATATATGATTTATCCTGCACCTTATTCGATGGAGAAAGAGCCGAGATCCCTTCATCGGGAGTGACCTCTTTAGCGAAACTGGAAAAAGCCTAAAAAACACTCCTTTTCAAAAATCACTTATTTCTACAACGATATCAAGTTCATTACGCTCATAGTTTTATGAAAAACCTGCGTAGCCCTCCGTCATTTCAGATAAAGACTAGTTAGTATTTGTGCTACGTTTGTTGACTATATTAAGGCGTAGTGTGCGGTAGCTAATTAGTACTTATCTGTTAAAACATGAGATGTGATTGGATTAGGATAGTTGTACGACTTTGTTGACTATGTTAAGGGTCGTACAGGTGGGCTTAATTCAATCGGGAAATGACGGGTTGAACTTGGCTAGAAATTATGATTTGTTGACTATGTTAAGGTCATAAGTTGCTAGGGGCAAAATATTATCGAGAATTTCAAGTGTTGAAATTTGCAATGAGATTGCATATCTTCTATGAGATAGTTGGATCCCGATACCCACTGCGAGTAAGAGTTACTCCTGGGAGAGTTTTACACAGGATAATTAGCCGATCAAGTAGGTGTCTAGAAAAGTGTTAACGGGGTTACGCCTCTGGGAAAACGAGGTTTACTTTAATTAGGTCTGTGCGAAAGCACGGGGAACCTCCCTCAAGTACCGACACTGATCTGGCTAAAAGATTGACGAAATTGTAGGGTGTAATTAATCCCGGCTAATCTTACCTTTTAGGATTTGAAGGAAGATTTGATAAAAACAGTGAGAGACATCCTGATTAGATAAGATAATAACCAATCTAATCTTGCAAGAGCATACGCTAAAGTGTTTTCTTCTCTCTCTCCAGGTAGCGACCATGTCAGGCCATAATCAAGATAATAATATGGATGTATTGACTGAACCCGCTTATTATACAGAGCAAGGGAACGTTGGACCCGTTCTATCTTATAAGTGTTATAAGACTGAACAGGAAACATGAGAATATCTGGATTCTCACGCCGTCCAAACGGAGAACATGCATGTTGATGCACCTTCTTCGGGTGTGTTAGTTATTTAGAACTGTTTCTCAATTCACCCTACGTCCTGGTTATTAGATACCGGATCAGGATCCCACATATGTAAATTGTTACATGGGCTACATAAAGGTAGAGAACTGGAAAAAGATCATTCCGTTCAAGTAGGGAATGGTGCAAGTATTACAGCCAAAGCAGTTGGCGAATATCACCTAGTATTACCAAGTCGTTGTTAGTTATATGTATGCCCTAGAGGCCATTACTGTACATTGGATGTATATTGTAGTGGATGCTTGGACATATATAGGGAGGACTTTCTTGCTCGACATGATAGTATGCTATCTGGTTGATCTTTACCTTAACGTGTATACTGTCTGTCTCTCTGTTACATGTTGGTAAAGCCCTTAGGATGTGTACTTGACTACCTGGACTATGATGCGGATCATACTAGTGGGGACATGGTAGTCCATAAGTACATCCTTCAAAGTCCCTAGTCGTGGGTGTATCGAGACGGGGCATCGATATACCAGAGTAGACTAGCGTATACCTTCTCGACCCATACAGATGGGCGATGGATGATCCCATATCCATTGGTGTTTGACATCAGAGATGATATACGGGTGCTCAGTAGAGACTGGGTACACTGGACGGACTCGCCGAGAACTCCCAGATGGTATTATACCTCACGTCAGATGGCAGTTCTCTGGTGACACTGGTACAGAGTAGTCTGTTGACCCGAGATCGTCATAGAGTCTTGTGTGGTTCCCACTGTGCTTTGATTTCCATCTTACCACGTCCAAGAGGGCGTGCAAAATGGTGGTTTTTGGGTACAGTCCCGAGTCACATGGAGGCAATGAGCGATAGGAGGGGATTCGTCTCTCCCGGTATAGGGGGTTGATGTTGCGCTGTGTTCGATTGGCTATAACAGGAAATCCCTGGCCAGGGTTGCTGAGATTTACTGGTAAGTGTTACCAGTAGTTTCTCGAAGTGTTATAGACCTCATATCGACACGACTTATCGAGCTATTGGGGTCTGACGTTTACCACCCCTAGGCGAGATATGCGACATATCAGACGATCAGACCGGACTGTACAGTAGTGTTACTGGTTGGATTCACTGGAGTGTGAGCGGGCTTGCTCGTCGATCTTCAGATCGCTCAATACCCAGGTGGCCGTTACGTTTAGCAGACCGCTTGCGGCTTGTGGGTGTTTGATATGATCATCATCTGCTGCCGGCGTATTGACGAGTCTTTAGAGTCCTACACAGAGGTTTCCTGGCTCAAGCAAAACGAAATAGGAGCGCATATGAGATATGTGCGGGACCGAGAATGATACCAGTATGTGATACTGTATTCGATTCTCGCGATTTGTGACATTGATCGGTTATATGCGATATAGCCGGGTTATCGGATCAAGTGTTGATTCGATAAGTTGTTACTGTTGATATTAGTCGGTTATATGCGATATGACCGGATCATTAAATTAAGTGTTGATTTAATGATTTAATGCATAATTATATATTTGATATATTACTTTGCATTAACTAGTATCGTTTCACTTTAAATGGCTTTTCTCACTCGGGCGTGCGCATTGCATATGCGATATGATTTTGTGCACTTGTTTGTATCATGTTTGATGATGCAAGCATGCTAGGGTTTTGTGTAATGAGTTAAACCTAGGTTAAGTAAATGATTAGGGTTTTCTTTTATTAATTCATTTATCTTTTCATTTGGATATAAAAGATAAATGAGAAGAAGAAAACAAAAGGGTTTCTTTCATGAAGCTAAGTGAAGCTTCATGAAGCTTTGACCAATCTAACCCTTTTGTCTTCATCTATCAAACCCTAACCATTCATTTAACTATGGTCAACTCTCTACACATTACCATAGTTAAATTATGATAAGAAATGATTATTCATTTTCTATTCTATTATTCTTATCATAATTTTATCATCTTCTTCTTCCTTTCTTCAAGTGAAGAAAGCTTGCCTCCATTAATGGCAAGTGATGAAAAAGAGTGTGAAATCCAAATCTAAAGTCTACCCACTTCCTATTTCTTCATCCTCTACCTCTTGCCAAGTAGTATAGTGTGTTTCCTTCACAAGTTTTCAAGGCTCGGTGAAGGTGGAGCTTGATCTAGTGATGCTTCGACGTAGATCATCTTCGGCACGTTGTCGATGACCTAGCCCGTCCATTCTCCGATGAAGCCGACGCTAGAGCCCGGGATCCGTCTTGGACAGCGAGGAGACTTCATTGCGGAGCCGTGGAGGTGGAGCACCGGATCTACAAAGGTTGTATATCCGTATTCTCATAGTTAAGTGTTAACTAGTTAGCCTTTTCGCCTAGAAATCTAGCCAACGATCCGTTCTAGGGTTTCTCGGCACCGTTTAAATTTGAAATTGGCATGGTTGATGCCTTGTGAGACCTCATTAGGGTGCCTAGAAGCCCTACAGTGGTATCAGAGCCTAGCTAGAGCCTTAGGCGAAGTCTAGACGCAATTTGAAGTCCGAACGAACCCGAAACCCAACACCAAACATGCTCTTTGTCCTTTTTCTAAAAACTGGGTTTTTTCAAATTTAAAAATATGCAGAGAACTCAGCAGGGAATTATAAGAATTACGGTGCAATTTTTTTTCCATGAACAGTACAAACCGCGGCGGAAGCGCGGCAGAAGCCTGGCTTCTGCGGCGGTTCCGCCGCACTTTGATGACGTCATCCTCAATTGATTGCACAGTAACTTCTATTATATTATGCTGGAGTTTCTGGGTATTTTTAAATTTTATTCAAGAGTTGAATTTTCTGGAGTTGTTTTGGGGATTCGGTGTTTCGATCGGGGTATCAAATTTTGTCTATTTGGCTTTCCGGATAAATTTTAGAATATGTTAAAAAGTTCGACCGGATATAAATACCCAATTTTTCCCCTGTCGGGAAATTTCCAAGTGTTGGATTTTTCCGTAGTTTAACAACGTTCTAAGTAGTGCAAGTAACTCGATGGACCCTCTAGAAGACAACAAACCTTAACTCGATTATGTGACCGTCTTGAACTGCCTTTTGAACCTTCGAGTTTAGGGCAGTACGGCGTGCCACATGTGAGGCGTTGGCTTGACCCTTCTACGGCTGGACCGTTGGTACTGAGGCACAAACGGAATGTTGTTAGACTTATTTCATGTGTTGAACTGTATCGGGAAAACTTGGGTGTTCGATTGTTCGATCGGAAAGTTTGACATTTTCTATTTATCCGGAATGGGATACAATACTTGGAATTCACAATAAGTTATGAGATAACTGAATGAATGTTATAAACATAGCAGTTTAGTCTCAATTGATCGGTTGCCACGGAATTTTGATGTGATCAAAAGTCCGTCGCAATCACGTAGCGTACGCGGATACTCGCCGGACAAACTTAATAGACAACTACATCCCATAGCCCCGACCAAGTGACTGTAGGAGAACCCCGTCGCCGAAAGCATCCATCCGGGTGCTCGCGGTAGCGGTGTTCCGCCTTGGTGCACTTCGTCGACGGTATCGGGGATGCGGCCGCCTACTGAAGTTTGCGACGAGTATTCGATCAGGATGTCGGGAATCTTGTTGAATTGCCCGACTTGATATTGAAAAGAGTTTTCGATTTTGAGACTAAAATGCGGGGTTTATAATTGTTAGGCATGCGATGTCTAAGTAATTCATTTGGTCAGGCATGCGATGTCTGAGGTGGTTGCGGATTCCAACTGTTGTAGTTTTACACTTTCTTTTCTGTGACCGTAAGTGTAATATGTGATATCGCCGGTTTCGTTGCTATATGTCAACGACAATTGGGATGCGCATATTTACTTACGTTGATGACATGAGATGTTATGTGTTGCTGGATATGTTATATTGGATCGTCGTGTTTGAATAGCCGGGGGTTTTTATGTGAGATGAGTGTTTTTCATTTTCATTCATGTAAAAACTTGTATGTAATATTCTTTTATTGGGACGCTTCCAGGTTGCGGAAGTTGTCACCGTTTGTATATTATTTACTTTTCCGCACTAGGATAGACCCAAGGAGGGGAGCACAAGTAACCGGGTTCTGGGGTCCAGTGGGAGACCAACTCGAGGAGTCGAGTCCGGGTCTCCTAACTCCAGAATTGGTAGGGTTGCTTGCCGCTCTCGTAGGGGTCTAGGGGTGTGGGTTTGGCTATTCATCACGACCGTGGAATCCGTGTTTTATACTGGCTCGTATTGAAAACACGGACGTCCTAGTATATCCAATATTTCATATGTTTCTTCTGCTGCGATATCTGTGATGTGATCATGTGATGTTCTGTGATAGATACTGTATATAGTATATATGATATATTATATAGACGTTACTTATGTTTTACACCCGCGCTAGCCCTGCCCCGCTTTGTCGTTAGTTACCTAACCTAACAATGCACGAGGGGCATCGAGGCGAATGCGAATGGCATAAGCGTACGTCGTATTTATCTGTGATGTTTAGGTAATTAAATGATGGGACTTCATTAATGTGATTAATGAAATAAAAGAAACCTAAGATGTTGTAGAATCGAATTTCAAAATAAAACAGGTAGCTACAGTTCTTGCTTTGCACAGCGGTATATGTGATATATCCTGCACCTTATTCGATGAGGAAAGGACCGAGATCCCTTCACCGGGAGTGACTCCTTTAGCAATAACTGGCAGATGCTACACACTCGGTTTGTCTTTTGATTGCTTTTAAGTGTTTTTGCTTTGCACAGTGATATATATATGATATATCCCGTACCTCATTCGATGAGGAAAGGACCGACGATCCCTTCACCGGGAGTGACTCCTTTAGCAAAACTAGAAAAGCCTCAAAAACACTCCATTTCAAAATTCATTTGATTCTACAACGATATCAAGTTCATTACGCAATAGGTTTTCAGAAAAACCTGTCGTAGCCCTCCGTCATTTCAGATAAGTATTAGTTAGTATTCGTGCTGCGGTTGTTTGGCATGCGTCAAGGCGTAGTGTACGGTAGCTAACTAGTGCTTATCTGCCAGCATATGATGCGATTGGATTAGGGTATTCGTACGGCGTTGTTTGGCATGCGTCAAGGGTCGTGCAGGTGGGTTTAATTCAATCAAGAAATGTACGGGTTGATCTTGACTAGCAGACTATGGGTTGTTTGGCATGCGTCAAGGTCATAGCGAGCTAGGGGCAAAATATTATCGGGAATTTCAAGTGTTGAGATTTGCAATGAGATTGCATACCTTCTATGAGATAGTTGGATCCCGATACCCGCTGCGAGTAAGTGTTACTCCTGGGAGAGTTTTATACGTTACAATTAGCCGATCAAGTAGGTGTCTAGAAAGGTGTCAACGGGGTTACGCCTCTGGGAAAACGAGGTTTACATTAATTAGGTTCGTGCGAAAGCACGGGGGACCTCCCTCAAAGTACCGACACTGGCCTGGCTGAAAGATTGGCGAACTTGTAGTGTGTAATTAATCCCGGCTAGTCTTTCCTTTTAGGGTTTGAAGGAAGATTTGATAAAAAGCAGTGGGAGCCATCCTGATTAGATAAAATAATAACCAATCTATTCTTGCAAGAGCGCACGCTGAGTGTTTTCTTCTCTCTCTCTCCAGGTAGCGACCATATCACGCCTTAATCAAGATAATAATACGGATATTGACCGAACCCGCTTGTTATACTGAGCTGGGGAACGTTGGTCCCGCTCCAACTTATAATTGTTATAAGACAGAGCAGGAAATAGGGGATTACCAGAATTCCCGTGCCGCCCAAACGAAGAGAGTGCATGCTGATGCATCATCTTCGGGTGTGTTCATTACAGAGAACTGTTTCTCAGTATCCTTTACGTCCTGGGTATGTGATACCAGATCAGGATCCCAGATATGTAATCTGTTACATAGGGCTGCAGAAAGGTAGAGAACTGAGAACGGGTGATAAGTTTCATGAGGCAGAAAACGGGGCAAGTGTTGCAGCCAAGTCTGTTGGTCACTGTCACCCTGTATTACAATACATTGATTCTGAACGAATGTTATTAGATACCGAACCTGTTATGCAAAATCATATCTGTCTCTTTATTAGTAAAGAAACGATAAAATTTTGTATTGTTGGACAATGTTTTGAACATTTCCTATATCAAAAGTTGATCGGTGCAGGCACGTTATCTAAAAGCATTGATGTTCTAAATCAAACTACAGTTCTTAGTATACGGATCACACACAAGAGGAAGAGTTCAGAAATGAACGAATTCTTCTTGTGGCATTGTAGACTAGGTCAGATCAATGTGACCCGACTAGCTAGAGTTACATATAGATGCATATTTAAATCAGTTTGAATTTACATCTTGTGAAACTCGCCAGTCATGTCACAAAGATAAGATGACCATAGCTCCGTTTACTGGAAACAGAGAAAGAGTTAATGAACTCTTGGGATGATACATGTTTGATGTATGTAGATCCCCAGTCTACATATGCCAAGACCGGTTCTTAATACTTCATTATATTCTCTGATAATCTCTCAAGATTCAGTCATATGTTCCTGTTGAAACATGAGTCCGAACCTTTTGAGATATTCACAGAATATAAGCTAGAAGTAGAGAACCAAAACACAGGTATAAGTATTATGTCCTTTGATGAGATCAAGGAGGAGAATACTTGGGCACGAAAATCTTGGACTTTTCTAAAGGAGAATGAGATTCTCTCTCGGCATTACTCCTCCGTATACACCATAGCACGATGGTATATCGGGGAGGAGCAATAACACCCTATGTGATAAGGTGTGCTCTATGATGAGTACTACTGAGTTACCTAATTCCTTTAGGGAGTTATGCACTTGAGAAGTTGCATACCTATTAAATAGGGTTCAAATCAAATCAGTTGCCTACCACTTCATATGTGATATGGAAAGGGAAGAGTCCATGTCTTAAGCTAGTTAAGATTTGGGGTTGTCCGGCCTATGTTTAAAAGCAAAATCCGGACAAGCTCGAGGCAAGGTCTGTAATGTAGAACTGGAAAGGTTCCAGCTATACAAACTACAGCAGATGATTTGGTAAAACCAAATGATTCAATAGTTACCAATGAACCTCAGCCTCTCCGCCGATCTAGTAGGGTTCCTCACCCACCTGAGAGATACTTCGGTTCCTCTATGACAGTGGGAGCGAGGATTGCATCATGAGATGATGACCCAACTAGCTTTGAGTAGGCCATCGAGAGTAAGACTCTGTAAGAATGGCTGGATGTTTAGCGATCTGAGATGGAATCCTTATACACCAACAAAGTATGGACTTTGGTTGCTATATCTGAAGGGTTAAATCCCCATCAGGAGCAAGTATATCTTGAGAAGATTACTTGGTGTAGATGGAAAAGTTGAGACTTTCAAAGCTAGACTTGTTAAAAGTTTGCATCATTGACCAGGTGTGGATAATGATGAAACCTTTTCAAGTAGCTATGCTTAAGTCCATCCAGATCCTACTTGTCACGGCTACATACCATGACTACGATATCTGGTGGTTGGGTGTCATGACTGCTTTTCTAAATGATGTTTTAGAAGAGTGCGTCTATAAGTACACAGCCAGAGGGCTTCATAGACAGTGGGAGCAGCGGAAACGTGTGCAAGATGCTTTATAGGATTAAAGCAGGCATCGCGGAGTTGGAACATCTGTTTTGATGAATTAGTCAAAGAGTTTGACATCATCAAAATGGTAGATGAACCTAGTATAAACAAAAAGGTAGTAGGGAGTATGGTGGTGATCCTCGTAGAGTACGTGGATGACATACTCTTGATAAGAAAGGAGTTTCTTATGCTACGCTCGGTCAATCTCCGCTTATCACCATAATTCTCTATAAAGGATCAAAGTGATACCTCCTAAATCCTGGATTTTGGATCTATGAGATAGATTTAATTGGAAATTAGGATACTCACTAGTTGTAGTGAGATGGTATCAATCGATCCTGGGGAGAATCGCTGGAAGGGTTCCAGGGTGATAAAGACGACTGAATGTCAGTCGCAGGCATTGTCTTTACCCTCAGTAAAGGGACGGTATGTTGGAAGAGTTCCAAGCTAGATACCGTGACATACTAGACGATAAAGGCAGGATACATCGCTACTTAAGATGCTACCAAAGAGGATGTTTGGGTGTATATCAGTTTATGAGATGAACTACGTTCCTACCATTGTGAGACAATGGAGTTGTGGCTCATGCCAAGGAACGCCGGTCCCATCAGTGATCCAGACTTATTCTAAGGCAGCATCGCCTGATCATGGAGATAGTTGATCTCCAGGGTGATCGAGGTTAGGAGAGTAGATTCAGAGGACAACACAGCGGATTCACTCACAAAGACCTGTTCCCAGAGAGAGATTTTTATGGGATGGTTGAGTATGAGATACTACAACCACTGCTACAGATGGCCCTAGGGCAAGTGGGAGATTGTTAGTTATATGTATGCCCTAGAGGCCATTACTGTACATTGGATGTATATTGTAGTGGATGCTTGGACATATATAGGGAGGACTTTCTTGCTCGACATGATAGTATGCTATCTGGTTGATCTTTACCTTAACGTGTATACTGTCTGTCTCTCTGTTACATGTTGGTAAAGCCCTTAGGATGTGTACTTGACTACCTGGACTATGATGTGGATCATACTAGTGGGGACATGGTAGTCCATAAGTACATCCTTCAAAGTCCCTAGTCGTGGGTGTATCGAGACGGGGCATCGATATACCAGAGTAGACTAGCGTATACCTTCTCGACCCATACAGATGGGCGATGGATGATCCCATATCCATTGGTGTTTGACATCAGAGATGATATACGGGTGCTCAGTAGAGACTGGGTACACTGGACGGACTCACCGAGAACTCCCAGATGGTATTATACCTCACGTCAGATGGCAGTTCTCTGGTGACACTGGTACAGAGTAGTCTGTTGACCCGAGATCGTCATAGAGTCTTGTGTGGTTCCCACTGTGCTTTGATTTCCATCTTACCACGTCCAAGAGGGCATACAAAACGGTGGTTTTTGGGTACAGTCCCGAGTCACATGGAGGCAATGAGCGATAGGAGGGGATTCGTCTCTCCCGGTATAGGGGGTTGATGTTGCGCTGTGTTCGATTGGCTATAACAGGAAATCCCTGGCCAGGGTTGCTGAGATTTACTGGTAAGTGTTACCAGTAGTTTCTCGAAGTGTTATAGACCTCATATCGACACGACTTATCGAGCTATTGGGGTCTGACGTTTACCACCCCTAGGCGAGATATGCGACATATCAGACGATCAGACCGGACTGTACGGTAGTGTTACTGGTTGGATTCACTGGAGTGTGAGCGGGCTTGCTCGTCGATCTTCAGATCGCTCAATACCCGGGTGGCCGTTACGTTTAGCAGACCGCTTGCGGCTTGTGGGTGTTTGATATGATCATCATCTGCTGCCGGCGTATTGACGAGTCTTTAGAGTCTTACACAGAGGTTTCCTGGCTCAAGCAAAATGAAATAGGAGCGCATATGAGATATGTGCGGGACCGAGAATGATACCAGTATGTGATACTGTATTCGATTCTCGCGATTTATGACATTGATCGGTTATATGCGATATAGCCGGGTTATCGGATCAAGTGTTGATTCGATAAGTTGTTACTGTTGATATTAGTCGGTTATATGCGATATGACCGGATCATTAAATTAAGTGTTGATTTAATGATTTAATGCATAATTATATATTTGATATATTACTTTGCATTAACTAGTATCGGTTCACTTTAAATGGCTTTTCTCACTCGGGCGTGCGCATTGCATATGCGATATGATTTTGTGCACTTGTTTGTATCATGTTTGATGATGAAAGCATGCTAGGGTTGTGTGTAATGAGTTAAACCTAGGTTAAGTAAATGATTAGGGTTTTCTTTTATTAATTCATTTATCTTTTCATTTGGATATAAAAGATAAATGAGAAGAAGAAAACAAAAGTGTTTCTTTCATGAAGCTAAGTGAAGCTTCATGAAGCTTTGACCAATCTAACCCTTTTGTCTTCATCTATCAAACCCTAACCATTCATTTAACTATGGTCAACTCTCTACACATTACCATAGTTAAATTATGATAAGAAATGATTATTCATTTTCTATTCTATTATTCTTATCATAATTTTATCATCTTCTTCTTCTTTTCTTCAAGTGAAGAAAGCTTGCCTCCATTAATGGCAAGTGATGAAAAAGAGTGTGAAATCCAAATCTAAAGTCTACCCACTTCCTATTTCTTCATCCTCTACCTCTTGCCAAGTAGTAGAGTGTGTTTCCTTCACAAGTTTTCAAGGCTCGGTGAAGGTGGAGCTTGATCTAGTGATGCTTCGACGTAGATCATCTTCGGCACGTTGTCGATGACCTAGCCCGTCCATTCTCCGATGAAGCCGACGCTAGAGCCCGGGATCCGTCTTGGACAGCGAGGAGACTTCATTGCGGAGCCGTGGAGGTGGAGCACCGGATCTACAAAGGTTGTATATCCGTATTCTCATAGTTAAGTGTTAACTAGTTAGCCTTTTCGCCTAGAAATCTAGCCAACGATCCGTTCTAGGGTTTCTCGGCACCGTTTAAATTTGAAATTGGCATGGTTGATGCCTTGTGAGACCTCATTAGGGTGCCTAGGAGCCCTACAGTCGTAATACACTGATTCTAAATGAGTGCTATTATATACCGAACATGATGTGCAACATTATATCAGTTTCTTTATTAAGTAAAGAAGGATATAATTTTGTAGTATAGGATAATATTATGAACATCTTCCTAAATTAAAAGTTGATTGCATCAGGCTCATTACATAATGGCATATTCATTCTCAATCAAAATACAGTCCTCAATATACAAAACACACACAAGAGGAAAAGTTCAGAAATGAATGAATCCTACTTATGGCATTGTAGACTTGGTCATATCAATGCGACACGACTGGCTAAGTTACATAAGGATGGATATTTGAATCCGTTCGAATTATCATCTTATGATACTTGCCATTCATGTTTCAAAGGAAAAATGACCAAAACTCCGTTTAGTGGACACGGAGAAAGAGTTACAGAACTCTTAGGACTGGTACATAGTGATGTATGCGGTCCAATGTCTACGCATGCCAGGAACGGTTCTTCCTACTTCATTACATTCACTGATGATCTCTCAAGATTCGGACATGTGTTCCTGATGAAACACAAGTCTGAAGCTTTTGAGAAATTCATAGAATATAAGCACGAAGTAGAGAACCAAACAGGAAAAAGTATTAAGATCCTTCGATCTGATCGAGGAGGAGAATACTTGAGCAATGAGTTCCTAGATTATCTAAAAGAGAATGGGATTCTCTCTCAGCTTACTCCATCTTATACACCACAGCACAACGGTGTATCGGAGCGCAGGAATCGCACCATATTGGATATGGTGCGCTCTATGATGAGCACTGCTGAGTTACCTATTTCCTTCTGGGGTTATGCTCTTGAGACAGCAGCATACCTATTGAATCAAGTTCCGTCTAAATCTGTACCTACCACACCATATGAGATATGGAGTGGGAAGAGACCATATTTTAAACGAGTTAAGATATGGGCTTGTCCGGCCTATGTCAAAAGGCAAAATCCGGACAAACTCGAGGCACGATCAGTTCTTTGCAAGTTTGTGGGATGTCCTAAGAATTCTCAAGGATATTTTTTATACCGCACTGAAGAACAAAAAGTGTTTATTTCTCAATATGCCACCTTTTTGAAAAAGGAATTTCTTGCAAAAGAAATTAGTGGCAAAGAGGTAGAGCTGGAAGAGGCTCCAGCAACACAAACTGCAACTGAAGATTTAGTGGAACCAGAGGATTCAGTAGTACCCGACGAACCCCAGCCTCTCCGCCGATCTAGCAGGGTTTCTCATCCACCTGAAAGATACTATGGTTTTCTCATTGATGGTGGAAGCGAGGATTGCATCATGGAAGATGATGATCCGACTAGTTTCGAGCAGGCCATCACGAGTGGTGACTCTGTGAAATGGCTGGATGCAATGCGATCTGAGATGGAATTCATGTACACCAACAAAGTATGGACTTTAGAAAATGCTCTTGAAGGGGTAAAACCCATTGGGAGCAAGTGGATCTTTACAAAGAAATTTGGTGTAGATGGACAAGTTGAGACTTTCAAAGCTAGACTTGTTGCAAAGGGTTTTCGTCAATGACAAGGTGTGGATTATGACGAAACCTTTTCTCCAGTGGCTATGCTTAAGTCCATCCGGATCTTACTTGCCATTGCTGCATACCATGACTACGAAATCTGGCAAATGGATGTTAAGACCGCCTTTCTAAACGGTGATTTAGAAGAGTGCGTGTACATGACTCAGCCAGAGGGCTTCGTAGATAGTGGGAGCAGCGGAAAGGTGTGCAAGCTGCTTAAATCTATTTATGGGTTAAAGCAAGCATCGCGGAGTTGGAACATCTGTTTTGATGTTGTAGTCAAAGAGTTTGACTTCATCAAAAATATAGATGAACCTTTTAACTATAAGAAGGTAGCAGAGAGTAAGGTTGTCTTCCTCGTATTGTACGTGGATGACATACTCTTGATAGGAAATAATATTCCTATGCTACAATCAGTCAAGCTCTTCTTATCACAAAGATTCTCAATGAAAGATCTAGGTGATGCCTCTTGCATATTGGGAATCATGATCTATAAAGATAGATCTAAACGGATACTGGGATTGTCCCAATCCAGGTACATTGACACCATACTAAAGAGCTTTAGTATGGAAGAATTCAAGCGTGGGAACTAACCCACGATCTCTGGACTCACTCTCTCCAAAGAGATGTCTCCCAAGACTGATTTGGAGAGAGCTCGCATGCAAGGGATACCCTATGCTTCGGCAGTAGGGTCCATCATGTATGCGATGCTATGTACCAGACCCGATGTAGCATACTCACTAAGTGTAGTGAGTCGGTATCAAGCAAATCCTGGAGAGAGTCACTGGACAGCTGTGAAGAACATTCTCAAGTACTTACGAAGGACTAAAGAGATGTTCTTGGTGTATGGTAACGGAGAACTCCGGGTGGAGTCCTTTACCGATTCCAGCTTCCAAAGTGATAAGGACGACTCTAAATCGCACTCGGGATTTTTCTTTACCCTCAATAGAGGGGCGGTATGTTGGAAGAGTTCCAAACAGGATACCGTTGCAGACTCAACGATGGAGGCTGAATACATCGCTGCCAACGATGCTTCCAAAGAGGCTGTCTGGATAAAGAAGTTCATTAGTGAGCTTGGTGTGGTTCCATTCATTGAGCATCCAATACCTTTGTATTGCGATAACAATGGAGCTGTGGCTTTGGCCAAGGAACCCAGGTCCCATCAAAATTCCAGACATATTCTGAGGCGGTATCACTGTTCCCCTCCGAATGGCGGCGCGCAGGACTGCGATGTCCTGGCACTGAGACTCGGGGCAGATGCTAATTGGTGCTATCCGTCCACCTTTCCGAAGATGCCAAGTTGATTTATGGCACCATGTATCGAAGGTTTAGACGGATGCGTCCGATGTAGCAGACTTCGTCAGATTCCCCCTCGTTTGAGGGGTTTTTGATTGTGGGGACGCTCTTCCCTGCAGGCGCAAGCCCCTGCAGTTAATTACGCTACCGCATCGCGGTAACAACTTTCTCCTTCTCCAGATGGTCACTTCGTGTCGTGGATATTTGTTTTGTGTTTTGTTGCCCGTGGATTGTTTACGGAGACTGAGTTATGTCGTCGCCCGTAGGGCGTGGACTAGTCCAAATCCGTATTATCTTAGATTTGGGTTTGGGGGTTTGGTTTGAGGATACGTCAGCCATACTTGAGGCTAAGATCAACTCAAACGTTTGTTAAGGATACGTTAGTCTAGCTTTGAGACTAAGATCTACTTAACGGGATCGTTTAGATCCGACAAAGGAGCATTTGGGCTCTATTGTTCCAGTTTAGGGACATAGTGGTCCATCGTATGTATGGCTATCGGGACCCGTCACCTCTCTGACGACGTTGAAGGATTACAACGACGGATGTCAGAGGAGTTCAGAGATGTACCCTCGAGCCAGAGTTAATTGGGGGGATTTATAGCCCACTCTGTTTGAAGGTTTAAGGATACGTTAGCCATCTTTGAGGCTAAGATCAACTTAAACGGGACCGTTTAGATCCGAAAAAAGAGCATGCGGGGGCTCTATTGTTCTAGTTTAAGGACATTGCGGTCCATGGGTAGTTTAAGGACGTTGCGGTCCATTGGTAGTTTAAGGACATTGCGGTCCATTGCTAGTTTTAAGATATCTCGGTCAAGGTTAAGGACGTCATAGTCTATGGGTTTAAGGACCCCACAGTCCGGTATGTGCTCTGGATGCTTCACACGGGTTCACTGCCGTGCTTGGCGAGGACCAGGCTCCGCTCTGGACGTTTTCCGCGGGGTCAAAGAGTGACGTTATCCGCATTCCACGTAACCAGGAATTTTGCATTAGACACGGGTTTAAGGACCCCGCAGTCCATATCAATGTGTGGTCGTCAGGACCCGTCACCTCTTTGAAGACATTGAGGGATTACAATGCCAAATATCAAAGGAGTGAAGAGATGTACCCTAGAACCGGAGTGGATCAAATAGTCCTTGGCCCAATTTGGGATCAAGACCAATTAATTATGTTATGAGCCCATTAGCCCAGTTGATCACGAATTGAGGACTTATGGCCAGCTCGGGCTAAGTCCAATCATGTTTGGAATATTGACTTCTTGTTGGTCTCTTGAAGGAGAGGCTTTGCCTCTATCCATTCGGCCAATTGGGCCAAAGCCTAGTGTTAAACACTACAGAGCAATCAGTGTTGAACACCGGGAATGAGGTTGACAAGTTAGTGTTTAACACTAAAAGATAATTGGTGTTAAACACCAGCAACAGGGCTTTCAAATTAGTGTTAAACACTAAAACAGATCAGTATCAAGCACTGGCAACAGAGATCTCAAATTAGTGTTAAACACTAAGGTAGTCAGTGTTGAACACTAAGGCAAGAGGGGTCACGTGGCAACACGTGAGGGCGCCCTCCCTTCATTTATTCTGTTGAGATTATCGCATCTTTCAGAGCATCATGCGCCATCACGTGACGGGCATTCAAATGCTTATATGTTAAAGCTTCTGCCGAGGGTCACGTGGGTCACGTGGGGTGCTGCCTCAAAGGGGCTTTCTGTAGATCTCTTGGAGGGGTCACGTGGTGGCACGTGACCCTGCCTCTATGTATGTTGTTTAGAGGATCTGCTAATCTTTTCCAGGAATTAAATTCCTCGTAGGGTTAAACCCTGACAGTAATTTCAGAGGAATTAAATTCCTACTTCCTTTTGAAGATTTATATTCTGGAATAGAGTTGAACTCTGAATTTTCTGTAGGAATTAAATTCTCCATATATGTGAAGAACTGAATAGGGTTAAACCCTAATAAAAGCTCTTAAGGAATTAAATTCCCATTTTCTGTTAAATTATGATCAAGGGAATTAAATCCCTGCTGTTCCAACAGAACTAGGTTCTTAATTAGGGTTAAACCCTGTTTCTTTTTGTTCTGAAGGAATTAAATTCCCATAACACAGGGTCAAGCCCTAGTTTTATTTTAAAGGAATTAAATTCCTATAGTTCTGTGAGAATTAAATTCTCGTGCTTCCATTCCCTCTCTATGTTTTGGATCTGCATGGCAGGATCTCGACCCATTGAGAATTAAATTCTCAACTTCAAGGGGAGATATGCACTTTGCAGATCCTCTATCAAAGAGAGAAGAAATATGTTCTTATATATCAGAGTTAAACTCTGTTGAGAATTAAATTCTCTTTTCTTTCAAGGAGCCTTCCCTTTCTTACCTAGGGTTTTCTTTTGCAGAAGATCCAAGTTCCTCGAAGTATCAAGGCTCTCTCTCCCTTTCTTCCCTCTGCGTGTATATCTTTTTTTTTGTGTCTCTTGGCTCCTATTTATAGGAGAAGCAGCCGAATCAATTAGTTTTTGACGAATCTTCATTGAGAGGTTTGATTTGCATCCATCATTCGTTTTTGACTTTTGGATCATTGGGTGAATTTTATTCACCATTGGATTTCAAGTCCCGGGATTCTCCTTTGTTATTTCGGTTAGATTTAAAGGGGAAATCTTTCCAAACCCGAGATTTTCCCATAGATAAATGATATTCAATCATCTTTAAATCTTTAATTCGATTGGTTCCAGATAATCGCTTTCCTTTGGAAAGATTCGAATCTCTTTCAGAATTTAATTATGTCAACGAAATGGGCTTTGAAAGCCGGTCACGTGTGACCACGTGACCCATGGTCACGTGTGGGCACGTGACCCCCTTTGGAATGAGCCTTCCTCTTTCTTTTTGCGCTCTGTCTTCTGGTTGCTGCTTAACCGTCACGTGCCACCACGTGACCCCTAGTCACGTGTGAGCACGTGACCCTTGTCTGGACTCTTTTTCTTGATTTAACTGGAGAACAATTCTGATGTTTTGATCATCACGTGCCAACACGTGACCCTGGTCACGTGAAAGCACGTGACCTCTTCTGAAGCTTTTTCCTTGATTTGATCAGGAAGCGTTGGGTCTTTGCTGCTGCTTTTAAATGTCACGTGTCGACACGTGACCCAGGTCACGTGGGAGCACGTGACCCTTACTGAAGCCCCTCTCTTTGATGTAGTTGGGAAACTGCACTTGCTTTGCCGGTACTTTTGGGTGTCACGTGCCAACACGTGACTGCTGGTCACGTGTAAGCATGTGACCCTCTTCTGAAGCTTTTTCCATAAGCTTTCCTGATTTTAAATCAGGAAACAAATGCCCCCACAGCGTTGTTCTCACGTGTCAGCACGTGAGTGCAACGCTGTCACCTTTTGTGACCGTTGGATTCCTTTAGGGATTTGGGGAGATGAAGCGTTTCCATCGCCTTCTATAAATACCACTGTCTCTTCAGAAGAGCCTTCACTTTGCTCATCTTCTTCTTCTGAGAACTTTTCCCTTGAGAATTTAATTCTCGCTTCCAGAGCTTAGTTCTCTGTCTTGAAACAATTTTCAGAGTTTAACTCTGTTCGAAAAGAATTCTTTTCCTCAGGTAATGTTCTTGGACAAATGATGGACCTTCACATTCCTCTGGATCTTAAATCCAAAACAAGGGTTTTTATCCATTTTCCCTCATGTTTTTCCATAAGAACCTGAAACCGCTTAACCTTTCAAACTGTAGATCTCTTAGGGTTTAGATGATCTTTGGGGAGATGATGATGGCGTTTCAACTCCATGGAATTTAATTCCTATCCAAAAATGTTTCTGGGAATTTAATTCCCTTTTCTTAATAAGGAATTTAATTCCAATGAAGAACTCGATTTCTTCACACAGAGGCTTCCTGGGGTCTCTTGGCCCGAGGTTGTTCTTCTATAATTAATGAAATGGTGGTTTTGTAATGATGTCTTCTGTGGGAATTTAATTCCTCTAATCTTATTGGATTCATTGTAGAGCCCGAGATAGATCCTGTTGGGGGGGATGTGCATGGTCATCATTCTTTATTAAATAAGGATATTCCCTTTGTTTTATTGTAACTATTTGGTCTCATTATTAATGAGCCGTCATCCGGATTCTGTGGGGCCCATGTGTTTTGCAGCCAATGGTCCCAGGAAACTCTGTTGTTGCCTTCTTCCACTAGTCTTGATGTTCATGCACGAATATATATTGCTAACTTTTCTTTTAACGGTCTTCCTTTATTGGATTTCAGGCGCGATGGCTTCTGTTCCACGCTTTCCCTTTTCTCGCTCGGAGGCTGCTTTTCCTCAGTCACCATCTGATGAGGAAGCGATGGCGATGATTCGGGCCCATGACCCGAACTGCACCAACCTTCTTCAATGGGGATCTTGGTACAGTCAGATTATTCAGGGTCGCCGGAGTTTTCTTTGCGCGGTGCCGGCGGAACCCACTTTCCCATTTTTACCGATGGATCCTCCGAGGACAGTTTTTGCTGTGGAAATGCCCAACTGGACTCCAACGGGGAGGCTGGAGCCTTCGACGACCGGCATACCGAATCATCTGATCCCGGCCATAGACATCTTGGGACGGCGTATCTGCCAGGGTGAGGCCCACCCGTGGGGGCAAATTTATAAGATAGGGCTCACTCCTAGGCATCCTACGGGCTACCTTCTCTGGGCTCGTTACATCCTTTCTGCCCATCGGGCGCGGTTGCAGAAAGTCGGGCTTTATCAGGCCATATACGCGTCACTCTTCCATTATAAGTCCCCGCATGCCTGGTGGGTTAAGGCATTTTTAAACCAATGGAATCTTCTTACCAACACTTTCATCCTAGGAGATCGTGAGGTCTCGATCTCTCTTGCAGAATTTTATGAAATCTCGGGATTGCCGATCAGGGGTGCACTGTATGAGGAGTTGTTGCCTCCTGACGAGTATGTCTTTGAGCCCGATTCTGCACCGGCTGACGGCTTGTCTGTTGAGAACGCCGTTCGCCACAAGCGCCCCAGCTTGATCAAGGCGCTGGGTATTTTTGATCGATTGTTCACTGAATCTGAGGAGCAGGGTGTTACTTTTAAAAGCTTTATTTCCTGCTTCCTTCGTGAGGACTTCGTATCAAAGACTGCTCTGAAGTTTGCTAACATCAAAGACCCCTTTGAGTTTGGTCCGAAGAAGCTACCGACCGCTGAATCGGACCTGCCACAATATTATATTCCCATCGTGTCGCCGATGTCTTTTGAGTCCGTTGCAGCACCCGGCATGGATGAGGAAACATTCTTTGTGGGGTTCGTCAGTGTTTGGCTTAGTTGGTTCGTTATCCCCATGCATCGCCGCTTCATGGGAGCCTCGGTCATCTACCCGGCTCATCGTATTGCTGAGGGGACGCGGTTGGCCATCGGCATCCCGGCCTTGGCGCACCTTTATAATGGATTGGGCACCGCAGCTAATACCTCTACGCCTGGCGTGGATGTGGTAAACTTTTCGCTTCATTATTTCACGTCCTGGATCGAAATGCACGTATTGGGGGCTTTCGCCATGCATCAGAGGCCCTCATTTTACGATGCCTATCCCTTTCCACGACTTATGCGATTAGTGGATGCTTCTGCCGCCGACCCGACTCAATTCGGGGCTATTCGGGTGCTGATTTCTCCTCATGCCACCGCTGGCGGGTTGGTTTTTAATGATCGGGTCTTGTCTACTCCTTCGGGTCCTGTTCAACAACTCTGGGACCAGTCGAAAGACAACGCACCTTCTTTGAAGCCCCGGGAGGCCGCGCATTTGTATACAATTAGACCGGGCTACTTGGTGTTTCGCCGGGACAGTGCAGCTCTTTTCATGCGGTACAATCCGCATCGATTTGCCCGACAGCTTGGATATGACCAGGGCGTTCCTTTCGAGGCTTTTATAGTTGCCCCGATCCCTTCGCTCGATGCTGTTCGCGATGCCGCTCATCATTTCATGAGGCTGAACACCGGCTCTTATTCCATGGTCCCTGAAGCCGAGTACATGCCCCGATGTGTAGGCGCATTTACGGGCTGGTATCTTCATCGGATCAGCCCAATTATTCTTGAAGAAAGAAGGGTGCTTCTTGGTCACGACGCCCCTCCTCAGGTTTCGGGAGCTGAGCTATGACCGAGGGTTCCAGTCCGCTTTCCTTTGAGGGAGATTGGCACCGCGCTCATTCCGGGGGAGTCCGGGGTAGACCTTACTCCAATAGCTGGTATGCCCTTGGGTTCTCGATCGAGGGGTAAACAGGCCCCGGTGGTAGCACCTCTGCCGGTGGCGGCACCGCCCTCCGTGGCGTCGACAATGGCGATGTCGTCCTCGGTTGCGGCACCGAGCGAGAGTAACAGGGATGAGGGCGCTGAGGGCGATGTGGGCCAACGTCGCCCTAAGGCTTCGCGAGGGAGGAAGCGGTCATCCTCAGCGACCGGCTCTGGGTCTAAACGGCGGAGGAAAGCGGCTACCACCCTGCTTGATTCTGTGGCGGAGTCTGAGCCTATCCTTGCAGACGAACCGTTGGCCTTGCAAGAGTCAGACGCTGGACTTCTCTTCCCGAGTTCGGCTGATGAGGAGGCCGCACAATTGGCTGAGGCTATACGGCGTTCAAAAGACGCGTCTCATAACGCCAAGGTTCCGAAGAAGTCTTATCCCGCTGTGATTTTTTATGAAGACCCTTCGTGGATTCGGCGGCGATTTATAGGCCCTTTGGAGGAATGGGGGGAAAGGGCTTTGAAGCAGGCCGCTTCAGAAGATGCAGCTGATGCACTTTCTTTATGGACCGGCGGCCATGAGTCCACTCTCGAACCCCGGCGAGCCCACCTTCTTGAGAAGGAGCAGCGGGTTGAAGAAGCCATATTGAGGGCTTCTTTGCGCATCGGTACGTTGTGGTTCTTTTCGTAGTTCTTCAGATTGTTTGTGCCCGTGCATATGTATCATTATTTTTATTTGAGTCATGCAGAATCTTCGACGCTGGGGGAGCTCCCTACTGGCCCATTAAAGCTAAAGCCCGCTGAAATTCTCAATGAAGCCTTGCTGGATGTGGAGGGAGCTGACGAGGCTGCTCCTCTCATGGTAGAACTTCCAGCGGCGGTTCTTGATCCGGGAGTGCTTGCCCCTTTGGGGGAGGCTCCTTTGGAGGCCGTCGCCCCAATGACTCTTACCGAGGGCGGCCCAAAGGCTGGAAGCGAGGTAGTCGGGACTACTCTCCCTTTGTTGGAGCCTGAGGTCACGGCGGAGACCGTTGAAGCTGCTATCCCCCCGGCTCAGAACGGGAGGAGTGTTGAAGGTATCCCTCTGCGTTTTAATTTGGCAACCCCTTCATAGTCTGAACTCTTTTATCTTTCCCAGAATTGCGCGGTTTGGCGGCCACGATTGCGGATCTGTCGCCTCGACAGTCATTTCAGCGTTTATTGGAGATGGCAGCTCCGCAGGCGATCTCCCCTCAGCGTATTGTTCTTTCCTCTGGGCAAGGTTAGTGTCATTCGCCTCCCCCTTTTTTTCTATAGCATTGTTACTATTTTGCGAAATGACGTTAATGTCTCTTATAGTTTTGGAAGCCGACGATGAGGTCGAGGTCGTTGAAGGGCCAGGGGAACCTTCAGCTCCTACTTGCATGACTGTCGGTGAGTGACATTTTATTATAGTCCCGTTCGCTCTGCGTTTAAGAGTTTTGCTGACGTCTTTCAAATTTGAACAGCTCTGCCAGTCTCCACGGCGTTGGAGTCGCGCATCGTGATGCCGCCCGGCCCTTATGCCTTGCGGGCTTCAGAACGCTTGGCCCAATTAAGTCTCGTCTCCTTGTCGTCTCTGATCGAGGAGCTTCGTGCTGGCAGCGCGACCACGGCTGAAGCATTCGCTGCCGAGGCTAACGGTTCTCTTCCTTTTCTTGCCACCTACCACAGCGAAGAGGTGGTGCGAGTCTGGGTGGAGTTCTGCCGGCGAGTGGAGGCTTGCCTGCACGTCCTCGAATGTTCCCACCTTTCCTCGGAGGCCGTGGCTGCAAAGGCGGAGTTACGGGGGCTGATAGCACGGTGCGCGGCAAACATGACGTCATGTGAGAAGAGGCTCGGTCGCAAGTTCTCGGAGAGGGAGCTAGCCTCCAAGGCGCTAGGCGAGCTTCAAGCCAATCTCACAGCCAAAGCCAACAAAGCGTATGAACTCTGGCGGGTGCTTCAGGAGTCCATCAAAGAGGTGGTGGCTCTCGATAAAGCTGCCACGTTCACTCGTGAGAGGGTCGAGGCTCATAAGGCCACTGAGAAGGAGCTTGAAGCCCGGCTTGCTTCATATCAGGCCCAACAAGCTCAGGCGGAGGCTCGTCTTTTGGAGATCTTGCGTCATGAAGCCGTGGTCCAACAAAAGCAGGATGAGCTGACCAAGCTGCTGAATCGCCCGCCGGCTTGAAACATTTGTATCTTTTCCTTTTTTTCTGTACATACTCATGGATGAGAGTATTTTCTTTTTGTTTCTTTCATGAATTGTACTTTGTACCCATTTTGGTTTATGAATAAAAGATACATTTTTCTTCTCAATGATGTGTCTTCTTTTCACTGAATGTATTCTGCGGATATTCTATCTTGATCTCCTTGCAGGACAGCAATGGCTCAGGACTCAGGGTTAAGATCTGCTTCCTAAGGCTTTTGCATCTTATGGGCCACGAGGGTCTCATAAAGAGTTTTTCTCCCCATGGGTCGAGAGGATCCCATAGGTGTAAGTTTTTCTTAAGAATCGTGAGGATTCTTAAAAGGGTTTTCCCTTGAGAGTCGTAAGGATCCCACAAGAGAGTTTTTCTTCCTTACAGGTCGTGAGGACTTGTAAGTGTTGGATGCGGTCACCCTTGTCCGTGTTCTACGGAATTAGGGGTTTCTCCAGGTATTGTAGTTTAAAGACGTCGCGGTCAAGGTTAAGGACCTCATAGTCCGTGGATTTAGGGACTCCACAGTCCGATGTTAGTTTTAAGACATCACGGTCAAGGTTAAGGACCTCATAGTCTGTGGATTTAGGGACTCCACAGTCCGATGTGTGGTTGCAGGGACCCGTCACCTCTTTGAAGACGTTGAGGAATTACAACGCCAGGTATCAAAGGAGTGAAGAGATGTACCCTTAAACCAAGGCAAAATCTGTAAGGAATCGGGGTGGTTGATCGTTAGTTTTAAGACATCACGGTCGAGGTTAAGGACGTCATAGTCCGTGGATTTTAAGGACTCCACAGTCCGGTATTTGCTCTGGATGCTTCACACGGGTTCACTGCCGTGCTTGGCGAGGACCAGGCTCCGCTCTGGGCGTTTTCCGTGGGGTCAAAGAGTGACGTTATCCGCGTTCCACGTAACCAGGAATTTTGCACTAGATGCTTCACACGGGTTCACTGCCGCGCTCGGCGAGGACTAGGCTCCGCTCTGGATGCTTCACACGGGTTCACTGCCATGCTCTGCGAGGACCAGGATCCGCTCTGGACGTTTTCCACGGGGTCAAAGAGTGACATTATCCGCGTTCCACGTGACCAGGAATTTTGCACTAGATGCTTCACACGGGTTCACTGCCGTGCTCGGCGAGGACTAGGCTCCGCTCTGGACGTTTTCCACGGGGTCAAAGAGTGACATTATCCGCGTTCCACGTGACCAGGAATTTTGCACTAGATACTTCACACGGGTTCACTGCCGTGCTCGGCGAGGACTAGGCTCCGCTCTGGACGTTTTCCACGGGGTCAAAGAGTGACATTATCCGCGTTCCACGTAACCAGGAATTTTGCACTAGATGCTTCACACGGGTTCACTGCCGTGCTCGGCGAGGACTAGGCTCCGCTCTGGACGTTTTCCACGGGGTCAAAGAGTGACAGTATCCGCATTCCACGTAACCAGGAATTTTGCACTAGATGCTTCACACGGGTTCACTGCCGTGCTCGGCGAGGACTAGGCTCCGCTCTAGACGTTTTCCACGGGGTCAAAGAGTGACATTATCCGCGTTCCACGTGACCAGGAATTTTGCACTAGATGCTTCACACGGGTTCACTGCCGTGCTCGGCGAGGACTAGGCTCCGCTCTGGACGTTTTCCACGGGGTCAAAGAGTGACATTATCCGCGTTCCACGTAACCAGGAATTTTGCACTAGATGCTTCACACGGGTTCACTGCCGTGCTCGGCGAGGACTAGGCTCCGCTCTGGACGTTTTCCACGGGGTCAAAGAGTGACATTATCCGCGTTCCACGTAACCAGGAATTTTGCACTAGATGCTTCACACGGGTTCACTGCCGTGCTCGGCGAGGACTAGGCTCCGCTCTGGACGTTTTCCACGGGGTCAAAGAGTGACATTATCCGCGTTCCACGTAACCAGGAATTTTGCACTAGATGCTTCACACGGGTTCACTGCCGTGCTCGGCGAGGACTAGGCTCCGCTCTGGACGTTTTCCACGGGGTCAAAGAGTGACAGTATCCGCGTTCCACGTAACCAGGAATTTTGCTGATTGTATCCGCATTTCACGGGATGGAGGTTTGACTGTTGGCGATATGTATACTACCGAGCCATGGAACTGGGAGTTGCCGCTGTTCCGCTTAGCTTGAAGTTGTGTCCGTTGTTACGAGACGAGTGTTGGGATGATCTCTAGGTCGCCTGTGGCCCGTCGAGATTTAGCTTCTTTCTTTGGTGAAACCTGGGGGAGGGAGGTATGTTCCCTTTTTGTTTATGCCATTGGATTGTATACAGGGTGTGATGGAACATCACCTGTAAGGCATACATTTTCTTTTTATTTTATTTCTTTTTCCGCGATGCTCTATCGTTTCAGCTTTTATATCGCGAAGGTCACGATTGCCCCATCATTTCGGCTATTTTTCGCGGTGCCCAATCATTTCGGCTATATTTTTTTTATTTTCACTCGCTGTTTTTTATTGCGAGTTGCCCCATCATTTCGGCTATTTCTCATGCATACACTTTTACTTGCTGTTTTTTATTGCAAGTTGCCCCATCATTTCAGCTATTTCGTAGGCATGTGTGGCTTGTTAGCTTTTTCGCCGCAAGCTTGGATTTAGACACCGATTTCGGCATCAGCACCGCTGCAACTGGGATGCTGCCAGGAGCGAATCATCATTTGCCTCTGTCGATATTGAACAAAGGTGGCTTAGTAAACAGGGTTAAGGGTCCTGTCGACCAAGGCTTTTGACTTCATGAGCCGTAAGGGTCTCACAAAGGTATTTCTCCCTACAAGTCGTGAGGATCTTGCAGGTGTATTTTCTCCTTAGGGATCGTGAGGATTCCTAAGTGTATGTTCCTCTGTAAGTCGTAAGGTTCCTACAAGAGGGTTTTCTCCTTATGGGTCGAGGGGACCTACAAGGGTTGCTCATCATATGGACATGTCCCTAGTCACGGGTGTGACTTTGCTGGGAAAATGTTTCTTCGCGCTCGTGGATTGTATACAAGGGTCAGTATTGAGCCTCTTGTAGGGCAATATCGAAGGTTGTGGAGGATTTGCTTAAGAACAGGTTTAGGTTTCTGTAACTTAAGACTTTCAAATCTCATGAGCCGTGAGGGTCCCATAAGAGAATTCTCCTTACGAGTCGTGAGGATCTCGTAAGTGTATTTTCTCCTTAGGAATCATGAGGATCCCTAAGTGTGTTGCTCCTTTGTGAGTCGTAAGGATCTCACGCAGGTGGTTTCTCTTTACAAGGTCGAGAGGACCCTACAAGTGTCTTTTAACGAGGTTGCGCCCTTTCGGGTTTTCACAAACACTCGCCGGTAGTCCTGCTGTTTTTACTCACGGAGCCCTTTCGGGTTTTCATCCGTGCCCATTTTGCTTATGGACATACCGTTTTTTCTTTCATTTTTTTTTTATTTTTCTTTTTCTTTTTCTCCCCCTTTTTTTTTGTCAGCCTAAGGATGCTGCGGTAGTAGTTTAGGGACGTTTCGGTCCGCCGTTAGTTTAAGGACGTTTCGGTCCGCCGATAGTTTAAGGACGTTTCGGTCCGTCGATAGTTTAAGGACGTTTCGGTCCGTCGATAGTTTAAGGACGTTTCGGTCCGCCGATAGTTTAAGGACGTTTCGGTCCGTCTCTATGGGAAGGCTGGCTGCTGCTTGTAAAGTCCGAGCCTAGGAAGATAGTGAGCGGACATAGTCGTCGTCATCTATCATTGACCCAGGCTGTGGCTTATTAAGCATAGTATTTCTTTAAGAAGCGGCCGTTTATTGGCCTGAAAGGCCTTTCACCGTGCATGTCCATGAGTAGATAGGCTCTACCCTGGTAGACCTTGTCTATGATGTACGGGCCTTCATAGTTTGGCTCAAATTTTCCTCGCTTGGCACGATTGGGGATCATAGGTCTTTTGACCACTAGTACAAGTTCGCCTTGGCGGAATGTCCTCGGCTTGGTCAATCTTTCGTACGAGCGCGTCATCTTCGCTTTGTAGGCCTCTAGATGTTGTTGCGCTATGAGCCGGGTTTCGTCGAGGGCATCAAGCTCCTCAAGCCGAAGGTGAGCATTTTCTTCGTTCGTCAGCTCGTGGTGGACTGCTACTCGCAGAGAGGGCAACTCTATCTCGAGGGGGAGCACTGCTTCCGTCCCAAATACCAAAGCGTACGGCGTTGTATTCGTGGCCGTCTTGAATGTAGTTCGATAAGCCCAAAGGGCTTCTTGCAGCCTTTCGTGCCAGTCTCTCTTATTCCTGGAAACGGTCTTTTTTATGATCTTCGTCAAGGTCTTATTGAAGGCCTCGGCCAGACCGTTAGCTCGTGGATTGTAAACCGAAGAATATCTCCAGTCTATATTGTGCTGCTGTGCGAAGCAACTAATCTTATGGCTTCGGTAGGCCGGCCCATTATCGGAGATAATCCGCCGTGGAGTTCCGAACCGATAGATGACGTGCGTCTTGAAGAAATGGAGGATATTCTCCGTCTTCACTTCCCTCAGTGGTACTGCTTCTGCCCATTTGGAGAAGTAATCAGTTGTCGCCAGGATAAAACGGTGTCCCCGGGATGATGCTGGCTCAATGGGGCCGACTATGTCAGTCCCCCACATTTCGAATGGCCAACTAGCCACCGTTGGGTGCAGTAGATTCGGATGTTGGTGGATGAAGTCTCCATGAATCTGGCATGAGTGGCATTGCTTTGCATACTCGAGGCAGTCCTGGATCATCGTGGGCCAGTAGTAACCCATCCGTTTAATTTTTAACTTCATCTTTGGGCCTGCTTGGTGAGAACCGCAAAGTCCGTCATGAACCTCCTGAATGACTCTTTCTGCTTCGTCAGGTCCTAAGCATCTCAGCCATAGAGAATCAAACGATCTCTTGTATAGAATATCGTTGACGAAAGCGAAAGATAGAGCTCGTTTCATGAGCTGATGTCTTGAGGACGCTTCTTTGGGCATTCGGTGGGACTTAAAGTAGTCTATGAAGACTTCCCTCCAGTCTTCGGCCTTCTCATGGTCTTTTATTTGTAGGGTCGTCTACTCAATCACTCCCTTCTCTTCGGGTGATTCCGAAGGTATTTCCGCCAGGGCGAGCACTCGACGGCTTTGTACCACGATTCTGACGTCATCGAGGTTCTCGTCAGCCAGTTCTTTAGCAAGTTTAGCCAACGCGTCTGCTTTGCTGTTTTCCGCGCGCAGTATGTTCTCCAAAGTATAGGAGAGAATTTGGGTCAATAGTTGTTGCACCTTTTCGCCGTACTTCACCAACTCCGGCTTGCACGTTTGGTAGTCACCATTTACTTGACTAATGACCAGCTGAGAATCCCCGTATATAAGGAGGTCTTCAATTCCCATGTTGATGGCGATTTCGAGGCCTGCTATCAGAGCTTCGTATTCAGCTTCATTGTTTGTCCTCGGCTCTGTTAAGGAGAAGGCGAAGCGCATTATCCCTCCTTGTGGAGTTGCAAAGACGAGGCCTATCCCCGATTTGATCATTGGGATACCTTGTTTCTGTTTCTTTACGGAGGACGCTCCATCGAAATAGAGTTCCCATTGGGTGCTTCCGCCGCTAATCGCATCAAATGCATGCTCGTCCGGCAAATCACAGTTCAGAGGAGAATCGGCCGGTATCGGGTGCTCAGCGAGGAAGTCGGCAATGGCCTGGCCTTTCACTGCCTTGAGAGGTTGATACGTTATCGAGAACTCCATCAAGAGCAGGGCCCACTTAGCGAGTCGTTCCGTCAATATGGCTTTCGACATCAAGTATTTAAGGGGATCCACTTTTGAAATGAGACGGACTTCATGCGCCAACGCATAGTGCCTGAGCTTTGTTATCGCGAAGATTAACGCCAAGCAATGTTTTTCAATGGGAGAGTAGTTGCTTTCTGCCCCCAGTAGAACCCGACTTAAGTAGTAGAGTGAATCTCTTTCCCCTGATCGTTCTCTTGTGCCCATAATGCACCCAAGGAACCTTCGAGGGCGGTCGTATAAAGAATGAGGGGTTTTCCCTTGACCGGCGCGGCCAACACCGGAGGGTTCTGCAGGTACTGCTTGATCTCGTCTAGTGCACCTTGGCATTTATGATCCCAAACGAATGGAGTTCCCTTTTTCATCAGGTGACTGTAAGGACGGCATTTGCCCGAAAGATTAGCGATAAACCGCCGGATGTATGCGAGCTTCCCCTGGAGAGACCGCAACTGCTTGAGGGTTCTTGGCGGAGGCATTTCCATGATCGCTTTAATCTTTGACGGATCTATTTCAATACCTCGGTGCCGAACGATGAATCCCAGGAATTTGCCCGAGGAGACTCCAAACGCGCATTTGAGGGGATTCATTTTCAAATTATATTGCCGAAGACGTCGAAATACAGTCTCCAGATGCTTTAAATGATCTTCGTATGACATGCTCTTTACTACGAGGTCATCGATATAGCACTCGACGACGTCGTGTATGAGGTCATCAAAGATCTTTGTCATGGCCCTTTGATAGGTAGCGCCAGCGTTCTTTAGACCAAAGGGCATAACCCTGTAGCAGAATATACCCAAAGGGGTCCGGAAAGCGGTGTGCTTCTGGTCTTCGGGATGCATCTTTATCTGATTGTATCCTGACGAACCATCCATAAAGGAGAAAACCTCGTGAGTGGACGTGTTATCTATCATTAGCTCGGTTACCGGCACCGGGAAATCATCCTTTGGACAGGCTTTATTGAGATCCCTGAAATCCACGCATATGCGTACCGTCCCATTCTTCTTCATTACCGGGACGATATTGGCGATCCAGTCGGGATATTGGACTTCTTGGATAAATCCAGAATCGATCAGCTTCTTGACTTCGGCGTTGATGCTCATTTCAAGCTCGAGTCGCATCCTTCTTGGTGCCTGCTTGACTGGCTTGATATCTGGGGATATTGCTAATTTATGCACAGCGATCTCCGGATCTAATCCTGGCATCTCGGAGTAGTTCCACGCGAAGCAGTCTTTATGCCGTAGAAGCACGTTCTTTAACGCAGCCGCCCTTTCTTCGGATAGCAGCTCGCTGACAAATGTCGGTCGCGGGTCGTCTGCCGATCCCAACTCAATCTTCTTGAGGTCATCTGCAGTAGTATGTATACCATCTTCCAGTTCTTTCGGAGCGGGCGGAAATTCTGAGATCACCTCATCATCGCTGTTCTCAAAGCACTGGGGAAGGTCATCTACGTTCTCGGGCTCTTCTCCTAATATCGTAATCGTATAACAGGTGCGAACCCGCTCCCCGGACTGAGGTGGACCCGGTTCTGCTCTTGTGGCCTTGGGCTCATGCTTTTGTGGCGGCGTTACCTTCCAGCCGTCGGATAAAGCGAATCTGCCCCGTTGGTACTGGTCCTCGACCCAGTTCTTGAAGGTGAAGCAGTCTTCGGTAGGATGTCCTATGGCTCGGTGATAAGAGCAATAACTCAGATGAGAAGCCTTGTTAGCTTGCTCAGGATGTCTGGACTCTGGAAGCGCGATCATTTGATGTTTTATAGCGAGCTTGAGTAACTTCTCCGTCTTGTCTCGGGGGAAGGAGTATGCTCGACTCATCTTCTTTATGAGGGACAAATCCGAGCCGTGCAACACCCGACCACGTAACCCTCTAATCCTGCGTCGTTGTTGTCGGCTCCTCTTTCCGCTTCTTGATTTATTTCCGTCTCTGCGTCGGGCCTTTCGTACAACGGATTAACGAGGATAAGCGTCTTTGTCTTTTGCAGCATGTTGAAATAGACGTTGCATCCTGGCCTTCTCGTAGATGGCCATTTCGCGGTTGTGGTCTTCCCGAGCTTTCTGACCCACTTTCCTGATAGGCTTGCCCATTCGTTCTTCAAACGACGGACTCGGCGTTTTAATCGCGGGGTCTAGTTTTGATGGGGAGTTGGCATCTTCTGACAGGGCGTCCTCCTCTTCATCAAAGGTATATATAGCGTAGCTGCTGTGAGCCCGTTTCCATTTTCCGGCTCTTGCGTATCCAAGCCCGAGTGTTTCCATTTTTCCGTTGGGCAATTTGCGTTGAGTCCCGGGGACATCCCAAATCCTGTTGTAGAACCGAGCCTGCCGAACAGTCTGTTTTAAGGGTACTCCTTGGCGCTTCAGTAGCTTCTTTAATCCATTTGTATAGTATCTGGGCAGACGGATGGGTTGGAGCCTGTCAAGTGTAGCATCCGCGCCATGCCAGATCTCTTTCTCTATTTTCGACTCTGAGGATCGGTAGAATAGGATCACCTTCTCATCCCTTTGCCTGGGAGGGACGTAAAATGTTTGCAGGTCCTGCACATTATGAGCCTGAAGCGTGTCGAGATCCTTGTAGTGTTCTCGCGGTACCATGGTGATTTGCAAACTATGGTCATCGCCAGAGGGTGCTTGTATTGACAGCCGATTGGAGAACACAGCATTAACTTCATCTTCTGAATCACTTCCGAAGACTAACATGGGGGCGGGCGTCCCCAGGTTGTTGCGTTGAGATGGCCCTGCATAAACCATCTCTTCTTCTTCTTCGGTATCGCTCCCGAAAACAGGGATGGCGGCGGCGGCTTTGTTCTCCGGGTTGCGACACCTTTCTGTATCCTCGGAATCTGGCAAAAAGTACTTCGCATCTTCGTATTTGCGGACTTCGTTCATGGAAAATGGGTTTAACTCACCTGTTACGGTGTACTCGAAACTATCCTTAAAGTACTTCATACACTGATGTTGTGTAGAAGGGATGATGTTGTATTCGTGTAACCAAGGACGACCGAGCAAGGCGTTGTAGCAGGTCTTGGCGTCAATGACATGGAATTTGATGTCTGTGATGAGAAGTCCAAAGCGTAATGTTAGTATCACAGATCCGAGAGTCCGCGACGATTGTGAATCGAAACCGGAGATAGTAATTTTGTCACGAGCGAGGTGTTGCACACTCATGCAGATTTCCTTCAACACCCGAACATTAAGGAGATTGACGGAGGATCCATTATCCACCAGGATCTTGCCTATCTTGATATCATGGCAGTATCCGGAGACATATAGGGGACGGTTGTGGTCGCAGTCCCGAGAAGGAGGTCTTCATCACCGAAAGTGATGTCGGCCGTATGCACTTCCTCCAGTTCATCCTTCATCTTTTCAGTGGCGAGGAAGGCTTGGAATTGCTCAGGTTCTTGTAACGCCTTAATTAGTGAGTCTCGCGCTTCTTTTGATAATAGGAGGGCATCGAGAATGCTAAGCTGAGAAGGTAGCTTCCTTAGGTGCGAGAGGATGTTATAGTCCACCTTACCCTTCCTAGGAGGGTCTTTGGCAGCCAGCTCTCTCATGACTTGGTCATCTAAAGTGATATCTTCAGTGACCTTTTCCTTTCCCTTATCCTTTCTACTTACGGGCCCGAGATTCTTTTCTGGGAGTGTGCGATTGCGCAGCTGAATGTTCTCGCAGATCTCCGATTTCTCCTCTTTCCCGAAAGCGGATTCTTTAAAGAGAGGGCCCAGAGCCATTTCTTCATCAGAGTCGCTCCCAAAGGTGAGAACTTGTGACCCCCTGGCGTTAACCATGTAACAGTTGCCAGTAGTTCTGTTGTGCCCATCGATGGTACTTCTTCGCTCCCGACGGATCTTGCGTTTCATGCGCTTAAAATGTTGCCGATGAGCAACATATCCTTGCCACCATATCTTAAAGGCGTCGCACTCCTCCGTGGGGTGTGATATTTTCCGGTGATATGCGCAATAATCAGGGTGCCTTTCCACCCCATCGTGTGCGTTTCCTTCCGAGGGTGGTAGCTTCATCCCTATTGACATGGCTTTGGCAAACCTTTTTCTCGTCTTGAATATCTTCTTGTCTACTTTGGATGCTTTTCGCTCTGGCAGGGGTAGTTCAACTCTTTCGTTCAGTCGCCTGCGTTTGGCTCCTTCTGAAGCGGCCATCTTACGCTCCTGATCCGCTTTACTTTTTAGGCGAATCTCGTCTAGAAAAGCGTCGATCATTTCGTCTGTTGGCCATGCACGCTCTGGTACAGGCTCTGCCTCCAACTTCTTAATGCCGGGAGTTTTCCCATCATCGGTAAACGAGCGGGAGATTACGTTACAACTCGCCACATATCCTTCGGATTCATTCGACGAGCTCTCTCCATCATCTTCCTCTTGAAAGATATGGTTGAGGAACTCTTGCAGTGTGACAGGAGTTCGCGCCTTTTGATTGTGTTCTTCCAGCGCGTCGATTTGCTTTTGCAAGTTTGTGTGCTCGTTTCTAAGCTTCACGGACTTCTTGGATTTCTTCTTCTTTTTCTTCGAAGATTTTGACGATTGGGCGTGAGTATTTGGGCTCTTATCGCGAGTCTTTGTAGTTAGGCGGCGCCTTAGCATCCCTTCGATAATTTGAGGTTCAAGAAGGTCCTTCCATTCGATCGCAGGGCACGCATGAAGGTCTCTCAGCATTCTTTTGGTTTTAGTTGATAGCACGACCTCCCATGGAGCTTCTTCAATAAAGGAGCAGGTTGCCCCCGGTGTATCTGCTTTCTTAGGAGTATGCGGTTGTGGTGGGTTCACCTTCCACTTTTCGGACAGTACAAACTTCCCCTGGAGGTATTGATCTTCAATCCATCCTTTGAAGACGAAGCAATCTTCAATCGGATGGCCTACCGTTTGATGGTAAGGGCAATAGTTAGGGTTATTCACCTCGGTGGGTTGCGGCGGTCGCCTTGGATTTGGTAGGCTTATAAGTCTGTTGCGTATTGCCAGCTCGAATAACCGCTTCGTCTTGTCTCGTGGGAACGAGTAGGGACGCTTCATCTTCTCATTATAATACCGACGTCTTTCCTCCAGTTGATCTGCCGGTTTCGGGGCGTTAGGTTGCTGTTGGGCATTCGCAACAAAGGTTGCCCTTCCTTTACCCTTGTCATTCCGAGGTTCCGACTTCGGGGGAGGTGGTCTATGACCCATCTGGTCCATCTGAGCCAACTTGTCGATTAAAGCCTGGACTGTGGTTGGCTTAAAGAACATCATAAACTGGGAGATAGTTGCGTGGGGGTCTAGGGTTCCCACGAACATGCCCACTGGGGGTGCCTCCTCAATGCGTTGTTCACATCTCGACCACAAGTTCCGCCAGCGTATAGCATACTGGACCCAGGTTTCGCCAGGTTTTACCCTGGCGTTAATCAGTGCAGTTATTGGAGTGCGTTCGCTGGCACTTGCGAATCGCTGAGTGAATAACAACTCCATTTCAGCGAACGTTTTGATAGAATCGTTCGGGAGTTCCGAATACCATTCGAACGCAATTTCTGATAGGCTGCCCACGAACTGGCGGAGCAACAGTTTATCATCACCGCCGGTGTTACCGCAGAGGGCCCGGAACTGGGCGACATGTTGATGGGGGTTGCCGGTCCCTTTGTACACGTGGAATTTTGGTATCGTATAGCCTTGCGGGTATTTGATTTGGTCGTACCAGCTTGGATACGGCCGCCCCGTTTTCACGACTTGACCAGCTGTCTCAGTCGCGTGATGAACCCGGATTTGCTGGGCTATGTAGTCAACCAAGTCAGCCTTAGAGATTGTCTCCTCCTTGGCCGTTGAGAGGGCTGGTGGTGGGTTCGACGTTTCTCCTCGGTCGTCTTCAAGAACGATTGGGGGATCCTCGGCGGGTAAGTCCTGCTGGATCATCATTCCTATCATATCTTGGAAGAGAAGGCCTATACGTTGTATGTTGGCCGCTTGTTCAGCAGCCTCTTTGTCCTTTTTCTCCAGTATCCGGCGAAGGAATTCAGCGTCGATTTCTTCCTCCTGGCGCGCGTCTGAGGACGTTTCTGGGCTTTCTTTTGGCCCGGTAAGTGCGGCCATAGCATTCATCATTTCCTGAAGCTTTTGTTGCTGCTCCTGGGCTTTCGTCACGGATCGGGTTAGCGGTCGGTGGCCCGTAGAAGTGCGGCTTTCCTCCTTTCCAGAGGCCATGTAAACAGTGTGCACCACCATGCCCCCAGACTTAGGGCGTCTGAGCTCAGTGCTTTTAGTCGTCGTTGCATGCTGGGGGGTCTTCTCTGGCCTCCTCCTTTTATGAGCCAGTTGATCAACAGCCTTTTGGGGTTTAACCTGGTGACCAGCTTCCGGTTGGATTTTCAGCTTCTTGTGCCGGCGGGAGAAGTTTAGATCGATGATCGAGTCTCGGGCCTGCCGCCAAACCTTATAGATTTTGGAAGACAGCCGTTGAGGGGATCGGGGCTGTTCTGGTTTTATTTCCACAACCTTTTTTAATGGAGGAGGAGACCTCTTCAGCACTGCAGTAGGAGAATTCTTTCGCACCTTATTTAGCATTTCGAAGCTGTTCCCAGTTAGAACAGCAGCATTAACTTCTGCCATCGGGGCTGATGGAGTCAACCCGGAGGGGGAGTCGCCCCCAGCCTTCCTTATTCGGCGCCAATGGCGACGTCGAGCGTGTCGAGCGGACGGCGTAGGGTCAGCGGTAAGAATGGTTTCGTCTTGCCCCCTGTCTGGGTGGGGGGTCGCTGTTGGTATTAGCCTGTCAAAGACCGATGTCCTTTGGGCAGCAGGAGCGGGAGCTGAAGCCGTCAATCTTGTAAAGACCGACCTTTTGGCCGGAGAAACTGCCTTGACGACTTCGGGGGTAGGAGCGGCCATTTTCTTAGAAGCAGCCTTCTCTGAGATTGTAGGCCCCATGATGAGTTCGCAGGATTTCTGCCCAATCTAGAGAAGACCGAGGCGTTGACGTTGGGCGACTCGTTGAGAGGAGCCGCGGCAGGAATAAGACGATCAAAGACCGACTTCTTGAGAGCTTCCGTTGTCAGCACTGGAGCGGTGAAGCTTGTCGGCGGGAGCATGGTCCCAAAGAACAATCCTGTAGTGGCGCGAGTGATCTGTTCCACGGGCATTGTGCATAACGAAGCAGCTTGGGGTCCGTAGGCTATACCTCCTGGCGAGGCAGAGCGTTGGTGGCAATTGCAGTCCAAGCAATTGGAGAATTTCGTAGAAGTAGAAGCCATCGATCCTTTGCTTTCTACAATAAGCAAGACGCCAAGTTTTAGTATCTTGAAACCCAAGGGCAACCAATAGTGAACCGCGATTTGTTCGCGAGTCACGACACACGAAGTGTGGAGTGGAAAGAGGAAAAGGTCCCACCGGGCGTGCCAGAATCTGTTCCCCTCCGAATGGCGGCGCGTAGGACTGCGATGTCCTGGCACTGAGACTCGGGGCAGATGCTAATTGGTGCTATCCGTCCACCTCTCCGAAGATGCCAAGTTGATTTATGGCACCATGTATCGAAGGTTTAGACGGATGCGTCCGATGTAGCAGACTTCGTCAGATTCCCCCTCGTTTGAGGGGTTTTTGATTGTGGGGACGCTCTTCCCTACAGGCGCAAGCCCCTGCAGTTAATTACGCTACCGCATCGCGGTAACAACTTTCTCCTTCTCCAGATGGTCACTTCGTGTCGTGGATATTTGTTTTGTGTTTTGTTGCCCGTGGATTGTTTACGGAGACTGAGTTATGTCGTCGCCCGTAGGGCGTGGACTAGTCCAAATCCGTATTATCTTAGATTTGGGTTTGGGGGTTTGGTTTGAGGATACGTCAGCCATACTTGAGGCTAAGATCAACTCAAACGTTTGTTAAGGATACGTTAGTCTAGCTTTGAGACTAAGATCTACTTAACGGGATCGTTTAGATCCGACAAAGGAGCATTTGGGCTCTATTGTTCCAGTTTAGGGACATAGTGGTCCATCGTATGTATGGCTATCGGGACCCGTCACCTCTCTGACGACGTTGAAGGATTACAACGACGGATGTCAGAGGAGTTCAGAGATGTATCCTCGAGCCAGAGTTAATTGGGGGGATTTATAGTCCACTCTGTTTGAAGGTTTAAGGATACGTTAGCCATCTTTGAGGCTAAGATCAACTTAAACGGGACCGTTTAGATCCGACAAAAGAGCATGCGGGGGCTCTATTGTTCTAGTTTAAGGACATTGCGGTCCATGGGTAGTTTAAGGACGTTGCGGTCCATTGGTAGTTTAAGGACATTGCGGTCCATTGCTAGTTTTAAGACATCTCGGTCAAGGTTAAGGACGTCATAGTCCATGGGTTTAAGGACCCCACAGTCCGGTATGTGCTCTGGATGCTTCACACGGGTTCACTGTCGTGCTTGGCGAGGACCAGGCTCCGCTCTGGACGTTTTCCGCGGGGTCAAAGAGTGACGTTATCCGCATTCCACGTAACCAGGAATTTTGCATTAGACACGGGTTTAAGGACCCCGCAGTCCATATCAATGTATGGTCGTCAGGACCCGTCACCTCTTTGAAGACATTGAGGGATTACAATGCCAAATATCAAAGGAGTGAAGAGATGTACCCTAGAACCGGAGTGGATCAAATAGTCCTTGGCCCAATTTGGGATCAAGACCAATTAATTATGTTATGAGCCCATTAGCCCAGTTGATCACGAATTGAGGACTTATGGCCAGCTCGGGCTAAGTCCAATCATGTTTAGAATATTGACTTCCTGTTGGTCTCTTGAAGGAGAGGCTTTGCCTCTATCCATTCGGCCAATTGGGCCAAAGCCTAGTGTTAAACACTACAGAGCAATCAGTGTTGAACACCGGGAATGAGGTTGACAAGTTAGTGTTTAACACTAAAAGATAATTGGTGTTAAACACCAGCAACAGGGCTTTCAAATTAGTGTTAAACACTAAAACAGATCAGTATCAAGCACTGGCAACAGAGATCTCAAATTAGTGTTAAACACTAAGGTAGTCAGTGTTGAACACTAAGGCAAGAGGGGTCACGTGGCAACACGTGAGGGCGCCCTCCCTTCATTTATTCTGCTGAGATTATCGCATCTTTCAGAGCATCACGTGCCATCACGTGACGGGCATTCAAATGCTTATATGTTAAAGCTTCTGCCGAGGGTCACGTGGGTCACGTGGGGTGCTGCCTCAAAGGGGCTTTCTGTAGATCTCTTGGGGGGGTCACGTGGTGGCACGTGGCCCTGCCTCTATGTATGTTGTTTAGAGGATCTGCTAATCTTTTCCAGGAATTAAATTCCTCGTAGGGTTAAACCCTGACAGTAATTTCAGAGGAATTAAATTCCTACTTCCTTTTGAAGATTTATATTCTGGAATAGAGTTGAACTCTGAATTTTCTGTAGGAATTAAATTCTCCATATATGTGAAGAACTGAATAGGGTTAAACCCTAATAAAAGCTCTTAAGGAATTAAATTCCCACTTTCTGTTAAATTATGATCAAGGGAATTAAATCCCTGCTGTTCCAACAGAACTAGGTTCTTAATTAGGGTTAAACCCTGTTTCTTTTTGTTCTGAAGGAATTAAATTCCCATAACACAGGGTCAAGCCCTAGTTTTATTTTAAAGAAATTAAATTCCTATAGTTCTGTGAGAATTAAATTCTCGTGCTTCCATTCCCTCTCTATGTTTTGGATCTGCATGGCAGGATCTCGACCCATTGAGAATTAAATTCTCAACTTCAAGGGGAGATGTGCACTTTGCAGATCCTCTATCAAAGAGAGAAGAAATATGTTCTTATATATCAGAGTTAAACTCTGTTGAGAATTAAATTCTCTTTTCTTTCAAGGAGCCTTCCCTTTCTTACCTAGGGTTTTCTTTTGCAGAAGATCCAAGTTCCTCGAAGTATCAAGGCTCTCTCTCCCTTTCTTCCCTCTGCGTGTATATCTCTTTTTTTGTGTCTCTTGGCTCCTATTTATAGGAGAAGCAGCCGAATCAATTAGTTTTTGACGAATCTTCATTGAGAGGTTTGATTTGCATCCATCATTCGTTTTTGACTTTTGGATCATTGGGTGAATTTTATTCACCATTGGATTTCAAGTCCCGGGATTCTCCTTTGTTATTTCGGTTAGATTTAAAGGGGAAATCTTTCCAAACCCGAGATTTTCCCATAGATAAATGATATTCAATCATCTTTAAATCTTTAATTCGATTGGTTCCAGATAATCGCTTTCCTTTGGAAAGATTCGAATCTCTTTCAAAATTTAATTCTGTCAACGAAATGGGCTTTGAAAGCCGGTCACGTGTGACCACGTGACCCATGGTCACGTGTGGGCACGTGACCCCCTTTGGAATAAGCCTTCCTCTTTCTTTTTGCGCTCTGTCTTCTGGTTGCTGCTTAACCGTCACGTGCCACCACGTGACCCCTGATCACGTGTGAGCACGTGACCCTTGTCTGGACTCTTTTTCTTGATTTAACTGGAGAACAATTCTGATGTTTTGATCATCACGTGCCAACACGTGACCCTGGTCACGTGAGAGCACGTGACCTCTTCTGAAGCTTTTTCCTTGATTTGATCAGGAAGCGTTGGGTCTTCACTGCTGCTTTTAAATGTCACGTGTCGACACGTGACCCAGGTCACGTGGGAGCACATGACCCTTACTGAAGCCCCTCTCTTTGATGTAGTTGGGAAACTGCACTTGCTTTGCCGGTACTTTTGGGTGTCACGTGCCAACACGTGACTGCTGGTCACGTGTAAGCACGTGACCCTCTTCTGAAGCTTTTTCCATAAGCTTTCCTGATTTTAAATCAGAAAACAATCACCTGATCAGGGAGATAGTTGATCGCCAGGAGATCGAGGTCAGGAGAGTAGATACGAAGGACAACACTGCGGATCCACTCACGAAGGCCATTCCCCAGATACAGTTTGAGAGATTATTCGGGATGCTAGGTATGAGATACTACAGCAGCTGGCCTTAGTGCAAGTGGGAGATTGTTAGTTATGTATATGCCCTAGAGGCCATTGTTGTACATATGATGTATATTATAATGGATGCTTGGATATATATAGAGATGACTTTCTTGCTCGACATGATAGTATGCTATTTGGTTTCACTTTATCTTAACATGTTGACTTGTATTGGTTTACTGTCTTACTCTCACATGTTGATAAAGCCCTTAGGATCTATACTCGACTACTGGGACTATGATGAGATCATACTAGTGGGGCCATGGTAGTCGATGAGTACATCCTATAACTGTTCCTAGTCGAGGGTATATCGAGACAGGGCATCGATACACCAGAGTAGACTAGCGTATACGCATCTTGACCTATATGATGGACGATGGATGATCCCATATCCATCAGTGTTTGACATCAAGGATGGTGTATGGGTGCTCAGTGGAGACTGGGTACACTGGACGGACTCGCCGAGAACTCCCAGATGGTGATGTACCACACGTCAGATGGCAGTTCTCCGGTGACACTGGTACAGGGTAGTCTGTAAACCCGAAATTGTCATAGAGTCTTGTGTGATTCCCACTGTGCTTTGATTTCCACCTTACCTCGTCCAAGAGGGCGTGCAAAACGGTGGCTTTTGAATGCAGTCCCGAATCATATAGAGGCAATGAGCGATAGGAGGGGATTCGTCTCTCCCGGTATAGGGAGTTGATGTTGTGCTGTGTTTGATTGGCTATAATTGGAAGTCCCTAGCCAGGGCTGATATAGAGATCTACTGGTAAGTGTTACCAGTAGTTCTCGACCCGTTATGAGCCTCACATCGACACGACTTATCGGTTACTGGGGTCTGACGTATACCACCCCTAGACTTGATATGCGACATTTCAGACGAAGAGACCGGACTGTACGGGAGTGTTACTGATTGGATTCACAGGAGAATGGACAGGCTAGCTTGTTGATCTTCTGATCGCTCAATACCTGGGTGGCTGTTACGTTTAGCTGACCGCTTGCAGCTTGTGGGTGTTTGATATGATCATCACCTGCTACCGGCGTATTGACGATTCTTTAGAGTCCTACACAGAGGTTTCTTGACTCAGGCAAAACGGAGTAGGGGAACATATGTGATATGTGCAGGACCGAGGATAATCCGATATGAGATACCGTATTATATTCTCGTGATATTTAGATATGAACCGGGTCATCAGATCAAGTGTTGATTCGATGAATCGGTACATGATATATTAGTCGGTTATATTCGATATAGCCGGATTGTCGGATCAAGTGTTGATTCGATAATTTAATGTATAATAATATATATGATATATTGTATTACATTATCTAATATTGGCTCGCTTTATTATTTCATTTTCTCATCGGGTAATATATTGATATATATGCGATATATATTAATTGTATTATTTTCTTTTGTTACAAATATATAATATATATGTGATATATATTATTGTAACATGATATGATTACTAATGCAACTTGTTTAGTCGAGATTAATCAAGGTTAGGGTTTGAATTGGGTTAGTTTCTTCATGCACTTTCTAGAAGCTTTTCTTTTGTCATGTGTTAGATATTATGATTAATATTTTCTTATGACTCATTGTTTTAACTCAACCCAAACCCTAGCCTTAGTTAATTCTCTACAAGAGTTATCCTTGCCATCCTTGACCATGGTTGCATTATTATTCATATATCATTTCATTATTCATCACAAAAGGAATTTAACTCATTTTTCATCTTCATCTTCAACCTTGAGCTTTGAGAAAGCTTACTAGTTTTTCCTTTTGTGATGTTTTCATATGAGAATTTGATATAAAAAGAAAGCATAAATACTACTCCATCATCCTTATCTAATCTAGCCAATTAGATTAGGGTGTTCACCTCATTAGAGCGAGAGTGCTTGAGTTATAGTAATTTCGACGTAGATCATCGGAGAAAAGGAACACTACAAGTTAGCATGGATCGTTCGAGTCGTGGAGCCTCTCTTGAGTCTGGGAGATCGTAGATCGCGGCGAAGGGACTTGTACTCGGAGCTTATGAAGTGAAGGAGCGGACTACAAAGGTTGTAATCCCTCACACTTAGTTGTAAAGATGTTTACTTGCATGTTAAACCCTAATAATCTAGCAAAGATCCCGGCTTTGGGTTGTTCGGCACGTCTAAAATTTTATTCGGGCATGGTTGATGCCTTATGAACCCTCACAAGAGTGCCTAGGAACCCTACACATATCGCCTGAATCGTGAAAACCCTCTGTGTGGGACTCTAAAGACTCGTCAATACGCTGGCAGTGGGTTTAACCATAAGCACATCAGTGGCACTAGCTGTACGTAATAGCTACCCAGGTATTGAGCGAAAGGAAGGCTGACGAGCAAACTCATCCAAACCCCTACTAAGCCTGACAGTGACAATATCCGTACAGTCCGGTCTGTTCGTCTAAGAGTATCGCATATCGAGTCTAGGAGGTGGATAAAGTCAGACCCCTAATAACGCGATAATTCGTGTCTGTATGAAATCCATCACCACGTGAGAAACTACCGATCCTAAATCAGTAATTCTTGACTACCTTGGCCAAGGATTTCTGGTGATGGCCACCCGTGCACTGCGCGACATCAACCCCCAATACTGGGAGTGACGAATCCCTGACAATCCGCTCACTACCTCCATGTGGCTCGGGACTATACCCAATTAAAACCTGTTTGCACGACTCTTTTGAGCCGTGGTAGGGTAGTAATCAAAGTACAGTGAGAATTCACATGAGACAAATGACGATCTCAGGTCGACAGACTAACCTGTACACATGTTACCTGGGAACTGCTATCTGATAATAGGTATAGTACCAACTAGCAGGTTCCCGGCGAGTCCGTCCAGTGTACTCATAACCCAATGAGCACCTGTATACTATCTTAGGTGAACAAACTAACACCAATGACTTGTGAGACCTGGCCACCGCCCCTCGTCGGGGTCTCGATCAGCATACATTAGTCTACTCTGGAGTATCGATGCCCAGTCTCGAAACTTCCACGACTGGGGACATTTAAGGATATGCTTATAGACCACCAGCTCCCACGTATATGATCTCCATCATAATGCTGGTAGTCAAGCAAGAATCATATGGGCTCTATCAACATGTAATAGTGATGATAAAGACAAACCTGATAGCATACTATCATCTCGAGTAAGACTGTTCCACCGGTATAGGTCCTCCCTCAATCATCATAATCACATGCCTGCATCTACAATAATTGTCTTGACGGCACTATAGCCAACAGGTTGATTCCACAACCATTGGTGTTTAACATCAAAAATTGTACGAAGGTGCTCATTGGAGAATGGGTACACCGAACAGAACTCGCCGAGAACTCCTAGATGGTATCATACCTATCGTCAGACAGCAGTTCTCTGGTGACACTTGTACAGGTTAGTTTGTAAACCCAAGATCGTCATAGTGTCTTGTGTGGTTCACACTGTGCTTTGATTTCCTCCCTACTATTGCTCTTCAAAGTCGTGCAAATAGGTGGATTTTCGGTACAGTTCCGAATCACATGGAGGCGGTGAGCGATGGAGGGGTTTCGTCTCTCCCGGTATAGGGAGTTGATGTTGCGCTATACTCGATTGGCTATAACTGCAAATCCCTGGCCAGGGTTGCTGAGATTTACTGATAAGAGTTATCAGTAGTTTCTCGAACCATTATAAGCCACACATCGGCATGACTTATCAAGTTACCGGGGTCTGACATTTACCATCCCTAGACTTCATATGCGACATATCAAATGAAGTGACTGGACTGTACGGTAATTGTTACTCATAGGCTCGTTGGGGTTATGATGAGTTCGCTCGTCAACCACCTTTTCGACATATACCTGGGAAAACGTTACGCACAGCTAGTGACGCTGATGGGCTTGTAGTTAAACCCACTGCCAGCGTACTGTCGAGTGTTTAGAGTCCCACACAGAGGGTTTCCTGGTTCAGGCGAAATGATGTAGAGGCCGTATGGTGATACGGCAGGGTTTCGATATGTTCGGAAGGATAATACTGGAAGGCTTTGTTTTTGTAGGGTTCCTAGGCACTCTTGTGAAGGTTCAAAAGGCATCAAACATGCCCGGATTAAATTTTAGACGTGCCGAACAACCCAAAGCCGGGATCTTTGCTAGATTATTAGGGTTTAACATGCAAGAAGATAACTTTTATCTAAGTGTGAGGGATTACAACCTTTGTAGTCCGCTCCTTCACTTCACAAGCTCCGAGTAGAAGTCCCTTTGCCGCGATCCACGATCTCCCGGACTCATGAGAGGCTCCACGACTCGAACGATCCATTCTAGCTTGTCATATTCCAAATCTCCGATGATCTACGTCGAGGTTTCAAAGAACTCAAGCTATCTCACTCTTAAATAAGTGAACACACTAATCCCATGGGCTAGATGAGATGAGGATGAGGGAGTAGTATTTTTGCTTTCTTTTTATATCATTTTCTCATATTTTATCATCACTTTAGGATTTTCAAGAGAGCTTATCAAGAAGGAAGAAGATGATAACGGAAAATATATTCTAATAATCAAAACCTTTTGTGATGAATAGAAAGTAATATATGATTGATTTGTAAACCATGGTCAAGGATGATAGGATAAGAATGAGTAGAGAAACAACTAGGGTTAGGGTTTGGTTAGGTTAAAAGAATGTGTCATTCTAAATATCTTAAGAATGACAAAAGAAGAAAGCTTCTAGAAGGAACTTGAAGCATCTAACCCTAATCAAACCTTAACCTCAATTAATCATCCTTAAACATGTTTAACAATTAATCATATCATGTCACAATAATATATATCACATATATATTATATATTTGCAACAAAAGAAAATAATACAATTAACATATATCGCATATATATCAATGTATCATCCACTGAGAAAATGAAATAATAAAGCGAGCCAATATTAGATAATGTAATACAATATATCATATATATTATTATACATTAAATCATCGAATCAACACTTGATTCGACGATCCGGCTATATCGAATATTACCGACTAATATATCATGTACCGATTCATCGAATCAACACTTGATCCGATGACCCGGTTCATATCCATATATCGCGAGAATATAATACGGTATCCCATATCGCATTATTCTCGTTCCTGCGCATATCACATATGCGCCACTACTCCGTTTCGCCTGAGCCAAGAAACCTCTGTGTAGGACTCTAAAGAATCGTCAATACGCCGGTAGCAGGTGATGATCATATCAAACACCCACAAACTGCAAGCGGTCAGCTAAACGTAACAGCCACCCAGGTATTGAGCGATCAGAAGATCAACAAGCTAGCCTGTGCGTTCTCCTGTGAATCCAACCAGTAACACTCCCGTACAGTCCGGTCTGTTCGTCTGATATGTCGCATATCAAGTCTAGGGGTGGTATACGTCAGACCCCAGTAACCGATAAGTCGTGTCGATGTATGGCTCATAACGGGTCGAGAAACTACTAGTAACACTTACCAGTAAATCTCTATATCAGCCCTGGCCAGGGACTTCCAGTTATAGCCAATCGAACACAGCACAACATCAACTCCCTATACCGGGAGAGACGAATCCCCTCCTATCGCTCATTGCCTCCATGTGATTCGGGACTGTACCCAAAAGCCACCGTTTTGCACGCCCTCTTGGACGTGGTAAGGTGGAAATCAAAGCACAGTGGGAATCACACAAGACTCGATGACGATCTCGGATCTTCAGACTACCCTGTACCAGTGTCACCGGAGAACTGCCATCTGACGTGTGGTATATCACCATCTGGGAGTTCTCGGCGAGTCCGTCCAGTGTACTCAGTCTCTACTGAGCACCCGTACACCATCTCTGATGTCCAACACCGATGGATATGGGATCATCCATCGCCCATCATATGGGTCAAGATGCGTATACGCTAGTCTACTCTGGTGTATCGATGCCCTGTCTAGATATACACTCGACTAGGAACAGTTATAGGATGTACTCATCGACTACCGTGGCCCCACTAGTATGATCTCATCATAGTCCCAGTAGTCGAGTACAGATCCTAAGGGCTTTATCAACATGTGAGAGTAAAACAGTAAACCAATACAAGTCAACATGTTAAGATAAAGTGAAACCAAATAGCATACTGTCATGACGAGCAAGAAAGTCATCTCTATATATATCCAAGCATCCATTATAATATACATCATATGTACAACAATGGCCTCTAGGGCATATACATAACTAACAATCTCCCACTTGCACTAAGGCCAGCTGCTGTAGTATCTCATACCTAGCATCCCGAATAATCTCTCAAACTGTATCTGGGGAATAGCCTTCGTGAATGGATCCGCAGTGTTATCCTTCGTATCTACTCTCCTGACCTCGATCTCCCGGCGATCAACTATCTCCCTGATCAGGTGATACCGCCTCAGAATATGTCTGGACTTCTGATGGGACCTGGGTTCCTTGGCCAAAGCCACAGCTCCATTGTTATCGCAATACAGAGGTATTGGATGCTCAATGGATGGAACCACTCCAAGTTCAGTAATGAACTTCTTGATCCAGACAGCCTCTTTGGCAGCATCGTTGGCAGCGATGTATTCAGCCTCCATCGTCGAGTCTGCAACGGTATCCTGTTTGGAACTCTTCCAACATACCGCCCCTCCATTGAGGGTAAAGACAAAACCCGAATGCGACTTAGAGTCGTCCTTATCATTTTGGAAGCTGGAATCGGTAAAGGACTCCACCTGGAGTTTTCCATTACCATACACCAAGAACATCTCCTTAGTCCTTCGTAAGTACTTGAGAATGTTCTTCACAGCTGTCCAATGACTCTCTCCAGGATCTGCTTGATACCGACTCACTACACTTAGTGAGTATGCTACATCGGGTCTGGTACATAGCATCGCATGCATGATAGAGCCTACTGCCGAAGCATAGGATATCCCTTGCATGCGAGCTCTCTCCAAATCAGTCTTGGGAGACATCTCTTTGGAGAGAGTGAGTCCAGAGATCGTGGGTTGGTTCCCACGCTTGGATTCTTCCATACTAAACCTCTTTAGTATAGTGTCAATGTACCTGGATTGGGACAATCCCAGTATCCGTTTAGATCTATCTCTATAGATCATGATTCCCAATATGCAGGAGGCATCACCTAGATCTTTCATTGAGAATCTCTGTGATAAGAAGAGCTTGACTGATTGCAGCATAGGAATATCATTTCCTATCAAGAGTATGTCATCCACGTACAATACGAGGAAGACAACCTTACCCTCTGCTACCTTCTTATAGATACAAGGTTCATCTATATTTTTGATGAAGTCAAACTCTTTGACTACAACATCAAAACAGATGTTCCAACTCCGCGATGCTTGCTTTAACCCATAAATGGATTTAAGCAGCTTGCACACCTTTCCGCTGCTCCCACTATCTACGAAGCCCTCTGGCTGAGTCATGTACACGCACTCTTCTAAATCACCGTTTAGAAAGGCGGTTTTAACATCCATTTGCCAGATTTCGTAGTCATGGTATGCAGCAATGGCAAGTAAGATCCGGATGGACTTAAGCATAGCCACTGGAGAAAAGGTTTCGTCATAGTCCACACCTGGTCGTTGACGAAAACCCTTTGCTACAAGTCTAGCTTTGAAAGTCTCAACTTTTCCATCTACACCAAATTTCCTTTTAAAAATCCACTTGCTCCCAATGGGTTTTACCCCTTCAGGAGCATTTTCCAAAATCCATACTTTATTGGTGTACATGGATTCCATCTCAGATCGCATTGCATCCAGCCATTTTACAGAGTCACCACTCGTGATGGCCTGCTCGAAACTAGTCGGGTCATCATCATCCATGATGCAATCTTCGCTTCCACCATCAATGAGAAAACCGTAGTATCTCTCAGGTGGACGAGAAACCCTACTAGATCGGCGGAAAGGCTGGGGTTCGTCGGGTACTACTGAATCCTCTGGTTCCACTAAATCTTCAGTTGTAATTTGTGTTTCTGGAACCTCTTCCAGCTCTACCTCTTTGCCACTAATCTCTTTTTCAAGAAATTCCTTTTCTAAAAAGGTGGCATATTGAGAAATAAACACCTTTTGTTCCTCAGCGTGATAGAAAATATATCCTTGAGAATTCTTAGGATATCCCACAAATTTGCAAAGAACTGACCGTGCCTCGAGTTTGTCTGGATTTTGTCTTTTGACATAGGCCGGACAACCCCATATCTTAACTCTTTTAAAATATGGTTTCTTCCCACTCCATATCTCATGTGGTGTGGTAGGCACAGATTTAGACGGAACTTGATTCAATAGGTATGCTGCTGTTTCAAGCGCATAACCCCAGAAGGAAATAGGCAACTCAGCCTCGCTCATCATAGAGCGCACCATATCTAATAGGGTGCGATTCCTCCGCTCCGATATACCGTTGTGCTGTGGTGTATAAGGAGGAGTAAGCTGAGAGAGAATCCCATTCTCTTTTAGATAATCTAAGAACTCATTGCTTAAGTATTCACCTCCTCGATCAGATCGAAGAATCTTAATACTTTTGCCCGTTTGATTCTCTACTTCGTGCTTATATTCTCTGAATTTCTCAAAAGCTTCAGACTTGTGTTTCATCAGGAACACATGTCCGAATCTAGAGAGATCGTCAGTGAATGTAATGAAGTAGGAAGAACCGTTCCTGGCATGCGTAGACATGGGACCGCATACATCACTATGTACCAGTCCTAAGAGTTCGGTAACTCTTTCTCCGTGTCCACTAAACGGAGCTTTGGTCATTTTTCCTTTGAGACATGAATGGCAAGTATCATAAGATGATAATTCGAACGAATTCAAATAACCATCTTTATGTAACTTAGCCAGTCGTGTCGCATTGATATGACCAAGTCTACAATGCCACAAGTAGGATTCGTTCATATCTGAACTTTTCCTCTTGTGTGTGTTTTGTATATTCAGGACTGTATTCTGATTTAGAATGAATATGCCATTATGTAACGAGCCTGATGCAATCAACTTTTGATTTAGGAATATGTTCATAACATTATCCTGTACTACAAAATTATATCCCTCTTTACTCAATAAAGAAACTGATATAATGTTGCACATCATGTTCGGTATATAATAGCACTCATTTAGAATCAGTGTATTACGACTTGGTAATACAAGGTGATATTCGCCAACAGCTTTGGCTACAATGCTTGCACCGTTCCCTACTTGAACGGAATGATCACCTTTTCCCAGCTCTCTACCTTTACGTAGCCCATGTAACTGTTTACATATGTGGGATCCTGATCCGGTATCTAATACCCAGGACGTAGGGTGAACTGAGAAACAGTTCTTAATAACTAACACATCCGAAGAAGATGCATCAACATGCACGTTCTTTTGGGCGGTGTGAGAATCCAGATATTCTCCTGTTTCCTGTTCAGTCTTATAACTCTTATAAGAAAGAACGGGTCCAACATTCCCTTGCTCAGTACAATAATTAGGTTTAGTCAATACATCCATATTATTATCTTGATTATGGCATGATATGGTCGCTACCTGGAGAGAGAGAGAAGAAAACACTTTAGCGTATGCTCTTGCAAGATTAGATTGGTTATTATCTTATCTAATCAGGATGTCTCCCACTGTTTTTATCAAATCTACCTTAAAACCCTAAAAGGTAAGATCAGCCGGGATTAATTACACCCTACAATTTCGTCAATCTTTCAGCCAGATCAGTGTCGGTATTTTGAGGGAGGTTCCCCGTGCTCACGCACGGACCTAATTAATGTAAACCTCGTTTTCCCAGAGGCGTAACCCCGTTAACACTTTTCTAGACACCTACTTGATCGGCTAATTGTTTTGTGTAAAACTCTCCCAGGAGTAACTCTTACTCGCAGTGGGTATCAGGATCCAACTATCTCATAGGAGGTATGCAATCTCATTGCAAATTTCAACACTTGAAATTCCCGATAATATTTTGCCCCTAGCAATTTATGACCTTAACATAGTCAACAAATCATAATTGCTAGCCAAGTTCAACCCGTCATTTCCCGATTGAATTAAATCCACCTGCACGACTCTTAACATAGTCAACAAAGTCGCACAACTACCCTAATCCAATCACATCTCATGTTTTAGCAGATAAGTACTAATTAGCTACCGCACACTACGCCTTAACATAGTCAACACACGTAGCACGAATACTAACTAGTCTTTATCTGAAATGACGGAGGGCTACGCAGGTTTTTCAGAAAACCCCGAGCGTAATGAACTTGATATCGTTGTAGAATCGAGTGAAGTTTTGAAAAGGAGTGTTTTTTAGGCTTTTCTTAGTTTCGCTAAAGGGGTCACTCCCGGTGAAGGGATCGTCGGCCCTTTCCTCATCGAATAAGGTGCAGGATATATCATATATACCGCTGTGCAAAGTAAAAACACTAAAAGCAATCAAAAAACAAACCGAGTTTTGTAGCATCTGCCAGTTTTGCTAAAGGAGTCACTCCCGGTGAAGGGATCTCGGTCCTTTCCTCATCGAATAAGGTGCAGGATATATCGTATATATCACTGTGCAAAGCAAAACTGTAGCTACCCCTTTTATAAAGTTTTGATTCTACAACATCTTTAGGTTTCTTTTCCTTTTATTAATCTCATTAATAAAAATCTCATCAGCTTATGCTTCCTAAGCATCACAGAAGAAACGAAAGCAGTAATATTTATATATCAGCATATATATATAGTATAAGTATTCGTCTCAGGCAGTAATATGATCTTATCACAGAACATTGCAGCAGAAGAACATATATGAAATATTGGATATACTAGGACGTCCGTGTTTTCAATACGAGCCTGTATAAAACACGGATTCCACGGTCGCGACGAATAGCCAAACCCACATCCCAAGACCCCTACGAGAGCGGCAAGTAACACTGCCAATTCTAGGGTTAGGAGACCCGATCTCGACTCCTCGAGATGGCCTCCCACTGGACCCTAGAACCCGGTTACTTGTGCTCCCCTCCTTGGGTCTACCTAATGCGGAAAAGTAAATAATATACACTGGTGACAGCAACCGCAACCTGGAAGTGCCCCAAATAAAAGAATATTACATCACAAATGAATTTTACATGAATGAAAATAAAAACCCTCATCTCACATAAAACCCCCGGCTATTCAGAACGCGACGATCCAATATAACATATCACAGCAACACATAATATCTCATATCATCAACGTAAGTAAATATGCGCATCCCAATTGTCGTTGACATATAGCAACGAAACCGGCGATTTCACATATTACACTTACGGTCACAGAAAAGAAAGTGTAAAACTACAATATTTGGAATCCACAATCACTTTAGACATCGTAAATCCGAAATATCACATACTTCGCATTTCATGCCTAACTATATGAATTCCACATATTGTATCACATTCCAGATAAATAGACAGTATTAAACTTTTCGAACAGATAATCAAATACCCAAAATTTCCTAAACTGCTCAACACTTGAGCGGGGTTCAAATAATCCCAGAATATGTCACAGTACCGGTGATCCAGCCGTAGAAGGGTCAAGCCAACGCCTCACATGTGGCACGCCGTACTGCCCCAAACCCGAAGGTTCAAAAGGCAGTTCAAGACGGTCACATAATCGAGTTAAGGTTTGTTGTCTTCTAGAGGGTCCACCGCTTAACTTGTACTGTTAGTTATATGTATGCCCTAGAGGCCATTACTGTACATAGGATGTATATTTGTAGTGGATGCTGGGACATATATAGGGAGGACTTTCTTGCTCGACATGATAGTATGCTATCTGGTTGATCTTTACCTTAACGTGTATACTGGGTGTCTCTCTATTACATGTTGGTAAAGCCCTTAGGATCTGTACTTGACTACCTGGATTATGATGCGGATCATACTAGTGGGGACATGGTAGTCCATAAGTACATCCTTCAAAGTCCCTAGTCGAGGGTGTATCGAGACGGGGCATCGATATACCAGAGTAGACTAGCGTATACCTTCTCGACCCATACAGATGGGCGATGGATGATCCCATATCCATTGGTGTTTGACATCAGAGATGATATACGGGTGCTCAGTAGAGACTGGGTACACTGGACGGACTCGCCGAGAACTCCCAGATGGTATTATACCTCACGTCAGATGGCAGTTCTCTGGTGACACTGGTACAGAGTAGTCTGTTGACCCGAGATCGTCATAGAGTCTTGTGTGGTTCCCACTGTGCTTTGATTTCCATCTTACCACGTCCAAGAGGGCGTGCAAAACGGTGGTTTTTGGGTACAGTCCCGAGTCACATGGAGGCAATGAGCGATAGGAGGGGATTCGTCTCTCCCGGTATAGGGGGTTGATGTTGCGCTGTGTTCGATTGGCTATAACAGGAAATCCCTGGCCAGGGTTGCTGAGATTTACTGGTAAGTGTTACCAGTAGTTTCTCGAATAGTTATAGACCTCATATCGACACGACTTATCGAGCTATTGGGGTCTGACGTTTACCACCCCTAGGCGAGACATGCGACATATCAGACGATCAGATCGGACTGTACGGTAGTGTTACTGGTCGGATTCACTGGAGTGTGAGCGGGCTTGCTCGTCGATCTTCAGATCGCTCAATACCCGGGTGGCCGTTACGTTTAGCAGACCGCTTGCGGCTTGTGGGTGTTTGATATGATCATCACCTGCTGCCGGCGTATTGACGAGTCTTTAGAGTCCTACACAGAGGTTTCCTGGCTCAAGAAACGAAATAGGAGCGCATATGAGATATGTGCGGGACCGAGAATGATACCAGTATGTGATACTGTATTCGATTCTCGCGATGTGACATTGATCGGTTATATGCGATATAGCCGGATTATCGGATCAAGTGTTGATTCGATAAGTTGTTACTAATTGATACCAGTCGGTTATGTGCGACATGACCGGGTCATTGAATCAAGTGTTGATTTAATGATTTAATGCATAATAATATATATTTGATATATTACTTTGCATTAACTAGTATCGGTTCACTTTAAATGGATTTTCTCGCTCAGATGTGCGCATTGCATATGCGATATGATTTGTGCACTTGCTTGTATCATATTTGATGGTGCATGCAAAAATGGTTAAGTATAAAGAATTAAACCTTGGTTAAAGGAATGGTTAGGGTTTATTATTTGTTATTCATTTATCTTATTTAATTATCTATTTATTTTTGATAAATGAATAAATGAAAAGATAATGAGGAAAATGGTTGCTTTCTTTTGACCATTCATGAATCTTCATGAAGACTTTGACCATTTTGTCTCATGCTTAACCCTAACCACTTCTATTAACTCAAGTTAATTCTCTACACCTAACCATGGTAAGAATTATGATAAGAATGGATTTTTCCTTTTATTTTAAATCTTATCATAATATTTATCTTCTTCTTGCTCTTCTTCTTCTTCATGAAGAAGCTTGTCTTCATCAATGGCATATTGAGCATAAGAGTGAGAAATCCAATTCTAAAGTCTACCCACTTCCTATTTCTTCATCCTCTACCTCTTGCCAAGTAGTAGAGTGTGTTTCCTTCATAAGTCATCATGGTTTGGTGAAGGTGGAGCTTGATCTAGCGATGCCTCGACGTAGATCATCTTCGGCATGGACATCGACGACCTAGCTCGCCTATTCTCCGATGAAGCCGACGCTAGAGCCCGGATTCTTTTTGGACAGCGCAGATGACTTCTTCATGGAGCTATGGAGGTGGACAAACGGATCTACAAAGGTTGTATTTCCGATTCTCATAGTTAAGTGTTAACTAGTTAGTTGTTTCGCCTAGATTTCTAGCAAACGATCCGTAGTTGGGTCTCTCGGCACCCGTAAAATTTTATATTGGCATGTTCGATGCCTTTAGAGACCTCACTAGGGTGCCTAGGAACCCTACAGTGGTATCAGAGCCTAGCTAGAGCCTTAGGCGAAGTCCAGACGGAGTTTGAAGTCCGAACGAACCCGAAAACCCATTTCTAACATGCTCTCTGTCCTTTTTTGAAAACAGTGAGTTTTTCAACATTAAAAATATGCAGAAAAATCAGCAAGTGAATTTAAGAGGTACTGTGAAATTCGTGACCCTATCTCCATCAAACTGCCGCGGTTCCGCGGCACGAGCAAGGCTCGTGCGGCGCTTTCGCGGCGGTACGGATACTTTATTAAATTCTTTTTACACAGTAACTCATAATTATTAATGCTGGTTTTTCTGGAAATTTTTAATAGTTATTCAAGAGTTGAATTTTCTGGGATTGATTTGGGGATTCGGTGTTTTGATCGGAGTATCAAATTTTGTCTGTGTGGCTTTCCGGATAAATTTTAAAATATGTTAAAAAGTTCGACCGGATATAAATACCCACTTTTTCCCCTGTCGGGAAATTTCCAAGTGTTGGATTTTTTCCGTAGTTTAACGATGTTCTAAGTAGTGCAAGTAACGCGATGGCCCCTCTAGAAGACAACAAACCTTAACTCGATTATGTGACCGTCTTGAACTGCCCTTTGAACCTTCGGGTTTGGGGCAGTACGGCGTGCCACATGTGAGGCGTTGGCTTGATCCTTCTACGGCTGGACCGTTGCTACTGAGGCACGAACTGAATGTTGTTAGACTTATTTCATGTGTTGAGCTATATCGGAAAAACTTGGGTGTTCGAATGTTCAATCGGAAAGTTTGACATTTTCTATTTATCCGGAATGGGATACAATAATTGGAATTCACAATAGTTATGAGATAACTAAATGAATGTTATAAACATAGCAATTTAGTCTCACTTGATCGGTTGCCACGGAATTTTGATGTGATCAAAAGTCCGTCGCAATTACGTAGCGTACGCGGATACTCGCCGGGTAAACTTAATAGACAGCCTCACTCCATAGCCTCGACCAAGTGACTGTAGGAGAACCCCGTCGCCGAAAGCATCCATTCGGGTGCTCGCGGCAGCGGTGTTCCGCCTTGGTGCACTTCGTCGACGGTATCGGGGGTGCGGCCGCCTACTGAAGTTTGCGACGAGCATTCGATCAGGATGTCGGGAATCTTGTTGAATTACCCGACTTGATATTGAAAAGTGTTTTCGATTTTGAGACTAAAATGCGGGGTTTATAATTGTTAGGCATGCGATGTCTAAGTATTTCATTTGGTCAGGCATGCGATGTCTGAGGAGGTTGCGGATTCCAACTGTTGTAGTTTTACACTTTCTTTTCTGTGACCGTAAGTGTAATATGTGATATCGCCGGTTTCGTTGCTATATGTCAACGACAATTGGGATGCGCATATTTACTTACGTTGATGACATGTGATGTTATGTGTTGCTGGATATGTTATATTGGATCGTCGTGTTTGAATAGCCGGAGGTTTTTATGTGAGAAGAGTGTTTTTCATTTTCATTCATGTAAAAACTTGTATGTAATATTCTTTTATTGGGGCGCTTCCAGGTTGCGGAAGTTGTCACCTCTTGTATATTATTTACTTTTCCGCACTGGGATAGACCCAAGGAGGGGAGCACAAGTAACCGGGTTCTGGAGTCCAGTGGGAGACCAACTCGAGGAGTCGAGTCCGGGTCTCCTAACTCTAGAATTGGCAGGGTTGCTTGCCGCTCTCGTAGGGGTCTAGGGGTGTGGGTTTGGCTATTCATCATGACCGTAGAATCCGTGTTTTATACTGGCTCGTATTGAAAACACGGACGTCCTAGTATATCCAATATTTCATATGTTTCTTCTGCTGCTTTATCTGTGATGTGATCATGTGATGTTCTGTGATAGATACAGTATATAGTATATATGATATATTATATAGACGTTACTTATGTGTTACACCCGCGCTAGCCCTGCCCCGCTCTGCCGTTAGTTATCTAACCTAACGGTGCACGAGGGGACATCGAGGCGAATGCGGATGGCATAAGTGTACGTCGTATTTATCTGTGATGTTTAGGTACTTAAATGATGGGACTTCATTAATGTGATTAATGAAATAAAAGAAACCTAAGATGTTGTAGAATCGAATTTCAAAATAAAACAGGTAGCTACAGTTCTTGCTTTGCACAGCGGTATATGTGATATATCCTGCACCTTATTCGATGAGGAAAGGACCGAGATCCCTTCACCGGGAGTGATTCCTTTAGCAATAACTGGCAGATGCTACACACTCGGTTTGTCTTTTGATTGCTTTTAAGAGTTTTGCTTTGCACAGTGATATATATGATATATCCCGCACCTCATTCGACGAGGAAAGGACCGACGATCCCTTCACCGGGAGTGACTCCTTTAGCAAAACTAGAAAAGCCTCAAAAACACTCCATTTCAAAATTCATTCGATCCTACAACGATATCAAGTTCATTACGCAATAGGTTTTCAGAAAAACCTGTCGTAGCCCTCCGTCATTTCAGATAAATCCTGTTTAGTATTCGTGCTGCGTTTGTTGACCTTGTCAAGGCGCAGTGTGCGGTAGCTAACCAGTATTTATCTGCTTATGCATATGATGCAGATTGGGTTAGGGTAGTCGTGCGGCCTTGTTGACCTTGTCAAGGGTCGTGCGGGTGGGTTTGATTCAATCAAGAAATGACGGGTTGAACTTGACTTGCGGTCTATGGTTTGTTGACCTTGTCAAGGTCATAGATCGTTCGGGGCAAAATATTATCGGGAATTTCAAGTGTTGAAATTTGCAATGAGATTGCATACCTTCTATGAGATAGTTGGATCCCGATACCCGCTGCGAGTAAGAGTTACTCCTGGGAGAGTTTTATACATTACAATTAGCCGATCAAGTAGGTGTCTAGAAAGGTGTCAACGGGGTTACGCCTCTGGGAAAACGAGGTTTACATTAATTAGGTTCGTGCGAAAGCACGGGGGACCTCCCTCAAAGTACCGACACTGGCCTGGCTGAAAGATTGGCGAACTTGTAGTGTGTAATTAATCCCGGCTAGTCTTTCCTTTTAGGGTTTGAAGGAAGATTTGATAAAAAGCAGTGGGAGCCATCCTGATTAGATAAAATAATAACCAATCTATTCTTGCAAGAGCGCACGCTGAGTGTTTTCTTCTCTCTCTCTCCAGGTAGCGACCATATCACGCCTTAATCAAGATAATAATACGGATTATTGACCGAACCCGCTTGTTATACTGAGCTGGGGAACGTTGGTCCTGCTCCAACTTATAATTGTTATAAGACAGAGCAGGAAATTAGGGAATACCAGATTTCCCGTGCCGCCCAAACGAAGAGAGTGCATGCTGATGCATCATCTTCGGGTGTGTTCATTACAAAGAACTGTTTCTCTGTATCCTCTACGTCCTGGGTATGTGATACCAGATCAGGATCCCAGATATGTAATCTGTTACATAGGGCTACAGATAGGTAGAGAACTGAGAACGGGTGATAAGTTTCATGAGGCAGAAAACGGGGCAAGAGTTGCAGCCAAGTCTGTTGGTCACTGTCACCCTGTATTACCAATACATTGATTCTGAACGAATGTTATTAGATACCGAACCTGATATACAAAATCATATCAGTCTCTTTATTAGTAAAGAAATGATATAATTTTGTATTGTTGGATAATGTTTTGAACATTTCCTATATCAAAAGTTGATCGGTTCAGGCACGTTATCTAAAAGCGTTGATGTTCTAAATCAAACTACAGTTCTTAGTATATGGAACACACATAAGAGGAAGAGTTCAGAAATGAACGGATCCTTCTTATGGTATTGTAGACTAGGTCATATCAATGCGACCCGACTGGCTAGAGTTACATAAAGATGCATATTTAAATTAGTTTGAACTTACATCTTGTGAAACTCGCCAGTCATGTCACAAAGATAAGATGACCACAGCTCCGTTTACTGGAAACAGAGAAAGAGTTAGTGAACTCTTGGGATGATACATGTTGATGTATGTAGGTCCCCTGTCTACACATGCCAAGACCGGTTCTTAGTACTTCATTACATTCTCTGATAATCTCTCAAGATTCAGACATATGTTCCTGTTGAAACACAAGTCCGAACCTTTTGAGATATTCACAGAATATAAGCGAGAAGTAGAGAACCAGAATACGGGTGTAAGTATTATGTCCTTTGATGTGATCAAGGAGGAGAATACTTGAGCACGGAATTTCTGGACTTTTCTAAAGGAGAATGAGATTCTCTCTCAGCATTACTCCTCTGTATACACCATAGCACGATGGTATATCAGGGCGGAGCAATCACACCCTATATGATAAGGTGTGCTCTATGATGAGTACTACTGAGTTACCTGTTTCCTATTAGGGGTTATGCACTTATGAAGATGCATACCTATTGAATAGGGTTCTAATCAAATCAGTTGCCTACCGCTTCATATGTGATATGGAATGGGAAGAACCCATGTCTTAAGTTAGTTAAGATTTGGGGTTGTCCGGCCTATGTCTAAAAAATCTGGACAAGCTCGAGGCAAAGTCTGTTATGTAGAACTGGAAATGTTCCAGCTATACAATCTGCAGCTGATGATTTGATAGAACCAAAGGATTCAGTAGATACCAATGAACCTCAGCCTCTCCGCCGATCTAGTAGGGTTCCTCACCCACCTGAGAGATACTTCGGTTTCTCTATGACAGTGGGAGCGAGGATTACATCATGAGATGATGACCCAACTAGTTTCGAGCTGGCCATCAGGAGTGTGACTCTGTAAGAATGGCTGGATGCTTAGTGATCTGAGATGGAATCCTTATACACCAACAAAGTATGGACTTTTGTTGCTATATCTGAAGGGTTAAATCCCCATCAGGAGCAAGTATATCTTGAGAAGATTACTTGGTGTAGATGGAAAAGTTAAGACTTTCAAAGCTAGACTTATTAAAGGTTTGCATCATTAACCAGGTTTGGATCATGATGAAACTTTTTCTAATGATCTATGCTTAAGTCCATCCAGATCCTACTTGTCACGGCTACATACCATGACTACGATATCTGGTGGTTGGATGTCATGACTGCTTTTCTAAATGATGTTTTAGATGAGTGTGTCTATAAGTACACAGCCAGAGGGCTTCGTAGACAGTGGGAGCAGCGGAAACGTGTGCAAGATGCTTTATAGGATTAAAGCAGGCATCACGGAGTTGGAACATCTGTTTTGATGGATTAGTCAAAGAGTTTGACATCATCAAAATGGTAGATGAACCTTGTATAAACAAAAAGGTAGTAGGGAGTATGGTGGTGATCCTCGTAGAGTACGTGGATGACATACTCTTGATAAGAAAGGAGTTTCTTATGCTACGCTCGATCAATCTCCACTTATCACTATGATTCTCCATATAGGATCAAAATGATACCTCCTAAATCCTGAGTTTTGGATCTATGAGATATATTTAATTGGATGTTAGGATTCTCACTAGTTGTAGTGAGAAGGTATCAATCGATCCTGGGGAGAATCACTGGAATGGTTCCAGGGTGATAAAGACGACTGAGTGTCAGTCACAGGCATTGTCTTTACCCTCAGTAAAGGGACGGTATGTTGGAAGAGTTCCAAGCTAGATACCGTGGCATACTAGACGATTAAGGCAGGATACATCGCTACTTAAGATGCTACCAAAGAGGATGTTTGGGTGTATATTGGTTCATGAGATGAACTACGTTCCAACCATTGTGAGACAATGGAGTTGTGGCTTTTGCCAAGGAACGTCCGTCCCATCAGTGATCCAGACATATTCTAAGGCAGTATCACTTGATCATGGAGATAGTTGATCTCCAGGGAGATCGAGGTTAGGAGAGTAGACTCAGAGGACAACACAGCGGATCCACTCATAAAGGCCTGTTCCCTGAGAGAGATTTTATGGGATGGTTGAGTATGAGATACTACAACCACTGCTACAGATGGCCCTAGTGCAAGTGGGAGATTGTTAGTTATATGTATGCCCTAGAGGCCATTACTGTACATAGGATGTATATTTGTAGTGGATGCTGGGACATATATAGGGAGGACTTTCTTGCTCGACATGATAGTATGCTATCTGGTTGATCTTTACCTTAACGTGTATACTGGGTGTCTCTCTATTACATGTTGGTAAAGCCCTTAGGATCTGTACTTGACTACCTGGATTATGATGCGGATCATACTAGTGGGGACATGGTAGTCCATAAGTACATCCTTCAAAGTCCCTAGTCGAGGGTGTATCGAGACGGGGCATCGATATACCAGAGTAGACTAGCGTATACCTTCTCGATCCATACAGATGGGCGATGGATGATCCCATATCCATTGGTGTTTGACATCAGAGATGATATACGGGTGCTCAGTAGAGACTGGGTACACTGGACGGACTCGCCGAGAACTCCCAGATGGTATTATACCTCACGTCAGATGGCAGTTCTCTGGTGACACTGGTACAGAGTAGTCTGTTGACCCGAGATCGTCATAGAGTCTTGTGTGGTTCCCACTGTGCTTTGATTTCCATCTTACCACGTCCAAGAGGGCGTGCAAAACGGTGGTTTTTGGGTACAGTCCCGAGTCACATGGAGGCAATGAGCGATAGGAGGGGATTCGTCTCTCCCGGTATAGGGGGTTGATGTTGCGCTGTGTTCGATTAGCTATAACAGGAAATCCCTGGCCAGGGTTGCTGAGATTTACTGGTAAGTGTTACCAGTAGTTTCTCGAATAGTTATAGACCTCATATCGACACGACTTATCGAGCTATTGGGGTCTGACGTTTACCACCCCTAGGCGAGACATGTGACATATCAGACGATCAGACCGGACTGTACGGTAGTGTTACTGGTCGGATTCACTGGAGTGTGAGCGGGCTTGCTCGTCGATCTTCAGATCGCTCAATACCCGGGTGGCCGTTACGTTTAGCAGACCGCTTGCGGCTTGTGGGTGTTTGATATGATCATCACCTGCTGCCGGCGTATTGACGAGTCTTTAGAGTCCTACATAGAGGTTTCCTGGCTCAAGCGAAACGAAATAGGAGCGCATATGAGATATGTGCGGGACCGAGAATGATACCAGTATGTGATACTGTATTCGATTCTCGCGATGTGACATTGATCGGTTATATGCGATATAGCCGGGTTATCGGATCAAGTGTTGATTCGATAAGTTGTTACTAATTGATACCAGTCGGTTATGTACGACATGACCGGGTCATTGAATCAAGTGTTGATTTAATGATTTAATGCATAATAATATATATTTGATATATTACTTTGCATTAACTAGTATCGGTTCACTTTAAATGGATTTTCTCGCTCAGATGTGCGCATTGCATATGCGATATGATTTGTGCACTTGCTTGTATCATATTTGATGGTGCATGAAAAAATGGTTAAGTATAAAGAATTAAACCTTGGTTAAAGGAATGGTTAGGGTTTATTATTTGTTATTCATTTATCTTATTTAATTATCTATTTATTTTTGATAAATGAATAAATGAAAAGATAATGAGGAAAATGGTTGCTTTCTTTTGACCATTCATGAATCTTCATGAAGACTTTGACCATTTTGTCTCATGCTTAACCCTAACCACTTCTATTAACTCAAGTTAATTCTCTACACCTAACCATGGTAAGAATTATGATAAGAATGGATTTTTCCTTTTATTTTAAATCTTATCATAATATTTATCTTCTTCTTCTTCATGAAGAAGCTTGTCTTCATCAATGGCATATTGAGCATAAGAGTGAGAAATCCAATTCTAAAGTCTACCCACTTCCTATTTCTTCATCCTCTACCTATTGCCAAGTAGTAGAGTGTGTTTCCTTCACAAGTCATCATGGTTTGGTGAAGGTGGAGCTTGATCTAGCGATGCCTCGACGTAGATCATCTTCGGCATGGACATCGACGACCTAGCTCGCCTATTCTCCGATGAAGCCGACGCTAGAGCCCGGATTCTTTTTGGACAGCGCAGATGACTTCTTCATGGAGCTATGGAGGTGGACAAACGGATCTACAAAGGTTGTATTTCCGATTCTCATAGTTAAGTGTTAACTAGTTAGTTGTTTCGCCTAGATTTCTAGCAAACGATCCGTAGTCGGGTCTCTCGGCACCCGTAAAATTTTATATTGGCATGTTCGATGCCTTTAGAGACCTCACTAGGGTGCCTAGGAACCCTACATGTACAATTTTCCGAAAGATTTAAACCCGAATAAATTTCAACACTTGAAAGTTTGCCGTACCGGGAAACAGTAAGTTAATGATATCCGTTCAAATAGTTTAACAGTTTCTAAATATCCGGAAAGAAATACGAATTTAAAATTTCCGATCGAGTCTACTATTACAAAACAAACCCCAGAATTTTAAACACCTGGAACAGATTAAAAATACCCAGAATAGTCAGCAAGTACCTACGGTCTATACCATGAAGCCACGTGTCACAATCCTACAATTCGGCCGCGGAACCGCCGCGAGAACCATGTTACTGCCGTGGTTCCGCGCTGAGTTAGTGGAATTATGGGCACGTGTTTCATGGTAATTCTTAGAATTCCCTGCTGATTTTTTTACATATTTTTAATTCAGAAAAATCCCAAAATTTAAAAAATTTCCAGAGAGGGGTCAAGTTTCGTCGTTTCGGGTTCGATCGGAGTTTTAACTTCGTAAACACATCGCCTAATGCTCTAGCTAGGCTCTGATACCATTGTAGGGTTCCTAGGCACTCTTGTGAAGGTTCAAAAGGCATCAAACATGCCCGGATTAAATTTTAGACGTGCCGAACAACCCAAAACCGGGATCTTTGCTAGATTATTAGGGTTTAACATGCAAGAAGATAACTTTTATCTAAGTGTGAGGGATTACAACCTTTGTAGTCCGCTCCTTCACTTCACAAGCTCCGAGTAGAAGTCCCTTTGCCGCGATCCACGATCTCCCGGACTCATGAGAGGCTCCACGACTCGAACGATCCATTCTAGCTTGTCATATTCCAAATCTCCGATGATCTACGTCGAGGTTTCAAAGAACTCAAGCTATCTCACTCTTAAATAAGTGAACACACTAATCCCATGGGCTAGATGAGATGAGGATGAGGGAGTAGTATTTTTGCTTTCTTTTTATATCATTTTCTCATATTTTATCATCACTTTAGGATTTTCAAGAGAGCTTATCAAGAAGGAAGAAGATGATAATGGAAAATATATTCTAATAATCAAAACCTTTTGTGATGAATAGAAAGTAATATATGATTGATTTGTAAACCATGGTCAAGGATGATAGGATAAGAATGAGTAGAGAAACAACTAGGGTTAGGGTTTGGTTAGGTTAAAAGAATGTGTCATTCTAAATATCTTAAGAATGACAAAAGAAGAAAGCTTCTAGAAGGAACTTGAAGCATCCAACCCTAATCAAACCTTAACCTCAATTAATCATCCTTAAACATGTTTAACAATTAATCATATCATGTCACAATAATATATATCACATATATATTATATATTTGCAACAAAAGAAAATAATACAATTAACATATATCGCATATATATCAATGTATCATCCACTGAGAAAATGAAATAATAAAGCGAGCCAATATTAGATAATGTAATACAATATATCATATATATTATTATACATTAAATCATCGAATCAACACTTGATTCGACGATCCGGCTATATCGAATATTACCGACTAATATATCATGTACCGATTCATCGAATCAACACTTGATCCGATGACCCGGTTCATATCCATATATCGCGAGAATATAATACGGTATCCCATATCGCATTATTCTCGTTCCTGCGCATATCACATATGCGCCACTACTCCGTTTCGCCTGAGCCAAGAAACCTCTGTATAGGACTCTAAAGAATCGTCAATACGCCGGTAGCAGGTGATGATCATATCAAACACCCACAAGCTGCAAGCGGTCAGCTAAACGTAACAGCCACCCAGGTATTGAGCGATCAGAAGATCAACAAGCTAGCCTGTGCGTTCTCCTGTGAATCCAACCAGTAACACTCCCATACAGTCCGGTCTGTTCGTCTGATATGTCGCATATCAAGTCTAGGGGTGGTATACGTCAGACCCCAGTAACCGATAAGTCGTGTCGATGTATGGCTCATAACGGGTCGAGAAACTACTAGTAACACTTACCAGTAAATCTCTATATCATCCCTGGCCAGGGACTTCCAGTTATAGCCAATCGAACACAGCACAACATCAACTCCCTATACCGGGAGAGACGAATCCCCTCCTATCGCTCATTGCCTCCATGTGATTCGGGACTGTACCCAAAAGCCACCGTTTTGCACGCCCTCTTGGACGTGGTAAGGTGGAAATCAAAGCACAGTGGGAATCACACAAGACTCTATGACGATCTCGGGTCTTCAGACTACCCTGTACCAGTGTCACCGGAGAACTGCCATCTGACGTGTGGTATATCACCATCTGGGAGTTCTCGGCGAGTCCGTCCAGTGTACTCAGTCTCTACTGAGCACCCGTACACCATCTCTGATGTCCAACACCGATGGATATGGGATCATCCATCGCCCATCATATGGGTCAAGATGCGTATACGCTAGTCTACTCTGGTGTATCGATGCCCTGTCTCGATATACCCTCGACTAGGAACAGTTATAGGATGTACTCATCGACTACCGTGGCCCCACTAGTATGATCTCATCATAGTCCCAGTAGTCGAGTACAGATCCTAAGGGCTTTATCAACATGTGAGAGTAAAACAGTAAACCAATACAAGTCAACATGTTAAGATAAAGTGAAACCAAATAGCATACTATCATGACGAGCAAGAAAGTCATCTCTATATATATCCAAGCATCCATTATAATATACATCATATGTACAACAATGGCCTCTAGGGCATATACATAACTAACAGTTTTAAGCCGGATACCGGTATTATATTATTAGATTATTGGTATCTCATTGTATTCGTATTTTTCGGAATACGAATATGGGTATATTTATACGGTATACAGTGAGGGGGCATTCTTGCAATTGTACAAGAATACATTCTAGAAGGAGACACCTCATATATGGATTTTGATTTGTGAAAATAAAAATGATGAGGTGGAATTTGGAGACTTTTCCAAGCATGGTTGAAAGCATGGTTAAATGAATATTGTATTCGTTTGGATCAACTATTGAAGTATGGGTGATTATATTTGATAAAAATAATCCATACTTCAATAATTCATTTTCCTTAGCCATTCTTTCATTACCCTTGACCTAGTTCATTATTCTCTCATTTTCACATACACATTCTCTCTCCAAATTATCTCCTCCCTCAAGCAAAAACCTAAACCTTCACATGAGTTGTGAAACATAGGATTTTGAGATCAATTAATCCTCTAGATTAACTCTACATCATCTAAGTAGTCTCTCTTAGCAAGCTTGACTTCTTAGTTACCTCTTTAGAAGAGGTTGAAGCTTGATCCAAAGCCCTCGGGTGGATCATCTATGTCCTAAAGGTGACCTGAGATCGAGATATTCTCAAACACCCAAGGAACCTAGAGGCGCAGCCGAAAGAAGACCCGAAAGACCGATTCATGATGGTATAACCCCCATCATAGTAGCTAAAACTCCTAGATAGGGTTACTAGTTATGGTTTAGTATAAGATCCAGGATAAAAGTTGATATTGCATGCTTTAAAATTATTGTTTGCTACTTCCGCCTCCCCACAGGTGTTGTGAGGGTGTGCAACATCTACTAACAGAGCAGTCCTAAGATAAGGAGTATTTACTCGCTCGTGACCGACAAAAAAGGACATTACACCGCCACAGAGATATGGCTACGATAATCTAGTGGCATATGTGATGTCCATTGTAGAGACAGTTGATAACAGCGAGCCGACAAGCTATAAATAAGCCATCTCATCCGGTGAAACAGCTCATTGAGTCTTTTCATAAGAACCAAACTTGGAAGCTCATGAAATCCGAAAGAGGAAAGAAGATAGCTGACTGCAAGTGGGTTTTCAAGAAGAAAGAAGATGACCAAGGGGCGCTTGATACGAGATACAAGGCACGGTTGGTAGCTAAAGGCTATTCGCAGGTGCGGTGAGTTGACTTCACTTAGGTATTTTCTCTGATTGTTAAACACATCTTTATACGTGTCTTGCTCGGTTTAGTAGCTATGTATGATTTGGAGCTCGAGCAGCTCGATGTGAAGACAACATTCTTTCATGGTGATTTGGTGGAGAAGATCTACATACAACAGCCCGAGAGTTTTTTTAAGTGCACGGCGGCGCCTCGGCCGTCAATCCGAGGCCAAAATGCGGAAGCGATAAAATATTTTACCTTTTGAAACCGGCACCACCGCGCACTATATACCCGGATCGGGCCATTAAACTAGTCCTAGCTAACTACAAGATAGGAAGAGAGATATACCGAGTGATCCGTATCCTCCGGTCTTCTCGTCGTCGTCCCTATCTCCCCGCGGAATGTCCAGTCTCCACCTCCTCGCCGGAAGGGCACCACGTCGCCGGCTTCTTTTACGGGCTCCCGCCTCTGGACCGAGGCAACTCGGGCACGAAGTTGGCGAGTCGACGTGCCCAAGATTTGCTGTAGAATGTAGTGTGGAACTTGTGTCTCATTTGGGGTATTGGAAGTTGCCTTTGGTGGAGGATTGAGATATAAGCTTTTGGAGGAGAAGCTAAAATGATTTTTGCCAAGCCAAATGAGTGTAAATCCCCCACTACCAAATTGGGACAGCCCCAAACATTTTGGCTGGCCTCTTTTAAAATGGGGAGAGAGAATGGAGTGTGTATGAATGAGAGTCTCTCATAATCCAAAAGAGAGAAAAGGTGATGATGTAAAAAAATGATCACAAGACAAAACCAACACTCCACCAACCTCATCATCTCATCACAAAGTCAAAAAGTCAAGCAATCATGAAGCATAATCATGAAGCAAGAAGGTCAAGGGATGGTGCTCTATCATGAAACCATCATGATACAAAAGTATGCAAAGACAACCCTCCAAACAGCTAATTTGCACAAATGCAAATAAGCCCTCCTCCACCAATCTTCGGCCAATGAAAGATACAAAGAAATATGGCCGAAACGGAAAGCAAACTGGCAACTCCAAAAAACTGATCCCGTAATAAATTACAGGAAAACCCCGCTACTGTATATACACACCCGCATCTGTATTCCGACCGAATACAAATGTAATGAGACAAAATCTACACTGTGCAATACTAGGATCCAGCTTAAACCAAAGCCCGCTAGTATTAACCGTCCAATCATGATCCGTGCAATACCGCACGTATCTGATCGAACCCTGCCATATCTCCATACGGCCTCTACAGCGTTTTGCCCGAAAACTTGAGCAACTGAATGTGGGGGACTCTAAAAACTCGTCAATACTATGGCTGTAGATTTAACCACTAGCACGTCAGAGGTATTAGCCATACGTGACGGGCTACCAGCTATTGACCAAAAGGGACGTCGATGAGCGAACTCATCCTGACACCCTACTGAGCCTATCGGTGACAATATCCGTACAGTCCGGTCCGTTCGTCTATGAGTATCGCATGGCGGGCCTAGGGAGTTGGTAAAAGTCAGACCCCCAAAAGCGGTACAAGTCGTGTCGGAGTGTAGCCCAGACACCCTGAGATACTACTGGAATACCTACCAGTAAATCTCCTGTCTTGGCCAAGGACTTTTCATGTACTGGCTCTCCTAGACACAGCGCGACCTCACCCCCAATATCAGGAGAGACGAACCCCTGAAGATCCGCTCACTGCCTCCATGTGGCTCAGGACTGTACCCAACTGAAACCTGTTTGCACGTCTCCTTTGAGCGTGGTAGGGTAGTAATCAAAGCACAGTGGGAACTCACACGAGACAAATGACGATCCTCAGGACGATGAACTAACCTGTACACATGTCACCAGGGAACTGCTATCTGACGTCGGGTATAAGACCAACTAGCATGTTCCCGGCGAGTCCTGTCCGGTGTACTCATAACCCAATGAGCACCTGTATACAACTTAGGTGAACCAACTGACACCAGTGGCTTGTGAGACCGGCCACCACCCCTCGTCGGGGTCTCGACTGTATATACTAGTCTACTCTGGAGAATCGATGCCCTGTCTCGAAACTCCCACGACTAGGGACCTTTTAAGGATGTGCTTTTAGACTCCAGCTCTCACGTATATGATCGCCCTCATACTGCTGGTAGTCAAGCAAGAATCCTAGGGGCTCTTTCAATGTGTAATATCGACTCGTAAGGTCACCTAAAGCAGTACACGATGATAAAGATAAACCAGATAGCATACTATCATCTTGAGTAAGACTGTCCTACCGGGATAGGTCCTCCCTCAATCATTGCAATCACGTGCCTGTGATCCAATAATTGACTCTGAGGGCACTATCTCCAACAATCTCCTACTTGCACTCAAGGCTAATTATTGCGATGTTGCATACTCACAGCCCGTGTGATACCGAACACCCAACTCCTCTACCAGTCAGTCTCACAAAGCTCGTTTGCGAAACTATTGCGTTTGAGGAATAGCCTCAGTGAGTGGATCCGCTTTGATGTTTCTTTCTATGTCTCTCTATATCTCAAGTTCGCGGAGAAACCCATCTCCCGAAATGAGCAATACTTGTCTTAGAATGTGTCTGGATGTCTGATGGGACCTAGCTCATAAATGAACTCCAAATCCAAACTTCTTAGACTGTATCGTCAACTGAACTTAATCAGTATCCTGCGCCATGCCTCCCTCAGTATTGCCTTGGACCACCTGTCCAAAATACTGCCCCTCGTCAGAAGGAAAGCTGTAACTCTTACAACCTCCCTGTCGTCCAAGTCACCTTGGAAGCCTGGAATGATAACTGTCTCCCGAATGAGGCTGTCGTTATCATATCCCTAGAACATCTACTTATGTTCTAAAACTGCTTCCGACTGTTTCTCCAGGATTGGATCAATGTCAACTTATTGCATCTAGTGCAAAAACAACATCTGGCGTAGTACTTGACATCTCATGATTGACTAAATTGCCTAAGCAAGTGATCTGCCAATCATGCACATCCCTCTCCTCTTTAGTCTGTAAGACACCTTTAGAGAGGGTGACTCCATCACCTGCAGGTACACTACCGTGCCAGGAGTCATCCATTCTAAATACTCTTAGAATGTTGTCTAAGTACCCTTAATTGGGAAACCACCCAAATCTAGATCTAAAACCATAGATCTAGTAACCAGTATGTCTGATATAATGTCCAAGTCCCATGTGGAGAAACCACTGTGTGACAACCAAAGTATAACCGATCGTAGTATAGGAATATCACTTCCTACTTTGTGTATGTCATCCAAATACCAGGACGTCACACCCTACTATCTTCTTAACAGATCCATCCCCTATTCTGATGAAGTCAAACCTATGACTGTCACATCAGAAATTGATGATCTATCTCCGCTACATCTGCTTTAGTCTATAAATAGACATAAGCCACTTGTCAACCAATGCTTTCGCTGCTCCCACTGACTACGACAACCCTCTGGCAGAGTCATATACACGTACACTTATAAAGCTAGTTTAGAACGACGCTATACTCATCCTCCCGCCGGGTTTCACAGTCTGGAACAACAGCAATGGCAAGTCTGGGTAAACAAGAACCTCCCTGTCACCGTCCTTGAGGCTACCGGAGTGCCTCTCGGGTGTCTGAGGTTACCCACCACATCTGCAGAGTGGCCAATGGAATGTCAAACCAGATTGAATCTTTAGGTTCCTATCAAATCTTTAGTAATCGTTTGTGGTTCTGGAATCACTTCCAGTTCTACCATACTAACACTACTGTTTTCTGAAAAAATCCATTTTTATTAAAACTGTGTCGAGTTAAGAACAATATCACTATTGATCTTCCAGATGGTAGAAAGTCAACCCTCGTCATAGCCTGGGTCAACCCACAAACAGCCATTACAGAAACGTGCCTTGAGCTATCCGGAGTCTGGTTTTAAGCATAGGCCGGACAACTCCCCGTATCTTAACATCGTTAAGATATGAACGGTTCTATATCCAATATAGAACCAGAGGCACTGATTTAATTGAACCAGATTCAAATCATGCAGCTGTCTCCAGTGCATGTCAACTAAATGGAGTGAGGCCGATCAGTATTACTCAACTTAGGAGTACTTCCAATTATGAGTAACCTGAATGAGAAGCAAGTTCTCTTAATCATTACTATTAACTGAATACCATACACAAGTATCTACATCTTCTATTACCTTGAAGAATCCCGATACTTGCAACACCTGGTTCTCTACTTTATTCATATACCTATAACTTCTCAAAATTCGGACCCTGTGTTTCCACGAAACACCTGTCTAAAAACTAGAGAAGTCATAAGTAAACTGAATATAGTACGAGGACCATCCCCTCTGTCCTAATGGATACTGGACAACAAACAATCCTCTGTATAAGTCATTTGAGTCTAATAACTCATTCCCTGTGTGTCGTAGGTCGAAAACTGTACTTATGCTTAAGAAGAATTACACCGTCGTTCAATGCTCCTTACCTAACCATCCACTGATATAAGTAAATGTCATAGACATAATTTCAAAAAAGGTATATCTCACTCTATAAAAATAGACGTACAGATATATCAATTTGAAATTGGTGCATAACAACGGATATTCAAAACCAAATATTCGCCGTCCGACAAACAACCCAGGTGACTTCCTCAAATATCACCAATTACAACAAATTCCGATATAATGAGGATGATCACCTAATTCTCAATAATTTACTCCCACTCATCATCTGTAAAACCATACAGATGTGAGAATCATACCTGGTAAATACATACCCTGGAGTAAGTATCTAATCGGGAAATTAGTTTTCTTTTAACAGTACACAGTGAAACTGAAACATTGAAATGTTTCGATGGGGTATCATGGTATTCCTAGTAATGCCTCTTCCATTATCCAGATTCACAACTGTAACCGTATAATTCTTTGCCATCTCTCCAAATCCCTTCATATGTCTTTAGTCATTACCTTCGATACACCCCTTTAGGCCAAATGGTTTTCTTCTTTCCCTACCGTTCGGCACCAGCCTATGGTTTGGAAGAAGACTATCCAATAAGCATAATGGGTGTACTGTCCTAATCCTAGGAGTACTCGCAATGCGAGAGAAGGTGAAGATAAAAGACAACTGAATAAACCTTATTCCTATTTCTCCTGAACCAGAATCCATCCCCGAACTGGAACAAGTTCCTTTCGAGTTCGTATATAACCATACGATAGAGTATCCAATAAACTGTGGATCTTCGTAGTGATACGGAGTGTCCTAGAGAAATACAAAGGTGATTTAGGATTGGCGAAGAAATATTTGGTTTGGTCATGAATAGCAGTCACAATTTACTTTGCCCTCTTACTAATCCTTTTCTTTGTCTTTACATAATACCTTCTGTACACCATCGTTATGCCAATTGGTTTTCTTCATTCCCCACCGTTCGGCACCAGCCTAAGGTTTGGAAGAAGACTATCCAATTTGCGTAATAGGTGTGCTATCTTCTAAACCAAGGAGTACTCGCAACCTGAGAGAAGATAAAAGGAAAAGACAACTGAATAGTCCTATTCGTTTTCTCCATAACCGGAAACCATCCTCGAATAAATCCCTTCGAGTTCGTATATAACCATACGATGGTTTTGTCCAATGGAAGTGGACGTTCGTAGTAACACGGGGTATCCTGGAGAAAAGGGTAAAAGTAGGAGTGGTAATGAGTTTGCAAATCTGACAATCCAAAAGCCAGTCTTATAAGAAGGTTCGGTCAACTTGGTCTCTGAGTCATAGTCTAGGGTCGGGTCAATGATTGCTGCCAAAGAGAGAGAGAAAAGAAACACTCAGCGTGCACTCTATCCTAGATCAGAATGGTTACCAATTTATCTAATCTGGAAACCTCCCACTGTACCGTCAAATTCTCCTCCAAATCTGAAAGAAAAATTAGTCGGGATCACCCGAGGAGTAAACCAACTCATCAGTGGGAATCGGGATCCAACTATCATCGCATGATAACGTGACGGAATCCGCTCATGCTATTATACTCCAGAAGGTATGCGCATATCTGGCAAGTTTCAGTTTCTTTAGAAACTCCCGATGTGATTTTTGCCCCATGCTCTTATGACCTTGGCGTGAGGTCAAAATATCATAAGTCACATGTCAAGTTCTACCCATCATTGTCCAGGTTAATTTGAACCCACCCGTACATACCCTTGACGTAGGCCAAAATAGTAGTACGACTGTCCCAAACCAACGCATCTATCTATGCAACAGCTAAATATCCGGCAGCTACCAATCACTATGCCTTGGCGTGAGGTCAAAATACATAGCTTGAATACTACCGAATATTTAACCGAAATGATGGAGGGCTACGAATGGTTTCTGGCGAAAACCTTTAACGTAATAAACTTGATATCGTTGAAGGAACCGGATAACTTTTAAAATTATAGTGACAAAAACCTTTGCTAAAGAGGTCACTCCCGGTGAAGGGATCTCGGCTCTTTCCCCGTAGAATGAGGTGCAGGATATTCCAACTGAATACCACGATGCAAAGCAAAAGTAATCGGCTATAGTGAGGTTATTGCCCTGACGCAAACTTTTGTCCAAGGGGTCACTCCCGGTGAAGGGATCTCGGCTCTTGCCTCGTCGACTGAGGAGCAGGATATTCCAACTGAATACCACTGTGCAAAACAAAAGTGAACGTCCTTGCAAATAACAGCTTTATGAAAAATGTTCCAACAACATCAGAATAGGTTTATTTTTAACTTGCATTGATCCGAATCAACGCAGTCCCATCAATTGATCACACCATAAAGAACGAAAATATAATGATGTACGTATATGCCATCCGCATTCGCCACTGGGTCCCATCATTACCCGTTAGGTTCGCTAACTAACGACAGAGCGGGAACTGGACTAGCGCGGATGCAAAACATATACAACATCTACTAGTATATATATCAATATATAATATTTCGCTCAAGGCGTGATAAAATGCAACATCACAGAAATGTACAGCATCACAGAACAATACAGATATCTGGGATCCCCGGGTTTCACAGAGCCGCTACTGAAACCCGACGTTCCCCTGGTCGTATGGATAGCCTGTGCAATGAAAATCCTAGACCCCTACGGGCGCGGCAAGTCACCCGCCTAAACCTGAAGCGAGGCAGCCCCCTTCAGCAACGTGAATGGACCACCCAGCACTTCACGGAATCCGGTAACTTGGGCACCCCTCCTGGGTCAACCTGTACCCCTTACGAGTGCGGCGAATAGCCCACCAATCCTAGAGTAAAGCCCCCTCCGTCTCAATGCCATGAGATGCGGGCTCGTTGCCCTCTAGAATCCGGCTATCCGTGTACCCCTCCGCGGGGTAATCCTACTACAGAAAGTAAAATATACATACAACGGGTACATCGACCGCAACCTGGTCGTGCCCCAAAAGAATAATACAAACAGGCAGTGACGGCAGTCCACATGTCGGACGCTCGCCCCGCAATATCAAATGTACATAATACAACAAAAATTGTACTAGCATTGCATCCAGGCTATCCCCCACGACCAATCCGCAACATCACAGCACAATCACAGAACAATAACGTGAATGTCACGTTCGCAAATCCGTCTAACCGGGCTATAGCAGTTAGACAGGATTTACCGATCAAGTGACATTCACGGTCGCAGATATAATGTAAATACTGTGAACTAATGTGTTTAAAATTTTCCGATCGATCAAATTTACCAAGTGGGTCCCAAAGCACTACTGTAGCACATAAAGAAATTCTGGTCCCAAAATGAATGTTCCAAAAACCATATTTTCAAGTCAGGAGGCCTCTATAAAAAATTGGTGCACTGAACAGTTTAAACAGCGGCGGAACCGCGGCCCAAGCATGGGTTTGGCCACGGTTCCACGGTGAGATAATGAGATCGTGCGACCAAATTTTTACAGGAGGCTTATACTTCCCTGAACATAATTCTGCAACTACCTGAAAAAAAATTGGAGCCAAAAAAAATTCAACAGAAACTGATGCTATTGAAAACACGGATTTTGGAATTTTTTTGTTCGATCGGAAATGTAAACACATTAGACAAAGCTAGACTAGGTTAATGGCAAGGCTCTGATACCACTGTAAGTGCACGGCGGCAGCCCGGCCGTCAATCCGAGGCCAAAATGCAGAAGCGATAAAATACTTTAACTTTTGAAACCGGCACCACCGCGCACTATATATCCGGATCGGGCCATTAAACTAGTCCTAGCTAACTACAAGATGGGAAGAGAGATATACCGAGTGATCCGTGTCCTCCGGTCTTCTCGTCGTCGTCCCGATCTCCCCGCGGAATGTCCAGTCTCCACCTCCTCGCCGGAAGGGCACCACGTCGCCGGCTTCTTTTACGGGCTCCCGCCTCTGGACCGAGGCAACTCGGGCACGAAATTGGCGAGTCGACGTGCCCAAGATTTGCTGTAGAATGTAGTGTGGAACTTGTGTCTCATTTGGGGTATTGGAAGTTTCCTTTGGTGGAGGATTGAGATATAAGCTTTTGGAGGAGGAGCTAAAATGATTTTTGCCAAGCCAAATGAGTGTAAATCCCCCACTACCAAATTGGGACAGCCCCAAACATTTTGGCCGGCCTCTTTTAAAATGGGGAGAGAGAATGGAGTGTGTATGAATGAGAGTCTCTCATAATCCAAAAGAGAGAAAAGGTGATGATGTAAAAAAATGATCACAAGACAAAACCAACACTCCACCAACCTCATCATCTCATCACAAAGTCAAAAAGTCAAGCAATCATGAAGCATAATCATGAAGCAAGAAGGTCAAGGGATGGTGCTCTATCATGAAACCATCATGATACAAAAGTATGCAAAGACAACCCTCCAAACAGCTAATTTGCACAAATGCAAATAAGCCCTCCTCCACCAATCTTCGGCCAATGAAAGATACAAAGAAATATGGCCGAAACGGAAAGCAAACTGGCAACTCCAAAAAACTGATCCCGTAATAAATTACAGGAAAACCCCGCTACTGTATATACACACCCGCATCTGTATTCCGACCGAATACAAATGCAATGAGACAAAATCTACACTGTGCAATACTAGGATCCGGCTTAAACCAAAGCCCGCTAGTATTAACCGTCCGATCATGATCCGTGCAATACCGCACATATCTGATCGAACCCTGCCATATCTCCATACGGCCTCTACAGCGTTTTGCCCGAAAACTTGAGCAACTGAATGTGGGGGACTCTAAATACTCGTCAATACTATGGCTGTGGATTTAACCACTAGCACGTCAGAGGTATTAGCCATACGTGACGGGCTACCAGCTATTGACCAAAAGGGACGTCGATGAGCGAACTCATCCTGATATCCAACTGAGCCTGTCAGTGACAATATCCGTACAGTCCGGTCCGTTCGTCTATGAGCATCGCATGGCGGGCCTAGGGGGTTGGTAAAAGTCAGACCCCCAAAAGCGGTACAAGTCGTGTCGGAGTGTAGCCCAGAACTCCCTGAGATACTACTGGAATACCTACCAGTAAATCTCCTGCCTTGGCCAAGGACTTTTCATGTACTGGCTCTCCTAGACACAGCGCGACCTCACCCCCAATACCGGGAGAGACGAACCCCTGAAGATCCGCTCACTGCCTCCATGTGGCTCGGGACTGTACCCAACTAAAACCTGTTTGCACGTCTCCTTTGAGCGTGGTAGGGTAGTAATCAAAGCACAGTGGGAACTCACACGAGACAAATGACGATCCTCAGGTCGATGAACTAACCTGTACACATGTCACCAGGGAACTGCTATCTGACGTCAGGTATAAGACCAACTAGCATGTTCCCGGCGAGTCCTGTCCAGTGTACTCATAACCCAATGAGCACCTATATACATCTTAGGTGAACCAACTGACACCAGTGGCTTGTGAGACCGGCCACCGCCCCTCGTCGGGGTCTCGACTGTATACACTAGTCTACTCTGGAGAATCGATGCCCTGTCTCGAAACTCCCACGACTAGGGACCTTTTAAGGATGTGCTTATAGACTCCAGCTCTCACGTATATGATCGCCCTCATACTGCTGGTAGTCAAGCAAGAATCCTAGGGGCTCTATCAACGTGTAATAGCGACTCGTAAGGTCACCTAAAACAGTACACGATGATAAAGATAAACCAGATAGCATACTATCATCTTGAGTAAGACTATCCTACCGGGATAGGTCATCCCTCAATCATTGCAATCACGTGCCTGTGATCCAATAATTGACTCTGAGGGCACTATCTCCAACAATTTTGAAGTTGAAGGCAAAATAGACCATATTTGTTTGCTGGAGAAGTCTCTCTATGGTTTGAAGCAGTCACCTAGACGCTGGTATAAAAAATTTGACTCTTTCATGAAAGAAATTGAGTTCACAAGAAGTATAGGCGGCGATTGTGTATATTCGAAGAAGCTCGCCGATCGTTTTTTCATATACTTGCTATTTTATGTTGGTGATATGTTGATAGTAGCAAAATATATGGTTGATATTCAGAATTTAAAGAAATAGTTGAAAATCAAGTTTGAGGCCAAGAATTTGGGAGCAGCTATGAAAATACTTGGTATGGAGATAAGGCGCGATCGCAAAGGAGGAAAGTTTTACTCGTCTCAATAGCGATATGTTGAGAAAATTTGGAGCGTTTCGGCATGACAAATGTTAAATCTGTAAGTACTCCGTGGTAGCTCATTTTGAACTTTCAGCTCGTTTATCATCGCAAATAGAGGATGGAATTAAGTATATGCCAAATGTTCCAGATGCGAATACGGTGGGTAGTATTATGTATGCCATGGTTTGTACACGATCCAACATTTCACGTGCTGTTAGTATTGTTAGTCGCTATATGGCATCTCCAGGTAAAGACCATTGACAAGCTGTGAAATGGATTTTACGATACCTGTGAGGTACGTCTGACGTGGGGTTAGTGTTTGGGAGAAATAACGACAATTTGATTGGATTCAGCGATTCTGATTATATGGGTGATCTTGACAGACGCAGATCGATCACCGGTTATGTATTCTTTTTAGGAGAATGTGCCATCAGTTGGTATGCTTCGTTACAGCCTACGGTAGCGTTGTCTATGACGGAGACAGAGTATATGACCGTTTTTGGGGCCGTTAAGGAAATGATCTGGTTGAAGGGGACTATTTTCAGAACTTGGTATTCTAAAGGATACCATAATAGTCTACTGTGATAGCCAAAACGTTATTCACTTGACGAAAACTCAGATGCATCATGAGAGGACGAAACACATTGATGTACGTACCTGCTTTGTACAGGAAGTCATTGAGAAATAAAAGATTATTATGAAGAAGCTTGGCACAGCGGATAATCCGCCTGACATGTTGATGAAATCTCTTTCAGTTGTTAAGTTTGAGCACTGTTTAAACTTAATTAGAGTGCGTCACACTCATTGAGACCTTTAGAGGTTTTATGGTGAAGGTAGAGCTGTTATTACTTAGATGGAGGAGTTTGCGGAATGCGGGACAAGGTGGAGATTTGTTATGTGTGCCTCACATTCGATCCCTGAAGATTTCCTATGATCCGGCGTTATCACGAAACTGTTTGAAGGTTCGATATTATTTGCAAACAGACGTCTGGAGCTGAGAGCTTCTGACGTCTGTCGAAGAACAGACGTCTGACTTGTATAAGTCCAGACGTCTGCGAGCCCTCTGGCAATTTTGGATGTGAAGGCTAGACGTCTGCACAATCCTTGTTCAGAAGTCTGGTGGCACTATGGAGTTTCATGACATTTTGGGCAGACGTCAGCCCACTCCTTGTGCAGACTTCTGCCGTTCTGAGCTGAACGAAATACGCTTAGTTAGGAAATTTGTTGTTTTGGTAAATCCTTTATATGCTATATATATGATAGCTTGATTTTACCCTAATTAAGATAGCTTCTGTATATTTGAGAGAACCCATTATTTTGAGAGAGTTAGGGTTTATTTGAGAGGGATTTGTATTACTCTATCGATTTGTACTTCTCCGAATTTGATATTATAATAAAGTTTCATCTTCGCCAATTAGTAAGTTCCCTTATTTCTATCTTGTCTGTGGTTTTGATTACTTCCTCGTTATCGTTTGGTTTGTGCTTTGTGATTGTTTTATCCACAACAATTCTTAGACTCATGATGAATAACTTTCCTGTCATATTTTCATGGACCACTGAGAAGTATGTGACATGAATCCAAAGGGATCATGTTGCACAACAATTCACTGCAGTAATTGGCACTTATACAAAATTGCACGATACATTTCTTCATAAGCTTTAATTCATTTCCATTACAAAAGCCATAAGAGCATGAAAGGATATGGATCATGATCATTCACCTTGAAATTCAGCTTTTCCATTCACAGTAATGGTGATCACATTCTCCCAACTTCCACCGTTAATGATAATATCTCGTAAATACCATAATTAAGAAGTAAATCATGTGTGGAAAATGTCGTTGCGAAGACATGAACTATCTTTGACCGGAGTTGTATTCAAACTCCAGCAACTACAAACTATCCATTATTATCTTCATAGATTACTTCTTAACTTCCTCGGGCTCTTCCCCGAAGATAGGCGGAGGATTCTTATGCTTTACTTCGATAAGTGTGATGATCTTTCAATTAAGACATTCGAAAGCGATGTGTCTTAAATCTTGGCATTTGAAGCATTGTCGAGTATTATTTTTGGAGGCGGTAGATCGCTAGGAACAACAAAAACCATGATGTTCTAAAAGAGGCTTCAATTTGGGAGGTTTTGATGTTTATGACCGAATATTCAGATTGAAAGTCTTTCCTCGACCGAAAGGCCAATTTCCACCTAGACTTGTCCGCCGTCTTTTCTTTTTCTCTTTAAGTTGCTACTTAACTTTCTTAGAAAGTTTTAAAAAAATCATGATATGACCAATAAGATTGCAATTGGACCACGTCATGTATCTCTTGTTGAAGACCATCAAGAAAGTGGGCAATCATTTGTTCTTCGGTTTCCGATAGGCCGCATCGCAACATAAGATGATCAAACTCTTTGGTGCATTATTCTACCAAAAGCTCAATTTGTTTGAAATGATAGAGCTTGATATAAGTATTTTGAAAGTAGTTTTTCGGGAAGGCATTGTTTTTGAGCTCTTTCTTTATTTTCTTCCATTAAAAGATCATCGGCTTGTGGCGGCATTGATTTTTGAATTGCTTACAACAAATTGTGTGTATGCTTCTTCAGTTTGATGCCAACAAGTTTCACCTTGTAGTCATCAGATACATCTTTATATTTGAACATGCATTCGATGACATTAAGCCAATCTAAAAGTTAATTCGGTTGGATTTGTCGTTCGAACCAGGGAATATCAATGCTTATATCAAATCCTGTCCACCGATTATCATCAATTTTTTTATATTCGTAGTGGGACGAAGTCTCTTCATCACATGATATTTGGCTATATCTTTCTTGTCGAGAATTATTATTTCTTTTATATAGGCGAGGAGAAAGAACCTCTTCATCACTAATTGATGCTCGGCTAGGAGATTGGTGGAAGGCGTTAATTAGTCTCTTCCTCCTTTTAAGAAGCTTCTTCATTTGATACATGATTGGAATCATGGAATGGAGTTTCTAAGCAATTATCGACATTGGATTTTACTTGTTGACGTCTGGCCATAATAATCAAGAGCTCTGATACTAAATTGATGCAGGGATGGTGAAGGATGATAGATGATAGAAGATGGAACAAGATTAGATATCTCGACTAGTCCAAGGTACAATAATATTGCCTTGAAACAGATGATAGATAAGGTTCGGATAACTCGACTACTTCAATAATACTATAACACCATCTTAAAATAAAAAAGGTTGTTGTAGGGTGTTTTTCGTCTCTCCATTGAGATGGATGCACACTTGGTTCAGGCATGTATAGATTCCCCTGCTCCATCACAAATAGGGGTTAACAGATCATGGGTTCTAATCTCCAACAGCTGTGAACAAAACTATTTATGGGGTATCTGCATGCAAGCGGATATCTTCTTCAGGGATATCCGCAAGCGGGTATCCTCTTGGAGATATCCGCAAACGGGTATCTCCTATTTGGGATATCCACAATGGGTATTTCCTTAAAGAGGGGTACCCGAAAGTGGACATTCCCCTTGGAAGGGATATCTGAAAGTGGACATTTCCCTTGGAGAGGATATCCGAAGCTGGCATTCCCTTTGAGAGATACCCGAAACGGGTGTGCCCTATTGGGGATACCTAAAAGAGAAACATTGATTGCAGTCCATGTTTCAATGGATCTCGTACGAGATCCAATGGCGAGGAAGTTCTATGGGATGAAAACTATGAGTTTTCGTCCCAAAGTCATCAATTTTATGCTGTTTGATGATGAAAGCCAATGACTTTCATCGTTCTTCATCCGGGATGCTTCCATTGGATGAAAGCCATAGGTTTCACTTCAAGATTTTTTCTCCTCCTTCCTTAAATTTGATAAGAAAATTCAATCCCTTCTTTTTTTGAGTTTGGAGTTTCAATTGATATAATCTATGTTTTTGGAAGAAAGAAGTTCTCTTTTTATGGGTAACTTGAGGAAGAAGAAAATGAGATGGAAGAGCTCAACTCAAAGAGCTGGAGGCACAAAACCCTAAAAAATATTTGAAAGTATAGAATCTTCATTTCTTCATTTAGATGGGTTAATTTTATACCCTTACATGTACAGTTATGCACTTTAGCCCTTGGATTATAAATTTGGCTTTTTGTCTCTTTCTTTTACATTTCTTTCTATTTCTTTCATTTTATGTTTATATATTACATTTTTCTTTTTTCTTGGATTGGCCAGCCCCAAACTTGGGCTTCTCGTCTTTGTTGAAAAATATGATGCATTTTTCGACTTCAACAGTTACCAACTATGCAGAGGATATAGAAACACCACCATGGATTAGATGATAATTGACTACTCGAAGGATATAGTAACACCACCTTAGAAGTAGTCGATATAAGCAAACAATTCTAAGGATACAACTACATCACAAAGGAATCGAAGCCTAAACTATAAAAACAATTGAATCCACTAAAGAATTAAAGAGCAAATAAACGAAAAATATTTACATTTATAATCAACACAAAAATTTCCTTATTTGCATTTTAAATATAGTATTTATAGATTTTGAAACAACCCTCGCCAGACTATATAATAAATATATCAAAAATTTTGAAGCTTCGACCATGATGCTTTAAGTGATGCAGGAACATTCCCACTCATTCACATCGCACCCCAAAAGTTCAATTAACTTGAAGTACAAATCCATAAAATCCGAAATAATTGAGTGAAATATGACATCAATGCAGCGCAACCAAATTAAAATGCCTCTCTATTCCTCTCTAGAACTCTGAATTCATCAAATTATAGTTCATTGGATAGATAATTTTATCATAAGCTAAATCAAGAAACGAGCTTTTGGAGTTTTCTAGCCACATTTATATTAATACCCTTAATTTGACCTATATGAGTTGAAGGGTTGTTTTCTAGCCAATATATAACTATTTCGGGTCAAAAATAGAACAAGTTATGTGTTGATTTTGAATATAAGCATTGCGCTTTTATTTCCTCTTTAAAGGAATTTAAAGGTGGATAAATTTGAAGATGGATTCCATTGAGTTTAGAGTTTAGTCTTCGATTCCTTGGTTGTGTTTGGTTGTGTTTATGTATCGTCGGATGTGTTGTCTTGTCACCTTTGCCTTGATGGCGTATCAGTATTTTCGGCATAGTCGGCAACCTTCTCCTCTTTCAAGATGGTTTTTCTGTATTCTTAGAGTGGTCAAGTTGTCTCTCAATTTTCTATTTCAAGATGGTGTTTTATGTATCCTTAAAACACTTAATCTACCCCTTTTCGTGTTCCATCTCGGATCGTCCATCCTCCTTCGCCGTTTCTACATCACTAAAAGTTTCATATCCTTCAACAAAACTCAAATTCTTAATTAATTTCCTCGCTATAATTGAGCTAGTAGTTCGGGTTTACCTCACTAAGAGTTAGAGAAATATGCTTTCATTAGCTAATGAGTTGAACCCAAACAAGATCAAAATAAACAAGCCAAGCTTGAACTGACAGATCAACTCATTTAGGATCGACTCAAAGATACACTAGATATGTTATACATCCAAAAAGGAACTTCCCCGGTAATAGTAAACATGTATAGCTCTCATATAATACAAACCTAAAGAGAGTAATTAAGTACATGTAAGAGAGGTCTATACTCCATATGCTTGTACCAATGCTTACTAACCATAAAATGACCAAAATCATTATTGTTGAAATTGTAGATAATTAAGTAATAACAACAAAAGTTCAAATAAATTCATCCACACACAATGGCATGCATCCTTACACAATGGCACCTTGTATACTTTGGCCAAAAAAATCCTTACCTTGTATTTCTAGTATATATGACTTTAAACTAATCGATAGCCTGGTACGCATATATGAGCATGCCAGAAGAGCACTACAACAAGGGAACGGTAGGCCTGAAGGTGGCAATCGGGCCGGATGGGGCCGGTCCGGCCCTAAGCCCATCGGGCTTGGCCGGTCTTCGGGCCGAGCCAAGCCCGAGTTGACTAGGCCTCGGGCCGGCCTGAATGTCCTAAACCCGAGCCCACCCGGCCCTAGGCCCGGCTTGAGACCTGCCAGGCCAGCCCGACTGCTATATTTTTAATTTTTTTTACAACTCTTACAGAAGCAATAAATACAATAATATTAGCAACTATAACATAAAGGTTAAGATGATCTAGTTAGTCAAAAGCAATAGATTCAAGTATTGGTCCCGAAGGGAATTGTTCGCATTAGTCCGTGAGTTTAAGGACGCATTAGTCCGTGAGTTTAAGGAGAGTTTAAGGAAGCACCAAAGAATTTCCCATATATATATATATATATATATATATATATATATATATAGAGAGAGAGAGAGAGAGAGAGAGAGAGAGGCCATAAGAGGGAATTTTCTTCTATGGCGTTGAAAAAGTACGACCTCTCACATTTTTTCCGACGATCGACATCCATCATCTTCATCGTTATCATCTTAAAATGTGGGTACACCAAATTTCATGTGATTCTAAAACTTTTTCACAGTTGATTTAGCAATATAAAAAGTTATGTTGTCGGTAAACCGTTAATTTTGAACCCACTAAATCAACGGTGAAAAGGTTGAAGAATCACATGAAATTTGGTATACCCATATGTTAGATGATAACGATGAAGATGATGGGTGCCAATCGTCGGAAAAAATAAGGGAGATCGTAATTTTTCGACGCCATAAGAGGAAATTCCCTCTCATGGCCCCTTGCCTCCATTATTCTCTTATATATATATATATATATATATATATATATATATATATATATATATATATATATATATATATATATATACGAGATTAATGAAGGAAAGGTGCCATGGGAGAGAATTTTCTCCTATGACGTCGGAAAAATGCACCCTCCATGATTTTTTCGACAATCGGCATACACAATCTCCATCTTTATCATCTAAGATGTGGATACAACAATTTCATGTGATTATACCAATCTTTTACCGTTGATTTAGTTGGTGCAAAATTAATGGTTTACCGACAATAGAACTTTTTACATTGCTAATTCAATGGTGAAAAAGTGGTGGAATCACATGAAATTTGGTGTATGCACACCTTAGATGATAACAATGATGATGATGGATACCGGAAAAAATGGTGGAGGTTTTATTTTTCCGACGCCATAGGATGAAATCCACTCCTATGGCCTCTTTCCTCTATTATTCTCTCTCTCTCTATATATATGAAGTTAATGGTAGAAAAGTGCCATAGGAGGGAATTTCCTCCTATGGCGTCGGAAAAATGCACCCTCCATGATTTTTTTCCGACGATCGGCATACATTATCTCCATCTTTATCATCTAAGATATGGATACACCAAATTTCATGTGATTATACCATTTTTTTACCGTTGATTTAGTTGGTGCCAAATTAATGGTTTACCGACAATAGAACTTTTCACATTGCTAATTCAATGGTGAAAAAGTGTTGGAATCACATGAAATTTGGTGTATGCACATCTTAGATGATAACGATGATGATGGATGCCGATCGTCAGAAAAACTTGTGGAGGTTGTATTTTTTCGACGCCATAGGAGGAAATCCTCTCCTATGGCCTCTCTCTCTCTCTCTCTCTCTCTCTATATATATATATATATATATATATATATATATATATATAGGAGTGATCCATTGCAAACTGGTCCGTTTTTTTTTTAAAAACGGGAACTCTCAATCTACGGCATATTTAAACGATCCGATCCGTTCAAGTTGATCACCCCTACCCTCAAATATACGTGTATGAAAAATCAAAAGATTTAAACACCTCTAACATGTGTATCGGATGAAGTTTATGTTGCATTATCGAATGACGTTCATTTTTGCACCTATCGATGCATATGTTAGAGATCTTCAAATATTTTGATTTTTCATTTACGTACGTTTGAGGGTAGGGTGATCAACCTGAACGGTTCGGATCGTTCAAATATATATGTCCTGAATCAAGAGTTTCCGTTTTTAAAAAAACGTGAACGGTTTGCAATGGTGTGGGTGTGGTGGTGGTGGTGGTGGAGGGGGGGAGGGAATAATGGAGGAAAGAGGCCCTAGGTGGCTTTTTCGTTAGGTGGCGTCAATAAACTTCACCCTTCACTATTTTATTCGACGATCAGCATCCATCATCTTCATCTTTATCATCTAAGATGTGGATACACCGAATTTCATGAAATGTTACCACTTTTTCACTGATGAATGGGTGCAAAATTAACGGTTTACCGACAATAGAACTTTTTACATTGCTAATTCAACAGTGAAAAAGTAGTAACACCATATGAAATCCGGTGTATCCACATTTTAGATGCTAAATATGAAGATGATGGGTGCTGATCGTCGAATAAAACTGTGGGTTTATAGTTTTTTGATGCCATCTGACTAAAAAACCTTCTAGAGCTTCTTTCCTCCATTAGAGAGAGGGATGGGGGTGGGGGTTTTGTTGTCTTTAAACCCTAAGAAAATTAAATTTGAAGGTGTTCTACCCTAATACAAGAACCAACCATGTTCCATGTTATTGATATTTCTTTTCTTGTGTTTCTAGAGGGACCGGGGGGGTGGGGGGGAGGGGATCTCACAAGAAGTGGTAAAAAAGGCATGTGAGAGAGGAGAGAGAGAGAAGGAGAGAGGACCTCACAAGAAGTGGTAACAAATGCATGTGTGGTGCTTGTTTTGTAGTATTAATTCGAATATGAAAAATATCAACATATAATATAACAGCTCACTAATGTAGTAATAGATATATCATCACAAAAGGAAAGAGTCTTCCTTTTTTCCCGTGAAACGTGGGAGTCTGTCTCTTCTTTTCCTCGTAAAATTATGCTACGTACCTTGATTGCACTGTTTGCAGGGTAAAGTGTCCAGTGTCATACCCTAAAATGCTAAAAGTTCCCAAAGTTTATAATGCTAATTAATTTAGTTAGCTCAATGATAACAGCCCCAAAATCTTTCCGTATTTCTACATAAGATACTCAAAGCTTTTAAGTTATCTAAATGGGCTCCCATGGTTATTATTTCATCCAAACTCCATCAAAAAAGACCATTTTACCCCCATCTTCTTCTTCTTCTTCTTCCATACTCATCAACATCATTCTTCTCTTTCTTTTCAAATTCTATCATTCCCTTTCATCCCCCATTAGAATGAGCCGACTATAATCATGATTATTATGGTCTTTCTCTTGAACCATCTAGAATCACTTTCATGAATAATAAACGATTATTTTTCCTACTAGTTCGAGGAGCAAATATGCTAAGTAGGATGGGTTCAAAGTTTATTAGGCTGTTGAGGGTAGATTAAGCATTTAGCAGGCTAGTTGGACTAATTAACTACTATATATTTAAAAGATAGAGGATCCTTTTAAGATAACTTAAAGAATTTGGGGGTCTTATTTTAAAAATGAAGATTTGAGGGTCTTATTAAGTAATACGAATCATTTAAGAGTTTTATATATATTTAAAAAAACCTAATATTAATAATAATAATAATCTTCGTCATCATCAAGACCAATTAATTAGTTACCAGAGGAAAAAACGGAAGCAGTTGCTCCATCGCTTAGTGAATTGAGCTGGGACTCAACTCTCTTCAAGAAATCCATGGCTTCTGCCTGTGGCCTCATTAGCTCCTCTTTGTACTTCACAAGCATATTACAATATGCCTCCTATAATTAACAAAATTTCAATTAATTATCATGCGAAAACTAAAACAAAAATATGTTTTTTAAAGCATATATGCAACATCATGCAGCAAAACTTCGAAATTATTGTAATGGTTATATATATTTTTATGTTCCACAGGTTTCACATCAAGTCATTAAAAGTTTGAGAGTCACTTTTTATTTGCTTCCAGATATTTGATTTTTCCTACAAATACATACTTCAAATTTGATATGGTAAGATTAAAACATGAAGTGACGTCTAAGAAGCTGAGATATCAAATTAAGAAATAATTTTTTGAGCAAATTAATTAAGGAAGAGTTAAATAGCTAAGCACCATGAAGTGATCAAGCTCAGGGTCTGCTGACACGGCATCATGTCGGCAGATCACTGCAGCGTGCTGCTGGCCGGCCTGGATTTCCCGCGCAATTCCTGGTGGTGCTCCTATCTGTAATCAACAAACAAGAGACCGAGATCAATACATGTAAATTAAACTAATTAGCAATATATAGAGGGCACCTAAATTCAATCAAATCTTATTCAAAGTAAAATTGGTTTGAGAGAGAGGTGTGCCTTTTGGCAATCCATGTAGGCTTGAAGAAGGGTAGAATAGTGAGGATGAGAGATGATCTTGGCCCTGATGGCCTCATCATCATTGTCATCGGTTGAATCAAGACTTGTTGCATATGGAATATTTTGTGAAGAACCTATAGTAATTTCGGACTTGGGTTGCAAAGTATTAGGGTTAGGGTTGTAAAAGCTTCTTGTGGATGAAGGAAAACACATGAAAGCAGTAGCTGGTCTTGAGCTTGATGCACTCAAGTGAGAGAGCTCATCCATGGTTTGGAGACAAAGTACTAGTCGAAAGAAAGAAAGAAAGAAGAAGAAGAAGAAGATGATGATGATGATGATGAAGCTAGCTAGAAGAGAAGGGAGAGGATGAGAAAAAGGTATGTTGGCTGAAAGCTAGAGAGAGAAAGAGGGGGAAGAAGAGAGAGAGAGAGAGAGAAAAGCCATGTCTGGTGCCTTTCTTTTCCAATGTCAAATCAAACGAGGGTTTGTTTTTCCACTGCCGGTAGTGAATTACTTATTAAGGTAAAGATCACTTATATATTGTCTCTGCAATTTCGGAATTTTTTTTTGTTTAATGGTAAAGAGTGGTACCCGAAAGTGAATTACTTTTCCCTCGGGAAATCACGCATACAATATATAGTATCCATATTATGTTTGTTCTCACCTCATCCACGCCGCCGTGTGCCGGCAATCTCCATTATCCTCTTCACTGTTCCAATCTTAATGGAATATAAAAATATGTCTCGAGGTTTTGGTGTTGTGATAGAGATCGTTCTAGATCGTATCGAGACAACCTAAATTCAACATCTACCACATGCATATTATAAAATGGATTGGTTAAAAACAAGAATACAAGAATCGCTCTAAAAAGATACAACTCTGAGCAAGATTTACTCCCCCTCAAAAGATATCACAAGATCAAAAACCTAAATTAGCCAAGGACGAGATATGATGGCGTCTCCTTTAACCAAAAAGCCACAGCTTTTACTTTGTTAAACGCAAACTTTATTCAATAATCAATTCATCCTTTAAATAGTATGATAAAAATTTAACCTAAAAAGATAAATCTTATCAAAAAAAGGAAATAATAAATTAAACCTTATTAGTTTTAAATAATGAAAACAAATCTAAAAAATTTAAATTGAATTAGATTTTCAATCAAATCTCAATTTAAATTTCATTGAATCTTTCTAAATTTTAGCCGAATCTTCAATCAAATATTCTCGCAAATCTCTTCCTATTCAACCCCTTCTTGGTCTAGGCCTTGATTTTTTGTTCGACTCCTACTCGGTCCAGGCTTGGGTCGCATACTCGTGTATCTCAGCCAGATGCTCTTGCATCAGACTTTTCCGGTTGGAAAGTACTCGACCTTGAGTTTGTCTCTTATGTTTCTTGGCGCAACATTTTTCATCTTGAGGAAAATCGTCGGGTTGAATTTGATCCATACCAAATCTTCGACTTGAAATTCAGCATGTCTTCAATGCTTGAACGCTGTCGCTTTGTACTTCTTATTCAGCTTTTCTATCTCGGCTCAAACTTTTTGATGAACCTTCTTAACACACATTCAGCCATGTTATCGGCATCTCCACTAAACTTCATCTCTTATGGATTTCGGCCATATAAAATATTCCACCACCAAAGCAATGGACTTGTCTAGTTCGAAATTCCCTATTAAACCTCCATTGTGACTTTCCAAAATAATTGCATCCCGAAATGAAGAATCGGCACCTATAATCAGCTCCCTTCGAAACGAAAGTCATCACCATGCACATGATCTTTGAAATATCCTTGTTGACACTTTTTCAAAATTTCACCGAAATTTTCTTCTTCCTTGTACAATTCTTTCAACTTCTCAAAACCAATAATTTTTCTCACAAAGTCGACAAAAGTGAAACTTGTTGGTTCAACGCATCGGTTACTTTGTTCTGATGTATTCATTATTCGGAAAAACTGATACGTGAACGAGAATAATATGATTTAAAATATCTTGGTCAGGCGGAACTAGGTTAGGTCGCAATCCAACATGCAACTCTTCTGACATGCTATGAGGAAACTTCCCTAAGAAACTCTCTAATTGTCACGCCCCGCTTATCAAAAGACAATAGCAGGCACGTGATAAGGTCCGCGACGTATTTATACCGAGAAAAGGTCCTTCTCCAAATAAATACGTTAACCATATCATAAGTAATATATATATATATATATATATATATATATATATATATATATATATATATATATATATATATATAACAAGAATTTAGCAAAAGAATAAATCCAACTACAACTATTACATTCAATTCTAATAATAAACAGGAGTTGATGAAAAGTTAAATATCCAATACAACTGGAATATGAAATAAAAGAAAAGCCTTAACAAGCAGGCATACTGAAAAGATTAGGTTGATATACTGCTAGAAATCCGTCTGAGAAGACAGCTGCGAGAAGTCCTCCTCAGTCGGCTCAATCTCTCATGTCTCTAAACCACCTGACGAACATTCCTAAAAGAAGAAAGAAACAATGGAATCTCGGTCAGCGATCTTGCACTCAGTAAGTTACCGATTTAAGATATAATTGTAAAAAGTAATAAATAACAAGCATATAAGTAGATAAGAAAAATATATTCCAGTGAACAAGTATGATATGCCAATTAAACATGACGGGCTATACAAGCATAGCAGTTCTACTATTATGTATTTGTTGTAGTGAGATAATGAAAGTATGCGTGTATACGGGAGTGGTCCGTCAAACCCACGGATGAACAACATGTTGAGTTAAGCTCCGTCAAACCCACGGAATAACAATACATGAAATTCAGGTTAAGTGATTTTTAGTGGACTCTCGTGCCACGACATACCTTCATTACCAAACTACCCCTTCCCCCCTCGTATGTTAAGTTATAGAGTTTGACACAAGCCCTATCCGAATCTATGAATACGTTGGAGTGTTGCAAGTCATGTCAAGCCCATGTCAAATTCATGTCATTACATATTCACGGTCCGAGTCAGCTTCGTATCAGGCATGCAATATATCTAACAAAGTTAGTCATGTAGGTGTGATAAGATGAGGAAGTTGCATTGCGTGAAATAATACAAGTGAAACATCCAAGCATAAACCAGAAAACAATATCTTAAAAAAAATACTAAAAACTAGAAGATAATCAACTCATATGAACTTAGGATAAACACGAGAAATGTAATCCTAAATGTTACGCAGACATGGGTTCCAGTTTCGACTAATTCCGATTACTGTCTTAGGAGATAATAGCGTTTTAGTATCGCTGCGCAGTACATGGCAGAATCTGTCCAGCTCCGTCGCGTGTTTTAAAAGTGCAGTTTGTGATATTTTCTGTCGGTTTTCATGTCACGACCCAAAATTTGGTCCGTAGCCGGCACTTAAACTACGTAATGTCTACAGGCGTACGCAGCTTAAGTAAGCCGAAACCCAGAAATCTAAACCACCCAAAACTGGATCAACGGAGGAAAAAAAATTATTTTTAAACGTTTAGAAAATCACAAGTAAAATCTCTAACTCTAGTTTTCTTTCTTAAAAATTTTGGCAGAACCTCCTTTGTAAAAACCAGCCCCGAAAACGGGTACAACATATATAATATATAAAATATCCCAAACGGGAGCAAATCACACCCAACGGCGGAGACAACCACCACAAGATATAAATACAACGCTGAAGCGAAGAATATAAAGGAAAACTGCATAAAGTGGTAAAACTTTTCAACATAACCGGCTCCCACGAGTACGACATCCAAAATCACCAAATAATACAACACAGAAACCTCACAACTCGTCTCTAAGTCATATACAAGAAGTGGTAGATGGAGAATACTAGATCCAACAAGAAGGTATACAATGTACAGACAGATAACCGCAAACCCACATAAAAGCAAAGGTCTCACAGCCAAACGTAGCGGTATCCGCAAAAGTAAAGATGATAAGACGCCCTGCCGTGACTACTCTGAGAGTAAGTCCTGCAAAACACTGTGGCACAACGGGGGTGAGTTGCCAACTCGTGAATAGTAAATAAAATCATACTGTAATCGCAAGTATGCACGAACCGCGATTTATCCATCACATGTAATCCGATAGCATAAGTATGACAAGTGAATATGCAACGATCATGTAAATGTACATCATCAGGGTACTAGAACTACATGAAGCAATGCATAAACCATATAACCCTGAGTGTGGGATGATATAATATAAAATCTCATGCAAAATCATCAGTATGGAAAAACACCAGTGTCCCTCACCGACACATCAAATCCCAAATCCTTAGGCACCGCATCCTCATATCGGCCCTCACATCCTGTAAGTCTCATGGAACCTGAGTGTCAAATATCGACACCCGAAACATCATGAAAACATATCCTTGTATGTGTGTGTGTGTGTGTGTGTGTAAGTATGAGGATATCAACCCCGTATGTCCACCGACGATACCTAGAAATCATGGAAAAACCTGAGTGTCAAACACCGACACTCAAAATATCATGAAACCCATGTCTAGCATCGACACGTAAATCCTCATAACTCATGCGCTGTCACCACGACTGGCCCTGACGATATGTCATACATCACTCCGGTCGGTATCCCCAAGATAACCGCCGAGTCCAAATACAATCACCGGTAGGTACTTGCCCACCTTCCAGGTTCATCATCTGTACCACGAACATCTTGCCGAGGGGAACCGTACCAGGCTCCACCATATACCCGCACACGGCCCACTCACTCCTCGCATCGGGTATATATCACAAATCTCATAACCGAGAAATCTCATGGTGGACGTATCAAATATCATATCAAGAGAAACCGGGTTTTCAAACAATACATAGTTTCATGAAAATACCCCCACGGTTCTCAAATCCATAAATCATATGAAATCCATATCTCAATGCGTAAAATCCATATAAAACTGATATATGCAACATAAAATATCAATATGAGCATATAAAGGGAAAACCGCTCTTTTAAATGAATCCAGCTTTAAAATATATCTTGCGGTTCCCAAAATCCTCCGAAAAACAAGTGCAGTATCATATGAAGTGTACATGTAAGTGTAGTAAGGTTTAAGTATCTACATGTAAGCAAGTATTTATGATACATTTCATAAGCGCAATGATCAACGACTCTATATTACATATCAAAACAATACCACTTAGGGTGTATACAACTATAGCAAAAATATGCGGTGTACATGTCAGTATGTGTGCATGGTGTACATGTAACTGTAATCGAGTATGTGGATGTACATGTCAATATGTATGCATGATGTACAAGTAGCTGTAATCAAATACGTGGGTGTACATGTCAATATGTATGCATGATGTACAAGTAGCTATAGTAGGGTACACGTGAAATGGATTAAGGTTCACTACCTCAACCATCCCTGCCCAATGCAATATCATGTATGTATGTGTCCACAATATTTCATATGCACAATAGAATAAGAGTTACTACCTCGACTATCCCTATCCACTACCATATCACGTATGTAGGTGGTTTGTGCGTGTCATGGCAATTACTGACGATGTGGGTGTAGCATACAAATAGTGCTCGTGCCACATGAACCGTCAGTAATGTGTTATATCTAAAGGTACAAGTCAAGGTACAACAGATAATGCTATGCAATGACATTCATATGAAATTAACTAATATGCAATAATATGCAGCTATCATATCATATCCGCCCCGACGCATAACGCCATACGGACGATTTTCCCGTAGATGTTAAATCTACTCACCGATGGTCTCGAGCTATGAAAATCCGACCACCTGCTTCCTCTTGTTCGCAGCGTCCGAAGTTCCCGCTTGTGACGCTATAATTTCACAAACACACAAATAATGCAAACATCTCAGAAATCTACCAATATAACGTAAAACTACGTTTTAAATGACACACCAACACTAAACTAACTCACGAGTGTCCGTCTAGTGGTTAACGTGCGTAACGATACCACAAAACCAATCTAAGTGCTGCAGCTGCAGCAGATCACGATTCGTGTCGCAAAACATAACACGCGGACTCAAAACACTAGATTATAGTTAAACGATTCTAGATTTTTAATACTGCAATTACAAAAAAAGTAAACAGTACCAAACACCCCTAAACCACAGCAGACAACTACCCACAAAAAACCCAACACCCATCTCTCCTCTACAGCCGACGTCGCCGGATTTCGTCAAAGGGGTCGCCGGCCGAAGCCGGTGGGGTGGTGCTCATGTCTCAGGTGGTGCTCCAGGGTCACTAATACATCACTACAATTTTGTTTGGTCACTTAGTAAAATTTCCAGATCACAGCAGTTCATAGAGGCTCTAAAAGACACTAAAAAACACGATATTGCACTAATTGATACTTTAAGTGTTCTACGTTACAACCAACGAGCTACACAACATAAAAACTCTTATTTATCAGTGTAGGGATTATACCTATCAACCTTGCTCATAAAATCCAAGCTTTTCTAGCTCCAAGTGATCAAGAAGGCAAAAACAAGACTTGGGGTATTTTTGTGATATATTTTGGAATTTTGAAGATTTATGAGCTTGGATTGATGCAAAAATGGAAGGGAAATGATCAAGAGCAGAAGGGGGAGGAAGGATCTCGGCCAAGGGAGGAAGGAGAGGGTTTGTGTGGAATTTCCTAGCCATTTCTCATCAATAAATGCAAATAAATGCATTCACATGCACATGCATGCACCTCATTCATTCTTTTCTTTTTCTTTAAATTTTAATCCTAATTTCCAAACAAATATCTAGATACTATGTGAAGGGTTTTGGGTTTACTCAAATTTAATTGTTGAAAAGATCACTTAAGAGAAATTTCCCAAAATGTGAATACCGTATTAAAATAATATTAAAATTAGGAAAAATTCTATCTGAACAAAAACTTCCCATATACCCCCAAAGCTTGCGCACTAGTTTTATTTTAGCTAAACTAGGTGCTGGCAAGTCTATATGGTCGTTTGATCACGGTCGGGTTAAAACGGAAAATACCGACAATTTAACCCCAAAATGGGAAAAAAATTCGCATAACGATTTCTAAAACGTTACAATTTCCCCCCTTATAGAAATTCGGTCCCCGAATTAAAAATTTCATACTAAGCGTACCTTCAAAAAGATGAGGGAATTTCTTCCGCATCTCACTCTCGGCCTCCCAAGTGATCTCCTCACTAGCAGGGCTACGCCAAAGAACCTTCACAGATGGCAAGACCTTTGACTGAAGTTTCTTCACCTGCCGATCCAAAATAACTACCGGCTGCTCGGTGAATGAAAGATCACGCTCAAGATGAACGGTCTCATGCTGAATCATGTGAGAAGGATCATGAAAGTATCTACGAAGTATCGACACATGGAAAACGGGGTGAACATCCGGAAAACTAGGAGGGAGCGCTAAACGATAAGCAACGGAACCCACTCGCTCAAGGATCTTGAAAGGACCTATAAATCTGGGACTGAGCTTCCCCCTCTTCCCAAATCGCATAACGCCCTTCATCGGAGAAATCCTCAGGAATACATGATTCCCCACTGCGAACTCAAGTCTGCGACGACGACTGTCGGCATAAGACTTCTGCCTGCACTGGGATGCTCTCATCCTGTCCTGAATCAGCTGGGTCTTCTCCGTAGTCTCTTGAACTAGCTGGGGTCCCAAAACTCTACTCTCACCGAGTTCGGTCTAACAGACTGGCGATCGACACTTCTTACCATACAAAGCCTCAAAAGGTGCCATCTGAATAGTCTCCTGAAAGCTGTTGTTGTAGGAGAACTCAATCAATGGCAAGTGACGATCCCAACTGCCACCAAAATCAAGCATACATGCACGGAGCATATCCTCCAGAGTCTGTATAGTCTGCTCCGACCGACCATCGGTCTGTGGATGAAAAGCGGTGCTAAAACTAAACCGGGTACCCAAAGCTTCCTGGAGCTTCTTCTAAAGGCGGCTAGTAAATTGGGTGCCTCTGTCGGATACTATGCATGTGGGAACACCGTGCAAACGCACAATCTCATCTATGTACAACTGAGCGTACTGAGCATAACCGAAAGTGGTCTTCACTGGAAGGAAGTGAGCCTCTTTCGTCAACTGGTCAACAATCATCCAAATGGAGTCATACCCTCTACTGGTCCTGGGTAGACCCACAATGAAGTCCATGGAAATCTGCTCCCATTTCCACTCCGGAACGGGTAAAGGTTGCAACTCTCCAGCCGGTCTTTGATGCTCAGCCTTGATTTGCTGACAAGTCAGGAACCTCGAAACGAAGTCCGAAATATCACGTTTCATCCCTTCCCACCAGTAAAAGTCTCTCAGGTCACGGTACATCTTGGTAAAACCTGGATGAATGCTAAATGCCGACTGATATGCCTACTCTAGGATCTCGCGTCTCAACCCATCAGTATCTGATACACACAAGCGAGTCCCGCATCGTAGCACACCCTGGTTATCAATCATGAACTCTGAAACTGTACCCTATCGAACAAGCTCAAGAATCTCGGACAAACGGGCATCACTGGGTTGTGCCTCACGGATACGATCAAGTAGTAGTGGACAGGCACAGATATGAGCAAGCTGTCCCCCAGCGGAAGTAAACTCGAACTACACTCTACCATCACACAAGAGCTGTCAATCTGCAGAAGCCTGACGCTGAACTGCGCTCAACTGGGACAAGCTACCTTCGGGCCTACGACTCAAAGCATCAGCTACCACATTCGCCTTGCCCGGGTGATAAAGGATCTCACAATCATAATCCTTCACTAGCTCCATCCACCGGCGCTGTCTCAGATTCAGATCCCGCTGCTGGAAGATGTACTTCAAGCTCTTGTGATCCGTGAAGATCTGACACGACACTCCGTACAAGTAGTGTCTCCAAATCTTCAATGCAAAGACCACCGCTGCCATCTCAAGATCGTGAGTGGGGTAATTCTGCTCGTGCTTCTTCAGCTGCCTAGAAGAATACGCAATCACTCTATCATGCTGCATCAAAACACAGCCGAGCCCCACTCGAGAAGCATCATAGTAAACAACATAGCCGCCCGATCCTGAAGGTAAAGATAGAACCGGTGCTGTCGTCAACCGAGTCTTCAACTGCTGAAAACTCTGCTCGCACGCATCAGTCTAAAGAAAAGGAACTCCCTTCCGGGTCAGTCTAGTCAGCGGTGCAGCGATACTCGAGAAATCCTGCACAAAATGGCGATAATAACCAGCTAAGCCCAAAAAGCTGCGGACTTCAGTCACTGATACAGGTCTGGGCCAAATCTGTACAGCCTCGATCTTCCTCGGGTCCACAAGAATACCATCACCAGTCACGACATGACCCAAGAAGTCAACACTATCAAGCCAAAATGCGCATTTCGAGAACTTAATGTAAGTGCACGGCAGCGCCCCGGCCGTCATCCCGAGGCCAAAATGCGGAAACGATACTTTTACAAAACTTGTAAACCGGCACTACCGCGCACATTAAAAAACCCGGAACGGGCCATTAGCTTACTCCTAGCTAACAAGAGAAAGGGTAGAGAGATATACCGAGCGATCCGTGTCCTTCGGTCTTCTCGTCGTCATCCCGATCTCCTCGCGGAATCTACGGTCTTCATCTCCTCGTCGGAAAGGGCACCATATCGCCGGGTTCATTTACGGGCTCCCACCTCTGGACCGAGACAACTCGGGCACGAAGTTGGCGAGTCGACGTATCCAAGAATACTGTAGATGAAGTGTAGAAAGCTTTGTCTCATTGGGGTTGAGAAGTTGCCATTTTGATGGAAGAAGAAGCTATGGAGATGAATGATTTTTGTAGCAAGCAAAAATACATGTGATGAATATTTTTCTCTCCACCAAAAATGAACCTCTCCCCACACCAAGAAGTGGCCGGCCATTCCCTTTAGAATGAGAGAGGGAGTGAGCCAATAATAATGCAAGAGAGAGAAAAGGTGATGATCATGAACAATGATCACTACACAAGTCAAAAACAATAACCCATCTCCATCAACCATCATATCTCCAAAAGTCAAGCAATGATGAACAAAGAATCCAATGATGGTTGAACCATCATGAAGCTACTACTTGCATATAACACCCTCCACTATTCAAATTTGCATGCTTGCAAAAAAACCCCTCTCCACCAATTTCCAGCCAAAGAAAGAAACAAAGGAAAATGGCCGAAACGGAAAGCAAACTGGCAACTTCAAAAAACCGATCCCGTAATAAATTACAGGAAAACCCCATGACTGTATATTCATACCCGCATTTATATTGCGACCGAATACAAATGCAATGAGACAAAATCTACACTGTACAATACTAGGATCCGGCTTAAACCAAAGCCCGCTAGTATTATCCGTCCGATCATGATCCGTGCAATACCGCACGTATAAGATCGAACCCTGCCATATATACATACATCTTCTACAGCGTTTTGCCCGAAACTTGAGAAACGGTCTGTGGGGGACTCTAAAGACTCGTCAATACTTTGGTTGTGGATTTAACCACTAGCACGTCAGAGGTATTAGCCATACGTAACGGGCTACCAGGTATTGACCAAAAGGGACGTCGATGAGCGAACTCATCCTGACACCCTACTGAGCCTGTCAGTGACAATATCCGTACAGTCCGGTCCGTTCGTCTATGAGCATCGCATGGCGGGCCTAGGGGGTTGGTAAAAGTCAGACCCCCAAAAGCGGTACAAGTCGTGTCGGAGTGTAGCCCAGAACACCCTGAGATACTACTGGAATACCTACCAGTAAATCTTCTGCCTTGGCCAAGGACTTCGTGTAATGGCTCTCCTAGACACAGTGCGACCTCATCCCCAATACTGGGAGAGACGAACCCCTGCAGATCCGCTCACTGCCTCCATGTGGCTCGGGACTGTACCCAACTAAAACCTGTTTGCACGACTCCTTTGAGCCGTGGTAGGGTAGTAATCAAAGTACAGTAGGAACTCACACGAGACAAATGACGATCTCAGGTCGATGAACTAACCTGTACACATGTCACCAGGGAACTGCTATCTGACGTCAGGTATAAGACCAACTAGCATGTTCCCGGCGAGTCCTGTCCGGTGTACTCATAACCCAATGAGCACCTGTATACATCTTAGGTGAACCAACTGACACTAGTGACTTGTGAGACCGGCCATCGCCCCTCGTCGGGGTCTCGACTGTATACACTAGTCTACTCTGGAGTATCGATGCCTTGTCTCGAAAACTCCCACGACTAGGGACCTTTTAAGGATGTGCTTATATACCCCAGCTCCCACGTATATGATCGCCATCATACTGCTGGCCGTCAAGCAAGAATCCTAAGGGCTCTATCAATGCGCAATAGTGACCTGTAAGGTCACCTAAAGCAGTACACGATGATAAAGATAAACCAGATAGCATACTATCATCTTGAGTAAGACTGTCCTACCGGCATAGGTCCTCCCTCAATCATTGCAATCACGTGCCTGTGATCCAATAATTGACTCTGAGGGCACTATCTCCAACAATCTTCCACTTGCACTCAAGGCTAATTATTGCGATGTCGCATACCCACAGCCCGTGTGATACCGAATACCCAACTCCTCTACTAATCTGTCTCACAAAACCCGTTTGCGAAACTATTGCGTTCGAGGAATACCCTCAGTGAGTGGATCCGCCTTGATATTTCTTTCTATGTCTCTCTATATCTCAAGTTCGCGGAGAAAGCCATCTCCCGAAATAAGCAATACCTGTCTTAGAATGTGTCTGGATGTCTGATAGGACCTAGTTCATAAATGAACTCCAAATCCAAACTTTTTAGACTGTATCGTTAACTGAACTTAATCAGTACCCTGCGCCATGCCTCCCTCAGTATCCGCTTGGATCACCTGTCCAAAACACTGCCCCTCGTCAGAGGGAAAACTATAACTCTGACAGCCACTCTGTCATCCATGTCACCTTGGAAGCCTGGAATGATAACTGTCTCCCGAAAGAGGCTGTCGTTATCATATCCCTAGAACATCCACTTATGTTCTAAAACTGCTTCCGAATATTCCTCCAGGATTGGATGAATATCAACTTATTGCATCTACTGCAAAAACAATATATGGTGTGGTACTTGACATCTCATGATTGACTTAATTGCCTAAGCAAGTGATCTGCCAATCATGCACATCCCTCTCCCCTTTAGTCTGTAAGACACCTTCAGAGAGGGTAACTCCATCACCTACAGGTACACTACCGTGCCAGGAGTCGTCCATTTTAAAACACCTGTAGAATGCTGTCTAAGTGCCCAGATTGGGACACTTCCCAAATCTAGATCTAAAACCATAGATCTAGTAACCAGAATGTCTGATATTATATCTATATCCTATGTGGAGAAACCACTGTGTGACAACCGAAGTATAACCGATCGTAGTATAGGAACATCATTTCCTACTCTGTGTATGTCATCAAAATACCAGGACATCACACCCTACTACCTTCTTAACAGATCCATCCCCTATTCTGATGAAGTCAAACCTATGACTGTCACATCAGAAATAGATGATCTATCTCCGCTATATTTTCTTTAGTCTGTAAATAGACATAAGCCACCTGTCCACCAATGCTTCCGCTGCTCCCACTGACTACGACAACCCTCTGGCAGAGTCATATAGACGTACACTTCTAAAGCTAGTTTAGAACGACGCTATACTCATTCTCCTGCCGAGTCTCACAGTCTGGAACAACAGCAATGACAAGTCTAGGTAAACAAGAACCTCCCTGTCACCGTCTTTGAGCAAACCGAAGTACCTCTCGAGTGCCTGAGGTTACCCACCATATCTGCGGAGTGGCAAATGGAATTTCAAACCAGATTGAATCTTTAGGTTCTTATCAAATTTTCAGTAATCGTTTGCGGTTCTGGAATCACTTCCAGTTCTACCATACTCCCACTTCTGTTTTCTGAAAAAATCCATTTTACTTAAAACTGTGGTGAGTCTAGAACAATATCACTATTGATCTTCCAGATGGTAGAAAGTCAACCCATGTCATAGCCCGGGTCAACCCACAAAAAGCCATTACGGAAACGTGCCTTGAGTTATCCAGAGTCTGGTTTTAAGCATAAGCCGGACAACTCCCCGTACCTTAACATCGTTAAAGATATGAACCGTTCTATATCCAATATAGAAACAGAAGCACTGATTTAATTGAATCAGATTCAAATCATGCAGCTGTCTCCAGTGCATGTCAACTAAATGGAAGGAGGCCGATCAGCGTTACTCAATTTAGGAATGCTTCCAATTATGAGTAACGTGAAAGAGAAACATGTTTCTCAAAATCATTACTATCAACTGAATACCATACACAAGTATCTACATTTTCGATCACCTTGAAGAATCCTGATACTTGCAACACCTGGTTCTCTACTTTATTCATATACCTATGACTTCTCAAAACTTGGACCTTGTGTTTCTACGAAACACATGTCTAAGAACTAGAGAAGTCACAAGTAAACAAAATATAGTACGAGTACCAACCCCTCTGTCCTGATGGACACCGGACAACATACAATACTCTGTATAAGTCTCTTGAGTCTAATAACTCAATCCCTGTGTGTCGTAGGTTGAAAACTGTACTTATGGTTAAGAAGAATTACAACGCCGTTTAATGCTCCTTACCTAACCATCCACTGATATAGGTAAATGTCATGGACATAATTTCAAAAAGTTATATCCCACTCTATAAAAATAGACGTACGGATATATCAATTTGAAATTGGTGCATAACAACGGATATTCAAAACCAAATATTTGCCGTCCGGCAAACTACTCAGGTGATTTCCTCAAATATCACCAATTACAACGAATTCCGATATAATGAGGATGATCACCTAATTCCTAATAACTTACTCCCACTCACCATCTGTAAAACCATACAGATGTGAGAATCATACCTGGTAAATATATACCCTGGAGCAAGGGCTAATTGGGAAATCAGTTTTTCTTTAACAGTACACAGTGAAACTGAAACATGAATATGTTCCGAAGGGGTATCCGGGTATTCCTAGTAATGCCTCTTCCATTATCCAGATTCACAACTGTAACCGTATATTTCTATGCCATCTCTCCACATCCCTTCATATGTCTTTAGTCATTACCTTCTGTACACCCTCTTAGGCTAAATGGTTTTCTTCCTTCCCTACCTTTCGGTACCAGCCTATGGTTTGGAAGAAGACTATCCAATAAGCATAATGGGTGTACTGTCCTAATCCCAGGAGCACTCGCAATGCGAGAGAAGGTGAAGATAAAAGACAACCGAATAAACCTTATTCCTATTTCTCCTGAACCAGAATCCATCCCCGAACTGGAACAAGTTCCTTTCGAGTTCGTATATAACCATACGATGGAATATCCAAATAAACTGTGGATCTTCATAGTGATACGGAGTGTTATGGAGAAATACAAAGGTGAAGTAGGAGTGGTAATGAAATACTTGGTTTGGTCGTGAATAGCAGTCGCAGTTTACTTTGCCCTCTTACTAATCCCTTTATTTGTCTTAACTTAATACCTTCTGTACACCACACTTAGGCTAATCGGCTTTCTTCATTCCCTACCATTCGGCACCAGCCTAAGGTTTGAAAGAAGACTATCCAATAGGCGTAACGGGTGTACTATCCCCTAATCCAAGGTGCACTCGCAATCTGAGAGAAGGTAAAAGGAAGAGACAACTGAATAGTCCTATCCGTTTTCTCCAGAACCGAAAACCATCCTCGAATAAATTCCTTCGAGTTCGTATATAACCATACGATGGTTTTATCCAATGGAAGTGGACGTTCGTAGTAATACGGGGTGTCCTGGAGAAAAGGGTAAAAGTAGGAGTGGCAATGAGGTATGCAACTCTGACAATCCAAAAGCCAGTGTTTAAGAAGGTTCGGTCAACTTGGTCACTGAGTCATAGTCTATGGTCGGTCCATGGTCGCTGCCAAAGAGAGAGAGAAAAGAAACACTCAGCGTGCACTCTAACCTAGATCAAAATGGTTACTAATTTATCTAATCACGAAACCTCCCACTGTACCATCAAATTCTCCTCCAAACCTGAAAGAAGAATTAGTCGGGATCACCCAAGGAGTAAACCAACTCATCAGTGGGAATCGGGATCCAACTATCATCGCATGATAACGTGACGGAATCCGCTCACGTTATCACACTCCAGAAGGTATGCGCATATCTGGCAAGTTTCAGTTTCTTTAGAAACTCCCGATGTGATTTTTGCCCCATGCTCTTATGACCTTGACTAAGGCCAACAAATCATAAGTCACATGTCAAGTTCTACCCGTCATTGTCCATGTTAATTTGAACCCACCCGTACAAGCCCTTGACTAGGGCCAACAAGGCTATACGACTGTCCCAAACCAACGCATCTATCTATGCAGCAGAAAGGTAACAAGCAGCTACCATACACTATGCCTTGACTAAGGCCAATAAACATAGCATGAATACTACATGCTACCCGTCTGAAATGACGGAGGGCTACGAATGGTTTTTGGCGAAAAACCTTTAACGTAATGAACTTGATATCGTTGAAGGAACCGGATAGCTTTTTATAAAAATATAGTGACGAAAACCTTTGCTAAAGAGGTCACTCCCGGTGAAGGGATCTCGGCTCTTTCCCCGTAGAATGAGGTGCAGGATATTCCAACTGAATACCACGATGCAAAGCAAAAGTGAACGACTATAGTGAAGTTATTGCCCTGACGCAAAATTCTGTCCAAGGGGTCACTCCCGGTGAAGGGATCTCGACCCTTGCCTCGTCGACTGAGGTGCTAGATATTCATAACCGAATACCACTGTACAAAACAAAAGAGAACGTCCTTGCAATAACAGCTTTTTTTTGAAAATTGTTCCAACAACATCAGAATAAGTTTGTTTAGCTTGCATTGATCTGAATCAATGCAGTCCCATCAATTGATCACACCAATAAAGAACGACAATAATGATGTACGTATATGCCATCCGCATTCGCCACTGGGTCCCGTAATTACCCGTTAGGTTACTTAACTAACGACAGAGCGGGGACTGGACTAGCGCGGATGCAAAACATATACAACATCTACTAGTATATATATCAATATATAATATTCGCTCAAGGCGTGATAAAATGCAACATCACAGAAATGTAATAAGCATCACAGAACAATACAGATATCTAGGATCCCCGGGTTTCATAGAGCCGCTACTGAAACCCGACGTTCCCCTGGTTGTGTGGATAGCCTGTGCAATGAAATCCTAGATCCCTACGGGCACGGCAAGTTACCCGCCAAAACCTGAACCGAGGCAGCCCCCTTCAACAACGTGAATGGACCACCCAGCACTTCACGGAATCCGGTAACTTGAGCACCCCTCCTCGGTCAACCTATACCCCCTACGAGTGCGGCGAATAGCCCACCAATTCTAGAGTAAAGCCCCCTCCGTCTCAAAGCCATGAGATGCGGGCCCGTTGCCTTCTAGAACCCGGCTATCCGTGCACCCCTCCGCGGGGTAATCCTAGTACAGAAAGTAAAATATACATACAACGGGTACATCGACCTCAACCCGGTCGTGCCCCAAAAGAATAATATACAAACAGGCAGTGACGGCAGTCCACATTTCGGACGCTCGCCCCGCAATATCAAATGTACATATACAACCAAACTGTACTACCATTGCATCCAGGCTATCCACCATGACAAATCCGCAACATCACAGCACAACACAGAATATCAACGTGAATGTCACATTCGCAAATCCGTCTAAAAGGGTTATAACAGTTAGACAGGATTTACCGATCAAGTGACATTCACGGTCGCAGATATAATGTAAATACTGTGAACTAACATGTTTAAAAGTTTCGATCGACTAAATTTTCCGGAGTGGGCCCCAAGTACTACTGTAGCACTCAAAGAAATCTGGGCCCAAACAGAATATACCAAAACCCCCATTTCCAAGTCTAAGACCCACTGTAGAAATTTGGTGCAGTAAAGAGATGAAATGGCGGCGGAACCGCGGCCAGAGCATGGGTTTGGTCGCGGTTCCGCGGTGGAACAGTAACAACATGCGACCAAATTTCTACAGAATTCTTAGAATCGCCTGCACGTATTTCTGCGATGTACCAAATAATTTTTCGACGACTGGAAAAATTCGACAGAAACTGATGCACTTGAAATCGCGGTTTTGGAATATTTGTTCGATCGAACTTGTAAACACGTTAGAGCAAGCTAGACTAGGTTAATGGCGTGGCTCTGATACCATTGTAAGTGCACGGCAGCGCCCCGGCCGTCATCCCGAGGCCAAAATGCGAAAACGATACTTTTACAAAACTTGTAAACCGGCACTACCACGCACTTTAAAAAATCCGGATCGGGCCATTAACTTACTCCTAGCTAACAAGAGAAAGGGTAGAGAGATATACCGAGCGATCCGTGTCCTTCGGTCTTCTCGTCGTCATCCCGATCTCCTCGCGGAATCTCCGGTCTTCATCTCCTCGTCGGAAAGGGCACCACATCGCCGGGTTCTTTTACGGGCTCCCACCTCTGGACCGAGGCAACTCGGGCACGAAGTTGGCGAGTCGACGTGTCCAAGAATACTGTAGATGAAGTGTAGAAAGCTTTGTCTCATTGGGGTTGAGAAGTTGCCATTGTTAGTTATATGTATGCCCTAGAGGCCATTACTGTACATACGATGTATATTGTAATGGATGCTTGGACATATATAGAGAGGACTTTCTTGCTCGACATGATAGTATGCTATCTGGTTGTACTTTATCTTAACATGTACTCTGATTGTCTCTATGTTACATGTTGATAAAGCCTTTAGGATATGTACTCGACTACTGGGACTATGATGAGATCATACTAGTGGGGCCACGGTAGTCGACGAGTACATCCTATAACTGTTCTTAGTCGAGGGTGTATCGAGACAGGGCATCGATACACCAGAGTAGACTAGCGTATACGCATCTTGACCCATATGATGGGCGATGGATGATCCCATATCCATCGGTATTTGACATCAAGGATGGTGTACGGGTGCTCAGTAGAGACTGGGTACACTGGACGGACTCGCCGAGAACTCCCAGATGGTATTATACCTCACGTCAGATGGCAGTTCTCCGGTGACACTGGTACAGAGTAGTCTGTTGACCCGAGATCGTCATAGAGTCTTGTGTGATTCCCACTGTGCTTTGATTTCCATCATACCACGTCCAAGAGGGCGTGCAAAAAGGTGGCTTTTGGGTACAGTCCCGAATCACATGGAGGCAATGAGCGATAGGAGGGGATTCGTCTCTCCCGGTATAGGGAGTTGATGTTGTGCTGTGTTCGATTGGCTATAACTGGAAATCCCTGGCCAGGTTGCTGGGATTTACTGGTAAGTGTTATCAGTAGTTTCTCAAACTGTTATAGACCTCATATCGACACGACTTATCAAGCTACTGGGGTCTGACGTTTACCACCCCTAGGCGAGATATGCGACATATCAGACGACGAGACCGGACTGTACGGGAGTGTTACTGATTGGATTCACAGGAGAATGTATAGGCTTGCTTGTTGATCTTCTGATCGCTCAATACCCGGGTGGCCGTTACGTTTAGCAGACCGCTTGCGGCTTGTGGGTGTTTGATATGATCATCACCTACTGCCGGCATATTGACGAGTCTTTAGAGTCCTACACAGGGGTTTCCTGGCTCAAGCGAAACAGAGTAGGAGCACATATGTGATATGTGCGGGACCGAGATTAATACGATATGAGATACCTTATTCTATTCTCGCGATTCGTGATATTGATCGGTTGTATGCGATATAGCCGGGTTATCGGATCAAGTGTTGATTCGATAAGTTGTTACACATGATATTAGTCGGTTATAGCCGGGTTATTAAATCAAGAGTTGATTTAATAATTTAATGTATAATTATATATTTGATATATTACATTACATTAACTAGTATTAGCTCACTTATGATTTATTTTCTCATTAGATTGTGCACATTGTTTATATGTGATATATGCAAGTGTACATGTTTGTATCATGCTTGATGATACATACAAATTGGGTGTATAAGACTTAGACCAAATCAAGGTTAAATTAGGGTTTACTTATTTCCTAACAAATATATAACAAAAGAGATGAGACTTTGGTCAAAGTTATCAAGCTTCATGAAGCTTGAAGAAACATCGACAAAGTCAACTCTTTTGTCATTCCTTAGGATATTAGTTAACTCAACCCTTAACATCATACCTTGGTTAATTCTCTACATGAGTTAAGCATGATATCTTAACTCACCCATGGTTACATTATTGAGAAAGAGATAATTCATATGATGAGATTATTCTTTCTTCTTCTTCTTCTTCAAGCTCCTTGAAAAAGCTTTGAAGCTCTAATGGTGCTATGAGAAAAGTGTGAGAAAATCAATTCTAAAGTGAGCCCACCTCCTACTTCATCATCCTCTACCACTTGCCATGTAGTAGAGTGTGTTCTCTTCACAAAGTTCATGACCTAGTGAAGGAATAGCTTGAGTTAGTGTCTCCCCGACGTAGATCATCTTCGGCCTCGAAGTCATCGAAGCAAGCACGTTCTTTCTTCTTGTGGAGCTTCTCTAGAGTCCGGAGTTTACGATCGCAGCGAAGGTGACATCTACACGGAGCTATTGAAGTGAAGGACCGGATCTACAAAGGTTGTAATCCCTCTCACTTAGTGTTAAAGTGTTTAACATGCTTGTTTTCGCATAAACTATAGTTTAAAGATCTTGTTAAGGGTTGTTCGGCATGGCTAAATTTTTAATCGGGCATGGTTGATGCCTCGTAGACCCTTGTGCGTGTGCCTAGCAACCCTACAGCCATTTTGATGGAAGAAGAAGCTATGGAGATGAATGATTTTTGTAGCAAGCAAAAATACATGTGATGAACATTTTTCTCTCCACCAAAAATGAACCTCTCCCCACACCAAGAAGTGGCCAGCCATTCCCTTTAGAATGAGAGAGGGAGTGAGCCAATAATAATGCAAGAGAGAGAAAAGGTGATGATCATGAGCAATGATCACTACACAAGTCAAAAACAATAACCCATCTCCATCAACCATCATATCTCCAAAAGTCAAGCAATGATGAACAAAGAATCAAATGATGGTTGAACCATCATGAAGCTACTACTTGCATATAACACCCTCCACTATTCAAATTTGCATGCTTGCAAAAAAATCCCTCTCCACCAATTTCCAGCCAAAGAAAGAAACGAAGGAAAATGGACGAAACGGAAAGTAAACTGGCAACTTCAAAAAATCGATCCCGTAATAAATACAAGAAAACCCCGTGACTGTATATACATACCCGCATTTGTATTGCGACCGAATACAAATGCAATGAGACAAAATCTACACTGTACAATTGTAGGATTCCTAGGCACACCCAAGAGGTCTCACAAGGCATCGAACATGCCAATTTCAAATTTTACGGTGCCTACAAACCCTAAACTACGGATCGTTTGCTAGAAGTCTAGGCGAAAAACTAACTAGTTAACACTTAACTAAAAGTTTAATGGAAATACAACCTTTGTAGATCCGGTGCTCCACCTCCATAGCTCCGCAACGAAGTCCTCTCCGCTGTCCAAATCAAATCCGGGCTCTAGCGTCGGCTTCGTCGGAGAATGGGCAAGCTAGGTCGTCAATGTCCATGCCGAAGATGATCTACGTCGAGGCATCGCTAAATCAAGCTCCGACTTCACCAAGTCCAAAAACTTGTGAAGAGAACACACTCTACTACTTGGCAAGAGGTAGAGGATGAAGAAATAGGAAGTGGGTAGACTTTAGTTTTGGATTTCTCACTCTTTTCCAACAATCACCATTGATGGAGCTTGGTTTTCTTCACTTGAAGAATGAAGAAGAAGAAGGAAAATAGTTATGATAAGTTATTTCCAAAATAGAAAATAAAAGGAATGCTTATCATAATCTAACCATGGTGAAGTGTAGAGAATCAACTAGGGTTGAGTGGAGTGGTTAGGGTTAAGCATGAGACAAAATGGTGACTAAGTCAAAGCTTCATGAAGCTTCAACATGCAAGTCCAAAATTAGCCACCATTTCATTTCTTTATGCTTAATATTTTTCCAAAATAAATAAATGAATAAATAATGGATAAAACAAAACCCTAATTTCCAACTTAACCATGGTTTAATTCTTTACACTTAACCAAAAAGCATGCATCATCAAACATGATACAATCATGTGTACAAAAGTATATCACATATACAATGTGCACAAACCAAGTGAGAAAATCCGTTTAAAGTGAACCAATACTAGTTAGTGCAAAGTAATATATCAAATATATAGTTATGCATTAAATCATTAAATCAACACTTGATTCAATGATCCGGTCATGTCGCACACAACCGACAAGTATTCAATGTATCGGCTTATCGAATCAACCCTCGATTCGATAACTAGGTTATATCGCATATAACCATTCGACACATTCATCGCGAGAATAGAATACGGTATCACATACATGCATTATTCTCGGTCCCGCACATATCTCATATGCGCTCCTATTTCGTTTCGCTTGAGCCAGGAAACCTCTGTGTAGGACTCTAAAGACTCATCAATACGCCGGCAGCAGGTGATGATCATATCAAACACCCACAAGCCGCAAGCGGTCTGCGAAACGTAACGGCCACCCGGGTATTGAGCGATCTGAAGATCGACGAGCAAGCCCGCTCACACTCCAGTGAATCCAACCAGTAACACTACCGTACAGTCCGGTCTGATCGTTTGATATGTCGCATATCTCGCTTAGGGGTAGTTAACGTCAGACCCCAATAGCTCGATAAGTCGTGTCGATATGAGGTCTATAACAATTCGAGAAACTACTGGTAACACTTACCAGTAAATCTCAGCAACCCTGGCCAGGGATTTCCTGTTATAGCCAATCGAACGCAGCGCAACATCAACTCCCTATACCGGGAGAGACGAATCCCCTCCTATCGCTCATTGCCTCCATGTGATTCGGGACTGTACCCAAAAACCACCGTTTTGCACGCCCTCTTGGACGTGGTAAGATGGAAATCAAAGCACAGTGGGAACCACACAAGTCTCTATGACGATCTCGGGTCAATAGACTACTCTGTACCAGTGTCACCAGAGAACTGCCATCTGACGTGAGGTATAATACCATCTGGGAGTTCTCGGCGAGTCCGTCCAGTGTACCCAGTCTCTACTGAGCACCCGTATATCATCTCTGATGTCAAACACCAATGGATATGGGATCATCCATCGTCCATCTGTATGGGTCGAGAAGGTATACGCTAGTCTACTCTGGTATATCGATGCCCCGTCTCGATACACCCACGACTAGGGACTTTGAAGGATGTACTTATGGACTACCATATCCCCACTAGTATGATCCGCATCATAGTCCAGGTAGTCAAGTACAGATCCTAAGGGCTTTACCAACATGTAACAGGGAGACAATCAGTGTACACGTTAAGGTAAAGATTAACCAGATAGCATACTATCATGTCGAGCAAGAAAATCCTCCCTATATATGTCCCAGTATCCACTACAATATACATCCTATGTATAGTAATGGCCTCTAGGGCATACATATAACTAACAATCTCCCACTTGCACTAGGGCCATCTGATAGCAGTGGTTGCAGTATCTCATACTCAACCATCCCATAAAAGTCTCTCTCTGGGAACAGGCCTTTGTGAGTGGATCCGCTGTGTTGTCCTCTGAATCTACTCTCCAAACCTCGATCACCCTGGAGATCATCCATCTCCATGATCAGGTGACACTGCCTTAGAATATGTCTGGATCACTGACGGGACCTGCGTTCCTTGGCATAAGCCACAACTCCATTGTCACACAATGGGAGGAACTAAGTTCATCTCATGAACAAATATACATCCAGACTGCCTCTTTGGTAGCATCTTAAGTAGCGATGTATCGAGCCTTTTTCGTCTAGTATGCCACGGTATCTAGCTTGGAACTCTTCCAACATACCGTCCCTTTACTGAGGGTTAAGACAATGCCTGTGACTGACACTCAGTCGTCTTTATCATCCTGGAACCCTTCCAGTGATTCTCCCCAGGATCGATTGATACCATCTCACTACAACTAGTGAGAATCCTAACATCCATTTAAATCTATCTCATAGATCCAAAATCCAGGATTTAGTAGGTATCACTTTGATCCTATATGGAGAATCCTAGTGATAAGCGGAGATTGACCGAGCGTAGCATAAGAAACTCTTTTCTTATCAAGAGTATGTCATCCACGTACTCTACGAGGATCGTCACCATACTCCCTACTATCTTTTTGTTTATACAAGGTTCATCTACCATTTTGATGATGTCAACTTCTTTGACTAATTCATCAAAACAGATGTTCCAACTCCGCGATGCCTGCTTTATCAAATAAAGCATCTTGCACACGTTTCCGCTGCTCCCACTGTCTACGAAGCCCTCTGGCTGTGTACTTATAGATGCTCTCTTCCAAATCATCATTTAGAAAAGCAGTCAAGACACCCAACCACCAGATATCGTAGTCATGGTATGTAGCCGTGGCAAGTAGGATCTGGATGGACTTAAGCATATATCCTTAGAAAAGGTTTCAACATAATCCACACCTGGTCAATGATGCAAACCTTTAACAAGTCTAGCTTTGAAAGTCTCAACTTTTCCATCTACACCAAGTAATCTTCTCAAGATATACTTGCTCCTGATGGGGATTTAACCCTTCAGATATAGCAACCAAAGTCCATACTTTGTTGGTGTATAAGGATTCCATCTCAGATCGCTAAGCATCCAGCCATTCTTACAGAGTCATGCTCCTGATGGCCAGCTCGAAGCTAGTTGGGTCATCATCTCATGATGCAATCCTCGCTCCCACTGTCATAGAGAAACTGAATTATCTCTCAGGTGGGTGAGGAACCCTACTAGATCGGCGGAGAGGCTGAGGTTCGTTGGAATCTACTGAATCCATTGGCTCTATCAAATCATCTGCTGTAGTTTGTATAGCTGGAACCTTTCCAGTTCTACATTACAGACTTTGCCTCGAGCTTGTCCGGATTTTGCTTTTAGACATTAGCCGGACAACCCCAAATCTTAACTAACTTAAGATATGGGCTCTTCCTTTTCCATATCACATATGAAGTGGTAGGCAACTGATTTGATTCGAACCCTATTCAATAGGTATGCTGCTTCTCAAGCGCATATCTCCCAAAAAGGAAACAGGTATCTCAGTAGTACTCATCATAGAGCACACCTTATCATATAGGGTGTGATTGCTCCGCCCCGATATACCATCGTGCTATGGTGTATACGGAGGAGTAATGCTGAGAGAGAATCTCATTCTCCTTTAGAATAATCCAGGATTTCCGTGCTCAAGTATTCTCCTCCTTGATCTCATCAAAGGACATAATACTTATACCCGTATATCTGGTTCTCTACTTCTAACTTATATTCTGTGAATATCTCAAAAGGTTCGGACTTGTGTTTCAACAGGAACATATGTCTGAATCTTGAGAGATTATCAGAGAATGTAATGAAGTACAAAGAACCGGTCTTGGCATATGTAGACAGGGGACCTACATACATCAACATGTATTATCCCAAGAGTTCACTAACTCTTTCTCTGTTTCCATTAAACGGAGCTATGGTCATCTTATCTTTGTGACATGACTGGTGAGTTTCACAAGATGTAGATTCAAACTGATTTAAATATGCATCTTCATGTAACTTCAGCTAGTCGGGTCGCATTGATATGACCTAGTCTACAATGCCTTAAGAAGAATCCGTTCATTTCTGAACTCTTCCTCTTATGTGTGATCCGTATACTAAGAACTGTAGTTTGATTTAGAACATTAATGCTTTTAGATAACGTGCCTGAACCGATCAACTTTTGATATAGGAAATGTTCAAAACATTATCCAACAATACAAAATTATATCGTTTCTTTACTAATAAAGAGAGTGATATGATTTGGTATATCAGGTTCGGTATCTAATAACATTCGTTCAGAATCAATGTATTGGTAATACATGGTGACAGTGACCGACAGACTTGGTTGCAACACTTGCCCCGTTTTCTGCCTCATGAAACTTATCACCCGTTCTCAGTTCTTTACCTATCTGTAGCCCTATGTAACATATTACATATCTGGGATCCTGATCTGGTATCACATACCCAGGACGTAAAGGATACTGAGAAACAGTTCTTGTAATGAACACACCCGAAGATGATGCATCAGCATGCACTCTCTTCGTTTGGGCGGCACGGGAATTCTGGTAATCCCCTATTTCCTGCTCTGTCTTATAACAATTATAAGTTGGAGCGGGACCAACGTTCCCCAGCTCAGTATAACAAGCGGGTTCGGTCAATAATCCGTATTATTATCTTGATTAAGGCGTGATATGGTCGCTACCTGGAGAGAGAAAGAAGAAAACACTCAGCGTGCGCTCTTGTAAGAATAGATTGGTTATTATTTTATCTAATCAGGATGGCTCCCACTGCTTTTTATCAAATCTTCCTTCAAACCCTAAAAGGAAAGACTAGCCGGGATTAATTACACACTACAAGTTCGCCAATCTTTCAGCCAGGCCAGTGTCGGTACTTTGAAGGAGGTCTCCCGTGCTTTCGCACGAACCTAATTAATGTAAACCTCGTTTTCCCAGAGGCGTAACCTCGTTAACACCTTTCTAGACACCTACTTGATCGGCTAATTGTAATGTATAAAACTCTCCCAGGAGTAACTCTTACTCGCAGCGGGTATCGGGATCCAACTATCTCATAGAAGGTATGCAATCTCATTGCAAATTTCAACACTTGAAATTCCCGATAATATTTTGCCCCTAACCTCCTATGACCTTGACAAAGGCCAACAAACCATAGGATGCTAGTCAAGTTCAACCCGTCATTTCCTGATTGAATTAAACCCACCCGCACGGCCCTTGACAAAGGCCAACAAGGTCGCACGACTACCCTAACCCAATCTGCATCATATGCATAAGCAGATAAGCACCAGTTAGCTACCGCACACTGCGCCTTGACAAAGGCCAACAAACGCAGCACGAATACTAACTACTACTTATCTGAAATGACGGAGGGCTATGACAGGTTTTTCTGAAAACCTATTGCGTAATGAACTTGATATCGTTGTAGGATCGAATGAATTTTGAAATGGAGTGTTTTTGAGGCTTTTCTAGTTTTGCTAAAGGAGTCACTCCCGGTGAAGGGATCGTCGGTCCTTTCCTCGTCGAATGAGGTGCGGGATATATCATATATATCGCTGTGCAAAGCAAAAACACTTAAAAGCAATCAAAAGACAAACCGAGTGTGTAGCATCTGCCAGTTATTGCTAAAGGAGTCACTCCCGGTGAAGGGATCTCGGTCCTTTCCTCATCGAATAAGGTGCAGGATATATCATATATACCGCTGTGCAAAGCAAGAACTGTAGCTACCTGTTTTAATTTGAAATTCGATTCTACAACATCTTAGGTTTCTTTTATTTTCATTAATCACATTAATGAAGTCCCATCATTTAAGTACCTAATCATCACAGATAAATACGACGTACACTTATGCCATCCGCATTCGCCTCGATGTCCCCTCGTGCACCGTTAGGTTAGGTAACTAACGGCAGAGCGGGGCAGGGCTAGCGCGAGTGTAAAACATAAGTAACGCCTATATAATATATCATATATACTATATACTGTATCTATCAAAGAACATCACATGATCACATCACAGATATCGCAGCAGAAGAATCATATGAAATATTGGATATACTAGGACGTCCGTGTTTTCAATACGAGCCAGTATAAAACACGGATTCCACGGTCGCGATGAATAGCCAAACCCACACCCCTAGACCCCTATGAGAGCGGCAAGCAACCCTACCAATTCTGGAGTTAGGAGACCCGGACTCGACTCTTCGAGTTGGTCTCCCACTGGACTCCAGAACCCGGTTACTTGTGCCCTCCTCCTTGGGTCTATCCTAGTGCGGAAAAGTAAATAATATACAAAGGGTGACAACTTCCGCAACCTGGAAGCGCCCCAATAAAAGAATATTACATACAAGTTTTTACATGAATGAAAATGAAAAACACTCATCTCACATAAAAACCCCCGGCTATTCAAACACGACGATCCAATATAACATATCCAGCAACACATAACATCACATGTCATCAACGTAAGTAAACATGCGCATCCCAATTGTCGTTGACATATAGCAACGAAACCGGCGATATCACATATTACACTCACGGTCACAGAAAAGAAAGTGTAAAACTACAACAATTGGAATCCGCAACCTGCATAGACATCGCATGCCTAATCAAATGAATTACTTAGACATCGCATGCCTAACAATTATAAACCCCGCATTTTAGTCTCTTTATCGAAAACACTTTTCAATACCAAGTCGGGCAATTCAACAGGATTCCCGACAGTCTGATCGAATACTCGTCGCAAACTTTAGTAGGCGGCCGCACCCCCGATACCGTCGACGAAGTGTACCAAGGCGGAACACCGCTACCGCGAGCACCCGAACGGATGCTTTCGGCGACGGGGTTCTTCTACAGTCACTTGGTCGGGGCTATGGAGTGAGGCTGTCTATTAAGTTTACCCGGCGAGTATCCGCGTACGCTATGTGATTGCGACGGACTTTTGATCACATCAAAATTCCGTGGCAACCGATCAAGTGAGACTAAACTGCTATGTTTATAACATTCATTTAGTTATCACATAACTACTTGTGAATTCCAATTATTGTATCACATTCCGGATAAATAGAAAATGTTAAACTTTTCGATCAAACAATCGAACACCCAAGTTTTCCCGATACAGATCAACACATGAAATATGAGTCTAACAACATTCAGTTCGTGCCTCAGTACCAACGGTCCAGCCGTAGAAGGATCAAGCCAACGCCTCACATGTGGCACGCCGTACTGCCCCAAACCCGAAAGTTCAAAGGGCAGTTCAAGACGGTCACATAATCGAGTTAAGGTTTGTTGTCTTCTAGAGGGACCATCGCGTTACTTGCACTACTTAGAACGTCGTTAAACTACGGAAAAATCCAACACTTGGAAATTTCCCGACAGGGGAAAATTTGGGTATTTATATCCGGTCGAACTTTTTAACATATTCTAAAATTTATCCGGAAAGCCACATAGACAAAATTTGATTTCCCGATCGAAACACCGAATCCCCAAATCAACTCCAGAAAATTCAACTCTTGAAAAAATATTAAAAATTCACAGAAGACTCAGCACTACAAGACATGAGTTACTGTGGAAGACACGTGCTGTAATTCAATACAGTGGCCGCGGAACCGCCGCGCCACGTGGGCTTAGGCCGTGGTTCCGCGCCTCTGTTGTCGAATTACAATCACGTGCTTCACAGTTTCTCATGTAATTCCCTGCTGAATTTTTTGGAAAATTTTAATATGGAAAAATCCACTGTTTTCAAAAAAGTACAGAGAGCATAATTTGGGTTTCGGTTTTGGGTCGTTCGGACTTCAAAATCCGTCTAGACTTCGCCTAAGGCTCTAGCTAGGCTCTGATACCACTGTAGGGTTCCTAGGCACACCCAAGAGGTCTCACAAGGCATCGAACATGCCAATTTCAAATTTTACGGTGCCGAGAAACCCTAAACTACGGATCGTTGGCTAGATATCTAGGCGAAAAAGCAACTAGTTAACACTTAACTAAAAGTTTAACGGAAATACAACCTTTGTAGATCCGGTGCTCCACCTCCATAGCTCCGCAACGAAGTCCTCTCCGCTGTCCAAATCAAATCCGGGCTCAGCGTCGGCTTCGTCGGAGAATGGGCAAGCTAGGTCGTCGATGTCCATGCCGAAGATGATCTACGTCGAGGCATCGCTAAATCAAGCTCCGACTTCACCAAGTCCAAAAACTTGTGAAGAGAACACACTCTACTACTTGGCAAGAGGTAGAGGATGAAGAAATAGGAAGTGGGTAGACTTTAGTTTTGGATTTCTCACTCTTTTCCAACAATCACCATTGATGGAGCTTGGTTTTCTTCACTTGAAGAATGAAGAAGAAGAAGGAAAATAGTTATGATAAGTTATTTCCAAAATAGAAAATAAAAGGAATGCTTATCATAATCTAACCATGGTGAAGTGTAGAGAATCAACTAGGGTTGAGTGGAGTGGTTAGGGTTAAGCATGAGACAAAATGGTGACTAAGTCAAAGCTTCATGAAGCTTCAACATGCAAGTCCAAAATTAGCCACCATTTCATTTCTTTATGCTTAATATTTTTCCAAAATAAATAAATGAATAAATAATGGATAAAACAAAACCCTAATTTCCAACTTAACCATGGTTTAATTCTTTACACTTAACCAAAAAGCATGCATCATCAAACATGATACAATCATGTGTACAAAAGTATATCACATATACAATGTGCACAAACCAAGTGAGAAAATCCGTTTAAAGTGAACCAATACTAGTTAGTGCAAAGTAATATATCAAATATATAGTTATGCATTAAATCATTAAATCAACACTTGATTCAATGATCCGGTCATGTCGCACACAACCGACTAGTATTCAATGTATCGGCTTATCGAATCAACCCTCGATTCGATAACTAGGTTATATCGCATATAACCATTCGACACATTCATCGCGAGAATAGAATACGGTATCACATACATGCATTATTCTCGGTCCCGCACATATCTCATATGCGCTCCTATTTCGTTTCGCTTGAGCCAGGAAACCTCTGTGTAGGACTCTAAAGACTCGTCAATACGCCGGCAGCAGGTGATGATCATATCAAACACCCACAAGCCGCAAGCGGTCTGCGAAACGTAACGGCCACCCGGGTATTGAGCGATCTGAAGATCGACGAGCAAGCCCGCTCACACTCCAGTGAATCCAACCAGTAACACTACCGTACAGTCCGGTCTGATCGTCTGATATGTCGCATATCTCGCCTAGGGGTAGTTAACGTCAGACCCCAATAGCTCGATAAGTCGTGTCGATATGAGGTCTATAACAATTCGAGAAACTACTGGTAACACTTACCAGTAAATCTCAGCAACCCTGGCCAGGGATTTCCTGTTATAGCCAATCGAACGCAGCGCAACATCAACTCCCTATACCGGGAGAGACGAATCCCCTCCTATCGCTCATTGCCTCCATGTGATTCGGGACTGTACCCAAAAACCACCGTTTTGCATGCCCTCTTGGACGTGGTAAGATGGAAATCAAAGCACAGTGGGAACCACACAAGACTCTATGACGATCTCGGGTCAACAGACTACTCTGTACCAGTGTCACCAGAGAACTGCCATCTGACGTGAGGTATAATACCATCTGGGAGTTCTCGGCGAGTCCGTCCAGTGTACCCAGTCTCTACTGAGCACCCGTATATCATCTCTGATGTCAAACACCAATGGATATGGGATCATCCATCGTCCATCTGTATGGGTCGAGAAGGTATACGCTAGTCTACTCTGGTATATCGATGCCCCGTCTCGATACACCCACGACTAGGGACTTTGAAGGATGTACTTATGGACTACCATATCCCCACTAGTATGATCCGCATCATAGTCCAGGTAGTCAAGTACAGATCCTAAGGGCTTTACCAACATGTAACAGGGAGACAATCAGTGTACACGTTAAGGTAAAGATTAACCAGATAGCATACTATCATGTCGAGCAAGAAAATCCTCCCTATATATGTCCCAGTATCCACTACAATATACATCCTATGTATAGTAATGGCCTCTAGGGCATACATATAACTAACAACAATACTAGGATCCGGCTTAAGCCAAAGCCCGCTAGTATTATCCGTCCGATCATGATCCGTGCAATACCGCACGTAAAAGATCGAACCCTGCCATATATCCATACGGCCTCTACAGCATTTCGCCCGAAACTTGAGAAACGGTCTGTGGGGTACTCTAAAGACTCGTCAATACTTTGGTTGTGGATTTAACCACTAGCACGTTAGAGGTATTAGCCATACGTAACGAGCTACCAGGTATTAACCAAAAGGGACGTCGATGAGCGAACTCATCCTGACACTCTACTGAGCCTGTCAGTGACAATATCCATACAGTCCGGTCCGTTCGTCTATGAGTATCGCATGGCGGGCCTAGGGGGTTGGTAAAAGTCAGACCCCCAAAAGCGGTACAAGTCGTGTCGGAGTGTAGCCCAGAACACCTTGAGATACTACTGGAATACCTTCCAGTAAATCTCCTGCCTTGGCCAAGGACTTCATGTAATGGCTCTCCTAAACACAGCGCGACCTCACCCCCAATACCGGGAGAGACGAACCCCTGCAGATCCGCTCACTGCCTCCATGTGGCTCGGGACTGTACCCAACTAAAACCTGTTTGGACGACTCCTTTGAGCCGTGGTAGGGTAGTAATCAAAGTACAGTGGGAACTCACATGAGACAAATGACGATCTCAGGTCGATGAACTAACCTGTATACATGTCACCAGGGAACTGCTATTTGACGTCAGGTATAAGACCAACTAGCATGTTCCCGGCGAGTCCTGTCCGATGTACTCATAACCCAATGAGCACCTGTATACATCTTAGGTGAACCAACTGACACCAGTGGCTTGTGAGACCGGCCACCGCCCCTCGTCGGGATCTCAACTGTATACACTAGTCTACTCTGGAGTATCGATGCCCTGTCTCGAAAACTCCCACGACTAGGGACCTTTTAAGGATGTGCTTATAGACCCCAGCTCCCACGTATATGATCGCCATCATACTGCTGGCCGTCAAGCAAGAATCCTAAAGGCTCTATCAACGCGCAATAGTGACCTGTAAGGTCACCTAAAGTAGTACACGATGATAAAGATAAACCAGATAGCATACTATCATCTTGAGTAAGACTGTCCTACCAGCATAGGTCCTCCCTCAATCATTGCAATCACGTGCCTGCGATCCAATAATTGACTCTGAGGGCACTATCTCCAACACTTAGCATACAGCTGGTGCTCTCTCAATATCTGTAAAGCAATCCTCAAGTGCTGCTCATGCTCCTCACGACTCCTAGAGTAGACCAGTATGTCATCAATAAACACAATAATAAACTGGTCGAGGAACGACCTGAAAATCCGGTTCATCAGATCCATGAACGCTGCTGGCGCATTGGTGAGTCCGAACGACATCACCAAAAACTCATAATGCCCATAGCACGTACGAAAAGCAGTCTTCGGAATGTCATCATTCCGAACCCGCAACTGATGATAACCCGAACACAAATCAATCTTAGAAAAATGTTTCGCACCCTGGAGCTGATCAAATAAATCGTCAATGCGAGGTAAAGGATACATATTCCGCACCGTAACTCGGTTCAATTGACGATAATCCACACACAGCCTCAAACTGCCGTCCTTCTTCTTGACGAACAGAACAGGAGCTCCCCACGGCGAAACACTCGGACGCACAAGCCCCCTATCAAGCAACTCTTGCAATTGATCTTTAAGCTCTTTAAGCTCTGCTGGAGCCATCCGATAAGGCGGTATAGAAATAGGCTGCGTGCCAGGAATCGGATCAATGCAGAACTCAATATCGCGCTCTGGCGGCAACCCAGGTAACTCATCAGGAAAGACATCGGGAAACTCTCGCACGGTAGGAACCTGGTCCAACGACTCCACTATGGCTCCAGTATCATGAATGAAAGCCAGGAATCCCTGACATCCCCTCCTCAAAAGACGACTAGCGCACAGGACAGAAATCAAACTGTGAGGGGCGGCACCACGGTCCCCCTGCACAACAAACACTGACTCGCCGGGAAAACAAAACCTAACTGTCTTCTCACGGCAGTCCACGGACGCGTAGCAAGTAGCTAACCAGTCCATGCCCAGCAGAACGTCGAAGTCCAACATCTCAAGAAGGATCAAGTTGACGGGCAAATATCTGTCTCCTAAACGGACAACACACGACCGGAACACTTGTCGTGTAACAAACGACTCTCCTACAGGAATAGTCACGACAAGCGGCTGATCTAGTAAACACGACTCTCGGCCTAACCTCGGTACGAAGTGCGTAGAAACATACGAATGCGTAGATCCCGGATCAAAAAGAACATGTGCATCAAAGGAACATACAGAAAGGGTACCTGAAACCACAGCATTGGACGCTTGAGCGTCCTGGTGAGTCAAGGAAAAAACCCAAGCCTGTCCTCTACCGGCTAATGGCTGTCCTCTGCCTCTGCCACCTCGCCCTCTCGGCACAAAACCACCACGACCATGACCACTCTGAGCAGGAATCTGACGCGGCGCAACAACAGGAATAAGAGTCAATGCTCTCTGAGGCGGAGAAGGTGGTAAGGTAACCTGGGGTACTGCTGGCCCTCTCTGACCCACCACAGTACAATCCCTCACGAGGTGCTGTAAACTGCCATATCCCAAACACCCACGTGTCGACGGCTGACCCTCCTGGGAAAAAGTACTGAACAACTGGCCACGTCCCACGTCTCTGCTACTCCCAGTGTCCGAACGAACTCTGTCTCGGAATCTAAACCTCTGCCTCCTGGCTGCTATACCAGTATGGGCCCTCTTCGGTTCCGGAACAACCGATGACTCAGATAGACGCTCCTCCACCAATATAGCTACATCCACAGCTGCCGCATACGTGTTGCAATGCTGAATGCTAATGGCTAGGAACAACAGGGTAAGCAGGCCTCGAACAAACCTCTTGACGCTCATCTCCTCAGTCGCCACCAAGTACGGAGCATACACCGACAGCTCGGTAAACAGTACATCATACTCAGACACAGTTATCCCCGGAGTCTGACGTAACGAATCAAATTTGCGCGCTCGCGCATCCCTGATGCTCGGTGGAAGAAAACGGGCGAGAAACACAGTCACAAACTCCGCCCAGGTCATAGGAGCAAGACCTGCGGCTCTTCCCCTCTCCAACGACTCACACCACTTCTGGGCCATACCCTCCAGCCGGAAACTCGCGAACTCCACCCATCTCTCGTTGGAGTATCGGAGTGAATGACAAATCTTGGCCATCCGGTCGATAAACGACTGCGGATCCTCAGTAGTATCTGTGCCAGTCAACACCGGAGGCCTCAGCCTCATGAACTCTGTCAGTGACACCGTAATAACCTCCGGAGCGGTAACTGCGATTGCCGGAACTGTAGGTACCATCGTGGTCCCTGCAATGGGTGGAACAACTGCTTGCCCCTGCGCTCGAATGGCCTCTACTAAGGTCCCCATCATCTGGTGCAGGTCCTGCGTACCAGCCCCAATCATAGCAATGTGCTCCGGTACAATAGGCGTACCGCCGTGGTTAGTTCTCGCCTCAGACGAGTCAACTCTGACCTCGGCCCTTGCGGCCGCTCTCTGTGCACTCGTAGTCTTCGACGGCATATGGGCTGGAAATTGAAACAAGATTCGATAAGGAAATAGGAATCGAATCACAAAGATGTATATCATCACGGAGGAAAATCAATCAATAACTCCTAAGGTCACTTAGACGGAGTACCGTGTCGTAAGTATGCCGCGGAACATACACACGCTATGTCACTCTGTTTAAGCTACCTACTCCATCATACCAAGGTCATCCTACACTCCGAATGGTAAAACCTAGCGCTCTGATACCAACTTTGTCACGACCCAAAATTTGGCCCGTAACCGGCACTTAAACTACGTAACGTCTACAGGCGTAACGCAACTTAAGTAAGCCGAAACCCAAAAATCTAAACCACCCAAAACTGGATCAACGGAGAAAAAAACATATTTTTAAACGTTTAGAAAATCACAAGTAAAATCTCTAACTCTAGTTTTCTTTCTTAAAAATTTTGGCAGCACCTCCTTTGTAAAAACTAGCCCCGAAAACGGGTACAACATATATAATATATAAAGCATCCCAAACGGGAGCAAATCACGCCCAACGGAGGAGACAACCACCACAAGATATAAATACGACGCCGAAGCGAAGAATATAAAGGAAAACTGCATAAAGAGGTAAAACTTTTCAACATAACCGGCTCCTACGAGTACGGCATCCAAAGTCACCAAATAATACAACACAGAAACCTCACAACTCGTCTCTAAGTCATATACAAGAAGTGGTAGATGGAGAATACTAGATCCAACAAAAAGATATACAATGTACAGACAGATAACTGCAAACCCACCTAAAAGTAAAGGCCTCACAGCCAAACGTAGCGGTATCCGTAAAAGTAGAGATGATAAGACGCCCTGCCGTGACTACTCTGAGGGTAAGTCCTGCAAACACTGTGGCACAACGGGGGTGAGTTGCCAACTCATGAATAGTAAATAACATCATACTGTAATCGCAAGTATACACGAACAGCGATTTATCTATCACATGTAATCCGATAGCATAAGTATGACAAGTGAATATGCAACGATCATATAAAGGTACATCATCAGGGCACTACAACAACATGAAGCAATGCATAAACCACATAATCCTGAGTGTGGGATGATATAATATAAAATCTCATGCAAAATCATCAGCATGGAAAAACACCAGTGTCCCTCACTGACACATCAAATCCCAAATCCTCAGGCACCGCATCCTCAGATCGGCCGTCACATCCTGTAAGTCTCATGGAAACCGAGTGTCAAACATCGACACCCGAAACATCATGAAAACATATCCCTGTATGTGTGTGTGTGTGTGTGTGTGTAAGTATGAGGACATCAACCCCGTATGTCCACCGACGATACATAGAAATCATGGAAAAACTTGAGTGTCAAACACCGACACTCGAAACATCATGAAACCCGTGTCTAGCATCAACACGTAAATCCTCATAACTTAGGCGCTGTCACCACGACTGGCCCTGACGATAAGTCATACATCACTCCGGTCGGTATCCCTACGATAAATGCCGAGTCTAAATACAATCACCGGTAGGTACTTGCCCACCTTCCAATCTCATCGTCTGTACCACGAGCATCTTGTCGAGGGGAACCGTACCGGGCCCCACCATGTACCCACACACGGTCCACCCACTCCTCGCATCGGGTATATGTCACAATCTCAGAACCGAGAAATCTCATGGTGGAAGCATCAAATATCATATCAAGAGAAACCAGGTTTTCAAACAATACATAGTTTCTTAAAAAATACCCCCACGGTTCTCAAATCCATAAATCACACGCAAATTCATATCTCAATGCGTAAAATCCATATAAAACTGATATTGCAACATAAAACAACAATATGAGCATATAAAGGGAAAACCGTTCTTTTAAATGAATCCAGCTTTAAAATATACCTTGCGGTTTCCAAAATCCTCCGAAAAACAATTGCAGCATCATATGAAGTGTACATGTAAGTGTTGCAAGGTTTAAGTATTTACATGTAAGCAAGTATGTATGATGCATTTCATAAGCGCAATGATCAACGACTCAATATCACATATCAAAACAATACCACTTAGGGTGTATACAACTATAGCAAAAATATGCGGTGTACATGTCAGTATGTGTGCATGGTGTACATGTAACTGTAATCGAGTATGTGGGTGTATATGTCAATATGTATGCATGATGTACAAGTAGCTGTAATCAAATACGTGGGTGTACATGTCAATATGTATGCATGATGTACAAGTAGCTATAGTAGGGTACACGTGAAATGGATTAAGGTTCACTATCTCAACTATCCCTGCCCAATGCAATATCACATATGTATGTATCCACAGTATTTCATATGCACAATGGAATAAGAGTTACTACCTCGACTATCCCTATCCACTACCATATCACGTATGTAGATGGTTTGTGCGTGTCATGGCAATTACCGACGATGTGGGTGTAGCATACAAATAGTGCTCGTGGAACATGAACCGTCAGTAATGTGTTATATCTAAAGGTACAAGTCAAGGTACAAGAGATAATGATATGCAATGACATGTAGGGTTACTAGGCACTGTCACAATGGTCTATAAGGCATCAACCATGCCCGATTTAAATTTTATACGTGCCGAACAACCCTAACCAAGATCTTAGACTAGAGATTAGGCGAAACAAAGTATGTAAACAACTTTACATCTAGAGTTAGGGATTACAACCTTTGTAGTCCGTTCCTTCACTTCTAAAGCTCCGTGTTGAGGTCCCTTCGCTTCGATCATCGAGTACCCGGACTCTAGAGAGGCTCCATGAAGAGAAAGATGCAAGCTTGCTTCCGATCTTCGATAACAAAGATGATCTACCTTGAAGAAACTCAAGCTCAAGCTTTTGCTTCACTAATCAAGTATTAGCAAAGAAAACACCCTAAACTAAGTGGCTAGAATAGATGAGGATGATCAAGTAGGAATTTAGCTCTCATTTGTTTTCAATTTCTCACTCATTTTCATCACTTTGCAAAAAGCTAGAAAGCTTTTTCAAGAGGAGGAAGAAGAAGAATCTTTTTGTGATGAATAATCAAAAGTGTGTGAGGTTAGAAATGCAACCATGGGTTAAGAATGATAAGTTAACCCATGTAGAGAAATAACCATGGTAAAGGGTTTGAGTTTGGTTAAGAAATATCAACAAAAATATCTTTACAAAATATCTTTGCTTAAAACAAAAGCAAACTTCTAGAAGCTTCAAGAAAGCTTAACCCTAATCCAAAGCCTAACCATGTTTAAACTCCACAAAACATGTTGCATTTGTAACCTTAACTTGTTACAATATTATATATCACATATACAATATTTATTGTAACAAAATAAAATAATACAATTAACATATATCGCATATATATCAATATATTACCCGAGTGAGAAAATGAATCTTTAAGTGAGCTTATATTAGTTAATGTAATTTAATATATCAAATATATAATTATACATTAAATTATCGAATCAACACTTGATCCGATAATCCGGCTATTTTAGAAATAACCGACTAATATAATCTGTATCAGTTCATCGAATCAACACTTGATCCGATGACCCGGCTATATCATATATACCCGGCCGATATCTCATATCGCGAGAATCTAATACGGTATCACATACACGTATTGTTCTCGGTCCCGCACATATCATATATGTGCTCCTACTCCGTTTTACCCAAGCCAGGAAACTTCTGTGTAGGACTCTAAAGAATCGTCAATACGCCGGCAGTAGGTGATGATCATATCAAACACCCACAAGATGCAAGCGGTCAGCTAAATGTAACAGCCACCCAGGTATTGAGCAATCAGAAGATCAACAAGCAAGCCTGTACTTTCTCCCGTGAATCCAACCAGTAACACTACCGTACAGTCCGGTCTCTTCGTCTGATATGTCGCATATCTCGCCTAGGGTTGGTAAACGTCAGACCCCAGTAGCTTGATAAGTCGTGTCGATATGAGGTCCATAACAGTTCGAGAAACTACTGATAACACTTACCAGTAAATTTCAGCAACCCTGGCCAGGGATTTCCAGTTATAGCCAATCGAACGCAGCGCAACATCAACTCCCTATACTGGGAGAGACGAAACCCCTCCTATCGCTCATTGCCTCCATGTGATTCGGGACTGTACCCAAAAGCCACCTTTTTGCATGCCCTCTTGGACGTGGTATGATGGAAATTAAAGCACAGTGGGAATCACACAAGACTCTATGACGATCTCGGGTCTACAGACTAACCTGTACCAGTGTCACCAGAGAACTGCCATCTGACGTGAGGTATAATACCATCTGGGAGTTCTCGGCGAGTCCGTCTAGTGTACCCAGTCTCTACTGAGCACCCGTATACCTTCTCTGATGTCAAACACCAATGGATATGGGATCATCCATCGCCCATCATATGGGTCAAGAAGCGCATACGCTAGTCTACTCTGGAGTATCGATGCCCTGTCTTGGTACTCCTACGACTAGGAACATTTGAAGGATGTACTTGGCGACTACACTGTCCCCACCAGTATGATCTGCATCTTAGTCCTGGTAGTCAAGTACTCATTCTAAGGACTTTATCAACATGTAACATAGAGACAATCAGAGTACATGTTAAGATAAAGAGTAACCAGATAGCATACTATCATGTCGAGCAAGAAAGTCCTCCCTATATATGTCCAAGCATCCACTACAATATACAACGTATGTACAGTAATGGCCTCTAGGGCATATATATAACTAACAATCTCCCACTTGCACTAGGGCCATCTGTTGTGGTATCGCATACCTAACAATCAGTTGTGGTTGAAGTATCTCATACTCAACCATCCCATAAAAGTCTCTACTGGGAAATAGGCCTTTGTGTGCTGTTGACCTCTATGTCTACTCTCCTAACCATGATCTCCCTGGAGATCAACCATCTCCATGATTAGGCGATACTGCCTAAGAATATGTCTGGATCTCTGATGGGACAGGGGTTCCTTGGCATAAGCCATAACTCCATTGTCACACAATGGCAGGAACGAAGTTTATCTCATGAACTAAAATATATCCAGACTGCCTCTTTGGTAGCATCCTTGGTAACGATGTATCTTGCCTTTAATCGTCTAGTAAGTCACGGTATCTAGCTTGGAACTCTTCCAACATACCGTCCTTCCACTGAGGGTAAAGACAATGCCTGCGACCAACATTCTGTCGTCCTTATCACCCTGGAACCTTTCCAGTGATTCTCCTCAGGATTGGTTGATACCATCTCACTACAACTAGTGAGAATCCTAACATCCAATTAGATCTATCTCATAGATCCATCACCCAGGATTTAGGAGGTATCACCTTGATCCTATAAGGAGAACCTTTGTGATAAGAGGAGATTGACCGAGCGTAGCATAGGAAACTCCTTCCCTATCAAGAGTATGACATCCACGTACTTTACGAGGATCACCACCATACTCTCTACTACCATTTTGTATATACAAGGTTCATCTACCATTTTGATGAAGTCAAACTCTTTGACTATTACTTCAAAACAGACGTTCCAACTCCGCGATGCCTGATTTATCACATAAAACATCTTGCATACGTTTCTGCTGCTCCCATTGTCTACGAAGCCCTCTGGCTGTGTACTTATAGACACTTTCTTCCAAATCATCATTTAGAAAAGCAGTCATGACACCCAACTGCCAGATATCGTAGTCATGGTATGTAGCAATGGCAAGTAGGATCTGGATGGACTTAAGCATAGCTTTGAAAGTCTCAACTTTTCCATGTACACCAAGTAATCTTCTCAAGATATACTTTCTCCTGATGGGGATTTAACACTTCAGATAAAGCAACCAAAGTCCATACTTTGTTGGTGTATAAGGATTCCATCTCAGATCGCTAAGCATCCAGCCATTCTCACAGAGTCTCCACTCCTGATGGCCTGCTCCAAACTAGTTGGGTCATCATCTCATGATGCAATCCTCGCTCCCACTGTCATAGAGAAATCGAAGTATCTCTCAGGTGGATGAGGAACCCTACTAGATCGGCGGAGAGGCTGGGGTTCGTTAGAAACTATTGAATCCTCCGGTTCTACCAAATCATCAGCTGCAGTTTGTATAGCTGGAACTGTTTCCAGTTCTACCTCATGACCACTAATTTCTTCACAAGAAATTCCCTTTCACAAAGGTGGCATGTTGAGAAACAAAACATCTTTTGTTCCTCGGCTTGGTAGAAGATATTCCCTTGCGAATACTTGGGATATCCAACAAACTTCCACAGAACTGACCTTGCCTTGAGCTTGTCTGGATTATGCTTTTAGACATAGGCCGGACAACCCCAAATCTTAACTTACTTAAGATATGGGCTCTTCCCATACCATATCACATATGGAGTGGTAGGAAACTGATTTGATTGGAACCTATTCAATAGGTATGCAGCTTCACAAGTGCATAACTCCCAAAAGGAAAATAGGAAACTCAGTAGTACTCATCATAGAGCGCACCATATCAAATAGGGTGTGATTGCTTCGCCCCGATACACCGACGTGCTGTGGTGTATACGGAGGAGTAATGCTGAGAGAGAATCTCATTCTCCTTTAGAATAGTCCAGGAATCCCGTGCTCAAGTATTCTCCTCCCTGATCACATCAAAGGACATAATACTTATACCCGTTTTGGTTCTCTACTTCTAACTCATATTCATTGAATTTCTCAAAAGGTTCAGACTTATGTTTCAACAGGAACACATGTACGAATCTTGAGAGACCATCAGTGAATATAATGAAGTATAAAGAACCGGTCCTGGCATGTATAGACAGGGGACCTTACATACATCATCATGTATCAATCCCAACAGTTCACTAACTCTTTCTCTGTTTCCAATAAACAGAGCTGTGGTCATCTTATCTTTGTGACATGAACGGCAAGTTTCACAAGATATAAATTCAAACTAATTTAAATATGCATCTAAATGTAACTTCAGCTAGTCGGGTCATGATTGTTAGAGTTTTTGCATGCTTAGTTAATTACCGCAATCAAGACGGTTTCGCTTGTAGCTAGCCGGTTGAGTACGGGTCGTCCGCAGGGAGATGAGAATCTTTTTCTATGTGCGTTAACGAGTTAAGTCCAAATGTCCAGATTTGTTTTGAGATAAACTATGTGCTAAAATGATATGTAAAGAGAGCTTGTTAGGGTTAGGATTAGGTTAGTTTGAGTTAGGAGTCGCTCACTTCTTTCGTTGCCATTCTTAATATCGGTGTTACGGTAATCGGCAACAACGGGGATTAGCACGACTAGGAAGGAACTTGCGAGTATAAGCTAGGCTTTCCAACGCTTAAGTTCTTCCTTTTGGTGCTTGTCCGTCCGTTCTTGGCTCTTAGCCTTAACCTCCGGTTAATTCAACCACAACCGGTCTCACTAAGGAATCACCGCTATCATGTAGGATAGGGTGCCGTAGGGAGCGGATTGTGGTTCAATTAACGGGAGTCCGAATTAAGATATTGGGTAAGGAAAGAGTGAGAGAGATTTCCTTCTCTCAAACTTTCCTTATCCTACCCTAACAAGTTAAGAAAACTACTCACCCATTACAAGAAAAAGGAAAATAAAACAAAGGAGAAAGATAGAAAGAAAGAGGTTAGAAAATTACAACTAGCTATTTGCGACCTCACCTCGGCAAGGATCAAGCGTAAGCATCATTGTTGTTTAAGGATAAAGAAAAAGAGAACAAGAAAGAAACAAACAACAAATAACAACAACTAGATTAGCAAAAGAAAAATATAAGCAATTATAATTAATAATAAGACAAACATGGTAACCAAAAGAACTCTTTATTCATCCTTCACTCACAAAAGCTCACTACAAGGTTTTAATGGAGAAGAGATGAGAAGAGGAAAAAGAACAACAACATGTATTCTAAAACCTAAATACAAGAATAAGCACCTCTCACTTGGCAATGTTCTGGGCTATTTATAGGCTGAAAACTGAAAACCTAGGGCAACATTCAGAACTAAAATGGAATGACCAAACTGCCCCTAAAAAGTCTTCATCTGATGAGCCTGTACGGCCGTGGATCCGCGGCCTAGACCCCCTATTGGCCGCGGATCCGCGACCATATAGAGGAGTTGGCTTCTCGGGCTTTGTGGGGTTCCCTGGTCTGCTCTTGTCTGTAGTTTGGCATATGTTTTTTCTCAGAAACTCTTCACAATTTTTCCAAAATTTCAGCAGATCAAAAGGTGATTTGATGTGGATTTTTTGCCATGATTTTTCTTGATCTCCGCGTAGATATGTTGGATCTTGTGTTGCCATTGAGCTTTGTGCATGAAAATGACACCGATTTGCCATTTTGTCCCTTAAACTGGTGTGCGGCAACATACGGATAGAGAGCGGAGACCCGTGTTTTATCTGTGGTTGGCAGTAATCCGGAATTTGTCGTGCTATTCCATGAATTTCACTGTTTTGAGCTGAGAACCTGTATCCTGCAATTTACTAGCAAACACGGCTCAAGAGTACCTACCGATAAGCAATGCGATAAAAATTGGGCGGTATAAAAATGCAAAAATCTGATATGAACAGGTCACATTGATATGACCTAGTCTATAATACCTTAAGAAGGATCCGTTCATTTCTGAACTCTTCCTCTTGTGTGTGTTCTGTACGTTAAGAACTGTAGTTTGATTTAGAACATCTATGCTTTTAGATAACGTGCCTGAACCGATCAACTCTTGATATAGGAAATGTTCAAAACATTATCCAACAATACAAAATTATATCTTTCTTTACTAATAAAGAGATTGATATGATGTTTTATATCAGGTTCGGTATCTAATAACATTCGTTCAGAATCAATGTATTCCGGTAATACAGGGTGATGACTGCCAACAGACTTGGCTGCAACACTTGCATCATTTCCAACTCTTGAAACTTGCATAATAAAAGACAACTGAATAAACTAATTCTATTTCTCCTGAACCTGGATCCATCCTCGAAGAAGTCCCTTCGAGTTCATATATAACCATATGATGGATCTATCCAATGGAAGTGGATGTCCGTAGTAATACGGGGTGTTCTGAGAAATACAAAGGGTAAAAGAAAGAGCGGCAATGACTTATGCAACTCAGACAATCCAAAAGTTAATATTTTAAGAAGGTTCGGTCAACTTGGTCATTGAGTCATAGTCTAGGGTCGGTCAAAGGTCGCTGCCAAAGAGAGAGAGAGAGAGAAAAGAAACACTCTGCGTGCACTCTTACCTAGATCAGAATGGTTATCACTTTATCTAATCAGGAAACCTCCCACTGTAATCTCAAATTCTCGTCCAAACCTGAAAGAAGAATTAGTCGGGATCACCCGAGGAGTAAACCAACTCATCAGTGAGAATCGAGATCCAACTATCATCGCATGATAACTTGATGGAAGCCACTCAAGTTATCACACTCCAGAAGGTATGCGCATATCTGGCAAGTTTCAGTTTCTTTAGAAACTCCCGATGTTATTTTTGCCCCATGCTCTTATGACCTTGGCATTGGTCAAAATGTCATAAGTCACATGCCAAGTTCTACCCGTCACTGTCCAGGTCAATTTGAACCCACCCGCACATGCCCCTGACGTTGGCCAAATGGCAGAACGACTGTCCCAAACCAACTCATCTATCTATGCAACAGATGAATACCCTAGCAGCTACCAAACACTATGCCCTGGCGTTGGTCAAATGCATAGCTTGAATACTACTGACTATCCATAAGAAATGACGGAGGGCTACGGCTGGTTTTTGGCGAAAAACCTTTAACGTAATGAACTTGATCTCGTTGAAGGAAACTGATAGCTTTTTATAAAAATATAGTGGCGAAAACCTTTTGCTAAAGAGGTCACTCCCGGCGAAGGGATCTCGGCTCTTTCCTCGTGGAATGAGGTGCAGGATATTCTCACTGAATACCGCGATGCAAAGCAACTTGTAATCGACTATATTGAAGTTATTACCCTGACGTAAACTTCTGCCCAAGGGGTCACTCCCGGTGAAGGGATCTCGGCCCTTGCCTCGTCGAATGAGGTGCAGGATATTCTAACTGAATATCATTATGCAAAACAAAAAGAAATGTCTTTGTAATAACACTTTTTAAAATTTGTTCCAACAACATCAAATATAGGTTTGTTTTATCCTTGCATTGATCAGAATCAATACAGTCCCATCAATCAATCACACCAGAAAAGAACGAAAAATAAAATGTACGTATATGCCATCCGCATTCGTCACTGGGTCCCGTCATCACCCGTTAGGTTACTTAACTAACGACAGAGCGGGGGCTGGACTAGCGCGGGTGTAAAACATATACAACATCTAATAGTATATATACCAATATACAGTAGTCGCTCCAGGCGTGATAATATGCAACATTACAGAAAAGTAATAAGCATCACAGAACAATACAGATAATCCGGGACCCCCGGGTTTCACAGAGCCGCTACTGAAACCCGACGTTTCCCTGGTCGTGTAGATAGCCTGTGCAATGAAACCTAGACCCCTACGGGTGCGGCAAGTTACCCGCCAAAACCTGAAGCGAGGTAGTCCCCACAGCATAGTGAATGGAACACCCGGCACTTCATGGAATCCGGTAAATTGAGCACCCCTCCTTGGGTCAACCTGTACCCCCTATGAGTGCGGCGAATAGTCTGCCAATTCTAGAGTAAGGTCCCTTTGCCTCTCAAAGCCATTAGATACGGACCCGTTGCCCTCCAAAACCCGGCTATCCGTGCACTCCATCGCGGGATAAACCTAGTACAGAAATAAAAATATGTACAACGGGTACATCGACCTCAACCCGGTCGTGCCCCAAAAGAATATTATACAACAGGCAGTGACGGCAGTCCACATGTTGGACACTCGCCCCGCAAAATCAAATGTACAAATAAATCCAAACTGCACTACCATTGCACATTGCTATCCACCACGACATATCCGCAACATCACAGCACAACACAGAACATCAACGCGAATGTCACGTTCGCAAATCCGTCTAAAAGAACTATAGCAGTCAGACGCGGTTTACCGATCAAATGACATTCCCGGTCGGAGATATAATGTAAATACTGTAAACTAACAAGTTTAAAATTTCGATCGACTATATTTCCCGAAGTGGGCCCCACGTACATCTGCTGTACAGTAACAAAATCTGGGCCCAAAAGAAATATACAAAAAACCACAATTTCCAAAATTAAGTTCTCTGGAAAAAGTTGGTACACTGTTCCCACTAAAGCGCCGCGTTTCCGCGGTCAAACTCTAGGTTTGACCGCGGATCCGCGGTGGTAAAGTGGGATCACGTGCCCAAATTTTCCCATAATTCTTAGAAAACCCTGCACGCTTTTCTGTGACATGCAAAATTATTTTTAGGCCCCTTTAAAAAACGACAGAAACTTGTGTTCTTGAAAATTGCGATTTTCGAAATTTGGTTCGATCGATATTTTAAACGCGTTAGCATAAGTTAGTATAGTTTAATGGTGAGGCTCTGATACCACTGTAAGTCCACGGTAGCGCCCCGGCCGTCTAACAGACGCCAAATGCGGAACAAAAACTTTTTACAAACTGGCGCTATCGTGTACCGTAACCCGGATCTGCCATTAAAGCTAAAACTAACAAATTACAAAGTGGGTAGAAATGTTATACCGAACGATCCGAGTCCTTCGGTCTTCAACCATCATCCCACGCTTGTTGCGGCTGGTCCGATCTCCTTGAACTCCGGTCTTCTCGTCCAAGTGGCACCACGTTGACGGATCTTTAAACGGGCTCCCGCCTCTGAACCGAGGCAACTCGATCGTCAAGTTTGCTAAAAGAGACGATCAAGATGATGTAGAGAATGAGTAGAACAATTTGTCTCGTTACGTCCAAGACTATGGACGAACGGTTATGGAAGTTGCCTTTTGAATCTGGTGAAATGAGAATTGTAGCTATCTAATTTCCATGAATCCCAAAGCTATCATAATCTTTTTTAAAGCAAGCTCTCTCTCTCCCAAAATGAATGGCCGGCCATATAAATAGAATGAGGGAGGTGAGTGTAGGAGCAAGGGTTGGTGACCATAACCATGAAGCTTATCATCTCACATAATGAAAAGAATGAGTCACAAATAACGTTAAATGCAAACCAATGATCATTAACTTAGTCATCCTTATCATTAAATGCACCATTAATGACCTAATGACTCACAAGCTTTGTCACCCTCTCTAGAACCTTCTAGAACACCGACTCACCTCATCAAGAAAAGACAAAATCCGCATTTAACCGAATGTCAAATACGGCTGATAGAAAACTGGAAACTGGCAACTTCCAAAAGTGATCCTGAAACGAATTTCAGGATAACCCCGTGTCACGACCCGAAAGTACGGAACGTGACTGACACTTAGATTACGAGACGTCTAAAGGCGTACCGTAACCTAAGTCAGCCAAAGCCCAGAAAATCTAAACCAAAATCAAAAGAGAGTGAAGGAAAACCTTACATGAAAACGATTTGTAAATCAATTAAGTTGTGTATTGAACCCCTTTTTAAAAACATCAAAAAATTTCCGAAAATTTCGGCAGAGTCTCCCCTGTAAATTCTATCCCCCAAAATCGGTACAACAAGATATATAACCTGTAATAAACAAATGGCATCCCCAAGCGGGAGCTAGCTCTTCCCCCAAGGCGGATCATAACCACACGCAATATATAAGTAATATCAAGAAAAAGAGCATAAAAGAAATGCAAAATATCAGAAAACACAACGTCGGCTCAAGTGAGCTCGACCCAAAAGAAACCACATATATACAAATCTCTCAGTCTCATCACTAGGTCGCATATACAAATAGAAAATGGTAGATGGAGAATACTAGATACAATGATAGAGCAAAAAGAAATAAAGTGTGCTCGCAACCCACCTACGGGCGATGTCGCGAGTCTGAGCAAAAGGAGCTGATGATAAGATAGCCCGCCGCTACAAGGGTGACGGGTCCGACCTGCAAGACACTGTGGCACAACGGGGGTGAGTTTCCAGCTCGTGAGTAGAATATAACATCTAATAAGGCAATCGTAAGAATGCACGCAAATGCGTCACAGCATGTATGTTCAGATGTGATATAATACCTCTAGTATGCATGCACATGTATGCAATGTCATTACTAAATCTTTAAGTGTTTTAAATGTTAAGAGTTCTGCATTCTTAACTTTAGAAAAAAAAGAATATCTGTATAATAGCTAAATACCATCAAGAAATCATCTGAAATCCGTGTCAAGCATCGACACCAAATATGAAATCACATCTGTCTCAATGTCTCACTGTATCAATGTCTCAAATATAGGGCTCCGTCAGTCCGGATCGGCCCATATCATCAAATCTCACGACAACGGTCGGTATCCTCCGGATATCCGCCGCGCCAGACATCACCGGTAGGTAGTCTTCCCCTGCCAGGCTCATCGTCCACAACTCGATCTTCTTGCCCCGGGGTACCATACCGGGCCCACCATGTACCCGAGACGGTTCATCCACTCCTCGAATCGGGTCTCGAAATCCAACAGAAAACATGAAAACTCATGGTGGACGACACATACATCACGAGAAAACGGCAACTTTGTTTTAAAAAATGATAAATACAAGCTTTTGTTAAATTCTTGCGGTTTTCCCCAAAAATCCAGAAATCACAGAAAAACTGAAATCCTCAAGAAAATCATAGTGTCCACATGTTAAATATGATAAATGTCTATGATATCAATATATATGATGTGAATTTTGGATAGAATCTATGTAAATATGATGATAATGCGAGGTATAAGCAAGCTATGCAATTTCATATATCATGTATGAATGCAAGTAGCGATACTAAGTTAAACAGGTTCTATAGTGCACGTGGCATGGCAATTACCAAAGGCGTGTGTGTCACATGAATAGTGCGCGTGCAACAGATGCCAATGGTAATGGTGTTCGTGTCCTACGAAGTGATATCGCATAAGTATAGATGAATGTCCATGCAATCTAGTATACTGTTCGCTATAAAGGTATGCAGTGTACATGAATGGATAAGCTAGCTAACAATATAAATCTTGTAAAAGTAGGGTAATCTTAACTAGGGGGGCGCATCGCGCCATCCAGACGATTCCCCCATAGATGAATACATCTACTCACCTGAAATCCCCGCTAACCCGATTCGACCACCGCCTTGCCTTTACGCGCCGTGTCCGATGTTTCCCCGACCGATCCTATATTTGCACAACACCAAGCATAAGATTATAAAACCTAAAACGATGCAAGTCACAATATACAATTATTAACACCATATTTTAGCTTATAAAGACTCCTAATTATGAAGTTTACCTAATTAAATTTGTATTTATCACTAATTTAATGTATTTAAAAAGGCTTAAAATAATAATAAAATAATTAATTACGATTTTTTTTTATTTAACTAGATAATTATAAGTGACATTTTAGTGACAAAATTATAGTAATATCTTATCTAAATTTTGTATAATTAGGTCTACAATGAAAAATACCTATTTTGACTTTTTACGGAAAAAGCCGAAAAATTAGCCGATTACCGAAAAACTGCCTAAACGATTTTCGAAGGGTTACAATCTTCCCCCCTTAAAGAAATTTGGTCCCAGAATTTAGAATTTAACTACGCGTACCTTCAAAAAGATGGGGATATCTCTTCCTCATCTCGACCTCGGTCTCCCAGGTGACCTCCTCGCTGTTCGGGCCACGCCAAAGAATCTTGACGGACGGTATAACCTTCGACCTCAATTTCTTCACCTGCCGATCCAGAATGACCACCGGCTGCTCGGTGAATGAAAGATCACGCTCTACCTGGATCGTCTGGTGCTGAATCGCCTGGGAAGGATCATGAAGGTACTTGCGGAGTATCGAGACATGGAACACGGGGTGAACATCGGGGAAGCTGGGCGGAAGAGCTAACCGATAAGCAACTGGACCAACACGCTCTAGGATCTCGAAAGGACCAACATATCTAGGACTCAGTTTCCCTTTCCGCCCAAATCTCATCACACCTTTCATCGGAGAGACCTTCAGGAAAACATGATCGCCAACAGCGAACTCGAGTCGGCGACGGCGCCTGTCAGCATATGATTTCTGCCTGCTCTGTGCCGCTCTCATCCTGTCCCGAATCAGCTGTATCTTTTTGGTCGTCTCCTGTACGATTTGCGCCCCAAAATACTGCTCTCCCTGAGCTCTGTCCAACATACAGGCGATCGACATCTCCTCCCATATAAAGCCTCGAAATGTGCCATCTGAATCGTCTCCTGGAAGCTATTATTGTAGGAAAACTCGATCAAAGGCAAATGACGATCCCAGCTACCACCGAAATCTAAAACACAAGCTCTGAGTGTAAGTCCACGTTGCGACCCCCGGTTCTTACGGGGAGGCGGAAACGGTATAAAAATCAAATTTTTAGCGCATGGGGCAACATGGACTAACAAAGTCGGGATCTTTTCCTAAACTAAAACTAGCAAACAAGCTAAAGAGAGTTAGCTACTCGGAAAGATGGTTATACCTAAACTTGAACTCCTTCTTCTTCAAACTTTGTAGAGGTTGATGGTTCTCTTCTCGTCGCCTTCTTCCGTCGAAGATGGATCCACCTGAGGGTTCAACCTTCGGGCTCTTTCTCGAACTTTGAGTGAACTAGAATCTCCGGCTTGCTAAACCCTTGATCCTAGAGTGAGTAGAGAGTGTCTAAGGGGTGCTTTTCTTTTAAGGAGAGGGATTCTCAACACATGAGAAGGATTCTCCTTTGGCTAGAGGAAGAAGAAGATGAAGTGAGGAGAGAGAATGATTATGATAGAATGAGCTCTTTTCTTTTGCAACCATAACTAAAAGAAAAGGAATTATCTAATTAATAATAATAATTGAAATGAGAATAGTTGATGGTTGTTTTGGAATGACCACTATCATACTTTCAATAAATGAGTGTAAGCATGAATCAAGGAGTATCCTTTCAAAGCATGATGGTGGTCAACATTCAACCATGGTCAACAAGTCAACCATGGTCAACAAGTCAACAAAATCAACCATAACAAAATTTCATTTAATTACTATTATTAATTGATATTTCATAAATCTATTAGGGTTTGGAAAATGACGACTGTCAACTGTGCATACGCACCCGTTCCGAAACCCTAATGAAAAACCTCATCCTCCGCCTCAAGCAACTGTGCATACACACCTGCATTCTCGTTCCGAGGAACAAGAATACCAAGATATAAAAGCAACCCCAAAACATATACCAGTATCTGGCTCAAACCAGAGCCCGCCAGTATAATCCGTCCGGACTCCAAACGTGCACAAGTGCGCGGATGAGAACGAACCCTGCCGCAAAACCATGCGACCTCTACTCTGTTTTGCCCAGAGGCGAATACCCTCTGTGTGGGACTCTAAAGACTCGACACTACGCTGGCAGTGGGTTTAACCACAGACCGCAAGCGGCACTAGCTGTGCGTAACGGTCCCCAGGTAGATGCCGACAAGAAGGCTGACGAGGTGAACCCCATCTGAACTCCTACTGAGTCTGAATGTGACATTCTCCGTACAGTCCGGTCTGTTCGTCTGATACATCGCATGTCGGGCCTAGGGGGCGGTAAAACGTCAGTCCCCCAATAGCGGTACAAGTCGTGTCGGAGTGAAGCCCAAAACACCCTGAGATAACACTGGAAGCCTACCAGTATATCTCGCTTGCCCTGGCCAGGGACTACTCGTGTAATGGCTCTCCTAGACACTGCGCGATGTCAACCCCCAATACCGGGAGAGACGAATCCTGTCTAACCGTCACTGCCTCCAAGTGCTTCGGGACTGCACCCAACCACTACCTGTTTGCACGACTCCTTTGAGCCGTGGTAGGGTAGTAGTCAAAGTACAGTGGGAACACACTCGAGGCGAAGTGCCAGTGTCAAGTCAGCGGACTAAGCTGTACTCATGTCACCTGGGAACTGATAACTGACGATAGGTATAATACCAACCTGTCAGTTCCCGACGAGTCCTGTCCAGTGTACTCGTAACCCAACGAGCACCCGTATACTATCTCCAGTACGACGTACTGATGGCTGTGGGACAGACCATCTCCCACACTGGGATGAGAAGCGCATACGCCAGTCTACTCCGGAGTATCGATGCCCTGTCTCGATAGTCCTGCGACTAGGGACCTGTATAAGGATGTGCTTATAGACTACCCAGCCCCCACTAGTGTGACTGCCATCACAACGCTGGTAATCAAGCAAAGATCCTAAGGGCTCCACTAATGCGTATAGGTGATATCGCAAAATAAACACATGTACACATTGAAGTAGAAACAAACCAAGTAGCATACTACTATATTGAGCAAGATTGTTTATACAAGGTGAATATCCCAAGCTTCCATTAAGTAATATACAAACTAGTATGATACAGTAATGGCCTCTAGGGCATATACACTAACAATCTCCCACTTGCACTAAGGCCATGTACTGGCGTATCGAAGACCTATCATCTCGATCAGCCGCTCGAACTGAGTCTGGGGTAGGGCCTTGGTGAATGGATCTGCAGTGTTTTCTTCTGAAGCAACCCTCCGAACCTCGATCTCCTTGCGATCCACGATCTCCCTGATCAGGTGATACCGCCTCAAGATGTGCCTGGATCTCTGATGGGACCTGGGTTCCTTCGCTAAAGCTATAGCCCCATTGTTGTCGCAATACAGAGGTATTGGGTCAACAATGGACGGAACCACCTGAAGTTCTTTCAAGAACTTCCTTATCCAGACAGCTTCTTTTGCGGCATCAGATGTAGCGATGTATTCCGCTTCCATCGTCGAGTCTGCAACGGTTTCCTGTTTGGAACTCTTCCAACACACCGCCCCTCCATTGAGGGTAAAGACAAAACCCGACATGGACTTGGAATCATCCTTGTCACTCTGGAAGCTGGAGTCAGCAAAGGCCTCGATCTGGAGGTCTTTTCCGCCATACACCAAGAACATCTCCTTAGTCTTTCTCAGGTACTTGAGAATGTTCTTTACTGCTATCCAGTGTTTCTCCCCAAGGTTTGACTGATACCGGCTTACTACACTCAGTGCATAAGCTACATCCGGTCTGGTACACAACATCGCATACATTATAGAGCCTACCGCAGAAGCGTAGGGTATAATAGACATGCGATCCCTCTCCAAATCAGTCTTGGGAGACATCTCTTTAGAGAGGGTGATCCCGTGACAAGCCGGTAGGTTACCGCGCTTGGAATCTTCCATACTGAATCTTTTCAGTACGGTGTCGATGTACCTGGACTGTGAAAGTCCTAATATCCTCTTGGATCTATCACGATGGATCCGGATCCCCAGGATGTAAGAGGCATCACCCAGGTCTTTCATGGAGAACCTGTGTGACAAGAAACCCTTGACAGATTGTAGCATAGGAATGTCATTTCCTATTAAGAGAATGTCATCCACGTATAAAACGAGGAATACTACAGTTCTCGCTACAAATCTACTATAGATGCATGGTTCATCTGGATTTTTGATAAAGCCAAATTCCTTGACCGTCTCATCAAAACAGATGTTCCAACTCCGCGATGCCTGCTTTAGTCCATAGATGGACTTAAGCAACTTGCACACCTTTCCGCTGCTCCCACTCTGAATGAAACCCTCTGGCTGATCCATATAGACACACTCCTCTAAATTTCCATTTAGAAAAGCGGTTTTTACGTCCATCTGCCAAATCTCATAATCGTGGAAGGCAGCAATGGCAAGAAGGATCCGAATGGATTTCAGCATAGCCACTGGAGAAAAGGTTTCGTCATAGTCCAAACCAGGTCTTTGACGGAAACCCTTTGCTACAAGTCTAGCTTTATAGGTCTCAACCTGTCCATCTACACCAATCTTCCTTTTGAAGATCCACTTGCATCCTACGGGTTTTACCCCGTCTGGAGCAATGTCCAACGTCCATACTTTGTTGGTGTACATGGACTCCATTTCGGTCCGCATTGCATCCAGCCATTTTACCGAGTCAACGCTCTGAACGGCCTGCTGGAAGCTAGTAGGCTCATCATAATCTATGATGCAATCCTCTCTATCCCCGTCTATGAGAAAACCGTAGTATCTCTCGGGCGGATGAGACTGCCTACTACTCCTGCGGAGTGGCGTAGGAATGTCCTGTTCATTTGAACCCTCTGGTTCCACTAAGCTTTCAGTAATAGTCTGTGGTTCTGGAATTTCTTCCAGTTCTACTGCGCTCCCACTTAATTCTTTTTCTAAGAACTGGTGTTCTAGAAAGTGGGCATGACGAGAAACAAGAACTTTTTGTTCCTCTTCGTAGTAGAAGAGATATCCCTTGGAATTCTTTGGATATCCCACAAACTTACACAGTACTGAGCGCGCCTCGAGCTTGTCCGCATGCTGCTTTTTAACAAAAGCTGGACTTCCCCAAGTCTTAATGTGACTGAGATGGGGCCTCTTCCCACACCACATCTCATATGGTGTAGTAGGCACAGTCTTAGTAGGAACTCGGTTCAAAAGGTATGCAGCTGATTCTAGCGCATACCCCCAGAATGATCGCGGTAACTCAGCGTTACTCATCATGGACCGTACCATATCCAATAGGGCCCGGTTCCGTCTCTCCGATACACCGTTATGTTGCGGAGTGTATGGAGGAGTAAGCTGAGAGAGAATCCCATTCTCTTTTAAGTAATTCAGGAACTCGGCACTTAAGTATTCTCCACCTCGATCCGATCTTAGAATCTTGATACTTTTGCCGGTTTGTTTTTCAACTTCATTCTTATATTCCTGGAACTTTTCAAAAGCTTCGGACTTATGTTTCATTAAGAAGACATAACCGTACCTTGAAAAGTCATCCGTAAAAGTAATGAAGTAAGAATAACCGCTTCGCGCATGTGTAGACATTGGACGGCACACGTCGCTGTGTACGAGTCCCAAGAGCTCGCTCGCTCTTACTCCGTGTCCAGTGAACGGAGTCTTTGTCATCTTTCCTTTGAGACAGGATTGACAAGTGGCATACGATTGATATTCGAACGGATCCAAATATCCTTCTGTATGTAACTTAGTCAATCTTCTCTCATTGATGTGACCCAGTCTACAATGCCATAAGAAAGTCTGATTGATATCTGGAGACTTTCTTTTGTGTGTATTCTGGACATTGAAAATCTGTGGTTGGTTTAATACGTATATACCATTGCTCAGTGTACCTGACCCAATCAGAACTTGATTAAGGTGAATGTTTACAACATTACTTACAAACGCAAATTCATAACCTTCTTTAGAAACCAAAGATACAGAAATGATATTACAAGTTGCGTTGGGTACAAAAAAACAATTACGCAAAACCAAAACATGCCCTTCTGACATTCCCAGGTGATAGTCCCCCACGGCTTTAGCATCCATGCTAGCTCCGTTCGCAACTCTGAGGGTCATGTCACCTGCCTTCAAAACCCTACGGTTTCTCAACGCCTGCAAAGAATTACAGATATGAGATCCTGATCCGGTATCCAATACCCAGGAAGTAGAGTTTATAGAAAGACAGTTTTCAATAACATACACACCTGAAGCTGAAGCCGCAACCTGCTTCAGTTCCTGTGTCCTGGCTTTCCAAGCCCTGCAATCTTTCTTCCAGTGTCCACTCTTGTGACAATAGAAGCATTCCTCTTTACCCACAAGCTTCCCCGCTATCTTTGTTGCCTTTTCCTTTCCCTTCGTTCCCACTTTACTAACACCGCCCCTTGGTTTGGCGGGGGCTTTCTTCCTCTTTCCCTTGGCTTTCGCCTTGGACCTAGAGGAAGAAGATCCTCCTACAAACAAAGCGGGTGTTTCCCTACCCTTCTGTAGGGTGCCCTCTGCGCTCCTCAGCATGTTGAGGAGTTCTGAAAGTTCAACTTCCTTTTCTTGTAAGTTGAAGTTCAGTTTAAACTGGGCGTAAGTGGGTGGAAGGGACTGGAGAACTAAGTCCGTATAGAGTTCACTATCCAACGTGGTCCCAAGTTCCGCGAGCTCCTCAATGTAGCCAATCATCTTAAGCACGTGGTCCGCTACCGATGATCCGACGGCCAACTTTGCCGAAAATAACTTCTTCGACACTTCGTATCTTGCGATACGAGACTGCTCTCCATACAGTTCTTTTGTATGAAGAAATATGGATTCCAAGTCCATATTCTCGTGCCTCCTCTGGTGATCGTTGTCCATAGAGGCAAGCATGAGGCACTTGGCCTTCGCGCAATCAATCTCCCAAGTCTTACGGATTTCCTTATCCGCGACGCTGGAGGTGGGACCTGGGACGGGGGGAGCTTTGGTGGTAAGAAGATACCCCAGCTTGTCGTAAGTGATTGCCATTTTGACATTCCTTAGCCAATCTTTGTAGTTTGGCCCTGTCAGTATGTTTTTATCTAGAAGTAACTTAAGTCCAGTCATTTCGATTTGGTCGCTGCAGGGGGAGAGAAGAAACACTTAGCACGATGCTCTTGCAAGTTTAGAATGGTTTTTAATTTGTCTAAACAGGATGGCTCCCACTGTCTCTCGAATCCCTCCTCAAACCACAAAGGAAGAATTAGCCGGGATCAATCCCACCGCACAATACTTGCTTAACCGTTCAGCCAGGCCAGTGTCGGTACTTCGAGGGAGGTTTTCCAACGCTTTCGTGAAGTTCCTTAATTTAAGAACCTCTTTTCCCTGGGGGCGTAGCCCCGCTAACACCTTTCTAGGCACCTACTAGGTTTATAGCATTGATCGTTTAGTGAGAAATTTCCCGAGGAGTAGCATATACTCACAGTAGGATCGGGATCCAAATATCATCGCGTGACGAAAATGAAGGAATCCTACCATAATCATCACACTCCAAATGGTATGCAAATCTAGCAAGTTTCAGTACTTATGAAACTCCCGATGTGGATTTTTGCCCCATGCTCTTATGACCTTGACTTTGGCCAAAATATCATAAGTCACATGTCAAGTTCTGCCCGTCACTATCCAGGTTAATTTGGATCCATCCGTGCCTACCCTTGACTTTGGCCAAAATGGCAGTACGAGTGTCCCAAACCAACGCATCTATCTATGCTACACATGAACACCCAATAGCTACCAATCACTATGCCTTGACTTTGGCCAACATACATAGCTTGAATACTATTGCCTATTCATGCGAAACGACGGAGGGCTACGAATGGTTTTGGTAAAACCGTGAACGTAGTGAACTTGATATAATCGATGGAACGAGATAGCTTTTAGAAGGAGTGGCTCAAGCTCCGCATTTAAAAGTTAGTTTTGAAAAGAACCGAGTGGTTTTTCGAAAGTGTTCCAACGACTTTAGCTTGGTTTATTATCTTGCATTAGTTATTTTAATGCGTGATATTCTTGCATTAGTTCTTTTAATGCGTCCCATCAATTAATCCTACCATTGCAGAAAACAACCAAAATATGACGTACGCTTATGCCATTCGCATTCGCCACGGGGTCCCGTCATCACTCGTTAGGTTACTTTACTAACGACAGAGCGGGGGCTGGGCTAGCGCGACTGTAAAACATAAGCAACGCCTAAATATAAAGCAATGATAGACATTACAGATCACAGATGAATACATTGGATATACTAGCAATCCGCAATCCGTTCGAGCCTGCAACGAAAAGCGGATTACACGGTCGCGGTGAATAGCAAATACCCCACCCAAGACCCCTACGGGTGCGGCAAACTACCCGCCAAGAACCCGGTAGTTTGTGCACCCCTCCATGGGTCTATCCTAGGAGCAAAAACAGTAAAAAGAATTATACAATGACGGCTACAACCCCGACCCGGTTGTGCGGCCATACAAATAATATTATTACATCAATTTACATTTACAAATGAATGAAAGAAAAACAAAAGCTCATCTCATATCCACCCCGGCTATTCACCTACGACAGTCCAACACATTCATATACACATTCCAATATCAAACACAGATCACAGAGATGTATAACCCCAACTAATCGACTTATAGCGATTAGCCGACGTTCAATACATGCAAACATCACAGATATAACCATCATAGTCAAAGTGCAGTGAAGTTCGGAAAAAAATACGGAATTATAGGACCCCAAAAGTAAATTTCTGTTCTGGAAAATCTGGGCACTTATAACATATTTTAAAAATCCCAAAACCAACACAGAGACACACTGCACGAAACCCGATCACCAGAAGACTCCAAACGGCGGCGGATCCGCGGCGCTAAGAATAGGTGAGGCCGTGGATCCGCGGCGGTTCGAATGAATTAGGGGATCGTTTTTCTTGGGTGTTCACAAAAAACCCTGAGCCGAATTTAGGTGTATAACAAATCTTGTTTTGACCAGAAATTTTTTTAACAGAAACTAGGGTTTTGCAAAAGTTTGGTTTTTGGATTTTTTCGGTTCCAAACTTCGTTACACTTCACTACCAAGCTAGTTTAAGTTTAGTTAGTCTCTGATACCACTGTAAGTCCATGTTGCGACCCCCGGTTCTTACGGGGAGGCGGAAACGGTATAAAAATCAAATTTTTAGCGCATGGGGCAACATGGACTAACAAAGTCGGGATCTTTTCCTAAACTAAAACTAGCAAACAAGCTAAAGAGAGTTAGCTACTCGGAAAGATGGTTATACCTAAACTTGAACTCCTTCTTCTTCAAACTTTGTAGAGGTTGATGGTTCTCTTCTCGTCGCCTTCTTCCGTCGAAGATGGATCCACCTGAGGGTTCAACCTTCGGGCTCTTTCTCGAACTTTGAGTGAACTAGAATCTCCGGCTTGCTAAACCCTTGATCCTAGAGTGAGTAGAGAGTGTCTAAGGGGTGCTTTTCTTTTAAGGAGAGGGATTCTCAACACATGAGAAGGATTCTCCTTTGGCTAGAGGAAGAAGAAGATGAAGTGAGGAGAGAGAATGATTATGATAGAATGAGCTATTTTCTTTTGCAACCATAACTAAAAGAAAAGGAATTATCTAATTAATAATAATAATTGAAATGAGAATAGTTGATGGTTGTTTTGGAATGACCACTATCATACTTTCAATAAATGAGTGTAAGCATGAATCAAGGAGTATCCTTTCAAAGCATGATGGTGGTCAACATTCAACCATGGTCAACAAGTCAACCATGGTCAACAAGTCAACAAAATCAACCATAACAAAATTTCATTTAATTACTATTATTAATTGATATTTCATAAATCTATTAGGGTTTGGAAAATGACGACTGTCAACTGTGCATACGCACCCGTTCCGAAACCCTAATGAAAAACCTCATCCTCCGCCTCAAGCAACTGTGCATACACACCTGCATTCTCGTTCCGAGGAACAAGAATACCAAGATATAAAAGCAACCCCAAAACATATACCAGTATCTGGCTCAAACCAGAGCCCGCCAGTATAATCCGTCCGGACTCCAAACGTGCACAAGTGCGCGGATGAGAACGAACCCTGCCGCAAAACCATGCGACCTCTACTCTGTTTTGCCCAGAGGCGAATACCCTCTGTGTGGGACTCTAAAGACTCGACACTACGCTGGCAGTGGGTTTAACCACAGACCGCAAGCGGCACTAGCTGTGCGTAACGGTCCCCAGGTAGATGCCGACAAGAAGGCTGACGAGGTGAACCCCATCTGAACTCCTACTGAGTCTGAATGTGACATTCTCCGTACAGTCCGGTCTGTTCGTCTGATACATCGCATGTCGGGCCTAGGGGGCGGTAAAACGTCAGTCCCCCAATAGCGGTACAAGTCGTGTCGGAGTGAAGCCCAAAACACCCTGAGATAACACTGGAAGCCTACCAGTATATCTCGCTTGCCCTGGCCAGGGACTACTCGTGTAATGGCTCTCCTAGACACTGCGCGATGTCAACCCCCAATACCGGGAGAGACGAATCCTGTCTAACCGTCACTGCCTCCAAGTGCTTCGGGACTGCACCCAACCACTACCTGTTTGCACGACTCCTTTGAGCCGTGGTAGGGTAGTAGTCAAAGTACAGTGGGAACACACTCGAGGCGAAGTGCCAGTGTCAAGTCAGCGGACTAAGCTGTACTCATGTCACCTGGGAACTGATAACTGACGATAGGTATAATACCAACCTGTCAGTTCCCGACGAGTCCTGTCCAGTGTACTCGTAACCCAACGAGCACCCGTATACTATCTCCAGTACGACGTACTGATGGCTGTGGGACAGACCATCTCCCACACTGGGATGAGAAGCGCATACGCCAGTCTACTCCGGAGTATCGATGCCCTGTCTCGATAGTCCTGCGACTAGGGACCTGTATAAGGATGTGCTTATAGACTACCCAGCCCCCACTAGTGTGACTGCCATCACAACGCTGGTAATCAAGCAAAGATCCTAAGGGCTCCACTAATGCGTATAGGTGATATCGCAAAATAAACACATGTACACATTGAAGTAGAAACAAACCAAGTAGCATACTACTATATTGAGCAAGATTGTTTATACAAGGTGAATATCCCAAGCTTCCATTAAGTAATATACAAACTAGTATGATACAGTAATGGCCTCTAGGGCATATACACTAACAATCTCCCACTTGCACTAAGGCCATGTACTGGCGTATCGAAGACCTATCATCTCGATCAGCCGCTCGAACTGAGTCTGGGGTAGGGCCTTGGTGAATGGATCTGCAGTGTTTTCTTCTGAAGCAACCCTCCGAACCTCGATCTCCTTGCGATCCACGATCTCCCTGATCAGGTGATACCGCCTCAAGATGTGCCTGGATCTCTGATGGGACCTGGGTTCCTTCGCTAAAGCTATAGCCCCATTGTTGTCGCAATACAGAGGTATTGGGTCAACAATGGACGGAACCACCTGAAGTTCTTTCAAGAACTTCCTTATCCAGACAGCTTCTTTTGCGGCATCAGATGTAGCGATGTATTCCGCTTCCATCGTCGAGTCTGCAACGGTTTCCTGTTTGGAACTCTTCCAACACACCGCCCCTCCATTGAGGGTAAAGACAAAACCCGACATGGACTTGGAATCATCCTTGTCACTCTGGAAGCTGGAGTCAGCAAAGGCCTCGATCTGGAGGTCTTTTCCGCCATACACCAAGAACATCTCCTTAGTCTTTCTCAGGTACTTGAGAATGTTCTTTACTGCTATCCAGTGTTTCTCCCCAAGGTTTGACTGATACCGGCTTACTACACTCAGTGCATAAGCTACATCCGGTCTGGTACACAACATCGCATACATTATAGAGCCTACCGCAGAAGCGTAGGGTATAATAGACATGCGATCCCTCTCCAAATCAGTCTTGGGAGACATCTCTTTAGAGAGGGTGATCCCGTGACAAGCCGGTAGGTTACCGCGCTTGGAATCTTCCATACTGAATCTTTTCAGTACGGTGTCGATGTACCTGGACTGTGAAAGTCCTAATATCCTCTTGGATCTATCACGATGGATCCGGATCCCCAGGATGTAAGAGGCATCACCCAGGTCTTTCATGGAGAACCTGTGTGACAAGAAACCCTTGACAGATTGTAGCATAGGAATGTCATTTCCTATTAAGAGAATGTCATCCACGTATAAAACGAGGAATACTACAGTTCTCGCTACAAATCTACTATAGATGCATGGTTCATCTGGATTTTTGATAAAGCCAAATTCCTTGACCGTCTCATCAAAACAGATGTTCCAACTCCGCGATGCCTGCTTTAGTCCATAGATGGACTTAAGCAACTTGCACACCTTTCCGCTGCTCCCACTCTGAATGAAACCCTCTGGCTGATCCATATAGACACACTCCTCTAAATTTCCATTTAGAAAAGCGGTTTTTACGTCCATCTGCCAAATCTCATAATCGTGGAAGGCAGCAATGGCAAGAAGGATCCGAATGGATTTCAGCATAGCCACTGGAGAAAAGGTTTCGTCATAGTCCAAACCAGGTCTTTGACGGAAACCCTTTGCTACAAGTCTAGCTTTATAGGTCTCAACCTGTCCATCTACACCAATCTTCCTTTTGAAGATCCACTTGCATCCTACGGGTTTTACCCCGTCTGGAGCAATGTCCAACGTCCATACTTTGTTGGTGTACATGGACTCCATTTCGGTCCGCATTGCATCCAGCCATTTTACCGAGTCAACGCTCTGAACGGCCTGCTGGAAGCTAGTAGGCTCATCATAATCTATGATGCAATCCTCTCTATCCCCGTCTATGAGAAAACCGTAGTATCTCTCGGGCGGATGAGACTGCCTACTACTCCTGCGGAGTGGCGTAGGAATGTCCTGTTCATTTGAACCCTCTGGTTCCACTAAGCTTTCAGTAATAGTCTGTGGTTCTGGAATTTCTTCCAGTTCTACTGCGCTCCCACTTAATTCTTTTTCTAAGAACTGGTGTTCTAGAAAGTGGGCATGACGAGAAACAAGAACTTTTTGTTCCTCTTCGTAGTAGAAGAGATATCCCTTGGAATTCTTTGGATATCCCACAAACTTACACAGTACTGAGCGCGCCTCGAGCTTGTCCGCATGCTGCTTTTTAACAAAAGCTGGACTTCCCCAAGTCTTAATGTGACTGAGATGGGGCCTCTTCCCACACCACATCTCATATGGTGTAGTAGGCACAGTCTTAGTAGGAACTCGGTTCAAAAGGTATGCAGCTGATTCTAGCGCATACCCCCAGAATGATCGCGGTAACTCAGCGTTACTCATCATGGACCGTACCATATCCAATAGGGCCCGGTTCCGTCTCTCCGATACACCGTTATGTTGCGGAGTGTATGGAGGAGTAAGCTGAGAGAGAATCCCATTCTCTTTTAAGTAATTCAGGAACTCGGCACTTAAGTATTCTCCACCTCGATCCGATCTTAGAATCTTGATACTTTTGCCGGTTTGTTTTTCAACTTCATTCTTATATTCCTGGAACTTTTCAAAAGCTTCGGACTTATGTTTCATTAAGAAGACATAACCGTACCTTGAAAAGTCATCCGTAAAAGTAATGAAGTAAGAATAACCGCTTCGCGCATGTGTAGACATTGGACGGCACACGTCGCTGTGTACGAGTCCCAAGAGCTCGCTCGCTCTTACTCCGTGTCCAGTGAACGGAGTCTTTGTCATCTTTCCTTTGAGACAGGATTGACAAGTGGCATACGATTGATATTCGAACGGATCCAAATATCCTTCTGTATGTAACTTAGTCAATCTTCTCTCATTGATGTGACCCAGTCTACAATGCCATAAGAAAGTCTGATTGATATCTGGAGACTTTCTTTTGTGTGTATTCTGGACATTGAAAATCTGTGGTTGGTTTAATACGTATATACCATTGCTCAGTGTACCTGACCCAATCAGAACTTGATTAAGGTGAATGTTTACAACATTACTTACAAACGCAAATTCATAACCTTCTTTAGAAACCAAAGATACAGAAATGATATTACAAGTTGCGTTGGGTACAAAAAAACAATTACGCAAAACCAAAACATGCCCTTCTGACATTCCCAGGTGATAGTCCCCCACGGCTTTAGCATCCATGCTAGCTCCGTTCGCAACTCTGAGGGTCATGTCACCTGCCTTCAAAACCCTACGGTTTCTCAACGCCTGCAAAGAATTACAGATATGAGATCCTGATCCGGTATCCAATACCCAGGAAGTAGAGTTTATAGAAAGACAGTTTTCAATAACATACACACCTGAAGTTGAAGCCGCAACCTGCTTCAGTTCCTGTGTCCTGGCTTTCCAAGCCCTGCAATCTTTCTTCCAGTGTCCACTCTTGTGACAATAGAAGCATTCCTCTTTACCCACAAGCTTCCCCGCTATCTTTGTTGCCTTTTCCTTTCCCTTCGTTCCCACTTTACTAACACCGCCCCTTGGTTTGGCGGGGGCTTTCTTCCTCTTTCCCTTGGCTTTCGCCTTGGACCTAGAGGAAGAAGATCCTCCTACAAACAAAGCGGGTGTTTCCCTACCCTTCTGTAGGGTGCCCTCTGCGCTCCTCAGCATGTTGAGGAGTTCTGAAAGTTCAACTTCCTTTTCTTGTAAGTTGAAGTTCAGTTTAAACTGGGCGTAAGTGGGTGGAAGGGACTGGAGAACTAAGTCCGTATAGAGTTCACTATCCAACGTGGTCCCAAGTTCCGCGAGCTCCTCAATGTAGCCAATCATCTTAAGCACGTGGTCCGCTACCGATGATCCGACGGCCAACTTTGCCGAAAATAACTTCTTCGACACTTCGTATCTTGCGATACGAGACTGCTCTCCATACAGTTCTTTTGTATGAAGAAATATGGATTCCAAGTCCATATTCTCGTGCCTCCTCTGGTGATCGTTGTCCATAGAGGCAAGCACGAGGCACTTGGCCTTCGCGCAATCAATCTCCCAAGTCTTACGGATTTCCTTATCCGCGACGCTGGAGGTGGGACCTGGGACGGGGGGAGCTTTGGTGGTAAGAAGATACCCCAGCTTGTCGTAAGTGATTGCCATTTTGACATTCCTTAGCCAATCTTTGTAGTTTGGCCCTGTCAGTATGTTTTTATCTAGAAGTAACTTAAGTCCAGTCATTTCGATTTGGTCGCTGCAGGGGGAGAGAAGAAACACTTAGCACGATGCTCTTGCAAGTTTAGAATGGTTTTTAATTTGTCTAAACAGGATGGCTCCCACTGTCTCTCGAATCCCTCCTCAAACCACAAAGGAAGAATTAGCCGGGATCAATCCCACCGCACAATACTTGCTTAACCGTTCAGCCAGGCCAGTGTCGGTACTTCGAGGGAGGTTTTCCAACGCTTTCGTGAAGTTCCTTAATTTAAGAACCTCTTTTCCCTGGGGGCGTAGCCCCGCTAACACCTTTCTAGGCACCTACTAGGTTTATAGCATTGATCGTTTAGTGAGAAATTTCCCGAGGAGTAGCATATACTCACAGTAGGATCGGGATCCAAATATCATCGCGTGACGAAAATGAAGGAATCCTACCATAATCATCACACTCCAAATGGTATGCAAATCTAGCAAGTTTCAGTACTTATGAAACTCCCGATGTGGATTTTTGCCCCATGCTCTTATGACCTTGACTTTGGCCAAAATATCATAAGTCACATGTCAAGTTCTGCCCGTCACTATCCAGGTTAATTTGGATCCATCCGTGCCTACCCTTGACTTTGGCCAAAATGGCAGTACGAGTGTCCCAAACCAACGCATCTATCTATGCTACACATGAACACCCAATAGCTACCAATCACTATGCCTTGACTTTGGCCAACATACATAGCTTGAATACTATTGCCTATTCATGCGAAACGACGGAGGGCTACGAATGGTTTTGGTAAAACCGTGAACGTAGTGAACTTGATATAATCGATGGAACGAGATAGCTTTTAGAAGGAGTGGCTCAAGCTCCACATTTAAAAGTTAGTTTTGAAAAGAACCGAGTGGTTTTTCGAAAGTGTTCCAACGACTTTAGCTTGGTTTATTATCTTGCATTAGTTATTTTAATGCGTGATATTCTTGCATTAGTTCTTTTAATGCGTCCCATCAATTAATCCTACCATTGCAGAAAACAACCAAAATATGACGTACGCTTATGCCATTCGCATTCGCCACGGGGTCCCGTCATCACTCGTTAGGTTACTTTACTAACGACAGAGCGGGGGCTGGGCTAGCGCGACTGTAAAACATAAGCAACGCCTAAATATAAAGCAATGATAGACATTACAGATCACAGATGAATACATTGGATATACTAGCAATCCGCAATCCGTTCGAGCCTGCAACGAAAAGCGGATTACACGGTCGCGGTGAATAGCAAATACCCCACCCAAGACCCCTACGGGTGCGGCAAACTACCCGCCAAGAACCCGGTAGTTTGTGCACCCCTCCATGGGTCTATCCTAGGAGCAAAAACAGTAAAAAGAATTATACAATGACGGCTACAACCCCGACCCGGTTGTGCGGCCATACAAATAATATTATTACATCAATTTACATTTACAAATGAATGAAAGAAAAACAAAAGCTCATCTCATATCCACCCCGGCTATTCACCTACGACAGTCCAACACATTCATATACACATTCCAATATCAAACACAGATCACAGAGATGTATAACCCCAACTAATCGACTTATAGCGATTAGCCGACGTTCAATACATGCAAACATCACAGATATAACCATCATAGTCAAAGTGCAGTGAAGTTCGGAAAAAAATACGGAATTATAGGACCCCAAAAGTAAATTTCTGTTCTGGAAAATCTGGGCACTTATAACATATTTTAAAAATCCCAAAACCAACACAGAGACACACTGCACGAAACCCGATCACCAGAAGACTCCAAACGGCGGCGGATCCGCGGCGCTAAGAATAGGTGAGGCCGTGGATCCGCGGCGGTTCGAATGAATTAGGGGATCGTTTTTCTTGGGTGTTCACAAAAAACCCTGAGCCGAATTTAGGTGTATAACAAATCTTGTTTTGACCAGAAATTTTTTTAACAGAAACTAGGGTTTTGCAAAAGTTTGGTTTTTGGATTTTTTCGGTTCCAAACTTCGTTACACTTCACTACCAAGCTAGTTTAAGTTTAGTTAGTCTCTGATACCACTGTAAGTCCATGTTGCGACCCCCGGTTCTTACGGGGAGGCGGAAACGGTATAAAAATCAAATTTTTAGCGCATGGGGCAACATGGACTAACAAAGTCGGGATCTTTTCCTAAACTAAAACTAGCAAACAAGCTAAAGAGAGTTAGCTACTCGGAAAGATGGTTATACCTAAACTTGAACTCCTTCTTCTTCAAACTTTGTAGAGGTTGATGGTTCTCTTCTCGTCGCCTTCTTCCGTCGAAGATGGATCCACCTGAGGGTTCAACCTTCGGGCTCTTTCTCGAACTTTGAGTGAACTAGAATCTCCGGCTTGCTAAACCCTTGATCCTAGAGTGAGTAGAGAGTGTCTAAGGGGTGCTTTTCTTTTAAGGAGAGGGATTCTCAACACATGAGAAGGATTCTCCTTTGGCTAGAGGAAGAAGAAGATGAAGTGAGGAGAGAGAATGATTATGATAGAATGAGCTATTTTCTTTTGCAACCATAACTAAAAGAAAAGGAATTATCTAATTAATAATAATAATTGAAATGAGAATAGTTGATGGTTGTTTTGGAATGACCACTATCATACTTTCAATAAATGAGTGTAAGCATGAATCAAGGAGTATCCTTTCAAAGCATGATGGTGGTCAACATTCAACCATGGTCAACAAGTCAACCATGGTCAACAAGTCAACAAAATTAACCATAACAAAATTTCATTTAATTACTATTATTAATTGATATTTCATAAATCTATTAGGGTTTGGAAAATGACGACTGTCAACTGTGCATACGCACCCGTTCCGAAACCCTAATGAAAAACCTCATCCTCCGCCTCAAGCAACTGTGCATACACACCTGCATTCTCGTTCCGAGGAACAAGAATACCAAGATATAAAAGCAACCCCAAAACATATACCAGTATCTGGCTCAAACCAGAGCCCGCCAGTATAATCCGTCCGGACTCCAAACGTGCACAAGTGCGCGGATGAGAACGAACCCTGCCGCAAAACCATGCGACCTCTACTCTGTTTTGCCCAGAGGAGAATACCCTCTGTGTGGGACTCTAAAGACTCGACACTACGCTGGCAGTGGGTTTAACCACAGACCGCAAGCGGCACTAGCTGTGCGTAACGGTCCCCAGGTAGATGCCAACAAGAAGGCTGACGAGGTGAACCCCATCTGAACTCCTACTGAGTCTGAATGTGACATTCTCCGTACAGTCCGGTCTGTTCGTCTGATACATCGCATGTCGGGCCTAGGGGGCGGTAAAACGTCAGTCCCCCAATAGCGGTACAAGTCGTGTCGGAGTGAAGCCCAAAACACCCTGAGATAACACTGGAAGCCTACCAGTATATCTCGCTTGCCCTGGCCAGGGACTACTCGTGTAATGGCTCTCCTAGACACTGCGCGATGTCAACCCCCAATACCGGGAGAGACGAATCCTGTCTAACCGTCACTGCCTCCAAGTGCTTCGGGACTGCACCCAACCACTACCTGTTTGCACGACTCCTTTGAGCCGTGGTAGGGTAGTAGTCAAAGTACAGTGGGAACACACTCGAGGCGAAGTGCCAGTGTCAAGTCAGCGGACTAAGCTGTACTCATGTCACCTGGGAACTGATAACTGACAATAGGTATAATACCAACCTGTCAGTTCCCGACGAGTCCTGTCCAGTGTACTCGTAACCCAACGAGCACCCGTATACTATCTCCAGTACGACGTACTGATGGCTGTGGGACAGACCATCTCCCACACTGGGATGAGAAGCGCATACGCCAGTCTACTCCGGAGTATCGATGCCCTGTCTCGATAGTCCTGCGACTAGGGACCTGTATAAGGATGTGCTTATAGACTACCCAGCCCCCACTAGTATGACTGCCATCACAACGCTGGTAATCAAGCAAAGATCCTAAGGGCTCCACTAATGCGTATAGGTGATATCGCAAAATAAACACATGTACACATTGAAGTAGAAACAAACCAAGTAGCATACTACTATATTGAGCAAGATTGTTTATACAAGGTGAATATCCCAAGCTTCCATTAAGTAATATACAAACTAGTATGATACAGTAATGGCCTCTAGGGCATATACACTAACACTGAGCATGTCCTCAAGAGTCTGAATAGTACGCTCCGACTGACCGTCAGTCTGCGGGTGAAAGGCTGTGCTAAAACTCAATCGGGTGTCCAAAGCTTCCTGAAGTTTCTGCCACAATCGGCTGGTAAACTGGGTGCCCCGGTCGGACACGATGCAAGTCGGAACACCATGCAGTCGCACGATCTCACCAATATAAACCTGGGCGTACTGAGAAAATCCAAAAGTGGTCTTCACTGGCAGGAAGTGAGCCGCTTTCGTCAGTCGATCCACAATCACCCAAATAGAGTCATACCCTCGACTGGTCCTGGGTAGACCCACAATGAAATCCATGGAGACCTGCTCCCACTTCCACTCAGGGATGGGCAAAGGCTGCAACTCGCCGGCTGGCCTCTGGTGCTCGGCCTTGACTTGCTGACAAGTCAGGCATCTCGACACAAAGTCTGTAACATCCTTCTTCATCCCGTCCCACCAGTAAACCTCTCTTAAATCACGGTACATCTTGGTGGAACCTGGGTGAACACTGTATACTGATCTATGTGCCTCCTCAAGAATATCACGCCTCAGTCCCTCTGAATCTGGCACGCACAGTCGAGTCCCAAATCGAAGTATCCCCTGATCATCAATCACGAACTCGGAAACTCTGCCCTGCCGAATCTGCTCAATAATCTCTAATATACGGGCATCGCCGGACTGTGTCTCGCGGATACGGTCAAGTAACTGTGTGCGTGCTCTGAAATGGGCCAGCTGTCCCCTTGTAGGAGTAAACTCGAACTGCACTCTGCTATCACATAAAACCTGCCAATCCGCCGTCGACTGCATCTGTACTGCGCTCAAACAAGATAAGCTACCTCCGGGTCTCCTACTCAAAGCATCTGCCACCACATTCGCCTTGCCCGGATGGTATAAAATCTCGCAGTCATAATCCTTCACCAACTCCATCCAACGGCGCTGTCTCAGGTTCAGATCTCGCTGCTGGAAAATATACTTCAAACTCTTGTGGTCAGTGAATATCTGGCACGACTCACGGTATAGGTAATGTCTCCAGATCTTAAGTGCAAATACCACAGCAGCCATCTCTAAATCATGAGTGGGGTAGTTCTGTTCGTGTTTCCTCAGCTGCCGAGAAGCATACGCGATAACTCTGTCGTGCTGCATCAATACACAGCCCAGCCCCACTCGAGAAGCATCACAATATACCACGAACCCGCCTGATCCTGAAGGCAATGCTAACACTGGTGCAGTAGTCAGACGAGTCTTCAACTGCTGGAAACTGTCCTCACATGCTTGGGTCCAATCAAAAGGAACCCCCTTCCGGGTCAATCCGGTCAACGGTGCAACAATGCGGGAGAAATCCTGGACGAAACGTCGATAATAGCCGGCCAGACCTAGAAAACCGCGAACCTCTGTAACTGATACCGGTCTAGGCCAACGCTGAACTGCCTCGATCTTCTTCGGGTCCACACAAATACCGTCTCTCGTCACCACATGACCCAAGAAGTCGACACTGTCTAGCCAGAATGCGCACTTGGAGAATTTGGCGAACAGCTGATGCTCCCTCAAAGTCTGCAATGTGATACGTAAGTGCTGCTCATGCTCCTCCCGGCTCCGAGAATAAACCAAGATGTCGTCAATGAACACAATAATGAACTGATCGAGATACGGCCTGAATACACGGTTCATCAAATCCATAAATGCTGCCGGGGCATTGGTGAGCCCGAACGACATCACCAAGAACTCATAATGACCATATCGAGTACGGAAGGCAGTCTTCGGAATATCCTCCTTCCGAACCCGCAACTGGTGATAACCTGACCGTAAGTCAACCTTCGAGAAGAACCCTGCATCCTGGAGCTGATCGAATAAGTCATCAATGCGGGGTAGGGGATATATGTTCCGCACAGTAACCCGGTTCAGCTGACGATAATCAATGCATAAGCGCATACTTCCGTCCTTCTTCTTAACAAATAGGACGGGAGCACCCCAAAGTGACACACTCGGTCGGATAAGCCCTTTGTCCAGCAAGTCATGTAACTGTTCCTTTAGCTCTCTCAGCTCCGCCGGGGCCATCCGATAAGGCGGTATAGAGATAGGCCCCGTGCCGGGGATCAAGTCAATACAGAACTCAATCTCGCGCTCTGGTGGCAGACCAGGCAGCTCGTCAGGGAATACATCAGGAAACTCTTTCACAACAGGGACCTGGTCCAATGGAACCTCTGTGGAGCTAGTATCACAAACATAGGCAAAGAATCCCTGACACCCTTTCCTTAAGAGCTGACCAGCGCGAAGAGAAGAAATCAAGCTGGGAAGGGTAGCGCTACGATCTCCCTGAATAACAAGAACCGTCTCACCAGGAAAACTGAATCTGACTGCTTTTTCACGACAGTCCACGGATGCATAACAGGTGGCTAGCCAGTCCATACCAAGAAGAACGCCAAAGTCTAGCATATCGAGAAGAATCAAATCAACTGAAGAATCTCTCTCCCCAATACGAATGGAACACGATCGGTACACAAAACGGGCAACAAAAGACTCGCCCACCGGTGTAATAACGACAAGCGGCTGATCTAACGGAGAAGAATCGCGACCCAACCTCGGTGCAAAGTACGTGGATACATAGGAATGTGTGGAGCCTGGATCAAATAATACCCGTGCATCAAAAGAACATACTGGCAGAGTACCTGTCACGACGGCATTGGATGCCTGTGCATCCTGAGGAGTCAACGCGAACACTCGGGCCTGTCCACCACTAATAGCCGGCTGTCCTCTGCCTCTACCTCGGCCTCGGCCTCTGCCTCCGTCGCCTCGTCCTCTCAGAACCGGACCGCCACGCCCACGACCTCTAGAAGCATCTGACTGGCGTGGAGCATCATCAGGAGTAGGAAGTAGAGCTCTCTGACGAGGTGGTGAGGGTGGTAAGGTCACATGCGGGACTGTCGCCGCGCCCTGACGTCCTATGGTACAGTCTCTGATACGGTGGTACTGACTCCCGCACCGAAAACATCCTGGCGACGACTGCTGGGTCTGTGGATATGAACCAAATAACTGAGCTCGTCTCAATCCTCTGCCTCCACCATCTCCCGGAAATAATCTATCGCGGTGTCTACCCATCTGCCGCTGAGCTGGCATATCAGTACGGATCCTCTTCGGCCCAGAAACGACCGGAGTCTCAGAAATACGCTCCTCCAAAAGTAAGGCTGCATCCATCGCGGCTGCGTATGTATCAAAGTGCTGGGTGCCGATAGTAAGGAATAGCTGTGTATCAAGCCCTCGCACAAACCTCTTTATTCTCTTCTCTTCTGTGTCTACTAGGTACGGAGCATATCGAGACAACTGGGTAAACTGTATATCATACTCCGACACTGTCATCCCCGGAGTCTTGCGCAGAGACTCAAAACTATGGGCTCGAGCATCTCGGACACTCTCCGGAAGAAAACGGGCAAGAAATGCAGCTGTAAACTCGTCCCAGGTCATAGAAGGTAAACCTGCAGCTCGGCCTCTCTCTACTGAATCGTACTATGTCTGGGCAAGACCCTCCAGACGAAAACTCGCAAACTCCACCAATCTATCATCAGAACACCTCAACGAACGGCAAATCCGAGCCATCCTATCTAGAAATGCCTGTGGGTCCTCTGTCGCATCCGTACCGGTAAAAGCTGGAGGTCTCAATCTCATGAACTCCTGTAGTGAAACAGGGATAGTCTCCGTAGTAGCAGCAGGAGTGACCATCTGTGCAGCAGGTACAATCGTGGTCTGTGCGGTGGAAGGAACGTCCTCGGATCTCTGTGCCCGACTGGACTCAACTAAAGATCCCATTATCTGTCGCAACTCTTGCATGCCATCCTCTAATCTGGCAATACGGTCTGGATAAGGCGGATCGGTATGACCCTGAGGGGTAGGCGTATCATCCCGCTCAATCCTCGCCTTAGACGAGCCCGCTCGAATCTCATCCCTAGCGGCAGCCCGCTGAGCTCTCGTAGTCTTTGGCGGTATCGAAGCTGGAATAAGAAACAGGACTGATAAGAACATTGCAATTGAATCAAGGAATGCAAGGAATCGAGAAAGGAAATACAAGCAATAATGTCCTAAGGTCACTTAGGCGGAGTACCGTATCGTAAGTATGCCGCGGATCATACCCACGCTACGCCACTCTACTTAAGTCACCTACTCCATCTACCAAGATCGTCCTACACTCAGGAAGGTAAAACCAACGCTCTGATACCAACTTTGTCATGACCCGAAAGTACGGAACGTGACTGGCACTTAGATTACGAGACGTCTAAAGGCGTACCGTAACCTAAGTCAACCAAAGCCCAGAAAATCTAAACCAAAATCAAAAGAGAGTGAAGGAAAACCTTACATGAAAACGATTTGTAAATCAATTAAGTTGTGTATTGAACCCCTTTTTAAAAACATCAAAAAATTTCCGAAAATTTCGGCAGAGTCTCCCCTGTAAATTCTATCCCCCAAAATCGGTACAACAAGATATATAACCTGTAATAAACAAATGGCATCCCCAAGCAGGAGCTAGCTCTTCGCCCAAGGCGGATCACAACCACACGCAATATATAAGTAATATCAAGAAAAAGAGCATAAAAGAAATGCAAAATATCAGAAAACACAACGTCGGCTCAAGTGAGCTCGACCCAAAAGAAACCACATATATACAAATCTCTCAGTCTCATCACTAGGTCGCATATACAAATAGAAAATGGTAGATGGAGAATACTAGATACAATGATAGAGCAAAAAGAAATAAAGTGTGCTCGCAACCCACCTACGGGCGATGTCGCGAGTCTGAGCAAAAGGAGCTGATGATAAGATAGCCCGCCGCTACAAGGGTGACGGGTCCGACCTGCAAGACACTGTGGCACAACGGGGGTGAGTTGCCAGCTCGTGAGTAGAATATAACATCTAATAAGGCAATCGTAAGAATGCACGCAAATGCGTCACAGCATGTATGTTCAGATGTGATATAATACCTCTAGTATACATGCACATGTATGCAATGTCATTACTAAATCTTTAAGTGTTTTAAATGTTAAGAGTTCTGCATTCTTAACTTTAGAAAAAAAAGAATATCTGTATAATAGCTAAATACCATCAAGAAATCATCTGAAATCTGTTTCAAGCATCGACACCAAATATGAAATCACATCTGTCTCAATGTCTCACTGTATCAATGTCTCAAATATCGGGCTCCGTCAGTCCGGATCGGCCCATATCATCAAATCTCACGACAACGGTCGGTATCCTCCGGATATCCGCCGCGCCAGACATCACCGGTAGGTAGTCTTCCTCTGCCAGGCTCATCGTCTACAACTCGATCTTCTTGCCCCGGGGTACCATACCGGGCCCACCATGTACCCAAGACGGTTCATCCACTCCTCGAATCGGGTCTCGAAATCCAACAGAAAACATGAAAACTCATGGTGGACGACACATACATCACGAGAAAACCGCAACTTTGTTTTAAAAAATGATAAATACAAGCTTTTGTTAAATTCTTGCGGTTTTCCCCAAAAATCCAGAAATCACAGAAAAACTGAAATCCTCAAGAAAATCATAGTGTCCACATGTTAAATATGATAAATGTCTATGATATCAATGTATATGATGTGAATTTTGGATAGAATCTATGTAAATATGATGATAATGCGAGGTATAAGCAAGCTATGCAATTTCATATATCATGTATGAATGCAAGTAGCGATACTAAGTTAAACAGGTTCTATAGTGCACGTGGCATGGCAATTACCAAAGGCGTGTGTGTCACATGAATAGTGCGCGTGCAACAGATGCCAATGGTAATGGTGTTTGTGTCCTACGAAGTGATATCGCATAAGTATAGATGAATGTCCATGCAATCTAGTATACTGTTCGCTATAAAGGTATGCAGTGTACATGAATGGATAAGCTAGCTAACAATATAAATCTTGTAAAAGTAGGGTAATCCTAACTTGGGGGGGCGCATCGCGCCATCCAGACGATTCCCCCGTAGATGAATACATCTACTCACCTGAAATCCCCGCTAACCCGATCCGACCACCGCCTTGCCTTTACGTGCCGTGTCCGATGTTTCCCCGACCGATCCTATATTTGCACAACACCAAGCATAAGATTACAAAACCTAAAACGATGCAAGTCACAATATACAATTATTAACACCATATTTTAGCTTATAAAGACTCATAATTATGAAATTTACCTAATTAAATTTGTATTTATCACTAATTTAATGTATTTAAAAAGGCTTAAAATAATAAAAAAATAATTAATTACGATTTTTTTTTATTTAACTAGATAATTATAAGTGACATTTTAGTGACAAAATTATAGTAATATCTTATCTAAATTTTGTATAATTAGGTCTACAATGAAAAATACCTATTTTGACTTTTTACGGAAAAAGCCGAAAAATTAGCCGATTACCGAAAAACTGCCTAAATGATTTTCGAAGGGTTACACCCCGTATCAGTATAAACATACCCGCATTTGTATTATGACCGAATACAAATGCATCTGAGACAAAGATATTATATCTACACAGTATAATACTCGGATCCGGCTTAAACCAAAGCCGACCAGTATTATCTGCCCGAAAAACGACACGCGCGAAAACGCACGTGCATTTTCCGAACCCTGCCATAAAACTATACGGCCTCTACAACGTTTCGTCCGAACTTGGGAAAGTGTCTGTGGGGGACTCTAATGACTCATCAATACACTGGCACTGGGTATAACCTCTAGCACGTCAGAGGTACGAGCTGTACGTAACGTTTGCTTATGTATTGATTGGAAGGGAAGCTGACGAGCGAACTCATCTATAAACCCTACTGAGCCTGACAGTGACAATGTATATATAGTCCGGTCCGTTCGTCTACAGAGTATCGCATATCGAGTCTAGGGGGTGGATAAAGTCAGGCCCCTAATAACGTGATAATTCATGTCGGTATGAAGTCCATCACCACCTGAGAAACCACTGATCCAAATCAGTAATTATCCACTACCTTGGCCAAGGATTTCTAGTGATGGCCACCCGTGCACTGCGCGACATCAACCCCTAATACCGGGAGAGACGAACCCCCGACGATCCGCTCACTTGCCTCCAATGTGGCTCGGGACTGTACCCAACTAAAACCTGTTTGCACAACTCCTTTGAGCATGGTAGGGTACTAATCTAAGCACAGTGGGAACTCACATGAGGTAAATGACGATCTCAGGTTGATGAACTAACCTGTACACATGTCACCAGGGAACTGCTATCTGACGATTTGTATAATACCAACTAGCATGTTCCCGGCGAGTCCTGTCCGGTGTACTCATAACCTAATGAGCACCTGTATAAATCTTAGGTGATCCAACTGACACCAGTGGCTTGTGAGACCGGCCACCGCCCCTCGTCGGGGTCTCGACTGTATACAGTAGTCTACTTTGGAGTATCGATGCCCTGTCTCAAAACTCCAATGACTAGGGACACGTTTAAGGATGTGCTTATAGACCCCAGCTTCCATGTATATGATCGCCATCATACTGCTGGCAGTCAAGCAAGAATCCTATGGGCTCTATCATCATGCAATAGTGAACTAAAGCATGTATACGATGATAAAGTCAAACCAGATAGCATACTATCATCTCGAGAAAGACTGTCATATCGGTATAGGTCCTGCCTCAATCATTGCAATCACGTACCTGCGATCCAATAATTGACTTTGAGGGCACTATCTCCAACAACCAATGGCAAAGTCGGATGCATCACACATAATCTAAAATGGGTGCGTCCAGTCAGGTGAAGAAAGAACGGGAGCAGAAGTGAGTGAGCTTTTTAATGACTCGAACGCAGTCACACAGCTCGAGTTGAAGTCGAATGGCGTGTCCTTGGCCAGCAAAAGAGTCAAGGGCCTAGCAATCATGCTAAAGTCCTTGATGAACCGTCTATAGAAACCGGCATGGCCAAGGAAGGCTCGGATGTCTCTGACGCATCTGGGAGGAGGGAGATTGGAAATGACCTCAATCTTCGCTTTGTCAACCTCTATGCCATTTTGCGAAATGATATGTCCTAAGACAATACCTTCACGCACCATGAATTGGCACTTCTCCCAATTCAAAGTGAGGTTCTTGTCCTTACATCGGGTAAGGACAGCGTCGAGATGCAGCAAACACTCATTGAAGGAATCGCCGAAGATGGAGAAATCTTCCATGAAGATCTCCAGGAATTTTTCCACTATGTCTGAAAAGATTCCCATCATACACCGCTGGAAGGTAGCGGGCGCATTGCATAACCCAAAGGGCATGCGACGATATGCAAACATGCCGAAAGGACAAGTGAATGTGGTCTTGTCTTGGTCTTTTTCGGCGATGGGAATTTGATTATAGCCGGAGTAGCCATCAAGAAAGCAGTAGTACTCGTGTCCGGCCAATCGTTCAAGCATTTGGTCAATAAAAGGTAGCGGAAAGTGGTCCTTCCGCGTTGCGGCGTTGAGTTTTCTGTAATCGATGCATACTCGCCACCCAGTTTGGGTGCGAGTAGGGACTAACTCGTTCGCCTCGTTAGTGATGACCGTTATGCCTGATTTCTTGGGGACAACGTGAATGGGGCTAACCCACTGGCTATCAGAGATAGGGTAAATGATACCACTATCCAGACACTTTACGATTTCCTTTTTCACAGCCTCCTTCATGACTAGGTTGAGTCGCCTTTGTGGATCCCTGGCTGGTTTGGCATCATCCATCAGATGAATGTGATGTTCAATGATCAGGGGACTAATCCCCTTGATGTCCGCCATTGACCAGCCAAAAGCTTGCCTATTGCTGTGCAAGACCGTAAGAAGGGCTTTCTCTTGCTCTGGAGCTAGAGAAGCCGAGATGATAACAGGGAGGGTCTCGTTCTCACCCAAGTAAGCGTACTTAAGGTGAGACGGCAAAGGCTTGAGTTCGAGCGTTGGAGGTGAAACGATTGAAGGCAAGATTGGTGAAAAGGTCTCGAACTCAAAGGATTCCAGCAAAGGTTCAAAACGAGTGTAAGCGACCGAGTTGGATGATTCAGGTAACTCATCCGGAAATTTGAAGGATTCAAACTCGGGTGGTGAGTGGCTAAGATCGTTCGAGAAAGTGAAACACTCGTAGTCTTTGTCGGGCGCAGAAACAGCAGCAGGTTCGAAGAGGAACGCACTAGGGGCGTTAAGGTTGTCGTGATCGAACAGAAACTCCTCGAATTCACACTCTTCCGAGGTGATCTCCTGGATTGAGCAAACGTCTAGTATATGAGCATTAGGTTCGGAGGGCTGATTCCCCAACCTAAAAATGTTGAGTTCAATTGTCATATTTCCAAAAGATAGGTTCATCGAACCATTTCGATAATTGATCACAGCATTTGAGGTTGCAAGGAATGGGCGATCGAGTATCACCGGAATTTGATTCCGGGGGTTAGCTACAGGCTGTGTGTCTAAAATAATGAAGTCAACGGGGAATATGAAGTCCCCAACCTTGATTAACACATCCTCTAGCTCACCCCTAGGATGGGTGATCGATCGGTCGGCCATTTAGAGAGTGCAGTGTGTGGGTTTCAGCTCTCCTACACCTAGTTGCTCATATACTGAGTACGGAAGTAGGTTAACACTGGCACCAAGATCTAATAGTGCGTGGTTGATGTTCTTATCCCCAATGGTAAAAAAAATCGCAGGATAGCCAGGGTCCTTCCGTTTTTGAGGTAAAGATTATTAGTTATATGTATGCCCTAGAGGCCATTACTATACATAGGATGTATATTGTAGTGGATGGTTGGACATATATAGGGAGGACTTTCTTGCTCGACATGATAGTATGCTATCTGGTTGCACTTTACCTTAACGTGTACACTGATTGTCTCTCTGTTACATGTTGGTAAAGCCCTTAGGATGTGTACTTGACTACCTGGACTATGATGCGGATCATACTAGTGGGGACATGGTAGTCCATAAGTACATCCTTCAAGGTCCCTAGTCGTGGGTGTATCGAGACGGGGCATCGATATACCAGAGTAGAATAGCGTATACCTTCTCGACCCATACAGATGGGCGATGGATGATCCCATATCCATTTGTGTTTGACATCAGAGATGATATACGGGTGCTCAGTGGAGACTGGGTACACTGGACGGACTCGCCGAGAACTCCCAGATGGTATTATACCTTACGTCAGATGGCAGTTCTTTGGTGACACTGGTACAGGTTAGTCTGTAGACCCGAGATCGTCATAGAGTCTTGTGTGATTCCCACTGTGCTTTGATTTCCACCTTACCACGTCCAAGAGGGCGTGCAAAACGGTGGTTTTTGGGTACAGTCCTGAATCACATGGAGGCAATGAGTGATAGGAGGGGATTCGTCTCTCCCGGTATAGGGAGTTGATGTTGCACTGTGTTCGATTGGCTATAACCGGAAATCCCTGGCCAGGGTTGCTGAGATTTACTGGTAAGTGTTACCAGTAGAATCTCGAACTGTTATAGACCTCATATCGACACGACTTATCGAGTTATTGGGGTCTGACGTTTACCACCCCTAGGAGAGATATGCGACATATCAGACGACGAGACCGGACTGTACGGTAAGTGTTACTGGTCGGATTCACAGGAGTGTGAGCGGGCTTGCTCGTTGATCTTCTGATCGCTCAATACCCGGGTGGCCGTTATGTTTAGCAGACCGCTTGCGGCTTGTGGGTGTTTGATATGATCATCACCTACTGCCGGCGTATTGACGAGTCTTTAGAGTCCTATACAGAGGTTTCCTGGCTCAAGCGAAACGAAATAGGAGCGCATATGAGATATGTGCGGGACCGAGAATAATGCATGTATGTGATACCGTATTCTATTCTCGCGATGAATGCATCGATTGGTTGTATGCGATATAACCTAGTTATCGAATCGAGGATTGATTCGATAAGTCGATACATTGGATATTAGTCGGTCATATGCGATATGACCGGATCGTTAAATCAAGTGTTGATTTAATGATTTAATGTATAATTATATATTTGATATATCACTTTACATTAACTAGTATTTGTTCACTTATGATGGATTTTCTCACTTGATGTGCACATTGTATATATGATATAGTTTTGTGCACTAGTTTGTATCATGTTTGATGATACATGCAAACTTGGGAGTGTATGATTAAACCATGATTAGGTTAATGGTTAGGGTTTGATTTACTTATTTATTTATTCTTTTCATTTATTTTTGGGGCAAGAAATAAAATGGTGATTCTTTTGTTTTTAGTTGAAGCTTCTTGAAGCTTTGAAAAGCATTGACCATTTTGTTTCTTTCCTTAACCCTAACCATTTCCTTAACCCTAGTTTATTCTCTACATGTGTTTATCTAACCCTTGGTTGCAATATAATAGATATCACTTCATTTTCTTTTTGAAAACAATTCATTCTTTTCTTCTTCTTCTTCTTCTTCATGAAGAAAAGAAGAAAGCTTTCTTGAAAAATTCTAAGTGATGAAATCAAGTGAGAAATCCAAATTCAAAGTGAACCCACTTCCTATTTCTTCATCTTCTACCACTTGCCATGTTGTATAGGGTGTTTTCTTCACAAGTTTCATGATCTAGTGAAGATGGAGCTTGAGTTAGAGTTGCCTCGACGTAGATCATCTTCGGCATCGAAGTCAACGACCTAGTCCGCTCATTTCTCCAACAAAACCATCGCTATAGTCCGGGATCCCGGTGATCGCAGCGAAGGGACGTCATCACGGAGCTTAAGAAGTGGTGGACCAGATCTACAAAGGTTGTATTTCCATTCACTTTAGAGTGAAGTTGTGTACTTGCTTGCTTTTCGCCTTTACCTCTAGTTAAAGATCTAGCATTAGGGTTTCTCGGCATATAGTTTTTGAATTTGGCATGGTTGATGCCTTGTGGAACCTCTTAAGTGTGCCTAGAAACCCTACAGTGGTATTAGAGCCTAGCTAGAGCTTTAGGTGAAGTGTAGACGATGTTAGAAATCCGATCGAACCCCGAAACCCTAACTCAAACCCTTCTCTGTACATTTTCTGTAACTGTGGATTTTTCCTAATTAAAAATAGCCAAAAAATTCAGCAGGGTGTTTTGGGAATTATTGTGAAGCACGTGCGTTTAAGTCCATAAAAGCGCGGCGGAACCGCGGCATGAGCATGGCTCATGCGGCGGTTCCGCGGCCGTATGGGCACTTTATTCTCTTTAGTTTGCACAGTAATGTCCCACTCTGATTCCTGATTCTTCTGGATATTTTTAATTCATATTCCACTGTTGTGTTATCTGGGGTGTATTGGGGATTCGATGTTTCGATCGGAAACTTTAACTGCGTCTATGTGTTTTTCTGGATATTTTTTGAATATGTTAAAAAGTTTGACCGGATATAAATACCCAATTTTTCCCCTGCCGGAAAATTTCCAAGTGTTGGATTTTTTCCGTAGTTTGAGAACGTTCTGAGTAGTGCAAGTAATGCGATGGACCCTCTAGAAGACAACAAACCTTAACTCGATTATGTGACCGTCTTGAACTGCCCTTTGAACCTTAGGGTTTGGGGCAGTACGGCGTGCCACATGTGAGGCGTTGGCTTGACCCTTCTACGGCTGGACCGTTGGTACTGAGGCATGAAGTGAATGTTTTTTAACTTATTTCATGTGTTGAGTTGTTTCGGAAAACTTGGGTGTTTGAATGTTCGATCGGAAAGTTTAACATTTTCTATTTATCTGGAATGTGATACAATATTTGGAATCCACAAGTAGTTATGAGATAACTGATTTGAATGTTATAAACATAGCACTTTAGTCTCACTTGATCGGTTGCCACGGAATTTTGATGCAATCAAAAGTCCGTCGCAATCACGTAGCGTACGCGGATACTCGTCGGGTAAACTTAATAGGCAGCTACACCCCATAGCCCCGACCAAGTGACTGTAGGGGAACCCCGTCGCCGAAAGCATCCGTCCGGGTGCTCGCGGCAGCGGTGTTCCACCTCAGTGCACTTCATCGACGGCATCGGGGGTGCGGCCGTCTACTAAAGTTTGCGACGAGTTTTCGGTCAGGATGCCGGGAATCTTATTGAATTGCCCGACTAGATATTGAAAAGAGTTTTCGATAAATGAGACTAAAATGCGGGGTTTATAATTGTTAGGCATGCGATGTCTAAGGAATTCATTTGATTAGGCATGCGATGTCTAAAGAGGTTGCGGATTCCAACTGTTGTAGTTTTACACTTTCTTTTCTGCGACCGTAAGTGTAATATGTGATATCGCCGGTTTCGTTGATATATGTCAACGAAAATTGGGATGCGCATATTTACTTACGTTGATGACATGTGATGTTATGTGTTGCTGGATATGTTATATTGGATCGTCGTGTTTGAATAGCCGGTTTTTTTTTTTATGTGAGATGAGTGTTTTTCATTTTCATTCATGCAGAAACTTTTATGTAATATTCTTTTATTGGGGCACTTCCACGTTGCGGAAGCTGTCACCGTTGATGTATATTATTTACTTTTCCGCACTAGGATAGACCCAAGGAGGGGAGCACAAGTAACCGGGTTCTGGAGTCCAGTGGGAGACTAACTCGAGGAGTCGAGTCCGGGTCTCCTAACTCTAGAATTGGTAGGGTTGCTTGCCGCTCTCGTAGGGGTCTAGGGGTGTGGGTTTGGCTATTCATTGCGACCGTGGAATCCGTGTTTTATACTGGCTCGTATTGAAAACACGGACGTCCTAGTATATCCAATGTTTCATATGATTCTTCTGCTGCGATATCTGTGATGTGATCATTTGATATGATGTGATAGATACTGTATATAGTATATATGATATATTATATAGACGTTACTTATGTTTTACACCCGTGCTAGCCCTGCCCCGCTCTTCCGTTAGTCACCTAACCTAACGGTGCACGAGGGGACATCGAGGCGAATGCGGTTGGCATAAGTGTACGTCGTATTTATCTGTGATGTTTAGGTGACTTAAATGACGGGACTTCATTAATATGATTAATGAAAGTAAAAGAAACCTAAAGATGTTGTGGAATCGAATTTCAAAAAAAAAAATTAAAACAGGTAGCTACAGTTCTTGCTTTGCACAGCGGTATAATGATATATCCTGCACCTTATTCGATGAGGAAAGGGCCGACGATCCCTTCACCGGGAGTGACCCCTTTAGCAATAACAGGCAGATGCTACACACTCGGTTTGTCTTTTGATAGCTTCTATAGTTTCTGCTTTGCACAGCGGTATATATGATATATTCCGCACCTCATTCGACGAGGAAAGGGCCGACGATCCCTTCACCGGGAGTGACCCCTTTAGCAAAACTAGAAAAGCCTAAAAAACACTCCATTTTAAAATCATTTGATTCTACAACGATATCAAGTTCATTACGCAATAGGTTTTCATAAAAACCTGTCTTAGCCCTCCGTCATTTCAGATAAGTCCTACATAGTATTCATGTTACGTTTGTTGACCTCCGTCAAGGCGTAGTGTGCGGTAGCTAACTAGTATTTATATGCTTATGCATATGATGCAGATTGGATTAGGGTAGTCGTGCGACCTTGTTGACCTCCGTCAAGGGTCGTGCGGGTGGGTTTGATTCAATCAAGAAATGACGGGTTGAACTTGACTAGTAGCCTATGGTTTGTTGACCTCCGTCAAGGTCATAGGGTGCTAGGGGCAAAATTATCGGGAATTTCAAGTGTTGAAATTTGCAATGAGATTGCGTACCTTCTATGAGATAGTTGGATCCCGATACCCACTGCGAGTAAGAGTTACTTCTAGGAGAGTTTTATACATTACAATTAGCCGATCAAGTAGGTGTCTAGAAAGGTGTTAACGAGGTTACGCCTCTGGGAAAACGAGGTTTACTGTAATTAGGTCCGTGCGAAAGCACGGGGAACCTCCCTCAAAGTACCGACACTGGCCTGGCTGAAAGATTGGCGAACTTATAGTGTGTAATTAATCCCGGCTAGTCTTTCCTTTTAGGGTTTGAAGGAAGATTTGATAAAAACAGTGGGAGCCATCCTGATTAGATAAAATAATAACCAATCTATTCTTGCAAGAGCGCACGCTGAGTGTTTTCTTCTCTCTCTCTCTCCAGGTAGCGACCATATCACGCCTTAATCAAGATAATAATATGGATGAATTGACCGAACCCGCTTGTTTTACTGAGCTGGGGAACATTGGTCCCGCTCCAACTTATAATTGCTATAAGACAGAGCAGGAAATTGGGGAATACCAGGATTCCCCTGCCGCCCAAACGAAGAAAGTGCATATGATGCATCTCCTTCAGGTGCGTTCATTACAAGAACTGTTTCTCTATCCTCTACGTCCTGGGTATTTGATACCGGATCAGGATCCCAGATATGTAATCTGTTACATAAGGCTACAGAAAGGTAGAGAACTGAGAATGGGTGATAAGTTTCATGAGACAGAAAACGGTGCAAGTGTTGCAGCCAAGTCTGTTGGTCACTGTCACCCTGTATTCCAAATACATTGATTCTGAACGAATGTTATTAGATACCGAACCTGATATACAAAATCATATCAGTCTCTTTATTAGTAAAGAAATGATAAAATTTTGTATTGTTGGATAATATTTTGAACATTTCCTATATCAAAAGTTGATCGGTTCAGGCACGTTATCTAAAAGCATTGATATTCTAAATCAAACTACAGTTCTTAGTATACGGAACACACACAAGAGGAAGAGTTCAGACATGAACAAATCCTTCTTAAGGTATTGTAGACAAGGTCATATCAATGCGACCCGACAGGCTGAAGTTACATTTAGATGCATATTTAAATCAGTTTGAATTTACATCTTGTGAAACTTACCAGTCATGTCATAAAGATAAGATGACCATAGCTCCGTTTACTGGAAACAGAGAAAGAGTTAGTAAACTCTTGGGACTGATACATGATGATGTATGTAAGGTCCCCTGTCTACACATGCCAAGACCGGTTCTTTGTACTTCATTACATTCTCTGATGATCTCTCAAGATTCAGACATATGTTCTTGTTGAAACACAAGTCCGAACCTTTTGAGATATTCACAGAATATTAGTTAGAAGTAGAGAACCAAAAACCGGGTATAAGTATTATGTCCAATGATAAGATCAGGGAGGAGAATACTTGAGCACGGAAATCCTGGACTATTCTAAAGGAGAATGAGATTCTCTTTCAGCATTACTCCTCCGTATACACCATAGTACGATGGTATATCGGGGTGGAGTAATTGCACCCTATTCGATATGGTGCGCTCTATGATGAGTACTACTGAGTTACCTGTTTCGTTTTGGGGGTTATGCACTTGAGAAGTTGCATACCTATTGAATTAGGTTCGAATCAGATCACAGCCTACCACTCCATATGAGATATGGTATGGGAAGAGCCCATGTCTTAAGCTAGTTAAGATTTGGGGTTGACCGGCCTATGTTTAAAAGCAAAATCCGGACAAGCTCGAGGCGAGGTCTGTAATGTAGAACTGGAAAGGTTCCATCTATACAAACTACATCAGATGATTTGATAGAACCAAAGGATTCAATAGTTACCAACGAACCTCAGCCTCTCCGCCGATCTAGTAGGGTTCCTCACCCAACTGAGAGATACTTCGGTTTCTCTATGACAGTGGGAGCGGGGATTGCATCATGAGATGATGACCCAACTAGTTTCGAGCTGGCCATCAGGAGTAAGACTCTATAAGAATGGCTGGATGCTTTGTGATCTGAGATGGAATCCTTATACACCAACAAAGTATAGACTTTGGTTGCTTTATCTGAAGGGTTAAATCCCCATCAGGAGCAAGTATATCTTGAGAAGATTACTTGGTGTACATGGAAAAGTTGAGACTTTCAAAACTAGACTTGTTAAAGGTTTTCGTTATTGACCAGGCGTGGATAATGATGAAACCTTTTCCAGTGGCTATGCTTAAGTCCATCCGGATCCTACTTGCTACGGCTACATACCATGACTACGATATCTGGCGGTTGGGTGTCATGACTGCTTTTCTAAAATGATGTTTTAGAAAAGAGCGTCTATAAGTACACAGCCAGAGGGCTTCGTAGACAGTGGGAGCAGCGGAAACGTGTACAAGATACTTTATAAGATTAAAGTAGGCATCGCGGAGTTGGAACATCTGTTTTGATGAGATAGTCAAAGAGTTTGACATCATAAAAATGGTAGATGAACCTTGTATATACAAAAAGGTAGTAGGGAGTATGGTGGTGATCCTCGTAGAGTACATGGATGACATACTCTTGATGGGGAAGGAGTTTCCTATGCTACGCTCGGTCAATCTCCGCTTATCACAAGGATTCTCCATATAGGATCAAAGTGATACCTCCTAAATCCTGAGTTATGATCTATGAGATAGAAGTAATTGGATGTTAGGATTCTCACTAGTTGTAGTGAGATGGTATCAATCGATCCTGGGGAGAATCACTGGAAAGGTTCCAGGGTGATAAGGACGACTGAATGTCAGTCACAGGCATTGTCTTTACCCTCAGTAAAGGGACGGTATGTTGGAAGAGTTCCAAGCTAGATACCATGACATACTAGACGATTAAAGGCAAGATACATCGCTACTTAACATGCTACCAAAGAGGCTGTCTGGGTGTATATTAGTTCATGAGATGAACTTCGTTCCTCCCTTTGTGAGACAATGGAGTTGTGGCTTATGCCTAGGAACGCCTGTCCCATCAGTGATCCAGACATATTCTAAGGCAGTATCACCTGATCATGGAGATGGTTGATCTCCAGGGTGATCGAGGTTAGGAGAACAGACTCAGAGGACAACACGGCGGATCCACTCACAAAGGCCTTTTCCCAGAGAGATACTTTTATGGGATGGTTGAGTATGAGATACTACAACCACTGCTATCAGATGACCTTAGTGCAAGTGGGAGATTGTTAGTTATATGTATGCCCTAGAGGCCATTACTATACATAGGATGTATATTGTAGTGGATGCTTGGACATATATAGGGAGGACTTTCTTGCTCGACATGATAGTATGCTATCTGGTTGCACTTTACCTTAACATGTACACTGATTGTCTCTCTGTTACATGTTGGTAAAGCCCTTAGGATGTGTAATTGACTACCTGGACTATGATGCGGATCATACTAGTGGGGACATGGTAGTCTATAAGTACATCCTTCATGGTCCCTAGTCGTGGGTGTATCGAGACGGGGCATCGATATACCAGAGTAGACTAGCGTATACCTTCTCGACCCATACAGATGGGCGATGGATGATCCCATATCCATTGGTGTTTGACATCAGAGATGATATACGGGTGCTCAGTGAAGACTGGGTACACTGGACGGACTTGCCGAGAACTCCTAGATGGTATTGTACCTTACGTCAGATGGCAGTTCTCTGGTGACACTGGTACAGGTTAGTCTGTAGACCCGAGATCGTTATAGAGTCTTGTGTGATTCCCACTGTGCTTTGATTTCCACCTTACCACGTCCAAGAGGGCGTGCAAAATGGTAGTTTTTGGGTACAGTCCCGAATCACATGGAGGCAATGAGCGATAGGAGGGGATTCGTCTCTCCCGGTATAGGGAGTTGATGTTGCACTGTGTTCGATTGGCTATAACCGGAAATCCCTGGCCAGGGTTGCTGAGATTTACTGGTAAGTGTTACCAGTAGAATCTCGAACTGTTATAGACCTCATATCGACACGACTTATCGAGCTATTGGGGTCTGACGTTTACCACCCCTAGGCGAGATATGCGACATATCAGACGACGAGACCGGACTGTACGGTAAGTGTTACTGGTCGGATTCACAGGAGTGTGAGCGGGCTTGCTCGTCGATCTTCTGATCGCTCAATACCCGGGTGGCCGTTACGTTTAGCAGACCGTTTGCGGCTTGTGGGTGTTTGATATGATCATCACCTACTGCCGGCGTATTGATGAGTCTTTAGAGTCCTACACAGAGGTTTCCTGGCTCAAGCGAAACGAAATATGAGCGCATATGAGATATGTGCGCGACCGAGAATAATGCATATATGTGATACCGTATTCTATTCTCGCGATGAATGCATCGATTGGTTGTATGCGATATAACCTAGTTATCGAATCGAGGATTGATTCGACAAGTCGATACATTGGGTATTAGTCGGTCATATGCGATATGACCGTATCGTTAAATCAAGTGTTGATTTAATGATTTAATGTATAATTATATATTTGATATATCACTTTACATTAACTAGTATTTGTTCACTTATGATGGATTTTCTCACTTGATGTGCATATTGTATATATGATATAGTTTTGTGCACTAGTTTGTATCATGTTTGATGATACATGCAAACTTAGGTGTGTATGATTAAACCATGATTAGGTTAATGGTTAGGGTTTGATTTACTTATTTATTTATTCTTTTCATTTATTTTTGGGGCAAGAAATAAAATGGTGATTCTTTTGTTTTTACTTGAAGCTTCTTAAAGCTTTGAAAAGCATTGACCATTTTGTTTCTTTCCTTAACCCTAACCATTTACTTAAACCTAGTTTATTCTCGACATGTGTTTATCTAACCCATGGTTGCAATATAATAGATATCACTTCATTTTCTTTTTGAAAACAATTCATTCTTTTCTTCTTCTTCTTCTTCTTCTTCATGAAGAAAAGAAGAAAGCTTTCTTGAAAAATTCTAAGTGATGAAATCAAGTGAGAAATCCAAATCCAAAGTGAACCCACTTCCTATTTCTTCATCCTTTACCACTTGCCATGTTGTATAGGGTGTTTTCTTCACAAGTTTCATGAGCTAGTGAAGATGGAGGTTGAGTTATAGTTACCTCGACGTAGATCATCTTCGGCATCGAAGTCAATGACCTAGCCCGCTCATTTCTCCGAAGAAACCATCGCTAGAGTCTGGGATCTCGGTGATCGCAGCGAAGGGACGTCATCACGGAGCTAAAGAAGTGGTGGACCGGATCTACAAAGGTTGAATTTCCATTCACTTTAGAGTAAAGTTGTTTACTTGCTTGCTTTTCGCCTTTACCTCTAGTTAACGATCTAGCATTAGGGTTTCTCGGCATATAATTTTTGAATTTGGCATGGTTGATGCCTTGTGGAACCTCTTGAGTGTGCCTAGGAACCCTACAAAGATTGGGTGAGAGCATCACTCACAGCACTAGCCAAGAAAACTTTCTTGGGTACCTGAGATTTCCTCTTTTTCGTGCACAAGTCCTTTAAGATTTTCGCATAAGACGGGACTTGTTGGACAGCATCTAAAAGGGGAATGTTGATGTTAACCTGCTTAAACAACTCCAAAATCTTCTCCATTTGTGGATTTTGTTTATTGGACCTCAACCGGTTTGGAAATGGAACGTTTTTAAAATTGGTTGAGTCCAATGCTTGTGGAGGAGATTGTGGATTTGGAACAGATCCCAGAGCTGGTGTTTTCGTGGAGTTAGAAGTGGGTCCGTTCAGAGAAGAAGAAGAAGAAGAGCCTTTTGACGAATGGAGAATCGGCTCAGAAGACGAAGCAGGAGAAGAAGAAGAAGAAGAAGAAGCGGCCGGAGTGTCATTATCCTCAATTGTTGAGCCAATGTTGTTGTGCAGCATCCTTCCCGATCTCAATGTAGTCACGGCACTCACATTATGGTTCTGTTGTTCAAGAGCAACATGTACATTATGTGGGTGACCGGGATTTGGGAGTGGTTGAGATGGAAGCTTCCCATTTTCTCGCTCGCTTAACGCCGCATTCAGCTGTGCAATCTGGGCTTCGATGGTCTTGATGCTTTGCCCGTGTGCAGCAGTGTGTTGCACCAAAGACTGAATAGACGACTGGATGTTGGCGGTGGATTGTGTCGATTGTCTAACGAACGCCTCCAGACTTCGTTCTAGCGAGGAAACCTTATCGTTGTTTGACGGAACAAAGTTGTTTTGCGGAAAAGAATTGTTGGGTGTAAAGTTGTTCGTCTGATTTTGAAAAGGTTGGGGTTGGAAGGGCTGCTGAAACTGATGTTGAGTTTGTTGTTGCGCTTGTTGTTGCGGAGGAGGGGGCCTCTGGAAATCGTTGCCTTGGAATTGATACTGATTCTGATTCCAGGAGAAATTGGGGTGGTTCCTCCAACCGGGATTATAAGTGGAAGAGTATGGATCATTTCTCGGTCTTTGCTGAAATGCAGCATTAACCTGATCCTGTCCTTGAGATGGTGGATTGTAAGGACACTCTTCGGTTAAGTGAGAAGGATCGGAACAACAAGCACAAATGGTACGAAGGGGAAGAACAGGGGCAGGAGCAGGAGATGAAAATTTGCTCTCTATCGCTTCAAGTTTTCTCGTTATTGCAGCCATTTCAGCTTTCATCGCAATAGAGACATCAAGTTGGTGAATTCCTACCCTAGACTGACCAGTAGAAGTGGAGGAAGAAGAAGAAGAAGTTGGTCTGGTGCTCTCCCATTGAAGCGTTTGTTCCGCAAGGTCGTCGAAGAATTGCCACGCTTCCTCGTCAGATTTTGATAGGAAGTGGCCCTGACAAATGGTTTCCAACAACTGCTTGGTTGCTGGGTTCAGGCCCTCGTATAAGGTTTGGCAAAGTTGCCATTTCTCGATACCATGGTGAGGGCACTGAACAAGAAGGTCTTTATACCGGTCAAAGCACTTCCAGAAGGGTTCAGTACGAAGCTGAGAGAATTGGTTGATTTTGTTACGGATCCTTGCAGTTTTATGATTCGGATAGAATTTCTTGAGAAACGCTTTCACAAACTCGTCCCAACTGGTTATGAAGTGGGAAGCGGTGCTATACAGCCATTTTCAGCAAGATCGTACAAAGTGAACGGAATGACCCGTAGCCGTATAGCATCGTCCGACAGCTGGGTGGTTTTCATCATGGCACAAACGTTTTGGAACTTGTTGATGAAGATATAGGCATTTTCGGATTCAAGCCCATGAAATTTTGGAAGCATGTTAATGAAGTGGGGCTTAATTTCAAAATTATCTCCATTGGCCGGTGGAAGGAAAAGACAGGTGGGAAGTGAAGAACGGGTGGGGTAGAAACGATCCTGGAGCGCGATTCGCTGTGGCGCTACAACAGGCGGTGGTGGTGGGTTATTCGCATCCATAGGAGGTCGAATCAATCTCGGGGGAGTTTTAGGGATGTTTGGATTAAATCCTGACATCGCGGAAGAAGAGGTTGGAGATGGTGAAGGTGAGGATGTATGAACAGAATTCCGGTCAACGTCGGAGTTGGCCGGCAAAGGTAAGGGTGAATGAGGCGTGGGCAGAGTTTCGACGTCTGAGTCGATCGCGTAGTCGGTAGCGACTAACGTAACGCGGACTAGGCGGGCGCTGGTGTCCCGAGTCCAAGCGGACATACACTAAACGAGTTTAGTATAGTCAAAGCGGAGAAGGTGAGGGTAAGAAAATGTCAATGGAGAAATACGATGGGTGGTGGGTGAAAAAATGGGATTTTGGCGACAAAGGGCAAGTTTTTATAAAAGTTTTTGGTTTTTTGTGTTTTTTTTTGTGTTTTTTTTTAGAAAGAGCTTTACAGAAATATGTACGGACTTACGGCTTCAAACAATCACAAACAAAATATGCACAATCACACCTAGATCTAGGGTCACCTAGGTCAGCTAGACAGCTCCTAACTGTTCCAAAGGGCTAGAAATAGGACCTCAAACCGCCTCTTCTTCGCCAATTGCGGCAGGTAAGTGCCAGGTAAGTAGGAGGCTCCCCACTACGTAAGTAGTGGTCCTAATTAAGTAACCACTTGCCTTGGACACACTTGCCTAGACACCGCAAAGTCAGGATAGGATAAACGGCCGATGCCTGTAACTAGTCCTCTGTCCTATTGAGCGCGAAGTCCTTAGGGCTGAGTCTAGTATTTTTTAATTAAACAATGGTCAATGCATATGCTTTTTGTGATTTCTGGGGTCCTGGGAAGGGTGATGAAATCCCCACCCAATCTGGATTGGTTTCAAGCCCCTTAAGTCCGTATTAATAAATGCAAAGCAGTAACAATCAACTGCAATCAATTTTTATTTTTTAAGCGCGGCGCAAAGAATCCTGCACAAGAATAATTTTATTGGAAGGGGGAAGAGAGTTTGCGCAAAGAATGCTGCAGAAAATACAGTTCAGTGGAGTTCAGAGGAGTGGGGAAGAGAGCAGAAGGACTCACAGTGATTTTGAGTTGATGAGGGCACCAAGTGGCCGCGGTTCCGCGGCCTAAGCCTGCTTATGCCGCGGTTCCGCGGCAAGAATGGAGAGTTGGGACTTCAGTTTTCTGGTGTGTGCTCTGTTGGGTGTCCTCTGCTTGTTTGGAGCTCCTGAATCTTGATTTGCTTACTGGATCATCTCCAGAATTTTACAGTAGACCGTTGGCTCCGTCTTGATCCGTCGCGGTGTAGCCGCGAGATATGGGTCTAACTTCCCACGTCTTTGGCACTGAACTCGAGCTTCGTTTTATCCTGCAAACTTGCACAAAAACTAATCAAAAATAACAAGATGATTTTTTTACAATGTATATTTTTTTTTGTTTTTCGGTTAGATTTATATTCATAAATTAATTCGAAATTACACAAAGAAATAAACTACCGTCTCCCCGGCAACGGCGCCATTTGATTGTTAGAGTTTTTGCGTGGTTAGTTAATTACCGCAATCAATACGGTTTCGCTTGTAGCTAGCCGGTTGAGTACGGGTCGTCCGCAGGGAGATGAGAATCTTTTTCTATGTGCTTTAACAAGTTAAGTCCAAATGTCCAGATTTGTTTTGAGATAAACTATGTGCTAAAATGATATGTAAAGAGAGCTTGTTAGGGTTAGGATTAGGTTAGTTTGAGTTAGGAGTCGCTCACTTCTTTCGTTGCCATTCTTAATATCGGTGTTACGGTAATCGGCAACAACGGGGATTAGCACGACTAGGAAGGAACTTGCGAGTATAAGCTAGGCTTTCCAACGCTTAAGTTCTTCCTTTTGGTGCTTGTCCGTCCGTTCTTGGCTCTTAGCCTTAACTTCCGGTTAATTCAACCACAACCGGTCTCACTAAGGAATCACCGCTATCATGTAGGATAGGGTGCCGTAGGGAGCGGATTGTGGTTCAATTAACGGGAGTCCGAATTAAGATGTTGGGCAAGGAAAGAGTGAGAGAGATTTCCTTCTCTCAAACTTTCCTTATCCTACCCTAACAACTTAAGAAAACTACTCACCCATTACAAGAAAAAGGAAAATAAAACAAAGGAGAAAGATAGAAAGAAAGAGGTTAGAAGATTACAACTAGCTATTTGCGACCTCACCTCGGCAAGGATCAAGCGTAAGCATTATTGTTGTTTAAGGATAAAGAAAAAGAGAACAAGAAAGAAACAAACAACAAATAACAACAACTAGATTAGAAAAAGAAAAATACAAGCAATTATAATTAATAATAAGACAAACATGGTAACCAAAAGAACTCTTTATTCATCCTTCACTCACAAAAGCTCACTACAAGGTTTTAATGGAGAAGAGATGAGAAGAGGAAGAAGAACAACAACATGTATTCTAAAACCTAAATACAAGAATAAGCACCCCTTACTTGGCAATGTTCTGGCTATTTATAGGCTGGAAACTGAAAACCTAGGGCAACATTCAGAACTAAAATGGAATGACCAAACTGGCCCAAAAAAGTCTTCATCTGATGAGCCTGTACGGCCGCTGATCCGCGGCCTAGACCCTCTATTGGCTGCGGATCCGCGGCCATATAGAGGAGTTGGCTTCTCGGGCTTTGTGGGGTTCCCTGGTCTGCTCTTGTCTGTAGTTTGGCATATGTTTTTTCTCAGAAACTCTTCACAATTTTTCCAGAATTTCAGCAGATCAAAAGGTGATTTGATGTGGATCTTTTGCCATGATTTTTCTTGAGCTCCGCGTAGATATGTTGGATCTTGTGTTGCCATTGAGCTTTGTGCATGAAAATGACACCGATTTGCCATTTTGTCCCTTAAACTGGTGTGCGGCAACATACGGATAGAGAGCGGAGACCCGTGTTTTATCTGTGGTTGGCAGTAATCCGGAATTTGTCGTGCTATTCCATGAATTTCACTGTTTAGAGCTGAGAACCTGTATCCTGCAATTTACTAGCAAACACGGCTCAAGAGTACCTACCGATAAGCAATGTGATAAAAATTGGGCGGTATAAAAATGCAAAAATCTGATATGAACAGGTCACATTGATATGACCTAGTTTATAATACCTCAAGAAGGATCCGTTCATTTCTGAACTCTTCCTCTTGTGTGTGTTCTGTACATTAAGAACTGTAGTTTGATTTAGAACATCTATGCTTTTAGATAACGTGCCTGAACCGATCAACTCTTGATATAGGAAATGTTCAAAACATTATCCAACAATATAAAATTATATCTTTCTTTACTAATAAAGAGATTGATATGATGTTTTATATCAGGTTCGGTATCTAATAACATTCGTTCAGAATCAATGTATTCCGGTAATACAGGGTGATGACTGCCAACAGACTTGGCTGCAACACTTGCATCATTTCCAACTCTTGAAACTTATCACCCGTTCTTAGTTCTCTACCTATCTGTAGCCCATGTAACAGATTACATATCTGGGATCCTGATCCGGTATCTCATACCTAGGACGTAAAGGATACTAAGAAAACAGTTCTCGGTAATGAACACACCCGAAGAAGATGCATCAGCATGAACTTTCTTCGTTTGGGCGGCACGGGAATTCTGGTAATCCCCTATTTCCTGCTCTGTCTTATAACAATTATAAGGTGGAGCGGGACCAACGTTCCCTAGCGCAGTATAACAAGCGGGTTCGGTCAATACATCCGTATTATTATCTTAATTAAGGCGTGACATGGTCGCTACATGGAGAGAGATAGAAGAAAACACTCAGCGTGCGCTTTTACAAGATTAGATTGGTTATCAATTTATCTAATCAGGATGGCTTCCACTGTTTTAGTCAAATCTTCCTTCAAACCCTAAAAGGTAAGACTAGCCGGGATTAATTACACTCTACAAGTTCGCCAATTTTTCAGCCAGGCCAGTGCCGGTACTTTGAGGGATGTTCCCCGTACTTTCGCACGGACCTAATTAAAATAAACCTCATTTTCCCAGGTGCGTAACCCCGTTAACACCTTTCTAGACACCTACTTGATCGGCTAATTGTAATGTGTAAAACTCTCCCAAGAGTAACTCTTACTCGCAGTGGGTATCGGGATCCAACTATCTCATAGAAGGTATGCAATCTCATTGCAAATTTCAACACTTGAAATTCCCGATAATATTTTACCCCTAGTGACTTATGCCCTTAACTATGGTCAACAAATCATAAGTACTAGTCAAGTTCTACCCGTCATTTCTTGATTGATTAGACCCACCCACATGACCCTTAACTAAGGTCAACAAAGTCATATGACTGTCCTAATTAATCACATCATATGTTATATAGGAAAACATCACTCAGCTACCGTACACTGCGCCTTAACTATGGTCAACAAATGCAGCACGAATACTAAGTACTCGATTTCCTAAAATGACGGAGGGTTACGACAGGTTTTTAAGAAAACTCTTTGCGTAATGAACTTGATATCGTTGTAGAATCGAGTGATTTTAAATGGAATGTTTTTGAGGCCTTTTCTATTTTTGCTAAAGAGGTCACTCCCGGTGAAGGGATCTCGGCTCTTTCCTCATCGAATAAGGTGCAGGATATTTCACAAATATCACTATGCAAAGCAAAAACTATAAAAACAATCAAAAGACAAACCGAATTTGTAGTATTTGCTAGTTTCGCTAAAGAGGTCACTCCCGGTGAAGGGATCTCAGCTCTTTCCTTATCGAATAAGGTGCTGGATATTCTACAAGGAATACCGCTATGCAAAGCAAGAACTAGAGCTATCAGTTTTTAAACAAGTTTCTACAACATCTTTAGGTTTCTTTTATTTCATTAATCTCATTAATGAAGTCCCATTTTATTATGCTTCACAAGCATCACATTTGAAACGAAATCAGCAATATAACATATATCTCATATATATAATATAAACATTCGTCTCAGGCAGTAATACGATCTCATCACAGAACATTACAAAAGAAGAACATATATGAAATATTGGATATACTAGGAGGTCCGTGTTTTAATACGAGCCTGTATAAAACACGGATTCCATGGTCGCGATGAATAGCCAAACCCACATCCCTAGACCCCTACGAGAGCGGCACGCAACACTGCCAATTCTAGGGTTAGGAGACCCGGTCTCGACTCCTCGAGATGGTCTCCCACTGGACCCTAGAACCCGGTTACTTGTGCTCCCCGCCTTGGGTCTACCTAATGCGGAAAAGTAAATAATATACAATGGTGACATCATCCTCAGCCCGGAAGTGCCCCAATAAAAGAATATTACATACAAATGAATTTTACATGAATGAAAAAGAAAAACTCTCATCTCACATAAAAACACTGGCTATTCAAACACGACGATCCAATATAACATATCACAGCAACACATAATATCACATATCACCAACGTAAGTAAATATGCGTATCCCAATTGTCGTTGATGTATGGCAACGAAACCGGCGATACACCATATATTACACTTACGGTCATAGTAAAGAAAGTGTAAAACTACAACAGTTGGAATCCGCAACCTCCTTAGACATCGCATGCCTAACCAAATGAATTCCTTAGACTTCTCATGCCTAACAATTATAAACTCCGCATTTTAGTCTCAATATCGAAAACTCTTTTCAATATCAAGTCGGGCAATTCAACAAGATTCCCGACATCCTGATCGAATGCTCGTCGCAAACTTTAGTAGACGGCCGCACCCCTAGATGCCTTCGACGAAGTGCACTAAGACGGAACACCGCTGCCGCGAGCACCCGAACGGATGCTTTTGGCGACGGGGTTCTCCTACAGTCACTTGGTCGGGGCTATGGGGTGTGGCTATCTATTAAGTTTACCCGGCGAGTATCCGCGTACGCTACGTGATTGCGACGGACTTTTGATCTCATTAAAATCTCGTGGCAACCGATCAAATGAGACTAAACTGCTAGATTTATAACATTTAAATTAGTTATCTCATAACTACTTGTGGATTCCAAATATTGTATCACATTCCAGATAAATAGACAATGTTAAACTTTCTGATCGAATAAACAAACACCCAAGATTTCCCAAATAGCTCAACACTTGAGCGGAGCTCAAAAAGTATCCATCACATGCCACAGTACCAATGGTGCAGCCGTAGAAGGGTCAAACTAACACCTCACATGTGGCAATGCCGTACTGCCCCAAATCCTAAGGTTTAGAGGCGGTTCAGACGGTCACATAATCGAGTTAAGGTTTGTGTTCTTCTAGAGGGTCCACCACGTTACTTGCATTATTTTCAGGAAGTTTCAGACTCGAGGAAAAATCCAACACTTGAAAATTTTCCGACAGGGGAAAAAGTGAGTTATTGATATCCGGTTGAACTTTTTAACACGTTCTAAATTATCTGGAAAAAACTTAAACGAAGTTAAACCTTCCGATCGAATCAACGAATACAAAAGATCTTCAAAATAGTCAATACTTGAGTAATATTAAAAATTCCCAGAAGTATGTAAAAGTACTTACGGATGTTACTGTGGAAAAAGCTAACCTTAATACCCCTATACGGCCGCGGAATCGCCGCGCAAGCAAGGTATTGCCGCGGTTCCGAGGCGCATTAATGGGATTAGTGGCTAGTTTTTCACAGTAATTCCTATAATACCCTGCTTAATTTTCTGAGTATTTTTAATACAGAAAAAATCAACATTTTAAAAAATTTCCAGAGAGGGGGTAAAATGCAACGTTTCGGGGTTCGATCGGACTTTAAACTTCGTCTAGAGTTCGCCTAAAGCTCTAGCTTAGCTCTGATACCACTGTAGGGTTACTAGGCACTGTCACAAGGGTCTATAAGGAATCAACCATACCCGATTTAAATTTTAGACGTGCCGAACAACCCTAACAAAGATCTTAGACTAGAGATTAGACGAAACAAAGCATGTATACAACTTAACATCTAAGAGTTAGGGATTGCAACCTTTGTACTCCGTTCCTTCACTTCTAAAGCTCCGTGTTGAGGTCCCTTCACTGTGATCATCGAGTACCCGGACTCTAGAGAGGCTCCATGAAGAGAAAGCTTCAAGCTTGCTTCCGATATTCGATAACAAAGATGATCTACCTTGAAAAAACTCAAGCCCAAGTTTTTTCTTCACTAATCAAGTATTAGCAAAGCAAACACCCTAATCTAAGTGGCTAGAATAGATGAGGATGATCAAGTAGGAATTTAGCTCTCATTTGTTTTCAATTTCTCACTCATTTTCATCACTTTGCAAAAATCTAGAAAGCTTTTTCAAGAGGAAGAAGAAGAAGAATCTTTTTGTGATGAATAATGAAAAGTGTGTGAGGTTAGAAATGCAACCATGGGTTAAGAATGATAAGTTAACCCATGTAGAGAAATAACCATGGTAAAGGGATTGGGTTTGGTTAAGAAATATCAACAAAAATATCTTTACAAAATATCTTTGCTTAAAACAAAAGCAAATTTCTAGAAGCTTCAAGAAAGCTTAACCCTAACCGAAACCCTAACCATGTTTAAACTCCACAAAACATGTTGCATTTGTAACCTTAATTTGTTACAATATTATATATCACATATACAATATTTATTGTAACAAAATAAAATAATACAATTAACATATATCGCATATATATCAATGTATTACCCGAGTGAGAAAATGAATCTTTAAGTGAGCATATATTAGTTAATGTAATTTAATATATCAAATATATAATTATACATTAAATTATCGAATCAACACTTGATCCGATAATCCGTCTATTTCAGAAATAACCGACTAATATAATCTGTAACAGTTCATCGAATCAACACTTGATCCGATGATCCGGCTATATCACATATACCCGACCGATATCTCATATTGCAAGAATCTAATACGGTATCACATACACGTATTGTTCTCGGTTCCGCACATATCACATATGTGCTCCTACTCCGTTTTGCCCGAGCCAGGAAACCTCTGTGTAGGACTTTAAAGAATCGTCAATACGCCGGCAGTAGATGATGATCATATCAAACACCCACAAGCTGCAAGCGGTCAGCTAAACGTAACAGCCACCCAGGTATTGAGCAATCAGAAGATCAACAAGCAAGCCTATACTTTCTCCCGTGAGTCCAACTAGTAACACTCCCGTACAGTCCGGTCTCTTCGTCTGATATGTCACATATCTCGCCTAGGGGTGGTAAACGTCAGACCCCAGTAGCTTGATAAGTCGTGTCGATATGAGGTCCATAACAGATCGAGAAACTACTGATAACACTTACCAGTAAATTTCAGCAACCCTGGCCAGGGATTTCCAGTTATAGCCAATCGAACACAGCGCAACATCAACTCCCTATACCGGGAGAGACGAAACCCCTCCTATCGCTCATTGCCTCCATGTGATTCGGGACTGTACCCAAAAGCCATCTTTTTGCACGCCCTCTTGGACGTGGTATGATGGAAATCAAAGCACAGTAGGAATCACACAAGACTCTATGACGATCTCAGGTCTACAGACTAACCTGTACCAGTGTCACCAGAGAACTGCCATCTGACGTGAGGTATAATACCATCTAGGAGTTCTCGGCGAGTCCGTCCAGTGTATCCAGTCTCCATTGAGCACCCGTATACCTTCTATGATGTCAAACACCAATGGATATGGGATCATCCATCGCCCATCATATGGGTCAAGAAGCGCATACGCTAGTCTACTCTGGAGTATCGATGCCCTGTCTCGGTACTCCCACGAATAGGAACATTTGAAAGATGTACTTGGCGACTACACTGTCCCCATTAGTATGATCTGCATCATAGTCCTGGTAGTCAAGTACTCATCCTAAGGACTTTATCAACATGTAACATAGAGATAATCATAGTACATGTTAAGATAAAGAGTAACCAGATAGCATACTATCATGTCGAGCAAGAAAGTCTTCCCTATATATGTCCAAGCATCCACTACAATATACAACGTATGTACAGTAATGGCCTCTAGGGAATACATATAACTAACATGACATTCATATGAAATTAACTAATATGCAATAACATGCAGCTATCATATCATATCCGCCCCGACGCATAACGCCATACGGCTGATTTCCCCGTAGATGTTAAATCTACTCACCGATGGTCTCGAGCTATGAAAATTCGACCACCTGCTTCCCCTTGTTCGCAGCGTCCGAAATCCTCGCTTGCGACGCTATAATTTCACAAACACACAAATAGTGCAAACATCTCAGAAATCGACCAATATAACGTAAAACTACGTTTTAAACGACGCACCAACACTAAACTAACTCACGAGTGTCCGTTTAGTGGTTAACGTGCATAACGATACCACAAAACCAATCTAAGTGCAGCAGCTGCACCAGATCACGATTCGTGTCGCAAAACGTAACACGCGGACTCAAAACACTAGATTATAGTTAAACGATTCCAGATTTTTAATACTGCAATTACAAAAAAAGTAAACAGTACCAAACACCCCTAAAACACAACAGACAACTACCCATAAAAAACCCAACACCCATCTCTCCTCTACAGCCGACGTCGCCGGATTTCGTCAAAGGGGTCGCCGGCCGAAGCCGGTGGGGGTGGTGCTCGTGTCTCAGGTCGTGCTCCAGGGTCACTAGTACATCACTACAATTTTATTGGTTACTCAGTAAAATTTCCAGATCACAGCAGTTCATAGAGGCTCTAAAAGACACTAAAAACACACGATATTGCACTAATCGATACTTTAAGTGTTCTACATTACAACCAACGAGCTACACAACATAAAAACTCCTATTTATCAGTGTAGGGATTATACCTATCAACCTTTCTCACAAGATTCAAGCTTTCCTAGCTCCAAGTGATCAAGAAGGCAAAAACAAGACTTGGGGTATTTTTGTGATTTATTTTGGAATTTTGGTGATTTATGAGCTTGGATTGATGCAAAAATGGAAGGGAAATGATCAAAAGCAGAAGAGGGAGGAAGGATCTCGGCCAAGGGAGGAAGGGGAGGGTTTGTGTGGAATTTCCTAGCTATTTCTCATCAATAAATGCACATAAATGCATTCACATGCACATGCATGCACCTCATTCATTCTTTTCGTTTTCTTTAAATTTTAATCCTAATTTCCAAACAAATATCTAGATACTATGTGAAGGATTTTGGGTTTACTCAAACTTAATTGTTGAAAAGATCACTTAAGAGAAATTTCCCAAAATGTGAATACCGTATTAAAATAATATTAAAATTGGGAAGAATTCTATCTGAACAAAAACTTCCCATATACCCCCAAAACTTGCGCACTAGCTTTATTTTAGCTAAACTAGGTGTTGGCAAGTCTATATGGTCGTTTGATCACAGTCGGGTTAAAACGGAAAATACCGACAATTTAACCCTAAAACGGGAAAAAAATTCACATAACCATTTCTAAAATGTTATATTTCAGGTCTGGAGTTGAAATATAAAAAGATGCGACTTTCAGTCTAGTTATCAAATCAATTTGAGTTTAAATGATTTGGATCTATGAAACTGTATTTATGATTATTTTAATCTAAGGGTATAAAACAGATTTTATTTTTCTAGGACATTAAAGAGGGGTAACTTATAGAGCATATATCGTGTCGATATATACATTTATGAGTCTAGGATAGAGAAAAGTTGTAGGGCTGTCAAATTGGCATCCATAAACCAAAAGTTTGTCGCAAACCGAGTTCTGTAGTGCTGGAAATGATGTTTTGAAAAACAGTGTTCAGATCAGGACAGAATCTGTCGAGACTTGACACAAATTTAAAAGGCAGAAATAAAATATTTCCGTTGGTTTTCAGAAGTAGGGTTGAATTAAGAAAAGGTACATCTTTCGATCGAGTTTTCAAAGGCATTTGATTCCACTCAATTTGGGTCTCTGAAACGAAGTTATGAATTTTTGAAAATAGATGTTAAAAATAATTTTCAGGACTGCCGAAAAATAGAGACTACGAGAACTGTAAATCTAAACCCTAGATCGTTTGTTTTGAAATTTTTTACAGCGCTCTTAGAAATTGTATATTACTCTACATAATGTTTTAGAATTTCCAGCAGACGAAATTAATTTCTAAAAATTATTTTAGAGATAAAGGTGTTTAAGATCGTATTTGAAAGAGACGAAACCATAGTATTTATTTGTAAAGTTTTCTTTTAAAACTAATATAAATAATAGAAGAAAAACAACAAGCAATTAAGTGAAGGAATACATGCGAGGCAAGCATGTGGATTGGTCGTGAAACATACGCTAAGATATGTAGGTGTAACGTTTTGAAAATCGTTTCGGTGAAATTTCGAAAAAACGGTAAAATAAGGGGGTTTTCTGTAAAAAGTCAAAATACAAATATTTTTATTATAAAATTAAATATACATATTCTAGCTATGAAATTGCTAGTATTTGGTGTTTATTTAGCCACTGGTGAAATTTCAAATTTTCTGAAATTTTTTCCGAAATTAATTATTTTAATATTATTTAAAGCCGGTAAGAAAATATATTAAATTAGCGATAAATACAAATTTAAATGGGCTAATTTTAATCCTTAAAATCATGTTGATTAAAATCTAGTTGTAATATAAATTTTTAGTATTTTATTTCAAGTTTTAATTGATTTATTTTATGGAAAACAAAAATATAGTTATTTTGAACTAAAACTTGCAAATATGGTATTGTGGGGGGTTTTTTTGCATAGAATTTTTTTGTAAAGTCTCTCACACTCACCCTCACTCCCCTTGGCCGGCCCCACACTATTGTAGCAGCCCAAGAATTTTATTTCCTTCCTTTTGTCCTTAAATCATGTGAGAAATGGGTTTAAATAAGGTTTTTATATATAGTAAAGTAGGTGGGGGTATTATGGTAATTTGGGAGGGGCTTTGACTTGGATTCTTTTCCACAACTCCCCCACACCTCTCCCCACTCCCTCCTCAGCCGAAATTCCTGCAATAAACAGCCCCAAAATTTTCCCTCTCATTTTTCTTCTAAACTCATCAAAATTCCATCAAAATTCCATTTAAACTTCACAATTTCAAGCCCATCCTTCATCCATTCTTCTTAACCTTTCTTGCATGGATTTTGGATGCTAGGAGGCCATCTTTGGAGTCAAAATTTCTTGCTAGATCTCTAGATCTAGAGGTATAATTCTTACCCATTTAAATTCTTATGGTTAGATTTCTTTAAATGAGTTGTTTTAGTGTTAATATTGGTGCTATTTTCATCTAGGATCTTCAAGAGAATGGTTTGAGTTAAACTAGGGTTTTTAGCACACCATTATTAAGTTAATTATTCTATTTTGCTATCTAGTATTTTAGACAAACCAAATCAAAGAGTTTAACTTGCTTTTTGGGCTTCAAATTAGTGCTAATTTAGTGTTTCATGTATAATTTGGGTTGGATTTTGTTAGTTATAAAATTCAAGAAAGGGTTTGAATGCAAGTTAGGGTTTTGTGAAATTGGTGTATGGTTGTGTAATGTATTAGGCTCTTATGGCTTGTTAAAACAAAGTTAGTAGCTAGTTGTTAATTGTTAGTTTAAAAATTATGATAATTACGCTAATTTGCTACTAGCTATTTAAAATTGGTTAAATAATTGGGTTAAAAATGTAATTATGTTTTTATGACATCATTAACATTATTATGAGTCGTTTAATATCTTAGGTTATGCAAAACCAAGCTTAAATGTTGAATTGTGAATTTTTTTTAAAAGGTGTTAAAAATTGATATTTTTGCAAACTAGGATTTTGGAATTTATGCAAATTGATGAGAATAAATTATAGGAATGGTTTATATGACTTTGTTATGATATTTAGTGAATATTGTGGATGCTAGATTCGTTTATACATCGAGTTTTGTAGTTAAACGGTGATTTGTGCTTGCTAGATTTTCGGAAAAATGACTTTTTAAGTGAAATTGGGGTTTTTGTGAAATTTAAGCTATTTTATATTATAATTAGTGCTTGTAATTGTACAAATGAGTGTGTTGAGAGTTTTCTCGATGGTTTGGCGTTTGTACGCCGACGTCGAGGGTTTTTGGGTCGATTTGTGAAAACAACCATAGGTTTTGACCTATGTGGGATTCACGTGTCGTTTTTGGGTCATGAGTCGGATTTTAATGCGATACGGTGCGTTATGATATGTAGGTAACCCATGTGGACTTCGAGACGACAAGCAAGCGCGTGGCGACATCGGCACCGGCTAGCGAGGACCAGGTGAGTAGATTTATATCTACGGGGAGAAGTCGGGTAGATGGCGTATAGCACCCCCGCAGTCCGTGGTGGTGTATACGGATGCGTATACACACCAACAGTTATTATATGTTATTTGGGATTAATAACGATGTTTAGGATGGATATTGGTGTGTTGGATTATTTTAGTGTTGCGAACCCTAGGATAGTGTTGCACTACACATACACACATACATACTTGCATACATTCCTTTTTACATGTGCTCATGGAACTCTTTATAATTATGTGTTCACATGGGTATGGGACTATGTGTTCACATACGGATTTGAGGATGATACTTGGGATTGAGCTGAGTCGATGAGGTTTGTTTTATGGTTGTGATATCGGTGATATGGCAGGATTCGTACTTGAGGTACGTCCTGGTGTTATAGCGGATCTTGGGGCGGCGATACGGGTGAATAGTGTTATAAATAAAATGGTCGACATGTGATCATGATATGAGGCATGATATGCTAGGGTATTGATATTAGGCCGTATCGGGCGATGTATACCCTTGATGATGATATGTGCTGACGATATCGGTTTGTACGAGATTGTCGATCAGTAGTCAGATCATGAGTATATTGAGGATATTAGTATTGTACTAGACATAGGTCAGTACCCTAGACTATGATCTTGAATAAAGAGGATACCAGAGGAATGGTGTGAGGAATATGATATTGACCCGTACCCAGATTTGGGGATGCCGTACGACGGATTTACGTACGAGCTATATCCTGATGATTGATCCGCAATCTTGACTTGGGATGTCTGATTGTAGATATGGTATCGGATATGATATTATTGAGGCGGGATCACCGACTAATATATATACAGGTATGTATATGGATCGACTCAGATGTTAGGCGGTTTCCTTACCTGTAGTCTAGCTTGTTAGCTTATCCCTTTAGTTTAGTTTAGTTGTTAGATTAGATTCGATTCTTACCTATTTCAAAAACTAACGAATCGTGGGTATTTTAAAAGACAGCCCAAAGGATCCTACGGATATTTCAAAAGACGTATCTTTTCATAAAAACACCGTAGCCCCTATTTTCAAAACCCCATGATTCGTGTTATTTCAAAAGGCACCATTTGTAGGACTTATATTAGATTAATGCAGATTAGTTACAGTTGCGTCTAGTATTCAGCTCCCGCTTATTATTGTGGTTCGCTTCGCATCGCATACTTATGTTATAATTTCTTATTGCAATGTTGATATCATATTGTTAGGACACCAGCACCATTACCGATGATGCGTATGTACCACGTACACTTACTTGCCGGCTCACACACATCTTCATCGGTAATTGCCATGTCACGTACACCTTAGAAAATATTATTGCTTGACTTAGCTTGTTAGTTAGTAATTTGACATGATATTAGTGTACCTGCCTTATATGCCAGCTTAACATTGTAGTTATTACTTGTCACTTCATGCATACTGTTATTCATTGTTATGCCTATATTCATGGTTTTACATGATATTGATGATTTGGATTCAGATTTCCATGAAATTTTCTGGATTTGGGGGGAAAACCGCAAAACTTATATAAACTGATTTCTCTCTTTTTAAATAAAAAGTGTGGTTTTTCCCATGATGTATGAGTCGTCCACCATGAGTTTGCTGATGAATTTCGAGACCCGATTCGAGGAGACAGATGAACCATTTCGGGTACATGGTGGACCCGGTAAGGTACCCCGGGGCAAGAAGCGCGTGATGATGACGATGTGAGCCTGGCAGGGGAGCACTACCTACCGGTGATTTTACCCGACGCGTCGGATATCCGGAGGATACCGTCATGGTCTTGAGATGGATGGTAGGGGCCGGTCTGGACTGACGGCGCCCTAGATATTGTGATTGAGACATTGAGATTTCGAGATATTGTGGTACAGAGACTGTGATACAGAGATATCGATATATTGGGATTACGTTTTGTGCCGATGCTAGGCACTGTTTTATGCTGATTTCATTGTGATACCTCATTTTAAAAATACAAAGGAAATCTCACTAAATTATGAAAATAGTTCTTCATTTACATGTATTCTATTTCCATGCATTCATACCTCATTCATATGATATATTGCTACCTGAGGCACTGACACGGGCACATGAGATTACACTCGGGTTAGATATTTACCCTAGCCTTGTTATAGGTTGCATATTATATATATAATTGAGGATATATTATGATCTTTGACCTAGGTTGCGTTATTTATGCGATTTCTTTCCGTAGATGTTTTTCTATTCACGAGTTGGCAACTCACCCCCGTTGTGCCACAGTTCTTGCAGGTTTCGCCGTACAGGTTTCATTACGGTTTTGCTGGCACTACTTCCATTTCCGGGTGATTTGCTAGTAGGTGGGTTTATTTGTATCGTACCCCCATTATATATCTTGTATATCATTATTCTGTTGTATCTAGAAGTTCCATCAACCAAACATGTATTTATTTGAGATAGAGACCAATGATGTTTATTCTCTCGACCTTAGAGTCGCGCGTTGTATTTCTGTGGTTTTCTTGTGGTTTTTGAGTTTCCTTTTGAATTTTGATCCTCGCCCTTGGCGTTGTATATTATATTGCTTGTGTGGTTGTGACCGTCGATTGACGAAGAGCTAGCTCCCGCTTGGGGATGCCTTTTTATTGATTTCGTATACTATTCATGTTGTATCCCATTTGGGGGCCAGTATTTACAAAGGAGACTCTGCCGAAATTTTCAGGAAATATTTGATGTTTTTTTTAAACGCATAATTCGGCTATGCTATTAAAACTACTTGATTTAAATTGGTTTTCCATCACTCTACTACTTTTCTTGGTTTGGATTTCTGGGTTTTCGGTTTACTTAGATTACGTACGCCTCGAGACGTTTCGTAGTTTAAGTGCCGGTCATGTTCCGTACTTTCGGGACGTGACAGTAGGGTTCCTAGGCACACTCAAGAGGTTCCACAAGGCATCAACCATGCCAAATTAAAATTTTAGGTGCCGAGAAACCCTAAGATAGATCGTTAACTAGAAATTAGGCGAAACTACAAGCTACTAAACTGCTTTAGTACTAAGTGAAAGGGGCTACAACCTTTGTAGATCCGGTCCTCCACTTCCTTAGCTCCGTGACGATGTCTCTTCGCTGCAATCATCGGATCCCAGACTCTAGCGTCGGTTTCTTCGGAGAAATGGGCGGGCTAGGTCGTCGACTTCGATGCCGAAGATGATCTACGTCGAGACAACTCAAGATCAAGCTCCATCTTCACTTGGTCATAGAACTTGTGAAGATAACACACTCTACTACATGGCAAGTGGTAGAGGATGAAGAAATAGGAAGTGGGTTCACTTTGGATTTGGATTTCTCACTTGGAATCATCACTTGGAAAAATCTAGCAATGGTTTTCTTTCTTCATCAAGAAGAAGAAGAAGAAGAAAGAAAATGAAAAATGAATGAATTATTGAATAATAATAAATCAAGTGATCTTATCATAATGCAACCATGGGTGAGGCTAACTCATGTAGAGAATAAACTAGGGTTTAGGTTAATGGTTTGGTTAAGAATAAAACAAAATGGTTGAAGCTTCATGAATCTTCAAGAATAAAACAAAGAAAAGCCACCACCATTTTGTTTTGTTTCTTGCCAAAAATAAATAAATGAAATAAATAAATAAGGCAAATAAAACCCTAACCATTAACTAAACATGGTGTATAGCACACACCCAAGTTTTCATGTATCATCAAACATGATACAATCATGTGCACAAAAATATATCACATATACTACTTGTGCACATCAAGTGAGAAAATCAATCTTAAGTGAACAAATAATAGTTAATGTAAAGTAATATATCAAATATATAATTATACATTAAATCATTAAATCAACACTTGATTTAATGATCCGGTCATACTGCATATAACCGACTAATATCAAGTGTATCAATGTATCGAATCAACACTTGATTCGGTAACCCGGCTATATCTCATATAACCGTCCAATGATACAAATCAGGAGAATAGAATATAGTATCACATACTGGTATTATTCTCGGTCCCGCACATATCTCATATGCGCTCCTATTTCGTTTCGCTTGAGCCAGGAAATCTCTGTATAGGACTCTAAAGACTCGTCAATACGCCGGTAGCAGGTGATGATCATATCAAACACCCATATGCCGCAAGCGGTCTGCTAAACGTAACGGCCACCCGGGTATTGAGTGATCAGAAAATCAACGAGCAAGCCCGCTCACACTCCTGTGAATCCAACCAGTAACACTTACCGTATAGTCCAGTCTCGTCGTCTGATATGTAGCATATCTCGCCTAGGGGTGGTAAACGTCAGACCCCAATAGCTCGATAAGCCTTGTCGATATGAGGTCTATAACAGTTCGAGAAACTACTGGTAACACTTACCAGTAAATCTCAGCGACCCTGGCCAGGGATTTCCGGTTATAGCCAATCGAACATAGCGCAACATCAACTCCCTATACCGGGAGAGACGAATCCCCTCCTATCGCTCATTGCCTCTATGTGATTCGGGATTGTACCCAAAAACCACCGTTTTGCACGCCCTCTTGGACGTGGTAAGGTGGAAATCAAAGCACAATGGGAATCACACAAGACTCTATGACGATCTCGGGTCTACAGACTAACCTGTATCAGTGTCACCAGAGAACTGCCATCTGACGTAAGGTATAATACCATCTGGGAGTTCTCGGCGAGTCCGTCCAGTGTACCCAGTCTCCACTGAGCACCCGTATATCATCTCTGATGTTAAACACCAATGGATATGGGATCATCCATCGCCCATCTGTATGGGTCAAGAAGGTATACGCTAGTCTACTCTGGTATATCGATGCCCCGTCTCGATACACCCACGACTAGGGACCTTGAAGGATGTACTTATGGACCACTAGTATGATCCGCATCATAGTCCAGGTAGTCAAGTACACATCCTAAGGGCTTTACCAACATGTAACAGAGAGACAATCAGTGTACACGTTAAGGTAAAGAGCAACCAGATAGCATACTATCATGTCGAGCAAGAAAGTCCTCCTTATATATGTCCAAGAATCCACTACAATATACATCCTATGTATAGCAATGGCCTCTAGGGCATACATATAACTAACAATCTCCCACTTGCACTAGGGCCATCTGATAGCAGTGGTTGTAGTATCTCATACTCAACCATCCCATAAAAGTCTCTCTCTGGGAAAAGGCCTTTGTGAGTGGATCCGCCGTGTTGTCCTCTGAGTCTACTCTCCTAACCTCGATCACCTTGGAGATCAACCATCTCCTGATCAGGTGATGCTGCCTTAGAATATGTCTGGATCACTGATAGGACGGACGTTCCTTGGCATAAGCCACAACTCCATTGTCACACAATGGGAGGAACAAAGTCCATCTCATGAAAAAATATGCATCCAGACTGCCTCTTTGGTAGCATCTTAAGTAGCGATGTATCCAGCCTTTATCGTCTAGTAAGCCACGGTATCTAGCTTGGAACTCTTCCAACATACCATCCCTTTACTGAGGGTAAAGACAATGCCTGTGACTGACTTTCAGTCGTCCTTATCACTCTGGAACCTTTCCAGTGATTCTCCCCAGGATCAACTGATACCATCTCACTACAACTAGTGAGTATCCTAACATCCAATTAGATCTATCTCATAGATCCAAAACCCAGGATTTAGGAGGTATTACTTTGATCCTATATGGAGAATCATTGTGATAAGCGGAGATTGATCGAGCGCAGCATAGGAAACTACTTTCTTATCAAGAGTATGTCATCCACGTACTCTACGAGGATCACCACCATACTCCCTACTACCCTTTTGTTTATACAAGGTTCATCTACCATTTTGATGATGTCAAACTCTTTGACTAACACATCAAAACAGACGTTCCAACTCCGCGATGCCTGCTTTATCCTATAAAGCATCTTTTACACGTTTCCGCTGCTCCCACTGTCTACGAAGCCCTCTGACTGTGTACTTATAGACTCTCTCTTCTAAAATATCATTTAGAAGAGCAGTCATGACACCCAGCCGCCAGATATCATAGTCATGGTATGTAGCCGTGGCAAGTAGGATCCGGATGGACTTAAGCATAGCCACTGGAAAAGGTTTCATCATTATCCACGCCTGGTCGATGACGAAAACCTTTAACAAGTCTAGCTTTGAAAGTCTCAACTTTTTCATCTACACTAAGTAATCTTCTCAAGATATACTTGCTCCTGATGGGGATTTAACCCTTCAGATATAGCAACCAAAGTCCATACTTTGTTGGTGTACATGGATTCCATCTCAGATCGCTATGCATCCAGCCATTCTTACAGAGTCCCCACTCTCGATGGCCTGCTCGAAACTAGTTGGGTCATCATCTCATGATGCAATCCTCGCTCCCACTGTCATAGAGAAACAGAAGTATCTCTCAGGTGGGTGAGAAACCCTACTAGATCGGTGGAGAGGCTGAGGTTCTATGGTAACTATTGAATCCTTTGGTTTTATCAAATCATCTGCTGTAGTTTGTATAGCTGGAACCTTTCCAGTTCTACATTACAGACCTTGCCTCGAGCATGTCCGGATTTTGCTTTTAGACATAGGCCGGTCAACCCCAAATCTTAACTAGCTTAAGACATGGGCTCTTCCCATACCATATCTTATATGGAGTGGTAGGCTGTGATCTGATTCGAACCTAATTCAATAGGTATGCAGCTTCTCAAGTGCATAACCCCCAAAAGGAAACAGGTAACTCAGTAGTACTCATCATAGAGCGCACCATATCGAATAGGGTGCAATTACTCCGCCCCGATATACCATCGTGCTATGGTGTATACGGAGGAGTAATGCTGAGAGAGAATCTCATTCTCCTTTAGAAAAGTCCAAGAATTCCGTGCTCAAGTATTCTCCTCCTTGATCACATCAAAGGACATAATACTTATACCCGTTTTGGTTCTCTACTTCTAACTTATATTCTGTGAATATCTCAAAAGGTTCGGACTTGTGTTTCAACAGGAACATATGTCTGAATCTAAAGAGATCATCAGAGAATGTAATGAAGTACAAAGAACCGGTCTTGGCATGTTTAGACAGGGGACCTTCATACATCATCATGTATCAGTTCCAAGAGTATACTAACTCTTTCTCTGCTTCCAATAAACAGAGCTGTGGTCATCTTATCTTTGTGACATGACCGGCAAGTTTTCACAAGATGTAAATTCAAACATATTTAAATATGCATCTATGTGCAACTTAGCTAGTCGGGTTGCATTGATATGACCTAGTCTACAATACCTCAAGAAGGATCCGTTCATTTCTGAACTCTTCCTCTTGTGTGTGTTCTGTATACCAAGAACTGTAGTTTGATTTAGAACATCAATGCTTTTAGATAACGTGCCTGAACCGATCAACTTTTGATATAGGAAATGTTCAAAACATTATACAACAATACAAAATTTTATCATTTCTTTACCAATAAAGAGGCTGATATGATTTTGTATATCAGGTTCGGTATCTAATAACATTCGTTCAGAATCATTGTATTCTGGTAATACAGGGTGACAGTGACCAACAGACTTGGCTGCAACACTTGCACCGTTTTCTGTCTCATGAAACTTATCACTCGTTCTCAGTTCTCTACCTTTTTGTAGCCCTATGTAACAGATTACATATCTGGGATCCTGATCCGGTATCAAATACCCAGGACGTAGAGGATACAGAGAAACAGTTCTTTGTAATGAACACACCCGAAGGAGATGCATCATATGCACTTTCTTCGTTTGGGCGGCATAGGAATTCAGGTATTCCTCTATTTCCTGCTCTGTCTTATAACAATTATAAGTTGGAGCGGGATCAACGTTCCCCATCTCAGTATAACAAGCGGGTTCGGTCAATACATCCATACTATTATCTTGATTAAGGCGTGATATGGTCGCTACCTGGAGAGAGAGAGAGAAGAAAATACTCTGCGTGCGCTCTTGCAAGAATAGATTGGTTATTATTTTTATCTAATCAGGATGGCTCCCACTGTTTTTATCAAATCTTCCTTCAAACCGTAAAAGGAAAGACTAGCCGGGATTAATTACACGCTACAAGTTCGCCAATCTTTCAGCCAGGCCGGTGTCGGTACTTTGAGGGAGGTCCCCCGTGCTTTCGCACGAACCTAATTATAGTAAACCTCGTTTTCCCAGAAGCGTAACCCCGTTGAAACCTTTCTAGACACCTACTAGATCGACTAATTGTAAAGTATAAAACTCTCCCAGGAGTAACAATTACTCGCAGTGGGTATCGGGATCCAACTATCTCATAGAAGGTATGCAATCTCATTGCAAATTTCAACACTTGAAATTCCCGATAATTTTTCCCCAAACGATCTATGACCTTGATAAGGTCAACAAACCATAGACCGTAAGTCAAGTTCAACCGGTCATTTCTTGATTGAATTAAACCCACCTGCACGACCCTTGACAAGGTCAACAAGGCCGTACGACTACCCTAACCCAATCTGCATCATATGCATAAGCAGATAAATACTGATCAGCTACCGCACACTGCGCCTTGACAAGGTCAACAAACGCAGCACGAATACTAAGCAGGACTTATCTGAAATGACGGAGGGCTACGACAGGTTTTTATGAAAACCTATTGCGTAATGAACTTGATATCATTGTAGAATCAAATGATTTTGAAATGGAGTATTTTTGAGGCTTTTCTAGTTTTGGTAAAGGGGTCACTCCCGGTAAAGGGATCGTCGGCCCTTTCCTCGTCGAATGAGGTGCGTGATATATTATATATATCACTGTGCAAAGCAGAAACTATAGAAGCAATCAAAAGACAAACCGAGTGTGTAGCATCTGCCAGTTATTGCTAAAGGGGTCACTCCCGGTGAAGGGATCGTCGGCCCTTTCCTCATCGAATAAGGTGCATGATGTTATACAAGGAAGATCGCGATGCAAAGCAAGAACTGTAGCTACCTGTTTTTGAAAATTCGATTCCACAACATCTTTAGGTTTCTTTTTATTTCATTAATCATATTAATGAAGTCCTATCATTTAAGTTACCTAAACATCACAGATAAATACGACGTACACTTATGCCATCCGCATTCGCCTCGATGTCCCCTCGTGCACCGTTAGGTTAGGTAACTAACGGCAGAGCGGGGCAGGGCTAGCGCGGGTGTAAAACATAAGTAACGTCTATATAATAAATCATATATACTATATACAGTATCTAACACAGAACATCAAATGATCACATCACAGATATCGCAGCAGAAGAAACATATGAAATATTGGATATACTAGGACGTCCGTATTTTTAATACGAGCCAGTATAAAACACGAATTCCACGGTCACGATGAATAGCCAAACCCACACCCCTAGACCCCTACGAGAGTGGCAAGCAACCCTACCAATTCTAGAGTTAGGAGACCCGGACTTGACTCCTCGAGTTGGTCTTCCACTGGACTCCAGAACCCGGTTACTTGTGCTCCCCTCCTTGGGTCTATCCTAGTGCCGAAAAGTAAATAATATACATCAACGGTGACAGCTTCCGTAACCTGGAAATGCCCCAATAAAAGAATATTACATACAAGTTTTTACATGAATAAAAATGAAAAACACTCATCTCACATAAAAAACCCCGGCTATTCAAACACGACGATCCAATATAACATATCCAGCAACACATAACATCACATGTCATCAACGTAAGTAAATATGCGCATCCCAATTTTCGTTGATATATAGCAACGAAACCGGCGATATCACATATTACACTTACGGTCGCAGAAAAGAAAGTGTAAAACTACAACAAGTGGAATCCGCAAACTCTTTTGACATCGCATGCCTAACAATTATAAACCCCGCATTTTAGTCTCATTATCGAAAACTCTTTTCAATACTAAGTCGGGCAATTCAACAAGATTCCTGACATCCTGATCGAATGCTCGTCGCAAACTTTAGTAGACGGCCGCACCCCCGATGCCGTCGACGAAGTGCACCAAGGCGGAACACCGCTACCTCGAGCACCCGAACGGATGCTTTCGGCGACGGGGTTCTCCTACAGTCACTTGGTCGGGGCTAAGGGATATAGCTGTCTATTAAGTTTATCCGGCGAGTATCCGCGTACGCTACTTGATTGCGACAGACTTTTGATCGCATCAAAATTCCGTGGCAACCGATCAAGTGAGATTAAAGTGCTATGTTTATAACATTCATTCAGTTATCTCATAACAACATGTGGATTCCAAATATTGTATCACATTCCAGATAAATAGAAAATGTTAAACTTTTAGATCGAACAATCAAACACCCAAATTTTCCCGAAACAGCTCAACACATGAAATAAATTTAAAAACATTCACTTCATGCCTCAGTACCAACGGTCCAGCCGTAGAAGGGTCAAGCCAACGCCTCACATGTGGCACGCCGTACTGCCCCAAACCCTAAGGTTCAAAGGGCAGTTCTAGACGGTCACATAATCGAGTTAAGGTTTGTTGTCTTCTAGAGGGTCCATCGCGTTACTTGCACTACTTAGAACGTTCTTAAACTACGGAAAGATCCAACACTTGGAAATTTCCCAACAGGGGAAAAATTGGGTATTTATATCCGGTCGAACTTTTCAACATTTTCTAAAATTATCCGGAAAAACAAGGACGAAGTTAAACTTCCCGATCGAAACACCGAGTCCCCAATAAAACCCAGAAAACTCAACTCTTGAGTAAATATTAAAAATTCCCAGAAAATACAGCACTTTCAGATAGACATTACTGTGCAAATCACGTGCTATAAATCATCATTATGGCCGCGGAACCGCCGCGAAACCCAGGGTGGGGCCGCGGTTCCGCGGCTCTTTGAACGATTTATGGGCACGTGAAGCACAGTAATTCTTAGAATATCCTTCTGAATTTTTTGGATATTTTTAGTCTGGAAAAATCCACTGTTTTAAAAATTGTACAGAAAAGGGGTCGGATTAGGGTTTCGTGTTTCGATCGGACTTAAAACATCGTCTGCACTTCGCCTAAAACTCTAGTTAGGCTCTGATACCACTGTAGGGTTCCTAGGCACACTCAAGAGGTTCCACAAGGCATCAACCATGCCAAATTAAAATTTTAGGTGCCGAGAAACCCTAAGATAGATCGTTAACTAGAAATTAGGCGAAACTACAAGCTACTAAACTGCTTTAGTACTAAGTGAAAGGGGCTACAACCTTTATAGATCCGGTCCTCCACTTCCTTAGCTCCGTGACGATGTCCCTTCACTGCGATCATCGGATCCCGGACTCTAGCGTCGGTTTCATCGGAGAAATGGGCGGGCTAGGTCGTCGACTTCGATGCCGAAGATGATCTACGTCGAGGCAACTCAAGATCAAGCTCCATCTTCACTTGGTCATAGAACTTGTGAAGATAACACACTCTACTACATGGCAAGTGGTAGAGGATGAAGAAATAGGAAGTGGGTTCACTTTGGATTTGGATTTCTCACTTGGAATCATCACTTGGAAAAATCTAGCAATGGTTTTCTTTCTTCATCAAGAAGAAGAAGAAGAAGAAAGAAAATGAAAAATGAATGAATTATTGAATAATAATAAATCAAGTGATCTTATCATAATGCAACCATGGGTGAGGCTAACTCATGTAGAGAATAAACTAGGGTTTAGGTTAATGGTTGGGTTAAGAATAAAACAAAATGGCTGAAGCTTCATGAATCTTCAAGAATAAAACAAAGAAAAGCCACCACCATTTTGTTTTGTTTCTTGCCAAAAATAAATAAATGAAATAAATAAATAAGGCAAATAAAGCCCTAACCATTAACTAAACATGGTGTATAGCACAAACCCAAGTTTGCATGTATCATCAAACATGATACAATCATGTGCACAAAAATATATCACATATACTACTTGTGCACATCAAGTGAGAAAATCAATCTTAAGTGAACAAATACTAGTTAATGTAAAGTAATATATCAAATATAAAATTATACAATTAATCATTAAATCAACACTTGATTTAATGATCCGGTCATACTGCATATAACCGACTAATATCAAGTGTATCAATGTATCGAATCAACACTTGATTCGTTAACCCGGCTATATCTCATATAACCGTCCAATGATACAAATCGCGAGAATAGAATACAGTATCACATACTGGTATTATTCTCGGTCCCGTACATATCTCATATGCGCTCCTATTTCGTTTCGCTTGAGCCAGTAAACCTCTGTATAGAACTCTAAAGACTCTTCAATACGCCGGTAGCAGGTGATGATCATATCAAACACCCATATACCGCAAGTGGTCTGCTAAACGTAACGGCCACCCGGGATTTTATTTTATTTAAAGTCCTAGTGTATCTTATGAATATAACTAACAAGATATTCATAAGATATACTAGGACTTTAAATAAAATAAAATCCTTTTCATATAAACAATCAGATTCAAAGTGTCATGTAAGTATCTTGTGAAACGATTCATGCGATTCTCATAGAACAACAACTATTCATGCATTCTCATAAACACCGATATTATACAATCATTATGAGCATGTAAAAGGAAACAAGTCTTACTTCTTAACATGTTCACAAATTCATGGAGGCAAAAAATCATTATAACAACCACTAGCGTTTTATTTTATGGATATTGTTTAAAAAGTATCGACATGATAGCGACATGGTAAAGAGAGAGGAGAACTTATAAGGAGAAGGTACAATAAAAGGGAAGAGGAAAAGGAATAGGGGACTCAATTACAAGATGATGCATAATTCTAATTTATTATGAATTAATTTTGGGAGCTAAAAAAATTGAAAGGTTTCATTTGTAAGTTATGAGAGGGTAAAAAAAATTGATAAAAATAATTGCAAGATTAAAGATTTGAACAAGTGACCTATGGAATAGCAATGAAGTGATTTAACCAATGGGATACAAAGTTATTCTCTTATATATTAAACAAGAATTGAATATATACTAACATTTGAAAAGAAAGCGGGCGTTTAAAAAGAAAGTGAAATATAAAGGTATGAGGATTTTGGGGTCGTTACACTAATATTGGTGGACAATTCTTAGTCTCCTTGTTAGCCACCAGCATCTTCGAAGTATATATCTCACAATTTTTCTTGGTTGCTTCAATAAATTCGGCATAATACAGAAAATTGTTATCAGCCGAATTATTGCTATGCTCTTCTCCGAGTTTCAGCGAACCATTTTCATTCTCTCTCTCTCGGCTATTCATATCTCGCTGGAAAAAAAAATCTCCATGAACACCATAATTAATTTCGTCGGCCTCATCATCATCATATTCATAATAAATTGGTGGTTTCACTTCCTCTTCTTCATCGACAATTTTTTTATGATCGATATTGATTGTTGTTTTGGACAATCGATTTGTAATGACTAAAACCTTGACACTTGTGGCATTGGACCATACTTCTTCTTACACCGCTTGGTTTGCTTGAAGTCGCTGGTGTCTCCTTGGTTGAACTTATAGTATCAGCCTTTCTTTGAAATTCAACCTATTTTGGTGTGTCGATCGTTTTCGATCGGCTGTTGTTGATTGGCAGTTACCTGCCGATATTTATTGATTGTCGGTTTGGACAATTCGATCTCGGTTACTATTTGGCCTTCAACCGTTTTTTTTACTTTGACCACCAATTTATACAGATCATTGTATGAAACATATTGTTATAGCTCGACGATATCTTTGATTTCGGCATGAAACCTGTCTAAGTATCGAGCAATTGTTTGTTGCTCGGACTCGGTGACTTCGCATCTCATCATTAACATATCGAACCCGTCGGTGTACTCTTCCATGAATCGATCTTCTTGCCGGAAGGTATACAACTGAATTTAGGTTTGTTGCACATAATTCTCCGGTAGAAACTTTTCATGAAGTTTCTTTTAAATTTTCTCTTCAGTTGAGATCTTGGGCTTCTCGGCTCGGGCACGTTTGATCTTTATATTCTCCCACCAAATCGAAGTGCGTCCCTTCAACTTGAGTGCGACCGGCTTCACCTTTCTCTTCTCGGACATCTCTTTGTAGTTGAGGACTCGCTCGACGGTATGCAACCAGTCAATTAAAGCGTTTGGATTGATCCAACCCGATAACCCCGGTAATTCCACCTTCATGTCAGATCTCCTGTAGAGGTCGGTAGGATACCAATCTCTACGCCCAATACTCCTTTCATCATTGGATCCCAAAAGCTGAAAAGGGTTTTCATCTTCGGACCCTAAATGTTCGTGAAAAACTTATCGTGCAAATCAAAAGTTCAAGTCATATGTAAGTTTTCATAGTATCGCATAATCGATTCTCAAGTTATAAAATACCATAAGTGTATGGCTCGTTGTAGCTAACCGGCAAATACGGACCGATCTGCAGGGAAAGGTTATCAAGAAATGTCCATTTGAGTTGAAGAAAATGGTTGAGTTGGTTGTTTGTCACTTAAGCGAAGAAATACGAGATTATGGAAAATATGATATGACGGAATACCTAGGCTTTGGCTTTGTGTGTTGATTCATGGTACTACCCCCAACTCTCCTTCTTGATTTAAAGTAAACATCCTTATTTACAACTTGAAGTTATAAGTATGAAGTATCAAAACCAATTATGACGAATTGTTAAGTATACGACATCAAATTACAACAAGTTGCAAATGAGAAGTGATAAATACTATGGAATAGACTTGAACTAGCTTAGTGAGGTGATGCAAGAATAGAGCATTTGCTAAAAGTTGATTTGCAACTATTGGAAGCTTACATGCTCTATCAAGCATAGCGCCAAACACTTAGCTATTTCAATCCTATCCCTTAACTTCAATTCCAATATTTGCCAAAGTGAGTCTGTTACAAGAATAGAGTATATGTTAGAGATTGATTTGCAACCATTTAAAACTATATAACCTATCAAGCAATATCATAAACACTTTGAAACCTTGAACTTGAAGTTTTTGTTAAGCAAAAGTAAATCAAGAGAGAGGTTAGAAGGCAAAGCCATTCATCAACCTATTTCCAAATTAAACTACTCACAATTCATGTCAATACAAATAACACAATCTAAATAGAAGAGCATAGAAGAAGTGCAAGAAAATAAGCAAGAATCAACAAAAATACTCCACCATAACCATGAAAGCAATGAACTTGTATTGAATGTTGAATTGAAGTACAAACTAAAGAGCTCAATAACTAAAACCTAAACCTGCAAGCTCAATGATGAGATTATAAAATCAAGAGAAAACAAAGAATTCAATTAAAAGAACAAAACATACAAAGTCTCATGAAAAACTTATGTAAAACTTAGACAAAAATTGGACCCCTGGCTTCAATCTTGATTTGCTATTTATAGCCTCTTCTTCAGACAAAAAGAACTATACAAATGGCTTGACATGAAAATATAGGGAGCACAGAAGAGACTCGAGAAAATTTGGCTTTGGTGGGCCGACCCAGACGGTCAAAATGTTGATTTAGTCGGCCCCACAGAGGATTTAGGGCTCCAGCTTGTTGCAGTGATCTTCTGACATCTTTACTTGCTTTTTGGCATGTCTCATTTCTTCCAAATTGATCTAGCTTGTTCTCCAGTATTTAAAAATTCCAATGATGATTTCTTTTCTACTCAAAAAGTGTATATCAAATCACCACTTTATCCCTTTGATCCACTTGGTCCACTTGCATAACTCATGATTTGTATAACCCACATGAGCCATGGCTGTCCTATGTTGATCCATGTTACATGTGTTGCAAAAATTGATTTATTTTGTGTTGCAAAAATTCATATCTTGATCCATTTTCCGTCAGGTTGCAGTTTTGGCCTGAATTTGTTGCAACTGGGCAAATTGTGCATGTTCTTCTGTACAATATCCCTGAGTACCTGAAACCTGTACCTATATTGTAGTCACAGATTAATATCACTTGTTTATTAACAAAACAGTATAGAATGGCCGGTATTAAATATAATTATTCGTGATGAATAAATACCCCCAAACTTATCTTTTGCTTGTCCCGAGCAAAACCGTTTTATTTTCAAAAATCTCACTTTCGCAGGAAACGCGATTGCATTGAGCCTGTGCAACAAACCGTTAAACCTCTAAGTTACCTTAAAGGAGGAGTTTTCTCCTGAGAGTTTTCAGCGGATTACACCCACAAAATCCGAGGGTTTATTATCTAAGCTAGAAATTATATCACCCTAAATTAGAAACGTCGAACAATTATTTTTCATACCTCACTTTTTACTTAACTTAAGCTCTTTTACGTCATAAAGTGCTTTGTAGAATAGTGTCGTTTTGTTTCAAAAACTTCGAATCAAAGTTTTCATACCTCTAATAAAGACCACGAAAAACTTCCAGAAGTATCTTGCGAGTTTGTAAAGTCCTAAAATTTTCTTGAGTTTTCATTCTACAGCTAGGTCTTAAATTCAGGATTTTTATCATTTTTAACAAAAAAAACTTAGCCTTATTCTTCACTCCATCTCTCACCTGTTTTCGTTCATACACACCTTCGTGATTAGTATAATAATCTTTTGTAACTTCAAACCATCATATCTCCGTTGAATTTCCTTTCTAAATTTTTTATGTTTTTAGCTTGCACTAAAATTCGTCCTAGGCAAGATTATTCTCCCACAAAGAACCGCGAGGACTTTTAACCCAGAGAGAACACTTGCTTGACTTTTTTTATTAGGCTTTCTAGGATTCTTTGCGAGATTTGGATCAATGACTCCCAAGCCAGATGGTTTTAGAGAATTAGGTGTAGAGATACCCATAAGACTTAATTACCTAAGTGACCATGGCCACAAAACAAAGCCTTATTTTTGCGTAAAAATACTTAGAAGAAAAACCAATGATGACATTTCCAGTTATTCTTTTCATTCGAAGACGTGCTCGTCTGGATAAGATGTGTAATAACTCTAATCAAGCTCAAGATGTGTTATTTTTCAGACTTAGCCTCTTTTAAAGATATCAATACTTTCCCTTCATCTCAACTTCACTCAAGAACTATACTCAATATTATTTATATCTAAACAAACTTGCTTGATTTTAAGGAGATTCTCATTTTTTAAATTTTTTTAAAGATATTTCAAACTTGTCATCTAATTCTCAAAACTCACGACATGTGTAGTGTGATGCAAAGATATAAATTTGCTACGGTTAAACACAAAGGAGGGTTGTATTTTGGGTTTTCAATTTCTAAATCTAGAATTTAGTTATTTCTAACTTATCAAACTTAACCGTCAGAATTTGAGTCTAAACTTCCCCACAAGCTAAATTGACGACAAAGTATTATGTTTTTTTTGGAAAAATTTTCAAATTTTTATGGGTTTTAAATATCAATGCAATGCAGAATTTAAATATGATGAAATGCGGAATTTTAAACATGCAAAAGAGAAGGAAAAAAATGCAAAAAGGGAAATGTGTAAATGCATGCGGAAAGTAAACATGAATGCAAGGATAGAAAGCTCACTGAGCATATCCCCAAACTTGTTCTTGACGATGTCCTGATCGTCAACCTGCTTCTTGTGATGAGGGCTGCGGGTTGATTTTTTTTTTTTAATTTATGAAATTGATATACAACTCCTTATAACTATTTTGTTAATGTACAAGTGTTGGGGTTTGATCAAGTGTTGTAATGTGGCTCATGTAAAAACATGAACTCTCCTGGTTCCATGGTGGATTCCAGGAACATATTTAAACATTGCTCGTTCACTTTGAACATTGCACCAGAGTGCTGATCTTCGATTTCAACTGCACCGTGTAGAAAAAAGGTGCGCAAAAGAAATGGACCTGTCCATCGAGATTTTAATTTTCCCGGGAAAAGATGTAAATGTGAGTCGTACAGAAGCACCTTCTATCCCGTCGTGAAAGTTTTTCGTAGGATCGCCTTATCGTGAAAGACTTTCGTCTTTTCCTTGTAGAGTTTTGAGTTTTCATACGCGTCATAGAGAATTTCATTGAGCTCATTGAGTTGAAGTTTTCTTTCCTCATCGGCTTTTTCAAGATCGAAATTCAGTTTCTTGATTGCCTATATGGCACGGTGTTCTAACTCGACAAGCAAATGACATGCTTTTCCGAAGATCAATCGATATGGAGAGATACCCAAATTTGTTTTAAAAGAAGTTCAGAAAGCCCATAGAGCGCCATTCAACTTTATTGACCAGTCCTTGCGGTTATGGTTGACAGTTTTCTCCAAAATTTGTTTGATTTGAAGATTGGAGATTTCAACCTGCCCACAAGTTTGAGAATGGTAGGGCGTAGACACTTTGTGGCTTATGGAGTATTTTTTCATCAGCGTTTCAAACGATCGGTTATAGAAGTGTGTTCCGTTGTCGCTGATTATCGTGCGAGGCGTGCTAAACCTAGAAAAAATGTTTTCTTTCAGAAATTCTACGACAACCTTGTTGTCGTTGGTTCTGCAGGGTACGACCTCCATCCATTTCGATACGTAATCTACGGCCAGCAAAATGTACAATTTCCCGAATGAATTGGGGAATGGCCCTATGAAATAAATGCTCCATATTTCGAAAATTTCAACAATAAGAATAGAGTTTAAGGGCATCTGATTTCGCTTACTGATCTTGCCCTTGTGTTGACAGTGGCTACAGGTTTTGCAATAATTGAATGCATCTTTAAACAATGTCGGCCAATAGAAGCCGCATTGCAAAACCTTCTCAGCCGTCTTTCTGGGTCCAAAATAGCCCCCGCATGCCTGATCATGCTAAAAAGATAACACACTCCTCATTTCAGAACTGGGGATGCTCTTTCTGATGATTTGGTCAGGACAGTACTTGAACAAGTAAGATTTATCCCAATAGAAGAATTTGACTTGGAAGAGAAATTTTGAATTATCCTGTTTCGACCAAAAGGAAGGTGTTTCTCCAGTAACAAGATAGTGTACAATATCAGCGAAGTAAGGTTAGACTGACACCGATAGGAGTTTTTCATTAGGAAACTGATCATAGATCGGTATATCCTCGACTAGTGCATTTGTCAAGCGAGATAAATGATCATCCATAACATTTTCGGTTCCCTTCTTATCTTTAATCATCAAATCGAATTCTTGAAGAAGAAGAATCCAACGTATCAATCTAGTTTTAGCATCCTTCTTTGCGAAGAGATGCCTGAGCGCGGAATGATCAGTGTAAATCTTGAAATATGTTCCGATCAAGTACGGGCCGAATTTTTCAAGTGCAAAGACGACAGCTAAGAATTTTTTTCAGTTGTGTAATTCAGCTGTGCGTCGTTCAATGTCCTGCTCGCATAGTAAATCACATTTAGTTTCGTGTCAAATCGCTGTCCTAAGACAGTGCCAATTGCGAAATCAGAAGTTGTTGGGTTACCTTAACGCCCGAGCCATCGAACGTGGCGGTTTGCGGAACAAAAATTTTCTATGGTTTCAAAAACGGCGCTAGGATAACCCAATAAACCCGGATCTTACCATAAACCTATTGTAACATTTTGGAAAATTATAAATATTAATTTATAATTTGAAATATAAGAATAATGAGTTTATAAAAATGATATCACATACAGCTTTTAGTATCGGGATTATATCCGTAAAATTGTAGTTATTTCGGTAAATATGAATAAAGGTGTGTGATGTCATAAAAATGATATTTTAATTATTTTAACATGACATTGTATTTTTCAATTAGCTAATGATAATTAAGTGATAGAGTTATCATTTCATATCTTTTATGTTATATGGATTTAGGTTTGCAATATGAAAGTTTTTCTTATTTGTTGCATTCTTTTAATCATGGTTGGCATATGAAATTCTAGGTTAAACCCTCACATATAACTTACCCTCAAGCATGCTAAATTTCCTACAACTCCTCCTTCACACTTTACACATCGTACTTCAAGCTTGACACCTCCTCCTTCCTCTATGCCACCTTCACCTCACAACTCTCCAGCTCATACTCTCTCTACATCACACAAAAACATAGAAACTTCTAAGTTTTCTCAACTGAATACAAATTTACTCCTCAAGCTCCAACACCTAAATTCCTATGTGTTCTTCATTTCAAAATAGAAAACTTTAGTCCCTTCATCACTTGTGCACATCATCAAATTGATCCAAACCCTAGATGATTCCATAAGCACTTCATGAGCTGGAATCCTTTGTGTACACAATCTCCATAGGTATAACTTCCACTCTCTTCACTTAATCATTTCTGTTCAATATCAGTTTTGTGTGCAGTATTATAAAAACAGTTTGTTTGTGATATTTAGCCTACTGTAAATGAATCTGGAACCAATAGGTGTAATCACTAGAAAATCTAGCAATACCAGAAGTATCATAAGACCACTAGGAGACTTTACACAAAGCACGAGACCCTAACTCCATACCCGACCTGGCGAGAACCCACTTTTGGCCGAGGTTGCCGACCCTTTGATGGTAGTTGAGGGTGGATTTTGTTCTGTAGCTTGATTTTGGTATTTTGTAAGTTACTGTATTGTTTGATTTTTCCCAATACTTACACAGTAAAATCTGGGGATGTTTTAGAAAAGGTTTTATCAAATTTCAGATATTTACGATACGGATTTTTCGTATTTTGAACTGCAACTGAACCGTTAACGTTTATACGTTAGTGACATATATATATATATATATATATATATATATATTGTCGTTTTGGGTTAAGTATGCTGTAGGATCTAACCTATGGATGCCTATCTCATTATTTTGAGTTTTGAGATGATTTTCCCGTCGATATGATATAAATACGATTATAGGTACGATTTCGAAGATTTCCGAGATGGAGTTGGTGGACATAGCAGCGTGGATTTCAGCAAGCTTATCAAGTTGGTGAGTAGATTTACATCTACGGGGGAAGTTGGGTGGATGGCGTATAGCACCCCCGCAACCTTATATATATGATACTATAATATATAGTTAGTTCCCTGGTGTTAATTAAGTTTATGATATAAGAATGATGTTGCATCCAGTAAGTTTTCCATGTGCTTATAGTATATTCATGGGTTGGTATAGTCGTGTGAGGGATCATACCATATTTGAGATAATGTGGGTTTTGTACGAAGAAACATACCGTACTTGAAATGACTAGATTAGTATGCTGAATAACGGTCAAGTTTCCTTTAGACTCGTAGCGTTATATTTTATTCCGTGTTAGCATGTAATACTTGAATGAGCTATATTCTTTTAAAAACTAACGATTCGTTTCCCTTTTTAAGTGATAAAAGACAAGGATGCGATGCCAATTTCCAAAACGAATATTTTAACCTAAAGCAACTTCTTTATTTCAAAACCAACGTTTCGTTTCATTTCCAGAGATAATGGTATAGCTCATAGCAAGTAATTACAATAATTATGCTTAGATTACTTTACATGTTAGCGTTATATTATCGATGTTATACGTTTCCGCGATACGAACACTCTGATAGAACACTGCACAATTACCAATGAGTATTATGTTGCACGAGCACGTACGTATATGTTACACCACACTTCATTGGTACTGCCATGTCACTGTAGAACCGTTATGTTATGTAATATGTATATAGACGTTGATATAAGTAGGCTATTACATTTTTAGAACACTTGCACAAATACTAATGATTGCCATACTGCACGAGCACAGACGCGTATGTTACACCACACATCATTAGTAGTGCCATGACACAGTAGAGTTGATATCTTTATACCTGTATGATTTATTTACGCATTCTTCCTTTAATTCCTATTGCGTATTTGCAAGTATCAGTACTATAGATGTTATATTTGCTTCTTATGGATTTTCTAGATATTTTACTCCTGATGATATATATCAGTGGTATGGGACGCTGCTGATCTATGCAAGTATTTTCATTCTTTACTTGATATTTCTGGATATGATGAGTTGACGTCCACCATGAGTTTGATGTTTTATGATGGTTTTGTTCCGAACCGAGGGGGGGCTATACGGTTTCGGACTTGCTACTTATCCGGACTGAGTGGGGGAGATATACAGTCGTATACATGGTGGACCCGGTTCGAGACCGAGGGGCAGGAAAGCCGCATTATAGGCGGGGAGCCTAGCGAGGATGCTCGATACCGGAGGTTGAGGTGAGCACGGCAGATATCCAGGGGATACCGATCGGGGTTCGATTGGGCACGGCGGATATCCAGGGGATACTGACCGGGGCCAGGGATATCGGGTGACGATCATCTATTGAGATGGTGTCGACGATATCTGCATTTACGTGTCGGTGATGGACATGAGAGGTTTTTGATTTCGGGTGTCGATGATGGACATCCCTATATATATTGATGTGATTACTATCATGAGGTACAAAGTTAGATTTCAGTTATTGTAGCCGACCAGGACTGATCCGGGGGACAATACCTGCATATCTTTTAGAGGCATTCATGTACACAAAAAGAAATTCAAAACGAGCTATAGTCTCATTACTTTGATATGTATGATATGACATTGAGATCTTTAAATTTATAAACCTCTAAACATTTTTACTAAATAGCAGGACGTATATCTAAATTAAGATACCTATTATACTTTATACTATCACGTCTGCTGTTATGCCGTGACATATCTATTCCGCGGCTATTTTAAAGAAGAGGTTTATATATATATATATATATATATATATATATATATATATATATTTTCGGCTACATTGGGCTAATACCTAGATACAGGTCATTTGCATTTGATATATTCTACTTAGGATTGCATGATAGTTAGTATTGCATTATGATACATATGCATATCATATATTATATTAATGCAGATTATGATAGTACTATACTTATGACCCACGTATCGTCGTGCATTTCTATTTCTACCTTGTGATGTACTTTTATTCACTGAGTTGGCAATTCATCCCCGTTGTGCCACAGTTTCTTGCAGGTTTTACCGTTTGGATTATCACCAGATTGGCACACATTCCTTTCGGTGATCACTTTGGGTTGGTGAATTACTATTGTATCGTACTCACATTTGGTTATATATATATATTCTTGTATCTAGCAAAAACTCCATCAACTTAGAAATGGTATATTGTGGACTTAGAAGCGAGACTTAGAATTTTTGTGTGGTGATGTCGCACTCATTGGAGTCGACTTCTCATATAGATTGTTTGGTTGCTCCGTCGTTTGGGCGTGGAGGTTAGCTCCTGTTGGGAGGCTATTTTATTGTTGTAGTTGTATCGGGTTTTTATGCAAAATTTACAAAGGAGGTGCTGTCGAATTTCAAATTGTCATAGATGCTCTTTAAACATACTTAGTTAAAATTAAGTTGTTATTTTAATTTGATTCCATCTGATGATTTTTAAAACTTCACCTCCAATATTTTCAAAAGAAAAAGGTTTAGATTCCGGGTTTCGGCTTTCTTAAGCCGCGTCGGCGTCTTTAGATGTCACGTGATTTAAGTGCCGGTCATGTGCCACATTTGGGTCATGACAAAGTTGGTATTAGAGCATTTGGTTTAACCTTTGTTCGAGTCTAGGTTTGGCTATTTGGGGTCTAGGCAAGCACTTTTGTTACCTAGACTTTACCTTATAGGACTTGGACTTGACTTTGGGGGTCTTATACCCGAACTTTCGTTATATAGGATGACCTTGGTTGATGGAGTAGGTACTAAGTAGAGTGACGTACCGTACATATGTTCCGCGGCATATTTACGATATGATACTCCGCCTAAGTTACCTTAGGATTTATATCTTGAGATCTTCTTTCTATTCATTCCGTTGATCTATCCTCGTCAATGCAAGTTGATTGTTTCGGTCACCATGTTTGTGGGAGCCGAGAGGGCTACAGTTAGAAATACGGTCAGAGCAGACTTGTCTGGGACAAAGACTGACCAGGGTGACTTTCCGGTGATATAGAGACATGTCGTTTATTCATATTCAATCAGGTTCTAAGGTTGAAGCGAGTTTTTTTGGGATCCATACCAGATGGTCGAGTTATTGCTGGAGATCAGTCGGACTTGAGGAGTGATGTTTTTCCCTCTCCGAAGATCGTGGTGCTGTGTACTGTTCAGACAGTAGTACCAATCATTGCTGAGGTTATCAAGATGCTGCTTCCAGAGTTCTCGAAGTTAAAAGTTGACAATACTTACAAGTACAGATGGATCAACAGGATTAGTAGCCGTTCAGATGTAGGATGGTTAGGACTTTTAATCCGTTGTGGCGCTCCGATACGAGATCGGTGAAATTGATTTATTTCTTCAGATGGATCTTGCTCAGACTTGATGCAAGTCGCTCGAGAAAGAGATCGTGCAGTAAGTTTTCCTCCGACGAATTGGGACGAGTTTTCGAAGGTGAGCTTAGCCAGATTCTTCTATAGAGTATCAAAGATGCCGGATTCGTGTTTTTGGAAGTCTTGTAAGGCTCCGGGCACGGTCATAATCGAGTATGACTTGCAACCCGCATGATTATCGTGATACGCTCCTTCAGTGGTTGATATTGGAGATTTATGGAACATGAGATTGGTGCGAAGTTTTAGTGGACAGTTGTTCTTCACAGTTGATATTGAAGATTTGATGCATATACTGAGACGCCTACGACTACACTTTCAAGAGGAAATAAAAAAGGAATGACAGTGGTTACTAAAGAGAAAGTGGATTCAGTAATGAGTACTAGTTCCGGGTAGGCTGGATATCTGAGATCAGCAGGAGACTTGAAGGTTTTTTTTTCTAGAAGTTGATAATAAGTAAGATTGGATCCAGTAACAGTTTTTAGCATACAAGCAGAGGATAGAGATTTCCGTTATCAACATGTTGCGTTACAAGAGACTGGACTACTGGTCAAGAAGATATGATGAGATGTATCAGCAATAAGACGAATGGTGTCGTTGCTCCTCACTGGATGACCGCATAAAGAAGCCATGGTATTAGACCACAAGAAGAACCAGAATTCAGAGACAGAGAACGTTAGAACGTGGCAGACGGCAAGTAGTAATCCTTGCTATGCCAATTCCGGTGGTATAAACACCTTCCGACATTGAAGAGGATAGGCTTCGATGTCCTTTGAGTTCGATTTGCGTTTTTATGATCTAAAACATTTCATTTTCAATGTTGGAGAAAGGAAAACTCAACGTTCGTTATTTTGATATCTGTATTTTGAGGATTTGAGGGTCAATTTATGTTTTGTGCACACCAGGTGCATTTGATGAGATTTCCATGTACAGTAATTTCATTTTGATTTATGTTTTGTGCACACCAGGTGCACTTGTTGAGATTTTCGTGCGAGGTGACTGCACTCGATTGGAGTGTTATGTACACCGGATGCACTACACTGATATTTCCGTGCACATCAGATGCACATGGTTAAGAGATTTTATATATATATATACCCTAGGTATACTTGGTTTTGATTTTGTGCACTCTGATGCACTTGATTTTGATTTTGTGCACTCCGATACACTTGAGATTTATTTTGTGCACCCCGATGCACTTGATACTATTTTGTACACTTTTGTTCCATGCACAGTAGATGCAGTGGATATCGTTTCGTGCACGCCTGTTGCAGTTAGCGCTGTTTTGTTTTCATGCACACCGTAACGCGTAGTTTGAGCTTTGCATGCAAACCCATTAGGGTTGATTTTGTTTTCGTGTTTTGCACTTGATAGGATATGTTATAGATTTAATTTATGTAAATTTTTCGCTTGGTCGTGTGCACCGATATTGCACTATGATTATGGCATTTATTGTGTACTTAGGATACACAACGGTTTTCGTATTTGGAAATTTGCATCACAACTGGAGTAATTCTCATAACAACCGCTAGAGTTACAGTTATGTGAAATTATATCTTTTGAGTTTTCACGCACACTGTTGCGATATGATGCGTTTTAACTCATGTGAGACTTTGGAGTTCCATTATATTGAGCGGATTATATGTTTTAAAATTTTGGACCCCGACAAAATAATTCGAAAAGACTTGGTTTAATGAGAAAAAAATGTTTTTATGATGGGGGTTTCATTTAAATTCGGGGACCGAATTTCTTTAAGGGGGAGAGACTGTAACATTTTGGAAAATTATAAATATTAATTTATAATTTGAAATATAAAAATAATGAGTTTATAAAAGTGATATCACATACACCCTTTGGTATCGGGATTATATCCGTAAAAATGTAGTTATTTCGGTAAATATGAATAAAGGTGTGTGATGTCATAAAAATGATATTTTAATTATTTTAACACGACATTGTATTTTTCAATTAGCTAATGATAATTAAGTGATAGAGTTATCATTTCATATCTTTTATATTATATGGATTTAGGTTTGCAATATGAAAGTTTTTCTTATTTGTTGCATTCTTTTAATCATGGTTGGCATATGAAATTCTAGGTTAAACCCTCAATATAACTTACCCTCAAGCATGCTAAATTTCCTACACCTCCTCCTTCACACTTTACACATTCTCCTTCCTCCATGCCACCTTCACCTCACAACTCTCCACTTCATACTCTCTCTACATGACACAAAAACATAGAAACTTCTAAGTTTTCTCAACTGAACACAAATTTACTCCTCAAGCTCCAACACCTAAATTCCTATGTGTTCTTCATTTCAAAATAGAAAACTTTAGTCCCTTCATCACTTGTGCACATCATCAAATTGATCCAAACCTTAGATGATTCCACAAGCACTTCATGAGCTGGAATCTTTTGTGTACACAATCTCCATAGGCATATCTTCCACTCTCTTCACTTAATCATTTCTGTTCAATATCAGTTTTGTGTGCAGTATTACAAAAACAGTTTGTTTGTGATATTTAGCCTACTGTAAATGAATCTGGAACCAATAGGTGTAATCACTAGAAAATCTAGCAATACCAGAAGTATCATAAGACCACTAGGAGACTTTACACAAAGCAAGAGACCCTAACTCCATACCCGACCCGGCGAGAACCCACTTTTGGCCGAGGTCGCTGGCCCTTTGATGGTAGTTGAGGGTGGATTTTGTTCTGTAGCTTGATTTTGGTATTTTGTAAGTTACTGTATTGTTTGATTTTTCCCAATACTTACACAGTAAAATCTGGGGATGTTTTAGAAAAGGTTTTATCAAATTTCAGATATTTACGATACGGATTTTTCGTATTTTGAACTGCAACTGAATCGTTAACGTTTATACGTTAGCGATATATATATATATATATATATATTGTTGTTTTGGGTTAAGTATGCTGTAGGTTCTAACCTATGGATGCCTATCTCATTGGTTTGAGTTTTGAGATGATTTTCCCGTTGATATGATATAAATACGATTATAGGTATGATTTCGAAGATTTCCGAGACGGAGTTGGCAGACATAGCAGCGTGGATTTGAGCAAGCTTATCAAGTTGGTGAGTAGATTTACATCTACGGGGGAAGTCGGGTGGATGGCGTATAGCACCCCCGCAACCTTATATATATGATACTATAATATATTGTTAGTTCCTTGGTGTTAATTAAGTTTATGATATTAGAATGATGTTGCATTGTTCATATCATGTTTTTGCATTTTTATACCGCCCATTCTTGATCACATTGCATATAGGTAGGTATTCTTGATCCGTGTTTGCTAAATAAATGCAGGTTATAGGTTCTCAGCTTTAAGCAGTGAAATTAATGAAAAAGCACAACAAATTCAGGACTTCCGCCAACCACAGATAAATACGGGTTTCCGCACACTATCTGTATAATGCCGCCTACCAGTTCAAGGGACAAAATGGTAAATCATTGATCATTTTCATGCACAAAGTACAAGGGCAGCACAAGATCCAAGACTTCTACACGGAGCTTAAGTAAATCAAGGCAAAAAGTCCACATTAATTCGCCTTTTTGATCTGCTGAAAATCTGGAAGAAAAATGAAGAGTTTCTGAGAAACCAAGTATACCAAACAGAAGAGAACAACAACATGGAGAAGCCCTGAGAAGATGGTCCTCTAATTCAACTAAATGGCCGTGGAACCGTGGCCAAAATGGCACTTCTGCCGCGGAACCGTGGCCGCGTCTGAACAGTGTCGGCCGCATCATAACAGCGTTGACTCGGCTCTTTTGGGGTAGTTTTGTAATCTCGTGATTGGCTCAGAATGTATATCTAGGGTTTCACTCTCCTGCCTATAAATAGCAGAGCTCAAAGCCAAATTAGGCAGTGCCTTTCTTATTTTAGATTTTAGGATTAATTCTGCAGTTCTTCTTCTTTGTTATCTTTTTCCATGAAAAAAATTGTAGTGAGTTAATGAGTGATGATTAATAAAAAATAAAAAAAGAGAGTTCTTTTTATCTTGCATGTTTATTTATTTATTGTTGCAATTTTTCATTTGCTAATCTAGTCGTATTATTTTATTGTTGTTTTTCTTTTATTCTTCTACTTTTCTTTATCTTTTACAACCATGATACTTGAGTAAGATCCTTGCAAGGTGAGGTCTCAAATAGCTAGTTGTAACTTTCTTAACCTCATCTCTTTCTACCTTCCTTCTTGTTTTCTTTGTTTTTATATTTTTAATGGGTGAGTAATTTCTCACTTGTTAGGACATGAGACGGAAAGTTTGAGAGAAGGAAATCTCTCTCACTCTTTTCTTTGCCCAACACCTTAATTCGGACTCTCTTTAAGTGAACCACAATCCGCTCACTACGGCACCCTATTCTACATGATAACGGTGATTCCCTACTTAGACCGGTTGTGGTTGAATTAATCGGAGGTTAGGGCTAAGAGCCAAGAACGGACGGACAAGGAACAAAAGGAAGAAACTAAGCATGGAAAGCCTAGCTTATACTTGCAAGTTCCTTCCTAGTCGTGCTAATCCCCGTTGTTGCCGATTACCGTAACACCGATATTAAGAATGGCAATGAAAGGAGTGAGAAATTCCTAACTCAAACTAACCTAATCCTAACCCTAACAAGAAATTTTATCATCCTTTATTTCATTAGTTGATCTTAAAACAAATCTCGACATATTTGGATTTAATTCGTTAAAACATAAAGAAAAAGATTCCATCTATCTGTGGATCAACCCGTACTCAACCGGCTAGCTACTAAGCGAATTCGTCTTGATTGCGGTAATTAAAATTAAGCACGCAGAAACATAGATAATCAAATGACGCCGTTGCCGGGGCGACGGTAGTTTATATCTTTGTGCAATTTCGGGTTAATTAAAAAAATATATAAAAATATAAAAATACAAAAAAAACAAAAATATATATAAAAATACAAAAAATCATCTTGTTATTTTTGATTAGTTTTTGTGCAAGTGTGCAGGATATGAAGAAGGTCAAGTTCCATGCCAAAGTCATAGGGAGTTAGACCCATCTCTCGCGGCTACACCGCGGCGGATCAAGACGGACCCACGGCTTTGCTGTAAAATTCTGGAGCACATTCAGTGAGCAAATCAAGATTCAGGAGATGTAAACAGGAAGAGGAGAACCAAATAAGCACAGGGAAAAAAATTGAAGCCGTCAACCTTCTGAACGACCGCGGAACCGCGACAGAATCATAAGTTTGACCGTGGAACCGCTGTCAAAGGGTGACGTCAGCACCCAAAACTCTCTGTGAGTATTCCATTTCTCTTCTCCACTCCTCTGATCTCCACTGAACTATATTTTTCTGCAGCATTCTTTGCACAAATTCTCTTCCCCTCTTTAATAAACTGTTTTTGTGCAGGATTCTTTGCGCCGCCGCAAAATAAATTTTTGCAAGTGTTTTAGATTTTTGGTTGTTACTGTTTTGCATAAATAATACGGATTTTAAGGGGCTATAACACCAATTCAGATTGGGTGGGGATTTCATCACCCTTCTTAAGACCCCAAAAATCACTAAAAACATACTCATTACCCTTGAGCTTAATTAAAAAATATCTAGACTCAACCAACTAAGGACTGTTGTGCTCAATAGGACAGAGGAAGTTTGTGGGCATTCGATCGTTTATCTAAACTTGACTTTGTGTTGCCTAGGCTAGACAAGTGAGGATGTAAATTTAAAAGGCCCGTCTCACGGTGATTCGTGAGCGGAACCCTCCTTCCCTCACTTATGCTTACCTGACCACAATTGGCAGTGAAGAGACGATTTGAGAGTTATCTCACAAATTTTCACTTTGAAACAGTTAGGAGCAGTCTAGTGGACTTTAAAGACCAAAGCTCTAGGTGATTGTTTGTGCATTTTGTGATTGTGATTGTGCTTATGTAAAGTTTAGTCCCATAATTCCGTATTCTTTCAAACAAACAATTTTTAAAAACTCCAAAAACAAACATTTTTTTTAAAAATTTAAAAAAATACCACTTCCTTCCCTCCCAACCTTTTCACTCTTCTAACATGGGTACCCCACCTCGCAAAACTCTTGCCGAACTTTGGTACCCCCAGCCAGACATAACTTCCTACGGTTCTTGCTTTGGTAGAACGTCGAACGATCCATCCATGCCAAAAATATCTTTGAAAGATCGGATAGACACGTCTAGGACGAACAACTGGACTCCGAAATCCACTTTGTATCAACCGTTTCAACCTACCCCACTTTCTTACGTTGATACCCCTTTTGAGAGTGCTGTTGTAACTCCAAGACCTATGTCTATTGCTGAACGTATTGAGCAATCCCGTAGCCGATCTTTCATTTCTTTCACCACTTCCAATTCTTTAGATCAACAATTCCATTCAACTTCTTATCCGTATGTTGATCCTACCCCTATCCAACCATTCAATTCCTATCCATCCTACCCAACTTTTGCACCTTCTTTAGACATTGCTTCTGAACAGCCTTTTGGGAGTTTCCAGTATCCAAACAACTTCGAATCTTATACCGAAACCCCTTCACAACCCATGTCTAGTCTGGAACATTCGTTGGAAGACTTTAGGGTAGCGTCATTCCAACAGATGATGGATTTGAATGCGTCCATGGCCACCCTCATACAACCTACTGACCCGGTAGCCAGTTTCCAACTAGCTCCACATTTTCCAATGTATGATGCGGCGGTAGGACAGGCTGTGAATTTGAGTGGAGAGAGTGAGCTGTACACCCTTCCAAATCAAACCTACCCATCCCCAATTGAATCCCATAACTCCGGTTTTGAAAGTCTATCTTGTGTCCCAAATGACTTATCAATTGAAGATATAATTTTTAATGAGTTGTGCGACTTTGTAGTGTTTGATTTACCCGATTGTGAAGGGTCCCTTTCAAGTGAAACCGCACCCAATCCTTTTGACCTCTACACCTCCACTCTAGAACCTGAATTGATTAATATCCATGCTTTTGATGAGGTGTCTGAGAAAATTGATTTTCACTTGATTGAGGATAATGACGCTGGGAATATTTTGGATGATGAACCCGCAGATTTGGCTGAGTTTTTCTCTCCAATTCATCATCCCGAGTCATTAAATGTTTTCCCGAACTTCATATGCGTCTTGATTTTGATGAGAATTGCATGAATGAGCCGTGTTTTAAGGAGAATATTGAGGATAGTTTTGAGGATGAACCAGTTTTACTTGATGAGTCGGATTTTCCAATTCATCCTATCCCTTCCACTGACTGTGTACACCATCCTGAGCCATTAACCGATGTTGGAGATAGTGCCCTCAGAGTCAATTAATGGATCACAGGCACGTGATTGCAATGATTGAGGGAGGACCTATACCGGTAGGACAGTCTTACTCAAGATGATAGTATGCTATCTGGTTTATCTTTATCATCGTGTACTGCTTTAGGTAACCTTACAGGTCACTATTGCGCATTGATAGAGCCCTTAGGATTCTTGCTTGACGGCTAGCAGTATGATGGCGATCATATACGTGGGAGCTGGGGTCTATAAGCACATCCTTAAAAGGTCCCTAGTCGTGGGAGTTTCGAGACAGGACATCGATACTCCAGAGTAGACTAGTGTATACAGTCGAGACCCCGACGAGGGGCGGTGGTTGGTCTCACAAGCCACCGGTGTCAGTTGGTTCACCTAAGATGTATACAGGTGCTCATTAGGTTATGAGTACACCGGACAGGACTCGCCAGGAACATGCTAGTTGGTCTTATACCTGACGTCAGATAGCAGTTCCCAGATGACATGTGTACAAGTTAGTTCATCGACCTGAGATCGTCATTTGTCTCGTGTGAGTTCCCACTGTACTTTGCTTACTACCCTACCACGGCTCAAAGGAGTCGTACAAACAGGTTTTAGTTGGGTACAGTCCCGAGCCACATGGAGGCAGTGAGCGGATCTGCAGGGGTTCGTCTCTCCCGGAATTGGGGGTGAGGTCGCGCTGTGTCTAGGAGAGCCATTACACAAAGCCCTCGGCCGAGGCAGAAGATTTAATGGTAGGTATTCCAGTAGTATCTCAGGGTGTTCTGGGCTACACTCCGACACGACTTGTACCGCTTTTGGGGGTCTGACTTTTTCCAACCCTCTAGGCCTGCCATGCGATACTCATAGACGAACGGACCGGACTGTACAGATATTGTCACTGACAGGCTCAGTAGGGTGTCAGGATGAGTTCGCTCATCGACGTCCCTTTTGGTCAATACCTGGTAGCCCGTTACGTATGGCTAATACCTCTGACGTGCTAGTGGTTAAATCCACAACCAATGTATTGACGAGTCTTTAGAGTCCCCCACAGACCAGTTTCTCGAGTTTCGGGCGAAACGCTGTAGAGGCCGTATGAAGATATGGCAGGGTTCGATCATGTACGTGCGGTATTGCACGGATCATGATCTGACGGATAATACTAGCGGGCTTTGGTTTAAGCCGGATCCTAGTATTGTACAGTGTAGATTTTGTCTCATTGCATTTGTATTCAGTCGGAATACAAATGCGGGTATGTATATACTGTAGCGGGGTTTTTCCTGTAATTTATTACGGGATCGTTTTTCTGAAATTGCTAGTTTGCTTTCCGTTTCGGCCATTTTCCTTTGTATCTTTCCTTGGCTGAAAATTGGTGGAGGAGGGCTTATTTGCAATTGTGCAAATTGGCATTGTGGAGGGTGGTCTTTGCATATTTTTGCATCATGATGGTTGTATCATTTGACTTCTTGACTTCATCATGGCTTGACTTTTGTGGGGACATGGTTTTCATGATTAGTTTGTAGAGTGTTGGATTTGGTTGGTGATCATTTCTTCTAATGATCACTTTTCTCTCTCTTTCTTGCATGATAGCTTCCTCCCCCCTTTGACTTTTCTCTCACTCCAATTTCTCACTCATTCTTGGATGGGCCGGCCACTATTGATGGAGTGAGGGAGGGATTCATTTTGTGTGTGGCATTTCTGTTTCTCATTATGCTAGAAAAGACTCTCTAGTTCATCTCCAAAAAGTCTATTTCTTCACCTCCACCAAAACCATGGCAACTTCAACCCCATTGAGACAATAGAGTTCCACACTATTTTACAGCAATTCTTGGGCACGTCGGCTCGCTAATTTCGTGCCCGAGTTGCCTCGGTCCAGAGGTGGGAGCCCGTAAAAGAACCCGGCGATGTGGTGCCCTTCTGACGACGAGATGAAGACCGGAGATTCCACGGGGAGATCGGGACGACGACGAGAAGATCGAAGGACACGGATCGCTCGGTATATCTCTCTACCCCTTCTCTAGTTTGCTAGGATTAGATTAATGGCCCGATCCGGGTTTATGGTCCGCGGTGGCGCCGGTTTATAAAGTTAAGAAAATTTTTGATTCCGCATTTTGGCCTCGGACAGACGGCCGGGGCGCCGCCGTGCACCAATAATGGTATCAGAGCCACGCCATTAACCTAGTCTAGCTTTCTCTAACGTGTTTAGAGCTCGATCGAACAAAAATCCCAAAACCGCGTTTTCAAATTTGACAGTTTCTGTCGATTCTTTTCTGTGCTCAGAAATTTTTTCAGTGTATTACAAAATTACAGTCAGGGTTTATTATGGAATCTGGGAAATTTTGGTGGAGTGATCTTCCTGTATAGCCGCGGAACCGCGGCCGTACCCCTGGTTTGGCCGCGGTTCCGCCGCAGGAAAGAAGAGTCATTGCACCAAAATTCTTCTGTTGGTTCCTGAGTTGAAAATGGGGTTTTTGGAATGTTCTGTTTGGGCCCAGATTTTCTTTGAGTGCTACAGTTCTGCTTGGGGCCCACTTCGGTAAATTTGATCGATCGAAAATTTTAAACATGTTAGTTCACAGTATTTACATTATATCTATGACCGTGAATGTCATTTGATCGGTAAATTCTGTCTAACTGCTATAGCCCTTTTAGACGGATTTGCGAACGTGACATTCACGTTGATGTTCTGTGTTGTGCTGTGATGTTGCGGATTGGTCGTGGGGGATAGCCTGAATGCAAGTTTAGTACAGTTTGGTTATTTATGTACATTTGATATTGCGGGGCGAGCGTCCGACATGTGGACTGCAGTCACTGTCTGTTTGTATATTATTCTTTTGGGGCACGACCGGGGTGAGGTTGATGTACCCGTTGTATGTATATTTTACTTTCTGTACTAAGATTACCCCAAGGTGGGCTGCACGGATAGCCGGGTTCTAGAGGGCAACGGGCCCGCATCTCATGGCGTTGAGACGGAGGGGGCTTAACTCTAGAATTGGCGGGCTATTCGCCGCACTCAAAGGGGGTACAGGTTGACCCAGGAGGGGCGCCCAAGTTACCGGATTCCATGAAGTGCTGGGTGGGCCATTCACGTTGCTGAAGGGGGCTGGCTCGCTTCAGGTTTTGGCAGGTAACTTGCCGCGCCCGTAGGGGTCTAGGATTTTATTGCACAGGCTATCCACACGACCAGGGGAACGTCGGGTTTCAGTAGCGGCTCTATGAAACCCGGGGATCCCTGATATCTGTATTGTTCTGTGATGCTTATTACATCTCTGTGATGTTGCATTTTATCACGCCTTGAGCGAATATTATATATTGATATATATACTAGTAGATGTTGTATATATTTTGCATCCGCGCTAGTGCAGTCCCCGCTCTGTCGTTAGTTAAGTAACTTAACGGGTAATGACGGGACCCAGTGGCGAATGCGGATGGCATATACGTACATCATTATTTTCGTTCTTTATTGGTGTGATCAATTGATGGGACTGCATTGATTCGGATCAATACAAGCTAAACAAACCTATTCAGATGTTGTTGGAACAATTTTTCAAAAAGCTGTTATTGCAAGGACGTTCTCTTTTGTTTTGCACAGTGGTATTTGGTTATGAATATCCAGCACCTCAGTCGACGAGGCAAGGGCCGAGATCCCTTCACCAGGAGTGACCCCTTGGACAGAAGTTTGCGTCAGGGCAATAACTTCACTATAGTCGATTACTTTTGCTTTGCATCGTGGTATTCACTTGGAATATCCTGCACCTCATTCTACGGGGAAAGAGCCGAGATCCCTTCACCGGGAGTGACCTCTTTAGCAAAGGTTTTCGCCACTATATTTTTATAAAAAGTTATGCAGTTCCTTCAATGATATCAAGTTCATTACGCAAAAGGTTTTTCGCCAAAAACCTGCCGTAGCCCTCCGTCGTTTCAGATTAGTATTGCTTAGTATTCGTGCTACGTATGTCGTGCTCAGCCGAGGTGTAGTGTGCGGTAGCTCTGTAATGCTTTTCTGTCTTATAGATATGTGATTGGTTAGGACAGTCGTATGGTCATTTTGGCTCAGTCAAGGACTCGTGCGGGTGGGTCTAATGCAATCAAGATAATGACGGGTTGAACTTGACTAGGATTCTTTGATATGTTGGCTCAGTCAAGGTCATTTGGGTCCTAGGGGTAAAAACACACGTCGGGAGTTTCTAAAGAAACTGAAACTTTCCAGGCATGCGCATACCTTCTGGAGTGTGATGACGTGAGTGGATTCCGTCACGTTATCATGCGATGATAGTTGGATCCCGATTCCCACTGCCGAGTTGGTTTACTCCTCGGGTGATCCCGACTAATTCTTCTTTCAGGTTTGGAGGAGAATTTGACGTTACAGTGGGAGGTTTCCTGATTAGATAAATTGATAACCATTCTGATCTAGGTTAGAGTGCACGCTAAGTGTTTCTTTTCTCTCTCTCTTTAGTAGCGACTATGACCCGACCTTAAGACTATGACTCAGTGACCAAAATTAACCGAACCTTCTTAAACACTGGCTTTTTGGATTGTCAAAGTTGCATACCTCATTGCCACTCCTACTTTTACCCTTTTCTCCAGGACACCCCGTATTACTACGAACGTCCACTTGCATTTGATAAAACCATCGTATGGTTATATACGAACTCGAAGGAATTTATTCGAGGATGGTTTCCGGTTCTGGAGAAAACGAATAGGACTATTCAGTTGTCTTTTCTTTTTACCTTCTCTCAGGTTGCGAGTGCCCCTTAGATTAGGGGATAGTACACCTATTATGCAAATTGGATAGTCTTCTTCCAAACCTTAGGCTGGTGCCGAACGGTAGGGAATGAAGAAAACCAATTAGCCTAAACGGTGTACATAAGGTATTAAATTAAGACAGATAAAGGGATTAGAAGGAGGGCAAAGTAAATTGCGACTGCTATTCACGACCAAACCAAGTATTTCATTACCACTCCCACTTCACCTTTGTATTTCTCCAGGACACTCCGTATCACTATGAAGATCCACAGTTTTTTGGATACTCCATCGTATGGTTATATACGAACTCGAAAGGAACTTGTTCCAGTTCGAGGATGGATTCTGGTTTAGGAGAAATATGAATAAAGTTTATTCAGTTGTCTTTTATCTTCATCTTCTCTCGCATTGCGAGTGCTCCTAGGATTAGGACAGTACACCCATTATGCTTATTGGATAGTCTTCTTCCAAACCATAGGCTGGTGCCGAATGATAGGGAAGGAAGAAAACCATTTGGCCTAAAGGGGTGTACAGAAGATAATGACTAAAGACATATAAAGTGATTTGGAGAGATGGCAAAGAATTATACGGTTACAGTTGTGAATCTGGATAATGGAAGGGGCATTACTAGGAATACCAGGATACCCCTACGAAACATTTCAATGTTTCAGTTTCACTATGTATTGTTAAAAGAAAACTGATTTCCCAATTAGTCCTTACTCCAGGGTATGTATTTACCAGGTTTGATTCTCACATCTGTATGGTTTTACAGATGATGAGTGGGAGTAAGTTATTGGGAATTAGGTGATTATCCTCATTATATCAGAATTCGTTGCAATTGGTGATATTTGAGGAAGTCACCTGGGTTGTTTGCCGCACGGCAAATATTTGGTTTTGAATATCCGTTGTTATGCACCAATTTCAAATTGATATATCTGTACGTCTATTTTTATAGAGTGAGATATACTTTTTTGAAATTATGTCTATGACATTTACCTATATCAGTTGATGATTAGGTAAGGAGCATTAAACAGCGGTGTAATTCTTCTTAACCATAAGTACAGTTTTCAACCTACGACACATAAGGAATGAGTTATAAGACTCAAGGGACTCATACAGAGTATTGTATTTTGTCCAGTGTCCATTAGGACAGAGGGGATGGTCCTCGTACTATATTCGGTTTACTTATGACTTCTCTAGTTCTTAGACAAGTATTTCGTAGAAACACAAGGTCTGAGTTTTGAGAAGTTATCGGTATATGAATAAAGTAGAGAACCAGGTGTTGCAAGTATCAGGATTCTTCAAGGTAATCGAAGATGCAGATACTTGTGTAGGGTATTCAGTTGATAGTAATGATTTTGAGAAACTTGTTTCTCTTTCAGGTCACTCATAATTGGAAGCATTCCTAAGTTGAGTAACGCTGATAGGCCTCCTTCCATTTAGTTGACATGCACTGGAGACGGTTGCATGATTTGAATCTGGTTCAATTAAATCAGTGCCTCTGGTTCTATATTAGATATAGAACAGTTCATATCTTAACGATGTTAAGGTACGGGGAGTTGTCCGGCTTATACTTAAAACCAGACTCTGGATAACTCAAGGCACGTTTCTGTAATGGCTGTTTGCGGGTTGACCCAGGCTATGATGAGGGTTGACTTTCTACCATCTGGAAGATCAATAGTGATATTGTTCTTAACTCGCCACAGTTTTAATAAAAAAATGGATTTTTTTTTCAGAAAACAGTAGTGGGAGTATTATAGAACTGGAAGTGATTCCAGAACCGCAAACGATTACTGAAAGTTTGATTAGAACCTAAAGATTCAATCTGGTTTGACATTCCATTGGCCACTCCGCAGATATGGTGGGTAACCTCAGGCACTCGAGAGGTACTTCGGTATGCTCAAGGACGGTGACAGGGAGGTTCTTGTTTACCCAGACTTGCCATTGCTGCTGTTCCAGACTGTGAGACCCGGCAGGAGGATGAGTATAGCGTCGTTCTGAACTGGCTTTAGAAGTGTACGTGTATATGACTCTGCCAGAGGGTTGTCGTAGTCAGTGGGAGCAGCGGAAGCACAGTGGACAAGTGGCTTATGTCTATTTGAAGACTAAAGCAGATATAGCGGAGATAGATCATCTATTTCTGATGTGACAGTCATAGATTTGACTTCATCAGAATAGGGGATGGATCTGTTAAGAAGGTAGTAGCATGTGATATCCTGGTATTTGGATGACATACACACATAGGAAGTGATATTCCTATACTACGATCGGTTAAACTTTGGTTGTCACACATTAGTTTCTCCACATGGGACTTGGATATTATATCAGACAATCTGGTTACCAAATCTATGATTTTAGATCTAGATTTGGGTAGTTTCCCAATTTGGGTACTTAGACAGTATTCTAAAGGTGTTTTAGAATGGACGACTCTTGGCACGGTAGTATACCTGCAGATGATGGAGTCACCCTCTCTAAAGGTGTCTTACAGACTAAAGGGGAGAGGGATGTGCATGATTGGCAGATCACTTGCTTAAGCAATTGAGTCAATCATGAGATGTCAAGTACCACACCAGATGTTGTTTTTGCACGAGATGCAATAAGTTGATATTAATCCAATCCTGGAGAAACAATCGGAAGCAGTTTTAGAACATAAGTGGATGTTCTAGGGCTATGATAACAACAGCCTCATTCGGGAGACAGTTATCATTCCAAGCTTCCATGGTGACCTGGATGATAGAGAGGTTGTCAGAGTTGTAGTTTTCCTTCTGACGAGGGGCAGTATTTTGGACAGGTGGTCCAAGGGGATACTGAGGGAGGCATGACGCAGGATACTGATTAAGTTCAGTTGACGATACAGTCTGAGAAGTTTGGATTTGGAGTTCATTTATGAACTAGGTCCCATCAGATATCCAGACATACTCTAAGATAGGTATTGCTCATTTCGGGAGATGGCTTTCTCCGCGAACTTGAGATATAGAGAGACATAGAAAGAAACATTAAAGCGGATCCACTCACTGAGGCTATTCCTCGAACGCAATAGTTTCGCAAACGGATTTTGTGAAACTGACTAGTAGAGGAGTTGGGTGTTCGGTATCACACGGGCTGTGAGTATGCGACATCGCAATAATTAGCCTTGAGTGCAAGTGGGAGATTGTTGGAGATAGTGCCCTCAGAGTCAATTATTGGATCACAGGCACGTGATTGCAATGATTGAGGGAGGACCCATACCGGTAGGACAGTCTTACTCAAGATGATAGTATGCTACCTGGTTTATCTTTATCATCGTGTACTGCTTTAGGTAACCTTACAGGTCACTATCGTACGTTGATAGAGCCCTTAGGATTCTTTCTTGACGGCCAGTAGTATGATGGCGATCATATACGTGGGAGCTGGGGTCTATAAGCACATCCTTAAAAGGTCCCTAGTCGTGGGAGTTTAGAGAAAGGGCATCGATACTCCAGAGTAGACTAGTGTATACAGTCGAGACCCCGACGAGGGGCGGTGGCTGGTCTCACAAGCCACTGGTGTCAGTTGGTTCACCTAAGATGTATACAGGTGCTCATTGGGTTATGAGTACATCGGACAGGATTCGCCGGGAACATGCTAGTTGGTCTTATACCTGACGTCAGATAGCAGTTCCCAGGTGACATGTGTACAGGTTAGTTCATCGACCTGAGATCGTCATTTGTCATGTGTGAGTTCCCACTGTACTTTGATTACTACCCTACCACGGCTCAAAGGAGTTGTGCAAACAGGTTTTAGTTGGGTACAGTCCCGAGCCATATGGAGGCAGTGAGTGGATCTGCAGGGGTTCGTCTCTTCCGGTATTGGGGGTGAGGTCGCGCTGTGTCTAGGAGAGCCATTACACAAAGCCCTCGACCGAGACAGGAGATTTACTGGTAGGTATTCCAGTAGTATCTCTGTAAGTGCACGGCGGCGCCCCGGCCGTCAATCCGACGCCAAAATGCGGAAACGATACTTTACTTTAACTTTTGGACTGACACCACCGCGCACTATAAAACCCAGATCGGGCCATTAATCTAATCCTAGCTAACTAAAGAAGGGGTAGAGAGATATACCGAGTGATCCGTGTCCTTCGGTCTTCTCGTCGTCGTCCCGATCTCCCTGCGGAATCTCCGGTCTTCATCTTCTCGTCGGAAGGGCACTACATCGCCGGGTTCTTTTACGGGCTCCTACCTCTGGACCGAGGCAACTCGGGCACGAAGTTGGCGAGCCGACGTGTCCAAGAAGTGCTGTAGAATAGTGTAAAGCTCTATGCCTCATTTGGGGTTACTAGAAGTTGCCTTTTTAGTGGAGGAATGAAGTATAAACCTTTTGGATGAACTTGGGAATTTTGGAGCATCAAGAGAGCAAAAAATCCCCACCAAAAAAATGGGCAGCCCTCATCAAGAGCATGGCCGGCCTTGGCTAAAAGAGAGAATGAGAGGGGAGTGTATGAATGAGGTGAGTGAGTGAGCCAATAATCAAAGAGAGAGAAAAGGGTTATGATGTGAAGAAAATGATCACAAACAAATCCAACACTCCATCAACCATCATCATTCCAACAAAAGTCAAGTCATGATGAAGTCAAGAAGTCAAATGATGGTGCAACCATCATGACACTACAACTTGCAAAAACAACCCTCCAAATTGCTAATTTGCACATTTGCAAATAAGCCCTCCTCCACCAAAATTCAGCCAACGAAAAGAAGAAAGGAAAACTGGCTGAAATGGAAGGCAAACTGGCAACTTCATAAAACTGATCCGGTAATAAATTACAGGAAACCTCGCTACTGTATATACATACCCGCATTTGTATTCAGACCGAATACAAATGCAATGAGACAAAATCTACACTGTACAGTACTAGGATCCGGCTTAAACCAAAGCCCGCTAGTATTATCCGTCCGATCATGATCCGTGCAATACTGCATGTATCTGATCGAACCCTGCCATATCTCCATACGGCCTCTACAGCGTTTCGCCCGAACTTGAGAAACTGGTCTGTGGGGGACTCTAAAGACTCGTCAATACTTTGGCTGTGGATTTAACCACTAGCACGTCAGAGATATTAGCCTATACGTAATGGGCTACCAGGTATTGACCAAAAGGGACGTCGATGAGCGAACTCATCCTGACACCCTACTGAGCCTGTCAGTGACAATATCCGTAAAGTTTAGTCCGTTCGTTTATGAGCATCGCATGGCGGGTCTAGGGGGTTGGTAAAAGTCAGACCCCCAAAAGCGGTACAAGTCGTGTCGGAGTGTAGCCCAGAACACCCTGAGATACTACTGGAATACCTACCAGTAAATATCTTGCCTTGGCCAAGGATTTCGTGTAAGGGCTCTCCTAGACACAGTGCGACCTCACCCCCAATACCGGGAGAGACGAACCCCTGAAGATCCGCTCATTGCCTCCATGTGGCTCGGGACTGTACCCAACTAAAACCTGTTTGCACGTCTTCTTTGAGCGTGGTAGGGTAGTAATCAAAGTACAGTGGGAACTCACACTAGACAAATGACGATCTCAGGTCGATGAACTAACCTGCACACATGTCACCACGGAACGGCTATCTGACGTCTTGTGTAAGACCAACTAGCATGTTCCCGGCGAGTCCTGTCCGGTGTACTCATAACCCAATGAGCACCTATATATATTTTAGGTGAACCAACTGACACCAATGGCTTGTGAGACCGGCCACCGCCTCTCGTCGGGGTCTCGACTGTATACACTAGTCTGCTCTGGAGTATCGATACCCTGTCTCGAAACTCCCACGACTAGGGACCTTTTAAGGATGTGCTTATAGACTACCAGCTCCTGTTAGTGTATATGCCCTAGGGGCCATTATTGTATCATACTAGATTGTATATTACTTAATGGAAGCTTGGGATATTCACAGTTGTATATACAGTCTTGCTAAAAATGGTAATATGCTACTTGGTTTGTGTCTAATTTAATATGTGCATATGTTTCTTGTAACGTATCAATTATACATATTAGTAGAGCCCATAGGTTCTTTGCTTGATTACCAGCGTTGTGATGGCAGTCACACTAGTGGGGGCTGGGTAGTCTATAAGCAACATCCTATACATGTCCCTAGTCGTAGGATTATCGAGACAGGGCATCGATATTCCAGAGTAGACTAGTGTATACGCTTCTCATCCCAGTTGGGGAGATGGTCTGTCCCATAGCCATCAGTACGTCATACTGGAGATAGTATACAAGTGCTTGTTAGGTTACGGGTACACCGGACAGGACTCGCAGGGGAACTGGTTGGTTGGTATTATACCCGTCGTCAGTTAACAGTTCCCAGATGACATGAGTACAGCATAGTCCGCAGACTTGACACTGCTACTTCGCCTCGAGTGTGTCCCACTGTTCTTAGATTGCTACCTTACCACGGCTCAAAGGAGTCGTGCAAAGAGGTAGCAGTTGGGTGCAGTCCCGAGCACTTGGAGGTAGTAGTAGTTAGATAGGATTCGTCTCTCCCGGTATTGGGAGATGATATCGCGCTGTGTCAGAGAGCCATTACGCAAAGTCCCTGGCCAGGGCAAGCGAGATATACTGGTAGGTTCCAGTAGCTTGTCAGGGTGTAATGGGCTTCGCTCCGACACGACTTATATTAGGGGACTGACGCTTGCCGCCCCCTAGGCTTGATATGCGATAGTCTTAGACGAACAGACCGGACTGTACGGAGATTGTCACATCAGGCTCAGTGGGAGTTCGGATGATTTTCCTCATCGGCCTTCTTATCGACATCTATCTGGGGACCGTTATGTACAGCTAGTGCCGCTTGCGGTCTGTGGTTAAACCCACTGCCAGCGTAGTGTCGAGTCTTTAGAGTCCCACACAGAGAGTTTCCCTGTTCCAGGCGAAACGATATAGAAGTCGTATGGTATTACGACAAGGGTTCGGACGCGTACGTGTGTTTACGCACGTACGACTTTTCGGACAGTTTTTACTAGCCGGCTTTGGTTTAAGCCAGATTCTAGTATCGGGTTATTGGATTTGTACAGTCTAAAGTTTTTCCATGTTTTCACGGATTGGAGGGGCATTCTCGTAATTTTTTGGGAAGCTTCTAGAAGAGTGGTGACTAAGGGGTTAAGGTGGCATTGCATTAAATGAGATTAGTGACTCATTTATGTGATTCATCCATGTCATTAATGCATCATAAATGCTTAATGACTCATGGTGATGAATCACACATAGATATTTATGAAGCATGGTTGTTAATTCAATTATTTCATTTTTGGATAAATAATAATGCTTCATATATATTATGATAACATCATTATCTCATTTCATTCTCATCTTTACCTTCTCTCTCCTCAAGCTCACTCTTTCATCAAACCCTAACCCTAGCCTCTCATGTGTTGAGATCAAGGGTTAGCTAGACTAATACATCCATAACCTCACTCTATATCCCCTAGGTAGCTTAGATTAGCACGTTAAGCAACCTAGTTATCTCAAGTTTGAGATTAAGCTTGGCGTAGGAGCTTTCGGGTGGATCGTCTTTGATTCGAGGAGGCCGTTGAGGTGCCAATGTTCCAAGGAGCCTACGAGGAGTGGAGGATCGTGATGAAGACCCGAAGGACTAGTATCGTGAGGTATAACTTCGTATCCGAGTAGTTAAACCTCTAGTATTTAGTTAGAAATGGTTTAGATAATGATTCATGCGCTCAAGTCCGTGTTACGAAGCTTTGATAATCGTTTTTCATATATTCCGCCTCCCCGCAAGTTCGTGGGGTGCGTGACATGGACTTACAGCTCCCACGTATATGATCGCCCTCATACTGCTGGCAGTCAAGCAAGAATCCTAGGGGCTCTTGTTAGTTATATGTATGCCCTAGAGGCCATTACTGTACATTGGATGTATATTGTAGTGGATGCTGGGACATATATAGGGAGGACTTTCTTGCTCGACATGATAGTATGCTATCTGGTTGCTCTTTACCTTAACGTGTATACTGATTGTCTCTCTGTTACATGTTGGTAAAGCCCTTAGGATGTGTGCTTGACTACCTGGACTATGATGCGGATCATACTAGTGGGGACATGGTAGTCCATAAGTACATCCTTCAAAGTCCCTAGTCGTGGGTGTATCGAGACGGGGTACCGATATACCAGAGTAGACTAGCGTATACCTTCTCGACCCATACAGATGGGCGATGGATGATCCCATATCCATCGGTGTTTGACATCAGAGATGATATACGGGTGCTCAGTAGAGACTGGGTACACTGGACGGACTCGCCGAGAACTCCCAGATGGTATTATACCTCACGTCAGATGGCAGTTCTCTGGTGACACTGGTACAGAGTAGTCTGTTGACCCGAGATTGTCATAGAGTCTCGTGTGGTTCCCACTGTGCTTTGATTTCCATCTTACCACGTCCAAGAGGGCGTGCAAAACGGTGGTTTTTGGGTACAGTCCCGAGTCACATGGAGGCAATGAGCGATAGGAGGGGATTCGTCTCTCCCGGTATAGGGGGTTGATGTTGTGCTGTGTTCGATTGGCTATAACAGGAAATCCCTGGCCAGGGTTGCTGAGATTTACTGGTAAGTGTTACCAGTAGTTTCTCGAAGTGTTATAGACCTCATATCGACACGACTTATCGAGCTATTGGGGTCTGACATTTACCACCCCTAGGCGAGATATGCGACATATCAGACGATCAGACCGGACTGTACGGTAGTGTTACTGGTTGGATTCACAGGAGTATGAGCAGGCTTGCTCGTCGATCTTCTGATCGCTCAATACCCGGGTGGCCGTTACGTTTAGCAGACCGCTTGCGGCTTGTGGGTGTTTGATATGATCATCACCTGCTGCCGGCGTATTGACGAGTCTTTAGAGTCCTACACAGAGGTTTCCTGGCTCAAGCGAAACGAAATAGGAGCGCATATGAGATATGTGCGGGACCGAGAATAATACGTGTATGTGATACCGTATTCTATTCTCGCGATGAATGTGTCGAATGGTTATATGCGATATAACCTAGTTATCGAATCGAGGGTTGATTCGATAAGCCGATACATTGGATACTAGTCGGTTATATGCGATATGACCGGATCGTTAAATCAAGTGTTGATTTAATGATTTAATGCATAATTATATATTTGATATATTACTTTGTGTTAACTAGTATCGGTTCACTTAAGATGGATTTTCTCACTCGGATGTGCGCATTGTATATGCGATATACTTTTGTGCACTTGTTTGTATCATGTTTGATGATACATGTTTACTTGGTTAAGTGTAAAGAATTGAACCATGGTTAAACATATAATTAGGGTTTTATTTTTCCATTACTTATTTATTCATTTATTTATTTGTTTATACATTTTGGAAAATGAATGGAAAAGAGAAAAGAATGGTGGCTTTATTTGTTTGTTTGTTGAAGATTCATGAACCTTTGACTTAGTCACCATTCTTGTCTTCATTCTTAACCCTAACCATTTGTGCAAACCATGGTTTATTCTCTACACTTAACTAGGGTTAGATTATGATAAGGATTCCTTTGATTTTCTATTTGGATAATTATCATAATATTCATTATCTTCTTCTTCTTCTTCTTCTTCAAAGAAGAAACCTTTCTTCATCAATGGTGGATTGATGAAACAAGTGAGAAATCTAATTCTAAAGTCTACCCACTTCCTATTTCTTCATCCTCTACCTCTTACCAAGTAGTAGAGTGTGTTTTCTTCACCAGTTTCTTGACTTGGTGAAGTCTGAGCTTGATTTAGCGATGCCTTGACGTAGATCATCTTCGGCATGGACATCGATGACCTAGCCCGTCCATTCTCCGATGAAGCCGACGCTAGAGCCCGGGACTTGTTATGGACAGCGAGGAGACTTCATTGCGGAGCTATGGAGGTGGAGAACCGGATCTACAAAGGTTGTATTTCCGTATCTCTTAGTTAAATGTTAACTAGTTATCTTTTCGCCTAGATTTCTAGCAAACGATCCGTAGTCGGGTTTCTCGGCACCTAGAATTTTTGAAATTGGCATGGTTGATGCCTTGTGAGACCTCATGAGGATGCCTAGGAACCCTACAGTGGTATCAGAGACTAGCTAGAGCCTTAGGCGAAGTCTAGACGCAATTTGAAGTCCGAACGAACCCGAAACCCAACACCAAAAATGCTCTCTGTCCTTTTTCCAAAAACGTGGATTTTTCCAAATTAAAAATTACTAAAAAATTCAGCAGGGAAATCTAAGAATTACGATGCAAAAATTATTTCATGAACAGTAAATTTCGCGGCGGATCCGCGGCAGAAGCATGGCTTCTGCGGCGGATCAGCGGCCCCTTGATGACGTCAGCCCTGTTCCTTTGCACAGTAATTCCTAGTTCAAAGAGCTGAGTTTTCTGGGAATTTTTAATATTTATTCAAGAGTTGAATTTTCTGGGGTTGTTTTGGGGATTCGGTGTTTCGATCGGAGTATCAGATTTTGTCTATTTGGCTTTCCGGATAAATTTTAGAATATGTTAAACAGTTCGACCGGATATAAATACCCAACTTTTCCCCTGTCGGGAAATTTCCAAGTGTTGGATTTTTCCGTGGTTTAACGACGTTCTAAGTAGTGCAAGTAACGCGATGGACCCTCTAGAAGACAACAAACCTTAACTCGATTATGTGACCGTCTTGAACTGCCCTTTGAACCTTAGGGTTTGGGGCAGTACGGCGTGCCACATGTGAGGCGTTGGCTTGACCCTTCTACGGCTGGACCGTTGGTACTGAGGCACGAACTGAATGTTGTTAGACTTATTTCATGTGTTGAGTTATATCGGGAAAACTTGGGTGTTTGACTGTTCGATCGAAAAGTTTAACATTTTCTGTTTATCTGGAATGGGATACAATAATTGGAATTCACAAGTAGTTATGAGATAACTGAATAAATGTTATAAACATAGCACTTTAGTCTCACTTGATCGGTTGCCACGGAATTTTGATGTGATCTAAAGTCCGTCGCAATCACGTAGCGTACGCGGATACTCGCCGATAAACTTAATAGACAGCCTCACTCCATAGCCCCGACCAAGTGACTGTAGGAGAACCCCGTCGCCGAAAGCATCCGTCCGGGTGCTCGCGGTAGCGGTGTTCTGCCTTGGTGCACTTCGTCGACGGTATCAGGGGTGCAGCCGTCTACTGAAGTTTGCGACGAGCATTCGATCAGTTTTTCGGGAATCTTGTTGAATTGCCCGACTTGATATTGAAAAGAGTTTTCGATAATGAGACTAAAATGCGGGGTTTATAATTGTTAGGCATGCGATGTCTAAGGAATTCATTTGGTCAGGCATGCGATGTCTGAGGAGGTTGCGGATTCCAACTGTTGTAGTTTTACACTTTCTTTTCTGTGACCGTAAGTGTAATATGTGATATCGCCGGTTTCGTTGCTATATGTCAACGACAATTGGGATGCGCATATTTACTTACGTTGATGACATGTGATGTTATGTGTTGCTGGATATGTTATATTGGATCGTCGTGTTTGAATAGCCGGGTTTTTTTTATGTGAGATGAGTGTTTTTCATTTTCATTCATGTAAAAACTTGTATGTAATATTCTTTTATTGGGGCGCTTCCAGGTTGCGGAAGTTGTCACCGTTTGTATATTATTTACTTTTCCGCACTAGGATAGACCCAAGGAGGAGGGCACAAGTAACCGGGTTCTGGAGTCCAGTGGGAGACCAACTCGAGGAGTCGAGTCCGGGTCTCCTAACTCTAGAATTGGTAGGGTTGCTTGCCGCTCTCGTAGGGGTCTAGGGGTATGGGTTTGGCTATTCATCACGACCGTGGAATCCGTGTTTTATACTGGCTCGTATTGAAAACACGGACGTCCTAGTATATCCAATATTTCATATGTTTCTTCTGCTGCGATATCTGTGATGTGATCATGTGATGTTCTGTGATAGATACACTATATAGTATATATGATATATTATATAGACGTTACTTATGTTTTACACCCGCGCTAGCCCTGCCCCGCTCTGTCGTTAGTTACCTAACCTAACGGTGCACGAGGGGACATCGAGGCGAATGCGGATGGCATAAGTGTACGTCGTATTTATCTGTGATGTTTAGGTACTTAAATGATGGGACTTCATTAATGTGATTAATGAAATAAAAGAAACCTAAGATGTTGTAGAATCGAATTTCAAAATAAAACAGGTAGCTACAGTTCTTGCTTTGCACAGAGGTATATATGATATATCCTGCACCTTATTCGATAAGGAAATGACCGAGATCCCTTCACCGGGAGTCACTCCTTTAGCAATAACTGGCAGATGCTACACACTCGGTTTGTCTTTTGATTGCTTTTAAGTGTTTTTGCTTTGCACAGTGATATATGTGATATATCCCGCACCTCATTCGACGAGGAAAGGACCGACGATCCCTTCACCGGGAGTGACTCCTTTAGCAAAACTAGAAAAGCCTCAAAAACACTCCATTTTAAAATCATTTGATTCTACGACTATATCAAGTTCATTACGCAATAGGTTTTCAGAAAAACCTGTCGTAGCCCTCCGTCATTTCAGATAAGTCCTATTTAGTATTCGTGCTACGTTTGTTGACCTCCGTCAAGGCGTAGTGTGCGGTAGCTAACTAGTATTTATCTGTTTATGCATATGATGCAGATTGAGTTAGGGTAGTCGTGCGGCCTTGTTGACTTCCGTCAAGGGTCGTGCGGGTGGGTTTAATTCGATCAAGAAATGACGGGTTGAACTTGACTAGTAGCCTATGGTTTGTTGACCTCCGTCAAGGTCATAGGGTGCTAGGGGCAAAATATTATCGGGAATTTCAAGTGTTGAAATTTGCAATGAGATTGCATACCTTCTATGAGATAGTTGGATCCCGATACCCGCTGCGAGTAAGAGTTACTCCTGGGAGAGTTTTATACATTACAATTAGCCGATCAAGTAGGTGTCTAGAAAGGTGTCAACGGGGTTACGCCTCTGGGAAAACGAGGTTTACATTAATTAGGTTCGTGCGAAAGCACGGGGGACCTCCCTCAAAGTACCGACACTGGCCTGGCTGAAAGATTGGCGAACTTGTAGTGTGTAATTAATCCCGGCTAGTCTTTCCTTTTAGGGTTTGAAGGAAGATTTGATAAAAAGCAGTGGGAGCCATCCTGATTAGATAAAATAAAAACCAATCTATTCTTGACATAGCGCACGCTGAGTGTTTTCTTCTCTCTCTCCAGGTAGCGACCATATCACGCCTTAATCAAGATAATAATACGGAATATTGACCGAACCCGCTTGTTATACTGAGCTGGGGAACGTTGGTCCCGCTCCAACTTATAATTGTTATAAGACAGAGTAGGAAATTGGGGATTACCAGAATTCCCGTGCCGCCCAAACGAAGAGAGTGCATGCTGATGCATCATCTTCGGGTGTGTTCATTATACAGAACTGTTTCTCAGTATCCTTTACGTCCTGGGTATGTGATACCAGATCAGGATCCCAGATATGTAATCTGTTACATAGGGCTACAGATAGGTAGAGAACTGAGAACGGGTGATAAGTTTCATGAGGCAGAAAACGGGGCAAATGTTGCAGCCAAGTCTGTTGGTCACTGTCACCCTGTATTACAAATACATTGATTCTGAACGAATGTTATTAGATACCGAACCTGATATACAAAATCGTATCTATCTCTTTATTAGTAAAGAAATGATAAAATTTTGTATTGTTGGATAATGTTTTGAACATTTCCTGTATCAAAAGTTGATCGGCTCAGGCACGTTATCTAAAAGCATTGATGTTCTAAATCAAACTACAGTTCTTAGTATATGGAACACACATAAGAGGAAGAGTTCAGAAATGAACGGATCCTTCTTAAGGCATTGCAGACTAGGTCATATCTATGCGACCCGACTGGCTGAAGTTACATGTAGATGCATATTTAAATCAGTTTGAATTTACATCTTGTGAAACTCGCCAGTCATGTCACAAAGATATAATGACACTAGCTCTGTTCATTGGAAACAGAGAAAGAGTTAGTGAACTCTTGGGATGATACATGTTGATGTATGTAGGTTGCCTGTCTACACATGCCAAGACCGGTTCTTTGTACTTCATTACATTCTCTGATAATCTCTCAAGATTCAGACATATGTTCCTGTTGAAACACAAGTCCGAACCTTTTGAGATATTCATAGAATATAAGTAAGAAGTAGAGAACCAATAAGGGTATAAGTATTATGTCCTTTGATGTGATCGAGGAGGAGAATACTTGAGCACAGAAATCCTGGACTTTTCTAAAGGAGAATGAGATTCTCTCTCAGCATTACTCCTCCGCATACACCATAGCACGATGGTATATCGGGATGGAGAAATTACACCCTATGTGATAAGGTGTGCTCTATGATGAGTAATACTGAGCTACCTATTTCCTTTTGGGTGTTATGCACTTGAGAAGCTGCATACCTATTGAAAAGGGTTCTAATCAAATCAGATGCCTACCGCTTCATATGTGATATGGAATGGGAAGAGCCCATTTCTTAAGTTAGTTAAGATTTGGGGTTGTCCGGCCTATGTCTGAAAAGCAAAATCCGGACAAGCTCGAGGCAAGGTCAGTCATGTAGAACTGGAAATGTTCCAGCTATACAGACTGCAGCTGATGATTTGATAGAACCAAAGGATTCAGTAGATTCCAACGAACCTCAGCCTCTCCGCCGATCTAGTAGGGTTCCTCACCCACCTGAGAGATACTTCGGTTTCTCTATGACAGTAGGAGCGAGGATTGCATCATGAGATGATGACCCAACTAGTTTCGAGCTGGCCATCAGGAGTAAGACTCTGTAAGAATGGCTGGATGCTTAGTGATCTGAGATGGAATCCTTATACACCAACAAAGTATGGACTTTGGTTGCTATATCTGAAGGGTTAAATCCCCATCAGGAGCAAGTATATCTCGAGAAGATTACTTGGTGTACATGGAAAAGTTGAGACTTTCAAAGCTAGACTTGTTAAAGGTTTTCGTCATCAACCAGGCGTGGATAATGATGAAACCTTTTCAAGTATCTATGCTTAAGTCCATCCAGATCCTACTTACCACGGCTACATACCATGACTACGATATCTGGTGGTTGGGTGTCATGACTGCTTTTCTAAATGATATTTTGGAAGAGAGCGTCTATAAGTACACAGCCAGAGGGCTTCGTAGACAGTGGGAGCAGCGGAAACGTGTGCAAGATGCTTTATAGGATAAAGCAGGCATCGCGGAGTTGGAACATCTGTTTTGATGAATTAGTCAAAGAGTTTGACATCATCAAAATGGTAGATGAACCTTGTATAAACAAAAAGGTAGTAGGGAGTATGGTGATGATCCTCGTAGAGTACGTGGATGGCATACTCTTGATGGGGAAGGAGTTTCCCATGCTACGCTCGATCAATCTCCGCTTATCACAATGATTCTCCATATAGGATCAAAGTGATACCTCCTAAATCCTGGGTTTTTGGATCTATGAGATAGATCTAATTGGATGTTAGGACTCTCACTAGTTGTAGTGAGACGGTATCAACCGATCCTGGGGAGAATCACTGGAAGGGTTCCAGGGTGATAAAGACGACTGAATGTCAGTCACAGGCATTGTCTTTACCCTCAGTAAAGGGACGGTATGTTGGAAGAGTTCCAAGCTAGATACCGTGACATACTAGACGATAAAGGCAGGATAAATCGCTACTTAAGATGCTACCAAAGAGGATGTTTGGGTGTATATTAGTTCATGAGATGAACTACGTTCCTACCATTGTGAGACAATGGAGTTGTGGCTCATGCCGAGGAACGCCGGTCCCATCAGTGATCCAGACTTATTCTAAGGCAGCATCGCCTGATCATGGAGATAGTTGATCTCCAGGGTGATCGAGGTTAGGAGAGTAGATTCAGAGGACAACACAGCGGATCCACTCACAAAGGCCTGTTCCCAGAGAGAGACTTTTATGGGATGGTTGAGTATGAGATACTACAACCACTGCTATCAGATGGCCCTAGTGCAAGTGGGAGATTGTTAGTTATATGTATGCCCTAGAGGCCATTACTGTACATTGGATGTATATTGTAGTGGATGCTGGGACATATATAGGGAGGACTTTCTTGCTCGACATGATAGTATGCTATCTGGTTGCTCTTTACCTTAACGTGTATACTGATTGTCTCACTGTTACATGTTGGTAAAGCCCTTAGGATGTGTGCTTGACTACCTGGACTATGATGCGGATCATACTAGTGGGGACATGGTAGTCCATAAGTACATCTTTTAAAGTCCCTAGTCGTGGGTGTATCGAGACGGGGTATCGATATACCAGAGTAGACTGGCGTATACCTTCTCGACCCATACTGATGGGCGATGGATGATCCCATATCCATCGGTGTTTGACGTCAGAGATGATATACGGGTGCTCAGTAGAGACTGGGTACACTGGACGGACTCGCCGAGAACTCCCAGATGGTATTATACCTCACGTCAGATGGCAGTTCTCTGGTGACACTGGTACAAAGTAGTCTGTTGACCCGAGATCGTCATAGAGTCTCGTATGGTTCCCACTGTGCTTTGATTTCCATCTTACCATGTCCAAGAGGGCGTGCAAAACGGTGGTTTTTGGGTACAGTCCCGAGTCACATGGAGGCAATGAGCGATAGGAGGGGATTCGTCTCTCCCGGTATAGGGGGTTGATGTTGTGCTGTGTTCGATTGGCTATAACAGGAAATCCCTGGCCAGGGTTGCTGAGATTTACTGGTAAGTGTTACCAGTAGTTTCTCGAAGTGTTATAGACCTCATATCGACACGACTTATCGAGCTATTGGGGTCTGACGTTTACCACCCCTAGGCGAGATATGCGACATATCAGACGATCAGACCGGACTGTACGGTAGTGTTACTGGTTGGATTCACAGGAGTATGAGCAGGCTTCCTCGTCGATCTTCTGATCGCTCAATACCCGGGTGGCCGTTACGTTTAGCAGACCGCTTGCGGCTTGTGGGTGTTTGATATGATCGTCACCCGCTGCCGGCGTATTGACGAGTCTTTAGAGTCCTACACAGAGGTTTCCTGGCTCAAGCGAAACGAAATAGGAGCGCATATGAGATATGTGCGGGACCGAGAATAATACGTGTATGTGATACCGTATTCCATTCTCGCGATGAATGTGTCGAATGGTTATATGCGATATAACCTAGTTATCGAATCGAGGGTTGATTCGATAAGCCGATACATTGGATACTAGTCGGTTATATGCGATATGACCGGATCGTTAAATCAAGTGTTGATTTAATGATTTAATGCATAATTATATATTTGATATATTACTTTGCGTTAACTAGTATCGGTTCACTTAAGATGGATTTTCTCACTCGGATGTGCGCATTGTATATGCGATATACTTTTGTGCACTTGTTTGTATCATGTTTGATGATACATGTTTACTTGGTTAAGTGTAAAGAATTGAACCATGGTTAAACATATAATTAGGGTTTTATTTTTCCATTACTTATTTATTCATTTATTTATTTGTTTATACATTTTGGAAAATGAATGGAAAAGAGAAAAGAATGGTGGCTTTATTTGTTTGTTTGTTGAAGATTCATGAACCTTTGACTTAGTCACCATTCTTGTCTTCATTCTTAATCCTAACCATTTGTGCAAACCATGGTTTATTCTCTACACTTAACTAGGGTTAGATTATGATAAGGATTCCTTTGATTTTCTATTTGGATAATTATCATAATATTCATTATCTTCTTCTTCTTCTTCTTCTTCAAAGAAGAAACCTTTCTTCATCAATGGTGGATTGATGAAACAAGTGAGAAATCCAATTCTAAAGTCTACCCACTTCCTATTTCTTCATCCTCTACCTCTTGCCAAGTAGTAGAGTGTGTTTTCTTCACCAGTTTCTTGACTTGGTGAAGTCGGAGTTTGTTTTAGCGATGCCTTGACGTAGATCATCTTCGGCATGGACATCGATGACCTAGCCCGTCCATTCTCCGATGAAGCCGACGCTAGAGCCCGGGACTTGTTATGGACAGCGAGGAGACTTCATTGCGGAGCTATGGAGGTGGAGAACCGGATCTACAAAGGTTGTATTTCCGTATCTCTTAGTTAAATGTTAACTAGTTATCTTTTCGCCTAGATTTCTAGCAAACGATCCGTAGTCGGGTTTCTCGGCACCTAGAATTTTTGAAATTGGCATGGTTGATGCCTTGTGAGACCTCATGAGGATGCCTAGGAACCCTACAGCTCTATCAATGTGTAATAGTGACCTGTAAGGTCACCTGAAGCAGTACACGATGATAAAGGTAAACCAGATAGCATACTATCATCTCGAGTAAGACTGTCCTACTGGGACATGTCCTCCCTCAATCATTGCAATCACGCGCCTGTGATCCAATAATTGACTCTGAGGGCACTATCTCCAACAATCTCCCACTTGCACTCAAGGCTAATTATTGTGATGTCGCATACTCACAGCCCGTGTGTTACCAAACACCCAACTCCTCTACTGATCAGTCTCACAAAACCCGTTTGCGAAACTATTGCGTTCAAGGAATAGCCTCAGTGAGTGGATCCGCCTTGATGTTTCTTTCTATGTCTCTCTTTATCTCAAGTTCGCGGAGAAAGCCATCTCCCGAAATGAGCAATACCTGTCTTAGAATATGTCTGGATATCTGATGGGACCTATTCCTCGAACGCTCAAGGCGGATGCGGATGGCATAAGTGTACGTCGTATTTATCTGTGATGTTTAGGTACTTAAATGATGGGACTTCATTAATGTGATTAATGGAAGAAAAGAAACCTAAAGATGTTGTGGAATCGAATTTCAAAAATAAAACAGGTATCTACAGTTCTTGCTTTGCACAGCGTTATATATGATATATCCTGCACTTTATTCGATGAGGAAAGGGCCGACGATCCCTTCACCGGGAGTGACCCCTTTAGCAATAACTGGCAGATGCTACAACTCTCGGTTTGTCTTTTGATTTCTTCTATAGTTTCTGCTTTGCACAACGATATATATGATATATCCCGCACCTCATTCGACGAGGAAAGGGCCGATGATCCCTTCACCGGGAGTGACCCCTTTAGCAAAACTAGAAAAGCCTAAAAAACACTCCATTTCAAAATTCATTCGATCCTACAACGATATCAAGTTCATTACGCAATAGGTTTTCAGAAAAACCTGTCGTAGCCCTCCGTCATTTCAGATAAGTCCTACTTAGTATTCGTGCTGCGTTTGGTGACCTTGTCAAGACGCAGTGTGCGGTAGCTAACCAGTATTTATCTGCTTATGCATATGATGCAGATTGGGTTAGGGTAGTCGTACGGCCTTGTTGACCTTGTCAAGGGTCGTGCGGGTGGGTTTGATTCAATCAAGAAATGACGGGTTGAACTTGACTAGCGGACTATGATTTGTTGGCCTGCGTCAAGGTCATAGGACGCTAGGGGCAAAATATTATCGGGAATTTCAAGTGTTGAAATTTGCAATGAGATTGCATACCTTCTATGAGATAGTTGGATCCCGATACCCGCTGCGAGTAAGAGTTACCCCTGGGAGAGTTTTACACATTACAATTAGCCGATCGAGTAGGTGTCTAGAAAGGTGTCAACGAGGTTACGCCTCTGGGAAAACGAGGTTTACATTAATTAGGTTCGTGCGAAAGCACGGGGGACCTCCCTCAAAGTACCGACACTGGTCTGGCTGAAAGATTGGCGAACTTGTAGCGTGTAATTAATCCCGGCTAGTCTTTCCTTGTAGGGTTTGAAGGAAGATTTGATAAAAACAGTGAGAGCCATCCTGATTAGATAAAATAATAACCAATCTATTCTTGCAAGAGCATACGCTGAGTGTTTTCTTCTCTCTCTCTCCAGGTAGCGACCATATCATGCCTTAATCAAGATAATAATATGGATGTATTGACTGAACCCGCTTGTTATACTGAGCTCGGGAACGTTGGTCCCGCTCCAACTTATAATTGTTATAAGACAGAGCAGGAAATAGGGGAATACCAGAATTCCTATGCCGCCCAAACGAAGAAAGTGCATATGATGCATCTCCTTCGGGTGGCAGTTGTATAGAACTGTTTCTCTGTGTCCTCTACGTCCTAGGTATTAGACATCGGATCAGGATCCCGCTAATGTAATCCGTTACATGGGCTACAGAAAGGTAGAGAATTGAGAACGAGTGATAAGTTTCATGAGACAGAAAACGGTGCAAGTGTTGCAGCCAAGTCTGTTGGTCACTGTCACCCTGTATCCCAAATACATTGATTCTGAACGAATGTTATTAGATACCGAACCTGATATACAAAATCATATCAGTCTTTTTATTAGTAAAGAAATGATAAAATTTTGTATTGTTGGATAATGTTTTGAACATTTTCTATATCAAAAGTTGATCGGTTCAGGCACGTTATCTAAAAGCATTGATGTTCTAAATCAAACTACAGTTCTTAGTATACGGAACACACAAAAGAGGAAGAGTTCAGAAATGATCGGATCCTTCTTGAGGTATTGTAGACTAGGTCATATCAATGCGACCCGACTAACTAAGTTGCACATAGATGCATATTTAAATCTGTTTGAATTTACATCTTGTGAAAACTTGCTGGTCATGTCACAAAGATAAGATGACCACAGCTCTGTTTATTGGAAGCAGAGAAAGAGTTAGTGTACTCTTGGGACTGATACATGATGATGTATGAAGGTCCCTTGTCTACACATGCCGAGACCGGTTCTTTGTACTTCATTACATTCTCTGATGATCTCTTTATATTCAGACATATGTTCTTGTTGAAACACAAGTCCGAACCTTTTGAGATATTCACAGAATATAAGTTAGAAGTAGAGAACCAATACGGGTATAAGTATTATGTCCTTTGATGAGATCAAGGAGGAGAATACTTGTGCATAGAATTCCTGGAATATTCTAAAGGAGAATGAGATTCTCTCTCAGCATTACTCCTCCGTATACACCATAGCACGATGGTATATCGGGGCGGAGCAATTGCACCCTATTCGATATGGTGCGCTCTATGATGAGTACTACTGAGTTACCTATTTCCTTTTGGGGGTTATGCACTTGAGAAGCTGCATACCTACTGAATTAGGTTCGAATCTGATCACAGCCTACCACTCCATATGAGATATGGTATGGGAAGAGCCCATCTTTTAAGCTAGTTAAGATTTGGGGTTGACCGGCCTATGTCTAAAAGCAAAATCCGGATAAGCTCGAGGCAAGCTCTGTAATGTAGAACTGGAAGGGTTCCAGCTATACAAACTACAGCAGATGATTTGATAAAACCAAAGGATTCAATAGTTACCAACGAACCTCAGCCTCTCCGCCGATCTAGTAGGGTTCCTCACCCACCTGAGAGATACTTCGGTTTCTCTATGACAGTGGGAGTGAGGATTGCATCATGAGATGATGACCCAACTAGTTTCGAACTGGCCATCAGGAGTAAGACTCTATAAGAATGGCTGGATGCTTAGTGATCTGAGATGGAATCCTTATACACCAACAAAGTATGGACTTTGGTTGCTTCATTTGAAGGGTTAAATCCCCATCAGGAGCAAGTATATCTTGAGAAGATTACTTGGTGTACATGGAAAGGTTGAGACTTTCAAAGCTAGACTTGTTAAAGGTTTGCATCGTAGACCAGTTGTGGCTAATAATGAAACCTTTTCTGGGGCCTATGCTTAAGTCCATCCAGATCCTACTTGCCACGGCTACATACCATGACTACGATATCTGGTGGTTGGGTGTCATGACAGCTTTTCTAAATAATGTTTTAGAAGAGAGAGTCTATAAGTACACAGTCAGAGGGCTTCGTAGATAGTGGGAGCAGCGGAAACGTGTACAAGATGCTTTATAGGATAAAGCAGGCATCGCGGAGTTGGAACATTTGTTTTGATGAGATAGTCAAAGAGTTTGACATCATCAAAATGGTAGATGAACCTTGTATATACAAAAAGGTAGTAGGGAGTATGGTGGTGATCCTCGTAGAGTACATGGATGACATACTCTTGATGGGGAAGGAGTTTCCTATGCTACGCTCGGTCAATCTCCGCTTATCACAAGGATTCTCCGTATAGGATCAAAATGATACCTACTAAATCCGGGGTTTTGGATCTATGAGATAGATCTAATTGGATGTTAGGATACTCACTAGTTATAGTGAGATGGTATCAATTGATCCTGGGGAGAATCGCTGGAAAGGTTCCAGAGTGATAAGGACGACTGAGTATCAGTCACAGGCATTGTCTTTACCCTCAGTAAAGGGACGATATGTTAGAAGTGTTCCAAGCTAGATACCGTGGCATACTAGACGATAAAGGCTGGATACATCGCTACTTAAGATGCTACCAAAGAGGCAGTCTCGATGTATATTAGTTTATGAGATGAACTTCGTTCCTCCCATTGTGAGACAATGGAGTTGTGGCTTATGCCTAGGAACGCCTGTCCCATCAGTGATCCAGACATATTCTAAGGCAGTATCACCTGATCATGGAGATGGTTGATCTCCAGGGTGATCGAGATTAGGAGAGTAGACTCAGAGGACAACACGGCGGATCCACTCACAAAGGCCTTTTCCCAAGAGAGAGACTTTTATGGGATGGTTGAGTATGAGATACTGCAACCACTGCTATAGATGGCCCTAGTGCAAGTGGGAGATTGCTAGTTATATGTATGCCCTAGAGGCCATTCTATACATAGGATGTATATTGTAGTGGATGCTTGGACATATATAGGGAGGACTTTCTTGCTCGACATGATAGTATGCTATCTGGTTGCTCTTTATCTTAACGTGTACACTGATTGTCTCTCTGTTACATGTTGGTAAAGCCCTTAGGATGTGTACTTGACTACCTGGACTATGATGCGGATCATACTAGTAGGGACATGGTAGTCCATAAGTACATCCTTCAAGGTCCCTAGTCGTGGGTGTATCGAGACGGGGCATCGATATACCAGAGTAGACTAGAGTATACTTTCTCGACCCATACAGATGGGGGATGGATGATCCCATATCCATTGGTGTTTGACATCAGAGATGATATACGGGTGCTCAGTGGAGACTGGGTACACTGGACGGACTCGCCGAGAACACCCAGATAGTATTATACCTTACGTCAGATGGCAGTTCTCTGGTGACACTGGTACAGGTTAGTCTGTAGACCCGAGATCGTCATAGAGTCTTGTATGATTCCCACTGTGCTTTGATTTCCACCTTACCACGTCCAAGAGGGCGTGCAAAACGGTGGTTTTTGGGTACAGTCCCGAATCACATGGAGGCAATGAGCGATAGGAGGGGATTCGTCTCTCCCGGTATAGGGAGTTGATGTTGCGCTGTGTTCGATTGGCTATAACCGGAAATCCCTGACCAGGGTTGTTGAGATTTATTGGTAAGTATTACCAGTAGTTTCTCGAACTGTTATAGACCTCATATCGACACGACTTATCGAGCTACTGGGGTCTGACGTTTACCACCCCTAGGCTAGATATGCGACATATCAGACGACGAGACCGGACTGTACGGTAAGTGTTACTGGTTGGAATCACAGGAGTGTGAGCGGGCTTGCTCGTTGATCTTCTGATCGCTCAATACCAGGATGGCCGTTACGTTTAGCAGACCGCTTGCAGCTTGTGGGTGTTTGATATGATCATCACCTGCTGCCGGCGTATTGACGAGTCTTTAGAGTCCTACACAGAGGTTTCCTGGCTCAAGCGAAACGAAATAGGAGCGCATATGAGATATGTGCGGGACCGAGAATAATACCAGTATGTGATACTGTATTCGATTCTCGTGATTTGTGACATTGATCGGTTATATACGATATAGCCGGGTTATTGGATCAAGTGTTGATTCGATAAGTTGTTACTATTGATATTAGTCGGTTATATGCTGTATGACCGGATCATTAAATCAAGTGTTGATTTAATGATTTAATGTATAATTATATATTTGATATATTATTTTACATTAACTAGTATTGGTTCACTTAAGATTATTTTCTCACTTGAATGTGCACATTGTATATATGATATATATTTGTGCACTAGTTTGTATCATGTTTGATGATACATGCTAACTTGGGTGTGTATGATTAAACCATGATTAGGTTAATGGTTAGGGTTTGATTTACTTATTTATTTATTCTTTTCATTTATTTTTAGGGCAAGAAATAAAATGGTGGATTCTTTTGTTTTTACTTGAAGCTTCATGAAGCTTTGAAAAGCTTTGACCATTTTGTTTCTTTCCTTAACCCTAACCATTTACTTAAACCCTAGTTTATTTTCTACACTTGTTAACTCACCCATGGTTGCTAAATGATAATGTATGAAGGTCCCTTGTCTACACATGCCGAGACCGGTTCTTTGTACTTCATTACATTCTTTGATGATCTCTTTAGATTCAGACATATGTTCTTGTTGAAACACAAGTCCGAACCTTTTGAGATATTCATAGAATATAAGTTAGAAGTAGAGAACCAATACGGGTATAAGTATTATGTCCTTTGATGAGATCAAGGAGGAGAATACTTGTGCATAGAATTCCTGGAATATTCTAAAGGAGAATGAGATTCTCTCTCAGCATTACTCCTCCGTATACACCATAGCACGATGGTATATTGGGGCGGAGCAATTGCACCCTATTCGATATGGTGCGCTCTATGATGAGTACTACTGAGTTACCTGTTTCCTTTTGGGGGTTATGCACTTGAGAAGCTGCATACCTATTGAATTAGGTTCGAATCAAATCACAGCCTACCACTCCATACGAGATATGGTATGGGAAGAGCCCATGTCTTAAGCTACTTAAGATTTGGGGTTGACCGGCCTATGTCTAAAAGCAAAATCCGGACAAGCTCGAGGCAAGCTCTGTAATGTAGAACTGGAAAGGTTCCAGCTATACAAACTACAGCAGATGATTTGATAAAACCAAAGGATTCAATAGTTACCAACAAACCTCAGCTTCTCCGCCGATCTAGTAGGGTTTCTTACCCACCTGAGAGATACTTCGGTTTCTCTATGACAATGGGCACGAGGATTGCATCATGAGATGATTACCCAACTAGTTTCGAACTGGCCATCAGGAGTAAGACTCTATAAGAATGGCTGGATGCTTAGTGATCTGAGATGGAATCCTTATACACTAACAAAGTATGGACTTTGGTTGCTTTATCTGAAGGGTTAAATCCCCATCAGGAGCAAGTATATCTTGAGAAGATTACTTGGTGTACATGGAAAGGTTGAGACTTTCAAAGCTAGACTTGTTAAAGGTTTGCATCCTAGACCAGTTGTGGCTAATGATGAAACCTTTTCTGGGGCCAATGCTTAAGTCCATCCAGATCCTACTTGCCACGGCTACATACCATGACTACGATATCTGGTGGTTGGGTGTCATGACAGCTTTTCTAAATAATGTTTTAGAAGAGAGAGTCTATAAGTACACAGTCAGAGGGCTTCGTAGACCGTGGGAGCAGCGGAAACGTGTACAAAATGCTTTATAGGATAAAGCAGGCATCGCGGATTTGGAACATCTGTTTTGATGAGATAGTCAAAGAGTTTGACATCATAAAAATGGTAGATGAACCTTGTATATACAAAAAGGTAGTAGGGAGTATGGTGGTGATCCTCGTAGAGTACATGGATGACATTCTCTTGATGGGGAAGGAGTTTCCTATGCTACGCTCGGTCAATCTCCGCTTATCACAAGGATTTTCCGTATAGGATCAAAATGATACCTACTAAATCCTGGGTTTTGGATCTATGAGATAGATCTAATTTGATGTTAGGATACTCACTAGTTGTAGTGAGATGGTATCAGTTGATCCTGAGGAGAATCACTGGAAAGGTTCCAGAGTGATAATGACGACTGAATGTTAGTCACAGGCATTGTCTTTACCCTCAGTAAAGGGACGATATGTTGGAAGAGTTTCAAGCTAGATACCGTGGCATACTAGACGATAAAGGCTGGATATATCGCTACTTAAGATGCTACCAAAGAGGCAGTCTGGATGTATAATAGTTCATGAGATGAACTTCGTTCCTCCCATTGTAAGACAATGGAGTTGTGGCTTATGCCTAGGAACGCCTGTCCCATCAGTGATCCAGACATATTCTAAGGCAGTATCACCTGATCATGGAGATGGTTGATCTCCAGGGTGATCGAGGTTAGGAGAGTAGACTCAGAGGACAACACGGCGGATCCACTCACAAAGGCCTTTTCCCAAGAGAGAGACTTTTATGGGATGGTTGAGTATGAGATACTGCAACCACTGCTACAGATGGCCCTAGTGCAAGTGGGAGATTATTAGTTATATGTATGCCCTAGAGGCCATTACTATACATAGGATGTATATTGTAGTGGATGATTAGACATATATAGGGAGGACTTTCTTGCTCGACATGATAGTATGCTATCTGGTTGCTCTTTACCTTAACGTGTGCACTGATTGTCTCTCTGTTACATGTTGGTAAAGCCCTTAGGATGTGTACTTGACTACCTGGACTATGATGCGGATCATACTAGTGGGGACATGGTAGTCCATAAGTACATCCTTCAAGGTCCCTAGTCGTGGGTGTATCGAGACGGGGCATCGATATACCAGAGTAAAGTAGCGTATACCTTCTCGACCCATACAGATGGGCGATGGATGATCCCATATCCATTGGTTTTTGACATCAGAGATGATATACGGGTGCTCAGTGGAGACTGGGTACACTGGACGGACTCGCCGAGAACTCCCTGATGGTATTATACCTTACGTCAGATGGCCGTTCTCTGGTGACACTGGTACAGGTTAGTCTTTATACCCGAGATCGTCATAGAGTCTTGTGTGACTCTCACTGTGCTTTGATTTCCACCTTACCACGTCCAAGAGGGCATGCAAAACGGTGGTTTTTGGGTACAGTCCCGAATCACATGGAGGCAATGAGCGATAGGAGGGGATTCGTCTGTCCCGCTATAGGGAGTTGATGTTGCGCTGTGTTCGATTGGCTATAACCGGAAATCTCTGGCCAGGGTTGCTGAGATTTACTGGTAAGTATTACCAGTAGTTTCTCGAACTGTTATAGACCTCATATCGACACGACTTATCGAGCTACTGGGGTCTGACGTTTACCACCCCTAGGCAAGATATGCGACATATCAGACGATCAGACCGGACTGTACGGTAAGTGTTAATGGTTGGATTCACAGGAGTGTGAGTGGGCTTGCTCGTTGATCTTCTGATCGCTCAATACCCGGGTGGCCGTTACGTTTAGCAGACCGCTTGCGGCTTGTCTGTGTTTGATATGATCATCACCTGCTGCCGGCGTATTGACGAGTCTTTAGAGTCCTACACAGAGGTTTCCTGGCTCAAGCGAAACGAAATAGGAGCACATATGAGATATGTGCGGGACCGAGAATAATACCAGTATGTGATACTGTATTCGATTCTCGCGATTTGTGACATTGATCGGTTATATGCGATATAGCCGTGTTATTGGATCAAGTGTTGATTCGATAAGTTGTTACTATTGATATTAGTCGGTTATATGCTGTTTGACCGGATCATTAAATCAAGTGTTGATTTAATGATTTAATGTAAAATTATATATTTGATATATTACTTTACATTAACTAGTATTGGTTCACTTAAGATTATTTTCTCACTTGAATGTGCACATTATATATATGATATATGTTTGTGCATAGTTTGTATCATGTTTGATGATACATGCTAACTTGGGTGTGTATGATTAAACCATGATTAGGTTAATGATTAGGGTTTGATTTACTTATTTATTTATTCTTTTCATTTATTTTATGGCAAGAAATAAAATGGTGGATTCTTTTGTTTTTACTTGACGCTTCATGAAGCTTTGAAAAGCTTTGACCATTTTGTTTTTTCCTTAACCCTAACCATTTACTTAAACCCTAGTTTATTCTCTACACTTGTTAACTCACCCATGGTTGCTAAATGATAAGTATCACTTGGATTTTCTTTTTGAAATAATTGATTTTCTTTTCTTTCTTCTTCTTCTTCTTGATGAAGAAAGAAAACCTTTGCTTGAAAATTTCCAAGTGATGATTCCAAGTGAGAAATCCAAATCCAAAGTGAACCCACTTCCTATTTCTTCATCCTCTACCACTTGCCATGTAGTAGAGTGTGTTATCTTCATAAGTTCCATGACCTAGTGAAGGTGGAGCTTGAGTTTGAGTCGCCTCGACGTAGATCATCTTCGGCATCGAAGTCGACGACCTAGCCCGATCATTTCTTCGATGAAACCATCGCTAGAGTCCGGGATCCGCTGATCGCAGCGGAGGGACGTCATCACAGAGCTAAGGAAGTGGAGGACCGGATCTACAAAGGTTGTAGCCCCTTTCACTTTTTAGTTAAGTTGTTAACTTGCATTAGTTTTCGCCTAATCTCTAGTTAACGATCTAGTTTAGGGTTTCTCGGCACCGGAAAATTCTAATTTGGCATGGTTGATGCCTTGTGGAACCTCTTGAGTGTGCCTAGGAACCCTACAATTTTAAACGACGCACCAACATTAAACTGACTCACGAGTGTCCGTCTAGTGGTTAACGTGTGTAACGATACCACAAAACCAATCTAAGTGCAGCAGCTGCATTAGATCACGATTCGTGTCGCAAAACATAACACGCGGACTCAAAACACTAGATTATAGTTAAACGATTCCAGATTTTTAATACTGCAATTAAAAAAAATGTAAACAGTACCAAACACCCCTAAACCACGGCAGATAACTACCCACAAAAAACCCAACACCCATCTCTCCTCTACAGCCGACGTCGCCGGATTTCATCAAAGGGGTCGTCGGCCAAAGCCGGTAGGGTGGTGCTCGTGTCTCAGGTGGTGCTCCAGGGTCACTAGTATATCCCTACAATTTTGTTTGGTCACTTAGTAAAATTTCCAGATCACAACAGTTCACGGAGGCTCTAAAAGACACTAAAAAACACGATATTGCACTAATCGATACTTTAAGTGTTCTACGTTACAACCAACGAGCTACACAACATAAAAACTTCTATTTATCAGTGTAGGGATTATACCTATCAACCTTGCTCACAAGATCCAAGCTTTCCTAGCTCCAAGTAATCAAGAAGGCAAAAACAAGACTTGGGGTATTTTTCTGATATATTTTGGAATTTTGGAGATTTATGAGCTTGGATTGATGCAAAAATGGAAGGGAAATGATCAAGAGCAGAAGGGGGAGGAAGGATCTCGGCCAAGGGAGGAAAGGGAGGGTTTGTGTGCAATTTCGTAGCTATTTCTCATCAATAAATGCACATAAATGCATTCACATGCACATGCATGCACCTCATTCATTCTTTTCTTTTTCTTTAAATTTTAATCCTAATTTCCAAACAAATATCTAGATACTATGTGAAGGGTTTTGGGTTTACTCAAACTTAATTATTGAAAAGATCACTTAAGAGAAATTTCCCAAAATGTGAATAACGTATTAAAATAGTATTAAAATTGGAAAAAATTCTATCTGAACCAAAACTTCCCATATACCCCCAAAGCCTTCGCACTAGCTTTATTTTAGCTAATCTAGGTGCTGGCAAGTCTATATGGTCGTTTGATCACAGTCGGGTTAAAACGGAAAATACCGACAATTTAACCCTAAAACGGGAAAAAAATTCGCATAGCGATTTCTAAAACGTTACAATCTCCCCCCTTATAGAAATTTGGTCCCCGAATTAAAAATTTCATACTAAGCGTACCTTCAAAAAGATGAGGGAATTTTTTCCGCATCTCACTCTCGGCCTCCCAAGTGATCTCCTCACTAATAGAGCTACGCCAAAGAACCTTCACAGATGGCAAGACCTTTGACCGAAGTTTCTTCACCTGCCGATCCAAAATAACTATCGGCTGCTCGGTGAACGAAAGATCGCGCTCAAGCTGATCGGTCTCATGCTGAATCATGTGAGAAGGATCATGAAGGTATCTACGAAGCATCGACACATGGAAAACGGGGTGAACATCCGGAAAACTAGGCGGGAGCGCTAAACGATAAGCAACGGAACCCACTCGCTCAAGGATCTCTAAAGGACCTATAAATCTGGGACTGAGCTTCCCCTTCTTCCTAAATCACATAATGCACTTCATCGGAGAAATCCTCAGGAATACATGATTCCCCACTGCGAACTCAAGTCTGCGACGACGACGGTCGGCATAAGACTTCTGCCTGCACTAGGCTGCTCTCATCCTGTCCTGAATTAGCTGGATCTTCTCCGTAGTCTCCTGAACTAGCTGGAGTCCCAAAACTCAACTCTCACCGAGTTCGGTCCAACAGACTGGCGATCGACACTTCCTACCGTACAAAGCCTCAAAAGGTGCCATCTGAATAGTTTCCTGAAAGCTGTTGTTGTAGGAGAACTCAATAAACGGCAAGTGACGATCCCAACTGCCACCAAAATCAAGCACACATGCACGGAGCATATCCTCCAGAGTCTGTATAGTCTGCTCCGACTGACCATCGGTCTGTGGATGAAAAGCGGTGCTGAAACTCAACCGGGTACCTAAAGCTTCCTGGAGCTTCTGCCAAAGACGGCTAGTAAACTGGGTGCCTCTGTCGGATACTATGCATGTGGGAACACCGTGCGAATGCACAATCTCATCTATGTACAACTGAGCATACTGAGCATAACCGAAAGCGGTCTTCAGTGGAAGGAAGTGAGCCGCTTTCGTCAACCGGTCAGCAATCACCCAAATGGAGTCATGCCCTCTACTGGTCCTGGGTAGACCCACAATGAAATCCATGGAAATCTGCTCCCATTTTCACTCCGGAACGGGTAAAGGTTGCAACTCTCCAGCCGGTCCCTGATGCTCAGCCTTGACTTGCTGACAAGTCAGGCACCTCGAAACGAAGTCCGAAATATCGCGTTTCATCCCTTCCCACCGGTAAAAGTCTCTCAGGTCACGGTACATCTTGGTGGAACCTAGATGAACGCTAAAAGCCGACTAATGTGCCTGCTCTAGGATCTCGTGTCTCAACCCATCAGCATCTGGTACACACAAGTGAGTCCCGCATCGTAGCATACCCCGGTCATCAATCATGAGCTCCGAAACTGTACCTTGTCGAACAAGCTCAAGAATATCGGACAAACGGGCATCACTGGGTTGCGCCTCACGGATACGATCAAGTAGTAGTGGACGGGCGCGGACATGAGAAAGCTGTCCCACAGCGGAAGTAAACTCGAACTGCACTCTACCATCATACAAGAGCTGCCAATCTGCAGAAAACTGACGCTGAACTGCGCTCAAGTGGGACAAGCTACCCCCGGGCCTACGACTCAAAGCATCAGCTACCACATTCGCCTTGCCCGAGTGATAAAGCATCTCACAATCATAATCCTTCACTAGCTCCATCCACCGGCATTGTCTCAGATTCAGATCCCGCTGCTGGAAGATGTACTTCAAGCTCTTGTGATCTGTGAAGATCTGACACGACTCTCCGTACAAGTAGTGTCTCCAAATTTTCAACGCAAAGACCACCGCGGCCATCTCAAGATCGTGAGTAGGGTAATTCTGCTCGTGCTTCTTCAGCTGCCTAGAAGCATACGCAATCACTCTATCATGCTGCATCAAAACACAGCCGAGCCCCACCCGAGAAGCATCACAGTAAACAACATAGCCGCCCGATCCAGAAGGTAAAGATAGAACTGGTGCTGTCGTCGACCGAGTCTTCAACTGCTGAAAACTCTAGTCGCACACATCAGTACAAAGAAAAGGAACTCCCTTCCGGGTCAGTCCAGTCAGCGGTGCAGCGATACTCGAGAAATCCTGCACAAAACAGCGATAATAACCAGCTAAGCCTAAAAAGCTGCGGACCTCAGTCACCGATACAGGTATGGGCCAAAGCTGTACAGCCTCGATCTTCCTCGGGTCTATAAGAATACCATCACCAGTCACGACATGACCTAGGAAGTAAACACTATCAAGCCAAAACGCGCACTTCGAGAACTTAGCATACAGCCGGTGCTCTCTCAATATCTGCAAAGCAATCCTCAAGTGCTGCTCATGCTCCTCACGACTCCTAGAGTAGACCAGTATGTCATCAATAAATACAATAATAAACTGGTCGAGGAATGCCTGAAAATCCGGTTCATCAGATCCATGAACGCTGCTGGCGCATTGGTGAGTCCGAACGACATCACCAAAAACTCATAATGCCTATAGCGCGTACGAAAAGCAGTCTTCGGAATGTCATCATTCCGAAACCGCAACTGATGATAACCCGAACGCAAATCAATCTTAGAAAAATGTTTCGAACCCTGGAGCTGATCAAATAAATCGTCAATGCGAGGTAAAGGATACCTATTCCGCACCGTAACTCGGTTCAATTGATGATAATCCACACACAGCCTCAAACCGCCGTCTTTCTTCTTCACGAATAGAACAGGAGCTCCCCACGGCGAAACACTCGGACGCACAAGTCCCCTATCAAGCAACTCTTGCAATTGATATTTAAGCTCTCTAAGCTCTGCCGGAGCAATCCAATAAGGCGGTATAGAAATAGGCTCCGTGCCAGGAATCAGATCAATGCAGAACTCAATATCGCGCTCTGGCGGTAACCCCGGTAACTCATCGGGAAAGACATCGGGAAACTCTTGCACGGTAGGAACCTGGTCCAACGACTCCACTGTGGCTCCAGTATCATGAATGAAAGCCAAGAATCCCCGACATCCCCTCCTCAAAAGCCGACTAGCGCACAGGATAGAAATCAAACTGTGAGGGGTGGCACCACGGTCCCCCTGCACAATAAACACTGACTCGCCGAGAAAACAAAACCTAACTGTCTTCTTGCGGCAGTCCACGGACGCGTAGCAAGTAGATAACCAGTCCATGCCCAGCAGAACATCGAAGTCCAACATCTCAAGAATGATCAAGTCGACGGGCAAATCTCTGTCTCCTAAACGGACAGCACATGACCGGAACATGTGTCGTGCAACAAACGACTCTCCTACAAGAGTAGTCATGACAAGCGGCTGATCTAGCATACACGACTCTCGGCCTAACCTCGGCACGAAGTGCGTAGAAACATACGAATGCGTTGATCACAGATCAAAAAGAACATGTGCATCAAAGGAATATACAGAAAGGGTACCTGAAACCACAGCATTGGACGCCAGAGCGTCCTGGTGAGTCAAGGCAAAAACCCGAGCCTGTCCTCTACCGGGTACTGGCTGTCCTCTGCCTCTGCCACCTCACCCTCTAGGCACAAAACCACCGCGACCACGATCTCTCTGAGTAGGAGTCTGACGCGGCCCAACAACAGGAATAAGATGCAACGCTCTCTGAGGCGGAGAAGGTGGTAAGGTAACCTGGGGTACTGCTGGCCCTATCTGACGCACCACTGTACAATCCCTCACGAGGTGCTGTAAACTGCCACATCCAAAACACCCACGTGTCGACGGCCGACCCTCCTGGGAAAAAGTACTGAACAACTGGCCATGTCCCACGTCTCTGCTACTCCCAGTGTCCGAACGAACTCTGTCTCGGAATCTAAACCTCTGCCTCCTGGCTGCTATACCATTACGAGCCCTCTTCGGTTCCGGAACAACCGATGACTCAGATAGACGCTCCTCCACCAGCAGGGCTACATCTACAGCTTCCGCATACATGTCGCAATGCTGAATGCTGATGGCTAGGAACAACTGGGTAAGCAGACCTCGAACAAACCTCTTCACCCTCATCTCCTCAGTCGCCACCAAGTAGGGAGCATACACCGACAGCTCGATAAACAGTACATCATACTCAGACATCGTCATCCCCGGAGTCTGACGTAATGACTCAAATTTGCACGCTCGCACATCCCTGACACTCGGTGGAAGAAAACGGGCGAGAAAGACAGTCACAAACTCCGCCCAGGTCATAGGAGCAAGACTTGCGGCTCTGCCCCTCTCCAACGACTCACACCACTTCTGGGCTATACCCTCCAGCCGGAAACTCGCGAACTCCACCCATCTCTCATCGGAGCATATTAGAGTGAACGACAAATCCTGGCCATCCGGTCGATAAACGACTGTGGATCCTCAGTAGTATCTGTGCCAGTGAACACCGGAGGCCTCAGCCTCATGAACTCTGTCAGTGATACGGTAATAACCTTCGGAGCGGTAACTGTGACTGCCGGAACTGTAGGTACCATCGTGGTCCCTGCAACGGGTGGAACAACTGCCTGCCCCTATGCTCGAATGTCCTCTACTAAGGTCTCCATCATCTGGCACAGGTCCTGTATACCAGCCCCAATCATAGCAATGTGCTCCGGTACAATAGGCATACCGCCCTGGTCAGTCCTCGTCTCAGACGAGTCAACTCTGACCTCGGCCTTCGCGGCCGTTCTCTGTGCCCTCGTATTCTTCGGCGGCATATGGGCTGGAAATTGAAAGAAGATTCGATAAGGAAACAGGAATTGAATCACAAAGATGTATATCATCACGGAGGAAAATCAATCAATAACTCCTAAGGTCACTTAGGCGGAGTACCGTGTCGTAAGTATGCCGCGGAACATACACACGCTACGTCACTCTGCTTAAGCTACCTACTCCATCCTACCAAGGTCATCCTACACTCCGAACGGTAAAACCTAGCGCTCTGATACCAACTTTGTCGCGACCCAAAATTTGGCCCGTAACCGGCACTTAAACTACGTAACGTCTACAGGCTTACGCAGCTTAAGTAAGTTGAAACCCAGAAATCTAAACCTCCCAAAACTGGATCAACGGAGGAAAAAAACATATTTTTAAACGTTTAGAAAATCACAAGTAAAATCTCTAACTCTAATTTTCTTTCTTAAAAAAATTTGGCAGCACCTCCTTTGTAAAAACTAGCCCCGAAAACGGGTACAACATATATAATATATAAAGCATCCCAAACGAGAGCAAATCATGCCCAACGGCGGAGACAACCACCGCAAGATATAAATACGACGCCGAAGTGAAGAATATAAAGGAAAACTGCATAAAGAGGTAAAACTTTTCAACATAACCGGCTCCCACGAGTATGGCATCCAAAGTCACCAAATAATACAACACAGAAACCCCACAACTCGTCTCTAAGTCATATACAAGAAGTGGTAGATGGAGAATACTAGATCCAACAAAAAGATATACAATGTACAGACAGATAACCGCAAACCCACCTAAAAGCAAAGGCCTCACAGCCAAACGTAGCTGTATCCGCAAAAGTAGAGATGATAAGATGCCCTGCCGTGATTACTCTGAGGGTAAGTCCTGCAAAACACTGTGGCACAACTGGGGTGAGTTGCCAACTCGTGAATAGTAAATAACATCATACTATAATTGCAAGTATGCACGAACAATGATTTATCGATCACATGTAATCCGATAGCATAAGTATGACAAGTGAATATGCAACAATCATGTAAAGGTACATCATCAGGGTACTACAACTATATGAAGCAATGCATAAACCACATAATCCTGAGTGTGGGATGATATAATATAAAATCTCATGCAAAATCATCAGCTTGGAAAAACCCCAGTGTCTCTCACTGACACATCAAATCCCAAATCCTCAGGCACCGCATCTTAAGACTGACCCTCACATCCTGTAAGTCTCATGGAACCTGAGTGTCAAACAGCGACACCCGAAGCATCATGAAAACATATCCCTGTATGTATGTATATATATATATATATATATATATATATATATATATATATATATATATATATATATATATATATATATAAGTATGAGGATATCAACCCCGTATGTCCACCGACGATATGTAGAAATCATGGAAAAACCAGAGTGTTAAACACCGACACTCGAAACAGCATGAAACCCGTGTCTAGCATCGACACGTAAATCCTCATAACTCAGGCACTGTCACCACGACTGGCCCTGACGATATGTCATACATCCCCACGATAACTGCCGAGCCCAAATACAATCACCGGTAGGTACTTGCCCAACTTCCAGGCTCATCGTCTGTACCACGAACATCTTGCCGAGGGGGAACCATACCGGGCTCCACCATGTACCCGCACATGGCCCACTCACTCTTCGCATCGGGTATAAATCACAAATCTCAGAACCGAGAAATCTCATGGTGGACGCATCAAATATCATATCAAGAGAAACCGGGTTTTCAAACAATACATAGTTTCTTGAAAATACCCCCACGGTTCTCAAATCCATATATCATATGAAATCCATATCTCAATGCGTAAAATCCATATAAAACTGATATATGAAACATAAAACATCAATATGAGCATATAAAGGGAAAACCTCTCTTTTAAATGAATCTAGCTTTAAAATATATCTTGCGGTTCCCAAAATCCTCCGAAAAATAAGTGCAGCATCATATGAAGTGTACATGTAAGTGTAGTAAGGTTTAAGTATCTACATGTAAGCAAGTATGTATGATGCATTTCATAAGCGCAATGATCAACGACTCAATATCACATATCAAAACAATACCACTTAGGGTGTATACAACTATAGCAAAAATATGCGGTGTACATGTCAGTATGTGTGCATGGTGTTCATGTAACTGTAAGCGAGTATGTGGGTGTACATGTCAATATGTATGCATGATGTACAAGTAGCTGTAATCAAATACGTGTGTGTACATGTCAATATGTATGCATGATATACAAGTAGCTATAGTAGGGTACACGTGAAATGGATTAAGGTTCACTACCTCAACTATCCCTGCCTAATGCAATATCACGTATGTATGTGTCCACAGTATTTCATATGCACAATGGAATAAGAGTTACTACCTCGACTATCCCTATCCACTACCATATCACGTATGTAGGTGGTTTGTGCGTGTCATGGCAATTACTGACGATGTGGGTGTAGCATACAAATAGTGCTCGTGCAACATGAACCGTCAGTAATGTGTTATATCTAAAGGTACAAGTCAAGGTACAACAGATAATACTATGCAATGACATTCATATGAAATTAACTAATCTGCATATCATATCCACCCCGACGCATAACGCTATACGGGCGATTTCCCCGTAGATGTTAAATCTACTCACCGATGGTCTCGAGCTATGAAAATCCGACCATCTGCTTCCCCTTATTCCCAGTGTCCGAAGTCCCCGCTTGCGACGCTATAATTTCACAAACACAAAAATAGTGCAAACATCTCAGAAATCGACCAATATAACGTAAAACTACGTTTTAAATGACGCACCAACACTAAACTAACTCACGAGTGTCCGTCTAGTGGTTAACGTGCGTAACGATACCACAAAACCAATCTAAGTGCAGCAACTACACCAGATCACGATTCGTGTCGCAAAATATAACACGCGGACTCAAAACACTAGATTATAGTTAAACGATTCCAGATTTTTAATACTGCAATTACAAAAAAGTAAACAGAACCAAACACCCTTAAACCACAGCAAACAACTACCCACAAAAAACCCAACACCCATCTCTCCTCTACAACCGACGTCGCCGGATTTCGTCAAGGGGGTCGCCGACCGAAGCCGGTGGGAGTGGTGCTTATGTCTCAGGTAGTGCTTCAGGGTCACTAGTACATCACTACAATTTTGTTTGGTCACTCAATAAAATTTCCAGATCACAGCAGTTCACAGAGGCTCTAAAAGACTCTAAAAAACACGATATTGCACTAATCGATACTTTAAGTGTTCTACATTACAACCAACGAGCTACACAACATAAAAACTCCTATTTATCAGTGTAGGGATTATACCTATCAACCTTGCTCACAAGATCCAAGCTTTCCTAGCTCCAAGTGATCAAGAAGGCAAAAACAAGACTTGGGGTATTTTTGTGATATATTTTGGAATTTTGGAGATTTATGAGCTTGGATTGATGCAAAAATGGAAGGGAAATGATCAAGAGCAGAAGGGGGAGGAAGGATCTCGGCCAAAGGAGGAAGGGGAGGGTTTGTGTGGAATTTCCTAGCTATTTCACATCAATAAATGCACATAAATGCATTTACATGCACATGCATGCACCTCATTCATTCTTTTCTTTTTCTTTAAATTTTAATCCTAATTTCCAAACAAATATCTAGATACTATGTGAAGGGTTTTGGGTTTACTCAAACTTAATTGTTGAAAGGATCACTTAAGAGAAATTTCCCAAAATGTGAATACCGTATTAAAATAATATTAAAATTAAGAAAAATTCTATCTGAACCATAACTTCCCATATACCCCCAAAGCTTGCGCACTAGCTTTATTTTAGCTAAACTAGGTGCTGGCAAGTCTATATGGTCGTTTGATCACAGTCGGGTTAAAACGGAAAATACCGACAATTTAACCCTAAAACGGGAAAAAAATTCGCATAACGATTTCTAAAACGTTACAATTGTATACAGGGATCGTTGTGATCTCACCTGTAGGGAAAAAAGTTTCATTCTTTCATTTTTTTATTTCTTTCCGCGATGCTCAATCATTTCAGCTTTTTGTATCGCGAAAGTCGCGATCGCCCAATCATTTCGGCTATTTTTCGCGGTGCCCAATCATTTCGGCTATTTTGCGTGCATATATGGCTCGCTAGCTTCTTTGCTGCAAGCTTGGAGTTAGACACCGATTTCGGCATCAGCACCGCTACAACTGGAATATTGCCAGGAGCGAATCATCATTTGCCTTTGTCGATGTCGAACAAAAGTGGCTTAGCGAACAGGGTTAGGATCCTGTCAACCAAGGATTTTGACTTCATGAGCCGTAAGGGTCTCATAAAGGTATTTCTCCCTGCGAGTCGTGAGGATCTCTTAGGTGCGTTTTCTCCTTAGGAATCGTGAGGACTCCTAAGTGTATGGCTTCTCGTAAGTCGTAAGGATCTTACAAGAGTATTTTCTCTTTTTAAGTCGAGAGGACTTACAAGGGCTGCTCATTGTGTAAACATATCCCTAGTTACGGATGGGTCTTTGTTAGGGAAATGTTTATTCGCGCCCGTGGATTGTATACAAGGGCCGGCATTGAGCCGCTTGTAGGGAAGTATTGGAGGTTGTGGTGGCTGCTTAAGAACAGGTTCAAATCCCTGTAGCTTAAGACTTTTGAATCGTATGAGCCGTGAGGGTCTCAAAGGAGGGTTCTCCTTACGAGTCGTGAGGATCTCGCAAGTGTAATTTCTCCCTAGGAATCATGGGGATCCCTAAGTGTGTTGTCCCCTTGTGAGTCATAAGGATCTTACGCAGGTGGTTTCTCCTTACAGGATCGAGAGGACCCTGCAAGTGTCTTTTAATGAGCTTGCGGCCTTTCGGGTTTTCAAAAATCTCGCTGGTAGCCCTGTTGTTTTTACTCACGGAGCCCATTCGGGTTTTCATCCGTGCCCATTTTGCTTATGGACATACCGTTTTTTTTGTCAGCCTTGGGATGCTGCGGTCCGTAGTAGTTTATCGACGTCTCGGTCAATGGCCAGTTTTAGAACATAGTGGTCCATTGTTAGTTTAACGACGTTTCGGCCTGTTGTTAGTTTTAGGACATTTCGGTCCGTAGTTCATAGGTCGGACATGTTTGAAAATCTTTCAGCACTCTTTTAGTTTTTGCCGAAAGGACACTTTCTCATGGAGCTTCCCCTATAAAAGAGCATGATGCCCCCGGCGTGTCCATCTTTTTCTGAGCATGTGGTTGTGGCGGGTTCACCTTCCAGTTGTCAGACAACGCGAATTTGCCTTGTTGGTATTCATCCTCAATCCAGCCTTTGAAGACGTAGCAATCTTCGAGTGGGTGACCCATTACTCTGTGGTAGGGACAATAGTTAGGATTGTTAACATCCCCCGGTTGCGACGGATGTTTTGCATCTGGCAGAGTGATGAGCCCGTTGCGCATTGCCAGTTCGAACAGTCTCCTTGTTTTATCCCTGGGAAATGAGTAAGGACGTTTCAACTTTTCATGGAGGGATCGCGGCTTGTTGCTTCGACGAACAAGCGGTCTCGGGTTCCTCGGCTTTTGCTGAGCGTTGGCGACAAAGGTTGCTTTCCCGTTGCCTTTTTCATTCCGAAAACCCACTTTTGAAGGGAAAAAGGCCTATGGCCTATCTGGTCCATTTGGGCCAGCTTGTCGATCAAGGCCTGGAAGGTGGTCGGCTTGAAGAACATCATGAATTGGGAGATAGTTGACTGAGGGTCAAGGGTCCACATGAACATGCCCACGGCAGGAGCCTCCTCTATGCGCTGTTCGCACTTCGACCACAGATTCCGCCATCGTATTGCGTACTGCACCCATGTCTCTCCCGGCTTCACTCTGGCGTTGATCGATGCTGTGATCGGGGTGCGTTCGCTGGTGCTCGCGAACCGCTGAGTAAATAGCGTCTCCATTTCTGTAAACGTTTTGACGGAGTCGTCGGGAAGCTCCGAGTACCACTCAAACGCCGTCTCCGACAGGCTGCCAACAAACTGGCGGAGCAGAAGTTTATCATCACCTCCAGTATTGCCGCACAGGGCTCTGAATTGAGCGACATGCTGATGCGGATTTCCCGTCCTTTTATATACATGGAATTTAGGGATCGTATATCCCGGCGGGTACCTTATTTGATCATACCAACCCGGATAGGGTCGTCCAGTTTTAACGATCTGCCCAACTGCTTCATTCGCCTGGTGAGCTCGTATTTGCTGAGCAATGTAATCATCCAGAGCGGCCTTAGAGATTGTCTCCTCCTTGGCTGCCGAAAGAGCCGGAGGAGGGTTTGATGTCTCCCCTCTGTCGTCTTGAATGATAATCGGGGGGTCTTCATCTAGAGGTTCCGGCTGTAATATCATCCCAGCCATGTCTTAGAATAAAAGAGCCATTCGTTTTATATTGGCCGCCTGCTCTGCAGCCTCTTTTTCTTTCCTCTCGAGCATTCTTCGGAGGAACTCAGTATCAGTCTCTTGTTCTCTACGCTGCTCCATGGTTTCTGGATTTTCTTTTGGCCAGTGAGTGCGGCCATTGCAGTCATCATCTCCTGAAGTTTCTGCCGCTGTTGTTCCTGAGCTTTCGTTATCGATCGGGTAAGCGGTCGATGACCCGTAGAAGCATGGCTTTCTTCTTTTCCGGAATCCATATAAATGGTATGTATTACCATGCCCCCAGACTTGGGGTGTTTAGATTCAGTGCTTTTGCGGTTCGCCACAGCCACATGGGCTTTCTCTGGCTTCCTTCTCTTTTAAGTGTTTGACGTTGAGGGAGTCATTGCAGCGGGCACCCAGACAGATGACATTCTTTGTGGTACCACAGGATGGCCCTTTTCTTGTAGGGCTTTAAGCTTCTTTGGCCGGCGAGAGTAGTCCTGATCAATCACTGATTCCTGGACCTGTCGCCAGACTTTGTAAATTTTGGAGGACAGCCGCTGAGGGGACTGTTCCGGCTTCGTTTCTGTAACATTCTCCAAGGGTGGAGATCTTTTTGTTAGTTATATGTATGCCCTAGAGGCCATTACTATACATAGGATGTATATTGTAGAGGATGCTTGGACATATATAGGGAGGACTTTCTTGCTCGACATGATAGTATGCTATCTGGTTGCTCATTACCTTAACGTGTACACTGATTGCCTCTCTGTTACATGTTGGTAAAGCCCTTAGGATGTGTACTTGACTACCTGGACTATGATGCGGATCATACTAGTGGGGACATGGTAGTCTATAAGTACATCCTTCAAGGTCCCTAGTCGTGGGTGTATCGAGACAGGGCATCGATATACCAGAGTAGACTAGCGTATACCTTCTCGACCCATACAGATGGGCGATGGGTGACCCCATATCCATTGGTGTTTGACATCAGAGATGATATACGGGTGCTCAGTGGAGACTGGGTACACTGGACGGACTCGCCGAGAACTCCCAGATGGTATTATACCCTACGTCAGATGGCAGTTCTCTGGTGACACTGGTACAGGTTAGTCTGTAGACCCGAGATCGTCATAGAGTCTTGTGTGATTCCCACTGTGCTTTGATTTCCACCTTACCACGTCCAAGAGGGCGTGCAAAACGGTGGTTTTTGGGTACAGTCCCGAATCACATGGAGGCAATGAGCGATAGGAGGGGATTCGTCTCTCCCGGTATAGGGAGTTGATGTTGCGCTGTGTTCAATTGGCTATAACCGGAAATCCCTGGCCAGGGTTGCTGAGATTTACTGGTAAGTGTTACCAGTAGTTTCTCGAACTGTTATAGACCTCATATCGACATGACTTATCGAGCTATTGGGGTCTGACGTTTACCACCCCTAGGCAAGATATGCGACATATCAGACGACGAGACCGGACTGTACGGTAAATGTTACTGGTTGGATTCACAGGAGTGTGAGCGGGCTTGCTCGTTGATCTTCTGATCGCTCAATACCCGGGCGGCCGTTACGTTTAGCAGACCGCTTGCGGCTTGTGGGTGTTTGATATGATCATCACCTACTGCCGGCTTATTGACGAGTCTTTAGAGTCCTACACAGAGGTTTCCTGGCTCAAGCGAAACGAAATAGGAGCGCATATGAGATATGTGCGGGACCGAGAATAATACCAGTATGTGATACTGTATTCTATTCTCGCGATTTGTATCATTGAACGGTTATATGAGATATAGCCGGGTTACCGAATCAAGTGTTGATTCGATACATTGATACACAAGATATTAGTCGGTTATATGCAATATGACCGGATCATTAAATCAAGTATTGATTTAATGATTTAATGTATAATTATATATTTGATATATTACTTTACATTAACTAGTATTGGTTCACTTAAAATTATTTTCTCACTAGATTGTGCACATTGTATATATGATATATTTTTGTGCACTTGTTTGTATCATGTTTGATGATACATGCAAACTTGGGTATGTGTATGCTTTAAACTATGATTAGGTTAATGGTTAGGGTTTGATGTACTCATTTATTTTCTTTATTCATTTTTGGCAAAAATAAAATGGTAGTGGCTTTCTTTGTTTTGTGCAAGAAGCTTCATGATATTTCTAGCACCTTTGAAAAAGTCTTACCATTTTGTTTTATTCCTTAACCCCAACCATTTACCTTAACCCTAGTTTATTCTCTACATGAGTTTATCTAACCCATGGTTGCAATATGATAGATATCACTTGAATTTTCTTTTGGTAATTAATTCTTTTTCTTTCTTCTTCTTCATCTTCTTCATGAAGAGATGAAAACCTAGCTAGAAAATTCTAAGTGATGAATCCAAGTGAGAAATCAAAATCCAAAGTGAACCCACTTCCTATTTCTTCATCCTCTACCACTTGCCATGTTGTATAGGATGTTTTCTTCACAAGTTTCATGACTTAGTGAAGATAGAGCTTGAGTTAGAGTTGTCTCGACGTAGATCATCTTCGGCATCGAAGTCATCGACCTAGCCCGCCCATTTCTCCGATGAAACCGACAATAGAGTCCGGGATTCCGATGATCGCAGTGGAGGGACGTCAACACGGAGCTAGAGAAGTGGAGGACCGGATCTACAAAGGTTGTATTTCCATTCACTTAGCAATAAAGTTGTTTACTTGCATCTTGTTTCGCCTATCCTCTAGTAATCGATCTAGTTTAGGGTTTCTCGGCACCGAAATATTTGTATTTGGCATGGTTGATACCTTGTGGAACCTCTTGAGTGTGCCTAGGAACCCTACAGTGGTATCAGAGCCTAGCTAGAGCCTTAGGCGAAGTGTAGACGATGTTAGAACTCCGATCGAACCCGAAACCCTAATCCGAAACCCTTCTCTGTACATTTTTCAAAACTGTGCATTTTTCCAAATTAAAAATATGCAGAAAAATCAGCAGGGTTTTATAAGAATTACTGTGCAAAAAGTCGTCCTAACTCCATCAGACCGCCGCGGAACCGCGGCCGTACCCCACGTGGCGCGGCGGTTCCGCGGCCATACCGTTGCTTCGTTGACCACAATTTGCACAGTAATGTTTCTATTTGACTCCTGTGTTTTCTGGGTAATTTTAATCTGCACTCAAGAGTTGAGTAATCTGGGGTGTTTTGGGGATTCGATGATTCGATCGGAAACTTTAACTGCGTCTATGTGTTTTTCCGGGTAATTTAGAATATGTTAAAAAGTTCGACCGGATATAAATACCCAATTTTTCCCTTGCCGGGAAATTTCCAATTGTTGGATTTTTTCCGTAGTTTAATAACGTTCTAAGTAGTGCAAGTAATGCGATGGACCCTCTAGAAGACAACAAACCTTAACTCGATTATGTGACCGTCTTGAACTGCCTTTTGAACCTTAGGGTTTGGGGCAGTACGGCGTGCCACATGTGAGGCGTTGGCTTGACCCTTCTACGGCTGGACCGTTGGTACTGAGGCATGAAGTGAATGTTTTTAAACTTATTTCATGTGTTGAGCTGTTTTGGGAAAACTTGGGTGTTTGATTGTTCGATCGAAAAGTTTAACATTTTCTATTTATCTGGAATGTGATACAATATTTGGAATCCACAAATAGTTATGAGATAACTGAATGAATGTTATAAACATAGCAGTTTAGTCTCACTTGATCGGTTGCCACGGAATTTTGATGCAATCAAAAGTTCGTCGCAATCGCGTAGCGTACGCGGATACTCGCCGGTAAACTTAATAGACAGCTACGCCCCATAGCCCCGACCAAGTGACTGTAGGAGAACTCCGTCGCCGAAAGCATCTGTTCGGGTGCTCGCGGCAGCGGTGTTCCGCCTTAGTGCACTTCGTCGATGGTATCGGGGGTGCGGCCGCCTACTAAAGTTTGCGACGAGCATTCGATCAGGATGTCGGGAATCTTGTTGAATTGCCCGACTTGATATATGAAAAGAGTTTTCGATAATGAGACTGAAATGCGGGGTTTATAATTGTTAGGCATGCGATGTCTAAGAAATTCATTTGATTAGGCATGCGATGTCTATGAAGTTTGCGGATTCCAACTGTTATAGTTTTACACTTTCTTTTCTGTGACCGTAAATGTAATATGTGATATTGCCGGTTTCGTTGCTATATGTCAACGACAATTGGGATGGGCATATTTACTTACGTTGATGACATGTGATGTTATGTGTTGCTGGATATGTTATATTGGATCGTCGCGTTTTGAATAGCCGGGGGTTTTTATGTGAGATGAGTGTTTTTCATTTTCATTCATGTAAAAACTTGTATGTAATATTCTTTTATTGGGGCACTTCCAGGTTGCGGAAGATGTCACCATTTGTATATTATTTACTTTTCCGCACTAGGATAGACCCAAGGAGGAGAGCACAAGTAACCGGGTTCTGGAGTCCAGAGGGAGACCAACTCGAGGAGTCGAGTCCGGGTCTCCTAACTCAAGAATTGGTAGGGTTACTTGCCGCTCTCGTAGGGGTCTAGGGGTGTGGGTTTGGCTATTCATCGCGACCATGGAATCCGTGTTTTATACTGGCTCGTATTGAAAACACGGACGTCCTAGTATATCCAATATTTCATATATGTTTCTTCTGCTGCGATATCTGTGATGTGATCATTTGATGTTCTGTGATAAATACTGTATATAGTATATATGATATATTATATAGACGTTACTTATGTTTTACACCCGCGCTAGCCCTGCCTCGCTCTGCCGTTAGTTACCTAACCTAACGGTGCACGAGGGGACATCGAGGCAAATGCGGATGGCATAAGTGTACGTCGTATTTATCTGTGATGTTTAGGTGACTTAAATGATGGGACTTCATTAATATGATTAATGAAAGAAAAGAAACCTAAAAGATGTTGTAGAATCGAATTTCTCAAAAACAGGTAGCTACGGTTCTTGCTTTGCATCGCGGTGTTCCTTGTAGAACATCCTGCACCTTATTCGATAAGGAAAGGGCCGAGATCCCTTCACCGGGAGTGACCCCTTTACCAATGACTGGTAGATGCTACACCCCTCGGTTTGTCTTTTGATTGCTCCTATAGTTCTTGCTTTGCACAGCGGTATATATGATATATCCTGCACCTTATTCGATGAGGAAAGGGCCGACGATCACTTCACTGGGAGTGACCCCTTTAGCAAAACTAGAAAAGCCTAAAAAACACTCCATTTTAAAATTATTTGATTCTATAATGATATCAAGTTCATTACGCAATAGGTTTTCAGAAAAACCTGTCGTAGCCCTCCGTCATTTTAGATAAGTAGTAGTTAGTATTCGTGCTGCGTTTGTTGGCCTTTGTCAAGGCGTAGTGTGCGGTAGCTGACTGGTGTTTATCTTCTTATGCATATGATGCAAATTGGGTTAGGGTAGTCGTGTGACCTTGTTGGCCTTTGTCAAGGGTCGTGCGGGTGGGTTTAATTCAATCAGGAAATGACGGGTTGAACTTGACTAGCATCCTAGGGTTTGTTGGCCTTTGTCAAGGTCATAGGAGGTTAGGGGCAAAATTATCGGGAATTTCAAGTGTTGAAATTTGTAATGAGATTGCATACCTTCTATGAGATAGTTGGATCCCGATACCCGCTGCAAGTAAGAGTTACTCCTGGGAGAGTTTTACACATTACACTTAGCCGATCGAGTAGGTGTCTAGAAAGGTGTTAACGAGGTTACGCCTCTGGGAAAACGAGATTTACATTAATTAGGTTCGTGCGAAAGCACGGGGGACCTCCCTCAAAGTAACGACATTGGCCTGGCTGAAAGATTGGCGAACTTGTAGCGTGTAATTAATCCCGGCTAGTCTTTCCTTTTAGGGTTTGAAGGAAGATTTAATAAAAAACAGTGGGAGCCATCCTTATTAGATAAAATAATAACCAATCTATTCTTGCAAGAGCATACGCTGAGTGTTTTCTTCTCTCTCTCTCTAGGTAGCGACCATATCACGTCTTAATCAAGATAATAATATGGATGTATTGACCGAACCCGCTTGTTATACTGAGCTCGGGAACGTTAGTCCCGCTCCAACTTATAATTGTTATAAGACAGAGCAGGAAATAGGGGAATACCAGAATTCCTATGCCGCCCAAATGAAGAAAGTGCATATGATGCATCTCCTTCGGGTGTGTTAGTTATATAGAACTGTTTCTCAGTGTCCTCTACGTCCTAGGTATTAGATACCGGATCAGGATCCCGCTAATGTAATCCATTACATGGGCTACAGAAAGGTAGAGAACTGAGAACGGGTGATAAGTTTTATGAGACAGAAAACGGTGCAAGTGTTGTAGCCAAGTCTGTTGGTCACTGTCACCCTGTATTACAAATACGTTGATTCTGAACAAATGTTATTAGATACCGAACCTGATATACAAAATCATATCAATCTCTTTATTTATTAAAGAAGGATATAATTTTGTATTGTTGGATAATTTTTTGAACATTTCCTTTATCAAAAGTTGATCGGTTCAGGCACGTTATCTAAAAGCATTGACATTCTAAATCAAACTACAGTTCCTAGTATACAGAACACACACAAGAGGAAGAGTTCAGAAATGAACGAATTCTTCTTAAGGTATTGTAGACTAGGTCATATCAATGCGACCCGACTAGCTGAAGTTATATATAGATGCATATTTAAATCAGTTTGAATTTACATCTTGTGAAACTTGCCAGTCATGTCACAAAGATAAGATGACCATAGCTCCGTTTACTGGAAACAGAGAAAGAGTTAGTAAACTCTTGGGATTGATACATGTTGATGTATGTAAGGTGCCCCGTCTACATATGCCAGGACCGGTTCTTTGTACTTTATTACATTCTCTGATGATCTCTCATGATTCAGTCATATGTTCCTGTTGAAACACAAGTCCGAGCCTTTTGAGATATTCACAGAATATAAGTTAGAAGTAGAGAACCAATACGGTATAAGTATTATGTCCTTTGATGAGATCAAGGAGGAGAATACTTGTGCATAGAATTCCTGGACTATTCTAAAGGAGAAAAAGATTCTCTCTCAGCATTACTCCTCCGTATACACCATAGCACGATGGTATATCGGGGCGGAGCTGTAAGTGCACGGCGGCGCCCCGGCCGTCAATCCGACGCTGGAATGCGGAAGCGATGGTTTTCTTAAACTTTTTATACCGGCACCATCGCGCACTATAAACCCGGATCGTGCCATTAAACTAGTCCTAGCTAACTACAAGATGGGGTAGAGAGATATACCGAGTGATCCGTGTCCTCCGGTCTTCTCGTCGTCGTCCCGATCTCCCGCGGAATCTCCGGTCTCCACCACGTCGCCGGCTTCTTTTACGGGCTCCTACCTCTGGTCCGAGATAACTCGGGCATGAAGTTGGCGAGTCGACGTGCCCAAGATTTGCTGTAGAATATATGTAGTGTTCTATGTCTCATTTGGGGTTTGTAGGAGTTGCCATTTGGTGGAGGAATGATATGAGCTTATGGAGATGGAATTGTGGGGATTTTTCCAAGCCAAAAATACAAAAATCCCACACCAAATAAAAATGGGCAGCCCCTCTCTATCTTGGCCGGCCATGCAATTGGGAATGAGAGGGGGGGTTATCAAAAATGAGGGAGACCAATAATAATGCAAGGGAGAGGAAAAATGTTATCATGAAACATGATCACAATCAAAACCCACACTCCACCAACCAATCAACAACCATGATTTCTTCAAAAAGTCAAGCAATCATGCACTCAAGAAAGTCAAGGTATGGTGCAATTATCATGACATTACATCTTGCAAAAACAACCCTCCAAATTGCCAATTTGCACAAGTGCAAATTAGCCCTCCTCCACCAATCTTCGGCCAATGAAAGATACAAAGAAATATGGCCGAAACGGAAAGCAAACTGGCAACTCCAAAAACCTGATCCCGTAATAAATTACAGGAAAACCCCGCTACTTTATATACATAGCTGCATTTGTATTCCGACCGAAATACAAATGCAATGAGATAAAATCTACACTGTACAATACTAGGATCCGGCTTAAACCAAAGCCCGCTAGTATTTACCGTCCGATCATGATTCGTGCAATACCGCACATATCTGATCGAACCCTGCCATATCTTCATACGGCCTCTACAGCGTTTCGCCCGAAAACTTGAGCAACTGAATGTGGGGGACTCTAAAGACTCGTCAAAACTATGGCTGTGGATTTAACCACTAGCACGTCAGAGGTATAAGCCATACATGACGGGCTACCAGCTATTGACCAAAAGGGACGTCGATGAGCGAACTCATCCTGACACCCTACTGAGCCTGTCAGTGACAATATCCATACAGTCCGGTCCGTTCGTCTATGAGCATCGCATGGCGGGCTTAGGGGTTGGTAAAAGTCAGACCCCCAAAAGCGGTACAAGTCGTGTCGGAGTGTAGCCCAGAACACCATGAGATACTACTGGATTACCTACCAGTAAATCTCCTGCCTCGGCCGAGGGCTTCGTGTAATGGCTCTCCTAGACACAGCGCGACCTCACCCCCAATACCGGGAGAGACGAACCCCTGAAGATCCGCTCACTGCCTCCATATGGCTCGGGACTGTACCCAACTAAAACCTGTTTGCACGTCTCCTTTGAGCGTGGTAGGGTAGTAATCAAAGTACAGTAGGAACTCACACGAGATAAATGATGATCCTCAGGTCGATGAACTAACCCGTACACATGTCACCAGGGAACTGCTATCTGACGTCTGGTATAATCCCAACTAGCAGGTTCCCGGCGAGTCCTGTCCGGTGTACTCATAACACAATGAGCACCTGTATACATCTTAGGTGAACCAACTGACACCAGTGGATTATGAGACCGGCCACCGCCTCTTGTCGAGGTCTCGACTGTATACACTAGTCTACTCTAGAGTATTGATGCTGTGTCTCGAAACTCCCACGACTAGGGACCTTTTAAGGATGTGCTTATAGACTACCAGCTCCCACGTATATGATCGCCCTCATACTGCTGGCAGTCAAGCATGAATCCTAGGGGCTCTATCAACGTGTAATAGCGACCTGTCTGGTCACCTAAAGCAGTACACGATGATAAAGATAAACCAGATAGCATACCATCATCTCGAGCAAGACTGTCCTTCCGGCATAGGTCCTCCCTCAATCATTGCAATCACATGCCTGTGATCCAATAATTGACTCTGAGGGCACTATATCCAACAATCTCCCACTTGCACTCAAGGCTAATTATTGCGATGTCGCATACTCACAGCCCGTGTGATACCGAACACCCAACTCCTCTACTAGTCAGTCTCACAAAGCTCGTTTGCGAAACTATTGCGTTCGAGGAATAGCCTCTGTGAGTGGATCTGCTTTGATGTTTCTTTCTATGTCTCTCTATATCTCAAGTTCGCGGAGAAAACCATCTCCCGAAATGAGCAATACTTGTCTTAGAATGTGTCTGGATGTCTGATGGGACCTAGCTCATAAATGAACTCCAAATCCAAACTTCCCTGTCGTCCAAGTCACCTTGGAAGCCTGGAATGATAACTATCTCCCGAATGAGGCTGTCGTTATCATATCCCTAGAACATCCTACTTATGTTCTAAAACTGCTTCCGACTGTTTCTCCAAGATTGGATCAATGTCAACTTATTGTATCTACTGCAAAAACAACATCTGGTGTGGTACTTGACATCTCATGATTGACTCAATTGCCTAAGCAAGTGATCTACCAATCATGCACATCCCTCTCCCCTTTAGTCTGTAAGACACCTTTAGAGAGGGTGGCTCCATCACCTGCAGGTACACTACCGTGCCAGGAGTCGTCCATTCTAAACACTCTTAGAATGCTGTCTAAGTACCCTTAATTGGGAAACCACCTAAATCTAGATCTAAAACCATAGATCTAGTAACCAGTATGTCTGATATAATGTCCAAGTCCCATGTGGAGAAACCACTGTATGACGACCAAAGTATAACCGATCGTAGTATAGGAATATCACTTCCTACTCTGTGTATGTCATCCAAATACCATGACATCACACCCTACTACCTTCTCAATAGATCCATCCCCTATTCTGATGAAGTCAAACCTATGACTGTCATGTTAGAAATTGATGATCTATCTCCGCTATATCTGCTTTAGTCTATAAATAGATATAAGCCACCTGTCCACCAATGCTTCCGCTGCTCCCACTGACTACGACAACCCTCTGGCAGAGTCATATACACGTATACTTCTAAAGCTAGTTTAGAACGACGCTATACTCATCCTCCTGCCGGGTCTGACAGTCCGGAACAACAGCAATGGCAAATCTGGGTAAACAAGAACCTCCATGTCACCGTCCTTGAGGCTACCGGAGTACCCCTCGGGTGCCTGAGGTTACCCACCATATCTGCGGAGTGGTCAATGGAATGTCAAACCAGATTGAATCTTTAGGTTCTTATCAAATCTTCAGTAATCGTTTGCGGTTCTGGAATCACTTCCAGTTCTACCATACTCCCACTACTATTTTCTGAAAAAATCCATTTTTATTAAAACTGTGGCGAGTCAAGAACAATATCACTATTGATCTTCCAGATGGTAGAAAGTCAACCCTCGTCATAGCCTGGGTCAACCCACAAACAACCATTACAGAAACATGCCTTGAGTTATCCAGAGTCTGGTTTTAAGCATAAGCCGGACAACTCCCCGTACCTTAACATCGTTAAGATATGAACTGTTCTATATCCAATATAGGACCAGAAGCACTGATTTAATTGAACCAGATTCAAATCATGCAGCTGTCTCCAGTGCATGTCAGCTAAATGGAAGGAGGCCGATCAGCGTTACTCAACTTAGGAATACTTCCAATTATGAGTAACCTGAAAGAGAAGCAAGATCTCTTAACCATTACTATCAACTGAATACCATACTCAAGTATCTATATCTTCGATCACCTTGAAGAATCCTGATACTTGCAATACTTGGTTCTCTACTTTATTCATATACCTATAACTTCTCAAAATTCGGACCCTGTGTTTCTACGAAACACCTGTCTAAAAACTAGAGAAGTCATAAGTAAACCGAATATAGTACGAGGACCAACCCCTCTGTCCTGATGGACCCTGGACAACATACAATACTCTGTATAAGTCCCTTGAGTCTGATTACTCATTCACTGTGTGTCGTAGGTTGAAAACTGTACTTATGGTTAAGAAGAATTACACCGCTGTTTAATGCTCCTTATCTAACCATCCACTGATATAGGTAAATGTTATAGACATAATTTCAAAAAGGTATATCTCACTCTATGAAAATAGACATACAGATATATCAATTTGAAATTGGTGCACAACAGCGGATATTCAAAACCAAATATTTGCCGTCGGGCAAACAACTCAGGTGACTTCCTCAAATATCACCGGTTACAACGAATCCCGATATAATGAGGATGATCACCTAATTCCCAATAACCTACTCCCACTCATCATCTGTAAAACCATACAGATGTGAGACTCATACCTGGTAAATACATACACTGGAGTAAGTATCTAATCGGAAAATCAGTTTTCCTTTAACTGTACACAGTGAAACTGAAACATTGAAATGTTTCGGGGGGGTATCCTGGTATTCCTAGTAATGCCTCTTCCATTATCAGATTCACAACTGTAACCATATAAATCTCTTCCACCTCTCCAAATCCTTTCATATGTCTTTAGTCATTACCTTCTGTACACCTCTTTAGGCCAAATGGTTTTCTTCCTTCCCTACCGTTCGGCACCAGCCTATGGTTTGGAAGAAGACTATCCAATAAGCATAATGGGTGTACTGTCCTAATCCTAGGAGCACTCGCAATGCGAGAGAAGGTGAAGATAAAAGACAACCGAATAAACCTTATTCCTATTTCTCCTGAACCATATTCCATCCCCGAACTGGAACAAGTTCCTTTCGAGTTCGTATATAACCATACGATGGAGTATCCAATAAACTGTGGATCTTCGTAGTGATACGGAGTGTCCTGGAGAAATACAAAGGTGAAGTGGGAGTGGTAATGAAATACTTGGTTCGGTCGTGAATATCAGTCGCAATTTACTCTGCCCTCTTACTAATCCCTTTCTTTGTCTTTACATAATACCTTCTGTACACCATCGCTAGGCTAATTGGTTTTCTTCATTCCCTACCGGTCGGCACCTGCCTATGGTTTAGAAGAAGACTATCCAATTTGCGTAATAGGTGTACTATCTCCTAAACCAAGGAGTACTCACAACTTGAGAGAAGGTAAAAGGAAAAGACTAGATAATCCTATCCGTTTTCTCCAGAACCGGAAACCATCCTCGAATAAATTCCTTCGAGTTCGTATATAACCATACGATGGTTTTGTCTAATGGAAGTGGACGTTCGTAGTAATACGGGGTGTCCTGGAGAAAAGGGTAAAAGTAGGAGTGGCAATGAGGTGTGCAACTCTGACAATCCAAAAGCCAGTGTTTAAGAAGGTTCGGTCAACTTGGTCACTGAGTCATAGTCTAGGGTCGGGTCAATGGTCGCTGCCAAAGAGAGAGAGAGAAAAGAAACACTCAGCGTGCACTCTATCCTAGAATGGTTACCAATTTATCAAATCTGGAAACCTCCCACTGTACCGTCAAATTCTCCTCCAAACCTGAAAGAAGAATTAGTCGGGATCACCCGAGGAGTAAACCAACTCATCAGTGGGAATCGGGATCCAACTATCATCGCATGATAATGTGACGGAATCCGCTCACGTTATCACACTCCAGAAGGTATGCGCATATCTGGCAAGTTTCAGTTTCTTTTGAAACTCCCGATGTGATTTTTGCCCCATACTCGTATGACCTTGACTTTGGCCAACAAATCATAAGTCACATGTCAAGTTCTACCCGTCATTCTCCAGGTTAATTTGAATCCACCCGTACAAGCCCTTGACTTTGGCCAACAAGGCTATACGACTGTCCCAAACCAACGCATCTATCTATGCTGCATATGAATAACCAATAGCTACCAAACACTGTGCCTTGACTTTGGCCAACAAACACAGCTTGAATACTATTGACTATCCATATGAAACGACGGAGGGCTACGAATGGTTTCTGGCGAAAACCTTTAACGTAATGAACTTGATATCGTTGAAGGAACCGGATAGCTTTTAAAAATATAGTGACGAAAACCTTTGCTAAAAAGGCCACTCCCGGTGAAGGGATCTCGGCTCTTTCCCCGTAGAATGAGGTGCAGGATATTCCAATTGAATACCACGATGCAAAGCAAAAGTAATCAGCTATAGTGAAGTTATTGCCCTGACGCAAACTTTTTTCCAAGGGGTCACTCCCGGTGAAGGGATCTCGGCCCTTGCCTCGTCGACTGAGGAGCAGGATATTCCAACTGAATACCACTGTGCAAAACAAAAGTGAACGTCCTTGCAATAACAGCTTTTTGAAAAATGTTCCAACAACATCAGATTAGGTTTGTTTTTAACTTGCATTGATCCGAATCAACGCAGTCCCATCAATTGATCACACCAATAAAGAACGAAAATAATGACGTATGTATATGCCATCCGCATTCGCCACTGTGTCCCGTCATTACCCGTTAGATTAGCTAACTAACGACAGAGCGGGGACTGGACTAGCGTGGATACAAAACATATACAACATCTACCAGAATATATATCAATATATAATATTTCGCTTAAGGCGTGATAAAATGCAACATCACAGAAATGTTTAGCATCACAGAACAATACAGATATCTGGGATCCCCGGGTTTCACAGAGCCGCTAATGAAACCCGACGTTCCCCTGGTCGTGTGGATAGCCTGTGCAATGAAAACCTAGACCTCTACGGGCGCGGCAAGTTACCCGCCAAAACCTGAAGCGAGGCAGCCCCCTTCAACAACGTGAACGGACCACCCAGCACTTCACGGAATCCGGTAACTTGGGCACCCCTCCTGGGTCAACCTGTACCCCCTACGAGTGCGGCAAATAGCCCGCCAATTCTAGAGTGAAGCCCCCTCCGTCTCAATACCATGAGATGCGGGCCCGTTGCCTTCTAGAACCCGGCTTTCCGTGCACCCCTCCGCGGGGTAATCCTAGTACAGAAAGTAAAATATACATACAACGGGTACATCGACCGCAGCCTGGTCGCACCCCAAAAGAATAATACAAACAGGCAGTGACGGCAGTCCACATGTCGGACGCTCGCCCCGCAATATCAAATGTACATAATACAACAAAAACAGTACTAGCATTGCATCCAGGCTATCCCCCACGACCAATCCGCAACATCACAGCACAATCACAGAACATCAACGTGAATGTCACGTTCGCAAATCCGTCTAACCGGGCTATAGCAGTTAGACAGGATTTACCGATCAAGTGACATTCACGGTCACAGATATAATGTAAAAACTGTGAACTAATGTGTTTAAAATATCCGATCGATTAAAAATTACCAAGTGGGCCCAAGCACTACTGTAGCACATAAAGAAATTCTGGGCCCAAAAAGAATGTTCCAAAAGCCCTATTTTCAAGTCAGGAGGCCTCTGTAAAAAAATGATGCACTGAACTTACAAGGTGGCGGCGGAACCGCGGCCCAAACAGGGGTTTGGCCGCGGTTCAGCGGTGGTATGATGGGTTCATGCATCAAAATTTTACCAAAGTTCTCCTACTTCCCTGCATAGTATTCTGAGACAACCTGAAAAATTTTTGAAGTCCAAAAAATTTCGACAGAAACTGATGCTATTCAAAACGCGGATTTTGGAATTTTTTTGTTCGATCGGAAATGTAAACACATTAGACAAAGCTAGACTAAGTTAATGGCGAGGCTCTAATACCACTGTAAGTGCACGGCGGCGCCCCGGCCGTCAATCCGAAGCCGGAATGCGGAAGCGATGATTTTCTTTAACTTTTGAAACCGGCACCACCGCGCACTAAAAACCCGGATCGGGCCATTAAACTAGTCCTACAAGATGGGAAGAGAGATATACCGAGTGATCTGAGTCCTCCGGTCTTCTCGCCATCGTCCCGATCTCCCATGGAGTGTCCGGTCTCCACCTCCTCGCCGGAAGGGCACCACATCGCCGGCTTCTTTTACGGGCTCCCACCTCTATACCGAGGCAACTCGGGCATGAAGCTGGCGAGTCGACGTGCCCAAGATGTGCTGTAGAATGGTGTAGTGCTATGTCTCAATTGGGGTTGTAGGAAGTTGCCTTTTCTTTTGTGGAGGAAATGAATTTGGAGAGAGGTGAGAAAAATGTAGCATGCAAAGAATGAGATTAACATTTTCCTCACAACCAAAAGGGAAAATCCCCTCTCCTCAAAGTGGCCGGCCATGCCTTGTGAATAATGAGGGGGAGAGAAAACTCAAGAGGGGTGAATCAAGAGAATAATGCAAGGTTGAGTGTAATGGAAAAAGCAAGTGATGATGAGAAAACAATGATCACTCCCAAAACCAATACTCCATCAACTAATCATCACTACAAAGGTCAAGCCATCATGAAGTCAAGAAAGTCAAGGAATGGTGCCCCATCATGAAACCATCATGATACAAAAGCTTGCAAAAAACACCCTCCACAAATGCTTATTTGCACAAATGCAAATAAGCCCTCCTCCACCAATCTTCGGCCAATGAAAGATACAAAGAAATATGGCCGAAACTGAAAGCAAACTGGCAACTCTAAAAAACTGATCCCGTAATAAATTACAGAAAAACCCCGCTACTGTGTATACACACCCGCATTTGTATTCCGACCGAAATACAAATGCAATGAGACAAAATCTACACAGTGCAATACTAGGATCCGGCTTAAACCAAAGCCCGCTAGTATTTTCCGTCCGATCATGATCCGTGCAATACCGCACGTATTTGATCGAACCCTGCCATATCTCCATATGGCCTCTACAGCGTTTCGCCCGAAACTTGAGAAACTGGTCTGTGGGGGACTCTAAAGACTCGTCAATACTATGGTTGTGGATTTAACCACTAGCACATCAGAGGCATTAGCCATACGTGACGGCTATCAGCTATTGACCAAAAGGGACGTCGATGAGCGAACTCATCCTGACACCCTACTGAGCCTGTCAGTGACAATATCCGTACGGTCTGGTCCGTTCGTCTATGAGCATCGTATGGCGGGCCTAGGGGGTTGGTAAAAGTCAGACCCCCAAAAGCGGTACAAGTCGTGTCGGAGTGTAGCTCAGAACACCCTGAGATACTACTGGAATACCTACCAGTAAATCTCCTATCTTGGCCAAGGACTTTTCATGTTCTGGCTCTCCTAGACACAGCGCGACCTCACCCCCAATACCGGGAGAGACGAACCCCCGAAGATCCGCTCACTGCCTCCATGTGGCTCGGGACTGCACCCAACTAAAACCTGTTTGCACGTCTCCTTTGAGCGTGGTAGGGTAGTAATCAAAGTACAGTAGGAACTCACACGAGACAAATTGTAGGGTTGCTAGGCACACGCACAAGGGTCTACGAGGCATCAACCATGCCAGATTAAAAATTTAGCCGTGCCGAACAACCCGAATACAGAACTTTAAACTAGAGATTAGGCGAAAACAAGTATGCTAAACACTTTAACACTAAGTGAGAGGGATTACAACCTTTGTAGATCCGGTCCTTCACTTCATATGCTCCGTGTTGTGGTCCCTTCGCTGCGATCATCGGGATCCGAACTCTCGAGAGGTTCCACAAAGATAAAGACGCAACCTTTGCTTCCGATCTTCGTTACTAAGATGATCTACCTTGAAGTTCCGTTAACACAAGATAACACTCATGAAATGATGTGAACACCCTCATCTAAATGGCAAGGAAGATGAGGATGATGAAGTAGGATTTTTGCTCTCTTTATTTATCTTTTTCTCATATTTATTCATCACTTTGGAAAAATCAAGCAAGCTTTTTCATGAAAGAATGAAGGAAGAAGAAGAATAGTGATCCATTTTCTTTTGTGATGAATAATGAAAGGATTAATATGACAAATAATGCAACCATGGTTGACTTAACCATTGTAGAGAATTGACTAGGGTTAGGGTTTGGGTTGGGTTAAAGCAAGAGTCACTTACAAATATCTTTTCCAAAACAAAAAGAAAACCTTCTAGAAACATCTAGAAAGCTTAACCCTAATCCAAACCCTAATCATGTTTAAACTCCACTAAACAAGTTGCATTAGTTATCATATCATGTTACAATATTATATATCACATATATAATATTTATCGTAACAAAAAAAAAAATAATACAATTAACATATATCGCATATATATCAATGTATTACCCGAGTGAGAAAAAGAATCTTTTAGTGAGCTAATATTAGTTAATGTAATTTAATATATCATATATATTATTATACATTAAATTATCGAATCAACACTTGATCCGACAATCCGGCTATATCGCATATAACCGACTAATATTTATCCGTACCGATTCATCGAATCAACACTTGATCCGATGACCCGGCTGATATCAAATATCACGAGAATAGAATACGGTATCTAATATCGCATTATCCTCAGTCCCGCACATATCACATATGTGCCCCTACTCCGTTTTGCCTGAGCCAAGAAACCTCTGTGTAGGACTCTAAAGAATCGTCAATACGCCGGCAGTAGGTGATGATCATATCAAACACCCACAAGCTGCAAGCGGTCAGCTAAACGTAACAGCTACCCAGGTATTGAGCGCTCAGAAGATCAACAAGCAAGCCTGTAACTTCTCCTGTGAATCCAAACAGTAACACTCCCGTACAGTCCGGTCTCGTCGTCTGATATGTTGCATATCTCGCCTAGGGGTGGTAAACGTCAGACCCCAGTAGCTCGATAAGTCGTGTCGATATGAGGTCTATAACAGTTCGAGAAACTACTGATAACACTTACCAGTAAATCTCAGCAACCCTGGCCAGGGATTTCCGGTTATAGCCAATCGAACACAGCACAACATCAACTCCCTATACCGGGAGAGACGAATCCCCTCCTATCGCTCATTGCCTCCATGTGATTCGGGACTGTACCCAAAAGCCACCTTTTTGCACGCCCTCTTGGACGTGGTATGATGGAAATCAAAGCACAGTGGGAACCACACAAGACTCTATGACGATCTCGGGTCAACAGACTACTCTGTACCAGTGTCACCGGAGAACTGCCATCTGACGTATGGTATAATACCATCTGGGAGTTCTCGGCGAGTCCGTCCAGTGTACCCAGTCTCCACTGAGCACCCGTACACCATCCTTGATGTCAAACACCGATGGATATGGGATCATCCATCGCCCATCATATGGGTCAAGATGCGTATACGCTAGTCTACACTGGTGTATCGATGCCCTGTCTCGATACACCCTCGACTAGGAACAGTTATAGGATGTACTCATCGACTACCGTGGCCCCACTAGTATGATCTCATCATAGTCCCAGTAGTCGAGTACATATCCTAAGGGCTTTATCAACATGTAACATAGAGACAATCTGAGTACATGTTAAGATAAAGTACAACCAGATAGCATACTATCATGTCGAGCAAGAAAGTCCTCCCTATATATGTCCTAGCATCCACTACAATATACATCGTATGTACAGTAATGGCCTCTAGGGCATACATATAACTAACAATCTCCCACTTGCACTAGGGCCATCTGTTATGGTATCGCATACCTAACAATTAGCTGCGGTTGAAGTATCCCATACTCAACCATCCCATAAAAGTCTCTACTGGGAAAAAGGCCTTTGTGAGTGGATCCGTGCTGTCGTCCTCTGTGTCTACTCTCCTAACCTCGATTTCCCTGGAGATCAACCATCTCCATGATCAGGTGATACTGCCTAAGAATTATATCTGGATTTCTGATGGGACGGTAGTTCCTTGGCATAAGCCACAACTCCATTGTCACACAATGGTAGGAACGAAGTTCATCGCATGAACTTATATGTATCCAGACTGCCTCTTTGGTAGTATCCTTGGTAACGATGTATCTTGCCTTTAATCGTCTAGTATGTCACGGTATTTAGCTTGGAACTCTTCCAACATACCGTCCCTCCACTTAGGGTATAGACAATGCCTGCGACTGACATTCAGTCGTCCTTATCACCCTGGAACCTTTCCAACGATTCTCCCCAGGATCGATTGATACCATCTCACTACAACTAGTGAGTGTCCTAACATCCAATTAGATCTATCTCATAGATCCAAAACCCAGGATTTAGGAGATATCACTTTGATCCTATATGGAGAATCCTTGTGATAAGCGGAGATTGACCGAGCGTAGCATAGGAAACTCCTTCCCTATCAAGAGTATGTCATCCACGTACTCTACGGGGATCACCACCATACTCTCTACTACCTTTTCGTGTATACAAGGTTCATCTACCCTTTTGATGAAGTCAAACTTTTTGTCTACCACATCAAAACAGATGTTCCAACTCCGCGATGCCTGTTTTATCATATAAAACATCTTGCACATGTTTCCGCTGCTCCCACTGTCTACGAAGCCCTCTGGCTGTGTACTTATAGACGTTCTCTTCTAAAACATCATTTAGAAAAGCAGTCATGACACCCAACCACCAGATATCGTAGTCATGGTATTTAGCCGTGGCAAGTAGGATCTGGATGGACCTAAGCATAGCTTTGAAAGTCTCAACTTTTCTATGTACACCAAGTAATCTTCTCAAGATATACTTGCTCCTGATGGGGATTTAACCCTTCAGATAAAGCAACCAAAGTCCATATTTTGTTGGTGTATAAGGATTCCATCTCAGATCGATAAGCACCCAGCCATTCTTACAGAGTCCCACTCCTGATGGCCAGCTCGAAACTAGTTGGGTCATCATCTCATGATGCAATCCTCGCTCCCACTGTCATAGAGAAACCGAAGTATCTCTCAGGTGGGTGAGGAATCCTACTAGATCGGCGGAGAGGCTGAGGTTCGTTGGAAACTATTGAATCCTTTGGTTCTACCAAATCATCAGCTGCATTTTTGTATAGCTGGAACCATTTCCAGTTCTACATAACAGACCTTGCCTCGAGCTTGTCCGGATTTTGCTTTTAGACATAGGCCGGACAACCCCAAATCTTAACCAACTTAAGATATGGGCTCTTCCCTTTCCATATCACATATGAAGTGGTAGGTAACTGATTTGATTCGAACCCTATTCAATAGGTATGCAACTTCTCAAGTGCATAACACCCAATAGGAAAAAGGTAACTCAGTAGTACTCATCATAGAGCACACCATATCATATAGGGTGTGATTGCTCCGCCCCGATATACCATCGTGCTATGGTGTATTCGGAGGAGTAATGCCGAGAGAGAATCTCATTCTCCTTTAGAATAGTCCAGGAATTCCGTGCTCAAGTATTCTCCTCCTTGATCTCATCAAAGGACATAATACTTATACCCGTATTTTGGTTCTCTACTTCTAACTTATATTCTGTGAATATCTCAAAAGCTTCGGATTTGTGTTTCAGCAGGAACATATGTCTGAATCTTGAGAGATTATCAGAGAATGTAAAGAAGTACAAAGAACCGATCTTGGCATATGTAGACAGGGGACTTTCATACATCAGCATGTATCAATCCCAAAAGTTCACTAACTCTTTCTCTGTTTCCAACAAACAGAGCTGTGGTCATCTTATCTTTGTGACATGACTGGCAAGTTTCACAAGATGTAAATTCAAACTAATTTAAATATGTTAGTGTATATGCCCTAGAGGCCATTACTGTATCATACTAGTTTGTATATTACTTAATGGATGCTTGGGATATTCACCTTGTATATACAATCTTGCTCAAAATAGTAGTATGCTACTTGGTTTGTTTCTACTTCAATGTGTACATGTGTTTATTTTTGTATATCGCCTATACACATTAGTAGAGCCCTTAGGATCTTTGCTTGATTACCAGCGATGTGATGGCCGTCACACTAGTGGGGCTGGGTAATCTATAAGCACATCCTTATGCAGGTCCCTGGTCGCAGGACTATCGAGACAGGGCATCGATACTCCGGAGTAGACCAGCGCATGCGCTTCTCATCCCAGTGTGGGAGACGGTCTGTCCCACAGCCGTCAGTACGTCGTACTTGAGATAGTATGCGGGTGCTCGTTAGGTTACGGGTACACTGGACAGGACTCGTCGGGAACTGACTAGTTGGTATTATACCTATCGTCAGTTATCAGTTCCCAGGTGACATGAGTACAGCTTAGTCCGCTGACTTTACACTGTCACTCCGCCTCGAGTGTGTTCCCACTGTACTTTGATCACTACCCTACCCCGGCTCAAAGGAGTCGTGCAAACAGGTAGTGGTTGGGTGCAGTCCCGAAGCACTTGGAGGCAGTGACGGTTAGACAGGATTCGTCTCTCCCGGTATTGGGGGTTGACATCACGCTGTGTCTAGGAGAGCCATTACACGAGTAGTCCCTGGCCAGGGCAAACGAGATATACTGGTAGGTTTCCAGTGTTATCTCAGGGTGTTTTGGGCTTCGCTCCGGCACGACTTGTACCGCTATTGGGGGACTGACGTTTACCGCCCCCTAAGCCCGCCATGCGATGTATCAGACGAACATACCGGACTGTACGGAGAATGTCACACTCAGGCTCAGTAGGAGTTCAGATGGGTTTCGCCTCGTCGGTCTTCTTGTCGGCATTACCTGGGGACCGTTACGCACAGCTAGTGCCGCTTGCGGTCTGTGGTTAAACCCACTGCCAGCGTAGTGTCGAGTCTTTAGAGTCCCGCACAGAAAGCTTTTCGCCTTTAGGCAAAAGAGTAGAGGTCGCATGGTATTGCGACAGGTCGCATGGTTTTGCGACAGGGTTCGGTCACATCCGTGCACTTGTGCACGTACAGTGTCCGGACAGTTTACACTAGCGGGCTTTGGTTTAAGCCAGATCCTAGTGTACCTTATGGGATTGGATTTATCCAGTTTGCATTCGTGTTCCTCGGAACGCGGATGCGGGTGTGTATGCACAGTTGACAGGGAGGCAGAGGCAGCGGATTCTCATTAGGGTTGTTGACAGTTGACCGTTGACTATTTGACTTTATGCTCAACCCTAATGAGAATATGATATGTGATTAACTATTATATTAATTAAGTATTATGGTGATATGGTTGTTGACTTGTTGACTTTTGTTGACTTGTTGACTTTGTTGACTTGTTGACTTTTGTTGACTTGTTGACCGGTTGACTAGGCTTGACTAGTTGACCATCATGATAACCATAGCCATCATTTCATGGCAAAGACTTTTGTTTACTTGCTCATTTGTGTAAAATGAGTGCATGAAATGATATGGTTGTGGTTGCTTCTAACCATCACATAAGACTTTTGTTAATATGATGAGTTATCATTGCTTTGGATTATGAGAGGGTGAGAGACAAAATACTTGCTCATTCTTTCTTGCTCATTCTCTCTCTTGTTCTTGAGCTCTCCTCTTGCTCTCACCCTCAACCTCTTGCTCCCTCTCTTGATCTATGGTTCTCTTGTCTCATGAGTTGAGAATCAAGAACCATAGATAAAATCCCATTCTAAATCTTCTCTACTCATTCTAGTTCACTAGGTTTAGCAAACCAAGTGAACTAGTTTCTTCAAAGAACGAAGAAGGAGCTAAAGGTTGGAGCTTTCAGGTGGATCTATCTTCGGCGTACGGAGACGACGAGAAGGAGCCATCGGACCACCATCGGAGCTCGGAGACGAAGGAGTTCAAGTTTAGGTATAACCATCTCCATCCGAGTAGCTAACTCTCTTTAGCTAAGTATGCTAGTTTTAGTTTAGTCAAAGATCCCGACTTTGCTTAGTCCATGTTGCCCCTTGCGCTAATAATTTGTTTTTTATACCGTTTCCGCCTCCCCGTAAGAACCGGGGGTCGCAACGTGGACTTACATTGGTATCAGAGCCTAACTAAACTTAAACTAGCTTGGTAGTGAAGTGTAACGAAGTTCGGAACCGGAAAAATCAAAAAAAAAAACCAAACTTTTACAAAACCTGAGTTTCTGTTGAAATTTTTTCTGGTCAAAATGAAAAACTTTATACTCCTAAATTCGGCTCAGGGTTTTGTGTGAACACCCATGAAAAACGGTCCACTGTTTCGTTCAAACCGCCGCCCTTCCGCGGCACGAGGTAGGCATATGCCGCGGAAGCGCCGCGGTTTGTCGTCTTCTATGCATCATTTTTCGTGCAGTGTGTGTCTGTGTTGGTTTTGGGATTTTTGAAATATATTATATGTCCCCAGATTTTCCAGAAAAGAAATTTCCTTTTGGGGTCCTATAATTCCGTATTTTTCCGAACTTCACTGCACTTTGACTATGATGGTTATATCTGTGATGCTTGCATGTATTGAACGTCGGCTAATCGCTATAAGTCGATTGGTCGGGGTTATACATGATCTGTGTTTGATATTGGAATGTGTATATAAATATGTTGGATTGTCGCGGGTGAATAGCCGGGGGTTGTGAGACGAGAGTTTTCTTTTCTTGCAATTCATGTAAATTTGTAAATTGATGTAATAATTATTTGTATGGCCGCACAACCGGGTCGGGGTTGTCGCCGTCATTGTATAATTTCTTTTTACTGTTTTTGCTCCTAGGATAGACCCATGGAGGGGTGCACAAACTACCGGGTATGCCGAAGTGTCGAGTGGCCTACTCATGGAGATGAGGGAGGTTGCTACGCTTCGGGTACTTGGCGGGTAGTTTGCCGCACCCGTAGGGGTCTTAGGTGGGGTTTTGGCTATTCACCGCGACCGTGTAATCTGTTCTTGTTACAGGCTCGTACAAATTACAGATTCCTAGTATATCCAATGTATTTATCTGTGATCTGAAATGTTTATCATTGCAGTATATCTATATATGATATTATTTAGACGTTGCTTATGTTTTACAGACGCGCTAGCCCAGCCCCCGCTCTGTCGTTAGTTAAGTAACCTAACGGGTAATGACGGGGCCCAGTGGCGAATGCGAATGGCATAAGCGTACGTCATATTTTGGTTGTTTTCTGCAATGGTAGGTTTAAATGATGGGACGCATTAAAAGAACTAATGCAAGAATATCACGCATTAAAAGAACTAATGCAAGATAATAAACCAAGTTAAAGTCGTTGGAACACTTTCGAAAAACCACTCGGTTCTTTTCAAAACCAACTTTTAAATGCGGAGCTTGAGCCACTCCTTTTAAAAGCTATCTCGTTCCATCGACCAAATCAAGTTCACTACGTTCACGGTTTTGCCAAAACCATCCGTAGCCCTCCGTCGTTTCACATGAATAGTCAATAGTATTCAAGCTGTGTTTGTTGGCCAAAGTCAAGGCACAGTGATTGGTAGCTATTGGGTATTCATGTGCAGCATAGATAGATGCGTTGGTTTGGAACAGTCGTACTGCCTTGTTGGCCAAAGTCAAGGGTAGGTGCGGGTGGATTCAAATTAACCTGGAGAACGACGGGCAGAACTTGACATGTGACTTATGATTTGTTGGCCAAAGTCAAGGTCATAAGAGCATGGGGAAAAAATCCACATCGGGAGTTTCATAAGTACTGAAACTTGCTAGATTTGCATACCATTTGGAGTGTGATGATTCTGGTAGGATTCCTTCAGTTTCGTCACGCGATGATATTTGGATCCCGATCCTACTGTGAGTATATGCTACTCCTCGGGAAATTTCTCACTTAACGATCAATGCTATAAACCTAGTAGGTGCCTAGAAAGGTGTTAGCGGGGCTACGCCCCCAGGGAAAAGAGGTTCTTTAATTAAGGAACTTCGCGAAAGCGTTGGAAAACCTCCCTCGAAGTACCGACACCGGCCTGGCTGAACGGTTAAGCAAGTATTGTACGGTGGGATTGATCCTGACTAATTCTTCCTTTATGGTTTGAGGAGGGATTCGAGAAACAGTGGGAGCCATCCTGTTTAGACAAACTAAAAACCACTCTAAACTTGCAAGAGCATCATGCTGAGTGTTTCTTCTTCTCTCTCCTAATTGCAGCGACCAATCAACATGACTGGACTTAAGTTACTCCTAGATAAAAACAAACTGACAGGGCCAAACTACAAAGATTGGCTCAGGAATGTCAAGATAGCAATCACTTATGACAAGCTGGGGTATCTTCTTACCACCAAAGCTCCCCCTGTCCCTGGTCCAACTTCCAGCGTCGCGGATAAGGAAATCCGCAAGACTTAGGAGATTGATAGCGCGAAGGCCAAATGCCTCCTGCTTGCCTCGATGGACAACGAACATCAGAGGAGGCATGAGAATATGGACATGGAATCCATATTGCTTCATACAAAAGAACTGTATGGAGAGCAATCTCGTATCGCAAGATACGAAGCGTCGAAAAAGTTATTTTCGACAAGAATGGCCGTCGGATCATCAGTAGCCGAGCACGTGCTAAAGATGATCGGCTACATTGAGGAGCTCGCTGACCTAGGGATCACATTGGAGAGTGAGCTATATACGGATATAGTTCTCCAGTCCCTTCCTTCCACTTACGCCCAGTTCATACTGAACTTCAACTTACAAGAAAAAGAGGTTGAACTTTCACAGCTCCTCAACATGCTGAGGAGCGCAGAGGGCACCCTACAGAAAGGTAGGGATACATCCACTTTGTTTGTAGGAGGATCATCTTCTTCTAGGTCCAAGGCGAAAGCCAAGGGAAAGAAGAAGAAGGCCCCCGCCAAACCAAGGGGCGGTGTTAGTAAAGTGGATACGAAGGGAAAAGCAAAAGCAACAAAGATAGCGGGGAAGCTTGTGGATAAGGAAGAATGCTTCTATTGTCATAAGAAAGGACACTGGAAGAATGATTGCAGGGCCTGGAAGGCCAGGACACAGGAATTGAAGCAGGTTGCAGCTTCAGCTTCAGGTGTGTATGTTATTGAAAACTGTCTTTCAATAAACTCTACTTCCTGGGTATTGGATACCGGATCAGGATCTCATATCTGTAATTCTTTGCAGGCGTTGAGAAACCGTAGGGTTTTGAAGGCAGGTGACATGACCCTCAAAGTTGCGAACGGAGCTAGCATGGATGCTAAAGCCGTGGGGGACTATCACCTGGGAATGTCAGATGGACATGTTTTGGTTTTGCGTAATTGCTTTTTTGTACCCAACGCAACTTGTAATATCATTTCTGTATCTTTAGTTTCTAAAGAAGGTTATGAATTTGCGTTTGTAAGTAATGTTGTAAACATTCACCTTAATCAAGTTTTGATTGGGTCAGGTACATTGAGTAATGGTATATACGTGTTAAACCAACCACAGATTTTCAACGTCCAGAATACACACAAAAGAAAGTCTCCGGAAATGAATCAGACTTTCTTATGGCATTGTAGATTGGGTCACATCAATGAGAGAAGGTTGACTAAGTTACATACAGAAGGATATTTGAATGCGTTCGAATATCAATCGTATGCCACTTGTCAATCTTGTCTCAAAGGAAAGATGACAAAGACTCCGTTTACTGGACAAGGAGTAAGAGCGAGCGAGCTCTTGGGACTCGTACACAGTGACGTGTGCGGTCCAATGTCTACACATGCCCGAAGCGGACATTCTTACTTCATTTCTTTTACGGATGACTTCTCAAGGTACGGTTATGTCTTCTTGATGAAACATAAGTCCGAGGCCTTTGGAAAATTCCAGGAGTATAAGAATGAAGTAGAGAAACAGACCGGCAAAAGTATTAAGATTCTAAGATCGGATCGAGGTGGAGAATACTTAAGTGCCGAGTTCCTGGACTATTTAAAAGAGAACGGAATTCTCTCTCAGCTTACTCCTCCATACACCCCGCAACATAACGGTGTATCGGAGAGACGGAACCGCACCCTATTGGATATGGTGCGGTCCATGATGAGTAACGCTGAGTTACCGCGATCATTCTGGGGATATGCGCTAGAATCAGCCGCATACCTTTTGAACCGAGTTCCTACTAAGACCGTGCCTACTACACCATATGAGATATGGTGTGGGAAGAGACCCTATCTTAAGCATATTAAGACATGGGGATGTCCAGCTTTTATCAAAAAGCAGCATGCGGACAAGCTCGAGGCACGCTCAGTACAGTGCAAGTTTGTGGGATATCCAAAGAATTCCAAAGGATATTTCTTCTACTGTGAAGAGGAACAAAAAGTCCTTGTTTCTCGTCATGCCTACTTTTTGGAAACTGAGTTTTTGGAAAACCAGATAAGTGGGAGCACAATAGAACTGGAAGAAGTTCCAGAACCACAGACTGTTACTGAAAGCTTAGTGGAACCAGAGGGTTCAACAGAACAAGACATTCCTACGCCGCTCCGCAGGAGTAGTAGGCAGACTCATCCGCCCGAGAGATACTACGGTTTTCTCGTAGACGGGGATAGAGAGGATTGCATCATAGACTATGATGAGCCTACTAGCTTCCAGCAGGCCGTTCAGAGCGTTGACTCAGTGAAATGGCTGGATGCAATGCGGACCGAAATGGAGTCCATGTACACCAACAAGGTATGGACGTTGGACATTGCTCCAGACGGGGTAAAACCCGTAGGATGCAAGTGGATCTTCAAAAGGAAGATTGGTGTAGATGGACAGGTTGAGACCTATAAAGCTAGGCTGGTAGCAAAGGGTTTTCGTCAAAGACCTGGCTTGGACTATGACGAAACCTTTTCTCCAGTAGCCATGCTGAAATCCATTCGGATCCTTCTTGCCATTGCTGCCTTCCACGATTATGAGATCTGGCAAATGGACGTAAAGACAGCTTTTCTAAATGGAAATTTAGAGGAGTGTGTCTATATGGACCAGCCGGAGGGTTTCATTCAGAGTGGGAGCAGCGGAAAGGTGTGCAAGTTGCTTAAGTCCATCTATGGACTAAAGCAGGCGTCGCGGAGTTGGAACATCTGCTTTGATGAGACGGTCAAAGAATTTGGCTTTATCAAAAATCCAGATGAACCATGCATCTATAGTAGATTTGTAGCGAGAACTGTAGTATTCCTCGTTTTATACGTGGATGACATTCTCTTAATAGGAAATGACATTCCTATGCTACAATCTGTCAAGGTGTTCTTGTCACACAGGTTCTCCATGAAAGACCTGGGTGATGCCTCATACATTCTGGGTATCCGGATCTACCGTGACAGATCCAAGAGGATATTAGGACTATCACAGTCCAGGTACATCGACACCATACTGAAGAGATTCAGTATGGAAGATTCCAAGCGCGGTAACCTACCGGCTTGTCACGGGATCACCCTCTCTAAAGAGATGTCTCCCAAGACTGATTTGGAGAGGGATCGCATGTCTATTATACCCTACGCTTCTGCGGTAGGCTCTATAATGTATGCGATGTTGTGTACCAGACCGGATGTAGCTTATGCACTGAGTGTGGTAAGCCAGTATCAGTCAAACCCTGGGGAGAAACACTGGATAGCGGTAAAGAACATTCTCAAGTACCTGAGAAGGACTAAGGAGATGTTCTTGGTGTATGGCGGAAAAGACCTCCAGATCGAGGCCTTTGCTGACTCCAGCTTCCAGAGTGACAAGGATGATTCCAAGTCCATGTCGGGTTTTGTCTTTACCCTCAATGGAGGGGTGGTGTGTTGGAAGAGTTCCAAACAGGAAACCGTTGCAGACTCGACGATGGAAGCGGAATACATCGCTGCATCTGATGCCGCAAAAGAAGCTGTCTGGATGAGGAAGTTCTTGAAAGAACTTCAAGTGGTTCCGTCCATTATTGATCCAATACCTCTGTATTGCGACAACAACGGGGCTATAGCTTTAGCGAAGGAACCCAGGTCCCATCAGAAATCCAGGCACATCTTGAGGCGGTATCACCTGATCAGGGAGATCGTAGATCGCCAGGAGATCGAGGTTCGGAGAGTCGCTTCAGAAGATAACACTGCTGATCCATTCACCAAGGCCCTGCCCCAGACTCAGTTCGAGCGGCTGATCGAGATGATAGGTCTGCGATACGCCAGTACATGGCCTTAGTGCAAGTAGGAGATTGTTAGTGTATATGCCCTAGAGGCCATTACTGTATCATACTAGTTTGTATATTACTTAATGGATGCTTGGGATATTCACCTTGTATATACAATCTTGCTCAAAATAGTAGTATGCTACTTGGTTTGTTTCTACTTCAATGTGTACATGTGTTTATTTTTGTATATCGCCTATACACATTAGTAGAGCCCTTAGGATCTTTGCTTGATTACCAGCGATGTGATGGCCGTCACACTAGTGGGGCTGGGTAATCTATAAGCACATCCTTATGCAGGTCCCTGGTCGCAGGACTATCGAGACAGGGCATCGATACTCCGGAGTAGACCAGCGCATGCGCTTCTCATCCCAGTGTGGGAGACGGTATGTCCCACAGCCGTCAGTACGTCGTACTTGAGATAGTATGCGGGTGCTCGTTAGGTTACGGGTACACTGGACAGGACTCGTCGGGAACTGACTAGTTGGTATTATACCTATCGTCAGTTATCAGTTCCCAGGTGACATGAGTACAGCTTAGTCCGCTGACTTGACACTGTCACTCCGCCTCGAGTGTGTTCCCACTGTACTTTGATCACTACCCTACCACAGCTCAAAGGAGTCGTGCAAACAGGTAGTTGTTGGGTGCAGTCCCGAAGCACTTGGAGGCAGTGACGGTTAGACAGGATTCGTCTCTCCCGGTATTGGGGGTTGACATCGCGCTGTGTCTAGGAGAGCCATTACACGAGTAGTCCCTGGCCAGGGCAAACGAGATATACTGGTAGGTTTCCAGTGTTATCTCAGGGTGTTTTGGGCTTCGCTCCGGCACGACTTGTACCGCTATTGGGGGACTGACGTTTACCGCCCCCTAGGCCCGCCATGCGATGTATCAGACGAACAGACCGGACTGTACGGAGAATGTCACACTCAGGCTCAGTAGGAGTTCAGATGGGTTTCGCCTCGTCGGTCTTCTTGTCGGCATTACCTGGGGACCGTTACGCACAGCTAGTGCCGCTTGCGGTCTGTGGTTAAACCCACTGCCAGCGTAGTGTCGAGTCTTTAGAGTCCCACACAGAAAGCTTTTCGCCTTTAGGCAAAAGAGTAGAGGTCGCATGGTATTGCGACAGGTCGCATGGTTTTGCGACAGGGTTCGGTCACATCCGTGCACTTGTGCACGTACAGTGTCCGGACAGTTTACACTAGCGGGCTTTGGTTTAAGCCAGATCCTAGTGTACCTTATGGGATTGGATTTATCCAGTTTGCATTCGTGTTCCTCGGAACGCGGATGCGGGTGTGTATGCACAGTTGACAGGGAGGCAGAGGCAGCGGATTCTCATTAGGGTTGTTGACAGTTGACCGTTGACTATTTGACTTTATGCTCAACCCTAATGAGAATATGATATGTGATTAACTATTATATTAATTAAGTATTATGGTGATATGGTTGTTGACTTGTTGACTTTTGTTGACTTGTTGACTTTGTTGACTTGTTGACTTTTGTTGACTTGTTGACCGGTTGACTAGGCTTGACTAGTTGACCATCATGATAACCATAGCCATCATTTCATGGCAAAGACTTTTGTTTACTTGCTCATTTGTGTAAAATGAGTGCATGAAATGATATGGTTGTGGTTGCTTCTAACCATCACATAAGACTTTTGTTAATATGATGAGTTATCATTGCTTTGGATTATGAGAGGGTGAGAGACAAAATACTTGCTCATTCTTTCTTGCTCATTCTCTCTCTTGTTCTTGAGCTCTCCTCTTGCTCTCACCCTCAACCTCTTGCTCCCTCTCTTGATCTATGGTTCTCTTGTCTCATGAGTTGAGAATCAAGAACCATAGATAAAATCCCATTCTAAATCTTCTCTACTCATTCTAGTTCACTAGGTTTAGCAAACCAAGTGAACTAGTTTCTTCAAAGAACGAAGAAGGAGCTAAAGGTTGGAGCTTTCAGGTGGATCTATCTTCGGCGTACGGAGACGACGAGAAGGAGCCATCGGACCACCATCGGAGCTCGGAGACGAAGGAGTTCAAGTTTAGGTATAACCATCTCCATCCGAGTAGCTAACTCTCTTTAGCTAAGTATGCTAGTTTTAGTTTAGTCAAAGATCCCGACTTTGCTTAGTCCATGTTGCCCCTTGCGCTAATAATTTGTTTTTTATACCGTTTCCGCCTCCCCGTAAGAACCGGGGGTCGCAACGTGGACTTACAAAATATGCATCTATATGTAAATTCAGCCAGTCGGATCGCATTGATATGACCTAGTCTACAATGCCTCAAGAAGGATTCGTTCATATCTGAACTCTTCCTCTTGTGTGTGTTCTGTATACTAAGAACTGTAGTTTGATTTAGAACGTCAATGATTTTAGATAACGTGCCTGAACCGATCAACTCTTGATATAGGAAATGTTCAAAACATTATCCAACAATACAAAATTATATCCTTTCTTTACTAATAAAGAGACTGATATGATTTTGTATTTCAGGTTCGGTATCTAATAACATTTGTTCAGAATCAATGTATTCTGGTAATACAGGGTGACAGTGACCAACAGACTTGGCTGCAACACTTGGACCGTTTTCTATCTCATGAAATTTATCACCCGTTCTCAGTTCTCTACCTATCTGTAGCCCATGTAACAGATTACATATACGGGATCCTGATCCGGCATCACATACCCAGGACGTAAAGGATACTGAGAAACAGTTCTGTGTAATGAACACACCCGAAGATGATGCATCAACATGCACTTTCTTCGTTTGGGCGGCACGGGAAATCTGGTATTCCCCAATTTCCTGCTCTGTCTTATAACAATTATAAGTTGGAGCGGGACCAACGTTCCCCAGCTCAGTATAACAAGCGGGTTCGGTCAATATATCCGTTTTATTATCTTGATTAAGGCGTGATATGGTCGCTACCTGGAGAGAGAGAAGAAAACACTCAGCGTATGCTCTTGCAAGATTAGATTGGTTATATAATATATCTAATCAGGATGTCTCCCACTGTTTTAATCAAATCTTCCTTCAAACCCTAAAAGGAATGACTAGCCGGGATTAATTACACGCTACAAGTTCGCCAATCTTTCAGCCAGGCCAGTGTCGGTACTTTGAGGGAGGTCCCCCGTGCTTTCGCACGAACCTAATTAATGTAAACCTCGTTTTCCCAGAGGCGTAACCCCGTTAACACCTTTCTAGACACCTACTTGATCGGCTAATTGTAATGTGTAAAACTCTCCCAGGAGTAACTCTTACTCGCAGCGGGTATCGGGATCCAACTATCTCATAGAAGATATGCAATCTCATTGCAAATTTCAACACTTGAAATTCCCAATAATATTTTACCCCTAGCATCCTATGACCTTGACGGAGGTCAACAAACCATAGGTTACTAGTCAAGTTCAACCCGTCATTTCCTGATTGAATTAAACCCACCCGCACGACCCTTGACGGAGGTCAACAAGGCCGCACGACTACCCTAATCCAATCTGCATCATATGCATAAGCAGATAAATACTAGTCAGCTACCGCACACTACGCCTTGACGGAGGCCAACAAACGTAGCACGAATACTAAGTAGGACTTATCTGAAATGACGGAGGGTTACGACAGGTTTTTCAGAAAACCTATTGCGTAATGAACTTGATATCGTTGTAGAATCGAGTGATTTTAAATGGAGTGTTTTTGAGGCTTTTCTAGTTTTGCTAAAGGGGTCACTCCCGGTGAAGGGATCGTCGGCCCTTTCCTCATCGAATAAGGTGCAGGATATATCATATATATCACTATGCAAAGCAAAAACTATTAAAAGCAATCAAAAGACAAACCGAGTGTGTAGCATCTGCCAGTTATTGCTAAAGGAGTCACTCCCGGTGAAGGGATCTCGGTCCTTTCCTTATCGAATAAGGTCCTGGATGTTCTACAAGGAACACCGCTATGCAAAGCAAGAACTAGAGCTACCAGTTTTTATAAACAAGTTTCTACAACATCTTAGGTTTCTTTTATTTCATTAATCTCATTAATGAAGTCCCATTTTATTATGCTTCACAAGCATCTCTTTTTGAAACAAAATCTGCAATATAACATATATCTCATATATATAATATAAACATTCATCTCAGGCAGTAATATGATCTCATCACAGAACATTGCAGCAGAAGAACATATATGAAATATTGGATATACTAGGACGTCCGTGTTTTCAATACGAGCCTGTATAAAACACGGATTCCACGGTCGCGATGAATAGCCAAACCCACATCCCTAGACCCCTACGAGAGCGGCAAGTAACACTGCCAATTCTAGGGTTAGGAGACCCGGTCTCGACTCCTCGAGATGGTCTTCCACTGGACCCTAGAACCCGGTTACTTGTGCTCCCCGCCTTGGGTCTACCTAATACGGAAAAGTAAATAATATACAAGGGTGACATCTTCCGCTACCTGGAAGTGCCCCAATAAAAGAATATTACATACAAATGAATTTTACATGAATGAAAAAGAAAAAATTCTCATCTCACATAAAACCCCCGGCTATTCAAACGCGACGATCCAATATAACATATCACAGCAACACATAATATCACATATCATCAACGTAAGCAAGTATGCGTATCCCGATTGTCGTTGATGTATAGCAACGAAGCCGGCGATACACCACATACTATGCTTACGGTCGCAGAAAAGAAAGTGTAAAACTACAACAGTTGGAATCCGCAACCTCTTTAGACATCGTATGCCTAACCAAATGAATTCCTTAGACATCACATGCCTAACAATTATAAACCCCGCATTTTAGTCTCATTATCGAAAACTCTTTTCAATATCAAGTCGGGCAATTCAACAAGATTCCCGACGTCCTGATCGAATGCTCGTCGCAAACTTTAGTAGACGGCCGTGTTGGAGATAGTGCCCTCAGAGTCAATTATTGGATCACAGGCACGTGATTGCAATGATTGAGGGAGGACCTATCCCGGTAGAACAGTCTTACTCGAGATGATAGTTTGCTATCTGGTTTACCTTTATCATCATGTACTGCTTTAGGTGACCTGACAGGTCGCTATTACACGTTGGTAGAGCCCCTAGGATTCTTGCTTGACCACCAGCAGTATGAGGGCGATCATATAAGTGGGAGCTGGGGTCTATAAGCACATCCTTAAAAGGTCCCTAGTCGTGGGAGATTCGAGACAGGGCATCGATTCTCCAGAGTAGACTAGTGTATACTGTCGAGACCCCGACGAGGGGCGGTGGCCGGTCTCATAAGCCACTAGTGTCAGTTGGTTCACCTAAGATGTATACAGGTGCTCATTGGGTTATGAGTACACCGGACAGGACTCGCCGGGAACATGCTAGTTGGTCTTATACCTGATGTCAGATAGCAGTTCCCAGGTGACATGTGTACAGGTTAGTTCATCGACCTGGGGATCGTCATTTGTCTCGTGTGAGTTCCCACTGTGCTTTGATTACTACCCTACCACGGCTCAAAGGAGTCGTGCAAACAGGTTTTAGTTGGGTACAGTCCCGAGCCACATGGAGGCAGTGAGCGGATCTTCGGGGGTTCGTCTCTCCCGGTATTGGGGGTGAGGTCGCGCTGTGTCTAGGAGAGCCATTACACGAAGTCCTTGGCCAAGGCAGGAGATTTACTGGTAGGTATTCCGGTAGTATCTCAGGGTGTTCTGGGCTACACTCCGACATGACTTGTACCGCTTTTGGGGGTCTGACTTTTACCCACCCCCTAGGCCCGACATGCGATGCTCATAGACGAACGGACCGGACTGTACGGATATTGTCACTGACAGGCTCAGTAGGGTGTCAGGATGAGTTCGCTCATCGACGTCCCTTTTGGTCAATAGCTGGTGGCCCGTCACGTATTGGCTTATACCTCTGACGTGCTAGTGGTTAAATCCACAGCCATAGTATTGACGAGTCTTTAGAGTCCACCACACATTCAGTTACTCAAGGTTTCGGGCGAAACGCTGTAGAGGCCGTATGGAGATATGGCAGGGTTCGATCAGATACGTGCGGTATTGCACGGATCGTGATCGGACGGTTTTTACTAGCCGGCTTTGGCTTAAGCCGGATCTTAGTATTTGATAGTGTAGTTTTGTCTCTTTACATTTGTATTTCGGTCGAAATACAAATACGGGTGTGTATGCACAGTATCGGGGTTTTCCTGTAATTTATTATGGGACCAGTTTTCTGGGGTTGCCAGTTTGCATTCCGTTCCGTCCGGTTTTCTCTTTTTCCTTCCCGGTCGGACTTTTCGTTGGAGGGTGTTATTTGCAAGTTTGCAATTAACATTTTGTTGAGGGGGTTTCTTGCAAAAGGATTAATTTAATTTGATTGCATTTTTGGCTCCATGTTGCATTAATTTGACATGATAGAGTATGGCTATTGGATATGGGCCGGCACTGTTTGGGATTTGGGAATGGCCGGCCACTGTTGCTGTTGGCATGATGGAGTGTGGATTAATTTATCTTGATTGTTTTGAGCTCTTTTAATGTGCTGCTGGAAATGTTTCAAGGGGTTGGTATTAATATTATATATGATGGCTTGGTGTTAAAATAAGTGTGTGCAGGAATTGAGATTTGAGGTGTGGATGAATATATATATATATATATATTCATTTGGGTTGCTTTGAGTGTGAGAGAGCTTGCTTTATTTTTCACATTTCCAGTGAGCAAACATGGGGGCTGGCCGAGCTCAATGGTGCATGGATGCTCCATTTTTCTTAAGCATCCATGGAAAAATTCTTGTCTATAAAATTCCTCCACAATGGCAACTATTCTAAACCCCAAAGAGACAACCATACTTTACTTTCTACAGCAAATCTTGGGCGCGTCGGTTAGCCAACTTCGCGCCCGAGTTGCCTCGGTATTGAGGTGGGAGCCCGTAAAAGATACAGGCGATGTGGTGCCCTTCCGGCAAGGAGGCGACGACCGGAGGATCCGCGGGAGATCGGGACGACGACGAGAAGACCGGAGGACTCGGATCTGTCGGTATATCTCTTCCCTTTCTTCTTGTTAGCTAGACTAGTTTAATGGCACGATCCGGGTGTTTAGTGCGCGGTGGTGCCGGTTTGCTAAGTCCGCAAAATTAAAGTTTATCACCGCTTCCGCATTTGGCCGTCGGTTTGACGGCCGGGGCGCCGCCGTGCACTTACAGTGGTATCAGAGCCTCACCATTAATTTCGTCTAGTTTCGTTTAATGTGTTTTTCAGTTCCGAACAACCAAAATTCCAAAAACCGTATTTTTCCTACACATCAGTTTCTGTTGAAATTTTTTGAAGTCTAAAAATTTTTCACGTGATCTCAGAATGATGTGCAGGGAGTTCTAAGAACTCTGAGAAAAAACGAGACAATGAACCCTCAGGTCGAGCGCGGAACCGCGGCAAGAACCCCCTTGTTGCCGCGGTTCCGCCGCAGATTGAAGGGATCATTGCTTCGTAATTCTCCAGTGGGCTTCTGGGCTGTTATTATGGGTTTTGGAATATTAAAATTGGGCCAATTATTTCTGTGAGTGCTACAGTTTTCTTTGGGGCCCACTTGTTAATTGTTTGATCAATCGGAAAATTTTAAACACATTTTTTACAGTATTTACATTATATCTGCGACCGTGAATGTCACTCGATCGGTAAATCCGGTCTAACTGCTATAGCCCGGTTAGACGGATTTGCGAACGTGACTTTCACGTTGATGTTCTATGTTTATGCTGTGATGTTGCGGATCGGTCGTGGGGGATAGCCTGGATGCAATGCTAGTTCAATTGTGGTTGTATTATGTACATTTGATATTGCGGGGCGAGCGTCCGACATGTGGAATGCCGTCACTGCCTGTTTGTATTATTCTTTTGGGGCACGACCTGGTTGCGGTCGATGTACCCGTTGTATGTATATTTTGCTTTCTGTACTAGGGTTACCCTGCGGAGGGGTGCACGGATAGCCGGGTTCTAGAAGGCAACAAGCCCGCATCTCATGGCGTTGGGACGGAGGGGGCTTCACTCCAGGATTGGCTGGCTATTCGCCGCACTCGTAGGGGGTATAGGATTTCATTGCACAGGCTATCCACACGACCAGGGGAACGTCGGGTTTCAGTAGTGGCTCTGTGAAATCCGGGGATCCCAGATATCTGTATTGTTTCTGTGATGCTGTACATTTCTGTGATGTTGCATTTTATTCACGCCTTGAGCGAAATACTATATATTGGTATATATATTAGTAGATGTTGTATATGTTTTTCATCCGCGCTAGTCCAGTCCCCGCTCTGCCGTTAGTTAGCTAACCTAACGGGTGATGACGGGACCCAGTGGCGAATGCGGATGGCATATACGTACGTCAGTATATTTTCGTTCTTTGTGGTGTGATCAATTGATGGGACTGCATTGATTCGGATCAATGCAAGTTGAAACAAACCTATTCTGATGTTGTTGGAACACTTTTCAAAAAGCTGTTATTGCAAGGACGTTCACTTTTGTTTTGCATCGTGGTATTCATTTGGAATATCCTGCTCCTCAGTCGACGAGGCAAGGGCCGAGATCCCTTCACCGGGAGTGACCCCTTGGACAGAAGTTTGCGTCAGGGCATTAACTTCACTATAGCCGATTACTTTTGCTTTGCACAGTGATATTCGGTCATGAATATCCAGCACCCCATTCTACGGGGAAAGAGCCGAGATCCCTTCACCGGGAGTGACCTCTTTAGTAAAGATTTTCGTCACTATATTTTCTAAAAAGCTATCCGTTCCTTCAACGAAATCAAGTTCATTACGTTAAAGGTTTTCGCCAGAAACCATTCGTAGCCCTCCATCATTTCAGTTAAATATTCGGTAGTATTCAAGCTATGTATTTTGACCTCACGCCAAGGCATAGTGTTTGGTAGTTACCGGGTATTTATCTGTTGCATAGATAGATGCGTTGGTTTGGGACAGTCGTACTACTATTTTGGCCTACGTCAAGGGTATGTACGGGTGGGTTCAAATTAACCTGGACAATGATGGGTAGAACTTGACATGTGACTTATGATATTTTGACCTCACGCCAAGGTCATAAGAGCATGGGGTAAAAATCACATCGGGAGTTTCAAAAGTACTGAAACTTGCCAGATATGCGCATACCTTCTGGAGTGTGATGACGTGAGCGGATTCCGTCACGTTATCATGCGATGAGAGTTGGATCCCGATTCCCACTGATGAGTTAGTTTACTCCTCGGGTGACCCCGACTAATTCTTCTTTCAGGTTTGGAGGAGAATTTGAGGTACAGTGGGAGGTTTCCAGATTAGATAAATTGGTAACCATTCTGATCTTGGTTTGAGTGCACGCTGAGTGTTTCTTTTCTCTCTCTCTTTGGCAGCGACCATTGACCCGACCCTAAGACTATGACTCAGTGACCAAGTTGACCGAACCTTCTTAACACTGGTTTTTGGATTATCAGAGTTGCAGACCTCATTGCCACTCCTACTTTTACCCTTTTCTCCAGGACACCCCGTATTATTGCGAACGTCCACTTCCATTGGACAAAGCCATCGTATGGTTAGATACGAACTCGAAGGAATTCGAGGATGGTTTCCGGTTCTGGAGAAAACGGATAGGATTATTCAGTTGTCTTTTCCCTTTTACCTTCTCTCAAGTTACGAGTACTCCTTAGTTTAGGAGATAGTACACCTATTACGCAAATTGGATATTCTTCTTCCAAACTTTAGGCTGGTGCCGAACAGTAGGGAATGAAGAAAACCAATTAGCATAACGACGGTGTACAGAAGGTATTAAGATTAAGACAAAGCAAGGGATTAGTAAGAGGGCAAAGTAAATTGCGACTGATATTCACGATCAAACCAAGTATTTCTTCGCCAATCCTAAATCACCTTTGTATTTCTCCAGGACACTCCGTATCACTACGAAGATCCACAGTTTATTGGATACTCCATCGTATGGTTATATACGAACTCGAAAGGAACTTGTTCCAGTTCGGGGATGGATTCTGGTCCAGGAGAAATAGGAATAAGGTTTTATTCGGTTGTCTTTTATCTTCACCTTCTCTCGCATTGCGAGTGCTCCTAGGACTAGGACAGTACACCCATTATGCTTATTGGATAGTCTTCTTCCAAACCATAGGCTGGTGCCGAACGGTAGGGAAGGAAGAAAACCAATTGGCTTAAAGGGGTGTGCAGAAGGTAATGACTAAAGACATATAAAGGGATTTGGAGAGGTGGCAAAGAATTATACGGTTATAGTTGTGAATCTGGATAATGGTAGAGGCATTACTAGGAATACCAGGATACCCCATCGAAACATTTCAATGTTTCAGTTCACTGTGTACTGTTAAAAGAAAACTGATTTCCCGATTAGATACTTACTCCAGGGTATGTATTTACCAGGTATGATCCTCACATCTATATGGTTTTATAGATGATGAATGGGAGTAAGTTATTGGGAATTGGGTGATCATCCTCATTATATCGGGATTCGTTGTAATCGGTGATATTTGAGGAGATCACCTGGGCTGTTTGCCGGTCGGCAAATATTTGGTTTTGAATATCCGCTGTTATGCACCAATTTCAAATTGATATATCTGTACGTCTATTTTCATAGAGTGAGATATACTTTTTGATATTATGTCGATGACATTTACCTATATCAGTGGATGGTTAGGTAAGGAGCATTAAACAGCGGTGTAATTCTTCTTAACCATAAGTACAGTTTTCAACCTACGACACACAGTGAAAGAGTTGTTAGACTCAGCGGACTTATACAGAGTATTGTATGTTGTCCAGTGTCCATTAGGACGGAGGGGTTGGTCCTCATACTATATTCTGTTTACTTTTAACTTCTCTAGTTCTTAGACATGTGTTTCGTAGAAACACAGGGTCTAAGTTTTGAGGAGTTATAAGTATTTGAATAGAGTAGAGAACCAGGTGTAGCAAGTATCGGGATTCTTCAAAGTGATCGAAGATGTAGATACTTGTGTATGGTATTCAGTTGAAAGTAATGATAAAGAGAAATTGCTTCTCTTTCAGGTTACTCATAATTGGAAGCATTCCTAAGTTGAGTAACGTTGATCAGCCTCCTTCCATTTAGTTGACATGCACTGGAGATAACTGCATGATTTGAATCTGGTTCAATTAAATCAGTGCCTCTGGTTCTATATTGGATATAGTACAGTTCATATCTTAACATTGTTAAGGTACGGGGAGTTGTCCGGCTTATGATTAAAACCAGACTCTGGATAACTCAAGGCACGTTTCTGTAATGGCTGTTTGTGGGTTGACCCAGGCTATGACGAGGGTTGACTTTCTACCATAAGAAACATCAATAGCGATATTGTTCTTGACTCGCCACAGTTTTAATAAAAATGGATTTTTTCAAAAACAGTAGTGGGAGTATGGTAGAACTGGAAGTGATTCCAGAACCGCAAACGATTACTGAAGATTTGATAAGGAACCTAAAGCTTCAATCTGATTTGACATTCCATTGGCCACTCCGCAGATAAGGTGGGTAACTTCAGGCACCCGAGAGGTACTCAGGTAGCCTCAAGGACGGTGACAGGGAAGTTCTTGTTTACCCACACTTGCCATTGTTGTTGTTCCAGGCTGCGAGACCCGGCAGGAGGATGAGTATAGCGTCGTTCTGAACTAGTTTTAGAAGTGCACGTCTATATGACTCTGGCAGAGGGTTGTCGTAGTCAGTGGGAGCAGCGGAAGCATTGGTAGACATCAGGCTTATGTCTATTTATAGACTAAAGCAGATATAGCGGAGATAGATCATCTATTTCTGATGTGACAGTCATAGGTTTGACGTCATCAGAATAGGGGATGGATCTGTTGAGAAGGTAGTAGGAAGTGATATTCCTATACTACGATCGGTTATACTTTGGTCGTCACACGGTGGTTTCTCCACAAGGGATTTGGACATTATATAAGACATACTGGTTACTAGATCTATAGTTTTGGGTGGTTTCCCAATCAGGGTACTTCGACAATATTCTAAGAGTATTTAGAATGGACGACTCCTGGCACGGTAGTGTACCTGCAGGTGATGGAGTCACCCTCTCTAAAGGTGTCTTATAGACTAAAGTAGAGAGGGATGCGCATGATTGGCAGATCACTTGCTTAGGCAATTGAGTCAATCATGAGATGTCAAGTACCACACCAGATGTTGTTCTTGCAGTAGGTGCAATAAGTTGATATTGATCCAATCCTGGAGAAACAGTCGGAAGCAGTTTTAGAACGTAAGTGGATGTTCTAAGGATATGATAACGGCTGCCTCCTTTAGGAGACGGTTATCACTCCAGACTTCCAAGGTGACATGGACGACAGGGTGATCGTCAGAATTGTAGTTTTCCTTCTGACGAGGGGCAGTATTTTGGACAGGTGGTCCAAGGCAATACTGGGGGTGGCATGGCGCAGGATACTGATTAAGTTCAGTTGACGATACAGTCTAAGAAGTTTGGATTTGGAGTTCATTTATGAGCTCGGTCCCATCAGACATCCAGACACTCTAAGACAGGTATTGCTCATTTCGGGAGATGGTTTTCTCCGCGAACTTGAGATATAGAGAGACATAGAAAGAAACTTCAGAGCGGATCCACTCGCTGAGGCTATTCCTCGAACGCAGGAGTTTCACAAACAGGCTTTGTGAGACTGACTAGTAGAGGAGTTGGGTGTTCGGTATCACACGGGCTGTGAGTATGCGACATCGCAATAATTAGCCTTGAGTGCAAGTGGGAGATTGTTGGAGATAGTGCCCTCAGAGTCAATTATTGGATCACAGGCACGTGATTGCAATGATTGAGGGAGGACCTATCCCGGTAGAACAGTCTTACTCGAGATGATAGTTTGCTATCTGGTTTACCTTTATCATCATGTACTGCTTTAGGTGACCTGACAGGTCGCTATTACACGTTGGTAGAGCCCCTAGGATTCTTGCTTGACCACCAGCAGTATGAGGGCGATCATATAAGTGGGAGCTGGGGTCTATAAGCACATCCTTAAAAGGTCCCTAGTCGTGGGAGATTCGAGACAGGGCATCGATTCTCCAGAGTAGACTAGTGTATACTGTCGAGACCCCGACGAGGGGCGGTGGCCGGTCTCATAAGCCACTAGTGTCAGTTGGTTCACCTAAGATGTATACAGGTGCTCATTAGGTTATGAGTACACCGGACAGGACTCGCCGGGAACATGCTAGTTGGTCTTATACCTGATGTCAGATAGCAGTTCCCAGGTGACATGTGTACAGGTTAGTTCATCGACCTGGGGATCGTCATTTGTCTCGTGTGAGTTCCCACTGTGCTTTGATTACTACCCTACCACGGCTCAAAGGAGTCGTGCAAACAGGTTTTAGTTGGGTACAGTCCCGAGCCACATGGAGGCAGTGAGCGGATCTTCGGGGGTTCGTCTCTCCCGGTATTGGGGGTGAGGTCGCGCTGTGTCTAGGAGAGCCATTACACGAAGTCCTTGGCCAAGGCAGGAGATTTACTGGTAGGTATTCCGGTAGTATCTCAGGGTGTTCTGGGCTACACTCCGACACGACTTGTACCGCTTTTGGGGGTCTGACTTTTACCCACCCCCTAGGCCCGACATGCGATGCTCATAGACGAACGGACCGGACTGTACGGATATTGTCACTGACAGGCTCAGTAGGGTGTCAGGATGAGTTCGCTCATCGACGTCCCTTTTGGTCAATAGCTGGTGGCCCGTCACGTATTGGCTTATACCTCTGACGTGCTAGTGGTTAAATCCACAGCCATAGTATTGACGAGTCTTTAGAGTCCACCACACATTCAGTTACTCAAGGTTTCGGGCGAAACGCTGTAGAGGCCGTATGGAGATATGGCAGGGTTCGATCAGATACGTGCGGTATTGCACGGATCGTGATCGGACGGTTTTTACTAGCCGGCTTTGGCTTAAGCCGGATCTTAGTATTTGATAGTGTAGTTTTGTCTCTTTACATTTGTATTTCGGTCGAAATACAAATGCGGGTGTGTATGCACAGTATCGGGGTTTTCCTGTAATTTATTATGGGACCAGTTTTCTGGGGTTGCCAGTTTGCATTCCGTTCCGTCCGGTTTTCTCTTTTTCCTTCCCGGTCGGACTTTTCGTTGGAGGGTGTTATTTGCAAGTTTGCAATTAACATTTTGTTGAGGGGGTTTCTTGCAAAAGGATTAATTTAATTTGATTGCATTTTTGGCTCCATGTTGCATTAATTTGACATGATAGAGTATAGCTATTGGATATGGGCCGGCACTGTTTGGGATTTGGGAATGGCCGGCCACTGTTGCTGTTGGCATGATGGAGTGTGGATTAAGTTATCTTGATTGTTTTGAGCTCTTTTAATGTGCTGCTGGAATTGTTTCAAGGGGTTGGTATTAATATTATATATGACGGCTTGGTGTTAAAATAAGTGTGTGCAGGAATTGAGATTTGAGGTGTGGATGAATATATATATATATATTCATTTGGGTTGCTTTGAGTGTGAGAGAGCTTGCTTTATTTTTCACATTTCCAGTGAGCAAACATGGGGGCTGGCCGAGCTCAATGGTGCATGGATGCTCCATTTTTCTTAAGCATCCATGGAAAAATTCTTGTCTATAAAATTCCTCCACAATGGCAACTATTCTAAACCCCAAAGAGACAACCATACTTTACTTTCTACAGCAAATCTTGGGCGCGTCGGTTAGCCAACTTCGCGCCCGAGTTGCCTCGGTATTGAGGTGGGAGCCCGTAAAAGATACAGGCGATGTGGTGCCCTTCCGGCAAGGAGGCGACGACCGGAGGATCCACGGGAGATCGGGACGACGACGAGAAGACCGGAGGACTCGGATCTGTCGGTATATCTCTTCCCTTTCTTCTTGTTAGCTAGACTAGTTTAATGGCACGATCCGGGTGTTTAGTGCGCGGTGGTGCCGGTTTGCTAAGTCCGCAAAATTAAAGTTTATCACCGCTTCCGCATTTGGCCGTCGGTTTGACGGCCGGGGCGCCGCCGTGCACTTACAGGCCGCACCCCCAGATGCCGTCGACGAAGTGCACTAAGGCGGAACACCGCTGCCGCGAGCACCCGAACGGATGCTTTCGGCGACGGGGTTCTCCTACAGTCACTTGGTCGGGGCTATGGGGCGTGGCTGTCTATTAAGTTTACCCGGCGAGTATCCGCGTACGCTACGTGATTGCGACGGACTTTTGATCACATCAAAATTCCGTGGCAACCGATCATCTGAGACTAAACTGCTATGTTTATAATATTCAAATTAGTTATCTCATAACTACCTGTGGATTCCAAATATTGTATCACATTCCAGATAAATAGAAAAAGTTAAACTTTCCGATCGAATCATCAAGCACCCAAGATTTCCCCAATATATCTCAACACTTGAAATCAGTTTAAAAACATTCATTACATGCCACAGTACCAATGGTCCAGCCGTAGAAGGGTCAAGCCAACGCCTCACATGTGGCACGCCGTACTGCCCCAAACCCTAAGGTTCAAAGGGCAGTTCAAGACGGTCACATAATCGAGTTAAGGTTTGTTGTCTTCTAGAGGGTCCACCGCGTTACTTGCATGACTTAGAACGTTCTTAAACACGAGGAAAAATCCAACTTTTGAAAAAATTTCCGACAGGGGAAAAAGTGAGTTATTGATATCCGTTCGAACTTTTTAACAGTTTCTAAAAATTATCCGGACAAAACTAAACAAAGTTAAAATATCCGATCGAAACTTTAAGTCCCCAATACAACCCAGATAATTCAACAGTTGAATAAATATTAAAAATTCCCAGAAAATACAACATTAAAAAATAGGCGTTACTGTGAAAAGCACGTGCCAAGAATCGACTATGTGGCCGCGGAACCGCCGCACATGCTGGGGTGGGGCCGCGGTTCCGCGGCTCTTTAGTCGAATTGCGCTCACGTGCTTCACAATAATTCTTACAATTACCTGCTGTAATTTTTGGATATTTTTAATTCACAAAAATCCAAATTTTCAGAAAATTTCCAGAGAGTGGGTTTTATCGGGTTTTCCGGGTTCGATCGGACTTTAAACTTCGTCTAGACTTCGCCTAAAGCTCTAGCTTGACTCTGATACCACTGTAGGGTTGCTAGGCACGCGCACAAGGGTCTACGAGGCATCAACCATGCCCGATTAAAAATTTAGCCGTGCCGAACAACCCGAATACGGAACTTTAAACTAGAGATTAGGCGAAAACAAGTATGCTAAACACTTTAACACTAAGTGAGAGGGATTACAACCTTTGTAGATCCGGTCCTTCACTTCATATGCTCCGTGTTGTGGTCCCTTCGCTGCGATCATCGGGATCCGGACTCTCGAGAGGTTCCACGAAGAGAAAGACGCAACCTTTGCTTCCGATCTTCGAAACTAAGATGATCTACCTTGAAGTTCCGTTAACACAAGCTAACACTCATGAAATGATGTGAACACCCTCATCTAAATGGCAAGGGAAGATGAGGATGATGAAGTAGGATTTTTGCTCTCTTTATTTATCTTTTTCTCATATTTATTCATCACTTTGGAAAAATCAAGCAAGCTTTTTCATGAAAGAATGAAGGAAGAAGAAGAATAGTGATCCATTTTCTTTTGTGATGAATAATGAAAGGATTAATATGACAAATAATGCAACCATGGTTGACTTAACCATTGTAGAGAATTGACTCGGGTTAGGGTTTGGGTTGGGTTAAAGCAAGAGTCACTTACAAATATCTTTTCCAAAACAAAAAGAAAACCTTCTAGAAACATCTAGAAAGCTTAACCCTAATCCAAACCCTAATCATGTTTAAACTCCACTAAACAAGTTGCATTAGTTATCATATCATGTTACAATATTATATATCACATATATAATATTTATCGTAACAAAAAAAAATAATACAATTAACATATATCGCATATATATCAATGTATTACCCGAGTGAGAAAAAGAATCTTTTAGTGAGCTAATATTAGTTAATGTAATTTAATATATCATATATATTATTATACATTAAATTATCGAATCAACACTTGATCCGACAATCCGGCTATATCGCATATAACCGACTAATATTTATCCGTACCGATTCATCGAATCAACACTTGATCCGATGACCCGGCTGATATCAAATATCACGAGAATAGAATACGGTATCTCATATCGTATTATCCTCGGTCCCGCACATATCACATATGTGCCCCTACTCCGTTTTGCCTGAGCCAAGAAACCTCTGTGTAGGACTCTAAAGAATCGTCAATACGCCGGCAGTAGGTGATGATCATATCAAACACCCACAAGCTGCAAGCGGTCAGCTAAACGTAACAGCTACCCAGGTATTGAGCGCTCAGAAGATCAACAAGCAAGCCTGTAACTTCTCCTGTGAATCCAAACAGTAACACTCCCGTACAGTCCGGTCTCGTCGTCTGATATGTTGCATATCTCGCCTAGGGGTGGTAAACGTCAGACCCCAGTAGCTCGATAAGTCGTGTCGATATGAGGTCTATAACAGTTCAAGAAACTACTGATAACACTTACCAGTAAATCTCAGCAACCCTGGCCAGGGATTTCCGGTTATAGCCAATCGAACACAGCACAACATCAACTCCCTATACCGGGAGAGACGAATCCCCTCCTATCGCTCATTGCCTCCATGTGATTCGGGACTGTACCCAAAAGCCACCTTTTTGCACGCCCTCTTGGATGTGGTATGATGGAAATCAAAGCACAGTGGGAACCACACAAGACTCTATGACGATCTCGGGTCAACAGACTACTCTGTACCAGTGTCACCGGAGAACTGTCATCTGACGTATGGTATAATACCATCTGGGAGTTCTCGGCGAGTCCGTCCAGTGTACCCAGTCTCCACTGAGCACCCGTACACCATCCTTGATGTCAAACACCGATGGATATAGGATCATCCATCGCCCATCATATGGGTCAAGATGCGTATACGCTAGTCTACACTGGTGTATCGATGCCCTGTCTCGATACACCCTCGACTAGGAACAGTTATAGGATGTACTCATCGACTACCGTGGCCCCACTAGTATGATCTCATCATAGTCCCAGTAGTCGAGTACATATCCTAAGGGCTTTATCAACATGTAACATAGAGACAATCTGAGTACATGTTAAGATAAAGTACAACCAGATAGCATACTATCATGTCGAGCAAGAAAGTCCTCCCTATATATGTCCTAGCATCCACTACAATATACATCGTATGTACAGTAATGGCCTCTAGGGCATACATATAACTAACACAAATGACGATCCTCAGGTCGATGAACTAACCTGTACACATGTCACCAGGGAACTGCTATCTGATTTCAGGTATAAGACCAACTAGCATGTTCCCGGCGAGTCCTGTCTGGTGTACTCATAACCCAATGAGCACCTGTATACATCTTAGGTGAAACAACTGACACCAGTGGCTTGTGAGACCGGCCACCGCCCCTCGTTGGGGTCTCGACTGTATACACTAGTCTACTCTGGAGTATCGATGCCCTGTCTCGAAACTCCCACGACTAGGGACCTTTTAAGGATGTGCTTATAGACTACCAGCTCCCACGTATATGATCGCCCTCATACTGCTGGCAGTCAAGCAAGAATCCTAGGGGCTCTATCAACGTGTAATAGTGACCTATCAGGTCACCTAAAGCAGTACATGATGATAAAGGTAAACCAGATAGCATACTATCATCTTGAGTAAGACTGTCCTACCGGGATAGGTCCTCCCTCAATCATTGCAATCACGTGCCTGTGATCCGATAATTGACTCTAAGGGCACTATCTCCAACACGGGCTATGTCTAAAAGCATAATCCGGACAAGCTCGAGGCAAGGTCTGTAATATAGAACTGGAAAAGTTCCAGCTATACAAACTACAGCAGATGATTTGATAGAACCAAAGGATTCAATAGTTACCAACGAACCTCAGCCTTTCCGCCGATCTAGTAGGGTTCCTCACCCACCTGAGAGATACTTCGGTTTCTCTATGACAGTGGGAGCGAGAATTGCATCATGAGATGATGACCCAACTAGTTTCGAGCTGGCCATCGAGAGTAGGGACTCTGTAAGAATGGCTGGATGCTTAGCGATCTGAGATGGAATCCATGTACACCAACAAAGTATGGACTTTGGTTGCTTTATCTGAAAGGTTAAATCCCTATCAGGAGCAAGTATATCTTGAGAAGATTACTTGGTGAACATGGAAAAGTTGAGACTTTCAAAGCTAGACTTGTTAAAGGTTTGCATCATTGACCAGGTATGGATTATGATGAAACCTTTTCCAAGGAGCTATGCTTAAGTCCATCCAGATCCTACTTGCCACGGCTACATACCATGACTACGATATCTGGTGGTTGGGTGTCATGACAGCTTTTCTAAAATGATGTTTTAGAAGAGAGTGTCTATAAGTACACAGCCAGAGGGCTTCGCAGACAGTGGGAGCAGCGGAAACGTGTGCAAGATGTTTTATGTGATAAAGCAGGCATCGCGGAGTTGGAACGTCTGTTTTGATGTGGTAGTCAAAGAGTTTGACTTCATCAAAATGGTAGATGAACCTTGTATATACAAAGAGGTAGTAGGGAGTATGGTAGTGATCCTTGTAGAGTACATGGATGACATACTCTTGATGGGAAAGGAGTTTCCTATGCAACATTCGGTCAATCTCCGCTTATCACAAGGATTCTCCAAATAGGATCAAGGTGATACCTCCTAAATTCTGAGATTTGATCTATGAGATAGATGTAAATGGATGTCAGGATACTCACTGGTTGTATTGAGATGGTATCAATCGATCCTGGAGAGAATCACCGGAAAGGTTCCAGGGTGATAATGACGACTGAATGTCAGTCACATGCATTGTCTTTACCCTCAGTAAAGGGACGGTATGTTGGAAGAGTTCCAAGCTAAATACCGTGACATTCTAGACGATAAAGGATGAATACATCGCTACTTAAGGTGCTACCAAAGAGGCAGTCTGGATGTATATTTGTTCATGAGATGAACTTAGTTCCTCCCATTGTGACAATGGAGTTGTGGCTTATGCCAAGGAACGTTTGTCCCATCAGTGATCCAGACATATTCTAAGGCAGTATCACCTGATCATGGAGATGGTTGATCTCCAAGGAGATCGAGGTTAGGAGAGTAGACTCAGAGGACAACACGGTGGATCCACACACAAAGGCCTTTTCCCAGAGAGACTTTTATGGGATGGTTGAGTATGAGATACTGCAACCACTGCTACAGATGGCCCTAGTGTAAGTGGGAGATTGTTAGTTATATGTATGCCCTAGAGGCCATTACTATACATAGGATGTATATTGTAGTGGATGCTTGGACATATATAGGGAGGACTTTCTTCCTCGACATGATAGTATGCTATCTGGTTGCTCTTTACCTTATCGTGTACACTGATTGTCTCTCTGTTACATGTTGGTAAAGCCCTTAGGATGTGTACTTGACTACCTGGACTATGATGCGGATCATACTAGTGGGGACATGGTAGTCTATAAGTACATCCTTCAAGGTCCCTAGTCGTGGGTGTATCGAGACAGGGCATCGATATACCAGAGTAGACTAGCGTATACCTTCTCGACCCATACAGATAGGCGATGGATGATCCCATATCCATTGGTGTTTGACATCAGAGATGATATACGGGTGCTCAGTGGAGACTGGGTACACTGGACGGGCTCGCCGAGAACTCCCAGATGGTATTATAACCTACGTCAGATGGCAGTTCTGTGGTGACATTGGTACAGGTTAGTCTGTAGATCCGAGATCGTCATAGAGTCTTGTGTGATTCCCACTGTGCTTTGATTTCCACCTTACCACGTCCAAGAGGGCGTGCAAAACGGCGGTTTTTGGGTACAGTCCCGAATCACATGGAGGCAATGAGCGATAGGAGGGGATTCGTCTCTCCCGGTATAGGAAGTTGATGTTGCGCTGTGTTCGATTGGCTATAACCGGAAATCCCTGGCCAGGGTTGCTGAGATTTACTGGTAAGTGTTACCAGTAGTTTCTCGAATTGTTATAGACTTCATATCGACATGACTTATCGAGCTAAAAGGGTCTGACGTTTACCACCCCTAGGCAAGATATGCGACATATCAGACGACGAGACCGGACTGTACGGTAAGTGTTACTGGTTGGATTTACAGGAGTGTGAGCGGGCATGCTCGTTGATCTTCTGATCGCTCAATACCCGGGTGGCCGTTACGTTTAGCAGACCGCTTGCGGCTTGTGGGTGTTTGATATGATCATCACCTACTGCCGGCGTATTGACGAGTCGTTAGAGTCCTACACAGAGGTTTCCTGGCTCAAGCGAAATGAAATAGGAGCGCATATGAGATATGTGCGGGACCGAGAATAATACCAGTATGTGATACTGTATTCTATTCTCGCGATTTGTATCATTGAACGGTTATATGAGATATAGCTGGGTTACCGAATCAAGTGTTGATTCGATACATTGATACACAAGATATTAGTCGGTTATATGCAATATGACCGGATCATTAAATCAAGTGTTGATTTAATGATTTAATGTATAATTTTATATTTGATATATTACTTTACATTAACTAGTATTGGTTCACTTAAGATTATTTTCTCACTAGATTGTGCACATTGTATATATGATATATTTTTGTGCACTTGTTTGTATCATGTTTGATGATACATGCAAACTTGGGTATGTGTATGCTTTAAACTATGATTAGGTTAATGGTTAGGGTTTGATCTACTCATTTATTTTCTTTATTCATTTTTGGCAAAAATAAAACGGTAGTGGCTTTCTTTGTTTTGTGCAAGAAGCTTCATGATATTTCTAGCATCTTTGAAAAAGTCTTACCATTTTGTTTAATTCCTTAACCCTAACCATTTACCTTAACCCTAGTTTATTCTCTACATGAGTTTATCTAACCCATGGTTGCAATATGATAGATATCACTTGAATTTTCTTTTGGTAATTAATTCTTTTTCTTTCTTCTTCTTCATCTTCTTCATGAAGAGAAGAAAACCTAGCTAGAAAATTCTTAGTGATGAATCCAAGTGAGAAATCAAAATCCAAAGTGAACCCACTTCCTATTTCTTCATCCTCTACCACTTTCCATGTTGTATAGGGTGTTTTCTTCACAAGTTTCATGACTTAGTGAAGATGGAGCTTGAGTTAGAGTTGCCTCGACATAGATCATCTTCGGCATCGAAGACATCGACCTAGCCCGCCCATTTCTCCGATGAAACCGACAATAGAGTCCTGAATTCCGATGATCGCAGCGGAGGGACGTCAACACGGAGCTTGAGAAGTGGAGGACCGGATCTACAAAGGTTGTATTTCCATTCACTTAGCAATAAAGTTGTTTACTTGCATCTTGTTTCGCCTATCCTCTAGTAATCGATCTAGTTTAGGGTTTCTCGGCACCGGAATATTTGTATTTGGAATGGTTGATGCCTTGTGGAACCTCTTGAGTTTGCCTAGGAACCCTACACTTTTCAGCACGGCGGTGGGTGAATTCTTGCGCACCCTGTTAAGCAGCTCGAAGCTGTTCCCAGTTGGAACAACAGCATTGACTTCCACAGTTGGGGCTGGCAGAGTTAACCCAGACGGAGAGCTGCCTTCATCCTTACTCGACGCCAGTGATGACGGCGAGCATGTCGTGCGGATGGTGTTGGTTCAGCTATGGGGATGACTTCATCATGCCCCCTGTCTTGGCGGAGGGTTGTCGCCGGTGTCAGCCTCTTGAAGACCGATGTCCGTTGAGAAGCAGTATCCAATCTGTCAAAGACAGACCTTTGGGCAGGAGCGGGTGCCGGAGTAGCCAGCCATGTAAAGACTGATCCTTTAGTGGGAGAAGCTTCTTTGGTGACCTCGAGAGCAGGAATGGCTATCCGTTTTGGGATGGCCGCTTTAGGTATCGTGGGCTTCTTGATGGGCCTATTGGAGTTCAGGCTCAGCCTATCGAAGGCTGATGTTGTCGGCTTGGCATTGGATGACCCGTTGAGATAGGCTGTGGTGGTGGTGAGTCGATCAAAGACCGACTTCTTCTGTGCTTCTTATGGCAGCGGGATGTTAACGCTCACTGGTGGGAGCAAGGTCCCGAAGAACAACCCGGTGGTAGCTTGCGTTACCTGCTCTACCGGCATTGTGAAAAGGGAGGCCGGTTGGGGCCCGTACGTTACACCTCCAGATGAGGCGGAACGGGAGTTGTAGTTGCAGCTGGTGCAGGTTGAAGCCATGACTGCTTTTCTAAATAATGATTTAGAAGAGAACGTTTATAAGTACACAGCCAGAGGGCTTCGTAAACAGTGGGAGCAGCGGAAACGTGTGCAAGTTGCTTTGCAGGATAAAGCAGGCATCGCGGAGTTGGAAGATCTGTTTTGATGTAGTAGTCAAATAGTTTGACTTCATCAAAATGGTAGATGAACCTTGTATATACAAAAAGGTAGTAGGGAGTATGGTGGTGATCCTCGTAGAGTACGTAGATGACATACTCTTGATAGGGAAGGAGTTTCCTATACTACACACGGTCAATCTCCTCTTATCACAAGGATTCTTCAATAGGATAAAGGTGATACCTCCTAGATTCTGGGATTTAGATCTATGAGATAGATCTAAATGGATATTAGGGTTCTCACAAGGTTTAGTGAGATGGTATCAATCGATCCTGGGGAGAATCACTGGAAAAGTTCCAGACTGATAAGCACGACCGAATGCCAGTCGCACGCATTGTCTTTACCCTCAGTGAAGGGACGGTATGTTGGAAGAGTTCCAATCTAGATGCCGTGGCAAACTAGACGATAAAGGCTGGTAACATCGCTATTAAAGATACTGCCAAAGAGGCAGTTTGGGTGTATATTAGTTCATAAGATGAACTAGGTTCCTACCATTGTGTGACAATGGAAGTGTGGCTTTGTCCCAGGAACCCCGGTCCCATTAGTGACCCAGACATATTCTGAGGCAGCATCACCTGATCATGGAGATAGTTGATCTCCAGGGCGATCGAGGTTAGGAGAGTAGACTCAGAGGACAACACGGCGGATCCACTCACAAAGGCTTTTTCCCAGAGAGAGACTTATAAGGGATGGTTGAGTATTAGATACTACAACCACTGCTATAGATGGCCCTAGTGCAAGTAGGAGATTGTTAGTTATATGTATGCCCTAGAGGCCATTACTGTATATTGGATGTATATTGTAGTGGATGCTGGGACATATATAGGTAGGACTTTCTTGCTCGACATGATAGTACGCTATCTGGTTGCTCTTTATCTTAACATGTATACTTTCTGTCTCTCTGTTACATGTTAATAAAGCCCTTAGGATGTGTACTCGACTTCCAGGACTATGATATAGATCATACTAGTGGGGCCTGCGTAGTCCATGAGTACATCCTTCAATGTTCCTAGTCATGGGAATATCGAGACGGGGCATCGATATTCCAGAGTAGACTAGCGTATATCTTCTCGACCCATGTGATGGGCGATGGATGATCCCATATCCATTGGGATTTGACATCAGAGATGGTATGCGGGTGCTCAGTGGAGACTGGGTACACTGAACGGACTCGCCGAGAACTCCCAGATGGTATTATACCTCACGTCAGATGGCAGTTCTCTGGTGACATTGGTACAGCTTAGTCTGTTGACCCGAGATCGTCATAAAGTCTTGTGTGTCTCCCACTGTGCTTTGATTTCCACCCTACCATGGCTCTACTGAGTCGTGCAAACAGGTGGTTTTTGGGTACAGTCCCGATTCATATGGAGGCAATGAGCGATAGGAGGGGATTCGTCTCTCCCGGTATTGGGGGTTGATGTTGCGCTATGCTCGACTGGCCATAACTGGAAATCCCTGGCCAGGGTTGCAGTGATATACCGGTAAGTGTTATCAGTAGTTTCACGCTTGTTATGGACCTTACATCGGCATGACTTATCAAGCTACTGGGTCTGACGTTTACCACCCCTAGGCGAGATATGTGACATATCAGACGAACAGACCGGACTGTACGGTAAGTGTTACTGGTTGGATTCACAGGAGTGTGAGCAGGCTTGCTCGTTGTTCTTTTGGTCGCTCAATACCCGGGTGGCCGTTACGTTTAGCAGACCGCTTGCGGCTTGTGGGTGTTTGATATGATCATCACCTGCTGCCGGCGTATTGACGAGTCTTTAGAGTCCTACACAGAGGTTTCCTAACTCAAGCGAAACGAAATAGGAGTGCATATAAGATATGTGCGGGACCGAGAATAATACCAGTATGTGATACTGAATTCTATTCTCGCGATTTGTATCATCGGACGGTTATATAAGATATAGCCGGGTTACCGAATCAAATGTTGATTCGATATATTGATACACATGATATTAGTCGGTTATGACCGGATCGTTAAATCAAGTGTTGATTTAATGATTTAATGTATAATTTTATATTTGATATATTACTTTACATTAACTAGTATTGGTTCACTTAAGATGTTTTTCTCACTTGATTGTGCACATTGTATATATGATATATGTTTGTGCACTAGTTTGTATCATGTTTGATGGTACATGCAAACTTGGGTGTGTGTATGCTTTAAACCATGTTTGGGTTAATGGTTAGGTTTTATTTGTTTTATTTATTTTCTTTATTTATTTTTGGCAAAAACAAAAATGGTGGCTTTCTTTGTTTTATTCTTGAAGTTTCATGAAGCTTCAACCATTTTGTTTTTTCCTTAACCTAACCATTACACCTAAACCCTAGTTTATTCTCTACATGTGTTTACTTCACCCATGGTTGCATTATGATAAAATTCACTTGATTTATTATTTTCAAGAATTCATTTTTCCTTCTTCTTCATCTTCTTCTTCAAGTGAAGAAACCTTTTTTGAAAAATTTCAAGTAATGAAATCAAGTGAGAAACCCAAATCCAAAGTGAACCCACTTCCTATTTCTTCATCCTCTACCACTTGCCATGTTGTATAGGGTGTTATCTTCACAAGTTTCATGACCTAGTGAAGATGGAGCTTGAGTTTGAGTCGCCTCGATGTAGATCATCTTCGGCATCGAAGTCAACGACCTAGCCCGATTATTTCTCCGATGAAACCAACGCTAGAGTCCAGGATCCCGATGGTCGCAACGGAAGGACCTCATCACGGAGGTAAAGAGGTGGATGACCGGATCTACAAAGGTTGTAGTCACTTTCACTTGTAGTTAAACTGTTAACTTGCTTAGTATCGCCTTACCACTAGTTAACGATCTAGCATTAGGGTTTCTCGGCACATAAAAATTTGATTTTGGCATGGTTGATCAGTTGTAGAATCTCATGAGTGTGCCTAGGAACCCTACAAGTATGCCGCGGAATATATACATGGTACGTCACTCTCCTTAAGTCACCAACTCCATCAACCAAGGTCAACCTACGCGACGATAATTCGGGTCTAATACCCTCTCGACTAAATCTAAGTTCCGTAAGGTCAAGCCTAGATTCCGTATATATACAAATGCCCTAGGCTTCGCATAGTCAAACATAGACTCGAACCATGGTTAACTTAGCGTTCTGATACCAACTTTGTCATGACACGAAATATTAGCTCGTGACTGGCACTTGAATCATATGAAGTCTATAGGACCACATCTAATTCAAGTAAGCCAAAAGCCAAGAAATCTAAAACCATTTTAAATAATAATTGAAGGAAAACTTGTTTTAAAGCAAGTGGTTTTAATAGCATAAGCCGAATTATGTGTTTCTAAAAACATCAAGTCTTTTCTGAAAAATTTCAGCAGAGTTTCCTTTGTAAATACTGGCCCCAAAAAGGGGTACAACATGAATAATATGAATAAAGGCATCCCCAAGAGGGAGCAAGCTCTTCGTAAATTGACGGTCACAACCACGCAAGCAATATAATATACAACGCCAAGGGCGAGGATCAAAACTCAAAAGGAAACTCTAATCATCAAGAAAACCATAATATTACAACGCGCGACTCTAAGGTCGAAATAATAACAACTGGTTGTCTAAGTCAGAAATAAACATACAGGTCTGGTTGATGGAGTTTCTAGATACAACTGAAATAAATAAGTACAATGGTAGTCACGATGCGAGTGAACCCACCTACCAAAGAAATCACTCGGAAAGGAAGTAGTGTGCCAGAAAGCCGCAGTGAAACCTATATGGCAAAACTTGCAAGAAACTGCGGCACAACGGGGGTGAGTTGCCAACTCGTGAGTAGAAAACATCTACAAGTAGAAATCGAATAAACAACGACTCTTAGGTCAACTATATCATAAAGGTAATACTATGATATCTAGGGTGACCGGGTCATCATATGTGCCAACAATGTAATCAATACCTATATGTATGCGGATATAATCCAACAATATAATCAAGGTATGTATGCTTGTGGATCTCGTCTACCCATATAATTAATGTATGTATACATGTGGATCTCGTCCACCCATATAATCAATGTATCCATGCATGTGGATCTCGTCCACGTGTCAACCAATGACACAATAATATCATGCATGAAATATCATAAAAGAACATGCATGAAAGTATGAGGATATAAATCAACGTGTGTCCCTTGCGACACATCAAAATCATGGAACCTAAATGTCCAACATCGACACTCGAAAACATCATGAAACCCGTGTCCAGCATCGACACGTAAATCCTGATATCTCGGGCTCCGTCAGTCCGGATCGGTCCATGGGCTCCATCAGTTCGGATCGGCCTGCATCATCTCTCAACTCCGGTCGGTATCCTCCGGATATCCGCCGAGCCTAAATACTATCACCGGTAGGTAGTGGTCCCTCTGTCAGGCTCATCGTCATCCCCACGAAATCTCTCTCGCCCCGGGGTACCATACCGGGTCCACCATGAACCCGCAAATGGATCATCCTCCTCCTCGAATCGGGTTTCTATCACACGTCTCAAAACCGAGAAAACGCATGGTGGACGTACTGAAATATCATATCAAGGGAAACCAGGTTTTTAAAATAGTACATACTTTCTTTTGAAAAAGTCACGATTCTCAAATCCAGAAATCTCATGAAAACAGCATATCTCAATGCGTAAAACCATAAAGCATGATGTATGCGACATATGATAGAAATGTAAGCATATTCGTATATCATGCAACATAGAACAGTGATATGACATATTAAGGGAAAACCGCTCTTTTAAATGATTCCAGTTTTTTTTAAAAATATAACATGCGGTTCCCAATTCTCCAAAATCAAAGCCAGAATCATCTATGCATGTACAAAGCGTATGTACGTAGGTATGGATCCACAAGGATGTATATATGCGCACAAGGATGGGTGTACAGTATGTATGTGCGCCAAAATGGATGTACAAGAGGTATATACGCAAGTATGAGTGTACAATATTCATGTGCGCCAATATGGATGTACAAGTAGGTATATACGCAAGTATGAGTATATAATGTGCAAGTGCGCCAATATGGATGTACAAGTGGTATATATGCAAGTATGAGTGTACAATATGCATGTGCGCCAATATGGATGAACAAGTGGTATATACCCAAGTATGAGTGTACAATATGTATGTGCGCCAATATGGATATACAAGTGGTATATATGCAAGTATGAGTGTACAATGTGCATGTGCGCCAATATGGATGTACAAGTGGTATGTAGGCAAGTATGAGTGTACAATGTGCATGTGCGCCAATATGGATGTAAAAGTATAAGTAATGCAATGCGAATAACATGAATGCAGCATAAGGTAAATCCTATGTAATGTGCTGGCGGGTATACGTATCTAACATGACCGAGTCGGTGAATCTATCAATCTGCATCCGGCCTCACAACATCGCGTACGGTACAATCTATCGTACGGGATCCTCTAGTCAAGGGTATGGATCAATCATCAAGTCAAACTCATCACGCAAAGAAAATCATCGTACGGCGGCATTAAAAACATTTAGGATCCTATCAACCTATATGACAACGAGGGGTACGGACCTAACGTCTCGTACGACACATCACACATGATTCACGACATTCTATATATATCTATATACCTATGTCCCAAGTCACATCCATAACAATCTCATATCAGGGGATCGACAAGGTATCAGTCATCTCAATCGACTCGCATCCGTATACCAAAATATCATCATATCACATGTCAAGTCGTATTCTCTTTTCATCGTATTTATATCTCACATAAGGTCAATTTTACAAATACAATCTACCTTTACTATAAGCATAAGTATCTAATCTAACATACATACCCGAACCATACAATCGGTTTTTAAAAGAAGCGAACCGTAGTGTTGAAAAAAATGGGGGTTACAGTGTTTTTAAGGAAAAGAGATCATTTGGAAATACGTAACGTCCTTTAAGATATCAGTTTAAAAGATGCATACGATTCTTCGATTTGGAAATAAGTATGGTTCGGATGACACAATTTCATTGGTTATCTAGTCCTATAGTACCCTAAACGGCAATATCGGCAAACGTCATCCTCAAATCCCGTCATCACATATTAGTCGTATCAAAACACTTCTAACTATCCTTAGATTCTAATATGGTTTCTATTATTACCTTTTAATTCTAACCCTAGTTTGCTACTCTAGGTTTTCTTAACCATATGCTACAAATCGTTTTCCACCAAAACTTTGCGGGGGTGCTACATGCCATCCACCCGACTTCCCCCATAGATATAGATCTACTCACCTGTCCTTGCTTGCCGATGTCGATGTCGCCATGCTCATCCTCGTCATCTCGAAGTCCAAATGGGGATACCTACATATCACATATAGCATCGTAAACAGAAATCACACACGAAAACCAAAACGTCGCACGAATCACACATATGTCAAAACCTATAGCTTACGCATGCAAGAATAACCAAACAATTCCTCGATGCCGATGTACAAATGTCAAACCATCGAGTTAAAACCCAATTACTAAAATCCATGTTAAAACCAAGTCGTAAAACAATGCAAAAACTTAGGAAAATGGTCCTAGATTTTACCCTAAGTCAAATTAGCCAATTTTGCACATATAGGGGGTCTAGTTTACTGATATAGGAGCTACAGAACAAGCACGGACCAAATTGGAATTACCAAGGCCGCAATTTGCGGCCAAAGTGAATAAATCTGCGGCCTGGAAATGTCCAGGGGGTCTCAGGTTTCAGTGGTAGCTCCTAGGGTGCCTGCATGACTCACTGTGTTTGCTAAATAATTTTCAGAGGCTCCGGGTGTTAGCAGATTTCCAAACTTCATAACAATTTCCATAATTGTCCGATATCGGGGTTTCTAAGTTTATGAATTGGGGGTTTACTCTATGGTTTCAGTCCAATATACCATCCCTACAGGGGTTTAAGGTCACTAATAACTCAATTACCCTACCTCAATTCAAGAATTCCTCAAAACGCTAACTTGGAATTTGTTAACCTCACTAAACATCACAATATCACTTGTAAACTTGCATGAAAGCTAAAGTGAATTAAATACTTTGCTAATGATAAAGAATATACCTCATTTGGCAACTCAAGAATTTTCTTGAGTTGCCCCCAAGTGCTCAAAATCCGATTTTTCTTGGTCCAAAGGGCTAGTAGTGAGCTTGTGCATCTTTTTTGTGAAGTGGGGATGGACTTTTGATGTTGTTTTGATGATATTTTGAGGGTTGAAGAGGAGGGAGGAGAGGGGGCTGGCATGTGAGAGAAAGTGGGAGAGAAAGATGAAGATAATAATGAAGAGGGAAATGGCCAAGACTTAGGTTGACCCCTCACCCCCCTCTCTCTCTTGCCCATACCTCTTATTCGAATATTTTCTTTTATTTTTCTTTTCTTTTCTATTCTCTTCATTCCAAAACCAAAAACCATTAAAAACCAATTAACATAACAAATGAAGCATGGTAGAATTATGTCACAATGTGTAAAAATGACTTGGTGCATATCATGTGCACAAAACAAGTTTAATGCACGATTAACGGTATTTAATCGCGATTAGCATTAAAATGGTATATAATTAAATTTAAAAAAATTCATAATTTGCCTAAATCACATAAAACACTTCGTTTCAGTAATTCCTATAATTTTCTAATTTTTTTTTCCGATTTATCGGTATTTAATTATACCACTTTAATAAAATATCCATAATATTTATTATTAAATTATAAAAAGTCCCAAAAATAATATTTTATTTTTCTGAAATGTTACACACCCGCATACGATCTCGATGTCAAACATTAATGGATGTGGGAACATCCATCGCCCATCATATGGGTATAGTATCGTATATGCTAGTCTACTCTGGAATATCGATGCCCCGTCTCGATACACCCACGACTAGGGACATTTCAGGATATGCTTATAAACAACACATGTCCCACTAGTATGATCTCCATCATAATCACTGTAGTCAAGCAAATATCCTCAGGTCTTTATCAACATGTACAAATGAATAAAAGCATGATCAAGTGAACATGTCAGATAAAGAGTAACCAGATAGCATATTATCATGTCAAGCAAGAAAGTCCTATGTATATATATACATGTATAAATACATCCACTATCATATAATAGCCTCTAGGACATACATACATCCAACACTGTCTTTGGTCAGCTGTGGCTCAGCACTTTGGAGGTTCACAAAGTACCGAGAATCTTCATATCGGACTTCATGCACACCGAACGGCTGGATGTCTCCGTCAATGTGTCTTTCTTCGCCATTTTTAGTATACTTCATGCATTGATGGAGAGTTGACGGAACGATGCCGTAATCGTGGAGCCATGGCTGTCCCAAGAGAATTTTATAAGACGTGTCACCGTCGATCACGTATATCTTAGCTTCGGTCTGCAGATCCCCAAATTTGATTGGCAGAGCTATGGATTCCAGAACTTGCTGGCAATTTTGATTGAAGCCTTGAATGGCAATCCTTTCCCTTGACAGGTGTCGGATGTCCATTGACAAACTCTTCAGAATTGGCAAGTTCATGATGTTCACTGAGGACCCTGGATCAATCAATATGCGATTAATCCGGTCTCTGTCGCTGTACCCTGTCACGTAAAGCGGTCGATTATTCTCAGTCGTTCCCAGTAGCAAGTCTTCGTCCTTAAACGTGACTGCGGCGGTATGTAGAGCATACTGGGCTTCTTTCATATTAATTTCCGCAAAGCGAGCCTGATACCGCTCAGGGTTTTGCAGAGCGTGGATGAGAACATCTCTAAGTTCCTTAGATAGGACCAAGGCATCGTAGATGCTCAGGAGAGACGGAAGCTTCCGGAGATGAGCCAAGACATTATAGTCCATTGAGGAAGGACTCGAATTTTCATGAGCCGGCTCTCCGCCATCTTCTTCATTAGTGATTTGTTTTTCCTTCCCTTTTGGGGCGTTGCCCTGACTTGGCAGTAGAGCCCTGCCGCTTCTGAGCTAGATTTGGTTGGCCCTTATGGAGAGCTCCTCGTCCTCTTCGGGAAAACAGAGTTCCTCCTCAGAGTCGCTGCCCAGATAGATGGCGTAGCAGGTCACTATAGGGATCTCTTCATTGGAGTATTCTTCTAGCTCCTCCAAAATCTCAGCTGCTTCTACAGGGAAGAACTCTTTCAATTGAATTAGAGTTCTTTCCTTCTGTTCATTGTCTTCGAGGGAATCTATATATTTTTGAATGGCCGATCTCCCTGCAGAATCTTTTTTGCGTCGAGCTGCACTTTTCTTCTTCTTGAGCTTTTTGGATTTTGAGCCTGATGGAGCCGAGTTGGCGGCTGGAATGGTAGGCTTCTTCTGCCCTTCCTATTCCGTTCTGGGCTCTTTCCGAAGTAGCTTTAGCATCTTCTTCATCTTATTAGATATGTGCGTACTCCACAGAGACTGTGGTGAGTTAGTTTCATTTCTCAGGGCAGCGGGTTCAGCTGTCTGCTCCCAGAAAGCTTCAGCTTCTGTCTGTATAAAGTTGGTGGTTGCAACTTGATTGTTCACCAACACACTCTTGGACAGCTCGATCTCTCCAGTATTGTACTGCTTCTCGACCCAGTCTTTGAAAATATAGCAATCCTTGATCGCATGGCTCACTACTCTGTGGTATGGACAATACAGGGGATTGTCGGTCATTTTTACTTCATGGGATCTCTTCGACTTCGGCAATTGTAGACCATTGTTCAAGGCATCTTTGAATATCTTGCGGACCTTGTCCCTTCTGAAAGGGTAAACCTTGTTCTTTTTCTCCTCTAGGGAAGGCCCTTCTCCTCCCAGCAATGGCTTTTGAGGCCGGTTGGTTTTGGAATCGCCTGCCTTTTGCTTGTCTTCATTGTCGGACGCATTGAAGACATTGGTACTGCTGGAATTCCCGCTTCTACGGTTGTCGTCCCTCTTGCTTTTCTAAGGCTTATCTCTCGGAGAGTCTAGGGTGGACTCTTTCTTTGAGCGTTTCAGCATTTGTACTTAGTTAGCTCTTGAAACGTCTTGAGGCCCGCTGTAAATAAGAATAGGACCATCCAATTGCTAAGGTTCCCAATGAGAAGGATGACGGACTGGTCCTGCTCCAGCGGCGGTTCGCACTTGATTGTGAGATTACGCCATCGGGCGATAAAGTCGGTGTTGCTTTTATTTTTCCCCGGCTTGGTCCTCACAAGGTCAGCAATGGAGATTTTATCACTGACACTCATGAAGCTTTGCCGAAACAGAGACTCCATTTGGGCAAAGGTAATGACGGACCCGTCTGGTATACTCCATACTAGTCAAAAGCGACACCAGTCAGGCTGTTGACAAACTGACGAAGAAGGAGCACATCATTGCCCCCCGTATTTCCGCATGATGCTTTAAAGTGGGCGACGTGCTGATTTGCATTTCCCGTCCCGTTAAATCTTCCAAACTTAGGAATGACGTAGCCACTCGGGAACTCGATCAGATCGTACTGTGCGGGATATGGCAGCCCACTACTGCCAATTTCTTTCTGAGCTTCAGCTTCGGCCACCATTTTTTTAACCTTGCTGGTGACCAAATCCATTATCCGATCTTGTGTTAGCTGGACAATGTTATCTGGGGCCAAGGCGTCCCCAGAAGCGGAATGTGGCCGGCTTTCGTGCGGCTCGACCAATCTTGGACCCAAAGGGACAGGCATCGGCCGCTTCGGATTGTCATCATCCGAGTCATGAGTAGCGACTTGTGCTTGATTGGGAGGCGCTCGAGCAATTTGAGCCGTAAGCTTCATCACAACGTTCGTTAGGTCGTCAATTTTTGAATAGAGCTTGGCCATCTCTTTGTCTTTGCTCCTGAGTTGTTTTCGAAGCTCTTGAAGCAGCTCTTGCTCCGCGGTCCTGGGGCGGAAAGTCGGCTCTTCCTCGCTGTCCGAGCTTGACTCTACATAGACTGAGGGGTGTTTCTTCCTATCATCCTCATCGATAGGGTTTTCATCATCCAGCGGAGGCGGCTGTTCTTGGGAAGCGGCAACCACATTCAAGCCAGATTGGGCTTGGGATGTGGTGGCCCCATCCTTGCTTTTGTGCGAAGGTTGTCGCTGGGGCGCCCACCCGCCATATAGACCGTAAGGATAACATATCCAGCCATCTTTTTATTATCGGCGGCTGATTTCACGGATCGCTTTCTTGACCCTCCTGTTTCGGTAACGGCCAGTCGACTGAAGGCGGCTGGCCTGGCCGGATTGTTGAATGGTGCTGACGCTTTCTTTTTGGTTTTGCCCCGCTGTTTTTGTGCGGCAAAGAGCGCCTGGTAGACTCTTGAAAAGACAGTGTCATACTTTTTCTGTTGGGGACAGGACACGTCTCTTCGTAACAACGTTAGGACCGCTGTCTTCTTGATTCTGGCGGTCATAGCATTTTTCTGAACCCACTTCAGAGGTTCGAAGGAATTGCTGATTTTTACGGCCGACTCAGCCGTCGTCGTAGGATGACTCTGCACTTGGAATCTCACAAGGTTCCACTTGTCCGGAGTCCTGGACCTCTTGTTGGCTCGATACCTGAGCCGTTTCTGTCTCAGCCTTTCTGTTTTGAGCACTTGGCTGGTTGCGGCTCTTCGGGAAGCCGCCGTAGACCGGGCGATGGAGGGCTTTGGAGATATGCCTAATTGTGCATTTGTTGGAGTCACCGCCTGAGCTCGTCCGCAACGTTTGATGTTTCCCTTTGTACCGAAAGTCTTGCCCCCAGCTGGAGCACCAGAGAGTCGTTCAGACACCGTCTTAAGTTTCGGTTGTGGTGTCTTAGTGATCACAACATTCGGCCTCTTGCCCCTTGAGACCGGCTTGGCTACCTGTTTTGCCGGCTTTTCTTCCATATGAGCACTTCCGGCATGGTAGATGATGACGGAACCAAACTGGCGGGGTAGTTCCTCCCACTGTCGACTGAGGCTTGCGGGGAGAACCACACGAGCATTGATCTTGACCATGTATGGAATCGGGGTCGCATAAGAAGCTGGATCCATCTTAGGAGACATTTTCGTTGAAAGTTGATTGTTGCACAAAAAGAAAACTACTTCTGTACAAACATCGATATATATGCTAAATGAGTTCGCATGAACGCTTGACCCGAGATATGGGAGGAGAGAAGGGTCCCACCAGGCGTGCCAGAATCTGTAGGGTGTTTTTCGTCACCCCATTGTGATGGGAATGCACGCACGCTAGTCAGCCGTATTACAGATTCCCCCTGCTTAGGGTAGGCTGGGGTTTATTGATTGTGTGGATCCGAATCTCCGGCAGCCGCGGACTAAGCTGCCGTTAATTACCCATCGCCTTTGGAACGAGGGAACCTCCGATTGACGGGTCAAGCAGGTCATGCAAACTCAATGTGCAGTGTTGTGTTTTGAAGGGGTTTTGGATATATCGGTGGCCCCGCAGAGTTTTTACGGGGGTCCCGCTACCTGGATAACGGGTTGAGGGTCAAAGGGGCTAGCAGCCCCCTTGCGGGATTTGGGGCAGTGCCCCGTTAGAAATTTTTTCTAACGGGGGAGGTATTTTTAGTGTGGAGTATATGTAAAATGAGGGGAAAAAGGCGTCCAAAGGATGCGTGAGTGCCGGCGCCTCACGTGCCTAGCACGCTGGCACAGGGCGTGGGCGCTAGCGCCTCACGTGTCCGGCACATGGGCACTCAGGCGCTAGCGCTTTGGGTGCTCAGGCGCTTTGGGCGCTAGCGCCTCACATGCCCGGCACGTGGGAGCTCGGGCGCTAGCGCTTTGGGCGCTAGCGCCTCACGTGCCCGGCACGTGGGCGCTCTGGTGCTAGCGCTTGGGGCACTCGGGCGCTAGCGCTTTGGGCGCTAGCGAAAGGAAGGGGTTTTTACCCCCAGAAATAGGAGTTAAACTCAAAAAAAGGGATTTTGAGTGGAGTTAAACTCCAAAAGATCTGGATTAGGAGTTAATCTCCTTTAAGGATTTGGGTCTTGGAGTTGAACTCCCTAAAATCTTCAGAGATTCTTCTCTCTTAAGCCTGTGATCTTCTCTTGAGGCTTGGATCTTTTCCAAAGTGGGATTTTCGGAGATTGGTCTCCTTCTTCCTACTCTTTGTTGGCCGGATCATGGAGAACAAGAGGGGTGAGATTTTAAAAATCTGCCCCTTTTGAGATCTAATGGAAGATCTGAGCTCCCCTTTGTGGGTTTTGCGGTGAAAAACTATTTAGTTTTGGAAAAGGAAAAGTAAAACTCTTGATTTAATTCAAAAGAAAGAAGAAGGTTTAGAACCTTGAGGAAGGAGAAGGAGGCACAGACATTGATTTTTTTTTAGAGAGAGAAAGAACTTGAGATATTTTCATTATCTTTGCCTTTATAGGCTATACACTTTATGTATAGCCCCTTGGGCTTTACAAAATGGTATTTTGCCCATCCCATGCCTCATGTGCTATTTCTTTTTGCACATAAGCCATGGGCTTTACAAAAATTTGGCTTTATGCCCATTTTCCTTACATTTATTTATATAAATAAAAAAGGAAATATACCTGTCGTGACCCGAAATGAGCACGTGACTGGCACCTGAACCATATGAAGTCTATAGGACTCCATCTGATCCAAGTAAGCCAAAAGCCCAGAAATCTAAAGCCATTTTAAGAGTAAATATGAAAATTTGTTTTTAGGAAGCAAGGAAAACATGTTTGAAGTCAAGGTTTTAAATAACTAAGCCGAAAATGGATTTAAAAAGTAAAGTCTTTTCTAAAAATTCCGGCAGAGTTTCCTTTGTAAAAACTGGCCCCGAACGGCGTACAATAAGAATAGCAATATATAAGCAATGATAAAGGGCATCCCCAAGCGGGAGCTAGCTCTTCGTCAAAGACGGTCACAACCACACAACAATATAATATACAACGCCGAGTGGCGAGGATCAAAACCCAAAAAGAAAGCTCAAAAGCATGAAAAACCGCAACACTACTAAGCGTGACTCTAAGGTCGAAATAATACAACACTAATGTCTAAGTCTGAAACAATATACAAGTTTTGGTTGATGGAAGTTCTAGATACAATGAATGATACAAGTACAATAGTGGTTCTTGATGCAAAAGAATCCACCTACCAAAAGCAATTCACCCGCAAGGAAGTAGTGTGCCAGAAATACCGCAATGGAACCTGTACGGCAAAACCTGCAAGAACTGTGGCACAACGGGGGTGAGTTGCCAACTCGTGAATAGAAATATCTACAAGCAGAAACCGAATGCAAGACATAAATCTAGGCCAATACGATCAATATAAAAAGTAAACCTCAAGAGTACGTCTGAAGCATGATAAGGTGGCAAAGTAACCTCTAAACATGTATGTAGTGCCAAAACTCAGGTAATAACATGTCATGAATGTAAGGTATGCTGCATGAAGTAAATATGATGAAGTATCAAATGAATATCAATACACATATATTAGCGTCCCATACCACTAATATTGGTGTAAGGGTATATATAACAGCGCCCTCATACCCTGTTATATATACATATGAAGTATGAGCAATGTAAAACCAGTCTTTATATGTGATCAATGTCTGTATAAGTGTGGATCCCGTCCACCTGTCACCCAATGACAATAAGCCTCATGCATGTAAATATCGTAAAACATATGCATGGAAATATGAGGATATAAGCAATCATGGAAATATCATAAAACATCATGAAACCTGTGCCTAGCATCGGCACGTAAATCCTCGTCTATCAGGCACTGTCACTAAGACTAGCCCTGATAGGTACGTAGCATACGCTCCCTCGAAACCCGAGTGCCCAGCTTCGACCCTCGAATTTTGCCGTATCATACGTACATACTCCGGTCGGTATCCCCACGATAACCGCCGAGTCCAAATACTATCACCGGTAGGTAGTGCTCCCCTGCCAGGCTCACCGTCTAACACATACGAGTCTTCTTGCCCCGGGATACCTTACCGGGTCCACCATGTACCCGCAGACGGTGCCTACCGCTCCTCGAATCGGGTTTCATATGCCACTCTCAGAACCGAGAAAACACATGGTGGACGCACTGAAATATCATATCAAGGAAACCGGTTTTTCAAAGACAATACACATTCTTAGTTGAAATAGCCACGGTTCCCAAATCCAGAAATATCATGGAAACACATATCTCAATGCGTATGATCAGAAAACATGATGTATGCAACATAATAAAGAATGTAGGCATATCGATATATCATGCAATACGGAAAAGTGATATGCACATATTGAGGAAGCCGCTCTTTTAAAAAGAATCCATTTTAAAGAGTATTTTGCGGTTCCCAATTCTAGAATATCATCTGTGTATGTGCAACAAGTATGTGTACAAATATAAGTGTACAATAAGTATGTATACAAGTATGCAATGCAATGGTCGTATACTGAATGCAGCAATACTACAGTGTAGTGACATGGCAATTATCGATGATGAAGTGTGTGAGCCGGCAAGCGAGTGTACGTGGAACATATGCATCATCGATAATGGTGCTGGTGTCCTAACAGCATGATGGCAACATAAGCAGGCAATATGAATAGCATGAGTATGCGGGAATCAAATAATCAACACCACAGTGAAGAAACTATATCAATATGTATGTATCATGCAGTTATGCCTTTTGAAACAAGACGAATCAGGGTTTTTAGTAAAATAAGGGCTACGGTGTTTTTAAGAAAATGTACGCCTTTTAAAGTATCCGTAGAATCCCTTTGTTTGTCATTAAGATATTCCTGATTCGTAGTTTTTGAAATAGGTATGACTCGGGTCTAGTCTAACATCTACTAGGCAAACTACTGATCTAAGTATCAGGTCAATCTGGGGGTATGGAAACCACCTAAATCTGAGTCGATATGTATATATATAGTTGGTGATCCCGCCTCAGTAGTATCGCGTACGATACAATATATCATACGGCCTCCTCAAGTCATGAGTGCGGATCTATCATCAGTGTAAGGCTCGTACGGTAAATCGTCGTACGGCATCCCAATAGCTAGGTACGGGTCAAATCACATTCCTCTTATTAAATATCAGGTATCATTATCATCATATCATATAATCGGGGGTACTGATCTAAGTCTAGTACATCTAATACCATCTATAAAGTATGAATGCGGGGGTAAACACACATCCCAAGCCCGTAAGAATCACATGTTATATCCCAAATATGCATCATATCAAATCACCTATCTTGCGGCACAAGGCCCAATATCATCGACTCATTTCCGATGTCATCAAATATCATCAACCAAGTGTAAGTATAAGGAATATGCAAGTGTGTGAGTGTGGGTATAAATCTATCCTAGGGTTCGCGACTAGGTACTACACTAGTTACTTCTAACCCTAACTAACCATAATACATCTAACAAAAAACCACGACACACTATAAACTATCATATATCTAATATACATAGTATACTAACTACGGACTGCGGGGGTGCTATACGCCATCCACCCGACTTCCCCCTGTAGATATAATCTACTCACCTTGCGTCTTCATTTGTCGACGTCGCCACGCGCTTTCTGGTCGTCCCGATGTCTTCATGGGTACCTACATCTCAAAGTATCGTATATACACAATTAAAACCAAATCCAAGCTAAAACGGCACATGAAATCCAAAACGATACGATAAGGGGCCTATAGGTGAGAACCTATGGCATGCCTTCAAAACCATCAATAAACCCTCTATATCGTCGTATAAACGCCAAATAGTCGAGGCAAAACAAAATCCACAATTGCAGAATTAAAAATACGGAATACGGAAACACGAATCCAAAACAGCAACTTAGGGAATATGTCCCAGATTTCACCCTAGGTCACTTTATACAAATCTATATATACCAGGGGCCTAACATAACCATGTAGGAGCTACAGAACCAATACGAGCCAAAATGGTGGGACCCAGGCCGCAATTTGCGGCCAATTGGGATTAATTGGCGGCCGGGTAAGGGAATTGGGGGCTAAGGCTTTGGTGGTAGCTCTCTGGGTGCCTACACATGTCACTGTCCACTCAATATTATTTCCAGAGTCTCGGGGTAAAAGCAGATTCAAAATACACTACACAGATTTCATAAAATTCCCCGATATCGGTTTCTAAAATCCGTATTCTGTGTTTAGGTTTCAGGTTAGGGTCTCAATTCATGCACTAGGGTGTTGGTATAACCTCTACTGAGCTCAATTTCACAATACCACACCAATTTTCCTCAAACCCTAACTAGGTTTTCATCAAGTCCATAATATCGCATAATATCGATTTAATCTTAACATGGGGTTAAAGGAAATGCTAGAATTAAGCTAATGGTCCAGAAATTACCTCATTTGGCAACTCAAGAAAATTCTTGAGTTGCCCCTAGTGGCCAAAATCCATGCTTTCTTGGCTCCAAGTGTAGATCTAGGGATTGTGCACACTTTTAATGAAATGAGTGTGTGGTTTTGGTGTAGATTTAGAGGTGTTTTGGAGCTTGAAGAGGGGAGGGAATGAGGTGCAGGAGCAGCAGCAGAAGAAGAGAGAAGAGGGAGGGAAAATGAGGGGAAAATGGCTAAGGGTTTAGTCAAATGAAGCCCATACCTCTCTCTCTCACCAACCCTCCAATTCTTTAATCTTTTCCCATTTTCTTTTTCTTTTCTTAATCTCTTCAACTCCTTCTCACATAAATAGTAACCCCAAAACAACCATGGCAATAAAAAGTAGCACAAGTGTGAAAAGTAATGTGTGCATGTTTTGCACAAAAATTGCTAAAACCGATTAGCGATTTTTAATCGCGATTAGCATTAAATTAGCATATAATTAATCACAAAAACTTAAAAATGGCATAAATCCATAAAATACCCTATTTTAGAATTTTCCATAATTTTTCTCAAATTTTTCCTATTTATTTGTATTTAATAATCCCAAAATATTAAAATATTCAATAAAATAATATTAAATTATAAAAATTCCCAAAAATAGTATTTTATTATTACTATTAATTTTTGAGATGTTACAATCTTCCCTCCTTAAAGAAATTTGGTCCCCGAATTTAAATTTAAACCCCCAAATACAAAAACATTTCAGTAAAAGTCGAATTTGTCGGGGTTCCGAAACATCAATACATAGCGAATATCATCAAAGTGTACTGCTCTACTAAAAATCAATCCACAAAATGTATATATATAAGAATATCCTATGCGTCTGGTGCGCAAGGAATCAAAATCCATATATGTGTCACAGGTGTACAAAACATCTAGGTGCAACGGGTGTGCACGAAACATCTGTCATAGGCAACGTGTGTGTCGGACAGCAAAAGCAGGTGCATGTGACATACACGAAGAATCCCGATTTAGTGCATCTGGCATGCACCAAAATCGTATATCAAAACACTAAAGGTGCATGATAACTATGCTGGAAGTGTATATCAAATCACTGCATACGATAGGCATGAAATCTCAATCAATATCCCAAAGGTAATAACTATGCGCAAAAATATAAATATCCAGTGGGTGCATGAAACAAATATCATGAAACTCAGTCATCAAAACTAAATCATGAAAACAGAATGCCCAAAATACCGAAATCCAAAATGACGGATACGTGATAATCGAATCACAAAATCACAAATCCTAGATACCGTCGTCGGTAGTTCCTCCTTCAAGGTCAAGAAGCTGTCGGTGCATCCAATACTAGCAGCGCAAGATATCTACTTGCCTTTTGCTCACGGTCTGGCATCCTCTGACTCTGGGTCCTTATCTTCTCTGGGGATTACCAATCTCGCAATCAATCGGCTCATCGGCCCTGTCAGGTGTGCTAACGGGGACGATTCCGTTCTGGCACTTCTCTGGTCATCTCTCGGTCAATCCTCACGACCACCTGTAAAGCAGCATGTCACTGACGTCGGCCTCTGGCTCTCTGAATGCACATGACACATCTGATCCTGGGTGCAAACATCATTGCAGCAGTGTCCTAGAAGGAATTCTGCTCAGGGTTTCTTCCGATCTTGCCTATGCCGATCCGTACGGAGGCTGGTACTCTTCCATAGTCTTTCCTCGTTCAATGGACATCTATGTACTCCGCACGGCATTTCTTCGGAAATCGGTCACATCCCAACGCCTCTGTAAGCATATCAGACCTCTGGTCTCGACGGGAAGTAATGACAGCTCATCAGCGTCTCGCACGAACCTCTTGTCCCGCTTGTCTGTATCATCGTCTTACGACGTCACGTCTCTATCTGCGCACTGCAAAGTGCTCAGCTATGATCCATCCGAAGTCCCTCGCACGGACTCGAAATCGCGTACTCTGTAGCTTCATCATCCTGCAGAGGATGTCTGGCCGAACAGGTCTTTGGGAACGCGTCGCAATCAACGGAGGAAAACTCAATACTCGTCCGTCCTCGATCAACTCGCAACGCAACTGGGTGAGGTCCTTTATCCGAACCTGGTCCACTATCTCGTCAACGATGCCGAACCTTGGCCTGCTGGGTGTGTGCAATATGACCATTCCTGGGTCTAAGTCTTCTCGTATCGTTTTCCAGAAGGGTCCTGTCGAGGTCTCTCTCAAATCTCACTTCTGCCGAATTGTCCGGAAGTCATCGTCCAATGCTGAAGCTAATTCTTATTCCGGAACGGCTGCATACTTATCGTGCTTCTTTCTGGAAGATATATCCATATACCACGCCTCTGGGTGCGTATAACATCTCTGATGTCAGCGGAGTGGGACGTCATCTCGTCGAAATATCTTGCGAACTCTTTTCTTCACTCTACGTCAATGTCGACTGATCCGGACTCGTCTCATCATGGCTGCATGGACAGTGCTCCAACGGCTATCCTCGTATCTGGAGTATCCCAAGCAATGCATCCCATCACATGATGTCCGAATGATGTCGAATCATCCGATCGACTCGTCAGAACCTCATAATCCCCCAGGAGATCACATCATGGGTACAGTTTAATAGTATCGAGTACATGCCACAGCGTCGGTGGTCCAGCCGTAGAAGGGCAAACCCAAGCCTCACTAATGGCGCCGCGGAACTGCCGCAAACCCTAAGGTTCAAAGGCTTTCACACGGTCATTAAGTCGAGTTAGGGTTTCATTCTTCTAGAGGGTCCATAGAATCACCTGCATGTCTTTCCGTATACTTTAAACTTGGAAAATGGGCTTCTGACATTCGATCGTCTCTATCGACTCTCAACGAACCTGCGCGTGAAGTCGTCTCTAGCTGGAAGCAATCTATCTGATGACCTCGCATCGGTAAGCGAACAAACCACATGTCCTAGTCATCTATCCTCAAGTGACTAGCGACCTTCCAACATATCTCCAAGTACAATCTTGTACTGCAATAGCTCCATCATCTTGGGCGATATCTCATCGTTCGCAGCAACAACTGGCTCATTCGTCTGTACGCTACCCAGCGCCTCATCAACCTGAATAAGCGATATATCAATGGTCATCACCTCTGGCTGGCCCCTAGCAGTAGCCTGCTCCTCTGGTACCAAATGGCACATCCGAGAAATCTCGTAAAGGTGGTCCATCAAACGCTCATGGCGCGAGAACATAACTAGACGACGCCTCCCAATGCAATCGTAAGTCTCTGAAATCACGCTCTGGTCAGTCCTCGTCCACGACGAGCTCATGCTGACGCAACTCTAGCCATAGATCTCTCTGCACGTGTGATCGTAGCAGCAAAATCATAACCAGTATCGATGAAGATAGATCAGGAATGAATATAATACTATGCAAGGAAATGTACATCCTAAGGCTCCTTAAGCGTAGTGGCGTGTCGTAAGTATGCCGCGGAACATACCAACGGTACGTCACTCTACTTTAGTCACCTGTTCCATCAACCAAGGGTCATCCTACGCGAAGAAAGTTCGGGTCTAATATCCCCTCGACCAAGTCTAAGTTCCGTAAGGTCAAGCCTAAGTTCCGTATATAAAAACGCCCTAGGCTCCACATAGTCAAACTTAGACTTGAACCAAGGTTAACCTAGCGCTCTGATACCAACTTTGTCACGACCCGAAATGAGCACGTGACTGGCACCTAAACCATATGAAGTCTATAGGACTCCATCTGATCCAAGTAAGCCAAAAGCCCAGAAGTAAATATGAAAATTTGTTTTTAGGAAGCAAGGAAAACATGTTTGAAGTCAAGGTTTTAAATAACTAAGCCGAAAATGGATTTAAAAAGTAAAGTCTTTTCTAAAAATTCCGGCAGAGTTTCCTTTGTAAAAACTGGCCCCGAACGGGGTACAACAAGAATAGCAATATATAAGCAATGATAAAGGGCATCCCCAAGCGGGAGCTAGCTCTTCGTCAAAGATGGTCACAACCACACAACAATATAATATACAACGCCGAGTGGCGAGGATCAAAACCCAAAAAGAAAGCTCAAAAGCATGAAAAACCGCAACACTACTAAGCGCGACTCTAAGGTCGAAATAATACAACACTAATGTCTAAGTCTGAAACAATATACAAGTTTTGGTTGATGGAAGTTCTAGATACAATGAATGATACAAGTACAATAGTGGTTCTTGATGCAAAAGAATCCACCTACCAAAAGCAATTCACCCGCAAGGAAGTAGTGTGCCAGAAATACCGCAATGGAACCTGTACGGCAAAACCTGCAAGAACTGTGGCACAACGGGGGTGAGTTTCCAACTCGTGAATAGAAATATCTACAAGCAGAAACCGAATGCAAGAAATAAACCTAGGCCAATACGATCAATATAAAAAGTAAACCTCAAGAGTACGTCTGAAGCATGATAAGGTGGCAAAGTAACCTCTAAACATGTATGTAGTGCCAAAACTCAGGTAATAACATGTCATGAATGTAAGGTATGCTGCATGAAGTAAATATGATGAAGTATCAAATGAATATCAATACACATATATTAGCGTCCCATACCACTAATATTGGTGTAAGGGTATATATAACAGCGCCCTCATACCCTGTTATATATACATATGAAGTATGAGCAATGTAAAACCAGTCTCTATATGTGATCAATGTCTGTATAAGTGTGGATCCCGTCCACCTGTCACCCAATGACAATAAGCCTCATGCATGTAAATATCGTAAAACATATGCATGGAAATATGAGGATATAAGCAATCATGGAAATATCATAAAACATCATGAAATCTGTGCCTAGCATCGGCACGTAAATCCTCGTCTATCAGGCACTGTCACTAAGACTAGCCCTGATAGGTACGTAGCATACGCTCCCTCGAAACCCGAGTGCCCAGCTTCGACCCTCGAATTTTGCCGTATCATACGTACATACTCCGGTCGGTATCCCCACGATAACCGCCGAGTCCAAATACTATCACCGGTAGGTAGTGCTCCCCTGCCAGGCTCACCGTCTAACACATACGAGTCTTCTTGCCCCGGGATACCTTACCGGGTCCACCATGTACCCGCAGACGGTGCCTACCGCTCCTCGAATCGGGTTTCATATGCCACTCTCAGAACCGAGAAAACACATGGTGGACGCACTGAAATATCATATCAAGGAAACCGGTTTTTCAAAGACAATACACATTCTTAGTTGAAATAGCCACGGTTCCCAAATCCAGAAATATCATGGAAACACATATCTCAATGCGTATGATCAGAAAACATGATGTATGCAACATAATAAAGAATGTAGGCATATCGATATATCATGCAATACGGAAAAGTGATATGCACATATTGAGGAAGCCGCTCTTTTAAAAAGAATCCATTTTAAAGAGTATTTTGCGGTTCCCAATTCTAGAATATCATCTGTGTATGTGCAACAAGTATGTGTACAAATATAAGTGTACAATAAGTATGTATACAAGTATGCAATGCAATGGTCGTATACTGAATGCAGCAATACTACAGTGTAGTGACATGGCAATTATCGATGATGAAGTGTGTGAGCCGGCAAGCGAGTGTACGTGGAACATATGCATCATCGATAATGGTGCTGGTGTCCTAACAGCATGATGGCAACATAAGCAGGCAATATGAATAGCATGAGTATGCGGGAATCAAATAATCAACACCACAGTGAAGAAACTATATCAATATGTATGTATCATGCAGTTATGCCTTTTGAAACAAGACGAATCAGGGTTTTTAGTAAAATAAGGGCTACGGTGTTTTTAAGAAAATGTACGCCTTTTAAAGTATCCGTAGAATCCCTTTGTTTGTCATTAAGATATTCCTGATTCGTAGTTTTTGAAATAGGTATGACTCGGGTCTAGTCTAACATCTACTAGGCAAACTACTGATCTAAGTATCAGGTCAATCTGGGGGTATGGAAACCACCTAAATCTGAGTCGATATGTATATATATAGTTGGTGATCCCGCCTCAGTAGTATCGCGTACGATACAATATATCATACGGCCTCCTCAAGTCATGAGTGCGGATCTATCATCAGTGTAAGGCTCGTACGGTAAATCGTCGTACGGCATCCCAATAGCTAGGTACGGGTCAAATCACATTCCTCTTATTAAATATCAGGTATCATTATCATCATATCATATAATCGGGGGTACTGATCTAAGTCTAGTACATCTAATACCATCTATAAAGTATGAATGCGGGGGTAAACACACATCCCAAGCCCGTAAGAATCACATGTTATATCCCAAATATGCATCATATCAAATCACCTATCTTGCGGCACAAGGCCCAATATCATCGACTCATTTCCGATGTCATCAAATATCATCAACCAAGTGTAAGTATAAGGAATATGCAAGTGTGTGAGTGTGGGTATAAATCTATCCTAGGGTTCGCGACTAGGTACTACACTAGTTACTTCTAACCCTAACTAACCATAATACATCTAACAAAAAACCACGACACACTATAAACTATCATATATCTAATATACATAGTATACTAACTACGGACTGCGGGGGTGCTATACGCCATCCACCCGACTTCCCCCTGTAGATATAATCTACTCACCTTGCGTCTTCATTTGTCGACGTCGCCACGCGCTTTCTGGTCGTCCCGATGTCTTCATGGGTACCTACATCTCAAAGTATCGTATATACACAATTAAAACCAAATCCAAGCTAAAACGGCACATGAAATCCAAAACGATACGATAAGGGGCCTATAGGTGAGAACCTATGGCATGCCTTCAAAACCATCAATAAACCCTCTATATCGTCGTATAAACGCCAAATAGTCGAGGCAAAACAAAATCCACAATTGCAGAATTAAAAATACGGAATACGGAAACACGAATCCAAAACAGCAACTTAGGGAATATGTCCCAGATTTCACCCTAGGTCACTTTATACAAATCTATATATACCAGGGGCCTAACATAACCATGTAGGAGCTACAGAACCAATACGAGCCAAAATGGTGGGACCCAGGCCGCAATTTGCGGCCAATTGGGATTAATTGGCGGCCGGGTAAGGGAATTGGGGGCTAAGGCTTTGGTGGTAGCTCTCTGGGTGCCTACACATGTCACTGTCCACTCAATATTATTTCCAGAGTCTCGGGGTAAAAGCAGATTCAAAATACACTACACAGATTTCATAAAATTCCCCGATATCGGTTTCTAAAATCCGTATTCTGTGTTTAGGTTTCAGGTTAGGGTCTCAATTCATGCACTAGGGTGTTGGTATAACCTCTACTGAGCTCAATTTCACAATACCACACCAATTTTCCTCAAACCCTAACTAGGTTTTCATCAAGTCCATAATATCGCATAATATCGATTTAATCTTAACATGGGGTTAAAGGAAATGCTAGAATTAAGCTAATGGTCCAGAAATTACCTCATTTGGCAACTCAAGAAAATTCTTGAGTTGCCCCTAGTGGCCAAAATCCATGCTTTCTTGGCTCCAAGTGTAGATCTAGGGATTGTGCACACTTTTAATGAAATGAGTGTGTGGTTTTGGTGTAGATTTAGAGGTGTTTTGGAGCTTGAAGAGGGGAGGGAATGAGGTGCAGGAGCAGCAGCAGAAGAAGAGAGAAGAGGGAGGGAAAATGAGGGGAAAATGGCTAAGGGTTTAGTCAAATGAAGCCCATACCTCTCTCTCTCACCAACCCTCCAATTCTTTAATCTTTTCCCATTTTCTTTTTCTTTTCTTAATCTCTTCAACTCCTTCTCACATAAATAGTAACCCCAAAACAACCATGGCAATAAAAAGTAGCACAAGTGTGAAAAGTAATGTGTGCATGTTTTGCACAAAAATTGCTAAAACCGATTAGCGATTTTTAATCGCGATTAGCATTAAATTAGCATATAATTAATCACAAAAACTTAAAAATGGCATAAATCCATAAAATACCCTATTTTAGAATTTTCCATAATTTTTCTCAAATTTTTCCTATTTATTTGTATTTAATAATCCCAAAATATTAAAATATTCAATAAAATAATATTAAATTATAAAAATTCCCAAAAATAGTATTTTATTATTACTATTAATTTTTGAGATGTTACAATCTTCCCTCCTTAAAGAAATTTGGTCCCCGAATTTAAATTTAAACCCCCAAATACAAAAACATTTCAGTAAAAGTCGAATTTGTCGGGGTTCCGAAACATCAATACATAGCGAATATCATCAAAGTGTACTGCTCTACTAAAAATCAATCCACAAAATGTATATATATAAGAATATCCTATGCGTCTGGTGCGCAAGGAATCAAAATCCATATATGTGTCACAGGTGTACAAAACATCTAGGTGCAACGGGTGTGCACGAAACATCTGTCATAGGCAACGTGTGTGTCGGACAGCAAAAGCAGGTGCATGTGACATACACGAAGAATCCCGATTTAGTGCATCTGGCATGCACCAAAATCGTATATCAAAACACTAAAGGTGCATGATAACTATGCTGGAAGTGTATATCAAATCACTGCATACGATAGGCATGAAATCTCAATCAATATCCCAAAGGTAATAACTATGCGCAAAAATATAAATATCCAGTGGGTGCATGAAACAAATATCATGAAACTCAGTCATCAAAACTAAATCATGAAAACAGAATGCCCAAAATACCGAAATCCAAAATGACGGATACGTGATAATCGAATCACAAAATCACAAATCCTAGATACCGTCGTCGGTAGTTCCTCCTTCAAGGTCAAGAAGCTGTCGGTGCATCCAATACTAGCAGCGCAAGATATCTACTTGCCTTTTGCTCACGGTCTGGCATCCTCTGACTCTGGGTCCTTATCTTCTCTGGGGATTACCAATCTCGCAATCAATCGGCTCATCGGCCCTGTCAGGTGTGCTAACGGGGACGATTCCGTTCTGGCACTTCTCTGGTCATCTCTCGGTCAATCCTCACGACCACCTGTAAAGCAGCATGTCACTGACGTCGGCCTCTGGCTCTCTGAATGCACATGACACATCTGATCCTGGGTGCAAACATCATTGCAGCAGTGTCCTAGAAGGAATTCTGCTCAGGGTTTCTTCCGATCTTGCCTATGCCGATCCGTACGGAGGCTGGTACTCTTCCATAGTCTTTCCTCGTTCAATGGACATCTATGTACTCCGCACGGCATTTCTTCGGAAATCGGTCACATCCCAACGCCTCTGTAAGCATATCAGACCTCTGGTCTCGACGGGAAGTAATGACAGCTCATCAGCGTCTCGCACGAACCTCTTGTCCCGCTTGTCTGTATCATCGTCTTACGACGTCACGTCTCTATCTGCGCACTGCAAAGTGCTCAGCTATGATCCATCCGAAGTCCCTCGCACGGACTCGAAATCGCGTACTCTGTAGCTTCATCATCCTGCAGAGGATGTCTGGCCGAACAGGTCTTTGGGAACGCGTCGCAATCAACGGAGGAAAACTCAATACTCGTCCGTCCTCGATCAACTCGCAACGCAACTGGGTGAGGTCCTTTATCCGAACCTGGTCCACTATCTCGTCAACGATGCCGAACCTTGGCCTGCTGGGTGTGTGCAATATGACCATTCCTGGGTCTAAGTCTTCTCGTATCGTTTTCCAGAAGGGTCCTGTCGAGGTCTCTCTCAAATCTCACTTCTGCCGAATTGTCCGGAAGTCGTCGTCCAATGCTGAAGCTAATTCTTATTCCGGAACGGCTGCATACTTATCGTGCTTCTTTCTGGAAGATATATCCATATACCACGCCTCTGGGTGCGTATAACATCTCTGATGTCAGCGGAGTGGGACGTCATCTCGTCGAAATATCTTGCGAACTCTTTTCTTCACTCTACGTCAATGTCGACTGATCCGGACTCGTCTCATCATGGCTGCATGGACAGTGCTCCAACGGCTATCCTCGTATCTGGAGTATCCCAAGCAATGCATCCCATCACATGATGTCCGAATGATGTCGAATCATCCGATCGACTCGTCAGAACCTCATAATCCCCCAGGAGATCACATCATGGGTACAGTTTAATAGTATCGAGTACATGCCACAGCGTCGGTGGTCCAGCCGTAGAAGGGCAAACCCAAGCCTCACTAATGGCGCCGCGGAACTGCCGCAAACCCTAAGGTTCAAAGGCTTTCACACGGTCATTAAGTCGAGTTAGGGTTTCATTCTTCTAGAGGGTCCATAAAATCACCTGCATGTCTTTCCGTATACTTTAAACTTGGAAAATGGGCTTCTGACATTCGATCGTCTCTATCGACTCTCAACGAACCTGCGCGTGAAGTCGTCTCTAGCTGGAAGCAATCTATCTGATGACCTCGCATCGGTAAGCGAACAAACCACATGTCCTAGTCATCTATCCTCAAGTGACTAGCGACCTTCCAACATATCTCCAAGTACAATCTTGTACTGCAATAGCTCCATCATCTTGGGCGATATCTCATCGTTCGCAGCAACAACTGGCTCATTCGTCTGTACGCTACCCAGCGCCTCATCAACCTGAATAAGCGATATATCAATGGTCATCACCTCTGGCTGGCCCCTAGCAGTAGCCTGCTCCTCTGGTACCAAATGGCACATCCGAGAAATCTCGTAAAGGTGGTCCATCAAACGCTCATGGCGCGAGAACATAACTAGACGACGCCTCCCAATGCAATCGTAAGTCTCTGAAATCACGCTCTGGTCAGTCCTCGTCCACGACGAGCTCATGCTGACGCAACTCTAGCCATAGATCTCTCTGCACGTGTGATCGTAGCAGCAAAATCATAACCAGTATCGATGAAGATAGATCAGGAATGAATATAATACTATGCAAGGAAATGTACATCCTAAGGCTCCTTAAGCGTAGTGGCGTGTCGTAAGTATGCCGCGGAACATACCAACGGTACGTCACTCTACTTTAGTCACCTGTTCCATCAACCAAGGGTCATCCTACGCGAAGAAAGTTCGGGTCTAATATCCCCTCGACCAAGTCTAAGTTCCGTAAGGTCAAGCCTAAGTTCCGTATATAAAAACGCCCTAGGCTCCACATAGTCAAACTTAGACTTGAACCAAGGTTAACCTAGCGCTCTGATACCAACTTTGTCACGACCCGAAATGAGCACGTGACTGGCACCTAAACCATATGAAGTCTATAGGACTCCATCTGATCCAAGTAAGCCAAAAGCCCAGAAGTAAATATGAAAATTTGTTTTTAGGAAGCAAGGAAAACATGTTTGAAGTCAAGGTTTTAAATAACTAAGCCGAAAATGGATTTAAAAAGTAAAGTCTTTTCTAAAAATTCCGGCAGAGTTTCCTTTGTAAAAACTGGCCCCGAACGGGGTACAACAAGAATAGCAATATATAAGCAATGATAAAGGGCATCCCCAAGCGGGAGCTAGCTCTTCGTCAAAGATGGTCACAACCACACAACAATATAATATACAACGCCGAGTGGCGAGGATCAAAACCCAAAAAGAAAGCTCAAAAGCATGAAAAACCGCAACACTACTAAGCGCGACTCTAAGGTCGAAATAATACAACACTAATGTCTAAGTCTGAAACAATATACAAGTTTTGGTTGATGGAAGTTCTAGATACAATGAATGATACAAGTACAATAGTGGTTCTTGATGCAAAAGAATCCACCTACCAAAAGCAATTCACCCGCAAGGAAGTAGTGTGCCAGAAATACCGCAATGGAACCTGTACGGCAAAACCTGCAAGAACTGTGGCACAACGGGGGTGAGTTTCCAACTCGTGAATAGAAATATCTACAAGCAGAAACCGAATGCAAGAAATAAACCTAGGCCAATACGATCAATATAAAAAGTAAACCTCAAGAGTACGTCTGAAGCATGATAAGGTGGCAAAGTAACCTCTAAACATGTATGTAGTGCCAAAACTCAGGTAATAACATGTCATGAATGTAAGGTATGCTGCATGAAGTAAATATGATGAAGTATCAAATGAATATCAATACACATATATTAGCGTCCCATACCACTAATATTGGTGTAAGGGTATATATAACAGCGCCCTCATACCCTGTTATATATACATATGAAGTATGAGCAATGTAAAACCAGTCTCTATATGTGATCAATGTCTGTATAAGTGTGGATCCCGTCCACCTGTCACCCAATGACAATAAGCCTCATGCATGTAAATATCGTAAAACATATGCATGGAAATATGAGGATATAAGCAATCATGGAAATATCATAAAACATCATGAAACCTGTGCCTAGCATCGGCACGTAAATCCACGTCTATCAGGCACTGTCACCAAGACTAGCCCTGATAGGTACGTAGCATACGATCCCTCGAAACCCGAGTGCCCAGCTTCGACCCTCGAATTTCGCCGTATCATACGTACATACTCCGGTCGGTATCCCCACGATAACCGCCGAGTCCAAATACTATCACCGGTAGGTAGTGCTCCCCTGCCAGGCTCACCGTCTAACACATACGAGTCTTCTTGCCCCGGGGTACCTTACCGGGTCCACCATATACCCGCAGACGGTGCCTACCGCTCCTCGAATCGGGTTTCATATGCCACTCTCAGAACCGAGAAAACACATGGTGGACGCACTGAAATATCATATCAAGGAAACCGGTTTTTCAAAGACAATACACATTCTTAGTTGAAATAGCCACGGTTCCCAAATCCAGAAATATCATGGAAACACATATCTCAATGCGTATGATCAGAAAACATGATGTATGCAACATAATAAAGAATGTAGGCATATCGATATATCATGCAATACGGAAAAGTGATATGCACATATTGAGGAAGCCGCTCTTTTAAAAAGAATCCATTTTAAAGAGTATTTTACGGTTCCCAATTCTAGAATATCATCTGTGTATGTGCAACAAGTATGTGTACAAATATAAGTGTACAATAAGTATGTATACAAGTATGCAATGCAATGGTCGTATACTGAATGCGGCAATACTACAGTGTAGTGACATGGCAATTATCGATGATGAAGTGTGTGAGCCGGCAAGCGAGTGTACGTGGAACATATGCATCATCGATAATGGTGCTGGTGTCCTAACAGCATGACATGGCAATTATCGATGATAAAGTATGAATGCGGGGGTAAACATACATCCCAAGCCCGCAAGAATCACATGTCATATCCCAAATATGCATCATATCAAATCACCTATCTTGCGGCACAAGGCCCAATATCATCGACTCATTTCCGATGTCATCAAATATCATCAACCAAGTGTAAGTATAAGGAATATGCAAGTGTGTGAGTGTGGGTATAAATCTATCCTAGGGTTCGCGACTAGGTACTACACTAGTTACTTCTAACCCTAACTAACCATAATACATCTAACACAAAACCACGACACACTATAAACTATCATATATCTAATATACATAGTATACTAACTACGGACTGCGGGGGTGCTATACGCCATCCACCCGACTTCCCCCTGTAGATATAATCTACTCACCTTGCGTCTTCATTTGTCGACGTCGCCACGCGCTTTCTGGTCGTCCCGATGTCTTCATGGGTACCTACATCTCAAAGTATCGTATATACGCAATTAAAACCAAATCCAAGCTAAAACGGCACATGAAATCCAAAACGATACGATAAGGGGCCTATAGGTGAGAACCTATGGCATGCCTTCAAAACCATCAATAAACCCTCTATATCGTCGTATAAATGCCAAATAGTCGAGGCAAAACAAAATCCACAATTGCAGAATTAAAAATACGGAATACGGAAACACGAATCCAAAACAGCAACTTAGGAAATATGTCCCAGATTTCACCCTAGGTCACTTTATACAAATCTATATATACCAGGGGCCTAACATAACCATGTAGGAGCTACAGAACCAATACGAGCCAAAATGGTGGGACCCAGGCCGCAATTTGCGGCCAATTGGGATTAATTGGCGGCCGGGTAAGGGAATTGGGGGCTAAGGCTTTGGTGGTAGCTCTCTGGGTGCCTACACATGTCACTGTCCACTCAATATTATTTCCAGAGTCTCGAGGTAAAAGAAGATTCAAAATACACTACACAGATTTCATAAAATTCCCCGATATCGGTTTCTAAAATCCGTATTCTGTGTTTAGGTTTCAGGTTAGGGTCTCAATTCATGCACTAGGGTGTTGGTATAACCTCTACTGAGCTCAATTTCACAGTACCACACCAATTTTCCTCAAACCCTAACTAGGTTTTCATCAAGTCCATAATATCGCACAATATCGATTTAATCTTAACATGGGGTTAAAGGAAATGCTAGAATTAAGCTAATGGTCCAGAAATTACCTCATTTGGCAACTCAAGAAAATTCTTGAGTTGCCCCTAGTGGCCAAAATCCATGCTTTCTTGGCTCCAAGTGTAGATCTAGGGATTGTGCACACTTTTAATGAAATGAGTGTGTGGTTTTGGTGTAGATTTAGAGGTGTTTTGGAGCTTGAAGAGGGGAGGGGATGAGGTGCAGGAGCAGCAGCAGAAGAAGAGAGAAGAGGGAGGGAAAATGAGGGGAAAATGGCTAAGGGTTTAGTTAAATGAAGCCCATACCTCTCTCTCTCACCAACCCTCCAATTCTTTAATCTTTTCCCATTTTCTTTTTCTTTTCTTAATCTCTTCAACTCCTTATCACATAAATAGTAACCCCAAAACAACCATGGCAATAAAAAGTAGCACAAGTGTGAAAAGTAATGTGTGCATGTTTTGCACAAAAATTGCTAAAACCGATTAGCGATTTTTAATCGCGATTAGCATTAAATTAGCATATAATTAATCACAAAAACTTAAAAATGGCATAAATCCATAAAATACCCTATTTTAGAATTTTCCATAATTTTTCTCAAATTTTTCCTATTTATTTGTATTTAATAATCCCAAAATATTAAAATATTCAATAAAATAATATTAAATTATAAAAATTCCCAAAAATAGTATTTTATTATTACTATTAATTTTTGAGATGTTACAATACCAAAAATTATTTATTACAAAATTTTTTTATTTTGGCATGGGGGGAGGCGGCCGCTTCATGTTCGGGCTCGACCTGGGCATTGGCCCATCTGACCCGGGCTTGGGCCCACTTGGCTTGGGGTTGACTTTGATTTTGACTTGGTGAACCGGGGTGTAAATTTTGACCCCAACACGTACTAAAGAGATTAAGTATGGAAGATTCCAAGCGCGGTAACATACCCGCATTGCACGGAATCACCCTCTCCAAGGAGATGTCTCCCAAGACTGACGAGGAGAGGGTTCACATGAGCACTATACCCTACGCTTCGGCGGTAGGATCTATAATATATGCGATGCTATGTACAAGGCTGGATGTAGCTTATGCGCTAAGCGTGATAAGCCGGTATCAGTCGAACCCAGGTGAGGACCACTGGAAAGCAGTAAAGAACATTATCAAATACCTGAGAAGGACTATGGAGATGTTCTTGGTTTACGATAATCGAGACCTAAAGGTCGAGTCCTTTATCGATTCAAGCTTCCAGAGTGACAAGGATGACATCAAGTCTGTCTCGGGTTTTGTATTTACCATCAACGGAGGGGCGGTGTATTGGAAGAGCTCTAAACAGGATACCATTGCAGACTCGACGATGGAGGCTGAATACATTGCTGCAAGCGATGCCGCATAAGAGGCGGTCTGGATGAAGAAGTTCATTAATGAACTTCAGGTAGTTCCGTCCATTGTTGACCCAATATGTCACGACCCGTAATTTAGCACGTGACCGGCACTTAAATTACGCAACGTCTAAAGGCGTGACGTAAATCAAGTAAGCCGAAGCCCAGAAAATCTAAACCTTTTTGCGGAAAATAGTAGGGGTGCAGTTTTAAAATATAGGTATAATGAACCATATTTTGTCTTTTAAAATTTGGGCAGCACCTCCCTTGTATATTTTGATCCAAAAACATATATACAACAATATATAGGCATCCCCAAGCGGGAGCTAGCTCTTCGCCAACTGACGGAATCACAACCACACAATAACATATATACGACGCCCAACGGAGAAGAATCAACCCAGAAAGAAAAATAAACGAGCAAGACATCAAAACTCAAGAAGCGAACATAAACCCATCGCTATAAGTCTCGCACAATACCCAAGTGTGACTTGGTCTACCAATATACAATTCTAGTCTCTGATTTGATCTGATGTGATGGATTTTATCTAGATACAATAGAATATAACAGTACGAGAATGGGCACTATCCAACATGTGTCCCACCTACCAAAGAAAAGCACCCTGAAAGAAGCTGTGTGCCAGCAATACCGCAACTGATCCCAAGTGGTCAAACCTGCAAGAACTGTATCACAATGAGGGTGAGTTGCCAACTCGCGAGTAGAAAACATCAGCAAGTAGAAATCGAATAAAACAACGATTTCCTAGGTTACTATATCCTGAAGGTAACACTATGATATCTACGGTGACCAAGTACGCATATGTGTCAACAATCGAGTAAATGCAATGACATATATAAATAAATATCTAACATCATCTGCCTGTATGCATGTGGATATCATCCACATGTCTATCAATGACATAAACAATATCATGGAACCTGAGTGTCCCACAGTGACACTCGAACGTCATGAAAACATAAGCCTGTATAGATATATATGAGGATATAAACCACGTGTGTCTATCAACGACACATCAAAATCATGGAACCTGAGTGTCCAACATCGACACTCGAAACATCATGAAAACCCGTATCCAGCATCGACACGTAAATCCTCATATCTCAGGCGCCGCATACTCATATCGGCTCTCATATCTATCTCATCTCAGGCGCCGCATCCTCAGATAGGTCCACATATCCATCTCATATCATAACTCCAAAACAGTATTCTCTGGATATCCGCTGAGCTCTATACAATCACCGGTAGGTAGTACTCCCTCTGCAAGGCTCATCGTCTACACCACAAAAATCATTTCTTGCCCCGGGGTACCATACCGGGTCCACCATGTACCCGCAAACGGCATCTGCCAACTCCTCGAATCGGGTCTTGAAAACAAGCTCAGAACAGAGAAAACTCATGGTGGACGTCTCGAAATATCATATCAAGAGAAACCATGTTTTTAAAACAATACACAATTTCCTTTGAAATATAACCACGGTTCTCAAATCCAGAGATCTCATGAAAACAACATCTCAAGTAAATAACCATAAAGTACGATGTATGTAACATAGAGTAGTAATACGAGCATATCGGTATATCATGCAAGCATATAACCATAAGGAATGATGTATGCAACATAGAGCAGTAATATGAGCATATTGATTATATCATGCAAGCATGTCAAGTTATAGTACTGAACAATGAATGTACTTTTACTTTTAAGATTAATATCATGATAGGGTAGTTCTCCAGTGTAAATGGCACGATAATTCTACTGTATAAGTGGCATGGCAATTCTACTGTATAAGTGGCATGGAAATTACCGATGAAGAATGTTTGTGAGCCAGCAAATCTTTGTATGTGTGACATGCGCACCATCGGTAATTGTGCAGGTGTACTAGCAATTGATATCATATAACATTAAATACTGGAAACATGATAGGTATTACACGAGGAATAATCCAACATAAACATGAACTATAATAAGGTAGCCTATTTATGTCAACGATCCCGTCTCATAGCATCAAGTGTCACGACCCGAGAATTTCGACTCGTGACCGGCACTTAACCACGCAACGTCTACAGGCGTAACGCGGCTAAGTAAGCCGAACCCAGAAATCAAAACCAATAAATAAAGAGTGATTGAAACATTTTTGTAAAAACAGTTATACATGCCTGAGAAACTTCCATTTATTTAGTAGAAATCCTTTTTAGTTCAAGAGTTATAGTTTTTATAATTTTGGCAACATTTCCCCTTTTTAAACATTTATCCCGCAAGTCGGGTAAAAGCAAGGTGTAGCAGAAATAACAAGTGAAATGAATAAAGCATCACAATATGATATACGACGCCGTAGCGAAGAATACATGATAAGGCAAGGACAAAAATCACAAAAGGTAAAACTGCATAAAATAAAGTCGGCTCACATGCGAGCTCGACACCAGAGTATAAAATCATACACATCGTCCTCACAACTGTCTCTAAGTCAATACAGAAAGGTAGATGGAGAATACTAGATACATCAATATACAACTGAAGGATAACAGATACCGTATAAAAACCGACCTAACAGCAAAAAGGCTAACTCGCCTCAGCAACGGTATCTGTGCCAAAAGATGCGGTAAACAGCCAGTCGTGACTACTCCCAAGGGCAACCTGCAAATACTGTGGCACAACGGGGATGGGTTGCCAACTCGTGAATAGAGATAACATATAAAGGTGATCGCGAGCATGCACATATAGCGTGGCTCTACTAATGCCAGCAGCTGATATCAATGCATGCCAACAGTGGATGCAATAGTAATGCAAGAGCTCTATCAGGTAAATGCTACAGGATGAGGTATATGGTAATCAATACTGAGCATGGGATAAATAACATCTACATGGATATGTCAACATGGAAAACAATAATCGGTGCCTCAGACTGCACCCAAATCCCAAATACACTCAGGCACCGGCACACCCATCGGCCCTCAAATCCTGTATACCTCTGAGAAATCACGAGTGCCCAACATCGGCACCCAAAATATCATAAAATACTCGTGTCCAGCATCGACACGCAAATCCTCGTATATCGGGCTCCGTCAGTCCGGATCGGCCCACGGGGTCCGTCTGCGGTATCGGCCCTCGGCCCCGACAGTACGGATCATCCCGCATCCATCTCTCGACTCTGGTCAGTATCCTACGGACAACTGCCAGGTCCAACCAATCACCGATAGGTAGTAGTCCCTCCGCCGGGCTCACCGTCTACTGCACAGCGAAACCGTTCTCGCCCCGGGGTACCATACCGGGCCCACCACGAACCCGCAAACGGATCATCCATCTCCTCGAATCAGGTTTCAAACACACGTCTCAGCACCGAGAAAACGCGTGGTGGATGCACCAAAATATCATATCAAGAGGTACCGGGTTTTCAAAATAGTGCATCTTTTCTTAAATAATTCCACGGTCCTCAAAACCAGAAATCGCATGAAATCCAACACCAATAAGTAAATCCAATGCGAGGTACAATGTAAATCAATCCATGGTATGTGTATAAGGGGAAAACCGCTTTTTTAAAATAGTTTCCGTTCTTAAAGATGTCATGCGGCTCCCAATTTCTAGAAAATCATAACCAATCATATGTAAGATGAACTACAGCAGTGTAATCATGGCAGCTCTACAGTGAGTGTGGCATAGCAATTACTAACGGTGTGTGTGTAGCATGGAAATAGTGCCCATGCAATATAAACCGTTAGTAATAGTGCGGTGTTCTATCAGTTCTAAGCATATATATATATATGTAGCAGGGAATGCAATATGCGATGACAGTCTATGGGGTACATGCAACATATAATAATAAAGTCCTATCAGCCCTGACGCATAACGCCATGCGGGCGATATCCCCATAGATGTGAAATCTACTCACAGTGTCTCGCGCTAAGTGTATCCAACAACTTGCTTGCCCTTCTTCGCAGCGTCCGTCTCACTGGCCTGCGAGCCTAGAATCACATAACATATATCACACATAAGCTCAATTTCACAAAACATGATATTACGATACAATTAGAAACCCGTGTCGCAAACCAATCGCGCGTGTGCGCGATACGCTAAAACGTGTGATCACGCGCCTGAAACTACCCCGACGCGTCGCGATACGCAAAACCCCAATCCTACTCACGTATCACGCGTGTCGCGAAGGTTTAGAAAAACGGCAAAATAGGTATTTGGTCCCAGATTTTTATACAGAACTAAACTTACAAAAATATATACATCACAGCACCCTACACACTAGCAGACACCTACAGGACCAAACCCCAACCCAAACCCTACCCATCTGGCCGCAAATTGCGGCCAGAACGCATTAATTGGCGGCCTACTGTAGCAGTTAGGGGGTCGGGTTAAATCTGGGGTATCAGCACATCTCTACTATACTGCAGTCTTCCCAATTTCACTCAGAACTCATCGGGTCAAAAGCAGTTCCAGAAAACTCAGTTTTGCTTAAAAACGACGGATTTGCATCAATTTGGAAAACTGGTGGTATTTTAGTGCAATTGGGGTTAAGCTAGGTTAATATGGTCTCAACAACCCACTAACAACCTACTGAAACCAATTTACACCACACTAGCACAAGGTTCCCACTAAACACCTCATATCGCACTAAAACGCACTAAAAACCACTAACCGAAGCAAAACTACACTAACCAAGCAACTAGGGAATAAGTTTAGGAAATATACCTCATACTTAACCCTAGGAAGCTGAAGGAAGAAGAAGAAATGAAGGGGAGAAGCTGCAGTTGCTGCTGTTGCTGTTGCTGCTCACTGGCTGTTGCTGCTGTGCTTGCTGTTGCTGTTGCTGAGCTGCTTGTTGCTGCTGCTGTGGAGTTTGCTGCTGCTGCTGCTGCTTCTGGCTTCAGCTGAGAGGTAGGTGTGTGTGTGTGTGAGTGTGTGAGAGTTTTGAGAGAAAAACAAAGAGAGTTGAGAGCCAAAACAAATCATCACCCAAAAGTCACCCCTCCTCTCTCTCTTTTCATTAATGGCAAGCATGGCTTGAGCCATGATGCCCCCCTCTCTCTCTCTCACAAGTCAACACCTATAAACAAATTCAAATAAAAGTAACTTTTAATTAACTAATTAAACCCACTTAAAAACCCATAAGACTTAATCCCATGATTAACCCACCATGGTTAATAATCATGGTAATAACTCATTTTAAAAACCCTAGTTTACATGCACATGTGTGTGCAAGCCTAGGAAAATTTTGGAAAAATATTTATTAAATTAGGAAAAATGTTTAAAACACAATTTGGTAAACTTTTTGTAAAAAAACCCAATATTTAAATATAATTATTCACTAAACATATCCTAAGGTGTTACAATCTCTCCCCCTTAAAGAAATTCGTCCCCGAATTTCAAAAATCTATCTACACGTACCTTCAAAAAGATGGGGATACGCCTTCATCATCTCGCTTTCGGTCTCCTAAGTGACCTCCTCACGGTTCTGGCCACGCCAAAGTACCTTGACTGATGGAATGTCTTTTGATCTCAATTTCTTCACTTGTCGATCAAAGATCATCACTGGCTGTTCTGCATAGGAAAGGTCGCGCTCCAGCTGGATCGTCGGATGCTGAATCGCATGCGAAGGATCATGAAGATATCTGCGGAGCATCGAGACATGAAATACGGGATGCACATCTGGAAAGCTGGGCGGAAGGGCTAAACGGTAGGCTACTGCACCAACACGCTCAAGGATCTCGAAGGGGCCCACATACCTGGGACTGAGCTTCCCCTTCTTCCCAAACCTCATCACACCTTTCATTAGGGAGACCCTCAAGAAAACATGATCACCAACAGAAAACTCAAGTCTGCGTCGCCGACGGTCCGCATAAGATCTCTTCCTACTCTGGGCTGGTCTCATCCTATCGCGAATCAACTGGACCTTCGCTGTCGTCTCCTCAACGATCTGTGGCCCTACTGCTCTCACTGAGCTCTGTCCAACAAGTGGGCGACCTGCATCTCCTCCAATAGAGAGCCTCAAATGGTGCCATCTGAATAGTCTCCTGGTAGCTGTTATTGTAGAAGAACTCTACTAAGGGCAAATGATAATCCCAGCTACCTCCGAAATCTAATACACAAGCTCTGAGCATGTCCTCGAGAGTCTGAACGGTCCGCTCTGACTGTCCATCGGTCTGCGGATGAAATGCTGTGCTGAAACTCAAGCGAGTGCCCAAAGCCTCCTGAAGCCTCTGCCATGGTCGACTGGTAAACTGGGTGCCTCTGTCGGATATAATGCATGTCGGGACTCCGTGTAGTCGCACTATCTCGTCAATGTAGATCTGGGCATACTGAGTAAATCCGAAAGTCGTCTTCACCGGTAGGAAGTGAGCCGCTTTCGTCAAACGATCCACGATCACCCAGATGGAGTCATACCCTCGACTAGTCCTGGGTAGTCCCACAACGAAATCCATCGAAATCTGTTCCCATTTCCACTCCGGAATGGGTAACGGCTGTAGCTCTCCCGCGGGCCTCTGGTGTTCAGCCTTGACTTGCTGACAAGTCATGCATCTCGACACAAAATCTGCGATGTCCCTCTTCATTCCGTCCCACCAGTAAACACCTCTCATATCATGATACATCTTGGTAGAACCGGGATGGACGCTATATACTGACCGATGTGCCTCCTCAAGAATCTCACGCCTCAGTCCCTCAGCATCTGGTACGCACAGTCTGACTCCAAATCGTAGTAACCCCTGATCATTGATCACGAACTCGGAAAATCTGCCCTGTCCAATCTGTGCCATGATCTCTGAACATCGGTCGTCACTGAGCTGTGCCTCATGTATACGATCGATCAACTGTGGGCGTGCACGGACATGCGATATCTGTCCTCCAATCGGCGTGAACTCGAACTGTATCCGGCTGTCGCATAATATCTGCCAATCTGCTGATGACTGCTCCTGTACTGCGCTCAAACAAGATAGACTACCCCCGGGCCTCCTGCTCAAAGCATCCGCCACCACGTTTGCCTTGCCCGGGTGATATAAGATCTCGCAAACGTAATCCTTCACTAACTCCATCCATCGGCGCTGTCGAAGGTTCAGGTCTCGCTGCTGGAAGATGTATTTCAGACTCTTGTGATCCGTGAATATCTGGCACGACTCACCGTATAGGTAGTGTCGCCAGATCTTAAGGGCAAAGACCACTGCTGCCATCTCCAAATCGTGAGTGGGGTAGTTCTGCTCATGTTTCTTCAATTGTCGCGAGGCATATGCGATCACCCTGTCATGCTGCATCAGTACGCACCCTAACCCCACTCGAGCAGCATCACAATATACCACAAATCCGCCCGATCTGGAAGGTAAAGATAACACCGGTGCCGTCGTCAGCCGAGTCCGTAACTGCTGGAAACTGTGCTCGCACTCCTCCGTCCAATCGAAAGGAACTCCCTTCCGGGTCAACCCGGTCAACGGTGTAGCAATACAGGAGAAGTCCTGCATAAAACGTCTGTAGTAACCGGCCAGCCCCAAAAAGCTGCGAATCTCCGTCACCGATGTGGGTCTGGGCCAACGCTGAACGGCCTCGATCTTCCTCGGGTCTACATATATACCGTCTCGTGAAATCACATGTCCCAAGAAGTCCACGCTGTCCAGCCAAAAAGCACACTTGGAGAATTTCGCATAAAGCTGGTGCTCCCTCAAGGTCTGCAAGGTAATCCGCAGGTGCTGCTCGTGCTCCTCACTACTCCGGGAATACACCAAGATATCGTTAATGAAGATTATGATGAACGTACCATAAAGAAATTCGTCTCCGAATTTCAAAAATCTATCTACACGTACCTTCAAAAAGATGGGAATACGTCTTCATCATCTCGCTTTCGGTCTCCCAAGTGACCTCCTCACGGTTCTGGCCACGCCAAAGTACCTTAACTGATGGAATGTCCTTTGATCTCAATTTCTTCACTTGTCGATCCAAGATCATCACTGGCTGTTCTGCATAGGAAAGGTCACGCTCCAGCTGGATCGACGGATGCTGAATCGGATGCGAAGGATCATGAAGATATCTGCGGAGCATCGAGACATGAAATACGGGATGCACATCTGGAAAGCTGGGCGGAAGGGCTAAATGGTAGGCTACTGCACCAACACGCTCGAGGATCTCGAAGGGGCCCACGTACCTGGGACTGAGCTTCCCCTTCTTCCCAAACCTCATCACACCTTTCATTGGGGAGACCCTCAAGAAAACATGATCACCAACAGAAAACTCAAGTCTGCGTCGCCGACGGTCCGCATAAGATCTCTGCCTACTCTGGGCTGCTCTCATCCTATCGCGAATCAACTGGACCTTCGCTGTCGTCTCCTCAACGATCTGTGGCCCTAAGATACTGCTCTCACTGAGCTCTGTCCAACAAGTGGGCGACCTGCATCTCCTCCCATAGAGAGCCTCAAATGGTGCCATCTGAATGGTCTCCTGGTAGCTGTTATTGTAGGAGAACTCTACTAAGGGCAAATGATGATCCCAGCTACCTCCGAAATCTAATACACAAGCTCTGAGCATGTCCTCGAGAGTCTGAACGGTCCGCTCTGACTGTCCATCGGTCTGCGGATGAAATGCTGTGCTGAAACTCAAGCGAGTGCCCAAAGCCTCCTGAAGCCTCTGCCATGGTCGACTGGTAAACTGGGTGCCTCTGTCGGATACAATGCATGTCGGGACTCCGTGTAGCCGCATTATCTCGTCAATGTAGATCTGGGCATACTGAGTAAATCCGAAAGTCGTCTTCACCGGTAGGAAGTGAGCCGCTTTTGTCAAACGATCCACGATCACCCAGATGGAGTCATACCCTCGACTAGTCCTGGGTAGTCCCACAACGAAATCCATCGAAATCTGTTCCCATTTCCACTCCGGAATGGGTAACGGCTGTAGCTCTCCCGCGGGCCTCTGGTGTTCAGCCTTGACTTGCTGACAAGTCAGGCATCTCGACACAAAATCTGCGATGTCCCTCTTCATTCCGTCCCACCAGTAAACACCTCTCATATTATGATACATCTTGGTGGAACCGGGATGGACGCTATATACCGACCGATGTGCCTCCTCAAGAATCTCACGCCTCAGTCCCTCAGCATCTGGTACGCACAGTCTGACTCCAAATCGTAGTAACCCCTGATCATCGATCACGAACTCGGAAAATCTGCCCTGTCCAATCTGTGCCATGATCTCTGAACATCGGTCGTCACTGAGCTGTGCCTCATGTATACGATCGATCAACTGTGGGCGTGCACGGACATGCGCTATCTGTCCTCCAATCGGCGTGAACTCGAACTGTATCCGGCTGTCGCATAATATCTGCTAATCTGCTGATGACTGCTCCTGTACTGCGCTCAAACAAGATAGACTACCCCCGGGCCTCCTGCTCAAAGCATTCGCCACTACGTTTGCCTTGCCCGGGTGATATAAGATCTCGCAATCGTAATCCTTCACTAACTCCATCCATCGGTGCTGTCGAAGGTTCAGGTCTCGCTGCTGGAAGATGTATTTCAGACTCTTGTGATCCGTGAATATCTGGTACGACTCACCGTATAGGTAGTGTCGCCAGATCTTAAGGGCAAAGACCACTACTGCCATCTTCAAATCGTGAGTGGGGTAATTCTGCTCATGTTTCTTCAATTGTCGCAAGGCATACGTGATCACCCTGTCATGCTGCATCAGTACGCACCCTAACCCCACTCGAGAAGCATCACAATATACCACAAATCCGCCCGATCCGGAAGGTAAAGATAACACCGGTGCCGTCGTCAGCCGAGTCCGTAACTGCTGGAAACTGTGCTCGCACTCCTCCGTCCAATCGAAAGGAACTCCCTTCCGGGTCAACCCGGTCAACGGTGTAGCAATACGGGAGAAGTCCTGCACAAAACGTTTGTAGTAACCGGCCAGCCCCAAAAAGCTGCGAATCTCCGTCACCGATGTGGGTCTGGGCCAACGCTGAACGGCCTCGATCTTCCTCGGGTCTACACATATACCGTCTCGTGAAATCATATGTCCCAAGAAGTCCACGCTGTCCAGCCAAAAAGCACACTTGGAGAATTTCGCATAAAGCTGGTGCTCCCTCAAGGTCTGCAAGGTAATCCGCAGGTGCTGCTCGTGCTCCTCACTACTCCGGGAATACACCAAGATATCGTCAATGAAGACTATGATGAACAGATCCAAATATGGCCGGAAAATACGGTTCATCAAGTCCATGAAGGCTGCTGGCGCATTGGTGAGTCCGAACGACATCACCAAAAACTCGTAATGGCCGTAGCGCGTACGGAAAGCTGTCCTGGGAATGTCCTCCTGTCTAACCCGTAGCTGATGATAGCCTGATCGCAAATCGATCCTCGAAAAGTACCCTGCCCCCTGAAGCTGGTCGAACAAATCGTCGATGCGCGGCAAAGGATACCTATTCCGCACTGTCACCCTATTCAGCTGGCGGTAGTCGATACATAGACGTAAACTGCCGTCCTTCTTCTTGACGAACAGGACTGGAGCACCCCAAGGAGAAACACTGGGTCGAATAAGTCCCTTGTCCAGCAAATCTTGCAGCTGACCCTTCAATTCTCTAAGTTCCGCCGGGGCCATCCGATAAGGCGGTATGGAAATAGGCCTCGAGCCAGGAACCAAATCAATACAGAAAGAAATGTCGCGCTCGGGCGGCAACCCTGGAAGCTCGTCAGGGAACACATCAGGAAACTCGCTAACGACCGGAACCTGATCCAATGGAACCTCTGTAGCGCGAGTATCGCAAACATAGGCGAGAAATCCCTGACATCCCTTCCTCAAAAGCTGTCCAGCGCGAAAAGAAGAAATCACACTGTGAGGGGCGGCACCACGGTCCCCCAACACAACAAAAACCGACTCGCCGGGAAAGCAGAATCTAACTGTCTTCTCACGGCAGTCCACAGAAGCATAGCACGTGGCTAACCAATCCATGCCCAAAAGAACGTCGAAGTCCAACATTTCCAGAAGGATCAAGTCGACAGGCAACTCTCTCTCGCCAATACAGACGATACAGGATCGGAACACGTGCCTAGCAACAAACGACTCTCCCACAGGAGTGGTCACCACAAGCGGCTGATCAAGCAAGCCGGACTCTCTACCCAAACTCGGCACAAAGTGTGTGGATACGTACGAGTGTGTGGATCCGGGATTGAACAATACATGTGCATCAACTGAACATACAGGAAGGATACCTGAAACCACTGCATTGGACGCCTGCGCGTCCTGATGTGTCAAAGCAAAAACCCGTGCCTGTCCACCACCTGTAACTGACTTCCCTCTGCCTCGGTCATCTCGTCCTCTCTGAGCAACTCCTCCACGCTCACGACCTCTCTGTGTTTGAGTCTGGCGCGGAGCAACGGTAGGTACAACAGGCAACGCCCTCTGGGGTGGTGAAGGCGGTAAGGTAACATGCGGTGCTGCTGCCTCCCTCCGATGTGTCTCGGGACAATCTCGCACACGATGATAAGAACTCCCGCAACGGAAACATCCCGATAATGGTCGCTGACACTCCTGGGGATAAGAGCTGAACAATCGGGCTCGCCTCGAATCTCTGCCACCTGCTAGGTGTCTGTCACGGCGTCGAAAAGGCTGTCTCTGCACCGATGTACCTGCACGAACTCTCTTCGGCTCTGGGGCTGCCGAAGTCTCAGCAAGGTGCTCCTCAACCAATAAGGCTGCATCTACTGCTGCTGCATAGGTCTCGTAGTGCTGTGCGCTGATCGCAAGGAACAGTGGTGTAAGCAGGCCTCGAATAAATCTCTTGACTCGCAACTCCTCGGTAGCCACTAAATACGGGGCATAAACTGCTAGCTCGGTAAACAGCACGTCATACTCTGCCACTGTCATCCCTGGCGTCTGGCGCAAGGACTCAAATATGCGTGCTCGGGCATCCCTAACACTCTGGGGAAGGAAACGGGCTAGAAATATGGTCACGAACTTCGTCCAGGTCATAGGAGGAAGACCTGCCGCTCTTCCCTTCTCAACTGAATCACACCACTTCCGCGCAAGACCTTCTAGGCGAAAGCTCGCGAACTCAACCCATCTCGTATCCGCGCATCTGAGGGAACGGCATATACGGGCCATCTTGTCAATGAAGGACTGGGGGTCCTCGGCTGCATCAGTGCCTGTGAAGACCGGAGGCTTCAGCCTCATGAACTCTGATAGCGATACTGTAATCACCTCCGTGGCTGCAGGGGCAACTGGCTGTGCGGTAGGTACCATCGCGGTCGCTGGAACAGGTGGAGCTACCTCTGGTCGCTGGGCTCGAAGCGTCTCAACTAGCGATCCTATCATCTGGCGCATCTCCTGCATGCTAGATCCCACCGTCTGGCGCATTTCCTGCACACCAGCCCCTAGCGTGGCGATCTGGTCTGTCACAGGAGGAACAGTCTGCTCAGGTACAACGGGTGCACTGCCCGGATCAGTCCTCGCCTCGGATGAGTCAACACGAATCTCGGCCCTCGCGGCCGCTCTCTGTGCCCTTATAGTCTTAGGCGGCATAATGGCTGAAAGAAAATTTGGATTCGATAAGAACACGGAAATCGAATCGCAAGAATGCATGTATTCAGGAAGGAATTTAAATCAACAAGTCCTAAGGTCGCGTAGGCGGAGTACCGTGTCGTGAGTATGCCGCGGAACATACACACGCTACGCTACCCTGCTGCAGCTACCTACTCCATCATACCAGGGTCATCCTACACTTCGAAGGTAAAACCTACGCTCTGATACCAACTTTGTCACGACCCGAGAATTTCGACTCGTGACCGGCACTTAACCACGCAACGTCTACAGGCGTAACGCGGCTAAGTAAGCCGAACCCAGAAATCAAAACCAATAAATAAAGAGTGATTGAAACATTTTTGTAAAAACAGTCATACATGCCTGAGAAACTTCCATTTATTTAGTAGAAATCCTTTTTAGTTCAAGAGTTATAGTTTTTATAATTTTGGCAACATTTCCCCTTTTTAAACATTTGTCCCGCAAGTCGGGTAAAAGCAAGGTGTAGCAGAAATAACAAGTGAAATGAATAAAGCATCACAATATGATATACGACGCCGTAGCGAAGAATACATGATAAGGCAAGGACAAATATCACAAAAGGTAAAACTGCATAAAATAAAGTCGGCTCATATGCGAGCTCGACACCAGAGTATAAAATCATACACATCGTCCTCACAACTGTCTCTAAGTCAATACAGAAAGGTAGATAGAGAATACTAGATACATCAATATACAACTGAAGGATAACAGATACCGTACAAAAACCCACCTAACAGCAAAAAGGCTAACTCGCCTCAGCAACGGTATCTGTGCCAAAAGATGCGGTAAACAGCCAGCCGTGACTACTCCCAAGGGCAACCTGCAAATACTGTGGCACAACGGGGGTGAGTTGCCAACTCGTGAATAGAGATAACATATAAAGGTGATCGCGAGCATGCACATATAGCGTGGCTCTACTAATGCCAGCAGATGATATCAATGCATGCCAACAGTGGATGCAATAGTAATGCAAGAGCTCTATCAGGTAAATGCTACAGGATGAGGTATATAGTAATCAATACTGAGCATGGGATAAATAACATCTACATGGATATGTCAACATGGAAAACAATAATCGGTGCCTCAGACTACACCCAAATCCTAAATACACTCAGGTGCCGGCACACCCATCGGCCCTCAAATCCTGTATACCTCTGAGAAATCACGAGTGCCCAACATCGGCACCCAAAATATCATAAAATACTCGTGTCCAGCATCGACACGCAAATTCTCGTATATCGGGCTCCGTCAGTCCGGATCGGCCCACGGGGTCCGTCTGCGGTATCGGCCCTCGGCCCCGACAGTACGGATCATCCCGCATCCATCTCTCGACTCTGGTCAGTATCCTCCGGACAACTGCCAGGTCCAACCAATCACCGATAGGTAGTAGTCCCTCCGCCGGGCTCACCGTCTACTGCACAGCGAAACCGTTCTCGCCCCGGGGTACCATACCGGGCCCACCACGAACCCGCAAACGGATCATCCATCTCCTCGAATCGGGTTTCAAACACACGTCTCAGCACCGAGAAAACGCGTGGTGGACGCACCAAAATATCATATCAAGAGGTACCGGGTTTTCAAAATAGTGCATCTTTTCTTAAATAATTCCACGGTCCTCAAAACCAGAAATCGCATGAAATCCAACACCAATAAGTAAATCCAATGCGAGGTACAATGTAAACCAATCCATGGTATGTGTATAAGGGGAAAACCGCTTTTTTAAAATAGTTTCCGTTCTTAAAGATGTCATGCGGCTCCCAATTTCTAGAAAATCATAACCAATCATATGTAAGATGAACTACATCAGTGTAATCGTGGCAGCTCTACAGTGAGTGTGGCATAGCAATTACTAACGGTGTGTGTGTAGCATGCAAATAGTGCCCGTGCAACATAAACCGTTAGTAATAGTGCGGTGTTCTATCAGTTCTAAGCATATATATATATATGTAGCAGGGAATGCAATATGCGATGACAGTCTATGGGGTACATGCAACATATAATAATAAAGTCCTATCAGCCCTGACGCATAACGCCATACGGGCGATATCCCCATAGATGTGAAATCTACTCACAGTGTCTCGCGCTAAGTGTATCCAACAACTTGCTTGCCCTTCTTCGCAGCGTCCGTCTCACTGGCCTGCGAGCCTAGAATCACATAACATATATAACACATAAGCTTAATTTCACAAAACGTGATATTACGATACAATTAGAAACCCGTGTCGCAAACCAATCGCGCGTGTGCGCGATACGCTAAAACGTGTGATCACGCGCCTGAAACTACCCCGACGCGTCGCGATACGCAAAACCCCAATCCTACTCACGTATCACGCGTGTCGCGAAGGTTTAGAAAAATGGCAAAATAGGTATTTGGTCTCAGATTTTTATACAGAACTAAACTTACAAAAATATATACATCACAGCACCCTACACACTAGCAGACACCTACAGGACCAAACCCTAACCCAAACCCTACCCATCTGGCCGCAAATTGCGGCCAGAACGAATTAATTGGCGGCCTACTGTAGCAGTTAGGGGGTCGGGTTAAATCTGGGGTATCAGCACATCTCCACTATACTGCAGTCTTCCCAATTTCACTCAGAACTCATCGGGTCAAAAGCAGTTCCAGAAAACTCAGTTTTGCTTAAAAACGACGGATTTGCATCAATTTGGAAAACTGGTGGTATTTTAGTGCAATTGGGGTTAAGCTAGGTTAATATGGTCTCAACAACCCACTAACAACCTACTGAAACCAATTTACACCACACTAGCACAAGGTTCCCACTAAACACCTCATATCGCACTAAAACGCACTAAAAACCACTAACCGAAGCAAAACTACACTAACCAAGCAACTAGGGAATAAGTTTAGGAAATATACCTCATACTTAACCCTAGGGAGCTGAAGGAAGAAGAAGAAATGAAGGGGAGAAGCTGCAGTTGCTGCTGTTGCTGTTGCTGCTCACTGGCTGTTGCTGCTGTGCTTGCTGTTGCTGTTGCTGAGCTGCTTGTTGCTGCTGCTGTGGAGTTTGCTGCTGCTGCTGCTGCTTCTGGCTTCAGCTGAGAGGTAGGTGTGTGTGTGTGTGAGTGTGTGAGAGTTTTGAGAGAAAAACAAAGAGAGTTGAGAGCCAAAACAAATCATCACCCAAAAGTCACCCCTACTCTCTCTCTCTTCATTAATGGCAAGCATGGCTTGAGCCATGATGCCCCCCTCTCTCTCTCTCACAAGTCAACACATATAAACAAATTCAAATAAAAGTAACTTTTAATTAACTAATTAAACCCACTTAAAAACCCATAAGACTTAATCCCATGATTAACCCACCATAGTAATAACTCATTTTAAAAACCCTAGTTTACATGCACATGTGTGTGCAAGCCTAGGAAAATTTTGGAAAAATATTTATTAAATTAGGAAAAATGTTTAAAACACAATTTGGTAAACTTTTTATAAAAAAACCCAATATTTAAATATAATTATTCACTAAACATATCCTAAGGTGTTACAGCAAGTGTCGCAATATCCTTGATCATCATTCTCAATTCATGAGCATGGATCAAATATTCGGTAAACGCATCGCGTACGGTAATCCATCGTACGATGTCACAAACAAAGTAGAGAATCTATCATCTTATTCGCCAACAAAGGTACGGATCTATAATCTCGTACGGCATACCTTATCAATCACATAACACATCTATAACAATCTTATATCATGTCATCTTGCATATACGTTACATCTTGTAAATCTCAAGTCATATCGATCTCGATCTCAAATCCTATCATTATCAACTCATACTTGTCTTCTTTCAATTCATATTTATCATGATTGACTTTCTCATTTTATATTCTCATATCTCAATCCGGGTCATCTATATCTACATCATGTTGTCTATTATACCTATATTATATTCTTAATATCCATTAGTGTCAACTTCTATCATATTATCTTTTACTAAATCCTATAATCATTTTCGTAGCATATCTTTTATCAAAATATAATTATAAAACGATCTTCCATATCAATGGTTGCGGGGGTGCTATACGCCATCCACCCGACTTCCCCCGTAGATATAAATCTACTCACCAGCAATTCTCCTCGCTTAGCCGAAGTCGATGTGCTTCGTCGTCTCGGAAGTCCACACGAAACTATCTACAATCAATACACATCGAAAAGCAATTAAAACCAATATCCGAAAACCGATACGGCATACGAATTGCTTATAGGTTAGAACCTATAGCTTACGTATGAAAGATCAACCAAATAATCTTCGTCCGTTGACGTACAAACGTTCAACGATGGAATTCAAACTCAAATACAAAACCACGCATTCCAAATATAAAAACCAAGAAGTCACATTTCGGAAACACAATTCAACAACTAAGGAAAACACTTCCAGATTTTGGCTCAGGTAAATTGGGACTAAACAAGCAAGTACAGAGGATAGGTTATAGGGTAAGTGAACTATAGGCAAAAACTCATCACCAAAGCCAAAAGGGGATCCGGCGACATCACGAGGAAATCCGGTCTCGCCGGCCAAACTAGGGTAGAATGGGTTCGTATTTTGGTGGTGGTCTTCTAGTGGTCTATCTAGGTTAATGGACTTGTTTGATTTCCTTAAAAATTCCCCAGATAGCTCCAGATACCCTGTTGGCCTTTAGGGTCACAAAACCGACACGGGAAAATTCTAACTTCGTATATCGGGTTCTAAACTCATTTCCAGGTTAGGAATTCAATCTCTAAAGTCTTGTAAACACTCACTACATCTCAATTGACCACTTAACAGCAACTTAGAATTTTCTAAGATCACATATCCTATTTATATCAAATTCTAAACTAAAATACGATATTTAACACAAATACATATCTAAAGTGAAGGGATTACCTCATAAGCAACTTGGGAAGATTCTTGTGTTGCCCAAAGTCTTCAAAATCTAAACTTGAATGGTTTTAAGGGTTTAGAATAGGGTTGTGCATATTTATTGTGAAGGTTGCATAGGGTTTTGAGAGGGAATTGGAGATGAGGCATGGAGGTAGTGAGGAATGAAGAAGATGAAGAAAATATGGGGAAAACAATGGGGGAGATGAAGGAGGGAAGCCAAGTCACACTTTCCCTCTCTTATTCTCACTCTCTCACACTAAATATCCCCTACACTCACCCCTCAACAAATATCTCTTCTCTCTTTCTCTTTTTGTTTTACACACATAACTCTCTTCTCGCTTTGCATTTCTTTTTCTTTCTCTTTTCTTTTCTCTTTTAATCTCACAAGTCACATACGCACGAACTCACAACATGCACATGACATGGTGCATAAGTCATGGAAAAATGTAAAAATACAGATTTGGCCAAAAATCCGATAAATATCATTAAAATAAATAATTAATTTTAATCTCCGATTAATTTCCAAATATTAGTATATACTTATACCATTTTACAAAAAATCCCTATTCGTAAAGCGAATAGTTTTCGCGAAATATATTATTTTAATATTAAATTTCAAAAAATAATATTTTATATTTCTGAAATGTTACACAGTACCTTTGTATTGCGATAACAATGGGGCAATAGCTTTAGCGAAGGAACCACGGTCCTATCAGAAATCTAGGCACATCTTAAGGCGGTATCACCTGATCAGGGAGATCGTAGATCTCCAGGAGATCGAGGTCCGGAAAATGGATACAAAAGACAACACTGCGGATCCATTCACCAAGGCCCTTCCCCAAGCACGGTTCGAGAGACTTTTTGAGATGTTGGGTATGCGGTACGCCAACAGCTGGCCCTAGAGCAAACGTTGGATACTCGGTAAGCCAATATATATGGCCATAGTGCAAGTGGGAGATTGTTGGATATGTATGCCCTAGAGGCCATTATTGTATATGTATACATATGGATGCTTGGATATATATATGTACATGACAGTCTTGCTCGATATGATAGTATGCTATTTGGTTTGAATTTATCTTAATATGTGTATGTTTTACATGCTATTACATATCTTTTATACATGTTGATAAAGCCCGTAGGATCAATGCTTGACTACCTGTGTTGTGATGACGATCATACTTGTGGGAGCTATGTAGTCGGTACGCACATCCTTAAATGGTCCCTTGTCGTGGGAGTATCGAGACTGGGCATCAATATTCCAGAGTAGACTAGTATATACATTTCTAGACCCCGACGAGGGGCGATGGTTTGGTCCCGCAACCTTTGGTCTTTAGACATAAGATCGTATACAGGTGCTCACTTGGGGTGAGTACACCGGACGGACTCGCCGAGAACATCCAGATGGTACTGTACCTATCGTCAGGTGGAAGTTCTCAGGTGACATGAGTACATGTTAGTTTTTAAACCTGAGATCGGCATTTGTCTCGTATGGGTTCCCACTGTGCTTTGATCACTACCCTACCACGGCTCTACTGAGTCATGCAAAAAGGTTTTGGTTGGGTATAGTCCCGAGCCATATGGAGGCAGTGAGCGATTGTCGGGGATTCCTCTCTCCCGGTATAGAGAGTCAATATCGCACTGTGTTCGATTGGTCAGGACCATAAGACCTCGGCCAAGGCAATTGGGATTTACTGATAGGCTGATCAGTAGTTTCCCGGATTGGTCCTGAGCCGCATCAGTATGAATTACCAGGTTATCAGCGTATGACTGTCATGACCCGAAATGGCACGTGACTGGCACTTTAATCATATGATGTCTATAGGACCCCATCTAATTCAAGTAAGCCAAAAACCCAGAAATCTAAACCATTTGAAAGAAGAAAATGAAGAAAACCTTGTTTTAAAGTTTGCATGTAATCACTTTGAAAAAGTCGTAGTAAACATTTTTAAAACATCATATCTTTTCGGAAAATTTCGCCAGAGTTTCCTTTGTAAATACTGGCCCCAAACGGGTACAAACATACATAATATGAATAAAGGCATCCCCAAGCGGGAGCTAGCACTTCGCCAATTGGCGGTCACAACCACGCAGCAATATAATATACAACGCCGAAAGGCGAGGATCAAAACTCAAAAGGAAACTCAAAATCATCAAGAAACCATAATAATACAACGCGCGACTCTAAGGTCGAAAGAATATACAACTGGTCTTCTAAGGTTATAAAATATACAAGTCTGGTTGATGGAGTTACTAGATACAACAATGTAAATAAAATACAAGGGTGGTCACGATGCGAGTAAACCCACCTACCAAAGCAATCACCCAGAATGAAGTAATGTGCCAGCAAAGCCGCCAAGGAAAACCTGTACGGAAAAACCTGCATGAAACTGTGGCACAACGGCGGTGAGTTGCCAACACGTGAGTAGAAAACATCACCGTGCAGAAATCGTATGTATGACTCAATCCTAGGTCATACGATAGTATCCATATAATAAATAACCTGAAACATCTGAATACTGGCCAGGGTAAACATCTATACATAAGTGTAATACCAAGTGCTCGTGTCAGTGGCTCAGGTAGCAACATATCAAAATGATGTATGGATGCAATATAATGAAAACAGAATGCATTATGAATGAGAAAACTGTTTTTTTAATTTAGTGAGATTTCTGTATATATATAAATCAAGGTATCATTAATGAAATCGACATAGATTCGGTGTCAAGCATCGAAACAAAACATATATCCCAATATCTCAATATCTCAGGCTCCAGCAATCCGGACTAGCCCGTATCCTCGAATCTCAATATCTAGGGCTCCGGCTATCCGGACTGGCCCATATCATCAAATCTCAAAACCTCAGGCTCCGGCAATCCGGACTAGCCTATACTCCGATCGGTATCCTCCGGATATCCTTCGAGTCACAATAAAACCACCGGTCGGTAGTGCTCCCCTGCCAGGCTCAACGCCATCATCTGCGACCATCTTGTCCCGGGATACCGCACCGGGTCTACCATGCACCTATTGACGATTCCTCCTCCTCCTTGAATCGGGTGTATGATACCGTTCAAGAGCCGAGAAAACTCATGGTGGACATATCTCAAATCATATCATGAGAAAACCGCACATTTTATCTTTTGAAATAAAATGAGTTTATAAAGTCTTGCGGTTTCTCCAAATCCATAAATCACATGGAAATTCCGAATCTCATAATCAAAAGTCAATAAACAGTGAATACTGGTATAAAGCCTCATAATATTGCATGACAATGAAAATACATATGCATGAGCTATCACAATAATAAATGCAATGTCTAAAATATCATATAAAAGCAAGCTCACTAGTACCATGTCGAAACTATCAGCTAACATTGTATACTAATGAAGTGGTATTTTCTAATGTGTACATGACATGAACATTATCGATGATGATGTGTGTGAGCCGGCAAGCAGGTGTACGTGGGGCATACGTATCATCGGTAAAGGTGCCGTGTCCTGACAACATGATTTTGTAATAACTAAGGAAAACACAAATAAGCATGCAATGCGATGCGAACAACAAGAATATACGGAACATGAATAATAACGCAACATATATGAATATACATTTATATATGAGTCATACAGTTTTGAAATTTGAAATAATACGAATCGTGGTGTTTAGAAATAAGGGCTACGGTGTTTTTTTAAGAAAATGTACGTCCTTTGAAATATCCGTAGAATCCCTTTGTCACGACCCGAAATACGGAACATGACCGGCACTTAGACTACAAACGTCTCAAGGCGTACGTATGCTAAGTAAGCCGAAACCCAGCAATCCAAACCAAGAGTAGTAGAGAATAGGAGGGACCATATCAAATCAACCTGTATGCAACATAATATACAACGCCTCAAGGCAAGGATCACAACAGAAAAGGAACTCAACCAGCCTGAAACCCAAAGAAATATAACACGCGACTCTAAGATCGAAAGAATAAACATCACTGGTCTCTATCTCAAATAAGTACAAGTTTTGGTTAATGGAAATTCTAGATACAACTGAAATATAATATACAAGGTACAATGATGGGTAAGATACAATAAACCCACCTACTAGCAAGTCACCCGAAAGGTACAGTGTCCGCAAAGCCGTAATGAAACCCGTACGGAAACACCTGCAAGAAACTGGGGCACAACGGGGGTGAGTTGCCAACTCGTGAGTAGAAAAAGATCTACGAACAGAAAATCGCATGTATGACGCAATCCTAGGTCATACGATCAATATATATAATCCTCAAATATATAACCAGCAATCTCTAACCATGGCTAGTGTAAATATCTAACCTAAGTGTAAACCCATGTGTCTGTGCCAGTGCATCAGGTGGCAATATATATCATATGAATGATGTATGAATGCATGAAACAGAATGCATGTACTGAAGAAAACTGCTTTCATAAATTTGTGAGACTTCTGTATTTTTAAAATGAGGTATCATCATGAAATCAGCATAAAACAATGCCTAGCATCGGCACAAAATATAAATCTCAATATCTCGATATCTCTGTATCACAATCTCTGTAACTCAATATCTCAAATCTCAATGTCTCAATCATAATATCCAGGGCGCCGTCAGTCCAGATCGGCCCCTACCATCCATCTCATGACTACGACGGTATCCTCCGGATATCCGACGTGTCGGGTAATATCACCGGTCAGTCGTGCTCCCCTGCCAGGCTCAACGCCATCTCCTGCGATCTTCTTGCCCCGGGGTACCGCACCGGGCCCACCATGTACCCGAAACGGTTCGTCCGCCTCCTCGAATCGAGTCTCGAAATCCATCAGCAAAACTCATGGTGGACGACTCAAACATCATGGAAAAACCGCATTTATTTAAAAAGAGAGAAAGCAGTATATATATGTTTTGCGGTTTTCCTCCAAATCCAGATTACATCATGGAAATCCGAATCATCAATAGTATGTAAACCATGAATATAAGCATGAGAATCCATGAATGCGGCATATAATGAACAACAGTATGCATGATGTGACAAGCAATAGCTACACTGTCAAGCTGGTATATAAGGCAAATGCACTAATATCATGTCACTAGTAGCTAACAAGCTAAATCAGGCAATAATATTCTCTAAGTGTACGTGACATGGCAATTACCGATGAAGATGTGTGTACGACAGCAAATAAGTGTATGTGGTGCATACGCATCATCGGTAATGGTGCTGGTGTCCTAGCAGCAGGATATCAATAATAGAATATGAATCACAATAGTATGCGATGCAGAGCAACAATAATAATATGCGGGAGCTGAAATAATGAACACCATGACCACTAAACTGCATCTAATGTCATAAAAGTCATATAGCTACACCACTACACGGCTGAGCTGAAGCTAGCAGTAGGTAAGGGAAACCGCCTAACCTCTGAGTCGATACATATAAATATACATATATAATCGGTGATCCCGCCTTGATCATATCACATCCGATACCATATCTCTATAATTGGTTATTCCCAAGTCAAGTAAGCGGATCAAACATAAAAATACAGCTCGTACGTAAATCCGTCGTACGGCATCCCCAAATCTGGGTACGGTCATTATCACATTTGTCATATCATTCATCTAGTATTCTCTTTATCAAGATCATCATCTGGGGTACTGACCTACGCCTAGTACAATACTAACATCATCACTATAATCAAGATCTAGCTACTGATCGACAGTCTAGTATGAATCGATATCATCATCATATATCATCACAAGGGTATACATCGCCCAAGGCGGCCTATCACAAATATCCTGTCATATCATATCATGTCATATCCTATCGTGTATCATAATCACATGTCGATCACTTAATATATTTGTCACCATTCCTATGGCATCATCATTCCCAAAATCCTCTAAAGTATCAAGACGTATCTAAATCATGAATTTTACCGTCATAACATGTCATATCACCGATATCATAATCTCAGATCAAACTCATCGACTCATATCAATCCCATGTATCATCCTCAAATCCGTATGTGAACACAAAATCCCAAACCCATGTGACCACATATCTATATAGAATCCCATAACCACATGTGAAATAAGGATGTATGCAAGTATGTATGTGTGTATATGTAAGTGTAGTGCACCCACTACCTAAGGTTTCGTAACCATGCACCAATCCAACACCAATATCCATCTTAAACATCAATAATAAATCCAAACAACATATAATAAATTGTTGGTGTGTATACGCATCCGTATACATCACCACGGACTGCGGGGGTGCTATACGCCATCCACCCGACTTCTCCCCGTAGATATAAATCTACTCACCTAGTTATGTGTGCCGGTGCCGATGTCGCCGTTTGCATCTCCAACGCCTCGACGTCACGTGAGTACCAACAAGAATATCACACGCTAAAACTCATGAAAACCATGTCGGAAACCAAAATGGTGCACACTACGCCCATAGGTAAAAACCTGTGACCTTGTGTGCAAAAACAGCCAATCACCACTGTCGTTGACGTCCAAACGCCACCCGACAGATACGAATCATCGAATATCAAAATCCATACAAAAACGAGTCGTAAATCATACGCCAACTCATGAAATTCGAGCCAGATTTTACCCTAATAGGAAACAGTCAAAACTAGACATACCGGGGGTCAATTTTACATGAAAAAAGGGCTGTGCATGCAAAACGAGGCAGTTTTACCCTGCTTTGGCCGCAAATTGCGGCCAGGGGGATTAAATTTACGGCCGGGACTTTGAGATGGTGGATAGGGCTTTGGGTAGTGGTTCCAGGGTGCCTGCACAGCTCACTGCCAAGTCAATTTTTCTCTAGGAGGTCCCGGGTGAAAGCAGGTCTCAGAAAGGTCACAAAATCGACGAAAAATGCTAATTTACACCAAGTATAGAAAATCTGGTATTTGGGTGAAATTTGAAACAAATCTTGGTTAAACTGGTCTTAACAACACTTAGTAAGGCTATACCAACATTCCAAACCAACACTTGGTCAAGTCTCACTCAATTTCTCCTAACTAGCCCTAATCTTCAATATAACAGTAAACTATCAGCTAAACACTATAACTTGCAAGATAGGAATTTGGTTATGAGATTATACCTCAAGAGAAGTCTTAGGATGTAGGAGAAGAGAGGGAGGAAGTGGGGTGGTGCTGCTGAAGTGCTCCTGTAGCAGTAGCTGAAGCTGATGCTGCTGTTTGCTACCTCCATTTTGTTGTTGTTTTTCATATGAAGCATGTTGCTGGTGTTGTTGCTTGCAACCCTCTCTCTTTTTTTCTTGTGGCTGAGTTGCAGCAGTAGAAGTGTTGGGGTTGGTGTTGAGTGGTATGATGGTGTGGAGTTGTTGTTTTAAGTGGCTAATGGTTTGGTATAGGGCTGATGCATCAGCTGCTGTTGCAGCAGGGATGATGTTCCTGATGCTGATGTGTAGCTGATGTGAGTGTGTAGGTGCTATAGATATTGGGGGCTGTTATCAGATGGGGTTTTGAGCTGCTGATGCAGCTGCTGCTGCTAGTGTAGGGTGGTGTGACTGCTGAAGCAGCAGGTGTAGGGGGGGCTGAAGTAGCTGCTGATGTGAGGGATTTAGGGTGTAGGTTTTGGGCTAAGGTGCTAGGGTGGTGGCTGCAGTTGTTGGGGCTGATTATCAGTTGCTGATGTAGGCTGCTGATGTGGGCTGTTGCTGTTGCTGCAGTTTGTTTATTCCCTTTTTTTGTATGTGTGCAGATGCAAATTTGGTGGCTGAGGTGTGGGCTGAAGAAATGCTTCAGCAGCTGTTGCTGCTGGTTTCCTTAGGGGTGTGATGTGTGAGGGTGAGAGAGATGTGAGTGTTTGAGAGGCAAGCAAAAGTTTGAAATGAGATGAGTGGGAAAGAAACAATGGATTAAGGCACAACCTCAAGTTAACCCCCCTCACCCTTATATTTCCATTAGATGATAGCATGCCCAAAACCATCATGGCTCCCTCTCTCTCTCTCACCTACCTACTAGTCAACCTTTACCCTAATCAACTTTAAACCAAACCATACCCTTAATTAAACTAATTAACCTAACCAAGTGGTTCAATCCACCATAGTCACCTAAGCATGGTTCAACCCTAAGCCATCATGAGTCCAAAACATGAAACAAGTGTAACAAGTGTAGACAATGTCATGTGCACATTTTTGCACAAAAAGCCAAAAATCCACTTAGCGATTTTTAATCGCGATTAACACCAAAATAACATATAATCCATCATAAAAACTGTAAAATTTCCTCAAAATGCCCAAATTTAGAATTTCTTTAATTTTCTCCAGAATTTTCACAGTTTATCGGCATTTAATTATACCGATTATTGAATATTCACTAAAATTTAATATTAAATTATGAAAATTCCAAAAAGTAATATTTTATTTTTTTGAAATGTTACAGTCTTCCCCCCTTAAAGAAATTCGGTCCCCGAATTTAAATTTTAAACCCCCAAATTCTAAAACATTTCAATAAAATGTCCAAACCAATGGGGCTCCGAAATCATCAATATATAAAAGGCATCATGGCGCAATACATGCGCACGAGTAACGAGCAGATAACTCGAAATCAAAACTCTGTCAAGCATCCCGCAATCATCGGAGTCAAGGTGAAATACAAATGCCAAATCCAAACAAAGCCGATATGCTATAAATCGGAACTATACGTGTAAATATATGAAGGAAATGCATGCCAAATTTCTTTAAAATCGATGTGCAATGCGTATAACACTGCACAGTGGCGGACGTCTCCATTAGAAAATAATCATATATGTATATATCTTTTGTTTAATATGCACGTCCCGCCGTTTTGAAAACAATTTAGAAGGGTTTTCCTCGTTTTAAACGTTTCGTGTCATATCAGACACGTATGTAAATAATGAGACTATAGCTCGCTTTTGGAAATTCCTTTGAAATCTATTAATGCATGCAAAATATATCCAGGCACTGTCATCTGATCAGTCCTGCTCAGTACGAAAACACATAGCAAATATCATAAAAACGTACTGCTCCATAGAAATAAATCCAAAAGTGCATATGAAAACCCTGTGCGTCCGGTGCGCATGGAAATCAAAATCCATACATGTGCCAAGCAGGTGCCCAAAACAACATCAAGGTGCAACAGTTGTGCACACAACATCGGTCATAGGCAACGTGCATGCCTGACCGCAAAATCAGGTGCATCTGACATGCACGAAAAATCCCGATTCAGTGCATCTGGTGTGCACCAAATCGCATCTCGTAACAGGCGCCCAACATGCGCTAAAAATCCAAATCCGGTGCATCCATCATGCATGAAATCATGAAATCCAATATCAAGTGCCGAACATGCGCAAAGATCCAATCAGGTGCATAAAGTGCATGAAACAATGTCGAGCATCACCCTCGACATCGAAATCCAGTGCATCCAAGTGCACAAAATACATGTCACTGCACTGCAAGCATATATAAACTATACAGAGTGCAGGAACCAAATCGTGTGCGTGCATACGCACAAAATCAACTCAAATGTCTAAACCATAAAATCACAACATGTGAAACCAAAGCATGAAAACGATATCAAGTGCAACGACTGTGCGAAAATCGTAAATCCTCAATCATCAAAATCAAATCATGCGAATAAATCACCCAAAACATCGAAATCTAGTATGGCGGAATAGTACCGCTCAAGCGCATCCTCCACGAATCTCGGGCCAACTGTCACGGTCACTAGTGGGACGTCTCGTCGATGATCATGAACTCTGGCCTACTGGTGCGCGTAACATGACCACTCCTGGGTCTAAGTCTTCTTGTGGTTTACCAATCTCTCAATCCATCGGCTCATCGGCCCTGTCAAGTGTGCTAACGGGGACGATTCTGTTCTGGCACTTCTCTGGTCAACTCTCGATCAATCCTCACGACCACTCGTAAAGTAACATGTCACTGGCGTCGGCCTCCGGCTCTCTGAATGCACGTGACCCATCTGATCCTGGGTGTAAGTATCATTGCAGCAGTGTCCTGGAAGGAATCCTGCTCAAGGTCTCTTCCAAGTCTCATCCCTGCCAACTGTCCGGAAGTCATCGTCTTTTACCAAATCTGCTTCTTGCTGGAACGGCTGCATACTCATCGTGACTCCTTCTGGAAGGTATATCCAGTACAATGCCTCGGCATGCGCATCGCATCTCTGATGTCGGCGGAGTGGAACGTCATCACATCTAGATCTTGCACGAACCTCTTACTCCACTTTCCTCTAATATTGACTGCTTCGGACTCGTCTCGTCATGGCTGTATGGACTAAGCTCCAACGGCTATCCTCGTGTCTGGAGTCTTCTAAGAAATGCATCTCACCATCTAGTATCCGAATTAAGTCGAGCCATCCGATCGAGTCGTCAAAACCTCATAATCCCCCAAGAGCTCAACATCTTGGGTACAGTATGATAGTATCGAGTACATACCCCAGCATCGGTGGTCCAGCCGTAAAAGGGCAAACCCAAGCCTCACTAATGGCGCCGCAGAACTGCCGCAAAGCCTAAGGTTCAAAGGCTTTCATACGGTCATTAAGTCGAGTTAGGGTTTCATTCTTCTAGAGGGACCATAGAATTGCCTGCATGTCTTTCCGAATACTTTAAACTTGGAATAATAGGTTTCTAACATTCGATCGTCTCTGTCGACTCTCAACGTCTCCGTGTGAAGTCATCTCTAGCTGGAATCAATCTATCTGATGATCTCGCATCGGGGTAACGAACAAGCCACATGTCCTAGTCATTCATCCTCGGTGACTAGCGACCTTTTATCATCTCTTAGTACCACTTGTACTGCAATAGCTCTAACTTCTAGGGCGATATCTCGTCGTTCGCAACAATAACTGGCTCACTCGTTTGCACGCTGAACAGTGCCTCAATCATTATGAGTAAGCAATACACCAACGGTCATCAATATCTGGCTGGCCTCTGTCAGTGGCTCAATCCTCTGGTGCTGATCTGCATGCCCGAGTAATCTCATACAGCGATCCATCCAACGCTCGTGGCGCGAAAACACAATCAAGACACATCTCTGCAATCATGTGTCGCCAGGCTCACGCCCTGGTCAGTCCTCGTTCGTGACGAGCTCATGCTGACCGCAACTTTAGCCGTGGCTCTCCCTGCCCGTAATCGTGGCAGCAAACCCGTAACTGGTACCGATGAGGCTAGATCAGGAATGAATATGATACTGAAAAAGGAAATGTACATCCTAAGGCTCCTTAAGTGGAGTGGCGTGTCGTAAGTATGCCGCGGAACATACCAACGGTACGTCACTCTACTTTAGTCACCTATTCCATCAACCAAGGGTCATCCTATACTCCGAAGGTAAAACCTAACGCTCTGATACTAAATTTGTGACGACCTGAAATACGGAACATGACCGGCACTTAGACTACGAACGTCTCAAGGCGTACGTATGCTAAGTACGCCGAAACCCAGCAATCCAAACCAAGAGAAATAGTAGAGAATAGGAGGAACCATATCAAATCAACCTGTATGCAACATAATATACAACGCCTCAAGGTGAGGATCACAACAGAAAAGGAACTCAACCAGCCAGAAACCCAAAGAAATATAGCACGCGACTCTAAGGTCGAAAGAATAAACATCACTGGTCTCTATCTCAAATAAGTACAAGTTTTGGTTGATGGAAATTCTAGATACAACTGAAATATAATATACAAGGTACAATGATGGGTAAGATATAATAAACCCACCTACTAGCAAGTCACCCGAAAGGTACAGTGCCCGCAAAGCCGTAATGAAACCCGTACGGCAACACCTGCAAGAAACTGGGGCACAACGGGGGTGAGTTGCCAACTCGTAAGAAGAAAAAGATCTACGAACAGAAAATCGTATGTATGACGCAATCCTAGGTCATACGATCAATATATATAATCCTCAAATATATAACCAGCAATCTCTAACCATGGCTAGTGTAAATATCTAACCCAAGTGTAAACCCATGTGTCTGTGCCAGTGCATCAAGTGGCAATATATATCATATGAATGATGTATGAATGCATGAAACAGAATGCATGTACTGAAGAAAACTGCTTTCATGAATTTGTGAGACTTCTGTATTTTTAAAATAAGGTATCATCATGAAATCAGCATAAAACAGTGCCTAGCATCGGCACAAAACATAAATCTCAATATCTCGATATCTCTGTATCACAATCTCTGTACCTCAATATCTCAAATCTCAATGCCTCAATCATAATATCCAGGGCGCCGTCATTCCAGATCGGCCCCTACCATCCATCTCATGACTACGACGGTATCCTCCGGATATCCGACGTGTCGGGTAATATCACCGGTCGGTCGTGCTCCCCTGCCAGGCTCAGCGCCATCTCCTGCGATCTTCTTGCCCCGGGGTACCGCACCGGGCCCACCATGTACCCGAAACGGTTCGTCCGCCTCCTCGAATCGGGTCTCGAAATCCATCAGCAAAACTCATGGTGGACGACTCAAACATCATGGAAAAACCGCATTTATTTAAAAAGAGAGAAAGCAGTATATATATGTTTTGCGGTTTTCCTCCAAATCAAGAAAACATCATGGAAATCCGAATCATCAATAGTATGTAAACCATGAATATAAGCATGAGAATCCATGAATGCGGCATATAATGAACAACAGTATGCATGATGTGACAAGCAATAGCTACACTGTCAAGCTGGCATATAAGGAAAATGCACTAATATCATGTCACTAGTAGCTAACAAGCTAAATCAGGCAATAATATTCTCTAAGTGTACGTGACATGGCAATTACCGATGAAGATGTGTGTACGACAGCAAATAAGTGTATGTGGTGCATACGCATCATCGGTAATGGTGCTGGTGTCCTAGCAGCAGGATATCAATAATAGAATATGAATCACAACAGTATGCGATGCAGAGCAACAATAATAATATGCGGGTGCTAAAATAATGAACACCATGACCACTAAACTACATCTAATGTCATAAAAGTCACATAGCTACACCACTACAAGGCTGAGTTGAAGCTAGCAGTAGGTAAGGGAAACCGCCTAAACTCTGAGTCGATACATATAAATATACATATATAATCGGTGATCCCGCCTCGATCATATCACATCTGATACCATATCTCTATAATTGGTTATTCCCAAGTCAAGTAGGCAGATAAGACATAAAAATACAGCTCGTACATAAATCCGTCGTATGGTATCCCCAAATCTGGGTTCGGTCATTATCACATTTGTCATATCATTCATCTAGTATTCTCTTTATCAAGATCATCATCTGGGGTACTGACCTACGCCTAGTACAATACTAACATCATCACTATAATCAAGATCTAGCTACTGATCGACAGTCTAGTATGAATCGATATCATCATCATATATCATCACAAGGGTATACATCGCCCAAGGCGGCCTATCACAAATATCCTGTCATATCATATCATGTCATATCCTATCGTGTATCATAATCACATGTCGATCACTTAATATATTTGTCACCATTCCTATGGCATCATCATTCCCAAAATCCTCTAAAGTATCAAGACGTATCTAAATCATGAATTTTACCGTCATAACATGTCATATCACCGATATCATAATCTCAGATCAAACTCATCGACTCATATCAATCCCATGTATCATCCTCAAATCCGTATGTGAACACATAATCCCAAACCCATGTGACCACATATCTATATAGAATCCCATAACCACATGTGAAATAAGGATGTATGCAAGTATGTATATGTGTATATGTAAGTGTAGTGCACCCACTACCTAAGGTTTCGTAACCATGCACCAATCCAACACCAATATCCATCTTAAACATCAATAATAAATCCAAACAACATATAATAAATTGTTGGTATGTATACGCATCCGTATACATCACCACGGACTGCGGGGGTGCTATACGCCATCCACCCGACTTCTCCCCGTAGATATAAATCTACTCACCTAGTTATGTGTGCCGGTGCAGATGTCGCCGTTTGCATCTCCAACGCCTCGACGTCACGTGAGTACCTACAAGAATATCACACGCTAAAACTCATGAAAACCATGTCGGAAACCAAAATGGTCACACTACGCCCATAGGTAAAAACCTGTGACCTTGTGTGCAAAAACAGCCAATCACCACTGTCGTTGACGTCCAAACGCCACCCGACAGATACGAATCATCGAATATCAAAATCCATACGAAAACGAGTCGTAAATCATACGCCAACTCATGAAATTCGAGCCAGATTTTACCCTAACAGGAAACAGTCAAAACTAGACATACCGGGGGTCAATTTTACATGAAAAAAGGGCTGTGCATGCAAAACGAGGCAGTTTTACCCTGCTCTGGCCACAAATTGTGGCCAGGGGGATTAAATTTGCGGCCGTGACTTTGAGATGGTGGCTAGGGCTTTGGGTAGTGGTTCCAGGGTTCCTGCACAGCTCACTGGCAAGTCAATTTTTCTCTAGGAGGTCCCGGGTGAAAGCAGGTCTCAGAAAGGTCACAAAATCGACGAAAAATGCTAATTTACACCAAGTATAGCAAATCTGGTATTTGGGTGAAATTTGGAACAAATCTTGGTTAAACTGGTCTTAACAACACCTCGTAAGGCTATACCAACATTCCAAACCAACACTTGGTCAAGTCTCACTCAATTTCTCCTAACTAGCCCTAATCTTCAATATAACAGTAAACTATCAGCTAAACACTATAACTTGCAAGATAGGAATTTGGTTATGAGATTATACCTCAAGAGAAGTCTTAGGATGTAGGAGAAGAGAGGGAGGAAGTGGGGTGGTGCTGCTGAAGTGCTCCTGTAGCAGTAGCTGAAGCTGATGCTGCTGTTTGCTACCTCCATTTTGTTGTTGTTTTTCATATGAAGCATGTTGCTGGTGTTGTTGCTTGCAACCCTCTCTTTTTTTTTTCTTATGGCTGAGTTGCAGCAGTAGAAGTGTTGGGGTTGGTGTTGAGTGGTATGATGGTGTGGAGTTGTTGTTTTAAGTGGCTAATGGATTGGTATAGGGCTGATGCATCAGCTGCTGTTGCAGCAGGGATGATGTTCCTGATGCTGATGTGTAGCTGATGTGAGTGTGTAGGTGCTATAGTTATTGGGGGCTGTTATCAGATGGGGTTTTGAGCTGCTGATGCAGCTGCTGCTGCTGGTGTAGGGTGGTGTGACTTCTGAAGCAGCAGGTGTAGGGGGAGCTGAAGTAGCTGCTGATGTGAGGGATTTGGGGTGTAGGTTTTGGGCTAAGGTGCTAGGGTGGTGGCTGCAGTTGTTGAGGCTGATTATCAGTTGCTGATGTAGGCTGCTGATGTGGGCTGTTGCTGTTGCTGCAGTTTGTTTATTCCCTTTTTTTGTATGTGTGCAGATGCAAATTTGGTGGCTGAGGTGTGGGCTGAAGAAATGCTTCAGCAGCTGCTGCTGCTGGTTTCCTTAGGGGTGTGATGTGTGAGGGTGAGAGAGATGTGAGTGTTTGAGAGGCAAGCAAAAGTTTGAAATGAGATGAGTGGGAAAGAAACAATGGATTAAGGCACAACCTCAAGTTAACCCCCCTCACCCTTATATTTCCATTAGATGATAGCATGCCCAAAACCATCATAGCTCTCTCTCTCTCTCACCTACCTACTAGTCAACCTTTACCCTAATCAACCTTAAACCAAACCATACCCTTAATTAAACTAATTAACCTAACCAAGTGGTTCAATCCACCATAGTCACCTAAGCATGGTTCAACCCTAAGCCATCATGAGTCCAAAACATGAAACAAGTGTAACAAGTGTAGACAATGTCATGTGCACATTTTTGCACAAAAAGCCAAAAATCCACTTAGCGATTTTTAATCGCGATTAACACCAAAATAACATATAATCCATCATAAAAACTGTGAAATTTCCTCAAAATGCCCAAATTTAGAATTTCTTTAATTTTCTCCAGAATTTTCACCGTTTATCGGCATTTTATTACCCAGTATTGAATATTCACTAAAAATTAATATTAAATTATGAAAATTCCAAATAATAATATTTTATTTTTTTGAAATGTTACACCCTTGGCCTGTCTTTAAAATACTCACGATTTGTTACTTTTGAAATAAGTACGACTCGAGTCCTGTCTAACATCTACTAAGTAAACTACAAGTCTAAACTAACAGACTAATCGAAAGGGGTAAGGAAAACCACCTAAGTCTTAGTCGATATATATATATATATATATATATATATATATAGTAGTCGGTGATTCCGTCTCAATAGTATCACGTATGATACAATATATACTATGACATCCTCGAATCAAGAGTGCGGATCTATCATCATAATCATATAATGTACGGTAAATCGATCGTATGGCATCCCAAATCTTGGTACGGGTCAAACATCACATTTATCTCATTATTCATCTGGTATCCTTATCATCATATCTTGTATTAGGGGTACTGATCTAAAGTCTAGTACATACTGATACCATCTACAAATATATATGTGTGTGTATGAAGACACACCGCCTAAAGACCCGCTATAATATCATGTCGTATCTCATAATACGAACTATGTCTCATCACCGATCTCGTGGCATCATGCCCAATCACATCGACTCATCTCCAAGTATTATATACTATCCTCATCATCCATGTATATGTATACATATATATATAAACATATTAACATACCTATATGTATATATATATGTATATATCCCCATATACGCAAAAGTAAAACAATGTAAGCGTGTGTGTACGCGTGCGGGTGTAATCTTTACTCTAGGGTTCGCGACTAAGAGGCTAAACTAAGTTACTTCTAATTACACTAAAACTAACCCATGAACCCCTAAAACCTATCTTGATAATCATAAACGTTTCACATAACACATAGTATCGTATATATACAAGATATATCATAGGCTACACTAAGAACTGCGGGGGTGCTACACGCCATCCACCCGACTTCCCCCGTTGATATATATCTACTCACCTTTATCCTCGCTTGACGAAGTCGATGACGCCACACTCACCCTTGTTGTTCAAGGCCACTCAAGGGTACCTACATATATACACACAAGATATCGTAAACCGAAATCACGCACGAAAACCAAATCGGCACGAGTATCACACAGGTTAAAACCTATAGTTCACGCATGCAAGAATAATCAAACAACGCTCGTCGCTAATGTACAAACGTCAAACGACGGGACACAATATCAAATAAAAAATCCCAATTCATTAAAAACCTCAAAACGAAATCAGAAACTTTGAAAACTTGCTCCAGATTTTACCCTAGGTGAAATTAGCCAAATTTGCATATGTGGAGGGTCTAATTTACTGGACCAAGCACGAGCCCACAATTCCCTGCTCTGGCCGCAATTTGCGGCCAGAATGGATTTATTAGCGGCCATGGGTTGGGGTTTGGGTCTCGGGTCTTGGGTAATGCTTCTAGGTTGCCTCCTTGTATCACAGTATTTGCTAAATAATTTTCAGGTCACCCGGGTTATAGCAGATCACCAAAACACATCACCATTTCCACAAAATACGATATCGGGGATTTCTAAGTTTGCGAAATAGGGTTTAAGTCTATGGTTTATTCCAATATACCATCACTACAGGGGTTATATGGCCTCTACTAACCTCAATTACACAATCACAACTCAAGAATCCCACAAACCCCAACTTGGAATTTTCAAAGTTCACAAAACCACACAATATCGATTCAAAACTTAAATAGATGCTAAAAGAAATGAAATACTAATCTAATGGTGAAGGAAATAGCTCATTTGGCAACTCAAGAATTTTCTTAAGTTGCCCCAAGTCTTCAAAATCCAATTTTTCTTGGTCCAAAGTGTTTGTGGTGAGCTTGTGCATGTTTTTAATGAAGTAGATATGATGTTTTAATGTTGTTTTGGGGTTGTAGTGAGGAGTTTAGAGGAGGTGAAGAAGAGGGCTGCCATGGATGAAGGAGAGGGAGAGAAGATGAATGAAATGAGTGAAGAAAGAATGAGCCAAGACCAAGGTTGACCCCTTACCCTCTCTCTCATGCCCATACCTCCTTTGTTTATTCAAATTCATTTTCTTTTCTTTTGTTTTGTTTTGTTTTCATTTCTCTTCGCTCCTCATTTAAAACCAAACCAAAATGAAAAAGAAAAAGAAAAGACCATGGTAGGAAAAATGTAGAAATCTGTAATATGACATTGTGCATATCATGTGCACAAATACGGCTTAATGCACGATTAGTGATATTTAATCGCGATTAGCATAAAAATGGAATATAATTAATTATATAAAATCTAGGTATGCTCCATTCTTATAATTTCTTTCAAATTTAATAATTAACAAAATTTCCAAATATTTCCCAATTTATCGGTATTTAATTATACCGCATCATTAAGATATTCATAATATTTATTATTTTAATTATTTAATTTCTCAAAAATAATATTTTATTTTTTCTGAAATGTTACAATCTTCCCCCCTTAAAGAAATTCGGTCCCAGAATTTAAATTTAAACCCCTCAAATGCTAAAACATTTCAGTAAAAAGATCAAGTCGCCGAGGCTCCGAAATCATAAATATATAAAGCACATCGCAGCGCAATGCATGCACATGAAAAACGAGTATATAAACCAAATCATAACTCCGTCAAGCATCCCGCAATCATCGGAGTTATGGTGAAGGCACCAATGTCAAATCCAATACGAAAACCAACAAGATGTACGTCAAAACTATACATGTACACATCGTCGTAAACTCGTCAAAACATCTGAAAGAAATGCATGCCAAACCTTTCGTGTTGCTGTGCGATGCACGTATTACGGCACAGTGGCGGGAGTTTATTGTAAGAAAATAATTATATACATATACCCTTCGTTTAACATACATGTCCCGCCATTTTGGAAAATAATTTAGAAAGGTTTCCTTTGTTAAATGTCTCGTGTCATCTCGGACACGTAGGTAAATACTGAGAATATAGCTCATTTTTTGGAAATCCCTTCGATAACTATCAATGCATGCAAAAATATATTCAGGTACTGTCCTCGGACTAGTCCTGCTCAGCTACTATACCATATAGTAAGTATCATAAAATATACTGCTCCAAAAGAAATAAATCCCAAAATGTGCATAAGAATGCCTCGTGTGTCGGTGCGCACGGAAATCGAAATCCATAAGTGTGCCATACATGTGCATAGAAACAAAATCTAAGTGCAACGGGTGTGCACGAAAACACCTGTCAAGGGCATCAGTGTGTGCCTGACAACAATATCAGGTGCATCTGATATGCACGAAGAATCCTGATTTAGTGCATCTGGCGTGCACCAAAATCGCATCAAGCGCGACAAGTACGCGCAAGAATCCAAATCAAGTGCACAAGGTGCACGAAAACAAATATCGAGTATCACAATCAAAATCGACGGTATACAACACATTTCAATCCAAATCCAAATCGGGTATACCGTGGTATATAATCTCACAACCATGTACATCAGTGTGCACAAATCGAATCAAAATACTAAAAGTGCATGAAAACTATGCCAAAGCACAAGTCAAATCACATCCATACTATAGGTATGAAATCAAAATCAGCATCACGAATCACATCAAATCGAAGTCAAGTGCAACTGTGGTGCACAAAATCTCAATCAAGCAAATAAATCGCCCAAAATACCGAAATCAAGGATGGCGGAAACAGCCCCGCTCTGGCACATCCTCTAAAGATCACTGGCCAACTGTCATGGTCACTCATAACATATCTCGTCGACGATGCCGAACTCTGGCCTACTGGGTGTGCGTAATATGACCGATCCTTGGTCCAAGTCTTCTCGAATTGTATTCTAGAAAGGTTCTGTCGAGGTCTCTCCCAAATCTCGTTTCTGCTGAACTGCCCGGAAGTCATCATCCTTTACTAAATCTGTTTCTTGTTCCGGAACGGCTGCATACTCATCACGACTCCTTCTGGAAGGTATTTCTATATGGAACGCCTCTGCATGCGTATCACATCTCTGATGTCAGCGGAGTAGAACGTCACCTCATCAAGATCTTGTACGAACTTCTTACTCCACATTTCTCTAATGTCGATTGATTCGGACCCGCCTCTTCGTAGCTGCATGGACTGCGCTCCAATGGCTATACTCGTATCTGGAGTCTCCCAAGCAATGTATCTCATCACATGATATCCGAATGACGTCGAACCTTTCGATCGATTTATCAAAGTCTCATAATCCCCCAAGAGCTCAACATCTTGAGTACAGTTTAATAGTATTCCAGTACATACCACAGTACCTGTGGACCAACCGTAGAAGGGCAAACCCAAGCCTTATTAATGGCACCGCGGAACTGCTGCAAACCATAAGGTTTCAAAACGTTCTCATGGCCATTATATCGAGTTAGGGTTTCATTCTTTTAGAGGGTCCATAGAATTACTTGCATGTTTTTTGAATACTTTAAACTTGGAAAAATGGGTTCTTGACATTTGATCGTTTTCTTTCGACTCCCAATGTACCTGCGTGAAGTCGTCTTTAGCTGGAGTCAATCAATCTGATGACCTCGCATCGGGGTAAGCAATGAATCACATGTCTTAGTCATTCCTCCTTGGGTGACTAGAGATCTTCTATCATATCTCTAAGTACAACTCGTGCGGCATTAGCTTCAAACATCTAGGGCGATATCTCGTTAGTCGTAGTAACAACTGAATCATTTGTCCGAACGCTGAACAGTGCCTCAATCATCAAATAATCGGTGCATTAACGATCATCACATTCTGGCCGGCCTCTAGCAGTGGCCCAATCCTCTGGTGCTGATCTGCATGTCCGAGAAATCTTGTAAAAGCGATCCATCAAACGCACATGGCGCGAAAACACAATAGGACGATACAACTATGCAATCGTGTGTCCCTGGAATCACGCCCCGGTCAGTCCTCGTCCGTGACGAGCTCGTGCTGACGCAACTCTAGCCGTAGCTCTCTCTGCCCGTGTAATCGCTGTTAGTGTATATGCCCTAGGGGCCATTATTGTATCATACTGGCTTGTATATTACTTAATGGAAGCTTGGGATATTCACAGTTTTATTAACAGTCTTGCTAAAAATGGTAGTATGCTACTTGGTTTATATCTATCTTAATATGTGTGTACGTATTGATAGAGTCCATAGGATCTTGCTTGACTACCAGCGTTATGATGGCAGTCACACTAGTGGGGGCTGGGTAGTCTACAAGAACATCCTTTTTCAGGTCCCTAGTCGTAGGATTATCGAGACAGGGCATCGATACTCCGGAGTAGACTAGTGTGTGCCCTTCTCATCCCAGTTGGGGAGATGGTCTGTCCCATAGCCATCAGTACGTCGTACTGGGGATAGTATACAGGTATTCATTGGGTTACGGGTACACCGGACAGGACTCGCAGGGAACTGTTGGTTGGTATTATACTCGTCCTCAGTTAACAGTTCCCAGGTGACATGAGTACAGCATAATCCATAGACTTGACACAGCTGCTTCGCCTCGAGTGTGTTCCAACTATTCTTAGATTTCTACCCTACCACGGCTCAAAGGAGTCGTGCAAACAGGTAGCAGTTGGGTGCAGTTCCGAAGCACTTAGAGGCAGTGACGGTTAGACAGGATTCGTCTCTCCCGGTATTGGGAGTTGATATCGCGCTGTGTCTGGAGAGCCATTACGCAAAGTCCCAGGCCAGGGCAAGCGAGATTTACTGGTAGGTTTTCCAGTAGTTTCTCAAGGTGTAATGGGCTTCGCTCCGACACGACTTATACCGCTTTTAGGGGACTGACGCTTGCCTCCTCCTAGGCCCGATATGCGATAGTGCTAGACGAACAGACCGGACTGTACGGAGATTGTCACATCAGGCTCAGTAGGTGTTCGGATGGGTTTCCTCATCGGCCTTCTTATCGACATCTACCCGGGGACCGTTACGTACAGCTAGTGCCGCTTGCGGTCTGTGGTTAAACCCACTGCCAGCGTAGTAGTCGAGTCTTTAGAGTCCCATACAGAGAGTTTCCCTGCTTCGGGCGAAACGATATAGAGGTCGTATGGTTTTACGATAGGGTTCGGACACATACGTGTTTTTACGCACGTACGATGTTCGGACAGTTTTTACTAGCGGGCTTTGGTTTAAGCCAAATTCTTGTATCGGATTATTTGATTTATACAGTCTAAAGTATTTCCGTGTTTTCACGGATAGGAGGGGCGTTCTCGTAATTTGTCGAGAAGCTTCTAGAAGTTTGATGTGTTGGAGGCTAAGGTGGCATTTGTATTAATTGGCTTAATGAGTCAAGGTGTGATTCATCCATGGAGTTAATGATGCATTTATGATTTAAATGACCCATGAGATGAATCACTATGTGAGTTAATGAAGCATGATGACATATTATTATTTTGTTATTCATTTAATAATATCATATGCTTCATATATTCACAAATGAATCATTATTCCAAAAAGGATTCTCACTCTCACCTTCTCTCTCCTCAAGCTCTCTCTCTTCAAACCCTAACTCTAACCTCTCATGTGTTGAGATCAAGAGTTAGCAAGACTTATTAATCCATAATCCTACTCTATATCCCCTAGGTTGCTTTGATTAGTACTTTTAGTAACCTAGTTACCTCAAGTTAGAGGTCAAGCTTGGAGTAGTAGCTCTCGGGTGGATCTTCTATCATAAAGAGGAGGCCGACGAGGAGGTGGTCATCGAGAACAAGAAGGACTTGGTTCATTAGGTATAATCTTCTTTCATAATAGCTAATCCCTCCTATGATATTGTTAGTTAGGGTTTGGCAAAGATCCGTAAGTTAGTCGATGTTTGTTTTAAACAAAATGATTGTTTTACCTATTCCGCCTCCCCGCAACTCGTGGGGTGTCTAACGTCGACTTACAGTGGTACCAGAGCCTCGCTAAACCATAACTAACTTGTTAGCAAAGTCGTTAGAAATTCGATCGTGAAACGAACCGGAAAAATCATCATTTTCACATAGTTTCTGTCGATTTTAAAACGGGGTCTAAAAATTTTTCAGGGACCCTTAAAATTACAAGCAGAAAATATAAGAATACTGGAGAAATTTAGGTTCCTGACTCAGCCCAAAGGCCGCGGAACCGCGGCAGATCCAAGCGATCCGCCGCGGATCCGCGGCCGAGTTGAAGCCGAGTCACCCCAATATTCCCCAGTAACTCTTCTGTGTTAATTTTGGTATTTCTGGGATATTTTGTTTCTGCTCAAGTCTCAGGTGCACAGAAAAGGTTTTGGAGTAGAATCATTTGCGTTTACTCGATCGAAATTCTACGATGTTTGGCTAATTAGATTATATCTGTGATTTGTATAATATGTTCGTAAACCTCCCCTAACTGCTAGTATGTCGGTTATCAGGGGGTTGCACATTTCTGTAATGTTTTTATTGTTTGTGTTTATGGACTTGTTGGATTGTCGTGTATGGATAGCCGAGGATGTGAGACGAGCGTTTCTTTCAATCAAATGTAATTTGTAAATTGTTGTAATATTCTTTTGCGGGGCACATCCAAGTTGCGGTTGTAGCCACCGTTGCATTATTTCATTTACTGATTTTTGCTCCTAGGATAGACCCAAGGTGGGGTGCACAAACTACCGGGTACTTTGAAGTGTTTAGTGGCCTACTCACGTTGTTGAAGGAGACCGCTTCACTTCGGGTACTTGACGGGTAGTTTGCCGTACCCGTAGGGGTCTAGGGTGGGGTTTTGGCTATTCATCATGACTGTGTAATCCGTTTTTCTTTGCAGGCTCAAAATGAATGCGGATTCGTAGAAAATCCAATATGTTCATCTGTGTTCTGGAATGCCTATTATTGCGTCAGACGAATGTACAATATCTATATATGATAGCTATTAGACGTCATTTATGTTTTACACCCGTGCTAACCCAGCCCCGCCTGTCGTTAGTTAAGTAACCTAACGGGTGATGACAGGGCCCAGTGGCGAATGCGGATGGCATAAGAGAACATTGTGTTTTCGTTGTTTTCTACAATGATAGGTTAATGATGGGACGCATTATATTAATGCAAAGAAAATAAACCAAAGTTGAATCATTCGAACAGTTTAAAAGAAACCACTCGGTTATTTTTAAAATAGAAGATATTTTTAATTGCGGAGCTTTAGCCACTCCTTTTAAAAGCTATCAGGTTCCTTCGATCGTATCAAGTTCACTACGTTCACGGTTTCGCCAAAACCATTCATAGCCCTCCGTCATTTCATTTGGGTATTCAGTAGTATTCAAGCTATGTATTTTGACCTAATGCTAAGGCATAGTGTTTGGTAGCTGCTGGGTATTCATTTGTTGCATAGATAGATGAGTTAGTTTGGGACAGTCGTATTACCATTTGGTCCACGTCAGGGGTATGTACGGATGGGTTCAAATTAACAAGATAATGATGGGTAGAACTTGACATGTGACTTATGACATTTTGACCAAACTCCAAGGTCATAAGAGCATGGGGCAAAAATTTATATCGGGAATTTCTAAAGAAACTGAAATTTGCAAAGAGATGCATACCATTTGGAGTTTGATGAATGTTGGTAGGATTCCTTCAGCATTATCACACGATGATATTTGGATACCGATCCTACTATGAGTATCCGCTACTCATCAGGAGATTCGTCACTTAAACGATCAATACTATAAACCAAGTAGGTGTCGAGAAAGGTGTCAGCGGGGCTACGCCCCCAGAGAAAAGTGGTTATTTAATTAAGGAACTTCGCGAAAGTGTTGGAAAACCTCCCTCGAAGTACTGACACCGGCCTGGCTGAACGGTTAAGCAAGTATTGTACGGTGAGAATAGTCCTGGCTAGTTCTTCCTTTTTGGTTTGAGGAGGGATTCGAGAAACAGTGGGAGCCATCCAGTTTAGATAAACTAAAAACCACTCTAAACTTGCAAGAGTATCATGCTAAAGTGTTCCCTCTCTCTCCTAATTGCAGTGACCCAGAACATGACTGGCCTTAAGTTACTATTAGAGAAAAATATACTGACAGGGCCAAACTATAAAGATTGGCTGCGGAATGTCAAAATGGCTTTGACTTATGACAAATTGGGGTATGTCCTTACCACTAAGGCACCTACTATCCCTGGTCCAAAATCCAGTATTGCGGATAAGGAAATCCACAAGACCTGGGAGTTAGATTGCGCGAAGGCCAAGTGCATCGTGCTTGCCTATATGAATAATGAACATCAGAAGAGGCACGAGGATATGGATCTTGAATCCATATTTCTCCATACAAAGGATCTGTATAGGGAGCAATCTCGTATAGCAAGATACGAGATCTCGAAGAACTTGTTTCAGTCGAGGTTGGCCGTTGGATCGTCTGTAGGAGAACATGTCCTAAATATGATTGGCTATATAGAAGAGCTCGCAGACCTCGGGACGACTTTAGAGAACGAGCTCTATACAGACTTGATTCTTCAGTCCCTTCCTTCCACCTATGCCCAGTTTATTATGGATTTCAACATTCAAAGAAAAGAAGTTGAACTTCCAGAACTCCTTAACATGTTGAGGAGTGCAGAGGGCACCTTGCAGAAGGCAAGGGAAATACCCGCTATGCTTGTTCGCGGTGCTTCTTCTTCCAGGTCTAAGGCTAGGGCCAAAGGAAGGAAGATGAAGGCCGCTACCAAATTAAGAGGTGGTGTTAGTAAGGTGGGAGCTAAGGGAAAGACAAAGAATGCAGTACCAGTAGTGGCAAAGGACGAGTGCTTCCACTGTCATAGGAAAGGGCACTGGAAGAAATATTGCAAAGCTTGGAATGCCAAGAACCAGGAACCGAAGCAAGCTGTGGTTTCGACTTCAGGTGTGTTTGTAATTGAAAATTGTCTGTCGATCAACTCTACTTCCTGGGTATTGGATACCGGATCAGGATCTCATATATGCAATTCATTGCAGGCACTGAGAAACCGTAGAGTGCTGAAGGTTGGTGATATGACCCTCCAGGTTGCTAACAGAGCTAGCATGGGTGCTGTGTCCGTAGGGGATTATCACCTTGGATTGACGAGTGGACATATTTTGGTTTTGCATAACTATTTTTGTGTACCCAGTTTAACGTGTAATATCATATCGGTTTCGTTGTTATCAAAAGAAGGTTATGATTTCATGTTTATAAGCAATATTGTTAATATCCACCTTAATCATGGTTTGATTGGGTCCGGTACACTAGATAACGGTATATATGTCTTAAACCAATTACAGATTTTCAATGTCCAGAACATACTAAAAATAAAGTCTCCAGATATAAATAAGGCTTTCTTATGGCATTGTAGACTAGGTCACAACAATGAGACAAGGTTAACTAAGTTACATAGAGAAGGATATTTGGATCCGTTCGAATATCAATCTTATGCCACTTATCAATCATGTCTCAAAGGAAAGATGACAAAGACTCCATTCACTGGACATGGAGTAAGAGCGAGCGAGCTCTTAGGACTCATACACACGATGTATGTGGTCCAATGTCTACACATGCAAGAGGTGGTTTTTCCTATTTCATTACTTTTACGGATGATTACTCTAGGTACGGATTCGTTTTCTTAATGAAACATAAATCCGAGGCTTTTGAGAAATTCCAAGAATATAAGAATGAAGTAGAAAACCAAATCAGCAAAAGTATCAAGACACTGAGATCTGATCGAGGTGGTGAATACTTAAGTGCCGAGTTCCTAGGTTACCTAAAAGAGAAAGGAATTCTCTCTCAGCTTACTCCTCCATACACTCCACAACATAACGGTGTATCGGAGAGACGGAATCAAACCCTATTGGATATGGTATGTTCCATGATGAGTAATGCTGAGTTACCGCGATCTTTCTGGGGTTATGCGCTAGAATCAGCAGCATATCTTCTGAATAGGGCTCCTACCAAAACTGTGCCTACCACGCCATATCAGATGTGGAGTGGGAAGAAACCCTATCTTCAGTATCTAAAGATATGGGGATGTCCAGCTTTTGTTAAAAAGCAGCATGCGGACAAACTCGAGGCACGATCAGTACTGTGTAAGTTTGTGGGATATCCAAAGAACTCCAGGGGGTATTTCTTCTATTATGCAGAGGAACAAAAGGTTTTTGTTTCTCGTAATACGCATTTTCTAGAACATCAGTTTTTAGAAAAGGAAACAAGTGAGAGCGCAATAGAACTGGAAGAAATTCCAGAACCACAAACTACTACTGAAAGTTTGGTAGAACCAGTAGTTCAAGAAGAACGGGACATTCCCGCACTCCTCCGTAGAAGTAGTAGGCCGTCTCATCCGCCTGAGAGATACTACGGTTTTCTCATAAATGGGGATAGAGAGGATTGCGTCATTGATGATGATGAACCTACTAGCTTCCAGCAGGCCATCCAGAGCGGCGACTCGGTAAGATGGCTAGATGCATTGCGGACCGAAATGGAGTCCATGTACACCAACGAAGTATGGACTTTGGACTTTGCACCAGGTGGGGTAAAACCTATAGGATGCAAATGGATCTTCAAGAAAAAGATTGGTGTAGATGGACAGGTAGAAACCTATAAGGCTAGACTTGTTGCAAAGGGTTTTCGTCAAAGACCTGGTTTGGACTATGACGAAACCTTTTCTCCAGTGGCTATGCTCAAATCCATTCGGGTCCTTTGTAACACTTTGATATTTCGTTGGAATGTTTTTAGTGATATTTAGCAATTGAGTGTGTTATCTTATACGTGTGCATAGGATTATTAGTTATTTTAGTCGGGTTACTAATTATATTTAGTCGTGTTAGCAAATTGGAAAATTTTGTTAGTATACACATGCACACTTAGCACTTTTTTTGTGACTTTGGTTAAAAGTGTATCATGTTAACCCTTTTTCTTTTCTTGCATGGTTTTACTTATCCCACCCATTTAAGCAAGTCAAAACCTTTTTTTTTAATGCAAATTCAAATAGAAATGAAGGTATGGTGGTTAGGTATGGGATTTGACTTTGTTTGACCTTTGCTTCTCTCTCTTTTCTCTCTCTTTTCCTCACTTCTGAGCTCCAGCAGAAAGAGAAGCAGCAACAACACCATTTTCTCCATTTCTCTCTTCTCTTTTCATTTCTCATTAAACCCCCATTCACACCCTACTCAAAACAACACTTTTCCTTCACAAACCATAGACAAAAAATGAGCTTTTGGGGTGTTTGGTGGTGGATCTGCACTTGAGGGAAAAAGCAGGGATTTTTGGTGTTTCTTAAGGTGTTTTGAAGGTATTAACTCACCCTTAACACCCCTTTTAGATAACTTGTAGTATTTCTAGCAAAATACCACTTTTTATGCACGTTTTGTGCTTTATAAAGGGATTTAGTGAGGTTGTGAAAAAAATTAACTTTTTATGGCTTGATTAGCTTGGTAATGTGATATTAGTGTGGTTTTGGACTTGGGTTTGTTTCAGATTTCACAAAAATACCCTAAAGTATCATTTTTGTGCAAAGTGTGACTTTTAGCTTAAAATTGGGTTCTGTTGAAACTGCTACTACCCGGGGTGTTTCAGAATAAAATTGTAATTACTGGGATATACACAGTATGTATGGAGTGCACACACCAAACCCGGGAGCCCAACCCCTTACCCAGGCCGCCGAAAAACTCATTCTGGCCGCAATTTGCGGCCAGATGAGAGAATATTGGGTTGGGGTTTTGGTGGTTGGTGTCTGCTGGTATTTGGAGTGTGTTGGTATATTTATTTTTATAAAACTCTTTCTGTATCAAAATCTGGGACCTATTACCCTATTTTCCATATTTTAAATCTCCGCGACACACGTGATACATGTATGATTTTAGGTTGTGCTGCGTATCGCGACGCGTCAGGTTAGCTTCAGGAGCGTGATCACACATTTTAGCGTATCGCGCACACGCGCGCTTGGTTTGCAACGCGGGGTTCTAGTTTGACCTTAATATTTCATTTTTGGTAGATTTGAGCTTATGTGTGTTATATGGTGTAAATCTAGGTTCGCAGGCGAATGGGACGGACGCTGCGAAGAAGGGGAAACAAGTCGTCGGCTATACTTAGCGCGAGACTTCGGTGAGTAGATTTAACATCTATGCATGGCGTTCTACGTCAGGGCTGATAGGACCTTATAGCTACATTTCCATACATTGACAGTTTATGTTGCACGAGCACTACCCTGCATGTTACACACACACACCGTTAGAATTGCCATGATATTCATACTTGATGCATATATCACATCGGATCATTATGCTGTAGTTCATCTTTTATGTGACTTGACATGATATTCATACTTGATGCACATATCACATCACATTTACTTGCGTATTGGTTGGGATTACATGTGATTTCTGGATTTGGGAACCGTGGCCATTTCAAATATGTAATCATTTAAAAACCCAGTTCCCTTGATATGATATTTCGGTGCGCCCACCATGTGTTTTCTCGGTGCTAGAGTGGCATATATATATATATATATATTGAGAGAGGGCTGACCCGGACTGACGGATGCCCGATATATTGAGAGAGGGCTGACCCAGACTGACGGATGCCCGATATATTGAGAGAGGGCTGACCCGGACTGACGGATGCCCGATATATTGAGAGAGGGCTGACCCGGACTGACGGATTCCCGATATATTGAGAGAGGGCTGACCTGGACTGGCGGATGCCCGATAGAGGAGGATTTGCTTGTCGATGCTAGACACGAGTATTTATGTTATTTGGGTGCCGATGTTGGGCACTCGTGATTCTCAGGGATGTACAGGATTTGAGGGTTGATGGGAGTGCCGGCGTCTAGGTTGTTGGGATTTGCGGTGTATATATATATAATTATTCCGCATTGACATTCCGTGTAGATGTTATATTCCCATGCTCAGCATTCATTATTGCATCTCATCCTGTAGTTATATCGCTTGATAGAGGACTTGCATGATTATTGTACATACTGCTTACCTCGCATTGATATCATCTGCTGGCATATGATAGAGTAGCGCAGTACGTGTATGCTCGCGATTACCTTTATGTGTTATTTCTATTCACGAGTTGACAACTCACCCCCGTTGTGCCACAGTGTTTGCAGGTTACCCTTCGGAGTAGTCGCGGCAGGCTGCGTTTTGCGTCTTTTGACACAGATACCCCCATAGTTGGTGTACTAGCTCTTTTGCTGATAGGTGGGTTTTGTGCGGTATATGTTTATCTTTCAGTTATGTACATTGTTGTATCTCGTATTCTCCATCTACCATGTATATATTTGACTTAGAGACTGTGTGAGGACGATGATGTATATTATTGGTTTTCTGGTGTCGAGCTCGTTGTGAGCCGACTGTACTTGCAGTTTATTCTATCTGTGATGTTCCCACTTGTGGATCTTGATCTTCGCTACGGCGTCGTATATTGCTATCTTGGTGATTGACATAGAATTCTTAACATGTAATAAATGTGTTCATTTAAAACTTAAAACACTCTATACTTTTACTGGTTTGATTTCTGGGTTTTTGGTTGACTTAGTCGCGTTACGCCTGTAGACGTTACGTGGTTAAGTGCCGGTCACGGGCCACACTTTGGGTCGTGACAAAGTTGGTATCAGAGCGTAGGTTTTACCTTTCGGAGTGTAGGATGACCCTGGTATGATGGAGTAGGTAGCTGCAGCAGGGTAACATAGCGTGTGTATGTTCCGCGGCATACTCACGACACGGTACTCCGCCTACGCGACCTTAGGACTTATGATTTAAATTCCTTCTTGAGTCTTTGCATTCTTGCGATTCGATTTCCGTATCCTTATCGAATCCTATTGTTCCTTTCAGCCATTATGCCGCCAAAGACTACGAGGGCGCAGAGAGCGGCCGCGAGGGCCGAGATTCGAGTTGACTCATCCGAGACGAGGACTGATCCGGGTAGTACACTGGTTGTGCCTATGCAGGCTGTTCCTGCCGTGACAGATCAGATTGCTATGTTAGGGGCTGGTGTGCAGGAGATGCGCCAGACGATGGGATCCAGTATGCAGGAGATGCGCCAGATGATGGGATCTCTAGTTGAGACACTTCGAGCTCAGCGACCAGAGGTAGTTCCACCCGTTGTAGAAACCGCGGTGGTACCCACAGTGCAGGAAGTTGCACCTGCGACTACAGAGGTTATCACAGTATCGCTGTCAAAGTTTATGAGGCTGAAGCCTCCAGTTTTCACAGGCACCGATACAGCCGGAGACCCACAGTCTTTCATTGATAGGATGGCTCGGATATGCCGTTCCCTTAGATGCGCAAATGTGAGATAGGTTGAGTTCGCGAGCTTTCGCCTGGAACGTCTCGCGCAGAAATGGTGCGAATCAGTTGAGAAGGGTAGAGCAGCAGGTCTTCCTCTTATGACCTAGACCGAGTTTGTGGCGCTATTCCTTGCCCGTTTTCTTCCTCAGAGTGTTAGGGATGCCCGAGCACGCAGATTCGAGTCCTTGCGCCAGATGCCAGAGATGTCAGTTGCAGAGTACGATGTGCTGTTTACCGAGCTATCAGTTTATGCTCTGTACCTAGTGGCTACTGAGGAGTTGCGAGTCAAGAGATTTGTCCGAGGCTTTCTTACACCACTGTTTCTGGCGATCAGCGCACAGCATTACGAGACATATGCAGCAGCTGTAGACGCAGCCCTAGTGGTCGAGGAGCGCCTTGCTGAGACTTCGACAATTCCGGAGCCGAAGAGGGTTCGTGCGGATACATCAGTGCAGAGACAGCCTTTTCGGCGCCGTGATAGACGTATTGCAGGCAGCAGAGAGTCAGGGCGGGGCCAGTTATTCAGTTCCTATCCCCAGGAGGGTCAGCGGTCATCGTCGGGATGTTTTCGCTGCGGGAGTTCTTATCATCGTGTACGAGATTGTCCTGAGTTACCCCGGAGGGAGGTAGCAGCACCACACGTCACACTACCACCTTCATCACCCGAGACGGCATTGCCTATAGTACCTACTGTTACTCCGCGTCAGACGCATGCATAGGGAGGTCGTGGTCGCGGAGGATTTGTTCATAGAGGACGAGGTGACCGAGGCAGAGGACAGCCAGCTGCCGGCAGAGGACAGCCAGTCACAGGTGGAGGGCAGGCATGAGTTTTTGCCTTGACGCGTCAGGACGCGCAGGCGTCCAATGCGGTAGTCTCAGGTATCCTTCCAGTATGTTCGGTTGATGCACACGTATTATTCGATCCCGGGTCCACGCACTCGTACGTATCCACACACTTTGTGCCGAGTTTGGATAGAGAGTCCGGTTTGCTTGACCAGCCGCTTGTTGTGACTGCTCCTGTGGGAGAGTCGTTTGTTGCTAGGCACGCGTTCCGATCCTGTACCGTCCGTATCGGCGAGAGAGAGTTGCCAGTCGATTTGATCCTTCTTGAGATGTTGGACTTCGACGTTCTTTTGGGCATGGATTGGTTAGCCACGTGCTATGGTTCTGTTGACTGCCGTGAGAAGACAGTTCGATTTTGTTTCCCCGGCGAGTCAGTTGTTGTTGTGTTGGGGGACCGTGGTGCCACCCCTCACAGTGTGATTTCTTCTTTTCGCGCTGGGCAGCTTTTGCGGAAGGGATGTCAGGGATTTCTCGCCTATGTTTGCGATACTGGAGCTACAGAGGTTCCGATGTATCAGGTTCCGGTTGTTAGCGAGTTCCCTGATGTGTTCCCTGACGAGCTTCCTGGGCTACCGCCCGAGCGCGACATTTCTTTCTGTATTGATTTGGTTCCTGGCGCGGGGCCTATTTCTATACCGCCTTATCGGATGGCCCCGGCGGAACTCCGAGAATTGAAGGGTCAGTTACAAGATTTGCTGGACAAGGGACTTATTCGACCCAGTGTTTCTCCTTGGGGTGCTCCAGTCCTGTTCGTCAAGAAGAAAGACGGCAGTTTGCGTCTGTGTATCGACTATCGCCAGCTGAACAGGGTTACAGTGCGGAAAAGATATCCTTTGCCGCGTATCGACGATTTGTTCGACTAGCTTCAGAGGGCAGGATACTTTTCGAGGATCGATTTGCGATCAGGCTATCATCAGCTGCGGGTTCGACAGGAGGACATTCGTAGGACAACTTTCCCTACACGCTACGGCCATTACGAATTTTTGGTGATGTCGTTCGGGCTCACCAATGTGCCAGTAGCATTCATGGATTTGATGAACCGTATTTTCCGGCCGTATCTTGATCTGTTCATCATTGTATTCATTGACGATATTCTGGTGTATTCTCGTAGTAGAGAGGAGCACGAGCAGCACCTGCGGATTACACTGCAGACCGTGAGAGATCATCAGCTTTTCGCCAAATTCTCCAAGTGTGCTTTCTGGTTGGACAGCGTAGACTTCTTGGGGCACGTGATTTCACGAGACGGTATATGTGTAGACCCGAGGAAGATCGAGGCCGTTCGGAGTTGGCCCAGACCCACATCAGTTACGGAGATTCGCAGCTTTTTAGGGCCGGCCGGCTATTACAGGCGATTTGTGCAGGATTTCTCTCGCATTGCTACACCTTTGACCGGGTTGACCCGGAAGGGAGTTCCTTTTGTTTGGACAGAGGAGTGTGAGCACAGTTTTCAGCAGTTGCGGGCTCTACTGACTACGGCGCCAGTATTATCTTTGCCTTCAGGGTCAGGTGGATTTGTGGTATATTGTGATGCTTCTCTAGTGGGGCTAGGGTGTGTTCTGATGCAGCATGACAGGGTGATCGCGTATGTTTCGCGACAATTGAAGAAACATGAACAGAACTATCCCACTCACGATTTGGAGATGGCTGCAGTGGTCTTTGCACTTAAGATCTGGCGACATTATCTGTATGAAGAGTCGTGCCAGATATTTACTGATCACAAGAGCTTAAAGTATATATTCCAGCAGCGAGATCTGAACCTTAGACAGCGCCGATGGATGGAGTTAGTGAAGGACTACGACTGCGAGATCTTGTACCACCCGGGCAGGGCTAATGTAGTGGCGGATGCCTTGAGCAGGAGGCCCGGGGGTAGTCTATCTTGCTTGAGCGCAGTACAGAGGCAGTCGTCGGTAGATTGGCAGATCTTATGCGATAGCCGGGTACAGTTCGATTTTACGCCGATCGGAGGACAGATTGCGCATGTTCGTGCACGCCCACAGTTGCTTGACCGTATACACGAGGCACAACACAGTGATGACCGTTGTTCAGAGATCAGGACGCAGATTGGACAGGGCAGATTTTCCGAGTTCGTGATCGATGATCAGGGGATACTACGATTTGGGACCAGATTGTGCATACCTGATGCCGAGGGACTGCGGCGTGAGATTCTCGAGGAGGCACATCGATCGGTGTATAGTGTTCATCCAGGTTCCACCAAGATGTACCACGATTTGAGAGATGTTTACTGGTGGGACGGGATGAAGAGGGACATCGCAGATTTTGTGCCGAGATGCTTGACTTGTCAACAAGTCAAGGCTGAGCATCAGAGTCCCGCGGGAGAGCTACAGCCGTTGCTCATTCCGGAGTGGAAATGGAAATAGATTTCGATGGACTTTATTGTGGGTCTACCCAGGACTACTCGAGGGTATGACTCCATCTGGGTGATCGTTGATCGTTTGACGAAAGCGGCTCACTTCCTACCGGTGAAGACGACTTTCGGATTTGCTCAATATTCCCAGATTTATATTGATGAGATTGTACGACTACACGGAGTTCCGACATGTATTGTGTCCGACAGAGGCACCCAGTTTACCAGCCGACTATGACAGAGGCTTCGGGAGGCTTTGGGCACCCGCTTGAGTTTCAGCACAGCATTTCATCTGCAGACCGATGGACAGTCAGAGCGGACTATTCAGACTCTCGAGGACATGCTCAGAGCGTGCGTATTAGACTTCGGAGGTAGCTGGGATCATCATTTGCCCCTAGTAGAGTTCTCCTATAACAACAGCTACCAGCAGACCATTCAGATGGCACCGTTTGAGGCTCTTTATGGGAGGAGATGTAGATCGCCCTCCTGTTGGACAGAGCTCAGTGAGAGCAGTATCTTAGGGCCGCAGATTGTGGAGGAGACGACCGCGAAGATCCAGTTGATTTGCGATAGGATGAGGGCAGCCCAGAGTAGGCAGAGATCTTATGCGGACCGTCATCGGCGCAGACTTGAGTTTTCTGTTATGTTTTCTTGAGGGTCTCCCCAATGAAAGGCGTGATGAGGTTTGGGAAGAAGAGGAAGCTTAGTCCCAGATATGTGGGCCCCTTCGAGATCCTCGAGCGTGTTGGTGCGGTTGCGTATCGATTAGCCCTTCCGCCCAGTTTTCCAGACGTGCACCCCGTATTTCACGTTTCGATGCTCCACAGATATCTTCATGATCCTTCGCATGCGATTCAGCACCCGATGATCCAGCTTGAGCGCGACCTTTCCTATGCAGAGTAGCCAGTGATGATCTTGGATCGACAAGTGAAGAAATTGAGGTCGAAAGAGATACCGTCCGTCAAGGTACTTTGGCGTGGCCAGAGTGGCGAGGAGGTCACTTGGGAGACCGAGAGCAAGATGAGGAGGAGGTATCCCCACCTTTTTGAAGGTACGTGAAGTTAGATTTTTTAAATTCGGAGACCGAATTTCTTTAAGGGGGGTAGATTGTAACACTTTGATATTTCGTTGGAATGTTTTTAGTGATATTTAGCAATTGAGCGTGTTATCTTATACGTGTGCATAGGATTATTAGTTATTTTAGTCGGGTTACTAATTATATTTAGTCGTGTTAGCAAATTGGAAAATTTTGTTAGTATACACATGCACACTTAGCACTTTTTTTGTGACTTTGGTTAAAAGTGTATCATGTTAACCCCTTTTCTTTTCTTGCATGGTTTTACTTATCCCACCCATTTAAGCAAGTCAAAACCTTTTTTTTTAAATGCAAATTCAAATAGAAATGAAGGTATGGTGGTTAGGTATGGGATTTGACTTTGTTTGACCTTTGCTTCTCTCTCTTTTCTCTCTCTTTCCCTCACTTCTGAGCTCCAGCAGAAAGAGAAGCAGCAACAACACCATTATCTCCATTTCTCTCTTCTCTTTTCATTTCTCATTAAACCCCCATTCACACCCTACTCAAAACAACACTTTTCCTTCACAAACCATAGACAAAAAATGAGCTTTTGGGGTGTTTGGTGGTGGATCTGCACTTGAGGGAAAAAGCAGGGATTTTTGGTGTTTCTTAAGGTGTTTTGAAGGTATTAACTCACCCTTAACACCCCTTTTAGATAACTTGTAGTATTTCTAGCAAAATACCACTTTTTATGCATGTTTTGTGCTTTATAAAGGGATTTAGTGAGGTTGTGATAAAAATTAACTTTTTTATGGCTTAATTAGCTTGGAAATGTGATATTAGTGTGGTTTTGGACTTGGGTTTGTTTCAGATTTCACAAAAATACCCTAAAGTATCATTTTAGTGCAAAGTGTGACTTTTAGCTTGAAATTGGGTTCTGTTGAAACTGCTACTACCCGAGGTGTTTCAGAATAAAATTGTAATTACTGGGATATACACAGTATGTATGGAGTGCACACACCAAACCCGGGAGCCCAACCCCCTACCCAGGCCGCCGAAAAACTCATTCTGGCCGCAATTTGCGGCCAGATGAGAGAATCTTGGGTTGGGATTTTGGTGGTTGGTGTCTGCTGGTATTTGGAGTGTGTTGGTATATTTATTTTTATAAAACTCTTTCTGTATCAAAATCTAGGACCTATTACCCTATTTTCCGTATTTTAAATCTCCGCGACACACCTGATACGTGTGTGATTTTGGGTTGTGCTGTGTATCGCGACGCGTCAGGTTAGCTTCAGGAGCGTGATCACACATTTTAGCGTATCGCGCACACGCGCACTTGGTTTGCAACGCGGGGTTTTAGTTTGACCTTAAAATTTCGTTTTCGGTAGATTTGAGCTTATGTGTGTTATATGGTGTAAATCTAGGTTTGCAGGCGAGTGGGACAGACGCTGCGAAGAAGGGGAAACAAGTCGTCGGCTACACTTAGCGCGAGACTTCGGTGAGTAGATTTAACATCTACGGGGATATCGCCCGCATGGCGTTCTACGTCAGGGCTGATAGGACCTTATAGCTACATTTCCATACATTGACAGTTCATGTTGCACGAGCACTACCCTGCATGTTACACACACACCGTTAGAATTGCCATGATAATCATACTTGATGCATATATCACATCGGATCATTATGCTGTAGTTCATCTTTTATGTGACTTGACATGATATCCATACTTGATGCACATATCACATCACATTTACTTGCATATTGGTTGGGATTACATGTGATTTCTGGATTTGGGAACCGTGGCCATTTCAAATATGTAATCATTTAAAAACCCGGTTCCCTTGATATGATATTTCGGTGCGCCCACCATGTGTTTTCTCGGTGCTAGAGTGGCATATATATATATATATATATATATATATATATATATATATATATATATATATATTGAGAGAGGGCTGACCCGGACTGACGGATGCCCGATATATTGAGAGAGGGCTGACCCGGACTGACGGATGCCCGATATATTGAGATTTGAGAGAGGGCTGACCCGGACTGACGGATGCCCGATAGAGGAGGATTTGCGTGTCGATGCTAGACACGAGTATTTTTGTTATTTGGGTGCCGATGTTGGGCACTCGTGATTCTCAGGGATGTACAGGATTTGAGGGTTGATGGGAGTGCCGGTGTCTGGGTTGTTGGGATTTGCGGTGCTTATATATATAATTATTCCACCTTGACATTCCGTGTAGATGTTATATTCCCATGCTCAGCATTCATTATTGCATCTCATCCTATAGTTATATCGCCTGATAGAGGACTTGCATGATTATTGTACATACTGCTTACCTCGCATTGATATCATCTGCTGGCATATGATAGAGTAGCGCAGTACGTGCATGCTCGCGATTACCTTTATATGTTATTTCTATTCACGAGTTGGCAACTCACCCCCGTTGTGCCACAGTGTTTGCAGGTTGCCCTTCGGAGTTGTCGCGGCAGGCTGCGTTTTCCGTCCTTTGACACAGATACCCCCATAGTTGGTGTACTAGCTCTTTTGCTGATAGGTGGGTTTTGTGCGGTATATGTTTATCTTTCAGTTATGTACATTGTTGTATCTAGTATTCTCCATCTACCATATATGTATTTGACTTAAAGACAGTGTGAGGACGATGATGTATATTATTGGTTTTCTGGTGTCGAGCTCGTTGTGAGCCGACTGTACTTGCAGTTTATTCTATCTGTGATGTTCCCACTTATGGATCTTGATCTTCGCTACGGCGTCGTATATAGCTATCTTGGTGATTGTTTACTTAGAATTCTTAACATGTAATAAATGTGTTCATTTAAAACTTAAAACACTCTATACTTTTACTGGTTTGATTTCTGGGTTTTCGGTTCACTTAGTCGCGTTACGCCTGTAGACGTTACGTGGTTAAGTGTCGGTCACGGGCCACACTTTGGGTCGTGACATCCTTCTTGCTATTGCCGCCTTCCATGATTATGAGATCTGGCAGATGGACGTAAAGAAGGCTTTTCTAAATGGTAATTTGGAAAAGTCCGTCTATATGGATCAGCCAGAAGGCTTCAATCAGAGTGGGAGCAGCGGGAAAGTGTGCAAGTTGCTTAAGTCCATTTATGGACTAAAGCAGGAATCGCGGAGTTAGAACATCTGTTTTGATGAAACGGTCAATGAATATGACTTTATCAAAAATCCAGATGAACCATGTATATATAGTAAAATTGTAGCAAGAACTGTCGTATTCCTCGTCTTGTACGTGGATGACATTCTATTAATAGGAAAATGGCATTCCTATGTAACAATCTGTCAAAGGATTCTTGTCACACTGGTTCTCCATGAAAGACCTGGGTGATGCCTCTTACATTCTGGGGATCCGGATCTATCGTGATAGATCCAAGAGGATGTTGGGACTTTCGCCGTCCCGGTATATCAACACTATACTGAAAAGATTCAGTATGGAAGATTCTAAGCGCGGTAGTTTACCGACTTGTCACGGAATCACCCTCTCCAAAGAGATGTCTCCCAAGACTGATTTGGAAAAGGATCGCATGTCTATTATACCCTACACTTCTGCGGTAGGCTCTATAATATATGCGATGTTGTGCACCAGACCAGATGTAGCTTACGCACTGAGCGTGGTAAGCAGGTATCAGTCAGACCCAGGGGAGAAGCACTGGATAGCAGTAAAGAACATTCTCAAGTACCTGAGAAGAACTAAGGAGATGTTCTTGGTTTACGGCGGAAAATACCTCAAGATCGAGGCCTTTGCTGATTCCAGCTTCCAGAGTGATAAGGATGACTCCAAGTCCATGTCAGGTTATGTCTTTACCCTCAATGGAGTGGCGGTGTGCTGGAAGAGTTCCAAGCTGGACACCGTTGCTGACTCGACGATGGAAGCGGAGTATATTGCTGCTTGTGATGCTGCAAAAGAAGCGGTCTGGATGAAGAAGTTCCTAACAGAATTTCAGGTGGTTCCTACCATTGTTGATCTAATACAGCTGTATTGCGACAACAACGGAGCTATAGCTTTAGCGAAGGAACCCAGGTCCCATCAGAAGTCCAGACACATCTTAAGGCGGTATCACCTGATCAGGGAGATCATAGATCGACAGGAGATCGAGATCCGGAGAGTACCTACAGAGGAGAACACTGCTGATCCATTCACTAAGGCCTTACCTCAGATTCAGTTCGAAAGGCTACTCGAGATGATCGGTCTTCGATATGCCAGTACATGGCCCTAGTGCAAGTGGGAGATTGTTAGTGTATATGCCCTAAGGGCCATTATTGTATCATATTGGCATGTATATTACTTAATGGAAGCTTGGGATATTCACAGTTATATTAACAGTCTTGCTAAAAATGGTAGTATGCTACTTGGTTTATATCTATCTTAATATGTGTGTACGTATTGATAGAGCCCTTTGGATCTTGCTTGACTACCAGCGTTGTGATGGCAGTCACACTAGTGGGGGCTGGGTAGTCTACAAGCACATCCTTTTTTAGGTCCCTAGTCGTAGGATTATCGAGACAGGGCATCGATACTCCGGAGTAGACCAGTGTGTATGCTTCTCATCCCAGTTAGGGAGATGTTCTATCCCACAACCATCAGTATGTCGTACTAGAGATAGTATACGGGTGTTCGTTGGGTTACGGGTACACCGGATAGGACTCTCAGGGAACTGTTGGTTGGTATTATACCCGTCGTCAGTTAACAGTTCCCAGGTGACATGAGTACAGTATAGTCCGCAGACTTGACAGTGCTGCTTCGCCTCGAGTGTATTCCCACTGTTCTTAGATTGCTACCCTACCACGGCTCAAAGGAGTCGTGTAAACAGGTAGCAGTTGGGTGCAGTCCCGAAGCACTTAGAGGCAATGGCGGTTAGACAAGATTCGTCTCTCCCGATATTGCGATTTGATTTCGCGCTGTGTCTGGAGAGCCATTACGCAAAGTCTCTGGCCAGGTAAAGCGAGATTTACTGGTAGGTTTTACAGTAGTTTCTCAAGGTGTAATGGGCTTCGCTCCGACACGACTTATACCGCTTTTAGGGGACTGACGCTTACCGCCCCCTAGGCCCGATATACGATAGTCCTAGACGAACAGACCGGACTGTACGGAGATTGTCACATCAGGCTCAGTAGGAGTTCAGATGGGTTTCCTCATCGGCCTTCTTATCGACATCTACCTGGGGACCGTTACGTACAGCTAGTGTCGCTTGCGGTCTGTGGTTAAACCCACTGCCAGCGTAGTAGTCGAGTCTTTAGAGTCCCACACAGAGAGTTTCCCTGCTTCGGGTGAAACGATATAGAGGTCATATGGTTTTACGATAGGGTTCGGACACATACGTGTTTTTACGCACATACGATGTTCGGACACTTTTTACTAGCGGGCTTTGGTTTAAGCCAGATTTTAGTATCGGATTATTGGATTTATACAGTCTAAAGTATTTCCGTGTTTTCACGGTTAGGAGGGGTATTCTCGTAATTTGTCAAGAAGCTTCTAGAAGTTTGATGAGTTGGAGGCTAAGGTGGCATTTGCATTAATTGGTTTAATGAGTCATGGTATGATTCATCTATGGAGTTAATGATGTATTTATGATTTAAATGACTCATGAGATGAATCACTATGTGAGTTAATGAAGCATGATGACATATTATTATTTTGTTATTCATTTAATAATATCATATGCTTCATATATTCACAAATGAATCATTATTCCAAAAAGGATTCTCACTCTCACCTTCTCTCTCCTCAAGCTCTCTCTCTTCAAACCCTAACCCTAACCTCTCATGTGTTGAGATCAAGGGTTAGCAAGACTTATTAATCCCTAATCCGACTCTATATCCCCTAGGTTGCTTTGATTAGCACTTTTAGTAATCTAGTTACCTCAAGTTAGAGGTCAAGCTTAGAGTAGTAGCTCTCGGGTGGATCTTCTATCACAAAGAGGAGGCCGACGAGGAGGTGGTCATCGAGAACAAGAAGGACTTGGTTCATTAGATATAATCTTCTTTCATAATAGCTAATCCCTCCTATGATGTTGTTAGTTAGGGTTTGGCAAAGATCCGTATGTTAGTCGATGTTTGTTTTAAACAAAATGATTGTTTTACCTATTCTGCCTCCCCGCAACTCGTGGGGTGTCTAACATCGGCTTACAATCGCGGTAGCAAAACCATAAACCGATATCAATGAGGATAGATCACAGGAATGAATATAATAATGTGCAAGGAAATGTACATCCTAAGGCTTCTTAAGCGGAGTAGCGTATCGTAAGTATGCCGCGGAACATACACACGGTCCGTCACTAAGTCACCTACTCCATCAACAAAGGTCAACCTACGCGACGAAAGTTCGGGTCTAATACCCCCTTGACCAAGTCTAAGTTCCGTAAGGTCAAGCCTAGGTTCTGAATATATATACGCCCTAGACTCCGCATAGTCAAACATAGACTCGAACCAAGGTTAACCTAGCGCTCTGATACCAACTTTGTCACGAGCCAAAATGGCACGTGACTGACACTTGAATCATATGAAGTCTATAGGACCCCATCTAATTCAAGTAAGCCAAAAACCCAGAAATCCAAACCATGTGAAAGAAGAAAATGAAGGAAAACTTTTTTAAAAGTTTGCATGTAATCACTTTGAAAAAGCCGTAGTAAACATTTTTAAAACATCATATCTTTTCCGAAAATTTCGGCAAAGTTTCCTTTGTAAATACTGGCCCCAAATGGGTACAAACATGCATAATATAAATAAAGACATCCCCAAGCGGGAGCTAGCTCTTCGCCAATTGACGGTCACAACCACACAGCAATATAATATACAACGCCGAAGGGCGAGGATCAAAACTCAAAAGGAAACTCAAAATCATCAAGAAACGATAATAATACAACGCGCGACTCTAAGGTCGAAAGAATATTCAACTGGTCTTCTATGGTTATAAAATATACAAGTCTGGTTGATGGAGTTACTAGATACAACAATGTAAATAAAATATAAGGGTGGTCATGATGCGAGTGAACCCACCTACCAAAGCAATCACCCGGAATGAAGTAATGTGCCAGCAAAGCCGCCAAGGAAAACCTGTACGGCAAAATCTGCAAGAAACTGTGGCACAACGGGGGTGAGTTGCCAACTCGTGAGTAGAAAATATCACCGAGCAGAAATCATATGTATGACTCAATCCTAGGTCATACGATAGTATTCATAAAATAAATAACCTGAAACATCTGAAAACTAGCCAGGGTAAACATCTATACATAAGTGTAATATCAAGTGCTCGTGTCAGTGCCTCAGATAGCAACATATCAAATATGATGTATGGATGCAATATAATGAAAACAGAACGCATCATGAATGAGAAAATTGTTTTCTTAATTTAGTGCGATTTCTGTATATATATAAATCGAGGTATCATCAATGAAATCAACATAGAATCGGTGTCAAGCGTCGAAACAAAACATATATCCCAATATCTTAATATCTCAGGCTTCGGCAATCCGGACTGGCCCGTATCCTCGAATCTCAATATCTAGGGCTCCGGCTATCCGGACTGGCCCATATCATCAAATCTCAAAATCTCAGGCTCCGGCAAAGCGGACAGGCCTATACTCCGATTGGTATCCTCCGGATATCCGTCGAGTTACAATAAAATCACCGGTCAGTAGTGCTCCCCTGCCAGGCTCAACGCCATCATCTGCGACTATCTTGCCCCGGGATACCGTACCGGGTCCACTATTGTGACAATCCAAAATTTGGCCCGTAACCGGCACTTAAACTATGTAACGTCTATAGGCGTACGCAACTTAAGTAATCCGAAACCCAGAAATCTAAACCACCAAAAACTGGATCAACGGAGAAAAACATAGTTTAAAACATTTGGAAAATCACAAGTAAAATCTCTAACTCTAGTTTTTCTTTCTTGAAAATTTCGGCAGCACTTCCTTTGTAAAAACTAGCCCCGAAAACGGGTACAACATAGATAATATATAAAGCAACCCAAATGGGAGCAAATCACGCCCAACGGCGGAGACAACCACCACAAGTCATAAATACGACGCCGAAGCGAAGAATATAAAGGAAAAACTGCATAAAGAGGTAAAACTTTTCAACATAACCGGCTCCCACGAGCACGTCTCCCAAAGTCACCAAAAATAATAATACAACACCGAATCCTCACAACTCGTCTCTAAGTCATATACAAGAAGTGGTAGATGGAGAATACTAGATCCAACAAAAATATATACAATGTACAAACAGATAACCGCAAACCCACCTAAAAGCAAAGGCCTCACAGCCAAACGTAGCGATATCCGCAAAAGTAGAGATGATAAGATGCCCTGTCGTGGCTACTCAGAGGGTAAGCCCTGCAAAACACTTTAGCACAACGGAGGTGAGTTGCCAACTCGTGAATTGTAAATAACATAATACTGTAATCGCAAGTATGCATGAACAACGATTTATCTATCACTTGTAATCCGATAGCATAAGTATGACAAGTGAATATGCAACAATCATGTAAAGGTACATCATCAGGGTACTACAACTACATGAATCAATGCATAACAACATAATTCTGAGTGTGGGATGATATAATATAAAATCTCATGCAAAATCATCAGCATGGAAAAACACCAGTGTCCATCACTGACACATCAAATCCCAAATCTTCAGGCACCGCATCCTCAGATCGGCCCTCACATCCTGTAAGTCACACAGAACCTGAGTGTCTATCATCGACACCCGAAATATCATGAAAACATATACCTGTAATTATATATATATATATATATAAATGAGGATATCAACCACGTATGTCCACCGACGATACGTAAAAATCATGGAAACCTGAGTGTCAAACACCGACACTCGAAACGTCATGAAACCCGTGTCTAGAATCGACACGTAAATCCTCATAACTCAGGCGCTGTCACCACGACTGGCCCTGACGATATGTCATACATCACTTCGGTCGGTATCCCCACGATAACCGCCGAGTCCAAATAAAATCACCGGTAGGTACATGCCCACCTTCCAGGCTCATCGTCTGTACCACGAGCATCTTGCCGAGGGGAACCGTACCGCACCCCACCATGTACCCGCACACGGCCCACTCACTCCTCGCATCGGGTATATGTCACAATCTTAGAACCGAGAAATCTCATGGTGGTTGCATCAAATATCATATCAAGAGAAACCGGGTTTTTAAACAATACATAGTTTCTTGAAAATACCCCAACGGTTCTCAAATCCATAAATCACACGCAAATCTATATCTCAATGCGTAAAATCCATATAAAACTGATATTTGCAACATAAAATAACAATATGAGCATATAAAGGGAAAACCGTTATCTTAAATGAATCCAGCTTTAAAATATATCTTGCGGTTCCCAAAATCCTCCGAAAAACAAGTGCAGCATCATATGAAGTGTACATGTAAGTGTAGCAAGGTTTAAGTATCTACATGTATGCAAGTATGTATGATGCATTTCATAAGCGCAATGATCAACGACTCAATATCACATATCAAAACAATAGCATTTAGGATATATACAACTATAGCAAAAATATGCGGTGTACATGTTAGTATGTGTGCATGGTGTACATGTAACTGTAATCGAGTATGTGGGTGTACATGTCAGTATGTGTGCATGGTGTACAAGTAGCTATAATCAAATATGTGGGTGTACATGTCAATATGTATGCATGATGTACAAGTAGCTATAATCAAATATGTGGGTGTACATGTCAATATGTATGCTTGATTTACAAGTAGCTACAGTAGGGTACACATGAAATGGATTAAGGTTCACCACCTCAACTATCCCTGCCCAATGCTGTCACGTCCCGAGAGTACGGAACAAGACCGGCACTTAAACTACGAACGTCTCGAGGCGTACATAATCTAAATAAACCGAAACCCCAGAAATCCAAACCAAGAAAAGTAGTAGAGTGAAGGAAAACCAATTTAAAATCAAGTAGTTTTAATGGAATAAGCCGAGTTATGCGGTTTTAAAAAACATCAAGTATTTCCGGAAAATTTCGGCAGAGTCTCCTTTGTAAATACCGGCTCCCAAACGGGATACAACATGAATAGTATACGAAATCAATAAAAAAGGCATCCCCAAGCGGGAGCTAGCTCTTCGTCAAACGACGGTCACAACCACACAAGCAATATAATATACAACGCCAACGGCGAGGATCAAAATTCAAAAGGAAACTCAAAACCACAAGAAAACCACAGAAATATAACGCGTGACTCTAACGTCGAAGGAATAACATCACTGGTCTCTATCTCAAAATAAATACATGTTTGGTTGATGGAATTTCTAGATACAACAGAATAATGATATACAAGATATATAATGGGGGTACGATACAAGTAAACCCACCTACTAGCAAATCACCCGAAGGAGACTATGCCCGCAAACCGTAATGAAACCTGTACGGCAAACCTGCAAGAAACTGGGGCACAACGGTGGTGAGTTGCCAACTCGTGAATAGAAAAACATCTACGGAAAGAAATCGCATAAATAACGCAACCTAGGTCAATGATCATAATATATCCTCAAATATATGTATAACATGCAGCCTATAACAATGGCTAGGGTAATATCTAACCGAGTGTGATCTCATGTGCCCGTGTCAGTGCCTCAGGTAGCAATATATCATATGAATGAGGTATGAATGCATGGAACAGAATGCATGTACTGACGAAAACTGCTTTCATAAATCAGTGAGATTTCTATATTTTAAAAGTGAGGTACCATAAATGAAATCAGCATAAAACAGTGCCCAGCATCGACACAAAACAAGTGTCCAAATATCTCGATATCTCTATATCACAATCTCTGTACCTCAATATCTCAAAATCTCAATCACAATATCTAGGGCGCCGTCAATCCAGACCGGCTCCTACCATCCATCTCAAGACCACGACGGTATCCTCCGGATATCCGACGCGTCGGGTAATATCACCGGTCGGTAGTGCTCCTCTGCCGGGCTCAACGTCAACAACATATTCCTCTTACCCCGGGGTACCGCACCGGGCCCACCATGTACCCGAAACGGTTCCTCCACTCCTCAAATCGGGTCTCGAAATCCATCAGCAAACTCATGGTGGACGACTCATACATCATGGAAAAACCGCACTTTTTATTTTAAAAGAGAGAAAAGGTTTATTTATGTTTTTGCAGTTTTCCTCCAAATCCAGAAAATCTTATGGAAATCTGAATCCAAAACCTCAATAACACGTAAAATAGTGAATATATGCATGAGAATCCATGAATGTGGCATAACAATGAATAACAGTATGCATGAAGTAGCAGGTAATAACTACAATGTCTAAACTAACATATACGGCAAGTATACTAATATCATGTCTAAACTATTAGCTAACAGGCTATGTCAAGCAATAATATTTTCTAAGGTGTACGTGACATGGCAATTACCGATGAAGATGTGTGTGAGCCGGCAAGTAAGTGTACGTGGTACATACGCATCATCGGTAATGGTGCTGGTGTCCTAACAGCATGATATCAATAATGGAGTATGAAACATAATATAAGCATGCGATGCGAAGCGAACCACAATAATGAGCGGGAGCTGAATACTAGACGCAACTATAACTAATCTGCATTAATCTAATATAAGTCCTACAAATGGTGCCTTTTGAAATAACACGAATCATGGGGTTTTGAAAATAGGGGCTACGGTGTTTTTATGAAAAGATACGTCTTTTGAAATATCCGTAGGATCCCTTGGGCTGTCTTTTAAAATACCCACGATTCGTTAGTTTTTGAAATAGGTAAGAATCGAATCTAATCTAACAACTAAACTAAACTAAAGGGCTAAGCTAACAAGCTGGACTACAGGTAAGGAAACCGCCTAACATCTGAGTCGATACATATACATACCTGTATATATATTAGTCGGTGATCCCGCCTCAATAATATCATATCCGATACCATATCTATAATCAGACATCCCAAGTTAAGAGTGCAGATCAATCATCAAAATATAGCTCGTACGTAAATACGTCGTACGGCATCCCCAAATCTGGGTACGGGTTAATATCACATTCATCATACTATTCACCTGGTATCCTCTTTATCCAAGATCATAGTCTAGGGTATTGACCTATGTCTAGTACAATACTAATATCCTCAATATACTCATGATCTGACTACTGATCGACAATCTCGTACAAACCGATATCGTCAGCACATATCATCATCAAGGGTATACATCGCCCGATACGGCCTAATATCAATATCCTAGCATATCATGCCTCATATCACGATCACATGTCGACCATTTTATTTATAACACTATTCACCCGTATCGCCGCCCCAAGATCCGCTATAACACCAGGATGTACCTCAAGCACGAATCCTGCCATATCACCGATATCACAACCACAAAACAAATCTCAACGACTCAGCTCAATCCCAAGTATCATCCTCAAATCCCTATGTGAACACATAGTCCCATACCCATGTGAACACATAACTATAAAGAATCCCATGAGCACATATAAATAGGAATGTATGCAAGTATGTATGTGTGTATGTGTAGTGCAACACTACCCTAGGGTTCGCAACACTAAAATAATCCAACACACCAATATCCATCCTAAACATCGTTATTAATCCCTAATAACATATAATAATTGTTGGTGTGTATACGCATCCGTATACAGCACCACGGACTGCGGGGGTGCTATACGCCATCCACCCGACTTCTCTCCGTAGATATAAATCTACTCACCTGGTCCTCGCTCGCCGGTGCCGACGTCGCCACGTGCTTGCTTGTCGTCTCAAAGTCCACATGGGGGTACCTACATATCACAACGCATCGTATCGCATTAAAATCCGACTCATGACCAAAACGACACATGAATCCCACATAAGTCAAAACCTATGGTTGCTTTCACAAATCAACCCAAAAACCTTCGACGTCGGTGTACAAATGCTAGACCATCGAGAAAAACCCAAATACACTCATTTGCACATTCACGAACACTAATTTTAATATAAAATAGGTTAAAACTCAGAAAAACCCCAATTTCACTTAAAAGGTCATTTTTCCGAAAATCTAGCAAGCACAATTCGCCGTTTTTGTACAAAACATGATGTTTTAACAAAACTAATGGCCATAAGGCTCACTAACCATCTTAATTAAGTCATCCCAATGTTAATTAGATTTTAAACTTAATTCTTAATATCAATCTCAAAAATCTAGTTTGCAAACATAACCAATTTTTTACATTTTCATAGCAAAAATGCACAAACTACAATCTACCTTAGATTTGCATGATCTAAAGCATTAAACTATACTTAATAATGTTAATGAAGTCATGAAAAACCTAATTAGATTTTTAGTCTAACATTTGCAATTAATTTCCAAAACCTAGTTTGCATAAAATTCCAATTTTAACAATTACAAGCATCAATTAGTAAACTAGCAACTATGTTAGTTTTAGCATCACATTAACATGTTAATCTACTCATTTTAACCATGATTACATGATAAGAACCCTAATTGCAATTCAAAACCTTTTCTTGAATTTTCTAAATAAGCAAATAAACCTAATAAACACCTAATTAGCTTCACTTGAAGTATGATAGCAACAATTAAGTAACCAATCAATAAGCAACCCATGGGACAAGGATTTATACCTCACAAAACTTGTAGATCTACATGCACTTAGCCTCCCAAATTAGCTTCTATACCCTAAGATCCATGCTAGATGGGCTAAAGAATAATGGGTAAGTGTTGGATTTGGATTTTGGGATTTTTTTGATGGATTTTGAGGCAATTTTGAAGCATTTTTTGAAGAGGAATGAGAGGAGAAAAGGGGGAGGGGGCTGCTGCTGGAAGGGCCGGCCAAAATTCAGGTGGGGGAGAGGAGAGAGGGGGTGTGGTGTTAGGTATGGTGAGGGAAAAGTCCAAGTCAACAAAAGGTCAACTCTTTTATCCATTTTCTTTTCTTTTCTTTCTTTTCTTCTCTTTGAAATTCAAGTGGGGAAAAAGGGTGGGGGCTGCTGAATTCAGCCAAGGGGAGAAGTAAATGGGGGTGTGTGAGTGTGGGTATGGGTGTGGGGTGATGGAAAATGACAAATACAATACCCTAAACATCCATTTACACTAAAAAAAGCCTTTTTTCTTCAATAATTTCTAAACCGTTTAGGCAAACGATTTCGTTTCAAAAACCACATGATAAAATTTTATTTAAAGTTTTATGATGCACAAAATTTGTTTCAACTCATTCCAATCTGTAATTTTTCCCTAATTAAATATATTAGTGACGGCTTAAAATAATATTAAAATAATTAATTTCGGAAAAATTTTCAGAAAATTTGAAATTTCTCCAGTGGGTCAATAAACACCAAATACTAGCAATTACATAGCTAGAATATTTATATTTAATTTTATAATAAAGATATTTGTATTTTAACTTTTTACCGAAAACCCCCTTATTTTACCGTTTTTTCGAAATTTCACCGAAACGATTTTCAAAACGTTACAAATGCAATATCACGTATGTATGTGTCCACAGTATTTCATATGCATAATGGAATAAGAGTTACTACCTCAACTATCCCTATCCACTACCATATCACGTATGTAGGTGGTTTGTGCATATCATGGCAATTACTGACGATGTGGGTGTAGCATACAATTTAGTGCCCGTGCAACATGAATCGTCAGTAATGTGTTATATCTAAAGTTACAAGTCAAGATACAACAGATAATGCTATGCAATAACATTCATATGAAATTAACTAATATGCAATAACATGTAGCTATCATATCATATCCGCCCCGACGCATAACGCCATACGGGCGATTTCCCCGTAGATGTTAAATCTACTCACCGATGGTCTCGAGCTATGAAAATCCGACCACCTGCTTCCCCTTGTTCGCAGCGTCCGAAGTCCCCGCTTGCGATGCTATAATTTCACAAACACATAAACATTGCAAACATCTCAGAATCGACTAATATAACGTAAAACTACGCTTTAAACGACGCACCCACACTAAACTAACTCACGAGTGTCCGTCTAGTGCCTAACCTGCGTAACGATACCACAAAACCAATCTAAGAGCAGCAGCTGCACAAGATCACGATTCGTGTCGCAAAACGTAACACGCGGACTCAAAACACTAGATTATAGGTAAACGATTCCAGATTTTTCATACTGCAATTACTAAAAACGTAAACAGTACCAAACACCCCTAACTAAAAGTAGACAACTACCCAAAAAAACCCAACACTCCACACTCCTCCATGGCCGACGTCGCCAGAAATCCTGCCTTGGTTGCCGGCCCAGGCCGGTGGGGTGGTGCTTGGGTCTCAGGTGCTGTCTTAGGTTCACTAGGAGATCACTATAATCTTGTTTGGTCAATCACTAAAATTTCCAGGTCAAAGCAGATACAGAGGCTCTAAAAAGACACTAAAAACATGATATTTCACAAATCGATATTTAAAGTGCTCTACGCTACAACCAACGAGCTACACAACATAAAAACTCCTAATTATCAGTGTAGGGATTATACCTATCAACCTTGCTCACAAGATCCAAGCTTTCCTAGCTCCAAGTGATCCAAGATGCTAAAACTCAAGACTTGAAGTATTTTGTGATATATTTTGGGATTTTGGGGATTAATTTGCTTGGATTGATGCAAAAATGGAAGGGAAATGATCAAGAGCAGAAGGGGGAGGAAGGATCTCGGCCAAGTGAGGAAGGGGAGGGTTTGTGTGGAATTTCCTAGCTATTTCTCATCAATAAATGCACATAAATGCATTCACATGCACATGCATGCACCTCTTCCAATTCTTTTCTTTTTCTTTAAATTTTAATTCTAATTTCCAAACAAATATCTAGATACTAAGTGAAGGGTTTTGGGTTTACTCAAACATAATTGTTGAAAAGATCACTTAAGAGAAATTTCCCAAAATATGAATATCGCATTAAAATAATATTAAAATTGGGAAAAATTCTAATTGAACCAAAACGTCCCATATACCCCTAAAGCTTGCGCACTAGCTTTATTTTAGCTAAACTAGGTGCTGGCAAGTCTATATGGCTGTTTGATCACAGTCGGGTTAAAACGGAAAATACCGACAATTTAACCCTAAAACGGAAAAATTCGCATAACGATTTCTAAAATGTTACAATCTTCCCTCTTATAGAAATTCGGTCTACGAATTAAAATTAACTACTAAGCGTGCCTTCAAAGAGATGAGGGAATTTCTTCCGCATCTCACTCTCGGCCTCCCAAGTGATCTCCTCACTAGTAGGGCTATGCCAAAGAACCTTCACAGATGGCAAGACCTTTGACCGAAGTTTTTTCACCTGCCGATCCAAAATAACCACCGGCTGCTCGGTGAATGAAAGATCGCGCTCAAGCTGAACGGTCTCATGCTGAATCATGTGAGAAGGATCATGAAGGTATCTACGAAGTATCGACACATGGAAAACGGGGTGAACATCCGGAAAACTAGGCGGGAGCGCTAAACGATAAGCAACAGAACCCACTCGCTCAAGGATCTCGAAAGGACCAATAAATCTGGGACTGAGCTTCCCCCTCTTCCCAAATTGCATAACGCCTTTCATCGGAGAAATCCTCAGGAATACATGATCCTCCACTGCGAACTCAAGTCTGCGACGACGACGGTCAGCATACGACTTCTGTCTGCACTGGGCTGCTCTCATCCTGTCCTGAATCAGCTGGATATTTTCCATAGTCTCCTGAACTGGTTGGGGTCCCAATACTCTACTCTTACCGAGTTCGGTCCAACAGACTGGCGATCGACACTTCCTACCGTACAAAACCTCAAAAGGTGCCATCTGAATAGTCTCCTGAAAGCTGTTGTTGTAGGAGAACTCAATCAACGGAAAGTGACGATCCCAACTGCCACCAAAATCAAGCACACATGCATGGAGCATATCCTCCAGAGTATGTGTAGTCCGCTCCGACTGACCATCGGTCTGTGGATGAAAAGCGGTGCTAAAACTCAACCGAGTACCCAAAGCTTCCTGGAGCTTCTGCCAAAGACGGCTAGTGAACTGGGTGCCTCTATCGGATACTATGCATGTGGGAACACCATGCAAACGCACAATCTCATCTATATACAACTGAGCATACTGAGCATAACCAAAAGTGGTCTTCACTGGAAGGAAGTGAGCCGCTTTCGTCAACCGGTCAACAATTACCCAAATGGAGTCATGCCCTCTACTAGTCATGGGTAGACCCACAATGAAGTTCATTGAAATCTTCTCCCATTTCCACTCCGGAATGCGTAAAGGTTGCAACTCTCCAGCCGGTCTCTGATACTCAGCCTTGACTTGCTGACAAGTCAGGCACCTCGAAACGAAGTCCGAAAAGTCACGTTTCATCCCTTCCCACCAGTAAAAGTCTCTCAAGTCACGGTACATCTTGGTGAAACCTGGATGAACGCTAAAGTCCGACTGATGTTCCTGCTCTAGGATCTCGTGTCTCAACCCATCAGCATCTGGTACACACAAGCGAGTCCCGCATCGTAGCACATGTAAGTGCACGGCGGCGCCCCGGCCTCCATCCCGAGGCAAAAATGCGGAAGCGGTGATTTAATTTAACTTTTCAAACCGGCACCACCACGCACTATAAACCCGGATGGTGCCATTAAACTAGTCCTAGCTAACTAAAGAAGGGAAGAGAGATATACCGAGTGATCCGAGTCCTCCGGTCTTCTCGTCGTCGTCCCGATCTCCCGCGGAATCTCCGGTCTCCACCACGTCGCCGGAAGGGCACCACGTCGCCGGCTTCTTTTACGGGCTCCCACCTCTATACCGAGGCAACTCGGGCACAAAGTTGGCGAGTCGACGTACCCAAGAATTGCTGTAGAATAAGTGTGGATTACTATGTCTCTTTGGGGTTGTGGAGGTTGCCATTTGGTGGAAGAATGATATGAGCTTATGGAGATGGCACTTGTGGGATTTTACAAAGCCAAAAATCAAGAAAACCCCACCATAAGAATTTAGGACAGCCCCCCGCCCCCCCCATCACTTGGCCGGCCATGTATCTTGAGGGAATGAGGAGAGAGTGAATAATCAAGAGGGGAAAACTATCATCCAAAAGAGAGAGAGAAAAAAGGATATGATGATCAAGAATCATTTCAACAAAAACCTCACTCCAAAAAGCCCATCATCACTACACAAGTTAAGCAATCATGAACCATGGAAGGTCAAGGGATGGGGCTCCATCATGAAACCATCATGATACAAAAGTATGCAAAGACAACCCTCCAAATAGCTAATTTGCACAAATGCAAATAAGCCCTCCTCCACCAATCTTCGGCCAATGAAAGATACAAAGAAATATGGCCGAAACGGAAAGCAAACTGGCAACTCCAGAAAACTGGTCCCGTAATAAATTACAGGAAAACCCTGATACTGTGTATACACACCCGCATCTGTATTCCGACCGAATACAAATGTAATGAGACAAAATCTACACTGTGCAATACTAGGATTCGGCTTAAACCAAAGCCCGCTAGTATTATCCGTCCGATCATGATCCGTGCAATACCGCACGTATCTGATCGAACCCTGCCATATCTCCATACGGCCTCTACAGCGTTTCACCCGAAAACTTGAGCAACTGTCTGTGGGGGACTCTAAAGACTCGTCAATACTATGGCCGTGGATATAACCACTAGCACGTCAGAGGTATTAGCCATATGTGACGGGGTACCAGCTATTGACCAAAAAGGACGTCTGTGAGTGAGCTCATCCTGACACCCTACTGAGCCTGTCAGTGATAATATCCGCACAGTCCAGTCCGTTCGTCTATGAGCATCGCATGGCGGGCCTAGGGGGTTGGTAAAAGTCAGACCCCCAAAAGCGGTACAAGTCGTGTCGGAGTGTAGCCCAGAACACCCTGAGATACTACTGAAATACCTACCAGTAAATCTCCTGCCTCGGCCGAGGGCTTTGTGTAATGGCTCTCCTAGACACAGCGCGACCTCACCCCCAATTCCGGGAGAGACGAACCCCTGAAGATCCGCTCACTGTCTCCATGTGGCTCGGGACTGTACCCAACTAAAACCTGTTTGCACGTTTCCTTTGAGCGTGGTAGGGTAGTAATCAAAGTACAGTGGGAACTCACACGAGACAAATGACGATCCTCAGGTCGATGAACTAACCTGTACACATATCACCAGGGAACTGCCATCTGACGTCAGGTATAAGACCAACTAGCATGTTCCCGGTGAGTCCTGTCCGGTGTACTCATAACCCAATGAGCACTTGTATACATCTTAGGTGAACCAACTGACACCAGTGGCTTATGAGACCGGCCACCGCCCCTCGTTGGGGTCTCGACTGTATACACTAGTCTACTCTGGAGTATCGATGCCCTGTCTCGAAACTCCCACGACTAGGGACCTTTTAAGGATGTGCTTATAGACTACCAGCTCCCACGTATATGATCGCCCTCATACTGCTGGCAGTCAAGCATAAATCCTAGGGGCTCTATCAACATGTAATAGCGACCTGTCTGGTCACCTAAAGCAGTACACGATGATAAAGATAAACCAGATAGCATACTATCATCTCAAGTAAGACTGTCCTACTGGGACAGGTCCTCCCTCAATCATTGCAATGACGTGCCTGTGATCCAATAATTGACTATGAGGGCACTATCTCCAACAGCACACCCTGGTCATCAATCATGAACTCCGAAACTGTACCCTGTCGAACAAGCTCAAGAATCTTGGACAAACGGGCATCACTGGGTTGCGCCTCACAGATACGATCAAGTAGTAGTGGATGGGCACGGACATGACCAAACTGTCCCCCAGCGGAAGTGAACTCGAACTGCACTCTACCATCACACAAGAGCTGCCAATCTGCAGAAGACTGACGCTGAACTGCACTCAACTGGGACATGCTACCCCCGGGCCTATGACTCAAAGCATCAGCTACCACATTCGCCTTTCCCGGGTGATAAAGGATCTCAGAATCATAATCCTTCACTAGCTCCATCCAACGGCACTATCTCAGATTCAGATCCCGCTGCTGGAAGATGTACTTCAAGCTCTTGTGATCCGTGAAGATCTGACACGACTCTCCGTACAAGTAGTGTCTCCAAATCTTCAACGCAAAGACCACCGCGGCCATTTCAAGATCGTGAGTGGGGTAATTCTGCTCATGCTTCTTCAGCTGCCTAGAAGCATATGCAATCACTATATCATGCTGCATCAAAACACAGTCGAGCCCCACTCGAGAAGCATCACAGTAAACAACATAGCCGTCCGATCCAGAAGGTAAAGATAGAACTGGTGATGTCGTCAACCGAGTCTTCAACTGCTGAAAACTCTGCCCGCACGCATCAGTCCAAAGAAAAGGAACTCCCTTTCGGGTCAGTCCAGTCAGCAGTGCAGCAATACTCGAGAAATCCTGCACAAAACGGAGATAATAACCAGCTAAGCCTAAAAAGCTGAGGACCTGAGTCACCGATACAGGTCTGGGCCAAAGCTGTACAGCCTCGATCTTCCTCGGGTCCATAAGAATACCATCACCAGTCACCACATGACCCAGGAAGTCAACATTATCAAGCCAAAATGCGCACTTTGAGAATTTAGCATACAGCTGGTGCTCTCTCAATATGTGCAAAGCAATCCTCAAGTGCTGCTCATGCTCCTCACGACTCCTAGAGTACACCATTATGTCATCAATAAACACAATAATAAACTGGTCGAGGAACAGCCTGAAATCCGGTTCATCAGATCCATGAACGCTGCTGGCGCATTGGTGAGTCCGAACGATATCACCAAAAGCTCATAATAACCGTAGCGCGTACGAAATGCAGTCTTCGGAATGTCATCATTCCGAACCCGCAGCTGATGATAACCCGAACGCAAATCAATCTTAGAAAAATGTTTCGTACCCTGGAGCTGATCAAATAAATCGTCAATGCGAGGTAAATGATACCTATTTCGCACCGTAACTCGGTTCAATTGACAATAATCTACACACAGCCTCAAACTGCCGTCCTTCTTCTTGACGAACAGAACAGGAGCTCCCTACGGCGAAACACTCGGACGCACAAGTCCCATATCAAGCAACTCTTGCAATTGATCTTTAATCTCTCTAATCTCTGCCGGTGCCATCCGATAAGGCGGTATAGAAATAGGCTCCGTGCTAGGAATCAGATCAATGCAGAACTCAATATCGCGCTCTGGCGGCAACCCAGGTAACTCATCGGGAAAGACGTCGGGAAACTCTCGCACGGTAGGAACCTGGTCCAACGACTCCATTTTGGTTCCAGTATCATGAATGAAAGCTAAGAATCCCCGACATCCCTTCCTCAAGAGCCGATTACCGTACAGGACAGAAATTAAACTGTGAGGGGCGGCACCACGGTCCCCCTGCACAATAAACACTGACTTGCCGGGAAAACAAAACCTAACTGTCTTCTAGCGGTAGTCCACGGACGCGTACAAAGTAGCTAACCAGTCCATGCCCAACAGAACGTCGAAGTCTAACATCTCAAGAAGGATCAAGTCGACGGGCAAATCTCTGTCTCCTAAACGGACAGCACACGACCAGAACACGTGTCGTGCGACAAACGACTCTCCAACAGGAGTAGTCACAAAAAGTGGCTGATCTAGCAAACACGACTCTCGGCCTAACCGCGGCACGAAGTCCGTAGAAACATACGAATGCGTAGATCCCGGATCAAAACGAACAAGTGCATCATAAGAACATACAGAAAGGGTACCTGAAACCACCGCATTGGACGCCTGAGCGTCATGGTGAGTCAAGGCGAAAACCCGAGCCTGTCCTCTACCGGCTACTGGCTGTCCTCTGCCTTTGCCACCTCGCCCTCTCGGCACAAAACCACCGCGACCATGACCTCTCTGAGCAGGAGTCTGACGCGGTGCAACAACAGGAATAAGAGGCAACGCTCTCTGAGGCGGAGAAAGCGGCAAGGTAACCTGGGGTACTGCTGGCCCTCTCTGACACACCATTGTACAATCCCTCACTAGGTGCTGTAAGCTGCCACATCCAAAACACCCACATGTCGACAGCTGACCCTCCTGGGAAAAAGTACTGAACAACTGGCCAAGTCCCACGTCTCTACTACTTCCCGTGTCCGAACGACCTCTATCTCGGAATCTAAACCTCGGCCTCCTGGCTGCTATACCAGTACGAGCCCTCTTCGGTTCCGGAACAACCGATGACTCAGCTAGACGCTCCTCCACCAAGAGGGCTGCATCCACAGCTGCCGTATACGTGTCGCAATGCTGAATGCTGATGGCTAGGAACAACTTGGTAAGCAGGCCTCGAACAAACCTTTTCATCCTCATCTCCTCAGTCGCCATCAAGTACGGAGCATACACAGACAGCTTGGTAAACAGTACATCATAGTCAAACACCGTCATCTCCGGAGTCTGACGTAACGACTCAAATTTGCGTGCTCGCGCATCCCTGATGCTCGGTGGAAGAAAACGGGCGAGAAATTCTGTCACAAACTCAGCCCAGGTCATAGGAGCAAGACCTGCTGCTCTGCCCCTCTCCAAGGACTCACACCACTTCTGGGGCAGACCCTCCAGCCGAAAACTCGCAAACTCCACCCATCTCTCGTCGGAGCATCGGAGCGAATGACAAATCCTGTCCATCCGGTCGATAAACGACTGCGGATCCTCATTATTATCTGTGCCAGTGAACACCGGAGGCCTCAGCCTCATGAACTCGGTCAGTGACACGGTAATAACCTCCGGAGCTGTAACTGCGACTGCCGGAACAGTAGGTACCATCGTGGTCCCTGAAACGGGTGGAACAACTGTCTGCCCCTGCGCTTGAATGGCCTCTACTGAAGTCCTCATCATCTGGCGCAGGTTTTGCATACCAGCCCCAATCATAGCAATGTGCTCCGTTACGACAGGCATACCGCCCTGGTCAGTCCTCGCCTCAGACGAGTCAACTCTGACCCCGGCCCTCGCGGCCGCTCTCTGTGCCCTCGTAGTCTTCGGCGACATATAGGCTGGAAATTGAAACAAGATTCGATAAGGAAACAGGAATCGAATCACAAAGATGTATATCATCACTGAGGAATATCAATCAATAACTCCTAAGGTCACTTAGGCGGAGTACCATGTCGTAAGTATGCTACGGAACGTACACACGCTACGTCACTCTGCTTAAGCTATCTACTCCATCCTACCAAGGTCATCCTATACTCCGAAAGGTAAAAACCTGGCGCTCTGATACCAACTTTGTCATGACCCAAAATTTGGCCCGTAACTGACACTTAAACTACGTAACGTCTACAGGCGTATGCAACTTAAGTAAGCTGAAACCCAGAAATCTAAACCACCCAAAACTGGATCAACGGAGAAAAACATAGTTTAAAACTTTTTGAAAATCACAAGTAAAATCTCTAACTCAAGTTTTCTTTCTTGAAAATTTCGGCAGCACTTCCTTTGTAAAAACTAGCCCCGAAAATGGATACAACATAGATAATATATAAAGCATCCCAAACGGGAGCAAATCACGCCCAACGGCGGAGACAACCACCACAAGAAATAAATACGACGCCGAAGCGAAGAATATAAAGGAAAAACTGCATAAAGATGTAAAACTTTTATACATAACCGGCTCCCACGAGCACGGCTCCCAAAGTCACCAAAAATAATAATACAACACCGAATCCTCACAACTCATCTCTAAGTCATATACAAGAAGTGGTAGATGGAGAATACTATATCCAATAAAAATATATACAATGAACAAACAGATAACCGCAAACCCACCTAAAAGCAAAGGCTTCACAGCCAAACGTAGCGGTATCCGTAAAAGTAGAGATGATAAGATGCCCTACCATGACTACTCAGAGGCTAAGCCCTGCAAAACACTACGGCACAACGGGGGTGAGTTGCCAACTTGTGAATAGTAAATAACATCATACTGTAATCGCAAGTATGCACGAACAACGATTTATCTATCACATGTAATCCGATAGCATAAGTATGACAAGTGAATATGCAACAATCATGTAAAAGTACATCATCAGGGTACTACAACTACATGAATCAATGCATAACAACATAATCCTGAGTGTGGGATGATATAATATAAAATCTCATGCAAAATCATCAGCATGGAAAAACACCAGTGTCCATCACTGACACATAAAATCCTAAATCCTCAGGCACCGCATCCTCAGATTGACCCTCACATCCTGGAAGTCTCATAGAACCTGAGTGTCTGTCATCGACACCCGAAACATCATGAAAACATATACCTGCAAGTGTATGTGTGTGTGTGTGTGTGTGTGTGTATATATATATAAATGAGGATATCAACCACGCATGTCCACCGACGATACGTAAAAATCATGGAAACCTGAGTGTCAAACACCGACACTCGAAACGTCATGAAACCCGTGTCTAGCATCGACACGTAAATCCTCATAACTCAGGCGCTGTCACCACGACTGGACCTGACGATATGTCATACATCACTCCGGTCGGTATCCCCACGATAACCGCCGATTCCAAATAAAATCACCGGTAGGTACTTGCCCACCTTCCAGGCTCATCTTCTGTACCACGAGCATCTTGCCGAGGAGAACCGTACCGGGCCCCACCATGTACCCGCACACGGCCCACTCACTCCTCGCATCGGGTATATGTCACAATCTTAGAACCGAGAAATCTCATGGTGGTCACATCAAATATCATATTAAGAGAAACTGGGTTTTCAAACAATACATGGTTTCTTGAAAATATCCCCACGGTTCTCAAATCCATAAATCACACGCAAATCCATATCTCAATGTGTAAAATCCATTTAAAACTGATATATGCAACATAATAAAACAATATGAGCATATAAAGGGAAAACCGTTCTTTTAAATGAATCCAGCTTTAAAATATACCTTGCGATTTCCAAAATCCTCCGAAAAACAAGTGCAGCATCATATGAAGTGTACATGTAAGTTTAGCAAGGTTTAAGTATCTACATGTAAGCAAGTATATATGATGCATTTCATAAGCGCAATGATCAACGACTCAATATCACATATCAAAACAATACCACTTAGGATATATACAACTATAGAAAAAATATGCGGTGTACATGTCAGTATGTGTGCATGGTGTACATGTAACTGTAATCGAGTATGTGGGTGTACATGTCAGTATGTGTGCATGGTGTATAAGTAGCTATAATCAAATATGTAGGTGTAAATGTCAATATGTATGCATGATGTACAAGTAGCTATAATCAAATATGTGGGTGTACATGTCAATATGTATGCTTGATGTACAAGTAGCTATAGTAGGGTACACGTGAAATGGATTAAGGCTCACTACCTCAACTATCCCTGCCCAATGCAATATCACCTATGTATGTGTCCACAGTATTTCGTATGCACAATGGAATTAGAGTTACTACCTCAACTATCCCTATACACTACCATATCATGTATGTAGGTGGTTTGTGCGTGTCATAGCAATTACTGACGATGTGGGTGTAGCATACAATTTAGTGCTCGTGCAACATGAATCGTCAGTAATGTGTTATATCTAAAGGTACAAGTCAAGGTACAACAGATAATGCTATGCAATGACATTCATATGAAATTAACTAATATGCAATAACATGCAGCTATCATATCATATCTGCCCCGATGCATAATGCCATACGGGCGATTTCCCTGTAGATCTTAAATCTACTCACCGATGGTCTCGAGCTATGAAAATCCGACCACCTGCTTCCCCTTGTTCGCAGTGTCCGAAGACCCCTCTTGCGACGCTATAATTTCACAAACACATAAACAGAGCAAACATCTCAGAATCGACTAATATAACGTAAAACTACGCTTTAAACGATGTACTCATATTAAACTAACTCACGAGTGTCCGTCTAGTGGCTAACGTGCGTTACGGTACCACAAAACCAATCTAAGAGCAGCAGCTGCACAAGATCACAATTCGTATCGCAAAACGTAACACGCGGACTCAAAACACTAGATTATAGGTAAACAATTCCAGATTTTTCATACTGCAATTACTAAATAAGTAAACAGTACCAAACACCCCTAACCAACAGTAGACAACTACCCAAAAAAAACCAACACTCCACACTCCTCCATGGCCGACGTCGCCGGAAATCCTGCCTTGGTCGTCGGCCCAGGCCGGTGGGGTGGTGCTCAGGTCTCAGGTGGTGTCTTAGGTTCACTAGGAGATCACTATAATCTTGTTTGGTCAATCACTAAAATTTCCGGGTCACAGCAGATACAGAGGCTCTAAAAAGACACTAAAAACACGATATTTCACAAATCGATATTTAAAGTGTTCTACGCTACAACCAACGAGCTACACAACATAAAAACTCCTAATTATCAGTGTAGGGATTATACCTATCAACCTTGGCCACAAGATCCAAGCTTTCCTAACTTCAAGTGATCCAAGATGCTAAAACTCAAGACTTGAAGTATTTTGTGATATATTTTGGGATTTTGGGGATTTATTGGTTTGGATTGATGCAAAAATGGAAGGGAAATGATCAAGAGCAGAAGGGGGAGGAAGGATCTCGGCCAAGTGAGGAAGGGGAGGGTTTGTGTGGAATTTCGTAGCTATTTCTCATCAATAAATGCACATAAATGCATTCACATGCACAAGCATGCACCTCTTCTAATTCTTTTCTTTTTCTTTAAATTTTAATTCTAATTTCCAAACAAACATCTAGATACTATGTGAAAGGTTTTGGGTTTCCTCAAACTTAATTGTTGAAAAGATCACTTAAGAGAAATTTCCCAAAATGTGAATACCGCATTAAAATAATATTAAAATTGGGAAAAATTCTAATTGAACCAAAACGTCCCATATACCCCCAAAGCTTGCGCACTAGCTTTATTTTAGCTAAACTAGGTGCTGGCAAGTCTATATGGCCGTTTGATCACAGTCGGGTTAAAACGGAAAATACCAACAATTTAACCCTAAAACGGAAAAATTCGCATAACGATTTCTAAAACGTTACAACCATGCACCCACAGACGGTTCTTCCTCCTTCTCGAATCGGGTGTATGATATTGCTCAAGAGACGAGAAAACTCATGGTCGACATATCTCAAATCATATCATGAGAAAACCACACTATCTTTTGAAATAAAATGAGTTTATAAAGTCTTGCAGTCTCTCCAAATCCATAAATCAACTGGAAAATCCGAATCTCATAATCAAAAGTCAATAAACAGTGAATACTGGCATAAAGCCTCATGATTGAAACGATTTCGGATTGTGTCGGTAGAAAAATGTGTAGAAATCACAACCAAAAATATTTTGACCGCAATCAATAACGGTGTCGATTGTAGCGCGTTAGTAAGTGCGGATCGTCCACAGGGATAGTGTAATTGTTCGTGTTTAGAATTAGATGAGTTGAAACTTTAAAGAAAAGAAAACAAACAATTCATGATTTGTAAATTGATGTTCAAGAATTAGAAAAATCTAGTCTAAATCAAGAAACATTAAAAATCAAGAATTGAGAATTTGTGATGATTTCCAAATCAAATATCAAGAATCGAAGTGAGGCTCGTAGGAATCGATCGGATCTATAGATATGATGAAATCTAGCGATTACGTATTCTTATCCATCGATGAATTGATGCTAGATTGATGATGATCGACGAGAATTAGGGATTTCTAATGAAACTAGGGTTTCAACATCTATCCCTTGTTCCTTCGTCGATATCATTCATATTCTAGCCTCTAGTAAATTCAAGAATCGATCGTGGATCTCTAATTTCGAGCGATCACAATCAAGAAAGCATCGCAACGAAACTAGGTCGTTGATTCTTCAATTTGCTAGGGTTTACAAAACTCGTAGGACTTAAGGATCGTTTTAAGATTTGTTACATCATCATTCTATTGATCGTCTCGACTCCTTTATGAGCGGAGTTTTACTCAAACATCCCAACAAGAACTACAATCACAAATTGAGATCGAATCATGATGCAAGAATTTAAAGAAAGCAAGATTAAAGAATTTCACCTTTTATTTATATCAACAATTCCGTTACAAATCGCTCAAGAACTACAAGAGAAAGAACTCGATCGTCGATTTGGTTTCGCTCGTCTCCTTGAGTGGCGGATCGGCTTGGATCACTTGCTCGATTGAAGATCGGCTCCGCTCCTAAAAGGTTGAAGGCTTCTCGCTGGATTGGTACTCGGGATCTTGAATTTGACTTGGATTTTGAATTAGGGTTTGAGGCACAAGTTGTGTCACTCAACTTGTGTTAGAAATGGGGCAGAGAATGAGCAACCTTGAACCCTAGATCTAGGTTTCCTTTTATAAGCCTCATAACCCTAGATCTAGAATTCAAATTTCAAATTTCCCTCCAAAATGAACCACTTTTCCCTCCAAAATGAACTACCTCATTTGAATTTTCCCTCCAAAATGAACTAGCTCATTTGAATTTTCCCTCCAAAATGAGGTTGTTAGAAAGAATCTTCTAGAAGAAGTTTGTTGGAGGGAATATTCTAGAATGAGGTTGTTACAAGGAGGCTTTTAGAAGAAGGTTGTTATAAGGAGGCTTCTAGAAGAAGGTTGTTGGAGAGAGCCTTCTAGAAGAAGGTTGTTAGGCCGAGCCTTCTGGATGAAGCCACGTAGACAATCTGGAGTGTTCTGGAAGCTTTGTTAGTTACAGTAAGCACATGGGAGAAAACTGAAATGCTGACGTCATCAGAGAGCCGGAATGGCCTTTAGCCGCGGATCCGCAGCGCAATAAAGGCTTCAGTGCTTGGAATTTCAATGGTAATTCTTGGGCTGACTTATTGGCACTTTTATGATGTGTGGAATCTTTTTATTCTTTCTTAATTTCTGCCAGATCCCAAGTCTTGGACTTGGCGTATTTTTATCAGCTCTTTTCACAGTTTCGGCTCTTTTCCTGGAAATTCCTGCACAGATTCTCGAGACAAGTGTTGCGCTATACAAAGATGATGCGATGCCATGATAAACACTCAATTTCCCTCAGAAATGTCTGTTTTAATATATAACACAAGCTATTTGGTATTTTACATTCAATTTGCTAATATGTGCTATATTAATACCGAACACCTCTAGATGAGTGCAAATGGTAGGGAAATTGATGTGTTAAAAATGCAGTATTTTCGACTGATCAAATTCCCCCAAACTTATTTTCGGTCGTCTCGAGCGAACTGTTTTATTAAAAAGAGAAGGAGAAAATAAAGAAAGAGAAAAACTAACTAGCACACTTTTGTAGGCAACACGATTGCACTGAGCACGTGCAACAAGCCTTTAAACCTCTAGGTGTCCCTAGTAGGAGGAGTGTTGTCACCTGAGGGTTTTCAGCGGATTGCACCCACAAAATCCAATAATAAAAGGAAGTCCATGAAAATTACATTTAAAGAAAAGAATTATAAAAGAAAAGTCTTGAAAATTAGGGTTTCCAACTAAGCTAGCTTTTCGGTTGTCATGAGCCCTATTTTAATAGTCATGAAAAAATGTTAGAAATCACATAACCCCTTAATAAAATATCGTCTTTATTCTTCATTCCTATTTTTCTTCCAAACATCGATCATATAACCCTACGTGTGTGTAATATATATTCCTACACCCGGAGAATTCAATTTAAGCTATCATACTCTTGTCCATCTGCCTCAGTACTTTTTAATTAATGAATATTTAGATGAATTTCCTCACACACTTTCATGCGACCGTTAATACTTCTTGAGGTACTAACCGACCGATTACTCCTGTGTTTGCTTATTTGGTGTTTTTCCTCGTCTTGCACCATCTAAGGCTTAGCAGTGACTCCCAGACCAGTTGGCCTTAGCGCACTAGGTGAAGAGGCACCCTCGCTATATTTTTTTTATTGCTGCCTTGGCGATAACAAAACCAGTGTTCATTTTTCTCACCACTTTATATTTTATTAATATTTTATTTTATTTTTTTCTTCATACTTTGGCTTTTAGACAAGAGCATTTCAAGGTATCCTCTACTATCCCGAGTTTCAAGACGTGTGTAAGTGCGAATAATAGGGTGTCCACGTTCAAAATGTTTGGCTTCCAGAATAGGAACTATTTTCCAGACTTATTTTTATCCTCAGATTAATGACTTCCTTCATCTTACTAACCCTTGGGACAACGGCTCATAACTACTTATTACTAGTTCGTATAAGAAAACTTCTAATTTTCTTGGTTTTCTTAAATTTTTCCAATCTTTTGGATGTAATTTTTCACTATCTAATCTTTTATTATCTTATTTATGTACAAAAAAAAATTATATATATATTTTTAATTTTTTTTTGCTTTTTTATAGGTTTTCAAATGTTTTGTGCTTATGCAAAGTGATATGCAAATGATGCGAAAATAGGCACAAACCTCCCCCAAACTTATTTTCAACAGTGTCCTCACTGTTTCCATCAGCTAAATCTCGAAAAACCTGTAAGCTTGGGAGGAAATTTATTAATGGGGGCAAAATATTTAAGTCAAGATCCTCCCCCAAACTTATTTTTGGCTCAAAATTTTGTAAAAATTTTCTTTTCAAGAGCCAGATTATACCCCCCAAACTTGAGTTAAACAATGTTAATCTTTGAAAATCACAAGAGGGGGTCAAAAATCATTGGTCGATGCCAAGCTTAGCAAAGACCGAAGGTCAACACCAACCATTCGAAATTTTATCAATGCAATGCTCTGGTTGGTGGAAGAAGAAGTGGGGAAAAGGTAAGTGGTGGAATAGAATGTGTTTGCGTCTCATTTTGGAGAGACGATGCAGTGATTGTGATGGATTACTCGCATTCTTTTTACAGTTCAGAAGAAGGGGTGGAGGTTCAATTTCATTGATTAGGAGATGATTCATCTCAACGCCCATGTCATTCAAAAATGCGAGTTCATCAGCGAAGATTTCCTCAAAAGTTCCATCAATACCCCAAAAAATAATGTCATCACAAAGTGCGGGGTGATCTTCAGACTCTAAAAACAGTTCATAATCAGTGTTAGTTGTTTACCCGGACATCTCTGAGGAAGAGTCCGTATGTGTATGATACATAGTTGGGTCAAACAATAACGTATGAAAAGAGTTTAGATCGGTATCAGGAGGATCATCAAATTCGCTGCTGTCGACATCCATTAAGTCGACAGAACAGACCTGAGCAGTAGGTTCGGAGGGTACACTTCCCAACTTGTAAATGTTCAGCTCAATTGACCTATTCCCGAAGGATAGGGTCATAGAACCATTACGACAGTTGATGATAGCGTTGGAAGTGGCCAAAAAGGGGCGACCTAAAATCACCGGAATTTGATTCCGTGGGTTCGCTACAGGCTGTGTATCAATTACAATAAAGTCCACAGGGAATATAAATTCCCCGATTTTTATTAACACATCCTCCAGTTCACCCTTAGGTATGGTGATTGATCGGTCAGCCATCTGGAGAGTTATGCTCGAGGGCTTTAACACTCCAATACCTAATTGCTCGTAAACAGAGTATGGAAGCAAGTTAAAACTAGCGCCAAGGTCTAGTAGAGCACGGTTGATGTGTTTCTCCCCGATAGAAATGGAAATAGTAGGACAGCCAGGGTCCTTATGTTTCCTCGGTAGTTGTTAGGGGAAAGCCGTGTCTACAGTCTTTGCCATGAATATCTTCTTGGGCACTTTAGTCTTCCTCTTCCTAATGCACAAGTTCTTAAGAGTTTTCGCATAGGACGAAATTTGTTGGATGGTATCTAGGAGAGGGATGTTGATATTAACTTGCTTAAACATGTCCATAATCTTCTCCATATGTGGACTCGATTTGTTAGCCCTTAACCGATTAGGATAAGGTGCTTTAGCAATAAGCGCTGGGTCCATGTCACGACCCGAGAGTTTCGACTCGTGACCGGCACTTAACCACGCAACGTCTACAGGCGTAACGCAGCTAAGTAAGCCGAACCCAGAAATCAAATCCAATAAATAAAGAGTGATTAAAACATTTTTGTAAAAACAGTCATACATGTCTGAAAAGCTTCCATTTATTTAGTAGAAATCCTTTTAAGTTCAAGAATTATAACTTTTATAATTTTGGCAACATTTCCATTCTTAACATTTGTCCCGCAAGTCGGGTAAAAGCAAGGTGTAGCAGAAATAATAAGTGAAATGAATAAGCATCACAATATAATATACGACGCCGTAGCGAAGAGTACACAGTAAAGCAAGGACAATATCACAAATGGTAAGACTGCATAACATAAAGTCGGCTCACATGCGAGCTCGACACCAGAATATAAAATCATACATAACGTCCTCACAACTGTCTCTAAGTCAATACTGAAAGGTAGATGGAGAATACTAGATACATCAATATACAACTGAAAGATAACAGATACCGTACAAAACCCACCTATCAGCAAAAGGCTATCTCGCCTCAAAAAGGTATCTGTGCCAAAAGATGCGGTAAACAGCCAGCCGTGACTACTCCCAAGGGCAACCTGCAATTACTGTGGCACAACGGGGGTGAGTTGCCAACTCGTGAATAGAGATAACATATAAAGGTGATCGCGAGCATGCACATATAGCGTGGCTCTACTAATGCCAGCAGATGATGTCAATGCATGCCAAACAGTGGATGCAATAGTAATGCAAGTACTTTATCAGGTAAATGCTACAGGATGAGATATATAGTAGTCAATACTGAGTATGGGATAAGTAACATCTACATGGACTGTGTCAACATGGAAAACAATAAGCAATGCCTCAGACTGCACCCAATCCCAAATACACTCAGGCGCCGGCACACCCATCGGCCCTCAAATCCTGTATATCTCAGAGGAATCACGAGTGCCCAATATCGGCACCCAAAATATCATAAAATACTCGTGTCCAGCATCGACACGCAAAATCCTCGTATCTCGTGCTCCGTCAGTCCGGATCGGCCCACGAGGTCCATCTGCGGTATCGGCCCTCGGCTCCGGCAGTACGGATCATCCCGCATCCATCTCTCGACTCTGGTCAGTATCCTCCGGACAACTGCCAGGTCCAACCAATCACCGGTAGGTACTCGCCCGCCTCCAGGCTCAATCGGCAAAACCCATCGATCATCTCGCCGAGGGGAACCATACCGGGCCCACCACGAACCCGCAAACGGAACATCCACTCCTCGAATCGGGTTTCAAGCACACGTCTCAGCACCGAGAAAACGCGTGGTGGACACACCAAAATATCATATCACGAGGTACCGGGTTTTTCAAAATAGTGCATCTTTTCTTAAATACTTCCACGGTCCTCAAAACCAGAAATCGCATGAAATCCAACACCAATAAGTAAATCCAATGCGAGGTACAATGTAAATCAATCCATGGTATGAGCATGAGGGGAAAACCGCTTTTAAAAATAGTTTCCGTTTTTAAAGATGTCATGCGGCTCCCAATTTCCAGGAAATCACCACCAATCATATGTAAGATAAACTACATCAATATAATCAGGGCAATTCTACAGTGAGTGTGGCATGGCAATTACTAACGGTGTGTGTGTAGCATGCAAATAGTACCCGTGCAACATAGACCGTTAGTAATAGTGCGGTGTTCTATCAGTTCTAAGCATATATATATAAACACAGCAGGGAATGCAATATGCGATGACAGTCTATGGGGTACATGCAACATATAATAATAAAGTCCTATCAGCCCTGACGCATAACGCCATGCGGGCGATATCCCCGTAGATGTGAAATCTACACACCGTGTCTTGCGCTAAGTGTATCCAACCACTTGCTTGCCCTTCTTCGCAGCGTCCGTCTCACTGGCCTGCGAACCTAGAATCACATAACATATATCACACATAAACTCAATTTCACAGAAACGCGACATTACGGTCCAACTAGAAACCCGTGTCGCAAACCAATCGCGCGTGTGCGCGATACGCTAAAACGTGTGATCACGCGCCTGAAACTACCCCGACGCGTCGCGATACGCAAAAATCCCAAACCTACTCACGTATCACGCGTGTCGCGAAGGTTTAGGAAAATGGCAAAATAGGTATTTGGTCCCAGATTTCTATACAGAACTAGATTTACAAAACTATATATATAACAACACCCTACACACTAGCAGACACCTACAGGACCAAACATCACCCCAAACCCTACCCATCTGGCCGCAATTTGCGGCCAGAAAGAGAAAATCGGCAGCCTACTGTAGCAGTTAGGGGGTCAGAAAGAGAAAATCGGCGGCCTACTGTAGCAGTTAGGGGGTCGGGTTAAAGCTAGGGTATCAGCACATCTCCACTATACTGCAGTCTTCCCAATTTCATTTTGAACTCACCGGGTCAATAGCAGTTCCAGAAAACTCAAATTTTGCACAAATACGATAAATTGCATCAATTAGGGAAACTGGTGGTATTTTAGTGTAATTGGGGTTAAACTAGGTTAATATGGCCTCAATAACTCACTAATAACCTACTGAAACCATAACACATCACATTAGCACAAAGTTCCCACTAAACACCCCATATCGCACTAAAACGCACTAAAATCCATTAACCGATGCAAATCTATACTAACTAAGCAAACTAGGGAAGCAAGTTAGGAAGTAAACCTCACACTTAACCCTAGGGAGCTGCAGGAAGATGAAGAAGTGCAAGGAAGAGGCTGTGGTTGCTGTTACTGTGCTTGCTACTCACTGGTGCTGCTGCTGCTGCTCTCTGCTGCTGCTGCTTCTGGCCCCTGCTGCTGCTGTTGCTTCAGTTGCTGCTGAATGCTTGCTGCTGTGCTGCTGGGGCTCTGCTGAAAGGTAAGTGTGTGTGTTGTGTGAGTGTGTGGGTGTTTGAGAGAAAAACAAAGAAATGAGAGGAAACACCCAAGGTCCAATTGTCAACCCTCCTCTCTCTCTCTTCATTAATGCCAAGCATGGGCTAAGCCATGATGCACACTCCCTCTCTCTCACAAGTCAACACCTAACACAAACTCAATTTAAAACAATTACTAATTAACTAGTTACCTTAATTTAAACCCAAAAGACTTAACCCCATGATTAACCCACCATGGTTAATAATCAGGGTAAAAACTCATTTTAAAAAAACTAGTTTACATGCACATGTGTGTGCAAGCCTAGGAAAATTTTAGAAAAATATTTATTAAATTAGGAAAAATATTTAAAACACAATTTGGTAAACTTTTTGTTAAAAACCTAATATTTAAATATAATTATTTACTAAACCTATCCTAAGGTGTTACAATCTCTCCCCCTTAAAGAAATTCGTCCCCGAATTTCAAAATCTAACTACAAGTACCTTCAAAAAGATGGGGATACGTCTTCATCATCTCGCTTTCGGTCTCCTAAGTGACTTCCTCACGGTTCTGGCCACGCCAAAGTACCTTGACGGATGGAATGTCCTTCGATCTTAATTTCTTCACTTGCCGATCCAAGATCATCACCGGGTGCTCTGCATAGGAAAGGTCACGCTCAAGCTGGATCGTCGGATGCTGAATCGCATGCGAAGGATCATGAAGATATCTGCGGAGCATCGAGACATGAAATACGGGGTGCACGTCTGGAAAGCTGGGCGGAAGGGCTAAACGGTAGGCTACTGCACCAACACGCTCGAGGATCTCGAAGGGGCCCATATACCTGGGACTGAGCTTCCCCTTCTTCCCAAACCTCATCATACCTTTCATTGGGGAGACCCTCAAGAACACATGATCACCAACAGAAAACTCAAGTCTGCGTCGCCGACGGTCCGCATAAGATCTCTGTCTACTCTGCGCTGCTCTCATCCTATCGCGAATCAACTGGATCTTCGCGGTCGTCTCCTCAACGATCTGTGGCCCTAAGATACTGCTCTCACTGAGCTCTGTCCAACAAGTGGGCGACCTGCATCTCCTCCCATAAAGAGCCTCAAATGGTGCCATCTGAATGGTCTCCTGGTAGCTGTTATTGTAGGAGAACTCTACCAAGGGCAAATGATGATCCCAGCTACCTCCGGAATCTAATACACAAGCTCTGAGCATGTCCTCGAGAGTCTGAATCGTCCGCTCTGACTGTCTGTCGGTCTGCGGATGAAATGCTGTACTGAAACTCAAGCGAGTGCCCAAAGCCTCCTGAAGCCTCTGCCATAGTCTACTGGTAAACTGGGTGCCTCTGTCGGACACAATACATGTCGGGACTCCGTGTAGTCGCACTATCTCGTCAATGTAGATCTAGGCATACTGAGTAAATCCGAAAGTCGTCTTCACCGGTAGGAAGTGAGCCGCTTTCGTCAAACGATCCACGATCACCCAGATGGAGTCATACCCCCGACCAGTCCTGGGTAGTCCCACAATGAAGTCCATCGAAATCTGTTCCCATTTCCACTCCGGAATGGGTAACGGCTGTAGCTCTCCTGCGGGCCTCTGGTGTTCAGCCTTGACTTGCTGACAAGTCAGGCATCTCGACACAAAATCCGCGATGTCCCTCTTCATTCCGTCCCACCAGTAAACACCTCTCATATCATGATACATCTTGGTGGAACCAGGATGGACGCTATATACCGATCGATGTGCCTCCTCAAGAATCTCGCGCCTCAGTCCCTCAGCATCAGGTACGCACAGTCTGACTCCAAATCGTAGTAACCCCTGATCATCGATCACGAACTCGGAAAATCTGCCCTGTCCAATCTGTGCCATGATCTCTGAACATCGGTCATCACTGAGCTGTGCCTCATGTATACGATCGATCAACTGTGGGCGTGCACGGACATGCGCTATCTGTCCTCCAATCGGCGTGAACTCGAACTGTATTCGGCTGTCGCATAATATCTGCCAGTCCGCGGATGACTGCTTCTGTACTGCGCTCAAATAAGATAAACTACCCCCGGGCCTCCTACTCAAAGCATCCGCCACTACATTTGCCTTGCCCGGGTGATATAAGATCTCGCAGTCATAATCCTTCACTAACTCCATCCATCGGCGCTGTCGAAGGTTCAGATCCCGCTGCTGGAATATGTATTTCAGACTTTTGTGATCCGTGAATATCTGGCACGACTCGCCGTATAGGTAATATCGCCAGATCTTAAGTGCAAAGACCACTGCTGCCATCTCCAAATCATGAGTGGGGTAGTTCTGCTCATGCTTCTTCAATTGTCGCGAGGCATACGCGATCACCTTATCATGTTGCATCAGTACGCACCCTAACCCCACTCGAGAAGCATCACAAAAGACCACAAATCCGCCCGATCCGGAAGGTAAAGATAACACCGATGCCGTCGTCAGCCGTGTCCGTAACTGCTGGAAACTGTGCTCGCACTCCTCCGTCCAAACGAAAGGAACTCCCTTCCGGGTCAACCCGGTCAACGGTGTAGCAATACGGGAGAAGTCCTGCACAAAACGTCTATAGTAACCGGCCAACCCCAAAAAGCTGCGAATCTCCGTCACCGATGTGGGTCTGGGCCAACGCTGAACGGCCTTTATCTTCCTCGGATCTACACATATACCGTCTCGTGAAATCACATGCCCCAAGAAGTCCACGCTGTCCAGCCAAAAAGCACACTTGGAGAATTTCGCATAAAGCTGGTGCTCCCTCAAGGTCTGCAATGTAATCCGCAGGTGCTGCTCGTGCTCCTCACTACTCCGGGAATACACCAAGATATCGTCAATGAAGACTATGATGAACAGATCCAAATATGGCCGGAAAATACGGTTCATTAAGTCCATGAAGGCTGCTGGCGCATTGGTGAGTCCGAACGACATTACCAAAAACTCGTAATGGCCGTAGTGTAAGTCCATGCTACCTCTCCCGGTACTTTCGGGAATGCGGAATTTGGTAAAAAACGATTTTTACGGAGGTGGTAACATGGACCTAAAACCCGGATCTTGGTTAAACATCTATCTAGCAACTTAACTACGAGTTTCTAGCTACTCGGTTAGGGGGTTATACCTTGCTTGTCTTGAACTCCTTCGTCTTCAAACTCCGATGGTGGTCCGGATTGGCTTCTTCCCGTCGTCTCCGTACGCCGAAGATAGATCCACCTGAAAGCTCCAACCTTTGGCTCCTTCTTCGTTCTTTGAAGAAACTAGTTCACTCGGTTTGCTAAACCTTGTGAACTAGAATGAGTAGAGAATAGTTTGTGTGGGATTTTATCTATGGTTCTTGATTCTCAACTCATGAGATAAGAGAACCATAGATTAAAGAGAGGGAGCAAGAGCAAGAGGGTGAGAGCTCAAGAACAAGAGAGAGAATGAGCAAGAAAGAATGAGCAAGTATTTTGTCTCTCACCCTCTCATAATCCAAAGTCATGATAACTCATCATATCAAATAAGTCTTATGTGATGGTTGAAGCAACCATAACCATATCATTTCATGCACTCATTTTACACAAATGAGCAAGCAAACAAAAGTCTTTGCCATGAAATGATGGCTATGGTTATCATGATGGTCAACTAGTCAAGCCTAGTCAACCGGTCAACAAAGTCAACAAGTCAACAAAAGTCAACAAGTCAACAAAGTCAACAAGTCAACAACCATGTCACCATAATACTTAATTAATATAATAGTTAATCACATATCATATTCTCATTAGGGTTGAACAAAAAGTCAAATAGTCAACGGTCAACTGTCAACAACCCTAATGAGAATCCGCTGCCTCTGTCTCCCTGTCAACTGTGCATACGCACCCGCATCCGCGTTCCGAGGAACACGAATGCACACTGGATAAATCCAATCCCAAAAGGTACACTAGGATCTGGCTTAAACCAAAGCCCGCTAGTGTAAACTGTCCGGACACTGTACGTGCACAAGTGCACGGATGTGACCGAACCCTGTCGCAAAACCATGCGACCTGTCGCAATACCATGCGACCTGTCGCAATACCATGCGACCTCTAATTTTTTGCCTAAAGGCGAAAAGCTTTCTGTGTGGGACTCTAAAGACTCGACACTACGCTGGCAGTGGGTTTAACCACAGACCGCAAGCGGCACTAGCTGTGCGTAACGGTCCCCAGGTAATGCCGACAAGAAGACCGACGAGGCGAAACCCATCTGAACTCCTACTGAGCCTGAGTGTGACATTCTCCGTACAGTCCGGTCTGTTCGTCTGATACATCGCATGGCGGGCCTAAGGGGCGGTAAACGTCAGTCCCCCAATAGCGGTACAAGTCGTGCCGGAGCGAAGCCCAAAACACCCTGAGATAACACTGGAAACCTACCAGTATATCTCGTTTGCCCTGGCCAGGGACTACTCGTGTAATGGCTCTCCTAGACACAGCGCGATGTCAACCCCCAATACCGGGAGAAACGAATCCTGTCTAACCGTCACTGCCTCCAAGTGCTTCGGGACTGCACCCAACCACTACCTGTTTGCACGACTCCTTTGAGCCGTGGTAGGGTAGTGATCAAAGTACAGTGGGAACACACTCGAGGCGAAGTGACAGTGTCAAGTCAGCGGACTAAGCTGTACTCATGTCACCTGGGAACTGATAACTGACGATAGGCATAATACCAACTAGTCAGTTCCCGACGAGTCCTGTCCAGTGTACCCGTAACCTAACGAGCACCCGCATACTATCTCAAGTACGACGTACTGACGGCTGTGGGACAGACCGTCTCCCACACTGGGATGAGAAGCGCATGCGCTGGTCTACTCCGGAGTATCGATGCCCTGTCTCGATAGTCCTTCGACCAGGGACCTGCATAAGGATGTGCTTATGGATTACCCAGCCCCACTAGTGTGACGGCCATCACATCGCTGGTAATCAAGCAAAGATCCTAAGGGCTCCACTAATATGTATAGGCGATATACAAAAATAAACACATGTACACATTGAAGTAGAAACAAACCAAGTAGCATACTACTATTTTGAGCAAGATTGTATATACAAGGTGAATATCCCAAGCTTCCATTAAGTAATATACAAACTAGTATGATATAGTAATGGCCTCTAGGGCATATACACTAACAATCTCCCACTTGCACTAAGGCCATGTACTGGCGTATCGAAGACCTATCATCTCGATCAGCCGCTCGAACTGAGTCTGGGGCAGGGCCTTGGTGAATGGATCTGCAGTGTTATCTTCTGAAGCGACTCTCCGAACCTCGATCTCCTGGCAATCCACGATCTCCCTGATCAGGTGATACCGCCTCAAGATGTGCCTGGATCTCTGATGGGACCTGGGTTCCTTCGCTAAAGCTATAGCCCCGTTGTTGTCGCAATACAGAGGTATTGGATCAACAATGGACGGAACCACCTGAAGTTCTTTCAAGAACTTCCTCATCCAGACAGCTTCTTTTGCGGCATCAGATGCAGCGATGCATTCCGCTTCCATCGTCGAGTCTGCAACGGTTTCTTGTTTGGAACTCTTCCAACACACCGCCCCTCCATTGAGGGTGAAGACAAAACCCGACATGGACTTGGAATCATCCTTGTCACTATGGAAGCTGGAGTCAGCAAAGGCCTCGATCTGGAGGTCTTTTCCGCCATACACCAAGAACATCTCCTTAGTCCTTCTCAGGTACTTGAGAATGTTCTTTACCGCTATCCAGTATTTCTCCCCAGGGTTTGACTGATAACGGCTTACCACACTAAGTGCATAAGCTACATCCGGTCTGGTACACAACATCGCATACATTATAGAGCCTACCGCAGAAGCGTAGGGTATAATAGACATGCGATCCCTCTCCAAATCAGTCTTGGGAGACATCTCTTTAGAGAGGGTGATCCCGTGACAAGCCGGTAGGTTACCGCGCTTGGAATCTTCCATACTGAATCTTTTCAGTATGGTGTCGATGTACCTGGACTGTGAAAGTCCTAATATCCTCATGGATCTATCACGATGGATCCGGATCCCCAGGATGTATGAGGCATCACCCAGGTCTTTCATGGAGAACCTGTGCGACAAGAACCCCTTGACAGATTGTAGCATAGGAATGTCATTTCCTATTAAGAGAATGTCATCCACGTATAAAACGAGGAATACTATAGTTCTCGCTACAAATCTACTATAGATGCATGGTTCATCTGGATTTTTGATAAAGCCAAATTCTTTGACCGTCTCATCAAAGCAGATGTTCCAACTCCGCGATGCCTGCTTTAGTCCATAGATGGACTTAAGCAACTTGCACACCTTTCCGCTGCTCCCACTCTGAACGAAACCCTCTGGCTGGTCCATATAGACACATTCCTCTAAATTTCCATTTAGAAAAGCGGTCTTTACGTCCATTTGCCAGATCTCATAATCGTGGAAGGCAGCGATGGCAAGAAGGATCCGAATGGATTTCAGCATGGCTACTGGAGAAAAGGTTTCGTCATATTCCAAGCCAGGTCTTTGACGAAAACCCTTTGCTACCAGCCTTGCTTTATAGGTCTCAACCTGTCCATCTACACCAATCTTCCTTTTGAAGATCCACTTGCATCCTACGGGTTTTACCCCGTCTGGAGCAATGTCCAACGTCCATACCTTGTTAGTGTACATGGACTCCATTTCGGTCCGCATTGCATCCAGCCATTTCACTGAGTCAACGGTCTGAACGGCCTGCTGGAAGCTAGTAGGCTCATCATAATCTATGATGCAATCCTCTCTATCCCCGTCTATGAGAAAACCGTAGTATCTCTCGGGCGGATGAGTCTGCCTACTACTCCTGCGGAGCGGCGTAGGAATGTCCTGTTCTTTCGAACCCTCTGGTTCCACTAAACTTTCAGTAATAGTCCGTGGTTCTGGAATTTCTTCCAGTTCCACTGCGCTCCCACTAATTTCCTTTTCTAAGAACTGGTGTTGTAGAAAGTGGGCATTACGAGAAACAAGGACTTTTTGTTCCTCTGTGTAGTAGAAAAGATACCCCCTGGTGTTCTTTGGGTATCCCACAAACTTGCACAGTACTGAGCGTGCCTCGAGTTTATCCGCATGCTGCTTTTTGACAAAAGCTGGACATCCTCAGATCTTCAGATATTGAAGATAGGGTTTCTTCCCACTCCATAACTCATACGGTGTGGTAGGCACAGTCTTAGTGGGAACTCGGTTCAAAAGGTATGCGGCTGATTCTAGCGCATATCCCCAGAATGATCGCGGCAACTCAGCGTTACTCATCATGGACCGTACCATATCCAATAGGGTCCGGTTTCGTCTCTCCGATACACCGTTATGTTGCGGAGTGTATGGAGGAGTAAGCTGAGAGAGAATTCCGTTCTCTTTTAAATAGTCCAGGAACTCGGCACTTAAGTATTCTCCACCTCGATCCGATCTTAGAATCTTAATACTTTTGCCGGTCTGGTTTTCTACTTCATTCTTATACTCCTGGAATTTTCCAAAGGCTTCGGACTTATGTTTCATTAAGAAGACATGACCGTACCTTGAGAAGTCATCCGTAAAAGTAATGAAGTAAGAATAACCGCTTCGCGCATGTGTAGACATTGGACCGCACACGTCACTGTGTACGAGTCCCAAGAGCTCGCTCGCTCTTACACCATGTCCAGTAAACGGAGTCTTTGTCATCTTTCCTTTGAGACAGGATTGACAAGTGGCATATGACTGATATTCGAACGCATTCAAATACCCTTCTGTATGTAACTTCGTCAACCTTCTCTCATTGATGTGACCCAGTCTACAATGCCACAAGAAAGTCTGATTTATTTCTGGAGACTTTCTTTTGTGTGTATTCTGGACATTGAAAATCTGTGGTTGGTTCAATACGTATATACCATTACTCAATGTACCTGACCCAATCAGAACTTGATTAAGGTGAATGTTTACAACATTACTTACAAACGCAAATTCATAACCTTCTTTAGAAACTAAAGATACAGAAATGATATTACAAGTTGCGTTGGGTACAAAAAAGCAATTACGCAAAACCAAAACATGTCCATCTGACATTCCCAGGTGATAGTCCCCCACGGCTTTAGCATCCATGCTAGCTCCGTTCGCAACTCTGAGGGTCATGTCACCTGCCTTCAAAACCCTACGGTTTCTCAACGCCTGCAAAGAATTACAGATATGAGATCCTGATCCGGTATCCAATACCCAGGAAGTAGAGTTTATTGAAAGACAGTTTTCAATAACATACACACCTGAAGCTGAAGCTGCAACCTGCTTCAATTCCTGTGTTCTGGCCTTCCAGGCCCTGCAATCATTCTTCCAGTGTCCTTTCTTATGACAAAAGAAGCATTCTTCCTTATCCACAAGCTTCCCCGCTTTCTTTGTTGCTTTAGCTTTTCCCTTCGTATCCACTTTACTAACACCGCCCCTTAGTTTGGCGGGGGCTTTCTTTTTCTTTCCCTTGGCTTTCGCCTTGGACCTAGAAGAAGATGATCCTCCTACAAACAAAGTGGATGTTTCACTACCTTTCTGTAGGGTGCCCTCTGCGCTCCTCAGCATGTTGAGGAGCTCTGAAAGTTCAACCTCTTTTTCTTGTAAGTTGAAGTTCAGTATGAACTGGGCGTAAGTGGAAGGAAGGGACTGGAGAACTATATCCGTATAGAGTTCACTCTCCAATGTGGTCCCTAGGTCCGCGAGCTCCTCAATGTAGCCGATCATCTTTAGCACGTGCTCGGCTACTGATGATCCGACGGCCATCTTTGTCGAAAATAACTTTTTCGACGCTTCGTATCTTGCGATACGTGATTGCTCTCCATACAGTTCTTTTGTATGGAGAAATACGGATTCAAGGTCCATATTCTCGTGCCTCCTCTGATGTTCGTTGTCCATCGAGGCAAGTACGAAGCACTTGGCCTTCACGCTATCAATCTCCCAAGTCTTGCGGATTTCCTTATCCGCGACGCTGGAAGTGGGACCAGGGGCAAGGGGAGCTTTGGTGGTAAGAAGATACCGCAGCTTGTCGTAAGTGATTGCCATTTTGACATTCCTGAGCCAATCTTTGTAGTTTGGCCCTGTCAGTATGTTTTTATCTAGAAGTAACTTAAGTCCAGTCATGTCGATTGGTCGCTACAATTAGGAGAGAGAAGAAGAAACACTCAGCATGATGCTCTTGCAAGTTTAGAGTGGTTTTTAGTTTGTCTAAACAGGATGGCTCCCACTGTTTCTCGAATCCCTCCTCAAACCACAAAGGAAGAATTAGTCAGGATCAATCTCACCGTACAATACTTGCTTAACCGTTCAGCCAGGCCAGTGTCGGTACTTCGAGGGAGGTTTTCCAACGCTTTTGCGAAGTTCCTTAATTAAAGAACCTCTTTTCCCTGGGGGCGTAGCCCCGCTAACACCTTTCTAGGCACCTACTAGGTTTATAGCATTGATCGTTAAGTGAGAAATTTCCCGAGGAGTAGCATATACTCACAGTAGGATCGGGATCCAAATATCATCGCGTGACGAAACTGAACGAATCCTACCAGAATCATCACACTCCAAATGGTATGCAAATCTAGCAAGTTTCAGTACTTATGAAACTCCCGATGTGGATTTTTGCCCCATGCTCTTATGACCTTGGCGTGAGGTCAAAATGTCATAAGTCACATGTCAAGTTCGTCCCATCATTATCCAGGTTAATTTGAACCCACCCGTACATACCCTTGACGTAGGCCAAAATGGCAGCACGACTGTCTCAAACCAACGCATTCTATCTATGCAACAGATAAATATCCGGCAGCTACCAATCACTATGCCTTGGCGTGAGGTCAAAATACATAGCTTGAATACTACCGAATATTTAACTGAAATGATGGAGGGCTACGGATGGTTTTGGCAAAACCGTGAACGTAGTGAACTTGATTTGGTCGATGGAACGAGATAGCTTTTAAAAGGAGTGGCTCAAGCTCCGCATTTAAAAGTTGATTTTGAAAAGAACCGAGTGGTTTTTCGAAAGTGTTCCAACGAGTTTAACTTGGTTTATTATCTTGCATTAGTTCTTTTAATGCGTGATATTCTTGCATTAGTTCTTTTAATGCGTCCCATCATTTAATCCTACCATTGCAGAAAACAACCAAAATATGACGTACGCTTATGCCATTCGCATTCGCCACGGGGCCCCGTCATTACCCGTTAGGTTACTTAACTAACGACAGAGCGGGGGCTGGGCTAGCGCGTCTGTAAAACATAAGCAACGCCTAAATAATATCATATATAGATAAACTGCAATGATAAACATTTCAGATCACAGATGAATACATTGGATATACTAGGAATCTGTAATTCGTACGAGCCTGTAACGAAAGACAGATTACACGGTCGCGGTGAATAGCCAATACCCCACCCAAGACCCCTATAGGTGCGGCAGACTACCCGCCAAGTACCCGAAGCGTAGCAACCTCCCTCATCTCCATGAGTAGGCCACTCGACACTTCGGCATACCCGGTAGTTTGTGCACCCCCTCCATGGGTCTATCCTAGGAGCAAAAACAGTAAAAAGAAATTATACAATGACGGCTACAACCCCGACCCGGTTGTGCGGCCATACAAATAATTATTACACCAATTTACAAATTTACATGAATTGAAAGAAAAGAGAACTCTCGTCTCACAACCCCCGGCTATTCACCCGCGACAATCCAACATATTCATATACACATTCCAGCAACATTACAGATCACAGATTTGTATAACCCCCACTAATCGACATATAGCGATTAGTAGACGTTCAATACAAATATCACATTACAGAAAAACCCGTTAGCTTAAGTCTTTTAGAAGTTCGATCAAAAATACGGATTTTCAGGACCCCAAAATAAAATTTTCGTTCTGGAAAATCTGGGCAGAAAACACATATACTAAAAATCCTAAAATACCCCCAGAATAACACTGCACCAAAGATTGTCCTCGGCCGAGTCAACTCGGCCGCGGATCCGCGGCGGGAGCGTGCTCCCGCCGCGTTTCCGCGGCGCTTTGACTCGATCGTGGGACCATCTTTGGTGGTTATTCACACAAAAGCCTGAGCCGATTTTAGGTGTTAAAATAATCAACTTTTGAACAGTAAAAAAATCGACAGAAACTCGAATTTTTGGGGTTCGTTTTCGGGACTTTTTCTTTGATCGATCTTCTAGTTACTTGCTAACATGTTAGATAGAGTTTAACCTGGCTTTGATACCACTGTAAGTCCATGCTACCTCTCCCGGTACTTTCGGGAATGCAGAATTTGGTAAAAAACGATTTTTACGGAGGTGGTAACATGGACCTAAAACCCGGATCTTGGTTAAACATCTATCTAGCAACCTAACTACGAGTTTCTAGCTACTCGGTTAGGGGGTTATACCTTGCTTGTCTTGAACTCCTTCGTCTTCAAACTCCGATGGTGGTCCGGATTGGCTTCTTCCCGTCGTCTCCGTACGCCGAAGATAGATCCACCTGAAAGCTCCAACCTTTGGCTCCTTCTTCTTTCTTTGAAGAAACTAGTTCACTCGGTTTGCTAAACCTTATGAACTAGAATGAGTAGAGAATAGTTTGTGTGGGATTTTATCTATGGTTCTTGATTCTCAACTCATGAGACAAGAGAACCATAGATTAAAGAGAGGGAGCAAGAGCAAGAGGGTGAGAGCAAAAGGAGAGCTTAAGAACAAGAGAAAGAATGAGCAAGAAAGAATGAGCAAGTATTTTGTCTCTCACCCTCTCATAATCCAAAGTCATGATAACTCATCATATCAAATAAGTCTTATGTGATGGTTGAAGCAACCATAACCATATCATTTCATGCACTCATTTTAAACAAATGAGCAAGCAAACAAAAGTCTTTGCCATGAAATGATGGCTATGGTTATCATGATGGTCAACTAGTCAAGCCTAGTCAACCGGTCAACAAAGTCAACAAGTCAACAAAAGTCAACAAGTCAACAAAGTCAACAAGTCAACAACCATGTCACCATAATACTTAACTAATATAATAGTTAATCACATATCATATTCTCATTAGGGTTGAACAAAAAGTCAAATAGTCAACGGTCAACTGTCAACAACCCTAATGAGAATCCGCTGCCTCTGTCTCCCTGTCAACTGTGCATACGCACCCGCATCCGCGTTCCGAGGAACACGAATGCACACTGGATAAATCCAATCCCAAAAGGTACACTAGGATCTGGCTTAAACCAAAGCCCGCTAGTGTAAACTGTCCGGACACTGTACGTGCACAAGTGCACGGATGTGACCGAACCCTGTCGCAAAACCATGCGACCTGTCGCAATACCATGCGACCTCTACTCTTTTGCCTAAAGGCAAAAAGCTTTCTGTGTGGGACTCTAAAGACTCGACACTACGCTGGCAGTGGGTTTAACCACAGACCGCAAGCGGCACTAGCTGTGCGTAACGGTCCCCAGGTAATGCCGACAAGAAGACCGACGAGGCGAAACCCATCTGAACTCCTACTAAGCCTGAGTGTGACATTCTCCGTACAGTCCGGTCTGTTCGTCCGATACATCGCATGGCGGGCCTAGGGGGTGGTAAACGTCAGTCCCCCAATAGCGGTACAAGTCGTGCCGGAGCGAAGCCCAAAACACCCTGAGATAACACTGGAAACCTACCAGTATATCTCGTTTGCCCTGGCCAGGGACTACTCGTGTAATGACTCTCCTAGACACAGCGCGATGTCAACCCCCAATACCGGGAGAGACGAATCCTATCTAACCGTCACTGCCTCCAAGTGCTTCGGGACTGCACCCAACCACTACCTGTTTGCACGACTCCTTTAAGCCGTGGTAGGGTAGTGATCAAAGTACAGTGGGAACACACTCGAGGCGAAGTGACAGTGTCAAGTCAGCGGACTAATCTGTACTCATGTCACCTGGGAACTGATAACTGACGATAGGCATAATACCAACTAGTCAGTTCCCGACGAGTCCTGTCCAGTGTACCCGTAACCTAACGAGCACCCGCATACTATCTCAAGTACGATGTACTGACGGCTGTGGGACAGACCGTCTCCCACACTGGGATGAGAAGCGCATGCGCTGGTCTACTCCGGAGTATCGATGCCCTATCTCGATAGTCCTTCGACCAGGGACCTGCATAAGGATGTGCTTATAGATTACCCAGCCCCACTAGTGTGACGGCCATCACATCGCTGGTAATCAAGCAAAGATCCTAAGGGCTCCACTAATGTGTATAGGCGATATACAAAAATAAACACATGTACACATTGAAGTAGAAACAAACCAAGTAGCATACTACTATTTTGAGAAAGATTGTATATACAAGGTGAATATCCCAAGCTTCCATTAAGTAATATACAAACTAGTATGATACAGTAATGGCCTCTAGGGCATATACACTAACACGTAGCGCGTACGGAAAGCTGTCCTGGGAATGTCCTCCTGTCGAACCCGCAGTTGATGATAGCCCGATCGTAAATCGATCCTCGAAAAGTACCCTGCCCCCTGAAGCTGGTCGAACAAATCGTCGATACGCGGCAAAGGATACCTGTTCCTCACTGTCACCCTGTTCAGCTGGCGGTAGTCGATATATAGACGCAAACTGCCATCTTTCTTCTTAACGAACAGGACTGGAGCACCCCAAGGAGAAACACTGGGTCGAATAAGTCCCTTGTCCAGCAAATCTTGCAACTGACCCTTCAATTCCCAAAGTTCCGCCGGGGCCATCCGATAAGGCGGTATAGAAATAGGCCCCGAGCCAGGAACCAAATCAATACAGAAAGAAATGTCGCGCTCGGGCGGCAACCCTGGAAGCTTGGCAGGGAACACATCAGGAAACTCGCTAACAACCGGAACCTGATCCAATGGAACCTCTGTAGCGCGAGCATCGCAAACATAGGCGAGAAATCCCTGACATCCCTTCCTCAAAAGCTGTCCAGCGCGAAAAGAAGAAATCACACTGTGAGGGGCGGCACCACGGTCCCCCAACACAACAAAAACCGACTCGCCGGGAAAGAAGAATCTAACTGTCTTCTCACGCAGTCCACAGAAGCATAGCACGTGGCTAACCAATCCATGCCCAAAAGAACGTCGAAGTCCAACATCTCCAGAAGAATCAAGTCGACAGGCAACTCTCTCTCGCCAATACAGACGATACAGGATCGGAACACGTGCCTAGCAACAAACGACTCTCCCACAGGAGTGGTCACCACAAGCGGCTGATCAAGCAAGCCGGACTCTCTACCCAAACTCGGCACAAAGTGTGTGGATACGTACGAGTGTGTGGATCCGGGATCGAACAACACGTGTGCATCAACTGAACATACAGGAAGGATACCTGAAACCACTGCATTGGACGCCTGCGCGTCCTGATGCGTCAAAGCAAAGACCCGTGCCTGTCCACCACCTACAACTGACTGCCCTCTGCCTCGGTCATCTCGTCCTCTCTGAGCAACTCCTCCATGCCCACGACCTCTCTGTGCGTGAGTCTGGCGCGGAGCAACGGTAGGTACAACGGGCAACGCCCTCTGGGGTGGTGAAGGTGGTAAAGTAACATGCGGTGCTGCCGCCTCCCTCCGGTGTGTCTCTGGACAATCTCGAACGAGGTGAAGTAGGCTGCCACATCTGAAGCAACGCCGCGGCGACTGCTGACTTTCCTGGGGATACGAACTAAACATCCGGCCTCGTCCCGAATCTCTGCTACTCCTCGTACCAGAACGATACCTGTCGCGGCGTCTGAATGACTGCCTCCGTGCGGAAATACTGGTACGAACTCTCTTCGGCTCTGGAACTACCGAAGTCTCAGCAAGGTGCTCCTCCACTACTAGGGCTGCGTCTACAGCTGCTGCATAGGTCTCGTAGTGCTGCGCGCTGATCGCGAGGAACAGTGGTGTAAGAAAGCCTCGAAGAAAACTCCTGACTCGTAACTCCTCGGTAGCCACTAAATATGGGGCGTAGACTGCTAGCTCTGTAAACAGCACGTCATACTCTGCCACTGTCATCCCTGGCGTCTGGCGCAAGGACTCAAATCTGCGTGCTCGGGCATCCCTAACACTCTGGGGAAGGAAACGGGCTAGAAATATGGTCACGAACTCCGTCCAGGTCATAGGAGGAAGACCTGCTGCTCTGCCTTTCTCAACTGAATCACACCACTTCTGCGCAAGACCTTCAAGGCGAAAGCTCGCGAACTCGACCCACCTCGCATCTGCGCATCTGAGGGAACGGCATATCCTGGCCATCCGGTCGATGAAAGACTGTGGGTCCTCGGCTGTATCGGTGCCTGTGAAGACCGGAGGCTTCAGCCTCATGAACTCTGATAGCGATACTGTAATCACCTCCGTGGCTGCAGGGGCAACTGGCTGTGCGGTAGGTACCATCGCGGTCTCTGGAACGGGTGGAGCTACCTCTGGTAGCTGCGCTCGAAGCGTCTCAACAAGCGATCCTATCATCTGGCGCATCTCCTGCATGCTAGATCCCACCGTCTGGCGCATCTCCTGCATACCAGCCCCTAGCGTGGCGATCTGATCTGTCCGGGAGGAACAGTCTGGTCGGGTACAACGGGTGCACTGCCTGGATCAGTCCTCGTCTCGGACGAGTCAACACGAATCTCGGCCCTCGCGGCCGCTCTCTGTGCCCTCATAGTCTTAGGCGGCATAATGGTTGAAAGAAAATTTGGATTCGATAAGAACACGGAAATCGAATCGCAAGAACATATGTAAACAAGGAGGAATTTAAATCAACAAGTCCTAAGGTCGCGTAGGCGGAGTACCGTGTCGTGAGTATGCCGCGGAACATACACACGCTACGCTACCCTGCTGCAGCTACCTACTCCATCATACCAGGGTCATCCTACACTCCGAAGGTAAAACCTACGCTCTGATACCAACTTTGTCACGACCCGAGAGTTTCGACTCGTGACCGGCACTTAACCACGCGACGTCTACAGGCGTAACGCAGCTAAGTAAGCCGAACCCAGAAATCAAATCCAATAAATAAAGAGTGATTAAAACATTTTTGTAAAAACAGTCATACATGTCTGAAAAGCTTCCATTTATTTAGTAGAAATCCTTTTAAGTTCAAGAATTATAACTTTTATAATTTTGGCAACATTTCCATTCTTAACATTTGTCCCGCAAGTCGGGTAAAAGCAAGGTGTAGCAGAAATAATAAGTGAAATGAATAAGCATCACAATATAATATACGACGCCGTAGCGAAGAGTACACAGTAAAGCAAGGACAATATCACAAATGGTAAGACTGCATAACATAAAGTCGGCTCACATGCGAGCTCGACACCAGAATATAAAATCATACATAACGTCCTCACAACTGTCTCTAAGTCAATACTGAAAGGTAGATGGAGAATACTAGATACATCAATATACAACTGAAAGATAACAGATACCGTACAAAACCCACCTATCAGCAAAAGGCTATCTCGCCTCAAAAGGGTATCTGTGCCAAAAGATGCGGTAAACAGCCAGCCGTGACTACTCCTAAGGGCAACCTGCAATTACTGTGGCACAACGGGGGTGAGTTGCCAACTCGTGAATAGAGATAACATATAAAGGTGATCGCGAGCATGCACATATAGCGTGGCTCTACTAATGCCAGCAGATGATGTCAATGCATGCCAAACAGTGGATGCAATAGTAATGCAAGTACTTTATCAGGTAAATGCTACAGGATGAGATATATAGTAGTCAATACTGAGTATGGGATAAATAACATCTACATGGACTGTGTCAACATGGAAAACAATAAGCGATGCCTCAGACTGCACCCAATCCCAAATACACTCAGGCGCCGGCACACCCATCGGCCCTCAAATCCTGTATATCTCAGAGGAATCACGAATGCCCAACATCGGCACCCAAAATATCATAAAATACTCGTGTCTAGCATCGACACGCAAAATCCTCGTATCTCGGGCTCCGTCTGTCCGGATCGGCCCATGGGGTCCGTCTGCGGTATCGGCCCTCGGCTCCGGCAGTACGGATCATCCCGCATCCATCTCTCGACTCTGGTCAGTATCCTCCGGACAACTGCCAGGTCCAACCAATCACTGGTAGGTACTCGCCCGCCTCCAGGCTCAATCGGCAAAACCCATCGATCATCTCGCCGAGGGGAACCATACCGGGCCCACCACGAACCCGCAAACGGAACATCCACTCGTCGAATCGGGTTTCAAGCACACGTCTCAGCACCGAGAAAACGCATGGTGGACACACCAAAATATCATATCACGAGGTACCGGGTTTTTCAAAATAGTGCATCTTTTCTTAAATACTTCCACGGTCCTCAAAACCAGAAATCGCATGAAATCCAACACCAATAAGTAAATCCAATGCGAGGTACAATGTAAATCAATCCATGGTATGAGCATGAGGGGAAAACCGCTTTTAAAAATAGTTTCCGTTTTTAAAGATGTCATGCGGCTCCCAATTTCCAGGAAATCACCACCAATCATATGTAAGATAAACTACATCAATATAATCAGGGCAGTTCTACAGTGAGTGTGGCATGGCAATTATTAACGGTGTGTGTGTAGCATGCAAATAGTGCCCGTGCAACATAGACCGTTAGTAATAGTGCGGTGTTCTATCAGTTCTAAGCATATATATATAAACACAGCAGGGAATGCAATATGCGATGACAGTCTATGGGGTACATGCAACATATAATAATAAAGTCCTATCAGCCCTGACGCATAACGCCATGCGGGCGATATCCCCGTAGATGTGAAATCTACTCACCGTGTCTTGCGCTAAGTGTATCCAACCACTTGCTTGCCCTTCTTCGCAGCGTCCGTCTCACTGGCCTGCGAACCTAGAATCACATAACATATATCACACATAAGCTCAATTTCACAGAAACGCGACATTACGGTCCAACTAGAAACCCGTGTCGCAAACCAATCGCGCGTGTGCGCGATACGCTAAAACGTGTGATCACGCGCCTGAAACTACCCCGACGTGTCGCGATACGCAAAAACCCCAAACCTACTCACGTATCACGCGTGTCGCGAAGGTTTAGGAAAACGGCAAAATAGGTATTTGGTCCCAGATTTCTATACAAAACTAGATTTACAAAACTATATATATAACAACACCCTACACACTAGCAGACACCTACAGGACCAAACACCACCCCAAACCCTACCCATCTGGCCGCAATTTGCGGCCAGAAAGAGAAAATCGGCGGCCTACTGTAGCAGTTAGGGGGTCGGGTTAAAGCTAGGGTATCAGCACATCTCCACTATACTGCAGTCTTCCCAATTTTATTCTGAACTCACCGGGTCAATAGCAGTTCCAGAAAACTCAAATTTTGCACAAATACGATAAATTGCATCAATTAGGGAAACTGGTGGTATTTTAGTGTAATTGGGGTTAAACTAGGTTAATATGGTCTCAATAACTCACTAATAACCTACTGAAACCATAACACATCACATTAGCACAAAGTTCCCACTAAACACCCCATATCGCACTAAAACGCACTAAAATCCATTAACCGATGCAAATCTACACTAACTAAGCAAACTAAGGAAGCAAGTTAGGAAGTAAACCTCACACTTAACCCTAAGGAGCTGCAGGAAGATGAAGAAGTGCAAGGAAGAGGCTGTGGTTGCTGTTACTGTGCTTGCTACTCACTGGTGCTGCTGCTACTGCTCTCTGCTGCTGCTGCTTCTGGCCCCTGCTGCTGCTGTTGCTTCAGTTGCTGCTGAATGCTTGCTGCTGTGCTGCTGGGGCTCTGCTGAAAGGTAAGTGTGTGTATTGTGTGAGTGTGTGGGTGTTTGAGAGAAAAACAACGAAATGAGAGGAAACACCCAAGGTCCAATTGTCAACCCTCCTCTCTCTCTCTTCATTAATGCCAAGCATGGGCTAAGCCATGATGCACACTCCCTCTCTCTCACAAGTCAACACCTAACACAAACTCAATTTAAAACAATTACTAATTAACTAGTTACCTTAATTTAAACCCAAAAGACTTAACCCCATGATTAACCCACCATGGTTAATAATCAGGGTAAAAACTCATTTTAAAAAAACTAGTTTACATGCATATGTGTGTGCAAGCCTAGGAAAATTTTAGAAAAATATTTATTAAATTAGGAAAAATATTTAAAACACAATTTGGTAAACTTTTGGTTAAAAACCCAATATTTAAATATAATTATTCACTAAACCTATCCTAAGGTGTTACAGTCCATCATAGGAGAAGGAAGTGGGTGTAGACGTGATCCCAAAAGAGGAGTGGGGATCGTCTGTGAAGGACTAGAAGAGCTGTGCTGATGTGGCGAGCCTTGTGGGAAGCGAAGAATAGGCTCGCAAGAAGGTGGTGGGATAGAAGAACTGGGATCAGAATTAGAAGTAGAAATGGAAGGAAAGGTCTCAGCCGGGGTATCATTGATAGATTTTTCAGTGTCATCAATCTCTTCCCCAACGTGATTGTCAAGCACTCTTCCAGATCTTAACATGATTGCATTCACATGATGTGAATAGCCAGGATTGGGTAAAGGTTGAGCTGGAAGTTTCCCTTTCTCTCTTGCACTCATTTCGGCTTTTAATTGTGCAATTTGTTCTTCCATCGATTTAATATTTTCATTTTGAGAGATAATGATCTTCATCACATTATCGAAGGAAGATTGCATTTTTGCCGTCCCTTGGATGGATTGTTTCATGAAAGTATCCAGGGTTTGTGCTAGTGCAGAGGTATTATCTGTACCGGTCAATTGCAAAAAGTTTTCATTTAGTGCAAAAGTGTTGGCCGGATTTTGGAAGTTTTGTGATTGGTAGGGGTGCTGACTCAATTGAAGTGGTTGCTGTTGTGGTGGAGGGACCCTTTGGAAATTGTTTTGGGTTGGAACCGTGTTTTGAGATTGTGATTGGTTCCAAGCAAAGTTAGGGTGATTCCTCCAACCCTGATTATATGTGGAAGAGAATGGATCGTTTCTAGGTCTTTGAAAAGCAGCATTGGTATGCTCGTGACATTGAAATGGAGAATTCAATGGACATTCTTCCGTGAGATGTGATGGATCAGAACAGCATCCACATACAGTTTTGGAGAGTGACATTTGATTTAGGGCGGCAGCTAAAAATTTATTTTCCATAGTCTCGAGTTTCTTTTGCATTGCTGACATTTCAGCTCTAACTCCTATGGAAACATCCGATTGGTTATTGCCAGCCCTAGACGATTGACTCACACCCTCCCACTGTAAAGATTTTTCAGCGAAATCTTCTAGAAATTTCCAGGCTTCCCCATCATCTTTGGTCATGAAGTTGCCTTGACACATGGATTCAAGGGTCTGTCTTGTGTTAGGATTAATGCCCTCATATATGATTCTGCACAGTTCCCATCTAGGGATTCCGTGATGTGGACATTGGACTAACAGATCCTTGAAGCGTTCAAGACATTTTGAGAATGTTTCATTTGGAAGCTGGGTGAATTGATTTATTTCGCTACGGACTCGAGCTGTCTTATGATGTGGGTAGAATTTTTTTAAGGAATGCTTTAACGAATTCTTCCCAATTTGAAATGGAATGTGCGGTAGTGTTATACAGCCACTTCTCGGCTATATCGCACAAAATAAATGGAAGAAGACGTAGACGCATAGCATCCACAGAAAGCTGTAAAGTACCCATCATTGCGCATACATTTTCAAATTTGGTGATAAAGACATATGCGTCTTCAGACTCAAGACCATGATATTTGGGTAGAAGGTTGATGTATTGGGGTTTAATCTGAAAATTGTCCCCGTTGGCTGGTGGAACGGATAGACAGGTCGAAAGAGGACCTCGTGTAGGATAGCACCTCTCTTGGAGAGAGATGCGGGGTGGATTCTGCGCACCAACGGACGGCGGCAGAGTAGTGGTAAAGAAGTTCGATGGAGAATCGTCCATCGAAATGGGTGTTGTGGTAGGTAAAGAAGAGGTAAATGTAGAAATACCGACTTTTGGGTCGATCGAAGGAACGTGGACTAAACGGGCACTAGAATCCCGTGTCCAGCCTATCTTGCACTAAAAAGGGTTAGTACAAGTGGCAGCGTGACTTATAATTAGGGGAAGGAATGAATGTGATTGGTGTTTGTTTTGAAAAATATACGGATTTTTTAAAAAAATGATGTAATCACAACAAATGCAACAAGTAAAACCCTAAAATCTAGTGGTCACCTAGGTCAAAGCTCTAGACTGCTCCTAACTGTCAAAAGACAAGTCGCAGGATAAATCCTCCACTGCCCCTTTATTTCTTCTGTAGCCAGGTAAGTGCCAGGTAAGGGGGAAGGTACTCCACTGCGTAAGTAGTGGGCCTAATTAATAACCATTAGCCTTAGACAAACTTGCCTTAGACACCACAAAAGAAATGCGGATAAGCAATGAATTACCCACGGCCTTCTTCTGTCCTAAGTGAGCGCGACGGTCCTTAGAGTCATCTCTAGATCTTTTTTAGTTAATGAGGGTAATGCGGATGCAAGTTTGTGATTTTCGGGGCTTAGGAAGGGTAATGAACTCCCCACCTAATCTGAATTAGGTCTTTACCCCTTAATTTCCGTATTAATATGCAAACAACCAAAAATCAAAACACGCACAATTTATTTTGCTTTTTGCGGCACTGCGATTTATTTGCAAAGAAACCTGCAGAAAATTGTTATTTGGAGCAGATGAGAAAGGAGATAAGAAAGTAAGGCTTCACTTGAGAAAAATGGTATAGAGAGGACACAGAACCGCCGCGTTTCCGCCGCGGGAGTTGGCTTAAACCGTAGATCCGTGGTGCTTTCAAGGGATCACTGCACAAATTTTTCTACAGATGCTCCTGTTCACATACACAGCTCTCTGGAATGCTATGAAAATTTTTTCTCATGCTCCACAAGTTCCAGATTTCTTCGCCACAAATCACAACAACACGTTTAGAGTTTGCGCGAATTTTGATCTAAAAATATAGATGGAATAAATTTTTCAACTCAAATTTCAAAAATACGAACAATTAGCGCACTATCCCTGGCAACGGCGCCATTTGATTGAAACGATTTCGGATTGTGTCGGTAGAAAAATGTGTAGAAATCACAATCAAAAATATTTTGACCGCAATCAATAACGGTGTCAATTGTAGCGCGTTAGTAAGTGCGGATCGTCCACAGGGAAAGTGTAATCGTTCGTGTTTAGAATTAGATGAGTTGAAACTTTAAAGAAAAGAAAACAAAAAATTCATGATTTGTAAATTGAAGTTCAAGAATTAGAAAAATCTAGTCTAAATCAAGAAACATTAAAAATCAAGAATTGAGAATTTGTGATGATTTCTAAATCAAATATCAAGAATCGAAGTGAGACTCGTAGGTATCGATCGGATCTATAGATGTGATGAAATCTAGCGATTACGTATTCTTATCCATCGATGAATTGATACTAGATCGATGATGATCGACGAGAATTAGGGATTTCTAGTGAAACTAGGGTTTCAACAGCTATCCCTTGTTCCTTCGTCGATATCATTCACATTCTAGCCTCTAGTAAATTCAATAATCGATCGTGGATCCTTAATTTCGAGCGATCACAATCAAGAAAGTATCGCAACGAAACTAGGTTGTCGATTCTTCAATTTGCTAGGGTTTACAAAACTCGTAGGACTTAAGAATCGTTTTAAGATTTGTTACATCATCATTCTATTGATCGTCTCGACTCCTTTACGAGCGGAGTTTTACTCAAACATCACAACAAGAACCACAATCACAAATTGAGGTCGAATCATGATGCAAGAATTTAAAGAAAGCAAGATTAAAGAATTTCACCTTTTATTTATATCAACAATTCCGTTAGAAATCGCTCAAGAATTACAAGAGGAAGAACTCGATCGTCGATTTGGCTTCGCTCGTCTCCTTAAGTCGCGGATCGGCTTGGATCACTTGCTCGATTGAAGATCGGCTCCGCTCCTAAAAGGTTGAAGGCTTCTCGCTGGATTGGTACTCGGGATCTTGAATTTGGCTTGGATTTTGGATTAGGGTTTGAGGCACAAGTTGTGTCACTCAACTTGTGTTAGAAATGGAGGAGAGAATGAGCAACCTTGAACCCCAGATCTAGGTTTCCTTTTATAAGCCTCATAACCCTATATCTAGAATTCAAATTTCAAATTACCCTCCAAAATGAACCACTTTTCCCTCCAAAATGAACAACTTTTCCCTCCAAAATGAACCACCTCATTTGAATTTTCCCTCCAAAATGAACCACCTCATTTGAATTATCCCTCCAAAATGAGGTTGTTAGAAAGAATCTTCTAGAAGAAGTTTGTTGGAGGGAATAATCTAGAATGAGGTTGTTACAAGGAGGCTTCTAGAAGAAGGTTGTTATAAGGAGACTTCTAGAAGAAGGTTGTTGGAGAGAGCCTTCTAGAAGAAGGTTGTTAGGCCGAGCCTTTTGGATGAAGCCACGTGGACAATCTGGAGTGTTCTGGAAGCTTTGTTAGTTACAGTAAGCACGTGGGAGAAAACTGAAATGCTGACGTCATCAGAGAGTCGCGGATCCACGGCGGGAATGGCCTTTGGCCGCGGATCCACGGCGCAATAAAGGCTTCAGTGCTTGGAATTTCAATGGTAATTCTTGGGCTGACTTATTGGCACTTTTATGATGTGTGGAATTTTTTTATTCTTTCTTAATTTCTGCCAGATCCCAAGTCTTGGACTTGGCGTATTTTTATCAGCTCTTTTCACAGTTTCGGCTCTTTTCCTGGAATTTCCTGCACAGATTCTCGAGATAAGTGTTGCGCTATACAAATATGATGCGATGCCATGATAAACACTCAATTTCCCTCAGAAATGTCGGTTCAAATATATAACACAAGTTATTTGGTATTTTACAGTCAATTTGCTAATATGTGCTATATTAATACCGAACACCTCTAGATGAGTGCAAATGGTAGGGAAATTGATGTGTTAAAAATGCAGTATTTTCGAATGATCACCTCACAATATTGCATGACATTGAAAATACATATGCATGTGCTATCACAGTAATAAATGCAATGTCTAAAATATCATATAAAAGCAAGCTCACTAGTACCATGTCGAAACTAACATTTTATACTAATGAAGTGGTATTTTCTAATGTGTACGTGACATGAACATTACCGATGATGATGTGTGTGAGCCGGCAAGCAGGTGTACGTGGGGCATACGCATCATCGGTAAAGGTGCCATGTCCTGACAGCATGATTTTATAATAACTAAGAAAAACACAAATAAGCATGCAATGCGATGCGAACAACAAGAATATACAGAACATGAATAATAACGCAACATATATGAATATACTTTAATATATGAGTCATACAGTTTTGACATTTGAAATAATACGAATCGTGGTGTTTAGAAATAAGGGCTACGGTGTTTTTTTAAGAAAAGGTACGTCCTTTGAAATATCCGTAGAATCGCTTGACCTGTATTTAAAATACTCACGATTCGTTAGTTTTGAAATAAGTACGACTCGAGTCCAGTCTAATATCTACTAAGTAAACTACAGGTCTAAAGTAACAGACTAATCGAAAGGGGTAAGGAAAACCATCTAAGTTTGGGTCAATATATATATATATATATATAGTAGTCGGTGATTCCGCTTCAATAGTATCACGTAGGATACAATAGATATTATGACATCCACGAGTCAAGATTGCGGATCTATCATCATAATCATATCACGTACGGTAAATCCATCGTACGGCATCCCAAATCTGGGTACGGGTCAAATATCGCATTTATCTCATAATTCATCTGGTATTTTTATCATCATATCTTGTATTAGGGGTACTAATCTAAAGTCTAGTACATACTGATACCATCTACAAATATATATGCGTGTGTATGAAAACACACCGCCTAAAGACCCGCTATAATTGTCACGACCCAAAGTTCGGCCCATGACCGGCACTTAACCACGTAACGTCTACAGGCGTAACGCGACTAAGTAAGCCGAAACCCAGAAATCAAAAACCATTAAAAGTAGTGAGTGCTGAAAATATTGGTTTAAACATTTAGAAAACTCGAGTAAAAATCATTAAAGTTTGATTTATTTTCTTAAAAATTTCGGCAGCACCTCCTTTATAAAAACTATCCCCGAAATCGGGTACAAGACATGATATAAGTAAAAATACATATAATAAGAATAAAGCAACCCCAAACGGGAGCAATCACGCCCAATGGCGGAAACAACCACCACAATAATAAAATACGACGCCGTAGCGAAGAATGAGCAAAATAAGTGAAACAGCATAAGAGATAAAACTGCATAAATAAAGCCGGCTCACACAAGCTCGACATCCAGAATACAAAATAATATACAACATCGTCCTCACAACCGGTCTCTATGTCAATACATGAAATAGTAGGTGGAGAGTACTAGATACAATAGAGTGTACAAATGGAAAATAAACGGATGCCGCAAACCCACCTATCAGCAACCCGGCTCACATGCTAACTGCAGTGGTATCCGTAGCAAAAAGATACAAGAGATAGCCCTGCCGCAACTACTCTAAGGGTCGACCTGCAAACACTGTGGCACAATGGGGGTGAGTTGCCAACTCGTGAATTGTAAATAACATATAAAGGTTATCGTGGGTATGCACGTACGCGATACTCTAACATGTGTAATCAGATAACATCTATATGATGAGCTGGGAACGCAGTAATCATGCAAAGTACTCTATCAGGTACTACGACTACATGATGTAATGCATAACAATGAATGCTGAGCATGAGATAAAAATATCATCTACACGGATCATCAACATGGAAAACCCCAGTGTCTACTGATCAGTCGAAAATATTGTATTTTTAACACGTCAATTTCCCTATCATTTGCACTCATTTAGAAGTGTTCGGTTTGCATATTGCACATATTAGCAAAACAGCTGTAAAATACCAGATTACCTGTGTTGTATACTAAAACCGACATTTTTGAGGGAAATTGTGTGTTTATCATGGCATCGCATCATTCTTGTATAGCGCAACACTTGTCTCAAGAAATTGTGCAGGAGATTGCAGGAACAGAACCAAAATTGGGAAAAGAGCTGATCAAAATTACGCCAAGTCTAAGATTGTTGATCTGGCAATAAACTAGAAGGAGTTACAATATTAAAAATATCAAAAAAATACTAAGATCTCATCAGAAGGCCACAGTTGAAGACTGAAGCCCTAAGGCTCCTATTGGGCCGCGGATCCGCGGCCTAAGCAGGCACATGCCGCGGATCCGCGGCAGTATGGCCACGTCACCTCCTCAGCTTTGCTGCAATATTCTTCTCTCAGTGTGTACACCTCATCAAGACATGTCAAATTCCAGATTACCCTAGAAGCCTCTGCCAGATCAGCAAGGATCATTAATCAAGCTAATCATGATTAAGCTAATCAAACTCCTAACAACCCTTTTCTAGAAGCATCCCTCCAACTAACTACTTCTAGAAGCCTCTCCCTATAACAAACTTTTGGAGGGAAATTCAAATTTTGAATCCTAGATCTAGGGTTATGAAGGTCTATAAAAGGGAGCCTAGATCTAGGGTTAATGGTTAATCATTAATCTCTTCCTCTTCCACCCGCAAGTTGAGTGACACGACTTGTGCCTCAAAACCCTAACCCTAATTCCAATCGCAATCCAAGATCAAGAATTCCGAGTTCAATCAAAGAAAGAAGCCGAGATCCTTTAGAGAGCAACGCCAGACTTCATCCGAGCAAGTGATCAAAGCCGATCCGCGACTCAAGGAGCCGAGCGACGCCAAATTCAACGATCAAAGTTCCTTCCTCTTGTAGTTCTTGAGAGTTGTAACTAATTGTTGATATAATAAAGGTGATAATTCTTTTATCTTGCTTATCTTTTGAATTCAAGCATTATGATTCAATCTAGATTCTTGAATATGTTCTTTGTGATAATGTTTGAGTAAAACTCCGCTCGTAAAGGTGTCGAGACGATCGATAGAATGATGATGATTTAGATTCTTTCACAATTCTTAAATCCTATAACGTTTGTAAATTCTTGTAAATTAAGTGATCGATGATCTAGTTTCGATGCGATGCTTTCTTGATTGTGTTCGCTCGAAACTAGAGATCAACAATCGATCATTTGATTTACTTGAAGCTAGTTTGTGAATGAGATTCATCGAAAGGACAAAGGATAAGGTGAGGAAACCCTAGCTTCTTCGCAAGATCCTTAACCTCAATAAATCGTCATCGATCTAGTATCAATTCGTTAATGGATAAGAATATGAAATCATTAGATCTCATCACATCTATAGATCCGATCCACTCCTACGAGCCACACTTCGAATCTTGATTGTTGGTTTGGAAATTATCATAAATTCTCAATTCTTGATTTATCGTTTCTTGATTTATACTAGATTTTTCTAATTCTTGAACTTCAAATCTTTAAATCATGAATTGTTGTTTGTTTTCTTTTCTTTAAAGTTTCAACTCATCTAAATCGAAACATGAACGATTACACTTTCTCTGTGGACGATCCGCACTTATTAACGCGCTACATCCGACATGGTTATTGATTGCGGTCAAAATATTTTTGGTTGTAATTTCTATACAAATTTTCATATTACACAATCCGAAATTGTATTCAATCAAATGGCGCCGTTCCCGGGGATATTGCGCTAATTGTTCGTTTTTTTTGAAATTTGAGTTGAAAGATTTATTCCATTATAATTTTTAGAACAAAATTCGCGCAAACACTAAACGTGTTGTTGTGATTTGTTAAGAGGAAATCTGGAATCATTAGAGCTGCGGAAAAAAATTTCTGAAAATTCCAGAGAGCTAGGGCAGTTAACAGAAGCCCTCTGTAAAATTTTCATTCAGTGAACAGTGAAAGTGGCCGCGCATCAGCGGCATTAGGCAGCTAAAACCGCGGATCCGCCGCGTGCTTGCATCATCACTGTTCCAAAATTTTGGTAACTCTCTAGACTTTCTTATCTTCTCCTCTGTCTGCTCTAATTAACAATTTTCTGCAGGTTTCTTTGCAAATAAACCGCAGCGCCGCAAAAAAAAAGCAAAATAAATTGTGCGTGTTTTTTATTTTTGATTGTTTGCAAATTAATACGGAAATTAAGGGGCACGGTCAAATCCAGATTAGGTGGGGAGTTCATTACCCTTCCTAAGCCCCGAAAATCACAAACTTACATCCGCATTTACCCTCATTAACTAAAAAATATCTAGAGATGACTCTCAGGACAGTCGCGCTCACTTAGGACAGAAGAAGGCCGTGGGTAATTCATTGCTTATCCGCGTTTCTTTTGTGGTGTCTAAGGCAAGTGTGTCGAAGGCTAGTGGTTACTTAATTAGGCCCACTACTTACGTAGTGGAGAACCTCCCACTTACCTAGCACTTACCTGGTCACAGGAGAGACAAAGAGGCAGTGGAGGATTGATCCTGCGACTTGTCTTTTGGCAGTTAGGAGCGGTCTAGAGCTTTGACCTAGGTGACCACTAGATTTTAGGGTTGCTTGTTGCATTTGTTGTGATCGCATCATTTTTTCAAAAATCCGTATATTTTTCAAAACAAGCACCACATTCATTCATTCCCCTAATTATAAGTCACGCTGCCACTTGTACTAACCCTTTTTAGTGCAAGATAGGCTGGACACGGGATTCTAGTGCCCGTTTAGTCCGCGTTTCCCCGATCGACCCAAAAGTCGGTATTTCTACATTTACCTCTTCTTTACCCCCCACCACACCCACATCGATGGACGATTCTCCATCGAACTTCTTTACCACTACTCTGCTGCCGTCCGTTGGTGCGCAGAATCCACCCCGCATCTCTCTCCAAAAGAGGTGCTATCTTACACGAGGTCCTCTTTCGACCTGTCTCTCCATTCCACCAGCCAACGGGGACAATTTTCAGATTAAACCCCAATACATCAACCTTCTACCCAAATATCACGGTCTCGAGTCTGAAGACGCATATGTCTTTATTACAAAATTTGAAAATGTATGCGCAATGATGGGTACTTCACAGCTTTTTATGGATGCTATGCGTCTTCGTCTTCTCCCATTTACCTTGTGCGATATAGCCAAGAAGTGGCTTTACAACACAGCCGCACATTCCATTTCAAACTGGGAAGAATTCGTAAAAGCATTCCTAAAGAAATTCTACCCAAATCATAAAACAGCTCGAGTCCGCAGCGAAATAAATCAATTCACCCAACTTCCAAATGAAACATTTTCACAATGTCTTGAACGCTTTAAGGATCTGTTAGTTCAATGTCCTCATCATGGAATCCCCAGATGGGATCTGTGCCGAATCATATATGAGGGCATTAATCCTAACACAAAACAGACCCTTGAATTAATGTGTCAAGGCAACTTCATGACCAAAGATGATGGGGAAGCCTGGAAATTCCTAGAAGATTTCGCTGAAAAATCTTTACAGTGGGAGGGTGTAAGTCAATCGTCTAAGGGTGGCAATAACCAATCGGAAGTTTCCATTGGAGTTAGAGCTGAAATTTCAGCCCTACATAAGAAACTCGACAATATGGAAAACAAATTTTTAGCCACCGCCCTAAATCAAATGTCACTCTCCAAAACTGTATGTGGATGTTGTTCTGATCCTTCTCATTTGACGGAAGAATGTCCACTAAATTCTCCGTTTCAAGGTCAAGAGTATACTAAAGCCGCTTTTCAAAGACCTAGAAACGATCCATATTCTTCCACATACAATCCGGGTTGGAGGAATCACCCTAACTTTGCTTGGAACCAATCACAATCTCAAACTACGGTTCCAACCCAAAACAATTTCCAAAGGGTTCCTCCACCACAACAGCAACCACTTCAATTGAGTCAGCACCCTACCAATCACAAAACTTCCAAAATCTGGCCAACACTTTTGCACCACATGAAAACTATTTGCAATTGACCGGTACAGATAATACTTCTGCACCAGCACAAACCTTGGATACTTTCATGAAACAATCCATCCAAGGGACGGCAAAAATGCAATCTTCCTTCGATAATGTGATGAAGATCATTGTCTCTCAAAATGAGAATATTAAATCGATGGAAGAACAAATTGTACAATTAAGAGCCGAAATGAGTGCAAGAGAGAAAGGGAAACTTCCAGCTCAACCTTTGCCCAATCCTGGCTATTCACATCATGTGAATGCAATCACGTTGAGATCTGGAAGAGTGCTTGACAATCACGTTGGGGAAGAGATTGATGATACTGAAAAATCTATCGATAATACCCCTGCTGAGACCTTTCCTTCCACTTCTACTTCTAATTCTGACCCCAGTTCTTCTACCCAACCATTTTCTTCCGAGCCTATTCTCTGTTTCCCACAAAGCTCAACCCCTCAGCCCATCTCTTCTAGTCCACTAAAAACGATCCCCACTCCTATTCTTAGATCGTTCCCACCCACACGATCTTCTCCAGTGTTGGACCCCGACCTTATTGCCCAAGCTCCTTACCCGAATCGGTTAAGGGGAAACAGACCAAGTCCACAAATGGAGAAGATCACTGAAATCTTGAAACAGGTTAACATCAACATCCCTCTTCTAGATGCAATCCAACAAGTCCCCGCTTATGCGAAAACTCTTAAGGACTTGTGCACTAGAAAGAGGAAGACTCAAGTGCCCAAGAAGATATTCATAGCAAAGACTGTAGACACGGCTTTTCCCCAACAAGTACCATGGAAACATAAGGACCCTGGTTGTCCTACTATTTCTATTTCTATTGGGGAGAAACACATCAACTGTGCTCTACTAGACCTTGGCGCTCGTGTTAACTTGCTTCCATACTTGGTTTACGAGCAGTTAGGTATCGGAGTGTTAAAGCCCTCGAGCATAACTCTCCAGATGGATGACCGATCAATCACCAAACCTAGGGGTGAACTGGAAGATGTGTTAATAAAAATCGGGGAATTTGTATTCCCTGTGGACTTTATTGTAATTGATACACAGCCTGTAGCGAACCTACGGAATCAAATTCCGGTGATTTTAGGTTGCCTTTTTTTGGCCACTTCCAACGCTATAATCAACTGTCGTAATGGCTCTATGACCCTATCCTTCAGGAATAGGTCAATTGAGCTGAACATTTACAAGTTGGGAAGTGTACCCTCCGAACCTACTGCTCAGGTTTGTTCTGTCGACTTAATGGATGTCGACAGCAGCGAATTTGATGATCCTCATGATACCGATCTAGACTCTTTTCATACGTTGTTGTTTGACCCAACTATGTATAATACACATACTGACTCTTCCACCGAGTTGTCCGGGTCAACAACTAACACTGATTATGAACTGTTTTTAGAGTCTGAAGATCACCCCGCAACTTATGATGACATTATTCATCGGGGTATTGATGGAACTTTTGAGGAAATCTTCGCTGATGAACTCGCATTTTTGAAAGATACGGGTGTTGAGATGAATCATCTCCTAATCAATGAAATTGAACCTCCACCCCTTCTTCTGAATTATAAAAAGGATGCAAGCAATCCATCACACTCACTGCATCGTCTCTCCAAAATGAGACGCACACACATTCTATTCCACCACTTACCTTTTCCCCACATTTTCTTCCACCAACCAGAGCACTGCATTGATAAAATTTTCGAATGGTTGGTGTTAACGTTCGGTCTTTGCAAAGCTTGGCATCGACCAATGATTTTTGACCCCCTCATGTGATTTTCAAAAGATTAACATTGCATAACTCAAGTTTGGGGGGGCATTTTTTCTGGCTCTTGAAAAGAAAATTTTTACGAAAATAATGAGCCAAAAATAAGTTTGGGGGAGGATCTTCACTTAAATATTTTGCCCCCGTTAATAAATTTCCTCCCAAGCTTACAGGTTTTTGAGATATAGCAGATGTTTGAAAACAAGTTTGGGGGAGGTTTGTGCTTATTTTCGCATTATTTGCATCATACTTTGCATAAGCACAAAACATTTTAAAACCTATAAAAAATTTTAAAAAATTCAAAATTATAAAAATATTTTGTACATAAATAAGATAATAAAAGATTAGATAGTGAAAAGTTACATCTATGGGATTAGAAAAATTTAAAAAAACCAAGAAAATTAGAAGTTTTCTTAAACGAACTAGTAATAAGTAGTTATGAGCCGTTGTCCCAAGGGTTAGTAAGATGAAGGAAGTCACTAATCTGAGGATAAAAATAAGTCTGAAAAATAGTTCTTATTCTGGAAGCCAAACATTTGAACGTTGATACCCTACTATTCGCACTTACACACGTCTTGAAGCTCGGGATAGTAGAGGATATCTTGAAATGCTCTTGTCTAAAAGCCAATGTATGAAGGAAATAAAAAAATGAATAAAATATAAAATGGTGAAAAAAATGAACACTGGTTTTGTTATCGCCAAGGCAACAATAAAAAAAAATAGCAAGGGTGCCTCTTCACCTAGTGCCCTAAGGCCTCTTCACCTAGTGCCCTAAGGCCAACTGGTCTGGGAGTCACTGCTAAGCCTTAGGTGGTGTAAGACGAGGAAAAACATCGTATAAGCAAGCACATGAGTGATCGGTCGGTTAGTAACTCAAGAAGTATTAACGGTCGCATGAAAGTGTGTAAGCAAATTCATCTAAATATTCATTAATTAAAAAGTACTGAGGCATATGGACAAGAGTATGATAGCTTGAATTGATTCTCCAGGTGTAGGGATGCCTTTACACACAGGTAGTATTATATGATCGATGTTTGGATGAAAGAAAGGAATGAAGAATAAAGACGATGTTTTATTGAGGGGTTATGTGATTTCTAACATCTTTTCATGACTATTAAGATAGGGCTCATAACAACCGAAAAGCTAGCATAGTTGGAAACCCTAATTTTCAAAGTCTTTCTTTTACAATTCTTATCCTTAAATATAATATTCATGATCTTCCTTTTATTATTGGATTTTGTGGGTGCAATCCGCTGCAAACCCTCAGGAGACAACACTCCTCCTACTAGGGACACCTAGAGATTTAAAGGCTTGTTGCACGTGCTCAGTGCAATCGTGTTGCCTACGAAAGTGTGCTAGTTAGTTTTTCTCTTTCTTTATTTTCTCCATCTCTTTTTAATAAAACAATTCGCTCGAGACGACCGAAAATAAGTTTGGGGGAATTTGATCAGTCGAAAATATTGTATTTTAACACGTCAATTTCCCTATCATTTGCACTCATTTAGAAGTGTTCGGTTTGCATATTGCACATATTAGAAAAACAGCTGTAAAATACTAGATTACCTGTATTGTATACTAAAACCGACATTTCTGAGGGAAATTGTGTGTTTATCATGGCATCGCATCATTCTTGTATAGCGCAACACTTGTCTCGAGAAATTGTGCAGGAGATTGCAGGAACAGAACCGAAATTGGGAAAAGAGCTGATCAAAATTACGCCAAGTCTAAGATTGTTGATCTGGCAATAAACTTGAAGGAGTTACAATATTAAAAATATCAGAAAAATACCAAGATCTCATCAGAAGGCCACAGTTGAAGACTGAATCCCTAAGGCTCCTATTGGGCCGCGGATCCGCGGCCTAAGCAGGCACATGCCGCGGATCCGCGGCAGTATAACCACGTCACCTCCTCAGCTTTGCTGCAATATTCTTCTCTCAGTGTGTACACCTCATCAAGACATGTCAAATTCCAGATTACCCTAAAAGCTTCTGCCAGATCAGCAAGGATCATTAATCAAGCTAATCATGATTAAGCTAATCAAACTCCTAACAACCCATTTCTAGAAGCATCCCTCCAACTAACTACTTCTAGAAGCCTCTCCCTATAACAAACTTTTGGAGGGAAATTCAAATTTTGAATCCTAGATTTAGGGTTATGAAGGTCTATAAAAGGGAGCCTAGATCTAGGGTTAATGGTTAATCATTAATCTCTTTCTCTTCCACCCGCAAGTTGAGTGACACGACTTGTGCCTCAAAACCCTAACCCTAATTCCAATCCCAATCCAAGATCAAGAATTCCGAGTTCAATCAAAGCAAGAAGCCGAGATCCTTTAGAGAGCAACGCCGGACTTCATCCGAGCAAGTGATCAAAGCCGATCCGCGACTCAAGGAGCCGAGCAACGCCAAATTCAACGACCAAAGTTCCTTCCTCTTGTAGTTCTTGAGAGTTGTAACTAATTGTTGATATAATAAAGGTGATAATTCTTTATTCTTGCTTATCTTTTGAATTCGAGCATTATGATTCAATCTAGATTCTTGAATATGTTTTTTTTGATAATGTTTGAGTAAAACTCCGCTCGTAAAGGAGTCGAGACGATCGATAGAATGATGATGATTTAGATTCTTTCACAATTCTTAAATCCTATAACGTTTGTAAATTCTTGTAAATCAAGTGATCGATGACCTAGTTTCGATGCGATGCTTTCTTGATTGTGTTCGCTCGAAACTAGAGATCAACAATCGATCATTTGATTTACTTGAAGCTAGTTTGTGAATGAGATTCATCGAAAGGACAAAGGATAAGATGAGGAAACCCTAGCTTCTTCGCAAGATCCTTAACCTCGATAAATCGTCATCGATCTAGTATCAATTCGTTAATGGATAAGAATATGAAATCATTAGATCTCATCACATCTATAGATCCGATCTACTCCTACGAGCCACACTTCGAATCTTGATTGTTGGTTTGGAAATCATTACAAATTCTCAATTCTTGATTTTATCGTTTCTTGATTTAGACTTGATTTTTCTAATTCTTGAACTTCAAATCTTTAAATCTTGTATTGTTGTTTGTTTTCTTTTCTTTAAAGTTTCAACTCATCTAAATTGAAACACGAACGATTACACTTTCCCTGTGGACGATCCGCACTTACTAACGCGCTACATCCGACACCGTTATTGATTGCGGTCAAAATATTTTTGATTGTGATTTCTATACAAATTTTTATATTACACAATCCGAAATCGTATTCAATCATCTACCAAAAACACCCCAATATCCTGATAGCTCAGGCGCCGTCGCTCTATCCGGCCCTCAATCCTGTAAATCTCATAGAAGCGGGGTGCCAAACATCGGCACCCAAAAACATCATGAAATACTCGTGTCAAGCATCGACACGCAAATCCTCATGTATTGGGCTCCGTCAATCCGGATCGGCCCACGGGCTCCGTATGCGGAATCGGCCCTCGGCCCCGGCAGTACGGGTCGACCCATGTCCATCTCTCAACTCTGGTCGGTATCCTCCGGATATACGCCAGGTCCAACCATTCACCGGTAGGTAGTAGTCCCTCTGCCAGGCCCACCATCTTTTTGCACAGCATCCCTTTCTTGCCCCGGGGTACCATACCGGGTCCACTATATACCCGCAATCGGCCTCATCCAGCTCCTCGAATCGGGTTCACATGTCACACGTCTCAGAATCGAGAAAACGCATGGTGGACGCACTGAAATATCATTTCAAGAGAAACTGGGTTTTTTCCAAAACAGTGCATACTTCCTTAAAATAATACCACGGTTCTCAAATCCAGAAATCAGAGGAAATCCAAAACTTAATGCGTAAATCCATGCAATGTGACGTATGCCACTAAGAGTAAAAAGGGAAAACCGCTCTTTTAAACGGATCTAGTTTTGATAATATCTCACGCGGTCCCCATTTTTCTAGAAATCAAAGCCAGCATCATCCAAGTATGTGAAATATGTATGTATATAAGTATGGATGTGCAAGTGGATATATACGCAAGTATGAGTGTATCAATGTATATGTGCACCAATATGGATATACAATGTGTATGTGCGCAATATGGATATATCAATGTATGTGTGGATATATTAATGTATGTGTGCACCAATATGGATATACAACGTGTATGTGCGCAATATGGATATATCAATGTATGTGTGCACCAATATGGATATACAACGTGTATGTGCGCAATATGGATATATCAATGTATGTGTGCACCAATATTGATATACAATGTGTATGTGCGCAATATGGATATATCAATGTATGTGTGCACCAGTATGGATATACAATGTGTATGTGCGCAATATGGATATATCAATGTATGTGTTCACCAATATGGATATACAATGAGTATATGCGCAAGCATGAAAGTACAGTATTTATGTGTGCTAATATGGATGTACAATTAGTATATACGCAAGCATGAATGTACAATATGTATGGTTCGTAGCAATCCTATAGTGTAAGTGTCATGGCAATCATTAATGGTGTGGGTGTAACATACGATTAGTGCTCGTGCAGCTTGAACCGTTAGTGACAGTGCGGTGTTACATAACAACTGTATCTATATGCAACAAGAGAGGGGTACGCTACTATAGTACATATACATAAACAATATATATATATATACGCGACTACAATATCCTATCAAGCCCTGACGCTTAACGCCATACGGGCGATTTCCCTGTAGATGTTAAATCTACTCACCGTGATCTCGTGCTAAGTGTAGCCGACTATCTGCTCCCCCTTCTTTGCGATGCCCGAAGTACCCGCCTGCGAACCTAGAATTTACGTAAAGAATACACATAAGCTAAAATCCTGCAAAAAACGCGATATCAAAATTATACGAGAAACTAGCATCGCAAGCTAAACGCGTGTGTATACGTAAAGTGTGTGCATAGGCCAAAAACCACCGCGACACGCTGTGACACACAGCAACACCAACTCAACTCGTATCGTACGTGTCGCGCAAGTCCCGCTACGCAAATTAAAGGTAAACGGTGCCAGATTTAATCTGGAGAAAAAACAAGAAAATCAAACAAGACCAAAGCTCTCACAATACCTACAGACAACTACCTGCAAAAACTCAATAAATTCCCAAATATTTGGGCCGGCCACCATAGGGTTGATATCGGCCAAATTCAGTTAAAAGTGGTCCAGGTTTCTACATTACATTCCTAGCACAATTCATAGCCTAAAGTATATGTTTGCTCATCAAGGAAATTACCCCAGATATAGCAGATTCTGCGTATCCTAAAGTTTTAGTTTTAAAAACACTAAATTGCAACATTAAGGTATTTTTATGAAATCAGGTGAAATTACTTGAATTAAGTGATACCAACCGCACAGAATTTATCTAACCATAAAACTCCTAATTTAACAGAATTCCCACCTAAACCATCAAAACATCACAACACCCTCAAAACACTAAAATTAGCTAAACCACCCCGGATTCTGTCCACGGTAAAAACCCAAAAACCAAACAATACCAAACACAGACAAAAACCTAAAGGCACCACTCAGCACAGCACCAACACTCAACTCACTAGGGGGCCGGCGACGCCGGAATCCATGGGGAAGTCGCCGGATTTCAGGTGGTGGAACGGGCTCGAACTTCAACCCAAGACCCTAGCTTCCCTGTATACTATTCTGTATATGTTTGCCAAACAATAAAATGCTCACAGACATAGCAGTTCACTCGTATCATAAAACTTGATAAAAAAAACCGTATTTAAAACTCAAATTTAGGACTTTAAGTTGTTTTTGCAAAATCCAGTGATACAACTAGGTTTACACAGCAGATATAACACCTAATTAAGTTAATTAAATCATAATAATCCTATTTTACCCAAAGCTCCCCTCAAAACACAAAGTTATCCCTAAAACAATACTTAAACGAGATATTAAGCTAAATAAACTATAAGTTTAGCTAAAGGAAGTTGGGGTCAGTTTTTATACCTCCAAGTGAGTTAGTGGTGGCTCAAACTGAAGACTTTGCCATAAGGAAGTGTTTGCAAGGGATTCAGTGAAGAGAATGGAATTTGGTGAAGAATATTTGAGCTTGGATGCAAGAAGAAGAGAAAAGAAGAAGAGAAGAAGAGAAGAAAAAAATGTGGGCTGATGCTGCTGCTGTGCTGCTTGCTGCTGCCGCTTGCTGCTGCTGCTGCTTGCTGCTGCCGCCGCCTGCTGCTGCTGCTTGCTTGCTGCCGCTGCTCTGTATGCTGCTGCTGCTGGGTGTGGTCTGTGTGTGTGAAAATGAGAGGGAGAGAGATGTGATGATGTGAAGAAATAAGTGTTTGAAAGCAAAAAGAAATGAGGGATATGAGAGTCAACCCCCCCTCTCTCTCTCCTCATTAATTACAAGTATGGCTCAAGTCCATAATGCTCTCTCTCTCCAACTCAAGTCAACCCACAAAACAAAAAGCTAATTATAAAATACTAAAAAAAACTAATACCCTTAATTAATTCATATTAACCTAATTAAATGGGTTAGCCCCCCATGGTCATCTAAACATGGCTTAACCCAAAACTTAGCCCTAGTTTACATGCACATGTATGTGCTATCCTAATTAAATTATAATAAAATATTCATTAATTTTGATAAAATATTTGAAAATCGTTTTGGTAAACTTTTTACTAAAAACCACACATTAAAGTATAATTAGCCACTAATCACATTGTAAGGTGTTACAATAATATCATGTCGTATCTCATAACACGAACCATGTCTCATCACCGATCTCGTGGCATCATGCCCAATCTCATCAACTCATCTCCAAGTATCATATACTATCTTCATCATCTATGTATATGTATACATATACATACATATATATATATATATATATATATATATATATATATATACATACATATTCACATACCTATATGTGTGTGTGTGTGTGTGTATATATGTATGTATGTATATATCTCCATATACGCACAAGTAAAACAATGTAAGTGTGTGCGTGCGCACGTGTGGGTGTAATATTTACTCTAGGGTTCGTGACTAAGAGGCTAAACTAAGTTACTTCTAATTACACTAAAACTAACCCATGAACCCCTAAAACCTATCTTGATAATCATAAACGTTTCACATAACACATAGTATCGTATATATACAAGATATATCATAGGCTACACTACGAACTGCGGGGGTCCTATACGCCATCCACCCGACTTCCCCGTAGATATATATCTACTCACCTTTATCCTCGCTTGCCGAAATCGATGACGCCATTCTCATCCTTGTCGTTCAAGTCCGCTCGAGGGTACCTACAAATATACACACAAGATATCTTAAACCGAAATCACGCACGAAAACCAAATCGGCACGAGTATCACACATAGGTTAAAACCTATAGTTCACGCATGCAAGAATAATCAAACAACCCTCGTCGCTGACGGAAAAACGTCAGATGACGGGACACAATATCAAATACCATATCCCAATTCATTAAAAACCGCAAAACGAAATCAGAAACTTTGAAAACTTTCTCCAGATTTTACCCTAGGTGAAATCAGCCAAATTTGCATATGTGGAGGGTCTAATTTACTGGAGATAAAGCCCTAGACCAAGCATGAGCCCACAATTCCTTACTCTGGCCGCAATTTGCGGCCAGAATGGATCTATTTGCGGCCATGGGTTGGGGTTTAGGTCTCGGGTCTTGGGTAATGCTTCTAGGTTGCCTGCTTGTATCACAGTATTTGCTAAATAATTTTCAGGTCACCCGGGTTATAGCAGATCACCAAAACACATCACCATTTCCACAAAATACGATATCGGGAATTTCTAAGTTTGTGAAATGGGGTTTAAGTCTATGGTTTAATCTAATATACCATCACTACAGGGGTTGTATGGCCTCTACTAACCTTAATTACAGAATCACAACTCAAGAATTCCATAAACCCTAACTTGGAATTTTCAAAGTTCACAAAACCACACAATATCGATTCAAAACTTAAATAGATGCTAAATGAATTGAAATACTAATCTAATGGTGAAGGAAATACCTCATTTGGCAACTCAAGAATTTTCTTGAGTTGCTCCAAGTCTTCAAAATCCAATTTTTCTTGGTCCAAAGTGTTTGTGGTGAGCTTGTGCATGTTTTTAATGAAGTGGAGATGATGCTTTAATGTTGTTTTGGGGCTGTAGTGAGGAGTTTAGAGGAGGTGAAGAAGAGGGCTGCCATGGATGAAGGAGAGGGAGAGAAAATGAATGAAATGAGTGAAGAAAGAATGGACCAAGACCAAGGTTGACCCCTCACCCCCTCTCTCTCATGCCCATACCTCCTTTGTTTATTCAAATTCATTTTATTTTGTTTTCTTTTCTTTTCTCTTCTCTTCTCATTTAAAACCAAACCAAAATGAAAAAGAAAAAGAAAAGACCATGGTAGGAAAAATGTAGAAATGTGTAATATGACATGGTGCATGTCATTTGCACAAATCCGGCTTAATGCACGATTAGTGATATTTAATCGCGATTAGCATAAAAATGGAATATAATTAATTATATAAAATCTAGGAATGCTCCATTCTTATAATTTCTTTCAAATTTAATAATTAACAAAATTTCCAAATATTTCCCAATTTATCGGTATTTAATTATACCGCATCATTAAAATATTCATAATATTTATTATTTTAATTATTTAATTTCCCAAAAATAATATTTTATTTTTTCTGAAATGTTACAATAACGTTTACCACCCCCTAGACCGGGTATGCGATACTCTCAGACGAAGAGACCGGACTGTACGGAGATTGTCATAGATAGGCTCAGTAGAGATCCGAATGAGTTTGCTCGTCGGCCTTACTTTTCAACAGGTATCCGGGTAGCCATTACGTACAGCTAGTGCCGCTGACATGCTTGTGCTTATGGATTTATCCAGTAACTCACTGTCGGCGTACTGTCGAGTGTTTAGAGTCTCATACAGAGGGTTTTCCTGGTTTAGGCGAAATTATGTAGTAGCCGTATTGGATACGTGTAGGGTCTCGATCGATTGATGTACTTTGTACTCGGACTTTCGATCGGACAGTTGGTAATACCAGCCAACTTGGGTTTGAGCCGGATTATTAAATCAGGTATTGATTTAATAGTTTACATATATGTATTTCTATATGTATATTCTAGTATTAAGTTCTTCGTGTTATTCTATCTCTTTGGGCATTCATGTTTTTATCCGAATGCAGATATGTATATACAGCAGACTGTAATCCGTATTTATTGCAGATTACCTTCTAGAAGGTGGCCACCTCATTATGCTTTGTCCATTTATTTGATAAATGGAAAATGAGGTGTAAAGTGTGAAGTATGGGAGGAATGGAGATAACCATGCTTCAATATTTAACAAATGAATTTTTAATTCATTTGGAGTTACTATTGAAGCATGGTTGTTGATTGTTTATTAAAGAAATTCATACACAAAACCTTTGTGTGTAATTTCTCTCTCATGGTTGCTTCATTTTTTTCTTGAGCTCCCATTTTCTTCATCTCCTCCCTCCTCTTGATTTCCTCCACCTTCATCATCTTCCTCTTTCACTACCCTTTCATGGGTTGAGAAACAAGTGAAGAGGCAAGGTAGAGATAATAGAACACATTGATCTTCATATACATCCTAAAAAACTTGGATTAGCATCCCAAGTTCTCTAGCTGCTCCTTTTGTTACTTAGTTAGGAGCTAGAGCCATAGATCACATATCTCGGGTGGATCATCTACGGCAAAGGAGGGCCGGAAAACAAGCTCGATCCCGGAGGACCGATGGAGACGGAAATGGAGATCGAACAATTTCAAGGTGGCCACTTGGAACACATGACGAGGAAAGAAGATCGAAGGACTTGGGTCGCTTGGTGAGATTTCTTCATCATAGTAGATAGCACTACTATTTTAGCTAGTTAGGTTTATGGTAAGATACGGGTTAAAAGTTATTCTAGTGCCATGTTCTAATCGTTAGCAACATTTTTTTTCCGCATTTGGTCACGGTAGTTGGCCGGGGCACTAGCGTAACCTTTCAACCGGAAGAGATGAAACCCCTCCTATCGCTCATTACCTCCATGCAACTTGGGACTGTACCCAAAATCCACTTTTTTGCACGTCTCCTTTGAGCATGGTAGGGAGGAAATCAAAGCACGGTGGGAGCCATACAAGACTCTATGACCATCTCGGGTCTACAGACTAACCTGTACCAGTGCCACCAGAGGACTGCTATCTTACAGTAGGTATATTACCATATAGGAGTCCTCGTCGAGTCCGTTCGGTGTACCCATTCTCTACTGAGCACTTGTGTACAATCTTTGATGTCACACACCAATGGTTGTGGGATCAGCCATCGCCTTCTAAGGGACAAGAAACGTACACACTAGTCTACTATGAAATATCGATGCCCTAGTCTCGATATTCCCTCGACTAGGAACTGATTAAAGGATGTACTTTTGGACCACCCTGGCCCCACTAGTATGATCTCATCATAGTCCTGGTAGTCAAGTACATACCTAAGGGCTTTATCAACATGTAAGAGACAGACAGTATAAATACCTATCTACATGTTAAGATAAAGGTAACCTGATAGTATACTATCATGTCGAGCAAGAAAGTCCTCTATATATATGTCCAAGCATCCACTATATCATCAATAATAGCCTCTAGGGCATACACATTCCTAACAATCTCCCACTTGCACTAAGGTTAGTTGTTGTAGTATATCATACCCACAGTCCCAAAAGTCTCTCGAATAGCATCTGGGGAATGGCCTCGGTGAGTGGATCTGCTGTGTTATCCTCTGTGTCAACTTTCCTGACCTCGATCTCCCGGAGATCAACTATCTCCCTGATCAGGTGATACCGTCTAAGAATATGTCTAGATCGCTGACGGGACCGAGCTTCCCAGGCAAAAGCCACAACTCTATAGTCATCACAATACACAGGTATTGGATGCCCAATGGTAGGAACCAAGTTCATCCTATGAACTTTTTCATCCAGAAAACCTCTTTGGCAGGATCGTTGGTAGCGATGTAATTAGCCTCTATCAACGAGTCTGCTACGGTATATAGCTTGGAACCCTTCCAACATACCGTCCCTCCACTTAGGATGAAGACAAAACCCGAGACTGACTTTCTGTCGTCCTTATCACTCTGGAAGCTCGAATCGGTAAAGGATTCCATCTGGAGTTCACCATTACCATACACCAAGAACATTTCTTAAGTCCTTCTCAAGCACTTAAGAATGTTCTTCAGCTATCCAGTGGTTTTCCCAAATATCTTTTCGATACTTATTCACTACACCTAGTGAGTAAGCTACCTCTGATTTGTTACATAACATCACATATATAATTGACCCGTCTGCCAAAGCATAGGGTATCCCTTGTATGTGAGCCCTCTCCAAATCAGTCTCGAGAGACATCTCTTTGGAGATAGTGATTCTTGAACAAGCGGGTATATTACCACGCTTAGAATCATCCATACTAAACCCCTTTAGCATGGTGTCTATGTACCTGGATTGGGACAATCTCAAATCCATTTAGATCTATCTCTATAGATCTATATCCCCAGGATATAAGAAGCATTAGTTAGATCTTTCATGGAGAACCTGTATGATAAGAGAAGCTTGACCGAGTGTAGCATAGGAACAACGTTACCTATCAAGAGTATGTCATTCACGTACAATACGAGGAAGACAACCATACTCTCTACAACCTTCTTATTTATACATGGTTCATCTACCTTTTTGATGAAGTCAAACTCTTTGACAGCTTCGTTAAAACAGATGTTCCATCTCCGTGATGCCTTACTTTAACCCGTAGATGGATTTAAGCAGCTTGCACATGCTTCCGCTGCTCCCACTATCTACGAAGCCCTTTGGCAGTGTCATATACGCTCTCTTCTAAATCACTATTTAGAAAAGTGGTTTTGACGTGCAGTCTGCCAGATTTCGTAGTCATGGTATGCAGCAATGGCAAGTAGGATCCTGACGGACTTAAGCATAGCTTTGAAAGTCTCAACTTTTCCATCTACACCAAATTATCTTTCTCAAAGATCCTCTTGCTCCCGATGGGTTTTACCCCTTCAGGTGCAACATCCAAAGTCAATACTTTGTTGGTGTACATGGATTCCATCTCAGATCGCATAGCATCCAGCCATTTCATATAGTCTCCACTTGTGATGGCCTGCTCGAAACTAGTTGGGTCATCATCTTTATGATGCAAACCTCGCTCCCACCTTCTACGAGAAAACCGTAGTATCTCTCAGGTGGATAAGGAACCCAACTAGATCTATGGAGTGGCTGAGGTTCGTCGGGGACTATTGAATCCTCTGGTTTCACCAAATCGTCAGTTATAGTTTGCTTTGCTAGAACTTCTTCCAGTTCTACCTCATCGCCACTAATTTCTTCCACAAGAAATTCCTTTTCTAAAAAGCTGGCAGTCGAGAAACAAAACACCTTTTTTTCCTCAGTGTGGTAGAAGATATACCCTCGCGAACGTTTGGGATATCCTACAAACTTGCACAGAACCGACCTTGCCTCAAGCTTGTCCGGATTTTGTTTTTCAATATAGGACGGACAACCCTATATCTTAACTCATTTAAGAGATGGTCTCTTCCCATTCCATATCTCATATGGAGTGGTAGGCAACGGATTTGATCGGAACACTATTCAATAGGTATGCATCTTCTCAAGTGCATGTCCTTGAAAGGAAATAGGCAACTCAGCAATACTCATCATAGAGAGCACCATATCTCATAAGGCGTGATTGCTCCACCCCGATATACCGTTGTGCTGTGGTGTATACGGAGGAGTAAACTGAGAGAGAATCTCATTCTCTTTTGAATAGTCTCGAAATTCCATGCTCCAGTATTCTTCTCCCCAATCATATCGAAGGATTTGAATACCTTTACCCATCTGGTTCTCTACTTCGTACTTATCTTCCTTGATATTCTCAAAAGATTCAGTTTTGTGGTTCAACAAGAACGCATGTCCGTATCTTGAGAGAATATCGGTGAATGTAATAAAGTACGAAGAACCATCCCTGGCATGTGTAGACATAGGACCGCATACATCACCATGTATCTGGCCAAGAGTTCAGTAGCTCTTTCTCTGTTTCCAGTAAACGGAGATTTGGTCACCTTGGTCTTTGAGACATGACTGGCAAGTTTCATAAGATGTAAATTCGAACAGATTCAAATATGCATCCTTTTGGAACTTTAGCTAGTCTTATTTCATCGATATGACCTAGTCTACAATGCCTCAAGAAGACTTTGTTCATTTCTGAACTGTTCCTATTGTGTGTGTTCTGTAAGTTTAGAACTGTAGTTTGATTCAGAACGTGTACACTGTTATACAACGTACCTTACCCAATCAACTCTTGATTTAGGAAAATATTCACAATGTTATTGGTATAATATAACAGTCGCTCAGAATCATTGTATTACCAGTTGGTAACATTATGTGTTATTTGCCAACTGTTTTGGCTGCAACAATTACACCATCTCTACTACTAGAGACATATCACCCTTTCCCAGTTATCCATCTTTCTATAGCCCATGTAACAAATTACATGTGTGAGATCCTGATCCGGTATCCAGTATCCAGGATGTAGAGTAAACTGAGAAACAGTTCTTTGTAACGAACACACCCAAAGACAATGCATCAACATGCTTATTCTTCGTTTAGGTGGCATGGGAATACGGATATTCCCCTATTCCTTGCTCAGACTTATGACAATCATAAGATAGAGCGGAACCTAGCACAGTATAATAAGTAGGTTCGGTCAAAACATCCATATTATTATCTTGATTAAGGCATTTCATTGGTCACTACCAGGAGAGAGAGAAGGATAATCACTTTGCGTGCGATCTTTGCAAGATTAGATTGGGTATTTTATCTAATCAGGATGGCTCCCACTGTTTTTATCAAATCTTCCTTCAAACCTTAAAACGTAAGATTAGCCAGGATTAATTACACCCTACAGTTTCGCCAATTGTTCGGCCAGGAAGGTATCAGTACTCCGAGGGAGGTTCCCCGTGCTATCATACGGACCTAATTAAAATAAACCTCGTTTCCCTAGAGGCATAACCCTGTTCACACCTTTCTAGACACCTACTTGATCGGCTAATTGTAAAGTGCAAAATTCTCCCACGAGTAACTCTTACTCGCAGTGGGTATCGGGATCTAACTATCATATAGAAGGTATGCAATCTCATTGCAAATTTCAACACTTGAAATTCCCGATAATGTTTTTACCCCTAGCGTCCTATGACCTTGACGCAGGCCAAACAACCCATAGGGCGCTAGTCAAGTTCAACCCGTTCATTTCTTGATTGAATTAAACCCACCCGTACGACCCTTGACGCAGGCCAAACAACGTCGTATGACTACACTAATCCAATCGCATCACATGCAGCAGATAAGCACTAATTCAGCTACCACACACTACGCCTTAACGCAGGCCAAACAACCGTAGCACGAATACTAAAATAGTTCTTATCTGAAATGACAGGGGGCTACGCAGGTTTTTAAGAAAAAACCATGAGCGTAATGAACTTGATATCGTTGTAGAATCTAATGATTTTGAAAATGTGTGTTTTTGAGCCTTTTCGAGCTTCGCTAAAGAGGTCACTCCCGGTGAAGGGATCTCCGCTCTTTCCTCATCGAATGAGGTGCAGGATATTCAAGAATATCACTATGCAAACCAAGAACTAGAGAAGAAATCAAAAGACAAAACCGAGTGGGTTGTAGCATTTGCTAGTTTCGATAATGAGGTCACTCCCGGTGAAGGGATCTTGGCTCTTTCCTCATCGAATGAAGTGCTGGATATTCATCAAGGAATACCACTATGCAAAGCAAAATCTAGAGCTACCCTTTTTGAAAATTTGATTCTACAATATCTTTTGGTTTCTTTCTTTTCATTAATCTCATTAATGAAGTCCCATCAATTAATGTTTCCTAAACATTACAGAAAAATGAAACGAAAATAGAACGTACGCTTATGCCATCCGCATTCACCATGGGGCCCCGTCATGCACCGTTAGGTTACTTAATTACCGGCAGAGCGGGGGCTGGACTAGCGCGGGTACAAAATGTAAGCAACGTTTATTATATACCATATATATAATAGTGCATTCGTCTCATGCAGTTATATGATCAACATCACAGAATCAAGAAGCAAAAGCAACATATGAACTATTGGATATACTAGGATGTCCGTGTTCTTAAATTTAGCCAGTAATGTAAAACACGGATTCCACGGCCGTGATGAATAGCCAAACCCATATTCCTAGACCCCAACGAGAGCGGCAGGTGACCTTGCCAATTCCAGAGTTAGGAGACTCGGTCTTAACTCCTTGAGATGGTCTCCCACTGGACTTTAGAACCCGGTTACTTGTGCTCCCCGCCTTGGGTCTATCCTAATGCGGAAAAGTAAATAATATACAACAATGGTGACATCATCCTCAACCCGGAAGTGTCCCAATAAAAGAATATTACATACAGATTTTACATGAATGAAAATAAAAACTCTCATCTCACATCGAACCCTCCGTCTATTCTTTGATGTCGATCCAATAAATGATATCAACAGCAACACATGATATCACATATCATCAACGTAAGCAAATATGCGTATCCCTAAAACTTGTTGACATATAGCAACGAGATTGGGATACTCCATATATTACACTTACGGTCGCAGAATAGAAAACAGAAAACTACAATAAATAGAATCTACAATATCCTTAGACATCATAAACCCGGAATATCTCATATTCCGGATTTCATGCCTAACTTATAAAACTTGCATTTTAGTCTCAAATTGAAAACTCTTTTCAATTGGGTAATCTTGTTGAATTATCCGACAACCAATTGAAAACTCTTTTCAATTGGTTGTCGGATAATTCAACAAGATTACCGACTTAGTGATCATGTACAATATGCAATTGCGACGGAGTTTTGATCCAAATCAAAACTTCGTGGCAATCGATCAATTGAGACTAAACGGCTAGGTTTACAATATACTAACTAGTTTTCATAAAACTAATTAATCCGGATTCTAATAATTGTATCACACATCACAATTCATGTAAAGTAACCGCGACATTAGAATTTCGCACGCAATTAGCAAACTAAACCAATTTTTCCAAGACATGAAAAATCCAGTGAGCTAAAGTTCCAAAACCGATCGTTTTAAACCAAGCCGGGAGCCGAAACGAACTCGAACCCACCCGAATCTTCACGGAGGCAAAGATCCAAAAATTAACTGCCGAATGGGGGGTCTCGAGGGGGTACCCACCCTTATGGGCCACCTCGAAGTGGCCCCTAGGGTAAGGCAGACCCGAGAGCACCCAGTTGGTGTGCTCTCGGGTCACCCACCCCTAAGGCCACCTTGCGGTGGTCTTGGGGTATGGGTCCGGCCTCTGGTCCTCCCATGGTATCCCTGAGATGCGCACGCTCTACCCTGCAGCTTCTCAGTTCAAACTCAATACACGGGTGGCTGTTACGTTTAGCTGACCGTTTGCAGCTTGTGGGTGTTTGATATGATCATCACCCACTGCCGGCGTATTGACGATTCATTAGAGTCCTACACAGAGGTTTCCTGGCTCAAGCAAAACGGAGTAGGAGCACATATGTGATATGTGCGGGACCGAGAATAAAACGATATGAGATACCGTATTATATTCTCGCGATATATGATATCGGCCGGGTATATGTGATATAGCCGAGTCATCGGATTAAGTGTTGATTTGATGAATCGGTACATGTTATATTAGTCGGTTATATGCTATATAGCCGGATTGTCGGATCAAGTGTTGATTCGATAATTTAATGTATAATTATATATGTGATATATTACATTACGTTAACTAATATAAGCTCGCTTTATTGATTCATTTTCTCACCGGGTAATACATTGATATATATGCGATATATGTTAATTGTATTATTTTCTTTTGTTACAAAAATATATTATATATGTGATATATAATATTGTAACAAGTTAGGGTTACAAATGCAACATGTTTTGTGGAGATTAAACAAGTTAGGGTTTGATTTGGTTTAGCATTTGGGTTAGCTTTTTCATGAAGCTTTCTTTTGTTTTTAGCTAAGATATTTTGTGTAGATATTATTTAACCCAACCCAAATCCTTAACTCTAGTTCATTCTCTACATGAGTTAAAGTCTTGATATTATTAACTCATGGTTGTCATTTGTAACCATAACAATATTCATTATTCATCACAAAAGCTTTCTTCTTCTTCCTCCTTGAAAAAGCTTTCTAGCTTTTTGTGAAGTAATGATTTAAAGTGAGAAATTGAAAAAAAAACAGAGTGTAAAATTCCTACTTCATCATCCTCATCTATTCTAGCCACTTAGATTAGGGTGTTCACTTCACTAATACTTGATTAGAGAAGTGAGAGCTTGAGTTTGAGATTCTTCAAGATAGAACATCTTCGAAAATGAAGACTTCAAGCAAGAATGGATCATTCGACTTGTGGAGCCTCTCTTGAGTCTGGAAGATCATGGATCGCAACAAAGGGACTACAACTCGGAGCTTATGAAGTGAAGGAACGGACTACAAAGGTTGCAATCCCTCTCTCTTAGATGTAAAATAGTTTACATGCATAGTTAACCCTAATTCTCTACTTAAGATCTTGGTTAGGGTTTGTTTAGCACCCTAAAATTTTCAATATGGCATGTGTGATGCCTTTCTAAACCTTGCTAAGGTGTTATGCTAACCATACAGTGGTATCAGACCCAGGCTAGAGCATTAGGCGTTGTGTAGACGAAGTTAGAAGTCTGATTGAACCCCGAAACACCGAGAATTGAACCCTTGCCGGAAATTTTTTCAAAAGTTGAAATTTTTCATATTAAAAATACTCGGAAAATCATGCAGGGAATTTTATGGACTCACCTGAAGCAAGGATCCCTAACTCGCTACAGTGACCGCGTAACCGCGGCCAAAATCTGGTTTTGGCAGCGGTTCCGCGGCGCCACTGTAGAGGCTTGGGACGAGCACTTCAGCGACAGTCCATAGGTGCTGGGGCATGCTACTGGGAATTTTTATTTTCTGCTCAATTGTTGAGCTCACTGGGGTATTTTGGGAATTCGTTGTGTCTGTCGAATTATCAAACTTCGCCTAGTTATCTGTGATGTTTATGTATTGCTGTGATATGTTATATTGGATCGTTGTGTATTGAATAGCCGGGGGTTTTATGTGAGATGAGAATTTTCTTTTCCATTCATGTAAAATTCATTTGTATATAATATTCTTTTATTGGGACACTTTATGGTTGAGGATGATGTCACCGTTGTATATTATTTACTTTTCCGCATTAGGATAGATCCAAGTCGGAGAGCACAAGTAACCGGGTTTTAGGGTCCGGTGGGAGGCCATCTCGAGGAGTCGAGACCGGGTCTCCTAACCCTAGAATTGGCAGGGTTACTTGCCGCTCTCGTAGGGGTCTTGGGATGTGGGTTTGGCTATTCATCGCGACTGTGAAATCCATGTTTTATAAAGGCTCAAAATAAAACACGGATGTCCTAATATATCCAATATTTCATATGTTGACTTCTGCTACAATGTTCTGTAATGAGATCGTATTACTGCTTGAGACGAATGCTTATACTATATGTTGATATATAAATATTGCTGCTTTCGTTTCTTCTATGATGCTTAGGAAGCTTAAATGATGGGTTTTATTAATGAGATTAATAAAAGAAACGAAACCTAAAAGATGTTGTAGAATCAAAATTTTCAAAAAAGGGTAGCTACAATTTTTGCTTTGCATAGCGGTATTCCTTGAAGAATATCCTGCACCTTATTCGATAAGGAAAGAGCCGAGATCTCTTCACCGGGAGTGACCTCTTTAGCAAAACTGGCAGATGCTACGAACTCACGGTTTAGTTTTTGATTGCTTCTATAGTTCTTGCTTTGCACAGCGGTATTTACGAAATATCCTGCACCTTATTCGATGAGGAAAGAGCCAAGATCCCTTCACCGGGAGTGACCTCTTTAGCGAAACTAGAAAATCCTCAAAAACAGTCCTTTTTCAAAATTACTTGTTTCTACAAACGATATCAAGTTCATTATGCTCATGGTTTTCAGAAAAACCTGCGTAGCCCTCCATCATTTCAGATAAGTCCTACTTAGTATTCGTGCTATGTTTGTTGACCTCCGTCAAGGCGTAGTGTGCGATAGCTGACTAGTATTTATCTGCAGCATGTGATGCGATTGTTTTAGGGTAGTCGTACGACCTTGTTGACCTCCCTCAAGGGTCGTGCGGGTGGGTTTAATTCAATCAGGAAATGATGGGTTGAACTTGACTAGTAGCCTATGATTTGTTGACCTCCGTCAAGGTCATAGGACGCTATGGGTTAAAGATATTATCGGAAATTTCAAGAGTTGAAATTTGCAATGAGATTGCATACCTTCTATGAGATAGATGGATCCCGATACCCACTGCGAGTAAAAGTTACTCCTGGGAGAATTTTACACAGGACAATTAGCCGATCAAGTAGGTGTTTAGAAAGGTGTTAACGGGGTTATGCCTCTAGGAAAATGAGGTTTACTTTAATTAGGTCCGTGCAAAAGCACGGGGAACCTCCCTCAATATACCAACACTGATCTGGCTGAAAGATTGGTAAACTTGTAGGGTGTAATTAATCCCGGCTAATCTTACCTTTTAGGATTTGAAGGAAGATTTGATTAAAACAGTGGGAGCCATCCTGATTAGATAAGATAATAACCAATCTAATCTTGCAAGAGCGCACGCTAAAGTGTTTTCTTCTCTCTCTCTCCAGGTAGCGACCATGTCAGGCCTTAATCAAAATAATGATATGGATGTATTAACCGAACCCGCTTGTTATACTGAGCAGGGGAACGTTGGTTCTGTTCTTTCTTATAATTGTTATAAGACTGAACAGGAAATAAAAGAATACCAGAATTCACACGCCGCCCAAACGAAGAATAAACATGTTGATGTATCTTCTTCAGATATGTTAGTTACCGAGAACTGTTTCAATTCACTCTATGTCCTGGGCATTAGATACCGGATCAGGATCCCATATATGCAATATATTGCATGGGCTAAAGAAAGGTAGAGAACTGGGAATGGGTGATCATTCCGTAAGAGTAGGGAATGGCGCAAATGCTGCAGCCAAAGCAGTTGGCGAATATCACCTTGTATTACCAAGTGGTAATACATTGATTCTGAACGAATGCTATTATATACCGAACATGATATGCAATATTAAATCAATTTCTTTATTAAGTAAAGAAGGATATAATTTTGTAATACAGGATAATGTTATGAACATCTTCCTAAATCAAAAGTTGATTAGACCAGGCTCGTTAAATAATGGCATATACGTTCTAAATCAAAACACAGTTCTTAATATACAGAACACACACAAGAGAAAAAGTTCAGAAATGAATGAATCCTTCTTGTAGCATTGTAGACTTGGTCATATCAATGCGACACGACTTGCTAAGTTGCATAAAGATGGTTATTTAAATACGTTCGAATTATCATCTTATGAAACTTGCCATTCTTGTTTCAAAGGCAAAATGACCAAAACTCCGTTTAGTGGACACGGAGAAAGAGTTACGGAACTCTTGGGACTTATACATAGTGATGTATGCGGTCACATGTCTACACATGCCAGGAATGGTTCTTCGTACTTCGTTACATTCACTGACGATGTCTTAAGATACGGACATGTGTTCCTGTTGAAATACAAGTCTGAAGCTTTTGAGAAATTCAGGGAATATAAACACGAAGTCGAGAACCAAACGGGTAAAAGTATTAAAATCCTTCGATCTGATCGAGAAGGAGAATACTTGAGTAATGAGTTCCTAGACTATCTAAAAGAGAATGGGATTCTTTCTTAGCTTACTCCTCCTTATACACCACAGCACAACGGTGTATCGGAGCGGAGGAATCACATCCTATTAGATATGGTGCGCTCTATGATGAGCACTGCTGAGTTGTCTATTTCCTTTTGGGGGTATGCGCTTGAGACAGCCATATACCTATTGAATCTAGTTCCATCTAAATCTGTACCCACCACACCATATGAGATATGGAGTGGGAAGAGACCATATTTTAAACGAGTTAAGATATGGGCCGGACAGGGAGTTAGGTTTCACAGAAGCCTGAGGTGGAACCGCCGTGGAGCAACGGACGCGTTGCCCGGCCTATGTTAAAAAGCAAAATCCGGACAAGCTCGAGGCAAGATCGTTTTTGTGCAAATTTGTAGGATATCCCAAGCATTCGCGAGGACATATCTTCTACCACCCTGAGGAACAAAAGGTATTTGTTGCTCAGCATGCCACATTTTTAGAGAAGGAATTTCTTGCAAAGGAAATTAGTGGCAAGGAGGTAGAATTGGAAGAAGTTCCAGTTACACAAATTGCAACAGAAGAATTGGTGGAACCAGAAGATTCAGTAGTTCCCGACGAACCCCCGCCTCTCTGCCGATCTAGCAGGGTTCCTCATCCACCTGATAGATACTACGGTTTTCTTATCGATGGTGGGAGCGAGGATTGCATCATGGAAGATAATGACCCGACTAGTTTCGAGCAGGCCATCACAAGTGGTGACTCTGTGAAATAGCTGGATGCAATGCGATCTGAGATGGAATCCATGTACACCAACAAAGTATGGACTTTGGATGTTGCTCCTGAAGGGGTAAAACCAATTGGGAGCAAATGGATCTTTAAGAAGAAACTTGGTGTGGATGGAAAAGTTGAGACTTTCAAAGCTAGACTTGTTGCAAAGGGCTTTCGTCAACGACCAGGTATGGATTATGACGAAACCTTTTCTCCAGTGGCTATGCTCAAGTCCATCTGGATCTTACTTGCCATTGCTGCATACCATGACTACGAAATCTGGCAAATGGATGTTAAGACCGCCTTTCTAAATGGTGATTTGGAAGAGTGTATGTACATGACTCAGCCAGAGGGCTTCGTAGACAGTGGGAGCAGCGGAAAGGTGTGCAAGCTGCTTAAATCTATCTACGGGTTAAAGCAGGCATCGCGGAGTTAGAACATCCGTTTTGATGTTGTAGTTGTAACGTCTTCAAAATAATAAAATATGATTTTTGGGAAATTTTATAATTTAATATTATTTTAATGAATATTTTAATATTCTGGTATAATTAAATACAGATAAATGGGGAAAAATTATGGAAAATTCTAAAATAAGGTATTTTAAGGAATTGCCTCGTTTTCTGTGCATGCCCCCATTTCCTCTAGTTTTGACCCTGAGTATGTCTAGTTTTGACTGATTCCATCTAGGGTGAAATCTCGGTTGATTTTCCTATGTTGGTGTATAATTTGGGACTTGTTTTAGCATGGATTTTGGTATTTGGTGATTCATTCCTGTCGGGTGGTGTTTGGACGTCAACGACAAGTGGATTTTGATTGTGTTTACATGCGAGTCGATGGGTTTTTACCTATGCGGGTAGCGTGTGCCATTTTGGTTTCCAATGTGATTTTCATGTGCTTTAGCATTGTGATATACTTGTAGGTACCCCGCGTGATGTTTAGGCAAAGGAGGTGAAGATAGCGACATCGGCTTTGGCACACGAGAAGCAAAGTGAGTAGATTTATATCTACGGGGAGAAGTCGGGTGGATGGCGTATAGCACCCCCGCAATCCGTGGTGATGTATACGAATACGTATACACACGAATATTTATTATGTGTTGTTTAGGGTTATTGATGGTAATAATGATATTTTGATGATAAGAATATATTGGTTTAGTATAGTGCGAACCCTAGAGTAGTGGTTGCACTCACACATACATTTACACACATACTTGCATTCATTCTTTCATTTATTAGAATGCATATGATGGTGCGTATATCTACACATGGGTATTGGACTATGTGTTTATATACGGGATTGGAGGATGATACGTGGTTTGAGATGATACTTGATGTGAGGCCGTGAGATCGGCGATGTAACATAGTTTTCCTTTGAGGTGCGATATGATAGTTTTAGCGGGCCTTTGGACATGTGCCGCATTCATATTTTATAGATGGTGTCGATTTGTACTAGACTTACAGTAGTACCCCAGATTGTGTGATCTGATGATAAGTGATACCTGATATGTGATGAGATAGTGTGATATTGACCCCTACCCAGCTATTGGGATGCCGTACGACGATTTACCGTACGAGCCGATATTGATGATAGATCCGCACTCATGACTCGAGGATATCATACAATATGTTATTGAGGCGAGATCACCGACTATCATATCTATATTTATATATTGACTCAGATTAGGTGGTTTCATACCCCTCCTGTCTAGATTATTTAGTAGACATTAGACTAGACCGAGTCATACCTATTTCAAAACTAACGAATCAGGGATATTTTAAAAATAAGCAGAAGGGTTATACGGATATTTTCAAATGATGCATCTTTTCTTAAAACACCGTAGCCCTTACTTTACCAAAAGCCCTGATTCGTCTTATTTCAAAAGGCAAGGTTGCATGACATATCTATTGGGGCAGGTTCTGTACTTTTGCGTTGATCATTCGTTTCCGCATATTCCTGCTATTTGCATTGCATCGCTTGTATTGTTGTGACATTCAGTCATGCTGCTAGGACACCAGCACCATTATCGATGATATATATGTTCCACGTACACTTGTTGCCGGCTCACACACTCATCATCGATAATTGCCATGTCACTACACTATAGTACTATTGCATTCATGATATGATTCTGGCATGGCATATTGTACACTTATACCTGTACACATATATAGATGATTCTAGCTTGATTGGGGATTTGGGAACCGCAAGATACTCTTTAAAAACAGATTCCTTTTAAAAGAGCGGTCTCCCTCGATATGTGCACATTATTATTCCATGTTGCATGACTTACTGATATGCTTGCATTACTGTTACATGCCGCATACATCATGCTTTGACTGTACGCATTGAGATATGTTGTTTCTATGATATTTCTGGATTTGGGAACCGAGGGTATTTCAAAAGAGAATATGTCATTTCTTTAAAAACCCGGTTACCCTTGATATGATATTTCAGTGCGTCCACCATGTGTTTTCTCGGTGCTGAGAGCGATATGTGTAACCCGAATCGAGGCGTGGATGAGCCGATTGCGGGTACATGGTGGACCCGGTATGGTTCCCCTCGGCAAGATGATCGATGAGCTTTGCCGATTGAGCCTGGAGGCGGGCGAGTACCTACCGGTGATTGGTTGGACCTGGCGGCTATCCGGAGGATACCGACCAGAGTCGATAGATGTTTTGGGCATACTGCCGGGGCCGAGGGCCGATACCGCAGACAGAGCCCGCGGGCCGATCCGGACTGACGGAGCCCGATATATGAGGATTTACGTGCCGATGCTGGGCACAGTTTTAATGATGTTTTTGGGTGTCGATGCTGGGCACCCTGGTTCCATGATTTTGATGTGTCGCGAGGGACACGGGTGGTTATATCCTCATATTATTTCCTATGCACATGATTCATGATATTTACATGCATGGTGGTTATTGTCAGTGGGTGACGAGTGGACGGGATCCACGAGTGTGCAGATTTGATTACATTGGTTATACCTCATATTCATGACATGCTATTACCTGAGGCACTAGCACGAGCACTTGGCACTACACTCATGTATAGAGATTACATTGCCAGTTTAGCATGCTTCAGCTTTATTCATATTGAGGTTTATTTATTATCTGATCGTATTGACCTAGGATAGGTCATGCATTCGATCTCTGCTTGTAGATATTTTCTATTCACGAGTTGGCAACTCACCCCCGTTGTGTCCCAGTTCTTGCAGGTTTTTGCCGTACAGATTCCATAGCGGCATTTCTGGCACACTGCTTCCTATGGGTGACTTGCTTGGTTAGGTGGGTTCTTTGTATCAGAACCGCCATTGTTCATGTATTTTTATTGTATCTAGAATTGTCCATCAATCAAAACTTGTAGTTTGTTTCAGACTTAGAAATCAGTGTTGTATTGTTTCGACCTTAGAGTCGCGCTTGTAGTATTGCGGTTTTCTGGCTGTTTTTGAGTTTCTTTTCAGTTTTGATCCTCGCCCCTTGGCGTTGTATATTATTATTGCTTGCGTGGTTGTGACCGTCGATTGACGAAGAGCTAGCTCCCGCTTGGGGATGCCTTTTATCATGTCATATATATTATTCTTGTTGTACCCCGTTCGGGGCCAGTTTTTACAAAGGAAACTCTGCCGAAATTTTCAGGAAAAATTACACATTTTAAAAAATTCATATTCGGCTTAGTTATTTAAAAACTTGATTTTCAAACATGTTTTCTTTACCTCTTAAAACTAATTTTCCCTATTTACTCCTTAAATGGTTTTAGATTTCTGGGCTTTTGGCTTACTTGGATCAGATGGAGTCCTATAGACTTCATATGGTTCGAGGGTCAGTCACGTGCTCTTTCGGGTCGTGACAGTAGTCAAAGAGTTTGACTTCATCAAAAACATAGATGAACCTTGTATATACAAAAAGGTTGCAGAGAGTAAGGTTGTCTTCCTCGTATTGTACGTGGATGACATACTCTTGATAGGAAATGATATTCCTATACTGCACTCGGTCAAGCTCTTCTTATCACATAGATTCTCAATGAAAGATCTAGGTGATGCCTCCTGCATTTTGGGGATTAAGATCTATAGAGATAGATCCAGACGGATACTGGGATTGTCCCAATCCAGATACATTGACACCATACTAAAGAGGTTTAGTATGGAAGAATCCAAGCGTGGGAATTTACCCACGATCTCTGGACTCACTCTCTCCAAAGAGATGTCTCCCAAGACTGATTTGGAAAGAGCTCGCATGCAAGGGATACCCTATGCTTCGGCAGTAGGCTCTATCATATACACGATGCTATGTACGAGACCTGATATAGCATACTCACTAAGTGTAGTGAGTAGGTATCAAGCAGATCCTGGAGAGAATCACTGGACAGCTGTGAAGAACATTCTCAAGTACTTGAGATAGACTAAAGAGATGTTCTTGGTGTATGGTAATGGAGAACTCCAGGTGGAGTCCTTTACCGATTCGAGCATCCAAAGTGATAAGGAAGACTCTAAGTCGCACTTGGGTTTTGTCTTTACCCTCAATGGAGGGGCGGTTTGTTGGAAGAGTTCCAAACAGGAAACCGTGGCAGACTCGACGATGGAGGCTGAATACATCGCTGCCAACGATGCTGCCAAAGAGGCTGTCTGGATAAAGAAGTTCATCACTGAACTTGGTGTGGTTCCGTCCATTGAGTATCCAATACCTCTGTATTGTGATAACAATGGAGCTGTGGCTTTGGACAAGGAACCCAGGTCCCATCAGAAGTCCAGACATATTCTGAGGCGGTATCACCTGATCCGGAAGATAGTTGATCGCCGGGAGATCGAGGTCAGGAGAGTTGATACGAAGGATAACACTGCGGATCCACTCGCAAGGGCCATTCCTCAGATACAATTTGAGAGACTCTTCGGGATGTTGGGTATGAGATACTACAACTGTTGGATATGTATGCCCTAGAGGCCATTGTTGTATAGTACTAGTTTGTATAAAACATTTTGGAAGCTTGGGATATATACACGGCTTTACGACAGTCTTGCTCGATATAGTAGTATGCTACTTGGTTTGTGTCTATCTTAATATGTGTATATGTTTATTTTAACATATCGCTAAAAACATATTGATGGAGCCCTTAGGATCTTTGCTTGACTACCGGCATTGTGATGGAGATCACACTAGTTGGGGCTGGGTAGTCTATAAGCACATCCTTATTTTGGTCCCTAGTCATAGGATTATCGAGACAGGGCATCGATACTCCAGAGTATACTGGTGCATACGCTTCTCGTCCCAGCAGGGGAGATGGTCTGTCCCACAGCCATCAGTACGTCGTACTGGAGATAGTATGCAGGTGCTCGTTAGGCTATGAGTACACTGGACAGGACTCGTCGAAAACTGTAGGTTGGTATTATACCTATCGTCAGTTAATAGTTCCGAGATGACATGAGTACATCTTAGTCCGCTGACTTGACACTGTAACTTCGCCTCGAGTGTGGTCCCACTGTTCTTAGATTACTATCCTACCACGGCTCTATTGAGTCATGCAAACAGGTAGTAGTTAGGTGCAGTCCCGAAGCACTTGGAGGCAGTGACGGTTAGACAGGATTCGTCCCTTCCGGTATTGGGAATTGATATCGTGCTGTGTCTAGGAGAGCCATTACACATAGACATCCCTGGCCAGGGCAAGCGAGAATTACTGGTAGTGTTTCTAGTAGTTTCTCAAGGTGTTCTGGGCTACACTCCGACACGACTTGTACCGCTATTAGGGGAATGACATTTACCACCCCCCAAGGCCTGCCATGCGATACTCTCAGACGAACATACTGGACTGTACGGAGATTGTCACATTCAGGCTCAGTAAGAGTTCGGATGGGTTCACCTCATCGGTCTTCTTATCGGCATTTACCTGGGGACCGTTACGTACAGCAAGTACCGCTTGCGGCCTGTGGTTAAACCCACTGCTAGTGTAGTGTCAAGTCTTTAAAGTCCCACACAGAGGGTTATTCGCCTTTGGGCAAAACAGAGTAGAGGTCGCATGGTTTTGCGACAGGATTCGTTCATATCCACGCACTTGTGCACGTTTGTTGTCCGGACAGTTATTACTAGCAGGCTTTGGTTTAAACCAGATCCTAGTATTTGTTTTGGGATTGGTTTTGTCTCATTGTATTCGTGTTCCTCGGAACACGGATGCGGGTGTGTATGCACAGTTGATAGAGGCAGAGGAATCTCATTAGGGTTTTTGGCCGTTGACTTTTTCTTAACCCTAATGAGAATGAGAAATATGATTAATGATATTAATTAAGGATAATTGTGCCATGGTTAAGTTGACCATTTGAATTTTGTTGACCTTTTGACTTTGGTTGACCGGTTGACTTTTGTTGACCTTTTGACCATCTTCTTTTCACTTGCAAGATGTTTCTTGATTCTTGCAAATTGCATTTATTGTGAAATTATAATGGTCATTCCAAACTAACCATCACAATTATCTTTATTATTATTATTATTATTATTATTATTATTATTATTATTTCATATTATCTCATATGTGAGCATGGTTGTAGAATTCTATTATCATTCTATCATGCTCTTTCTCTCTCTTGAAAAAGCTCTCCCTCTTCCTCTCTCAAAGCTTAAGTGTTTCATGTGTTGAAAATCATAAGCTTTTGAGACTAAACCATCAAAGCATCTCTCTACTCTTTCTAGGGTTCTTTGTCTAGCAAACCAAGCACTCTAGTTACCTCTTGGTTGAGGTAGGAGCTCAAGGTAGAGGCCCTCGGGTGGATCTATCTTCGGCAAAGAGAAGACGACAAGGAGGAGCCTTCTACGCCACTACAAGGAGCAAGTAAGAAGGAGAACCACAACAAGAAGAGAAGGAGTTCAAGATCTAGGTATAATCTTCTAACCTAGTAGCTAGAACTTATTGTTAGTATGTTAGTTTTTCTTTAGCAAAGATCCTTCATGTTTGGTCTATGTTACCTTGTGAGAAAAATTTGATTTTTACCTATTCCGCCTCCCCGAAAGAACCGGGGTGGGTAACGTGGACCTAACAGTGGTATCAGAGCCTAGTTTAACAACAACTAACTGTTAGCAAAGTGTTTAGAATTTCGATCCGGAAAAAATCGCAAAATCCATCTAAAATCTTTTGTTTTCTGTCGTTTTTAAAAACAGGCCTAAAAATATTCTAAGTGACATGAAAAATGCAAGCAGGTTTTTGTTAGTGTTTATGCCCTAGAAGGCCATTACTGTATCATACTAGCTTGTATATTACTTAATGGAAGCTTGGGATATTCACATGTATATAACAGTCTTGCTAAACATGGTAGTATGCTACTTGGTTTTTCTATCTTAATATGTTAGTGTACGTATTGATAGAGCTCTTAGGATCTTGCTTGTCTACCAGCGTTGTGATGGCAGTCACACTAGTGGGGGCTGGGTAGTCTACAAGCACATCCTTATTCAGGTCCCTAGTCGTTGGATTATCGAGACAGAGCATCGATACTCCGGAGTAGACTGGTGTGTACGCTTCTCATCCCAGTTGGGGAGATGGTCTGTCCCACAGCCGTCAGTACGTCGTACTGGAGATAGTATGCAGGTGCTCGTTAGGTTACGGGTACACCGGACAGGACTCACAGGGAACTGTTGGTTGGTTTGATACCAGTCGTCAGTGAACAGTTCCCAGGTGACATGAGTACAGCGTAGTCCGCAGACTTGACACTGCTACTTCGCCTCGAGTGTGTCCCACTGTTCTTAGATTGCTACCCTACCACGGCTCAAAGGAGTCGTGCAAACAGGTAGCAGTTGGGTGCAGTCCCGAGCACTTGGAGGCAGTGGCGGTTAGACAGGATTCGTCCCTCCCGGTATTGGGAGTAGATATCGTGCTGTGTCAGAGAGCCATTACGCAAAGTCCCTGGCCAGGGCAAGCGAGATTTACTGGTAGGTTCCAGTAGTTTCTCAGGGTGTAATGGGCTTCACTCCGACACGACTTATACCGCTATTAGGGGACTGACGCTTGCCGCCCCCCTAGGCCCGATATGCGATAGTCTTGGACGAACGGACCGGACTGTATGGAGATTGTCACATCAGACTCAGTAGGAGTTCGGATGGGTTTACTCATCGGCCTTCTTATCGACAACTACCTGGGGACCGTTACGTACAGCTAGTGCCGCTTACGGTCTGTGGTTAAACCCACTGCCAGCGTAGTAGTCGAGTCTCTAGAGTCCCACACAGAGAGTTTCCTACTCCAGGCGAAACGATATAGAGGTTGCATGGTTTTGCGACAAAGGGTTCGGACGCATACGTGCGTTTACGCACGTATGACTTTCGGACAGTTTTTACCAGTCGGCTTTGGTTTAAGCCAGTTGCTGGTATCCGGTTATTGGATTTTTACAGTCTAAAGTTTTTCCGTATTTTTACGGATTGGAGGGGCGTTCTCGTAATTGTACGAGAAGCTTCTAGAAGATGTGACTAAGGAGGTTTCTTTTGGATAAGAAAGTGAGTCATGGTGGTGATTCATTCATTTCATTAATGCACATTTATTGCTTAATGACTCATGCTAATGAATCACCACTAGATATTTCATGAAGCATGCTTATTCATTTCCTTTATTCATTTTTCTTAAAAAGAAATGCTTCATGATATATTATGATACACTCTCTCTCTTCTCTCATTATCTCATTCACATTCTCTCTCCTCAAGCTCTCATCTTCAAACCCTAATCCTTACACCTCATGAGTTGAGATCAAAGGATTAGTTAGACTAAACAATCCATAACCATCACTCTTTATCATCCTTTCATCTTTGATTAGCAATCAAAGTTGATTAGTTACCTCAAGTTTGAGGTTTAGCTTGGAGTTTTGCTCTCGGGTGGATCGTCTACTACCTAGAGAAGGCCGAGGAGAACAAGGAGATCGTAAAGACGAAGGACTAGTATCGATAGGTATAATCCTTTAACACTTTAGTTTAGTATAACTATGTGTTCGGTTATTAGTTGTTTAGCTTCAATTTAAGCGGTTAGTCGATGTTCGTTCTTTAAACTTGATCGTTTTAGAAAATTCCGCCTCCCCACAAGTACTGGGGTGTACTACATCGACTTACAGTTTTTTTGAGAAAACTGCAGAAATTTGGACGCCTGAGTCCCTCAGGAGACCGTGGATCCGCGGCCGATCCAAGCGATCCGCCGCGGATCCGCGGCCGAGTCGACTCGGCAGCGCACCAAATTTCTTCAAGGGTTCTCTGTGTTGGTTTTGTGATTTTTAAGATGTTTTGTTTCTGCCCAGATTTTCCAGAGAACAATGTTGTGTTTGGGGTAGTTATGAATTGGTATTTTGATCGAAGTTCTATAAACTTTAGCTATTTGGTTATATCTAAAATGTGATATATGTACTGAACGTCGACTAATCGCTATACGTCGATTAGTGGGGGTTGTACATATCTATGATCTATGTTGTTGGATTGTGTATATGAACTTGTTAGATTGTCGTGGATGAATCGCCGGGGTTGTGAGATGAGAGTTTCTTTATCTTTCATTTGATGTAAATTGTAAATTGTTGTAATATTATTTTTATGGCCGCACATCCGGGATGAGGTTGTAGCCGCCATTGTATATTATTTCTTTTACTGTTTTTGCTCTTAGGATAGACCCAAGGAGGGGGTGCACAAACTATCGGGTACTTTGAAGTGCCGAGTGGCCTACTCACGTTGTTGAGGGAGGTTGCTTCACTTCAGGTACTTAGCAGGTAGTTTGCCGCACCCGTAGGGGTCTAGGGTGGGGTTTGGCTATTCATCGCGACCGTGTAATCCGTCTTTTGTTGCAAGCTCGAACGGAACGCGGATTCCTAGCATATCTAATGTGTTCATCTGTGATCTGGAATGGCTATCATTGCATCTGACGAATGTATATATCTATATATGATATCTAGTAAGCGTTGCTTACGTTTTGAATCTGCGCTAGTCCAGCCTCCGCTCTGTCGTTAGTTAAGTAACCTAACGGGTGATGACGGGGCCCCGTGGCGAATGCGGATGGCATAAGCGTAAGTCATATTTTCGTTCTTTTCTGCAATGGTAGGATTAACAGATAGGACGCATTATATTAATGCAAAGAAAAAAAACCTAAAAGACGTTGTTGGAACAATTTTCAAAAAGCTGTTATTGCAAGAACGTTCTCTTTTGTTTTGCACAGAGGTATTCGGTGATGAATACCCAACACCTCATTCGACGAGGCAAGGGCCGAGATCCCTTCATCGGGAGTGACCCCTTGGACAGAAGTTTGCGTCAGGGTAATAACTTCACTATAGTCGATTATTCTTGCTTTGCATCGAGGTATTCAGTTTGGAATATCCTACACATCATTCGATGAGGAAAGAGCCGAGATCCCTTCACAGGGAGTGACCTCTTTAGCAAAAGTTTTCGCCATTATATTTAAAAAAAAAAGAAGCTATTAGGTTCCTTCAGCGAAATCAAGTTCATTACGTTAACGGGTTTTTCGCCAAAAACCCAGCCGTAGCCCTCCGTCGTTTCAGATAATTAATACTTAGTAATCGTGCTGCGTTTGTTGATTATTCGTCAAGGCATAGTGAACGGTAGCTAAGTAATAATTCTCTGCTGTACTGATAGATGCGATTGGTTAGGACGGTCGCATGATTTTGTTGATTATTCGTCAAGGATCATGCGGGCGGGTCTAATGCAATCCTGGATAACAACGGGTTGAACTTGACTAGGATCTTTTGATTTGTTGATTATTCGTCAAGGTCACTTGGGTCCTAGGGGCAAAAACAACATCGGGAGTTTTAAACATACAGGAAACTTGCAGATTCAGCATACCTTCTAGAGTGTGGTGACTAAAGTGGATTCCATCTAGGTCATCATACAATGATAGTTGGATCCCGATCCCACTGATGAGTTGGATTACTTTCGGGAGATTATTTCACTTAACAATCAATGCTATAAACCAAGTAGGTGTCTAGAAAGGTCTTAGCGGGGCTATGCCTCCAGGGAAAAGAGGTTATATAATTAAGGAACTTCGCGAAAGCGTTGGAAAATCTCCCTCGAAGTACCAACACTGGCCTGGCTGAAAGGTTAAGAAAGTATTGCGACGTGCGATTAATCTTGACTAGTTCTTCTTTTAGGGTTTGAAGAAGAATTTGAGAAAACAGTGGGAGCCATCCTGATTAGATAAATTAATAAACCAATTTAATCTTGCAAGAGCGCACGCTGAGTGTTTCTTTTCTCTCTCTCCAGGTAGCAACCATTTCACGCCCTAATCAAGATAATAAAATGTATCGCTTGACCGATCCGAATTCTTATTCGGGGCTGGGGAACGTTGGTTCGGCTCTAACTTACGACAACAGTCATAAGTATGAGCAAAGGAAAGAGGATTGTATGGATTCCAAGGAGACCCAGTTGAAGAAGAAGCATAGTTTTGCATCTACTTCAGGTGTTCTTGTAATTGAGAACTGCTTTACGGTCAGCCCTACCTCCTGGGTACTTGATATCGGATCAGAATCTCATATCTATAATTTATTGCAGGGACTGAGAAAAAGTAGGAAAGTTGCACCTGGTGATATGTCGCTCAGGGTAGCGAACGGAGCACAAGTTAATGCTGCAGCCGTCGGTGAATATCACCTAGTGTTGCCAAATGGTAATACTATGATTTTGAACGATTGCTACTATGTACCTTCCATGATTTGCAACATCATATTTGTTTCTTTACTCGATAAAGATGGATATAACTTTGTTCTTGATAGAAATATCATGAACATTTATCTTGATAAGGTACTGGTTGCAGAAGGTACACTGTGTAATAGTATCTATGTTCTAAATCAGAATACAGTTCTCAATGTACAAAACACACGCAAGAGGAAGAATTCAGATGCGAATGAATCCTACTTGTGGCATTGTAGACTTAGTCACATCGAAGAGAAAAGACTAAGTAAGTTACATAAAGTTGGGCTCTTGAATACGTTCGAGTTTTCATCTTATGAAACTTGTCAGTCTTGTCTCAAAGGAAAGATGACCAAATCTCCGTTCACCGGACATGGAGAAAGAGCAACAGAGCTCTTGGGACTCATACACAGTGATGTATGTGGTCCAATGTCTATACATGCAAGGGTTAGGTTCTCATACTTCATCACATTCACTGACGATCTCTCTAGGTTCGGATACGTGTATCTAATGAAACACAAATCTGAAGCTTTTGAGAAATTCAGAGAATTCAGAAACGAAGTGGAGAACCAGATAGGCAATAGTATCAAGATCCTCCGGTCTGATAGAGGAGGTGAGTACTTAAGCACGGAATTCCTAGATTACTTAAAAGAGAATGGAATTCTCTCTCAGCTTACTCCTCCTTATACACCATAGCACAACGGTGTATCGGAGCGGAGGAATCGTACCCTATTGGATATGGTTCGCTCCATGATGAGTAGTGCTGAGTTTCCTCTTTCATTCTGGGGACATGCGCTTCAGACAGCGGCATACCTTTTGAATCAAGTTCCGTCTAAATCTATGCCTAAAACTCCGTATGAAATATGGAGCAGTAAGAAACCATGTCTTAAATTTATTAAGATATGGGGTTGTCCAGCCTATGTGAAAACACAGAAACTAGACAAGCTTCAGGCACGTTCAGTTCTATGTAAATTTGTGGGATATCCTAAACATTCACTAGGATATCTGTTCTACCACACTGAGGAACAGAAGGTGTTTGTATCTCGCCATGCTACCTTTTTAGAAAGGGAGTTTCTTGCAAAAGAAACTAGTGGGAGTTCGGTAGAACTGGGAGAAATCCATGAACCACAAAATGTAACTGAAAATTTAGAGGAACCACTAGATTCAATAACCCTAAACGAACCTCAGCCACTCCGCAGATCTGTTAGGATTTCTCATCCGCCCGAGAGATACTACGGTTTTCTCATAGACGGGGATCGAGAGGATTGCATCTTGGAAGAAGATGACCTTACCAGTTTCAGGAAGGCCATTATCAGTAGGGACTCTGATAAGTGGATAGATGCTATGCAGCCCGAAATGGAGTCCATGTACACCAATAAAGTGTGGACCTTGGATATTGCTCTACCTGGGGTAAAACCCGTTGGATGCAAATGGATCTACAAAAGGAAACTTGGTGTAGATGGGCAGATGGAAACCTATAAGGCTAGACTCGTTGCAAAAGGTTTTCGTCAAAGACCTGATGTGGACTATGACGAAACTTTTTCCCCAGTGGCTATGCTCAAATCCATTCGGATCCTACTTGCCATTGCTGCCCTCCATGACTATGAAATCTGGCAGATGGATGTAAAAAGGGCTTTTCTAAACGGCAGTTTGGAAGAGTGCGTTTACATGGATCACCCAGAATGTTTTGTAGACAGTGGGAGCAGCGGGAAGGTGTGCAAGTTGCTTAAATCTATTTATGGATTAAAGCAGGCATCGCGGAGCTGGAACATCTGTTTTGATGAGGCAATCAAGGAATTTGATTTCATCAAGAACAAAGATGAAGCTTGTATCTATAAGAAGATTGTAGGACGAACTGTCGTGTTCCTAGTCTTGTATGTGGACGACATTCTTTTGATAGGAAATGACATTCCTATGCTACAATCGGTCAAGCTATTCTTGTCAAAAAGGTTCTCCATGAAAGACCTGGGTGATGCCTCATACATTCTGGGAATCAAGATCTACAGAGATAGATCCAAGAGATTGCTGGGACTTTCGCAGTTCAGGTACATAGAGACCGTACTAAAGAGATTTAGTATGGAAGATTCTAAGCACGGTAATATACCCGCATTGCACGGAATCACCCTCTTCAAGAAGATGTCTCCTAAGACTGACGAAGAGAGGGTTCGCATTAGCACTATACCCTATGCTTCGGCGGTAGGATCTATAATGTATGCGATGCTATGTACAAGGCCAGATGTAGCTTACACGCTAAGCGTGGTGAGCCGATATCAGTCAGACCCAGGTGAGAACCACTGGACGGCAGTGAAGAACATTCTCAAGTACCTGAGAAAGACTAAGGAGATGTTCCTGGTTTACGGTAATGGAGACCTCAGGGTCGAGTCCTGTACCGATTCAAGCTTCCAGAGTGACAAGGATGACAGCAAGTCTGTCTCGGCTTTTGTGTTTACCCTCAACGGAGGGGCGGTGTGTTGGAGGAGTTCCAAACAGGATACCGTCACAGACTCGACGATGGAGGCTGAATACATTGCTGCAAGCGATGCCGCAAAAGAGGCGGTCTAGATGAAGAACTTCATTAGTGAACTTCAGGTGGTTCCTTCCATTATTGACCCAATACCTTTGTATTGTGATAACAATGGGGCTATAGCTTTACCGAAGGAACCAAGGTCCTATCAGAAGTCTAGACACATCTTAAGGCGGTATCACCTGATCAGGGAGATCATTGATCACCAGGAGATCGAGGTATGGAGAGTGGACACAAAAGATAACACAGCGGATCCATTCACGAAGGCCCTCCCTCAAACACAGTTCGAGCGACTTTTTGAGCTATTGGGTATGCGGTACGCCAGCAGCTGGCCTTAGTACAGACGTTGGGTATGCGGTACACCAATTATTGGCCTTTAGTGCAAGTGGGAGATTGTTGGATATGTATGCCCTAGAGGCCATTATTGTATAATACTAGTTTGTATAATACATTTTGGAAGCTTGGGATATATACATGGGTTTACGACAGTCTTGCTCGATATAGTAGTATGCTACTTGGTTTGTGTCTATCTTAATATGTGTATATGTTTCTTTTAACATATCGCTAAAAACATATTGATGGAGCCCTTAGGATCTTTGCTTGACTACCGGCGTTGTGATGGCGATCACACTAGTGGGGGCTGGGTAGTCTATAAGCACATCCTTATTTTGGTCCCTAGTCATAGGATTATCAAGACAGGGCATCGATACTCCAGAGTAGACTGGTGCATACGCTTCTCGTCCCAGCAGGGGAGATGGTCTGTCCTACAGCCAACAGTACGTCGTACTGGAGATAGTATGCAGGTGCTTGTTAGGCTACAAGTACACTGGACAGGACTCGTCGGGAACTGTAGGTTGGTATTATACCTATCGTGAGTTAACAGTTCCCAGGTGACATGAGTACAGCTTAGTCCGCTGACTTGACACTGCCACTTCGCCTCGAGTGTGTTCCCACTGTTCTCAGATTACTACCCTACCACGGCTCTATTGAGTCGTGCAAACAGGTAGAAGTTGGGTGCAGTCCCGAAGCACTTGGAGGCAGTAACGGTTAGACAGGATTCGTCTCTCCCGATATTGGGAGTTGATATCGCGCTGTGTCTAGGAGAGTCATTACACATAGTCGTCCCTGGCCAGGGCAAGCAAGAATTACTGGTAGTGTTTCCAGTAGTTTCTCAGGGTGTTCTGGGCTACACTCCGACACGACTTGTACCGCTAATAGGGGACTGACGTTTACCGCCCCGTAGGCCTGCCATGCGATACTCTCAGACGAACAAACCGGACTGTACGGAGATTATCACATTCAGGCTCAGTAGGAGTTCGAATGGGTTCACCTCATCGGTCTTCTTATCGGCATCTACCTGGGGACCGTTACGTACAGCTAGTACCGCTTGTGGCCTGTGGTTAAACCCACTGCCAGCGTAGTGTCGAGTCTTTAGAGTCCCACACAGAGGGTTATTCGCCTTTGGGCAAAATTGAGTAGAGGTCGCATGGTTTTACGACAGGGTTCGTTCACATCCACGCACTTGTGAACGTTTGTTGTCCGGACAGTTATTACTAGCGGGCTTTGGTTTAAGCCAGATCCTAGTATTTGTTTTGGGATTGGTTTTGTCTCATTGTATTCATGTTCCTCTGAACACGTATGCGGGTGTGTATGCACAGTTGATAGAGGCAGAAGAATCTCTTTAGGGTTTTTGACCATTGACTTTTTCTTAACCCTAATGAGAATGAGAAATATGATTAATGATATTAATTAAGGATAATTGTGCCATGGTTAGCTTGACCATTTGACTTTTGTTGACCTTTTGACTTTGGTTGACCGGTTGACTTTTGTTGACCTTTTGACCATCATCATTTCACTTGCAAGATACTTCTTGATTCTTGCAAATTGCATTTATTGTGAAATGATAATGGTCATTCCAAACTAACCATCACAATTATCTTTATTATTATTATTATTATTTCATATTATCTCATATGTGAGCATGGTTGTAGAATTCTATTATCATTCTTTCATGCTCTTTCTCTCTCTTGAAAAAGCTCTCCCTCTTCCTCTCTCAAAACTTAAGTGTTTCATGTGTTGAAAATCATAAGCTTTTGAGACTAAACCATCAAAGCATCTCTCTACTCTTCCTAGGGTTCTTTGTCTAGCAAACCAAGCACTTTAGTTACCTCTTGGTTGAGGTAGGAGCTCAAGGTAGAGGCCCTCGGGTGGATCTATCTTCGAAAAAGAGAAGACGACGAGGAGGAGCCGTCTACGCCACTACAAGGAGCAAGTAAGAAGGAGAACCACAACAAGAAGAGAAGGAGTTCAAGATCTAAGTATAACCTTCTAGCCTAGTAGCTAGAACTTATTGTTAGTATGTTAGTTTTTGTTTAGCAAAGATCCTTCATGGTTGGTCCATGTTACCTTGTGAGAAATTTTTGATTTTTACCTATTCCGCCTCCCCGAAAGAACCGGGGTGGGTAACGTGGACCTAACAACAACAGGTGGCCATAGTGCTATTAGGAGATTGTTAGTTATATGTATGCCTTAGAGGCCATTGTTGTACATGTGATATATATTATATTGGATGCTTGGATATATATAGAGAGGACTTTCTTGCTCGATATGATAGTATTCTATCTGGTTTCACTTTATCTTAACGTGTTAACAAATACTGTTTTGTGATCACATGTTGATGAAGCCCTTAGGATATGTACTTGACTACTAGGACTATGATGAGATCATACTAGTGGGGCCAGGGTAGTCAACGAGTACATCCTATAACTATTCCTAGCCGAGGGTGTATCGAGACAGGGCATCGATACTCCAGAGTAGGCTAGCGTATATGCATCTTGACCCATATGATGGGCGATGGATGATCCCATATCCATTGGTGTTGGACATCAAAGATGGTGTATAGGTGCTCAGTGGAGACTGGGTACACTGAACGGACTCGTCGAGAACTCCTGGATGGTATTATACCTATCGTCAGATAGCAGTTCTCCGGTGACACTGGTACAGGTTTTTCTGTAGACCTAAGATCGTCATAGAGTCTTGTGTGATTCCCACTGTGCTTTGATTTCCACCTTACCACGTCCAAGTGGGCATGCAAAACGGTGGCTTTTGGGTACAGTCCCGAATCACATGGAGACAATGAGCTATATGAGGGGTTTCGTCTCTCCCGGTATTAGGAGTTAATGTTGTGCTGTATTCGATTGGCTATAATTGGAAGTCCCTGGCCAGGGCTGATATGGAGATTTACTAGTAAGTGTTATCAGTAGTTTCTCGACCCGTTATGAGCCTTACATCGACATGACTTATCGGTTACTGGGGTCTGATATTTACCACCCCTAGATTAGATATGCAACATGTCAGACGAAGAGATCGGACTGTACGGTAGTTTTTACTGATTGGATTTGCAGGAGAATGTACAGGCTTGCTTGTTGATCTTCTGATTGCTCAATACATGGATGGCTGTTACATTTAGTTGACCGCTTGCAGCTTATTGGTGTTTGATATGATCATCACCTACTGCCGGCGTATTGACGATTCATTAGAGTCCTACACAGAGGTTTCCTGGCTCAGGCAAAACGGAGTAGGGGCACATATGTGATATGTTCGGGACTGAGAATAATACGATATGAGATACCGTATTCTATTCTCATGATATATGATATCGGCCGGGTATATGTGATATAGCCGGGTCATCGGATCAAGTGTTGATTCGATGAATCGGTACATGTTATATTAGTCGGTTATATGCTATATAGCCGGATTGTCGGATCAAGTGTTGATTCGATAATTTAATGTATAATTATATATGTGATATATTACATTACGTTAACTAATATAAGCTCGCTTTATTGATTCATTTTCTCACCGGGTAATACATTGATATATATGCGATATATGTTAATTGTATTATTTTCTTTTGTTACAAAAATATATTATATATGTGATATATAATATTGTAACAAGTTAGGGTTACAAATGCAACATGTTTTGTGGAGATTAAACAAGTTAGGGTTTGATTTGGGTTAGCATTTGGGTTAGCTTTTTCATGAAGCTTCATGAAGCTTTTTTTTGTTTTTAGCTAAGATATTTTGTGTAGATATTATTTAACCAAACCTAAACCCTTAACTCTAGTTCATTCTCTACATGAGTTAAAGCCTTGATATTATTAACTCATGGTTGTCATTTGTAACCATAACAATATTCATTATTCATCACAAAAGGTTTCTTCTTCTTCCTATTTGAAAAAGCTTTCTAGCTTTTTGTGAAGTAATGATTTAAAGTTAGAAATTGAAAACAAAAGAGTGTAAAATTCCTACTTCATCATCCTCATCTATTCTAACCACATAGATTAGGGTGTTCACTTCACTAATAATTCATTAGAGGAGTGAGAGCTTGAGTTTGAGATTCTTCAAGGTAGATCATCTTCGAAAAGAAGACTTCAAGTAAGAATGGATCATTCGACTTGTGGAGACTCTCTTGAGTCCGGGAGATCATGGATCATGGCAAAGAGACTGTTGGATATAGTGCCCTCAGAGTCAATTATTGGATCACAGGTATGTGATTGCAATGATTGCGGAGGACCTATACCAGTAGGACAGTCTTACTCGAGATAATAGTATGCTATCTGGTTTGCCTTTATCAGTCGTGTACATGTTCAGGTGACTGATTACATGTTACACTTTGATAGAGCCCTTAGGATCTTGCTTTACTACCAACAGTATGATGGCGATCATATACGTGAGAGTTGGGTGGTTTATACGCATATCCTTAATTGTGGTCCCTAGTCGTGGGAGTTTCGAGACAGGGCATCGATACTCCGGAGTAGACTAGTGTATACAGTCGAGACCCCGACGAGGGGCGATGGCCAGTCTCACAAGCCACTGGTGTCAGTTGGATCACCTAAGATGTATACAGGTGCTCATTGGGTTATGAGTACACCGGACAGGACTCGCCGGGAATCTGCTAGTTGGTATTATACATATCGTCAGATAGCAGTTCCCTGGTGACATGTGTACAGGTTAGTTCATCGACCTGAGGTCGTCATTGGTCTCGTGTGAGTTCCCACTGTGCTTTGATTTCTACCCTACTACGGCTCAAAAGAGTCGTGCAAACAGGTAGTTTTTGGGTACAGTCTCGAGCCACATGGAGGCACGTGAGCGGATCGGCAGGGGATTCGTCTCTCCCGGTATTGGGGGTGAGATCGTGCTATGTCTAAGAGAGCCATTACACAAAGCCCACGGCCGTGGCAGGAGATTTACTGGTAGGTACTCCAGTAGTATCTCAGGGTGTTTTTGGGCTACACTCCGACACGACTTATACTGCTATTGGGGGTCTGACGTTACTAGCCCCCTAGGCAGATATGCGATACTCATAGACGAACGGACCGGACTGTATATACATAGTCACTGTTAGGCTCAGTAGGGTTTCCGGATGAGTTCGCTCATCGGCATCCCTTAAGGTCAGTCCATGGGCAGCCGTTACGCACAGCTAGTGCCGCTGACAGCTTGTGTTTAAACCCACTGCCAGGGTGCTGACGAGTCATTAGAGTCCCCCACAGACAGTTTCCCAAGTTCGGGCGAAACGTTGTAGAGGCCGTATGGTTTTATGGCAGGGTTCGGAAAATGCACGTGCGTTTACGCACGTGTCATATTTCGGGCAGATGATAATGGTGGGCTTTGGTTTAAGCCGGATCCGAGTATTATATTGAGTAGATATAATATTTTTGTCTCAGTTGCATTTGAATTCGGTTGTAATACAAATACAGGTATATTTATACAGTTACTGGGTTGTCGTGAAATTCATTTCAGGATCACTTTTGGAAGTTGCCAGTTTCCAGTAATCTACCAGCCGTCTTTTAACATTTGGTTAAATACGGATTTTGTCTTTTCTTGAGAAGTGTGTGGATGCTTCTAGAAGTTTCTAGATGAGGTGACAAGGTTAGAATGGTGTTGATGTTTCATTGGTTGCATTTAATGTGTTCATACTTTGTGTTCACACTTTGTGTTCACACTAGATATTTATCCTTGTGGTCACCCTCTTCCCTCCTACACTCACCCCCCCATTCCTATAAGATGGCCGGCCCCCTCCTCTCTCACTCACACTTGATTGATTCATTTGTTTAAAAGATATGATAGTTTTGGGGTGTATGGAAATTTCATATATCATTTCATTCCATCACCCGATTCGAGTGGCAACTTCATTAACCGATCGTCTACGGCTTTGGACGAAGTGAGACAAAGTCTTCTACTCATTCTCTACATCATTCTTGGTCGTCTCTTTTAGCAAACTTGACGACCGAGTTTCCTCGAGTCAGAGGCGGGAGCCCGTTAAAAGAATCGTTGACGTGGTGCCACCTGGACGAGCAGATCGGAGATCGACGAGATCGAAGATCGACGAGATCGGAGATCGACGAGATCGGAGCAGCCGCAACGGAGCGTGGGATGATGGTTAAAGAACGAAGGACTCAGATCGTTCGGTATAACCTTTCTACACTCTTTACAGTTTGTTGGTTTAGCAATAATGGAAGATCCGGGTTATAGTATATGATAGCGCCAGTTAAAAAGTTTTTGTTCCGCATTTTGCGTCTGTAGACGGCCGGGGCGCTAACGTAGACTTACAGTGGTATCAGAGCCTCACCATTTTGCTTTACTAACTTGTGCTAACGCGTTTAAAATATCGATCGAACCGGATATCAAAAACTATAATTTTCAAGATCTGAGTTTCTGTCGATTTTAAAAGGGTTCCAAAAATTATTTTACATATCACAGAAAATTCAGCAGGCTTTTCTTAGCACACCGTACAAATTTGGGCACGTGATTCGATAAGAACGCCGCGGAATCGCGGTCAAACCTATGGTTTGACCGCGCATCCGCGGCCATTCTGTGTGATCATGCCCCCAAATTTGCATAGTGGGTTCTTGTCTGGAATTTGGGGGTTTTGGTATATATCTTTTGGGCCCAGATTTTGTTACTGTTCAACAGATGTTCGTGGGGCCCACTTCGTGATATTTAGTCGATCGAAATTTAAACATGTTAGTTTACAGTGCTTACATTATATCTCCGACCGGGAATGTCATTTGATCGGTAAACCGCGTCTGATTGCTATAGTTCTTTTAGACAGGTTTGCGAACGTGACATTCGCGTTGTTGTTCTGTGTTGTGCTGTGATGTTGCGGATTTGTCACAGTGGATAGCAGTGTGCAATGATAGTGCAGTTTGAATTTATTTGTACATTTGATATTGCGGGGCGAGCGTCCAACATGTGGACTGCCGTCACTGCCTGTTGTATAATATTCTTTTGGGGCACGACCAGGTTGCGGTCGATGTACCTGTTGTACTATTATTTATTTCTGTACTAGGTTTACCCCCACGACGGAGTGCACGGATAGCCGGGTTCGGGAGGGCAACGGGTCCGCATCTCATGGCTTTGAGAGGCAGAGGGGCCTCACTTGTTAGTGTATATGCCCTAGAGGCCATTACAGTATCATACTAGTTTGTATATTACTTGATGGAAGCTTGGGATATTCACCTTGTATAAACAATCTTGCTCAATATAGTAGTATGCTACTTGGTTTGTTTCTACTTCAATGTGTACTTGTGTTTATTTCAGTATATCACTTATACGCATTAGTGGAGCCCTTAGGATCTTTGCTTGATTACCAGCGTTGTGATGGCAGTCACACTAGTAGGGGATGGGTAATCTATAAGCACATCCTTATACAGGTCCCTAGTCGTAGGACTATCGAGACAGGGCATCGATACTCCGGAGTAGACTAGCGTATGCGCTTCTCATCCCAGTGTGGGAGATGGTCTGTCCCACAGCCATCAGTACGTCGTACTGGAGATAGTATACGGGTGCTCGTTGGGTTACGAGTACACTGGACAGGACTCGTCGGGAACTGACAGGTTGGTATTATACCTATCGTCAGTTATCAGTTCCCAGGTGACATGAGTACAGCTTAGTCCGCTGACTTGACACTGGCACTTCGCCTCGAGTGTGTTCCCACTGCACTTTGATCACTACCCTACCACGGCTCAAAGGAGTCGTGCAAACAGGTGGTGGTTGGGTGTAGTCCCGAAGCACTTGGAGGCAGTGACGGTTAGACAGGATTCGTCTCTCCCGGTATTGGGGGTTGACATCGCGCTGTGTCTAGGAGAGCCATTACACGAGTAGTCCCTGGCCAGGGCAAGCGAGATATACTAGTAGGTTCCAGTGTTATCTCAGGGTGTTTTGGGCTTCACTCCGACATGACTTGTACCGCTATTGGGGGACTGACGTTTTACCGCCCCCTAGGCCCGACATGCGATGTATCAGACGAACAGACCGGACTGTACGGAGACTGTCACATTCAGACTCAGTAGGAGTACAGATGGGGTTTCACCTCGTCGGCCTTCTTGTCGACATCTACCTGGGGACCGTTACGCACAGCTAGTGCCGCTTGCGGTCTGTGGTTAAACCCACTGCCAGCGTAGTGTCGAGTCTTTAGAGTCCCACACAGAGGGTATTCGCCTCTGGGCAAAACAGAGTAGAGGTCGCATGGTTTTGCGACAGGGTTCGTTCTCATCCGCGCACTTGTGCACGTTTGGAGTCCGGACGGATATTACCGTCTGGCTCTGGTTTGAGTCAGATACTGGTATATGTTTTTGGGGTTGCTTTTATCTCTCAGTATTCATGTTCCTCGGAACAAGGATGCAGGTGTGTATGCACGATTATTTGAGGAAGAGGAAGAGGGTTTTCATTAGGGTTTCGGAACGGGTGCGTATGCACAGTTGACAGTCGTCTTTTTCCAAACCCTAATGGATTTATGTTATATCAATTAATAATATATAATAAAATGAAATTGTGTCATGGTTGGTTTTTATGTTGACTTGTTGACCATGGTTGACTTGTTGACCATGGTTGAAGTTTTGACCATCATCATTACAAAAGAAAGATGCTCTTTGATTCTAGCAAATTCATTTAATGTTTGAAATGATAATGGTCATTCTAAAACTTTCCATCAACCTTTTCATTTTCATTATTATTATTATTTGATAATTGTTTTGCTTTATGTTATGGTTGCAAAAGAAAAAGAGCTCACTTTATCATAACAACTCTCTCTCCTCACTTCATCTTCTTCTTCCTCTAGCAAAAGAGAACCCTTCTCATGTGTTGAGAATCCTTCTCTTTAAAAAGAAAAACAACCCCTAGTCACTCTCTACCCATTCTAGGTTCAAGGTTTAGCAAGCCGAAAACCCTAGTTCACTCAAAGATCGAGGAAGAGCCCAAAGGTCGAACCTTCGAGGTGGATCCATCTTCGACGGAAGAAGGCGACAAGAAGAGAACCATCAACCTCTACAAAAGTTTGAAGAAGAAGGAGTTCAAGTTTAGGTATAACCATCTTCATCCGAGTAGCTAAATCTCTTTAGCAAGTATGCTAGTTTTAGTTTAGACACGATCCCGACATTGTTTTAGTCCATGTTGCCTCTTGCGATAAAAATTTGTTTTTTATACCGTTTCCGCCTCCCCGTAAGCACCGGGGGTCGCAATATGGAATTACAGTGGTATCAGAGCCTAACTAAACTTAAACTAGCTTGGTAGTGAAGTGTAATGAAGTTCGAAACCGAAAAATCGCAAAACCGGAAAAACCAAAACCCTAAGTTTCTGTTGAATTTTTTTCTGCTCTAAATGAAAAACTTTATACTTGTAAATTCGGCTCAGGGTTTTGTGTGAACACCCATGAAATACGACGCCCTAATTCATTTACACCGCCGCGGTTCCGCGGCACGAGGTAGGCATGTGCCGCGGAACCGCCGCCGTTTGGTGTCCTCTCTGCATCGTTTTTCGTGCAGTGTTCTTCTGTATTGGTTTTGGGATTTTTAAGATATATTATATGTGCCCAGATTTTCCAAAACAGAAATTCACTTTTGGGGTCCTATAATTCCGTATTTTTCCGAACTTCACTGACTATGATGGTTATATCTATGATGTTTGCATGTATTGAACGTCGGCTAATCGCTATAGGTCAATTAGTCGGGGTTATACATGATCTGTGTTTGATATTGGATTGTGTATATGAATGTGTTGGACTGTCGTGGGTGAATAGCCGGGGTGGATGTGAGATGAGCTTTTGTTTTTCTTTCATTCATTGTAAATGTAAATTGATGTAATAATATTATTTGTTTGGCCGCACAACCGGGTCGGGGTTGTAGCCGTCATTGTATAATTCTTTTTACTGTTTTTGCTCCTAGGATAGACCCATGGAGGGGTGCACAAACTGCCGAGTACTTGGCGGGTAGTTTGCCGCACCCGTAGGGGTCTTGGGTGGGGTATTTGGCTATTCACCGCGACCGTGTAATCCGCTTTTCATTGCAGGCTCGAAAGGATTGCGGATTTCTAGTATATCCAATGTATTCATCTGTGATCTGTAATGTCTATCATTGCTTTCTATTTAGGCGTTGCTTATGTTTTACAGCCGCGCTAGCCCAGCCCCCGCTCTGTCGTTAGTTAAGTAACCTAACGAGTGATGACGGGACCCCGTGGCGAATGCGAATGGCATAAGCGTACGTCATATTTTGGTTGTTTTCTGCAATGGTAGGATTAAATGATGGGACGCATTAAAAGAACTAATGCAAGAATATCACGCATTAAAAGAACTAATGCAAGATAATAAACCAAGCTAAAGTCGTTGGAACACTTTCGAAAAACCACTCGGTTCTTTTCAAAACTAACTTTTAAATGCGGAGCTTGAGCCACTCCTTCTAAAAGCTATCTCGTTCCAATCGATTATATCAAGTTCACTACGTTCACGGTTTTACCAAAACCATCCGTAGCCCTCCGTCGTTTCATATGAATATTCAACAGTATTCAAGCTGTGTTTGTTGGCCTTAGTCAAGACACAGTGTTTGGTAGCTGGTGGGTATTCATATGTTGCATAGATAGAATGCGTTGGTTTGGGACAGTCGTATTGCCTTGTTGGCCATAGTCAAGGGTATATACGGATGGGTTCAAATTAACCTGGATAACGACGGGAAGAACTTGACATGTGACTTATGATTTGTTGGCCTTAGTCAAGGTCATAAGAGCATGGGGCAAAAATCCACATCGGGAGTTTCACAAGTACTGAAACTTGCTAGATTAGCATACCATTTGGAGTGTGATGATTATGGTAGGATTCCTTCATTTTCGTCACGCGATGATATTTGGATCCCGATCCTACTGTGAGTATATGCTACTCCTCGGGAAATTTCTCACTAAACGATCAATGCTATAAACCTAGTAGGTGCCTAGAAAGGTGTTAGCGGGGCTACGCCCCCAGGGAAAAGAGGTTCTTAAATTAAGGAACTTCGCGAAAGCGTTGGAAAACCTCCCTCGAAGTACCGACACTGGCCTGGCTGAACGGTTAAGCAAGTATTGTACGGTGGGATTGATCCCGGCTAATTCTTCCTTTGTGGTTTGAGGAGGGATTCGAGAGACAGTGGGAGCCATCCTGTTTAGACAAATTAAAAACCATTCTAAACTTGCAAGAGCATCGTGCTAAGTGTTTCTTCTCTCCCCCTGCAGCGACCAAATCGAAATGACTGGACTTAAGTTACTTCTAGATAAAAACATACTGACAGGGCCAAACTACAAAGATTGGCTCAGGAATGTCAAATTGGCAATCGCTTACGACAAGCTGGAGTATCTTCTTACCACCAAAGCTCCCCCCGTCCCAGGTCCCACCTCCAGCGTCGCGGATAAGGAAATCCGTAAGACTTGGGAGATTGATTGCGCGAAGGCCAGGTGCCTCATGCTTGCCTCTATGGACAACGAACATCAGAGGAGGCATGAGAATATGGACCTCGAGTCCATATTTCTCCATACAAAAGAACTGTATGGAGAGCAGTCTCGTATCGCAAGATACGAAGTGTCGAAGAAGTTATTTTCGACAAAGTTGGCCATCGGATCATCGGTCGTGGACCACGTGCTTAAGATGATTGGCTACACTGAGGAGCTCGCGGAACTTGGGACCACGTTGGACAGTGAACTCTATACAGATTTAATTCTCCAGTCCCTTCCATCCACTTACGCCCAGTTCATACTGAATTTCAACTTGCAAGAAAAGGAAGTTGAACTTTCAGAACTCCTCAACCTGCTGAGGAGCGTAGAGGGCACCCTACAGAAGGGTAGGGAAACACCCGCTTTGTTTGTAGGAGGATCTTCTTCCTCTAGGTCCAAGGCGAAAGCCAAGGGAAAGAGGAAGAAAGCCCCCGCCAAACCAAGAGGCGGTGTTAGTAAAGTGGGTGCGAAGGGAAAGGAAAAGGCAACAAAGATTGCGGGGAAGCTTATTGGAAAGGAAGAATGCTTCTATTGTCATAAGAGCGGACACTGGAAGAAAGATTGCAGGGCTTGGAAGGCCAGGACACAGGAACTGAAGCAGGTTGCGGCTTCAGCTTCAGGTGTGTATGTTATTGAAAACTGTCTTTCTATAAACTCTACTTCCTGGGTATTGGATACCGGATCAGGATCTCATATCTGTAATTCTTTGCAGGCGTTGAGAAACCGTAGGTTTTTGAAGGCAGGTGACATGACCCTCAGAGTTGCGAACGGAGCTAGCATGGATGCTAAAGCCGTGGGGGACTATCACCTGGGAATGTCAGATGGGCATGTTTTGGTTTTGCGTAATTGCTTTTTTGTACCCAACGCAACTTGTAATATCATTTCTGTATCTTTGGTATCTAAAGAAGGTTATGAATTTGCGTTTGTAAGTAATGTTGTAAACATTCACCTTAATCAAGTTCTGATTGGGTCAGGTATACTGAGCAATGGTATATACGTATTAAACCAACCACAGATTTTTAATGTCCAGAATACACACAAAAGAAAGTCTCCAGATATCAATCAGGCTTTCTTATGGCATTGTAGACTGGATCACATCAATGAGACACGGTTGACTAAGTTACATAAAGAAGGATACTTGGATCCGTTCGAGTATCAGTCTTATGCCACTTGTGAATCTTGTCTCATGGGAAAGATGACAAAGACTCCGTTCACTGGACACGGAGAAAGAGCGAGCGAGCTCTTGGGACTCATACACAGTGACGTGTGTGGTCCAATGTCTACACATGCGCGAAGCGGTTATTCATACTTCATTACTTTCACAGACGATTTCTCTAGGTATGGACATGTCTTCTTAATGAAGCACAAATCCGAGGCCTTTGAGAAATTTCGGGATTACAAGAATGAAGTTGAAAAACAAACAGGCAAAAGTATCAAGATCCTAAGATCGGATCGAGGTGGTGAATACTTGAGTGCCGAGTTCCTGGACTATTTAAAAGAGAATGGTATTCTCTCTCAGCGTACTCCTCCATACACTCCGCAACATAACGGTGTATCAGAAAGGAGGAATCGAACCGTATTGGATATGGTTCGTTCCATGATGAGTAAGGCTGAGTTACCGCGATCTTTCTGGGGATATGCACTAGAAACAGCCGCACATCTCTTGAACCAAGTTCCTACTAAGACAGTGCCTACCACACCATATCAGATGTGGAGTGGGAAGAAACCCTGTCTTAAATCCTTTAAGACATGGGGATGTCCAGCTTTTGTAAAAAAGCAGCATGCGGACAAGCTCGAGGCACGCTCAGTACAGTGCAAGTTTGTGGGATACCCAAAGAACTCCAAGGGGTATCTATTCTATTACGCAGAGGAGCAAAAAGTCCTTGTTTCTCGTCATGCCCACTTCTTGGAAACTGAGTTTTTAGAAAATCAGATAAGTGGGAGCGCAGTAGAACTGGATGAAATTCCAGAACCTCAGACTATTACTGAAAGCTTAGTGGAACCAGAGGGTTCAAAAGAACAGGACATTCCTATGCCGCTCCGCAGAAGTAGTAGGCAGTCTCATCCGCCCGAGAGATACTACGGTTTTCTCATAGACGGGGATAGAGAGGATTGCATCATAGACTATGATGAGCCTACTAGCTTCCAACAGGCCGTTCAGAGCGTTGACTCGGTAAAATGGCTGGATGCAATGCGGACCGAAATGGAGTCCATGTACACTAACAAAGTATGGACGTTGGACATTGCTCCAGACGGGGTAAAACCCGTATGATGCAAGTGGATCTTCAAAAGGAAGATTGGTGTAGATGGACAGGTTGAGACCTATAAAGCTAGACTTGTAGCAAAGGGTTTCCATCAAAGACCTGGCTTGGACTATGACGAAACCTTTTCTCCAGTGGCTATGCTGAAATCCATTCGGATCCTTCTTGCCATTGCTGCCTTCCACGATTATGAGATTTGGCAGATGGACGTAAAAACCGCTTTTCTAAATGGAAATTTAGAGGAGTGTGTCTATATAGATCAGCCAGAGGGTTTCATTCAGAGTGGGAGCAGCGGAAAGGTGTGCAAGTTGCTTAAGTCCATCTATGGACTAAAGCAGGCATCGCGGAGTTGGAACATCTGTTTTGATGAAACGGTCAAGGAATTTGACTTTATCAAAAATCCAGATGAACCATGCATCTATAGTAGATTTTTAGCGAGAATTGTAGTATTCCTTGTTTTATACGTGGATGACATTCTCTTAATAGGAAATGACATTCCTATGCTACAATCTGTCAAGGGTTTCTTGTCACACAGGTTCTCTATGAAAGACCTGGGTGATGCCTCTTACATCCTGGGGATCCGGATCCATCGTGATAAATCTAAGAGGATATTAGGACTTTCACAGTCCAGGTACATCGACACCGTACTGAAAAGATTCAGTATGGAAGATTCCAAGCGCGGTAACCTACCGGCTTGTCACGGGATCACCCTCTCTAAAGAGATGTCTCCCAAGACTGATTTGGAGAGGGATCGCATGTCTATTATACCCTACGCTTCTGCGGTAGGCTCTATAATGTATGCGATGTTGTGTACCAGACCGGATGTAGCTTATGCACTGAGTGTAGTAAGCCGGTATCAGTCAAACCCTGGGGAGAAACACTGGATAGCAGTAAAGAACATTCTCAAGTACCTGAGGAGGACTAAGGAGATGTTCTTGGTGTATGGCGGAAAAGACCTCCAGATCGAGGCCTTTGCTGACTCCAGCTTCCAGAGTGACAAGGATGATTCCAAGTCCATGTCGGGTTTTGTCTTCACCCTCAATGGAGGGGCGGTGTGTTGGAAGAGTTCCAAACAGGAAACCGTTGCAGACTCGACTATGGAAGCGGAATACATCGCTGCATCTGATGCCGCAAAAGAAGCTGTCTGGATGAGGAAGTTCTTGAAAGAACTTCAGGTGGTTCCGTCCATTGTTGACCCAATACCTCTGTATTGCGACAACAACGGGGCTATAGCTTTAGCGAAGGAACCCAGGTCCCATCAGAGATCCAGGCACATCTTGAGGTGGTATCACCTGATCAGGGAGATCGTGGATCGCAAGGAGATCGAGGTTCGGAGGGTTGCTTCAGAAGAAAACACTGCAGATCCATTCACCAAGGCCCTACCCCAGACTCAGTTCGAGCGGCTGATCGAGATGATAGGTCTTCGATACGCCAGTTCATGGCCTTAGTGCAAGTGGGAGATTGTTAGTGTATATGCCCTAGAGGCCATTACTGTATCATACTAGTTTGTATATTACTTGATGGAAGCTTGGGATATTCACCTTGACACTGGCACTTCGCCTCGAGTGTGTTCCCACTGCACTTTGATCACTACCCTACCACGGCTCAAAGGAGTCGTGCAAACAGGTGGTGGTTGGGTGTAGTCCCGAAGCACTTGGAGGCAGTGACGGTTAGACAGGATTCGTCTCTCCCGGTATTGGGGGTTGACATCGCGCTGTGTCTAGGAGAGCCATTACACGAGTAGTCCCTGGCCAGGGCAAGCGAGATATACTGGTAGGTTCCAGTGTTATCTCAGGGTGTTTTGGGCTTCACTCCGACATGACTTGTACCGCTATTGGGGGACTGACGTTTTACCGCCCCCTAGGCCCGACATGCGATGTATCAGACGAACAGACCGGACTGTACGGAGACTGTCACATTCAGACTCAGTAGGAGTACAGATGGGGTTTCACCTCGTCAGCCTTCTTGTCGACATCTACCTGGGGACCGTTACGCACAGCTAGTGCCGCTTGCGGTCTGTGGTTAAACCCACTGCCAGCGTAGTGTCGAGTCTTTAGAGTCCCACACAGAGGGTATTCGCCTCTGGGCAAAACAGAGTAGAGGTCGCATGGTTTTGCGACAGGGTTCGTTCTCATCCGCGCACTTGTGCACGTTTGGAGTCCGGACGGATATTACCGTCTGGCTCTGGTTTGAGTCAGATACTGGTATATGTTTTTGGGGTAGCTTTTATCTCTCAGTATTCATGTTCCTCGGAACAAGGATGCAGGTGTGTATGCACGGTTATTTGAGGAAGAGGAAGAGGGTTTTCATTAGGGTTTCGGAACGGGTGCGTATGCACAGTTGACAGTCGTCTTTTTCCAAACCCTAATGGATTTATGTTATATCAATTAATAATATATAATAAAATGAAATTGTGTCATGGTTGGTTTTTATGTTGACTTGTTGACCATGGTTGACTTGTTGACCATGGTTGAAGTTTTGACCATCATCATTACAAAAGAAAGATGCTCTTTGATTCTAGCAAATTCATTTAATGTTTGAAATGATAATGGTCATTCTAAAACTTTCCATCAACCTTTTCATTTTCATTATTATTATTATTTGATAATTCTTTTGCTTTATGTTATGGTTGCAAAAGAAAAAGAGCTCACTTTATCATAACAACTCTCTCTCCTCACTTCATCTTCTTCTTCCTCTAGCAAAAGAGAACCCTTCTCATGTGTTGAGAATCCTTCTCTTTAAAAAGAAAAACAACCCCTAGTCACTCTCTACTCATTCTAGGTTCAAGGTTTAGCAAGCCGGAAACCCTAGTTCACTCAAAGATCGAGGAAGAGCCCAAAGGTCGAACCTTCGAGGTGGATCCATCTTCGACGGAAGAAGGCGACAAGAAGAGAACCATCAACCTCTACAAAAGTTTGAAGAAGAAGGAGTTCAAGTTTAGGTATAACCATCTTCATCCGAGTAGCTAAATCTCTTTAGCAAGTATGCTAGTTTTAGTTTAGACACGATCCCGATATTGTTTTAGTCCATGTTGTCTCTTGCGATAAAAATTTGTTTTTTATACCGTTTCCGCCTCCCCGTAAGCACCGGGGGTCGCAATATGGACTTACATCACTCTAGAATTGGCAGACTATTCGCCGCACTCGTAGGGGTTCAGGTTGACCCAAGGAGGGGTGCTCAATTTACCGGATTCCATGAAGTGCCGGGTGTTCCATTCACTATGCTGTGGGGGACTACCTCGCTTCAGGTTTTGGCGGGTAACTTGCCGCACCCGTAGGGTCTAGGTTTCATTGCATAGGTTATCCACACGACCAGGGGAATGTCGGGTTTCAGTAGCGGCTCTGTGAAACCCGGGGATCCCAGATTATCTGTATTGTTCTGTGATGCTTATTATTTTTCTGTAATGTTGCATATTATCACGCCTGGAGCGATTATTGTATATTGGTTTATATACTATTAGATGTTGTATATGTTTTACACCCGCGCTAGTTCAGTCCCCGCTCTGTCGTTGGTTAAGTAACCTAACGGGTGATGACGGGACCCAGTGACGAATGCGGATGGCATATACGTACATTTTATTTTCGTTCTTTTCTGGTGTGATTATTTGATGGGACTGCGTTGATTCTGATCATTGCAAAGGAAAGCAAACCTTTTTGGCAGTTGTTGGAACAAATTTAAAAAGTTCTATTACAAAGACGTTTCCTTTTGTTTTGCATAGCGGTATTCAGTGGAATATCCTGCACCTCATTCGACGGGGCAAGGGCCGATATCCCTTCACCGGGAATGACCCCTTGGGCAGAATTTTGCGTCAGGGTAATAACTTCACTATAGTCGATTACAAGTTGCTTTGCATCGCGGTATTCAGTGGAATATCCTGCACCTCATTCCACGAGGAAAGAGCCGAGATCCCTTCACCGGGAGTGACCTCTTTAGCAAAAGGTTTTCGCCACTATATTTTAAAAAGCTATCAGGTTCCTTCAGCGATATCAAGTTCGTTACGTTAAAGGTTTTTTCGCCAAAAACCAGCCGTAGCCCTCCGTCATTTCTTTTAGGTATTCAGTAGTATTCAAGCTATATATTTTGACCTAACGCCAAGGCATAGTGTTTGGTAGCTGCTGGGTATTCATTTATTGCATAGATAGATGAGTTGGTTTGGGACAGCCGTTCTGCCATTTTGACCTAACGCCAAGGGCATGTGCGGGTGGGTTCAAATTAACAAGATAGTGACGGGTAGAACTTGGCATGTGACTTATGACATTTTGACCTAACGCCAAGGTTATAAGAGCATGGGGAAAAAATTAAATCGGGAGTTTCTAAAGAAACTGAAACTTGCCAAGTATGCGCATACCTTCTGGAGTATGAGTAACGTAGATGCATTCCATCACGTTATCATGCGATGAGAGTTGGATCCCGATTCCCACTGATGAGTTGGTTTACTCTTCGGGTGATCCCGATTGATTCTTCTTTCAGGTTTGGAGGAGAATTTGACAGGACAGTGGGAGGTTTCCGGATTAGATAAAGTGATAACCATTCTGATCTAGGTTAGAGTACACGCAGAGTGTTTCTTTTCTCTCTCTCTTTGGCAGCGACCTTTGACCGACCCTAGACTATGACTCAGTGACCAAGTTGACCGAACCTTCTTAAAATACTGGCTTTTGGATTGTCTGAGTTGCATAAGTCATTGTCACTCCTTCTTTTACCCTTTGAATTTCTCAGAACACCCCGTATTACTACGGACATCCACTTCCATTGGATAGATCCATCGTATGGTTATATACGAACTCGAAGGGACTTCTTCAAGGATGGATCCAGGTTCAGGAGAAATAGAATTGGTTTATTCAGTTGTCTTTTATTATCACCTTCTCTCAGGTTGCGAGGGCTCCTTGGTTTAGGAGAGTACACCTATTACGCTTATTGGATAGTCTTATTCCAAACCATAGGCAGGTGCCGAAAGGTAGGGAATGAAGAAAACCAATTAGCCTAAGTAGGGTGTGCAGAAGATAATATGTAAAGACAAAATAAAGGGATTAGAAAGAAGGCAAAGTAAATTGCGGCTGTTATCATTCACGACCAAAACCGCGTACTTCATCGCCACTCCTATTTCACCTTTGAAAGAATAAGGTATTATTCAGTTGTCTTTTATCATCACCTTCTCTCAAGATGTGAGTACTCCTTAGTTTAGGAGGGTACACCTATTATGCTTACTGGATAGTCTTCTTCCAAACCATAGGCTGGTGCCGAACGGTAGGGAAGGAAGAAAACCATTTAGCCTAACGAAGGTGTACGGAAGGTAACGACTAAAGACAAATAAAGGGATTTGGAGAGATGGCAAAGAAATATATGGTTAAAGTCATGAATTGGATTATGGAAGAGGCATTACCAGGAATACCAGGATACCCCTACGAAACATTTTCATGTTTCAGTGCATTGTTAAAGGAAAACTGTTTTCCCGATTAGATACTTACTCCAAGGGTATGTATTTACCAGGGTTTCATTCTCATATCTGTATGGTTTTACAAATGATGAGTGGGAGTAAGTTATTGGGAATTAGGTAATTATCCTCATTATATCGGAATTCGTTGTAATTGGTGATATTTGAGGAAATCGCCAGGGTACAGTTTTCAACCTACGACGCACAGGTTTTGAGTTGTTTAACTCAGCGGACTTATACAGAGTATTGTATGTTGTCCAAGTGTCCAATCAGGACAAATGGGTAGGTCCTCGTACTATGTTCTGTTTACTTATGACTTCTCTAGTTTTTAGACAAGTGTTTCGTAGAAATACAAGGTCTAAGTTTTGAGAAGTTGTGGGTATAAAAATAAAGTAGAGAACCAGGTGTCACAAGTATCGGGATTCTTCAAAGAGATCGAAGATGTAGATTCTTGTGATTGGTATTCAGATGATAGTAATGATTTTGAGAAACTTGTTTCTCTTTCAGGTTACTCATAATTGGATGGATTCCTATGTTGAGTAATGCTGATTAGCCTCTTTCCATTAAGATGATATGCACTGGAGACAGCTGCATGATTGAATATGGTTCCAATTAACTTAGTGCCAAAGTTTCTATATTGGATATAGAATGGTTCATATCTTAACGATGTTAAGGTACGGGGAGTTGTGCAGCTTATGCTTAAAACCAGACACTGGATAACTCAGGGCACGTTTCTGTAATGGCTGTTTGTGGGTTGACCCTGGCTATGACGAGGGTTGATATTCTACCATTTGGAAGATCAATAGTGATATTGTTCTTGACTCGCCACAGTTTTAGTAAAATGGATTTTTTCAGAAAACAGTAGTGGGAGTATGGTAGAACTGGAAGTGATTCCAGAACCGCGAACGATTACGAAAAATTTAATAGGACCTATATATTCAATCAGGTTTGACATTCCATTAGCCACTCCGCAGATATGGTGGGTAACCTCAGACACCCGAGAGGTACTTCGGTAGCATCAAGTACGATGACAGGGAGGTTCTTGTTTACCCAGACTTGACACTACTGTTGTTCCAGACTATGAGACCAGGCAGGAGGATAAGTATAGCGTCGTTCTAAACTAGCTTTAGAAGTGCACGTGTATATTATTCTGCCAGAGGGTTGTCGTAGTCAGTGGGAGCAGCGGAAGTATAGTGGACAAGTAACTTATGTCTATTTATAGACTAGAGCAGTTATAGCGGAGATAGATCATCTAATTTTGATGTGACAATCATGGGTTTGACTTCATCAGAATAGGGGATGGATCTGTTAAAAAGGCAGTAGGGTGTGATGTCATGGTATCTGGATGACATACACAGAGTAGGAAGTAAAATTCATATACTACGATCGGTTGTACTGTGGTCGTCACACAGTTGTTTCTCCAGATAGGATATGGATATAATACATGACATTCTGGTTTCTAGATCTATGGTTTTAGATCTGGATTTGGGTAGTTTCCCAATGTGGGTACTTTGACAGTATTCTAATGGTTTTTAGCATAGATGACTCCTGGCATGGTGGTGTACCTGCAGGTGATGGAGTCACCCTCTCTAAAGGTGTCGTATAGACTAAAGGGGAGAGGGCTGTGCATGATTGGCAGATCACTTGCTTAGGCAATTGAGTCAATCATGAGATGTTAAGTACCATACCAAATGTTGTTTTTGCACTAGATGCAATAAGTTTGTATTAATCCAATCCTGGAGAAACATAAGGAAGCAGTTTTAGAACATAAGTGGATGTTCTACGGATTTGATGACGGCGGCCTCTTTCGGGAGACGGTTATCATTCCAGGCTTCAAAGGTGACATGGTTGACAGAGAGATTGTCAGAGTTTTAGTTTTCCCTCTGATAAGGGACAGTATTATGGACAGGTGATCCAAGAGGATACTGTGGGTGGAATGGTGCCGGATACTGATTAGGTTCAGTGATCGATACAGTCTAAGAAGTTTGGATTTGTAGTTCATTTATGAACTAGGTCCCATCAGATATCCATACATATTCTAAGACAGGTATTACTCAATTCAGGAGATGGCTTTCTCTGCGAACTTGAGATTTAGAGAGATATAGAAAGAAACTTCTGGGCGGATCCACTCACTGAGGCTATTTCTCGAACACAATAGTTTTACAAACGGGCTTTGTGAAACTGATTAGTAGAGGAGTTGGATGTTCGGTTTCACACGGGCTGTTAGTAGTCGACATCGCAATAATTAGCCTTAAGTGCAAGTGGGAGATTGTTGGATATAGTGCCCTCAGAGTCAATTATTGGATCGCAGGTATGTGATTGCAATGATTGCGGAGGACCTATACCAGTAGGACAGTCTTACCCGAGATGATAGTATGCTATCTGGTTTGCCTTTATCAGTCGTGTACATGTTCAGGTGACTGATTACATGCTACGCTTTGATAGAGCCCTTAGGATCTTGCTTTACTATCAACAGTATGATGGCGATCATATACGTGAGAGTTGGGTGGTTTATACGCATATCCTTAATTGTGGTCCCTAGTCGTGGGAGTTTCGAGACAGGGCATCGATACTCCGGAGTAGACTAGTGTATACAGTCGAGACCCCGACGAGGGGCGGTGGCCGGTCTCACAAGCCACTGGTGTCAGTTGGATCACCTAAGATTTATACAGGTGCTCATTGGGTTATGAGTACACCGGACAGGACTCGCCGGGAATCTGCTAGTTGGTATTATACATATCGTCAGATAGCAGTTCCCTGGTGACATGTGTACAGGTTAGTTCATCGACCTGAGGTCGTCATTGGTCTCGTGTGAGTTCCCACTGTGCTTTGATTTCTACCCTACTACGGCTCAAAGGAGTCGTGCAAACAGGTAGTTTTTGGGTACAGTCCCGAGCAACAAGGAGGCACGTGAGCCGATCGGCAGGGGATTCGTCTCTCCCGGTATTGGGGGTGAGATCATGCTGTGTTTAGGAGAGCCATTACACAAAGCCTATGGCCGTGGCAGGAGATTTACTGGTAGGTACTCCAGTAGTATCTCAGGGTGTTTTTTGGCTACACTCCGACACGACTTATACTGCTATTAGGGGTCTGACGTTACTAGCCCCCTAGGCAGATATGCGATACTCATAGACGAACGGACCGGACTGTATATATATAGTCACTGTTAGGCTCAGTAGGGTTTCCGGATGAGTTCGCTCATCGGCATCCCTTAAGGTCAGTCCATGGGCAGCCGTTACGCACAGCTAGTGCCGCTGACAGCTTTTGGTTAAACCCACTGCCAGGGTACTGATGAGTCATTAGAGTCCCCCACAGACAGTTTCCCAAGTTCGGGTGAAACGTTGTAGAGGCCGTATTGTTTTATAGCAGGGTTCGGAAATGCACGTGCGTTTACGCACGTGTCATATTTCGGGCAGATGATACTGGTGGGCTTTGGTTTAAGTCGGATCCGAGTATTATATTGAGTAGATATAATATCTTTGTCTCAGTTGCATTTGTATTCGGTTGTAATACAAATGCGGGTATATTTATACAGTTACGGGGTTGTCCTGAAATTCGTTTCAGGATCACTTTTGGAAGTTGCCAGTTTCCAGTAATCTATCAGCCGTCTTTTACGATTTGGTTAAATACGGATTTTGTGTTTTCTTGAGAAGTGTGTGGATGCTTCTAGAAGTTTCTAGATGAGGTGACAAGGTTAGAATGGTGTTGATGTTTCATTGGTTGCATTTAATGTGTTCATAGTTTGTGTTCACACTTTGTGTTCACACTAGATATTTATCCTTGTGGTCACCCTCTTCCCTTCTACACTCACCCTCCCATTCCTATAAGATGGCCGGCCCCCTCCTCTCTCACTCACACTTGATTGATTCATTTGTTTAAAAGATATGATAGTTTTGGGGTGTATGGAAATTTCATATATCATTTCATTCCATCACCCGATTCGAGTGGCAACTTCATTAACCGATCGTCCACGGCTCTGGACGAAGTGAGACAAAGTCTTCTACTCATTCTCTACATCATTCTTGGTCGTCTCTTTTAGCAAACTTGACGACCGAGTTGCCTCGAGTCAGAGGCGGGAGCCCGTTTAAAGAATCGTTGACATGGTGCCACCTGGACGAGCAGATCGGAGATCGACGAGATCGGAGCAGCCGCAACGGAGCGTGGGATGATGGTTAAAGAATGAAGTACTCGGATCGTTTGGTATAACCTTTCTACACTCTTCACAGTTTATTAGTTTAGCAATAATGGAAGATCTGGGTTATAGTATACGATAGCGCCAGTTAAAAAGTTTTTGTTCCGCATTTGGCGTCTGTAGACGGCCGGGGCGCTAACGTAGACTTGCAGGGACTACTACTCGGAGCTTATGAAGTGAAGGAATAGACTACAAAGGTTGTAATCCCTCTCTCTTAGATGTAAAATAGTTTACATGCATAGTTAACCCTAATTCTCTAGTTAAGATCTTGGTTAGGGTTTATTTAGCACCCCAAAATTTTCAATATGGCATGTGTGATGCCTTCCTAAACCTTGTTAAGGTGCTATGCTAATCCTTCACCACCCATTACGGGGACCGTGTCGGTGCCTACTGCTCGGGCGGTTGTACCTGCAGCTACGGAGGTGATCACCATATCGTTATCGAAGTTCATGTGGCTGAGGCCTCCGGTTTTCACTGGCACCGATGCAGCTGAGGATCCGCAATCGTTTATCGACTGGATGGCCAGGATATGTCGTTCGCTTAGATGCTTAGACGCGAGATGGGTGGAGTTCGTGAGCTTTCGTTTGGAGGGTCTGGCCCAGAAGTGGTGCGAGTCCTTAGAGAAGGGCAGAGCCGCAGGTCTTTCTCATATGACCTGGGCTGAGTTCGTGACGTTGTTTCTTACGCGTTTTCTTCCGCTGAGCATCAGGGATGCTCGAGCGTGCAGATTCGAGTTGTTACTCCAGACTCAGGGTATGACGGTGGCCGAGTATGATGTGCTGTTTACCGAGCTGTCTGTGTATGCTCCATATTTAGTGGCTACGGAGGAGACGCGGGTCAAGAGGTTTGTTCAAGGCCTGCTTACCTATATGTTCTTCACTATTAGCGTTCAGCATTGCGACACCTATGCAGCAGCGGTGGACGCAGCCCTGTTGGTTGAGGAGCATTTTTCTGAGACGTCGGTTGCTCCGGAACCGAAGAGGGTTCGTACTGGTATTTCAGCACAGAGGCAGGCGTTTAGACGTTGTGACAGTTCCCATTTAGATGCTAGCGTTAATGGAGGTCCGAGACGAGGACAACTTTTTAGCTCTTATTCTCAAGGCAGTCAGCAGTTTTCATCTGGATGTTACCGGTGTGGGAGTTCGGGTCATCGGGTTCGAGATTGTACTGAGCCACGTGAGCATGAGGCAGCTGTACCGCAGGTTACCTTACCACCTTCTCCACCGCAGAGGGCATTGCCCCTTATGCCTGTTGTTGCTCCGCGTCAGACTCTTGTGCAAAGAGGTCGAGGATGCGGTGGTTTTATGCCGAGAGGGCGGGGTGGTAGAGGCAGAGGTCAGCCAGTCACCGGTAGAGGACAGGCTCGGGTGTTTGCCTTGACTTACCAGGACGCGCAGGCGTCTAATGCAGTGGTTTCAGTTACTCTTTATGTATTTTCTTTTGAGCCTCATGTTTTGTTTGATCTAGGATCTACGCATTCGTATGTTTCTACGCACTTCGTGCCGAGTTTGGGCCGAGAGTCATGTTTGCTAGATCAGCCGCTTGTAGTGATTACACCTCTTGGCGATTCTTTTGTCGCGCGTTATGTGTTTCGGTCGTGTGCCATTCAGATTGGAGATAGAGATTCGTCTGTCAATTTGATCCTTCTGGATATGTTGGACTTTGATGTTCTCCTTTGCATGGACTGGTAGGCAACTTGTTATGCGTCGGTAGACTGGCGTGAGAAGACGGTCAGTTTCAGTTTTCCGGGAGAGTCTGTTCAGGTTGTGCAGGGGGGCCGTGGTCCCACCCCTCACAGTTTGAATTCTGCCCTTTGCGCTAGTCGGCTTTTGAAGAGAGGATGTCGGGGATTCTTGGCTTTCATTTGTGATACTGAGGCCACAGTGGGGTCGTTGGACCAGGTTCCTATCGTGCGAGAGTTTCCCGATATTTTTCCCGATGAGTTACCTAGTTTGCCGCCAGAGCGCGATATTGAGTTTTGCATTGATCTGATTCCTGGCATGGGGCCTATTTCTATACCGCCTTACCGGATGGCTCCGGTGGAGCTTCAAGAGCTCAAAGATCAATTGCAAGAATTGCTTGATAAGGGACTTGTGCGTCCGAGTGTTTTGCCGTAGGGAGCTCCTATGCTGTTCGTCAAGAAGAAGGATGGCAGTTTGAGGTTGTGTATTGATTATCGTCAATTAAACCGAGTTACAGTTCGGAATAGGTATCCTTTACATCGCATTGATGATTTGTTTGATCAGCTCTAGGGTGCGAAACATTTTTTCCAAGATTGATTTGCGTTCGGGTTATCATCAGTTGCGGGTTCGGAATGATGACATTCCGAAGACTGCTTTTCGTACACGCTACGGGAATTACGAGTTTCTGGTGATGTCGTTCAGACTCACCAATGCCCCAGCTGCATTCATGGATCTGATGAACTGGATTTTCAGGCCGTTCCTCAACCAGTTCATTACTGTGTTTATTGATGGCATTCTGGTCTACTCTAGGAGTTGGGAGGAGCATGAGTAGCACTTGAGAATTACTTTGCAGAAATTGAGAGAGCACTAGCTGTATGCTAAATTCTCAAAGTGCGCATTTTGGCTTTATCGAGTTGACTTCCTGGGTTATGTGGTGACGGGAGACAGTATTCTTATGGACCCGAGGAAGATCGAGGTTGTGCAGCTTTGGCCCAGACCTGTATCCATGACAGAGGTCCGCATCTTTTTGGGCTTAGCTGGTTATTACTGCCGTTTCGTGCAGGATTTTTCGAGTATCGCTGCACTGCTGACCGGGCTGACCCGGAAGGGGTTCTTTTTCTTTGGACCCATGCGTGCGAGCAGAGTTTTCAGCAGTTGAAAACTCGGTTGACGACTGCACCCGTTCTATCTTTGCCTTCTGGATCAGGTGGCTTTATAATTTACTGTGATGCGTCTCGAGTAGAGCTTAGGTGTGTGTTGGTGCAGCATGATAGAGTGATTGCTTATGCTTCTAGGCAGCTGAAGAAGCACGAGTAGAATTATCATACTCACGATCTTAAGATGGCTGTGGTGGTCTTTGCATTGAAGATTTAGAGACACTACTTATATGGGGAGTCGTGTCAGATTTTCACTGACCACAAGACCTTGAAGTATATCTTCCAGCAGCGGGATCTAAATCTGAGACAACGCCGGTGGATGGAGCTTGTGAAGGATTATGATTGCGAGATTCTTTATCACCCGGGCAAGGCGAATGTGATAGCTGACGCATTGAGTCGTAGGCCCGAGGGTAGCTTGTCCTAGTTGAGCACAGTTCAGAAGCAGTCTTCTGCGGATTGGTAGACCTTGTATGATGGTAGAGTACAGTTTGAGTTCACTTCAACTGGGCGACAGCTTCCTCATGTCCGCACCCGTCTGTTTCTTCTGGATCGTATCCGTGAGGCGCAGCCCGGTGATGCCCGTTTTGTTGAGATTCTTGAGCTTGTTCGGCAGGCTATAGATTCAGAGTTCTTGATTGATGACCAGGGTGTGCTACGTTGCGGGACTCACTTGTGTGTACCTGATATTGATGGGTTGAGACGCGAGATCCTAGAGCAGGCACATCAGTCAGCTTTTAGCGTTCATCCAGGTTCCACCAAGATGTACCGTGACTTGAGAGACATTTACTGGTGGGAAGGGATGAAGCGCGATGTTTCGGATTTCGTTTCGAGGTGCCTGACTTGTTGGCAACTCAAGGCTGAGTATCAGAGGCCGGCTGCAGAGTTGCAGCCTTTACCCATTCCTGAATGGAAATGGGAACAGATTTCCATGGACTTTGTTGTGGGTCTACCCAGGACCAGTCGAGGGTATGACTCCATTTGGGTGATTGTAGACCAGTTGACGAAAGCGGCCCACTTCCTTCCAGTGAAGACCACTTTTGGTTATGCTCAGTATTCTTAGTTGTATATAGATGAGATTGTGCATTTGCACGGAGTTCCCACATGCATTGTATCCCACAAGGGCACACAGTTTACTAGCCGTCTTTGGCAGAAGCTTCAGGAAGCTTTAGGTACCCGGTTGAGTTTTAGCACCGCTTTCCATCCGCAGACCGATGGTCAGTCAGAGCGGAAGATACAAACTCTTGAGGATATGCTTCGGGCGTGCGTGCTTGATTTTGGTGGTAGTTGGGATCGTCACTTGCCGTTGATTGAGTTCTCCTCCAACAACAGTTTTTAGGAGACTATTCAAATGACGCCTTTTGAGGCCTTGTATGGTAGGAAGTGTCGATCGCCGGTCTGTTGGACCGAACTCTGTGAGAGTAGGGTTTTGGGACCCTAGCTAGTTCAGGAGACTACGGAGATGATCCGGCTGATTCAGGACAGGATGAGAGCAGCCCAGAGCAGACAGAAGTCATATGCCGACCGTCATCATCGCAGACTTGAGTTTTTAGTGGGGGATCATGTATTCCTGTGGATTTCTCCGATGAAGGGCGTTATGAGATTAGGGAGGAAGGGGAAGCTCAGTTCCAGATTTGTAGGTCCCTTCGAGATCCTTGAGCGAGTTAGTACCGTTGCTTATCGTTTGACGCTCCCGCCCAGTTTTCCGGATATTCACCCCGTGTTCCATGTGTCGATACTTCGTAGATACCTACATGATCCTTCTCACATGATTCAGCACGAGTCCGTTCAGCTTGAGCGCGATCTTTCGTTCACCGAGCAGCCGGTAATTATATTGGATCGGCAGGTGAAGAAACTTCGGTCAAAAGTCTTGCAATCTGTGAAGGTTCTTTGGCATAGCCAGACTAGTGAGGAGATCAGTTAGGAGGCCGAGAGCGAGATGTGGAAGAAATTCCCTCATCTCTTTGAAGGTACGCTTGCAAGAATTTTAATTCGGGGACGAATTTTCTTTAAGGGGGATATTATAACACCTTGGAATGCGATTAGTGTTAATTAAGCGTTAGTGTGGGTTTTTATGGAAAATTTTAACAAATCGGGTTCCTCACATTTTATATCAATTAATTAATAGTTTATTATTATTTGATATGGCTTGCACACACACGTGCATGTTAACGTGAGGGTATATTTAGTGTTAACCTTGTTTAGCAACCATAATACTTTAAGCTAAATCTTGCCCAATTTAACCTTGCCTTAACCTTTTTCCTAGATCTTTTATGTGGGGAAAATATCTTGTTTAGAGAGAGAGAGAGGTGGCTAGTGAGTCATGGAAGCATTAATGGTGGCATTAATGGAGGTGAGGGAGAGAGTGAGCATAAGGAATTAGTTGACCCTACACTCACCCTCTCACCCTCTAACTCTCCCACTCTCTCATTTTCTCTCACTCTCATCATTTCTCTTTTCCCTCAACTCCCAAACCGAACCCTTACCTTCTCTTCACAAATCCTTGCTAAAACTTTACAAAATTCAATGGAAAATACTTCAAATGTCTTGATTTGCCACTAGGTTGCCTTGGAGCTTGGAAAGCTAGGATTTTTGAGCAAGAGTGGCTAGGTAATGTTCTCAAACTGATAATTATGAGTTATATTGTTATGTTGCCTTGTTGTTATGAATAGGAACACTAAAGGTAGCATTTTGTGCAAAAATCGTATTTTTAGTGTCAACTTTGGGTCTTTGAGATCTGCTGTAGAAGCAGGTCTTTTCTGGAAAAGTTCCCACCACAGTGACATAGTGTTGAGGTATAGAACCTATCATAAAAACCTGGGACCACCCCTTAATTTTTAGGCCGCAAATTTAATGGTTCTGGCCGCAAATTGCGGCCAGAGTGGGGTCTGGGGTGTTAGGGTTTGGGCGTAGGGTCTCTGTGTTTGTTTGTGGTCTCGTGGTATTTGCAACTTCCACCAATTTTTAGTGTATCAAAATCTGGGACCACTTTGCTATATTCTAGTGTTTTGTGTTGTATATCTGTTGTGGTGGTTGTTCTGTCGTTGGGCGAGATTTGCTCCCGTTTGGGGATACTTTACTTTTATCTTATGTTTGTACCCGTTTCGGGGCTAGTTTTTACAAAGGAGGTGCTGCCGAAATTTTTATGAAAAACAAACTTAAGTTTAAAGTTTTGCATCTAGATTTTAAAAGTGATCTATCTTTCATTCTTGTAATGGTTTAGATTGCTGGGTTTTTCGGCTTACTTAATTGCGTTATGCCTGTTGACGTTACGTAGTTTAACTGCCGGTCATGTGCCCAATTTTGGGTCGTGACAGAACTGCTATCTGACTATAGGTATAATACTAACTAGCAGGTTCCCGACGAGTCCGTCCAGTGTACTCATAACCCAATGAGCACCTGTATACGATCTTAGATGAACAAACTAACACCAATGGCTTATGAGACCTGGCCACCACCCCTCGTCGGGGTCTCGATCAGTATACACTAGTCTACTCTAGAGTATCGATGTCTAGTCTCGAAACTCCCACGACCAGGGACATTTAAGGATGCGCTTATAAACCACCAGCTCCCACGTATATGATCGACATCATAATGCTGATAGTCAAGCAAGAATCCTATAGACTCTATCAACACGTAATAGTGATGATAAAGACAAACCAGATAGCATACTATCATCTCGAGTAAGACTGTCCTACGGTATAGGTCATCCCTCAATCATTGCAATCACGTGCCTGCGATCCAATAATTAACTTTGAGGACACCATATCCAACAATCTCCCACTTGCACTTAAGGTTAATTATTGCGATGTCGCATACTCACAGCCCGTGTGATACCGAACATCCAACTCCTCTACTAATTAGTTTTACAAAGCTCGTTTGTAAAACTATTGCGTTCGAGAAATAGCCTCAGTGATTGGATCCGCCCTGATGTTTCTTTCTATGTCTCTCTTAATCTCAAGTTTGCGGAGAAAGCCATCTCCAGAAATGAGCAATACCTATCTTAGAATATATCTGGATATCTGATAGGACCTAGTTCACAAATGAACTCCAAATCCGGTAAACTTCTAAGACTGTATCGTCAACTGAATTTAATCAGTATCCTGTGCCACACCTCCCTCAGTATCCGCTTGGACCACCTGTCCAAAATACTGCCCCACGTCAGAGGGAAAACTATAACTCAGACAGTCACTCTGTCATCCAGGTCACCTTGAAAGCCTGGAATGATAACCGTCTCCCGAAGGAGGCTGCCGTTATCAAATCCCTAGAACATCCACTTATGTTCTAAAACTGCTTCCGAATGTTTCTCCAGAATTGGATTAATATATATAAATTTATTGCATCTAGTGCAAAAACAATATCTGGTGTGGTACTTGACATCTCATGATTGACTCAATTGCCTAAGCAAGTGATATGCCAATCATGCACATCCCTTCCCTTTTTAGTTTGTAAGACACATTTAGAGTGGGTGACTCCATCACCTGCAGGTACACCACCGTGCCAGGAGTCATCCATTCTAAAATACCTTTAGAATACTGTATAAGTATCCAGATTGGGACACTTCCCAAATCTAGATGTAAAACCATAGATCTAGTAACCAGAACGCCTGATATAATATCCATATCTTTTGTGGAGAAACCACTGTGTGACAATCACAGTATAACCGATCGTAGTATAGGAATTTCACTTCCTACTATGTGTATGTCATCCAAATACCAAGACATCACACCCTACTACCTTCTTAACAGATCCATCTCCTATTTTGATGAAGTCAAAGTCCATGACTGTCACATCAAAATTAGATGATCTATTTCCGCTTTATCTGCTTTAGTCTATGAATAGACATAAGCTACTTGTCCACTATGCTTCCGCTGCTCCCACTGACTACGACAACCTTCTGGCAGAATCATATACACGTGCATTTCTAAAGCTAGCTTAGAATGGCGCTATACTCATCCTCCTGCCGGGTCTTATAGTCTGGAACAACAGTAGTGTCAAGTCTGGGTAAACAAGAACCTCCCTGTCACCCTCCTTGAGGATACCGAAGTACCTCTCGGGCGCCTGAGGTTACCCACCGTATCTGCGGAGTGGCTAATGGAATGTCAAAACTGATTGAATCTTTTGGTCCTATTTAATTTTTCAGTAATCGTTTGCGGTTTTGGAATCACTTCCAGTTCTACCATATTCCCACTACCGTTTTCTGAAAAAATCCATTTTACTAAAACTGTGGCGAGTCAAGAATAATATCACTATTGATCTTCCAGATGGTAGAAAGTTACCCCTCGTCATAGCCTGGGATAACCCACAAACAGCCATTACAGAAACGTGCCTTTAGTTATCCAGAGTCTGGTTTTAAGCATAAGCCGGACAACTCCAAATACCTTAACATCGTTAAGATATGAACCTTTCTATATACAATATATAAACAGAGGCACTGATTTAGTTGGAACCAGATTCAAATCAAGCAGCTGTCTCCAGTGCATGTCAACTAAATGGAAGGAGGCTGATCAGCGTTACTCAACTTAGGAGTGCATCCAGATATGAGTAACCTGAAAAAGAAACAAGTTTCTCAAAACCATTACTATCAACTGAATACCAAACACAAGTATATACATCTTCGATTACCTTGAAGAATACCGATACTTGCAACAAATGTTTCTCTACTTTATTCTTATACCTATAACTTCTCAAAATTTAAACCTTGTATTTCTTCGAAACACTTGTCCAAAAACTAGAGAAGTCACAAGTAAACAGAATATAGTATGAGAACCAACCCCTCTGTCCTAATGGACACTGGACAATATACAATACTTTGTATAAGTCCCCTAAGTTGAATAACTCAAAACCTGTGCATCGTAGGTTGAAAACTGTACTGTGGTTATGAAGAATTACACTGCTGTTGAATGCTCCTTACCCAACTATCAACTGATATAGGTAAATGTCATCGACATAATTTCAAAAAGTTATATCTCACTTTATAAAATAAACGTACAGATATATCAGTTTGAAATTGGTGCATAGAAACGAATATTCAAAACCAAATATTTGCCGTCCGGCAAAACCCAGGTGATTTCCTCAAATATCACCAATTACAACGAATTCCGATATAATGAGGATGATCACCTAATTCCCAATAACTTACTCCCACTCATCATCTGTAAAACCATACAGATGTGAGAATCATACTTGGTATATACATACCCTGGAGTAAGGGTCTAATTGGGAAATCAGTTTTATATTAAGAACGTACAGTGAAACTGAAACATTCAAATGTTTCGTAGGGGTATCCGGGTATTCCTAGTAATACCTCTTCCACTATCAGTTTCATGACTGTAACCGTATATTTCCTTACCATCTCTCCAAATCCTTTTATTTGTTTTTACTCATTACATTCTGTACACCCCCTTAGGCTAAATGGTTTTCTTCCTTCCCTACCATTCGGCACCAGCCTATGGTTTGGAAGAAGACTATCTAATAAGCGTAATAGGTGTACTCTCCTAATCCTAGGAATACTCGCAACCTGAGAGAAGGTAAAGGGAAAAGACATCTAAATAATCCTTATTTCTATTTCTCCTGAACCAGAATCTATCCCCGAACTAGAACAAGTTCTTTCGAGTTTGTATATAACCATACGATGGATTTATCCAATGGAAGTGGATGTTCGTAGTGATACGGAGTGTTCTGGAGAAATACAAAGGTGAATTAGGAGTGCCGATGAAATATATGGTGTTACTTATATGTATGCCCTAGAGGCCATTACTATACATAGGATGTATATTGTAGTGGATGCTGGGACATATATAGGGAGGACTTTCTTGCTCGACATGATAGTATGCTATCTGGTTGCTCTTTACCTTAACGTGTATGCTGATTGTCTCTCTATTACATGTTGGTAAAGCCCTTAGGATGTGTACTTAACTACCTGGACTATGATGCGGATCATACTAGTGGGGACATGGTAGTCCATAAGTACATCCTTCAAAGTCCCTAGTCGAGGGTGTATCGAGACGGGGCATCGATATACCAGAGTAGACTAGCGTGTACCTTCTCGACCCATACAGATGGGCGATGGATGATCCCATATCCATTGGTGTTTGACATCAGAGATGATATACGGGTGCTCAGTAGAGACTGGGTACACTGGACGGACTCGCCGAGAACTCCCAGATGGTATTATACCTCACGTCAGATGGCAGTTCTCTGGTGACACTGATACAGAGTAGTCTGTTGACCCGAGATCGTCATAGAGTCTTGTGTGGTTCCCACTGTGCTTTGATTTCCATCTTACCACGTCCAAGAGGGCGTGCAAAACGGTGGTTTTTGGGTACAGTCCCGAGTCACATGGAGGCAATGAGCGATAGGAGGGGATTCGTCTCTCCCGGTATAGGGGGTTGATGTTGCGCTGTGTTCGATTGGCTATAACAGGAAATCCCTGGCCAGGGTTGCTGAGATTTACTGGTAAGTGTTACCAGTAGTTTCTCGAATTTTTATAGACCTCATATCGACACGACTTATCGAGCTATTGGGGTCTGACGTTTACCACCCCTAGGCGAGATATGCGACATATCAGACGATCTGACCGGACTGTACGGTAAGTGTTACTGGTCGGATTCACAGGAGTGTGAGCGGGCTTGCTCGTCGATCTTCTGATCGCTCAATACCCGGGTGGCCGTTACGTTTAGAAGACCGCTTGCGGCTTGTGGGTGTTTGATATGATCATCACCTGCTGCCGGCGTATTGACGAGTCTTTAGAGTCCTACACAGAGGTTTCCTGGCTCAAGCGAAACGAAATAGGAGCGCATATGAGATATGTGCGGGACCGAGAATAATGCGTGTATGTGATACCGTATTCTATTCTCGCGATGGATGTATCGATTGATTATATGCGATATAACCTAGTTATCGAATCAAGGATTGATTCGATAAGTCGATACATAGGATACTAGCCGGTTATATGCGATATGACCGGATCGTTAAATCAAGTGTTGATTTAATGATTTAATGCATAATTATATATTGATATATTACTTTGCATTAACTAGTATTGGTTCATTTAAAATGGATTTTCTCACTCGGGTGTGCACATTGCATATGCGATATGATTTTGTGCACTTGCTTGTATCATGTTTGATGATACATGCCTTATTTGTTAAGTGTATAGAATTAAACCTTGGTTAATGGAATGGTTAGGGTTTACTATTTGATTATTCATTTTTATTCATTTGTTTATTCTTTTTGGAAAAGAAAAAGAGCATGATAAAATGGTGGCATTTTTTGTTTTGTTCATGAAGTTTCTTGAACACTTTGACTTTGTAACCCTTTTGTCTCATGCTTAAACCTAACCACTTCATTTAACCCTAATTAGTTCTCTACACTTAACCATGGTCATGTTATGATAAGAATTGATTTCTTTTCCTTTTTAATAATAACTTATCATAACTTTCTTCTTCTTCTTCTTCTTCATATCTATCATGAAGAAAGCTTAGGTCATCAATGGTGATTGATGATAAAGAGTGAGAAATCCAATTCTAAATTGAACCCACTTCCTATTTCTTCATCCTCTACCTCTTGCCAAGTAGTAGAGTGTGTTTCCTTCACAAGTTTTCATGACTTGGTGAAGTTGGAGCTTGATCTAGCGATGCCTCGACGTAGATCATCTTCGGCATGGACATCGACGACCTAGCTTGCCCATTCTCCGACGAAGCCGACGCTAGAGCCCGGGAACTCATTTGGACAGCGAGGGGACTTCGTTGCGGAGCTATGGAGGTGGAGCACCGGATCTACAAAGGTTGTATTTCCGTATTCTTTATAGTTAAGTTGTTAACTAGTTTCTAGTTTCGCCTAAACTTTAGCCAATGATCCGTATTAGGGTTTCTCGGCACCTAGATTTTTTGAAATTGGCATGGTTGATGCCATGTGAGACCTCATTAGGGTGCCTAGGAACCCTACATATGGTTTGGTCATGAATGATTACAGTCGCAATTTACTTTGCCTTCTTTCTAATCGCATTATTTTTCTTTACTTATTACCTTCGGTACACCACACTTAGGCTAATTGGTTTTCTTCATTCCCTACCTTTCGGCACCTGCCTATGGTTTGGAAGTAGACTATCCAATAGGCGCAATAGGTGTACCTTCTCCTAATCCTAGGAGCCCTCACAACCTGAGAGAAGGTAAAAGGAAAAGACAACTGAATAGTCCTATTCAAACTCTCCAGAACCAGAATCCATTCTCGAATCTGGAACAAGTTCCTTCGAGTTCGTATATAACCATACGATGGATTTATCTAATGGAAGTGGATGTTCGTAATAATACGGGGTGTTCAGGAGAAACTCAAAGGGTAAAAGAAAGAGTGGTAATGATGTATACAACTCAGACAATCCAAAAGCCAGTATTTTAAGAAAGTTCGGTTAACTTGGTTATAAAGTCATAGTCTAGGGTCGAGCCATGGTCGCAGCCAAAGAGAGAGAGAAAAGAAACACTCAGCGTGTACTCTTAACCTAGATCAGAATGGTTAATCACTTTATCTGATTAGGAAACCTCCCACCGTTTCCTCAAATTCTCCTCCAAACCTGAAAGAAGAATTAGTCGGGGTCATCTAAAATCACCCGAGGAGTAAACATACTCATCAGTGGGAATCGGGATCCAACTCTCATCGCATGATAACTTGATGGAAGCCACTCAAGTCACCACACTCCAGAAGGTATGCGCATGCCTGGCAAGTTTCAGTTTCTTTAGAAACTCCCGATGTGTGTTTTTACCCCTAGGACCCATGTGACCTTGACTGAGCCAACATATCAAAGGATCCTACTCAAGTTCAACCTGTCATTATCTTGATTGCATTAGACCCACCCGCACAAGGCCTTGACTAAGCCAAAATTACCGCACGACTGTCCTAACCAATCGCATATCCATGCAACAGAAAAGCACTACATAGCTGCCGAACACTACGCCTCGGCTAAGCACGACATACGTAGCAGGAATACTAAACAATACTAATCTGAAATGACGGAGGGCTACAGCTGGTTTTTGGCGAAAAACCTTTAACGTAATGAACTTGATATCGTTGAAGGAACCGGATAGCTTTTTATAAATATATAGTGGCGAAAACCTTTGCTAAAGAGGTCACTCCCGGTAAAGGGATCTCGGCTCTTTCCTCGTAGAATGAGCTGCTGGATATTCATAACCGAATACCGCTGTGCAAAACAAAAAGTAATCGACTATAGTGAAGTTATTACCCTGACGCAAACCTCTGTCCAAGGGGTCACTCCCGATGAAGGGATCTTGGCCTTTGCCTCGTCGAATGAGGTGCTGGATATTCATAACCGAATACCACTGTGCAAAGTAAAAGAGTACATCTGTAATGTCAATTTTTTTTATAATTGGTTCCAACAACACCAAATAGGTTTATTTTCCTTGCATTGATCAGAATCAACGCAGTCGCATCAATTAACATATCACACCAGAAAAGAACGAAATTTAAAATGTACGTATATGCCATCCTCATTCGCCACTGGGTCCCGTCATCACCCGTTAAGTTACTTAACTAACAAGAGAGCGGGGACTGGACTACCACGGGTGCAAAAAATATACAATATCTACTAGTATATATATAACAATATACAATAATCGCTCCAGGCGTGATAAATGCAAAATCACAGAAAAGTAATAAGCATCACAGAACAATACAGATAATCTGGAGCCCCGGGTTTCCTTTGAGCCACAAGTGAAACCCGACGTTCCCCTTGTCGTGTGGATAGCTTGTGCAATGAAAACGTAGACCCCTACGAGCGCGGCAAGTTACCCGCCAAAAACAGAAGCGAGGCAGCCCCCTTCAGCAAAGTGAGTGGACTACCCAGCACATCACGGAATCCGGTAACTTAAGCACCCCTCCTTGGGTCATCCTGTACCCCTTACGAGTGCGGCGAATTGACCTCCAATTCTAGAGTGAAGCCCCCTCCATCTCAAAGCCATGAGATGCGGGCCCGTTTCTCTCTAGAACCCGGCTATCCGTGCACTCCACCGCGGGGTAATCCTAGTACAAAAAAGAAAATATGTACAACGGGTACAACGACCTCAACCCGGTCGTGCCCCAAAAGAATAATATACAAACAGGCAGTGACAGCAGTCCACATGTCGGACGCTCGCCCCGTGATATCAAATGTACAAATAAATCCAAACTGCACTACCATTGCATGCAAGCTATCAACCATGACAAATCCGCAACATCACAGCACAACACAGAACATCAACATGAATGTCACGTTCGCAAGCCCGTCTAAAAGAGCTATAGCAATTAGAGAAGATTTACCGCTCGAATGACATTCACGGTCGCAGATAGTAATGTAAGTACTGTGAACTATCATATTTAAAATTTCGATCGACAAAATTTCCCGAAGTGGGCCCTAAGTGCAAAACCCAGCACTCAAACAAATCTGGGCCAAAACAAAATATTCCAGAAACCACAATTCCATATGAAAGACACCTAGAAGAAAAATGGTGCACTGTTGCCACCATACCGCCACGTAACCACGGTAAACATGATGTTTCTGCCGCGGTTCCGTGGTTCGATGATGAGAACGTGCTCTCAAATTTCTTCGGGGTTCTTAAAAAAGCATGCATGATTTTCTGATACACTGAAAATAATTTTTTGACCAGTTTAAAAATTCGACAGAAACTTCATGAATGGAAATGCGGTTTTGGAAATTTCGTTCGATCGATGTTTTAAACATGTTAGAACAAGTTAGTAAGGGTTAATGGCGTGGCTCTGATACCATGTTGGGTTACAGCAGCGCCCCGGCCGTCTTTCCGAGGCCAAATGCGGAACAAAAACTTTTCAAAACTTGGTGCTACCATAACCAAATACCCGGATCGAACCATTAACCATTAACTAGCAAAACTGTAAAGGGGTTTCAAAGATTATATCGATCGATCCGTGTCTTTCGGTCTTCAATCTCCATCCCATGCTTATCATGGCTGCCCCGACAAAGTTCGCCCTCCGGTCTCGCTTGTCGAAGTGGCACCACATCGAGGAATCTTTATACGGGCTCCTGCTTCAAAACCGAAACAACTCGGACATGAAGTTTGTTAGCCTACATGTCCAAGGTGAAGTATAGAATGCGTGTGATAATTTTGTCTCATGACACTCTAGGATTCTCAACACATGAGATGAATAGAATGGAGTTAGAAGAAGAAGCCATTGGAGAGGAACTTGTGAGCACAAGTAAAAGGAAGAAGAAGAGCTTGCTTGCTTATTGTGTGGAAAGAAAATGTGAGAGCTCTTTTCATAATCACAAGACCAAGCCCCACTATTAGTGGCTGCCCTTTCTCTCTACACATCAATTCCACACAATAATCAATCAAGAAATTTGATATGGCACAAAAAATAAGACCATAAGTCACCAAACATGCACATGCCTCATTTAATGTTCTTCATCATGACTTCCACTCACAATTTCCATGAATAAACATTAATCCAAATGTTTACAACAATAAATACAATGGCGTCTTCTAAAGTAAACTCGTGAAGGATCACAAGAATACCCGTCATCTGTATATACATACATGTATCCGCATTCCGACTGAACACGAATATAAGGAGACGAAAGTAATCCAACAAATCTAATACTAGGATTCGGCTTAAACAAAAGCTCACTAGTATGATCCGTCCGATCATGATCCGTGAACAAGTGCATGTATATGATCGAACCCTGCCATAAAACCATACGGCCTCTACAACGTTTCGCCCGAACTTGAGAAACTTTCTGTAGGGGACTCTAATGACTCATCAATACGCTGGCAGTGGGTTTAACCACAAGTACGTCAGTGGTACTAGCTGTATGTAATGGCTGCCTATGTATTGAGTGAAAGAGAAGCTGAAGAGCGAACTCATCCTGAAACCCTACTGAGCTTGACAGTGACAATATCCGTACAGTCCGGTCCTTTCGTCTATGAGAATCGCATATCGAGTCTAGGGGGTGGATAAAGTTAGACCCCTAACAACGCGATAAATCGTGTCGGTATGAAACCCATCACCACCTGAGAAACTACTGATCTTAGATCAGTAATTCTGAACTATCTTGGCTAAGGTTTTCTGGTGATGGACACCCGTGCACTGTGCGACATCAACTCCCAATACTAGGAGAAACGAATCCCCGAAGATCCGCTCACTGCCTCCATGTGGTTCGGGACTGTACCCAACTAAAACCTATTTGCACAACTCCTTTGAGCCGTGGTAGGGTAGTAATCAAAGCACAATAGGAACTCACACGAGACAAATGACGATCTCAGGTCGACAGACTAACCTGTACACATGTCACCTGAGAACTGCTATCTAACAATAGCTATAATACCAACTAGCAGGTTCCCGGCGAGTCCGTCCAGTGTACTCATAACCTAATGAGCACCTGTGTACTATCTTAGGTGAACAAACTAATACTAATGGCTTGTGAGACCTGGCCACCGCCCCTCGTTGGGGTCTCGATCAGTATACACTAGTCTACTCTGGATTATCGATGCCATGTCTCGAAACTCCCACGACCAGGGACATTTAAGGATGCGCTTATAGACTACCAGCTCCCACGTATATGATCGCTATCATAATGCTGGTAGTCAAGCAAGAATCCTATGGACTCCTTCAACATGTAATAGTGATGATAAAGATAACCAGATAGCATACTATCATCTCGAGTAAGACTGTCCTACCGGTATACGTCATCCCTCAATCATTGCAATCGCGTGCATGTGATCCAATAATTGACTTTGAGGGCACCATATCCAACACCCCTGTCTAGGACTCTAAAGACTCGTCAATACGCCAGTAGTAGGTGATGATCATATCAGTCACCCACAAACCTTCAGCGGTACTACCTGGACATAACGGCTACCCGGGTATTAAGCGATCAGAAGATCAACAAGCAAGCTTGTCCATACTCCCGTGAGTCCATCAGTAACACTACCGTACAGTCCGTTCTCTTCGTCTGATATGTCGCATATCGAGTCCGGGGGTGGTAATCGTCAGACCCCAATAACTTGATAAGTCATGCCGATATGAGGCTCATAACGGGTCGAGAAACTACTGATAACACTTACCAGTAAATCACAGTATCAGCCATGGTCATGAACTTCCTGTTATAACCAATCGAGCATAGCGCAACATCAACCCCCAATACTGAGAGAGACGAAACCCCTCCTATCGCTCATTGCCTCCATATGAGTCGCGGCTGTACACAAAAACCACCGTTTTGCACGTTCTCTTGAACGTGGTAAGGTGGAAATCAAAGAACAGCGGGAATCACACAAGACTCTATGACGATCTCGGGTCTACAGACTAACCTGTACTAGTGTCACCAAAGAACTGCTATCTGACGATAGGTATAATACCATCTAGGAGTTCTCGGCGAGTCCGTTCAGTGTACCCAGTCTCCACTGAGCACCCGTATACAATCTTTGATGTTAAACACCAATGGATATGGGATCATCCATCGCCCATCATATGGGTCAAGAAACGTATACGGTAGTCTACTCTGGAATATCGATGCCCCGTCTCAATACACCCACGACTGGGAACAATTAAAGGATGTACTTATGGACTACCCTGGCCCCACTAGTATGATCTGCATCATAATCCTAGTAGTCAAGTACACATCCTAAGGGCTTTACCAACATGTGAGAGAAAGACAGTATCACTATACTAGTCTACATGTTAAGATAAAGAGTAACCAGATAGTTTACTATCATGTCGAGCAAGAAAGCCCTCTCTATATATGTCCAAGCATCTATTATAATATACAATCTTGTACAATAATGGCCTCTAGGACATACATATAACTAACAACGTTCAGATTTAGTTTTCTAATTAAAGAACACAAAAAATAAATTATATACTAAACAATGAATTACATTTAAATTAAAAACCTGTTTGCGCTGAGAGTTGAAATATTGGCACAAGAGAGACCATGTATCTACGTCGACTCTCGCAAAAGCCGGAGTATGTAGGAGAGCCGCTCTCTGCCTCGGGGGTCGCCATCCACAGGGAATAGCAGTCGATCTTCAGCTCGTTCTTATTGTATCGGACCTTTGATTGCCTGTTCTTCATCAGGCCATTGTACAGAGCGTGAAGATCGAGCACTCTCTCAGGATGACCAGGGTCAGGTACAGGCTAAAAGTCGTAATCCAACTGCAAATACAGAAAAACAATGTATTTAATTTGCAAGTGTTAAATAATAATAAATATATTGGATAAGTCAAATGAAAATATTGTTAGTTGTATATATGACCTAGAGCCCATTGTTGTACATATGATGTATATTATAGTGGATGCTTGGATATATATAGTGAGCACTTCCTTGCTCGATATGTTAGTATGCTATCTGGTTTCACTTTGTCTTAACATGTTGACTTGTATTGGTTTACTGTCTTGCTCTCGCATGTTGATAAAGCCTTTAGGATATGTAGTTGACTACTGGGACTATGATGAGATCATACTATGTTGGATATATATGCCCTAGAGGCCTTCATTGTATAGGATGCTAGGGATATGTATGTACATGACAATCTTGCTTGATATGATAGTACGCTATTTGGTTTGTCTTTATCTTAACGTGTGATATATTTTACTTTGTATTTATATACAGTTGATAAAGCCCATAGGGTGTTTTCCTGACTACCGACGTTGTGATGGCAGTCATACTTGTGGGAGCTGGATAGTTAATAGGCACATCCTTAAATGTCCCTGGTCGCAGGAGTATCGAGACTGGGCATCGATGCTCCAGAGTAGACTAGTGTATACATATCTAGACCCTGACGAGGGGCGATGGATTGGTCCCGCGGCCATTGGTGATGTGCACCTAAGATTGTATACAGATGCTCACTGAGTGTGAGTACACCGGACAGGACTCACCGAGAACTGACTGGATGGTATTATACCTAACGTCAGATAGCAGTTCTCAGGTGACATGTGTGCAGATAGTCTGTTGACTTAAGGTCATCATTTGTCTCGTGTGAGTTCCTACTGTGCTTTGATTACTACCCTACCACGGCTCAAAGGAGTCGTGCAAACAGGTTTTAGTTTGGTACAGTCCCGAGCCACATGGAGGCAGTGAGCGACTGTTAGGGATTCGTCTCTCCCGGTATAGGGAGTCGATATCGCACTGTGATCGGTTGGTCATTACCATAAGTCCCTGGCCAGGGCTGATTGAGAATTGCTGGTGGACTGATCAGTAGATTCTCGGATGGTCTTGAGCCATACCGGCACGACTTGTACGGTTGTTAGGGGTATGACGTTCACCACATCCCTAGACCATACATGCGATACTCTCAGAAAAACAGACCGGACTGCGCGGATATTGTCACGGACAGGCTCAGTAGGGGTTATGGACGAGTTCGCTCGTCGGCCTCCTTTTCGACACGTACCTGGGTTGCCGTTACGTACAGCTAGTGCCACTGACGGACTTGTGGTTAAACCCACTGCCAGCGTACTGTCGAGTCTTTAGAATCCCACACAGAGGGTTTCCCTGGATCAGGCGAGACGATGTAGATGTCGTATGGTCTTACGGCAGGGTTTCGATCGCATTCGTGTACTGGCTACTCGAATGACGATCGGACGGATAATACTGGTAGGCTTTGGTTTAAGCCGGATACTAGTATTGTAGTATTGGATTATACTGATCTCAGTGTATCCATATTTTTCGGAATACAGATACGGGTATGAAAATACGGAAAAAGGGCATTCTTGTAAATTCACAAGATTGACCTTCTAGAAGGAGACACCTCATTATAGTTTTATTCTTTTTCATTAAAGGATTAATGAGGTGGAAATTAGGAGAGTTATGAAGCATGGGTTGAAAGCATGGCTAAGCATTTATTTATTCACTTTGGAATTACTATTCAAGTAAGGTTGCATTTTGTATGATTAAATAATTCCATGGTTGAATTATTATGAAAATACTTAGCCATTCTCACAACTCATTTTCTTCTGATTCTCACAAAAGCTTTCTCTCTCTTATGTGTATGCCCTAGAGGCCATTATTGTACATATGATGTATATTATAGTGGATACTTGGATATGTATATACCGAGAAGACTTTCTTGCTCGACATGATAGTATGCTATCTGGTTACCTTTAACTAAACATGTAGACTTGTATTGTGATACTGTCGTGCTCTCACGTGTAGATAAAGCCCTTAGAATATGTACTTGACTACCAGGACTATGATGTGGATCATACTAGTGGGGCCATGGTAGTTCACAAGTATATCCTTCAATTGTTCCTAGTCGAGGGAATATCGAGACAGGGCATCGATATTCCAGGGTAGACTAGCGTATACGCTTCTTGACCCATATGATGGGCGATGGATGATCCCACATCCATTAGTGTTTGACATCAAAGATCGTATACGAGTGCTCAGTGGAAACTGGGTACACTGAACAGGACTCACCGAGGACTCCTATGTGGTAGAATACCTATCGTCAGATAGCAGTCCTCTGGTGACACTGGTACAGGTTAGTCTGTAGACCCGAGATCGTCATAGAATCTTATGCGACTCCCACTGTGCTTTGATTTCCTCCCTACCACGCTCAAGAGGAGTCATGCAAACAGGGGGATTTTGGGTACAGTCCCGAGTTATATGGAGGTAATGAGCGATAGGAGGGGTTTCGTCTCTCCCGGTATTGGGGGTTGATGTTGCGCTATGTTCGATTGGAAATAACTGGAAGTCCTTGGCCAGGGCTGATTTGGAGATCTACTGATAAGTGTTATCGGTAGTTTCTCGACCTGTTATGAGCCTCACATCGACATGACTTATCACGTTGCTAGGGTTTGACGATTTCCACCCCTAGACATGATATGCGACATATCAGACGAAGAGACCGGACTGTACGGTAGTGTTACTGATAGGCTTCATAAAGACTGTGGACAGGCTTGCTTGTTGACCTTCATATCGCTCAATGCCCGGGTAGCCGTTACGTCCAGCTAGTACCACTGATGGCTTGTAGGTAACTGATATGATCATCACCTACTACTGGCGTATTGATGAGTCTTTAGAGTCCCATACAGAAGTTCCCTGGTTCAAGCGAAACGAAATAGGACACATATGTGATATGTGTGTGGGCCTGATTAAATACGAGTATGTGATACCGTATTGTAATCTGGCAGTCATCTGTTATCAGTTTAGTTATATGTGATATAACCAGATTATCGAATCAAGTGTTGATTCGATAATATGATACACAGATAAATGATATTAGACGGTCGTACATGATATAACCGAATTATTAGATCAAATGTTGATTTAATAATATGATATAAATTATATGTGATATAATTACATATTAACTAATATCATTAGCTCACTAATTAATCTTCATTAAATATATTATATATATATATTAATATATATGATATATATATATATATATATATATATATATTAAAATGAAGCATGGCATTTTCTTTTCTATTTTGTGAAAATAGAAATGAGGTGTAAAATGAAGCATGGTTGCAAGCATGGGTTAAATACTTGTTTATTGATTCTTGACTCACTATTCAAGCATGGTTGCAATTTAATATTGCATAATTCCATGCTTGAATGAGTGAGGGGTCTTGGCTTAGCTCTTATGATTCTTGTTCATTCCAAAAGACATAGCCATTTTCTTGCTCATGCTTGCTCTTGTTTCTTCTTCCTCCTCTTGCTTTTTCTCAAGCTTCAACCCTCACAAGAGATGTGAATCATGAAGCTTGAGCACAAATTAGTGAGCTCTTAACATCCCCTACTTCATCATCTAACACCTTTTAGCAAATTAGTGTGATGTGTTTCATGCACTAAAGGGTTTAGTGCAATGGTAGCTTGAACTAGTAGGAGCTTCGGGGTGGATCATCATTGGCGCGAAGGCTACGAAAGGAGCTTGTTCAAAGTCTCAAGAGAAGCCTTGTGGAGTCGCGGGACTACTACATGGAGCATATTGAAGAGAAGGACTTGGTTCTACCAAGGTATAAACATCTCTCCTTCTCTCTAGTTGACATATCATCTAAAGAAAACCCTAATAATCTAGTTAAGATCTTGTTAGTCTAGCTTAGCACCAAGAAAATTTTGAATTTGGCATGGTAGATGCTTCTACAACCTCATCATGGTGCTAAGGTAGTCCTTCACCCGCGACCCGTAGGGTGTGCATCATGGACTTACATACTAATGGGGCCAGGGTAGTCAACGAGTACATCCTATAACTATTCCTAGTCGTGGGAGTATCGAGACAGGGCATCGATACTCCAGAGTAGACTAGCGTATATGCATCTTGACCCATATGATGGGCGATGGATGATCCCATATCCATCGGTGTTTGACATTAAAGATGGTGTACGTGTGCTCAGTGGAAACTGGGTACACTGAATGGACTCACCGAGAACTCCTGGATGGTATTATACCTATCGTCAGATAGCAGTTCTCCGGTGACACAGGTACAGGTTAGTCTGTAGACCCGAGATCGTCATAGAGTCTTGTGTGATTCCTACTGTGCTTTGATTTCTACCTTACCACGTCCAAGAGGGCGTGCAAAACGATGGCTTTTGGGTACAGTCCCGAATCGCATGGAGGCAATGAGCGATAGGAGGGGTTTCGTCTCTCCCGGTATTGGGAGTTGATGTTGTGCTATGTTCGATTGGCTATAACTGGAAGTCCCTGGCCAGGGCTGATATGGAGTGCTACTGGTAAGAGTTATCAATAGTTTCTCGACCTGTTATGAGCCTCACATCGACACGACTTATCGGTTACTGGGGTTTGACATTTACCACCCCTAGACTTGATATGCGACATATGAGACGAAGAGACTGGACTGTACGGTAGTGTTACTGATTGGATTCACAGGAGAACGTACAGGCTTGCTTGTTGATCTTATGATCGCTCAATACCTGAGTGGCCGTTACGTTTAGCTGACCGCTTGCAGTTTGTGGGTGTTTGATATGATCATCACCTACTGTCGGCGTAGTGACGATTCTTTAGAGTCCTACACAGAGGTTTCCTGGCTCAGGCAAAACGGAGTAGGAGCACATATGTGATATGTGCGGGACCGAGAATAATACGATATGAGATACCGTATTCTATTCTCGCGATATGAGATAACGGCGGGGTATATGTGATATAGCCAGGTCATCGGATCAAGTGTTAATTCGATGAATTGCTACATGTTATATTAGTCGGTTATATGCTATATAACCGGATTGTCGGATCAAGTGTTGCTTCGATAATTTAATGTATAATTATATATGTGATATATTACATTACGTCAACTAATATAAGCTCGCTTTATTGATTCATTTTCTCACTGGATAATACATTGATGTATATGCGATATATGTTAATTGTATTATTTTCTTTTGTTACAAAATATATTGTAAATGTGATATATAATATTCTAACATGTTAGGGTTACAAATGCAACATGGTATTAGAGTTTAAACCTAGTTAGGATTTAGATTAGGGTTAAGCTTTGGATGAGCTTTCATGAAGCTTCATGAAGCTTTGACTTTTGTCATCTAGCTTTGATATTTTGTGTAGATATTTGTTAACCCAACCCAAACCCTTAACCTATGGTTTATTCTCTACAAGGGTTAAGCCTTTCATTCTTAACCCATGGTTGCAATTGTAACCACAACAATAATTCATTATTCATCACAAAAGGTTTTCTTCTTCTTCTTGCTCTTGAAAAAAGTTTGACTAGCTTTTTATGTGTGATGATTCTAAATGAGAAATTGAAAGAAAAAAAAGAGCAAAATTCCTACTTCATCATCCTCATCTATTCTAGCCACTTAGATTATTGTGTTCACTTCTCTAATAAGTTCATTAGTGAAGTGTAAACTTGGATTAGAGATTCTTCAAGGTAGATCATCTTAGATCAAGAAGAATTCAAGCAAGATGCATCATTCACCTCTTGGAGCCTCACGAGAGTCGGAGTTCTTGATGATCGCAGCGAAGGGACCTCAACATGGAGCTTATGAAGCGAAGGAATGGACTACAAAGGTTGTAATCCTAATCTCTTTAGTTCTTTGTATGTGATACAAACTTGTTACCCTAGAATTTCTAGTAAAGATTCATGGTTTGCTTGCTTTGCACCTCTCTAAATTTTAAGGTGGCATGAGTGATGCTACCAAACCCTAGACTAGGTACAAGGGAAGCCCAACAGTGGTATCAGAGCCAAACTAGAATTCAAGATACGGTGTTAAAACAATTACAAAAACGAAATCGACTACGAAATACAGTATTATGAAAACCCCATTTTGCTCTCTGTAAATTTTCAAAAAAGTCAATTAAAAATTTTTCAAACAGGTGCAGAATGATCTATGGGCCAAAATATGAACATGGGTGAAATACGGAGGGGGGGTGCTCGGATTTGGACCGAGCACCAAGGCTTAAATTCCGGCCTGGCCGGCCCAAGTGCTTCCTCTGCCCTCCGTATTCCATCTGTGCTCTTTTAGGTTCATTTTGGGTTCCCAGTATTGTTTATTTAGCCCAGTTTTCATGTAATGATTTGTTTGACCTGGGGCTAATTCGTAGTGCTTCGTAGTCGTATAACCTAACACTGTATTGGTAACCTTGACTATTTTTAGCAATTCGATCGAATTTCGCACACCACATTTTGTACCCCGCTGAAATTTCCAAGTGTTGTAATTTTCTGAAGTTGATTATATTCGTAAAATCGTGCAAGTACCCCTATGGACCCCCTAGAAGACTATAATAACCTTAACTCGATTCTATGCCCCCAGAACCGCGTTCAAACCTTCGGGTTTGCCGTAGTTCCGTGGTGTCATAGGTGAGGCGTTGGTTAACCCCTTCGACGGCTGGTCCATAGACACTGTAGTACGGTTTTTGAGTGTTTTAACTTTGCTCAAGTGTTGAGCTCAAGGGTGTAATTTTTGAGTGTATGTTGATTCGATCGAAACATTAAACATCGTCTTGATATTCTGTGATTGTGATATAATATGTGGAATTTATAAAGTTAGGCATGAAATCCGTAATATGTGATATTTCGGGTTTACGATTTCTAAAGTGATTATGGATTCCAAATGTTGTAGTTTTTCACTTTCTTTTCTGCGACCGTAAGTGTAGTATGTGGGGTATTGCCGACTTCGTTGCTATACATCAACGACAATCGGGATACACATACTTGCTTACATAGATGATATGAGATATTATGTGTTGCTTTGATATGTTATATTGAATCGTCGTGTTCTGAATAGCCAGGGTTTTATGTGAGATGAGGGTTTTTATTTTCATTCATGTAAAATTCAATATATGTTATATGTATGCCCTAGAGGCCATTGCTATACATAGGATGTATATTATAGTGGATGCTTGGACATATATAGGGAGGACTTTCTTGCTCGACATGATAGTATGCTATCTGGTTGATCTTTACCTTAACGTGTACACTGATTGTCTCTCTGTTACATGTTGGTAAAGCCCTTAGGATGTGTACTTGACTACCTGGACTATGATGCGGATCATACTAGTGGGGACATGGTAGTCCATAAGTACATCCTTCAAGGTCCCTAGTCGTGGGTATATCGAGACAGGGCATCGATATACCAGAGTAGACTAGCGTATACCTTCTCGACCCATACAGATGGGCGATGGATGATCCCATATCCATTGGTGTTTGACATCAGAGATGATATATGGGTGCTCAGTGGAGACTGGGTACACTGGACGGACTCACCGAGAACTCCCAGATGGTATTATACCTTACGTCAGATGGCAGTTCTCTGGTGATACTGGTACAGAGTAGTCTGTTGACCCGAGATCGTCATAGAGTCTTGTGTGGTTCCCACTGTGCTTTGATTTCTACCTTACCACGTCCAAGAGGGCGTGCAAAACGGTGGTTTTTGGGTACAGTCCCGAATCACATGGATGCAATGAGCGATAGGAGGGGATTCGTCTCTCCCGGTATAGGGAGTTGATGTTGCGCTGTGTTCGATTGGCTATAACCGGAAATCCCTGGCCAGGGTTGCTGAGATTTACTGGTAAGTGTTACCTGTAGTTTCTCGAACTGTTATAGACCTCATATCGACACGACTTATCGAGCTATTAGGGTCTGACGTTTACCACCCCTAGGCGAGATATGCGACATATCAGACGACGAGACCGGACTGTACGGTAAGTGTTACTGGTTGGATTCACAGGAGTGTGAGCGGGCTTGCTCGTCGATCTTCTGATCGCTCAATACCCGGGTGGCTGTTACGTTTAGCAGACCGCTTACGGCTTGTGGGTGTTTGATATGATCATCACCTGCTGCCGGCGTATTGACGAGTCTTTAGAGTCCTACACAGAGGTTTCCTGGCTCAAGCGAAACGAAATAGGAGCGCATATGAGATATGTGCGGGACCGAGAATAATGCGTGTATGTGATACCATATTCTATTCTCGCGATTTGTATCATCGGCAGGTTATATGTGATATAGCCGGGTTACCGAATCAAGTGTTGATTCGATACATTGATACACTTGATACTAGTCGGTTATATGCGATATGACCGGATCATTAAATCAAGTATTGATTTAATGATTTAATGTTTAATTATATATATTTGATATATTACTTAGCATTAACTAGTATTGGTTCACATTAAGATGGATTTTCTCACTCACATGTGCACATTGTATATATGATATAGTTTTGTGCACTTGTTTGTATCATGTTTGATGATACATGCAAATTGGTTTTGTGTAAAGACTTAAACCATGTTTAGTGAATGGTTAGGGTTTCATTTCACTTATTTATTTATCTTTTCTTTTTGGTTAAAAGATAAAAGAAAGAAAAACAAAATGGTTGCTTTAAAACATGAAGCTTGTTGAAGCTTCATGAAGCTTTGACCAAGTGACCATTTTGTCTTCATTTCTTTTAACCTAACCATTCACCAAAACCATAGTTAACTCTCTACACATAACCTTGGTTGCAATATGATAAGGATAATATTATTTTCTATTTTGGAAATGATTATGATATTCTTTCTTCTTCTTCTTCTTCTTCTTCAACAAAGAAGAAAGCTTGCAACCTCTAATGGCAACTTGAGAAAAAGAGTGAGAAATCCAATTCTAAAGTGAACCCACTTCCTATTTCTTCATCCTCTACCACTTGCCAAGTAGTATAGGGTGTTTTCTTCACAATTTTCATGGCTTGGTGACGTTGGAGCTTGATCTTGTGTTGCCTCGACGTAGATCATCTTCGGCATCGAAGTCGACGACCTAGCCCGCCCATTTCTCCGATGAAGCCGACGCTAGAGCCCGGGATCCGATCATCGCAGCGAGGGGACTTCATCACGGAGCTATGGAGGTGGAGGACCGGATCTACAAAGGTTGTATTTCCGTTCATTTAGTTAAGTTGTTAACTAGTTGATTGTTTCGCCTAAAATCTAGTTAACGATCCATATTAGGGTTTTTCGGCACTTGTAAAATTTGAAATTGGCATGGTTGATGCCTTGTGAGACCTCATTAGTGTGCCTAGGAACCCTACAGTGGTATCAGAGCCTAGCTAGAGCCTTAGGCGATACGTAGACGATGTTAGAAATCCGATCGAACCCGAAATTCCCGCTTTTCACCCCTTTCTGTACATTTTTGTAAACTGTGGATTTTTCCAGATTAAAAATATGCAGAAAAATCAGCAGGTGTTTGTAGGAGTTACTGTGAAATTCGACCAACCAAATCAATCAAACCGCCGCGGTTCCGCGGCACGAGCATGGCTCGTGCGGCGGTTCCGCGGCCGTACGGAGGCATCATTCTTTTTAAATTCCACAGTAATTCCTATTTTGCAGTGCTGAGTTTTCTGGGAATTTTTAATATTTACTCAAGAGTTGAGTTTTCTGGGTTGTATTGGGAGTTCGTAAATTGGATCGGATTATCAAACTTTGTCTGTGTGGCTTTCCGGGTACTTTTAGAATATGTTAAAAAGTTCGACCGGATATAAAAACCCACTTTTTCCCCTGCCGGGAAATTTCCAAGTGTTGGATCTTTCCGTGTTTTAATAACGTTCTAAGTAGTGCAAGTAATGCGATGGACCCTCTAGAAGACAACAAACCTTAACTCGATTATGTGACCGTCTTGAACTGCCCTTTGAACCTTTGGGTTTGGGGCAGTACGGCGTGCCACATGTGAGGCGTTGGCTTGACCCTTCTACGGCTGGAACGTTGGTACTGAGGCATGAACTGAATGTTTTTTAAACTTATTTCATGTGTTGATCTGTATCGGGAAAACTTGGGTGTTCGATTGTTCGATCGGAAAGTTTAACATTTTCTATTTATCTGGAATGGGATACAATAATTGGAATTCACAAGTAGTTATGAGATAACTGAATGAATGTTATAAACATAGCAGTTTAGTCTCACTTGATCTGATGCCACGGAATTTTGATGTGATCAAAAGTCCGTTGCAATCACGTAGCGTACGCGGATACTCGCCGGGTAAACTTAATAGACAGCCTCACCCCATAGCCCCGACCAAGTGACTATAGGAGAACCCCGTCGCCGAAAGCATCCGTCCGGGTGCTCGCGGTAGCGGTGTTCCGCCTTGGTGCACTTCGTCGACAGTATCGGGGGTGCGGCCGCCTACTAAAGTTTGCGACGAGCATTCGATCAGGATGTCGGGAATCTTGTTGAATTGCCCGACTTGATATTGAAAAGCGTTTTCGATAATGAGACTAAAATGCGGGGTTTATAATTGTTAGGCATGCGATGTCTAAGTATTTCATTTGATTAGGCATGCGATGTCTAAAGAGGTTGCGGATTCCAACTGTTGTAGTTTTACACTTTTTTTCTGTGACCGTAAGTGTAATATGTGATATCGCCGGTTTCGTTGCTATAAGTCAACTGTAGGGTTCCTAGGCACCCTAGTGAGGTCTCACAAGGCATCGAACATGCCAATATAAAATTTTAACGGTGCCGAGAGACCCGACTACGGATCGTTTGCTAGATTTCTAGGCGAAAAAGCTAACTAGTTAACACTTAACTACAAGATACGGAAATACAACCTTTGTAGATCCGGTGCTCCACCTCCATAGCTCCGCAACGAAGTCCTCTCCGCTGTCCAAATCAAATCCGGGCTCTAGCGTCGGCTTCGTCGGAGAATGGGCAAGCTAGGTCGTCGATGTCCATGCCGAAGATGATATACGTCGAGGCATCGCTAAATCAAGCTCCGACTTCACCAAGTCAAGAAACTTGTGAAGAAAACACACTCTACTACTTGGCAAGAGGTAGAGGATGAAGAAATAGGAAGTGGGTTAACTTTAGAATTGGATTTCTCACTCAAAAACATCAATCACCATTGATGAGGTAAGCTTTTCTTCACTTGAAGCAAGGAAGAAGAAGAAGAATAATATGATAAGAATAATTAGAAAAGAAAAGAAAAACCAATCCTTATCATATAATGAACCATGGTTAGATGTAGAGAGTTAACTAAGGTTTAAGTGAGTGGTTAGGGTTAAGCATGAGACAAAATGGTCATTTGGTCAAAGTCTTCATGAAGGTTCATGAATGAACAAAAGAAAGCAACCATTTTCCTCATTTTGCCTTTTCTTTTTCCAAAAAGATAAATGAATAAAATGAAATCAAAAACCCTAATCACCCACTTAACTATAGTTTAATTCTTAACACTTAACCATAATGCATGTATCATCAAACATGATACAAGCAAGTGCACAAAACTATATCGAATATACAATGTGCACACCCGAGCGAGAAAATCCATTTAAAGTGAACCGATACTAGTTAATGCAAAGTAATATATCAAATATATTATTATGCATTAAATCATTAAATCAACACTTGATTTAACGATCTGGTCATATCATATATAACCGACCAATATCAACAGTAACAACTTATCGAATCAACGCTTGATCCGATAACCCGGCTATATCGCATATAACCGATCAATGTCACATCGCGAGAATCGAATACAGTATCACATACCGTATTATTCTCGGTCCCGCACATATCTCATATGCGCTCCTATTTCGTTTCGCTTGAGCCAGGAAACCTCTGTGTAGGACTCTAAAGACTCGTCAATACGCCGGCAGCAGATGATGATCATATCAAACACCCACAAGCCGCAAGCGGTCTGCTAAACGTAACGGCCATCCGGGTATTGAGCGATCTGAAGATCGACGAGCAAGCCCGCTCACACTCCAGTGAATCCAACCAGTAACACTACCGTACAGTCCGGTCTGATCGTCTGATATGTCGCATATCTCGCCTAGGGGTGGTAAACGTCAGACCCCAATAGCTCGATAAGTCGTGTCGATATGAGGTCTATAACTGTTCGAGAAACTACTGGTAACACTTACCAGTAAATCTCAGCAACCCTGGCCAGGGATTTCCTGTTATAGCCAATCGTCCACAGCGCAACATCAACCCCCTATACCGGGAGAGACGAATCCCCTCCTATCGCTCATTGCCTCCATGTGACTCGGGACTGTACCCAAAAACCACCGTTTTGCACGCCCTCTTGGACGTGGTAAGATGGAAATCAAAGCACAGTGGGAACCACACAAGACTCTATGACGATCTCGGGTCAACAGACTACTCTGTACCAGTGTCACCAGAGAACTGCCATCTGACGTGAGGTATAATACCATCTGGGAGTTCTCGGCGAGTCCGTCCAGTGTACCCAGTCTCTACTGAGCACCCGTATATCATCTCTGATGTCAAACACCAATGGATATGGGATCATCCATCGCCCATCTGTATGGGTCGAGAAGGTATACGCTAGTCTACTCTGGTATATCGATGCCCCGTCTCGATACACCCACGACTAGGGACTTTGAAGGATGTACTTATGGACTACCATGTCCCCACTAGTATGATCCGCATCATAGTCCAGGTAGTCAAGTACAGATCCTAAGGGCTTTACCAACATGTAACAGAGAGACAAACAGTATACACGTTAAGGTAAAGATCAACCAGATAGCATACTATCATGTCGAGCAAGAAAGTCCTCACTATATATGTCCCAGCATCCACTACAATATACATCCTATGTATAGTAATGGCCTCTAGGGCATACATATAACTAGCAATCTCCCATTTGCACTAGGGCCATCTGTAGCAGTGGTTGCAGTATCTCATACTCAACCATCCCATAAAAGTCTGTCTCTGGGAACAGGCCTTTGTGAGTGGATCCGCTGTGTTGTCCTCTGAGTTTACTCTCCAAACCTCGATCACCCTGGAGATCAACCATCTCCATAATCAGGTGACACTGCCTTAGAATATGTCTGCATCACTGATGGGACCGGCGTTCCTTGGCATAAGCCACAACTCCATTGTCACACAATGGGAGGAACATAGTTCATCTCATGAACTAATATACACCCAAACAGCCTCTTTGGTAGCATCTTTAGTAGCGATGTATCCTGCCTTTATCGTCTAGTATGTCACGGTATCTAGCTTGGAACTCTTCCAACATACCGTCCCTTTACTGAGGGTAAAGACAATGCCTGCGACTGACACTCAGTCGTCATTATCACCCTGGAACACTTCCAGTGATTCTCCCCAGGATCGATTGATACCATCTCACAACAACTAGTGAGAATCCTAACATCCATTTAGATCTATCTCATAGATCCAAAACCCAGGATATAGGAGGTATCACTTTGATCCTATATGGAGAATCCTAGCGATAAGCGGAGATTGACCGAGCGTAGCATAAGAAACTCTTTTCTTATCAAGAGTATGTCATCCACGTACTCTACGAGGATCGTCACCATACTTCCTACTACCATTTTGTTTATACAAGGTTCATCTACCATTTTGATGATGTCAACTTCTTTGACTAATCCATCAAAACAGATGTTCCAACTCCGCGATGCCTGCTTTATCCTATAAAGCATCTTGCACACGTTTCCGCTGCTCCCACTGTCTACGAGGCCCTCTGGCTGTGTACTTATAGACGCACTCTTCTAAATCATCATTTAGAAAAGCAGTCAAGACACCCAACCACCAGAGATCGTAGTCATGGTATGCAGCCGTGGTAAGTAGGATCTGGATGGACTTAAGCATAGCTACTTGAAAAGGTTTCACCATTATCCACACCTGGTCAATGATGCAAACTTTTAACAAGTCTAGCTTTGAAAGTCTCAACTTTTCCATGTACACCAAGTAATCTTCTCAAGATATACTTGCTCCTGATGGGGATTTAACCCTTCAGATATAGCAACCAAAGTCCATACTTTGTTGGTGTATATGGATTCCATCTCAGATCACTAAGCATCCAGCCATTCTTAAAGAGTCTTACTCTCGATGGCCTGCTCGAATCTAGTTGGGTCATCATCTCATGATGCAATCCTCGCTCCCACTGTCATAGAGAAACTGAAGTATCTCTCAGGTGGGTGAGGAACCCTACTAGATCGGCGGAGAGGCTGAGGTTCGTTGGTATCTACTGAATCCTTTGGTTCTACCAAATCATCTTCTGTTGTTTGTATAGTTGGAACCTTTCCAGTTGTACATAACAGATCTTGCCTCGAGCTTGTCCGGATTTTGCTTTTAGACATAGGCCGGACAACCCCAAATCTTAACTGACTCAAGACATGGGCTCTTCCCATACCATATCACATATGAAGTGGTAGGCAACTGATTTGATTGGAACCCTATTCAATAGGTATGCAACTTCTCAAGTGCATAACACCCAAAAGGAAAAAGGTAACTCAGTATTACTCATCATAGAGCACACCATATCAAATAGGGTGTATCTGCTCCGCCCCGATATACCATCGTGCTATGGTGTATTCAGAAGAGTAATGCTGAGAGAGAATCTCATTCTCCTTTAGAATAGTCCAGTATTTCCATGCTCAAGTATTCTCCTCCTTGATCTCATCATAGGATATAATACTTATACCCGTATTCTGGTTCTCTACTTCTAACTTATATTCTGTGAATATCTCAAAAGGTTCGGACTTATGTTTCAACAGGAACGTATGTCTGAATCTTGAGAGATTATCAGAGAATGTAATGAAGTATAAAGAACCGGTCTTGGCATGTGTAGACAGGGGACCTACATACATCAACATGTATCATCCCAAGAGTTCACTAACTCTTTCTCTGTTTCCAGTAAACGGAGCTATGGTCATCTTATCTTTGTGACATGACTGGCAAGTTTCACAAGATGTAAATTCAAACTGATTTAAATATGCATCTTCATGTAACTTCAGCGAGTCGGGTCGCATCGATATGACCTAGTCTACAATACCTCAAGAAGGAATCGTTCAATTCTGAACTCTTCCTCTTGTGTGTGTTCCGTATACTTAGAACTGCAGTTTGATTTAGAACATCAATACTTTTAGATAACGTGCCTGAACCGATCAACTTTTGATATAGGAAATGTTCAAAACATTATCCAACAATACAAAATTTTATCGTTTCTTTACTAATAAAGAGACAGATATGATTTTGCATAACAGGTTCGGTATCTAATAACATTCGTTCAGAATCAATGTATTGTAATACAGGGTGACAGTGACCAACAGACTTGGCTGCAACACTTGCCCCGTTTTCTGCCTCATGAAACTTATCACCCGTTCTCAGTTCTCTACCTGTCTGTAGCCCTATGTAACAAATTATATATATGTGATCCTGATCTGGTATCACATACCCAGGACGTAAAGGATACTGAGAAACAGTTCTATATAATGAACACACCCGAAGATGATGCATCAGCATGCACTCTCTTCGTTTGGGCGGCACGGGAAATCTGGTATTCCCCAATTTCCTGCTCTGTCTTATAACAATTATAAGTTGGAGCGGGACCAACGTTCCCCAGCTCAGTATAACAAGCGGGTTCGGTCAATAATCCGTATTATTATCTTGATTAAGGCGTGATATGGTCGCTACCAGGAGAGAGAGAGAAGAAAACACTCAGCGTGCGCTCTTTCAAGAATAGATTGGTTATTATTTTATCTAATCAGGATGGCTCCCACTGCTTTTTATCAAATCTTCTTTCAAACCCTAAAAGGAAAGACTAGCCGGGATTAATTACACACTACAAGTTCGCCAATCTTTCAGCCAGGCCAGTGTCGGTACTTTGAGGGAGGTCCCCCGTGCTTTCGCACGAACCTAATTAATGTAAACCTCGTTTTCCCAGAGGCGTAACCCCGTTGACACCTTTCTAGACACCTACTTGATCGGCTAATTGTAACGTGTAAAACTCTCCCAGGAGTAACACTTACTCGCAGCGGGTATCGGGATCCAACTATCTCATAGAAGGTATGCAATCTCATTGCAAATTTCAACACTTGAAATTCCCGATAATATTTTGCCCCATGCGATCTATGACCTTGACTGAGTCAACAAACCATAGACCGCAAGTAAAGTTCAACCCGTCATTTCTCTATTGAATTAAACCCACCCGTACGACCCTTGACTGAGTCAACAAGGCCGCACGACTACCCTAATCCAATCGCATCATATGCTTTGCAGATAAGCACTAATCAGCTACCGCACACTATGCCTTGACTGAGTCAACAAACGCAGCACGAATACTAACTAGGACTTATCTGAAATGACGGAGGGCTACGTCAGGTTTTTAAGAAAACCTTTTGCGTAATGAACTTTATATCGTTGTAGAATCAAATAATTTTAAAAAATGGAGTGCTTTTGAGGCTTTTCTAGTTTTGCTAAAGGAGTCACTCCGGGTGAAGGGATCGTCGGTCCTTTCCTCGTCGAATGAGGTGCGGGATATATCATATATATCACAGTGCAAAGCAAAAACACTTAAAAGCAATCAAAAGACAAACCGAGTGTGTAGCATCTGCCAGTTATTGCTAAAGGAGTCACTCCCGGTGAAGGGATCTCGGTCCTTTCCTCATCGAATAAGGTGCAGGATATATCACATATACCGCTGTGCAAAGCAAGAACTGTAGCTACCTGTTTTATTTTGAAATTCGATTCTACAACATCTTAGGTTTCTTTTATTTCATTAATCACATTAATGAAGTCCCATCATTTAAGTACCTAAACATCACAGATAGATATGACGTACACTTATGCCATCCGCATTCGCCTCGATGTCCCCTCGTGCACCGTTAGGTTAGGTAACTAACGGCAGAGCGGGGCAGGGCTAGCGCGGGTGTAAAACATAAGTAACGTCTATATAATATATCATATATACTATATACTGTATCTATCACAGAACATCACATGATCACATCACAGATATCGCAGCAGAAGAAACATATGAAATATTGGATATACTAGGACATCCGTGTTTTCAATACGAGCCAGTATAAAACACGGATTCCACGGTCGTGATGAATAGCCAAACCCACACCCCTAGACCCCTACGAGAGCGGCAAGCAACCCTACCAATTCTAGAGTTAGGAGACCCGGACTCGACTCCTCGAGTTGGTCTCCCACTGGACTCCAGAACCCGGTTACTTGTGCTCCCCTCCTTGGGTCTATCCTAGTGCGGAAAAGTAAATAATATACAAACGGTGACAACTTCCGCAACCTGGAAGCGCCCCAATAAAAGAATATTACATACAAGTTTTTACATGAATGAAAATGAGAAACACTCATCTCACATAAAAACCCCCGGCTATTCAAACACGACGATCCAATATAACATATCCAGCAACACATAACATCACATGTCATCAACGTAAGTAAATATGCGCATCCCAATTGTCGTTGACATATAGCAACGAAACCGGCGATATCACATATTACACTTACGGTCACAGAAAAGAAAGTGTAAAACTACAACAGTTGGAATCCGCAACCACCTCAGACATCGCATGCCTGACCAAATGAATTCCTTAGACATCACATGCCTAACAATTATAAACCCCGCATTTTAGTCTCATTATCGAAAACACTTTTCAATATCGAGTCGGGCAATTCAACAGGATTCCCGACATCCTGATCGAATACTCGTCGCAAACTTCAGTAGGCGGCCGCACCCCCGATACCGTCGACGAAGTGCACCAAGGCGGAACACCGCCACCGCGAGCACCCGGACGGATGCTTTCGGCGACGGGGTTCTCCTACAGTCACTTGGTCGGGGCAATGGCGTGAGGCTGTCTATTAAGTTTACCCGGCGAGTATCCGCGTACGCTACGTGATTGCGACGGACTTTTAATCACATCAAAATTCCGTGGCAACCTATCAAGTGAGACTAAACTGCTATGTTTATAACATTCATTCAGTTATCTCATAACTACTTGTGAATTCCAATTATTGTATCACGTTCCGGATAAACAGAAAATGTTAAACTTTCCGATTGAACATTCGAACACCCAAGTTTTCCCAATACAGATCAACACATGAAATAAGTCTAACAATATTCAGTTCGTGCCTCAGTACCGACGGTCCAGCCGTAGAAGGGTCAAGCCAACGCCTCACATGTGGCACGCCGTACTGCCCCAAACCCGAAGGTTCAAAGGGCAGTTCAAGACGGTCACATAATCGAGTTAAGGTTTGTTGTCTTCTAGAGGGTCCATCGAGTTACTTGCACTACTTAGAACGTCGTTAAACTACGGAAAAATCCAACACTTGGAAATTTTCCGACAGGGGAAAAATTGGGTATTTATATCCGGTCGAACTTTTTAACATATTCTAAAATTATCCGGAAAGCCACACAGACAAAATTTGATACTCCGATCGAAACACCGAATCCCCAAAATAATCCCAGAAAATACAACTCTGGAATAAATTTTAAAAATACCCAGAAAATCCAGCATAAAATAATAGGAGTTACTGTGCAAACAGTGTACGATGACGTCATCATTCCGCCGCTGAACCGCCGCATAAGGCAGGATTATGCCGCTGATCCGCCTCGGTTTGTACTGTTCATCGAAAAAATTTTGCATCATAATTCTTATTTTTTCCTGCTGAATTTTTTAGAAATTTTTAATTTGAAAAAATCCACGTTTTCTGAAAACGTCCAGAGAGCATTTTCCGGTTGGGGTTTCGGGTCGTTCGGACTTCAAAATCCGTCTAGACTTCGCCTAAGGCTCTAGCTAGGCTCTGATACCACTGTAGGGTTCCTAGGCACCCTAGTAAGGTCTCACAAGGCATCGAACATGCCAATATTGTTAGTGTATATGCCCTAGAGGCCATTACTGTATCATACTAGTATGTATATTACTTGATGGAAGCTTGGGATATTCACAGTTGTACAGACAATCTTGCTCAATATAGTAGTATGCTACTTGGTTTGTCTCTGCTTTAATGTGTACATGTGTGTTTATTTATTATATCACCTATACGCATTAGTAGAGCCCTTAGGATCTTTGCTTGATTACCGGCGTTGTGATGGCGATCACACTCGTGGGGGCTGGGTAGTCTACATGCACATCCTTATACACGTCCCTAGTCGTGGGAGTACCGAGATAGGGCATCGATACTCCGGAGTAGACTAGCGTATGCGCTTCTCTTCCCAGCACGGGAGACGGTCTGTCCCACAGCCGTCAGTACGTCGTACTTGAGATAGTATGCGGGTGCTCGTTAGGTTACGAGTACACTGGACAGGACTCGTCGGGAACTGATGGTTGGTATTATACCTATCGTCAGTTATCAGTTCCCAGGTGACATGAGTACAGCTTAGTCCGCTGACTTGACACTGTCACTTCGCCTCGAGTGTGTTCCCACTGTTCTTTGATTACTACCCTACCACGGCTCTACTGAGTCGTGCAAACAGGTAGTAGTTGGGAGCAGTCCCGAAGCACTTGGAGGCAGTGACGGTTAGACAGGATTCGTCTCTCCCGGTATTGGGGGTTGACATCGCGCTGTGTCTAGGAGAGCCATTACACGAGTAGTCCCTGGCCAGGGCAAGCGAGATATACTGGTAGGTTCCAGTGTTATCTCAGGGTGTTCTGGGCTTCACTCCAACACGACTTGTACCGCTATTAGGGGTCTGACGCTTGCCGCCCCCCTAGGCCCGACATGCGATGTATCAGACGAACAGACCGGACTGTACGGAGATTGTCACATACAGACTCAGTAGGAGTTCGGATGGGTTTACCTCATCGGCCTTCTTATCGACATCTACCTGGGGACCGTTACGTACAGCTAGTGCCGCTTGCGGTCTGTGGTTAAACCCACTGCCAGCGTAGTGTCGAGTCTTTAGAGTCCCACACAGAGAGTTTCCCTGCACTAAGCGAAACGTGTAGAGGCCGTATGGTTTTACGGCAGGGCTGCGATCACTTACGTACACTTGTGTGCGTATGATGTTCGGGCAGGCAGTACTGGTGGGCTTTGGTTTAAGCCAGATCCTAGTATTGCACGGATGGATTTGTTTTGTCTTCTGCGCATCCGCATTCTACGGAATACGGATGCAGGTGTGTATGCACAGTTTTCTGGAGCGATGAAGGAGGAGGTGCCTCATTAGGGTTTTGGCAGTTGGTTCGGCCAAAACCACTATGTGGCAGGCTCATTAGGGTTTTGACAGTTGATTCGGTCAAAACCATTTTGAGGCGGACTCATTAGGGTTTCGACAGTTCGTTTGGTCAAAACCATAATGAGCCGGGGACATTATTTACTAATCCTTTCATTGATAATTTTGTTATGGCTAATTACATTGACCGTTTGACCATCTTGACTTTGTTGACCATTTGACCAAAGTTGACTTGGATCTTCTTAGAAGATCTAAAGTATTCTTTGGTTTTCTTTTTATTTAGTTATGATAATGGTCATGTCATTTGTAGCCATCACCTTTATCTTGATTGGATTTGTAATGATAATGTTTGTGCATTATTGCAACCATGGTTAGTTTTTCTCTTGGTTAAGCTTTTTTTTGCTTATTCTCATTCTCTCTCTTGAAATGAGAAGCTCCATGGTTGCTAGAAAATCTCCTTCTTCTTCCTCCTTTTGATTTCTCCTTTGATCTCATGTGTTGAGAGAAAAAGGATTCTACTTGACAAACACATCCATACATCCTCTCTACACAACCTAGGGCTTCTAGATTAGCAATCTCCTTGCCCTAGTTACCTCGGCTTGAGGTGGAGCTCGGTGTACATCTCTCGGGTGGATCGTTTTCGACTCTAGGAGGCCGCGGAGGTGACCGAAGTCCGGATCAACCATTGAGCAAGCGATGAGAAGAAGAACAAGAAGAGAAGAACATCAAAGAGGAACAACAACAAGAAGTGAAGGAGTTCAAGTTGAGGTATAACCACTTTGCCGAGTAGTTAATTCTTCTTTGCATGTATGCTAGTTTAGTTTAGCAAAGATCCGGCTTTTACGGTCCATGTTACAAAGTTTAGAAAAATTTTGATTTACCGTTTCCGCAACCCCGTAAGTACCGGGAGAGGTAACGTGGACCTAACAGTGGTATCAGAGCCTAACTAAACATAAACTAGCTTGGTAGTAAAGTGTGTCGAAGTTCGAAACGGAAAAATCGAAAAAAAAACCAAGTTGTAAAAATCTGAGTTTCTGTTAAAACTTTTTCTGGTCAAAACAAACTTTGTTATAGCCCAAAAATCATCTCAGGGTTTTTATAAGAAAACCACCAAAAACGATGCAGCGACTCAACCAAAGCGCCGCGCTTCCGCGGCAAGAGCAAGCTCTTGCCGCGAAACCGCGGCCAAGTTGGTGAGTTACCGCATCGATTTTGGTGCAGTGTGTTTCTGACATGGTTTTAGGATTTTTAAGATATATTATATGTGCCCAGATTTTCCAGAATAGAAATTTGTTTTTTTGGGGCCTATAATTCCGTATTTTTCCGAACATCAATATACTTTGACTATAAAGGTTATATCTGTGATGTTCTTATGTATTGAACGTCGGCTAATCGCTATATGTCGATTAGTCGGGGTTATACATATCTGTGATCTGTGATTGTTCTTGTTGGAATGTGTATATGAATGTGTTGGACTGTCGCGGGTGAATAGCCGGGGTGGATGTGAGATGAGCTTTTGTTTTTCTTTCATTCATTGTAAATGTAAATTGATGTAATATTATTATTTGTTTGGCCGCACAACCGGGTCGGGGTTGTAGCCGTCATTGTATAATTCTTTTTACTGTTTTTGCTCCTAGGATAGACCCATGGAGGGGTGCACAAACTGCCGAGTACTTGGTGGGTAGTTTGCCGCACCCGTAGGAGTCTTGGGTGGGGTATTTGGCTATTCACCGCGACCGTGTAATCCGCTTTTCGTTGTAGGCTCGAAAGGATTGCGGATTGCTAGTATATCCAATGTATTCATCTGTGATCTGTAATGTCTATCATTGCTTTACTATTTAGGCGTTGCTTATGTTTTACAGCCGCGCTAGCCCAGCCCCCGCTCTGTCGTTAGTTAAGTAACCTAACGAGTGATGACGGGACCCCGTGGCGAATGCGAATGGCATAAGCGTACGTCATATTTTGGTTGTTTTCTGCAATGGTAGGATTAAATGATGGGACGCATTAAAAGAACTAATGCAAGAATATCACGCATTAAAAGAACTAATGCAAGAAAATAAACCTAAAAGACGTTGTTGGAACAAGTTTTTCAAAAAGCTGTTATTACAAGGACGTTCATCTTTTTGTTTTGCATCGAGGTATTCGGTTATGAATGCCCAGCACCTCAATCGACGAGGCAAGGGCCGAGATCCCCTCATCGGGAGTGACCCCTTGGACAAAAGGTTTGCGTCAGGGTAATAACTTCACCATAGTCGATTATTCTTGCTTTGCATCGAGGTATTCATTTTATGAATGCCCAGCACCTCACTCGACGAGGAAAGAGCCGAGATCCCTTCGCAGGGAGTGACCTCTTTAGCAAAAGTTTTCGCCACTATGATTTTCAAAAAGGTTACCAGGTTCCTCCAACGATATCAAGTTCATTACGTTAACGGGTTTTTCGCCAAAAACCCAGCCGTAGCCCTCCGTCATTTCTTACAAGTAACACTTAGTATTCGTGCTGCGTTTGTTGACTCCGTCAAGGCGTAGTGTACGGTAGCTAAGTGCTGCTTGTTTGTATTGGTATATGGGATTGATTAGGACAGTCATATAACCTTGTTGACTCCGTCAAGGGTTATGCGGGTGGGATTAATGCAATCCAGATAATGACAGGCTGAACTTGACTAGGACTCTTTGATTTGTTGACTCCGTCAAGATCACTTGGGTCCTAGGGGCAAAAACCACATCGGGAGTTTCAAAAGAACTGAAACTTGCAGATTTAGCATACCTTCTGGAGTGTGGTGACTAGAGTGGATTCCATCTAGGTTATCACACAATGACAGTTGGATCCCGATCCCACTGATGAGTTGGTTTACTCTCGGGAGATTATTTCACTTAACGATCAATGCTATAAACCTAGTAGGTGTCTAGAAAGGTGTTAGCGGGGTTACGCCCCCAGGGAAAAGAGGTTCTTTAATTAAGGAACTTCGCGAAAGCGTTGGAAAACCTCCCTCGAAGTACCGACACTAGCCTGGCTGAAAGGTTAAGCAAGTATTGTGACGTGAATTAAAAACCCGGCTAGTTCTTCTTTTAAAAAGGTTTTAAGAAGAATTTGAGTAAACAGTAGGAGACATCCTGGTTAGATAAATTAACCAATCTAATCTTGCAAGAGCATACGCTGAGTGTTTCTTTTCTCTCTCCAGGCAACAACCTTTTCATGCCCTAATCAAGATAATAAAATGTATCGCTTGACCGATCCGAATTCTTATTCGGGACTGGGGAAAGTTGGTTCAGCTCTAATTTGTGACAACAGTCATGAGTATGAGAATGAGAAAGGGGATTGTATGGATTTCCAGGATACCCAGTCGAAGAAGAAGCATGGTTTTGCATCTACTTCAGGTGTTCTTGTAATTGAGAACTGTTTTACGGTCAGCCCTACCTCCTGGGTACTTGATACCGGATCAGGATCTCATATCTGTAATTTATTGCAGGGACTGAGAAAAAGTAGGAAAGTTGCACCGGGTGATATGTCGCTCAGAGTAGCGAACGGAGCACAAGTTAATGCGGCAGCCGTCGGTGAATATCACCTAGTATTGCCAAATGGCAAGACTATGATTTTGAACGATTGCTACTATGTACCCTCCATGGTTTGCAACATCATATCAGTTTCTTTACTCGATAAAGATAGATATAAGTTTGTTCTTGAAAAGAATATCATGAACATTTACCTTGATAAGGTACTGGTTGCAGAGGGTACACTGTTTAATGGTATCTACGTTCTAAATCAGAATACAGTTCTCAATATACAAAACACGCGCAAGAGGAAGAATTCAGATACGAATGAATCCTACTTGTGGCATTGTAGACTTGGTCATGTCGGAGAGAAAAGACTGAGTAAGTTGCATAAAGATGGACTCTTGGATGCGTTCGAATTTTCATCTTATGAAACTTGTCATTCTTGTCTCAAAGGGAAGATGACCAAATCTCCGTTCACCGGACATGGAGAAAGAGCAGCAGAGCTCTTGGGACTCGTACACAGTGATGTATGTGGTCCGATGTCTATACATGCAAGGGGTGGGTTCTCGTACTTCATCACATTCACTGACGATCTCTCTAGGTTCGGATATGTGTATCTGATGAAACACAAATCTGAAGCTTTTGAGAAATTCATGGAATTCAGAAAGGAAGTAGAGAACCAGACAGGCAAAAGTATCAAGATCCTCCGGTCTGACAGGGGAGGGGAGTACTTAAGCACGGAATTCCTAGACTACTTAAAAGAGAATGGTATTCTCTCTCAGCGTACTCCTCCTTATACACCACAGCACAACGGTGTATCGGAGCGGAGGAATCGTACCCTATTGGATATGGTTCGCTCCATGATGAGTAGTGCTGAGTTACCTCTTTCTTTTTGGGGACATGCGCTTCAGACAGCAGCGTACCTATTGAACTATGTTCCATCCAAATCAGTGCCTAAGACTCCATATGAAATATGGAGTGGAAGAAATCCGTATCTTAAGCGATTTAAGATATGGGGTTGTCCGGCCTATGTGAAAACACAGAAACCGGACAAGTTAGAGGCACGGTCAGTTCTCTGTAAATTTGTGGGATATCCTAAAGATTCACTAGGATATCTGTTCTACCACACTGAGGAACAGAAGGTGTTTGTATCTCGCCACGCTACCTTCTTAGAAAGGGAGTTTCTTGCAAAAGAAGCTAGTGGGAGTTCGGTAGAACTGGAAGAAATTCAGCGACCACAAAATGTAACTGAAAATTTGGAGGAACCGCTAGATTCAATGACCCCAAACGAACCTCAGCCACTCCGCAGATCTGGTAGGATTTCTCATCCGCCCGAGAGATACTACGGTTTTCTCATAGACGGGGATCGAGAGGATTACATCTTGGAAGAAGATGACCCTACCAGTTTCAGGCAGGCCATTATCAGTAGGGACTCTGATAAGTGGCAGGAAGCAATGCAATCTGAAATGGAGTCCATGTACGCCAATAAAGTGTGGACCATGGATATTGCTCCACCTGGGGTAAAACCCGTTGGATGCAAATGGATCTACAAAAGAAAACTTGGTGTAGATGGGCAGGTGGAAACCTATAAAGCTAGACTCGTTGCAAAAGGTTTTCGTCAAAGACCTGGTTTGGACTATGATGAAACTTTTTCTCCGGTGGCTATGCTCAAATCCATTCGGATCCTACTTGCCATTGCTGCCTTCCATGACTATGAAATCTGGCAGATGGATGTTAAAACGGCTTTCCTAAACGGTTGTTTGGAAGAGTGCGTTTACATGGATCAACCAGAAGGTTTCGTAGACAGTGGGAGCAGCGGAAAGGTGTGCAAGTTGCTTAAATCCATTTATGGATTAAAGCAGGCATCGCGGAGCTGGAACATCTGTTTTGATGAGGCAATCAAGGAATTTGATTTCATCAAGAACGAAGATGAACCCTGTGTATATAAGAAGATTGTAGGACGAACTGTCGTATTCCTAGTCTTGTACGTGGACGACATTCTTTTGATAGGAAATGATATTCCTATGCTACAATCGGTCAAGCTATTTTTGTCACAAAGGTTCTCCATGAAGGACCTGGGTGATGCCTCGTACATTCTGAGGATCAAGATCTATAGAGATAGATCCAAGAAACTGTTGGGACTTTCGCAGTCCAGGTACATAGAGACCGTACTAAAGAGATTTAGTATGGAGGATTCCAAGCGCGGTAACATACCCGCATTGCACGGAATTACCCTCTCCAAGAAGATGTCTCCTAAGACTGACGAGGAGAGGGTTCGCATGAGCACTATACCCTACGCTTCGGCGGTAGGATCTATAATGTATGCGATGCTATGTACAAGACCAGATGTAGCTTACGCGTTGAGCACGGTAAGCCGGTATCAGTCAGACCCAGGGGAGGACCACTGGACAGCAGTGAAGAACATTCTCAAGTACCTGAGAAGGACTAAGGAGATGTTCCTGGTTTACGGTAATGGAGACCTCAGGGTCGAGTCCTTTACCGATTCAAGCTTCCAGAGTGACAAAGATGACAGCAAGTCTGTCTCGGGTTTTGTGTTTACCCTCAACGGAGGGGCGGTATGTTGGAGGAGTTCCAAACAGGATACCGTCGCAGACTCGACGATGGAGGCTGAATACATTGCTGCAAGCGATGCCGCAAAAGAGGCGGTCTGGATAAAGAAGTTCATTAGTGAACTTCAGGTGGTTCCGTCCATTGTTGACCCAATACCTTTGTATTGCGATAACAATGGGGCTATAGCTTTAGCGAAGGAACCAAGGTCCCATCAGAAATCCAGGCACATCTTAAGGCGGTATCACCTGATCAGGGAGATCATTGATCGACAGGAGATCGAGGTGCGGAGAGTGGACACAAAGGACAACACTGCGGACCCATTCACGAAGGCCTTACCCCAGACTCAGTTCGAGCGGCTGATCGAGATGATAGGTCTTCGATACGCCAGTACATGGCCTGAGTGCAAGTAGGAGATTGTTAGTGTATATGCCCTAGAGGCCATTACTGTATCATACTAGTATGTATATTACTTGATGGAAGCTTGGGATATTCACAGTTGTACAGACAATCTTGCTCAATATAGTAGTATGCTACTTGGTTTGTCTCTGCTTTAATGTGTACATGTGTGTTTATTTATTGTATCACCTATACGCATTAGTAGAGCCCTTAGGATCTTTGCTTGATTACCGGCGTTGTGATGGCGATCACACTCGTGGGGGCTGGGTAGTCTACATGCACATCCTTATACACGTCCCTAGTCGTGGGAGTACCGAGATAGGGCATCGATACTCTGGAGTAGACTAGCGTATGCGCTTCTCTTCCCAGCACGGGAGACGGTCTGTCCCACAGCCGTCAGTACGTCGTACTTGAGATAGTATGAGGGTGCTCGTTAGGTTACGAGTACACTGGACAGGACTCGTCGGGAACTGATGGTTGGTATTATACCTATCGTCAGTTATCAGTTCCCAGGTGACATGAGTACAGCTTAGTCCGCTGACTTGACACTGTCACTTCGCCTCGAGTGTGTTCCCACTGTTCTTTGATTACTACCCTACCACGGCTCTACTGAGTCGTGCAAACAGGTAGTAGTTGGGAGCAGTCCCGAAGCACTTGAAGGCAGTGACGGTTAGACAGGATTCGTCTCTCCCGGTATTGGGGGTTGACATCGCGCTGTGTCTAGGAGAGCCATTACACGAGTAGTCCCTGGCCAGGGCAAGCGAGATATACTGGTAGGTTCCAGTGTTATCTCAGGGTATTCTGGGCTTCACTCCAACACGACTTGTACCGCTATTAGGGGTCTGACGCTTGCCGCCCCCCTAGGCCCGACATGCGATGTATCAGACGAACAGACCGGACTGTACGGAGATTGTCACATACAGACTCAGTAGGAGTTCGGATGGGTTTACCTCATCGGCCTTCTTATCGACATCTACCTGGGGACCGTTACGTACAGCTAGTGCCGCTTGCGGTCTGTGGTTAAACCCACTGCCAGCGTAGTGTCGAGTCTTTAGAGTCCCACACAGAGAGTTTCCCTGCACTAAGCGAAACGTGTAGAGGCCGTATGGTTTTACGGCAGGGCTGCGATCACTTACGTACACTTGTGTGCGTATGATGTTCGGGCAGGCAGTACTGGTGGGCTTTGGTTTAAGCCAGATCCTAGTATTGCACGGATGGATTTGTTTTGTCTTCTGCGCATCCGCATTCTACGGAATACGGATGCAGGTGTGTATGCACAGTTTTCTGGAGCGATGAAGGAGGAGGTGCCTCATTAGGGTTTTGGCAGTTGGTTCGGCCAAAACCACTATGTGGCAGGCTCATTAGGGTTTTGACAGTTGATTCGGTCAAAACCATTTTGAGGCGGACTCATTAGGGTTTCGACAGTTCGTTTGGTCAAAACCATAATGAGCCGGGGACATTATTTACTAATCCTTTCATTGATAATTTTGTTATGGCTAATTACATTGACCGTTTGACCATCTTGACTTTGTTGACCATTTGACCAAAGTTGACTTGGATCTTCTTAGAAGATCTAAAGTATTCTTTGGTTTTCTTTTTATTTAGTTATGATAATGGTCATGTCATTTGTAGCCATCACCTTTATCTTGATTGGATTTGTAATGATAATGTTTGTGCATTATTGCAACCATAGTTAGTTTTTCTCTTGGTTAAGCTTTTTTTTGCTTATTCTCATTCTCTCTCTTGAAATGAGAAGCTCCATGGTTGCTAGAAAATCTCCTTCTTCTTCCTCCTCTTGATTTCTCCTTTGATCTCATGTGTTGAGAGAAAAAGGATTCTACTTGACAAACACATCCATACATCCTCTCTACACAACCTAGGGCTTCTAGATTAGCAATCTCCTTGCCCTAGTTACCTCGGCTTGAGGTGGAGCTCGGTGTACATCTCTCGGGTGGATCGTCTTCGACTCTAGGAGGCCGCGGAGGTGACCGAAGTCCGGATCAACCATTGAGCAAGCGATGAGAAGAAGAACAAGAAGAGAAGAACATCAAAGAGGAACAACAACAAGAAGTGAAGGAGTTCAAGTTGAGGTATAACCACTTTGCCGAGTAGTTAATTCTTCTTTGCATGTATGCTAGTTTAGTTTAGCAAAGATCCGGCTTTTACGGTCCATGTTACAAAGTTTAGAAAAATTTTGATTTACCGTTTCCGCAACCCCGAAAGTACCGGGAGAGGTAACGTGGACCTAACAAATATAAAATTTTAACGGTGCCGAGAGACCCGACTACGGATCGTTTGCTAGATTTCTAGGCGAAAAAGCTAACTAGTTAACACTTAACTACAAGATACGGAAATACAACCTTTGTAGATCCGATGCTCCACCTCCATAGCTCCGCAACGAAGTCCTCTCCGCTGTCCAAATCAAATCCGGGCTCTAGCGTCAGCTTCGTCGGAGAATGGGCAAGCTAGGTCGTCGATGTCCATGCCGAAGATGATCTACGTCGAGGCATCGCTAAATCAAGCTCCGACTTCACCAAGTCAAGAAACTTGTGAAGAAAACACACTCTACTACTTGGCAAGAGGTAGAGGATGAAGAAATAGGAAGTGGGTTAACTTTAGAATTGGATTTCTCACTCAAAAATATCAATCACCATTGATGAGGTAAGCTTTTCTTCACTTGAAGCAAGGAAGAAGAAGAAGAATAATATGATAAGAATAATTAGAAAAGAAAAGAAAAACCAATACTTATCATATAATGAACCATGGTTAGATGTAGAGAGTTAACTAAGGTTTAAGTGAGTGGTTAGGGTTAAGCATGAGACAAAATGGTCATTTGGTCAAAGTCTTCATGAAGGTTCATGAATGAACAAAAGAAAGCAACCATTTTCCTCATTTTGCCTTTTCTTTTTCCAAAAAGATAAATGAATAAAATGAAATCAAAAACCCTAATCACCCACTTAACTATAGTTTAATTCTTAACACTTAACCATAATGCATGTATCATCAAACATGATACAAGCAAGTGCACAAAACTATATCGAATATACAATGTGCACACCCGAGCGAGAAAATCCATTTAAAGTGAACCGATACTAGTTAATGCTAAGTAATATATCAAATATATTATTATGCATTAAATCATTAAATCAACACTTGATTTAACGATCCGGTCATATCGCATATAACCGACCAATATCAACAGTAACAACTTATCGAATCAACGCTTGATCCGATAACCCGGCTATATCGCATATAACCGATCAATGTCACATCGCGAGAATCGAATACAGTATCACATACCGTATTATTCTCGGTCCCGCACATATCTCATATGCGCTCCTATTTCGTTTCGCTTGAGCCAGGAAACCTCTGTGTAGGACTCTAAAGATTCGTCAATACGCCGGCAGCAGATGATGATCATATCAAACACCCACAAGCCGCAAGCGGTCTGCTAAACGTAACGGCCATCCGGGTATTGAGCGATCTGAAGATCGACGAGCAAGCCCGCTCACACTCCAGTGAATCTAACCAGTAACACTACCGTACAGTCCGGTCTGATCGTCTGATATGTCGCATATCTCGCCTAGGGGTGGTAAACGTCAGACCCCAATAGCTCGATAAGTCGTGTCGATATGAGGTCTATAACTGTTCGAGAAACTACTGGTAACACTTACCAGTAAATCTCAGCAACCCTGGCCAGGGATTTCCTGTTATAGCCAATCGTCCACAGCGCAACATCAACCCCCTATACCGGGAGAGACGAATCCCCTCCTATCGCTCATTGCCTCCATGTGACTCGGGACTGTACCCAAAAACCACCGTTTTGCACGCCCTCTTGGACGTGGTAAGATGGAAATCAAAGCACAGTGGGAACCACACAAGACTCTATGACGATCTCGGGTCAACAGACTACTCTGTACCAGTGTCACCAGAGAACTGCCATCTGACGTGAGGTATAATACCATCTGGGAGTTCTCGGCGAGTCCGTCCAGTGTACCCAGTCTCTACTGAGCACCCATATATCATCTCTGATGTCAAACACCAATGGATATGGGATCATCCATCGCCCATCTGTATGGGTCGAGAAGGTATACGCTAGTCTACTCTGGTATATCGATGCCCCGTCTCGATACACCCACGACTAGGGACTTTGAAGGATGTACTTATGGACTACCATGTTGTTGGAGATAGTGCCCTCAGAGTCAATTATTGGATCACAGGCACGTGATTGCAATGATTGAGGGAGGACCTATCCCGGTACGACAGTCTTACTCGAGATGATAGTTTGCTATCTGGTTTACCTTTATCATCGTGTACTGCTTTAGGTGACCTGACAGGTCGCTATTGCACGTTGATAGAGCCCCTAGGATTCTTGCTTGACTACCGGCAGTATGAGGGCGATCATATACGTGGGAGCTGGTAGTCTACAAGCATATCCTTAAAAGGTCCCTAGTCGTAGGAGTTTCGAGACAGGGCATCGATTCTCCAGAGTAGACTAGTGTATACAGTCGAGACCCCGACGAGGGGCGGTGGCCGGTCTCACAAACCACTGGTGTCAGTTAGTTCACCTAAGATGTATACAGGTGCTCATTGGGTTATGAGTACACCGGACAGGACTCGCCGGGAACATGCTAGTTGGTCTTATACCTGATGTCAGATAGCAGTTCCCAGGTGACATGTGTACAGGTTAGTTCATCGACCTGGGGATCGTCATTTGTCTCGTGTGAGTTCCCACTGTGCTTTGATTACTACCCTACCACGGCTCAAAGGAGTCGTGCAAACAGGTTTTAGTTGGGTACAGTCCCGAGCCACATGGAGGCAGTGAGCGGATCTTCGGGGGTTCGTCTCTCCCGGTATTGGGGGTGAGGTCGCGCTGTGTCTAGGAGAGCCCTTACACGAAGTCCTTGGCCAAGGCAGGAGATTTACTGGTAGGTATTCCAGTAGTATCTCAGGGTGTTCTGGGCTACACTCTGACACGACTTGTACCGCTTTTGGGGGTCTGACTTTTACCCACCCCCTAGGCCCGACATGCGATGCTCATAGACGAACGGACCGGACTGTACGGATATTGTCACTGACAGGCTCAGTAGGGTGTCAGGATGAGTTCGCTCATCGACGTCCCTTTTAGTCAATAGCTGGTGGCCCGTCACGTATTGGCTTATACCTCTGACGTGCTAGTGGTTAAATCCACAGCCATTGTATTGACGAGTCTTTAGAGTCCACCACACTTACAGTTACTCAAGTTTCGGGCGAAACGCTGTAGAGGCCGTATGGAGATATGGCAGGGTTCGATCAGATACGTGCGGTATTGCACGGATCAGGATCGGACGGTTTTGTACTAGTGGCCGTATAGTTATATGGCAGCGTTCGATCAGATACGTGCGGTATTGCACGGATCAGGATCGGACGGATATTACTAGCCGGCTTTGGTTTAAGCCGGATCCTAGTATAGTAAAGTGTAGATTTTGTCTCATTGCATTTGTATCCGGACGGAATACAGATGCGGGTGTGTATGCACAGTATAGGAGTTTTCCTGTAATTTATTACGGGACCGGTTTTTTGGAGTTGCCAGTTTGCATTCCGTTCCGGCCGGTTTTTCTTTGTTCTTTCCCGGCCGGACTTTTTAGATGGAGGGTGTTATTTGCAAGTTTGCAAATAACACTTTGTGGAGGTTTTATTTGCATAAAGTGTGATATGATAAGCATCTTTTCTTTTCATGCTTTATTGTGATAAGAAAGGATTAGGATTGATGTGTAGTTTTGTGATGATTATGTTTGGATGTGGTCACCCTCCTCCTTTTACTACGATCACCTCCCTTCATGCTTCTTATTCTTTCTCCACCATTTCTAAGTTGATTAAGTTTTTCATAAGAAAAGTGAGAAGAAGAAATGAGAAGAAAATGAGAGCTTCATCTTTGAGAAGAGAAAAAAATGAGAGTGATTCATTTTTGTGTATATCATTCTTCATCTCTTTCCATTGCTAGAAAATTGAAAGCACCAATTTTCTATATACCATTCCTCCATCTATGGCAACCAAACCCCAAAAGTGAGACATGCACTCTACACTACACTTCCTACAGCAAATCTTGGACGCGTCGATTCGCCAGCTTCGCGCCCGAGTTGCCTCGGTATTGAGGTGGGAGCCCGTAAAAGTACCCGGCTTCGTGGTGCCCTTTCCGACGAGGAGGAGACGGACGGAGATCCCGCGAGGAGATAGGAGTGGAGATGAAGACCGGAGGACTCGGATCAGTCGGTATATCTCTAACCCATTCTCTTGTTAGCTTAGACTAGTTTAATGGCACGATCCGGGGTTTAGTGCGCGGTGGTGCCGGTTTGCTAAGTCCGCAAAAATTAAAGTTTATCACCGTTTCCGCGTTTGGCCGTCGGATTGACGGCCGGGGCGCCGCCGTGCACTTACAGTGGTATCAGAGCCTCGCCATTAACTTCGTCTAGCTTCGTTTGATGTGTTTTACGTTTCCGATCGAACAAAATCCCGAAAACGCGTATTTCAAGCACATCAGTTTCTGTCGAATTTTTTTTTGAGTCCAAAAATTTTTCAGGTTGTCTCAGAGTGATGTGCAGGGAATTAGAAACATACTGTAAAAATTTGGTACCATGAACTCACTGTTCCACCGCGAAAGCGCGGCCAAATCCCTGTTTGGGCCGCGCTTCCGCCGCCGTAACAACTGTTCATGCCCCCAAAACTTTGCAGAATGTTCCTGAGTTGAAAATGTGTTTTCTGGGATATTAAAATTGGGCCCAGGTTTTCTGTGAGTGCTACAGTTTTGTTTGGGGCCCACTTGTTAAGGTTTGATCAATCGGAAAATTTTAAACACATTTTTCACAGTATTTACATTATATCTGCGACCGTGAATGTCACTCGATCGGTAAATCCGGTTTAACTGCTATAGCCCGGTTAGACGGATTTGCGAACGTGACTTTCACGTTGATGTTCTGTTTTTGCTGTGATGTTGCGGATCGGTCGGTAGGGATAGCCTGGATGCAATGCTAGTACAGTTTCTGTTGTATTATGTACATTTGATATTTCGGGGCGAGCGTCCGACATGTGGACTGCCGTCACTGCCTGTTTGTATTATTCTTTTGGGGCACGACCTGGTTGCGGTCGATGTACCCGGTGTATGTATATTTTTCATTCTGTACTAGGATTACCCCGCGGAGGGGTGCACGGATAGCCGGGTTCTAGAAGGCAACAAGCCCGCATCTCATGGCATTGAGACGGAGGGGGCTTCACTCCAGGATTGGCTGGCTATTCGCCGCACTCGTAGGGGGTATAGGATTTCATTGCACAGGCTATCCACACGACCAGGGGAACGTCGGGTTTCAGTAGTGGCTCTGTGAAACCCGGGGATCCCAGATATCTGTATTGTTCTGTGATGCTGTACATTTCTGTGATGTTGCATTTCTTTCACGCCTTGAGCGAAATATAATATATTGGTATATATATTAGTAGATGTTGTATATGTTTTACATCCGCGCTAGTCCAGTCCCCGCTCTGTCGTTAGTTAGCTAACCTAACGGGTAATGACGGGACCCAGTGGCGAATGCGGATGGCATATACGTACATCAGTATATTTTCGTTCTTTTTGGTGTGATCAATTGTTGGGACTGCATTGATTCGGATCAATGCAAGTTAAAAACAAACCTAATCTGATGTTGTTGGAACACTTTTCAAAAAGCTGTTATTGCAAGGACGTTCACTTTTGTTTTGCATCGTGATATTCAGTTGGAATATCCTGCTCCTCAGTCGACGAGGCAAGGGCCGAGATCCCTTCACCAGGAGTGACCCCTTGGACAAAAAGTTTGCGTCAGGGCATTAACTTCACTATAGCCGATTACTTTTGCTTTGCATCGTGGTATTCAGTTGGAATATCCTGCACCCCATTCTACGGGGAAAGAGCCGAGATCCCTTCACCAGGAGTGACCTCTTTAGCAACGGTTTTCGTCACTATATTTTCTAAAAAGCTATCCGTTCCTTCAACGATATCAAGTTCATTACGTTAAAGGTTTTCGCCAGAAACCATTCGTAGCCCTCCGTCGTTTCATATGGATAGTCAATAGTATTCAAGCTGTGTATGTTGGCCAAAGTCAAGGCACAGTGATTGGTAGCTATTGGGTATTCATATGCAGCATAGATAGATGCGTTGGTTTGGGACAGTCGTACTGCCATTTTGGCCAAAGTCAAGGGTAGGTACGGGTGGATTCAAATTAACCTGGAGAATGACGGGTTGAACTTGACATGTGACTTATGATATGTTGGCCAAAGTCAAGGTCATAAGAGCATGGGGTAAAAATCACATCGGGAGTTTCAAAAGTACTGAAACTTGCCAGATATGCGCATACCTTCTGGAGTGTGATACCGTGAGCGGATTCCGTCACGTTATCATGCGATGAGAGTTGGATCCCGATTCCCACTGATGAGTTGGTTTACTCCTCGGGTGATCCCGACTAATTCTTCTTTCAGGTTTGGAGGAGAATTTGAGGTACAGTGGGAGGATTCCAGATTAGATAAATTGGTAACCATTCTGATCTAGGTTAGAGTGCACGCTGAGTGTTTCTTTTCTCTCTCTCTCTGGCAGCGACCATTGACCCGACCCTAAGACTATGACTCAGTGACCAAATTGACCGAACCTTCTTTACACTAGCTTTTGGATTGTCAGAGTTGCAGACCTCATTGCCACTCCTACTTTTACCCTTTTCTCCAGGACACCCCGTATTGCTGCGAACGTCCAATTCCATTGGACAAAGCCATCGTATGGTTAGATACGAACTCGAAGGAATTCGAGGATGGTTTCCGGTTCTGGAGAAAACGGATAGGATTATTCAGTTGTCTTTTCCCTTTTGCCTTCTCTCAAGTTACGAGTACTCCTTAGCTTAGGAGATAGTACACCTATTATGCAAATTGGATAGTCTTCTTCCAAACCTTAGGCTGGTGCCGACCGGTAGGGAATGGAGAAAACCAATTAGCCTAAACGGTGTGCAGAAGGTATTAAGATTAAGACAAAGCAAGGGATTAGTAAGAGGGCAAAGTAAATTGAGACTAATATTCACGACCAAACCTAGTATTTCTTCGCCAATCCTAAATCACCTTTGTATTTCTCCAGGACACTCCGTATCACTACGAAGATCCACAGTTTATTGGATACTCCATCGTATGGTTATATACGAACTCGAAAGGAACTTGTTCCAGTTCGGGGATGGATTCTGGTTCAGGAGAAATAGGAATAAAGTTTATTCAGGTGTCTTTTATCTTCACCTTCTCTCGCTTTGCGAGTGCTCCTAGGATTAGGACAGTACACCCATTATGCTTATTGGATAGTCTTCTTCCAAACCATAGGCTGGAGCCGAACGGTAGGGAAGGAAGAAAACCATTTGGCCTAAGGGGTGTGCAGAAGGTAACGACTAAAGACATATAAAGGGATTTGGAGAGGTGGCAAAGAATTATACGGTTATAGTTGTGAATCTGGATAATGGTAGAGGCATTACTAGGAATACCAGGATACCCCATCGAAACATTTCAATGTTTCAGTTCACTGTGTACTGTTAAAAGAAAACTGATTTCCCGATTAGACACTTACTCCAGGGTATGTATTTACCAGGTATGATTCTCACATCTGTATGGCTTTATAGATGATGAGTGGGAGTCAGTTATTAGGAATTGGGTGATCATCCTCATTATATCGGGATTCGTTGTAATCGGTGATATTTGAGGAGATCATCTGGGCTGTTTGCCGGTCGGCAAATGTTTGGTTTTGAATATCCGCTGTTGTGCACCAATTTCAAATTAATATATCTGTACGTCTATTTTCATAGAGTGAGATATACCTTTTGATATTATGTCGATGACATTTACCTATATCAGTGGATGGTTAGGTAAGGAGCATTAAACAGCGGTGTAATTCTTCTTAACCATAAGTACAGTTTTCAACCTACGACGCACAGTGAAAGAGTTGTTAGACTCAGCGGACTTATACAGAGTATTGTATGTTGTCCAGTGTCCATTAGGACAGAGGGGTTGGTCCTCATACTATATTCTGTTTACTTTTAACTTCTCTAATTCTTAGACATGTGTTTCGTAGAAACACAGGGTCTAAGTTTTGAGGAGTTATAGGTATTTGAATAGAGTAGAGAACCAGGTGTAGCAAGTATCGGGATTCTTCAAAGTGATCGAAGATATAGATACTTGTGTATGGTATTCAGTTGATAGTAATGATAAAGAGAAATTGCTTCTCTTTCAGGTTACTCATAATTGGAAGCATTCCTAAGTTGAGTAACGCTGATCGGCCTCTCTCCATTTAGTTGACATGCACTGGAGACAGCTGCATGATTTGAATCTGGTTCAATTAATTCAGTGCCTCTGGTTCTATATTGGATATAGAACAGTTCATATCTTAACGTTGTTAAGGTACGGGGAGTTGTCCGGCTTATGATTAAAACCAGACACTGGACAGCTCAAGGCACGTTTCTGTAATGGCTGTTTGTGGGTTGACCCAGGCTATGACGAGGGTTGACTTTCTACCATCTGGAAGATCAATAGTGATATTGTTCTTAACTCGCCACATTTTAAAAGAAATGGTTATTTTTCAAAAACAGTAGTGGGAGTATGGTAGAACTGGAAGTGATTCCAGAACCGCAAACGATTACTGAAGATTTGATAAGGAACCTAAAGATTCAATCTGATTTGACATTCCATTGGCCACTCCGCAGATAAGGTGGGTAACTTCAGGCACCCGAGAGGTACTCCGGTAGCCTCAAGGACGGTGACAGGGAAGTTCTTGTTTACCCACACTTGCCATTGTTGTTGTTCTAGACTGCGAGACCCGGCAGGAGGATGAGTATAGCGTCGTTCTAAACTAGCTTTAGAAGTGCACGTCTATATGACTCAGCCAGAGGGCTGTCGTAGTCAGTGGGAGCAGCGGAAGCATTGGTGGACATCAGGCTTATGTCTATTCATAGACTGAAGCAGATATAGCAGAGATAGATCATCTATTTCTGATGTGACAGTCATAGGTTTGACGTCATCAGAATAGGGGATGGATCTGTTGAGAAGGTAGTAGGGTGTGATATCCTGGTTTTGGATGACATACACAAGATAGGAAGTGACATTCCTATACTACGATCGGTTATACTTTGGTTGTCACACAGTGGTTTCTCCACATGGGACTTGGACATTATATCAGACATACTGGTTACTGGATCTATGGTTTTAGATCTAGATTTGGATGGTTTCCCAATCAGGGTAATTTGACAGCATTCTAAGAGTATTTAGAATGGACGACTCCTGGCACGGTAGTGTACCTGCAGGTAATGGAGTCACCCTCTCTAAAGGTGTCTTATAGACTAAAGTAGAGAGGGATGCGCATGATTGGCAGATCACTTGCTTAGGCAATTGAGTCAATCATGAAAGGTCAAGTACACACCAGATGTTGTTCTTGCACTAGATGCAATAAGTTGACATTGATCCAATCCTGGAGAAACAGTCGGAAGCAGTTTTAGAACATAAGTGAATGTTCTAGGGATATGATAACGGCTGCCTCCTTTGGGGGACAGTTATCATTCCAGGCTTCCAAGGTGACATGGACGACAAGGAGGTTGTCAGAGTTATAGTTTTCCTTCTGACGAGGGACAGTATTTTGGACAGGTGATCCAAGGCAATACTGAGGGAGGCATGGCGCAGGATACTGATTAAGTTCAGTTGACGATACAGTCTAAGAAGTTTGGATTTGGAGTTCATTTATGAGCTAGGTCCCATCAGATATCCAGACATTCTAAGACAGGTATTGCTCATTTCGGGAGATGGCATTCTCCGCGAACTTGAGATTTAGAGAGAGACATAGAAAGAAACATCAGAGCGGATCCACTCACTAAGGCTATTCCTCGAACGCAATAGTCTCGCAAACGAGCTTTGTGAGACTGACTAGTAGAGGAGTTGGGTGTTCGGTATCACACGGGCTGTGAGTATGGGACATCGCAATAATTAGCCTTGAGTGCAAGTGGGAGATTGTTGGAGATAGTGCCCTCAGAGTCAATTATTGGATCACAGGCACGTGATTGCAATGATTGAGGGAGGACCTATCCCGGTACGACAGTCTTACTCGAGATGATAGTTTGCTATCTGGTTTACCTTTATCATCGTGTACTGCTTTAGGTGACCTGACAGGTCGCTATTGCACGTTGATAGAGCCCCTAGGATTCTTGCTTGACTACCGGCAGTATGAGGGCGATCATATACGTGGGAGCTGGTAGTCTACAAGCATATCCTTAAAAGGTCCCTAGTCGTAGGAGTTTCGAGACAGGGCATCGATTCTCCAGAGTAGACTAGTGTATACAGTCGAGACCCCGACGAGGGGCGGTGGCCGGTCTCACAAGCCACTGGTGTCAGTTAGTTCACCTAAGATGTATACAGGTGCTCATTGGGTTATGAGTACACCGGACAGGACTCGCCGGGAACATGCTAGTTGGTCTTATACCTGATGTCAGATAGCAGTTCCCAGGTGACATGTGTACAGGTTAGTTCATCGACCTGGGGATCGTCATTTGTCTCGTGTGAGTTCCCACTGTGCTTTGATTACTACCCTACCACGGCTCAAAGGAGTCGTGCAAACAGGTTTTAGTTGGGTACAGTCCCGAGCCACATGGAGGCAGTGAGCGGATCTTCGGGGGTTCGTCTCTCCCGGTATTGGGGGTGAGGTCGCGCTGTGTCTAGGAGAGCCCTTACACGAAGTCCTTGGCCAAGGCAGGAGATTTACTGGTAGGTATTCCAGTAGTATCTCAGGGTGTTCTGGGCTACACTCTGACACGACTTGTACCGCTTTTGGGGGTCTGACTTTTACCCACCCCCTAGGCCCGACATGCGATGCTCATAGACGAACGGACCGGACTGTACGGATATTGTCACTGACAGGCTCAGTAGGGTGTCAGGATGAGTTCGCTCATCGACGTCCCTTTTAGTCAATAGCTGGTGGCCCGTCACGTATTGGCTTATACCTCTGACGTGCTAGTGGTTAAATCCACAGCCATTGTATTGACGAGTCTTTAGAGTCCACCACACTTACAGTTACTCAAGTTTCGGGCGAAACGCTGTAGAGGCCGTATGGAGATATGGCAGGGTTCGATCAGATACGTGCGGTATTGCACGGATCAGGATCGGACGGTTTTGTACTAGTGGCCGTATGGTTATATGGCAGCGTTCGATCAGATACGTGCGGTATTGCACGGATCAGGATCGGACGGATATTACTAGCCGGCTTTGGTTTAAGCCGGATCCTAGTATAGTAAAGTGTAGATTTTGTCTCATTGCATTTGTATCCGGACGGAATACAGATGCGGGTGTGTATGCACAGTATAGGAGTTTTCCTGTAATTTATTACGGGACCGGTTTTTTGGAGTTGCCAGTTTGCATTCCGTTCCGGCCGGTTTTTCTTTGTTCTTTCCCGGCCGGACTTTTTAGATGGAGGGTGTTATTTGCAAGTTTGCAAATAACACTTTGTGGAGGTTTTATTTGCATAAAGTGTGATATGATAAGCATCTTTTCTTTTCATGCTTTATTGTGATAAGAAAGGATTAGGATTGATGTGTAGTTTTGTGATGATTATGTTTGGATGTGGTCACCCTCCTCCTTTTACTACGATCACCTCCCTTCATGCTTCTTATTCTTTCTCCACCATTTCTAAGTTGATTAAGTTTTTCATAAGAAAAGTGAGAAGAAGAAATGAGAAGAAAATGAGAGCTTCATCTTTGAGAAGAGAAAAAAATGAGAGTGATTCATTTTTGTGTATATCATTCTTCATCTCTTTCCATTGCTAGAAAATTGAAAGCACCAATTTTCTATATACCATTCCTCCATCTATGGCAACCAAACCCCAAAAGTGAGACATGCACTCTACACTACACTTCCTACAGCAAATCTTGGACGCGTCGATTCGCCAGCTTCGCGCCCGAGTTGCCTCGGTATTGAGGTGGGAGCCCGTAAAAGTACCCGGCTTCGTGGTGCCCTTTCCGACGAGGAGGAGACGGACGGAGATCCCGCGAGGAGATCGGAGTGGAGATGAAGACCGGAGGACTCGGATCAGTCGGTATATCTCTAACCCATTCTCTTGTTAGCTTAGACTAGTTTAATGGCACGATCCGGGGTTTAGTGCGCGGTGGTGCCGGTTTGCTAAGTCCGCAAAAATTAAAGTTTATCACCGTTTCCGTGTTTGGCCGTCGGATTGACGGCCGGGGCGCCGCCGTGCACTTACACATGTCCCCACTAGTATGATCCGCATCATAGTCCAGGTAGTCAAGTACAGATCCTAAGGGCTTTACCAACATGTAACAGAGAGACAAACAGTATACACGTTAAGGTAAAGATCAACCAGATAGCATACTATCATGTCGAGCAAGAAAGTCCTCACTATATATGTCCCAGCATCCACTACAATATACATCCTATGTATAGTAATAGCCTCTAGGGCATACATATAACTAACATCAACGATAATTGGGATGCGCATATTTACTTACGTTGATGACATGTGATGTTATGTGTTGCTGGATATGTTATATTGGATCGTCGTGTTTGAATAGCCGGGGGGTTTTATGTGAGATGAGTGTTTTTTCATTTTCATTCATGTAAAAACTTGTATGTAATATTCTTTTATTGGGGCACTTCCAGGTTGCGGAAGATGTCACCTTTTGTATATTATTTACTTTTCCGCACTATGATAGACCCAAGGAGGGGAGCACAAGTAACCGGGTTCTGGAGTCCAGTGGGAGACCAACTCGAGGAGTTGAGTCCGGGTCTCCTAACTCTAGAATTGGTAGGGTTGCTTGCCGCTCTCGTAGGGGTCTAGGGGTGTGGGTTTGGCTATTCATCGCGACCGTGGAATCCGTGTTTTATACTGGCTCATATTGAAAACACGGACGTCCCAGTATATCCAATATTTCATATGATTCTTCTGCTGCGATATCTGTGATGTGATCATTTGATGCTCTGTGATAAATACTATATATAGTATATATGATATATTATATAGACGTTACTTATGTTTTACACCCGCGCTAGCCCTGCCCCGCTCTGTCGTTAGTTACGTAACCTAACGGTGCATGAGGGGACATCGAGGCGAATGCGGATGGCATAAGTGTACGTCGTATTTATCTGTAACGTTTAGGTACTTAAATGATGGGACTTCATTAATGAGATTAATGAAATAAAAGAAACCTAAAGATGTTGTAGAATCGAATTTCTAAAAATAAAAACAGGTAGCTACAGTTCTTGCTTTGCACAGCGGTATATATGATATATCCTGCACCTTATTCGATGAGGAAAAGACCGAGATCCCTTCACCGGGAGTGACTCCTTTAGCAATAACTGGCAGATGCTACACACTCGGTTTGTCTTTTTGATTGCTTTTAAGAGTTTTTGCTTTGCACGGTGATATATATGATATATCCCGCACCTCATTCGACGAGGAAAGGGCCGACGATCCCTTCACCAGGAGTGACCCCTTTAGCAAAACTAGAAAAGCCTCAAAAGCACTCCATTTTAAAATCATTTGATTCTAGAACGATATCAAGTTCATTACGCAATAGGTTTTCAGAAAAACCTGTCGTAGCCCTCCGTCATTTCAGATAAGTACTAGTTAGTATTCGTGCTACGTTTGTTGACTATGTTAAGGCGTAGTGTGCGGTAGCTAATTAGTGCTTATCTGCATAAGCATATGATGCGATTGGATTAGGGTAGTCGTGCGACTTTGTTGACTATGTTAAGAGTCGTGCGGGTGGGTTTAATTCAATCGAGAAATGACGGGTTGAACTTGACTAGCACTTATGATTTGTTGACTATGTTAAGGTCATATAGCTGCTAGGGGCAAAATATTATCGGGAATTTCAAGTGTTGAAATTTGCAATGAGATTGCATACCTTCTATGAGATAGTTGGATCCCGATACCCACTGCGAGTAAGAGTTACTCCTGGGAGAGTTTTACACATTACAATTAGCCGATCAAGTAGGTGTCTAGAAAGGTGTCAACGAGGTTACGCCTCTAGGAAAACGAGGTTTACATTAATTAGGTTCGTGCGAAAGCACGGGGGACCTCCCTCAAAGTACCGACACTGGCCTGGCTGAAAGATTGGCGAACTTGTAGTGTGTAATTAATCCCGGCTAGTCTTTCCTTTTAGGGTTTGAAGGAAGATTTGATAAAAACAGTGGGAGCCATCCTGATTAGATAAAATAATAACCAATCTATTCTTGATAGAGCGCACGCTAAGTGTTTTCTTCTCTCTCTCTCCAGGTAGCGACTATATCACACCTTAATCAAGATAATAATATGGATGTATTGACCAAACCCGCTTGTTATACTGAGCTGGGAAACGTTGGTCCCGCTCCAACTTACAATTGTTATAAGACAGAGCAGGAAATTGGGGAATACCAGAATTCCTATGCCGCTCAAACGAAGAAAGTGCATATGATGTATCTCCTTTGGGTGTGTTTATTACAAAGAACTGTTTCTCTGTATCCTCTACGTCCTGGGTTTTAGATACCAGATCAGGATCCCAGATATGTAATATGTTACATAGGGCTACATAAAGATAGAGAACTGAGAAAGGGTGATAAGTTTCATGAGGCAGAAAACGGGGCAAGTGTTGCAGCCAAGTCTGTTGGTCACTGTCACCCTGTATTACAAATACATTGATTCTGAACGAATGTTATTAGATACCGAACCTGATATACAAAATCATATCAGTCTCTTTATTAGTAAAGAAATGATAAAATTTTGTATTGTTGGATAATGTTTTGAACATTTCCTATATCAAAAGTTGATCGGTTCAGGCACGTTATCTAAAAGCATTGATGTTCTAAATCAAACTACAGTTCTTAGTATACGGAACACACAAAAGAGGAAGAGTTCAGAAATGAACGAATCCTTCTTGAGGCATTGTAGACTAGGTCATATCAATGCGACCCGACTAGCTGAAGTTACATGTAGATGCATATTTAAATCAGTTTGAATCTACATCTTGTGAAACTTGCCAGTCATGTCACAAAGATATAATGACACCAGCTCTGTTTATTGGAAACAGAGAAAGAGTTAGTGAACTCTTGGGATGATACATGATGATGTATGAAAGGTCCCCTGTCTACACATGCCAAGACCGGTTCTTTGTACTTCATTACATTCTCTGATAATCTTTTTAGATTCAGACATATGTTCTTGTTGAAACACAAGTCCGAACCTTTTGAGATATTCACAGAATATAAGTTAGAAGTAGAGAACCAAAATGGGTATAAGTATTATGTCCTTTGATGTGATCAAGGAGGAGAATACTTGAGCACGGAATTCTTGGACTTTTCTGAAGGAGAATGAGATTCTCTCTCAGCATTACTCCTCCGTATACACCATGGCACGATGATATATCGGGACGGAGCAATTGCACCCTATTCGATATGGTGCGCTCTATGATGAGTAATACTGAGTTACATGTTTCCTTTTTGGGAGTTATGCGCTTGAGAAGCTGCATACCTATTGAAAAGGGTTCAAATCAAATCAGTTGCCTACCACTCCATATGAGATATGGTATGGGAAGAGCTCATGTTTTAAGCTAGTTAAGATTTGGGTTGTCCGGCCTATGTCTAAAAGCAAAACCCGGACAAACTCGAGGCAAGGTCTGTAATGTAGAACTGGAAAGGTTCCAGCTATACAAACTACAGCAGATGATTTGGTAGAACCAAAGGATTAAGTAGATTCCAACGAACCTCAGCCTCTCCGCCGATCTAGTAGGTTTCCTCATCCGCCTTTGAGATACTTCGGTTTCTCGATGACAGTGGGAGCGAGGATTGCATCATGAGATGATGACCCAACTAGTTTCGAGCAGGCCATCGAGAGTAGGGACTCTGTAAGAATGGCTGGATGCTTAGTGATCTGAGATGGAATCCTTATACACCAACAAAGTATGGACTTTAGTTGCTTTATCTGAAGGGTTAAATCCCCATCAGGAGCAAGTATATCTTGAGAAGATTACTTGGTGTAGAGGGATGAGTTGAGACTTTCAAAGCTAGACTTGTTAAAAGTCTGCATCATTGACCAGATATGGATTATGATGAAACCTTTTCTAAGTAGCTATGCTTAAGTCCATCCAGATCCTACTTGCCACGGCTACATACCATGACTACGATATCTGGCGGTTGGGTGTCATGACTGCTTTTCTAAAATGATGTTTTAGAAGAGGGCATCTATAAGTACACAGCCAGAGGGCTTCGTAAACAGTGGGAGCAGCGGAAACGTGTACAAGATGCTTTATAGGATAAAGCAGGAATCGCGGAGTTGGAACATCTGTTTTGATGCATTAGTCAAAGAGTTTGACATCATCAAAATGGTAGATGAACCTTGTATAAACAAAAGGGTAGTAGGGAGTATGGTGGTGATCCTCGTAGAGTACGTGGATGACATACTCTTGATAGGGAAGGAGTTTCCTATGCTACGCTTGATCAATCTCCGCTTATCACAATGATTCTCCACATAGGATCAAAGTGATACCTCCTAAATCCTGGGTTTTGGATCTATGAGATAGATCTAATTAGATGTTAGGATTCTCACTAGTTGTAGTGAGATGGTATCAACCGATCCTGGGGAGAATCACTGGAAGGGTTCCAGAGTGATAAGGACGACTGAAAGTCAGTCACAGGCATTGTCTTTACCCTCAGTAAAGGGACGGTATGTTGGAAGAGTTCCAAGCTAGATACCGTGGCATACTAGACGATAAAGGCTCGATACATCGCTACTTAAGATGCTACCAAAGAGGCAGTCTGGATGTATATTGGTTCATGAGATGAACTACGTTCCTACCATTGTGAGACAATGGAAGTGTGGCTTTGGACCGGGAACCCCGGTCCCATCAGTGACCCAGACATAATCTAAGGCAGTATCACCTGATCATGGAAATGGTTGATCTCCAGGGTGCTCGAGGTTAGGAGAACAGACTCAGAGGACAACACGACGGATCCACTCACAAAGGCCTTTTCCCAGAGAGAGACTTTTATGGGATGGTTGAGTATGAGATACTACAACCACTGCTATCAAATGGCCCTAGTGCAAGTGGGAGATTGTTAGTTATATGTATGCCCTAGAGGCCATTGCTATACATAGGATGTATATTGTAGTGGATGCTTGGACATATATAGGGAGGACTTTCTTGCTCGACATGATAGTATGCTATCTGGTTGATCTTTACCTTAACGTGTACACTGATTGTCTCTCTGTTACATGTTGGTAAAGCCCTTAGGATGTGTACTTGACTACCTGGACTATGATGCGGATCATACTATTGGGGACATGGTAGTCCATAAGTACATCCTTCAAGGTCCCTAGTCGTGGGTATATCGAGACAGGGCATCGATATACCAGAGTAGACTAGCGTATACCTTCTCGACCCATACAGATGGGTGATGGATGATCCCATATCCATTGGTGTTTGACATCAGAGATGATATACGGGTGCTCAGTGGAGACTGGGTACACTGGATGGACTCGCCGAGAACTCCCAGATGGTATTATACCTAACGTCAGATGGCAGTTCTCTGGTGACACTGGTACAGAGTAGTCTGTTGACCCGAGATCGTCATAGAGTCTTGTGTGGTTCCCACTGTGCTTTGATTTCCACCTTACCACGTCCAAGAGGGCATGCAAAACGGTGGTTTTTGGGTACAGTCCCGAATCACATGGAGGCAATGAGCGATAGGAGGGGATTCGTCTCTCCCGGTATAGGGAGTTGATGTTGCGCTGTGTTCGATTGGCTATAACCGGAAATCCCTGGCCAGGGTTGCTGAGATTTACTGGTAAGTGTTACCTGTAGTTTCTCGAACTGTTATAGACCTCATATCGACACGACTTATCGAGCTATTGGGGTCTGACGTTTACCACCCCTAGGCGAGATATGCGACATATCAGACGACGAGACCGGACTGTACGGTAAGTGTTACTGGTTGGATTCACAGGAGTGTGAGCGGGCTTGCTCGTCGATCTTCTGATCGCTCAATACCCGGGTGGCCGTTACGTTTAGCAGACCGCTTGCGGCTTGTGGGTGTTTGATATGATCATCACCTGCTGCCGGCATATTGACGAGTCTTTAGAGTCCTACACAGAGGTTTCCTGGCTCAAGTAAAACGAAATAGGAGCGCTTATGAGATATGTGCGGGACCGAGAATAATGTGTGTATGTGATACCGTATTCTATTCTCGCGATTTGTATCATCGGCAGGTTATATGTGATATAGCCGGGTTACCGAATCAAGTGTTGATTCGATACATTGATACACTTGATACTAGTCGGTTATATGCGATATGACCGGATCATTAAATCAAGTATTGATTTAATGATTTAATGTTTAATTATATATATTTGATATATTACTTAGCATTAACTAGTATTGGTTCACATTAAGATGGATTTTCTCACTCGCATGTGCACATTGTATATATGATATAGTTTTGTGCACTTGTTTGTATCATGTTTGATGATACATGCAAATTAGTTTTGTGTAAAGACTTAAACCATGTTTAGTGAATGGTTAGGGTTTCATTTCACTTATTTATTTATCTTTTCTTTTTGGTTAAAAGATAAAAGAAAGAAAAACAAAATGGTTGCTTTAAAACATGAAGCTTGTTGAAGCTTCATGAAGCTTTTACCAAGTGACCATTTTGTCTTCATTTCCTTTAACCTAACCATTCACCAAAACCATAGTTAACTCTCTACACATAACCTTGGTTGTAATATGATAAGGATAATATTATTTTCTATTTTGGAAATGATTATGATATTCTTTCTTCTTCTTCTTCTTCTTCTTCAACAAAGAAGAAAGCTTGCAACCTCTAATGGCAACTTGAAAAAAGAGTGAGAAATCCAATTCTAAAGTGAACCCACTTCCTATTTCTTCATCCTCTACCACTTGCCAAGTAGTATAGGGTGTTTTCTTCACAAGTTTCATGGCTTGGTGAAGTTGGAGCTTGATCTTGTGTTGCCTCGACGTAGATCATCTTCGGCATCAAAGTCGACGACCTAGCCCGCCCATTTTTCCGATGAAGCCGACGCTAGAGCCCGGAATCCGATCATCGCAGCGAGGGGACTTCATCGCGGAGCTATGGAGGTGGAGGACCGGATCTACAAAGATTGTATTTCCGTTCATTTAGTTAAGTTGTTAACTAGTTGATTGTTTCGCCTAAAATCTAGTTAACGATCCGTATTAGGGTTTTTCGGCACTTGTAAAATTTGAAATTGGCATGGTTGATGCCTTGTGAGACCTCATTAGTGTGCCTAGGAACCCTATAAAACTATCGATCTTGGATCGGTAATCCTCGTCTACCATGGCCATGGATTTGTGGTGATGGCTACCCGTACACAACGCGACATCAACCCCCAATACCGGGAGAGACGAATCCCCGACGATCCGATCATTGCCTCCATATGGCTCTGGACTGTACCCAACTAAAACCTGTTTGCACGAATCCTTTGAACCGTGGTAGGGTAGTAATCAAAGCACAGTGGGAACTCACACGAGACAAATGACGATCTCAGGTCGACAGACTAACCTGTACACATGTCACCTGGGAACTGCTATCTGACAATAGGTATAATACCAACTAGCAGGTTCCCGGCGAGTCCGTCCAGTTTACTCATAACCCAATGAGCACTTGTATACTATCTTAGGTGAACAAACTAACACCAATGGCTTATGAGACCTGGCCACCACCCCTCGTCGGGGTCTCGATCAGTATACACTAGTCTACACTGGAGTATCGATGCCCGGTCTCGATACTCATACGACTAGGGACATTTAAGGATGTGCTTATAGACCCCAGCTCCCACATATATGATCGCCATCATAATGCTGGCAGTCAAGCAAGAATCCTAAGGGCTCTATCAACATGTACATAATGATAAAGACAAACCAGATAGTATACTATCATCTTGAGTAAGACTGTTTTATCGGTATAGGTCCTACCTCAATCATCATAATCACAAGTCCGAGACTATGATAATTACCTTGAGGGCACTATATCCAACAATCTCCCACTTGCACTTAAGGCTAATTATTGCGATGTCGCATACTCACAGCCCGTGTGATACCGAACACCCAACTTCTGTACTAATCAGTTTCGCAAAGCCCGTTTGCGAAAATGATTGCGTTTGAGAAATAGCCTCAGTGAGTGGATCCGCTCCAATGTTTCTTTCTGTATCTCTCTATATCTCAACTTCGCGGAGAATGTTATCTCCCGAAATGAGCAATACCTGTCTTAGAATTTGTCTGGATATCTGATGGGACCCAGTTCATAAATGAACTCCAAATCTAGCAAACCACTCAGACTGTATCGTCCACTGAATTTAATCAGTATCCTGTGCTATGCCTTTCCTCAGTATCCGCTTGGACCACCTGTCCAACATACTGTTCCTCAAAGGAGGGAAAAACTATAACTCTGACAGTTACTCTGTCATCTAGGTCACCTTGGAAGCCTGAAATGATAACCGTCTCCTGAAGGAGGCTGCCGTTACCATATCCGAAGAACATTTATTTATGTTCATAAACTGCTTCCTAATGTTTCTTCAGAATTGGATTAATATATGTTTATTGCAGCTAGTGCAAAAAAACAATATCTTGTGTGGTACTTGACATTTCATGATTAACTCAATTGCCTAAATAAATGATATGCTAATCATGTAGATCCCTCTCCCCTTTAGTCTGTAAGAAACCTTTAGAGAGGTTGACCCCATCACCTGCAGGTTGACCACCATGTCAGGAGTCGTCCATTTAATGTCAAAATACCCAGATTAGGATACTTCCCAAATCTAGATCTAAAACCATAGATCTAGTAACCAGAAACCCTGATATTACATTCATATCCTGTGTGGAGAAACAACTTTGTGACAACCATAGTACAACCGATCGTAGTATAGGAATATCTATTCCTATTAAGTGCATGTCATCCCGAATCCTCGGACCTCACACCCTACTACCTTCTTACCATATCCATCTCATATTCTGATGAAGTCAAAACGTATGACTGTCACATCAAAAATAGATGATCTATTTCTGCTATACCTGTTTTAGTCTATAAATAAACACAAGCTACTTGCCCACTATTCTTCCGCTGCTCCCACTGACTACAACAACCCTCTGGCAGAGTCATATACACGTGCACTTCTAAAGCTAGTTTAGAATGATGCTATACTCATCCTCCTATCGGGTCTTATAGTCTAGAACAGCAGCATTGGCAAGTCTGGGTAAACAAGAACCTCCCTTTCACCGTTTCTGAGAAGACCGAAGTACCTCTCGGGTGCCTGAGATTACCCACCAAATATGCAGAGTGACTAATGGAACATCAAAACCAATTGAATCCTTAGGTTCTATTAAATTTTCAGTAATCGTTTGTGGTTCTGGAATAACTTCCAGTTCTAACATACTCCCACTTGTGTTTTCAGAAAAAGTCCATTTTACTAAAACTGTAGCGAGTCAAGAACAATATAAATATTGATCTTCCTGATGGTAGAAAGTTAACCATCGTCAAAGCCCGGGATAACCCACAAACAGCCATTACTGAAACGTGCCTTGAGTTTATCCGGATTCTTGTTTTAAGCATCAGCCAGACAACTCCCTATACCTTAACATCGTTAAGATATAAATTGATTCTATATATATCTGATATAGAAACAAAAGCACTAATTTAATTGGAACCAGATTCAAAAACATGCAGCTGTCTCCGGTGCATATCAATCAAATGGAAAAAGGCCATTCAGCATTACTCATCTAGGAGTGCATCCATATATGAGTATCCCGAAAGAGAAGCAAGTTCCCAAAACCATTACTATTAACTGAATACCAAACACAAGTATCTACATCTTCGACTTCCTCGAAGAATCCTGATACTTACAACAAATAGTTCTCTACTTTATTCTTATACCTATAACTTCTGAATATCTGGACCTTGCATTTCAACGAAATACATGTCCAGAACTGGAGAAGTCATAAGTAAACAGAATATAGTACGAGTACCAACCCCTTTGTCCTAATGGACACTGGACAACATACAATACTTTGTATAAGTCCCCTGAGTTCAATAACTCAAACCCTGTGCGTCGTAGGTTGAAAAACTGTACTATGGTTAAGAAAAATTACACCGCTGTTGAATGCACCTTACCTAATCACCAACTGATATAGGTAAATGTCATAGACAGAATATCAAAAATTTATATCTCACTTTATAAAATAAATGTACAGATATATCAGTTTGAAATTGGTGCATAACAACGGATATTCAAAACCAAATATTTGCCATCCGGCAAAATCCAGATGATTTCCTCAAATATCACCAATTGCAACGAATTCCGATATAATGAGAATCTAATCACCCAATTCCCAATATCTTACTCCCACTCACCATCCGTAATAACATGCAGATGTGAGAAATTGATCTGATAAATACATATCCTGGAGTTAGATTCCAATTGGGAAAACAGTTTTCAATTAACATCACACAGTGAAACTGAAACATGAAAATGTTTCAAAAGGGGTTAACTGGTAATCCTAGTAACGCCTCTTCCATTATCCTGAATCATGACAGTAACTATATACTTACCTGCCCTCACTACAATCCCTTTAATATGTCTTTACTTATTACCTTCTGTACACCTCCTTTACGCTAATTGGTTTTCTTCATTCCCTACCCTTCGGCACCAGCCTAAGGTTTTGAAGAAGACTATCCAATAAGCGCAATAGGTGTACTCTCCTAATCCTAGGAGCCCTCGCAACCTGAGAGAAGGTAAAGAGAAAAGACATCTGAATAATCCTATTCAATTTCTCCTGAACCAGATTCCATCCTCGAAAAAGTTCCTTCGAGTTCGTATGTAACTATACGATGGATTTATCCAATGGAAGTGGATATCCGTAGTGATACGGAGTGCCCTAGAGAAATGCAAAGTGGATGTAGGAGGGGCAGGGGTATACATAGTCTTTGTCGTGAATGATGGTGATCGCAATTTTCTTTGCCATTATTCTAATCCTTTTATATGTCTTTACTTATTACCTTCTGTACACCACAGTTAAGCTTGTTGGTTTTCTTCCATCCCTACCGTTCGGCATCTGTCTATGGTTTGGAGGAAGACTATCCAATAAGCTCAATAGGTGTACCGTCTCCTAATCCTAGGAGGCCTCACAACCTGAGAGAAGGTAAAGAGAAAAGACAACCGAATAATCCTATTCAATCTCTCCAGAACCAGAATCCATCCTCGAATCAGATCCTTCGAGTTCGTATATAACCATACGATGGATTTATCCAATGGAAGTGGACGTTCGTAGTGATACGGGGTGTTCTGGAGAAATGCAAAAGTGATATAGAAGTGGCAACAATATATGCGACACCGTGACATTCCAAAAGCCAATGTGTTTAAAGAAGGTTCGGTCAACTTGGTTTCATGAGTTTTAGTCAAAAGTCGGGTCATAGTCGCAACCAGAGAGAGAGAAGAAACACTCAGCGTGCACTCTAACCTAGATCAGAATGGTTAATCATTTTATCTAATCTTGGATGGCTCCCACTGTTTCCTCGAATTCTCCTCCAAACCCAAATGGAGAATTAGTCGGAATCACCCGAGGAGTAGTCCTACTCATCAGTGGGAATCGGGATCCAACTATCATCGTATGATAACTTGATGGAAGCCACTCAAGTCACCACACTCCAGAAGGTATGCGCAAGCCTGGCAAGTTTCATGTATGTTTGAAACTCCCGATGTGTGTTTTTACCCCTAGGACCCAAGTGACCTTAACGAATAATCAACAAATAAAAAGGTCCTAGTCATGTTCAACCCGTCATTATCTTGATTGCATTAAACCCACCCGCACGACCCTTGATGAATAATCAACAAAGTCGTACGACTGTCTTAACCAATCCACATATCCATGCGACAGAAAAGCATTACAGAGCTACCGCACACTACGTCTCGGCGAATAGCAACGACAAACGTAGCACGAATACTAAGCAATACTAGTCTAAAATGATGGAGGGCTACGGCTGGTTTTTGGTGAAAAACCTTTAACGTAATGAACTTGATATCGTTGAAGGAATCCAAGTGGTTTTATAAATATATAGTGGTGAAAACTTTCGCTAAAGAGGTCACTCCCGGTGAAGAGATCTCGGCTCTTTCCCCGTCGAATGGGGTGCAGGATATCCCAAACTGAATACCACGATGCAAAGCAAAAGTAATTGACTATAATGAAGTTATTACGTTGACGCAATCTTTTACTCAAGGGGTCACTCCCGATGAAGGGATCTCGGCCCTTGCCTCGTCGAATGAGGTGCAGGATATTCCAAAATGAATACCACGATGCAAAGGAAAAGTGTACGTCTGTAATGTCAGTTTTTAAAAACTTAGTTCCAACAACATCATATATAGGTTTGTTTTATCCTTGCATTGATAAGAATCTATGCAGTCCCATCAATTAATCACACCAGAAAAGAACGAAAATAAAATGTACGTATATGCCATCCGCATTCGCCACTGGATCCCGTCATCACCCGTTAGGTTACTTAACTAACGACAGAGCGGGGACTAGGCTAGCGCGGGTGCAAAACATATATAACATCTACTAGTATATATAAATATATATATATAACATTCATCCCAGGCATGATATAAAGCAACATCACAGAAACATCACAGAATGGTGGATAATCTGGTGCCTCGGGTTTCACTTGAGCCACAAGTGAGACCCGACGTTCCCTGTCGTGTAGATAGGCTGTGCAATGAAACCTAGACCCCTACGAGCGCGGCAAGTTACCCGCCAAAACTAGAAGCAAGGCAGCCCCCTTCAGCAACGTGAATGGACCACCCAGCACTTCACGGAATCCGGTAACTTGAGCACCCCTCCTGGGTCAACCTATACCACATACGAGTGCGGCGAATAGCCCGCCAATTCTAGAGTAAAGTCCCCTGCGTCTGAATGCCTTGAGATGCGGACTAGTTGCCCTCTAGAACCTGGCTATTCGTGCACTCCACCTCGGGGTAATCCTAGTACAGAAAATAAAATAATATACAAGGGTGACATCGACCTCAGCCCGGTCATGTCCTAAAAGAATAATATACAAACTGGCAGTGAAGGCAGTCCACATGTCGGACGCTCGCCCCGCAATATCAAATGTACAAATAAAATAAAACTGTACTAACATTGCACCACAGCTATCCACCACAACAATCCAACCAACATCACAGCACAACATAGAACATCAACGTGAATGTCACGTTCGCAAACCCGTCTAAAAGAACATATAGCAGTTAGACGGGTTTACAGATCAAATGACATTCACGGTCGCAGATATAAATGTATGTACTGTTAAACCCCACTTAAAATATCGATCGACTAAATTTCCAAATTGGCCCCAATAGAAAAACCAGCACCGAAACAGAAATCTGGGCCAAAACAGAATATATCAAAAATCACAATTCCAAGTCAGAGGGCTACAGTGAAAATTTGAAGGCCCGTCGCCAATAAATGGTCGCGGAACCGCCGTCAATAGGGGGTAAGTGCGGCGAATCCGCGGCAAGTTAGAGGCATCACGAGCCCAAATTTTTTGTGTAGCCTTAAATTTGCCTGCATAGATTTTTAAGATGCCTGAAATAATTTTTTGACCACATTTGAAAATCGACAGCAAACCCAAAAATGAAATCGTGATTTTGGTAAATTCCGTCGATCGATCTTTTAAGTATGTTTAAACAATCTAGTAAGGGGTTTAAAGGGTGGCTCTGATACCATGAAGGGGTATGGAAGCGCCGGGGCCATCGAAACGCGGACAAAATGCGGAACACAAATTTATGAAACCGGCGCTACCGTTACCCGATTTCCGGATCGAGCTTAAACCCTATACTAGCGAGCTAACAAAGAGTTAGAAAGGTTATACCGAGATGATCCGAGTCTTTCGGTCTTCATTCCAAGCTCCTAGCTGTTCTTTGACGAAGTTTGGTTGCCGGTCTTCCTCCATCTCCGATGATCCACCCGAGGGAAACGACGCAAGCTCCAACCTCGTTGAACTAGGTAATCGATGCTCCAAAGTCGCTAGCGATGGAGAGTCGAAGTGTATAGAAGTGTCACTACATTTTTCTCTCTACCCAAGAGCTCAAGAGAGCATCCATGGAAGATGAATGGAGGTGATGAAGCCTTTTGCATGAACAAGGAAAAATAACTAAGTCTTTTTGGTGGCATGAGAGAGTGAGTGAGAGATAGTGTAATGTTTCATGTAATGTGGAAATCAAAAAAAGAACACCCCATCATAAGTGGTCGGCCCCCCCATTTCTCATGCCCACAAAAAATCATTTTTCTTTTTACAAAGTCAAATTACAAAAAACAAATCAAACCATACCCAAATTCCATGTTCATGCCATGCTTGAAGTCACATCACCTTTTCCACCTCATTAATAAAACAAATGAATTTCCATAAATGGAAAATCATATAAATGAGGTGGCAAATTCTAGAAGCTATTCCGTATAAAATACGGAATACTTCCCGGTACATGTATCGAAGTACATATACGCGTATTCGTACAAAAATACGAACAGCCGAGAGAGAAAACGAATAGTGAACAATAATACTAGAATATATATATATAAATACATATGTAAATTATTAAATAAAAACCTGATTTAATAATCTGGCTTAATCCTAAGCCGCTAGTATTATCAACCGTCCGATTAAAGTCTGCGCAGCAAGCACATATTTAATCGGACACCTGTATGTACCAACATACCTCATGTACACCATATCGCCTGAACCGTGAAAACCCTCTGTGTGGGACTCTAATACTCGTCAATACACTGGCAGTGGGTTTAACCACAAGCACGTCAGCGGCACTAGCTGTACGTAACGGCTACCCAACTATTGAGCGAAAGGGAGGCCGACGAGCAAAGTTATCATGAACCCCTACTGAGCCTGACAATGACAATATCCGTACAGTCCGGTCTGTTCGTCTAAGAGTATCGCATATCAAGTTTAGGGGGTTGGATAAAGTCAGACCCGCAACAACGCGATATTCAGTGTCGGCATGTAACCCATCACTTCCTGAGAAACTATCGATCCTGGATCGGTAATCCTCGTCTACCATGGCCATGGATTTGTGGTGATGGCCACCCATACACAACACGACATCAACCCCCAATACCGGGAGAGACGAATCCCTGAGGATCCGATCACTGCCTCCATGTGGCTCGGGACTGTACCCAACTAAAACCTGTTTGCACGACTCCTTTGAGCCATGGTAGGGTAGTAATCAAAGCACAGTGGGAACTCACACAAGACAAATGACGATCTCAGGTCGACAGACTAACCTGTACACATGTCACCTGGGAACTGCTATCTGACAATAGGTATAATACCAACTAGCAGGTTCTCGGCGAGTCCGTCCAGTGTACTCATAACCCAATGAGCACATGTATACTATCTTAGGTGAACAAACTAACACCAATGGCTTGTGAGACCTAGCCACCGCCCCTCGTCGGGGTCTCGATCAGTATACACTAGTCTACACTGGAGTATCGATGCCCGGTCTAGATACTCCTACGACTAGGGACATTTAAGGATGTGCTTATAGACCCCAGCGCCCACATATATGATCGCCATCATAATGCTGGCAGTCAAGCAAGAATCCTAAGGGCTCTATCAACATGTACATGATGATAAAGACAAACCAGATAGTATACTATTATCTTGAGTAAGACTGTTTTATCGGTATAGGTCCTACCTCAATCATCATAATCACAAGTCCACGACTATGATAATTGCCGTGAGGGCACTATAGCCAACAATAGTTGGATCCTAATACCCACAGCGAGTAAGAGTTACTTTTGGGAGAATTTTACACAGGACACATAACCGATCAAGTAGGTGTCTAGAAAGGTGTTAATGGGGTTATGCCTCTTGGAAAATGAGTTTTATTCTAATTAGGTCCGTGCGAAAGCACGGGGAACCTCCCTCAAAGTACCAACACTGGCCTGGCCGAAAGATTGGCGAACTTGTAAAGTGTAATTAATCCCGGCTAATCTTACCTTTTAGGGTTTTAAGGAAGATTTGATAAAAAGCAGTGGGAGCCATCCTGATTAGATACGATAATAACCAATCTAATCTTGCAAGAGCATACACTAAAGTGTTTTCTTCTCTCTCTCTATATATGGTGACCTTGTCAGGCCTTAATCAAGATAATAATATGGATGTATTGACTGAACCCACTTATTATACTGAGCAGGGGAACGTTTGTCCTGCTCCCACTTATAATTGTTATAAGTCCGAGCAGGGAATAGTAGAATATCTGGATTCTCACGCCACCCAAACGAAGAATAAGCATATTGATGCATCTTCTTAAGGTGTGTTTTTTTATCGAGAACTGTTTCTCAGTTCACTCTATGTCCTGGGTATTAGATACCGGATCAGGATCCCACATATGTAATATGATACATGGGCTACGGAAAGGTAGAAAACTAGGAGAGGGTGGTCATTCCGTAAGAGTAGGGAATGGTGCAAATGTTGCAGCTAAAGCAGTTGGCGAATATCACCTTGTGTTACCAAATGGTAATACATTGATTCTGAACGAATGCTATTACATTCCGACCCTGATATGCAATCTTATATCAGTTTCTTTATTGAGTAAAGAGGGATATAATTTTGTAGTACTGGATAATATTTGTTAGTTATATATATGCCCTAGAGGCCATTGTTGTACATATGATATATATTATAGTGGATGCTTGGATATATATAGAGAGGACTTTCTTGCTCGACATGATAGTATGCTATTTGTTTTCACTTTGTCTTAACATGTTGACTTGTATTAGTTTACTGTCTTGCTCTCATATGTTGATAAAGCCCTTAGGATATGTACTCGACTACTGGGACTATGATGAGATCATACTAGTGGGGCTACGATAGTCTATGAGTACATCCTATAATTGTTCCTAGTCGAGGGTGTACAGAGACAGGGTATCGATACACCAGAGTAGACTAGCGTATACGCATCATGACCCATATGATGGGCGATGGATGTTCCCATATCCATCGGTGTTTGACATCAAAGATGGTGTATGGGTGCTCAGTGGGGACTGGGTACACTGGACGGACTCGCCGAGAACTCCTAGATGGTATTATACCTCACGTCAGATGGCAGTTCTCTGGCGACACTGGTACAGATTAGTCTGTAGATCCGAGTTCGTCATAAAGTCTTGTGTGATTCCCACTGTGCTTTGATTTCCACCTTACCACGTCTAAGAAAGCGTGTAAAATGGTGGCTTTTGGGTACAGTCCCGAATCACATGGAGGCAATGAGCGATAGGAGGGGTTTCATCTCTCCCGGTATAGGGAGTTGATGTTGTGCTGTGTTCCATTGGCTATAACTGGAAGTCCCTGGCCAGGGCTGATATAGAGTGCTACTGGTAAGTGTTATCAGTAGTTTCTCGACCTGTTATGTGTAGGGTTGCTAGGCACTCGCACAAGGGTCTACGAGGCATCAACCATACCCGATTTAAAATTTAGCCATGCCGAACAACCTAAAGCCGGATCTTTAAACTAGAGATTAGGCGAAAATAAGCATGTTAAACACTTTAACAGTAAGTGAGAGGGATTACAACCTTTGTAGATCCGGTCCTTCACTTCATAAGCTCCGTGTTGTGGTCCCTTCGCTGCGATCATCGTGTTCCGGACTCTCAAGAGGCTCCACGAAGAGAAAGATGCAAGCTTGCTTCCGATCTTCGATAACAAAGATGATCTACCTTGAAGTTTCATTAACACAAGCTCTCACTCACTAAATGAAGTGAACGCCCTCATCTAAATGGCAAGGATAGATGAAGATGATGAAGTAGGATTTTTGCTCTCATTTGTTTTCTTATTCTCACTCATTTTTCATCACAAAATCAAAGCAAGAAAGCTTTTCATGAAGAACTCAAGCAAGAAGAAGATGAATCATCATTTGTGATGAATAATGAAATGTTGTCATAATCATTTATGCAACCATGGTTAACATAACCTTTGTAGAGATTTAACTAGGGCTAGAGTTTAGGTTGAGTTAAAGAAGAGTCACTTAAAATATCAACACAAATATCTTTTCCAAAACAAAAAAGAAAGCTTCTGGAAACTTCTAGAAAAGCTTAACCCAAATCAAACCCTAACCATGTTTAATCTCCAATAAACATGTTTCATTAATAATTATAACATGTTACAATATTATGTATCACATATACAATATTTATTGTAACAAAATAAAATAATATAATTAACATATATCGCATATATACCAATGTATTACCCGAGTGAGAAAAAGAATCTTTTAGTGAGCTAATATTAGTTAATGTAATTTAATATATCATATATATTATTATACATTAAATTATCGAATCAACACTTGATCCGACAATCCGGTTATATCGCATATAACCAACTAATATATATCATTTACCGATTCATCGAATCAACACTTGATCCGATGACCCGGCTGATATCAAATATCGCGAGAATAGAATACGGTATCTCATATCGTATTATCCTCGGTCCCGCACATATCACATATGTGCTCCTACTCCGTTTTTCCTGAGTCATGAAATCTCTGTGTAGGACTCTAAAGAATCGTCAATACACCGGTTGTAGGTGATGATCATATCAAACACCCACAAGCTGCAAGCGGTCAGCTAAACGTAACAGCCACCCAGGTATTGAGCGATCAGAAGATCAACAAGCAAGCCTGTACATTCTCCTATGAATCCAATCAGTAACACTCTCGTACAGTCCGGTCTCGTCGTCTGATATGTCACATATCTCGCCTAGGGGTGGTAAATGTCAGACCCCAGTAGCTTGATAAGTCATGTCGATATGAGGTCCATAACATTTCGAGAAACTACTGATAACACTTACCAGTAAATCTCAGCAACCCTGGTCAGGGATTTCCAGTTATAACCAATCGAACACAGCGCAACATCAACTCCCTATACTGGAAGAGACGAATCCTCTCCTATCGCTCATTGCTTCCATATGATTCGGGACTGTACCCAAAAGCCACCATTTTGCATGCCCTCTTAGACGTGGTATGATGGAAATCAATGCACATTGGGAATCACACAAGACTCTATGACGATCTCGGGTCAACAGACTACTCTTTACCAGTGTCACCGGAGAACTGCCATCTGACGTGAGGTATATCACCATCTGGGAGTTCTCGGTGAGTCCGTCCAGTGTACCCAGTCTCTACTGAGCACCCGTACACCATCCTTGATGTCAAACACCGATGGATATGGGATCATCCATCGCCCATCATATGGGTCAAGATGCGTATACGCTAGTCTACTATGGTGTATCGATGCCCTGTCTCGATACACCCTCGACTAGGAACAGTTATAGGATGTACTCGTTGACTACCGTGGCCCCACTAGTATGATCTCATCATAGTCGCAGTAGTCAAGTACATATCCTAAGGGCTTTATCAACATGTGACATAGAGACAATCAAAGTACATGTTAAGATAAAGAGCAACCAGATAGCGTACTATCATGTCGGGCAAGAAAGTCCTCCCTATAAATGTCCAAGCACCCATTACAATATACATCATATGTACAGTGATGGCCTCTGGGGCATACATATAACTAACAATCTCCCACTTGCACTAGGTCCATCTGTTGTGGTATCGCATACCCAACAATTAGCTGTGGTTGAAGTATCCCATACTCAACCATCCCATAAAAGTCTCTACTGGGAAAATGCCTTTGTGAGTGGATCCGCGCTGTTGTCCTCTGTGTCTACTCTCCTAACCTCGATCTCCCTGGAGATCAACCATCTCCATGATCAGGTGATACTGCCTAAGAATTATATCTGAATTTCTGATGGGACGGTAGTTCCTTGGCTAAAGCCACAACTCCATTGTCACACAATGGTAGGAACGAAGTTCATCTCATGAACTAAAATATATCCAGACTGCCTCTTTGGTAGCATCCTTGGTAACGATGTATCTTGCCTTTAATCGTCTAGTAAGTCACGGTATCTAGCTTGGAACTCTTTCAACATACCGTCCCTCCACTGAGGGTAAAGACAATGCCTGCGACTGACATTCAGTCGTCCCTATCACCCTGGAACCATTCCAGTTATTCTCCCCAGGATCGATTGATACCATCTCACTACAACTAGTGAGAATCCTAACATCCAATTAGATCTATCTCATAGATCCAAAACCCGGGATTTAGGAGGTATCTCTTTGATCCTATACGGAGAATCCTTGTGATAAGCGGAGATTGACCGAGCGTAGCATAGGAAACTCCTTCCCTATCAAGAGTATGTCATCCACGTACTCTACGAGGATCACCACCATACTCCCTACTACCTTTTTGTATATACAAGGTTCATCTACCATTTTGATGAAGTCAAACTCTTTGACTATCACATCAAAACAGACGTTCCAACTCCGCGATACCTGATTTATCACATAAAACATGTTACACACGTTTCCGCTGCTCTCACTATCTACGAAGCTCTCTGGCTGTGTACTTACAGACGCTCTCTTCCAAAAGATCATTTAGAAAAGCAGTCATGACACCCAACCACCAGATATCGTAGTCATGGTATGTAGCAGTGGCAAGTAGGATCTGGATGGACTTAAGCATAGCTTTGAAAGTCTCAACTTTTCCATGTACACCAAGTAATCTTCTCAAGATATACTTGCTCCTGATGGGGATTTAACTCTTCAGATAAAACAACCAAAGTCCATACTTTGTTGGTGTATAAGGATTCCATCTCAGATCGCTAAGCATCCAGCCATTCTTACAGAGTCCCACTCCTGATGGCCTGCTCGAAACTAGTTGGGTCATCATCTCATGATGCAATCCTCGCTCCCACTGTCATAGAGAAACCGAAGTATCTCTCAGGTGGGTGAGGAACCCTACTAGATCGGCAGAGAGGCTGAGGTTCGTTGGAAACTACTGAATCTTTTGGTTCTACCAAATCATCTGTAGTAGTTTGTATAGCTGGAACTCCTTCCAGTTCTACCTCATGACCACTAATTTTTTCCATAAGAAATTCCCTTTCAGAAAGGTGGCATGTTGAGAAACAAAACATTTTTGTTCCTCGGTTAGGTAGAAGATATTCTCTTGCGTATGCTTGGGATATCCAACAAACTTCCACAGATCTGACTTTGCCTCGAGCTTGTCCGGATTTTTCTTTTTAGACATAGGCCGGACAACCCCAAATCTTAACAAACTTAAGATATGGGCTCTTCCCTTTCCATATCACATATGAAGTGGTAGGCAAATGATTTGATTTGAACCCTATTCAATGGGTATGCAGCTTCTCAAGTGCATAACTCCCAAAAGGAAATAGGAAACTCAGTAGTACTCATCATAGAGCGCACCATATCACATAAGGTGTGATTGCTCCGCCCCGATACACCGAGGTGCTGTGGTGTATACGGAGGAGTAATGCTGAGAGAGAATCTTATTCTCTTTTAGAATAGTCCAGGAATCTCCGTGCTCAAGTATTCTCCTCCTTGATCTCATCAAAGGACATAATACTTATACCCGTTTTTTATTCTCTACTTCTAACTCATATTCATTGAATATCTCAAAAGCTTCGGACTTGTGTTTCAACAGGAACATATGTCTGAATCTTGAGAGATCATCAGTGAATCTAATGAAGTATAAAGAACCAGTCCTGGCATTTGTAGACAGGGGACCTCATACATCAACATGTATCAATCCCAAGAGTTCACTAACTCTTTCTCTATTTCCTATAAACAGAGCTGTGGTCATTTTATCTTTGTGACATGACCGGTAAGTTTCACAAGATGTAAATTCAAACTAATTTAAATATGCATCTATATGTAACTTCAGCTAGTCGGGTCTCATTGATATGACCTAGTCTATAATGCCTCAAGAAGGATTCGTTTATTTCTGAACTCTTCCTCTTGTGTGTGTTTTGTACGTTAAGAACTGTGGTTTGATTTAGAACGTCTATGCTTTTAGATAACGTGCCTGAACCGATCAACTCTTGATATAGGAAATGTTCAAATCATTATCCAAAAATACAAAATTATATCCTTCTTTACTAATAAAGAGACTGATATGATGTTGTACTTCAGGTTTGTTATCTAATAACATTCGTTCAGAATCAATGTATTCTTGTAATACAGGGTGATAACTACCAACAGACTTGGCTGCAACACTTGCACCGTTTCTATTTCATGAAATTTATCACCCGTTCTCAGTTCTCTACCAATCTGTAGCCTATGTAACAAATTACATATGTGAGATCCTGATCCGGTATCAAATACCCAGGACGTAAAGGATATTGAGAAACAGTTCTGTGTAATGAACACATCCGAAGAAGGTGCATCAACATGTACTTTCTTCGTTTGGGCGGTACGGGAATTCTGGTAATCCCCTATTTCCTGCTCTGTCTTATAACAATTATAAGTTGGAGCGGAACCAACGTTCCCCAGCACAGTATAACAAGCGGGTTCGGTCAATACTTCCATATTATTATCTTGATTAAGGCGTGACATAGTCATAACCAGGAGAGAGAGAAGAAAACACTCAGCGTGCGCTTTTACAAGATTAGATTGGTTATCAATTTATCAAATCAGGATGTCTCCCACTGTTTTAGTCAAATCTTCCTTCAAACCTTAAAAGGAAAGACTAGCCGGGATTAATTACACCCTACAAGTTCGCCAATCTTTTAGCCAGGCCAGTGCCGGTACTTTGAGGGAGGTTCCCCGTGCTTTCACACGGACCTAATTAAAGTAAACCTCATTTTCCCAGGGGCGTAACCCCATTAACACCTTTCTAGACACCTACTTGATCGGCTAATTGTAATGTGTAAAACACTCCCAGGAGTAACTCTTACTCGCAGCGGGTATCGGGATCCAACTATCTCATAGAAGGTATGCAATCTCATTGCAAATTTCAACACTTGAAATTCCTAATAATATTTTACCCCAAGCCTCCTATGACCTTGACAAAGGCCAACAAACAATAGGCTGCTAGTCAAGTTCAACCCGTCATTTCCTGATTGAATTAAACCCACCCGCACGGCCCTTGACAAAGGCCAACAAGGTCGTACGACTACCCTAATCCAATCTGCATCATATGCATAAGCAGATAAGTACTATTCAGCTACCGCACACTACGCCTTGACAAAGGCCAACAAACGCAGCACGAATACTAAACAGTCCTTATCTGAAATGATGGAGGGCTACGACAGGTTTTTAAGAAAACCCTTTGCGTAATGAACTTGATATCGTTGTAGAATCGAGTGATTTTAAATGGAGTGTTTTTGAGGCTTTTCTAGTTTTGCTAAAGGGGTCACTCCCGGTGAAGGGATCGTCGGCCCTTTCCTCATCGAATAAGGTGCAGGGTATATCATAATACCACTATGCAAAACAAGAACTATAGAAGCAATCAAAAGACAAACCGAGTTTGTAGCATCTGCTAGTTTCACTAAAGAGGTCACTCCCGGTGAAAGGATCTCGGCTCTTTCCTTATCGAATAAGGTGCTGGATGTTCTACAAGGAACACCGCTATGCAAAGCAAGAACTAGAGCTACCAGTTTTTAAACAAGTTTCTACAACATCTTTAGGTTTCTTTTATTTCATTAATCTCATTAATGAAGTCCCATTTTATTATGCTTCAAAAGCATCACATTTGAAACGAAATCTGCAATATAACATATATCTCATATATATAATATAAACATTCGTCTCACGCAGTAATATGATCTCATCACAGAACATTGTAGCAGAAGAACATATATGAAATATTGGATATACTAGGAGGTCCGTGTTTTAATACGAGCCTGTATAAAACACGGATTCCACGGTCGCGATGAATAGCCAAACCCACATCCCTAGACCCCTACGAGAGCGGCAAGCAACACTGCCAATTCTGGGGTTAGGAGACCTGGTCTCGACTCCTCGAGATGGTCTCCCACTGGACCCCAGAACCCGGTTACTTGTGCTCCCCGCCTTGGGTCTACCTAATGCGGAAAAGTAAATAATATACAAAGGTGACATCATCCTCAGCCCGGAAGTGCCCCAATAAAAGAATATTACATACAAATGAATTTTACATGAATGAAAAAGAAAAACTCTCATCTCACATAAAAACCCCGGCTATTCAAAACACGACGATTCAATATAACATATCACAGCAACACATAATATCTCATATCATCAACGTAAGCAAGTATGCGTATCCCGATTGTCATTGATGTATAACAACGAAACCGGCGATATACCACATACTACGCTTACGGTCACAGAAAAGAAAGTGTAAAACTATAACAGTTGGAATCCGCAACCTCCTCAGACATCGCATGCCTAACCAAATGAATTCCTTAGACATCGCATGCCTAACAATTATAAACCCCGCATTTTAGTCTCATTATCGAAAACTCTTTTCAATATCAAGTCGTGCAATTCAACAAGATTCCCGACATCCTGATCGAATGCTCTTCGCAAACTTTAGTAGACGGCCGCACCCCCAGATACCGTTGACGAAGTGCACTAAGGCGGAACACCGCTGCCGCGAGCACTCGAACGGATGCTTTGGGCGACGGGGTTCTCCTACAGTCACTTGGTCGGGGCTATGGGGTGTGGCTGTCTATTAAGTTTACCCCGCGAGTATTCGCATACTCTACGTGATTGCGACGGACTTTTGATCACATCAAAATTCCGTGGCAACCGATCATCTTTGAGACTAAACTGCTAGATTTATAACATTCAAATTAGTTATCTCATAACTACATGTGGATTCCAAATATTGTATCACATCCCAGATAAATAGACAATGTTAAACTTTCCGATCGAATAATCAAACACCCAAGATTTCCCAAATAGCTCAACACTTGAGCGGAGTTCAAAAATATCCATCACATGCCACAGTACCAATGGTCCAGCCGTAGAAGGGTCAAGCCAACGCCTCACATGTGGCACGCCGTACTGCCCCAAACCCTAAGGTTCAGAGGCGGTTCAAGACTATCACATAATCGAGTTAAGGTTTGTTGTCTTCTAGAGGATCCACCGCGTTAATTGCACGATTTTCCGAAAGTTTCAAACCCGAGAAAAAATCCAACTTTTGAAAATTTTCCGACAGGGGAAAAGTGAGTTATTGATATCCGTTCGAACTTTTTAACAGTTTCTAAAATTATCCGGGAAAAAACTTAAACGAAGTTATATTATCCGATCGAATCAACGAGTCCCTAATACAACCCAGAAAACTCAACTCTTGAGTGGAATTAAAAATTCCTAGAATAGTGCAAAAGAAACCAGGAATGATACTGTGAAGTAGTGGGCCCCAATATTACTATTCCGCCGCGGAACCGCGGCCACGTGCGTGGTGTAGCCGCGGTTCCGCTGTCACGTGATCGATTCAGTGGTCCGTACTTCACAGTAATTCCAATATTTCCCTGCATGATTTTCTGAATATTTTTAATACGAAAAACTCAACAGTTTTGAAAAATTTCCAGAAACTAGGGTATATCGGGTATTCGGAGTTCGATCGGACTTTAAACTTCACCTAGACTTCACCTAAAGCTCTAGCTTGACTCTGATACTACTGTAGGGTTGCTAGGCACTCGCACAATAGTCTACGAGGCATCAACCATGCCCGATTTAAAATTTAGCCGTGCCGAACAACCCAAAGCCGGATCTTTAAACTAGAGATTAGGCGAAAACAAGCATGTTAAACACTTTAACACTAAGTGAGAGGGATTACAACCTTTGTAGATCCGATCCTTCACTTCATAAGCTCTGTGTTGTGGTCCCTTTGCTGCGATCATCGTGTTCCGGACTCTCGAGAGGCTCCACGAAGAGAAAGATGCAAGCTTGCTTCCGATCTTCGATAACAAAGATGATCTACCTTGAAGTTTCATTAACACAAGCTCTCACTCACTAAATGAAGTGAACACCCTCATCTAAATGGCAAGGATAGATGAGGATGATTAAGTAGGATTTTCGCTCTCATTTGTTTTCTTATTCTCACTCATTTTTCATCACAAAATCAAAGCAAGAAAGCTTTTCATGAAGAACTCAAGCAAGAAGAAGATGAATCATCATTTGTGATGAATAATGAAATATTGTCATAATCATTTATGCAACCATGGTTAACATAACCTTTGTAGAGATTTAACTAGGGCTAGGGTTTAGGTTGAGTTAAAGATGAGTCACTTAAAATATCAACACAAATATCTTTTCCAAAACAAAAAAAAAGCTTCTAGAAACTTCTAGAAAAGCTTAACCCAAATCAAACCCTAACCATGTTTAATCTCCACTAAACATGTTGCATTAATAATTATAGCATGTTACAATATTATATATCACATATACAATATTTATTGTAACAAAATAAAATAATACATTTAACATATATCGCACATATATCAATGTATTACCCGGGTGAGAAAAAGAATCTTTTAGTGAGCTAATATTAGTTATTGTAATTTAATATATCATATATATTATTATACATTAAATTATCGAATCAACACTTGATCCGACAATCCGGCTATATCGCATATAACCGACTAATATATATCATTTACCGATTCATCGAATCAACACTTGATCCGATGACCCGGCTGATATCCAATATCGCGAGAATAGAATACGGTATCTCATATCGCATTATCCTCGGTCCCGCACATATCACATATGTGCTCCTACTCTGTTTTGCCTGAGTCATGAAACCTCTGTGTAAGGCTCTAAAGAATCGTTAATACACCAGCAGTAGGTGATGATCATATCAAACACTCACAAGCTGCTAGCGATCAGCTAAACGTAACAGGCACCCAGATATTGAGCGATCAGAAGATCAACAAGCAAGGCTGTACATTCTCCTGCGAATCCAATCAGTAACATTCCCGTACAGTCCGGTCTCGTTGTCTGATATGTCGCATATCTCGCCCAGGGTGGTAAACGTCAGACCCCAGTAGCTTGATAAGTCATGTCGATATGAGGTCTATAACAGTTTGAAAAACCACTTATAACACTTACTACTAAATCTCAGCAACCCTGACCAGGGATTTCCAGTTATAGCCAATCGAACATAGCGCAACATCAACTCCCTATACCGGGAGAGTCGAATCCCTTCCTATCGCTCATTGCCTCCATGTGATTCGGGACTATACCCAAAAGCCACATTTTTGCACGCCCTCTTGAATGTGGTATGATGGTAATTAGAGCACAGTGGGAATCACACAATACTCTATGACGATCTCGAGTCAACAGACTACTCTGTACCAGTGTCACCGGAGAACTGCCATCTGACGTGAGGTATATCACCGTCTGGGAGATCTCGGCGAGTCCGTCCAGTGTACCCAGTCTCTACTGAGCACCCGTACACCATCCTTGATGTCAAACACCGATGGATATGGGATTATCCATCTCCCATCATATGGGTCAAGATGCGTATATGCTAGTCTACTCTGGTGTATCGATGCCCTGTCTCGATACACCCTCGTCTAGGAACGGTTATAGGATGTACTCGTCGACTACCGTGGCCCCACTAGTATGATCTCATCATAGTCCCAGTAGTCGAGTACATATCCTAAGGGCTTTATCAACATGTGACATAGAGACAATCAGAGTACATGTTAAGATAAAGAGCAACCAGATAGCGTACTATCATGTCGAGCAAGAAAGTCCTCCCTATATATGTCCAAGCATCCATTACAATATACATCATATGTACAGTAATGGCCTCTAGGACATACATATAACTAACATTTTGAGCCTCACATCGACACGACTTATCAGTTACTGGGGTCTGACGTTTACCACCCCTAGACTGGATATGCGACATATCAGACGAAGAGACCGAAATGTACGGTAGTGTTACTGATTGGATTCACAGGAGAATGTACAGGCTCTCTTGTTGATCTTCTGATCGCTCAATACCTGGGTGGCTGTTACGTTTAGATGACCGCTTGCAGCTTGTGGGTGTTTGATGTGATCATCATCCACTGCCGGCGTATTGACGATTCTTTAATGTCCTACACAGAGGTTTCTTGACTCAGGAAAAATGGAGTAGGAGCACATATGTGATATGTGCGAGACCGAGAATAATACGATATGAGATACCATATTCTATTCTCGTGATATATGATATCGGCCGGTATATGTGATATAGCCGGGTCATCGGATCAAGTGTTGATTCGATGAATCGGTACATGATATATTAGTCGGTTATATGCGATATAGCCGGATTGTCGGATCAAGTGTTGATTCGATAAGTTAATGTATAATTATATATGTGATATATTACATTACATTATCTAATATTAGCTCGCTTCATTGATTCATTTTCTCACCGGATAATACATTGATATATATGCGATATATGTTAATTGTATTATTTTCTTTTGTTACAAAAATATATTATATATGTGATATATAATATTGTAACATGTTATGATTACTAATGCAACATGTTTTATGGAGATTAAACATGATTAGGGTTTGATTTGGGTTAGCACTTTCATGAAGCTTCTAGAAGCTTTTGTTTTGTTTTAAGCTAAGATATTATGTGTTGATATTTGTGGAGATATTTCCTAACCCAACTCAAACCCTTTACCCTAGTTAAATATCTACAATGGTTAAGCTTTTCTTTACTTAACCATGGGTTGCAATTGTAATATAATAACAATTCATTATTCATCACAAAAGACTTCATCTTCTTCTTCCTCCTTAAAAAGCTTTCTAGCTTTTGGTTTTGTGATGAATTAGTGTGAGATTTTGAAAATAAAAGAGAGCTAAATTCCTACTTCATCATCCTCATCTATTCTAGCCACTTAGATTAGGGTGTTCACTTCTCTAATACTTGATTAGAGACGTGAGAGCTTGAGTTAAAGATTCTTCAAAGTAGATCATCTTCGAAAAGGAAGACTACAAGCAAGCATGGATCGTTCAGTTTGTGAAGACTTTCTTGAGTCCCGGAGATCATGGATCACGGCGAAGGGACTACTACTCGGAGCTTATGAAGCGAAGGAGCAGACTACAAAGGTTGCAATCCCTCTCTCTTAGATGTAAAGATATTAACTTGCATGTTTAATCCTAATTATCTAGCAAAGATCCTTGCTTTAGATTGTTCGGCACTTCTAAATTCTAAATTGGGCATGGTTGATGTCTTATAGACCCTTGTGACAGTGCCTAGTAACCCTACAGTGGTATCAGAGCCTAGCTAGAGTATTAGGCGACGTGTATACGAAATTAAAAGTCCAATCGAACCCCGAAATGTCGATTTTGACCCCCTCTCCTGAAATTTTTTTAAAATATGATTTTTTCCGTATTAAAAATATTCAGAAAATTCAGCAGGTGATTCTAAGGATAACTGTGAAATACGAGCTCCTAACTCCCTCAAGTCGCCGACCGCGGCAAGAACATGCTTTGCGCGGCAGTTCCGCGGCCGTACTTGGGAATTAGGGACTCGTATTTGTAGGGTTTATCCGTAGGTATTAGTATATACTTCTGGGAATTTTTAATATTACTCAAGTATTGAGTGTTCTGGAGATCTTTTGTATTCATTGATTCGATCGGAAAGTTCAACATCGTTTAGTTTTCCGGATAATTTAGAACGTGTTAAAATGTTCGAACGGATTTCAATAACTCACTTTTTCCCGACACGAAAAACTTTCAAGTGTTGAATTTTTCTTGAGTTTGAATCTTTCGGAAAAACATGCAAGCATAACTGTTGACCCTCTAGAAGAACGTAACCTTAACCCGATTATGTGACCGTCAAAACTTCCACTGAACCCAAGGGTTTGTGGTAGTTTAGTGTTGCCACATGTGAGGCGTTGGTTTGACCCTTCTACGGCTGGTTCATTAGGGCTGTGACATGTTCTGGGATTTTTTGAATTCCGCTCAAGTGTTGAGCCATTTGGGAAATATTGGGTATTTGATTATTCGATCGGAAAGTTTAATATTGTCTATTTATCTGGAATGTGATACAATATGTGGAATTCATATAGTTAGGCATGAAATGCAAAGTATGTGATATTTCGGATTTAAAATGTCTAAAGTAATTGTGGATTCCAAATCTTGTAGTTCTATACTTTTTTTCAGTGACTGTAAGCGTAGTATGTGGTGTATCGCCGGCTTCGTTGCTATACATCAACGACAATCGGGATACGCATACTTTCTTACGTTGATAATATGAGATATTATGTATTGCTATGATATGTTATATTGGATCGTCGTGTTCTGAATAGCCGGGGTTTTTATGTGAGATAAGGGTTTTTCTTTTCATTCATGTAAAATTCATTGTATGTAATATTCTTTTATTGGGGCACTTCCGGGATGAGGATGATGTCACCATTGTATATTATTTACTTTTCTGTATTAGGTAGACCTAAGGAGGGGAGCACAAGTAACCTGGTTCTAGGGTCCAGTAGGAGTCCATCTCGAGGAGTCGAGACCGGGTCTCCTAACCCTAGAATTGGCAGTGTTGCTTGCTGCTCTCGTAGGGGTCTAAGGATGTAGGTTTGGCTATTCATCGCGACCGTGGAATCCGTGTTTTATACAGGCTCGATGTAAAACACGGACGTCCTAGTATATACAATATTTCATATGTTATCTTCTGCTGCAATGTTCTATGATGAGATCATATTACTGCCTGAGACGAATGCTTATACTATATACATATATATGTTGATATATAAATATTACTGCTTTCGTTTCTTCTGTGATGCTTAGGAAACATTAACTGATGGGATTTATTAATGAGATTAATAAAAGAAAAGAAACCAAAAAAGATGTTGTAGAATCAAAACTTTATAAAAAAAGGGTAGCTACAGTCTTGCTTTGCACAGCGGTATATATGATATACCCTGCACCTTATTCGATGAGGAAAGAGCCGAGATCCCTTCACCGGGAGTGACCTCTTTAGCAGAACTGGCAGATGCTACAAACTCACGGATTAGTTTTTGATTGATTCTATAGTTTTGCTTTGCACAGCGATATATATAATATACCCTGCACCTTATTCGATGAGGAAAGAGCCGAGATCCCTTCACCGGGAGTGACCTCTTTAGCGAAACTGGAAAAGCCTCAAAGACACTCCTTTTCAAAATCACTTGTTTCTACAACGATATCAAGTTCATTACGCAATAGTTTTTCAGAAAAACATGTCATAGCCCTCCGTCATTTCAGATAAGTCCTACTTAGTATTCGTGCTGTGTTTGTTGACCTCCGTCAAGGCGTAGTGTGCAGTAGCTAACTAGTATTTATCTGTTTATGCATATGATGCAGATTGGATTAGGGTGGTCATACGGCCTTGTTGACCTCCGTCAAGGGTCGTGCGGGTGGGTTTGATTCAATCAAGAAATGACGGGTTGAACTTGACTAGCACCCTATGATTGTTGACCTCCGTCAAGGTCATGGGATGCTTGGGGCAAAATATTATCGGGAATTTCAAGTGTTGAAATTTGCAATGAGATTGCATACCTTCTATGAGATAGATGGATCCTGATACCCACTGCGAGTAAGAGTTACTCCTGGGAGACTTTTACACAGGACAATTAGCCGATCAAGTAGGTGACTAGAAATGTGTTTATGGAGTTATGCCTCTGGGAAAACGAGATTTATTTTAATTAGGTCCGTGCGAAAGCACGGGGAACCTCCCTCAAAGTACCAACACTGGCCTGGCTGAAAGATTGGCGAACTTGTAAGGTGTAATTAATCCCGGATAGTTTTTCCTTTTAGGGTTTGAAGGAAGATTTGATAAAAATAGTGGGAGACATCCTGATTAGATAAGATAATAACCAATCTAATCTTGCAAGAGCATACGCTAAAGTGTTTCCTTCTCTCTCTCTCCAGGTAGCGACCATGTCAGGCCTTAATCAAGATAATAATATGGATGTATTGACTGAACCCGCTTATTATACTGAGCAGGGGAACGTTGGTCCCGTTCTTTCTTATAAGTGTTATAAGACTGAGCAGGAAATAGGAGAATGTCTGGATTCTCACACCGCCCAAACGAAAAACAAGCATGCTGATGCATCTTCTTCAAAAGTGTTAGTTATTGAGAACGGTTTCTCAGTTCACTCTATGTCCTGGGTATTAAATACCGGATCAGGATTCCACATATGTAATATGTTACATGGGCTACATAAAGGTAGAGAACTGGGAATGGGTGATCATTCCATAAGAGTAGAGAATGGTGCAGATGTTGCAGGCAAGGCTGTTGGCGAATATCACCTTGTGTTACCAAAAGGTAATACATTGATTCTGAATGAATGCTATTACATTCCGACCATGATATGCAATATTATATCAGTCTCTTTATTGAATAAAGAAGGATATAATTTTGTAATACAGGATAATGTTATGAACATATTCCTGAATCAAAAGTTGATAGGATCAGGATCGTTAAATAATGGCATGTACGTTCTAAATCAAACTACAATTCTTAATGTACAGAACACAAATAAAAGGAAAAGTTCAGAAATGAACGAATCCTTCTTCTGGCATTGTAGACTTGGTCATATCAATGCGACACGACTAGCTAAGTTACATAAGGATGGATATTTGAATCCGTTGGAATTATCATCTTATGATACTTGCCAGTCATGTCTCAATGGCAAGATGACCAAAACTCCGTTTAGTGGACACGGAGAAAGAGTTACAGAACTCTTGGGACTGATACATGGTGATGTATGTGGTCCCATGTCTACACATACCAGGAACGGTTCGTCCTACTTCATTACATTCACTGACGATCTCTCAAGATACGGACATGTGTTCCTGATGAAACACATGTCTGAAGCTTTTGAGAAATTCAGAGAATATAAGCACGAAGTAGAGAACCAGACGGGCAAAAATATTAAGATCCTTCGATCTAATCGAGGAGGAGAATACTTGAGTAATGAGTTTCTGGACTATCTAAAAGAGAATAGGATTCTCTCTCAGCTTACTCCTCCTTATACACCACAATACAACAGCGTATCGGAGTGGAGAAATCGCACCCTATTAGATATAGTGCGCTCTATGATGAGCATAGCTGAGTTGCCTATTTCCTTCTGGGGATATGCACTGGAGACAGCTACATACCTACTGAATAAAGTTCCTACCAAATCTGTACCTACCACCACATATGAGATATCGGAAGGGAAGAGACCATATCTTAATTTTGTTAAGATATGGGGTTGCCCGGCCTATGTCAAAATACAAAAACTGGACAAACTCGAGTCAAGGTCTGTTTTATGTAAGTTTGTTGGATATCCCAAGCATTCACGAGGGTATATCTTCTACCACAGTGAGGAGCAAAGAGTGTTTATTGCTCAACACGCCACCTTTCTGGAAAAGGAATTTCTTGCAAAAAAGATTAGTGGCTCTAAGGTAGAACTGGAAGAAGTTCCAGCAGAACAAACTACAATAGATGATTATTGGAACCAGAGGATTCAGTAGTACCCGACGAACCCCGGCCTCTCCGCCGATCTAGTAGGGTTTCTCATCCACCTGAGAGATACTACGGTTTTCTCGTTGATGGTGGGAGAGAGGATTGCATCATGAAAGATGATGACCCGACTAGCTTCAAGCAGGCCATCACGAGTGGTGACTCTATGAAATGGCTGGAGGCAATGCGATCTGAGATGGAATCCATGTACACCAACAAAGTATGGACTTTGGAAGTTGCTCCTGAAGGGGTGAAACCCATTGGGAGCAAATGGATCTTTAAGAAGAAACTTGGTGTAGATGGAAAAGTTGAGACTTACAAAGCTAGACTTGTTGCAAAGGGTTTTCATCAACGACCAGGTGTGGATTATGACGAAACCTTTTCTCCAGTGGCTATGCTTAAGTCCATCCGGATCTTACTTGCCATTGCTGCATACCATGACTATGAAATCTGGCAAATGGATGTTAAGACCGTCTTTCTAAATGGTGATTTAGAAGAGTGCGTGTACATGACTCAGTCAGAGGGCTTCGTAGATAGTGGGAGCAGCGGAAAGGTGTGCAAGCTGCTTAAATCCATTTACGGGTTAAAGCAAGTATCGCGGAGTTGGAACATCTGCTTTGATGTTGTAGTCAAAGAGTTTGACTTCATCAAAAACGTAGATAAACCTTGTATATATAAAAAGGTTGCAGAGAGTAAGGTTGTCTTCCTCGTATTGTACGTCGATCACATACTCTTGATAGGAAACGATGTTCCTATGCTGCAATCGGTCAAGCTCTTCTTATCACATAGATTCTCGATGAAAGATCTTGGTGATGCCTCCTGCATACTGGGAATTATGATCTATAGAGAAAGATCTAAACGGATACTGGATTGTCCCAATCCAGGTATATTGACACCATACTAAAGAGGTTTAGTATGGAAGAATCCAAGCGTGGGAACTTACGCCCGATCTCTGGACTCACTCTTTCCAAAGAGATGTCTCCCAAGACTGATTTGGAGAGAGCTCGCATACAAGGGATACCCTATACTTCGGCAGTAGGCTCTATCATATATGCGATGCTATGTACCAGACCCGATGTAGCATACTCACTAAGTATAGTGAGTAGGTATCAAGCAGATCCTGGAGAGAGTCACTGGATAGCTGTGAAGAACATTCTCAAGTACTTGAGAAGAACAAAGGAGATGTTCTTAGTGTATGGTAACGGAGAACTCCAGGTGGAGTCCTTTACCGATTCAAGCTTCCAAAGTGATAAGAACGACTCTAAGTCACACTCGGGTTTTGTCTTTACCCTCAATGGAGGGGCGGTGTGTTGGAAAGTTCCAAATAGGAAACCGTTGCAGAATCGACGATGGAAGCTGAATACATCGCTGCCAACGATGCTGCAAAAGAGGTTGTCTGGATGAAGAAGTTCATTACTGAACTAGGTGTGTTTCCATCCATTGAGCATCAAATACCTTTGTATTGTGATAACAATAGAACTGTGGGTTTAGCCAAGGAACCCGGGTCCCATCAGAAGTCCTGAGATATTCTGAGGCGGTATCACCTAATCCGGGAGATAGTTGATCATTGGGAGATCGAGGTCAGGAGAGTTGATACGAAGGACAACACTGCGGATCCACTCACGAAGGTCATTCCCCAGACACAGTTTAAGAGACTCTTCGGGATGCTGGGTATGAGATACTACAACAGCTGGCCTTAGTGCAAGTGGGAGATTGTTAGTTATATATATGCCCTAGAGGCCATTGTTATACATATGATGTATATTATAGTGGATGCTTGGATATATATAGAGAGGACTTTCTTGCTTGACATGATAGTATGCTATTTGGTTTCACTTTGTCTTAACATGTTGACTTGTATTAGTTTACTGTCTTGCTCTCACATGTTGATAAAGCCCTTAGGATATGTACTCGACTACTGGGACTATGATGAGATCATACTAATAGGGCCACAGTAGTCTATGAGTACATCCTATAATTGTTCCTAGTCGAGGGTGTATCGAGACAGGGCATCGATACACCAGAGTAGACTAGCGTATACGCATCTTGACCTATATGATGGGCGATGGATGTTCCAATATCCATCGGTGTTTGACATTAAAGATGGTGTACGGGTGCTCAGTGGAGAATGGGTACACTGGACGGACTCGCCGAGAACTCCCAGATGGTATTATACCTCATGTCAGATGGCAGTTCTCTGGTGACACCGGTACAGGTTAGTCTGTAGACCCGAGATCGTCATAGTGTCTTGTGTGATTCCCACTGTGCTTTGATTTCCACCTTACCATGTACAAGAGGGCGTGCAAAACGGTGGCTTTTGGGTACAGTCCCGAATCACATGGAGGCAATGAGCGATAGGAGGGGTTTCGTCTCTCCCGGTATAGGGAGTTGATGTTGTGCTGTATTCAATTGGCTATAACTAGAAGTCCCTGGCTAGGGCTGATATAGAGTGCTACTGGTAAGTGTTATCAGTAGTTTCTCGACCTGTTATGAGCCTCACATCGGCACGACTTATCTGTTACTGGGGTCTGACGTTTACCACCCCTAGACTGGATATGCGACATATTAGATGAAGAGACCGGACTGTACGGTAGTGTTACTGGTTGGATTCACAGGAGAATCTACAGGCTCGCTTGTTGATCTTCTGATCGCTTAATACCTGGGTGGCTGTTACGTTTAGCAGACCGCTTGCAGCTTGTGGGTGTTTGATGTGATCATCATCTACTTCCGGCGTATTGACGATTCTTTAGAGTCCTACACAAAGGTTTCTTGACTCAGGAAAAATGGCGTAGGAGCACATATGTGATATGTGCGGGACCGAGAATAATACGATATGAGATACCGTATTCTATTCTCGCGATATATGATATCGGCCGGGTATATGTGATATAGCCGGGTCATCGGATCAAGTGTTGATTCGATGAATCGGTACATGATATATTGGTCGGTTATATGCGATATAGCCGGATTGTCGGATCAAGTGTTGATTCGATAAGTTAATGTATAATTATATATGTGATATATTACATTACATTATCTAATATTAGCTCGCCTCATTGATTCATTTTCTCACCGGATAATACATTGATATATATGCGATATATGTTAATTGTATTATTTTCTTTTGTTACAAAAATATATTATATATGTGATATATAATATTGTAACAAGTTATGATTACTAATGCAACATGTTTTGTGAAGATTAAATATGGTTAGGGTTTAATTTGGGTTAACACTTTCATGAAGCTTCTAGAACCTTTTGTTTTGTTTTAAGCTAAGATATTATGTGTTGATATTTGTGGAGATATTTCCTAACCCAACCCAAACCCTTTACCCTAGTTAAATCTCTATAATGGTTAAGCCTTTCTTTACTTAACCATGGGTTGCAATTGTAATATAATAACAATTCATTATTCATCACAAAAGACTTCATCTTCTTCTTCCTCCTTAAAAAGCTTTCTAGCTTTTGGTTTTGTGATGAATTAGTGTGAGATTTTGAAAATAAAAGAGAGCTAAATTCCTACTTCATCATCCTCATCTATTCTAGCCACTTAGATTAGGGTGTTCACTTCTCTAATACTTGATTAGAGAAGTGAGTGCTTGAGTTAAAGATTCTTCAAGGTAGATCATCTTCGAAAAGGAAGACTGCAAGTAAGCATGGATCGTTCGGCTTCTGAAGGCTCTCTTGAGTCCGGGAGATCATGGATCGCGGTGAAGGAACTACTACTCGGAGCTTATGAAGTGAAGGAGCGGACTACAAAGGTTGTAATCCCTCTCTCTTAGATGTAAAGATGTCAACTTGCATGTTTAACCCTAATTATCTAGCAAAGATCCTTGCTTTAGATTGTTCGGCACTTCTAAATTCTAAATCGGGTATGGTTGATGCCTTATAGACCCTTGTGACAGTGCCTAGTAATCCTACAATGTTATGAACATCTTCCTGAATCAAAAGTTGATTGGATCAGGCTCGTTAAATAATGGCATATACGTTCTCAATCAAACTACAGTACTTAATGTGCAAAACACACACAAGAGGAAGAGTTCAGAAATGAACGAATCCTTCTTGTGGTATTGTAGACTTGGTCATATCAATGCAACACGGCTAGCTAAATCGCATTAGGATGGATATTTTAATCCGTTCGAATTTTCATCTTATGACACTTTCCAGTCATGTCTCAAAGGAAAGATGACCAAAACTCTGTTTAGTAGACAAGGAGAAAGAGTTACAGAACTCTTGGGACTAATATATAGTGATGTATGTGGTCCCATGTTTATACATGCCAGGAACGGTTCTTCCCACTTCATTACATTCACTGACGATCTCTCAAGATACGGACATGTGTTCCTGATGAAACACAAGTCTGAAGTTTTTGAGAAATTCAGGGAATATAAGCACGAAGTAGAGAACCAAATGGACAAAAGTATTAAGATCCTTCGACCAGATCGAGGAGGAGAATACTTGAGCAATGAGTTCCTGGATTATCTAAAAGATAATGGGATTCTCTTTCAGCTTACTCCTCCTTATACACCACAGCACAACGGTGTATCGGAGCGGAGGAATCGCACCCTATTAGATATGGTGCGCTCTATGATGAGCACTGCTGAGTTACCTATTTCCTTTTGGGGTTATGCGCTTGAGACAGCGGCATACATATTGAATCAAGTTCCATCTAAATCTGTACCTACCACACCATATGAGATATGGAGTGGGAAGAGACCATATCTTAAACGAGTTAAGATATGGGGTTGTCCGGCCTATGTCAAAAGGCAAAATCCAGACAAACTCGAGGCACGATCAGCTCTTTGCAAGTTTGTGGGATATACTAAGAATTCCCAAGGATATATTTTCCACCACGCTGAGGAGCAAAAAGTGTTTGTTTCTCAATACGCCACCATTTTAGAAAAGGAATTTCTTGTAAAAGAAATTAGTGGCAAAGCGGTAGAGCTGGAAGAAGTTCCAGCACCACAAACTGTAACTGAAGATTTAGTGGAACTAGAGGATTCAGTAGTTCCCGACGAACCTCAGCCGCTCCGAGTAGGGTTCCTAATCCACCTGAGAGATACTACGGTTTTCTCATTGATTGTGGGAGCGAGGATTGCATCATGGAATATGATGACCCGACTAGTTTCGAGCAAGCCATCACGAGTGGTGACTCTATGAAGTGGCTGGATGCAATGCGATCTGAGATAGAATCCATATGCACCAACAAAGTATGAACTTTGGAAGTTGCTCCTGAAGGGGTAAAACCCATTGGGAGCAATTGGATCTTTAAAAAGAAATTTGGTGTAGATGGAAAAGTGGAGACTTTCAAAGCTAGATTTGTTGCAAAGGGTTTTCGTCAACGACCGGGTGTGGATTATGACAAAACCTTTTCTCCAGTGGCTATGCTTAAGTCCATCCGGATCTTACTTGCCATTGCAGCATACCATGACTACGAAATCTGGCAAATGGATGTTAAGACCGCCTTTCTAAATGGTGATTTAGATGAGTGCATGTACATGACTCAGCCAGAGGGCTTCGTAGATAGTGGGAGCAGCAGAAAGGTGTGCAAGCTGCTTAAATCCATCTACGGGTTAAAGCAGGCATTGCGGAGTTGGAACATCTGTTTTGATGTTGTAGTCAAAGAGTTTGACTTCATCAAAAACGTAGATGAACCTTGTATTTATAAGAAGGTTGCAGAGAGTAAGGTTGTCTTCCTCGTATTGTACATGGATAACATACTCTTGATAGGAAATGAAGTTCCTATGCTGCACTCGATCAAGCTCTTCTTATCGCATAGATTCTCAATGAAAGATCTAGGTGATGCCTCCTGCATTTTGGGAATTAAGATCTATAGAGATAGATCTAAACGGATACTGGGATTGTCCCAATCCAGGTATATTGACATCATACTAAAGAGGTTTAGTATGGAAGAATCCAAGCGTGGTAACCAACCCACAATCTCTGGACTCACTCTCTCCAAAAAGATGTCTCCTAAGACTGATTTGGAGAGAGCTCGCTGTAGGGTTGCTAGGCACGCGCACAAGGGTCTACGAGGCATCAACCATGCCCGATTTAAAATTTAGCCGTGCCGAACAACCCGAATACGGAACTTTAAACTAGAGATTAGGCGAAAACAAGCATGCTAAACACTTGAACACTAAGTGAGAGGGATTACAACCTTTATAGATCCGGTCCTTCACTTCATATGCTCCGTGTTGTGGTCCCTTCGCTGCGATCATCGGGATCCGGACTCTCGAGAGGTTCCACAAAGAGAAAGACGCAACCTTTGCTTCCGATCTTCGATACTAAGATGATCTACCTTGAAGTTTCTTTAACACAAGCTAACACTCATAAAATGATGTGAACACCCTCATCTAAATGGCAAGGGAAGATGAGGATGATGAAGTAGGATTTTTGCTCTCTTTATTTATCTTTTTCTCATATTTATTCATCACCTTTGAAAAATCAAGCAAGGTTTTTCATGAAAGAATGAAGGAAGAAGAAGATGAACATAATAATAATCCTTTTGTGATGAATAGGAAAAGGAGATAATGATCAATTATGCAACCATGGTTCACTTAACCATTGTAGAGATTTGACTAAGGTTAAAGGTTTGGTTAGGTTAAGGAAATATCTAGCATAATATCTTAACAAAGACAAAGAAAGAAAGCTTCTAGAAACTTCTAGAAAACCTTAACCCTAATCAAACCCTAACCATGTTTAATCTCTACTAAACAAGTTGCATAAGTTATCATATCATGTTACAATATTATATATCACATATATAATATTTATCGTAACAAAATAAAATAATACAATTAACATATATCGCATATATATCAATGTATTACCCGAGTGAGAAAAAGAATCTTTTAGTGAGCTAATATTAGTTAATGTAATTTAATATATCATATATATTATTATACATTAAATTATCGAATCAACACTTGATCCGACAATCCGGCTATATCGCATATAACCGACTAATATTTATCCGTACCGATTCATCGAATCAACACTTGATCCGATGACCCGGCTGATATCAAATATCGCGAGAATATAATACGGTATCACATATCGCATTATCCTCGATCCCGCACATATCACATATGTGCCCCTACTCCATTTTGCCTGAGTCAAGAAACCTCTGTGTAGGACTCTACAGAATCGTCAATACGCCGGCAGTAGGTGATGATCATATCAAACACCCACAAGCTGCAAGCGGTCAGCTAAACGTAACAGCTACCCAGGTATTGAGCGCTCAGAAGATTAACAAGCAAGCCTATACATTCTCCTGTGAATCCAAACAGTAACACTCCCGTACAGTCCGGTCTCGTCGTCTGATATGTTGCATATCTCGCCTAGGGGTGGTAAACGTCAGACCCCAGTAGCTTGATAAGTCGTGTCGATATGAGGTCTATAACAGTTCGAGAAACTACTGATAACACTTACCAGTAAATCTCAGCAACCCTGGCCATGGATTTCCGGTTATAGCCAATCGAACACAGCACAACATCAACTCCCTATACCGGGAGAGACGAATCCCCTCCTATCGCTCATTGCCTCCATATGATTCGGGACTGTACCCAAAAGCCACCTTTTTGCACGCCCTCTTGGACGTGGTATGATGGAAATCAAAGTACAGTGGGAACCACACAAGACTCTATGACGATCTCGGGTCAACAGACTACTCTGTACCAGTGTCACCGGAGAACTGCCATCTGACGTATGGTATAATACCATCTGGGAGTTCTCGGCGAGTCCGTCCAGTGTACCCAGTCTCCACTGAGCACCCGTACACCATCCTTGATGTCAAACACCGATGGATATGGGATCATCCATCGCCCATCATATGGGTCAAGATGCGTATACGCTAGTCTACTCTGGTGCATCGATGCCCTGTCTCGATACACCCTCGACTAGGAACAATTATAGGATGTACTCGTAGACTACCGTGGCCCTACTAGTATGATCTCATCATAGTCCCAGTAGTCGAGTACATATCCTAAGGGCTTTATCAACATGTAATATAGAGACAATCAGAGTACATGTTAAGATAAAGTACAACCAGATAGCATACTATCATGTCGAGCAAGAAAGTCCTCCCTATATATGTCCAAGCATCCATTACAATATACATCGTATGTACAGTAATGGCCTCTAGGGCATACATATAACTAACAATCTCCCACTTGCACTAGGGCCATCTGTTATAGTATCGCATACCCAACAATTAGCTGCGGTTGAAGTATCTCATACTCAACCATCCCGTAAAAGTCTCTACTAGGAAAAAGGCCTTTGTAAGTGGATCCGCGCTGTCGTCCTCTGTGTCTGCTCTCCTAACCTCGATCTCCCTGGAGATCAACCATCTCCATGATCAGGTGATACTGCCTAAGAATTATATCTGGATTTCTGATGGGACGGTAGTTCCTTAGATGAAGCCACAACTCCATTGTCACACAATGGTAGGAACGAAGTTCATCGCATGAACTTATAAATATCCAGACTGCCTCTTTGGTAGTATCCTTGGTAACGATGTATCTTGCCTTTAATCGCCTAGTATGTCACGGTATCTAGCTTGGAACTCTTCTAACATACCGTCCCTCCTCTGAGGGTGAAGACAATGCCTTCGACTGACATTCAGTCGTCCTTATCAGCCTGGAACCTTTCCAGTGATTCTCCCCAGGATCGATTGATACCAACTCACTACAACTAGAGAGTATCCTAACATCCAATTATATCTATCTCATAGATCAAAAACCCCGGATTTAGGAGGTATCACTTTGATCCTATATGGAGAATCCTTGTGATAACCGGAGATTGACCGAGCGTAGCATAGGAAACTCCTTCCCCATCAAGAGTATGTCATCCACGTACTCTACGAGGATCACACCATACTCTCTACTATCTTTTTGTATATACAAGGTTCATCTACCATTTTGATGAAGTCAAACTCTTTGACTACCACATCAAAACAGATGTTCCAACTCCGCGATGTCTGTTTTATCATATAAAACATCTTGCACACGTTTCCGCTGCTCCCACTGTCTACGAAGCCCTCTGGCTGTGTACTTATAGACGTTCTCTTCTAAAACATCAGTTAGAAAAGCAGTCGTGACACCCAACCACCAGATATCGTAGTCATGGTATGTAGCCGTGGTAAGTAGGATCTGGATGGACTTAAGCATAGATCCTTAGAAAAGGTTTCAACATAATCCATACCTGGTCTATGATGCAAACCTTTAACAAGTCTAGCTTTGAAAGTCTCAACCTTTCCATGTACACCAAGTAATCTTCTCAAGATATACTTGCTCCTGATGGGGATTTAACCCTTCAGATAAAGCAACCAAAGTCCATACTTTGTTGGTGTATAAGGATTCCATCTCAGATCGATAAGCACCCAGCCATTCTTACAGAGTCCCACTCTTGATGGCCAGCCCGAAACTAGTTGGGTCATCATCTCAGGTGGGTGAGGAACCCTACTAGATCGGCGGAGATGCTGAGGTTCGTTGGAAACTATTGAATCCTTTGGTTCTATCAAATCATCAGCTGCAGTTTGTATAGCTGGAACATTTCCAGTTCTACATATCAGTCCTTGCCTCGAGCTTGTCCGGATTTTGCTTTTAGACATAGGCCGGACAACCCCAAATCTTAACAAGCTTAAGATATGAGCTCTTCCCTTTCCATATCACATATGAAGTGGTAGGCAACTGATTTGATTTGAACCCTATTCAATAGGTATGCAGCTTCTCAAGTGCATAACTCCCAAAAGGAAATAGGAAACTCAGCAGTACTCATCAAAGAGCACACCATATCATATAGGGTGTGATTGCTCCGCCCCGATACACCGACGTGCTGTGGTGTATACGGAGGAGTAATGCTGAGAGAGAATCTCATTCTCCTTTAGAATAGTCCAGGAATTCCGTGCTCAAGTATTCTCCTCCTTGATCTCATCAAAGGACATAATACTTATACCCGTATTTGGTTCTCTACTTCTAACTTATATTCTGTGAATATCTCAAAAGGTTCGGACTTGTGTTTCAACAGGAACATATGTCTGAATCTTGAGAGATTATCAGAGAATGTAATGAAGTACAAAGAACCGATCTTGGCATGAGTAGACAGGGGACTTTCATACATCAGCATGTATCAATCCCAAAAGTTCACTAACTCTTTCTCTGTTTCCAATAAACAGAGCTGTGGTCATCTTATCTTTGTGACATGACCGGCAAGTTTCACAAGATGTAAATTCAAACTAATTTTAAATATGCATCTATATGTAACTTAGCTAGTCGGGTCGCATTGATATGACCTAGTCTACAATACCTCAAGATGGATTCGTTCATATCTGAACTCTTCCTCTTGTGTGTGTTCTTTATACTAAGAACTGTAGTTTGATTTAGAACGACAATGCTTTTAGATAACGTACCTGAACCGATCAACTCTTGATATAGGAAATGTTCAAAACATTATCCAACAATACAAAATTATATCCTTTCTTTACTAATAAAGAGACTGATATGATTTTGTATTTCAGGTTCGGTATCTAATAACATTTGTTCAGAATCAATGTATTCTGGTAATACAGGGTGACAGTGACCAACAGACTTGGCTGCAACACTTGCACCGTTTTCTATCTCATGAAACTTATCACCCGTTCTCAATTCTCTACCTATCTGTAGCCCATGTAACAGATTACATATACGGGATCCTGATCCGGTATCACATACCCAGGACGTAAAGGATACTGAGAAACAGTTCTGTGTAATGAACACACCCGAAGATGATGCATCAACATGCACTTTCTTCGTTTGGGCGGCACGGGAAATCTGGTAATCCCCAATTTCCTGCTCTGTCTTATAACAATTATAAGTTGGAGCGGGACCAACGTTCCCCAGCTCAGTATAACAAGCGGGTTCGGTCAATATATCCGTATTATTATCTTAATTAAGGCGTGATATGGTCGCTACCTGGAGAGAGAGAGAAGAAAACACTCAGCGTATGCTCTTGCAAGATTAGATTGGTTATATAATATATCTAATCAGGATGTCTCCCACTGTTTTAATCAAATCTTCCTTCAAACCCTAAAAGGAAAGACTAGCCGGGATTAATTACGCGCTACAAGTTCGCCAATCTTTCAGCCAGGCCAGTGTCGGTACTCTGAGGGAGGTCCCCCATGCTATCGCACGAACCTAATTAAAGTAAACCTCATTTTCCCAGAGGCGTAACCCCGTTAATACCTTTCTAGACACCTACTTGATCGGCTAATTGTAATGTGTAAAACTCTCCTAGGAGTAACTCTTACTCGCAGCGGGTATTATCTAATAGAAGGTATGCAATCTCATTGCAAATTTCAACACTTGAAATTCCCAATAATATTTTGCCCCTAGCGATCTATGACCTTAACTAAGTCAACAAATCATAAATCGCAAGTCAAGTTCAACCCGTACATTTCTCGATTGAATTAAACCCACCCGTACGACCCTTAACTGAGTCAACAAAGCCGTACGAATACCCAAATCAAATCACATCTTATGTTTGAGCAGATAAACATTACTTAGCTACCGTACACTATGCCTTAACTAAGTCAACAAACATAGCACGAATACTAAATAATATCTATCTGAAATGACGGAGGGCTACGCAGGTTTTTCAGAAAACCCTGAGCGTAATGAACTTGATATCGTCGTAGAATCGAGTGATTTTAAATGGAGTGTTTTTGAGGCTTTTCTAGTTTTGCTAAAGGGGTCACTCCCGGTGAAGGGATCGTCGGCCCTTTCCTCATCGAATAAGGTGCAGGATATTTTACAAATACCACTATGCAAAGCAAGAATATAGAAGCAATCAAAAGAAAAACTGAGGGTTGTAGCATCTGCCAGTTATCGCTAAAGGAGTCACTCCCGGTGAAGGGATCTCGGTCCTTTCCTTATCGAATAAGGTGCTGGATGTTCTACAAGGAACACCACTATGCAAAGCAAGAACTGTAGCTACCAGTTTTTATAAACAAGTTTCTACAACATCTTAGGTTTCTTTTGTAGGGTTCCTAGGCACCCTAATGAGGTCTCACAAGGCATCAACCATGCCAATTTCAAAAAATCTAGGTGCCGAGAGACCCGACTACGGATCGTTTGCTAGAAAACTAGGCGAAGAAGCTAACTAGTTAACACTTAACTAAGGGATACGGATATACAACCTTTGTAGATCCGTTTGTCCACCTCCATAGCTCCATGAAGAAGTCATCTCCGCGGTACAAATCCGAAATCCGGGCTCTTGCGTCGGCTTCATCGGAGAAGAAGCGGGCTAGGTCATCGACGACGTGCCGAAGATGATCTACGTCGAGGCATCGCTAAATCAAGCTCCGACTTCACCAAGTCCAAAAACTTGTGAAGAGAACACACTCTACTACTTGGCAAGAGGTAGAGGATGAAGAAATAGGAAGTGGGTAGACTTTAGAATTGGATTTCTCACTTGTTTTCATCAATCACCATTGATGAAGTGAACTTTCTTCATGTGAAGAAGATGAAGGAGAAGAAGGAAAATAGTTATGATAAGTTCATTGAAAAAGAAAAGAAAATGAATTCTTATCATAAAATTAACCATGGTCAAGTGTAGAGACTAAACTAGGGTTAGTGGGAATGGTTAGGGTTAAGGATGAGATAAGAATGGTTGACTTTATCAAAGCTTCATGAAGCTTCAACTAAAGAACAAATAAAGCCACCATTCTTTTCTCTTTTCCATTTATTTTCCAAAATGTATAAACAAATAAATAAATGAATAAATAAGTAATGGAAAATAAAACCCTAACCACTCTCACAACCATGGTTTAATCTTCACACAAAACACAAGTTAGCATGCATCATCAAACATGATACATACAAGTGCACAAAAATATATCACATATACAATGTGCACAATCCAAGTGAGAAAATCCGTTTAAAGTGAACCAATACTAGTTAGTGCAAAGTAACATATCAAATATATAATTATGCATTAAATCATTAAATCAACACTTGATTCAATGATCCGGTCATGTCGCACACAACCGACTAGTATTCAATGTATCGGCTTATCGAATCAACGCTTGAATCGATAACTAGGTTATATCGCATACAACCTTTCCGATACATTCATCGCGAGAATGTAATACGGTATCACATACACGTATTATTCTCGGTCCCGCACATATCTCATATGCGCTCCTATTTCGTTTCGCTTGAACCAGGAAACCTCTGTGTAGGACTCTAAAGACTCGTCAATACGCCGGCAGCAGGTGATGATCATATCAAACACCCACAAGCCGCAAGCGGTCTGCTAAACGTAATGGCCACCCGGGTATTGAGCGATCTGAAGATCGACGAGCAAGCCCACTCACACTCCAGTGAATCCAACCAGTAACACTACCGTACAGTCCGGTCTGATCGTCTGATATGTCGTATATCTTGCCTAGGGGTGGTAAACGTCAGACCCCAATAGCTCGATAAGTCGTGTCGGTATGAGGCTCATAACGGGTCGAGAAACTACTGGTAACACTTACCAGCAATTCTCTGAGCAGCCCTGGCCAGGGACTTCCTGTTATAGCCAATCGAACGCAGCGCAACATCAACCCCCTATACCGGGAGAGACGAATCCCCTCCTATCGCTCATTGCCTCCATGTGACTCGGGACTGTACCTAAAAACCACCGTTTTGCACGCCCTCTTGGACGTGGTAAGATGGAAATCAAAGCACAGTGGGAACCACACAAGACTCTATGACGATCTCGGGTCAACAGACTACTCTGTACCAGTGTCACCAGAGAACTGCCATCTGACGTGAGGTATAATACCATCTGGGAGTTCTCGGTGAGTCCGTCCAATGTACCCGGTCTCTACTGAGCACCCGTATATCATCCCTAATGTCAAACACCAATGGATATGGGATCATCCATCGCCCATCTGTATGGGTCGAGAAGGTATACGCTAGTCTACTCTGGTATATCGATGCCCCGTCTCGATACACCCACGACTAGGGACTTTGAAGGATGTACTTATGGACTACCATATCCCCACTAGTATGATCCGCATCATAGTCCAGGTAGTCAAGTACAGATCCTAAGGGCTTTACCAACATGTAACAGAGAGACAATCAGTATACACGTTAAGGTAAAGTTCAACCAGATAGCATACTATCATGTCGAGCAAGAAAGTCCTCCCTATATATGTCCCAGCATCCACTACAATATACATCCTATGTATAGTAATGGCCTCTAGGGCATACATATAACTAACAATCTCCCAATTGCACTAGGGCCATCTGATAGCAGTGGTTGTAGTATCTCATACTCAACCATCCCATAAAAGTCTCTCTCTGGGAACAGGCCTTTGTGAGTGGATCCGCTGTGTTGTCCTCTGAGTCTACTCTCCTAACCTCGATCCCCTGGAGATCAACCATCTCCATGATCAGGTGATACTGCCTTAGAATATGTCTGGATCACTGATGGGACAAACGTTCCTTGGCATAAGCCACAACCCCATTGTCACACAATGGGAGGAACTAAGTTCATCTCATGAACCAATATACACCAAGACAGCCACTTTGGTAGCATCTTAAGTAGCGATGTATCCAGCCTTTTTCGTCTAGTATGCCACGGTATCTAGCTTGGAACTCTTCCAACATACCGTCCCTTTACTGAGGGTAAAGACAATGCCTGCGACTGACATTCAGTCGTCTTTATCACCCTGGAACCCTTCCAGTGATTCTCCCCAGGATCAATTGATACTATCTCACTACAACTAGTGAGAATCCCAACATCCATTTAGATCTATCTCATAGATCCAAAATCCAGGATTTAGGAGGTATCACTTTGATCCTATATGGAGAATCATTGTGATAATCGGAGATTGATCGAGCGTAGCATAGGAAACTCCTTCCCTATCATGAGTATGTCATCCACGTACTCTACGAGGATCGTCACCATACTCCCTACTACCTTTTTGTTTATACAAGGTTCATCTACCATTTTGATGATGTCAAACTCTTTGACTAATCCATCAAAACAGATGTTCCAACTCCGCGATGCCTGCTTTATCATATAAAACATCTTGCACACGTTTCCGCTGCTCCCACTGTCTACGAAGCCCTCTGGCTGTGTACTTATAGACGCTCTCTTCTAAATCATCATTTAGAAAAGCAGTCAAGACACCCAACCACCAGATATCGCAGTCATGGTATGTAGCCGTGATAAGTAGGATCTGGATGGACTTAAGCATAGCTACTTGAAAAGGTTTCATCATTATCCAAACCTGGTCAATGATGCAAACTTTTAACAAGTCTAGCTTTGAAAGTCTCAACTTTTCGATGTACACCAAGTAATCTTCTCAAGATATACTTGCTCCTGATGGGGATTTAACCCTTCAGATATAGCAACTAAAGTCCATACTTTGTTGGTGTATAAGGATTCCATCTCAGATCACTAAGCATCCAGCCATTCTTACAGAGTCTTACTCCTGATGGCCAGCTCGAAACTAGTTGGGTCATCATCTCATGATGTAATCCTCGCTCCCACTGTCATAGAGAAACCAAAGTATCTCTCAGGTGGGTGAGGAACCCTACTAGATCGGCGGAGAGGCTGAGGTTCGTTGGAATCTACTGAATCCTTTGGTTCTTTCAAATCATCTGCTGTAGTTTGTATAGCTGGAACCTTTCCAGTTCTACATAACTTACATTGCCTTGAGCTTGTCCGGATTTTGCTTTTAGAGATAGGCCGGACAACCCAAATCTTAACTAGCTTAAGACATGGGCTCTTCCCATTCCATATCACATATGAAGTGGTAAGCAACTGATTTGATTTGAACCTTATTCAATAGGTATGCAGCTTCTCAAGTGCATAACTCCCAAAAGGAAATAGGTAACTCAGTAATACTCATCATAGAGCACACCATATCATATAGGGTGTGATTGCTCCGCCCCGATATACCATCATGCTATGGTGTATTCGGAGGAGTAATGCTGAGAGAGAATCTCATTCTCCTTTAGAATAGTCCAGGATTTCTGTGCACAAGTATTATCCTCCCTGATCTCATCATAGGACATAATACTTATACCCGTATATCTGGTTCTCTACTTCTAACTTATATTCTGTGAATATCTCAAAAGGTTCGGACTTGTGTTTCAACAGGAACATAGGTCTGAAACTCGAAAGATTATCAGAGAATGTAATGAAGTATAAAGAACCAGTCCTGGCATGTGTAGACAGGGGACCTACATACATCAACATGTATTATCCCAAGAGTTTACTAACTCTTTCTCTGTTTCCAGTAAATGGAGCTATGGTCATCTTATCTTTGTGACATGACTGGCAAGTTTCACAAGATGTAAATTCAAACTAATTTAAATATGCATCTTTATGAAACTCTAGCTAGTCGGGTCACATTGATCTGACCTAGTCTACAATACCTTAAGAAGGATCCGTTTATTTCTGAACTCTTCCTCTTATGTGTGTTCCATATACTAAGAACTGTAGTTTGATTTAGAACATCAATGGTTTTAGATAATGCGCCTGAACCGATCAACTTTTGATATAGGAAATGTTCAAAACATTATCCAACAATACAAAATTTTACCGTTTCTTTACTGATAAAGAGACAGATATGATTTTGTATATCAGGTTCGGTATCTAATAACATTCGTTCAGAATCAATGTATTGTAATACAGGGTGACAGTGACCAACAGACTTGGCTGCAACTCTTGTCCCGTTTTCTGCCTCATGAAACTTATCACCCGTTCTCAGTTCTCTACCTTTCTGTAGCCCTATGTAACAGATTACATATCTGGGATCCTGATCTGGTATCATATACCCAGGACGTAAAGGACATTGAGAAACAGTTCTGTATAATGAACACACCCGAAGATGATGCATCAGCATGCACTCTCTTTGTTTGGGCGGCACGGGAAATCTGGTATTCCCCAATTTCCTGCTCTGTCTTATAACAATTATAAGTTGGAGCGGGACCAACGTTCCCCAGCTCAGTATAACAAGCGGGTTCAGTCAATAATCCGTTTTATTATCTTGATTAAGGCGTGATATGGTCGCTACCTGGAGAGAGAGAGAGAAGAAAACACTCAGCGTGCGCTCTTTCAAGAATAGATTGGTTATTATTTTATCTAATCAGGATGGCTCCCACTGCTTTTTATCAAATCTTCCTTCAAACCCTAAAAGGAAAGACTAGCCGGGATTAATTACACACTACAAGTTCGCCAATCTTTCAGCCAGGCCAGTGTCGGTACTTTGAGGGAGGTCCCCCGTGCTTTCGCACGAACCTAATTAATGTAAACCTCGTTTTCCCAGAGGCGTAACCTCGTTAACACCTTTCTAGACACCTACTTGATCGGCTAATTGTAATGTGTAAAACTCTCGCAGGAGTAACACTTACTCGCAGCGGGTATCGGGATCCAACTATCTCATAGAAGGTATGCAATCTCATTGCAAATTTCAACACTTGAAATTCCCGATAATATTTTGCCCCTAGCGTCCTATGACCTTGACAGAGGTCAACAAACCATAGGCTGCTAGTCAAGTTCAACCCGTCATTTCCTGATTGAAGTAAACCCACCCGCACGACCCTTGACAGAGGTCAACAAGGTCGCACGACTACCCTAAATCAATCACATCATATGCTTATGTAGATAAGCACTAATCAGCTACCGCACACTACGCCTTGACAGAGGTCAACAAACGTAGCACGAATACTAACTAGTACTTATCTGAAATGACGGAAGGCTACGACAGGTTTTTCTGAAAACCTATTGCGTAATGAACTTGATATCGTTGTAGAATCAAATGAATTTTGAAATGGAGTGTTTTTGAGGCTTTTCTAGTTTTGCTAAAGGAGTCACTCCCGGTGAAGGGATCGTCGGTCCTTTCCTCATCGAATGAGGTGCGGGATATATCATATATATCTCTGTGCAAAGCAAAAACTCTTAAAAGCAATCAAAAAACAAACCGAGTGTGTAGCATCTGCCAGTTATTGCTAAAGGAGTCACTCCCGGTGAAGGGATCTCGGTCCTTTCCTCATCGAATAAGGTGCAGGATATATCACATATACCGCTGTGCAAAGCAAAAACTGTAGCTATCCTTTTTATTTTGAAATTCGATTCTACAACATCTTAGGTTTCTTTTATTTCATTAATCACATTAATGAAGTCCCATCATTTAAGTACCTAAACATCACAGATAAATACGACGTACACTTATGTCATCCGCATTCGCCTCGATGTCCCCTCGTGCACCGTTAGGTTAGGTAACTAACGGCAGAGTAGGGCAGGGCTAGCACGGGTGTAAAACATAAGTAACGTCTATATAATATATCATATATACTATATGCTGTATCTACAGAACATCACATGATCACATCACAGATATCGCAGCAGAAGAAACATATGAAATATTGGATATACTAGGACGTCCGTGTTTTCAATACGAGCCAGTATAAAACACGGATTCCACAGTCGCGATGAATAGCCAAACCCACACCCCTAGACCCCTACGAGAGCGGCAAGCAACCCTACCAATTCTAGAGTTAGGAGACCCGGACTCAACTCCTCGAGTTGGTCTCCCACTGGACTCTTGAACCCGGTTACTTGTGCTCCCCTCCTTGGGTCTATCCTAGTGCGGAAAAGTAAATAATATACAAACGGTGACATCTTCCGCAACCTGGAAGTGCCCCAAATAAAAGAATATTACATACAAGTTTTTACATGAATGAAAATGAAAAACACTCATCTCACATAAAAAACCCCGGCTATTCAAACACGACGATCCAATATAACATATCCAGCAACACATAACATCACATGTCATCAACGTAAGTAAATATGCGCATCCCAATTGTCGTTGACATATAGCAACGAAACCGGCGATATCACATATTACACTTACGGTCACAGAAAAGAAAGTGCAAAACTACAACAGTTGGAATCCGCAACCACCTCAGACATCACATGCCTGACCGAATGAATTCCTTAGACATCGCATGCCTAACAATTATAAACCCCGCATTTTAGTCTCATTATCGAAAACACTTTTCAATATCAAGTCGGGCAATTCAACAAGATTCCCGAAAAACTGATCGAATGCTCGTCGCAAACTTTAGTAGGCGGCTGCACCCCTGATACCGTCGACGAAGTGCACCAAGGCGGAACACCGCTACCGCGAGCACCCGAACGGATGCTTTCGGCGACGGGGTTCTCCTATAGTCACTTGGTCGGGGCTATGGAGTGAGGCTGTCTATTAAGTTTACCCGGCGAATATCCGCGTACGCTACGTGATTGCGACGGACTTTTGATCACATCAAAATTCCGTGGCAACCGATCAAGTGAGACTAAACTGCTACGTTTATAATATTCATTCCGTTATCTCATAACTTATTGTGAATTCCAATTATTGTATCCCATTCCGGATAAATAGAAAATGTTAAACTTTCCGATCGAACAATCGAACACCCAAGTTTTCCCGATACTGCTCAACACATGAAATAAGTCTAACAACATTCAGTTCGTGCCTCAGTACCGACGGTCCAGCCGTAGAAGGGTCAAGCCAACGCCTCACATGTGGCATGCCGTACTGCCCCAAACCCGAAGGTTCAAAGGGCAGTTCAAGACGGTCAGATAATCGAGTTAAGGTTTGTTGTCTTCTAGAGGGTCCATCGCGTTACTTGCACTACTTCGAACGTCGTTAAACTACGGAAAAATCCAACACTTGGAAATTTCCCGACAGGGGAAAAATTGGGTATTTATATCCGGTCGAACTTTTTAACATATTTTAAAATTTATCCGGAAAGCCAAATAGACAAAATTTGATACCCCGATCGAAACACCAAATCCCCAAAACAACTCCAGAATATTCAACACTTGAATAAATATTAAAAATACCCAGGAAAACCAGCACTGTTAAATAGGAGTTACTGTGCAAACATCACCACACAAAACGACAAACAGGCCGCGTTTCCGCCGCACGAGCCATGCTCGTGCCGCGGAAGCGCGGCGGTTTAATGGAATTAGGGTTACGAATTGCACAGTTACTCTTATATTTTCGTGCTGATATTTCTACATATTTTTAATACTGAAAAATCCCTGTTTTTAGAAAAAGTACAGAGAGCATTTTGGGTTTGGGTTTTCGGGTTCGTTCGGGTTTCAAAATCCGTCTAGACTTCGCCTAAGGCTCTAGCTAGGCTCTGATACCACTGTAGGGTTCCTAGGCACCCTAATGAGGTCTCACAAGGCATCAACCATGCCAATTTCAAAAAATCTAGATGCCGAGAGACCCGACTACGGATCGTTTGCTAGAAAACTAGGCGAAGAAGCTAACTAGTTAACACTTAACTAAGGGATACAGATATACAACCTTTGTAGATCCGTTTGTCCACCTCCATAGCTCCATGAAGAAGTCATCTCCGCTGTACAAATCCGAAATCCGGGCTCTTGCGTCGGCTTCATCGGAGAAGAAGCGGGCTAGGTCATCGACGACGTGCCGAAGATGATCTACGTCGAGGCATCGCTAAATCAAGCTCCGACTTCACCAAGTCCAAAAACTTGTGAAGAGAACACACTCTACTACTTGGCAAGAGGTAGAGGATGAAGAAATAGAAAGTGGGTAGACTTTAGAATTGGATTTCTCACTTGTTTTCATCAATCACCATTGATGAAGTGAACTTTCTTCATGTGAAGAAGATGAAGAAGAAGAAGGAAAATAGTTATGATAAGTTCATTGAAAAAGAAAAGAAAATGAATTCTTATCATAAAATTAACCATGGTCAAGTGTAGAGACTAAACTAGGGTTAGTGGGAATGGTTAGGGTTAAGGATGAGATAAGAATGGTTGACTTTATCAAAGCTTCATGAAGCTTCAACTAAAGAACAAATAAAGCCACCATTCTTTTCTCTTTTCCATTTATTTTCCAAAATGTATAAACAAATAAATAAATGAATAAATAAGTAATGGAAAATAAAACCCTAACCACTCTCACAACCATGGTTTAATCTTCACACAAAACACAAGTTAGCATGCATCATCAAACATGATACATACAAGTGCACAAAAATATATCACATATACAATGTGCACAATCCAAGTGAGAAAATCCGTTTAAAGTGAACCAATACTAGTTAGTGCAAAGTAACATATCAAATATATAATTATGCATTAAATCATTAAATCAACACTTGATTCAATGATCCGGTCATGTCGCACACAACCGACTAGTATTCAATGTATCGGCTTATCGAATCAACGCTTGAATCGATAACTAGGTTATATCGCATACAACCTTTCCGATACATTCATCGCGAGAATGTAATACGGTATCACATACACGTATTATTCTCGGTCCCGCACATATCTCATATGCACTCCTATTTCGTTTCGCTTGAGCCAGGAAACCTCTGTGTAGGACTCTAAAGACTCGTCAATACGCCGGCAACAGGTGATGATCATATCAAACACCCACAAGCCGCAAGCGGTCTGCTAAACGTAACGGCCACCCGGGTATTGAGCGATCTGAAGATCGACGAGCAAGCCCGCTCACACTCCAGTGAATCCAACCAGTAACACTACCGTACAGTCCGGTCTGATCGTCTGATATGTCGCATATCTTGCCTAGGGGTGGTAAACGTCAGACCCCAATAGCTCGATAAGTCATGTCGGTATGAGGCTCAAAACGGGTCGAGAAACTACTGGTAACACTTACCAGCAATTCTCTGAGCAGCCCTGGCCAGGGACTTCCTGTTATAGCCAATCGAACACAGCGCAACATCAACCCCCTATACAGGGAGAGACGAATCCCCTCCTATCGCTCATTGCCTCCATGTGACTCGGGACTGTACCCAAAAACCACCGTTTTGCACGCCCTCTTGGACGTGGTAAGATGGAAATCAAAGCACAGTGGGAACCACACAAGACTCTATGACGATCTCGGGTCAACAGACTACTCTGTACCAGTGTCACCAGAGAACTGCCATCTGACGTGAGGTATAATACCATCTGGGAGTTCTCGGCGAGTCCGTCCAGTGTACCCAGTCTCTACTGAGCACCCGTATATCATCCCTGATGTCAAACACCAATGGATATGGGATCATCCATCGCCCATCTGTATGGGTCGAGAAGGTATACGCTAGTCTACTCTGGTATATCGATGCCCCGTCTCGATACACCCACGACTAGGGACTTTGAAGGATGTACTTATGGACTACCATATCCCCACTAGTATGATCCGCATCATAGTCCAGGTAGTCAAGTACAGATCCTAAGGGCTTTACCAACATGTAACAGAGAGACAATCAGTATACACGTTAAGGTAAAGTTCAACCAGATAGCATACTATCATGTCGAGCAAGAAAGTCCTCCCTATATATGTCCCAGCATCCACTACAATATACATCCTATGTATAGTAATGGCCTCTAGGGCATACATATAACTAACATCTTTTATTTCATTAATCTCATTAATGAAGTCCCATTTTATTATGCTTCGCAAGCATCACATTTGAAAACGAAATCTGCAATATAACATTTATCTCATATATATAATATAAACATTCGTCTCAGGCAGTAATATGATCTCATCACAGAACATTGCAGCAGAAGAACATATATGAAATATTGGATATACTAGGACGTCCGTGTTTTCAATACGAGCCAGTATAAAACACGGATTCCACGGTCGCGATGAATAGCCAAACCCACATCCCTAGACCCCTACGAGAGCGGCAAGTAACACTGCCAATTCTAGGGTTAGGAGACCCGGTCTCGACTCCTCGAGATGGTCTCCCACTGGACCCTAGAACCCGGTTACTTGTGCTCCCCGCCTTGGGTCTACCTAATGCGGAAAAGTAAATAATATACAACGGTGACATCTTCCGCTACCTGGAAGTGCCCCAATAAAAGAATATTTACATACAAATGAATTTTACATGAATGAAAAAGAAAAACTCTCATCTCACATAAAACCCCCGGCTATTCAAACGCGACGATCCAATACAACATATCACAGCAACACATAATATCTCATATCATCAACGTAAGCAATTATGCGTATCCCGATTGTCGTTGATGTATAGCAACGAAGCCGGCAATACACCACATACTACGCTTACGGTCACAGAAAAGAAAGTGTAAAACTACAACAGTTGGAATCCACAACCTCCTTAGACATCGCATGCCTAACCAAATGAATTCCTTAGACATCACATGCCTAACAATTATAAACCCCGCATTTTAGTCTCATTATCGAAAACTCTTTTCAATGTCAAGTCGGGCAATTCAACAGGATTCCCGACGTCCTGATCGAATGCTCGTCGCAAACTTTAGTAGACGGCCGCACCCCTGGATACCGTCGACGAAGTGCACTAAGGCGGAACACCGCTGCCGCGAGCACCCGAACGGATGCTTTCGGCGACGGGGTTCTCCTACAGTCACTTGGTCGGGGCAATGGGGCATAGCTGTCTATTAAGTTTACCCGGCGAGTATCCGCATACGCTACGTGATTGCGACGGACTTTTGATCACATCAAAATTCCGTGGCAACCGATCATCTGAGACTAAACTGCTATGTTTATAATATTCAAATTAGTTATCTCATAACTTCCTGTGGATTCCAAATATTGTATCACATTCCAGATAAATAGAAAAAATTAAACTTTCCGATCGAATCATCAAACACCCAAGATTTCCCCAAAATATCTCAACACTTGAAAACAGTTTTAAAACATCCATTACATGCCACAGTAGCAATGGTCCAGCCGTAGAAGGGTCAAGCCAACGCCTTACATGTGGCACGCCGTACTGCCCCAAACCCTAAGGTTCAAAAGGCAGTTCAAGACGGTCACATAATCGAGTTAAGGTTTGTTGTCTTCCAGAGGGTCCACCGAGTTACTTGCACGACTTAGAACATTCTTAAACACGAGAAAAAATCCAACTTTTGAAAAATTTTCCGACAGGGGAAAAAGTGAGTTATTGATATCCGTTCGAACTTTTTAACAGTTTCTAAAAATTATCCGGAAAACACACATAGACAAAATCTGATAATCCGATCGAATCATCGAATCCCTAAACAACCCCAGAAAACTCAACAGGAGAATAAATATTAAAAATTCCCAGAAAATCCAGCATATTAAAATAGGAGTTACTGTGCAAACAGGAGATGCTGACGTCATCATTTCGCCGCGGAACCGCCGCAGAAGGCATGCTTCTGCCGCGGTTCCGCCGCGATTTTTACTGTTCATCAAAAAAATTTTGAACCGTAATTCTTATAATTCCCTGCTGAATTTTTTAAGCATTTTTAATGTGGAAAAATCCCAGTTTTTAGAAAAAGTCCAGAGAGGGGGTTTTATCGGGGTTTCGGGTTTCGATCGGACTTTAAATTTCGTCTAGACTTCGCCTAAAGCTCTAGCTTGTCTCTGATACCACTGTAGGGTTGCTAAGCACGCGCACAAGGGTCTACGAGGCATCAACCATGCCCGATTTAAAATTTAGCCGTGCCGAACAACCCGAATACGGAACTTTAAACTAGAGATTAGGCGAAAACAAGCATGCTAAACACTTTAACACTAAGTGAGAGGGATTACAACCTTTGTAGATCCGGTCCTTCACTTCATATGCTCCGTGTTGTGGTCCCTTCGCTGCGATCATCGGGATCCGGACTCTCGAGAGGTTCCACGAAGAGAAAGACGCAACCTTTGCTTCCGATCTTCGATACTAAGATGATCTACCTTGAAGTTTCTTTAACACAAGCTAACACTCATAAAATGATGTGAACACCCTCATCTAAATGGCAAGGGAAGATGAGGATGATGAAGTAGGATTTTTGCTCTCCTTATTTATCTTTTTCTCTTATTTATTCATCACCTTTGAAAAATCAAGCAAGGTTTTTCATGTAAGAATGAAGGAAGAAGAAAATGAACATAATAATAATCCTTTTGTGATGAATAGGAAAAGGAGATAATGATCAATTATGCAACCATGGTTCACTTAACCATTGTAGAGATTTGACTAAGGTTAAAGGTTTGGTTAGGTTAAGGAAATATCTAGCATAATATCTTAACAAAGACAAAGAAAGAAAGCTTCTAGAAACTTCTAGAAAACCTTAACCCTAATCAAACCCTAACCATGTTTAATCTCTACTAAACAAGTTGCATAAGTTATCATATCATGTTACAATATTATATATCACATATATAATATTTATCGTAACAAAATAAAATAATACAATTAACATATATCGCATATATATCAATGTATTACCCGAGTGAGAAAAAGAATCTTTTAGTGAGCTAATATTAGTTAATGTAATTTAATATATCATATATATTATTATACATTAAATTATCGAATCAACACTTGATCCGACAATCCGGCTATATCGCATATAACCGACTAATATTTATCCGTACCGATTCATCGAATCAACACTTGATCCGATGACCCGGCTGATATCAAATATCGCGAGAATATAATACGGTATCACATATCGCATTATCCTCGGTCCCGCACATATCACATATGTGCCCCTACTCCGTTTTGCCTGAGTCAAGAAACCTCTGTGTAGGACTCTACAGAATCGTCAATACGCCGGCAGTAGGTGATGATCATATCAAACACCCACAAGCTGCAAGCGGTCAGCTAAACGTAACAGCTACCCAGGTATTGAGCGCTCAGAAGATCAACAAGCAAGCCTATACATTCTCCTGTGAATCCAAACAGTAACACTCCCGTACAGTCCGGTCTCGTCGTCTGATATGTTGCATATCTCGCCTAGGGGTGGTAAACGTCAGACCCCAGTAGCTTGATAAGTCGTGTCGATATGAGGTCTATAACAGTTCGAGAAACTACTGATAACACTTACCAGTAAATCTCAGCAACCCTGGCCAGGGATTTTCGGTTATAGCCAATCGAACACAGCACAACATCAACTCCCTATACCGGGAGAGACGAATCCCCTCCTATCGCTCATTGCCTCCATATGATTCGGGACTGTACCCAAAAGCCACCTTTTTGCACGCCCTCTTGGACGTGGTATGATGGAAATCAAAGCACAGTGGGAACCACACAAGACTCTATGACGATCTCGGGTCAACAGACTACTCTGTACCAGTGTCACCGGAGAACTGCCATCTGACGTATGGTATAATACCATCTGGGAGTTCTCGGCGAGTCCGTCCAGTGTACCCAGTCTCCACTGAGCACCCGTACACCATCCTTGATGTCAAACACCGATGGATATGGGATCATCCATCGCCCATCATATGGGTCAAGATGCGTATACGCTAGTCTACTCTGTTGCATCGATGCCCTGTCTCGATACACCCTCGACTAGGAACAATTATAGGATGTACTCGTCGACTACCGTGGCCCCACTAGTATGATCTCATCATATCCCAGTAGTCGAGTACATATCCTAAGGGCTTTATCAACATGTAATATAGAGACAATCAGAGTACATGTTAAGATAAAGTACAACCAGATAGCATACTATCATGTCGAGCAAGAAAGTCCTCCCTATATATGTCCAAGCATCCATTACAATATACATCGTATGTACAGTAATGGCCTCTAGGGCATACATATAACTAACACTCGCATGCAAGAGATACCCTAAGCTTCGGCAGTAGGCTATATCATGTATGCGATGTATGTACCAGACCCGATATAGCATACTCACTAAGTGTAGTGAGTAGGTATCAAGCAGATTCAGGAGAGAATCACTGGACAGCTGTGAAGAACATTCTCAAGTATTTGAGAAGGACTAAAGAGATGTTCTTGGTGTATGGTAACGGTGAACTCCAGGTGGAGTCCTTTACCGATTCAAGCTTCCAAAGTGATAAGGACGACTCTAAGTCGCACTCGGGATTTGTCTTTACCCTAAATGGAGGGACGGTTTGATGGAAGAGTTCCAAGCAAGAAACCGTAGCAGACTCGACGATGGAGGCTGAATACATCACTGCCAACGATGCTGCCAAAGAGGCTGTCTGGATGAAGAAGTTCATCACTGAACTTGGTGTGGTTCCATCCATTAAGCATCCAATACCTTTGTATTGTGATAACAATGGAGCTGTGTCTTTGGCCAAGGAACCCAGGTCCCATCAGAAATCCAGACATATTCTGAGGCGGTATCACCTGATCCGGGAGATAGTTGATTACCGCGAGATCGAGGTCAGGAGAGTTGACACGAAGGACAATACTGTGGATCTACCCACGAAGGCCATTCCCCAGATACAATTTGAGAGACTCTTCGGGATGTTGGGTATGAGATACTACAACAGCTGGCCTTAGTGCAAGTAAGAGATTGTTAGTTGTATATATGCCCTAGAGGCCATTGTTGTACATATGATGTATATTATAGTGGATGCTTGGATATATATAGTGAGGTCTTTCTTGCTCGATATGATAGTATGCTATCTGGTTTCACTTTATCTTAACATGTTGACTTGTATTGGTTTAATGTCTTGCTCTCGCATGTTGATAAAGCCCTTAGGATATGTACTTGACTACTGGGACTATGATGAGATCATACTAGTGGGGTCAGGGTAGTCAACGAGTACATCCTATAACTGTTCCTAGTCGAGAGAGTATCGAGATAGGGCATCGATACTCCAGAGTAGACTAGCGTAAACGCATCTTGACCCATATGATGGGCGATGGATGATCCCATATCCATCGGTGTTTGACATCAAAGATGGTATACGGGTTCTCAGTGGGGACTGGGTACACTGAACGGACTCGTCGAGAACTCCTACATGGTATTATACCTATCGTCAGACAGCAGTTCTCCGGTGACACTGGTACATGTTAGTCTGTAGACCTGAGAACGTCATAGAGTCTTGTGTGATTCCCACTGTGCTTTGATTTCCACCTTAGCACGTCCAAGAAGGTGTGCAAAACGGTGGCTTTTGGGTACAGTCCCGAATCGCATGGAGGGAATGAGCGATAGGAGGGGTTTCGTCTCTCCCGGTATAGGGAGTTGATGTTGTGCTATGTTCGATTGGCTATAACTGGAAGTCCCTGGTCAGGGCTGATATGGAGTGCTACTGGTAAGAGTTATCAGTAGTTTCTCGACTTGTTACGATCCTCACATCGACACGACTTATCGGTTACTGGGGTCTGACGTTTACCACCCCTAGACTTGATATGCGACATATGAGACGAAGAGACCGGACCGTACAAAAGTGTTACTGATTGGATTCACGGGAGAATGTACAGGCTTGCTTGTTGATCTTCTGATCGCTCAATACCTGGGTGGCTGTTACGTTTAGCTGACCGCTTGCAGCTTGTGGGTGTTTGATATGATCATCACCTACTGCCGGCTTATTGACGATTCTTTAGAGTCCTACACAGAGGTTTCCTGGCTCAGGCAAAACAGAGTAGGAGCACATATGTGATATGTGCGGGACAGAGGATAATACGATATGAGATACCGTATTTTATTCTCGCGATATGAGATATTGGCCGGGTATATGTGATATAGCTGGGTCATCGGATCAAGTATTGATTCGATGAATTGCTACATATTATATTAGTCGGTTATATGCTATATAGCTGGATTGTCAGATCAAGTGTTGATTCGATAATTTAATGTATAATTATATATGTTATATATTACATTACGTCAACTAATATAAGCTCGCTTTATTGATTCATTTTCTCACTGGATAATACATTGATATATATACGATATATGTTAATTGTATTATTTTCTTTTGTTACAAAATATATTGTAAATGTGATATATAATATTCTAACATGTTAGGGTTACAAATGCAACATGGTTTTAGAGTTTAAACCTAGTTAGGATTTGGATTAGGGTTAAGGTTTGGATGAGCTTTCATGAAGCTTCATGAAGCTTTGACTTTTGTCATCTAGCTTTGATATTTTGTGTAGATATTTGTTAACCCAACCAAAACCCTTAACATATGGTTTATTCTCTACAAGGTTAAGCCTTTCATTTTTAACCCATGGTTGCAATTGTAACCACAACAATAATTCATTATTCATCACAAAAGGTTTTCTTCTTCTTGCTCTTGAAAAAAGTTTGACTAGCTTTTTGTGTGTGATGATTCTAAGTGAGAAATTGAAAACAAAAAAGAGCAAAATTCCTATTTCATAATTCTCATCTATTCTAGCCACATAGATTAGGGTGTTCACTTCTCTAATAAGTTCATTAGTGAAGTGTAAACTTGGGTTAGAGATTCTTCAAGGTAGATCATCTTAGATCAAGAAGATTTCAAGCAAGATGCATCATTCATCTCTTAGAGCCTCACGAGAGTCGGAGTTCTTGATGATCGCTGCGAAGGGACCTCAACACGGAGCTTATGAAGCAAAGGAACGGACTACAAAGATTGTAATCCTAATCTCTTTAGTTCTTTATATGTGATACAAACTTGTTACCCTAGAATTTCTAGTAAAGATTCATGGTTTGCTTGCTTTGCACCTCTCTAAATTTTAAAGTGGCATGAGTGATGCTACCAAACTCTAGACTAGATGCAAGGGAAGCCCAACAAATATATATTAATATCCGAGCCTGATCCCAGAAGAGGGCAAATGAGCGCCGGTGCTTATCGCCCTACTCAACGTGAAGTGGTTACTTCTTCACGAGGCGGCTCCCATCCCCCTATACTGGCCTAACCTTTCGGCATAATCGCCGGTATAGCGATAATCGGGGGTAAAGAAAAGGGGGAATGCTGCCTCCCCCTAACTCTGTCAGGCCTTAGCCTATGGGACTGATTCGGGCCTCAAGTCCCCCGCTCGGGATGCGGCTGCCCTGCATCTACAAGAAATATCAAGACAATCAATATTAAGACAAAGCGGTATTAAGAAATCTAAGGTTTAACGAAAATTGAAGTGCGATATATACCTCCGGCGACAACAGCATGAGCCTGGGCCCGGGCAGCAGCACGAGCGGGACGATAGTTCCTCCGGTGAGGAACAGCCGGTGACCCGGATGTGGACGCACCCCCTCCAACTAGAAAATAAACATTGACGATAAAATTACATAAAGTTCATGTTCATTCTTAGAGGATATGTAAAATGAATAATATTTTATATTTATTCATACTAACCTGCAGACTGAGCAGAGGGTACGGAAGTGGCGGGAATAGCCCCGCGCCAGATGTAGACATACCTCCTATAATTAGACAAATAAAAATAAATTATATAAGTAATTGCAAAAAGAATGTGTAGATCAATAATATAACATTCTAAATCAATATGCATGCATTATAGGATATATAAACATACCCGCAGGTGCGGTGGTGGCCTCTGCCCGAGATGTGGAGGCACTACCTACAGCTAGACAATAAAAAAATGATTATCTAAGTAAGAGCAAAAAGAATATGTATATATTTATGTTATAACATTCTAAATCAATATGCATGAACTATAGGACATATAAACATACCTGGAGGTGCGGGAGTGGCCTTTACCTCTGATGTGGACGTAGCACCAACAGCTAGACAATCAACATTGACTATATAAGCAATTTTGAAAAAAAAAATTGCGTGTATATCTATAATATTACATTCAGAATGAATATGCGTGCAATATACCTTGAGGTGTGGCAAAGTACACACAGAAGGAGTCATCTGAAGGGGTCTCCAATCGGGGTGCAAGACCGGCCCTTTGAAGCTCCCTGCGCAGCTCTCCGGGCTGCAGAACCGCTCTGCCGCGGCTAGTGCTCCTTCCGCCCCTCGCTACTCCGGTCGTCGTCATCAAATCTAGACAAGAGTACAATTATTTCATATGCATGCTATATATGTATAGATCGTGAAAATGTGAAGTAATAATATAACATTACCGATAACCTTTTTCGTTTCGTGAACGCATTAGACATATATACTTGGATTTCATCATCGATTTCATTTCTAACCCACGTAATTTCACGATCAGCCGAATACAACCCGACTTTTGAAACAGACGGTCGGAGCACTCTATGTCTTCTCTCTTCTTCGTCCTCATTGCTGTCCTCCATACAATCCTCGAATTCTAGGACATCGTAAACATCTCTGGGTTTCCAACAGCATACGACACTCCATCCCGGATACTTCAAGCACTGTGAGTAGTATATTTGAAACACTTAGTCCAGAAAGTAAATGGATCGTCCTGACCGTAAAATCGAAATGTGTTCACACTAGTCAATCCATATTCATCTTTCCAAGTCCCAAGATTGTTTCTCCATTTATCCGTATCGGTTCGTGTATCATACCAAGTACATTGAAAAATATAAAATGGTTCTGATCGTCCGGGATATTGGATGCCAAGTATGCAATTTAAGTATCCATAATAAATCACACCATCTGATCCTACCGTCGCAATCCTACTATTCTGAGTGGTTCGAGATATTTCTATGTCCTTAATTTCAAATTTGTATCCAAGGACACCGAATCCTTTATAATTTGCAACCTTCATACTAGGAAACTGATCTAAACATCTTGAATCACTCTCTAATGATGCAGACAAGTTTGGATCGTGGATTTGACAAAACAAATTTTAGGACAAATACATAACGATATATGTTTAGATTAAGACTGGTAGAAATAACATATTATTCCAACTTACATGATCTACAACCCAATCGCAAAAATTATTCTGATGATATTTTTCCAATCGTTCATCATTCCAATCAGGATGCCCCTCTGTACCTCGTTAAAATGATTTCAGTTCTTATCAATAAATTATGACATTATTATTATATCGTTTCATACACACACAAACACAATTATAAAAATTATTCCAAAAAAATTTACTCTCTAATTTCTTCAAGACATGCGCTATTGATGAGAATAAACCGATATATCTTGTTAATAAACATAGTGTCTACTCTCTTATAATCAGTTTTACCAAATGGCCCGTCCTGAATTCTCCAAGGCCGGTTAAGCTTCGTCTCAATTTTCTCGTCCAGATAGCGGGAACAAAATGTGGTTACTTCATCTAAAAGATAACCTTGAATGATAGAACCATCTGATCGATTTCTATTTCGTATATACTTTTTTAGAGTGTATAGGTACCTAAAGAAAAATATGTTAAATAAATAAATACGGGAATATAAGACAACAATAATTTTACAAATTGCGTTAAACAAAAAATTCCACGTACCTTTCGACGGGATACTCCATCAATATTGTACCGGTCCGGCAAATTTAGCCTCAGTTGCAAGATGAACCGTCAGGTGTATTATGATATTGAAGAATGACGGTGGGAAAATACGCGCAAGCTTGCAAAGTTTCAACAAAATAGAATTTTCTACATTCTCCAGCGTCACAACATCAAGGGTTTTAGCACACAATTCTCTAAAAAAGCAACAAAGGTCATTGATTACTAGACCAACCGATTCGGGAAGGGAAGTCTTGAGGGATAATAGAAGAAGGTGCTCTATAATAACATGGTGATCATGACTTTTCACCCCATTGATCTTGCCTTTCACAATTTTTATTTTCTTGCTAAATGATCCTGAGAAGCCTGTAGGAACTTTCAAATCATGTAACACCTGCAAAAATCTTTTCTTCACTGGTTGTGACATATGATACGCGGCATTGGGATGTACAAACTTGTCCGGTTTACCCGCGATCAATTTTGGATACAATTCACTTCTAATTTCCCAGTCCTGAAGATCCATCCGAGCACGGAGGTTGTCATTCGATTTTTCATCTTCATAAAAAAGCAAGTTGAGTACGTGCTCGGATACTCCCTTCTCTATGTGCATCATGTCCAAACAATGACGCACTAAATTTATTGACCAGTACGGAAGCTCGAAGAAAATGCTTAACTTATTCCAGTAGGGTGGTTTCACCTGTTTTGCAGGATCTATCCAGAAAGTCACATTTTTGTAACCATCCCAGTGAGCAGTCAAGTCCTCTCCGGACTATGAGGCTGAAGGCCCAAGAAGCTTCTGATGACTCAAAGTAAGCAGCGTCTAACCTGTAGGGATGGCCTAGTAGCAGGAAACGCCGATGACCGCAATAACAAACATTCCTGCTAAAATTCAAGAATTTCGATGTTGTATATTGATGGCAATAAGGGCATGCTTTGTGACCATGTATGGACCAACCTGATAGCATTCCATACGCAGGAAAGTCATTAATTGTCCATATTAAAGCCGCGCACAGTGTGAAGGTTGTATCTGTGTTTGCATCATAAGTCTCTACACCATCAATGAATAAAGATTTTAACTTATCAATCAGAGATCAGAGATAGACGTCGATATTGTTTTCCGGTAAGTTTGGTCCGTCGATAAGAAGAGACATCATAAAATAAGATTGATCCATAACCAACCAAGACGACAGATTATAAACTATCATTACAACGGGTGATGTGTTGTGGCTTCCAGTCATATAGTTGAATGGGCAGAAGCCATCACTAGAGAGTCCGAGCCTGACATTGCGAGGATCACTACTAAATATTCTGTGCCTCCTATCGAAATCCTTCCATACCGGTGAATCTCTTGGATGACTCATTTTTCCATCTTCCCTTGGAGAAGCAATCAAATCATTACCTCAGCTGTTTTCTTGCACCTGAATAGCCTCTGCAGTCTCTGTGTTATGAGAAAATATCGTGCTATTTTGACAGGTATATCGGGCTTCTTATCAGAATCTTTCGGCTTATACCTGCCCTCTCCGCATGTTGGACACTCTTTCAAATCTGAATTCTCTTTCCGAAACAACACGCAATTTTTGAGACATGCTTGAATCTTCTCACACTTTAGACCCAAATCAGACATCATCTTCTAGGCTCTGTACCAGCTGTCGGACACGTTATTTCCCAGGGCCATAGAATCTTTCAAGAACTTCAGAAGTATCATGAATGACTTGTTGCTCCATCCATTTAGGCACTTAATCTGGAAAAGTTGGAAAAACCATGATAGGGCGGAATACTTTGCATTCTCATAAATTGGTCTTCTAGCATCATTCATGAACTTTTCATAATTATCCGCACGCGGTCCTTGACCGGAAGGAATGTCATCTTCTGTATGAATACTATCACATAGGGCAGCCTCTGTCATAACCTCCATTTCTTCTCCTGAAAAGAAATTACCGCCTTCTTCTTCTGCCGCATTACCGTCTTCTTCTTCTCCTTCCCCGTGATATAGCCAAGTTTTATAAAGTCTAGTAAACCCATGTTAACGATATGAAGCTCTACGAATTCTACCTTCTTCCAGTACTTATTCCCACATCTATCGCACGGGCAGAGAATCTTCTCTGACACGATCTTATTATGCGCGCATGCAAATTCAATGAAAGCAGCAACTTTGTGACAAACTTAGGTTGCATACGTTGTTGCCAATCCACGTACATCCAGTCCTTAACTCTGATATACTCATGGACCATGTTAGACTGTATAACATATAAATTGTAGGTTATGATGACTATATTGAGAAATCTAAGAACGTGATGATTACTGACAAAGAAGAAAATCCGTAGATACAAGTTTGTCGTTGAAAAGAATAAATTATCGATAATCAAACTTAGATTTGAAGATATCCAAGTATGAGTTGTATTCTGTATATCTGTGTTTCAATTTATGATTTCGCATAAGTTTAGAGTTGTTAGTGTGTATGTGGTTTGTGTAGGGTTGCAAAGAATAAATCATCATTTTTTTGAAGAACTAAGTTCTTTATATAGGGTCAAACCCTAATTAACCAAAGGAATTAAATTCCCATATGTCCCTATTATTTCTTTTTAACTTAGTTCTTTTCCCCTAAGTTTTGAATTTGCAGAACAAAATCTCCCCGATGAGAATTAAATTCTCAACTTGTGGGGCGATTTGCTTCTGCAAATCTCAACCAGAGAAGAACCAAGTTCTTATAAGAAGGATTAAGTTTACGGTAAAATTGTGCGTTTACGTTATAATCAAGTATTCTACTGAAAGAAGTAGTGCACCCTAAACCCTAACCCTAATTAACCCAAGGAATTAAATTTCCATATATCCATGTTATTTCTTTTTAACTTGGTTCTTTTTCCCTAAGTTTTGAATCTGCAGAACAAAATCTCCCAGATGAGAATTAAATTCTCAACTTGTGAGGAGATTTCCTTCTGCAAATCTCAACCAGGAAGAACTAAGTTCTTATATGAAGAGTTAAGTTTACGATAAAGTTGTGCGTTTTCATTATCATCGAGTATCCTACTGAAGGAACTAGTGCACCCTAAACCCTAACCCTAATTAACCCAAGGAATTAAATTCCTATATGTCCCTATTTTTTTTTTAACTTAGTTCTTTTCCCATAAATTTTGAATCTGTAGAACAAAATCTCCCCGATAAGAATTAAATTCTCAACTTGTGCGGAGATTTTCTTCTGCAAATCTCAACCAGAGAAATAACTAAGTTCTTATATGAAAGGTTAAGTTTACGGTAAAATTGTGTGTTTACGTTATCATCGAGTATCCTACTGAAGGAACTAGTGCACCCTAAACTCTAACCCTAATTAACCCAAGGAATTAAATTCTCATATGTCCCTATTATTTCTTTTTAACTTAGTTCTTTCCCCCTAAGTTTTGAATTTGCAGAAAAAAATCTCCCCGATGAGAATTAAATTCTCAACTTGTGGGGAGATTTGCTTCTGCAAATCTCAACCAGAGGAAGAACTAAGTTCTTAGATGAAGCGTTAAGATTACGGTAAAATTGTGCGTTTACGTTATCATCGAGTATCGTACTGAAGAAATTAGTGCACCATAAAACCTAACCCTAATTAACCTAAATTATCCCTAATTAACCCAAAATTAAAACCTAATCATCATCCTAACTCAAATTATCTATAATTAACCCAAAATTAACCAAAATTGTCCTAATTAATCCAAATTAACCCTAATCATCACCCTAACCCAAATAAACCCTAATCAACCCAAATAAACCCCAATCAACACCGTAACACAAATATACTCTATTTTACTTAATTAACCCAAATTAACCCTAGTCCAAACCCTAATCCTAATCATCACCCAAACCCCAACCAAAATTAACCCTAGCCCAAACCATAACTAACCCTAATTAATCTAATTAACCCTAACTCTAACCCTAACCAACCCAAATTTACCTAATTAAACATAACTAACCCTAATCCGAACCCTACCTAATTAACCCTAAACCGAACCCTAACCCTAACCCTAACCCTAACCCTAAACCGAACACTAACCCTACATAATTAACCCTAACCCTAGACCAAACCCATTGACTGAACCCTAACTCTAAGCCCAAGTAGCTAGTAACCCTAAAATCAACAATAACACAAATAAAATCATAATTATAAGTTAAAAATTGCAATTAACTTACATTAGGCCGACAATTCTACTATCGATCAGATGGAGGAGACGGAGATTCCACTGTCGACAAGACACAGTCGACGAGATGGAGGAGCTGGAGATTCCACCGGCGACGAGAAATTCGACGATGGTGCACTAGCGACGAGGAGACGCGCGCGGGTGTAATGGCGAGGAGGCGCGTGCAGGAGATCGGTGATGAGGGAGTTGGAAAATTTTGGTACGATGAGGAAATTTCTGTTTTTATAAATAACCCATTCACTACTACAAATAAGGGTTGCCCCTACGGATTTATCCGTAGGGGCAACCCACTGCCCCTACGGATATATACGCAGGGGCGAAAAAATACCCCGTAGGTGCAAAGGCCGCAGGTGCAAGTTGAGGCCCTCAACTTGCCCCTACGGGCAAATTCTTGCCCCTACGGATTTATGTGTAGGTATTGTTGCCCCTACGGATTACGCCGTAGGGTATAAGATTTTATATTATTTACGGGTTTTTTTAATATATTACTTGTACCTACGGGCATGTCCGTAGGGGCATGTACTACCCCCTACGGATATGTGCGTAGGTACGTTTCCGTAGGGGCAAAATATCAGGATTCCTGATATTTGGCTCCTACGGATAACGCCGTAGGGGAGAGGCAGTGGCCCCTACGGCTATGTCCGTAGGGGCATTCCCAACCCCCTGGCACTGAGATCCGGGGGGAAATATCAGTTACTGCTGATATTTTGCCCCTACGGATATATCCGTAGGGGTAACATGTGTGCCTACGGATTAATCCGTAGGTACATATTGTCTGTATTTTTTTAAAAAAAATGGGCTGCTTGATTTTTTCCCGCCCTGTGCACAATAATATATACATCAATCAAATCATATATTGCAGTATTCATAATCACATCTCACGCATATATATAATATACAAAAGAAACCCAAAAACTGAATATGATATAAATACAAACCAATATCAATATCGTTTCAAAATGTAGTACAATGTGTATGATATAAATAAATACATGTTTCAAAAAATAAGAACCAAAAATCTACCCTAGCTCGGTCCAGCTCCACCTCTGAATAACGATAGAATAACGCGCGCCTGCTCCTCGGTCAATAAACTCTGCAATTCATCGCGAGCGGGAGTCTGAGCGGCATGTGGAGCCGGCGATGTGGTCTGCGCAGCCGCCGTCGAGGTAGTCACTTGCGGAGCCGCGGCTGCGAGAGTCTGAGTGGGCGGTGGAGCTACAGGAGCTGTCTGCGGAACCGCAGCCGATGTAGTGGCTTGCGGAGCCGCAGCCGAAGGAGATGGATGTGGAGGCTCGGCCGATCTACCATGTCGCGTCTAGACATAACGTGTGTAAGAAGCATGTAAGAACTGTGTATTATTCGAATTCGTATCATTATTAAGTTATTTCGAAACCCTGTTTGGATATCTAGTTTGGAAAAGCGTTGTTTATTTTAATTACATATGTATGTATGATTAATCAAACTTAAGTCTAAAACCAAATAAGCTCAAGCTACGTACTAATTATGGATATGTTGATATGTATATAATATGAAATGATATTTTACCATAAAGTAGTATACATACCAGCATCTCCTTCAACTCCTGAACGCTGGCCCTCAAGCTATCCAGTTCCTGATGGACATGCCGGTCACTGGAGACGGAGGAAGCAACAGCCGGGGTGGAGTCCAACCTCATATGGGCCCTACTAGGGCCCAATCCCCGGCCTCTCTCCCAACCTCCGTGGTGCCCTCCGTGTGCGGCGTCCAGAACTGGGGTCAGCAGCCTCGGATCGTTCTGTCCGGTAAAATCGATCCCCGAGGCCTGGGCCTGCTCAACCACCCGCTCCTACACCCACATTAAGCAGTAAAGTATACGTATAAAATTTAAACTTGAACCTTCCAAAACTAAAATTTCAAATTTGGGTAGAAAAAATATTAACACTTACGCAGTACTCCTGGGTAGCGACGTCGGGATATCGAAGCTCGCCCGTGGCGGGATCTGTCGAGGTGCCGTGGACGGCAAGATATGCGGACAGCACGCTCGGTGTACCACCTGACGCCACGGTCCGAGATATCTGCAATATTAGAAAGTAACTCTTAATATTAAAATATTATAGAATAACTCTTAATATTGCAGAATATTAGAGAATAACTCTTAATTTACCGATAACTCCATGACTCGAGTAATGTTCCTCGAGCCACCTGTGTAAGTGGGGCGACCCCTCTTCGCCGACTTCCTGTTCTCCGTATTCTGAGCGGCCTGTTTCTGCACAACGCATTAACATTTAGTTTTCTAATTAAGAAACACAAAGAAATAAATTATATCATAAATAATGAATTAAATTTAAAATACATACCTGTTTGCGTTGGGAGTCGAAATAAGCGCACAATAGAGGCCATGTCTCTACGTCGACTCTCGCAAACGCCGGAGTAGATAGGAGGGCCGCTCTCTCTGCCTCGAGGGTCGCCATCCACAGGGGGTAGCAGTCGGCCTTCAGCTCATTCCTGTTGTATCGGACCTTGGCCTGCATGTTCTTCATCAGGCCATTGTACAGAGCATGAAGGTCGAGCACCCTCTCCGGGTGATCAGGGTCGGCTACAGGCTGAAAATCGTAATCCAACTGAAAATACAAAAAAAAACATTGTTATTAGATTGGAAGTGTTAAAAATAAATATATTGGATAGATCAAATGAAAATATATATTAATACATACCCGAGCCTGATCAAAGAAGAGGGCGAATGAGCGCTGGTGCTGCTCGCCCCACTCAACGTGAAGTGGATAGTTCTTCACGATCCGGCTCTCGTCCCCCAAATACCGGCCGAACCTCTCGGCATGAGGACCGGTATAGCGATAGTCAAGGGTAAAAAATAGGGGGAATGCTGCCTCCCCCCTAGCTCTATCAGGCCTCTGCCTATGGGACTGATTCGGGCCTCGAGTCCCCCTCTGGGGATGGAGAGGCCCTGCGTCTGCACGAAATATCAAGACAATCAATAATAAGACAAAGTTGTATTAAGAAATCAAGGTTAAACAAAAATTCAAGTGTGATATATACCTACGGTGACTAGCGCACGAGCCGGGGCCCGAGCAGCAGCACGAGCGGGACGATAGTTCCTCCGGTGAGGAACAACCGGGGTCCCGGACCCGGACGCATCCCCTCCAACTATAAAATAAACATCGACGCTAAATTTCCATGAAGTTCATATTTATTCTATAGAGTATATGTAAAATGAATAAATATTTTAAATTTATTCATACTAACCTGCAGACGATGCGGAGGGTATGGAAGCGGCAGGAGTGGCCCCTGTGGAAGGTGTGGACGCACCACCTATAATTAGACAATTAAAAATAGATTATATAAGTAATTGCAAAAAGAATGTGTAGATCAATAATATAACGTTCTAAATCAATATGCATGCACTATAGGATATATAAACATACCCGCAGGTGCGGTGGTGTCACCACCTACAGCTAGACAATAATAAAAATTGCTAAGTAAGAGCAAAAGGAATGTGTGTATTTATGATATAGCATTCTAAATCAATATACATACATTATATGATATATAAACATACCTGGAGGAGCGGGGGTGGCCTCTGTCCCAGATGTGGACGCATCACCAACAACTAGACAATATAAGTAATTTTGATATAAACATGCATGAATATCTGTAATATTACATTCAAAATGGATATACGTGCAGTATACCTGGAGGTGTGGCCAAATCAACACGGAAGGAGGCATCCGAAGGGGTCTCCGATCTGGGTGCAAGACCGGCCCTCTGAAGCTCCCTACGGAGCTCTTCGGGCGGCAGAACCGCTCTGCCTCTGCCTCTGCCGCGGCTGGAGCTCCTGCCGCCCCTCGCTGCTCCCGACAACGTCATCAAATCTAGATAAATGGTTCGTGGACGCATTAGACAATCATTAAAAGTATCGACTATATATGATCTAGAGCGTAAAATGTGAAGTAATAATATAACATTACTGATAACCTTTTTCGTTTCGTAGGCGCATCATACATATCTACTTGGATTTCATCGTCGATGTCATTTCTAACCCACGTAACTTCATGATCGGTCGAAGACAACCCGTCCTTCGAAACAGACGGTCGGAGCACTTTAAGCCTTCGCTCTTCTTTGTCCTCATCGCTGTCCTCGTATTCTGGGACATCGTAGACATCTCTAGGTTTCCATCGGCATACAACACTCCACCCCGGATGCTTCAAACACTGTGAGTAGTATACTTGGAACGCTTGGTTCGGAAAGATAAACGGATCGTCCTGACCGTAAAATCGAAGTGTGTTCACACTGGTCAATCCATATTCATCTTTCCAAGTCCCAAGACTGCTTCTCTACCTGTCCGTATCGGTTCGCGGATCGTACCAAGTACACTGGAATATATAAAAGGGTTCTGATCGTCCGGGATAGTGGATGCCGAGTATACAATTTAAGTACCCATAGTAAATCACACCGTCCGATCCTACCGTCGCAATCCCACTATTCTGAGTGGTTCTAGATGTTTCTATGTCCTTAACTTCGAATTTGTATCCAAGAACACCAAATCCTTTGTAATATGCAACCTCCATACTAGGAAATTGAGCTAAACATCTTGAATCACTCTCAAATGATGCAAACAAGTTCGGATCGTGGATCTAACAAAACAAATTTTACGACAAAATACATAACGATACAAGTTTAGATTAAAACTGATAGCAATAAATTGTTATTCGAATAACTTACATGATCTGTGACCCAATCACAAAAATTATCCTGATGGTATTTTTCCAAACGTTCTTCGTTCCAATCAGGATGCCCCTCACGTACCTCGTTAAAATGAGTTCTGTTTTCGACAAGTAATTGTGACATTAATATTATGTCATTTCATACACACACAAACACAGATATAACAATTAATCCAAAAGAACTTACTCTCTAATTTGTTCAAGATATGCGCAATTAAGCAAGATAAACCGGTATATCTTGTTGATAAACATAGTGTCTACCCTCTTATACTCGGCTTTACCATATGGCCCGTCTTGAATTCTTCGTGGTCAGTTAAGCCTTGTCTCAATGTTCTCGTCCAGATAGTGGGAACAAAATATGGTTGCTTCATCAAGAAAATAAGCTTGCATGATAGAACCCTCTGGTCGATTTTTATTGCGTATATACTTCTTAAGAGTGTAGAGGTACCTAATGAGAATATGTTGAATAAATAAATACGGGCATACATGACAATAATAAATTTATAAATTGCGCGAAACAAAAAATTACACGTACCTCTCGACGGGATACATCCATCGATATTGTACTGGTCCGGCTAACTTCGCCTCAGTTGCAAGATGAACCGTCAAGTGTATTATGATATCGAAAAATAACGATGGGAAAATACGCTCAAACTTGCAAAGTATCAACGCAATAGAATTTTCTAATTTATCCAGCGTCGCAACCTCCAGTGTTTTAGCACACAACTCCCTGAAAAAACAACATAGGTCGTTGATTACTAGACCAACCGAGTCGGGGAGAGAAGTCCTGAGGGCTATTGGAAGAAGGTGCTCCACGATAACATGGTGATCATGACTTTTCAGCCCATCAATCTTGCCCTTCACAATTTTTATTTTCTTGCTGAATGATCCTGAGAAACCTGTGGGCACTTTCAAATCATGCAACACCTGCAGGAATCTTTTCTTCTCCGGTTGTGACATATGATAAGCGGCATTGTGAAGTACAAACTTGCCCGGTTTACCCGCTACCGGTCTAGGGTGCAATTCACTTCTTATTCCCCACTCTTCTAGATCCATCCGCACGTGGTCCTTGACCGGAAGGAATGTCATATTCGGTACGAATAGATTCACCTAGGGCAGCCTCTACCATATCCTCCATTTCTTCTGATGGAAATAAATTTCCGTCTCCTGCCGTATTACCGAATTCTTCTTCTTCTCCTGCCACATTATCGTGTCCTCCTTCTTCTTCTACTGCAGTACTGCATTCTTCTCCTTCCCCGTGATATTTCCAAGTTGAATAAAGTCTAGTAAACCCATGTTTTACAATATGAAGCTCTGCCAATTCTACCTTCTGCCAGTACTTATTGCCACATCTATCGCACGGACAGAGAATCTTCTCTATTATTATCTTATTATATGCTCGTGCAAATTCAAGGAAAGCAGCAACTCCTGCGACAAACTTAGGTTGCATACGTTGTTTCCAATCCACATACATCCAGTCCTTAACTCTGACATACTCATGGGCCATGTTAGACTGAATAACATATAAATTGTAGGTTATGCTGACTATATTGAGAAATATAAGAACGGGATAGTTACTGACAAAGGAGAAAATCCGTGTATATGCTTTGTGTGTGCGTTTGTCGTTGAAAAGAATAAATCATCGCACGTTATGTTAACCGATAGACGGAGACTAAATGGCGCTTTTAGTTTCATATATGAGTATCGATGGGAATATGAAGGTTTCATATTATCATATATTGGTTTTAACCCGAACATCTCGAATCGCTCTCTAATTATGCGTTTGTATGTATGTGTTCCGGCTGTCGGGGGTAGGCTTCTATCCCATTAAGAATGTATAGAGCGAACGCCCATCACTTGTGCTTTCAACCGTTTCGAGTAAATTTCAGCAGCATCTCCCCGCTGTTCTCCGAGTACACTGTAATAGAATAGATAATCATTTCAACGCTGTGAAACAACGTTGAAATGAACATCTAATCTATCTTTGTACACGGAGAACCAGCGGAAAGGTACCGACGAAATATCTCGAAACGGATGAAAACACAAGTGAATGAAGGCGTTTGCTTTATACATTCTTAACTTGTCCACACGGGACAAATATATGGGTTATCATACGATTGAATTTTCTCGTCGCGTAGACTATACGACGGTTGTTAGTATCGAGCTATACTGTCCGATATTTAACAACCTTCGTATAGTTCTAGGTCACGACGAGCATCGCACGTATGTTAACCGATAGACGGGGACTAAGTGGCGCTTTTTGTTTCATATATGAGTATCGATGGGAATATGAAGGTTTCATATTATCATCGAGTATCATATATTGGTTTTAACCCGAATATCTCGAATCGCTCTCTAATTATGTGTTTGTATGTATGTGTTCCGGCTGTCGGGGGTAGGCTTCTATCCCATTAAGAATGTATAGAGCGAACGCCCATCACTTGTGCTTTCAACCGTTTCGAGTAAATTTCGGCAACACCTCCCCGCTGTTCTCCGAGTACACTGTAATAGAATAGATAATCATTTCAAAGCTGTGAAACAACGTTGAAATGAACATCTAATCTATCTTTGTACACTGAGAACCAGCGGAAAGGTACCGACGAAATATCTCGAAACGGATGAAAACACAAGTGAATGAAGGCGTTTTCTTTATACATTCTTAACTTGTCCACACGGGACAAATCTATGGGTTACCATACGATTGAATTTTCTCGTCGCGTAGACTATACGACGGTTGTTAGTATCGAGCTATATTGTCCGATATTTAACAACTTTCGTATAGTTCTAGGTCACGACGAGCATCACACGTATGTTAACCGATAGACGGGGACTAAATGGCGCTTTTAGTTTTATTTATGAGTTTCGATGGGAATATGAAGGTTTCATATTATCATCGAGTATCATATATTGGTTTTAACCCGAACATCTCAAATCGCTCTCTAATTATGCGTTTGTTGTGTATTCTTGTTGTATGCGTGTGTTCCGGCTGTCGGGGGTAGGCTTCTATCCCATTAAGAATGTATAGAGCGAACGCGCATGCCCCTTTTACCAATCAAGAGAATACTACTAATAACTTATTGATAACATAAACAATATAATAATATTTTAGTATGTCAGGTTAAAATAATTGTATTAGCAAATACATTTTAGATAGTTATATAGGCTACAAATTTCCAGAGAGAAAAAGTGGATGGGCAAGGAGAACAGAAGTTCCACTTTATTCACTTTTTGGATGGAACGATTTTGGTAGGCGGAAATCTATCATATACCAAAAAACTTCTAACTGAAACCATCAACTTCCAATATTAGATTCATTCATAACTAACAATAAAAGGTTCTACTTCTCATTTTATTTGACTGACACCAAATAAACCTATCCCATTAAAGATATACTTCAAAGTTCCAAACACCAATTCCAATTGACTAACCCCCTTACTTAATTTGGGTCAACAACATAAGCTTATTGAATATTATCAATCACTAAAGTAATATTAAGGAGTATGATAAAGTTCAATGTCAAGACCATGCATAAATTCTCGGAAAAAATATTCAAAAAAAATGATATCACTATCACTCAAGTAATATCTAATTTTCCCACAATAATTGAAAGGTATAGAGTTGAAGGGGATTATGAAGAAAGAATGGACCCAGTCACCACCCATCAAGCAGCTTTCTCCCTACACCAATTTACTTTCTGTTTTATGAAAGACATCCTAGTGTTGTCAAATATCTTACGACATGCAAATCAATCTTACGATTCAATACAAGATACAGGAAAATTAATAAGTATCTTATGAATGTATTTGTTGGATGATTGGATCAAGTAGTTTTAGGATACAATTTCTGCATCTTACAATATAATATAATGGAATCACAAATATTCAACCCAACTAATAAATGTGTTTCAAATATATTTAGAAAGATTTTTTAGTCACATTTTGGTTGCTAGTTTTAAGATGAGAAAACGGAGTATACGTTTGAATTTCCTATGTTGGCGGGACACATAACATCACTAAATTCATCGATCCATCCATGTATTTTGTTGTCATCAATCCACCTAACCCTAACCCCTACCTAGCCCCAGCCCCAGCCCCAACCCCAGCCCCCAGCCCCCAGCCCCAGCCCAGCCCAGCCCCAGCCCCCAACCCCAGCCCAGCCCCGCCCCAACGTAACCCTAACCCTAACCCCAGCACGGCCAGCTAAACCCCAACACCAACCCTAAGGCAAACCCTAACTCCAGCCCCAGCCCCAGCAGCAGCGAACCCCAACCCTAACCCTAACCCCAACCCCGACCCCGACCCCGACCGCGACCCCTGCCGAACCTCAACTCGCGCGCGCGCAACCCCCCGACCCCAGACGTAGCACGTATGTTAATCAAAAAATTCTTTAATTTACCTCAAGATTTACTCACCTGACCGGCGGTGGCGATGAGGAGGACGACGGTGGCGACGAGGAGGACGACGGTGGCGACGAGGAGTTGTTTTCGCGCGCGATCGAGATCGAGAGAGAAAGAAATTGTGAGCGTAGGCGATCGATCTGTGCTTTAGTAATTCGATATTTAGTTGCCCCTATGGATATACCCGTAGGTCCTTTGTTTGCGGCTCCGTAGGGGCAAACACCAAATTAAGAATTAATATTTTTATTCTTGGACGTCTGGGCCCGTAGGGACAACCTTTTAGCCCTACGGATTAATCCGTAGGGCCAAGTTAAATCTGCCCCTACGGATTCCAATATCCGTAGGGGCAACCCCTATTTTACTAGTGATTGATGCCCCTACGGATTAATCCGTAGGGCCTTCTTTTGCGGTTCCGTAGGGCCAAATAAAAGATTACATTTTAGTATTTTTAAATTAATCCGTAAAGCACCGTAGGGGCAACCATATGGACCTACAGATTAATACGTAGGGACAATAAAAAGTTGCCCCTACGGATTCCTGTAACCGTAGGGGCAACCCCTTATTGTAGTAGTGTGAAATCCAAAAAATCATACGTTCAAATATCTTAAAAAGTATTAAACAGGTACTATAGACAATGCATATATAAATATGTATACAAATCAGGGTTTGGATATAAAATAATGTCAAAATATATTTTTGAGTTTTCTCCATAATTTTGGAACTTCGTAGGCTTCAAATAAGTCATCTCTCCAAACTGGGTTGGGAAACATTTTTTCTTATTATAATGCAAACTCTTTAACGGGGTCCTATTTTATTTGTCTTTTTGCGTGGATATGTTAATGAGAAAATTTTATAAAATGGTAGAAAAACTCTCAATATACATGCTCTTTACAATGCTATTTATTTCATCGTACATTTGGATTTTGGAATGGTACTTTCACTCTCTCCAAATTAAATCTCACCCTCTCTCTCTCACAAATTATAAATACATTAATACTAATCTACTAGCTAGTACGGCCATTCTCCCACATAGTTTCCCCGCGGACGATAGTTGCAAGTGATGAAGATCCTGCCATCGTCACACGTAACGCGGGCGCATCCAATACCCACTGAGTTGGCCCATACCACCTGGGTATAGTGTCCACACATCTGGTTAGAAGCACAAGTGTTGCCATTATAGTTGTATTGCTCCTCTTTCACCCACCAATTCACTGCATCAACCCCTGTGTAGTCAGCACCTTCACCCCGGAAGATGTTCTCACCAAAGGGGCCGCCTGAATGGATGAGGTTGCAGTCACCGATCCTCTGGCTCGCATAATCTTGTGCATATTCTGCAACCGTGTCATTCCAGGACACAGGCACGACGCCTACCGCAGCACGTGCTGAGTTGTGGGCATCGACATACTCTTGTGGAGAGTTCTGAGCATTAGTGGATTGAACTAATGCAAGAACCATGAAAAAGAGGAGGGCGGCTATAGCTGAGTTGTATGATCTCGTCATTCTTTTGGAAGTGATCGATTGCTTGCTTTAATTTGAAGGGATGCAGGGACTTCGTGAGTGTATTTATAGGGTGATCATGCAGTAGAAATGTTCAAATGCATTGGTTGCTTCTAATTAATTTAAGGAGTAGTTCTCTATAAATATAAGAGAAAATACAAGAATAATATAAAAGGGCAAATACATGGAACTGCTGCATGTAGGTGATCAACTTAATTGGGGAGCGAGGTCAAAACATGTTCTATGGCATGTGCAAAATTTTTTACCTTTTAAATTTATTTTATTTTTTAATTTTTTTTAGGATGGGCATGTGCATTGAATTGAAATTTATGCACTAATTGATCCCCTACTGTGACAAATTTTTGATCATATAACACATGAGGGGATTTATTTAGACTAATTCGTAAAAACTATTAGTATAAAATCAAATTGGGATAGTTTAATCAATTTTGGGATAATATAAAAACTAAAAGTATGTAAGTGCACGGCGGCGTCCCGGCCGTCAATCCGACGGCCAAATGCGGAAGCGGTGATAAACTTTAATTTTTCTTGAACTGGCAAACCGCCGCGCACTAATACCCGGATCGAACCACTAACTAGTCCTAGCTATCTACAAGAAAGGGAATAGAGATATACCGACGATCCAAGTCCTCCGGTCTTCTCGTCATCGTCCCGATCTCTTGCGGAATGTCCCGTCTCCTCCTCGTCGCCGGAAGTACACTACATCGCCTTCTTCTTTTACGGGCTCCCACCTCAATGCCGAGGCAACTCGGGCACGAAGCCGGCTACTCGACGTGCCCAAGATTCGCTGTAGAATATGTAGTGAACTATTTATCTCATTTTGGGGTTATCGGAATTGCCTTTTGGTGGAGAGATGAAACAAGAACAATGTGGAGGAACTTGGGGATTTTTCTAACATCAAGAGAGCAAAAATCCCCACTACAAAAATGGGCAACCCCTCCTCCAAGCTTGGCCGGCCATAACTAGAGGGGGAGGAGAGAATGAGAATGAGAGAGTCAAGTGTGTAACCAAAGAGGGAGCCATTCTCATATCATGCAAGAGAGAGAAAAGAAAAAACTTATCATGAAAAGAAATGATCATCAAAACAAACCCATACTCCACACACTAATCATCAACAACCATGATGCTTACAAAGTCAAGCCATCATGAAGTGATCAAGTCAAAAAGGTCAAGGTATGGTGCTCATCATGAAAACCATCATGATGCAACAAGAATGCAAAGGACCCCTCCACAACCACTTATTTGCAACAATGCAAATAAGCCCTCCTCCACCAATCTTCGGCCAATGAATGGAACAATGGAAATTGGCCGAAACGGAAAGCAAACTGGCAACTCCAGAAAACTGGTCCCGTAATAAATTACAGGAAAACCCCGATACTGTGCATACACACCCGCATCTGTATTTCGACCGAAATACAAATGCAAGGAGACAAAATCTACACTGTACTATACTAGGATCCGGCTTATACCAAAGCCGGCTAGTAATATCCGTTCGATCCTGATCCGTGCAATACCGCACGTATCTGATCGAACCCTGCCATATAACCATACGGCCTTTAGTACAGACTGTCCGATCCTGATCCGTGCAATACCGCACGTATCTGATCGGACCCTGCCATATCTCCATACGGCCTCTACAACCTTTCGCCCGAAAGCTGAGTAACTGAAATGTGGGGGACTCTAAAGACTCATCAACACCTTGGTTGTGGATTTAACCACTAGCACGTTAGAGGTATAAGCCAATACATAACGGGCTACCAGGTATTGACCAAAAGGGACGTCTGTGAGCGAACTCAGCCTGACTCCCTACTGAGCCTGTCAGTGACAATATCCGTGCAGTCCGGTCCGTTCGTCTATGAGTATCGCATGGCGGGCCTAGGGGGTTGGTAAAAGTCAGACCCCCAAAAGCGGTACAAGTCGTGTCGGAGTGTAGCCCAGAACACCCTGAGATACTACTGGAATATCTACTAGTAAATCTCCTTGCCTTGGCCAAGGACTTTGTGTAATGGCTCTCCTAGACACAGCACGACCTCACCCCCAATACCGGGAGAGACGAACCCCTGAAGATACGCTCACTGCCTCCATGTGGCTCGGGACTGTACCCAACTAAAACCTGTTTGCACGACTCCTTTGAGCCGTGGTAGGGTAGTAATCAAAGTACAGTGGGAACTCACACGAGACAAATGACGATCCCCAGGTCGATGAACTAACCTGCACACATGTCACCAGGGAACTGCCATCTGACGTCTGGTATATGACCAACTAGCATGTTCCCGGCGAGTCCTGTCCGGTGTACTCATAACACAATGAGCACCTGTATACATCTTAGGTGATCCAACTGACACCAGTGGCTTGTGAGACCGGCCACCGCCCCTCGTCGGGGTCTCGACTGTATACACTAGTCTACTAATGGAGTATCGATGCCCAGTCTCGAAACTCCCACGACTAGGGACCGTTTAAGGATAAGCTTATAGACCCCCAGCTCCCACTTATATGATCGCCCTCATACTGCTGGTGGTCAAGCAAGAATCCTAGGGGCTCTATCAACGTGTAATAACGACGTGTTAGGTCACTTAAAACAGTACACGATGATAAAGGTAAACCAGATAGCATACTATCATCTCGAGTATGACTGTCCTACCGGGATAGATCATCCCTCAATCATTGCAATCACGTACCTGTGATCCAATAATTGACTCTGAGGGCACTATCTCCAACAATCTCCCACTTGCACTCAAGGCTAATTATTGCGATGTCGCATACTCACAGCCCGTGTGATACCGAACATCCAACTCCTCTACTAGTCAGTCTCACAAAGCTCGTTTGCGGAACTATTGCGTTCGAGGAATAGCCTCAGTGAGTGGATCCGCTTTGTTGTTTCTTTCTATGTCTCTCTATATCTCAAGTTCGCGGAGAAAGCCATCTCCCGAAATGAGCAATACCTGTCTTAGGATGTGTCTGGATGTCTGATGGGACATAGCTCATAAATGAACTCCAAATCCAAACTTCTTAGACTGTATCGTCAACTGAACTTAATCAGTATCCTGCGCGCCATGCCTCCCTCAGTATTGCCTTGGACCACCTGTACAAAATACTGCCCCTCATCAGAAGGAAAACTATAACTCTGACAACCTCCTTGTCGTCCATGTCACCTTGGAAGCCTGGAAATGATAACTGTCTCCTGAATAAGGCTGTCGTTATCATATCCCTAGAACATCTACTTATGTTCTAAAACTGCTTCCAACCGTTTCTCCAGGATTGGATTAATGTCAACTTATTGCATCTAGTGCAAGAACAACATCTGGTGTGGTACTTGACATCTCACGATTGACTCAATTGCCTGAGCAAGTGATCTGCCAATCATGCCCGTCCCTCTCCTCTTTAGTCTGTAAGACACCTTTGGAGAGGGTGACTCCATTACCTGCAGGTACACTACCGTGCCAGGAGTCGTCCATCCTAAATACTCTTAGAATGCTGTCAAGTACCCTGATTGGGAAACCACCCAAATCTAGATCTAAGACCATAGATCTAGTAACCAGTATGTCTGATATAAAATCCATTTCCTTTGTGGAGAAACAACTGTGTGACGACCAAAGTATAACCGATCGTAGTGTAGGAGTTTCTTTTCCTACTCTGTGTATATCATCCAAATACCAGGATATCACACCCTACTACCTTCTCAACAGATCCATCCCCTATTCTGATAAAGTCAAACCCATGACTGTCACGTCAGAAATAGATGATCTATCTCCGCTACATCTGCTCTAGTCTATAAATAGACATAAGCAACCTGTCCACCAATGCTTCCGCTGCTCCCACTGACCACGACAACCCTCTGGCAGAGTCATATACACGTGCACTTCTAAAACTAGTTTAGAACGACGCTATACTCATCCTCCCGCCGGGTCTCGCAGCCTGGAACAACAGCAATGGTAATTGTGGGTAAACAAGAACTTCCCTGTCACCGTCCTTGAGGCTACCGGAGCACCTCTCGGGTGCCTGAAGTTACCCACCTTATCTGCGGAGTGGCCAATGGAATGTCAATCCAGATTGAATCTTTAGGTTCCTTATCAAATCTTCAGTAATCGTTTGTGGTTCTGGAATCACTTCCAGTTCTACCATACTCCCACTACTGTTTTCTGAAAAAATCCATTTTTAATAAAACTGTGGCGAGTCTAGAACAATATCGCTATTGTTCATCCAGATGGTAGAAAGTCAACCCTCGTCATAGCCTGGGTCAACCCACAAACAGCCATTACAGAAACGTGCCTTGAGTTGTCCAGTGTCTGGTTTTAAGCATAAACCGGACAACTCCCCGTACCTTAACATCGTTAAGATATGAACTGTTCTATATCCAATATAGAAACAGAGGCACTGATTTAATTGAACCAGATTCAAATCATGCAGCTGTCCCCAGCGCATGTCAACTAAATGGAAGGAGGCCGATCAGCGTTACTCAACTTAGGAATGCTTCCAAATATGAGTAACCTGAAAGAGAAGCAAGATCTCTTTATCATTACTATCAACTGAATACCATACACAAGTATCTACATCTTCGATCTCTTTGAAGAATCCCGATACTTGCTATACCTGGTTCTCTACTCTATTCAAATACCTATAACTTCTCAAAATTCAGACCCTGTGTTTCCGCGAAACACCTGTCTAAAAACTAGAGAAGTCATAAGTAAACTGAATATAGTACGAGGACCAACCCCTCTGTCCTGATGGACCCTGGACAACATACAATACTCTGTATAAGTCCCTTGAGTCTGATAACTCATTCACTGTGTGTCGTAGGTTGAAAACTGTACTTATGGTTAAGAAGAATTACACCGCTGTTCAATGCTCCTTACCTAACCATCCACTGATATAGGTAAATGTCATAGACATAATTTCAAAAAGGTACATCTCACTCTATGAAAATAGACGTACAGATATATCAATTTGAAATTGGTGCATAACTGCGGATATTCAAAACCAAATATTTGCCAACCGGCAAACAGCCCAGGTGATTTCCTCAAATATCACCGATTACAACGAATCCCGATATAATGAGGATAATCACCCAATTCCCAATAACTTACTCCCACTCATCATCTGTAAAACCATACAGATGTGAGAATCGTATCTGGTAAATACATACCCTGGAGTAAGTATCTAATCGGGAAATCAGTTTTCTACTAACAGTACACAGTGAAACTGAAACATTGAAATGTTTCGATGGGGTATCCTGGTATTCCTAGTAATGCCTCTTCCAGATTCACGACTGTAACCGTATAGTTCTTTGCCACCTCTCCAAATCCCTTCATATGTCTTTAGTCTTTACCTTCTGCACACCCTTTTAGGCCAAATGGTTTTCTTCCTTCCCTACCGTACGGCACCAGCCTATGGTTTGGAAGAAGACTATCCAATAAGCATAATGGGTGTACTGTCCCAATCCTAGGAACACTCGCAATGAGAGAGGGTGAAGATAAAAGACACCTGAATGTACTTTATTCCTATTTCTCCTGAACCAGGATCCATCCCCGAACTGGAACCAGTTCCATTCGAGTTCGTATATAACCATACGATGGAGTATCCAAATAAACTGTGGATCTTCGTAGTGATACGGAGTGTCCTGGAGAAATACAAAGGTGATGTGGGAGTGGTAACGAAATACCTGGTTTGGTCGTGAATATCTGTTGCAATTTACTTTGCCCTCTTACTAATCCCTTGCTTTGTCTTAACTCAATACCTTCTGCACACCATCGTTAGGCTAATTGGTTTTCTTCATTCCCTACCGGTCGGCACCAGCCTAAGGTTTGGAAGAAGACAATCCAATTTGCGTAATAGGTGTACTATCTCCTAAACCAAGGAGTACTCGCAACTTGAGAGAAGCTAAAAAGGAAAAGACAACTGAATAATCCTATCCGTTTTCTCCAGAACCGGAAACCATCCTCGAATAAATTCTTTCGAGTTCGTATCTAACCATACGATGGTTTTGTCCAATGGAAGTGGACGTTCGTAGTAAAACGGGGTGTCCTGGAGAAAAGGGTAAAAGTAGGAGTGGCAATGAGGTTTGCAACTCTGACAATCCAAAAGCCGGTGTTTAAGAAGGTTCGGTCAACTTGGTCACTGAGTCATAGTCTTAGGGTCGGGTCAATGGTCGCTGCCAAAGAGAGAGAGAAAAGAAACACTCAGCGTGCACTCTAACCTAGATCAGAATGGTTACCAATTTATCTAATCTGGAAACCTCCCACTGTACCTCAAATTCTCCTCCAAACCTGAAAGAAGAATTAGTCGGGGTCACCCGAGGAGTAAACTAACTCATCAGTGGGAATCGGGATCCAACTATCACTGCATGATAACGTGATGGAATCCGCTCACGCTATCACACTCCAGAAGGTATGCGCATATCTGGCAAGTTTCAGTACTTTTGAAACTCCCGATGTGATTTTTCCCCCATGCTCTTATGACCTTGGCGTGAGGTCAAAATATCATAAGTCACATGTCAAGTTCTGCCCGTCATTATCCAGGTTAATTTGAACCCACCCGTACATACCCTTGACGTAGGCCAAAATAGAAGTACGACTGTCCCAAACCAACGCATCTATCTATGCAACAGATAAATACCCGGCAGCTACCAATCACTATGCCTTGGCGTGAGGTCAAAATACATAGCTTGAATACTACCGAATATTTAACTGAAATGACGGAGGGCTACGAATGGTTTCTGGCGAAAACCTTTAACGTAAAGAACTTGATATCGTTGAAGGAACTGATAGCTTTTTAAAAATATAGTGACGAAAACCGTTGCTAAAGAGGTCACTCCCGGTGAAGGGATCTCGGCTCTTTCCCCGTAGAATGGGGTGCAGGATATTCCAACTGAATACCACGGTGCAAAGCAAAAGTAATCGGCTATAGTGAAGTTAATGCCCTGACGCAAACCTTTTGTCCAAGGGGTCACTCCCGGTGAAGGGATCTCGGCCCTTGCCTCGTCGACTGAGGAGCAGGATATTCCAAATGAATACCGCAATGCAAAACAAAAGTGAACGTCCTTGCAATAACAGCTTTTTGAAAAGTGTTCCAACAACATCAGATTAGGTTTGTTTTTAAACTTGCATTGATCCGAATCAATGCAGTCCCATCAATTGATCACACCAAAAAAGAACGAAAATATACTGATGTACGTATATGCCATCCGCATTCGCCACTGGGTCCCGTCATTACCCGTTAGGTTAGCTTACTAACGACAGAGCGGGGACTGGACTAGCGCGGATGCAAAACATATACGACATCTACTAATATATATACCAATATATAGTATTTCGCTCAAGGCGTGAATAAAATGCAACATCACAGAGAATGAACAGCATCACAGAAACAATACAGATATCTGGGATCCCCGGGTTTCACAGAGCCGCTGAAACCCGACGTTCCCCTGGTCGTGTGGATAGCCTGTGCAATGAAATCCTAGACCCCTACGGGCGCGGCAAGTTACCTGATTGTTAGGTTATGTGCGTGTCAAGTTTAGTTCTAAATACCGCAATCAAGACGGTTTCGCACGTAGCTAGCCGGTTGAGTACGGGTCGTCCGCAGGGAGATGGGAATCTTTTTCTATGTGTTTTTCGACGAGTTAAGTCCGGTTGTTCAGATTTTGTTTGTAGTTATCTAAGTGTTGAGTTGATATTTAAAGAGAGCATGTTAGGGTTAGGATTAGGTTAGTTTGAGTTAGGAGTCTCCACATCTTTCGTTGCCCTTCTTAAAGTCGTGTTACGGTAATCGGCAACAACGGGGATTAGCACGACTAGGAAGGACTTTGCGAGTATAAGCTAGGCTTTCCAACGCATAAGTCTTCCTTTTGGTGCTTGTCCGTCCGTTCTTGGCTCTTAGCCATAACCTCCGGTTAATCCAACCACAACCGGTCTCACTACGGAATCACCGCTATCATGTAGGATAGGGTGCCGTAAGGAGCGGATTGTGGTTGGGTTAACGGGAGTCGATTTAAGCTGTTGGGCAAGGAAAGAGTGAGAGAGATTTCCTTCTCTCAAACTTCCCTTATCCTACCCTAACAAGAATGAACTACTCACACATCATAATACGGAAAAATAAAACAACACAAAAGAGGAAGATAGAAAGAAGGAGATTAGAAGAATACGACTAACTGTTTGCGACCTCACCTTGGCGAGGATCGAGCGTAAGTATCATTGTCGTATGTAAGGATAAAGAAAAAAGAGAAGAAAGAAATAACAAGGAAATAACAACAACTACTTAACGAATTTAAAGTTACAACAATTATAATAAAAGTAAGACAAGCATGGTAACAAATTGATCTTCTTTATTTATCATTCCTCCCTCACAAAGCTCACTACAAGGTTAATGGAGAAGAGATGAGAAGAAGAAGAACAAGTGAACTAAATCCTAGAAAAAGAAAATACAAGAATGGACCCCTTCCTTCACAAACTTCTGGGCTATTTATAGGCCAGAGAATGAAACCCTAGGGCAACCACCAGAACCCAAACAGAATGACCAAACTACCCCCCAAAATTTATCAGCTGCCGCCACTATATGGCCGCGGATCCGCGGCCTGGACCCCACTTTGGCCGCGGATCCGCGGTCTTCTGGTCGAATTGGGCCCCCCAATTTCTTGTGGTTCCCTGGTCTTCAGTGTACCTAATTCTGGTATATTTATTTTCTCACTTTGGCTCCCCGATTTTTCCAGAATTTCTGTTGAAGGAAAGGTGGACTTTTTGTCAAGATTTTGTCATGATTGTCTCGAGCTCCGCGTAGATCTCTTGGATCTTGTGCTACCATTGAGCCTTGTGCCTGAAAACGACATTGATTTGACATTTTGTCTTCCTAAACTGGTATCTGGCAGCATACGGATGAAGAGAGGAGACCGTGTTTTAACTGTGGTTGGTAGGAACCGGATTTTTGTCGTGTTTTCCATGCATTTCACCGTTTGAGAACCGGGAACCTGTATCCTGCAATTGACTAGCAAACACGGCTCAAGAGTATCTACGGATATGCAATGTGATAAAAATTGGGCGGTATGAAAATGCAAAAATCTGATATGAACAAATACCCCCAAACTTATCATTTGCTCGTCCCGAGCAAAGTCCATTTATTCACAAAAATTTCCTAACCTCACTTTCGCAGGGAACGCGATTGCACTGAGCATGTGCAACAAGCCGTTAAACCTCTAGGTGTCCCTAGTAGGAGGAGTGTTGTCTCCTGAGGGTTTTCAGCGGATACTACCCACAAAATCCGGTCAAGTTGATTTTGTAAAATAACTAAGCTTCAAACCCTAAAGTTTTGTTTTTAGAAAATAACAATTCTATAATCCCAAGTCTGGACTATCGAACCTTTATTTTTCACACCTCGCTTCTTATTTAACTACAGATTTTATATGTCTTTACGTGCAGTGCAAATAGTGTCGTTAAGTTCCCGAAAGGTCGAATAAAGTCATCATGTCGCACAATAAAGCCCAGATATCAATTTAAAAAGGATCACATAAGTTTTATAACGAGTTAAGCATTTTTCAAGTTTCGTTTTGCAGTAAGGTTTCAACTTTAGAATTTCTATCTTCCTTAACAGGAAACTAAGTCGTATTTTTCACTCCACCTTTTTCTTGTTTTCATTTCATACACACCACTGTGAACGTGCAATAGTCTTTATCAAAGAGTAAAACCTTCATATCTTCGTTAAAATTTTTTTTTTAAAAGCCTGTCTTTTATCAAGATTATTCTCGCACAAAGAGCCGTTAGGAATTTTAACTCGGAGAGAACACTTGCTTGACTTTGTTTTAAACTGGACTTTCTAGGCTTCTTAGCGAGCTTTGGGCCAATGCACCCAAACCAGTTGGTTTTAGGGCATTAGGTGTAGAAACACCCCAGCGGACTTAATTACTCAAGTTACCTAGGTCCAAAAACAAAAGACAGTTTGGCGTGAAAATCAGACGATTTAATACGAACGGAGATATAACCGGCAGTTCAAATATTTTTTTGGATAAAAGACGTGTCTAGTGGGTTTGGTGTGTAATCATTCCAATCAAGTTTCAGATGGGTTATTTTTCAGACTTAGCTCCAATTATGGCATCAATAACATTCCTTCATATTCGCTTTACTTCATAAACTATTCTTGACATTACTTATTTCAGAACAAACCTATTTGATTCTCAGAAAATCATTTATCTGTTTAAAAGTTTAAACATGAAAGACTTGTCATCTATTTCCCAAAATCTTACGACACGTGTAGTGTGATGTAAAGACTTATATCAGCTATAGTTAACTTCAAAGGAGAGTTATCTTTCAGGTTTTCAAAATCCAAACATAAGATCTAGTTATTCCTATTTTTTCAAACAAAAACCGTCGAATGTTGAATTAGAGTTCTTCCACAAGCTAACTTGACAAAAAAGTTTTTATATTTTTTTAGAAAATTTTCAAATTTTTATGGATTTTATGGATTTAAATATGCAGATGCAAAATATACATATGAATACGAAGGTAAGAAATGCGTACCGAGCGTACCCCCAAACTTAAACTGGACAGTGTCCTCACTGTCGTTGCATGAAGAGATCAGTTTGAAGGTTCAAAATTGTCGGTTAGCGATATACAATTTTTATTTGTTTTTGGTTTTAACGAAAAGAAAAAGAATATACACAAATATAAACAAAATGGTTTGTACATACCCCCAAACTTATTTGGAACAGTGTCCACTGTTCTTGGCTGGATAACCGAAGTTTGGAGGTAGGCAGAGGAAGATCATGCAAGGTAAACCGGCTCCTGTAAGAACAGGAGCTCCTCTGTTGGTTCGGCGCTAAGGTACGGTTTGCATCGGTGTCCATTGACCTTGAAGAGTGAACCGTCCTTTGGATTTTCCAAATCCACAGCGCCCTGCGGATACACATTCCGCACAAAATACGGCCCTTTCCAGCGAGAACGGAGCTTTCCAGGATGGAAATGAAGTCGGGTGTCGTAAAGAAGTACCTGCTGACCAGGTACGAAGGTTTTGCGCAAAAGGTGTTTATCATGAAACACCTTCGTTCGATTCTTAACGACAACCGCGTTATCGTAAGCCTCATCCCTAAGCTCGCTCAGTTCGTTCAGCTGCAGCTTCCGATGGCTGCCCGCATCCTCCAGAGACAGATTCAGCTCCTTTATCGCCCAAAACGCGCGATGCTCGATTTCGACCGGAAGGTGGCAGGCTTTTCCGTACACAAGCCGATAGGGAGACATGCCAAGGTCGGTCTTATAAGCGGTTCTAAATGCCCAAAGGGCATCAGTGAGTTTCAAAGACCAATCCTTACGGTTCTTGGAAACCGTTTTCTCCAGTATCTGCTTGATTTGCCGATTTGAAACTTCGGCCTGCCCGCAGGTTTGGGGGTGGTAGGGCGTAGAAAGCTTATGATTAATGGAGTATTTCCGCATCAAGGCCTCGAAAGTCCTATTGCAGAAATGACTTCCATTGTCGCTAATGATCGCTCGGGGGTGCCCAAACCGGGAGAAAATGTTTTCTTTAAGGAACCTAACGACAACCTTGTTGTCGTTAGTTCGGCTGGGCACAGCCTCGACCCATTTAGAGACGTAATCAACAGCTAGAAGGATGTACAAGTTCCCAAAAGAGCTGGGAAACGGCCCCATGAAGTCTATCCCCCAAACATCGAAAATCTCCACAACCAAGATCGGTTGGAGCGGCATCTCATTCCTCCGGGATATCCGGCCCATGTGTTGGCACCGGGAGCAAGTCTTGCAATAGTCATGAGCGTCTTTGAAAAGTTGTGGCCAGTAGAAACCACATTGCAAGATCTTCTCAGCTGTCTTTCTGGGCCCAAAATGCCCGCCACATGCTTGGTCGTGGCAAAATGAAAGCACACTCTTGAATTCCTCATCTGGGACACACCGACGAATAATCTGGTCGGGACAGTACTTGAACAAGTAGGGTTCGTCCCAGTAAAAGTGTTTTACTTGGGATAAGAAGCGAAGTCTGTCCTGACTCGACCACTCAGTCGGTAGCAATCCCGTGGCCAAATAATTCACAATATCTGCGAACCAGGGTTCGCATGATACTGTCAAGAGTTGTTCATCCGGAAACACGTCGTTAATCGGAATTGGAAGCGAGGGCGAAGAAGGAAGTCGTGAGAGATGGTCGGCGACTACGTTTTCACATCCTCTTTTGTCCTTAATGACAAGGTCAAACTCTTGAAGCAAGAGGATCCAACGTATTAACCGAGATTTGGCATCTTTCTTCGCAAAAAGATGGCGCAGAGCTGAATGGTCCGTGTAGACAATGACTGGAGAGCCGATGAGGTAGGGCCTGAACTTTTCTAAAGCAAATACAACAGCTAAGAATTCCTTCTCGGTTGTTGTATAGTTAAGTTGGGCATCGTTCAGGGTCCGGCTCGCGTAATAGATCACGTGCGGCATCTTGTTGATGTGCTGTCCAAGGACAGCACCGATGGCAAAGTCGGATGCATCGCACATGATCTCGAATGGGTGCGTCCAGTCAGGAGAAGAAAGAACGGGAGCAGAAGTAAGTGAGCGTTTCAGTGACTCGAATGCAGTCACACAGCTCGAGTCGAAGGTGAAAGGCGTGTCCTTGGCCAGCAAAAGCGTCAAGGGCCTAGCAATCTTGCTAAAGTCCTTGATAAACCGTCTATAAAAACCGGCATGGCCAAGGAAGGCTCGGATATCTCTGACGCATCGGGGAGGAGGCAGATTGGAAATGACCTCAATCTTTGCTTTGTCAACCTCTATGCCATTTTGCGAGATGATATGTCCTAAGACAATACCTTCACGCACCATGAAGTGGCATTTCTCCCAGTTCAAAGTGAGATTCTTGTCCTTACATCGGGTAAGGACAGCGTCAAGATGCAGCAAACACTCGTCAAAGGAGTCGCCGAAAATGGAGAAGTCATCCATGAAAATCTCCAGAAATTTCTCCACCATGTCTGAGAAAATCCCCATCATACACCGCTGGAAGGTAGCGGGCGCATTGCATAACCCAAAGGGCATGCGTCGATATGCAAACGTGCCGAAAGGACAAGTGAAAGTGGTTTTGTCCTGGTCTTTTTCGGCGATGGGAATTTGATTGTAGCCAGAGTAGCCATCAAGAAAGCAATAGTACTCATGTCCGGCCAATCGTTCGAGCATCTGGTCAATAAAAGGTAGCGGAAAGTGGTCTTTCCGCGTTGCGGCGTTGAGTTTTCTGTAATCAATGCAAACTCGCCACCCGGTTTGGGTGCGAGTAGGGATTAACTCATTTGCTTCGTTGGTTATGACCGTGATGCCCGACTTCTTGGGGACAACGTGAATGGGGCTAACCCACTGGCTATCAGAGATAGGGTAAATGATACCACTATCTAGACATTTGACGATCTCCTTCTTCACAGCCTCCTTCATGACTGGATTAAGACGTCTCTGTGGATCCCGGGCTGGTTTGGCATCATCCATCAGATGAATGTGATGCTCAACGATGAGGGGACTAATCCCCTTGATGTCCGCCATGGACCAGCCAAAAGCTTGCCTGTTGCCGTGCAAGACCGTGAGAAGGGCTTTCTCTTGCTCGGGAGCTAGAGAAGCCGAGATGATGACAGGGAGGGTCTCGTTCTCACCTAAGTAAGCATACTTAAGGTGAGACGGCAACGGCTTGAGTTCGAGCGTTGGAGGTGAAATGATGGAAGGCAAGACTGGTGCAAAGGTCTCGAACTCAAAGGACTCCAGCAAAGGTTCAAAACGAGTGTAGGCAACCGAGTCGGATGGTTCAGGTAACTCATCCGAAAAGTCGAAAGATTCAAACTCGGGTTGTGCGCGGCTAAGATCGTTCGTGAACGTGAAACACTCGTAGTCGTTATCGGGCGCAGAAACAGCAGCAGGTTCGAAGAGACACGCACTAGTGGCGTCAAGATTATCGTATTCAAACAAAAACTCCTCGAATTCACACTCTTCGGGGGTGATCTCCTGGATCGAGCAAACATCCAGTATATGAGCATTAGGTTCGGCGGGCTGATTCCCCAGCCTAAAAATGTTGAGTTCAATTGTCATATTTCCAAAAGAGAGGTTCATTGAACCATTGCGACAATTGATCACAGCATTTGAGGTTGCGAGAAATGGGCGACCGAGTATCACCGGAATTTGATTCCGGGGGTTAGCTACAGGCTGTGTATCTAAGACAATGAAGTCGACGGGGAATATGAAGTCCCCGACTTTGATTAACACATCCTCTAGCTCACCCCTAGGATGGGTGATCGATCGGTCGGCCATCTGGAGAGTGCAGTGTGTGGGTTTCAGCTCTCCGACGCCTAATTGCTCGTATACTGAATACGGAAGCAAGTTAACACTGGCACCAAGATCTAATAGTGCGCGGTTGATGTTCTTATCCCCAATAGTAATTGAAATCGTAGGACAGCCAGGGTCCTTCCGTTTTTGTGGTAAAGATTGGGTAAGGGCATCACTCACAGCACTAGCCAAGAAAACCTTCTTGGGTACCTGAGACTTCCTCTTTTTCGTGCACAAGTCCTTTAAGATTTTCGCGTAAGAAGGGACTTGTTGGACAGCATCTAAAAGAGGAATGTTAATGTTAACTTGCTTGAATAACTCCAAAATCTTCTCCATTTGTGGATTTTGTTTGTTAGACCTCAACCGGTTTGGAAATGGAACATTTTGAAAATTGGTTGAGTCTAATGCTGGAGGAGGAGATTTTGGAGTTGGAACGGATCCCAGAATAGGTGTTTTCGTGGAGTGAGAAGCGGGTCCGTTTAGAGAAGAAGAGGAAGGAGAGCCTTGTGAAGAACGGAGAATAGGCTCGGAAGACGAAGAAGAAGAAGCAGGAGAAGAAGAAGAAGAAGAAGCGGCCGGGGTGTCATCGTTGATTTGCTTGCCAATGTTGTTTTGCAGCACCCTCCCTGATCTCAGTGTGGTCACGGCACTCACATTATGGTTTTGTTGTTCAAGAGCAACATGTGCATTATGTGGGTGGCCGGGATTTGGAAGTGGCTGGGACGGGAGCTTCCCCTTCTCTCGCTCGCTCAAGGCCGCGTTCAGCTGTGCAATCTGGGCCTCGATGGTCTTGATGCTCTGCCCGTGTGCGGCGGTGTGTTGCACTAAAGATTGGATTGAAGACTGGATGTTGGCGGTGGATTGTATCGATTGTTTAACAAACGCATCCAGACTTCGCTCGAGCGAGGAAACCTTATCATTGTTCGACGGAACAAAGTTGTTTGGTGGAAAGGAATTGTTCGGTGCAAAGTTGTTCGTCTGGTTTTGGTAAGGCTGGGGTTGGAAGGGCTGTTGATACTGAGTTTGTTGTTGCGCTTGTTGTTGCGGTGGAGGGGCCCTTTGGAAATTGTTGCCCTGGAATTGATTCTGATTCTGATTCCAGGCGAAATTGGGGTGGTTCCTCCAACCGGGATTGAAGGTGGAAGAGTATGGATCATTCCTCGGTCTTTGCTGGAATGCATTAACCTGATCCTGTCCTTGCGAGGGTGGATTGTAAGGACACTCTTCGGTCAAGTGGGACGGATCGGAACAACAAGCGCAGATGGTACGAAGGGGGAGAACAGGTGTGGGGGCAGGAGCAGAAAATTTGCTCTCTATTGCTTCAAGCTTTCGTGTAATTGCAGCCATTTCAGCTTTCATCGCAATAGAGACATCGAGTTGGTGGATTCCTACCCTAGACTGACCGGTAGAAGTGGAGGTAGAAGAAGAAGAAGTCGGTCTGGTGCTCTCCCACTGTAGCGTTTGCTCCGCAAGATCGTCAAAGAACTGCCACGCTTCCTCGTCGGATTTGGATAGGAAGTGACCCTGACAGATGGTTTCCAGCAACTGCTTCGTTGCTGGGTTCAGTCCCTCGTATAAGGTTTGGCAGAGTTGCCATTTCTCTATACCGTGGTGAGGACACTGAACAAGAAGGTCTTTGTATCGGTCAAAGCACTTCCAAAAGGGTTCAGAAGGAAGCTGGGAGAATTGGTTGATCTCATTTCGAATTCTTGCGGTCTTATGATTTGGGTAGAATTTTTTCAGAAACGCTTTAACAAACTCATCCCAGCTGGTGATTGAGTGGGAAGCGGTGCTATACAGCCATTTTTCTGCGAGATCGCATAAAGTGAACGGAATGACCCGTAGACGTATAGCATCGTCCGACAGCTGGGTTGTTTTCATCATGGCACAGACGTTTTGAAATTTGTTAATGAAGATATAGGCATCTTCAGATTCAAGCCCATGAAAACGTGGAAGCATGTTGATGAAATGGGGCTTAATTTCAAAGTTGTCCCCATTGGCCGGAGGAAGAGAAAGGCAGGTTGGAAGTGCAGAACGGGTAGGGTAGAAACGATCCTGGAGCGCAATTCGCTGCGGCGCTACAACAGGCGGAGGTGGTGGGAGATTGGTCTCCATAGGAGGTGGAGCCAATCCCGGGGTGGTCAACGAGATGTTCGGATTAAATCCCGACATCGCGGAAGAAGAGGTTGGTGAAGGTGAAGGTGAAGGTGAAGATGTATGAACAGAATTCCGGTCAACGTCGGAGTTGGCCGGCAAAGGAAGGGGAGAAAGAGGAGTGGACGGAGTATCGACTTCGGAGTCGATCGCGTAGTCGGTCGCGACTAACGTAACGCGGACTAGACGGACGCTAGTGTCCCGAGTCCAAGCGGACATACACTAAACGAGTTTAGTATAGTCAAAGCGGAGAAGGTGAGGGTAAGAAAACGTCAATGAAGAAAGGCGATGGGTGGTGGGTGAAAATGGATTTGGTGACAAAAGGGCAAGTTTTTATAAAAGTTTTTGATTTTTTCTTTTTTTTTTTTTTAGAAAGAGATTTACAGAAGTATGTACGGAAATACGGCTTAAGCAATCACAAACAAGATATGCACAATCACACCTAGATCTAGGGTAACCTAGGTCTACTAGACCTGCTCCTGAACTTGATTGTCGAAGTTAAACAGTGTCGAGAAACAAGCTTAAAAATACACTGATCACGAGGCCAGGTAAGTGCAGAGATAAGGGGAGGTTGTCCAACGCTTTCGCGAAGTTCCTTAATTAAATAACCCTTTCTCTTTCGGCGGTTGCGCCTTTAACACTTTCCTAGACACCCCGTAAACAATATACGGTTAAGCAAGGTTCTAAACAAGGTTTATCTTCTCCTAATGAGCGCGAAGTCCTTAGGGCTGAAGTCTAGTATTTTTTAAATTTACAATGGACAATGCATATGCTTTAGTGATTTCCGGGGTCCTGGGAAGGGTGATGAAATCCCCACCCAATCTGGATTGGTTTCAAGCCCCTTAAGTCCGTATTAAAGAAATGCAAAGCAGTAACAAATCAACTGCAAACAATTTTTATTTGCGGCGCAAAGAATCCTGCACAAGAACAGTTTATTGGAAGGGGGAGAAGAATTTGCGCAAAGAAGCCTGCAGAAAACACAATTCAGTGGAGTTCAGAGGAGAGGGGAGAGGCAGAGAGAGTTACCCAGAAAAATTGGTGCCCTGAATCCACCAAGTGGCCGCGTTTCCGCGGCCAAAAGCATGCAATGGCCGCGGATCCGCGGCTATGTTGGGGGATTGGGGTTCTGAAAAAATTGGATGTTCTCTATGGGGTTTCCTCTGCTTGTCTGGATGTACTGAATCTTGAATTGCTCACTGTATTTGCTCCAGATTTGTACAGTAGACCGGATGATACGTTTTGTCCGTCGCGGTGTAGCCGCGAAATGTGGGTCTATCTACCCACGTCTTTGGCACTGTACTTGAACTCCGTATTTTCAACGTCCTTGGCGTCGATCTTGAACTTCGTATTTTCCTGCACACTTGCACAAAAACTAATCAAGAATAACAAGATGGTTTTTTTTTTACAAAGTATGGTTTTTTTTTTTCGTTTTTTGGTTGTTTTTATATATTCACAAATTAACCCGAAATTTCACTTAGAAATAGACTACCGTCTCCCCGGCAACGGCGCCATTTGATTGTTAGGTTATGTGCGTGTCAAGTTTAGTTCTAAATACCGCAATCAAGACGGTTTCGCACGTAGCTAGCCGGTTGAGTACGGGTCGTCCGCAGGGAGATGGGAATCTTTTTCTATGTGTTTTTCGACGAGTTAAGTCCGGTTGTTCAGATTTTGTTTGTAGTTATCTAAGTGTTGAGTTGATATTTAAAGAGAGCATGTTAGGGTTAGGATTAGGTTAGTTTGAGTTAGGAGTCTCCACATCTTTCGTTGCCCTTCTTAAAGTCGTGTTACGGTAATCGGCAACAACGGGGATTAGCACGACTAGGAAGGACTTTGCGAGTATAAGCTAGGCTTTCCAACGCATAAGTCTTCCTTTTGGTGCTTGTCCGTCCGTTCTTGGCTCTTAGCCATAACCTCCGGTTAATCCAACCACAACCGGTCTCACTACGGAATCACCGCTATCATGTAGGATAGGGTGCCGTAAGGAGCGGATTGTGGTTGGGTTAACGGGAGTCGATTTAAGCTGTTGGGCAAGGAAAGAGTGAGAGAGATTTCCTTCTCTCAAACTTCCCTTATCCTACCCTAACAAGAATGAACTACTCACACATCATAATACGGAAAAATAAAACAACACAAAAGAGGAAGATAGAAAGAAGGAGATTAGAAGAATACGACTAACTGTTTGCGACCTCACCTTGGCGAGGATCGAGCGTAAGTATCATTGTCGTATGTAAGGATAAAGAAAAAAGAGAAGAAAGAAATAACAAGGAAATAACAACAACTACTTAACGAATTTAAAGTTACAACAATTATAATAAAAGTAAGACAAGCATGGTAACAAATTGATCTTCTTTATTTATCATTCCTCCCTCACAAAGCTCACTACAAGGTTAATGGAGAAGAGATGAGAAGAAGAAGAACAAATGAACTAAATCCTAGAAAAAGAAAATACAAGAATGGACCCCTTCCTTCACAAACTTCTGGGCTATTTATAGGCCAGAGAATGAAACCCTAGGGCAACCACCAGAACCCAAACAGAATGACCAAACTACCCCCCAAAATTTATCAGCTGCCGCCACTATATGGCCGCGGATCCGCGGCCTGGACCCCACTTTGGCCGCGGATCCGCGGTCTTCTGGTCGAATTGGGCCCCCCAATTTCTTGTGGTTCCCTGGTCTTCAGTGTACCTAATTCTGGTATATTTATTTTCTCACTTTGGCTCCCCGATTTTTCCAGAATTTCTGTTGAAGGAAAGGTGGACTTTTTGTCAAGATTTTGTCATGATTGTCTCGAGCTCCGCGTAGATCTCTTGGATCTTGTGCTACCATTGAGCCTTGTGCCTGAAAACGACATTGATTTGACATTTTGTCTTCCTAAACTGGTATCTGGCAGCATACGGATGAAGAGAGGAGACCGTGTTTTAACTGTGGTTGGTAGGAACCGGATTTTTGTCGTGTTTTCCATGCATTTCACCGTTTGAGAACCGGGAACCTGTATCCTGCAATTGACTAGCAAACACGGCTCAAGAGTATCTACGGATATGCAATGTGATAAAAATTGGGCGGTATGAAAATGCAAAAATCTGATATGAACATTACCCGCCAAAACCTGAAGCGAGGCAGCCCCCTTCAGCAACGTGAATGGACCACCCAGCACTTCACGGAATCCGGTAACTTGGGCACCCCTCCTGGGTCAACCTGTACCCCCTACGAGTGCGACGAATAGCCCGCCAATCCTAGAGTGAAGCCCCCTCCGTCCCAATGCCATGAGATGCGGGCTTGTTGCCCTCCAGAACCCGGCTATCCGTGCACCCCTCCGCGGGGCAATCCTAGTACAGAAAGTAAAATATACATACAACGGGTACATCGACCGCAACCAGGTCGTGCCCCAAAATAATAATACAAACAGGCAGTGACGGCAGTCCACATGTCGGACGCTCGCCCCGCAATATCAAATGTACATAATACAACAGAACTGTACTAGCATTGCATCCAGGCTATCCCCCACGACCGATCCGCAACATCACAGCAAAAACAAAACATCAACGTGAAAGTCACGTTCGCAAATCCGTCTAACCGGGCTATAGCAGTTAGACCGGATTTACCGATCAAGTGACATTCACGGTCGCAGACATAATGTAAATACTGTGAAAAATGTGTTTAAAATTTTCCGATTGACCAAAAATTAACAAGTGGGCCCCCAATCAAAACTGTAGCACTCACAGAAAACCTGGGCCCAATTTTAATATTCCAAAACCCATATTTTAAGCCCAGAAGGCCTCTGTAAAAAATTGGTGAAGTGATCTCCACAGTGCGCGGCGGAAGGGCGGCGGGAAGGTGGTTTTCGCGGCGGTTCCGCGCTCCCACTGTGGAGTTACTTCGTCGAATTTTTACAGAGCTCTTAGATTTTCCAGTACATCAATATTTTACAACCTGAAAAAATTTTCGACACCAAAAATTTCCAACAGAAAACTGATGTGGGCAAATACGGGTTTTTGGACATTTCGATCGATCGGAACTGAAAAACACATTACACAAAGCTAGACTAAGTTAATGGCGAGGCTCTGATACCACTGTAAGTGCACGGCGGCACCCCGGCCGTCAATCCGACGGCCAAATACGGAAGCGGTGATAAACTTTAATTTTTCTTGAACTGGCAAACCGCCGCGCACTAATACCCGGATCGAACCACTAACTAGTCCTAGCTATCTACAAGAAAGGGAATAGAGATATACCGACGATCCAAGTCCTCCGGTCTTCTCGTCATCGTCCCGATCTCTTGCGGAATGTCCCATCTCCTCCTCGTCGCCGGAAGTACACCACATCGCCTTCTTCTTTTACGGGCTCCCACCTCAATGCCGAGGCAACTCGGGCACGAAGCCGGCTACTCGACGTGCCCAAGGTTCGCTGTAGAATATGTAGTGAACTATTTATCTCATTTTGGGGTTATCGGAATTGCCTTTTGGTGGAGGGATGAAACAAGAACAATGTGGAGGAACTTGGGGATTTTTCTAACATCAAGAGAGCAAAAATCCCCACTACAAAAATGGGCAACCCCTCCTCCAAGCTTGGCCGGCCATAACTAGAGGGGGAGGAGAGAATGAGAATGAGAGAGTCAAGTGTGTAACCAAAGAGGGAGCCATTCTCATATCATGCAAGAGTGAGAAAAGAAAAAACTTATCATGAAAAGAAATGATCATCAAAACAAACCCATACTCCACACACTAATCATCAACAACCATGATGCTTACAAAGTCAAGCCATCATGAAGTGATCAAGTCAAAAAGGTCAAGGTATGGTGCTCATCATGAAAACCATCATGATGCAACAAGAATGCAAAGGACCCCTCCACAACCACTTATTTGCAACAATGCAAATAAGCCCTCCTCCACCAATCTTCGGCCAATGAATGGAACAATGGAAATTGGCCGAAACGGAAAGCAAACTGGCAACTCCAGAAAACTGGTCCCGTAATAAATTACAGGAAAACCCCGATACTGTGCATACACACCCGCATCTGTATTTCGACCGAAATACAAATGCAAGGAGACAAAATCTACACTGTACTATACTAGGATCCGGCTTATACCAAAGCCGGCTAGTAATATCCGTTCGATCCTGATCCGTGCAATACCGCACGTATCTGATCGAACCCTGCCATATAACCATACGGCCTTTAGTACAGACTGTCCGATCCTGATCCGTGCAATACCGCACGTATCTGATCGGACCCTGCCATATCTCCATACGGCCTCTACAACCTTTCGCCCGAAAGCTGAGTAACTGAAATGTGGGGGACTCTAAAGACTCATCAACACCTTGGTTGTGGATTTAACCACTAGCACGTTAGAGGTATAAGCCAATACATAACGGGCTACCAGGTATTGACCAAAAGGGACGTCTGTGAGCGAACTCAGCCTGACTCCCTACTGAGCCTGTCAGTGACAATATCCGTGCAGTCCGGTCCGTTCGTCTATGAGTATCGCATGGCGGGCCTAGGGGGTTGGTAAAAGTCAGACCCCCAAAAGCGGTACAAGTCGTGTCGGAGTGTAGCCCAGAACACCTGAGATACTACTGGAATACCTACCAGTAAATCTCCTTGCCTTGGCCAAGGACTTTGTGTAATGGCTCTCCTAGACACAGCACGACCTCACCCCCAATACCGGGAGAGACGAACCCCTGAAGATACGCTCACTGCCTCCATGTGGCTCGGGACTGTACCCAACTAAAACCTGTTTGCACGACTCCTTTGAGCCGTGGTAGGGTAGTAATCAAAGTACAGTGGGAACTCACACGAGACAAATGACGATCCCCAGGTCGATGAACTAACCTGCACACATGTCACCAGGGAACTGCCATCTGACGTCTGGTATATGACCAACTAGCATGTTCCCGGCGAGTCCTGTCCGGTGTACTCATAACCCAATGAGCACCTGTATACATCTTAGGTGATCCAACTGACACCAGTGGCTTGTGAGACCGGCCACCGCCCCTCGTCGGGGTCTCGACTGTATACACTAGTCTACTAATGGAGTATCGATGCCCAGTCTCGAAACTCCCACGACTAGGGACCGTTTAAGGATAAGCTTATAGACCCCCAGCTCCCACTTATATGATCGCCCTCATACTGCTGGTGGTCAAGCAAGAATCCTAGGGGCTCTATCAACGTGTAATAGCGACGTGTCAGGTCACTTAAAACAGTATACGATGATAAAGGTAAACCAGATAGCATACTATCATCTCGAGTAAGACTGTCCTACCGGGATAGGTCCTCCCTCAATCATTGCAATCACGTACCTGTGATCCAATAATTGACTCTGAGGGCACCATCTCCAACAAAGTATAGTGTTATCCTCAACTAGCGGCTGCCTCTCGTCACTCAAATTGGGGTAATTAATAGTGGGAAATGCATGTTCTTTGAACTGTTCTAATGATTCGCATTATATTGCTACTGCTTAATCAAGATGAGAAGCACGAGGATATATAGTTAGAGATTAAATATTAATAGTTAATCCTCATCTATAATGACCATCTTATAATTAAATTAATTTGAAAACCAAATTGAAAGAAAACGTTACACAGAAATTTACAAAACAATTAATTTTGGGTTTTTTTAAAGGCAAAACCGTCTGTTATTTGAATTTGAATTTAAGGAAATTCTCTTTTCTTTTTTCTTTCTAATAATAACTTAAATGTTGTGCTTCATATTAAATGTAATGATAAAGATGAAAATAAATAAATAAAAAATAGTCTCTAACATTCCACACCATTTATTTCTTAAAACATACATGCTATTTGTTTTGATTTAAATTCAAATCCTAAATTTAAGTTGTACCACAATTCTAAAGGTGTTTGCTTTATTAAAGTAAAGATGTAATCAAGAATTGACAAGTAATTTTGTGATCACCCACTGGCCAGTGTCTCATTGTACACAGGTACTCATTAGATTGTTGTTGTTGTCAAGATAGTACTGCCACTCAATTTGCAACTGTTAGCAATATGTATGCCCTAGAGGTCATTATTGTACGATATAGTGGATGCTTGGACAGACACACACACACACACACACATGACTTTCTTGCTCGACATGATAGCGTGCTATCTGGTTACCCTTTATCTTAACATGTAGACGGGTATTGATATAATGTCTTTCTCTCACATGTTGATAAAACCTTTAGGATATATACTTGACTACCAGGACTATGATGCAGATCATATTAGTGGGGCCACGGTGGTCCACAAGTACATCCTTAAACAGTTCCTAGTCGACGGAATATCGAGACAGGTCATCGATATTCCAGAGTAGACTGATGTGTACATTTCTTGTCCCTTGGACGGCGATGGTTGATCCCATAACTATTGTTGTGTGACATCAAAGATTGTACACAGGTGCTCATTAGAGAATGGGTACACCGAACGGACTCGCCGAGAACACCTAGTTGGTAGTATACCTATCGTCAGATAGCAGTCCTCTGGTGACACTGGTACAGGTTGGTCTGTAGACCCGAGATCGTCATAGAGTCTTGTGTGGATCCAACTGTGCTTTGATTTTCTCCCTACCACTGTTGGATATAGTGCCCTCAGACTCAATTATTGGATCACAGGCACGTGATTGCAATGATTGAGAGATGACCTATACCGTTAGAATAGTCTTACTCAAGATGATAGTATGCTATCTGGTTTACTTTTATCATCGTGTACTGTTTTAGGTGACCTTACAGGTCACTATTGTGCGTTGATAGAGCCCCTAGGATTCTTGCTTGACGGCCAGCAGTATGATGGAGATTATATACGCGGAAGCTGGGGTCTATAAGCACATCATTAAAAGGTCCCTAGTCGTGAGAGTTTTCGAGACAGGGCATCGATACTCCAGAATAGACTAGTGTATACAGTCGAAACCCCGACGAGGGGCGGTGGCCGGTCTCACAAGCCACTGGTGTCAGTTGGTTCACCTAAGATGTATACAGGCGCTCATTGGGTTATGAGTACACCGGACAGGACTCGCCGGGAACATGCTAGTTGGTCTTATACCAGACGTCAGATAGCAGTTCCCTGGTGACATGTGTACAGATTAGTTCATCGACCTGAGATTGTCATTTGTCTCGTGTGAGTTCCCACTGTACTTTGATTACTACCCTACCACGCTCAAAGGAGACGTGCAAACAGGTTTTAGTTGGGTACAGTCCCGAGCCACATGGAGGCAGTGAGCGGATCTTTAGGGGTTCGTCTCTCCCGGTATTTGGGGTGAGGTCGTGCTGTGTGTAGGAGAGCCATTACACGAATTCCTTGGCCAAGGCAGGAGATTTACTGGTAGGTATTCCAGTAATATCTCAGGGTGTTCTGGGCTGCACTCCGACACGACTTGTACCGCTTTTGGGGGTCTGACTTTTACCAACCCTCTAGGCCCGCCATGCGATGCTCATAGACGAACGGACCGGACTGTACGGATATTGTCACTGACAGGCTCAGTAGGGTGTCAGGATGAGTTCGCTCATCGACGTCCCTTTTGGTCAATACCTGGCGGCCCATTACGTATGGCTAATACCTCTGACGTGCTAGTGGTTAAATCCACAACCAAGGTGTTGACGAGTCTTTAGAGTCCCCCATAGACCATTTTCTCAAGTTTCGGGCGAAACGCTGTAGAGGCCGTATGGAGATATGGCAGGGTTCGATCAGATACGTGCGGTATTGCACGGATCTTAATCGGACGGATAATACTAGCGGGCTTTGGTTTAAGCTGGATCCTACTATTGTACAGTATAGATTTTGTCTCATTGCATTTGTCATCGGTCGGAATACAAATGCGGGTATGTATATACAGTCGCGGGGTTTTCCTGTAATTTATTATGGGATCAGTTTTTTGAAGTTGCCAGTTTGCATTCCGTTTCGGCAAGTTTTCCTTTGTTCCTTCACGGCCGGGTTTTTTCTGATGGAGGGGCTAATTTGTAAGTGTGCAAATTAGCATTTGTGGAGGGGTTTTCTTGTAATTGGAGGATTATGATGGATATAGCATCTTTACTTTTTCTAGTGACCATTTCTTTGCATTTATGAGAATGGATGGGATTAGAAAGTGAGGTGACATTATTTCCTCATTATCTTCACATATTTGGAGATGCCATTTTCTCTCTCTCCTCATTCTTGATTAGGGGCCGGCCACCACTAGGAGATGAGAGGGGGTTTTATTTTGGTGGAGGAAAAATCATTCATCTCGTATTTTTCTTGCTACACAAATACTAGTTCACTCCAAAGTTCATTTTCTCCTACACATCTTCAATGGCAACTTCATACCCCAAGAGACAAAACATTCTACACTTATCCTACAGCATCCTTGGGCACGTCGGCTCGCCAACTTCATGCCCGAGTTACCTCGTTCTAGAGGTGGGAGCCCGTAATAGAACACGGCGATGTGGTGCCCGTTCCGACGAGGAGATGAAGACCGGAGATTCCGCGAGGAGATCGGAGTGGAGGCCGAAGATCGAAGGACACGGATCGCTCGGTATAGCTTTCTACCCTTCTCTAGTTTGCTAGCATTAGGTTAATGGCCCGATCCGGGTTTATAGTATGCGATAGCGCCAGTTTAAAAGTTTAAAGAAAAGTTTCGTTTCCGCATTCCGGCGTCGGATTGACGGCCGGGGCGCTGCCGTGCACTTACAATGGTATCAGAGCCACGCCATTAACCTAGTCTAGCTTGCTCTAACATGTTTACAAGTTCGATCGAACAGATTTTCCAAAAAACCGTATTTTCAAGCACAGTTTCTGTCTAATTTTTCCAGTGCTCTAAAAATTATTTGGTACATTGTAAAAATACGTGCAGGGTTTTTTATGCATTCTGTGAAAATTTGGTCGCATGTTATTACTGTTGAGCCGTGGAACAGCGGCCAAACCTATGCTTGGGCTGCGGTTTCGCTGCCACTTTGACTGTTCAATGCACCAAAATTTTACAGAGGGCTTCTGACTTGAAAATGGGGTTTTTGGTGTATTCTGTTTGGGCCCAGATTTTCTTTGAGTGCTACAGTTTTGCTTGGGGCCCGCTTCGGTAAATTTGGTCGATCGAAAATTTTAAACATGTTAGTTCACAGTATTTACATTATATCTGCGACCGTGAATGTTATTTCATCGGTAAATCCTGTATAACTGTTATAGCCCTTTTAGACGGATTTGCGAACGTGACATTCACGTTGATATTCTGTGTTGTGCTGTGATGTTGCGGATTTGTCGTGATGGATAGCCTGGATGCAGTGTTAGTACAGTTTTGGTATTTTATGTACATTTGATATTGCGGGGCGAGCGTCCGACGTGTGGACTGCCGTCACTACCTGTTTGTATATTATTCTTTTGGGGCACGACCGGGCTGAGGTCGATATACCCGTTGTATGTATATTTTACTTTCTGTACTAGGATTACCCCGCGGAGGGGTGCATGGGTAGCCGGGTTCTAGAGGGCAACGGGCCCGCATCTCATGGCTTTGAGATGGAGGGGGCTTTACTCTAGAATTGGCGGGCTATTCGCCGCACTCGTAGGGGGTATATGTTGACCCAGGAGGGGTGCCCAAGTTATCGGATTCCGTGAAGTGCTGGGTGGTCCATTCACGTTGTTGAAGGGGGATGCCTCGCTTCAGGTTTTGGCGGGTAACTTGCCGCGCCTGTAGGGGTCTAGGATTTCATTGCACAGGCTATCCACACGACCAGGGGAACGTCGGGTTTCAGTAGCGGCTCTGTGAAACCCGGGGATCCCAGATATCTGTATTGTTCTGTGATGCTTATTACATTTCTGTGATGTTGCATTTTATCACGCCTTGAGCGAATATTATATATTGATATATATACTAGTAGATGTTGTATGTGTTTTGCATCAGCGCTAGTCCAGTCCCCGCTCTGTCGTTAGTTAAGTAACCTAACGGATGATGACGGGACCCAGTGGCGAATGCGGATGGCATATACGTACATCATTATTTTCGTTCTTTTGTGGTGTGATCAATTGATGGGACTGCGTTGATTCGGATCAATGCAAGCTAAACAAACCTATTATGATGTTGTTGGAACATTTTTTCAAAAACCTGTTATTGCCAGGACGTTCTCTTTCGTTTTGCACAGTGGTATTCGGTTATGAATATCCAACACCTCAGTCGACGAGGCAAGGGCCGAGATCCCTTCACCGGAAGTGACCCCTTGGACAGAAGTTTGCATCAGGGCAATAACTTCACTATAGTCGATTACTTTTGCTTTGCATCGTGGTATTTAGTTGGAATATCCTGCAGCTCATTCTACGGGGAAAGAGCCGAGATCCCTTCACCGGGAGTGACCTCTTTAGTAAAGGTTTTCTCCACTATATTTTTATAAAAAGCTATCTGGTTCCTTCAACGATATCAAGTTCATTCGTTAAAGGTTTTCGCCAAAAACCATTCGTAGCCCTCCGTCATTTCATATGGATAGTCAATAGTATTCGAGCTGTGTTTGTTGGCCAAAGTCAAGGCACAGTGTTTGGTAGCTGTTGGATATTCATATGCAGCATAGATAGATGCGTTGGTTTGGGACAGTTGTACTGCCTTGTTGGCCAAAGTCAAGGGTAGGTACGGGTGGGTTCAAATCAACCTGGAGAATGACGGGTAGAACTTGACATGTGACTTATGATTTGTTGGCCAAAGTCAAGGTCATAAGAGCATGGGGTAAAAATCACATCGGGAGTTTCTAAAGAAACTGAAACTTGCCAGATATGCGCATACCTTCTGGAGTGTGATAACGTGAGCGGATTCCGTCACATTATCATGCGGTGATAGTTGGATCCCGATTCCCACTGATGAGTTGGTTTACTTCTCGGGTGATCCCGACTAATTCTTCTTTCAGGTTTGGAGGAGAATTTGACGGTACAGTGGGAGGTTTCCTGATTAGATAAATTGATAACCATTCTGATCTAGGTTAGAGTGCACGCTGAGTGTTTCTTTTTTCTCTCTCTTTGGCAGCGACCATGACCTGACCCTAGACTATGACTCAGTGACCAAGTTAACCGAAGTTTCTTAAACACTGGCTTTTGGATTGTCAGAGTTGCATACCGCATTGCCACTCCTACTTTTAACCTTTTCTCCAGGACACCCTGTATTACTATGAACGTCCAATTCCATTGGATAAAACCATCGTATGGTTATATACGAACTCGAAGGAATTTATTCGAGAATGGTTTCAGGTTCTGAAGAAAACGAATAGGACTATTCAGTTGTCTTTTCCTTTTACCTTCTCTCAGCTTGCGAGTGCTCCTTGGATTAGGGGACAGTACACCTATTACACAAATTGGATAGTCTTCTTCCAAACCATAGGCAGGTGCCGACTGGTAGGGAATGAAGAAAACCAATTAGCCTAAACGGTGTACAGAAGGTATTAAGTTAAGACAAGTAAAGGGATTAGAAGGAGGGCAAAGTAGATTGCGACTGCTATTCACGACCAAACCAAGTATTTCTTCGCCAATCCTACATCACCTTTGTATTTCTCTAGGACACTCTGTATCACTACGAAAATCCACAGTTATTTGGATACTCCATCGTATGGTTATATACGAACTCGAAAGGAACTTGTTCCAGTTCGGGGATGGATTCTGGTTCAGGAGAAATAGGAATAAGGTTTATTCAGGTGTCTTTTATTTTTACCTTCTCTCGGGTTGCGAGTACTCCTAGGATTAGGACAGTACACCCATTATGCTTATTGGATGGTCTTCTTCCAAACCATAGGCTGGTGCCGAAAGGTAGGGAAGGAAGAAAACCATTTAGCCTAAGAGGGTGTACAGAAGGTAATGACTAAAGACATATGAAGGGATGTGGAGATGTGGTATAGAAATATACGGTTACAGTTGTGAATCTGGATAATGGAAGAGGCATTACTAGGAATACCAGGATACCCCTACAAAACATTTCAATGTTTCAGTTTCATTGTGTACTGTTAACAGAAAACTGATTTCCCAATTAGACACTTGCTCCAGGGTATGTATTTACCAGGTATGATTCTCACATCTGTATGGTTTTATAGATGATGAGTGGGAGTAAGTTATTGGGAATTAGGTGATCATCCTCATTATATCGGAATTCGTTATAATTGGTGATATTCAAGGATTCCCACAGTTCTCCCTACAATCTTACTATAAATGCATGGTTCATCTGGATTTTTGATAAAGTCGAATTCTTTGACCGTCTCATTAAAAAAGATGTTCCTACTCCGCGATGCCTGTTTTAGTCCATAAATGGATTTAAGCATCTTACACACTTTCCCGCTGCTCCCACTCTGATTGAGACCCTCTGGCTGATCCATATAGACGCAATCTTCCAAATAACCATTTAGAAAAGTCGTCTTTACGTCCATCTGCCGGATCTCATACTCTTCGAAGGCAGCAATGGCAAGAAGGATCCGAATGGATTTGAGCATAGCCACTGGAAAAAAGGTTTCCTCATAGTTCCAAACCAGGTCTTTCATGAAAACCTTTTGCAACAAGTCTAGCCTTATAGGTTTCAACCTGTCCATCTACACCAATCTTCTTTCTGAAGATCCATTTGCAGCCTACGGGTTTTACCCCTTCTGGAGAAATGTTCAAAGTGTATACTTTGTTGGTGTATATGGACTCCATCTCGGTTCGTATTGCATCCAGCCATTTTACCGAGTCACCGCTCTAAATGGCTTGCTGGAAACTAGCTGGCTCATCATTGTCATTGATGCGATCCTCTCTATCCCCGTCTATGAAAAAACTGTAGTGTTTCTCGGGCGGATGAGATTGCCTATAGTCCTGCGGATTGGCACAGGGATGTCCTGTTCTTTTGAAACCTCTGGTTTTACCATACTTTCAGTAATAGTTTGTGGTTATGAAATTTCTTCTAGTTCTATTGCGCTCCCACTAGTTTCTTTTTCAAAAAATTGATTTTCTAAAAAGTGGGCATGACGAGAAATAAAAAACCTTTTTTTCTCTGCGTAATAGAAAAGATACCCGATGGAGTTCTTTGGGTATCCCACAAACCTACACAGTACTGAGCGTGCCTCGAGCTTGTCCGCATATTGCTTTTTGACAAAAGCTGGAAATCCCTATATCTTCAGATACTGAAGATAGGGTGTCTTCCCACTCCACATCTGATATAGTATGGTAGGCACAATCTTGGTAGGAACCTTATTTAAAAGATATGCAGCAGATTCTAGTGCATAATCTCAGAAGGATCGTGACAACTCAGTGTCACTCATAATGGAACGAACCATATGTAATAGGGATCTGGTCCGCCTTTCTGATATACCATTGTGTTGAGGTGTGTATGGAGGAGTAAACTGAGAGAGAATTCCATTCTCTTATAGGTAACCTAGGAACTCGGCAATTATGTATTCACCACATCGATCAGATCGCAGTGTCTAGATAGTTTTACCTGTTTGTTTTTCCACTTCATTCTTATATTCTTGGAATTTCTCAAAGGCCTCGAATTTATGCTTCATCAAGAAGACATGTCCTAACCTAGAGAAATCATCCGTGAAAGTAATGAAATAGGAATAACCACTTCGTGCATCTGTAGATATTGGACCACACACGTCGCTGTATATGAGTTATAAGAGCTCGCTCGCTCTTACTCCGTGTCCAGTAAACGGCGTCTTTGTCATCTTTCCTATGAAACAAGATTGACAAGTTGTATAAGAATGATATTCGAACGGATCCAAATATCCCTCTCTATGTAACTTCGACAACCGTGTTTCATTGATGTGACACAGTCTACAATACATTAAGAAGGCCTTATTTAATTCTGAAGACTTTCTTTTAACTGTGTTCTGGACGTTGAAAACCTGTGCTTGATTTAATACGTATATACTGTCCTCTAGTATACCTGACCCAATCAAACTTTGATTTAGGTGGATGTGGACCACATCGTTTACAAACTAAACTAGGTATACACAAACAGTTACGCAGAATCAACATCTGCCCACTTGTCAATTCTTGGTGATATTTCCCTACGGATACAGCGTCCATGCTCATTCCATTACCAACCCTTAGAGTTATATCACCTGTCCTGATAACTCAACGTTTTCTCAAATCCTGTAATGAACTACAGATATGAGAACCTGATCCGGTATCTCGTACCCAGAAAATTGAGTTAATTGACAGACTGTTTTCAATCAGAAACATACCCGAAGTCGAAACCACAACGTGCTTCGGATCCTTGATTCTAGCTTTCCAAGCCCTGCATCCTTTCTGCCAATGCCCTTTCCCGTGACAATAGGAACATCCCTCCTTCCCTACTGTTAACCCCGAAACTTTTACCCTGCCCTTTCCTTCTACTTTACAGACACCGCCTACCGGTTTTGTGGAGGTCTTCTTCTTCTCACCCTTGGCATCCGCCTTGGATCTAGAAGAGGAAGATTTCCCAATAAGCAGAGCGGATGTCTCCCTGGTTTCCTTTAGGATGCCCTCAACTGGAAGTACAACTTTCTTCCTCTGGGCGTAAGTAGAAGGTAGGGAATGTAGAATCAAGTCAGTACATGACTCGTTCTCCAACGTAGTCTCCAGGTCCTTGAGCTATTTAATACAGCTGATCAATGTAGGGACGTTGTCCCCTACAGATGACCCGACAGCCAAACTCGCTTGAAGCAAAAATCCTTCGAAGTCTCATATCTTGCGATACGAGATTGCTATCCATATAAATCTTTTTGTTATGGTGGAAGATGGAAACTCAGTCAATCTTCTCGTGTTGCCTCTAGTATACACCATCAACTAAGGCCAACACGAGACACTTGGCATTCGTACAGTCTTTTTTCCTTGTCTTACGGATATCAACATCCGCGACGGTAGAAACTGGACCTGGGACGGCGGGGGATTGAATAGTAATGAGGTGGTTCACCTTGTCATAGGTAATGGACATCTGGACACATCTTTTCCAGTCAATATATTATAACTCAGTCATTTTATTATCTATCTGTAACCTAATCTGGTCACCTGGTCGCTGCAATTAGGAGAGAGAAAAGAAAACACTCAGCATGATGCTTTTGCAAGTTTAGACTGGTTTTTAATTTATCTAAACAGGATGGCTTCCACTGTTTCTCGAATCCTTCCTCAAATCATAAAAAAAGAATTAGTCATGATTAATTTCACCGTACAATACTTGTTTAACCGTTCGGCCAGGCTAGTGTCGGTATTTCGAGGGAGCTTTTACGATACTTTCGCGAACTGCCTTAATTAAATAAGCTCTTTTTCCTGGAGGCGTAGCCCCACTGACACTTATAATTAATGATATCAAGTTCTGAAATAAAATAAATTTCTTATTTGATTTTATAAGAATTGAAATCATTCCATGTGGGAATCGATGATGACAAGAGGTAGCCTAGAGAAGCTTGGTCCCTCCCTCCCTCACACACGCAATCACACAAAAAACACACAAGCACATGATATAACAAAAGACATATATACTATCTTTAAAAGATAAATTTTATTAGATACATACCACTTTGTTAAAACCGAAATTGAACCATGGCACTAATTAGGTGACAACCAAGCCACCACGGCAACATCGTAGCAGATTATTATACAAATTATAAATACATTAATACTAATCTACTAGCTAGTACGGCCATTCTCCCACATAGTTTCCCCGCGGACTATAGTTGCAAGTGATGAAGATCCTGCCATCGTCACACGTAACGCGGGCGCATCCAATACCCACTGAGTTGGCCCATACCACCTGGGTATAGTGTCCACACATCTGGTTAGAAGCACAAGTGTTGCTATTATAGTTGTAGTATTGCTCCTCTTTCACCCACCAATTCACTGCATCAACCCCTGTGTAGTCGGCGCCTTCACCCCGGAAGATGTTCTCACCATAGGGTCCGCCTGAATGGATGAGGTTGCAGTCACCGATTCTCTGGTTCGCATAATCTTGTGCATATTCTGCAACCGTGTCATTCCAGGACACAGGCACGACGCCTACCGCAGCACATGCTGAGTTGTGGGCATCGACATAGTCTTGTGGAGAGTTCTGAGCATTAGTGGATTGAACTAATGCAAGAACCATGAAAAAGAGGAGGGCGGCTATAGCTGAGTTGTATGATCTCGTCATTCTTTTGGAAACGATCGATTGCTTGCTTTAATTTGAAGGGATGCAGGGACTTTGTGAGTGTATTTATAGGGTGATCATGCAGTAGAAATGTTCAAAAGCATTGGTTGCTTCTAATTAATTTAAGGAGTAGTTCTCTATAAATATAAGAGAAAATACAAGAATAATATAAAAGGGCAAATACATGGAACTGCTGCATGTATGTGATCAACTTAATTGGGGAGCGAGGTCAAAACATATTCTATGGCATGAGCTTTGAAATTTTTTACCTTTTTATTTTATTTTATTTTTAAATGTTTTTTAGGATGGGCATGTGCATTGAATTGAAATTTATGCACTAATTGATCCCCTACTGTGACAAATTTTTGATCGTATAACACATGAGGGGATTTATTTAGACTAATTCGTAAAAACTATTGGTATAAAATCAAATTGGGATAGTTTAATCAATTTTGGGATAATATGAAAACTAAAAGTATAGTTTTATCCTCAACTTGCGGCTGCCTCTCGTCACTCAAATTGGGGTAATTAATAGTGGGAATTGCATGTTATTTGAACTGTTCTAATGATTCGCATTATTTTGCTACTACTTAATTAAGATGAGAAGCACGATGATATAAAGTTAGATATTAAATATTAATAGTTAATCCGTATGTATGATGATCTTCTTATAATATTGATGATGCTCTATATTGGCGACCTCCCAATCAGGACACGTAGCAGATGACGTGTCCCAAAATTCAGAAGAAAGGGCCCATAGGGACCGATCGGGCCACCCCTGTACCCGACCTACAAGCACAAAGCTGGCGCACCTCAGAGCCCCCTGCAAATTGGCCTCCTCGGCCTCTCAGCTCGCCTCCGAGCTACCGCAGGACCAAGATACCTCGGCCCTTTCACTCGTTCCCGGGCTCTCCCGCCGAGGCAATCTTCCTCGGTCCCTCCGACCGACCAAAGGCGTAACCGCCGCTCCGCAAATCTCGCCATGCGCAGATTCTCCACCAGCAACATCCCACGTACCACGTCATCACGATCCCCATTAACAGGCGATCCGCTCTTTACGCGGGCGTGACGTCGGGAGCGTAACCGCCGGCGAGATTCTCACGCTTTCTACTGCGTGCTGCCGCTACTATAAAAACACCCATCACAGAAGGGTCAAGTAAGCCAATTTTATCCCACTTAGCCGTTACTCTACTCGGATCTAGTACTAATTTGATCGTCGGAGGGTCCTCGGTGGTATCAAACCATTCCGGGACTTCTTTGCAGGTATTCGGCGTTAAACTCCTCAAATCACTAATCTTCTCAAAACCCATTGAGACCCACACGCGACAGGAGATCACCTCCAAAATCCACCAGGAGATTGACGGAAGACAACATCAGACGGAGACCCGAAAAGGACCTCCGTCAGTTGACGCCGTCTGTGGGAAAGGAAACTCCATAAAAAACATAATTGGCCTTCCGATCTCCATCCACATGGCAAGCGATCATGCTGAACATCCAGATACCAGCCGCCGCCTCCCCCTCACCGGAGGCGCAGATGAACCTCCTCCGGCGATCGTCATTAATGCCCTCGCTGGCCAAATGGACCGACTACAGTCCATCGCGGAAGCGCTCGTCCGCGTCCAAATGGCCGGGCCAAGACCCCAGATCGATGCTCCACCGGCAGGCTGCGTCCTATGGCCACGGGTCTCATGGGCCGATACTCTCTGAGGCCCGCTGGGCGCCCCACAGCTCCACGCCAGGATCCTTCACCACGGCGGCTCGAGGGCCACCTCGCCCAAGGATCTAAGCCCTCACTAAAAGGCAGCCCAGCACCTTCCCTGCTCGGCTATTCCTGGCGGGAAGCTTCCCTACCGCAACGCCAGGGATCAGAAAGTCCTCCCAGAGGCAGTCGGGCCCGAGGATCCCTCGCTCGGCTATCCCTGGCGGGTAGCTTCCCTACCGCAACGCCAGGGATCAGAAAGTCCTCCCAGAGGCAGTCGGGCCCGAGGATCCCTCGCTCGGCTATCCCTGGAGCGTAGCTTCCTTACCGCAACGCCAGAGATCAGAAAGTCTTCCCAGAGGTAGTCGAGCCCAAGGATCTCTAGCTCGGCTATCCCTGGCGGGTAGCTTCCCTACCGCAACGCCAGGGATCAGAAAGCCCTCACAGAGGCAGTCGGGCCCGAGGATCCCTCGCTCGGCTATCCCTGGCGGGTAGCTTCCCTACCACAACGCCAAGGATCAGAAAGTCCTACCGGAGGCAGTCGGGCCCGAGGATCCCTCGCTCGGCTATCCCTGGCGGTAGCATCCCTACCGCAACACCAGGGATCAGAAAGTCCTCCCAGAGGCAGTCGAGCCCGAGGATCTCTCGCTCGGCTATCCCTGGCGGGTAGCATCTCTACCGCAACGCCAGGGATCAGAAAGTCCTCTCAGAGGCAGTCGAGCCCGAGGATCCCTCGCTCGGCTATCCCTGGTGGGTAGCTTCCCTACCACAACGCCAGGGATCAGAAAGTTCTCCCAAAGGCAGTCGAGCCCGAGAATCCCTCGCTCGGCTATCCCTGGTGGGTAGCTTCCCTACCGCAACGCCAGTGATGAGAAAGTCCTCCCAGAGGTACTCGAGCCCGAGGATCTCTCGCTCGGCTATCCCTGGCGGGTAGCATCCCTACCGCTACTCCAGGGATCAGAAAGTCCTTCCAGAGGCAGTCGAGCCCGAGGATCCCTCTCTCGTCTATCCCTGGTGGATAGCTTCCCTACCGCAACGCCAGGGATTAGAAAGTCCTCCCAGAGGCAGTCGAGCTCGAGGATCCCTCACTCGGCTATCCCTGGCGGGTAGCTTACCTACCGAAACGCCATGGATTAGAAAGCCCTCCAAGAGGCAGTCGAGCCTGAGGATCCTTCGCTCGGCTATCCTTCTGGACAAAAGCCCTCGCCAAAAGGCGCTGAGCAGCTACCCTGCTCGGCCATCCTTCGCAGGCCTCTCACGGCCCCTCCAGCGTCAAGGATCAAAGCCATCGCCAAGAGGCACCGAGTAACAACCCTGCTCGGCCATCCTTCGCAGGCCTCTCAGGGCCCCTCCAGCGTCAAGGATCAAAGTCCTCACCAATAGGCACCGAGCAGCTACCGTGCTCGGCCATCCTTCGCAGGCCTCTCAGGGCCCCTCCAGCGTCAAGGATCAAAGTCAACGCCAAGAGGCACCGAGAAGCTACCCTGCTCGGCCATCCTTCGCAGGCCTCTCACGGCCCCTCCAGCGTCAAGGATCAAAGCTCTCGCTAGGAGGAACCGAGCAGCTACCCTGCTCGGCGCATACCAGCGGGCATCCTCCTGCCCATCAGACGCTGACGGTCTGAAGCCCCCATTGCGAGGCCGCCAAGTTCCTTCCTGCTCAGCGCATCCCCAGTGGGCATCCTCCTACCCATCAAACGCTGACGGCCTGAAGCCCTCACTGCGAGGCCGCCGAGTTCCTTCCTTGTAACACCTTGAAAAGACGTTTTGGTGTTTTCCCAAAAATCGATGAAAATTTGGTATTTTTCCGTAAATCGTCATTATTGTCATTTTTCATTATAGGCCTATTTATACCTAATTTGGATAGGTAATTTCTAGTTTTTAGTAGCTAATGAGTTACTTATAAATTTCTGGTCATTTAAAATTTTTCCCTATTTTACTATTTTTTCAATATTATTTTAAGCTGTTAAAAATACATTAAATTGGCGATAAATACAAATTTGAATGGGTTAATTTTAATCTATAGAACCATGATAACTAAAATCTAGTTTGTAATATAAATTTTTAGTATTTTATTTCAAGTTCTTATTAGTTATAATCGAAGGAAATTAAAAATTTAATGAATTGAACTAAAACTTGCAATTTTGAGCTTGTGGGGGGTCTTTTTGCATAGAATTTTTTTTGTAAAATCTCTCACACTCTTTCCTCTCCACTTGGCCGGCCCTACCTATAGCAGCCCATGATTTTTCTTTCCCTCTTGTTTGACTTCAACCCTTGAAAGAAATGAAGTGTTTTAAAAGGGTTTTAAAAATGTTAATTTGGAAGTATGTTGTACATTGATATGAGAGGGGTTGACTTGGGAATTTTTTCTACAACACCCACACCATCCCCATACCTCTTCTGGCCGAAAAATTCAGCAGCCCTCCCCCTCCATTTTCCTCTTTTCATTCCCTTCAATTTTCATCAAAAATTTGCTCCAAAATCCAATTTAAATCTCATAATTTAATTCCCATTCTTCATCCCATTCTCCTTGGCTTTTATAACTTGAATCATGGTGCTATGAAGCCATCATTGGAGGCAAATTCTTTTTGCTAGATCTCTAGATATTGAGGTATAATCTCGACCCATTAAAATTCTTATGGTTAAATTCCTTTAATTTAGTTGTTTTAGTGTTAATTTTAGTGCTATTTTCATTCTAGCTTTTTAAAGTTAATGGTTTGAGTTAAACTGGGCTTTTAGAAACCATTATTAAGCTAATTAATTTTATTTTGCTATCTAGTTGTGTGCTAACCTAATCTAAGAGGTTATTTTGTTATGTGGGCTTCAAACTATGCTAATTTAGTTAATTTTAAAAGTATGAAATTGGTTGTAAATTGTTGTTTTTGGAAAATCAAGAAAGGGTTTGATGTTGGAAATAGGATTTGAAGCATTACTAATGTGTTGGAAATTAGTGTAGTGGCTTTCTATGGTTTAACTTGGGTGATTTTTCTTGATGGTTGTCTTTTTGTCGCAAAGCGACGATGTTGCACCAAATTTGCAAGTTTTGTGCTTACTAGGTTTTTTTATAAAATATTGTGGTAATTTATTTGTGATATCTTGATAATATTATTCGCATATCTTACGACATTTAGGATGTGTGAATATGGAATTTTGCTTGATAGGGTTTTAGTTTTGCCGGGCGCCCCAAAACGACGATTCTAGTTAGGGTTTTTGTGATTTTCGTGTGTGTTCCGCGAACCTTGTGCACGTTGTGCCTAACTTGTGAATGTTGATATTTTCGTTTGGTGGGTTGCATCGTTTCATGATATGTAAGCTTATGTTTTGTATGGTGCAAATTCCAGGATCGGTCGCGGAGACTTCGGACGCGGCACGGAAAGGGAAAGCGGTGATTGGACATAGCTAGTTGGGGATTTCCGATGAGTAGATGTATACATCTACGGGGAGAATCGTTTGGATGGCGCGAGGCGCCCGATAATTTAGAATTTTAGTAATACCAGCTTATTTCATGTAGTTCTAGTTACCTATTTTACTGTACTGCATGACATGTATATCCATATCGTGCTAATTTCATCATATAGAAACTATCGAAACCATTAAATGAGATATGCGACGCAGTAAATGATTGACTTGCTTAATTCTTTATATATAATTGTGCAACTCCATCGCATAGGAAACTTGCACCATTAATAGGGTTTTATACTGCACGAGCACTATTCATGCGAACACACACGCCTTGGTAATTGCTATGCCACAAACACTAGATAACTTGTTTAAAACGGAATTTAGAATAATTTCACCATATAATGCATATAATCCAGTGCTAATATAGTAAATTCCTCAAGATGAACATGTAGAATCGCTATTCATTTGCATGTATCTCATTACATCATTCGATCATATATAGTCTTTATGTCATATATTGCAGTTCGCACTGTTGATAGCATAAGCATTCATCATCATTGACATGCATATTTATGGTACTTTCTTTTGGAGGATTTCAGTATTTGAGATTTATGAGATTTTGGAGAAACCGCAAAGATTTAATAAAACTGATATCATTTTAAATGTGGCAAGTTGCGGTTTTCTCGGGACATGATATTTGTGTCGTCCACCATGAGTTTTCTGTTGGTTTTCGAGACCCGTTTCGAAGAGTTGGATGAATCGTCTCCGGTACATGGTGGGCCCGGTAAGGTATCCCGGGGCAAGAAGTTCGAGTAGTAGACGATGAGCCTGACAGGGGCAGACTACCTACCGGTGATTGTTGGCACGGCGGATATCCAGAGAATACCGACCGTGGCCGTGAGATGTTAAGATATTGATATTTTGAGATGGACCAGCCGGACGGTTGGGGCCGGGATATTGGATACAGATACTTTGGGACATTGAGATATGTATTTGATGTGCCGATGCTGGGCACGGATTTCTGTTGATTTCATATGATATTTCCTCAGATATCTCACAGAAATTTTCCTAAGATGAAAATAATGATTTCCTCATATCAGCATATTCAGATCTTGTGTTACATTGCACTCTTGTCGCATACATGCTAGTACTTCATACTATAGCAATATTGTAGAATTGTGACACTTTGCGTACATGCTTACGATAGTCTTTATAGATGATACATATTACTCATGAGTTGGCAACTCACCCCCGTTGTGCCACAGACATTTTGCAAGTCCGATCCGTCAGTACTGTTGCGGCGGACGCACTTCCTCCTTTTGCTTGGATTTGAAGATTTTTGCTCGTAGGTGGGTTATGTGTTCATTCTGTTTTTCCACCTTGTATATTCATTGTATCTAGTGTACTCCATCTACTGTATTATCTACCAGTATTGTTCTTTATTGACTTAGAGGCGAGACAGTGAGATTTATGGGCATGTATATTGTTTCGTTGGGTCACGCTCACTTGAGCCGACATGTTTCTTATTACTTATGCTTTCTTTTGCTTATTTGCACATTGCTGATTTATATTGCGTGGGATTTGTGACCGTCTTGGGTGAAGAGCTAGCTCCCGCTTGGGGATGCCGTATTTCATGTTATTCATATATATTCTTGTTGTACCCGTTTTGGGGGCTAGTATTTACAAAGGAGACTCTGCCAAAATTTTCAGAAAAATTGATATTGCTTTTAATAAGGCTTGATATGACTTATTTGATAAACTCGCTTTCAATTGATTGGTTTTCCTTCACTTTACTGCTTATTTGGTTTTGATTTCTGCGCTTTGGCTTACTTAGATTACGTCCGCCTTGAGACGTTCGTAATTTAAGTGCCAGTCACGTTCCGTACCTTTCGGGTCGTGACAAAGTTGTTATCAGAGCGATAGGTTTTACCTTTCTGAGTGTAAGATGACTCTTGGTAGATGGAGTAAGTGACTTAAGTAGGGTAACGTAGCGTGTGTATGTCCGCGGTATACTTGCGATACGGTACTCCGCCTAGGTGACTATAGGATATATTTACTTGAAATTCCTTCTTCAATTCCGTGTATCCTATGATTCTATTGCACTGTTCTTATTATCCTGTTTCCTGTACCAGCCACTATGCCGCCGAAGGCTACGAGAGCGTAGAGGGCTGCCGCCCGAGATGAGATCCGAGCAGGCTCGTCCGAGACAAGGACCGAGCAGGGTGGCGTACCTACGCCTCAGGGACAGACTGATCCGCAGTCCTCAGGCCGTATGGATAGGCTAGAGTCTGGTATGGAGGAGCTACGATAGATGATGGGAGGTATGCAGGAGTTACGACAGATGGTGGGATCCTTAGTAGCGACCAGTTGTGCACCGAGATCAGAGGACGTACCTACCGCAGCACAGACTACGATAGTACCTACTGCCCAGACAGTCTCTCCTACTACTACAGTGGCTATTCCAGTATCACTACAGGATTTCATGAGACTGAGACCCCCAGTCTTCACGGGCACCAATGCAACGGAGGATCCGCAGACATTCCTTGACAATTTATCCAGGGTTTTCCGTTCGCTCAGATGTTTCGATGATAGATGGGTTGAGCTTATGAGTTTCCGTCTAGAGGGCCTTGCGCAGACATGGTGGGAGTCAATCGAGAGAGGTCGAGCTGCAGGTCTACCTCCTATGACTTGGGCCGAGTTCACAGCAGTATTTCTAGCCCGTTTCCTTCCAGAGAGCGTTCGTGATGCTAGAGCTCATAGTTTTGAGGCTTTGATCAAGACTCCAGGGATGACAGTGTCCGAGTATGATATCCAGTTTACTCAGTTGTCCCGATATGCTCCGTACTTGGTTGATACAGAAGAGAAGAGGGTAAAGAGGTTTGTGCAGGGACTCGACATACAGTTATTTCTTGCCATCGGTGCCCAGCACTTTGACACTTATGCGGCTGTTATGGACACGGCATTACGGATGGAGGCGCGCATTTCAGAGACTTCGGCCGTTTCTGGGCCGAAGAGGATTCGTACCGATATGCCAGCTCAGAGGCAACGTGCCAGATTCTTTCCGAGAGATGGTGCTGGCAGAGGAGTTGGACGGGGTCAGCTATTTAGTTCTTATCCGCAGGGATAGTAGGCGTTGCCAGGATGTTTTGGGTGTGGGAGTCCGCACCATCGTATTAGAGACTGTCCGGTGAGACGACATGGAGCAGCGACAGTTCCACACGTGACCTTACCACTTTCACCACCTCCTCAGAGAGCTCTACTTCCTATCCCCGGTGATGCTCCACGTCAGTTAGGCGCCCCCAGAGGCCTTGGACGTGGTGGTCCTATTCAGAGAGGACGGGGAGGCCGAGGCCGAGGCCGAGGACAGACAGTTATTGGTGGGGGATAGGCCCGAGTGTTTGCTTTGACTCCGCAGGATGCGCAGGCATCCAATACCGTTGTGACGGGTACCTTGCCAGTATGTTCTTTCGACGCGCGAGTATTATTCGACCCGGATTCCACACATTCATTTGTATCTACACACTTTGCACCGATGTTGGGCCATAAGTCGTCATCGTTAGATCAGCCGCTTATTGTTATTACTCCGGTAGGTGAGTCATTTGTCGCTCGTTTTGTGTTTCGATTGTGTTCCGTTCGTATCGGGGAGAGGGATTCGTCGGTTGATTTGATTCTCCTCGATATGTTGGACTTTGATTTGCTTCTGGGCATGGACTGGCTGGCCACTTGTTATGCATCTGTGGACTGCCGTGAGAAGGCAGTCAGATTTAGCTTTCCGGGAGAGCCAGTCCTTATTATTCAGGGAGACCGCAGCGTCACCCTTCCCAGCTTGATTTTGTCTCTTCGCGCTGGTCATCTCTTGCGGAAGGGATGTCAGGGATTCTTAGCATATATTTGTGATACTCGAGCTGCAGAGGTTCTTTTGGACCGGGTCCCGATTGTTTGTGAGTTCCCTGATGTTTTCCTTGACGAGCTGCATGGGTTACCGCCTGAGCGCGATATTGAGTTCTGCATTGACTTGATTCCCGGCTCGGGGCCTATTTCCATACCGCCTTATCGGATGGCCCCGGCGGAGCTTAGAGAGCTGAAGGATCAGTTGCAGGATTTGTTAGATAAATGGTTTATTCGACCTAGTGTGTCTCCGTGGGGTGCTCCTGTCCTGTTCGTCAAGAAGAAGGATGGCAGTTTACGCTTGTGCATTGATTACCGCCAGCTGAACAGGGTTACCGTACGGAACAGATATCCCTTACCACGTATCGATGATTTGTTTGACCAGCTTCAGGGTGCGGGATACTTTTCGAGGATTGACTTGCGATCGGGTTACCATCAGTTGCGGGTGCGGCAGGAGGATATTCCGAGGAAGGCTTTTCGCATACGTTACGGCCACTACGAGTTTTGGTGATGTCGTTTGGACTAACCAATGCGCCAGCCGCGTTTATGGGTTTGATGAATCGCATTTTCAGGCCATATCTAGATCTGTTCATCATCGTGTTTATTGACGACATTTTGGTGTATTCCCGGAGTCGAGAGGAGCACGAGCAGCACCTGAGGATCATGTTACAGACTTTGAGGGAGCACCAGCTGTTCGCAAAATTTTCCAAGTGCGAATTTTGGCTCGACAGCGTTGATTTCTTGGGTCACGTGATTACGAGAGATAGCATATGTGTGGACCCGAGGAAGATCGAGGCCGTTCAGCATTGGCCCAGACCGACATCAGTTACGGAGATCCGCAGCTTCCTAAGCCTGGCTGGCTACTACCGATGATTCGTTCAGGACTTCTCCCGTATCGCTGCACCGTTGACCAGGTTGACCCGGAAGGGAGTTCCTTTTGATTGGACTGAGGCGTGTGAGCATAGCTTCCAGTAGTTGAAGACTCGTCTGACTACTGCACCAGTGTTGTCATTGCCTTCGGGTCGGGCGGATTCGTGGTTTATTGCGACGCTTCTCGAGTGGGACTAGGTTGCGTGTTGATGCAGCACGACAGAGTTATTGCGTATGCTTCTCGGCAGCTGAAGACACATGAACAGAACTATCCTACACACGATTTAGAGATGGCTGCAGTGGTGTTTGCACTCAAGATCTGGAGACATTACCTATACGGCGAGTCGTGCCAGATATTTACGGACTACAAAAGCTTGAAGTACATATTTCAGCAGCGAGACCTGAATATGAGACAGCGCCGTTGGATAGAGCTGGTGAAAGACTATGATTGCGAGATCCTTTACCATCCGGGAAAGGTGAACGTAGTGGCTGATGCTTTGAGTAGGAGGCCCGGAGGTAGTTTATTTTGTTTGAGCGTCGTACAGAGGCAATCGTCAACAGATTGGCATATTCTATGCGGCAGTCGAGTTGAGTTCGAGTTCACTCCAACAGAGGGACAGCTTGCGCATGTTCGTGCACGTCCGCAGTTCCTTGACCGTATTCGAGAGACACAGCCCAGTGATGACCGTTTTTCAGAGATCATAGAGCAGGTTCGGCAGGGCAGAGTTTCCGAGTTCGTGATCGATAATCAGGGGGTACTGCGATTTAGGACTCAATTGTGCGTACCAGATTCTGAGGGACTGCGGCATGAGATTCTTGAGGAGGCACATAGATCGATGTATAATGTTCATCCTGCTTCCAACAAGATGTACCACGACTTGCGAGATGTTTACTGGTGGGACGGAATGAAGAGGGACGTCACTGATTTCGTGTCGAGATGCCTGACTTGTCAGCAAGTCAAGGCCGAGCACCAGAGGCCCGCGGAAGAGTTGCAGCCTTTACCCATTCCGGAGTGGAAATGGGAGCAGATTTCTATGGACTTCATCGTGGGTCTACCCAGGACCAGTCGCGGGTATGACTCCATTTGGGTGATCGTGGATCGATTGACGAAAGCGGCTCACTTCCTGCCAATGAAGACCACTTTCGGATTTGCTCAGTATTCCCAGATTTACATTGACGAGATCGTAGGATTGCATGGCATCCCGACGTGTATTGTGTCTGACCGAGGCATCCAGTTTACCAGCCGACTATGGTAGAGACTTCAGGAGGCGTTGGGAACCCGTTTGAGTTTCAGCACAACATTTCATCCGCAGACCGACGGCCAGTCAGAGCAGACTATTCAGACTCTTGAGGACATGCTCCGAGCGTGCGTTTTAGACTTCGGAGGTAGCTGGGATCATCATTTACCCTTGGTGGAGTTCTCCTACAACAACAGCTTCCAGGATACTATTCAGATGGCACCTTTCGAGGCATTGTATGGGAGAAGATGCAGATCGCCCGATTGTTGGACAGAGCTCAGCGAGAGTAGTATTTTAGGGCTGCATATTGTTGAGGAGACGACTGAGAAGATACAGTTGATTCGAGATCGGATGAGAGCGGCTCAGAGCAGGAAGAAATCGTATGCGGACAGACGCCGTCGCAGACTAGAGTTCGCAGTTGGCGATCATGTTTTTCTAAGGGTCTCTCCGATGAAGGGCGTGATGTGATTTGGGCGAAAAGGAAAGCTTAGTCCCAGATTTGTGGGTCCCTTCGAGATCCTGGAGCGTGTCGGCGCAGTTGCGTATCGTTTAGCTCTTCCACCCAGCTTTCCTGATGTTCACCCCGTCTTCCACGTTTCGATACTCCGCAAGTACCTTCATGACCCTTCGCATGCGATTCAACACCCGACTGTCCAGCTAGAGCGTGACCTTTCTTTTGCAGAGCAGCCGGTGGTCATCCTGGATCGGCAGGTGAAGAAATTAGGATCGAAAGTTATACCGACCGTCAAGGTCCATTGGCGTGGCTCGAGCTGCGAGGAGGTCACTTGGGAGACTGAGGACGAGATGAGGAAGAAATATCCCCATCTCTTTGAAGGTACACGTAGCTAGATTTTTAAATTCGGGGCCCGAATTTCTTTAAGGTGGGAAGATTGTAACGCCTGGAAAAGTCGTTTTGGTGTTTTCCCGAAAATCGGTGAAAATTTGGTATTTTTCCGTAAATCGTCATTATTGTTATTTTGCATTATAGGCCTATTTATACCTAATTTGGATAGGTAATTGCTAGTTTTTAGTAGCTAATGAGTTACTTATAAATTTCTGGTCATTTAAAATTTTTCCCTATTTTACTATTTTTTAATATTATTTTAAGCTGTTAAAAATATATTAAATTAGCGATAAATACAAATTAGAATGGGTTAATTTTAATCTATAGAACCATGATAACTAAAATCTAGTTTGTAATATAAATTTTTAGTATTTTATTTCAAGTTCTTATTAGTTATAATCGAAGGAAATTAAAAATTTAATGAATTGAACTAAAACTTGCAATTTTGAGTTTGTGGGGGGTCTTTTTGCATAGAATTTTTTTTGTAAAATCTCTCACACTCTTTCCTTTCCACTTGGACGGCCCTACCCACAGCAGCTCATGATTTTTCTTTCCCTCTTGTTTGACTTCAACCCTTGAAAGAAATGAAGTGTTTTAAAAATGTTAATTTGGAAGTATGTTGTACATTGATATGAGAGGGGTTGACTTGGGCATTTTTTCCACAACACCCACACCATCCCCATCCCTCTTCTGGCCAAAAAATTCAGCAGCCCTCCCCCTCCATTTTCCTCTTTTCATTCCCTTCAATTTTCATCAAAAAATTGCTCCAAAATCCAATTTAAATCTCACAATTTAATTCACATTCTTCATCCCATTCTCCTTGGCATTTATAACTTGAATCATGGTGCTATGAAGCCATCATTGGAGGCAAATTCTTCTTGCTAGATCTCTAGATATTGAGGTATAATCTTGACCCATTTAAGTTTTTATGGTTAAATTCCTTTAATTTAGTTGTTTTAGTGTTAATTTTAGTGCTATTTTCATTCTAGATTTTTAAAGTTAATGGTTTGAGTTAAACTAGGGTTTTACAAACCATTATTAAGTTAATTAATTTTATTTTGCTATCTAGTTGTGTACTAACCTAATCTAAGAGGTTGCTTTGTTATGTGGGCTTCAAACTATGCTAATTTAGTTAATTTTAAAAGTGTGAAATTGGTTGTAAATTGTTGTTTTTGGAAAATCAAGAAAGGGTTTGATATTGGAAATAGGATTTGAAGCATTGCTAATGTGTTGAAAATTAGTGTAGTGGCTTTCTATGGTTTAACTTAGGTGATTTTGCTTGATGGTTGTCTTTTTGTCGCAAAGCGACGATATTGCACCAAATTTGCAAGTTTTATGCTTACTAGGTTTTTTATAAAATATTGTGGTGATTTATTTGTGATATCTTGATAATATTATTAGCATATCCTACGACATTTAGGATGTGTGAATGCGGAATTTTGCTTGATAGGGTTTTAGTTTTGCCGGTCGCCCCAAAACGACGATTCTAGTTAGGGTTTTTGTGATTTTCGTGTGTTTTCCACGCACCTTGTGCACGTTGTGCCTAGCTTGTGAACGTTGATATTTTCGTTTGGTGGGTTGTGTCGTTTCATGATATAACCTTATGTTTTGTATAGTGCAAATTCCAGGATCGGTCGCGGAGACTTCGGACGCGGCACGAAAAGGGAAAGCGGTGATTGGATATAGCTAGCTGGGGATTTCCGGTGAGTAGATGTATACATCTACGGGGAGAATCGTTTGGATGGCGTGAGGCGCCCGATAATTTAGAATTTTAGTAATACCAGCTTATTGCATGTAGTTTTAGTTACCTATTTTACTGTACCGCATGACATGTATATCCATATTGTGCTAATTTCATCATATAGAAACCATCGAAACCATTAAATGAGATATGCGACACAGTAAATAATTGACTTGCTTAATTCTTTATATATAATTGTGCAACTCCATCGCATAGGACACTTGCACCATTACCAGGATTTTATGCTGCACGAGCACTATTCATGCGAACACACACGCCTTGGTAATTGCTATGCCACAGACACTAGATAACTTATTTAAAACGGAATTTAGAATAATTTCACCATATAATGCATATAATCCAGTGCTAATATAGTAAATTCCTCAAGATGAACATGTGGAATCGCTATTCATTTGCATGTATCTCATTACATCATTCGATCATACATAGTCTTTATGTCATGTAATGCAGTTCGCACTGTTGATAGCATAGGCATTCATCATCATTGACATGCATACTTATGGTACTTTCTTTTGGAAGATTTCAGTATTTGAGATTTATGAGATTTTGGAGAAACCGCAAAGATTTAATAAAACTGATATCATTTTAAATGTGGCAAGTTGCGGTTTTCTCGGGACATGATATTTGTGTCGTCCACCATGAGTTTTCTGTTGGTTTTCGAGACCCGTTTCGAGGAGTTGGATGAACCGTCTCGGGTACATGGTGGGCCCGGTAAGGTATCCCGGGGCAAGAAGTTCGAGTAGTAGACGATGAGCCTGGCAGGGGCAGACTACCTACCGGTGATTGTTGGCACGGCGGATATCCAGAGGATACCGACCGTGGCTGTGAGATGTTGAGATATTGATATTTTGAGATGGACCAGCTGGACGGTTGGGGCCGGGATATTGGATACAGATACTTTGGGACATTGAGATATGTATTTGATGTGCCGATGCTGGGCATGGATTTCTGTTGATTTCATATGATATTTCCTCAGATATCTCACAGAAATTTTCCTAAGATGAAAATAATGATTTCCTCATATCAGCATATTCAGATCTTGTGTTACATTGCACTCTTGTCGCATACATGCTAGTACTTCATACTATAGCAATATTGTAGAATTGTGACACTTTGCGTACATGCTTACGATAGTCTTTATAGATGATACATATTACTCATGAGTTGGTAACTCTCCCCCGTTGTGCCATAAACTTTTTGCAGGTCCGATCCGTCAGTACTGTTGCGGCGGACGCACTTCCTCCTTTTGATTGGATTTGAAGATTTTTGCTCGTAGGTGGGTTATGTGTTCATTCTGTTTTTCCACCTTGTATATTCATTGTATCTAGTGTACTCCATCTACTGTATCATCTACCAGTATTGTTGTTTATTGACTTAGAGGGGAGACGGTGAGATTTGTGGGCATGTATATTGTTTCTTTGGGTCGGGCTCACTTGAGCCTACATGTTGCTTATTACTTGTGCTTTCTTTTGCTTATTTGCACATTGCTGATTTATATTGCGTGGGATTTGTGACCGCCTTAGGGCGAAGAGCTAGCTCCCGCTTGGGGATGCCGTATTTCATGTTATTCATATATATTCTTGTTGTACTTGTTTTGGGGGCCAGTATTTACAAAGGAGACTCTGCCGAAATTTTCGGAAAAATTGATATTGCTTTTAAAAAGGCTTAATATGACTTATTTGATAAACTCGCTTTCAATTGATTGGTTTTCCTTCACTCTACTGCTTATTTGGTTTTGATTTCTGGGTTTTGGCTTACTTAGATTACGTCCGCCTTGAGATGTTCGTAATTTAAGTGCCAGTCACGTTCCGTACCTTTCGGGTTGTGACATTCCTGCTCGGCTCATCCCCAGCGGGCATCCTCCTGCCCATCAGATGCTGAGGATCTCAAGCCCTCATCGTGAAGCCGCCGAGTTCCTTCCTGCTCGGCGCATCCCCAGCGGGCATCCTCCTGCCTATCAGATACTGATGGTCTAAAGCCCTCATTGCGAGTCCGCCGAGTTCCTTCCTACTCGGCGCATTCCCAGCGGGTGTCCTCCTGCCCATCAGACGCTGATGGTCTCAAGCCATCATCGTGAGGCCGCTGAGTTCCTTCCTGCTCGGCGCATCCCCAGCGGGCATCCTCCTGCCCAACAGACACTGCAGGTCTGCACACGTCGCGTCGACCAACCTACGCTTGACATGCAGACTGTCGCTTCAGTGACTGGATGCACGAACCGGCGCACCTTCCTTAAATGCAGAGATTTCGCCCTGATTTGCTGGTAGAAAAGGCAGTTGCCGACAAAATCTTAGGAGGGAGCTCTCCCCGGGCGGCCCGACAGTCTACTCTTGACCCGACCGCCAGCTGGTCGGGACAAGAGTGGGGGGATAATGATGATGCTCTATATTGGCGACCTCCCAGATAAGGACACGTGGCAGATGACGCGTCCCAAAATTCATAAGAGAAGGCCCACAAGGGCCGATCGGGCCACCCCTGTACCCGACCTATAAGCACAAAGATGGCTCACCTCAGAGCCCCCTGCAAATTGGCCTTCTCGGCCTCTCAGCTCGCCTCCGAGCTACCGCAGGACCAAGATACCTTGGCCCTTTCGCTCGTTCTCGAACTCTCCCACCAAGGCCATCTTCCTCGGTCTCTCCGACTGACCAAAGGCGTAACCGCCGCTCCGCAAATCTCGCCATGCGTAGATTCTCCGCCAGCAACATCCCACTACCACGCCATCACGATCCCCATTAACAGGCGATCCGCTCTTTACGCGGGCGTGACGTCGGGAGCGTAACCGCCGGCGAGATTCTCGCGCTTTCTACTGCGTGCTGCCGCTACTATAAAAAAACCCCATTACAGAGGGGTCAAGTAAGCCAATTTTATCCCACTTAGCCGTTACTCTGCTCGGATCTAGTACTAATTTGATCTTCGGAGGGTCCTCGGTGGTATCAAACCACCCCGGGACTTCTTTGCAGGTATTCGGCGTTAAACTCCTCAAATCACCAATCTCCTCAAAGCCCATTGAGACCTACACGCAATAGAAGATCACCTCCGAAATCCACCGGGAGATCGACGGAAGACAACATCAGACGGAGGCCCAAAAAGGACCTCTATCAAATATGCATCAATCACTCGATAATATGCATCCTATTTTTAATAAGGAAAAGAAAAACTTTATATCTTTTCAAGTCATCCACGTCACTTTGCCTTTCGCAAATTTTAAGCTTATATCTCATTTATATGTTTTGTAGATAATAATATTAAAAATAATAAACTTGCATAGAAATAGTTTGTATGGTATTAGCAATTAATTTTGTTTACGCAATATAAATGTCATGACCCAAATGTGGCACGTGACCGGCACTTAAAACACGTGACATCTAAAGACGTCGACGCGGTTCAAGTAAGCCAAAACCCGGAATCTAAACCCTTTTTGAAAAATATTGGAGGTGAGTTTAAACTAGTCATAATATGGAATCAGTTTAAATAACATTTAAATTTAACTAAGCATGTTTGAAAAAGCATCTATGACGTTTTGAAATTTGACAGCACCTCCTTTGCATTTTTGTATAACCCGATACAACATAATAATATAAATAGCATCCCAACGGGTGCTAGCCTCCATGTCCAAACGACGGAGTAGCCAAACAATCTATATCAGAAGTCGACTCCAATGAGTGCGACTTCACAATTTCTAGTCTCGCTTCTTTGTCCACAATATACCATTTCTAAGTTGATAGAGTTTTCACTAGATACAAGAATATATGAATAATCAATGGTGAGTACGATACAATAATAACCCACTTACCAATCAATCACCGAAAGGAATGTGTGCCCAAGCTGCTGATAATCCAAGCGGTAAAACCTGCAAGAAACTGTGGCACAACGGGGATAAGTTGCCAACTCAGTGAATAAAAGTACATCTAAAAGTAGAAATCGAAATGCACGACGATACCTAGGTCATAATGTAAGTGCACGGTGGCGCCCCGGCCGTCAATCCGACGGCCAAATGCAGAAGCGGTGATAAACTTAAATTTTCTTGAACTGGCAAACCGCCGCGCACTAATACCCGGATCGAACCATTAATTAGTCCTAGCTAACAACAAGAAAGGGAATAGAGATATACCGACGATCCAAGTCCTCCGGTCTTCTCATCATCGTCCCGATCTCTTGCGGAATGTCCCGTCTCCTCCTCGTCGCCGGAAGTGCACCACATCGCCTACTTCTTTTACGGGCTCCCACCTCAATGCCGAGGCAACTCGGGCACGAAGCCGGCTACTCGACGTGCCCAAGATTTGCTGTAGAATATAATGTGGATTACATGTCTCATTTGGGATTATGGAGTTGCCTTTTGTGGTGGAGGAAGAAGAACTTGGAGAGAGGTGAAGGAAAAAATGTGATAGACCAAGAATAATGAGAGTATCAAATTTTTCCCACTCAAAAGAGAAGCATTTTCCTCATCCTAACAAAGTGGCCGGCCCCCCCCATTAGTGTGATTGGAGAGAGAGAGTAAGGTCAAGGGGGTGGGTGGAATGCAATGATGCAAGCAAGTGATGATGAAAGAATCCAATGATCACAACCATAACCCACACTCCAAAACAAGTAATCAACAACCATGATTGCTACAAAAAGTCAAGCAATCATGAAGCATGGAAGGTCAAGGGATGGGCTCCATCATGAAACCATCATGATAAAACAAAAATGCAAAGACCCCCTCCACAACCACTTATTTGCAACAATGCAAATAAGCCCTCCTCTACCAAACTTCGGCCAATGAACGGAACAATGGAAATCGGCCGAAACGGAAAGCAAACTGGCAACTCCAGAAAACTGGTCCCGTAATAAATTACAGGAAAACCCCGATACTGTGCATACACACCCGCATCTGTATTTCGACCGAAATACAAATGCAAGGAGACAAAATCTACACTGTACTATACTAGGACCCGGCTTATACCAAAGCCGGCTAGTAATATCTGTTCGATCCTGATCCGTGCAATACCGCACGTATCTGATCGAACCCTGCCATATAACCATACGGCCTATAGTACAGACTGTCCGATCCTGATCCGTGCAATACCGCACGTATCTGATCGGACCTTGCCATATCTCCATACGGCCTCTACAACCTTTCGCCCGAAAGCTGAGTAACAGAATGTGGGGGACTCTAAAGACTCGTCAACACCTTGGTTGTGGATTTAACCACTAGCACGTTAGAGGTATAAGCCAATACATAACGGGCTACCAGGTATTGACCAAAAGGGACGTCTGTGAGCGAACTCAGCCTGACTCCCTACTGAGCCTGTCAGTGACAATATCCGTACAGTCCGGTCCGTTCGTCTATGAGCATCGCATGGCGGGCCTAGGGGGTTGGTAAAAGTCAGACCCCCAAAAGCGGTACAAGTCGTGTCGGAGTGTAGCCCAGAACACCCTGAGATACTACTGGAATACCTACCAGTAAATCTCCTTGCCTCGGCCGAGGGCTTCGTGTAATGGCTCTCCTAGACACAGCACGACCTCACCCCCAATACCGGGAGAGACGAACCCCTGAAGATACGCTCACTGCCTCCATGTGGCTCGGGACTGTACCCAACTAAAACCTGTTTGCACGACTCCTTTGAGCCGTGGTAGGGTAGTAATCAAAATACAGTGGGAACTCACACGAGACAAATGACGATCCCCAGGTCGATGAACTAACCTGTACACATGTCACCAGGGAACTGCCATCTGACGTCTGGTATATGACCAACTAGCATGTTCCCGGCGAGTCCTGTCCGGTGTACTCATAACCTAATGAGCACCTGTATACATCTTAGGTGATCCAACTGACACCAGTGGCTTGTGAGACCGGCCACCGCCCCTCGTCGGGGTCTCGACTGTATACACTAGTCTACTATGGAGAATCGATGCCCTGTCTCGAAACTCTCACGACTAGGGACCTTTTAAGGATATGCTTATAGACCCCCAGCTCCCACTTATATGATCGCCCTCATACTGCTGGTGGTCAAGCAAGAATCCTAGGGGCTCTATCAACGTGTAATAGTGACGTGTCAGGTCACTTAAAACAGTACACGATGATAAAGCTAAACCAGATAGCATACTATCATCTCGAGTAAGACTGTCCTACCGGGATAGGTCCTCCATCAATCATTGCAATCACGTACCTGTGACCTAATAATTGACTCTGAGGGCACTATCTCCAACAATCTCCCACTTGCACTCAAGGCTAATTATTGCGATGTCGCATACTCACAGCCCGTGTGATACCGAACACCCAACTCCTCTACTAGTCAGTCTCATAAAGCTCGTTTGCGAAACTATTGCGTTTGAGGAATAGCCTTAGTGAGTGGATCCGCTTTGTTGTTTCTTTCTATGTCTCTCTATATCTCAAGTTCGCGGAGAAACCCATCTCCCGAAATGAGCAATACCTGTCTTAGAATGTGTCTGGATGTTTGATGGGACATAGCTCATAAATGAACTCCAAATCCAAACTTCTTAGACTGTATCGTCAACTGAACTTAATCAGTATCCTGCGCCATGCCTCCCTCAGTATTTCCTTGGACCAATTGTCCAAAATACTGCCCCTCGTCAGAAGGAAAAACTATAACTCTGACAACCTCCTTGTCGTCCGGGTCACCTTGGAAGCCTGGAATGATAACTGTCTCCCGAATGAGGCTGTCGTTATCATATCCCTAGAACATCCACTTATGTTCTAAAACTGCTTCCGACTGTTTCTCCAGGATTGGATCAATATCAACTTATTGCATCTAGTGCAAGAACAATATCTGGTGTGGTACTTGACATCTCATGATTGACTCAATTGCCTGAGCAATTGATCTGCCAATCATGCACATCCCTCTCCCCTTTAGTCTGTAAGACACCTTTAGAGAGGGTGACTCCATCTTCTGCAGGTACACTACCGTGCATGGAGTCGTCCATTCTAAATACCCTTAGAATGCTGTCTAAGTACCCTGATTGGGAAACCACCCAAATCTAGATCTAATACCATAGATCCAGTAACCAGTATGTCTGATATAATGTCTAAGTCCTGTGTGGAGAAACCACTGTGTGACGACCAAAGTATAACCGATTGTAGTATAGGAGTTTCCTTTCCTACTCTGTGTATGTCATCCAAATACCAGGATATCATACCCTACTACCTTCTCAACAGATCCATCCCCTATTCTGATGAAGTCAAACCCATGACTGTCACGTCAGAAGTAGATGATCTATCTCCGCTACTGGTGCTTCAGTCTATAAATAGACATAAGCTACCTGTCTATCAATGCTTCCGCTGCTCCCACTGACTACGACAACCCTCTGGCAGAGTCATATAGACGTACATTTCTAAAACTAGTTTTAGAACGACGCTATACTCATCCTCCCGCCGGGTCTCGCAGCCTGGAACAACAGCAATGGTAATTGTGGGTAAACAAGAACTTCCCTGTCACCGTCCTTGAGGCTACCATAGTACCTCTCGGGTGCCTGAAGTTACCCACCTTATCTGCGGAGTGGCCAATGGAATGTCAATCCAGATTGAATCTTTAGGTTCCTTATCAAATCTTCAGTAATCGTTTGTGGTTCTGGAATCACTTCCAGTTCTACCATACTCCCACCACTGTTTTCTGAAAAAATCCATTTTTATTAAAACTGTGGCGAGTCTAGAACAATATTGCTATTGTTCATCCAGATGGTAGAAAATCAACCCGCGTCATAGCCTGGGTCAACCCACAAACAGCCATTACAGAAACGTGCCTTGAGTTGTCCAGTGTCTGGTTTTAAGCATAAGCCGGACAACTCCCCGTACCTTAACATCGTTAAGATATGAACTGTTCTATATCCCATATAGGACCAGAGGCACAAATTTAATTGAACCAGATTCAAATCATGCAACTATCTCCAGTGCATGTCAACTAAATGGAAGGAGGCCGATCAGCGTTACTCAACTTAGGAATGCTTCCAATTATGAGTAACCTGAAAGAGAAGCAATTTCTCTTAATTACTACTATCAACTGAATACCCTATACAAGTATCTATATCTTCGATCACTTTGAAGAATCCCGATACTTGCTATACCTGGTTCTCTACTCTATTCAAATACCTATAACTTCTCAAAATTCGGACCCTGTGTTTCCACGAAACACCTGTCTAAAAATTAGAGAAGTCATAAGTAAACCGAATATAGTACGAGGACCAACCCCTATTCTGTCCTGATGGACCCTGGACAACATACAATACTCTGTATAAGTCCTTTGAGTCTGATAACTCATTCACCGTGTGTCGTAGGTTGAAAACTGTACTTATGGTTAAGAAGAATTACACCGCTGTTTAATGCTCCTTACCTAACCATCCACTGATATAGGTAAATGTCGTAGACATAATTTCAGAAAGGTATATCTCACTCTATGAAAATAGACGTACAGATATATCAATTTGAAATTGGTGCATAACTGCGGATATTCAAAACCAAATATTTGCCGACCGGCAAACAGCCCAGGTGATTTCCTCAAATATCACCGATTACAACGAATCCCGATATAATGAGGATAATCACCCAATTCCTAATAACTTACTCCCACTCATCATCTGTAAAACCATACAGATGTGAGAATCGTACCTGGTAAATACATACCCTGGAGTAAGTATCTAATCGGGAAATCAGTTTTCCTTTAACATTGCACAGTGAAACTGAAACATCGAAATGTTTCGATGGGGTATCCTGGTATTCCTAGTAATGCCTCTTCCAGATTCACGACTGTAACCGTATAATTCTTTTCCACCTCTCCAAATCCCTTCATATGTCTTTAGTCTTTACCTTCTGCACACCCCTTTAGGCCAAATGGTTTTCTTCCTTCCCTACCGTTCGGCACCAGCCTATGGTTTGGAAGAAGACTATCCAATAAGCATAATGGGTGTACTGTCCCAATCCTAGGAACACTCGCAATGAGAGAAGGTGAAGATAAAAGACAACCGAATAAACCTTATTCCTATTTCTCCTGGACCAGAATCCATCCCCGAACTGGAACAAGTTCCTTTCGAGTTCGTATATAACCATACGATGGAGTATCCAAATAAACTGTGGATCTTCGTAGTGATACGGAGTGTCCTGGAGAAATACAAAGGTGATGTGGGAGTGGTAACGAAATATTTGGTTTGGTCGTGAATATCTGTTGCAATTTACTTTGCCCTCTTACTAATCCCTTGCTTTGTCTGAACTTAATACCTTCTGTACACCATCGTTAGGCTAATTGGTTTTCTTCATTCCCTACCGGTCGGCACCAGCCTAAGGTTTGGAAGAAGACTATCCAATTTGCGTAATAGGTGTACTATCTCCTAAACCAAGGAGTACTCGCAACCTGAGAGAAGGTAAAAGGAAAAGACAACTGAATAATCCTATCCGTTTTCTCCAGAACTTGAAACCATCCTCGAATAAATTCCTTCGAGTTCGTATCTAACCATACGATGGTTTTGTCCAATGGAAGTGGACGTTCGTAGTAATACGGGGTGTCCTGGAGAAAAGGGTAAAAGTAGGAGTGGCAATGAGGTCTGCAACTCTGACAATCCAAAAGCCGGTGTCAAGAAGGTTCGGTTAATTTGGTCACTGAGTCATAGTCTTAGGGTCGGGTCAATGGTCGCTGCCAGAGAGAGAGAAAAGAAACACTCAGCGTGCACTCTAACCTAGATCAGAATGGTTACCAATTTATCTAATCTGGAATCCTCCCACTGTACCTCAAATTCTCCTCCAAACCTGAAAGAAGAATTAGTCGGGGTCACCCGAGGAGTAAACTAACTCATCAGTGGGAATCGGGATCCAACTATCATCGCATGACAACGTGACGGAATCCGCTCACGGTATCACACTCCAGAAGGTATGCGCATATCTGGCAAGTTTCAGTTCTTTTGAAACTCCCGATGTGATTTCTGCCCCATGCTCTTATGACCTTGACTTTGGCCAACAAATCATAAGTCACATGTCAAGTTCTACCCGTCATTCTCCAGGTTGATTCGAATCCACCCGCACAAGCCCTTGACTTTGGCCAACAAGGCTATACGACTGTTCCAAACCAATGCATCTATCTATGCTGCATATGAATAACCAACAGCTACCAAACACTGTGCCTTGACTTTGGCCAACAAACACAGCTTGAATACTATTGACTACCCATATGAAACGACGGAGGGCTACGAATGGTTTCTGGCGAAAACCTTTAACGTAAAGAACTTGATATCGTTGAAGGAACTGATAGCTTTTAAAAATATAGTGACGAAAACCGTTGCTAAAGAGGTCACTCCCGGTGAAGGGATCTCGGCTCTTTCCCCGTAGAATGGGGTGCAGGATATTCCAACTGAATACCACGGTGCAAAGCAAAAGTAATCGGCTATAGTGAAGTCATTGCCCTGACGCAAACTTTTTGTCCAAGGGGTCACTCCCGGTGAAGGGATCTCGGCCCTTGCCTCGTCGACTGAGGAGCAGGATATTCCAACTGAATACCACGATGCAAAACAAAAGTGAACGTCCTTGCAATAACAGCTTTTTGAAAAAGTGTTCCAACAACATCAGATTAGGTTTGTTTTTTAACTTGCATTGATCCGAATCAATGCAGTCCCATCAATTGATCACACCAAAAAGAACGAAAATATACTGATGTACGTATATGCCATCCGCATTCGCCACTGGGTCCCGTCATTACCCGTTAGGTTAGCTAACTAACGACAGAGCGGGGACTGGACTAGCGCGGATGTAAAACATATACAACATCTACTAATATATATACCAATATATTATATTCGCTCAAGGCGTGAATAAAATGCAACATTACAGAAATGTACAGCATCACAGAAACAATACAGATATCTGGGATCCCCGGGTTTCACAGAGCCACTACTGAAACCCGACATTCCCCTGGTCGTGTGGATAGCCTGTGCAATGAAATCCTAGACCCCTACGGGCGCGGCAAGTCACCCGCCAAAACCTGAAGCGAGGCAGCCCCCTTCAGCGCCGTGAATGGACCACCCAGCACTTCACGGAATCCGGTAACTTGGGCACCCCTCCTGGGTCAACCTGTACCCCCTACGAGTGTGGCGAATAGCCCGCCAATCCTAGAGTGAAGCCCCCTCCGTCTCAATGCCATGAGATGCGGGCTTGTTGCCCTCTAGAACCCGGCTGTCCGTGCACCCCTCCGCGGGGCAATCCTAGTACAGAAAGTAAAATATACATACAACGGGTACATCGACCGCAACCAGGTCGTGCCCCAAAATAATAATACAAACAGGCAGTGACGGCAGTCCACATGTCGGACGCTCGCCCCGCAATATCAAATGTACATAATACAACAGAACTGTACTAGCATTGCATCCAGGCTATCCCCCACGACCGATCCGCAACATCACAGCAAAAACAGAACATCAACGTGAAAGTCACGTTCGCAAATCCGTCTAACCGGGCTATAGCAGTTAGACCGGATTTACCGATCAAGTGACATTCACGGTCGCAGATATAATGTAAATACTGTGAAATAATGTGTTTAAAATATCCGATCGATCAAAAAAATAACAAGTGGGCCCCAAAGGAATACTGTAGCACTCACAGAAATAATTGGCCCAATTTTAAAATTCCAAAAACCCTATTTTAAGCCCATAAAGCAACTGAAGAAGTTCGATACAGTAAGGACACCATTGCGCGGCGGAACCGCGGCCCAAGGGGGTAATTGCCGCGGTTCCGCGCTCTGGTCATCGAATTACTGCGTCGAATTTCTACAGTGGGCTTGTTACCTCCAGTACATCAATGTTTTACAACCTGAAAAATTTTTCGAGACCAAAAATTTTCAACAGAAACTGATGCGAAGGCAATACGGGTTTTGGAACATTCGATCGATCGAAACTGAAAAACACATTACACCAAGCTAGACTAAGTTAATGGCGAGGCTCTGATACCACTGTAAGTGCACGGCGGCGCCCCGGCCGTCAATCCGACGGCCAAATGCGGAAGCGGTGATAAACTTAAATTTTCTTGAACTGGCAAACCGCCGCACACTAATACCCGGATCGAACCATTAATTAGTCCTAGCTAACAACAAGAAAGGGAATAGAGATATACCGACGATCCAAGTCCTCCGGTCTTCTCATCATCGTCTCGATCTCTTGCGGAATGTCCCGTCTCCTCCTCATCGCCGGAAGTGCACCACATCGCCTACTTCTTTTACGGGCTCCCACCTCAATGCCGAGGCAACTCGGGCACGAAGCCGGCTACTCGACGTGCCCAAGATTTGCTGTAGAATATAATGTGGATTACATGTCTCATTTGGGATTATGGAGTTGCCTTTTGTGGTGGAGGAAGAAGAACTTGGAGAGAGGTGAAGGAAAAAATGTGATAGACCAAGAATAATGAGAGTATCATATTTTTCCCACTCAAAAGAGAAGCATTTTCCTCATCCTAACAAAGTGGCCGGCCCCCCCCCCCATTAGTGTGATTGGAGAGAGAGAGTAAGGTCAAGGGGGTGGGTGGAATGCAATGATGCAAGCAAGTGATGATGAAAGAATCCAATGATCACAACCATAACCCACACTCCAAAACAAGTAATCAACAACCATGATTGCTACAAAAAGTCAAGCAATCATGAAGCATGGAAGGTCAAGGGATGGGCTCCATCATGAAACCATCATGATAAAACAAAAATGCAAAGACCCCCTCCACAACCACTTATTTGCAACAATGCAAATAAGCCCTCCTCCACCAAACTTCGGCCAATGAACGGAACAATGGAAATCGGCCGAAACGGAAAGCAAACTGGCAACTCCAGAAAACTGGTCCCGTAATAAATTACAGGAAAACCCCGATACTGTGCATACACACCCGCATCTGTATTTCGACCGAAATACAAATGCAAGGAGACAAAATCTACACTGTACTATACTAGGATCCGGCTTATACCAAAGCCAGCTAGTAATATCCGTTCGATCCTGATCCGTGCAATACCGCACGTATCTGATCGAACCCTGCCATATAACCATACGGCCTATAGTACAGACTGTCCGATCCTGATCCATGCAATACCGCACGTATCTGATCGGACCTTGCCATATCTCCATACGGCCTCTACAACCTTTCGCCCGAAAGCTGAGTAACAGAATGTGGGGGACTCTAAAGACTCGTCAACACCTTGGTTGTGGATTTAACCACTAGCACGTTAGAGGTATAAGTCAATACATAACGGGCTACCAGGTATTGACCAAAAGGGACGTCTGTGAGCGAACTCAGCCTGACTCCCTACTGAGCCTGTCAGTGACAATATCCGTACAGTCCGGTCCGTTCGTCTATGAGCATCGCATGGCGGGCCTAGGGGGTTGGTAAAAGTCAGACCCCCAAAAGCGGTACAAGTCGTGTCGGAGTGTAGCCCAGAACACCCTGAGATACTACTGGAATACCTACCAGTAAATCTCCTTGCCTCGGCCGAGGGCTTCGTGTAATGGCTCTCCTAGACACAGCACGACCTCACCCCCAATACCGGGAGAGACGAACCCCTGAAGATACGCTCACTGCCTCCATGTGGCTCGGGACTGTACCCAACTAAAACCTGTTTGCACGACTCCTTTGAGCCGTGGTAGGGTAGTAATCAAAGTACAGTGGGAACTCACACGAGACAAATGACGATCCCTAGGTCGATGAACTAACCTGTACACATGTCACCAGGGAACTGCCATCTGACGTCTGGTATATGACCAACTAGCATGTTCCCGGCGAGTCCTGTCCGGTGTACTCATAACCCAATGAGCACCTGTATAAATCTTAGGTGATCCAACTGACACCAGTGGCTTGTGAGACCGGCCACCGCCCCTCGTCGGGGTCTCGACTGTATACACTAGTCTACTATGGAGAATCGATGCCCTGTCTCGAAACTCTCACGACTAGGGACCTTTTAAGGATATGCTTATAGACCCCCAGCTCCCACTTATATGATCGCCCTCATACTGCTGGTGGTCAAGCAAGAATCCTAGGGGCTCTATCAACGTGTAATAGCGACGTGTCAGGTCACTTAAAACAGTACACGATGATAAAGGTAAACCAGATAGCATACTATCATCTCGAGTAAGACTGTCCTACCGGGATAGGTCCTCCATCAATCATTGCAATCACGTACCTGTGACCTAATAATTGACTCTGAGGGCACTATCTCCAACACATAAGTATAATACTATCATAATCTGTACTAATCTAATATGATATGCGTATGTATCATAATGCAACACTAACTATCATGCTACCCCAAGTAGAATATATCAAATGCAAATGACCTATATCTAGGTATAAACCTAATGTAACCGAAAATATATATAAACCTCTTCTTTAAATAAACCACGGAGTAGATATGTCACGGCATAAAGCAGACTTGATAGTATGAAATAAAATAGATATCTTTTTTATTTCATAAATGCCCGTACGAATATATACATGTACTGTCCTCCGGATCAGTCCTGGTCGGCTACAATAACCATAATCTGCTGTATATCTCATGATAACAGCATATAAATAAATATGTATGGATGTCCAGCATCGACACCCGAAATCAGAAATCTCTCGTGTCCAGCACCGACACGTAAATACAGATATCGTCGACACCATCTCAACAGATGATCGCCACCCGATATCCCTGGCTCGGTCAGTATCCCCTGGATATCCGCCGTGCTCAATCGAACCTCGGTCAGTATCCCCTGGATATCTTCCGTGCTCATCTCTATCTCTGGTATCGAGTATCCTCGTTAGGCTCCCCGCCTATAATGCGGCTTTCCTGCCCTTCGGTCTCGAACCGGGTCTACCATGTATCCGACTGTATAGCTACCCCACTCAGTCCGGATAAGTAACAAATCCGAAACCGTATAGCTACCCCACTCGGTCGGAATAAAACAATCAGAAAACCTTAAACTCATGGTGGACTCCAACTCATCAACAACAACAACTGAGCCTTTTATCCCAAGCATATGGGGTAGGCTACATGAACCAACATGAGAATCACGCCGGGTCCAGCACATGAATCCTCTGTCTCCACTCACTTCTATCGAACAATATACTTTCATTGAGTCCTTTGGCAACCATATCGTTTCGTATCACCTCCATCCATGTTTTCTTCGGTCTCCCTTTTGCCCTTTTGCCATTACCCATATCGAGAGTATCTATTCGTCGAACCGGTGCTTCCATAGGTCTGCGTCGCACATGACCAAACCATCTAAGCCGGTTTTCCCGCATCTTCTCCTCCACGGGTGCTACACCAACTTTTGCACGAATATCCTCATTTCGCACCTTGTCTTTTCTAGTGTTACCGCACATCCAACGAAGCATGCGCATCTCCGCTACGTGCATCTTCTGTGTATGATGCTTCTTAGGAGCCCAGCATTCTGTACCATATAATAAGGCAGGCCGAATAGCGCTCCGATAAAACTTCCCTTTCAATTTTAACGGAAAGTTACGATCACACAAAATCCCTGTTGCACTCCTCCATTTCAACCAACCAGCTTGGATCCTTTGATTAACATCACTATCGATCTCCCCATTCCTTTGGATGATGGAACCTAGATATCTAAACTGGTCGCTCGGTGATATCTCTTGCCCTTCCAATGTTATACCAATATGGTTTTGACTTCTCTGGCTACTAAATTTGCAGTGCATATATGCTGTCTTGGACCTGCTCAATCTGAATCCCCGAGATTCCAATGTTTGTCTCCATAATTCCAATTTTGCATTAACCCCTGCTTTCGTCTCATTTACTAGAACAATATCATCAGCGAATAGCATACACCAAGGGACCTCATCTTGGATAGTTCTAGTAAGCTCATCCATCACGATGGTAAACAGGAAAGGACTTAATGCAGATCCTTGATGTAAACCAATAGTAATCGGAAAATCACTTGTTAAGCCACCGCAAGTTCTGACATTTGCCACTACTCCGTCGTACATATCCTTGATTATGTCAATATACTTGACGGGGACCCCCTTTTTCATCATTGTCCCCCATAATACCTCTCTAGGTACCTTGTCGTACGCTTTAAGGAGACAAACATTGTAAAGAATGAGAATACTTTCATAGATTATCCTGATGATATATTATATATATACATATATAACAGCGTCTCATACCACTGATATATATCATCAAAAGTAAAACCTCCAGAAAACTCATAAAATCAAATATAAACATCCATAGTACTCGTATTCAGAATGCTTAACAGATAATAAGGTAAAGTGCGTAAATAAATCATACTCGCAAATAAACGTATCAATCCTACTGTATCATAACAATACTAATGATGTGTGGTGTAATATACGCATTTATGCTCGTGCAGTATGTCAATCATTAGTATTTGTTCAAGTGTTCTACAGGTGTAATAACCTATTCATATTAACCTATATATATACGCATTATATAACATAACGGTTGTACAGTGATATGGCAGTACCAATGAGGTGTAGTGTAACCTATATGTACGTGCTTGTGCAGCATAGTACTCATTGGTAGTTGTGCAGTTTTCTATAAGAGTGTTCGTCTTACGGAAACATATAACATTAATAATTGTAACGTAAGCAAGCAAAGTAATTATAATCATTTTGTACGAGTATAAAGGTAACCTGGCCGTTATTTGGCATACGGATCTCATCATTACTGGTACGCATAGTTTCTCGTATAATACATCACCGTATCGCTATATCTAAATCATCTCTAGAACGTCATAATCCTTCATACTAACTTACCAGACCATAATTTAACTACATGCAATTGAATATCATGCTAGATACAAACTATCTCAAATATCAATATCTTGAATAAATATTAAACTATCTAGATACCATAATACTATTTATAAGATTGTGGGGGTGCTATACGCCATCCACCCGACATCACCCGTAGATGTAAATCTACTCACCAACTCGATAAACTTGCTGAAATCCACGCTGCTATGTCCGCCAACTCTGTCTCAGAAATCTTCGTGATCGCACCTATAATTATATTTAAATCACATCGATGTAAATATCATATTGAAAACCAAAACAACGAACTAAGAGCCCGTAGGTTAGAACCTACAGCTCACTTACCCCAAAGATGATAAATGCCCATGAACTTAACGTACGAACGTCAACGTTTCAGTTGCAGCACAGAAATACGGAAAATCATATCGAAGTGTCGGAAACTTTAATAAAACCCAAACTAAATATTCCCAGATTTCTCTATATGAATATTGGGGCAAATCAAGCAATACTATAAATCATAAATTTCCCATACAAAGCCACAGAAGGAAAACCAACACCAAAAACCCAAGGGGGCCGGCGAGCTCGGAAATTTGGGGTAAGTCGCCGGGTGAAATAGGGGCTTTAGGGCTCGGGATTTAAGTGTAATCTCCTAGTGGTCTCAATATACCTTTGGACTTACTAGTTATTTTATTGGTTACACCTATTGGTTCCAGATTCAATATTAGTATGCTAAATATCATAATTATCCTAGTTTATGATACTGCTCATACTAAACATGCTACATGAAGATATCGTGGGTTAACTGAACCTAGGTTTTTCTGAGCTAACCCTCTTCTGGTCGTAATAGGCAAAAACAGAACTCGTGATACGATATATCCGTGTCGTATATAGAATTTTAACTCCAAAACAGATATTTACTTCCAGATTTCATATACCGATAAACTAACTTAAACTAGCAATACCAAATATCCTAATACATAAACATAGAGCTACCCTAAAAATCCCAACACCTAACTCCCATAAAAATCCGGCGAGCTCGGATAATTTTCATGTGTCACCGGTCAAAGTCCGATGGAATGGGTTCGTCTTCCTAGGGATTATTCTAGTTCCACTTTATAAGATTCAGGCACTGTTTGATTATGTTAAAAGTTTCCTAGACAATAGCAGATTCATAAACAGAGCTTAATTTATCAAAATACTGTATTTCAAATATCAAACTTATCTCATAAAACAGTATCGAACTAAGATCTGCAAAGTTTGAAACTTATACCAATTGAATGATCAACTGAAAGGCTTCCTCCAAGATACACAAGCACTACTAATCCTAGCTTGAGGGTTGTGGCAAAGATCCCTAGTACCTTGCTTTTCTTCTTCTCTTTTGATATTAAGAACACATAGGAATTGGGTGTTAGTGATTGAAGAATTTGATAAGAGTTCGGTTTGAAGATGCTAAGGAGTTCCTATGTGTGTGTGTTATGTAGAGAAAGCATGTGGTGGAGATTGAGAGGTGCAGGTGGCATGAGAGGAGTAGGAGGTGTAAGCATGAAAGGTGGTGGTATTTTCATGTAAGGAGGAAGTGTATGCATAAAGTGTCACCAAGGTTATGTTATACCATGAGTGTGATTTAAGCTTAACCATGACCTTTACCCTTTTACACATAAGCCCCCACAGAATTCCAATTTCCACAATTATCTAAAATTTTCACAAAACCCCATCATGACACTTCTTATTGTAAAAACAAACTATTTCTTTAGTAATATATTCTACCATATTTTAAAAGACCTTTTTATTACAAACACAATAAAATAAATGTTTTAATTAAATAAATAAAATAATTAGTTATCTAAAATATTTCAAAATGTTACAATATTCCCCCTTAAGAAAATTCGGTCTCTGAATTTAAATTGAACCCTCTTCTTAAAACAATTTTTTTTCTTAATCCAATCTTCTCAAATTCAAAACAAATTTTCCGGGGTCCAAATTTAAAACATATAATCCGCTCGATATAATGGAATTCCAAAGTCCCACATGAGTTTAAACGCATCATATCGCAACAGTGTGCGTGAAAACTCAAAAGATATAATTTTACATTACTGTAACTCTAGCGGTTGCTATGAGAATTACTTCAGTTATTATGCAAATTGCCAAATACGAAAACCATCGTGTATCCTAAATACACGATAATTGCTACAATTGTAGTGCAATATCGATGCACACAACCAAGCGAAAATTTTTATATGAATCAAATCTATAATATATCCTATCAAGTGCAAAACACGAAAACAAAATCAACCCTAATGGGTTTAAGTGCAATCTCAAACCATACATTACGGTGTGCATGAAAACAAGACAGCGCTAAGTGCAACAGGTGTGCACGAAACGATATCCACTGCATCTACTGTGGATGGGAATATCAGGGTAGTGCATCCGGTGTACATAAAACTCCGATCGAGTGCAGTCACCTCGCACGAAAATCTCAACAAGTGCAGCTGGTGTGCACAAAACATAATTCAAAATGAAATTACTGTACATGGAAACCTCATCAAGTGCACCTGGTGTGCACAAAACATAATATAACCCTCAAATCATCAAAATGCATATATCAAAATAACAGACGTTGAGTTGTCCCTTCTTCAATGTTGGAAACAAAATATTTGGATCATAAAAACGCAATTCGAACTCAAATGACATCGAAGCATATTCTCTTCAATGTCGAAAGGTGTTTATACCACCGGAATTGGCATAATAAGGATTACTACTTGTCGTCTGCCGCGTTCTAACGTTCTCTGTTTCTGAATTCTGGTTTTTCTTACGGATCTCTTTTACCATGGCTTCTTTATGCGATCGTCCAGTGAGGAGTAACGACATAATCAGTCCTCCTGCTGATACCTCTCACCACATCTCCTTGGCCAATAGTCCAGTTTCTCGTAACGCGACATGTTGATAACATCGATCTCTAATCTCTGCGTATTTGCTAATAACTGATCCTGGGTCCAATCTTACTTATTATCAATTTCCAGAAAGGATCCCCTTCAAGTCTCATGCTGATCTCAGCTATCCAGCCTGTCCGGAACTAGCACCCACAACTGAATCCACTTTCACTTTCGCAACAACTATCCTTTCCTTAAGATTTCCCTCTGAAGTGTAGTTGTACGCGTCTCTGTATAGGCATCAAATCTTCAATATCGACGGTGTAGAACAACTGTCCACTGAAACTTTGCATCAATCTCCTATTTCATAAATCTCCAATATCAATCACTTAAGGAGCGTATCACGATAATCATGCGAGTTGCAAGTCATACTCGATTATGACCATGCCCGGAGCCATACAAGACTTCCAAAAACAGGAATTCGGCATCTCTGATACTCTATAGAAGAATCTGACTAAGCTCACCTTCGAAAACTCGTCCAAATTCGTCGGAGGAAAACTTACTGCACGATCTCTTTTTTTCAAGCGACTTGCATCAGGTCTGAGCAAAATCCATTGGAAGAAGCAAATCAATTTCACCGATCTCGTATCAGGGCGCCACAACGGATTAAAAGCCCTAACCATCCCACATCTGAACGGCTACGAATCCTTCTTATCCATCTACACTTGTAAAAATCATCAATCTTTAACTTCGTGAACTCTGGAAGCAACATTTCGATAATCTCAACTTTGATTGGTACCGCTGTCTGAACAGTACGCAACACCATGATCTTCGGAGAGGGGAAAACATCATGCCTCAAGTCCGACTGATCTCCATCAATGACTCTACCATCTGGTGCGGATCCCGAAGAAACTCTCTTTAACATTAGAACTCGATCAATTATGAATAAACGACATGTCTTTATATTACCGGAAAGTCGCCCTGGTCAGTCCTTGTCCCAGACAAGTCTACTCTGACCGTATCTCTAACTGCAGCCCTTTCGGCTCCCATAAACATGGTGACCGAAACAATCAACATGTAATGACAAGGATAGATCAACGGAACGAATAGAAGGAAGATCTCAAGATATAAATCCTAAGGTAACTTAGGTGGAGTATCATATCGTAAATATGCCACGGAACATATGTACGGTACGTCACTCTACTTAGTACCTACTCCATCAACCAAGGTCATCCTATATAACGAAAGTTCGGGTATAAGACCCCGAAAGTCAAGTCTAAGTCCTATAAGGTAAAGTCTAGGTAACAAAAATGCATGCCTAGACCTCATATAGCCAAACCTAGACTCGAACAAAGGTTAAACCAAATGCTCTGATACCAACTTTGTCACGACCCAAATGTGGCACGTGACCGGTACTTAAAATACGTGACATTTAAAGACGTCGACACGGTTCAAGTAAGCCAAAACCCGGAATCTAAACCCTTTTTGAAAAATATTGGAGGTGAGTTTAAAGTAGTCATCAGATGGAATCAGTTTAAATAACATTTAAATTTAACTAAGCATGTTTGAAAAAGAATCTATGACGTTTTGAAATTCGACAGCACCTCTTTTGCATTTTTGTATAACCCGATACAACATAATAATATAAATAGCATCCCAACGGGTGCTAGCCTCCATGTCCAAACGACGGAGCAGCCAAACAATCTATATCAGAAGTCGACTACAATGAGTGTGACCTGACAATTTCTAGTCCCGCTTCTAAGTCCACAATATACCATTTCTAAGTTGATGGAGTTTTCACTAGATACAAGAATATATGAATAATCAAGGGTGAGTACGATATAATAGTAACTCACTTACCAATCAATCACCGAAAGGAATATATGGCCAAGCCGCTAATAATCCAAGCGGTAAAACTTGCAACAAACTGTGGCACAACGGGGATGAGTTGCCAACTCAGTGAATAATAGTACATCTAAAGGTAGAAATCGAAATGCACGACGATACCTAGGCCATAAGTATAATACTACCATAATCTGTACTAATCTAATATGATATGTGTATGCATCATAATGCAACACTAACTATCATGGTAGCCCAAGTAGAATATTTCAAATGCAAATGACCTGTATCTAGGTATAAGCTTAATATAACCGAAAATATATTTATACAAACCTCTTCTTTAAAATAACCGCGGAGTAGATATGTCACGGCAAAAAGCGGACATGATAGTATGAAATATAATAGATATCTTATTTAAGATATACGTCCTGCTATTTTAATGAATAGTGTTAAGAGATTTACAATTTAAAAGATTTCAGTGTCATATCAGACATTTCAAAATAATGAGTTTATAGCTCGTGTTTGAATTCCTTTTTATGTACATAAATGCACGTACGAATATATACAGGTACTGTCCCCCGGATCAGTCCTGGTCGGCTACAATAACTATAATCTACTATATATCTCATGATAACAACATATAAATAAATATGTATGGATGTCCAGCATCGACACTCAAAATCAGAAATCTCTCGTGTCCAGCACCGACACATAAATGCAGATATTGTTGACACCATCTCAACAGATGATCGTCACCCGATATCCTTAGCTCGGTCGGTATCCCCTGGATATCCGCCGTTCTCAATCGAACCTCGGTCAGTATCCCCTGGATATCTGCCGTGCTCATCTCTATCTCCGGTATCGAGTATCCTCGTTAGGCTCCCCGTCTATAATGCGGCTTTCCTGCCCCTCGGTCTCGAATCGGGTCCACCATGCATCCGGCCGTATAGATACCCCACTCAGTCCGGATAAGTAACAAATCCAAAACCGTATAGCTACCCCACTCGGTCGGAATAAAACAATCAGAAAACGTCATACTCATGGTGGACTCCAATTCATCATATCCAACAAATATCAAGTAAAGAATGAGAATACTTGCATAGATTATCCTGATGATATATTATATATATACATATATAACAGCATCCCAAACCACTGATATATATCATCAAAAGTAAAACCTCCAGAAAACTCATAAAATCAAATATAAACATCCATAGTACTGGTATTCACAATGCTTAACAGATAATAAGGTAAAGTGCATAAATAAATCATACTCGCAAATAAACGTATCAATCCTACTGTGTCATTGCAATACTCATGATCCGTGGTGTAATATACGCATTTGAGCTCGTGCAACATGTCAATCATTAGTATTTGTGCAAGTGTTCTACATGTGTAATAACCTATTCATATTAACCTATATATATATATATATATATATATACACATTATATAACCGAACGGTTCTACAGTGACATGGCAGTACCAATGAGGTGTAGTGTAACCTATATGTACGCACATGTGCAGCATAGTACTCACTGGTAGTTTTGCAGTGTTCAATCAGAGTGTTCGTATTACGGAAACGTATAACATTAATAATTGTAACGTAAGCAAGTAAAGTAATTATAATCATTTTGTACGAGTCTAAAGGTAACCTGGCCGTTATTCGGCATACGGATCTCATCATTACTGGTATGCATAGTTTCTCGTATAATACCTCACCGTATCGCTATATCTAAATCATCTCTAGAACGTCATAATCTTTCGTACTAACTTACCAAACCATAATTTAACTACATACAATTGAATATCATGCTAGATGGAAGCTATCTCAAATATCAATATCTTGAATAAATACTAAACTATCTAGATACCATAATACTATTTATAACGTTGCAGGGGTGCTATACGCCATCCACCCGACTTCCCCCGTAGATGTAAATCTACTCACCAACTCGATAAGCTTGCTGAAATCCACGCTGGTATGTCCGCCAACTCTGTCTCGGAAATCTTCGTGATCGCACCTATAATTGTATTTAAATCACATCGATGTAAATATTATATTGAAAACTAAAACAATGAGCTAAGCATCCGTAGCTTAGAACCTACAGCTCACTTACCCCAAAGATGATCAAATGCCCCTGAACTTAACGTACAAACGTCAACGTTTCAGTTGCAGTACAGAAATACGGAAAATCATATCGATGTGTCGAAAACTTTAATAAAACCCAAACTAAAAATTCCCAGATTTCTCTGTATGAATATTGGGGCAAATCAAACAATACTATAAATCATAAATTTCCCATACAAAGCCACAGAAGAAAATTCAACACCAAAAACCCAAGGAGGCCGGCGAGCTCAGAAATTTGGGGTAAGTCGCCGGGTGAAGTAGGGGCTTTAGGACTCAGGCTTTAAGTCTAATCTCCTAGTGGTCTTAATATACCTTTGGTCTTACTAGTTATTTTATTGGTTACACCTATTGGTTCCAGATTCAATATTAGTATGCTAAATATCATAATTATCCTAGTTTATGATACTGCTCATAATAAACATGCTACGTGAAGATATCGTGGGTTAACTGAACTTAGGTTTTTCTGAGCTAACCCTCTTCTGGTCGTAGTAGGCAAAAACAGAACTCGTGATACGATATATCCATGTCGTATATAGAATTTTAACTCCAAAACAGATATTTACTTCCAGATTTCATATACCGATAAACTAACTTAAACTAGCAATACCAAACATTCTAATACAAATACTTAGAGCTACCCTAAAAATCCCAACACCTAACTCCCATAAAAATCCGGCGAGCTCGGATAATTTGCATGTGTTGCCGGTCAAAGTCCGATGGAATGGGTTCATCTTCCTAAGGATTATTCTAGTTCCACTTTATAAGATTCAGGCACTGTTTGATTATGTTAAAAGTTTCCTAGACTATAGCAGATTCATAAACAGAGCCTAATTTATCAAAATATTGTATTTCAAATATCAAACTTATCTCATAAAATAGTATCGAACTAAGATCTGCAAAGTTTGAAACTTATACCTATTGAATTATCAACTGAAAGGCTTCCTCCAAGATGCACAAGCACTACTAATCCTAGCTTGAGGGTTTTGGTAAAGATCCCTAGTACCTTGCTTTTCTTCTTCTCTTTTGATATTAGGAACACATAGGAATTGGGTGTTAGTGATTGAAGAATTTGATAAAAGTTCAGTTTGAAGTTGCTAAGGAGTTCCTATGTGTGTGTGTGTTATGTGAAGAAAGTATGTGGTGGAGATTGAGAGGTGGAGGTGGCATGAGAGGAGTAGGAGGTGTAAGCATGGAAAGTGGTGGTATTTCTTGCAAGGAGGAGGTGTATGCATAAAGTGTCACCAAGGTTATGTTATACCATGAGTGTGATTTAAGCTTAACCATGAATTTTACCCTTTTACACATAAACCCCCACAAAATTCCAATTTCAAAAATTAACTAAACTTTTCACAAAACCCCCTCATGACATTTCTTATTGTAAAAACAAACTATTTCTTTACTAATCTATTCTACCACATTTTAAAAGACCCTTTTATTACAAACTTACAAACACAATAAAATAAATGTTTTAATTAAATAAATATAATAATTAGTTACCTAAAATATTTCAAAATGTTACAATAAAATATAAGTTTAAATAGTACATGGACATCCAAAAATGGAAATAGTGGTAGGAAGACTTGGTTAGGGCAAACAAGTAGTGTTCCCACTGTACTTAGATTTTGTGTACTCAATTAATTTTGTCTACTTGAGTGTGTTTCCACTGTACTTAGATTACTATCCTACCACGGCTCAAATGAGTCATGCAAACAGGTAGTGGTTAGATACAGTCCCGAAGCACTTGGAGGCAGTAGTGGATAAAAATGATTCGTCTTTTCCGGTATTGGGAGTTGAAATCGCGCTGTGTTCGGATAGCTAATACACAAAGTCCTTCGTTAGGGCAAGTGAGATTTACAAGCACCAGTAGTTTCTCATGGTGTATTGGGCTCTACACCGACATGACTTATTGCGCTATTAGGGATCTGACGGTTACCACCCCCTAGGTCTGATATACGATACTCTTAGACGAACAGACCGGACTGTACGGAGATTATCATGGATAGGCTCGGTAAGGGTTCAGATGAATTCGCTCGTCGGCCTTCTTTTCGATAGGTACCTGGGTAACTGTTACGTACAGTTAGTGCCACTGACGGAATTGTGGTTAAATCCACTGCCAGCGTGCTGTCGAGTCTTTAGAGTCCCACACAGAGGGTTTCCCTGATTCAGGCGAAACGATGTAGAGGCCGTATGGTTTTACGTGCAGGGTTCCGATCATATATATGTACTACTACGCGGATGTTGTTCGGACGGATAATACTAGTGGGCTTTGGTTTAAGCCAGATTCTAGTATTATATTATTGGATTATTATTATCTCATTGTATTCATATTTTTGCAGTATGAATACATGTATGTATATACGGTGAGGGCATTCTTGAAATTTTACAAGCGATGCTTCTAGAAGTAGACACCTCATTATTGGATTTATCTATTTTTGGAAAATAGATTAATGAGGTGGAAATGGAGATATTTGTGGCATGGGTGAAGCATGTCTAATTCATTTGTTTATTGGTTAGGACTTACTATTGAAGCATGGCTACAATTTTCTAATGAAAATTATTGCATGCTTGAATTGAGAAAAGCATTAGTCATTCTTCACTGGCACAAGACTTGGTTCATTTTGTTCATTCTCTTTCTCTCTCCATTTGTTCTTCTCCTTCTTCCTCAAAATCCTAACCCTCACATGAGTTATGAATCCTAGGCTTTCATGAGATAAAATACTCCAATTAACTCTCTACATCTCCTAAGCTACTTAGTTTAGCGAACTAGGTACTTTAGTTACCTCGGTTTTGAGGTTGGAGCATGAACCATAGACTCATGGGTGGATCATTTTCGACACAAAGAGGCTGACGACTGAGCTAGATCCGCACCTTCAAGGAGATCATGCTAAGGAGAAGAAGACTGGAAGGATTAGAATCATGAAGGTATAAACTCTTTCAGAGTAGTTAAAAACCTCCAAGTGTTTAGCTAGTTAAGGTTTCCGAAAAGATCATGTATGATAGGTCGATGTTGCAAGTATAAAAATCATTTTATGTGTATTCCTCCTCCCTACAAGTGTGTGGGGTGTGCGACATCAACTTACAACAGGTAGAACAATTTTACTCGAGATGATAGTATGCAATCTAGTTTGTATTTATCATTATATGTATACGTTTTGATAAAGCTCGTAGGATTATTGCTTGACTACCAGGATTATGATGGCGATCATATACGTGGGAACAACGAGGTCTATATGCACATCCTTAAATGTCCCTAGTCAAGAGAGTATCTAGATTAGGCATCGATACTCCGGAATAAACTAGTGTATACTTTTAGAGATCCCGACGAGGGGTGGTGGCCGGTCTCACAAGTCATTGGTGTTGAGTCGTCTAAGATAGTATACAGATGTTCACTGGAGGTGAGTACACCGAACGGACCCGCCGAGAACTTCTAAATAGTATTATACCTATTGTCAGATAGAAGTTCCCTTGTGGCATGAGTACATGTTAGTCCTTTAACTTGAGATTTTCATGTCTTATGTGAGTTTCCGCTGTACTTAGATTACTACCCTACCACGGCTCAAAAGAGTTGTGCAAATATGTTTTAGTTGGGTATAGTCCCGAGCCATATGAAGGCAGTGAACAATCGTTAGGGATTCATCTCTCCCGGTATTGGAAGTCGATGTCGCGCTGTGTTGGGTCAGCCATCACCAGAAATCCTTGGTCAAGGTGGATGGGATTTACTGATGTGAGGTCATTAGTTTCTCAAAGGGTGATGAGCTTCAGACCGGCACGACTTATCGGGTTAATATAGGTTTGACATTATCCACCCCTTAGACCCGATATGCGATATTCTAATATGAAGAGACCGAACTGTACGGAGGCTCAGTAGGGGTACGAATGAGTTTGCTCATCGGCCTTCCTTTCGCTCAATATCTGGATAGCCGTTACGTACATTTAGTGCCGCTGATATACTTGTGGTTAAACCTACTGCCAGCGTATTGACGAGTCTTTAGAATCCCACAAAGAGGGTTTTCCCAGTTCAGGCAAAATGATGTAGTGGCCGCATATTGATACATGCTAGTTTCCAATTACGCATGTGTGCTAGCCACACAGACTTTAATCGGGAAGATGATAATACTGGCCGGTTTAGAATTAAACCGGATTATTAATTCAAGTTTTCATTTAATAATTTACAAATATATATTTCGAGATGTATATTCTAGTATTATGTTCATTGTATTTTTCTATCTTTTGGGTATTCGTATTTTGATACGAATACGGGAATGTATTTACGGGGATGTATTCTTATATTTATACAAGATTATTTCTAGAAGAAGGACAACTTATTTTAAGGTTTTTCTTTTTAAGAAATTAAGAAATAAGATGGAAAAGAGAAATGGTGGAAGGTATGAATTCATTTGCAAATACTATTCAACTATGCTTGTAGTTTTAAAATGGGAAAAAAACGTTTTACAAAAGTGTTGAAGCATGCTTGAATTTGTGACGGATTTTCATTCCACTATTTTTGTTTCTCTTTCTTCCATGGCTTCTCCTTCTTTTTCCTCTACTTTCTCATGAGTTGAGATTCATGAGGATTAAGAAGAAGAAAAAATTATTAGAACACTCACACACATCACTAAGCATCCTAAATTAGCATCTTAGGATATTTAGTTACTTCATGGATGAAATTGAAGCTTGAACATGGTTCTCTTGGATGGATCATCTTCGGCGAATGGAGACCGGCTTGCAGGCACGATCCGGAGCTCTTGAGAGCATGCAAGAGTCCAAACCAATTGGAACAAATGAAGACGCTACAAAGGTTGTGATTTTTATCCTCTAGTGTTTCCTAGTTTAAGTGTTTTGGTTTAGATTCTTAGTTACAAGTTTTTAGTGCCATCAAAATTTTCGTTTTCGTATTTCGCATAATCTTGTGCATATTCTGTAACCGTGTCATTCCAGGACATAGGCATGACGCCTACAGCAGCACGTGCTGAGTTGTGGGCATCGACATAGTCTTGTGGAGAGTTCTGAGCATTAGTGGATTGAACTAATGCAAGAACCATGAAAAAGAGGAGGGCTATAACTGGGTTGTATGATCTCATCATTCATTTGGAAGTGATCGATTGCTTGTGATGGGGCTCGATATCGGTGATCTCCCAGATCATGACACGTGGCAGATGGCATGTCCCAGAGCATGCAAGAAAGGACCTACAGGGGCTGACCGGACTGCTCCTATGCCCGTCCTACCGACGATGCTGGCTCGCCTCCGAGCCCCAGCACAATTGGCCTCCTCGGCCTCACAACTCATTCTCGAGCTACCGCAGAAACAAGATGCCTTGGCTCTCCCGCTCGTCCGCGGGCTCTCCCGCCGAGGTCATCTCCCTCGGTCCATCGACCGACCAACAGCACTGCTTGCAGGCGAAACCGCCATCCGCGAATCTCGCCATACGCGAGATCTCCACCGGCCACATCCCACGTTCCACGCCACCACGATCCCCCATTAACGAGCCTGTCTCGCCATTAATGGGAGGTCCCGCTCATCACGCGGGCATATGACATCGGGAGCGTAACGGCCGGCGTTATTCTCGTGCCTACTGCACTTGCTGCCACCACTACTTAAACCCCCCTTTCATACGGTCAAGGAAAGCCAATTCTAATCCACTAAGCCGCTACTCTGCTCGGATTACCCCACTAACTTGATCTTCGGAGGGTCCTCGTGAAAGGTCCCGGCAGCGCCCCGGCCGTCGAAACGAGGCCAAAATGCGGAACAAAAATTTATCAAACCGGCGCTACCGCTACCCGATATACGGATCGACCTTAAACCCTAAACTAGCAAGCTAACTAAGAGTTAGAATCTTTATACCGAGATGATCCGAGTCCTTCGATCTTCATTCCAAGCTCCTAGCGATCCTTTGATGATGTTTGGTTGCCGGTCTTCCTCCATCTCCGATGATCCACCCGAGGGAAACGGCGCAAGCTCCAACCTCGTCGAACGAGATAACCGATGCTCCAACGTCGCTAGCGATGGAGAGTGTGGGTGTATGAAAGTGTCACTATATTTTCTCTCATCCCTTGAGCTCAAGAGAGCATCCATGGAAGATGAATGAAGAGGTGAACTTTGCATGAGCAAAAATGGCTAAGTGTGCAAAAATGAGAGTGAGAGAGTGGGCTAGCATAATGTATCATGTCCTCACAGATGAAATGAACTCCCCCAAAAATATGGCCGCCCCCCTCTCTCATTCCCATGATAAAATTATCATTTCCTTTTTCCAATTCCAATAAACAAATGCGCCATCCCTCAAGCCCATGCTTTGACAATGCACAAACCCATGCTTGTGCCACCTCACGTATTCCACCTCATTTATAAAACAAATGAATTTCCATAAATGGAAAATTATATAAATGAGGTGGCATCTTCTAGAAGCTATTCCGTATAAAATACAGAATACTTCCCAGTACTTGTACCGAAATGCATATACGCGTATTCGTACAAAAATACGAATACCCAAGAGAGAAAACGAATAGTGAACAATAATACTAAAATACGTATATACAAATACATATATCAATTATTAAATTAAAACCTGATTTAATAAACTGGCTTAATCCTAAGCCGCTAGTATTATCAACCGTCCAATTAAAGTCTGCGCAGCAAGTGCACATATTTAATCGGACATCTGTATGTATCAACATACCTCATGTACACCATATCGCCTGAACCGTGAAAACCCTCTGTGTGGGACTCTAAAGACTCGTCAATACGCTGGCAGTGGGTTTAACCACAAGCACGTCAGCGGCACTAGCTGTACGTAACGGCTACCCAGGTATTGAGCGAAAGGGAGGCCGACGAGCAAACTCATCATGAACCCCTACTGAGCCTGTCAGTGACAATATCCGTGCAGTCCGGTCTGTTCGTCTAAGAGTATCGCATATCGTGTCTAGAGGGTGGATAAAGTCAGACACCCAACAACGCGATATTTAGTGTCGGTATGAAACCCATCACCACCTGAGAAACTATCGATCCTGGATCGATAATTCTCATCCACCGTGGCCACGGATTTATGGTGATGGCCATCCGTACACAACGCGACATCAACCCCCAATACCGGGAGAGACGAATCCCCGACGATCCGATCACTGCCTCCATGTGGCTCGGGACTGTACCCAACTAAAACCTGTTTGCACGACTCCTTTGAGCCATGGTTCGGTAATAATCAAAGCACATTGGGAACTCACACGAGACAAATGACGATCTCAGGTCGACAGACTAACTTGTACACATATCACCTGGGAACTGCTATCTGACAATAGGTATAATACCAACTAGCAGGTTCCCGGCGAGTCCGTCCAGTGTACTCATAACCCAATGAGCACCTGTATACTATCTTAGGTGAACAAACTAACACCAATGGCTTGTGAGACCTGGCCACCGTCCCTCGTCGGGGTCTCGATCAGTATACACCAGTCTATACTGGAGTATCGATACCCGGTCTTGATACTTCTACGACTAGGGACATTTTAAGGATGTGCTTATAGACCCCCAGCTCCCACGTATGTGATCGCCATCACAATGCTGGCAGTCAAGCAAGAATCCTATGGGCTCTATCAACATGTGGAATCACGAGCCCAAGTGCGGCGGATCAGCGGCGCTTTTGTGGAATCACGAGCCCAAATTTTTCCAGTACCCTTAAAATTGCCTGCACGGATTTTTAATATGCTGCAAATAATTTTTTGAACACTTTTGAAAATCGACAGCAACTTGAAAAATGAAATCGTGGTTTTGGTAAAATCCGTCGATCGTTCTTTTAAGCACGTCTAAATAAGCTAGTAAGGGGTTTAAAGGGTGGCTCTGATACCATGAAAGGTCCTGGCAGCGCCCCGGCCGTCGAAACGCGGCCAAAATACGGAACAAAAATTTATCAAACCGGCGCTACCGCTACCCGTATACGGATCGACCTTAAACCCTAAACTAGCGAGCTAACTAAGAGTTAGAATCTTTATACCGAGATGATCCGAGTCCTTCGATCTTCATTCCAAGCTCCTAGCGATCCTTTGATGATGTTTGGTTGCCGGTCTTCCTCCATCTCCGATGATCCACCCGAGGGAAACGGCGCAAGCTCCAACCTCGTCGAACGAGATAACCGATACTCCAACGTCGCTAGCTATGGAGAGTGGGGGTGTATGAAAGTGTCACTATATTTTCTCTCATCCCTTGAGCTCAAGAGAGCATCCATGGAAGATGAATGAAGAGGTGAAATTTGCATGAGCAAAAATGGCTAAGTGTGCAAAAATAAGAGTGAGAGAGTGGGCTAGCATAATGTATCATGTCCTCACAAATGAAATGAACTCCCCCCAAAAATATGGCCGACCCCCCCCCCCCTCTCTCACTCCCATGATAAAATTATCATTTCCTTTTTCCAATTCCAATAAACAAATGCACCATCCCTCAAGCCCATGCTTTGACAATGCACAAACCCATGCTTGTGCCACCTCACGTATTCCACCTCATTTATAAAACAAATGAATTTCCATAAATGGAAAATTATATAAATGAGGTGGCATCTTCTAGAAGCTATTCCGTATAAAATACAGAATACTTCCCGGTACTTGTACCGAAATGCATATACGCGTATTCGTACAAAAATACGAATACCCCAAGAGAGAAAACGAATAGTGAACAATAATAATAGAATATGTATATACAAATACATATATCAATTATTAAATCAAAACCTGATTTAATAAACTGGTTTAATCCTAAGCCGCTAGTATTATCAACCGTCCAATTAAAGTATGCGCAGCAAGTGCACATATTTAATCGGACATCTGTATGTATCAACATACCTCATGTACACCATATCGCCTGAACCGTGAAAACCCTCTGTGTAGGACTCTAAAGACTCGTCAATACGCTGGCAGTGGGTTTAACCACAAGCACGTCAGCGGCACTAGCTGTACGTAACGGCTACCCAGGTATTGAGCGAAAGGAAGGCCGACGAGTAAACTCATCCTGAACCCTTACTGATCCTGTCAGTGACAATATTCGTGCAGTCCGGTCTGTTCGTCTAAGAGTATCGCATATCGTGTCTAGAGGGGTGGATAAAGTCAGACCCCCAACAACGCGATATTTAGTGTCGGTATGAAACCCATCACCACCTGAGAAACTATCGATCCTGGATCGATAATTCTCGTCCACCGTGGCCACGGATTTATGGTGATGGCCATCCGTACACAACGCGAAATCAACCCCCAATACCGGGAGAGACGAATCCCCGACGATCCGATCACTGCCTCCATGTGGCTCGGGACTGTACCCAACTAAAATCTGTTTGCACGACTCCTTTGAACCGTGGTTGGGTAGTAATCAAAGCACAGTGGGAACTCACACGAGACAAATGACGATCTCAAGTCGACTGACTAACCTGTACATATGTCATCTTGGAACTGCTATCTGACAATAGGTATAATACCAACTAGCAGGTTCCCGGCGAGTCCGTCCAGTGTACTCATAACCCAATAAGCACCTGTATACTATCTTAGGTGAACAAACTAACACCAATGGCTTGTAAGACCTGGCCACCGTCCCTCGTCGGGGTCTCGATCAGTATACACCAGTCTATACTGCAGTATCGATACCCGGTCTTGATACTTCTACGACTAGGGACATTTTAAGGATGTGCTTATAGACCCCCAGCTCCCACGTATGTGATCTCCATCACAATGCTGGCAGTCAACCAAGAATCCTATGGGCTCTATCAACATGTATATGATGATAAAGACAAACCAGATAGCATACTATCATCTTGAGTAAGACTGTTTCATCGGTATAGGTCCTGCCTCAATCATCATAATCACAAGTCCGCGACTATGATAATTGCCTTGAGGGCACTATAGCCAACAATCTCCCACTTGCACTTAAGGCCAATTATTGCGATGTCGCATACTCACAGCCCGTGTGATACCGAACACCGAACTTCTCTACTAATCAGTTTCGCAAAGCATGTTTGCGAAAATGATCACGTTCGAGAAATAGCCTCAGTGAGTTGATCCGCTCCAATGTTTCTTTCTGTATCTCTCTTAATCTCAACTTCAAGGAGAAAACGATCTTCTGAAATGAGCAATACTTGTCTTAGAATTTGTTTGGATATCTGATGGGACCCAGTTCACAAATGAACTCCAAATCCAGCAAACTACTTAGACTGTATCGTCCACTGAATTTAATCAGTATCCTGCGCCTTGCCTTTCCTGAGTATCCGCTTGGACCACCTGTCCAACATACTGTCCCTCAAAAGAGGGAAAACTATAACTCTGACAGTCACTCTGTCATCCAGGTCACCTTGGAAGCATGATGTGATAACCGTCTCCAGAAGGAGGCTGCCGTTACTATATCCCAAGAACTTTCACTTATGTTCATAAACTGCTTCCCAATGTTTCTCCAGGGTTAGAATAATATATCTGCTTATTGCATCTAGTGCAAAAGCAATATCTGGTGTGGTACTTGACATTTCATGATTAACTCAATTGCCTAAGCAAATGATATATTAATCACGTAGATTCCTCTCCCCTTTAGTCTGTAAGACATCTTTGGAGAGGTTGACTCCATCACCTGTAGGTTCACCACCATGCCAGGAGTCATCCATTTAATGTCAAAGTACCCAGATTATGATACTTCCCAAATCTAGATCTAAAACCATAGATCTAGTAACCAGAAGACCTGATATTATTTCCATATCCTGTGTAGAGAAAACAACTTTGTGACAACCACAATATAACTGATCGTAGTATAGGAATATCTCTTCCTATTAAGTGCATGTCATCCCGAATCCTCGGACATCACACCCCACTACCTTCTTACCAGATCCATCTCCTATTCTGATGAGGTCAAAGCCTATGACTGTCACATCAAAATTAGATGATCTATTTCCGCTATACTTGCTTTAGTCTATAAATAGACATAAGCTACTTGCCCACTTGCTTCCGCTGCTCCCACTGACCACAACAACCCTCTATCAGAGTCATATACACGTGCACTTCTAAAGCTAGTTTAGAACGGCTCTATATTCATCTTCCTGCCGGGTCTTATAGTCTAGAACAGTAGCAATGACAAGTCTGGATAAACAAGAACCTCCCTGTCACCATTTCTGAGAATTCCGAAGTACCACTCGGGAGCCTGAGGTTACCCACCAAAATTTGCGGTGTGGCTAATGGAACATCAAATCCAATTGAATCCTTAGGTTTTATTAAATTTCCAGTAATCGTTTGTGGTTCTGGAATAACTTCCAGTTCTACCATACTCCCACTTCTGTTTTCTGAAAAAATCCATTTTATTAAAACTGTGGCGAGTCAAGAACAATATAAATATTGATCTTCCTGATGGCAGAAAGTTATCCCTCGTCAAAGCCCGGGATAACCCATAAACTGCCATTACTGAAACGTGCCTTGAGTTTATCCGGATTCTGGTTTTAAGCATCAGCCGGACAACTCCCTATACCTTAACATCGTTAAGATATAAATTGATTCTATATATATCTAATATAGAAACAAAAGCACTAACTTAATTTGAACCAGATTTAAAATCATACAGCTGTCTCCAGTGCATATCAACCAAATGGAAAGAGGACAATCAGCATTACTCATCTAGGAGTGCATCCATATATGAGTAACCTGAAAAAGAAGCAAGTTCTCAAAACCATCACTATCAACGGAATACCAAACACAAGTATCTACATTTTTGAATACTTCGAAGAATCCCGATACTGCTAACAAATAGTTCTCTACTTTATTCTTATACCTATAACTTCTCAATATCTGGACTTTGCATTTCAACGAAATACTTGTCCAGAACTGGAGAAGTCACAAGTAAACAGAATATAGTACGAGTACCAACCCCATTGTCGTAATCGACACTGGACAATATACAATACTTTGTACAAGTCCCCTGAGTTCAACAACTCAAACCCTATGCGTCGTAGGTTGAAAAACTGTAGTATGGTTAAGAAGAATTACACCGCTGTTGAATGCACCTTACCTAATCACCAACTGATATAGGTAAATGTCACAGACATAATATCAAAAAGTTATATCTCACTTTATAAAATAAACGTACAGATATATCAGTTTGAAATTGGTGCATAACAACGGATATTCAAAACCAAATATTTGCCATCCGGCAAAATCCAGATGATTTCCTCAAATATCACCAATTACTACGAATTCCGATATAATGAGGATCTAATCACCCAATTCCCAATATCTTACTCCCACTCACCATCTGTAATAACATACAGATGTGAGAAACTGATCTGGTAAATACATACCCTAGAGTTAGATTCTTATTAGGAAAACAGTTTTCAATTAACATCGCATAGTAAAACTGAAACATGAAAATGTTTCAAAAGGGTTAACTGGTATTCCTAGTGACGCCTCTTCCATTATCCTGAATCATGACAGTAACTATATACTTACCTGCCCTCACTACAATCCTTTTATTATGTCTTTTCTTATTACCTTCTGTACACCTCCTTTACGCTAATTGGTTTTCTTCATTTCCTACCCTTCGGCACCAGCCTAAGGTTTGGAAGAAGACTATCCAATAAGCGTAAAAGGTGTACTCTCTTAATCCTAGGAGCCCTCGCAACTTGAGAGAAGGTAAAGAGAAAAGATATCTAAATAATCCTATTCTTTTTCTCCTGAACCAGAATCCATTCTCGAAAAAGTTCCTTCGAGTTCGTATGTAACTATACGATGGATTTATCCAATGGAAGTGGATATCCATAGTGATACGGAGTGTTCTAGAGAAAAGCAAAGTGGATGTAGGAGTAACAGGGGTATACACTGTCTTTGTCGTGAATGATGGTGATCGCAATTTCCTCTGCCATTATTCTAATCCCTTTATATGCCTTTACTTATTACCTTCTGTACACCATAGTTAAGCTTGTTGGTTTTCTTCCTTCCCTACCGTTCGACACCTGCCTATGGTCTGGAGGAAGACTATCCAATAAGCTCAATAGGTGTACCCTCTCCTAATCCTAGGAGCCCTCACAACCTGAGAGAAGGTAAAGAGAAAAGACAATCGAATAATCCTATTCAATCTCTCCAGAACCAGAATCCATCCTGGAAAAAGTTCCTTCGAGTTCGTATATAACTATACGATGGATTTATCCAATGGAAATGGATGTTCGTAATAATACGTGGTGTTCTGGAGAAATGCAAAAGGTGTTATAGAAATGGCAATGATGTATGCGACACCGAGACATTCCAAAAGCCAAAGTGTTTTAAGAAGGTTCGGTCAATTTGGTTTCATGAATTTTAGTCAAAGGTCGGGTCATAGTCATAGCCAGAGAGAGAGAAAGAGAGAAGAAACACTCAGCGTACACTCTAACCTAGATCAGAATGGTTAATCATTTTATTTAATCTGGATGGCTCCTACTGTTTCCTCATATTCTCCTCCAAACCCAAAAGGAGAATTAGTCGGAATCACCCGAAGAGTAATCCTACTCATCAGTGGGAATCGGGATTCAACTATTATCGCATGATTACTTGATGGAAGCCACTCAAGTCACCACACTCCAGAAGGTATGCGCAAGCCTGGTAAGTTTCCTGAATATGTGAAACTCCCGATGTGTGTTTTTACCCCTAGGACCCAAGTGACCTTGACGGAATCAACAAATCAAAGAGTCCTAGTCAAGTTCAACCCGTCATTATCTTGATTGCATTAAATCCACCCGCACGAGCCCTTGACGGAGTCAACAAGGCCGTATGACTGTCCTAACTAATCACATATCCATGCTACAAACAAGCACCACTCAGCTACCGCACACTACGCCTTGACGGAGTCAACAAACGCAGCACGAATACTAAGTACTAGTTATAGGAAATGATGGAGGGCTACGGCTGGTTTTTGGCGAAAAACCTTTAATGTAATGAACTTGATATCGTTGAAGAATCCAAGTGGTTTTTATAAATATATAGTGGCGAAAACTTTTGCTAAAGAGGTCACTCCCAGTGAAGGGATCTCGGCTCTTTCCCCGTCGAATGGGGTGCAGGATATCCCAAACTGAATACCACGATGCAAAGCAAAAATAATCGACTATAGTAAAGTTATTACGTTGACGCAAACTTTTACCCAAGGGGTCACTCCCGATGAAAGGATCTCGGCCCTTGCCTCGTCGAATGAGATGCAGGATATTCCAAATGAATACCACTGTGCAAAGCAAAAGAGAACGACTGTAATGTCAGTTTTTTTTTAAAAAACTTGGTTACAACAACATCATAAATAGGTTTGTTTTATCCTTGCATTAATAAGAATCAATGCAGTCCCATCAATTAATCACACCAGAAAAGAACGAAAATAAAATGTACATATATGCCATCCGCATTCGCCACTGGGTCCTGTCATCACCCATTAGGTTACTTAACTAACGACAGAGCGGGGACTGGACTAGCGCGGGTGCAAAACATATACAACATCTACTAGTATATAAAAATATATATATATAACATTCGTCCCAGGCATTATATCAAGCAACATCACAGAAACATCACAGAAGCAATACATGATGGTGGATAATCTGGAGCCCCTGGTTTCACTTGAGCCGCAAGTGAGACCCGACGTTCCCTGTCGTGTTGATAGCATGTGCAATGAAACCTATACCCCCTACGAGTGCGACGAATAGTCCGCCAATTCTAGAGTAAAGTCCCCTTCGTCCCAACTCCATGAGATGCGGACCTGTTGCCCTCTAGAATCCGGCTATTCGTGCACCCCACCGCGGGGTAATCCTAGTACAGAAAAGAAAATAATATATAAGGGTGACATCGACCTCAGCCCGGTCGTGCCCCAAAAGAATAATATACAAACTGGCAGTGACGGCAGTCCACATGTCGGACGCTTGCCCCGCAATATCAAATATACAAATGAAATTAAACTGTACTAACATTGCACCATTGCTATCCACCACGACGATCCAACCAACATCACAGCACAACACAGAACATCAACGTGAATGTCATGTTCGCAAACCCGTCGAAAAGACATATAGCAGTTAAACGGGTTTACCGATCAAATGACATTCACGGTAGCAGATAGAAATGTATGTACTGTTAAACGCCCACTTAATTTATCGATCGACTAAGTTCCAAATTGGCCCCAATAGCAAAATAACACTTCACTGAAATCTGGGCCAAAACAGAATATCATAAAAATCACAATTCCAAGTACATGAGCTACAGAAAATATTTGGTCGCCCGTTGACACTAAACCGCCGTGGAACCGCCGCCAAAAGGGGCTAAGTGCGGCGGATCAGCGGCGCTTTTGTGGAATCACGAGCCCAAATTTTTCCAGTACCCTTAAAATTGCCTGCACGGATTTTTAATATGCTGCAAATAATTTTTTGAACACTTTTGAAAATCGACAGCAACCTGAAAAATGAAATCGTGGTTTTGGTAAAATCCGTCGATCGTTCTTTTAAGCACGTCTAAATAATCTAGTAAGGGGTTTAAAGGGTGGCTCTGATACCATGAAAGGTCCTGGCAGCGCCCCGGCCGTCGAAACGCGGCCAAAATACGGAACAAAAATTTATCAAACCGGCGCTACCGCTACCCGATATACGGATCGACCTTAAACCCTAAACTAGCGAGCTAACTAAGAGTTAGAATCTTTATACCGAGATGATCCGAGTCCTTCGATCTTCATTCCAAGCTCCTAGCGATCCTTTGATGATGTTTGGTTGCCGGTCTTCCTCCATCTCCGATGATCCACCCGAGGGAAACGGCGCAAGCTCCAACCTCGTCGAACGAGGTAACCGATACTCCAACGTCGCTAGCGATGGAGAGTGGGGGTGTATGAAAGTGTCACTATATTTTCTCTCATCCCTTGAGCTCAAGAGAGCATCCATGGAAGATGAATGAAGAGGTGAAATTTGCATGAGCAAAAATGGCTAAGTGTGCAAAAATAAGAGTGAGAGAGTGGGCTAGCATAATGTATCATGTCCTCACAAATGAAATGAACTCCCCCCAAAAATATGGCCGACCCCCCCTCTCTCATTCCCATGATAAAATTATCATTTCCTTTTTCCAATTCCAATAAACAAATGCACCATCCCTCAAGCCCATGCTTTGACAATGCACAAACCCATGCTTGTGCCACCTCACGTATTCCACCTCATTTATAAAACAAATGAATTTCCATAAATGGAAAATTATATAAATGAGGTGGCATCTTCTAGAAGCTATTCCGTAAAAAATACGGAATACTTCCCGGTACTTGTACCGAAATGCATATACGCGTATTCGTACAAAAATACGAATACCCCAAGAGAGAAAACGAATAGTGAACAATAATACTAGAATATGTATATACAAATACATATATCAATTATTAAATCAAAACCTGATTTAATAAACTGGTTTAATCCTAAGCCGCTAGTATTATCAACCGTCCAATTAAAGTATGCGCAGCAAGTGCACATATTTAATCGGACATCTGTATGTATCAACATACCTCATGTACACCATATCGCCTGAACCGTGAAAACCCTCTGTGTGGGACTCTAAAGACTCGTCAATACGCTGGCAGTGGGTTTAACCACAAGCACGTCAGCGGCACTAGCTGTACGTAACGGCTACCCAGCTATTGAGCGAAAGGGAGGCCGACGAGTAAACTCATCCTGAACCCCTACTGAGCCTGTCAGTGACAATATCCGTGCAGTCCGGTCTGTTCGTCTAAGAGTATCGCATATCGTGTCTAGGGGGGTGGATAAAGTCAGACCCCCAACAACGCGATATTTAGTGTCGGTATGAAACCCATCACCACCTGAGAAACTATCGATCCTGGATCGATAATTCTCGTCCACCGTGGCCACGGATTTATGGTGATGGCCATCCGTACACAACGCGACATCAACCCCCAATACCGGGAGAGACGAATCCCCGACGATCCGATCACTGCCTCCATGTGGGTCGGGACTGTACCCAACTAAAACCTGTTTGCACGACTCCTTTGAACCGTGGTTGGGTAGTAATCAAAGCACAGTGGGAACTCACACGAGACAAATGACGATCTCACGTCGACAGACTAACCTGTACACATGTCATCTTGGAACTGCTATCTGACAATAGGTATAATACCAACTAGCAGGTTCCCGGCGAGTCCGTCCAGTGTACTCATAACCCAATAAGCACCTGTATACTATCTTAGGTGAACAAACTAACACCAATGGCTTGTGAGACCTGGCCACCGTCCCTCGTCGGGGTCTCGATCAGTATACACCAGTCTATACTGGAGTATCGATACCCGGTCTTGATACTTCTACGACTAGGGACATTTTAAGGATGTGCTTATAGACCCCCAGCTCCCACGTATGTGATCTCCATCACAATGCTGGCAGTCAACCAATAATCCTATGGGCTCTATCAACATGTATATGATGATAAAGACAAACCAGATAGCATACTATCATCTTGAGTAAGACTGTTTCATCGGTATAGGTCCTGCCTCAATCATCATAATCACAAGTCCGCGACTATGATAATTGCCTTGAGGGCACTATAGCCAACACCTCGGTGGTCCAACCACCCCGGGACTTCCTTGCAGGTAGCTCGACTCAACAACGTCAAACTCATTGAGATCCACACGCTTCAGGAGTCTACCTCCAGATCAAATATCAGCCACTCATCGCCGCCATCAGCAGATCAACGGGAAGAAAAATCTGTAGGAGATTCCACCCTCCATCAGCTGGAGTCGTCTGTGGGAAAAGAAAACTTTGATTCTACAAAAACAAAAGTTTGCCTCCGGATCTCGCTCTAATGGAGAGCGATCATCAAGACGATCCAAACGCCAACCGCCGCCTCCCTCTCAACGGAGGCACAGACGAGCCTCCTCCACCGAATGCCATCAACGCTCTCGCCGGCCGGATAGACCGACTCGCATCCGTTGTGGAGGCGCTGATCTGCGTCCAAACAGCGAGACGAGACCACCGAGTCGTCGCTCCCCTTCCTCAGGGCCAGGACCCCTACGGGGGAGGGGAAGACTCCGTCCGCATCGGCACCGCTAACCGCCGCCTCAACATTTCCGACAACCGCGGCTTTCTCGGGCCGACGTACTCGAAAACCCGGTGGGCACCGCTATGTTTGGCTCTCAGTTCTTATGCCAGAGAGTTTTTCCCCGAGTCTCGTCGCACCCTTGTCCCTTACGAGGCGGTGGCTATCAGCTCGCCTGTTTTCAGGCATGACCGACACCCCCTCCCTCGACGGGGTCGCACACGCGAGACTCCCTACGGCAGCTCGAAAACAACCCACCAGGGAATGCAAGAAAAAGCCGAGCCCGACCTTGCTCGGTTATCCCTGGCAGGTAGCCCCCCTACCTCGCAACGCCGGGGATCAAAGCCTTCACTAAGAGGAAGCCGAACGGCTCCCCCGCTCGGCTATCCTTGGCAGGTAGCTCCCCTACCTCGCGACGCCAGGGATCAAAGCCCTCGCCAAGAGGCAGCCAAGTAGCTACCCTACTCGGCTATCCCTGGCAGGTAGCTCCCCTACCTCGCAACGCCGGGGATCAAAGCCCTCATAAAGAGGCATCCGAGCGGCTCCCCTGCTAGGCTATCCCTGGCAGGTAGCTCCCCTACCTCGCAATGCCAAGGATCTAAGCTCTCACGAAGAGGCAGCCAAGTGGCTCCCCCGCTCGGCTATCTCTGGCAGGTAGCTCCCTTACCTCGCAACGCCAGGGATCTAAGCCCTCACCAAGAGGCAGCCGAGCGGCTACCCTGCTCGGCTATCCCGGGCCAGTAGCTCCCTACCTCGCAACGCCAGGGATCAAAGCCCTAGCCATGAGGCAGCCGAGCGGCTCCCCCGCTCGGCTATCCCTGGCAGGTAGCTCCCCTACCTCACAATGCCGGGGATCAAAGCCCTCATTAAGAGGCAGCCGAGCGGCTCCCCCGCTCGGCTATCCCTGGCCGGTAGCTCCCTACCTCGCAACGCCATGGATCAAAGCCCTCGCCAAGAGGCAGCCGAGCGGCTCCCCTGCTCGGCTATCCCTGGCAGGTAGCTCCCCTACATCGCAACGTTGGGGATCAAAGCCCTCATTAAGAGGCAGCCGAGAAGCTACCCTGCTCGGCTATCCCTGGCAGGTAGCTCCCCTACCTCGCAACGACAAGGATCAAAGTCCTCACAAAGAGGCAGCCCTGCAGCTACCCATCTCGGCTATTCCTGGCTGGTGGCTATCCTACCGACGCCAGGGATCTAAGCCCTCATAAAGAGGCAGCCCTGCAGCTACCCTGCTCGGCTATCCCTTGCTGGTAGTTTCCCTACCCCACAACGCCAGGGATCTAAGTCCTCACTAAGAGGTAGCCCTACAGCAACCCTGATCGGCTATCCCTGGCTGGTAGCTTCCATACTCCACAACGCCAAGGATCTAAGTCCTAACTAAGAGGCAGCCCTGCAGCTACCCTGCTCGGCTATCCCTGGCTGGTAGCTCCCCTACCCCGCAACGCCAGGGATCTAAGCCTTCGCTAAGAGGCAGCCCTGCAGCTACCCTGCTCGGCTATCCATGGCTGGTAGCTTCCCTACCCAACGACGCCAGGGATCAAAGCCCTCGCCAAGAAGCACCGGGCAACAACCCTGTTCGGCCATCCTTAAGGACCCAAAAGCCCTCGAAAGAGGCAACCGCTTAGCACCAACCGTGCTCGGTTATCCCTGGCATCCCACCAGGGATCAAAGCCTTCGCCAAGAGGTACAGGGAGGCAACCTCGCCCGGACATCCATAGTAGGCCTCCTACGCCCCTCCCGCGCTAAGGATGAAAAGCCCTCGAAAGAGGCAGCCGCTTAGCACCAACTGTGCTCGGTTGTCCCTGGAACACCACCAGCGATCAAAGCCCTCGCCAAGAGGCACCGGGCGGCAACCCCGCTCGGGCATCCTTAAGGATCAAAGCCCTCACCAAGAGGCACCGAGCAACTACCCTGCTCGGCCATCCTCAGCAGGCCTCTCACGGCCCCTCTCACGCTGAGGATCAAAGCCCTCGTCTAGAGGCACCGAGCAGCTACCCTGGTTGACCATCCTCAGCAGGCCACTCATGGCCCCTCTCGCGCTGAGGATCAAAGCCCTCGCCAAGAGGCACCGAGCAGCTACCCTGCTCGGCCATCCTCAGCATGCCTCTCACGGCCGCTCTTGCGTTGAGGATCAAAGCCCTCGCCAAGAGGCACCGAGCAGCTACCCTGCTCGGCCATCCTGAGCATGCCTCTCATGGCCCCTCCCGCGCTGAGGATCAAAGCCCTCGCCAAGAGGCACCGAGTAGCTACCCTGCTCGGTCATCCTTAGTTGGCCAATTACGGCCACTCCGACAACTAAGGAGTATAAACTCCACAAGAGGCATACAGTCTATCAACGTCTTAGCGATCTACACATCGAATTCGGGGCCATGGAGATACCGTCTTACCGCCTGCCTTGGAACACTTGGCAAGAGAGTAGACTCAAGTCGACGCGTAATCGCCAGACAAAGAGACGACACAACAGAAAGGCAGTCCTACGCAGATACAAGTGTTACACAACAGAAAGGCAGTCCCATGCAGATACAAGTGTTCAAACAACAAGAAGAAAAATACGCGTGCAAACAAGACTGCAAGAAAAATACCTTTATTCGCAAAAGTTAAAGCTTTTACAAGGTATTGTGGGCTCCCCAGCCTTACAAAGTGCCCGGAGGCCTACCAAGTTCCTGAGAAAACAAATAAAATGAAAAAGAAACAAAAGACGATGGGCCTCAGGCCTCCGGGTTGGGCGCATCCTCGGGAAGCCCAGCGCCCACCGCAGGGGCCTCCGCGTTGCCCTCACCGGGTATCTCCTCCTCGGCCTCGCCCCTGAGGTCCTCCCCTTGCTCCTCGTCCCCGCGAGGATATTCGGCTCGGAGATCCTGGTCGGCGAACTCCAGCATCCGAGCCTTGACGGCGTCGAGGGCCTCATGCCTGATGGAGGTGGTGGCTGAGGCTAGGACGGTGTAAAATTCTTTCGATTTCTGGAAGTTCTCCACCTCTTTCGCCGCCAAGAGGTCGGCTCGTTTCACCGCCTCTACCGCCACACCCAGCTCTTTCTGGAGGGTTCTCACCGACTTCTTCATGGTGCCGACGAGCGTCTTGGAGTCCTGAAGCTTGGCCTCGGCAGCCTGGGCGGCTTCGCGGAGCCTGGCAGCCTCCTGCTTCGCCGCCGCCACTTCCTGCTTCCCGGCCGCCGCCTCCTACTTCGTGGCCACTAGCTCCTTCTTCCAGGCCACCACTTCGGCCTCGAGAGTGGCGACCCTCGTCGTCGCCTCTTCCAGCGCCCGCCTCGAGCTCTCCCTCAGCGAGGGGGACTCGCCCGAGGCTCGGACCGCCGGGCCTATCTTCCCCTCCTCCATCCGGATAGCAAGAGCGACATGGTGGAGGACCTCGGGAAACAAGAAAGGGGTCAGAAAGAAGAAGGATTACCAAGTCTCACGAAAGATGATATAAGCAAAGTATGAGCTCTAATCTGCACGGCCTCTTGGACGATGGACACCAGTTGCCCCTTTAGACTTCCCCCGGGGACCCTGCCCCCGGCCGACCTCTCCATGTCGTGCATAAGGCTGTCGGCGACGGAGAGCCCCGAGGGCACCTCAAAGCGGAGCTCCCCATCGTCCACCAAGATCGGGGAGGCCGGGTCCAGCGGGGCTGCGTGGGGGAACCTCTTGAGAGCTGGCGGCAGTGGACTGGTCTCTACCTCCGAGGCTGGGGCTTCCTGCCCTTGAGCCCTCTTTCGGGTCGGCGCCTTGCTGGACTCCGGGGCCTGATCCGCGCTCGAGCACTGGTGCTGGACGGCTGCCGGAGAAGCTGGGGTCGGCGCCTGACGGGAAGAGCTGGCCCTTTCAGCCCTCGACCCTTTCTTCGGCTTGCGCATAGCCGCTCGAAGTTAGCTCAAATCCATGGGTTCTGCACAAGACGAGATAAAATGGGGTCAGCGACACAAGCAAAAATCAAAATAAATACAAGCCTAACTTACCGACGAACTGGGCAGGGCTGAGCTTGGCCCAACTAAGGGCCCACTCAGAAAGCAATACATCGGCCCGAGGAATAGGCTCCCACGCCGCCACTCTCACCGCGTCGGGGTCATTGGACGGTTTTCCCTGCCAGCACTTATCCCTAGACCACTGGACGGGTACGGGCCAGTCCTCACCTTCTGGCGGCCCGAAGAAGAAAAACTTCTTCTTCCAGTCGTGGATGGAAGAAGGCAGGACGACGACTCCCGACCCAGGCGCGCTCCCCCGACGTTTCCTAAAGGAGAGATAGACCCACCTCGGGTCGCCCGCGCGATAGCCGGGATGACTTTTGTAGATGAGAGTGGAGGCAAGGATGGACAGACCGAAATGGACCATCTGCAATTTCAAGCGAACCAGAAACCTAAGGAGAATCCTCCGGGAGTTCGGCACTAACTGGCCCGGGGCTAATCCGAAGTAAAACAGCGCTGCAGCGATCTCGGGAGAGAAGGGCAAGCGCATTCTAGCCCAAAAGGATTCCAGGTACAGGGCAATCTCTTTACCCAGCACCTGATTTGCCCTCTCTCCTTCCTCGGCCAAACGCAGAGTATAACCAGAAGGGATATGGAAGTGGGCCCGAGCGGTGGCAAGATCCCCATCGTACCTCAACAGGGAAGGCAGACCAGGGGCATCCGCCACCTCCACTTAGGGATCCTCCCCTGACACACAACCATGGGGAGGGGAACTGACCCCCGCTCCCCGGGAAGACTCTGGCTCGGCGGGAGAATCCCTAGAATTTACCCCTACGACATCTACAGACTCCCCAAGAGAAGACATCTAAACTGATCGAGAAGTCCTCAAGAAAGCGGAAGATCCGACCTAAAACGAGAGCGCTGAGCTTACGAGATGAAAGATGAGGGGAAATATGAAAAGAGATGGGCCCTGAAGAGGGCCCTACTTCTACCTATAACCTACGGCGCCCCATCCAACAGCGACCGTCGACTCCCGCCAAAAACAACCCTTCACATTCGACGACCCAGATCGCTCCACCTGGCGCGCGCATTGGACAACATCCCATCGGACGCTAGAGGTCTGCGGCCCGTCGCGTCCGCCAACCAACGCTCAACACGTGGGCCGCTGCTTCGTCTAAAGCGCGCACGATCCGGTGCCCCTCTTTAATGCAGAAGATCTCCCCCTGATTCGCCTGCGTCATCCAGAAAAAGACAACGGATTGCCCGAGGATACGCCCGACGATATCTTCGGAAGAGAGCTCACCTCGGGTGACCCGGCAGACTACTCTCGACCCGACCAGCCAGCTGGTCGGGACGAGAGTGGGGGGCTAATGATGGGGCTCGATATCAGTGATCTCCCAGATCATGACACGTGGCAAATGGCGTGTCCCAGAGCATGCAAGAAAGGACCTACAGGGGCCGACCAGACTGCTCCTATACCCGTCCTACCGAGGAGGCTGGCTCGCCTCCGAGCCCCAGCACAATTGGCCTCCTCGGCCTCACAGCTCATTCCCGAGCTACCGCAGAAACAAGATGCCTCGGCTCTCCCGCTCATCCGCGAGCTCTCCCTCCGAGGTAATCTCCCTCGATCCATCGAACGACCAACAGCACCGCTTGCAGGCGTAACCGCCATCCCCCGAATCTCGCCATGCGCGAGATCTCCGCCGGCCACATCCCACGTTCAACGCACTACGATCCCCCATTAACGAGCCTGTCTCGCCATTAATGGGAGGTCCCGCTCATCATGAGGGCGTGACGTCGGGAGCGTAACGGCCGGCGTGATTCTCGCGCCTACTGCACCTGCTGCCACCACTACTTAAACCTCCCTTTCAGACGGTCAAGGCAAGCCAATTCTAATCCACTATGCCGTTACTCTGCTCGGATTACCCCCACTAACTTGATCGTCGGAGGGTTCTCCGTGGTTCAACCACCCCGGGACTTCCTTGCAGGTAGCTCGGCTCAACAACTTCAAACCCATTGAGATCCACACGCTTCAGGAGTCTACCTCCAGATCAAATCTCAACCACTCATCTCCGCCATCAGCAGATCAACGGGAAACATGATCTGAAGGAGATTCCACCCTCCATCAGCTTGCATTAATTTGAAGGGATGCAGGGACTTTGTGAGGGTACATATAGGATGATCATGCAGTAGAAATGTTCAAAAGCATTGGTTGCTTTTAATTAATTTAAGGAGTAGTTCTCTATATATAAATAAGAGAAAATACAAGAATAATATAAAAGGGCAAATACATTGAACTGCTGCATGTATGTGATCAACTTAATTGGGGAGCGAGGTCAAAACATATTCTGTGGCATGTGCATTGAAATTTTTTACCTTTTTATTTTATCTTATTTTAAAACTTTTTTTAGGATAGGCATGTGCATTGAATTGAAATTTATGCACTAATTGATCCCCTGCTGTGACAAATTTTTGATCATATAACACATGAGGGGATTTATTTAGACTAATTCGTAAAAACTATTCGTATAAAATCAAATTGGGATGGTTTAATCAATTTTGGGGGTATTTTAAGGGCAAAACCGTTTTTTATTTGAATTTGAATTTAAGCTAATTCTCTTTTCTTTTTTCTGTCTAATTCTGTCTAATAATAACTTAAATGACGTGACCGTCATATTAAATGTACCGATTTAGATGAAAATAAATAAATAAATAAATAATAGTTTCTAACATTCCACACCATTTATTTTTAAAACAATAATGCCACATGCTGCTTGTTTTGACTTAAATTCAAATCCTAAGGGGCATCTTTAATTAAATTTAAGTTGTACCAAAATTATAAAGGTGTTTTTATTAAAGTAGAGATATAATCAAGAATTGGTAATTAATTTTGTGATCACCTAAGGGCTAGTGTCTAATTGATCCAGATTGTTGTTATTGTTAAAATAGTACTGCAACTTAATTTGCAACGACCTAAATGGAACAACCTGTAACTCTTAAATTTGATTTAAATTCGGATTAATTAAGAATTAGTTAGAATTTAAATCTAATCTCAATCTTATCTATAGATTAAATTCATCTCTTTCTCTCTCTCTCTCTCTCTCTCTATATATATATAAAAGGTTAATGGAGGGAAGAGACCATAGGAGGGAATTTCCTCCTATGGCGTCGAAAAAGTACGCCCTACCTCATTTATTCCGGCGATCGGCACCCATCATCTTCATCGTTATCATCTAAGATGTGGGTACACCAAATTACATGCGTTTCTACAACTTTTCACCGTTGATTTAGTTATGTAAAATGTTCTGTTGTCGGTAAACCGTTAATTTTGAACCCACTAAATCAACGGTGAAAAAGTTGTAGAATCGTATAAAATTTGTTGTATCCACATCTTAGATGATAACGATGAAGTTGATGTGTGCCGATCGTCGGAAAAAATGATGGAGAGGGTACCTTTTTGACGCCATAGGAGTAAATTCCCTCCTATGGCATCTTCCCCCCCCCCCCCCCCCCCCGCCCCTCTCTCTCTCTCTCTCTCTCTCTCTATATATATATATATATATATATATATATAAGGCTATCTCTGTGTATTTAAAATATCCATAATTCTCTAATAACTTAGGCTTTCATTAGAATGGAAGAGGTCGGCCAAACGTGGTCGCGGATAGAGAGAAATTTTATAAGAGAGGGTAATTCTTTGTAAAGGAAGATGAGAAGTCGGTGTAATCTCTTATAATTCTTTCTCATAATGAAAATTTTCGTCGTGGTTTGCAGGATTAAATGCTAGTTGCGTCGAACTTGGATAAATCTTATGTGTTTTTGTTGGTGTATTCTTTTTGTGCGATTTGGTATCCGTCGGATAGTCTTTTTTAATTTACCCTGAAACAAAAGTCTTAGGTTTTTCGCTGTGCATAAATACATAATCCTGACAACAAGTAGCATCAGAGCGTCAAGTTCACGTTTTGGAGTCGATTGGGAAGATGACGTCTGCAAATTACGAGATCGAAAAGTTCTATGGACGCAATAAATGCAGTCTGTGGAGATTGAAAATGACGGCGCTGCTAAAACAACAAGATGAAGAAACTTTAGCACCTTATGATGGATTTTAAAAATACTTGCACATAGAGTTTTCAAAAACTATAGAGCTAAAATCCAAACAACCAAGAATCTTTAACCAGAGACATAAAACTAGCAACAAAATCAAACAAAATTTAGAAGAAGCTCACATCCAAATGCTTGATTCAATTGCTCCACACTTGTGTTGGACTCCATATAGTGCTCCTAGGATTTGAACAAAATTGGTGAAGACCCCCTCCATCATAGATGATCCATCTTGAAGGCTCCAAGTCTATGACTCCAAAACTTCTAACTTGAAGTTCAACTTAGATCATAATTATGCTAGGATTATGAACTAAGGATGTAGTTTCCTTTTCACTAATTATTTTCTCTTTTGAGTTTCTGTTTACATTTTTCCTTTAGTATTTTGAAGAGGAGGAAAAAGAAGAGAACTTTGAGTTTGAAGAAGAAGAAGAAATATGAACATATTAATTAACCATTTAGATTAATGGTTGTAAATATATTTCATTCTCTACAAAATCCTAACCCTTGGATCTTATCAACCATCCATGTTTCCACCCTTTTCTCTTCTCTCCACTTATCAATGCCATGTGAGTGCAATTGCATGTGCTCACCCTTGGCACAGTATAAGCTAAATGAGACAAAAAAAAGAGGAAATAATATAAATAATTATATGTATATATGTGACATAATGGTAGCAAAATGTAGACGTATCTTTATACATATAATTAAATATATATCATGTGCATCAAAATGCAATATGTGGAAAAATAAATAAAGTGTCATAATACTAGTAATTACATATATCTAATATATGTAACATATATTAAATCAACACTAGATTTAATATTTGTCTTCTAAAAAGACTGGCTAGTATTACAATGTTAAATTGTCGTTAGTGTATAAATAACACTAGTTTCAATTGAACCCTCATGCGTACCATTGTACCATAACTACATCATTTTACCAAAACAGGAAAGCCTTTGTGTGGGACTCTAAAGACTCATCAATATACTGTCAGTGGGATTAATCACAAGTACGTCAGTGGCACTAGCTATACATAACGGCTACCCAGGTATTGAACGAAAGGAGGATCGACAAACAAGCCCGTCCGAACCCCTACTAAGCCTATAAGTGACATTTACCATGCAGTCCCATCCGTTCTTCTGAGAGAATCGCATATCGGGTCTAGGGGATGGTTAAAATCAAACTCCTAATAACGCTATACATCGTGCAGTATTTTACCAAATACCATCCGAGAAACTACTAACCTGCTAGTCAGTAAATCCCATCTGCCACGGCCATGGACTTATGGTATTGGCCACCGAACGCTGTGCGACATCAACTCTTTATACCAGGAAAGAAGAATCTCTTATATCACTCATAGCCTCCAAGTGCTTCGGGACTGCACCCAAAAACTACCTGTTTGCACAACTCAATAGAGCCGTGGTAGGGTAGAAATCAAAGTACAGTGGCATTGAAAGTAGGTTTTCGCACCTCTACTTGGTTTGTATGAGCATCAAGTATACAATTTTAAAAATCTAAAGGTCTAAATATACTAAATAAGATTCGAACTAGAGAATTTGGGTTTGTATGTTAGCAAACAATGATCTAGATTAAGTGAAGAGTGTCTACAACCTTTGTAGTCAAGTTTTTCACTTCTAAACCTCCAAGTAGTTGTAACGTTTTAGAAATCGTTTTGCGAATTTTCCGTTTTTAGGGTAAAATTGTAGGTGTTTTCCGTTTTAACCCGATTGTGATCAAACTTGAATATAGACTTCCCGGCACCTAATTTAGCTAGAATAAAACTAGTGCGCGAACTTTGGGGGTCAATAGGAAGTTTTGGTTTATATAGATTTTTTCCCTAATAAAATATTATTTTAATACTTTATTTGTGCACTTTATTAGTGGTAATTAATTTTTTTGTGGGTTAATTACTACTAATATGGTTTTATACTAAACTAATCACTAGAATTATGTTTAGAACCATCTCACCAAAATATCTAGATTTTTAAGATTTAATTGAATATTTTAAGAAAAGAAAATGGTGACTAATACTATTTTTTGTTTTATATTGCAATAATTGTAATATCCTTCTAGAAATTTCCACACTTCACTACAAACTTCCTCATTTTCTCTCTTGTCCGGCCACTCATTTCCTTGGCCGCCTTCATTTTTTTCTTCCATTTTCATCTCATTATGCTTCAAAAAAATCATGAAAAATTCAAATAAATTCATACAAACTCAAATATAATCCAAAACCTTCATTCTTCTTCACAAAACTTGCTTAGATCTTCATTCTAGTGAGAATTTTGGAGGCAAAAGTTTGGTTTTTCTTGTTTCAAGTGGTATTCTTTGAAGGTATAAAATCTTAACCCTAATCTCTTTTTGTAGTTTAATACTTTAATTAGCTTATTTAGATGTTTAATTTAAGCTTTTAAATTCATGTTTTGAAATTCAAGATATCATTTTGATAATCAAATTAGGGTTTTGATTAGTGGTTTGGTTAAGTGATAAGTTAAGACAAATGAAAACTTAATCAAGTTTCTAATTTGTCAAATGATATTTTCCTAATCGGCTAATTAAGCTAATTAACAAACTAAAATTTTGCTAATCCTAATTAGTGAAATCTAAAATTTTAGTGAAAATTTAAATGGTTTAACCTTGCTATTTTGTGATGTTTGCAAACTATAGTTTTTGGTAAAACTTGTAGTTTTGTGTTAAAATGTTATATGCTGCTTACTAGATTTCCGGATATTTTAGGCGTGGGTTTTTTTGACGTTGCGACGTTATTTATATTAGATTCCACGTTTATTATTGTGTTGTGTTTGCGCGATCGGTACGATCAGGGTCTAGGCTTGATGGTGGTGTCGTTTTAGCGTTCCTAGGTAGGGTCGTGCCGACGTCGTTCGTGTCTTTGTGTAGCCTTTTCTCTTGAGTTCGTTTCTTAGTGTCGCTACGCGCGTTAGCCACTAAACGAACACTCGAGAGTATGTTTGGAGTTGGTGCGTCGGTTAAACGTAGTTGTACGTATTTTTGGTCGATTACTTATGTACGCTTGCTTTATTGTTATATGCTTTCAGGATCGCAGGCGGGGACTTCGGGCGCTGGGAATAGGGGAAAGTGAGTTGTTGGCTTTACTTAGCCAGAAAGTTGGTGAGTAGATTTAACATCTACAGGGGAATCGCACGCATGGCGTTATGCGTCTGGGCTAGAGATATTATGTTTTTGACGCATATTCTGTTTCATATATAGAGTTGCGCATACACATTACTCCTTAGTTATTGTTGTACCTGGACTAGTATCCTTAGGACATTGTACTATTATTGACGGCTTATGTTGTACGAGCACTGATTGTATGCCATACATACCGCCAATAATTGCCATGACACGCACATCACCCTTATAGATATGGCATTGTTTGGTTAGGGACATTGAGACATTGATTCATATTTCTTTATGCATATGACTTATAGCATACCTGTATACCTACATGCTTACACATATGCCTTGACATACTTACATGCTAGTTACCTGTATACCTATAAGGTATTGTACTATTAGCGATAGGTACATACACACATAATGAAATAGCTACATGTATACCTTGCATACATACTTCACTTATACCTGGAGGGTATATTACATCATTACTGATAGGTAGATACATATACCTTGCTATACCTTTATGTTTACGTATATATCTGGTTATAGCTATATGTTTACCTTTATTTTTGATGTTATATATACCTGGAGAATTAGGAACCGCATGATTTATATTTTAATTTGTTGCAGTTAAATAGCGGCTTTTCCTTCATATGCTCAAATTACAGTTTTCTGTTGCATATATTATATTCATGGATTTTCGCATTGAGATATGGATTTTTCATGATGTTTTCTGGATTTGGGGACCGTGGTAGTTTCATGAAATTATGCATTATTTGAAAAACCCGGTTTCCCTTGATATGATATTTCAGCACCTACCATGAGTTTTATCGGTTCTGAAATATATACCCCACGCGAGGAAAGGAGGGGTCCGTGTGCGGGTACATGGTGGGGGCCGGAGGTACCCCGGGGAAAGAATCTCAGTAAGGAGATGCGTTAGTGGGGGAACCATACCTATCGGTGACAGTACCAATGACTCGGCGGTTATCGTGGGGATACCGACGGGAGTCATGTACGTATGGATACGTCGAGAGGCGATGGTCAGAGCTAGGCACTCGAGCTTGTTGGATATAGTGCCCTCAAAGTCAATTATTGGATCGCAGGTACGTGATTGCAATGATTGAGGGAGGACCTATACAGGTAGGACAGTCTTACTCGAGATGATAGTATGCTATCTTGTTTGCCTTTATCATCGTGTACAACTTTAGGTGACATGATCACTATTATACGTTGATAGAGCCCTTAGGATCCTGCTTGACTACCAACAGTATGATGGCGATCATATACGTAAGAGTTGGGTAGTCTATAAGCACATTCTTGAAAGTGGTCCGTAGTCGTAGGAGTTTCGAGACAGGGCATCGATATTCTGGAGTAGACTAGTGTATACAGTCGAGACCCCGACGAGGGGCGGTGGTCGGTCTCACAAGCCATTGGTGTCAGTTGGATCACCTAAGTTGTATACAGGTGCTCATTGGGTTATGAGTACACCGGACAGGACCCGCCGGGAACCTGCTAGTTGGTTTTATACCTAGCGTCAGATAGCAGTTCCTTGGTGACATGTGTATATGTTAGTTCATCGACCTGAGGTCGTCATTTGCCTCGTGTGAGTTCCCACTGTGCTTTGATTACTACCCTACCACGGCTCAAAGGAGTCGTGCAAACAGGTTTTAGTTAGGTACAGTCCCGAGCCACATGGAGGCAAGTGAGCGGATCGGCAGGGGTTTTGTCTCTCCCGGTATTGGGGGTGAGATCGTGCTGTGTCTAGGAGAGCCATTACACCAAGTCTTTGGCCAAGGCAGGTGAGAATTGTTAGTTATATGTACGCCCTAGAGGCCATTACTGTACATTGGATGTATATTGTAGTGGATGCTGGGACATATATAGGTAGGACTTTCTTGCTCGACATGATAGTACGCTATCTGGTTGCTCTTTATCTTAACATGTATACTTTCTGTCTCTCTGATTACATGTTGATAAAGCCCTTAGGATGTGTACTCGACTTCCAGGACTATGATGCAGATCATACTAGTGGGGTCTGGGTAGTCAATGAGTACATCCTTCAATGTTCTTAGTCGTGGGAATATCGAGACGGGGCATCGATATTCCATAGTAGACTAGCGTATATCTTCTCGACCTATGTGATGGGCGATGGATGATCCCATATCCATTGGTGTTTGACATCGGAGATGGTATGCGGGTGCTAAGTGGAGACTGGGTACACTGAATGGACTCGCCGAGAACTCCCAGATGGTATGATACCCCACGTCAGATGGCAGTTCTCTGGTGACACTGGTACAGCTTAGTCTGTTGACCCGAGATCGTCATAGAGTCTTGTGTGTCTCCCACTGTGCTTTGATTTCCACCCTACCACGGCTCTACTGAGTCGTGCAAACAGGTGGTTTTTGGGTACAGTCCCGATTCACATGGAGGCAATGAGCGATAGGAGGGGATTCGTCTCTCCCGGTATTGGGGGTTGATGTTGCGTTATGCACGACTGGCCATAACAGGAAATCCCTGGCCAGGGTTGCAGTGATATACTGGTAAGAGTTATCAGTAGTTTCACGAATGATATGGACCCTACGTCGGTATGACTTATCAAGCTATTGGGTCTGACATTTACCACCCCTAGGCGAGATATGCGACATATCAGACGAACAGACCGAACTGTACGGTAAGTGTTACTGGTTGGATTCACAGGAGTATGAGCGGGCTTGCTCGTCGATCTTCTGATCGCTCAATACCCGGATGGCCGTTACGTTTAGCAGACTGCTTGCGGCTTGTGGGTGTTTGATATGATCATCATCTGCTGCCGGCGTATTGACGAGTCTTTAGAGTCCTACACAGAGGTTTCCTGGCTCAAGCGAAACGAAATAGGAGCGCATATGAGATATGTGCGAGACCGAGGATAATGCGTGTATGTGATACCGTATTCTATTCTCGCGATGAATGTATCGAATGGTTGTATGCGATATAACCTAGTTATCGAATCAAGGATTGATTCGATAAGCCGATACATTGGATATTAGTCGGTTGTATGCGATATGACCGGATCGTTAAATCAAGTATTGATTTAATGATTTAATGCATAATTATATATTTGATATATTACTTTGCATTAACTAGTATTGGTTCATTTAAAAGGATTTTCTCACTTGATGCACATTGTATATGTGATATACTTTTGTGCACTTGTTTGTATCATGTTTGATGATACAAGCTCACTTGGGTTTGTGTAAAGAATTAAACCATTGTTAAGTTAATGATTAGGGTTTACTTTTTTCTTATTCATTTATTTATTTTTTCATTTTGGAAAGGATAAATAATGAATGGTGGCTTTCTTTGTTTGCTTGTTGAAGCTTCATGAAGCTTTGAACAAGTCCACCATTCTTGTCTCATGCTTAACCCTAACCATTCAAATTAACCATAGTCTATTCTCTACACCTAACCATGGTTAGTATATGATAAGTATTCATATTATTTTCTTTTTGAAAATAACTTATCATATATTCTTTCTTCATCTTCTTCTTCTTCAACAAAGGAAGAAAGCTTGCCTCCATCAATGGCAACTAGTGAAAAAGAGTGAGAAATCCAATTCTAAAGTGAACCCACTTCCTATTTCTTCATCCTCTACCTCTTGCCAAATAGTATAGGGTGTTTTATTCACAAGTTTCATGACTTGGTGAAGTGGGAGCTTGATCTTGTGATGCCTCAACGTAGATCATCTTCGGCATCGAAGTCGACGACCTAGCCCGCCCATTTCTCCGATGAAGCCGATGCTAGAGTCATGGATTCCATTTGGACAGCGAGGGGACGTCATCACGGAGCCATGGAGATGGAGGACCGGATCTACAAAGGTTGTAGCCTCTTTCCTTTTAGATAAAGTTGTTTATTTACATTGCATCGTCTATAAATCTAGTTAACGATCCGTATTAGGGTTTGTAGGCACATGAAACTATTGAATTGGGCATGTTTGATCCCTTGTGAGACCTCATTAGTGTGCCTAGGAACCCTACAGTGGTATCAGAGCCTAGCTAGAGCCTTAGGCGATGCGTAGACGGTGTTAGAAGTCCGATCGAACCGAAACCCTAACTCCAAAATGCTCTCTGTACATTTTTGAAATTCATGGAATTTTGTGAATTAAAAATTCTTAAAAAATTCAGCAGGAAGATCTAAGAATTATGGTGCAAAACGAGATCCTAATTCATCTAAACTGCCGCGGAACAGCGGCAGAAGCATGCCTTCTGCGGCGGTTCTGCGGCAGTATTGTCACACTGCCCAATAAAGTTTGCACAGTAATTCCTATAATTTGGTGCTGGATTTTATGGGATTTTTTAATATTTATTCACGAGTTGAGTTTTCTGGGTTGTATTGGGGACTCGGTGTTTCGATCGGATTGTCTAATTTTGTCTCTGTGTTTTCCGGATAATTTTTGAATATGTTAAAAAGTTCGACCGGATATAGATACCCACTTTTTCCCCTGCCGGAAAATTTCCAAGTGTTGGATTTTTCCGTGGTTTAAAGACGTTCTAAGTAGTGCAAGTAATGCGATGGTCCCTCTAGAAGACAACAAACCTTAACTCGATTATGTGACCGTCTTGAACTGCCCTTTGAACCTTAGGGTTTGGGGCAGTACGACATGCCCCATGTGAGGCGTTGGCTTGACCCTTCTACGGCTGGACCGTTGGTACTGAGGCATGAACTGAATGTTTTTAGACTTATTTCATGTGTTGAGCTGTATTGTATCGGGAAAACTTGGGTGTTCGATCGGAAAGTTTAACATTTTCTATTTATCCGGAATGTGATACAATACTTGGAATTCACAAGTTGTTTTGAGATAACTGAATGAATGTTATAAACATAGCAGTTTAGTTTCACTTGATCGGTTGCCACGGAATTTTGATGTGATCAAAAGTCCGTCGCAATCACGTAGCGTACGCGGATACTCGCCGGGTAAACTTAATAGACAGCCTCACCTCATAGCCCCGACCAAGTGACTGTAGGAGAACCCCGTCGCCGAAAGCATCCATTCGGGTGCTCGCGGCAGCGGTGTTCCGCCTTGGTGCACTTCGTCGATGGCGTCAGGGGTGCGGCCGCCTACTAAAGTTTGCGACGAGCATTCGATCAGAATGTCGGGAATCCAGTTGAATTGCCCGACTTTATATTGAAAAGTGTTTTCGATTTTGAGACTAAAATGCGGGGTTTATAATTGTTAGGCATGTGATGTCTAAGGAATTCATTTGGCTAGGCATGCGATGTCTAAAGAGATTGCGGATTCCAATTGTTGTAGTTTTACACTTTCTTTTCTGTGACCGTAAGTGTAATATGTGATATCGCCGGTTTCGTTGCTATATGTCAACGACAATTGGGATGCGCATATTTACTTACGTTGATGACATGTGATGTTATGTGTTGCTGGATATGTTATATTGGATCGTCGTATTCGAATAGCCGGGGGTTTTTTATGTGAGATGAGTGTTTTTCATTTTCATTCATGTAAAAACTTGTATGTAATATTCTTTTATTGGGGCACTTCCAGGTTGCGGATGATGTCACCATTTGTATATTATTTACTTTACTGCACTAGGATAGACCCAAGGAGGAGGGCATAAGTAACCGGGTTCTAGGGTCCAGTGGGAGACCAACTCGAGGAGTCGAGTCCGGGTCTCCTAACTCTAGAATTGGTAGGGTTACTTGCCGCTCTCGTAGGGGTCTAGGGGTGTGGGATTGGCTATTCATCACGACCGTGGAATCCGTATTTTATACTGGCTCGTATTGAAAACACGGACGTCCTAGTATATCCAATATTTCATATGATATTTTCTGCTGCGTTATCTGTGATGTGATCATGTGATATATTCAGATAGATATTATATATAGTATATATGATATATTATATAGACGTTGCTTATGTTTTACACCCGCGCTAGCCCTGCCTCGTTCTGGTGTTAGTTATCTAAGCTAACGGTGCAGACGGGACATCGAGGCGAATGCGGATGGCATAAGCGTACGTTATATTTATCTGTGATGTTTAGGTGGACTTAAATGATGGGATATTCATTAATGAGATTAATGAAAGAAAATAAACCTAATTGATGTTGTGGAATCGAATTTCAAAATAAAAACAGGTAGCTACAGTTCTTGCTTTGCATCGCGGTGTTTCTTGTAGAACATCCTGCACCTTATTCGATGAGGAAAGGACCGAGATCCTTTCACCGGGAGTGACTCCTTTAGCAATAACTGGCAGATGCTACACACTCGGTTTGTCTTTTTATTGCTTCTATAGTTTATGCTTTGCGCAGTGATATATATGATATATCCCACACCTCATTCGACGAGGAAAGGGCCGACGATCCCTTCACCGGGAGTGACCCCTTTAGCAAAACTAGAAAAGCTTCAAAAACATTCCATTTAAAAACCATTTGATTCCGCAACGAGATCAAGTTCAAAGCGTTAAAGGTTTTCATAAAAAAAAAAACCATTCGCAACCCTCCGTCATTTTAGGAAGTAGAGTACTTAGTATTCGTGCTGTGTTTGTTGACCTTAGTTAAGGCACAGTGTACGGTAGCTAAGTGATGTCTTCCTACACCGCATATGATACGATTAGTTAGGACAGTCGCGTGACTTTGTTGACCTTAGTTAAGGGTCATGTGGGTGGGTCTAATTAATCACGAAATGACGGGTAGAACTTGACTGGTACTTATGATTTGTTGACCATAGTTAAGGTCATAAGTACTAGGGGTAAAAATCTTTATCGGGAGTTTCAAGTGTTGAAATTTGCAATGAGATTGCATACCTTCTATGTGATAGTTGGATCCCGATACCCACTGCGAGTAATTGTTACTCATGGGAGAGTTTTGCACTTTGCAATTAGCCAATCAAGTAGGTGTCTAGAAAGGTGTCAATGGGGTTACGCCTCTGGGAAAACGAGGTTTACTGTAATTAGGTCCGTGCGAAAGCACGGGGAACCTCCCTCAAAGTACCGACACTGTCCTGGCTGAAAGATTGGCGAACTTGTAGAGTGTAATTAATCCCGGCTATTCTTTCCTTTTAAGGTTTGAAGGAAGATTTGATGAAAACAGTGGGAGCCATCCTGATTAGATAAAATATATAACCAATCTAATCTTGCAAGAGCGCACGCAGAGTGTTTTCTTCTCTCTCTCTCCAGGTAGCGACCATATCACGCCTTAATCAAGATAATAAAACGGATGTATTGACCGAACCCGTTTGTTATACAAAGCTGGGAAACGTTGGTCCCGCTCCAACTTATAATTGTTATAAGACAGAGCAGGAAATTAGGGAATACCAGATTTCCCGTGCCGCCCAAACGAAGAAAGTGCATATGATGCATCTCCTTCGGGTATATTCATTACAAAGAACTGTTTCTCAAATGTCCTCTACGTCCTGGGTATTTCATACCGGATCAGGATCCCAGATATGTAATCTGTTACATAGGGCTATAGATAGGTAGAGAACTGAGAACAAGTGATAGGTTTCATGAGACAGAAAACGGGGCAAGTGTTGCAGCCAAGTCTGTTGGTCACTGTCACCCTGTATCCCAAATACATTGATTCTGAACGAATGTTATTAGGTACCGAACCTGATATACAAAATCATATCAGTCTCTTTATTAGTAAAGAAATGATATAATTTTGTATTGTTGGATTATGTTTTGAACATTTCCTATATCAAAAGTTGATCGGTTCAGGCACGTTATCTAAAAGCATTGACGTTCTAAATCAAACTACAGTTCCTAGTATACAGAACACACACAAGAGGAAGAGTTCAGAAATGAACGAATCCTTCTTGAGGCATTGTAGACTAGGTCATATCAATGCGACCCGACTGGCTGAAGTTACATTTTAGATGCATATTTAAATCAGTTTGAATTTACATCTTGTGAAACTTGCCAGTCATGTCACAAAGATTAGATGACCATAGCTCTATTTATTGGAAACAGAGAAAGAGTTAGTAAACTCTTGGGACTGATACATGATGATGTATATAAGGTCTCCTGTCTACACATGCCAGGACCGGTTCTTTTTACTTCATTACGTTCTCTGATGATCTCTTAAGATTCAGACATGTGTTCCTGTTGAAACACAAGTCCGAACCTTTTGAGATATTCACAGAATATAAGTTAGAAGTAAAGAACCAAAATACGGGTATAAGTATTATGTCCTATGATAAGATCAGGGACGAGAATACTTGTGCATGGAATTCTTGGATATTCTAAAAGAAGATGAGATTCTCTCTCAGTATTACTCCTCTGAATGCACCACAGCACAACGGTGTATCGGGGTGGAGCAATCGCACCATATTGGATATAGTGTGCTCTATGATAAGTACTACTGAGTTACCTATTTCCTTTTGGGGTTGTGCACTTGAGAAGCTGCATACCTATTGAATTATGTTCGAATCAAATCAGTGCATACCACTCCATATGAGATATGGTATGGGAAGAGCCCATCTCTTGAGTAAGTTAAGATTTGGGATTGTCCGGCCTATGTCAAAAGCAAAATCCGGACAAGATCGAGGTAAGGACAGTTCTGTAGAACTGGAAAGGTTCCAGCTATACAAAACTACAGCTGATGATTTGACAGAACCAAAGGATTCAATAGTTCCCGACGAACCTCAGCCTCTCCGCCGATCTGGTAGGGTTCCTCATCCGCCTGAGAGATACCTTGGTTTCTCGATGACAGTGGGAGCGAGGAATGCATCATGAAATGATGACCCAACTAGTTTCGAGCAGGCCATCGAGAGTAGGGACTCTGTAAGAATGGCTGGATGCTTTGCGATCTGAGATGGAATCCTTATACACCAACAAAGTATGGACTTTGGTTGCTATATCTGAAGGGTTAAATCCCCATCAGGAGCAAGTATATCTTGAGAAGATTACTTGGTGTAGATGGAAAAGTTGAGACTTTCAAAGCTAGACTTGTTAAAGCTTTTCGTCATCGACCTGGCGTGGATAATGATGAAACCTTTTCAAGTGGCTATGCTTAAGTCCATCCAGATCCTACTTGCCACGGCTACATACCATGACTACGATATCTGGCGGTTGGGTGCCATGACTGCTTTCCTAAATGATGTTTTAGAAGAGAATGTCTATAAGTACACAGCCAGAGGGCTTCGTAGACAGTGGGAGCAGCGGAAACGTGTACAAGATGCTTTATAGGATAAAGCAGGTATCGCGGAGTTGGAACATCTGTTTTGATGTGTTAGTCAAAGAGTTTGACATCATCAAAATGGTAGATGAACCTTGTATAAACAAAAAAGGAAGTAGGGAGTATTGTGAAGATCCTCGTAGAGTACGTGGATAACATACTCTTGATAGGGAAGGAGTTTCCTATGCTACGCTCGATCAATCTTCGCTTATCACAATGATTCTCCACATAGGATCAAAGTGATACCTCCTAAATCCTGAGTTTTCATCTATGAGATAGATGTAATTGGATGCTAGGATTCTTACTAGATGTAGTGAGATGGTATCAATCGATCCTGGGGAGAATCACTGGAAGGGTTCCAGGGTGATAAAGACGACTGAATGTCAGTCACAGGCATTGTCTTCACCCTCAGTAAAGGGACGGTATGTTGGAAGAGTTCCAAGCTAGATACCGTGGCAAACTAGACGATAGAGGCTGGTAACATCGCTATTAATGATACTACCAAAGAGGAAGTTTGGGTGTATATTGGTTCATAAGATGAACTAGGTTCCTACCATTGTGTGACGATGGAAGTGTGGCTTTGGCCCGTGAACCCCGATCCCATCAGTGACCCAGACATATTTTGAGGCAGCATCACCTGATCATGGAGATAGTTGATCTCCAGGGTGATCGAGGTTAGGAGAGTAGACTCAGAGGACAACACGGCGGATCCACCCACAAAGGCCTTTTCCCATAGAGAGACTTATGGGGGATGGTTGAGTATGTGATACTGCAACCACTGCTACAGATGGCCCTAGTGCAAGTGGGAGATTGTTAGTTATATGTATGCCCTAGAGGCCATTACTGTACATTGGATGTATATTGTAGTGGATGCTGGGACATATATAGGTAGGACTTTCTTGCTCGACATGATAGTACGCTATCTGGTTGCTCTTTATCTTAACATGTATACTTTCTGTCTCTCTGATTACATGTTGATAAAGCCCTTAGGATGTGTACTCGACTTTCAGGACTATGATGCAGATCATACTAGTGGGGTCTGGGTAGTCAATGAGTACATCCTTCAATGTTCTTAGTCGTGGGAATATCGAGACGGGGCATCGATATTCCAGAGTAGACTAGCGTATATCTTCTCGACCCATGTGATGGGCGATGGATGATCCCATATCCATTGGTGTTTGACATCGGAGATGGTATGCGGGTGCTAAGTGGAGACTGGGTACACTGAATGGACTCGCCAAGAACTCCCAGATGGTATGATACCTCACGTCAGATGGCAGTTTTCTGGTGACACTGGTACAGCTTAGTCTGTTGACCCAAGATCGTCATAGAGTCTTGTGTGTCTCCCACTGTGCTTTGATTTCCACCCTACCACGGCTCTACTGAGTCGTGCAAACAGGTGGTTTTTGGGTACAGTCCCGATTCACATGGAGGCAATGAGCGATAGGAGGGGATTCGTCTCTCCCGGTATTGGGGGTTGATGTTGCGCTATGCACGACTGGCCATAACAGGAAATCCCTGGCCAGGGTTGCAGTGATATACTGGTAAGAGTTATCAGTAGTTTCACGAATGTTATGGACCCTACGTCGGCATGACTTATCGAGCTATTGGGGTCTGACATTTACCACCCCTAGGCGAGATATGCGACATATCAAACGAACAGACCGAACTGTACGGTAAGTGTTACTGGTTGGATTCACAGGAGTATGAGCGGGCTTGCTCGTCGATCTTCTGATCGCTCAATACCCGGATGGCCGTTACGTTTAGCAGACCGCTTGCAGCTTGTGGGTGTTTGATATGATCATCATCTGCTGCCGGCGTATTGACGAGTCTTTAGAGTCCTACACAGAGGTTTCCTGGCTCAAGCGAAACGAAATAGGAGCGCATATGAGATATGTGCGGGACCGAGAATAATGCGTGTATGTGATACCGTATTCTATTCTCGCGATGAATGTATCGAATGGTTGTATGCGATATAACCTAGTTATCGAATCAAGGATTGATTCGATAAGCCGATACATTGGATATTAGTCGGTTGTATGCGATATGACCGGATCGTTAAATCAAGTATTGATTTAATGATTTAATGCATAATTATAAATTTGATATATTACTTTGCATTAACTAGTATTGGTTCATTTAAAAGGATTTTCTCACTTGATGCACATTGTATATGTGATATACTTTTGTGCACTTGTTTGTATCATGTTTGATGATACAAGCTCACTTGGGTTTGTGTAAAGAATTAAACCATGGTTAAGTTAATGATTAGGGTTTACTTTTTTCTTATTCATTTATTTATTTTTTCATTTTGGAAAGGATAAATAATGAATGGTGGCTTTCTTTGTTTGCTTGTTGAAGCTTCATGAAGCTTTGAACAAGTCCACCATTCTTGTCTCATGCTTAACCCTAACCATTCAAATTAACCATAGTCTATTCTCTACACCTAACCATGGTTAGTATATGATAAGTATTCATATTATTTTCTTTTTGAAAATAACTTATCATATATTCTTTCTTCATCTTCTTCTTCTTCAACAAAGGAAGAAAGCTTGCCTCCATCAATGGAAACTAGTGAAAAAGAGTGAGAAATCCAATTCTAAAGTGAACCCACTTCCTATTTCTTCATCCTCTACCTCTTGCCAAGTAGTATAGGGTGTTTTCTTCACAAGTTTCATGACTTGGTGAAGTAGGAGCTTGATCTTGTGATGCCTCGACGTAGATCATCTTCGGCATCGAAGTCGAAGACCTAGCCGGCCCATTTCTCCGATGAAGCCGATGCTAGAGTCATGGATTCCATTTGGACAGCGAGGGGACGTCATCACGAAGCCATGGAGATGGAGGACCGGATCTACAAAGGTTGTAGCCTCTTTCCTTTTAGATAAAGTTGTTTATTTGCATTGCATCGTCTATAAATCTAGTTAACGATCCGTATTAGGATTTGTAGGCACATGAAACTATTGAATTGGGCATGTTTGATCCCTTGTGAGACCTCATTAGTGTGCCTAGGAACCCTACAAGAATTTCTGGTAAGTATTCCAGTAGTTTCTCAGGGTGTTCAGGGCTACTCTCCGACACGACTTATACCGTTATTGGGGGTCTGACGTTACCAGCTCCCTAGACCGGATATGCGAGCTCATAGATGAACGGACCGGACTGTACGTATATTGTCCCTGATAGGCTCAGTAGGGTTCTAGGATGAGTTCGCTCATCAGATTCTCTTTCTATTAGTACATGGGCTGCCGTTACGCACAGCTAGTGCCGCTGACGTGCTTGTGGTTAAACCCACTGCCAGGGTACTGACGAGTTTTTAGAGTCCCCCACAGATAGTTTCCCAAGTTCGGGCGAAACGTTGTAGAGGCAGTATGGTTTTATGGCAGGGTTCGAAAATGTACGTGCACTTGTGCACGTGTCATATTTCGGACAGATAATACTGGTGGGCTTTGGTTTAAGCCGAATCCAAGTATTATATTGAGTCGGAATATTTTAGTCTCTCGTATTCGTATTCGGTTGGAATACGGATATAGGTATGTATATACAGGTGAGGGGTATTCTCGTAATCCGTTATGAGAATATTTTAGAAGATGCATTTCTTTTGGTTAATCATTTTGGTTTAAATGATTAAATGGATTTTGGAAAGTGTGACTCATTCTTGGTGACATATTTCTTCTAGCATGTTCATTAGTGACTCATGCTAATGAGTCACTAAGTGAGTCATGATATAATTAATGATAGTTTGTTTTGGGTGTAGATATTTTAGGGTTTGTGGATATTTTTGGGAGATATTTTCTTTACACAACCTTATATATATCTACTCACAAAAGAAAAAGATTACCACAAGTAATTATGCTTGAGTTCTTGCTCACTTGATAGTTTTCTTGAGTTCAAAATTTCCATCTCTAAGCATCTTCTTCAACCTCCACCCTAACCCTCTCATATGATGAGAACCCTAGAGTGTTTGAGACAAAGTATTCTACTCATTCTCTATTTCATCTTGGACATGTCGGTTAGCATACTTCATGTCCGAGTTGCCTCGGTATAGAGGCGGTAGCCCGTTTAAAGATCCATTGACGTGGTGCCACCTCGACAAGGAGCCAGGAGATCGGAGTTGCCACGAGGAGCGTGGGATGATGGCTAAAGACCGAAAGACTCGGATCGATCGATATAGCTTTTCTACCTTTTTACAGTTTGTTAGTTTAGCGTTAATGGTAAGATCCGGGTTATAGTATGCGATAGCGCTAGTTGTAAAAGTTTTCGTTCCGCGTTTGGCGTCAGAATGACGGCCGGGGTGCTACCGTAGACTTACATGGTATGAGAGCCACGCCATTAACCTTTACTAACTTGTTCTAACATGATTAAAACATCGATCGAACGAAATTTCGTATACCGCATTTTTCATGATAAAGTTTCTGTCGAATTTTTAAACTGGTCTAAAAAATTATTTTAGGTATGTCAAAAAATCGTGCAGGCTTTTTTAAGACTCTGGAAGAAATTTGGTCCACTGATTCCACTATACTGCCGCGGAACCGCCGCACAAACCATGGTTTGGCCGCGGTTCCGCCGCCAATTTGTGGCAACAGTACACCATATTTCTTCTGGGTGTCTTTCATGTGGAATTGTGGTTTCTGGAATATTTTGTTTGGGCCCAAATTTTGTTTGAGTACTGCAGTTGTACTTGGGGCCCACATCGGGAAGTTTTGTCGATCGGAATTTTAAAAATGTTAGTTTACAGTACTTACATTATATCTCCGACCGTGAATATCATTCGAGCGGTAAATCGTGTCTAATTGCTATAGTCCTTTTAGACAGGTTTGCGAACGTGACATTCGCGTTGATGTTCTGTGTTGTGCTGTGATGTTGCGGATTTGTCGTGGTGGATAGCTGTGTGCAATGGTAGTGCAGTATGGATTTATTTGTACATTTGATATTGCGGAGCGAGTGTCCAACATGTGGACTGCCGTCACTGCCTGTTTGTATATTTTTCTTTTGGGGCACGACCGGGCTGAGGTCGATGTACCCGTTGTACATATTTTCATTTTTGTACTAGGTTTACGCCACGACTGAGTGCATGGATAGCCGAGTTCTGGAGGGCGACGGGTCCACATCTCATGGCTTTGAGAGGCAAAGGGGCCTGACTTTAGAATTGGCAGACTATTCACCGCACTCGTAGAGGGTACAGGTTGACCCAAGATGGAGTGCCCAAGTTACCGGATTCCGTGAAGTGCTGGGTGGTCCATTCACTTTGCTGTAGGGGCTATCTTGCTTCAGGTTTTAGCGGGTAACTTTCCGCACTTGTAGGGGTCTAGGATTTCATTGCACAGGCTATCCACACGACCAGGGGAACGTCGGGTTTCAGCAGCAGCTCTGAGAAACCCGGGGATCCCAGATTATCTGTATTGTTTTGTGATGCTTATTACTTTTCTGTAATGTTGCATATTATCACGCCTGGAGCGATTATTGTATATTGGTATATATACTAGTAGATGTTGTATATGTTTTACACCCGCGCTAGTCCAGTCCCCGCTCTGTCGTTAGTTAAGTAACCTAACGGGTGATGATGGGACCCAGTGACGAATGCGGATGGCATATTTGTACATTTTATTTTCGTTCTTTTCTGGTGTGATTAATTGATAGGACTGCGTTGATTTTGATCAATGCAAAGGAATACAAACATGTTTGACGTTGTTGGAACAGTTTTCAAAAAGTGTTATTATAAGGACGTTTTCTTTTGTTTTGCACAGTGGTATTCAATTGGAATATCCTGCACCTCATTCGACGAGGCAACGGCCGAGATCCCTTCACCGGGAGTGACCCCTTGGGCAGAAGTTTGCGTCAGAGTAATAACTTCACTATAGTCGATTACATGTTGCTTTGCATCACGGTATTCAGTTGGAATATCCTGCACCTCATTCCACGAGGAAAGAGTCAAGATCCCTTCACCGGGAGTGGCCTCTTTAGCGAAGGTTTTCGCCACTATATTTTGTAAAAAGCTATCAAGTTCTTTCAGCGATATCAAGTTCGTTACATTAAAGTTTTTTCGCCAAAAACCAGCCGTAGCCCTCCGTCATTTCATTTGGGTATTCAGTAGTATTCAAGCTATGTATTTTGACCAACGCCAAGGCATAGTGTTTGGTAGCTGCTGGGTATTCATCTGTTGCATAGATATATGAGTTAGTTTGGGACGGTCGTTCTGCCATTTGGCCAACATCAGGAGCATGTATGGGTGGGTTCAAATTAACAAGATAATAATGGGTAGAACTTGACATGTGACTTATGGCATTTGGCCAACGTCAGGGTCATAAGAGCATGGGGCAAAAATCCACATCGGGAGTTTCTAAAGAAACTGAAACTTGCCAAGTATGCGCATACTGATTGAATGATTCTTTGTGTGTATGTAGAAAAAATGTGTATAGCAATCACAACCAAAGAAATTTTTTAACCGCAATCAATAACGGTGTCGATTGTAGCGCGTTAGCGAGTGCGGATCGTCCACAGGGAAAGTGTGATCCGTTCGAATTCGAATTAGATGAATTGAAGATTAAAAAAAGAAAAGAAAAAACAATTCAATTCAAGATTTATAAAATTGAAGTTCAAGAATTATCTAGATCTAAATCTAAAATCAAGAAAACATTTAAAATCAAGAATTAAGAATTGATGATATCCAATCCAATAATCAAGAATCGAAGTGAGGCTCGTAGGAATCGATCGAATCTATAGACGTGATGAAATCTATTGATTACGTTTTCTTATCCATCGATGATTTGATACTAGATCGATGATTATCAATGAGAATTAGGGATTTCTTGCGGAAACTAGAGTTTCATCATCTATCCCTTGTCCTTTCGTTGATTTCATTCACATTCTAGCCTCTAGTAAATTCAAGAATCGATCGTGGATCCCTAATTACGAGCGAACACAATTAAGAAAGTATCGCTCGAAACTAGGTCGTTGATTCTTCAATTTGCTAAAGTTTACAAAACTCATAGGACTTAAGAATCGTTTCAAGATTTGTAACATCATCATCTATTGATTCTCTCGACTCCTTCACAAGCGGAGTTTTACTCAAACATCATAACAAGAAACACAATCAAGAATTGAGATCGAATCATGATGCAAGAATGTAAAGAAAGCAAGATAAAAGAATTTCACCTTTTATTTATCAACAATTTCGTTACAGTTCTCTCAAGAACTACAATGAGTAAAGAACTCGATCGTCAATTTGGCTTCGCTCATCTTCGTGAGTCGCGGATCGTCTTAGATCACTCACTTGGATGAAGATCGGCTTCGCTCCTAAAAAGTTGAAGGCTTCTTTCTTGAATTGTACTCGGTATTCTTGATTTTTGGCTTGGTGATTGGATTAGGGTTAGGGTTTGGAGATACAAGTTGTGTTACTCAACTTGTGGGAGAGATGAAGATTGAACAACCCAAAACCCTAGATCTAGGTTTCCTTTTATAAGCCTCTCAACCTTAGATCTAGAATTCAAATTTCAAATTTCCCTCCAAAAGTTTGTTAGAGAGAGGCTTCTAGATGAAGTTAGTTGGAGGGAATATTCTAGAGCTAGGTTGTTAGGCCGAGCCTTCTGGATGAAGCCACGTGGTGTTTCTGGAGTCTTCTGGAAGCATTGTTAGTTACAGGAAGCCACGTGTGAAAATATGCAGCGACGACGTCATCAACAAGCCGCGGATCCGCGGCGGGAATGGGCTATTGGCCGCGGATCCGCGGTCCTTTGGTGCCTTCTGTGCATCAAATTTCTGTGTCACTCTTGGGCTGATATTTTGGCCTTTTTCTGATGTGTTGAATCTCATTTTGCTTTCTCTATTTCTGCCAGATCTCAAGTCTTGGACTTAGCGTATTTTTCTCAGCACTTTTAACTGTTTTTGCTCCTTTCCTGGAATTTCCTGCACAGATTCTCGAGACAAGTGTTGCGCTGCACAAAGATAATGCGATGCAATGATAAACACTCAATTTCCCTCAGAAATGGCGGTTTTAATATATAACACATGTTATTTGGTATTTTACAGCTGTTTTGCTAATATGTGCTATATTAATACCGAACACTTATACATGAGTGCAAATGGCAGGGAAATTGACGTGTTAAAAATGCAATATTTTCAACTGATCAAATTCCCCCAAACTTACTTTCGGTCGTCTCGAGCGAACCGTTTTATTAAAAAGAGAAGGAGAAAATAAAGAAAGAGAAAAACTAACTAGCACACTTTCGTAGGCAACACGATTGCACTGAGCACGTGCAACCAGCCTTTAAACCTCTAGGTGTCCCTAGTAAGAGGAGTGTTGTCTCCTGAGGCTTTTCAGCCGATTGTACCTACAAAATCAAATAATAAAAGGAAGACCGTGAAATTTACATATAAAGATAAGAATCGTAAAAGAAAAACTTTGAAAATTAGGGTTTCCAACTATGCTAACTTTTCGGTTGTCATGAGCCCTATCTTAATAGTCATGAAAAGATGTCAGAAATCACATCATCCATCAATAAAACATCGTCTTTATTCTTCATTCCTATCTTTCATCCAAACATCGATCATATAACTCTATGTGTATGTGAAGAACATCCCTACACCCAGAGAATTCAATTCAAGCTATCATACTCTTGTCCATCCACCTCAGTACATTTTAATTAATGAATATTTAGATGAATTTGCTTACACACTTTCATGCGACCGTTAATACTTCTTTAGGTACTAACCGACCGATTACTCACGTGCTTGCTTATTTGGTGTTTTTCCTCATCTTGCACCACCTAAGGCTTTGCAGTGACTCCCAGACCTGTTGGTCTAAGGCACTAGGTGAAAAGGCACCCTCGCTATATTTTTTTATTACTGCCTTGGCGATAACAAAACCAGTGTCCATTTTTCTCACCATTTTATATTTTCATTCATATTTTTTATTTCCTTCATACTTTTGCTTTTAGACAAGAGCATTTCAAGGTATCTCCTACTATCCCGAGCTTCAAGACGTGTATAAGTGCGTATAGTAGGGTATCAACATTCAAAATGTTTGGCTTCCAGAATATGAACTATTTTTCAGACTTATTTTTATCCTCAGATTAGTGACTTCCTTCATCTTACTAACTCTTAGGACAACGTCTCATAACTACTTATTACTAGTTCGTATAAGAAAACTTCTAATTTTCTTGGTTTTCTTAAATTTTTCTAATCTTTTATTATCTTATTTATGTACAAAAAAAAAATTTATTATTTTTTTTGAAAATTTTTAAATTTTTATAGGTTTTCAAAAATGTTTTGTGCTTATGCGAAGTGATATGCAAATGATGCGAAAATAAACACAAATCTCCCCCAAACTTGTTTTCAACAGTGTCCTCACTATTGCCATCTGCTAAATCTCAAAAAAACCTGTAAGCCTGGGAGGAAATTTATTAATGGGGGCAAAATATTTAAGTGAAGATCCTCCCCCACTACTACAAATAAGGGTTGCCCCTACGGATTTATCCGTAGGGGAAAACCACTGCCCCTACGGATATATCCGTTGGGGCAAAAAAATATCCTGTAGGTACAAACGCTGTAGGTGCAAGTCGAAACCCTGAACATGCACCTACGGACTAAAAATTGCCCCTACGGAGTTATATGTAGGTACCGTTTCCCCTACGGCCTAGGCCGTAGGAGCAAAAAAATTATTTTATTTACGGTTTTTTAAAATAGATTACTTGTACCTACGGATTAATCCGTAGGGCCAAGTAATAGCCTCTACGGATACATGCATAGGTACTTATCCGTAGGGGCATTTATTTACACCTACGGATATATCCGTAGGGGCAATCCCAACCCCCGATACTGAGATCAGGGGGGAAAATATCAGTTATTCTGATATTTTGCCCCTACGGATTCAACCGTAGGGGCAATATGTGTACCTACGGATTAATCCGTAGGTACATATTATTTAGTTTTTTTTAAAAGGGCTGCCTGATTTTTTTCTCGCCCTGTGCACAATAATATATACATCAATTAAATATAAAATTAATCATCACACAACATATATCGCAATATTCATAATCACATCTCACGCATATAATATACAAAAGAAACCAAAAAACAGAATATGACATAAATATAAACACCGTAGGACCACCAATATCAATATCGTCCAGAATGTATTACAATATGTATCATATAAATAAATACATATTTCAAAAAATAAGAATAAAAAAGCTACCCTACCTCGGTCCAGCTCCACCTCTGAAAAACGCAAGAATCTGGCGCGCCTGCTCCTCGGTCAATAAATCATGCAATTCGGCGCGTGCGGGAGTCTGAGCGGGCTGTGGAGCCGGCGATGTGGTCTGCGCAGCCGCCGTCGAGGTAGTGTCTTGCGGAGCCGTGGCTGCAGGAGTCTGAGCGGGCGGTGGAGCTATAGGAGCTGTCTGCGGAACCGCAGCCGATGTAGTGGCTTGCGGAGCCGCAGCCGAAGGAGATGCATGTGGAGGCTCGGCCGATGTACCCCGTCGCGTCTGGACCTAACGTGTGTAATAAGCGTGTAAGAACTGTGTATTATTCGAATTCGTATCATTATCAAGTTATTTCGAAATCCCATTTGGATATCTAGTTTGGAAAACCGTAATTTATTTTAATTAGATATGTATGTATGATTAATTAAACCTAAGTCTACAACCAAATAAGCTCAGGCTACGTACTAATATTGGATATGTTGATATCTATAATATGACATGATATTTTATTATAAAGTAGTATACATACCAGCATCACCTTCAACTCCTGAACGGTGGCCTTCAAGCTCTCCAGCTCCTGCTGGACACGTCGCTCACTGGAGACGGAGGAAGTAACCGCCGGGGTAGAGTCCAACCTCATATAGGCCCTGCTAGGGCCCAGTCCCTGGCCTCTCTCTCAACCTCCGTGGTACCCTCCATATGCGGCGTCCAGGACTGGGGTCAGCAGCCTCGGATCGCTCTGTCCGGTAAAATCGATCCCCGAGGCCTCGGCTTGCTCAACCACCCGCTCCTACACCCACATTAAGCAGTAAAGTATAAGTATAAAATTTAAATTTGAACCTTCCAAAACTAAAATTTCAAATATGGGTAGAATAAATATTAACACTTACGCAATACTCCTGGGTAGCGACGTCGGGATATCGAAGCTCGCCCGTGGCGGGATCTGTCGAGGTGCCATGGACGGCAAGATATGCGGACAACACGCTCGGTGTACCACCTTGCGCCAGGGTCTGAGCTGTCCGCAATATTAGAAAATAACTCTTAATATTAGATATATTAGAAAATAACTCTTAATATTGCATTATATCACAAAGGCCGGTCTATTGTAATTTACCGATAACTCCATGGCTCGAGTAATATTCCTCGAGCCACCTGTGTAAGTGGGGCGACCCCTCTTCGACGACTTCCTATTCTCTATATTTTGAGCGGCCTGTTTCTGCACAACGCATTCACATTTAGTTTTCTAATTAAGGAACACAAAAAAATAAATTATATCCTAAATAATGAATTACATTTAAAATACATACCTGTTTGCGTTGAGAGTCGAAATATTCGCACAATAGAGGCTATGTCTCTACGTCGACTCTCGCAAAGGCCGGAATAGATAGGAGGGCCGCTCTCTCTGCCTCGAGGGTCGCCATCCACAGGGAGTAGCAGTCGGCCTTCAGCTCATTCCTGTTGTATCGGATCTTGGTCTGCATGTTCTTCATCAGGCCATTGTACAGAGCATGATGGTCGAGCACCCTCCCAGGGTGATCAGGGTCGGGTAAAGGCTGAAAATCGTAATCCAACTGAAAATACAAAAAAAACATTGTTATTAGATTGCAAGTGTTAATAATAACATATTGGATAAATCAAATGAAAATATATATTAATACCCGAGCCTGATCAAAGAAGAGGGCGAATGAGCACCGGTGCTGCTCGCCCCACTCAACGGGAAGTTGATAGTTCTTCACGAGCCGGCTCTCATCCCTTATATACCAGCCGAATCTCTCGGCATGAGGACCGGTATAGCGATAATCAAGGGTAAAAAAGAAGGGGAATGTTGCCTCCCCCTAGCTCTGTCAGGCCGCAGGTGCGGTGGTGTCACCACCTACAGCTAGACAATAATAAAAATTACTATCTAAGTAAGAGCAAAATGAATGTGTGTATATTTATGATATAGCATTCTAAATCAATATACATGCACTATATGATATATAAACATACCTGGAGGAGCGGGAGTGGCCTCTGTCCCTGATATGGACGCATCACCAACAACTAGACAATCAAACATTGACAATATAAGTAATTTTGATATAAACATGCATGAATATTTATAATATTACATTCAAAATGGATATCCATGCAATATACCTGGAGGTGTGGCATAGTCCACACGGAAGGAGGCATCCGAAGGGGTTTCCGATCTGGGTGCAAGACCGGCCCTCTGAAGCTCTCAGGGCGGCAGAACCGCACTGCCTTTGCCTCTGCCTCTGCCGGTGCCGCGGCTGGAGCTCCTGCCACCCCTCGCTGCTCCAGTCATCGTCATCAAATCTAGTCCTGCATATTCTCCTATAAGAAATCCTTGAAACTCCTATAAGAAACCTTAGAACTCCTATAAGAAATCACCTAATATTCTCATAAATTCTTGAAAGGAATAAGACTTTGAATATACAAAAAAAGAAAGTGAAAATTCTGATCAAGTGTCATACTCAGATTTCTGATGACCCCCATCAAAAGACTTTTATAAAGACAAAGAAGGCAACAGAAAACCCTTTTATTCAATTAGAGAGCGCACTTGCAGTGAGAAGTGGTAAAAGTATCGCCTAACAAGGGTGTAATTTACATAATCAGTTGAAACTCTTGAAAGTCATAGAAGAACCTGACCTACATAAATCTGATGTATACTTTCCATTGGACACTAAGAAGTCTCTAAAAGGAAAAGCCAATGTGAAAACTATCATTAGTTCATATCAGAAGATTGATGCTGAAACAGAGAACAAGGAATGTCATTTTCTTCTTCTTCTGCCACATTACTGTCTTCTCCTTCTTCTTCTGCCATATTACTGTCTTCTCCTTCTTATTATGTGCGCGTGCAAATTCAATGAAAGCAGAAACTCCAGTGACAAACTTAGGTTGCATACGTTGTTGCCAATTCACATACATCTAGTCTTTAACTCTGACGTACTCATGGGCCATGTTAGACTGTATCATATAAATTGTAGGTTATGATGACTATATTGAGAAATCTAAGAACGGGATGGTTACTGACAAAGGAGAAAATCCGTGTATATGCTTTGTGTGTGCGTTTGTCGTTGAAAAGAATAAATTATCGATAATCAAAGTTAGATTTGAGGATGCCCATGTATGAGTTGTATTCTATATATGTGTGTTTCAATTTATGATTTCGCATATGTGTAGGGTTGTTTTTACTTAAATGCATACATACGCACATATCACATAAACACATGCATACATATCACATGTCACATATGTTCTCCGCCGAAAGACGCGACCGGGACGTTAGGACGTCCGGGCCTGAACTTCGGGGCACATGCTATTTGGTTCTATCCGTCCACCTCTCCGAAGATACCAAGTTGATTTATGGCACCGTATATCGAAGGTTTAAACAGATCTTCCCTGCAGGCGCAAGCCCCTGTATTAATTACGCTACCGCATAGCGGTAACAACTTTCTCCTTCTCCAGATGGTCACTTCGTGTCGTGGGTGTTTGTTTTGTTTTTGGTTGCCCGTTGATTGTATAAGGAGACTAATTTATGTTGTCGCCCGTATGGCGTGGATTAGTCCAAATCCGTATTATCTTAGATTTGGGTTTGGGTTGGGTTTAAGGATCGTTAATCTCATTTGAGACTAAGATCAACTTAAACGTTTGTTAAGAATACGTTAGTCTAATTTTAGACTAAGATCAACTTTGTATAGTTCTATGTCATGACGAACATCGAACGTATGTTAACCGATAGAAATTAACTGCTGTCGTGTAACAGTTATGCTATTTTCAGGTACCGGCTAAGTAGACTGCCTGAAGAAATTATATATATGGGGATTGTGATGGCTGCTGGCAAGGGATCAAAGAAGGGGATCATTTAAAAAATGACCCGTAGCTAATGGCGCGATTATTCTAGCTTTACCTTCTCTATCTTTTGGTTTCTTTTGTTGTTTTTCTTCGTTTTCCTTTTTGGTTATTTATGCACTTAAGTATAGATCCTTCTTCCTCTCTATCTTATTTCATTTAAATATTTTAATGAACTATTTAAAGGAAGCCAATTTTGGGAATAAATTATGGTTGAGAGAGGTAAAGTACAAGTTTTAAAAATTTCGGAAGTTTTGTTATTGGAGCAAAAAAAATTCCTTTTATATTTTGTATTTTTTTTTTGAAATAGAGAAAGAGGACATCTCATACCCTAGCCCTACACATGCCCAAACTATCTCCATCGGTTCTCTCTCATTTTACCCTCTAATTTCTGGGACGAGCCACTAAGGCTCTAACTTGTTACAAATACATTATTTTCTTATCCTCCAGTCTATCACTCATCCACCTGTACATTCTCATTCCAACAACATTCATTTTCTGTACATGTTCATTTTGATCCATAGAACAATGAAGCTGGGAGTAAAAACTACTTTGAAGGCTTTTGCTGCTAAATGGAGAGCTGAACCTCACTAACCTCTTGAAGCGTTCGACGATCGAAACCTCGACTCCCATTGCCCTGCACTCAGTCAATAAGTCAAATCGAGCAAAATCTACAATAAGATCAGCTTTTCCTGATAGTGAATCGACCAAAAAGATAATTACAATTCCTAGCCACCAGTTTGCCCAGATAACTCTTTGACTTCCATACAAGCAAATTACCCAAACAGTTTCTGGGACCCCTCAAAAGTGCATGTAATTTCTAGGTATGTGCAGTTCAGCCTTCATCTGCTGACTTTCCCTTTTCTCTGCCATTACTGAGATTTTCAAACTTCCCCAATATAGTAATTCTAATGTAAAAAATTAGTGAAATTTCGGGTAAATTTAAGAGTTTTCCATACAAGTGAAGAGGAAAGAGTTTCATACAAGTGAAGAGGGAACAATAAGAATCTCTGGACAATTGACCCGCTTACAAGCAACCCCAGCCCCAACCGCAACCCCAGCCCCAGCCCCAACCGCAACCCCAACCCCAACCCTAATGCTAACCCCAACGGATGCCTCATCGGTACCCAAACCAGGAACCCTAGCCCTAAAATAATAAAAAATTTGTTTAATTTAAGATTTCCTAACCTGTGTAATGGAGGCGTCGACGATCGATCGGAGGCGACGACGAAACGAGGCGACGACGAAATCGGAGATGAGGAAGAACCAGGCGGTGGCAACGACGAATCGGCCAGCGCTGGCGACGACGAGAACGGCGACGAAACACAGGCGATCGGCGGGAACGAGGGTTTGGGGATTTTGGGTTCGCGCGCGATGGGAAAATAATTTTTAGGTAATAGGCGTAGGGATCGATCCGTGCCTTTTTAATTAAATCTCTATTTAGATGCCCCTACGGATAAGTCCGTAGGTACTTGGTTTGCGGCTCCGTAGGGGCAAACAACAATTTACGATTTAATATTTTTTAAATTAATATGTAGGGACCGTAGGGGCAACCTTTTGGCCCTACGGACTAATCCGTAGGGCCAAACTAAATCTGCCCCTACGGATTTCGTTATTCGTAGGGGCAACCCCCTATTTTAGTAGTGCCCCAAACTTATTCTTTTCACTCACCTCCATTCAAAAGATGATGCAGTGATTTACAAGACATGGAGGTGAGACGGAGGAATTTTAATCAAGATAAAATGGCTCCTGTAAGAACAGGAGCTCCTCCGTGGGGTCAGTGGAAAAATACGGCTTTAATCTATGTCCATTCACTTTGAAAAATGTACCGTTTTTAACATTTTCTACCTCAACTGCCTCTTCCGGGTATACAGACCGCACAATAAAAGGTCCCTTCCACCGAGATCATAGCTTACTCGGGTGAAGGTGTAGTCGTGAATCATAAAGAAGGACTTGTTGACCAGGTGTAAAAGTTTTTCTCAAAATATTTTTATCGTGAAATACCTTAGTCCGATTCTTTACGATTACAGTGTTATCATAAGCTTCATCGCGGAGTTCGCTTAGCTCGTTTAATTGCAGCTTCCGAAAGTTGCAGGCTTGATTTAAGTCAAAGTTGATTTCTTTAATAGCCCACATTGCTTTGTGCTCAATCTCGACTAGCAAGTGACAAGCCTTCCCAAACACTAACCTATAAGGAGACATCCCTAGATCGGTTTTATATGCAGTTCGGAATGCCCAAAGAGCATCCGTCAATTTGATCGACCAATCTTTTTCTATTCTCTGCAACTGTCTTCTCCAGGATTTGTTTGATCTGTCTATTCGAAATCTCATCCTGCCCGCTCGTTTGGGGATGATAGGGTGTAGAAAGTTTGTGGTTGATTGCATATTTCCGCATCAAAGTCTCGAAAGACCTGTTGCAGAAATGTGTCCCGTTATCGCTAATGAGAGCGCGTGGGTGTCCAAATCGCGAAAATATGTTTTCTTTTAAGAACTTAATGACAACCTTCTTGTCATTAGTGCGACAAGGAATAGCTTCAACCCATTTTGAGACGTAATCAACCGCAAGCAGTATGTACAAATTCCAAAAGGAGCTGGGAAAGGGACCCATAAAGTCAATGCCCCAAATATCGAAAATTTCAACCACTAAGATGGGTTGCAGTGGCATCTCATTTCTCCGGGAAATCCTACCCGTGTATTGACACTGTGTACAGGTTTTGCAATGATCAAATGCGTCTTTGAATAAGGTCGGCCAATAAAAACCGCATTGCAAAACCTTCTCCGCCGTCTTTTTAGGACCGAAGTGATCCCTACATGCCTGATCATGACTAAATGATAGAACACTCTTGAATTCCTCATTCGGGACACACCGGCGAATGATCCGGTCAGGACAATACTTAAACAGATAGGGTTCATCCCAGTAAAAGTGTTTTACTTGTGATAGAAAACGATGTTTGTCCTGTTTTGACCAATCGCTGGGTATCAGTCCCGTAGCAAGATAGTTCACAATATCTCTGAACCAAGGTTCCTCGGATATGTTCAAGAGTTGTTCGTCCGGAAAAGAATCATTGATCGGCAGGGTCATAGGTGAAGAAGAGATGCGTGAAAGATGGTCGGCTACAACGTTTTCACATCCTTTCTTATCTTTAATAACAAGATCAAATTCTTGTAATAGAAGGATCCAACATATTAGCCTACCTTTAGCATCCTTCTTCGCCAAAAGATGTTTCAAGGCGGAGTGGTCAGTGTACACAACATTTGGTGAGCTAATCAAGTAAGGCCTGAATTTTTCTAATGCAAATACAACAGCCAAAAGTTCTTTTTCGGTAGTTGTATAGTTAATTTGAGCATCGTTCAGGGTCTTACTTGCGTAATAGATCACGTGTGGCATCTTTTCAATGTGCTGTCCTAAGACTGCACCAACTGCAAAATCTGATGCATCACACATAAGCTCAAAAGGGTGGTTCCAGTCTGGAGAAGATAGAACGGGGGCTGTAGCGAGGGAGTGTTTGAGTGAGTCGAATGCTGCCTCACAATCCGAGTCAAAGTGGAAGGTCGTATCCTTGGCCAAGAGAAGAGTTAAGGGTCTCGCAATTTTGCTAAAATCCTTAATGAATCTCCTGTAAAAGCCTGCATGGCCAAGAAATGATCGGATATCCTTGATGCTTTTGGGATGACGAAGGTTTTGAATGACATCTATCTTAGCTCTGTCAACCTCAATGCCTTTTCGTGAAATAACATGTCCAAGCACAATTCCCTCTTGGACCATGAAATGGCATTTTTCCCAATTCAAGGTTAAGTTCTTCTCTTTGTAACGAGTAAGAACCGCGTCAAGATTCGATAGGCAGTCAGAAAAAGAGTCTCCGAAAATCGAGAAATCGTCCATGAAAATCTCCAAAAAATTCTCGACCATGTCCGAGAATATCCCCATCATACACCGCTGAAATGTAGCGGGAGCATTGCATAACCCAAAGGGCATGCGTCTATAAGCAAAGGTACCAAAAGGACAAGTAAATATGGTTTTATCTTGATCCTATTTGGCAATGGGGACCTGATTATAGCCAGAGTATCCATCCATAAAGCAATAAAACTCACGTCCAGCTAAGCGTTCCAGCATCTGGTCCATGAAAGGTAGAGGAAAGTGGTCTTTCCTCGTAGCGGCATTGAGTTTTCTGTAATCAATACATACACGCCACCCAGTTTGGGCGCGTGTCTGAATTAACTCATTTTCCTCATTGGTAATGACTGTGATGCCAGATTTCTTAGGGACGATATGAATTGGACTCACCCATTGGCTATCGGAGATTGGGTAAATGATATCATTGTCAAGGCATTTGACTATCTCTTTCTTCACCGCATCCTTCATGACGGGGTTCAACCGTCTCTGTGGTTCTCGGTTTGGTTTGGCATCATCCATCAAATATATATGATGTTCTACAATCAAGGGACTAATCCCTTTGATGTCTGCCATGGTCCAACCAAATGCCTGCCTATTAGATCTCAATACCGTCAAAAGTGCATACTCTTGCTCTGATGCTAGAGAAGCGGATATGATAACCGGTAAAGACTCATTCTCACCTAAATATGCATATTTAAGATGAGAAGGTAAAAGTTTGAGATCTAATGCTGGTAGAGAAATAATAGAAGGTGGGACCATCGAATGATTTTCGGAGTCACAAAGAAGCTCATAACCTGTGAAAGATACAGACTCGGATGGTGATGAGTCAGGAGTGTCGGACTCAAGTGTGGAAAATGTGTTCTCACTAAGATGTGCATGATCAAACATTGATGTGGTAGTGTCGTCGATATCTTCAAAGCAAAGTTCATCAACTCCGCAACTTTCGGGAGCAATCTCGTGGACAAAGCACACATCAAGTATATGAGCAGAGGGTTCAGATGGCTGACTTCCAATTTTGTAGATGTTCAGTTCAATTGTCATATTTCCAAATGATAGGTTCATTGAACCGTTTCTACAGTTAATGACAGCATTGGAAGTGGCAAGGAATGGTCGACCCAAAATCACCGGAATTTGACCCCGTGGGTTTGCTACAGGTTGTGTATCGAGAACAATGAAGCCCACAGGGAATACAAATTCCCCGACTTTTATCAACACATCCTCGAGTTCACCCCTAGGTTTGGTGATTGAACGGTCTGTCATTTGGAGAGTGCAGTGAGCTGGTTTCAACTCTCCAATCCCTAGCTGCTCATAAACAGAGTATGGAAGCAGGTTAACACTTGTGCCTAGGTCAAGAAGAGCACGGTTGATGTTTTTACCCCCAATAGAAATCGATATCGTAGGACATCCTGGGTCCTTACGTTTCTTTGGTAGCTGTGGGGTAAAAGCAGTGCTAACATTATTAGACATAAAGACCTTCTTTGGCACTTGAGTCTTCCTCTTCCTAGTGCACAAGTCTTTAAGAATTTTCGCATAAGCGGGGACTTGCTGAATAGCATCTCGGAGAGGGATGTTGATGTTAACCTATTTGAACATTTCCATAATTTTCTCCACATGTGGACTCGATTTGTTACCCCTTAACCGATTAGGATAAGGAGCTTTAGCAATAAGCATTGGGTCCATCATAGGAGAAGGTGGTGTGTGTAGATGTGATCCCAGAACAGGAGTGGGGATCGTCTGTGGTGGGATAGAAGAGGTAGGCTGAGGTGTCGAGCCTAGAGGGAAGCGGAGAATAGGCTCGTGAGAAGGCGGTGGGGTAGAAGAACAAGGATCAGAAGTAGAAGTGTGTGTGTGAGGAAAGGTCTCAGCCGGGGTGTTATTGATAGATTTTTCAGTATCATCAATCTCTTCCTCAACATGATTATTCAGCACTCTTCCTGATCTCAACGTTATGATGGCATTTACATTGTAATGCCCAGGATTCGGTAGGGGTTGAGACGGAAGTTTCCCTTTTTCTCTCGCACTCATTTCGGCTTTTAGTCGGCCAATTTCTGCTTCCATTGATTTTAAACTCTCAGCTTGGAGGTCAGAGTTTTTCTCAAATTTATCGAGGGAAGACTTAAATTCAGTCGACATTCGTTTCATGTACGTTTCAAAAGTCCGTTCGAGTGAAGCAGAGAGATCAGTACCGGTCAACTGTGCAGGATTATACGGTGTATGCGTGTTGATTGGATCTTGAAAGTTTTGTGATTGGTAGGGGTGCTGAGTCAGGTGAAATGGTTGCTGTTGTGGTGGAAGAGCCCTTTGGAAATTGTTTTGGTTTGGAACCGTATTTTGATTTTGTGATTGGTTCCAAGCAAAATTAGGGTGATTCCTCCAACCCTGATTATAAGTGGAAGAAAATGGATCGTTTCTAGGTCTTTAAAAAGCAGCATTGGTATGCTCATGACCTTGAAATGGAGAATTTAATGGACATTCTTCCGTCAAATGAGAAGGATCAGAACAGCATCCACATACAGTTTTGGAGAGTGACATTTGATTTAGGGCAGTAGCTAAAAATTTGTTTTACAGAGTCTCGAGTTTCTTGTGTATAGCTGAAATTTCAGCTCTAACTCCTATGGAAACATCCGATTGGTTATTGCCACCCCTAAACGATGGACTCTCCCACTATAAAGTTTTTTCAGCGAAATCTTCTAAGTATTTCCAAGCTTCCCCATCGTCTTTGGTCATAAAATTGCCTTGACACATGGCTTCAAGGTTCTGTTTAGTGGTAGGGTTAATGCCCTCATATATGATTCAGCACAGATCCCATCTCGGGATTCCGTGATGTGGACATTGAACCAACAGATCCTTGAAGCGGTCATGACATTTTGAAAATGGTTCATTTGGAAGCTGGGTGAATTGATTTATTTCGCTACGGACTCGAGCTGTCTTGTGATTAGGGTAGAATTTCTTAAGGAATGCTGCAATGAATTCTTCCCAATTCGTAATGGAATGCGCGGTAGTGTTATACAGCCACTTCTTGGATATATCGCATAAGGTAAATGGAAGAAGACGTAGACGCATAGCATCCATAGAAAGTTGTGACGTACCCATCATTGCGCATACATTTTCAAATTTTGTAATAAAGACATATGCGTCTTTAGACTCGAGACTGTGGTATTTGGGTAAAAGGTTGATGTATTGGGGTTTAATCTCAAAATTGTCCCCGTTGGCTGGTGGAATGGAGATACAGGTCGAAAGAGGACCTCGCATAGGATAGCACCTTTCTTGGAGAGAGATGCGGGGTGGATTCTGCGCACCTGCGGACGGCGGCAGAGTAGTGGTAAAGAAGTTCGATGGAGAAGCGTCCATCGAAGTGGGTGTGGTGGTGGGTAAAGAAGAAGTAAATGTAGAAATACCGACTTCGGAGTCGATCGGGGGAACGCGGACTAAACGGGCACTAGAATCCCGTGTCCAGCCTATCTTGCACTAAAGGGTTTAGTACAAGTGGCAGCGTTAATATAATTAGAGAAAATAATGTGATTGGTGTTTGTTTTGAAAAATATACGGATTTTTGAAAAAATGATGCAAATCAAAACAAATGCAACAAGCAACCCTAAGTCTAGTGGTCACCTAAGTCAAGGCTCTAGACCGCTCCTAACTGCTAAAAGACAAGTCGCAGGATCAATCTTCCACTGCCTCTTTGTCTCTCCTGTGGCCAGGTAAGTGCCAGGTAAGTGGGAGGTTCTCCACTACGTAAGTAGCGGGCCTAATTAAGTAACCACTTGCCTTAGACACACTTGCTTTAGACACCACAAAAGAAACGCGGATAAGCAATAGATTACCCACGGCCTTCTCCTATCCTAAGTGAGCGCGACAGTCGTTAGAGTCATGTCTAGATTTCTTTTAGTTAATGAGGGTAGTGCGGATGCAATTTTATGATTTTCGGGGCTTAGGAAGGGTAATGAACTCCCCACCTAATCTGAATTTGGCCGTGCCCCTTAAATTCCGTATTAATATGTAAACAACCAAGAATCAAAACAAGCACACTTTTTATTGCTTTTTGCGGCACTGCGAATTATTTGCAAAGAAATCTGCAGCAAATTGTTAATGGAGCAGATTGAGAAGGAGATAAGAAAGTCAAGAAGTCACCCAGAAATTTCCGTACACTGTTGCTACAGTGATGCCGCGTTTCCGCCGCAATGAACGCCTTATACCGTGCTTCCGCCACGGTCCTACAAGATCACTGCACAAAAAATTTACAGAATGCCTCTGTTCACCTCCTGAGCTCTCTGGAATATTCCAAATATTTTTCCAATTTCACAGCAGACTCCAGATTTCCTTGCAACAAATCACAACGAGTTGTTTAGTATTTGATCGAATTTAGATCCAAAAATTCTAATGGAATAAATTTTTCAACTCAACTTTCAAAAACAAATGAATTAGCGCACTATCCCCGGCAACGGCGCCATTTGATTGAATGATTCTTTGTGTGTATGTAGAAAAAATGTTTATAGAAATCACAACCAAAGAAATTTTTTGACCGCAATCAATAACGGTGTCGATTGTAGCGCGTTAGCGAGTGCGGATCGTCCACAGGGAAAGTGTGATCCGTTCGAATTCGAATTAGTTGAATTGAAGATTAAAGAAAGAAAAGAAAAGACAATTCAATTCAAGATTTATAAAATTGAAGTTCAAGAATTATCTAGATCTAAATCTAAAATCAAGAAAACATTTAAAATCAAGAATTAAGAATTGATGATATCCAATCCAATAATCAAGAATCAAAGTGAGGCTCGTAGGAATCGATCGAATCTATAGACGTGATGAAATCTATTGATTACGTTTTCTTATCCATCGATGATTTGATACTAGATCGATGATGATCAACGAAAATTACGGATTTCTTGCGGAAACTAGAGTTTCATCATCTATCCTTTGTCCTTTCGTTGATTTCATTCACATTCTAGTCTCTAGTAAATTCAAGAATCGATCGTGGATCCCTAATTACGAGCGAACACAATCAAGAAAGTATCGCTCGAAACTAGGTCGTTGATTCTTCAATTTGCTAAATTTTACAAAACTCATAGGACTTAAGAATCATTTCAAGATTTGTACATCATCATCTATTGATTCTCTCGACTCCTTCACAAGCGGAGTTTTACTCAAACATCATAAAAAGAAACACAATCAAGAATTGAGATCGAATCATGATGCAAGAATGTAAAGAAAGCAAGATAAAAGAATTTCACTTTTTATTTATCAAAAATTTCGTTACAATTCTCTCAAGAACTAATATGAGGAAAGAATTCGATCGTCGATTTGGTTTCGCTCGTCTTCGTGAGTCGCGGATCGTCTTGGATCACTTGCTCGGATGAAGATCGGCTTCACTCCTAAAAGGTTGAAGGCTTCTTGCTTGAATTGTACTCGGTGTTCTTGATTTTTGGCTTGGTGATTGGATTAGGGTTAGGGTTTGGAGATACAAGTTGTGTCACTCAACTTGTGTGAGAGGTGAAGATTGAACAACCCAAAACCCTAGATCTAGGTTTTCTTTTATAAGCCTCTCAACCTTAGATCTAGAATTCAAATTTCAAATTTCCCTCCAAAAGTTTGTTAGAGAGAGGCTTCTAGAAGAAGTTAGATGGAGGGAATATTCTAGAGCTAGGTTGTTAGGCCGAGCCTTCTGGATGAAGCCACGTGGTGTTTCTGGAGTCTTCTGGAAGCATTGTGAGTTACAGGAAGCCACGTGTGAAAATATGCAGTGACGACGTCATCAACAAGCCGCGGATCCGCGGCGGGAATGGGCTATTGGCCACGGATCCGCGGTCCTTTGGTGCCCTTTGTGCATCAAATTTCTGTGTCACTCTTGGGCTGATATTTTGGCCTTTTTCTGATGTGTTGAATCTCATTTTGCTTTCTCTATTTCTGTCAGATCTCAAGTCTTGGACTTGGCGTATTTTTCTCAGCACTTTTAACTGTTTTTGCTCTTTTCCTGGAATTTCCTGCACAGATTGTCGAGACAAGTGTTGCGCTACACAAAGATAATGCGATGCAATGATAAACACTCAATTTCCCTCAGAAATGTCGGTTTTAATATATAACACATGTTATTTGGTATTTTACAGCTGTTTTGCTATTATGTGCTATATTAATACCGAACACTTATAGATGAGTGCAAATGGCAGGGAAATTGACGTGTTAAAAATGCAATATTTTCGACTGATCATATACCTTCTGGAGTGTGATAACGTGAGTGGATTCCTTCACGTTATCATGCGATGAGAGTTGGATCCCGATTCCTACTAATGAGTTGGTTTACTCTTAGTGTGATCCCGACTAATTCTTTTTTCAGGTTTGGAGGAGAATTTGACGGTACGGTGGGAGGTTTCCTGATTAGATAAAGTGATAACCATTCTGATCTAGGTTAGAGTGCACGCAGAGTGTTTCTTTTCTCTCTCTCTTTGGCCGCGACCTTTGACTGACCCTAGACTATGACTCAGTGACCAAGTTGACCGAACCTTCTTAAAATACTGGCTTTTGGATTGTCTGAGTTGCATAAGTCATTGCCACTCCTTCTTTTACCCTTTGCATTTCTCCAGAACACCTCGTATTACTATAAACATCCACTTCCATTGGATAAATCCTTCGTATGGTTATATACGAACTCGAAAGGACTTCTTCGAGGATGGATTCAGGTTCAGGAGAAATTGAATTGGTTTATTCAGTTGTCTTTTATTATCACCTTCTCTCAGGTTGCGAGGGCTCCTTGATTTAGGAGAGTACACCTATTACGCTTATTGGATAGTCTTCTTCCAAACCATAGGCAGGTGCCGAAAGGTAGGGAATGAAGAAAACCAATTAGCCTAAGTAGGGTGTACAGAAGGTAATAAGTAAAGACAAAATAGGAATTTGAAAGAGGGCAAAATAAATTGCGACTGCTATCATTCACGACTAAACCGCGTACTTCATCGCCACTCCTACTTCACCTTTTCTTTTTTTCTCCCCAGTTCGGGAGAAATAGAATAAGATATTATTCAGTTGTCTTTTATCATCACCTTCTCTCAGGTTGCGAGTACTCCTAAGATTAGGGGAGTACACCTATTATGCTTACTTGATAGTCTTCTTCCAAACCATAGGCTGGTGCCGAACGGTAGGGAAGGAAGAAAACCACTTAGCCTAAAGGGGTGTATAGAAGGTAATGAATAAAAACAAATAAAGAGATTTGGAGAGATGGCAAAGAAATATACGGTTACAGTCATGAATTGGATTATGGAAGAGGCATTACTAGGAATACCAGGATACCCCTACGAAACATTTTCATGTTTCAGTTTCACTGTGTGTTGTTAAAGGAAAACTGATTTTCCGATTAGATACTTACTCCAGGGTATGTATTTACCAGGTATGATTCTCACATCTGTATGGTTTTACAGATGATGAGTGGGAGTAAGTTATTGGAAATTAGGTGATCATCCTCATTATATCGGAATTCATTGTAATTGGTGATGTTTGAGGAAATCGCCTGGGTTCTTGCCAGACGGCAAGTATTTGGTTTTGAATATCCGTTATTATGCACCAATTTCAAATTGATATATCTGTACATTTATTTTTATAAAGTGAGATATAACTTTTTGAAATTATGTCCATGACATTTACCTATATCAGTTGACGATTGGGTAAGGAGCATTGAACAGCGGAGTAATTCTTAACCATAAGTACAGTTTTCAACCTACGATGCACAGGTTTTGAGTTATTCAACTCAGCGGACTTATACAGAGTATTGTATGTTGTCCAGTGTTCATCAGGACAAAGGGGTTGGTCCTCGTACTATGTTCTGTTTACTTGTGACTTCTCTAGCTTTTAGATAAGTGTTTCGTAGAAATACAATGTCTAAGTTTTGGGAAGTTATAGGTATAGGAATAAAGTAGAGAACGAGGTGTCGCAAGTATCGGGATTCTTTAAGTTGATCGAAGATGTGGATTGATATTCAGTTGATAGTAATAGTTTTGAGAATCTTGTTTCTCTTTCAGGTTACTCATAATTGGATGCATTCCTAAGTTGAGTAAATGCTGATTGGCCTCTTTCCATTAAGTTGATATGCACTTGAGACAGCTGCATAATTTGAATCTGGTTCAAATTAAATAAGTTCTAATGTTTCTATATTGGATATAGAATGGTTCATATCTTAACGATGTTAAGCTACGAGGAGTTGTCCGGTTTATGCTTAAAACCAAATTCTGGATAACTCAAGGCACGTTTCTGTAATGGCGGTTTGCGGGTTGGCCCAGGCTATGACGAGGGTTGATTTTCTACCATCTGGAAGATCAATGGTGATATTGTTCTTGACTCGCCACAGTTTTAGGAAAATGGATTTTTTCAAAAACCAGTAGTGGGAGTATGGTAGAACTGGAAGAGATTCCAGAACCGCAAACGATTACAGAAAATTTAATATGACCTATAAATTCAATCAGGTTTGACATTCCATTAGCCACTCCGCAGATATGGTGGGAAACCTCAGGCACCCGAGAGGTACTTCGGTAGCCTCAAGGACGGTGACAGGGAGGTTCTTGTTTACCCAGACTTGACACTACTGTTGTTCCAGGCTATGAGACCCGGCAGGAGGTTAAGTATAGCGTCGTTTTAAACTAGCTTTAGAAGTGCATGTATATATTATTCTGCCAAAGGGTTGTTGTAGTCAGTAGGAGCAGTGGAAGCATAGTGGGAAAGTGGTTTATGTCTATTTATAAACTAGAGCAGATATAGCGGAGAAAGATCATCTAATTTTGATGTGACAGTCATGGCTTTGACTTCATCAGAATAGGGGATGGATCTGTTAAGAAGCTAGTAGGGTGTGATGTCCTGGTATTTGGATGACATACACAGAGTAGGAAGTAAAATTCCTATACTACGATCGGTTATACTGTGGTTGTCACACAGTTGTTTCTCCACAAAAGGATATGGATATAATATCTGACATTCTGGTTACTAGATCTATGGTTTTATATCAAGATTTAGGTAGTTTCCCAATGTGGGTACTTTGACAGTATTCTAATAGTATTTTAGAATGGACGACTCCTGGCATGGTGGTGTACCTGCAGGTGATGGAGTCTCCCTCTCTAAAGGTGTCTTACAGACTAAAGGGGAGAGGGATGTGCATGATTGGCATATCACTTGCTTAGGCAATTGAGTCAATCGTGAGATGTCAAGTACCACACCAGATGTTGTTTTTGCACTAGATGCGATAAGTTTATATTAATCCAATCCTGGAGAAACATACGGAAGCAGTTTTAGAACATAAGTGGATGTTCTAGGGATTTGATGACGGCAGCCTCCTTCGGAGAATTCCAGGCTTCCAAAGGTGACATGGATGACAGAGTGATTGTCAGAGTTATAGTTTTCTCTCTGACAAAGAGGGCAGTATTATGGACAGATGGTCCAAGAGGATACTGTGGGAGGCATGGTACTGGATACTGATTAGTTTCAGTTGTCAATACAGTCTAAGAAGTTTGGATTTGGAGTTCATTTATGAACTAGGTCCTATCAGATATCCAAACATATTCTAAGACAGGTATTACTCAATTCGGGAGATGGTTTTCTCCGCGAACTTGAGATTAAGAGAGACATAGAAAGAAACATCAGGGCGGATCTACTCACTGAGGCTATTTCTCGAACACAATAGTTTTACAAACGGGTTTTGTGAAACTGATAAGTAGAGGAGTTGGGTGTTCGGTGATCAGTCGAAAATATTGCATTTTTAACACGACAATTTCCCTACCATTTGCACTCATCTAGAGGTGTTCGGTATGAATATAGCACATATTAGCAAAACATCAGTAAAATTCCAAATAACTTGTGTTATACTTTAAAACCGACATATTGAGGTAAATTGAGTGTTTATCATTGCATCGCATAATCTTTATATAGCGCAACACTTGTCTCGAGAATCTGTGCAGGAAATTCCAGGAAAAGATCCGAAACTGTCAAAAGTGCTGATAAAAAATACGCCAAGTCCAAGACTTGTGATCTGGCAGTGATATAGAAAGAAATATGAAATTCCACACATCAGAAAAGTGCCACAAAGCCACCACAAGTGTACCTTGGAAAATTGATGCACAAAGTCACCTAAAGGGCCGCAGATCCGCGACCAAAGGCCCCTTCCCGCGGCGGATACACGGCCATGTAAGCGTGTCGTCAGCGTCGATTCACTTCAGAATTCTTCTTTCAGGGCCCACACTCATTTAAGCCAATGCAAATTCCAGAGAGCTCCAGAAGCTTCTGTCCGAACAGCAAAACTCCTTGTTCAAGCTAAACACTCTCAAGCTTCTCAAGCAAGCCTCTCAAATAACTACCTAAGCCTAGAAGCTTCTACCTAACTATCAAACTTACAAGAGAAGCTAAACTAAACGTAACTTCTAAAGGAAGCTAATCCTAATCAAGCTTTTAGGGGAAGCTAATGAAGGCTATAAAAGGGACCATAAAGCTTCTATTCAAAGGTTGTTGATCCTTCCATCAATTCCCAATACAAGTTGAGTGACACAACTTGTGCATTCAAACCCTAACCCTAATCCAATCACCAAAGCCAAATTCAAGATCTTTGAGTACAAATCAAGCAAGAAACCTTCAACCTTTTAGAAGCGACGCCGATCTTCAACCGAGCAAGTGATCCTCAAGACGATCCGCGACTCACGGAGACGATGCGGAGCTAAATCGACGGTCGAGTTCTTTCCTCTTGTAGTTCTTGAGAGAATTGTAACAAAATTGTTGATAAATAAAAGGTGAAATTTCTTTATCTTGCTTACTTTTAGATTTGAGCATTATGATTAGATCTCGATTCTTGATTGTGTTCTTTGATATGATGCTTGAGTAAAAACTCCGCTCGTGGGGGAGTCGGGAGAATCAATAGATGATGATGTTACAAATCTTGAAATGATTCTTAATTCCTATAAGTTTTGTAAACTCTTTTAAATTGAATCATCGACAACCTAGTTTTGAGCGAGATACTTTCTTGAATGTTTTCGCTTGTAACTAGAGATCGACGATTGGTGATTCAATTTACTAGAGGCTAGTTTTTGAATGAGATTCATCGAAAGGACAAAGGATGAGATGAAGAAACCCTAGTTTCTCCAAAAGTTCCTTAAACCACAATTGATCGTCATCAATATAGTATCAAATCATTAATGGATAAGAAAACGTAATCACTAGTTTTAATCATTTCTATAGAATCAGTCGATTCCTATGAGCCTCACTTCAATTCTTGAAAGCTAATTCGATTGGATATCATAATTTCTTGATTCTTGATTTTAATGTTTTCTTGCTATTAGATTTAGATCTAGATAATTCTTGAAATTCGCTTTTATAAATCTTGAATTGAATTGTCTTTTCTTTTCTCTTTAATTTTCGACTCAACTATAACAAATACGAGCAAATTTCACTTTCCCTGTGGACGATCCGTATTCACTAACGCGCTACATCGACACCGTTATTGATTGTGGTCAAAAATTTCTTTGGTTGTGATTTCTATACATTTTCTACCTACACACCGAGAATTAAATCAATCATTCGGTATCACATGGACTGTGAGTATGCGACATCGCAATAATTAGCCTTATGTACAAGTAGGAGATTGTTGGATATAGTGCCCTCAAAATCAATTATTGGATGAAGGTACGTGATTGCAATGATTGAGGGAGAACCTATACTGGTAGGACAGTCTTACTTGAGATGGTAATATGCTATCTGGTTTGCCTTTATCATCGTGTACAACTTTAAGTGACATGATCACTATTACACATTGATAGAGCCCTTAGGATCCTGCTTGACTACCAACAGTATGATGGCGATCATATGTGTGAGAGTTGGGTAGTCTATAAGCACATCCTTGAAAGTGGTCCCTAGTCGTAGGAGTTTCGAGACAGGGCATCGATACTACGGAGTAGACTAGTGTATACAGTCGAGACCCCGACGAGGGGCGATGGCCAGTCTCACAATCCATTGGTGTCAGTTGGATCACCTAAGATGTATACAGGTGCTCATTGGGTTATGAGTACACCGGACAGGACCCGCCGGGAACCTGCTAGTTGGTTTTATACCTAGCGTCAGATAGCAGTTCCCTGGTGACATGTGTACATGTTAGCTCATCGACCTGAGGTCGTCATTTGTCTCGTGTGAGTTCCCACTGTGCTTTGATTACTACCCTACCATGGCTCAAAGGAGTCGCGCAAACAGGTTTTAGTTGGGTACAGTCCCGAGCCACATGGAGGCAAGTGAGCGGATCGGCAGGGGTTTCGTCTCTCCGGGTATTGGGGGTGAGATCGTGCTGTGTCTAGGAGAGCCATTACATCATGTCCTTGGCCAAGGCAGGTGAGAATTACTGGTAAGTATTCCAGTGGTTTCTCAGGGTGTTCAGGGCTACTCTCCGACACGACTTATACCGCTATTGGGGGTCTGACGTTACCAGCCCCCTAGGCCGGATATACGATGCTCATAGACGAACGGACCGGACTGTATGTATATTGTCACTGATAGGCTCAGTAGGGTTCTAGGATGAGTTCGCTCATCAGCTTCCCTTTCTGTCAGTACATGAGCAGCCGTTACGCACAGCTAGTGCCGCTGACATGCTTGTGGTTAAACCCACTGCCAGGGTACTGACGAGTTTTTAGAGTCCCCCACAGATAGTTTCCCAAGTTCAGGCGAAACGTTGTAAAGGTCGTATGGTTTTATGGCAGGGTTCTAAAATGCACGTGCACTTGTGTACGTGTCATATTTCGGACAGATAATACTGATGGGTTTTGGTTTAAGTCGAATCTAAGTATTATATTGAGTCGGAATATTTTAGTCTCTCGTATTCGTATTCGGTCGGAATACAGATACAGGTATGTATATACAGGTGAGGGGTATTCTCGTAATCCGTTACGAGAATATTTTAGAAGATGCATTTCTTTTGGTTAATCATTTTGGTTTAAATGATTAAATGGATTTTGGAAAGTGTGACTCATTCTTGGTGACACATTTCTTCTAGCATGTTCATTAGTGACTCATGCTAATGAGTCACTAAGTGAGTCATGATAGAATTAATGATAGTTTGTTTTGGGTGTAGATATTTTAGGGTTTGTGGATATTTTTGGGAGATATTTTCTTTACACAACCTTATATATATCTACTCATAAAAGAAAAAGATTACCACAAGTGATTATGCTTGAGTTCTTGCTCTCTTGATAGTTTTCTTGAGTTCACAATTTCCATCTCTAAGCATTTTCTTCAACCTCCACCCTAACCCACTCATGTGATGAGAACCCTAGGGTGTTTGAGACAAAGTATTCTACTCATTCTCTACTTCATCTTGGACATGTCGGTTAGCATACTTTATGTCCGAGTTGCCTCGGTATAGAGGCGGTAGCCCGTTTAAAGATCCGTTGACGTGGTGCCACCTCGACAAGGAGACAGGAGATCGGAGTTGCCGCGAGGAGTGTTGGATGATGGCTAAAGACCGAAGGACTCGGATCGATCGGTATAGCTTTTCTAGCTCTTTACAGTTTGTTAGTTTAGCGTTAATGGCAAGATCCGGATTATAGTATGCGATAGCGCCAGTTGTAAAAGTTTTTGTTCCGCGTTTGGCGTCAGAATGACGGCCGGGGCGCTACCATAGACTTACAGAGCTTTCGGTATAGCGTATGATACATACCTATCAGGGGGCCAGTCGTGGTGACAGCACCTGATAGATCAGTATTTATGTGTCGATGCTTGACACTTGGTTGCATGATATTTTTACTTCTAAGTATATATAACAGTGGAATGGGACGCTGTTATATATGCATATATATATATATATATATATATATATATTAGTGGAATGGGACGCTAATATATATGTATACATTTCAATTCATATACATCATCATAATTATTCATGCAAATATACTTATTCAGGATATATAAGATTCACTTGATATTGGATTCAGGATATATGAGATTCACTTGATATTGGATACAGGATATATGAGATTTACTTGATTTTGTACATTCAGGGTAAATGAGATTTACTTGATGTTGTACATTCGGGGTTTGTGAGACTTACATGATATGAGAGCCAATTTTGGGGCTGATTTGAGGAATTGGGATTTGGATTGTCTTGATGGATTTTGGTCCTACCACGATGTCAGGATTCCGTGGAAATGACATGTTTCATCTCATACTTCGCATTTATTGTTTATACACTGCTTCATATATTAGTAGTACCTGATAGAGTACCTTCCATGACCATTGCATTTACATACTTTATTTTATATGCATTGCTTCATGTATTAGCCGTACCTGCTAGAGTACCTTTCATGGCTGTTACATATATACATTGTCATATCATTTCTTCATGTATTAGTAGTACCTGATATAGTACCTTACATGATTGTTGCATACAGATTGTCATATTAGTATTGCTTCATGTTTTAATTGTACCTGCTAGTGTACCTTTCATGACTATTGCATACATATGACCATTTATTGCTATTAGCTTGCATATGTTAGATTCGCGATGTACGTGCATACTTGCGATTACCTACATATGTTATTTACTATTCACGAGTTGGCAACTCACCCCCGTTGTGCCACAGGGTTTTGCAGGTTGTTTCCTCAGAGTAGTCGAGGCAGGCTATTCATCTATCACATCATCTTTTGTAGTGGATACCGCTTCAGCTCACAGTGTGCAGTTTTGCTTAGGTGGGTTTTGCGGTTATCCAAAGTTGTTTATTGTATATTTGTTGTATCCATGTACTCTCCATCTACCATTATCTTGTATGACTTAGAGACTTGATGTGAGGACGATATTATATTTTTTTGTGACTTGGAGGTCTTTTATGCAGTTTTACTTCTATCGTCATTTATTTCTTCGCTACGTCGTTGTATATCTGTTGTGGTGGTTGTTTTCTGCCGTTGGGTGTGGATTTGCTCCCGTTGGGGATGCTTTACTTATATTTATGTTGTACTCATTTTTGGGGTTAGTTTTTACAAAGGAGGTGCTGCCAAAATTTTCAAGAAAATAAAGTTGGACTTTAAAGAATTTGGGTTGAGATTTCAAAGGTTTTAAAATTTCTATTATTTCTTACTACTTTTGATGGTTTAGATTGCTGGGTTTTCGGCTTACTTAAACATCTTTACGCCTGTAGACGTTGCGTAGTTTAAGAGACGTCACGTGCCAATTTCGGGTCGTGACAGTAGTACTCCCTAGAACTCTTCTTTGACTCTACTTGATGAAAGGATCGAGCTTTCTTGTTGTCTTCGTCGTCGAAAATGATCCACTTCGAGGTCTCTCACACTCAAGCTCACACTTCACTAATCAATGTATTAGTGAAGTTAACAACCTATACTTGTAAGGTTCTTAGGCATGAGAACAAGGTTCTACAAGGCATCAACTATACCAAAATTAAAATTTTCAAGTGCCAAACAACCTAAGCAAGGATCTTTACTAGAGAATTAGGGTTAACATTGAATAAGTAAACAACTTTACTTCTAAGAGTTAGGGATTACAACCTTTGTAGTCCGTTCCTTCGCTTCATAAACTCCGAGTTGAGGTCCCTTCGCTGCGATCATCAAGTTCCCATACTTTTGAGAGGCTCCATGAAATGAATGATGTATGCTTGCTAGTAATCTTCACAATCCAAGATGATCTACCTTGAGGAATCACAAACCCAAGCTCTCTTTTCACTAATTAGGTATTAATGAAATGAACACCCAAATCTAAGTGGCTAGAATAGATGAGGATGATGAAGTAGGAATTTTGCTCTCTTTTGTTTTCTATTTCTCACTTTGATTCATCACAAATCTAAAAGCTAGAAAGCTTTTGTGAAGAGGAGGAAGAAGATGAAGTTGTGATGAATGAATTATTGTTAAGGTTAGAAATGTAACTAAGGGTTAAGCATGTCATGCTTAACCCTTGTAGAGAATAAACCATAGGTTAGGGTTAGGGTTAGGGTTAGGGTAAGGTTAACAAATATCTTGATAAATATCTAAAGAGGGCGGACTAAGTCAAAGTGTCATGAAGCTTCCTCAAAGCTCATCCAAAACTTAATCCATCATTAAGAATTAACCAAAATAATTAACCTAATCTCAACCCTAATCATGGTTTAACTCATAAACATTAGTTGCATTTGTAACCCTAACATATTACAATATTATATATCATATATATAATATATAATGTAACAAAAGAAAATAATACAATTGACATATATCACATATATATCAATGTATCATCAAGTGAGAAAAAGAATCATTTAAGTGAGCTTATATTAGTTAATGTAATGTAATATATCACATATATAATTATACATTAAATTATTAAATCAACACTTGATTTAATAACCCGGCTATATGACATATAACTGACTAATATAATATGTACCTTTTTATCGAATCAACACTTGATCCAATAACCCGGCTATATCTCATATACCCGGCCGATATCTCATATCGTGAGAATCGAATACGGTATCACATACACGTATTATGCTCAGCACCGCACATATAACATATGTGCTCCTACTCCTTTTTGCCTGAGCCAGGAAACCTCTGTGTAGGACTCTAAAGAATCGTCAATACGCCGGCAGTAGGTGATGATCACATCAAACACCCTTAAGCTGCAAGCGGTCAGCTAAACGTAACAGCCACCCAGGTATTGATCGGTCAGAAGATCAACAAGCAAGCCTGTACACACTCCTGTGAATCCAATCAGTAACACTCCCGTACAGTCCGGTCTCTTTGTCTGATATATCGCATATCTAGTCTAGGGGTGGTAAACGTCAGACCCTAGTAACCAATAAGTCGTGTCGATATGAGGCTCATAACGGGTCGAGAAACTACTGATAACACTTACCAGTAAACCTCCATATCAGACCTGGCCAGGGACTTCCGGTTATAGCCAATCGAACACAGCGCAGCATCAACTCCCAATACCGGTAGAGATGAAACCCCTCTTATCGCCTATTGCCTCCATGTGATTCAGGACTGTACCCAAAAGCCACCGTTTTGCATGTCCTCTTGAACGTGGTAATGTGGAAATCAAAGCACAGTGGGAATCACACAAGACTCTATGACGATCTCGGGTCTACAGACTAACCTGTACCAGTGTCACCAGAGAACTGCTATCTGATGATAGGTATAATACCATCTAGTAGTTCTCGGCGAGTCCGTTCAGTGTACCCAGTCTCCACTGAGCACCCATGCACCATATTTGATGTCAAACACCAATGGATATGGGATCATCCATCGCCCGTCGAATGGTTCAAGATGCGTATACTCTAGTCTACTCTGGAGTATCGATGCCCTGTCTCGATACACCCTCGATTAGGAACAGTTATAGGATGTACTCTTAGACAACCCTGGCCCCACTAGTATGATCTACATCATAGTCCAAGTAGTCGAGTACATATCCTAAGGGCTTTATCAACATGTGAGAGCAAGACAAAAAATCAATACAAGTGAACATTTTAAGACAAAGTGAAACCAGATAGAATACTATCATGTCGAGCAAGAAAGTCCTCTCTATATATATCCAAGCATCCGCTATAATATACATCATATGTACAGCAATGGCCTCTAGGGCATATATATAACTAACAATCTCCCACTTGCACTAAGGCCAGCTGTTGTACTATCTCATACCCAACAACCCGAAGAGTCTCTCAAAATGTATCTGGGGAATGGCCTTTGTGAGTGGATCCGCAGTGTTGTTCTTCGTGTCAACTCTCCTGACCTCGATCTCTCGGCGATCAACTATCTCTCGGATCAGGTGATACCGCCTCAGAATATGCCTGGATCTCTGATGGGACCTGGGTTCCTTGGCCAAAGCCACAGCTCCATTTTTATCACAATACAAAGGTATTGGATGCTCAATGGACGGAACCACTCCAAGTTCAGTGATGAACTTCTTCATCCATACAACCTCTTTGGCTGGAACGTTGGCAGCGATGTATTCAGCCTCCATCGTCGAGTCTGCCACGGTTTCCTGTTTGGAACTCTTCCAACAAACCGCCCCTCTATTGAGGGTAAAGACAAATCCTGATTGCGACTTAGAGTCGTCCTTATCACTTTGGAAGCTTGAATCAGTAAAGGACTCCACCTGGAGTTCTACATTACCATACACCAAGAACATCTCCTTAGTCCTTCTCAAGTACTTGAGAATGTTCTTCACAGATGTCCAGTGACTCTCTCCTGGATCTGCTTGATACCTACTGACTACACTTAGTGAGTATGCTACATCGGATCTGGTACATAGCATCGCGTACATGATAGAGCCTATTGACGAAGCATAGGGTATCTCTAGCATGCGAGCTCTTTCCAAATCAGTCTTGGGAGACATCTCTTTGGAGAGAGTGAGTCCAGAGATCGTGGGTAAATTTCCACGCTTGGATTCTTCCATACTAAACCTCGTTAGTATGGTGTAATGTACCTGGATTGGGACAATCCCAGTATCCTCTTAGATCTATCTCTATAGATCCTAATCCCCAAAATGCAGGAGGCATCACCTAGATCTTTCATTGAGAATCTATGTGATAAGAATAGCTTGACCGAGTGCAGCATAGGAACATCATTTTCTATCAAGAGTATGCCATCCACGTACAATACGAGGAAGACAACCTTACTCTCTGCAACCTTCTTGTATATACAAGGTTCATCTATGTTTTTGATGAAGTCAAACTCTTTGACTACCACATCAAAATAGGTGTTCCAACTCCGCGATGCCTGCTTTAACCCGTAGATGGATTTAAGCAGGTTGCATACCTTTTCGCAGCTCCCACTGTCTACGAAGACTTCTGGCTGAGTCATGTACACGCACTCCTCTAAATCACCATTTAGAAAGGCGGTCTTAACATCCATCTGCCAGATTTCGTAGTCATGGTATGCAGCAATGGAAAGTAGGATCCGGATGGACTTAAGCATAGCCACTGGAGAAAAGGTTTCGTCATAATCCACACCTGGTCGTTGACGAAAACCCTTTTCAATAAGTCTAGCTTTCAAAGTCTCAACTTTTCCATCTACACCAAGTTTCTTCTTAAAGATCCATTTGCTCCCAATTAGTTTTACCCCTTCAGGAGCAACTTCCAAAGTCCATACTTTATGTACATGGATTCCATCTCAGATCACATTGCATCCAGCTATCTCACAGAGTCTCTACTCGTGATGGCCTGCTCGAAGTTAGTTGGGTCATCATCTTCCATGATGCAATCCTCGCTCCCACCGTCTATGAGAAAACCGTAGTATCTCAGGTGGATGAGGACCCTACTAGATCGGCGGAGCGGCTGGGGTTCGTTGGGAACTATTGAATTCTCTGGTTCTACCAAATTTTCTGTCGTAGTTTGTATTGCTGGAACTTCTTCCAGTTCTACCTCATTGCCATTAATTTCTTTCTCAAGAAATTCCTTTTCTAAAAAGGTGGCATGTTGAGCAACAAACACTTTTTGTTCCTCAGGGTGGTAGAAGATATGTCCTCGCGAATGCTTGGGATATCCTACAAACTTGCACAGAACAGAGCTTGCCTCGAGCTTGTCCGGATTTTGCTTTTTAACTTAGGCCGGGCAACCCCATACCTTAACAAAATTAAGACATGGTCTCTTTCCCTCCCATATCTCATATGGGGTGGTAGGCACTGATTTGGTTGGAACTCTATTCAATAGGTATATGGCTGTCTCAAGCGCATACCCCCAAAACGAAATAGGCAACTCAGCAGTGCTCATCATAAAGCGCACCATATCTAATAGGGTGTGATTCTTCCGCTCCGATACACCATTGTGCTGTGGTGTATATGGAGGAGTAAGTTGAGAGAGAATCCCATTCTCTTTTAGATAATCCCGGAACTCATTGCTCAAGTATTCTCCTCCTCGATCATTTCGAAGGATCTTTATACTTTTACCCGTTTGGTTATCTACTTCGTGTTTATATTCTCTGAATTTCTCAAAAGCTTCAGACTTGTGTTTCAATAGGAACACATTTCCGTATCTTGAGAGATCGTCAGTGAATGTAATGAAGTACGAGAAACCATTCCTGGCATGTGTAGACATGGGACCACATACATCACTATGTATCAGTCCCAAGAGTTTCGTAACTCTTTCTCCATGTCCACTAAACGGAGTTTTGGCCATTTTGCCTTTGAGACATGACTGGCAAGTGTCATAAGATGAAAATTCGAACGGATTCAAATATCCATCCTTATGCAACTTAGCTAGTCGTGTCGCATTGATATGACCTAATCTACAATACCACAAGAAGGATTCGTTCATTTATGAACTCTTCCTCTTGTGTGTGTTTTGTACATTAAGGACTGTAGTTTGGTTTAGAACGTATATGCCATTATTTAACGAGCCTGATCCAATCAACTTTTGATTCAGGAAGATGTTCATAGCATTATCCTGTACTAAAAAATTATATCCTTCTTTACTCAATAAAGAAACTGATATAAGATTGCATATCAGGGTCGGAATGTAATAGCATTCGTTCAGAATCAATATATTACCATTTGGTAACACAAGGTGATATTCGCCAACAGGTTTGGCTGCAACATTTGCACCATTCCCTACTCTTATGGAATGATCACCCTCTCCCAGTTCTCTACCTTTCCGTAGCCCATGTAACATAATACATATGTCGGATCCCGATCCTGTATCTAATACCCAGGACGTAGAGTGAACTGAGAAACAGTTCTTAATAACTAACACACCCGAAGAAGATTCATCAACATACTTTTTCTTCATTTGGGCGGCATGAGAATCCAGATATTCCCCTAATTACTGCTCTGACTTATAATGTTTATAAGAAAGAACGGGACCAACGTTCCCCTACTCAGTATAATAAGCGGGTTCGGTCAATACATCCATATTATTATCTTGATTAAGGCCTGACATGGTCGCTATCTGGAGAGAGAGAGAAGAAAACACTTTAGCGTATGCTCTTGCAAGATTAGATTGGTTATTATCTTATCTAATCAGGATGGCTCCCACTGTTTTTTATCAAATCTTCTTTTAAACCCTAAAAGGTAAGACTAGCCAGGATTAATTACACTTTATAAGTTCGCCAATCTTTCGGCCAGGCCAGTGTTGGTATTTTGAGGGAGGTTTCCCATGCTTTCGCACGGACCTAATTAAAGTAAAGCTCATTTTTCCAGAGGCATAACCCCGTTAACATTCTTCTAGACACTTACTTAATCGGCTAATTGTCATGTGTAAAACTCTCCCAGGAGTAACTCTTACTCACAGTGGGTATTGGGATCCAACTATCTCATAGAAGGTATGAAATCTCATTGCAAATTTCAACACTTGAAATTCCCGATAATTGTTTTGCTCCTAGTGTCCTACGACCATGACGGAGATCAACAAACCGTAGGCTACTAGTCAAGTTCAACCCGTCATTTCCTGATTGAATTAAACCCATGCGCACGACCCTTGACGGAGGTCAACAAGGTCGTATGACTACCCTAAAACAATCACATCACATGCAACAGATAAATACTAGTCAGCTACTGCACACTACGCCTTGACGGAGGTCAACAAACGCAACACGAATACTAAGTAGGACTTATCTGAAATAACGGAGGGTTACGCCAGGTTTTTCTGAAAACCTGTTGCGTAATGAACTTGATATCGTTGTAGAAACAAGTGATTTTGAAACGGAGTGTTTTTGATGCTTTTACTAGTTTCGCTAAAGAGGTCACTCCCGGTGAAGGGATCTCGGCTCTTTCCTTATCGAATAAGGTGCAGGATATTTCACAAATATCACTGTGCAAAACTATAGAAGCGATCAAAAACAAAACTGAGTGAGTTGTACCATCTGCTAGTATCGCTAAAGAGGTCACTCCCGGTGAAGGGATCTCGGCTCTTTCCTTATCGAATAAGGTGCTGGATATTCTACAAAGAATACCGCTATGCAAAGCAAAAACTAGAGCTACCCTTTTTATAAATTTGATTCTACAACATCTTTTTAGGTTTCTTTTTCTTTCATTAATCTCATTAATGAATCCCATCATTTATGCTTCCCTAAGCATCACAGAAGAAACGAAAATACAACGTACGCTTATGCCATCCGCATTCGCCATAATGTTCCGTTATGCACCGTTAGGTTACTTAACTAACGGCATATCGGGACGGGACTAGCACAGGTGTAAAAAATAAGCAACGTTTACCATATATCACATATACAATAATAAAGCATTCGTCCCACACATATAATATGATCTCATTACAGTATATCAGCAGTAGAAGATAATATATGAAATATTGGATATACTAAGAGGTCCGTGTTTTAATTTAAGCCTGTATAAAACACGGATTCCACGATCATGACAAATAGCCAAACCCACATCCCTAGACCCCTACGAGGGCGGCAAGCAACCCTACCAATTCCAGGGTTAGGAGACCCGGTCTCGACTCCTCAAGATGGCTTCCCATTGTACCTTAGAACCCGGTTACTTGTGCTCCCCACCTGGGTCTATCCTAATGCGGAAAAGTAAATAATATACAACGGTGACAACATCCTCAACCCGGAAGTGCCCCAATAAAATAATATTACATACAATGAATTTTACATGAATGAAAATAAAAACTCTCATCTCGCATAAAACCCCCGGCTATTCAAAACACGATGATCCAATATAACATATCACAGCAACACATAACATCTCATATCATCAACGTAAGTAAATATGCGTATCCCAATTGTCGTTGATGTATAGCAACGAAAATGGCGATACACCACATATGACACTTATGGTCGCAGAAAAGAAATGAAAAACTACAACAATTGGAATCATAACTGCCCTTAGGCAACACAAACCCGAGATATCACATATCAAAGATTTCATGCCCAACAATATAAAGCTCACATTTAGGTCTCACCCATGAAAACACCTTTTCAAAATAGTTGGATAAATCAACAAGATTTCCAATTACACCCGAGACCGAAATGTTAGATTTACACGCAACAAACAAATTTGTAGAATCCAATTATTGTATCACATTACAGAATGCTAGACGACGTTAAACAATTCGATCGACTCAACGAATTCCCAAAATTCCCAGAAAGCTTAACACTTAAGCAAAATTAAAAATTCCCAGAAACATACCCCAGTACATACGGACCAACCGCTGAAGGGTCCGACCCAAGCCTCTTAAGTGGCACCGCGGATCCGCAGCCAAAACTAGGTTTTGGTCGCGGATCCGCGGTCACTTAGACGAGTTAGGGTTTCGTTCTTCAGGTGTGTCCATATAATTCCTTGCATGATTTTCTGAATATTTTTAACATGGAATAATCCAACTTTTTGAAAAATTTCCAGAGAGGGGGTCCATTTTGGTGTTTCGGGGTTCGATCGGATTTTTAACTTCGCCTACGCAACGCCTAATGCTCTAGCTAGGCTCTGATACCACTATAAGGTTCTTAGGCATGAGAACAAGGTTCTACAAGGCATCAACCATGCCAAAATTAAAATTTTCAAGTGCCAAACAACCTAAGCAAGGATCTTTACTAGAGAATTAGGGTTAACATTGAATAAGTAAACAACTTTACTTCTAAGAGTTAGGAATTACAACCTTTGTAGTCCGTTCCTTTGCTTCATAAGCTCCGAGTTGAGGTCCCTTCGCTGCGATCATCAAGTTCCCATACTCTTGAGAGGCTTCATAAAGTGAATGATGCATGCTTGCTAGTAATCTTCACAATCCAAGATAATCTACTTTGAGGAATTATAAACCCAAGCTCTCTTTTCACTAATTAGGTATTAGTGAAATGAACACCCTAATCTAAGTGGCTAGAATAGATGAAGATGATGAAGTAGGAATTTTTCTCTCTTTTGTTTTCTATTTCTCACTTTGATTCATCACAAATCTAAAAGCTAGAAAGTTTTTGTGAAGAGGAGAAAGAAGATGAAGTTGTGATGAATGAATTATTGTTAAGGTTAGAAATGTAACCAAGGGTTAAGCATGTCATGCTTAACCCTTGTAGAGAATATGTTGGGATACCTATAATGGCAGCAAGTTTTCGGGTGGTATCACACATGCCAATTTCAAAAATTTTCCATTATAGATAACCCTAAACTTAGATCATTAACTAGAGAATCAAACCAAACTAGCATGTTAACACTTTAACATCTAAGAGTTAGGAATTACAACCTTTATAGTTCGTTCCTTCGCTTCATAAGCTCCGTGTTGAGATCCCTTCGCTGCGATCATCAAGTACCCGGACTCTAGAGAGGCTCCATGAAGAGAATGATGCATCCTTACTTGAAGACCTCACTAATCCATGATGATCTATCTTGAAGAATCTCAAACCCAAGCTCTTTCTTCACTAATCAAGTAATAGTAAAGAAAACACCCTAATCTAAGTGGCTAGAATAGATGAGGATGATGATGTAGGAATTTTGCTCTCTTTTATTTTCAATTTCTTACAAAACATCCATCACAAAAGAAAAGCTAGAAAGCTTTTGGAGTGAGGAGGAAGAAGATGAAGTTGTAATGAATGAATTATTTTTTTGAGGTTAGAAATGCAACCATGGTTTAATATGTGTCATGGCTAACTCATGTAGAGAATAAACCATAGGCTAGGGTTAAACTTAGGATAACAAATATCAAGGATAAAACAAAGAGGGTGGACAAAGTCAAAGGATCATGAAGCTTCTTCAAAGCTCATCCAAAAGAAAATGAATTATCCATAATAAAATGTTAACCCTAATTTAAAAACCTAGCATGGTTTAAACTCTAAACCCTAGTTGCATTTGTAACCCTAACATGTTACAATAATATATATCACATATACAATATTTTGTAACAAAAGAAAATAATACAATTAACATATATCACATATACATCAATGTATTAAAATGTGAGAAAAAGAATCTTTAAGTGAGCTTATATTAGTTAATGTAATGTAATATATCATATATATAATTATACATTAAATTATCGAATCAACACTTGATCCGATAATCCGGCTATTTCACAAATAACCGACTAATATAATATGTATCAGTTCATCGAATCAACACTTGATCCGATGACCCGGCTATATCATATATATCCGGCCGATATCTTATATCGCGAGAATCGAATACGATATCACATACTCGTATTATTCTCGGTCCCGCACAAATCACATATGTGCTCCTACTCCGTTTTGCCTGAGCCAGGAAACCTTTGTATAGGAATCTAAAGAATCGTCAATACGCCGGTAGTAGGTGATGATCATATCAAATACCCACAAGCTGCAAGCGGTCAGCTAAACGTAACATCAACCAAGGTATTAAACGTTCTTCTGTGAATCCAATCAGTAACACTCCCGTACAGTTTGGTTTCTTCGTCTGATATGTCGCATATCTAGTTTAGGGGTGGTAAACGTCAGACCCCAGTAACCGATAAGTCGTGTCGATATGAGGTCCATAACGGTTCGAAAAACTACTAATAACTCTTACCAGTAAATCTCAACAACCCTGGCCAGGGATTTCCAGTTATAGCCAATCGAACATAGCGCAACATCAACTCCCAATACTGGGAGAGACGAAACCCCTCCTATCGCTCATTGCCTCTATATGATTCGGGACTGTACCCAAAAGTCACCGGTTTGCATGTTTTCTTGAACGTGGTAAGGTGGAAATCAAAGCATAGTGGGAATCACACAAGACTCTATGACGATCTCGATTCTACAGACTAACCTGTACCAGTGTCACCAGAGAACTGCTATCTGACGTGAGGTATAATACCATCTGGGAGTTCTCGGCGAGTCCGTCCAGTGTACTCAGTCTCCACTGAGCACCCGTATACTATCTCTGATGTCAAACACCGATTGATATGGAATCATCCATCGCCCATCTATATGGGTCGAGAAGCTATACGCTAGTCTACTCTGGTATATCGATACCCTGTCTCGATATACCTACGACTAGGAACATTTGAAGGATATACATAGCGACTACTCTGTCCCCACTAGTATGATCTACATCATAGTCCTGGTATTTAAGTACTCATTCTAAGGGCTTTATCAACATGTAACATAGAGGCAATCAGAGTACATGTTAAGATAAAGATCAACCAGATAGCATACTATCATGTCGAGCAAGAAAGTCCTCCATATATATGTCCAAGCATCCACTACAATATACATCGTATATACATTAATGGCCTCTAAGGCATACATATCACCAACAATCTCCCACTTGCACTAGGGCCATCTGTTGTAGTATCTCATACCCAACAATCAGCTGTGGTTGAAGTATCTCATACTCAACCATCCTATAAAAGTCTTTACTGGGAAATAGGCCTTTGTGAGTGGATCCGCGCTGTTGTCCTCTGTATCTACTCTCCTATCCTCGATCTCCCTAGAGATCATCATCTCCATGATCAGGTGATACTTCCTAAGAGTATGTCTGGATCTCTGATGGGACGAGGGTTCCTAGGCATAAGCCATAACTCCATTGTCTCACAATGGTAGGAACGAAGTTCATCTCATGAACTAATATATATCCAGACTGCCTCTTTGGTAGATTCCTTGGTAACGATGTATCTTGCCTTTAATCGTCTAGTTTGACACGGTATCTTACTTGGAACTCTTCCAACATACCGTCCCTCCACTGAGGGTAAAGACAATACCTGTGACTGACATTCAGTCGACCTTACCACCCTGAAAGCTTTCTAGTGATTCTCCCCAAGATCGATTGATACCATCTCACTACACCTAGTGAAAATCCTAACATCCAATTAGATCTATCTCATAGATCCAAAACGTAGGATTTAGGAGGTATCACCTTGATCCTATATGGAGAATCCTTGTGATAAGAGAAGATTGATCGAGCGTAGCATAGGAAACTCCTTCCCTATCAAGAGTATGTCATCCACGTACAATACGAAGATCACCACCATACTCCCTACTACCTTTCTGTATATACTAGGTTCATCTACTATTTTGATGAAGTCAAACTCTTTGACTACCACATCAAAAAAGATGTTCCAACTCCGCGATGTCTGCTTTAACCCATAAAGCAACTTGCACACGTTTCCGCTGCTCCCACTGTCTACGAAGCCCTCTGGCTGTGAACGTATAGACACTATCTTCTAAATCACTATTTAGAAAATCAGTCCTGACACCCAACCGCCAGATATCGTAGTAATGGTATGTAGCAGTGGAAAGTAGGATCTGGATGGACTTAAGCATAGCTTTGAAAGTCTCAACCTTTCCATGTACACCAAGTAATTTTCTCAAGATATACTTGCTCCTGATGGGGATTTAACCCTTCAGATAAAGCAACCAAAATCCATACTTTGTTGGTGTATATGGATTCCATCTTAGATCGCTAAGCATCCAGCCATTCTTATAGAGTCCCCACTCTTGATGGCCTGCTCGAAACAAGTTGGGTCATCATCTTATGATGCAATCCTCACTCCTATTGTCATAGAGAAACTGAAGCATCTCTCAGGTGGATGAGGAATCCTACCAGATCGGTGGAGAGACTGAGGTTCGTTGGAAACTATTGAATCCTTCGGTTCTACCAAATCATCAGCTGCAGTTTGTATAACTGGAACTCCTTCCAGTTCTACCTCATGACTACTAATTTCTTCACAAGAAATTCCCTTTCCCAAAGGCGGCATGCTGAGAAACAAAACACCTTTTGCTCCTCAGTATGGTAGAAGATATTCCCTTAGAAATGCATGGGATATCCAACAAACTTCCACAGAACTGACCTTGTCTTGAGCTTGTCCGGATTTTGCTTTTGACATAGGCCGGACAACCCCAAATATTAACATCCTTAAGAGATGGGCTCTTCATACCATATCTCATATGGAGTGGTAGACACCTGATTTGGTTGGAACCCTATTCAATAGGTATGCAGCTTCATAAGTGCATAACCCCCAAAAGGAAATAGGCAACTCAGTAGTACTCATCATAGAGCACACTATATCACATAGGGTGCGATTGCTCCGCCCCGATACACCGACGTGCTGTGGTGTATACGGAGGAGTAATGCTGAGAGAGAATCTTATTCTCCTTTAGAATAGTCCAGGAATTCCATGCTCAAGTATTCTCCTCCCTGATCTCATCAAAGGACATAATACTTATACCCTCTTTAGTTCTCTAGTTCTAACTTATATTCATTGAATTTTTCAAAATCTTCAGACTTGTGTTTCAACAGGAACATATGTTCGAATCTTGAGAGATCATCAGTGAATGTAATGAAGTACAAAGAACCGGTCCTGGCATGTGTAGACAGGGGACGTACATACATCATCATGTATCAATCCCAAGAGTTCACTAACTCTTTCTCTGTTTACAATAAACGGAGCTATGGTCATCTTATCTTTGTGACATGACTGGCAAGTTTCACAAGATGTAAATTCAAACAGATTCAAATATGCATCTCTATGTAACTTAGCTAGTCCGGTCGCATTGATATGACCTAGTCTACAATGCCTCAAGAAGGATTCATTCATTTCTGAACTCTTCCTCTTGTGTGTGTTTTGTACGTTAAGAACTGTGGTTTGATTTAGAACGTATATGCTTTTAGATAACGTGCCTGAACCGATGAACTCTTGATATAGGAAATGTTCAAAACATTATCCAACAATACAAAATTATTTCCTTATTTACTAATAAAGAGACTGATATGATATTGTATATCAGGTTCGGTATCTAATAACATTCATTCAGAATTAATGTATTTAGTAATACAGGGTGATAGCTGCCAACATATTTGGCTGCAACACTTTCCCCATTTTTAACTCTTAAAACTTATCACCCTTTCTTAGTTCTCTAGCTATCTGTAGCCCATGTAACAGATAACATTTATGGCATCCTGATTCGGTATCTCATACCCATGACGTAAAGGATACTGAGAAATAGTTCTCTGTAATGAACACACCCGAAGAAGATATATCAACATACACTTTCTTCGTTTGGGCACGGGAATTCTGGTAATCCCCTATTTCCTGCTTGGTCTTGTAACAATTATAAGTTGGAGCGGGACCAACGTTCCCCTAGCTCAGTATAACAAGCGGGTTCAGTCAATACATCCGTATTATTATCTTGATTAAGGCGTGACATGGTCGCTACCTGGAGAGAGAGAGAAGAGAACACTCAGCGTATGCTCTTGCAAGATTAGATTGGTCATTAATATATCTAATCAGGGTGGCTCCCACTGTTTTAGTCAAATCTTCCTTCAAACCCTAAAAGGAAAGACTAGCCGGGATTAATTACACCCTACAAGTTCGTCAATCTTTCAACAAGGCCAGTGCCGGTACTTTGAGGGAGGTTCCCCGTGCTTTCGTACGGATCTAATTAAAATAAACCTCATTTTCCCAAAGGCTTAACCCCGTTGACAGGTTTCTAGACAGCTACTTGATCGGCTAATTGTAATGTGTAAAACTCTCCCAGGAATAACTCTTACTCGCAGCAGGTATCGGGATCCAACTATTTAATAGGAGGTATGCAATCTCATTGCAAATTTCAACACTTGAAATTCCCGATAATATTTTACCCCTAGCAACTTATGACCTTGGCTAAGGTCAACAAATCATAAGCGCTAGCCAAGTTCAACCCGTTATTTCACGATTGAATTAAACCCACCCGCACGACCCTTGACGGAAGCCAACAAAATCGCACGACTACCCTAACTCAATTGCATCATATGCTTATGCAGATAAGCATAAATAGCTTCCGCACACTACACCTTGACGAAAGCCAACAAACGTAGCAGAATACTATGAAATACTTATCTGAAATGATGGAGGGCTACGACAGGTTTTTAAGAAAACCTTTTGCGTAATGAACTTGATATCCTTATAGATACAAATGATTTAAATGGAGTGTTTTTGAGACCTTTACTAGTTTTGCTAAAGAGGTCACTCCCGGTGAAGGGATCTCGACTCTTTCCTCGTCGAATGAGGTGCAGGATATTCAAAATACCACTATGCAAAGCAAGAACTAGAAAAGAAATCAAAAGACAAAACCGAGAGTTGTAGCATCTACCAGTTATTGCTAAAGAGGTCACTCCCGGTGAAAGGATCTCGGCTCTTTCCTTATCGAATAAGGTGCTGGATGTTCTATAAGGAACACCGCTATGCAAAGCATGAACTAGAGCTATCTGTTTTTGAAAATTCGATTCCACAACATCTTTAGGTTTCTTTTATTTCATTAATCTAATTAATGAAGTCCCATCATTTTAAGTTTACCTAAACATCACAGATAAATACAACGTACGCTTATGCCATCCGCACTCGCCTCGATGTCCCCTCGTGCACCGTTAGGTTAGGTAACTAACGGCAGAGCGGGGCAGTAGAGCGCGGGTGTAAAACATAAGCAACGTCTATATAATATATCACATATACAATATCCAGTATCTATCTCAACATATTAAATGATCACATCACAGATATCGCAGCAGAAGAAACATATGAAATATTGGATATACTAGGAGGTCCGTGTTTTATTGCGAGCCTGTATGAAATACGGATTCCACGGTCGCAATGAACAGCCAATCCCACACCCCTAGACCCCTATGAGAGAGGCAAGCAACCCTACCAATTCTAGAGCTAGGACACCCGGTCTTGACTCCTCGAGATGGTCTTTGATTAGTATGCTATTTGCGTATTCCTTAAATTTTAATTACCGCAATCAAGACGGTGTCGCTTGGTAGCTAGCAGGTTGAGTACGAGTCGATCCACAAGGAAATGGTGTCCTTTTCTTTAAGTTCTAACGAGTTAAGTCCTAACTTTGGTAGGTTTTGTATTAAAATCTAAGAATGAGAATAAATTGTTATAAAGGCTTGCTAGGGTTAGGATTAGGTTAGTTCAAAATAGGGATTCTTCTCACTTCTTTCAATGCCCTAGTTAAGAATATAGGTGTTAGGGTAATAGTCAACAACAGGGTTTAGCACGACTAGGAAGAAACTTAGTTTCTTCCTTTTGGTCCTTGTCCGTCCGATCTTGGCTCTTAGCCCTAACCTCCGGTTAATTCAACCACAACCGGTCTAACTAGGAAATCACCGCTATCATGTAGGATAGGGTGCCGTAGTGAGTGGATTATGGTTGATTTAAAGAGAGTCTTTAATTAAAATTATTTGGGCATAGAAAGGAGTGAGAGAGATTTCTTTCTCTCAAACCTTCCCTCTCCTATCCCTAACAAGTGAGGAATTACTCACTCATTAGAAAGATAACAATAATTTTTTTTTTATTTTAATAGATGAACTAAATTGCAGATAATAAAAGAATAGATAAAAAATTGCAGGAATTAAAATTCAGATAAAAAGAATGCGAGATAAAAAAATAAAACATACTTTATTGATGACCTCTCAACAGTGCATTACAATTGGAATTAAAATTTAGATCTAAGAATTAAAAAGAGGCATAAAAATAAAGAGAGCTATCAAAGAAAGGCACCCTAAAAGAGGCACCCTAAGAAAGGCCTTGAGCTCTCCTATTTATAGATAAGAAATCCTAGGTTTACATTCTGATCCAATCACTAATTTACAAAACTACCCCAAGAGAGCCGAGTCAAAGCACCGACACGTGCATTGCATGGCCGTGGAACCGCGGCAGAAGTGCCTGTTTGGCCGCGGTTCCGCGGCCATATGGTGGAATCTTGGGTCCATCTGTCACGTCCCGAAAGTACGGAATATGACCGACACTTAAACTACGAACGTCTCGAGGCGTACATAATCTAAGTAAGCCGAAAACCCAGAAACCCAAACCAAGAAAATTAGTAGAGTGAAGGAAAACCAATTTAAAACAAGTAGCTTTAATAGCATAAGCCGAATTATGCGGTTTTAAAACAAACATCAAATATTTCCCGAAAATTTCGGCAGAGTCTCCTTTGTAAATACTGGCCCCCAAACGGGATACAACATGAATAGTATACGAAATCAATAAAAAGGCATCCCCAAGCGGGAGCTAGCACTTCGTCAATCGATGGTCACAACCACACAAGCAATATAATATACAACGCCAACACGAGGATCAAAATTCAAAAGGAAACTCAAAACCACAAGAAAACCACAGAAATATAACGCGCGACTCTAAAGTTGAAGGAATAACATCACTGGTCTCTATCTCAAAATAAATACATGTTTGGTTGATGGAACTTCTAGATACAACAGAATAATGATATACAAGATATATAATGAGGGTACGATACAAGTAAACCCACCTACTAGCAAATCACCCGAAGGAAACTATGCTCGCAAAGCCGTAATGAGAGCGGCACGGCAAACCTGCAAGAAACTGGGGCACAACGGGGGTAAGTTGCCAACTCGTGAATAGAAAAAACATCTACGAAAAGAAATCGCATAAATAACGCAATCCTAGGTCAATGATCATAATATATCCTCAAATATATAACCAGCAACCCATAACAATGGTTAGGGCAAATATCTAACTCAAGTGTAACTCCATGTGCCCGTGTCAGTGCCTCAAGTAGCAATGTATCATATGGATGATGTATGAAAGCATGGAACAGAATGCATGTACTGAAGAAAACGGCTTTCATAAATCAGTGAGATTTCTGTATTTTAAAAGTGAGGTACCGTAAATGAAATCAGCATAAAACAGTGCCCAGCATCGACACAAAACAAGTGTCCAAATATCTCGATATCTCTGTATCACAATCTCTGTACCTCAATATCTCAAAATCTCAATATCTCAATCACAAAATTTAGGGCGCCGTCAATCCAGACCGGCCCCTACCATCTATCTCAAGACCACGACGGTATCCTCCGGATATCCGACGCGTCGGGTAATATCACCGGTCGGTAGTGCTCCCCTGTCAGGCTCAACGTCAACAACACGGCCTTCTCGCCCCGGGGTACCGCACCGGGCCCACCATGTACCCGAAACGGTTCATCCAACTCCTCGAATCGGGTCTCGAAATCCATCAGCAAACTCATGGTGGACGACTCATACATCATGAGAAAACCGCATTTTTATTTTAAAAGAGAGAAAGCAGTTTATATATGTTTTGCGGTTTTCCTCCAAATCCAGAAAATATCATGGAAATCCGAATCATCAATAGCATGTAAAACCATGAATATAAGCATGAGAATGAATAACAGTATGCATGAAGCGACAAGTAATAACTACAATATCAAAGCTGTAATATAAGGTATGTACACTAATATTATATCAAACTACTGGCTATCAAGCTAAGTTAAGCAATAATATTTTCTAAGGTGTACGTGACATGACAATTACCGATGAAGATGTGTGTGAGCCGGCAACTAAGTGTATGTGGTACATAGGCATCATCGGTAATGGTGCTGGTGTCCTAACAGCATAATGTCAACAATGCAATAAGAAATAACAATGTAAGTATGCGATGCGGAGCGAGCAACCAAAATGAGCGGGAGCTAAATATTAAACAATGGTGCCATTTGAAATAACACGAATCGCGGGGTTTTTGAAAATAGGGGCTACGGTGGTTTTGAAGAAAGGATACGACTTTTGAAATATCCGTATATCCCTTGACCTGTCTTTTAAAATACCCACGATCCGTTAGTTTTGAAATAGGTAGGAATCTAACCTATTCTAACAACTACACTAAACTATAGGGCTAAACTAACAAGCTAACTGAAGGTAAGGAAACCGCCTAACATCTGAGTCGATATATATATATATATATATATATATATATATATATATATATATATTAGTCGGTGATCTCGCTTCGATAATATCACATCTGATACCATATCTATAATCAGATATTCCCAAGTCAAGAGTGCGGATCAAACATCAATATATAGCTCGTACGTAAATCCATCGTACGGCATCCCAGATCTGGGTACGGGTCAATATCACATTCATCATACTATTCACCTGGTATCCTCTTTATCAAATATCATGATCGGGGTACTGATCTACGTCTAGTACAATACTGATACCGCCTAAGTATGCATGTACGTGTGTGAAACACTACGTCAAGGACCCGCTACAACGTCATGTCGTATCTCAAATATGAACCCTGCTATATCACCGATCTCACGGCCTCAAATCAAATCTCATCGACTCATCTTAAATCCCAAGTACTATCTTCATTATCCATGCATGCGTATATGAATGCACATATGCATAGTCCCATACCCACGCATATATACATATATACACATCCCAATCGGCGCACAAGAAAGTAATGTATGCAAGTCTGTGTGTGCGTATGTGGGTATAACAACTACTCTAGGGTTTCGCACCTAACCCAAAGCTAATCCATGAACACATAATCATAACATGAATGAACATTCTCGTATCATAAAACACCTATATAAACATATATATAAGCTACACTACGGACTGCGGGGGTGCTATACGCCATCCACCCGACTTCTCCCCGTAGATATAAATCTACTCACCTGGTCCTCGCTAGCCGGTGCCAACGTCGCCACTCGCTTACTTGTCGTCTCGAAGTCCACATGGGTTACCTACATATCATAACGTACCGTGTCGTATTAAAATCCGACTCATGACCCAAAACGACACGTGAATCCCACATAGGTCAAAACCTATGGTTGCTTTCACAAATCAACCCAAAAACCCTCGAAGTCGGCGTACAAACGCCAAACCATCGAGAAAAACACCAAACGTACCAATCATGATTTCAAAACTCACTAAATGTATAAGAAATAGGTATTAATTCATCAAATCCATAAAATTAAACCAATCGTTTTATTTTCCAAAAACCTAGTTATCACAAATTCCCATTTCGGTTCAAAACTTGATATTTTAACCAATATACAAATTTTAACGATTCAAATGGCCAAAATGCTTATTAAATAACATAATTAGGTCATACAAATCACTTTCATAAATTAAACTCATCAATTTGTATATATTCCAAATTCCTAGTTTGCAAAAATACCGATTTTAACTCTTTTTAAAGTAAAATTCACAATTTTACAATTAATGTTGGTTTTGCATATACTAAAATATTAAACCACAATTTATAATGTTAATAATGCCATGAAACCCTAATTAGAATTTTATCTCACCAAAATATATATATTTTTAAAACCTAGTTTGCAATTTATATAATTATCACAATATAAATTAACAAAAATGCAAACTAGCAACTAGATTTGATTTAGCATGCCCACTACATGTTAACTATATCACACAACCACAATCTCATCACTAAAAACCTAACTTGACTTTTGAAACCCTTCTCTTGAATTCACAAGTTTTAAATTTAAAACCTAATTAAGCATCCAATTTAGTCGAATTGAAGTATTAAAGCAACAATTTAACTATAGGGCAAAGATTTATACCTCACAATTTCAAGAGATCTAACATGAATCTAGCACCAAAATCTTGGCCTCCAAAATGAAAACTTTTCACCAAAATCCATGCTTGAGAGGCTAAGGAAAAATGGGTAGGAATTAGATTTTGATTTTGTGGGATTTTTTGGGTGGATTTTTGATGCATTTTGTGAGGGTTTTTGATGAGGAATTGAGAGGGAAAATTGGGGGCTGTTGTAGAGGGAGGGCTCGGCTAGAAAATGGGGAGGAGAGGAGAGAGTGGGAGGTGAGGAAAATAGAGTCAAGTCCACACAAAAGTCAAAGCCCACTCACTTATCTATTTTCTTTCATTTCCTTTTTTTCTTTTGTTTGCTTTATTGTGTGAAATGGGAGGCCCATGAATGTTGGGCTGATCAAGGGGGCCGGCCAAAGCATGTTGGGGGAATGAGTGTGGGTTTTGTTTGGGTGAGAAAAAGAGATAAGTGTAGTAACCCACTTCTATTACACTAATTTCACCGGAAAAAAGCCTTTTTCTTCGATATTTTCTAAACCATTTTGGCAAACCATTTCATTTCAAAAACCACATGATAAAATTTATTTTAATGTGTTATGATGCACAAAATTTGTTTCAACCCATTCCAGTTTGTAATTTTTCCTAATTAAATGTATTAGTGACGGCTTAAAATAATAATAAAATAATTTTTTTTGGAAAATTTTTCAGAAAATTTCAAATTTCACCAGTGGCTTAATAAACACCAAATACTAGCAATTACATAGCTAGAATATGTATATTTAATTTTATAATAAAGATATTTGCATTTTGACTTTTTACAGAAAACCCCCTTATTTTACCGTTTTTTCGAAATTTCACTGAAACGATTTTCAAAACGTTACAATCTTCCCCCCTTAAAGAAATTCGGTCCCCGAATTTAAACTAAAACTCCCCCCCAAATACTAAAATATTTCATCCAAAACCATCAAATCACCGGGGCTCCGAAATCATAAATACATAAACACATCATAGCGCAATGCATGCGTATGAGTAATGAGTAGATAACTCGAAATCAAAACTCCGTCAAGCATCCCGCAATCATCGGAGTCAAGGTGAAGACACGAATGCCAAATCTCAAGCAAGACTGATATGCTATAAATCGGAACTATACATGTAAATATCAGGAGGAAATGCATGCCAAATCCTTTAAGTTGTTGTGCAATGCAAATAACACTGCACAGTGGCGGACGTCTATCATAAGAAAATAACTATATATATATATATATATATACCTTTGTTTGAAATGTACGTTCCGCCATTTTGGGAAACAATTTAGAAGGGTTTTCCTTATTTTAAACGTTTTGCGTCATATCAGACACGTAGGTAAATACTGAGACTATAGCTCGCTTTTTGGAATTCCCTTCAATAGCTATCAATGCATGCAAAATACATTCAGGTACTGTCCTCTAACTAGTCCTGCTTAGTACGAAAACACATCGCAATTATCATAAAAAAACGTACTGCTCTATAAGAAATCAATCCCAAAATACGCGTATGAATACTACGTGCGTCTGGTGCGCACGACAATCAAAAGCCATATACGTGCCATACAAGTGCACAGAAATAAGATCTAAGTGCATCGGGGTGCACAAAGCATCTGTCGTAGGCAACGTGTGTACCTGACAGCAAAATCAGGTGCATCTGACATGCACGAAAAAATCTCGATTTAGTGCATCTGGTGTGCACCAAAATCGCATCTCAAGACATGCGCTCAACATGCGCGAAAACCCAAAACTAGGGGCATCCATCATGCACGAAATCATGAAATCCAATATCAAGCGCCGAACATGCGCAAAATCAAATCAGGTGCACAAGGTGCACAAAATAAATATCGAGTATCACAATCGAAATCGAAGTCCAGTGCATCTAAGTGCGCAAAAGGCGTATCACTGCACTGCAAGCATAAATAAACTATACAGAGTTCAGGAATCAAATCGTGTGCGTGCATACGCACAAAATCAACTCAAATGTCTAAAACCGTAAAATCACAAACATGTGAAACCAAAGCACGAAAACGATATCAAGTGCAACACTGTGCAAAGATCGTAAATCCTCAATCATCAAAATCAAATCCTGCGAATAAATCACCCAAAACATCGAAATCAATAATGACGGAATAGTACCGCTCAAGCGTATCCTCTAAGAATCTCGGCCAACTGTCGCGGTCACTAGTGGGACGTCTCGTCGATGATCATGAACTCTGGCCTGCTGGTGTGCGTAACAATGGCCACTCCTGGGTTAAGGTCTTCACTGTGAATTACCAATCTCTTGGTCCATCGGCTCATCGGCCTTGTCAGGTGTGCTAATGGGGATGATCCCGTTCTGGCACGTCTCTTGTTATCTCCCGGTCAATCATCGCGACCACTCGTAAGACAGCATATAACTGGCGTCAGCCTCTGGCTCTCTGAATGTACGTGACACATCTGATCCTGGGTGCAAGTATCATTGCAGCAGTGTCCTGGAAGGAATCCTGCTCACGGTCTCTTCCATGTCTCGTCTCTGCCAACTGTCCGGAAGTCATCGTCCTTTACTATATCTGCATCTTGCTTTGGAACGACTGCATTCTCATCGCGACTCCTCTGGAAGGTATATCCAAGCACAATGCCTCGTCATGCGTATCGCATCTCTGATGTCGGCGGAGTGGAACGCCGTCTTATCCAGATCTTGTATGGACCTCTTTACTCCACTTTCTCTAATGTCGACTGCTTCGGACTCGTCTCATCGTGGCTACATGGACTGAGCTCCAACGGCTATCCTCGTATCGAGAGTCTCCCAAGAAATGCATCTCACCACCTAGCATCCGAATTAAGTCGAGCCATCCGATCGAGTCGTCAAAACCTCATAATCCCCCAAGAGCTCAACCTCTTGGGCACAGTTTAATAGTATCGAGTACATACCACAGCATCGGTGGTCCAGCCGTAGAAGGGCAAACCCAAGCCTCACTAATGGCGCCGTAGAACTGCCGCAAACCCGAAGGTTCAAAGACTTTCACACGGTCTTTAAATCGAGTTAGGGTTTCATTCTTCTAGAGGGACCATAGAATTGCCTGCATGTCTTTCCGACTACTTTAAACTTGGAATAATAGGTTTCTAACATTCGATCGTCTCTGTCGACTCCCAACGTCTCCGCGTGAAGTCGTCTCTAGCTGGAATCAATCTATCTGATGACCTCGCATCGGGGTAGGCGAACGATCCACATGTCCTAGTCATTCATCCTCGATGACTAGCGACCTTCTATCATCTCTTAGTACAACTCGTTCTGCACTAACTCCAGCATCTGGGGCAATATCTCGTCGTTCGCAGCAATAACTGGCTCGCTCGTCTCCACGCTGAACAGTGCCTCGACCATCATGAATAAGCAACACACCAACGGTCATCAAAATCTGGCTGGCCTCTATCATTGGCTCAATCCTCTAGTGTTGATCAGCACATCCGAGTAACCTCATAAAGGCGATCCGCCAAACGCTCGTGGCACGGAAACACAGTAAAAAGACACATCTTTACAATCGTGTGTCGCCGGAATTTCGCCCTGGTCAGTCCTCGTTCGTGATGAGCTCGTGCTGACCGCAACTCTAGCTGTAGCTCTCCCTGCCCGTAATCGTGGCAGCAAAACCATAACTGGTACTGATGAGGCTAGATTGGAATGAATATAATACTGAGCAAAGAAATGTACATCCTAAGGCTTCTTAAGTGGAGTAGCGTATCGTAAATATGCCGCGGAACATACCTACGGTACGTCACTCTACTTTAGTCACCTATTCCATCAACCAAGGGTCATCCTACGCTCCGAAGGTAAAACCTAACGCTCTGATACCAACTTTGTCACGTCCCGAAAGTACGGAATATGACCGACACTTAAACTACGAACGTCTCGAGGCGTACATAATCTAAGTAAGCCGAAAACCCAGAAACCCAAACCAAGAAAAGTAGTAGAGTGAAGGAAAACCAATTTAAAACAAGCAGCTTTAATAGCATAAGCCGAATTATGCGGTTTTAAAACAAACATAAAATATTTCCCGAAAATTTCGGCAGAGTCTCCTTTGTAAATACTGGCCCCCAAACGGGATACAACATGAATAGTATACGAAATCAATAAAAAGACATCCCCAAGCGGGAGCTAGCTCTTCGTCAATCGACGGTCACAACCACACAAGCAATATAATATACAACGCCAACGGCGAGGATCAAAATTCAAAAGGAAACTCAAAACCACAAGAAAACCATAGAAATATAACGCGCGACTCTAAGGTTGAAGGAATAACATCACTGGTCTCTATCTCAAAATAAATACATGTTTGGTTGATGGAACTTCTAGATACAACAGAATAATGATATACAAGATATATAATGGGGGTACGATACAAGTAAACCCACTTACTAGCAAATCACCCGAAGGAAACTATGCCCGCAAAGCCGTAATTAGACCTGCACGGCAAACCTGCAAGAAACTGGGGCACAACGGGGGTGAGTTGCCAACTCGTGAATAGAAAAAACATCTATGAAAAGAAATCTCATAAATAACGCAATCCTAGGCCAATGATCATAATATATCCTCAAATATATAACCAGCAACCCATAATAATGGTTAGGGCAAATATCTAACCCAATTGTAATTCCATGTGCCCGTGTCAGTGGCTCAAGTAGCAATGTATCATATGGATGATGTATGAATGCATGGAACAGAATGCATGTACTGAAGAAAATGGCTTTCATAAATCAGTGAGATTTCTGTATTTTAAAAGTGAGGTACCAGAAATGAAATCAGCATAAAACAGTGCCCAGCATCGATACAAAACAAGTGTCAAAATATCTCGATATAACTATATCACAATCTCTGTACCTCAAAATCTCAAAATCTCAATCACAAAATCAAGGGCGCCGTCAATCCAGACCGGCCCCTACCATCTATCTCAAGACTACGACGGTATCCTCCGGATATCCGACGCGTCGGGTAATATCACTGGTCGGTAGTGCTCTCCTGCCAGGCTCAACGTCAACAACACGGCCATCTCGCCCCGGGATACCGCACCGGGCCCACCATGTACCCGAAACGGTTTATCCAACTCCTCGAATCGGGTCTTGAAATCCATCAGCAAACTCATGGTGGATGACTCATACATCATGGGAAAACCGCATTTTTATTTAAAAAGAGAGAAAGCAGTTTATATATGTTTTGCGGTTTTCCTCCAAATCCAGAAAATATCATGGAAATCCGAATCATCAATAGCATGTAAAACCATGAATATAAGCATGAGAATGAATAACAGTACGCATGAAGCGACAAGTAATAACTACAATATCTAAGCTGGCATATAAAGTATGTACACTAATATTATGTCAAACTACTGGCTATCAAGCTAAGTTAAGCAATAATATTTTCTAAGGTGTACGTGACATGACAATTACCGATGAAGATGTGTGTGAGCCGGCAAGTAAGTGTATGTGGTACATAGGCATCATCGGTAATGGTGCTGGTGTCCTAACAGTATAATGTCAACAATGCAATAAGAAATAACAATGTAAGTATGCGATGCGGAGCGAGCAACCAAAATGAGCGGGAGCTAAATATTAAACAATGGTGCCATTTGAAATAACACGAATCGCAAGGTTTTTGAAAATAGGGGCTACGGTGGTTTTTAAGAAAGGATACGTTTTTTGAAATATCTGTAGATCCCTTGACCTATCTTTTAAAATACCCACGATCCGTTAGGTTTGAAATAGGTAGGAATCTAACCTAGTCTAACAACTACACTAAACTATACGGCTAAACTAACAAGCTAACTGAAGGTAAGGAAACCGCCTAACATCTGAGTCGATATATATATATATATATTAGTCGGTGATACCGCCTCGATAATATCACATCTGATACCATATCTATAATCAGATATTCCCAAGTCAAGAGTGCGGATCAAACATCAATATATAGCTCGTACGTAAATTCGTCGTTCGGCATCCCAAATCTGGGTACGGGTCAATATCACATTCATCATACTATTCACCTGGTATCCTCTTTATCAAATATCATGATCGGGGTACTGATCTATGTCTAGTACAATACTGATACCGCCTAAGTATGCATGGACGTGTGTGAAACACTACGTCAAGGACCCGCTACAACGTCATGTCGTATCTCAAATACGAACCCTGCTATATCACCGATCTCACGGCCTCAAATCAAATCTCATCGACTCATCTTAAATCCCAAGTACTATCCTCATTATCCATGCATTCGTATATGAATGTACATATGCATAGTCCCATACCTACGCATATATACATATATACACATCCCATTCAGCGCACAAGAAAGTAATGCATGCAAGTTTGTGTGTGCGTATGTGGGTATAACAACTACTCTAGGATTTCGCACCTAACCCAAAGCTAATCCATGAACACATAATCATAATATGAATGAACATTCTCGTATCATAAAACACCTATATAAACATATATATGAGCTACACTACGGACTGCGGGGGTGCTATACGCCATCCACCCGACTTCTCCCCGTAGATATAAATCTACTTACCTGGTCCTCGCTAGCCGGTGCCGACGTCGCCACGCGCTTGCTTGTCGTCTCGAAGTCCACATGGGTTACCTACATATCATAACGTACCGTGTCGTATTAAAATCCGACTCATGACCCAAAACGACACGTGAATCCCACATAGGTCAAAACCTATGGTTGCTTTCACAAATCAACCCAAAAACGCCAAACCATCGAGAAAAACACCAAACGTACCAATCATGATTTCAAAACTCACTAAATTTATAAGAAATAGGGATTAATTCATCAAATCCATAAAATTAAACCAATCGTTTTATTTTCTAAAAACCTAGTTATCAAAAATTCCCATTTCGGTTCAAAACTTGATGTTTTAACCAATCTACAAATTTTAACGATTCAAATAGCGAAAATGCTCATTAAATAACATAATTTGGTCATACAAATCACTTTCATAAATTAAACTCATCAATTTGTATATATTCCAAATTCCTAGTTTGCAAAAATACCGATTTTAACTCTTTTTAAAGTAAAATTCGCAATTTTACAATTAAGCTTGGTTTTGCATATACTAAAATATTAAACCACAATTTATAATGTTAATAATGCCATGAAACCCTAATTAGAATTTTATCTCACCAAAATATATATATTTTTAAAACCTAGTTTGCAATTTATATAATTATCACAATATAAATTAACAAAAATGGAAACTAGCAACTAGATTTGATTTAGCATGCCCACTACATGTTAACTATATCACACAACCACAATCTCATCACTAAAAATCTAACTTGACTTTTGTAACCCTTCTCTTGAATTCACAAGTTTTAAATTTAAAACCTAATTAAGCATCTAATTTAGTCGAATTGAAGTATTAAAGCAACAATTTAACTATAGGGCAAAGATTTATACCTCACAATTTTAAGAGATCTAACATGAATCTAGCACCAAAATCTTGGCCTCCAAAATGAAAACTTTTCACCAAAATCCATGCTTGAGAGGCTAAGGAAAAATGGGTAGGAATTAGATTTTGATTTTGTGGGATTTTTTTGGTGGATTTTTGATGCATTTTGTGAGGATTTTTGATGAGGAATTGAGAGGGAAAATTGGGGGCTGTTGTAGAGGGAGGGCTCGGCCAGAAAATTGGGAGGAGAGGAAAGAGAGGGAGGTGAGGAAAATAGAGTCAAGTCCACACAAAAGTCAAAGCCCACTCACTTATCTATTTTCTTTCATTTCCTCTTTTTCTTTTGTTTGCTTTATTGTGTGAAATGGGAGGCCCATGAATGTTGGGCTGATCAAGGGGGCCGGCTAAGGCATGTTGGTTGAATGAGTGTGGATTTTGTTTGGGTGAGAAAAAGAGATAAGTGTAGTAACCCACTTCCATTACACTAATTTCACCGAAAAAAGCCTTTTTCTTCGATATTTTCTAAACCATTTTGGCAAACCATTTCATTTCAAAAACCACATGATAAAATTTTGTTTAATGTGTTATGATGTACAAAATTTGTTTCAACCCAATCCAGTTTGTAATTTTTCCTAATTAAATGTATTAGTGACGGCTTAAAATAATAATAAAATAATTTTTTTCGGAAAATTTTTCAGAATATTTCAAATTTCACCAGTGGCTTAATAAACACCAAATACTAGCAATTACATAGCTAGAATATGTATATTTAATTTTATAATAAAGATATTTGCATTTTGACTTTTTACAGAAAACCTCCTTATTTTACCGTTTTTTCAAAATTTCACCGAAACGATTTTCAAAACGTTACACCATCTTTTTAGGTATTCTACCAGTTGCTTTTATCTTCTGTTTGGTACACTTGGTTTCTCAAAAGCTCTTCTGTTCTCTTCCAGATATTCAACAGTGGACTTTTGCCTTGAACTCCGCTTGAACTGGTATGCGGCATCATGCAGATCAGTATTCATCTGTTATTGGTCGTAGTCCCACATTTGTTGCGACTTTTCACGAATCTTACTGTAAAGAGCTGAGAACCGGTAACCTGCAACTATTTAGCAGACATGGATCAAAAGCACCTATTTATATGCAATGTGATTAAGAATGGGCGATATAAAAATGCAGAAATCTGATATGAACAAACACCCCCAAACTTATCTTTTGCTCGTCCCGAGCAAAACCAATTTATTCTCGAAAAATCCTAACCTCACTTTCGCAAGGAAACGCGATTGCATTGAGCTCGTGCAACAAGCCGTTAAACCTCTAGGTGTCCCTACTAGTAGGAGTGTTGTCTCCTGAGGGTTTTCAGCGGATACTACCCACAAAATCCAATCAATTTGGCCATTGACTCTAATTCTTCAATTCAGTATTCTAGAAAGAAATTCTATTATCTTCAACTTAGAAATCATCAACCCATATTTTTCACACTTCCTTTTCATTTATCTTAAGATCATATACGTTTTGCCAGTTTATAAAGCTTTCAGCATCTCTTAAATTTTCCTTGTAAGGTGCAATCTGAACTCAGGAATTTTTATCATCTCTACTAAAGATATAAGCCCTATTTTTTATTCATATCTCTCCTCCAAACTCGAATCACATACCCCTACGTGTGTGTAATTATCACCCCTACACTTAGAAATTCAATTCAAGCTATCATACTCTTGTCCATCTTCCAAAATACTTTTAGTTGGTGAATTTTTGATGAAATTGCTCACACATCCTTCATGCGACCGTTAATACTTCTTGAGATACTAAACGATCGATTACAAAATGTCCCTACGCATTTAGTTGTAAATCCTCGTCTTGCAACACCTAAGGCTTAGCAGTGACTCTCAAACCAGTTGGTGTAAGGCACTAGGAATAAAGCACCCTCGCTATATTTTTTTTTATTTATGCTGCCTGTTAGTTATATGTATGCCCTAGAGGCCATTACTATACATAGGATGTATATTATAGTGGATGCTTGGACATATATAGGGAGGACTTTGTTGCTCGACATGATAGTATGCTATCTGGTTGCTCTTTACCTTAACGTGTATACTGATTGTCTCTCTGTTACATGTTGGTAAATCCCTTAGGATGTGTACTTGACTACCTGGACTATGATGCGGATCATACTAGTGGGGACATGGTAGTCCATAAGTACATCCTTCAAGGTCCCTAGTCGTGGGTGTATCGAGACGGGGCATCGATATACCAGAGTAGACTAGCGTACACCTTCTCGACCCATACAGATGGGCGATGGATGATCCCATATCCATTGGTGTTTGACATCAGAGATGATATACGGGTGCTCAGTGGAGACTGGGTACACTGGACGGACTCGCCGAGAACTCCCAGATGGTATTATACCTTACGTCAGATGGCAGTTCTCTGGTGACACTGGTACAGGTTAGTCTGTAGACCCGAGATCGTCATAGAGTCTTGTGTGATTCCCACTGTGCTTTGATTTCCACCTTACCATGTCCATGAGGGCGTGCAAAACGGTGGTTTTTGGGTACAGTCCCGAATCACATGGAGGCAATGAGCGATAGGAGGGGATTCGTCTCTCCCGGTATAGGGAGTTGATGTTGTGCTGTGTTCGATTGGCTATAACCGGAAATCCCTGGACAGGGTTGCTGAGATTTACTGGTAAGTGTTACCAGTAGTTTCTCGAACTGTTATAGACCTCATATCGACACGACTTATCGAGCTACTGGGGTCTGACGTTTACCACCCTTAGGCTAGATATGCGACATATCAGACGAACAGACCGGGCTGTACGTTAAGTGTTGCAGGTTGGATTCACAGGAGTGTGAGCGGGCTTGCTCGTTGATCTTCTGATCGCTCAATACCCGGGTGGCCGTTATGTTTAGCAGACCGCTTGCGGCTTGTAGGTGTTTGATATGATCATTACCTGCTGCCAGCGTATTGACGAGTCTTTAGAGTCCTACACAGGGGTTTCCTGGCTCAAGCGAAACGAAATAGGAGCGCATATGAGATATGTGCGGGACCGAGAATAATACCAGTATGTGATACTGTATTCTATTCTCGCGATTTGTATCATTGGACGGTTATATGAGATATAGCCGGGTTACCGAATCAAGTGTTGATTCGATACATTGATACACTTGATATTAGTCGGTTATATGCGTCATGACCGGATCATTAAATCAAGTGTTGATTTAATGATTTAATGTATAATTATATATATGATATATTACTTTACATTAACTAGTATTTGTTCACTTAAGATTATTTTCTCACTTGAATGTGCACATTGTATATATGATATATTTTTGTGCACTTGATTGTATCATGTTTGATGATACATGCAAACTTGGGTGTGTGTATGCATTGAACCATGTTTAGGTAAATGGTTAGGGTTTTAATTTATTTATTCATTTATTTATTTATTCTTTTTGGCAAGAAATAAAATGGTGACTTTCTTTGGATTTTATTTGAAGCTTCATGAAGCTTCGAAAAGTTCAACCATTTTGTTTTTTGCTTAACCTAATCATTTTGCCTAAACCCTAGTTTATTCTCTACATTAGTTACACTAACCCATGGTTGCTAGATGATAAGTATTCACTTGAATTTTATTTTCAAGAATTCAATTTCATTTTCCTTCTTCTTCTTCATCTTCTTCAAGTGAAGAAAAGAAAAGCTTTCTTGAAATTTCCAAGTGATGAATCCAAGTGAGAAATCCAAATCTAAAGTGAACCCACTTCCTATTTCTTCATCCTCTACCACTTGCCATGTAGTTGAGTGTGTTTTCTTCACAAGTTTTATGACCTAGTGAAGATGGAGCTTGAGTTTGAGTTGCCTCGACGTAGATCATCTTCGGCATCGAAGTCAACGACCTAGCCCGCTCATTTCTCCGATGAAACCGACGCTAGAGTCCGGGATTCCGATGATCGCAGCGGAGGGACGTCAACACGGAGCTAGAGAAGTGGAGGACCGGATCTACAAAGGTTGTATTTCCATTCACTTAGTAGAAAAGTTGTTTGTTTGCATTTTGTTTCGCCTATCCTCTAGTTAACGATCTTCATTAGGGTTTCTCGGCACATAAAAATTTGAATTTGGCATAGTCAATGCCTTGTGGAACCTCTTGAGTGTGCCTAGGAACCCTACAGTGGTATCAGAGCCTAGCTAGAGCTTTAGGCGAAGTGTAGACGAAGCTAGAAGTCCGATCGAACCCGAAATCCCCACTTTTCACCCCTCTCTGTACATTTTTCAAAACTGTGGAATTTTGTGAATTAAAAATATGCAGAAAAATAAGCAGGGAATTCTATGTACCTATGTGCAAAACAAGACCCTAAGTCACTTTAACGGCCGTGGAACCGCGGCAATGACATGGTATTTGCGGCGGTTCCGCGGTGGAACTGTAGAGTTAGGGTTTATATTTTGTACAGTTTCCTCCGTATGTGTTTCCTGATGTTTCTGGGTACTTTTAAATATACTCAACAGTTGAGTTTTCTGGGGTGTATTGGGGACTCGTTGATTCGATCGGATATTTTTAACCTCGTTTATGGTTTTCCGGGTATTTTAGAACATGTTAAAAAGCTCGACCAGATATAAATACCCACTTTTTCCCCCGCCGGGAAATTTCCAATTGTTGGATTTTTCCGTAGTTTAATAACGTTCTAAGTAGTGCAAGTAACGCGATGGACCCTCTAGAAGACAACAAACCTTAACTCGATTATGTGACCGTCTTGAACTGCCCTTTGAACCTTAAGGTTTGGGGCAGTACGGCATGCCACATGTGAGGCGTTGGCTTGACCCTTATACGGCTGGACCGTTGGTACTGTGGCATGAAGTGAATGTTTTTAAACTTATTTCATGTGTTGAGCTGTTTCGGGAAAACTTGGGTGTTTGATTGTTCGATCGGAAAGTTTAGCATTTTCTATTTATCCGGAATGTGATACAATATTTGAAATCCACAAGTAGTTATGAGATAACTGATTTGGATGTTATAAACATAGCAGTTTAGTCTCATTTGATCGGTTGCCACGGAATTTTGATGTGATCAAAAGTCCGTCGTAATTACGTAGCGTACGCGAATACTCGCCGGGTAAACTTAATAGACAGCCACACTCCATAGCCCCGACCAAGTGACTATAGGAGAACCCCGTCGCCGAAAGCATCCGTTCGGGTGCTCGCGGTAGCGGTGTTCCGCCTTGGTGCACTTCGTCGACGGTATCGGGGGTGCGGCCGTCTACTAAAGTTTGCGACGAGCATTCGATCTGAATGTCGGGAATCCTGTTGAATTGCCCGACTTGATATTGAAAAGAGTTTTTGATAAATGAGACTAAAATGCGGGGTTTATAATTGTTAGGCATGCGATGTTTAAGGAATTCATTTGGTTAGGCATGCGATGTCTAAAGAGGTTGCGGATTCCAACCGTTGTAGTTTTACACATTCTTTTCTGTGACCGTAAGTGTAATATGTGATATCGCCAGTTTCGTTGCTATATGTCAACGACAATTGGGATGGGCATATTTACTTACGTTGATGACATGTGATGTTATGTGTTGCTGGATATGTTATATTGGATCGTCGTGTTTGAATAGCCGGGTTTTTTTTTATGTGAGATGAGTGTTTTTCCATTTTCATTCATGTAAAAACTTGTATGTAATATTCGTTTATTGGGGCACTTCCAGGTTGCGGAAGATGTCACCGTTGATGTATATTATTTACTTTTCCGCATTAGGATAGACCCAAGGAGGGGAGCACAAGTAACCGGGTTCTAGGGTCCAGTGGGAGACCATCTCGAGGAGTCGAGTCCGGGTCTCCTAACTCTAGAATTGGTAGGGTTGCTTGTCGCTCTCGTAGGGGTCTAGAGGTGTGGGTTTGGCTATTCATCGCGACCATGGAATCCGTGTTTTATACTGGCTCGTATTAAAAACACGGACGTCCTAATATATCCAATATTTTATATGATATTTTCTGCTGCGTTATCTTTGATGTGATCATGTGATTTGTTCAGATAGATATTGTATATAGTATATATGATATATTATATAGACGTTGCTTATGTTTTACACCCGCGCTAGCCCTGCCTCGCTCTGCCGTTAGTTACCTAACCTAACGGTGCAGACGGGACATCGAGGCGAATGCTGATGGCATAAGTGTACGTTATATTTATCTGTGATGTTTAGGTGGAAGTAAATGATGGGACTTCATTAATATGATTAATGAAAGAAAAAGAAACCTAAAAGATGTTGTAGAATCGAATTTTCAAAAACAGGTAGCTACAGTTCTTGCTTTGCATCGCGGTGTTCCTTGTAGAACATCCTGCACCTTATTCGATGTGGAAAGGGCCGAGATCCCTTCACCGGGAGTGACCCCTTTAGCAATAACTGGCAGATGCTACACACCCGGTTTGTCTTTTGATTGCTTCTATAGTTTTTGCTTTGCACAGCGGTATATATGATATATCCTGCACCTTATTCGATGAGGAAAGGGCCGACGATCCCTTCACCGGGAGTGACCCCTTTAACAAAACTAGAAAAGCCTAAAAAACACTCCATTTTAAAATCATTTGATTCTACGACGATATCAAGTTCATTGCGCAATAGGTTTTCAGAAAAACCTGTTGTAGCCCTCCGTCATTTCAGATAAGTTGTATATAGTATTCGTGCTACATTTGTTGGCTTTCGTCAAGGTGTAGTGTGCGGTAGCTATATGCTGCTTATCTGCTGCATACGATGCAATTGGATTAGGGTAGTCGTACGGCTTTGTTGGCTTTCGTCAAGGGTCGTGCGGGTGGGTTTAATTCAGTCAAGAAATGTACGGGTTGAACTTGTTTAGCGGGCTATGGTTTGTTGGCTTTCGTCAAGGTCGTAGCACGTTAGGGGCAAAATTATCGGGAATTTCAAGTGTTGAAATTTGCAATGAGATTGCATACCTTCTATGAGATAGTTGGATCCCGATACCCGCTGCGAGTAAGAGTTACTCCTGGAAGAGTTTTACACATTACAATTAGCTGATCAAGTAGGTGTCTAGAAAGGTGTTAACGAGGTTACGCCTCTGGGAAAACGAGGTTTACATTAATTAGGTTCGTGCGAATGCACGGGGGACCTCCCTCAAAGTACCGACACTGGCCTGGCTGATAGATTGGCGAACTTGTAGTGTATAATTAATCCCGGCTAGTCTTTCCTTTTAGGGTTTGAAGGAAGATTTGATTAAAACAGTGGGAGCCATCCTGATTAGATAAAATAATAACCAATCTATTCTTGCAAGAGCGCACGCTGAGTGTTTTCTTCTCTCTCTTTCCAGGTAGCGACCATATCACGCCTTAATCAAGATAATAATACGGATGTATTGACCGAACCCACTTGTTATACTGAGCTGGGGAACGTTGGTCCCGCTCCAACTTATAATTGTTATAAGACCGAGCAGGAAATAGGGGATTACCAGGAATCCCGTGCCGTCCAAACGAAGAAAGTGCATGAGATGCATCTCCTTCGGGTGTGTTCATTATAAAGAATTGTTTCTCAGTATCCTTTACGTCCTGGGTATTAGATACCGGATCAGGATCCCGCATATGTAATCTGTTACATGGGCTACAGAAAGGTAGAGAACTGAGAACGGGTGATAAGTTTCATGAGACAGAAAACGGTGCAAGTGTTGTAGCCAAGTCTGTTGGTCACTGTCATCCTGTATTACCAATACATTGATTCTGAACAAAAACTATTAGATATCGAACCTGATATACAAAATCATATCAATCTCTTTATTTATTAAAGAAGGATATAATTTTGTATTGTTGGATAATGTTTTGAACATTTCCTATATCAAAAGTTGATCGGTTCAGGCACGTTATCTAATAGCATTGACGTTCTAAATCAAACTACAGTTCTTAGTATACAGAACACACACAAGAGGAAGAGTTCAGAAATGAACGAATCCTTCTTGAGGCATTGTAGACTAGGTCATATCAATGCGACCCGACTAGCTGAAGTTACATATAGATGCATATTTAAATTAGTTTGAATTTACATCTTGTAAAACTTGCCAGTCATGTCACAGAGATAAGATGACCACAGCTCTGTTTATTGGAAACAGAGAAAGAGTTAGTGAACTCTTAGGATGATACATGTTGATGTATGAAGGTCCCCTGTCTAAACATGGCAAGACCGGTTCTTTATACTTCATTACATTCTCTGATGATCTCTCAAGATTCAGTCATATGTTCCTGTTGAAACACAAGTCCGAACCTTTTGAGATATTCACAGAATATAAGTTAGAAGTAGAGAACCAATACGGGTATAAGTATTATGTCCTTTGATGAGATCAAGGAGGAGAATATAAGTTAGAAGTAGAGAACTAATACGGGTATAAGTATTATGTCCTTTGATGAGATCAAGGAGGAGAATACTCGTGCATAGAATTCCTGGACTATTCTAAAGGAGAATGAGATTCTCTCTCAGCATTACTCTTCCATATACACCATAGCACGATGGTATATCAGGGCGGAGCAATTGCACCCTATTCGATATGGTGCGCTCTATGATGAGTACTACTGAGTTACCTGTTTCCTTTTGGGGGTTATGCACTTGAGAAGCTGCATACCTATTGAATAGGGTTCAAATCAAATCAGTTGCCTACCACATCATATGTGATATGGAAAGGGAAGAGACCATGTCTTAAGATGGTTAAGATTTGGGGTTGTCCGGCCTATGTCTAAAAGCAAAATCCGGACAAGATCATGGCAATGTCAGTTCTGCAGAACTGGAAATGTTCCAGCTATACAAACTGCAGCTGATGATTTGGAAGAACCAAAGGATTCAATAGTTACCAACGAACCTCAGCCTCTTCGCCGATCTAGTAGGGTTCCTTACCCACCTGAGAGATACTTCTGTTTCTCTATGACAGTGGGAGCGAGGAATGCATCATGAGATAATGACCCAACTAGTTTCGAGCTGGCCATCAGGAGTGGGACTCTATAAGAATGGCTGGATGCTTAGCGATCTGAGATGGAATCCTTATACACCAACAAAGTATGGACTTTGGTTGCTTTATCGGAAGGGTTAAATCCCCATCAGGAGCAATTATATCTTGAGAAGATTACTTGGTGTACATGGAAAAGTTGAGACTTTCAAAGCTAGACTAGTTAAAAGATTTTCGTCATCGACCAGGAGTGGATAATTATGAAACCTTTTCCAGTAGCTATGCTTAAGTCCATCCAGATCCTACTTGCCACGGCTACATACCATAACTATGATATCTGGTGGTTGGGTGTCATGACAGCTTTTCTAAATGATGTTTTAGAAGAAAACGTCTATAAGTACACAGCCAGAGGGCTTCATAGACAGTGGGAGCAGCGGAAACGTGTGCAAGATGTTTTATGTGATAAAGCAGGCATCGCGGAGTTGGAACGTCTATTTTTATGTGTAAGTCAAAGAGTTTGACATCATCAAAATGGTAGATGAACCTTGTATAAACAAAAGGGTAGTAGGGAGTATGGTGGTGATCCTCGTAGAGTACGTGGATGACATACTCTTGATAAGAAAGGAGTTTCCTATGCTACGCTCGGTCAATCTCCGCTTATCACAATGATTCTCCATATAGGATCAAAGTTATACCTCCTAAATCCTGGGTTTTGGATCTATGAGATAGATCTAATTGGATGTTAGGATACTCACTAGTTGTAGTGAGATGGTATCAGTTGATCCTGGGGAGAATCACTGGAAAGGTTCCAGAGTGATAAGGATGACTGAAAGTCAGTCACAGGCATTGTCTTTACCCTCAGTAAAGGGACGGTATGTTGTAAGAGTTCTAAGCTAGATACCGTGGCAAACTAGACGATAAAGGCTGGATACATCGCTACTTAAGATGCTACCAAAGAGGCAGTCTGGATGTATATTTGTTCATGAGATGAACTTAGTTCCTCCCATTGTGTGACAATGGAGTTGTGGCTTATGCCAAGGAACGTCCGTCCCATCAGTGATCCAGACATATTCTAAGGCAATATCACCTGATCATGGAGATGGTTGATCTCCAAGGAGATCGAAGTTAGGAGAGTAGACTCAGAGGACAACACGGCGGATCCACTCACAAAGGCCTTTTCCCAGAGAGAGACTTTTATGGGATGGTTGAGTATGAGATACTGCAACCACTGCTACAGATGGCCCTAGTGCAAGTGGGAGATTGTTAGTTATATGTATGCCCTAGAGGCCATTACTATACGTAGGATGTATATTGTAGTGGATGCTTGGACATATATAGGGAGGACTTTCTTGCTCGACATGATAGTATGCTATCTGGTTGCTCTTTACCTTAACGTGTATACTGATTGTCTCTCTGTTACATGTTGGTAAAGCCCTTAGGATGTGTACTTGACTACCTGGATTATGATGCGGATCATACTAGTGGGGACATGGTAGTCCATAAGTACATCAATCAAGGTCCCAAGTCTTGGGTGTATCGAGACGGGGCATCGATATACCAGAGTAGACTAGCGTATACCTTCTCGACCCATAAAGATGGGCGATGGATGATCCCATATCCATTGGTGTTTAACATCAAAGATGATATACAGGTGCTCAGTGGAGACTGGGTACACTGGACGGACTCGCCGAGAACTCCCAGATGGTATTATACCTTACGTCAGATGGCAGTTCTCTGGTGACACTAGTACAGGTTAGTCTGTAGACCCGAGATTGTCATAGAGTCTTGTGTGATTCCCACTGTGCTTTGATTTCCACCTTACCACGTCCAAGAGGGCGTGAAAAACGGTGGTTTTTGGGTACAGTCCCGAATCACATGGAGGCAATGAGCGATAGGAGGGGATTCGTCTCTCCCGGTATAGGGAGTTGATGTTGTGCTGTGTTCGATTCGCTATAACCGGAAATCCCTGGACAGGGTTGCTGAGATTTACTGGTAAGTGTTACCAGTAGTTTCTCGAACTGTTATAGACCTCATATCGACACGACTTATCGAGCTACTGGGGTCTGACGTTTACCACCCCTAGGCTAGATATGCGACATATCAGACTAACAGACCGGACTGTACGTTAAGTGTTGCTGGTTGGATTCACAAGAGTGTGAGCGGGCTTGCTCGTTGATCTTCTGATCGCTCAATACCCGGGTGGCCGTTACGTTTAGTAGACCGCTTGCGGCTTGTGGGTGTTTGATATGATCATCACCTGTTGCCGGCGTATTGACGAGTCTTTAGAGTCCTACACAGGGGTTTCCTGGCTCAAGCGAAACGAAATAGGAGCGCATATGAGATATGTGCGGGACCAAGAATAATACCAGTATGTGATACTGTATTCTATTCTCGCGATTTGTATCATTGGACGGTTATATGAGATATAGCCGGGTTACCGAATCAAGTGTTGATTCGATACATTGATACACTTGATATTAGTCGGTTATATGCGTCATGACCGGATCATTAAATCAAGTGTTGATTTAATGATTTAATGTATAATTATATATATGATATATTACTTTACATTAACTAGTATTTGTTCACTTAAGATTATTTTCTCACTTGAATGTGCACATTGTATATTTGATATATTTTTGTGCACTTGATTGTATCATGTTTGATGATACATGCAAACTTGGGTGTGTGTATGCATTGAACCATGTTTAGGTAAATGGTTAGGGTTTTAATTTATTTATTCATTTATTTATTTATTCTTTTTGGCAAGAAATAAAATGGTGACTTTCTTTGGATTTTATTTGAAGCTTCATGAAGCTTTGAAAAGTTCAACCATTTTGTTTTTTGCTTAACCTAATCATTTTGCCTAAACCCTAGTTTATTCTCTACATTAGTTACACTAACCCATGGTTGCTAGATGATAAGTATTCACTTGAATTTTATTTTCAAGAATTCAATTTCATTTTCCTTCTTCTTATTCATCTTCTTCAAGTGAAGAAAAGAAAAGCTTTCTTGAAATTTCCAAGTGATGAATCCAAGTGAGAAATCCAAATCTAAAGTGAACCCACTTCCTATTTCTTCATTCTCTACCACTTGCCATGTAGTAGAGTGTGTTTTCTTCATAAGTTTTATGACCTAGTGAAGATGGAGCTTGAGTTTGAGTTGCCTCGACGTAGATCATCTTCGGCATCGAAGTCAACGACCTAGCCCGTCCATTTCTCCGATGAAACCGATGCTACAGTCCGGGATTCCGATGATCGCAGCGGAGGGACGTCAACACGGAGCTAAAGAAGTGGAGGACCGGATCTACAAAGGTTGTATTTCCATTCACTTAGTAGCAAAGTTGTTTACTTACATTTTGTTTCGCCTATCCTCTAGTTAACGATCTTCATTAGGGTTTCTCGGCACATAAAAATTTGAATTTGGCATAGTCGATGCCTTGTTGAACCTCTTGAGTGTGCCTAGGAACCCTACACTGCCTTAAGCAATTACAAAACCAGTGTTCATTTTTTTATCTCTTTATTCACCACTTATATTTTTATTTTATTTTCCTTCATACTAAGGATTTTAAACAAGAGCATTTCAAGGTATCCTCTACTACCCCAAGTTTCAAGATATGTGTAAGTGCGTATAGTAGGATATATATTTTCAGAGTTTGAACTTAAGGTTCAGAATTATCTTTCAGACTTATATTTCAAATAAACCTTTCAATACTCTTCCCTTATTTCGACTTAGCCTAAGAACTGAACTCAAATTTTGCCTATTTCTAAATAAACTACAAGGACGTATATTTTCTAAAGTTAAACTTTAAGAAAGGTTATTTTTAGGGGTTTTAATTTACTAAGTTTAGGATCTAGTTTTTCCTAACCAGTCAACCGTCATGTTGAACATGAGTCAAATTTTGCCAAAATTGAATTTTTCAATTTTTATAATTTTTGATTTTTATGGGTTTTAAAATAAATATGCAAATGCAAAAATATACATATGATTGCGAAGGAAGAAAGCGTACCGAGCACACCCCCAAACTTAAACTTGACAGTGCCCTCACTGTCAGGCTACACCAGAAGGGTCAAAATTGTCGGCACTTTCCTGTTTGTTTATTTATTATTATTTTTTTATTATTAACAGAAAAAGAAAACAAAATATATATACACAAAAAAGTCCCCCCAAACTTAAGTGAAACAGTGTTTCCACTGTTTAACCGTTAAAGTTCAGAGTTAGGGAGGAGAAAAACACAGTATCAAGCTATACAAGACCTTACATAGGCCAAAGGTTAGCACCAACCATTCAAACAATTTATCAGTGAAGCGCATCGGTTGGTGGAAGAACATGTTGTATAGAGTCAGGAAGAAATGGGGTAAAGATAAGTGGTGTAATGGAAAAGGTTTACGTCTCGATTTGTAGAGACGAAACAACAATGGTGAACGGAAACGAGAATGTGGATGATTAGGAATGGGAAGAATGGTCACATTCTCGTATGGGATAAGAAGAAATGGTGGTCGTTCGACTTCTTCAGGTGGAGGTTGATTAATCACAAAATCCGTGTTGTTTAGGAATGCGAGCTCGTCAGCGAAAATATCTTCGAAACTTTCATCGATGGTCCGATTGAACGTTTCAATGTCAATAAGTGTCGCGCCAGAATTCAACACACTTGATTTTTCAAAAATTATGGAGGTAGGAGACTCGTAAAGCTCATCTAACTTATTATCAAAAGAGTCTAAATCAAGTTGTTTTTCTAGAATCATCGAACTCAAAATATCGGATTATGATTCATTAAAACTTGCTATCATTAAAAGAATATTAGAAGAAGAACCAGAGAAAGTGGGAGAAAGATGTGGAATACAAACTTGAGGGTGGAGATGGAGTGTATAAATTAGCACAATTTATAATGATCGATGTGTAAAAAGCGATTGTGCTAATCTATCAACCCACCGAGAAATGAGGTCAAATCCCTCAAGATTCGTGAGAAAACATGGGTACGTCGAACTTGGGAAACCAGATATTGAAAATTAAAGTGATACGGTTTCTTACGCGGTCGGAACGATGGAAATGATGAAGGGGAGTGAATTAGGAAGGGTAACAGTTAATGGTTCAGGAGGGTGTACACAGTCAGTGGAAGGAACATAATGAATTGGAAAATCCGACTCATCATACAAAACTGGTTTATACTCAATACTATCCTCATAATTCCCCTCAAAAGTTATCTCATCCATGCAAATATCATCAAAATCCAGACGTATATGAAGTTCGGGAAAAACAATTAATGATTCGGGATGAAGAATTGGAGAGAGAAACTCATCCAAATCTGTGGGTTCATCATCCAAAATATTCCCAGCGTCAATATCCTCGATCAAGTGAAAATTAAATTTCTCAGACACCTCATCAAAAGCATAGATATCAATCAATTCAGGTTCTAGAGTAGAGGTGTAGAGATCAAAAGGATTGGTCATGGTTTCACTCGAAAGTGACCCTTCACAATCAGGTAAATCAAACACTAAAAAGTCGCACAACTCATTAAACGTTTTATCTTCAACTGGTGAATCATTTGGAACACTTGATAGACATTCAAAATCGGAGTTGTGGGATTCAATTGGGGATGGGTAGGTTTGATTTGGAAGGGTGTACAGATCACTCTCACCACTCAAATTCTCAATCTGTCCAACCGCCTCATCATACATTGGAAAATTTGGAGCTAGTTGGAAACTAGCTACCGGGTCATTAGGTTGTATAAAGGCGGCCAAGGACGCATTCAAATCCCTCATCTATTGGCATGACGCTACCATAAAGTCTTCCAACGACTGTTCCATACTAGACATGGGTCGTGTCGGGGTTTCAGTAACAGATTTAAAGTTGTTTGGATATTGAAAACTCCCAAATGACTGTTCAGAAGCAATGTCTAGGGAAGGTGCAAAAGTATGGTAGGACTGGTAGGAATTTAATGGTTGGACAAGAGTAGGATCAACATTTGGATAAGAAGGTGAATGGAATTGTTGATCCCTAGAATTCGCAGTGGTGAAAGGAGTGAAAGATCGGTTAAAAGATTGTTCAATATGTTCAGCAATAGACATGGGTTTCGGAGTTACAACAGGACTCGAAAAAGGAGTATCAACGTAAGAAGGTGGTGAAGGTTGAAATGGTTGATACAAGGTGGATTGCGGAGTCCAATTGGTTGTCCTAGATGCGTCTATTCGATCTTTCAAAGAAATTTTGGGCATGGAGGGGTCGTTCCAAATTCGACCAAAACAAGAACCGTAGAAAGTAATATCTGGTTGTGGGTACCAAAGTTCGGCAAGAGTTTTCCGAGGTGGGGTACCCATGATGTGATAAGAGAAAGGAGAAGAAATAGAATGTGTTTTTTCTTAAATTTTTTTTATTTATTATATTTTTATAAAAAAAATTTTGTTTTTGGAGTTTTGAAAATTTTGAAATTGTTTTTTATTTTTTTATTTTTTTAATTTTTTTTAGAAAGAGTTTTTTTTTGCAAGAATGTGTACGGACTTACTTCAAACAATCACAGTTTAAAACATGCACAATCAAATCTAGAGCTATGATCTTCTATGTCCACTAGACAGCTCCTAACTGTTCCAAAATAACAAGTTGTGAGATAACCCTCAAATCGTCTCTTCACTGCCAATTGTGGCCAGGTAAGCACAATTGAAGAAAGGAGGGTTCCGCTCACGAATCACCATGTGACGGGCATTTTAAAATTACCTTTCTCACTTGTCTAGCCTAAGCACCACAAAGTCAAGTTTAGATAAACGATTGAATGCCCACAACCTTGCTCTGTCCTAATAAGCACGACAGTCCTTAGTTGGCTGAGTCTAGATATTTTTTAATTAACTCAAGAGTGATGCATACGCTTTTAGTGATTTTTAGGGTCTTAAGAAGGGTAATGAAATCCCCACCTAATCTTGATTAGTGTTATAGCCCCTTAGATTTCATATTAATTATGCAAAGCAGTAACACACCAAAAATCTAAAACACTTGCAAATTTTTTTTATTTGGCAGCACAAAGAATCGTGCATAAAAAAATTTATTGGATAGGAGAAAGAGAATCTGTGCAAAGAAACCTGCAGGAAATTTTTTTCCAGTGTAGTGCAGAGGAGAGGAGAGTAGAAAAGAGATACTTACAGAGAAAATTGGGTGCTGACATCACCAGTTGACCGCGGTTCCGCGGTCAAACCCTTGCTTTTGCCACAGTTCCGCGGCTTAACAGTTGGTTTGGATCTTCAAATTTGGTTCTCTGTGCTGAGTTGGTTCTCTTCTTTCTGTTTACATCCCCTGATTCTGGATTTGTTCACTGAGTTGCTCCAGATCTGAACCAGTGTTTGCTCCAAGCCTGCACACTTGCACAAAAACCTTTCAAAAATAACAAGATTTTTTTTATTTTTTTTATTTTTTTTCAATTTTTATATTTTTATATTTTTAATTAACCCGAAATTACACAAAGAAAGAAATTACCGTCTCCCCGGCAACGGCGCTATTTGATTGGTATGCTATTTGCGTATTCCTTAAATTTTAATTACCGCAATCAAGACGGTGTCGCTTGGTAGCTAGTCGGTTGAGTACGAGTCGATCCATAGGGAAATAGTGTCTTTTTCTTTAAGTTATAACGAGTTAAGTACTAACTTTGGTAGGTTTTGTTTTCAAATCTAAGAATGAGAATAAATTGATATAAATGCTTGCTAGGGTTAGGATTAGGTTAGTTCGAAATATGGATTCTTCTCACTTCTTTCAATGCCCTAGTTAAGAATATAGGTGTTAGGGTAATAGTCAACAACGGGGATTAGCACGACTAGGAAGAAACTTAGTTTCTTCCTTTTGGTCCTTGTCCGTCCGTTCTTGTCTCTTAACCCTAACCTCTAGTTAATTCAACCACAACCGGTCGAACTAGGGAATCACCGCTATCATGTAGGATAGGGTGCCGTAGTGAGCGGATTATGGTTGATTTAAAGAGAGTCGTTAATTAAAATTATTTTGGCAAAGAAAGGAGTGAGAGAGATTTCCTCCTCTCAAACTTTCCCTCTCCCATCCCTAACAAGTGAGGAATTACTCACTCATTAGGAAGATAACAATAAAATTGAATTTTTTTATTTTAATTGATGAACTAAATTGCAGATAATAAAAGAACAGATAAAAAATTGCAGAAATTAAAATTCAGATAAAAAGAATGCGAGATAAAAAAATAAAACTTACTTTATTGACGACCTCTCAACAGTGCATTACAATTGGAATTAAAATTTAGATCTAAGAATTAAAAAGAGGCATAAAAATAAAGAGAGGCATTTAAGAAAGGCACCCTAAATGAGGCACCCTAAAAGAGGCACCCTAAGAAAGGGCTTGAGCTCTCCTATTTATAGATAAGAAACCCTAAGTTTACATTCTGATCCAATCACTAATTTACAAAACTACCCTAAGAGAGCCGAGTCAAAGCACCGACACTGCCACCGACACGTGCATTGCATGGCCGCGGAACAGCGGCAGAAGTGCCTGTTTGGCCGCGGTTCCGCGGCCATATGTTGGAATATTAGGTCCATCTTTTCAGGTATTCTACCAGTTGCTTTTATCTTCTGTTTGGTACACTTGGTTTCTCAAAAGTTCTTCTGTTCTCTTCCAGATATTCAGCAGTGGACTTTTTCCTTGAACTCCGCTTGAACTGGTATGCGGCATCATGCGGATCAATATTCATCGGTTATTGGTCGTAGTCCCACATTTGTTGCGACTTTTTACGAATCTTACTGTAAAGAGCTAAGAACCTGTAAACTGCAACTATTTAGCAGACATGGATCAAAAGCACCTATTTATATGCAATGTGATTAAGAATGGGCGATATAAAAATGCAAAAATCTGATATGCACAGTCTCCCACAGGACCCTAGAACCCGGTTACTTATGCTCCCCGCCTTGGGTCTATTCTAATGCGGAAAAGTAAATAATATACAATGGTGACATTATCCTCAACCCGGAAGTACCCTAATAAAAGAATATTACATACAATGAATTTTACATGAATGAAAATAAAAACGCTCATCTCACATAAAACCCCCGGCTATTCAAAACATGACGATCCAATATAACATATTACAGCAACACATAACATCACATGGCATCAACGTAAGTAAATATGCGTATCCCAATTTTTGTTGATGTATAGCAACGAAACCGGCGATACACCACATATTACACTTACGGTCGCAGAAAAGAAAGTGTAAAACTACAACAGTTGGAATCCGCAACCTCCTTAGACATCACATGCCTAACCATAAGAATTCCTTAGACATCGCATGCCTAACAATTATAAACCCCGCATTTTAGTCTCGATCTCAAAAACACTTTTCAATATCTAGTTGGGCAATTCAAAAAGATTCCCGACATCCAGATCGAATGCTCGTCAAAAATTTTAGCAAACGGCCGCACCCCCCGGTGCCGTCGACGAAGTGCACTAAGGCGGAACACCGCTGCCGCGAGCACCCGAGCGGATGTTTTTGGTGAGGGGGTTCTCCTACAGTCACTTGGTCGGGGCTATGGGGCGTGGCTATATATTAAGTTTACCCGGTGAGTATCCGCGTACGCTACGTGATTGCGACGGACTTTTGATCGCATCAAAATCCCGTGGCAACCGATCAACTAAGACTAAACTGCTAGATTTATAACATTCAAACTAGTTATCTCATAACTACATGTGGATTCCAAATATTGTATCACATTACAGAAAAAGTTAGATGACGTTAAACATTCCGATCGAATCAACAAATATCTAAAATTTCCCTATTTGCTCAACTCTTGATCTTAGTTTAAAAGCATCCATCACATGCCACAGTACCAATGGACCAGCCGTAGAAGGGTCAAACCAACGCCTCACATGTGGCAACGCCGAACTGCCACAAACCCTAGGGTTTAGAGGCGGTTCTGACGGTAACATAATCGAGTTAAGGTTTTCGTTCTTCTAGAGGGTCCACCGTGTCACTTGCACGATATTTGAATGTTTTTTAACTAAGGAAAAATCCAACTCTTGGGAATTTTCCGCCAGGGAAAAAAGTGAGTTATTGATATCCGTTCGAACTTTTTAACACTGTCTAAACAAACCGAAACAAAGCTAGAATTGCGAATACGAAACACTCTGAATTAGTTAATGCAGTAAATTAACATCACATGTAATTTTAGCATAAATAAACAACACCACAAGTACCAAACCCCAGAACTGGGACCACACCACAAAACCCAAACCCTTTCCCTATGGAAAAACCGGCGTTGCCGGAATCCCTAGCCTCATCACCGGCCATCCTCCGAGCAGGGGGGGTGAGTTTTGTGCTGTGTTCTTAATATATCTCATACATCATTCTGCAACTGTTAAAATAATTTTTAGAGCTCATTTTAAAATCGACAGAAACAATGGTTTTGCATTGGGTGTTTCGGAGTTGTTTCGGTTTCCTAATCCAACATATCTCCGTCTAATTCTCTAGCTAAGTTCTGATACTACTGTTAGGATAACTACAATGGCATCAAGGTTTCGGGTGGCATTACACATGCCAATTTCAAAAATTTGCCATTATAGATAACCCTAAACCTAGATCATTAACTAGAGAATCAAACCAAATTAGCATGTTAACACTTTAACATCTAAGAGTTGGGAATTACAACCTTTGTAGTCCGTTCCTTCGCTTCATAAGCTCCGTGTTGAGGTCCCTTCGCTGTGATCATCAAGTACCCAGACTCTAGAGAGGCTCCATGAAGAGAATGATGCATCCTTGCTTGAAGACTTCACTAATCCAAGATGATCTACCTTGAAGAATCTCAAACCCAAGCTCTTGCTTCACTAATCAAGTATTAGTAAAGCAAACACCCTAATCTAAATGGCTAGAATAGATGAGGATGATGAAGTAGGAATTTTTCTCTCTTTTATTTTCAATTTCTCACAAAACATCCATCACAAAAGAAAAGCTAGAAAGCTTTTGGAGTGAGGAGGAAGAAGATGAAGTTTTGATGAATGAATTATTTTTTTGAGGTTAGAAATGCAACCATGGTTTAATATGTGGCATGGTTAACTCATGTAGAGAATAAACCATAGGCTAGGATTATACTTAGGATAACAAATATCAAGGATAAAACAAAGATGGTGGACAAAGTCAAAGGATCATGACGCTTCCTTAAAGCTCATCCAAAAGAAAATGAATTATCCATAATAAAATGTTAACCCTAATTTAAAAACCTAGCTTGGTTTAAACTCTAAACCCTAGTTGCATTTGTAACCCTAACATGTTACAATATTATATATCGCATGTACAATATTTTGTAACAAAAGAAAATAATACAATTAACATATATCACATATGCATCGATGTATTAACATGTGAGAAAAAGAATCTTTAAGTGAGTTTATATTAGTTAATGTAATTTAATATATCATATATATAATTATACATTAAATTATCGAATCAACACTTGATCCAATAATCTGGTTATTTCACAAATAACCAACTAATATAATATGTATCAGTTCATCGAATCAACATTTGATCCGATGACCCGGCTATATCACATTTACCCGGCCGATATCTCATATCGCGAGAATCGAATACTGTATCACGTACTCGTATTATTCTCGGTCCCGCACATATCACATATGTGCTCCTACTCCGTTTTGCCAGAGCCAGGAAATCTCTGTGTAGGACTCTAAAGAATCGTCAATACGCCGGCAGTAGGTGATGATCATATCAAACACCTACAAGCTGCAAGCGGTCAGCTAAACGCAACAGCCACCCAGGTATTGAGCGATCAGAAGATCAACAAGCAAGCTTGTACATTCTTTTGTGAATCTAATCAGTAACACTCCCGTACAGTCCGGTTTCTTCATCTGATATGTCGCATATCTAGTCTAGGGGTGGTAAACGTCAGACCCTAGTAACCGATAAATCGTGTCGATATGGGTCCATAACGGTTCGAGAAACTACTGATAACTCTTACCAGTAAATCTCAACATCCCTGACTAGGGATTTCCAGTTATAGCCAATCGAACACAGCGCAACATCAACTCCCAATACCGGGAGAGACAAAACCCCTCCTATCGCTCATTGCCTCCATGTGATTCGGGACTGTACCCAAAATCCACCGTTTTTCACGTTCTCTTGAGGGTGGTAAGGTGGAAATCAAAGCACAGTGGGAATCAGACAAGACTCTATGACGATCTCGGGTCTACAGACTAACCTGTACCAGTGTCACCAGAGAACTGCCATCTGACGTGAGGTATAATACCATCTGGGATTTCTCGGCGAGTCCGTCCAGTGTACTCAGTCTCCACTGAGCACCCGTATACTATCTCTGATGTCAAACACCAATGGATCTGGGATCATCCATCGCCCATCTACATGGGTTGAGAAGCTATACGCCAGTCTACTATGGTATATCGATGCCCTGTCTCGATATACCAACGACTAGGAACATTTGAAGGATGTACTTAGCGACTACTCTGTCCCCGCTAGTATGATCTGCATCATAGTCCTGGTAGTCAAGTACTCATCCTAAGGGCTTTATCAACATGTAACATAGAGACAATCATAGTACATGTTAAGATAAAGAGTAACCAGAAAGCATACTATCATGTCGAGCAAGAAAGTCCTCCATATATATGTCCAAGTATCCACTACAATATACATCGTATGTATAGTAATGGCCTCTAGAGCATACATATCACTAACAGAATAAACAATAGGTTAGGGTTAGGGTAAGGTTAACAAATATCTTGATAAATATCTAAAGAGAGTGGACTAAGTCAAAGTGTCATGAAGCTTCCTCATAGCTCATCCAAAACTTAATCCATCATTAAGAATTAACCAAAATAATTAACCTAATCCCAACCCTAATCACGGTTTAACTCATAAACATTAGTTGCATTTGTAACCCTAACATGTTACAATATTATATATCACATATATAATATATAATGTAACAAAAGAAAATAATACAATTAACATATATCACATATATATCAATGTATCATAAAGTGAGAAAAAGAACCATTTAAGTGAGCTTATATTAGTTAATGTAATATAATATATCACATATATAATTATACATTAAATTATTAAATCAACACTTGATTTAATAACCCGGCTATATTACATATAACCGACTAATATAATATGTACCTTTTTATCGAATCAACGAATTCAAAATAATCCCTAGAACACTCAACACTTGAGTCAAATTAAAAATACCCATAAATATGCACTAACAGATACGGGTATTACTGTACAAAAACCATAGCCAAAGCTCACTGTACGGCCGCTGATCCGCGGGACATGCAGGGTATTGCCGCGGTTCCGCGGTGGTCCGTACGAGTTACTTTGTCGTTTTTCACAGTAATACATACAATTCCCTGCTGAATTTTTTAGGTATTTTTAATACAGAAAAAATCACGATTTTAAAAAAAATTCCAGAGAGGGGGTCTTTTTCGATGTATCGGGGTTCGATCGGAGTTTTAACTTCGTAAACACGTTGTCTAATGCTCTAGCTTGGCTCTGATACCACTGTAGGGTTCCTAGGCACTCTTACAAGGGTCAAGAAGGCATCAACCATACCCGAATAAAATTTTAGACGTGCCGAAGAACCCAAAGCCGGGATCTTTACTAGATTATTAGGGTTTAACATGCAAGTAAACATCTTTACAACTAAAAGTGAGGGATTACAACCTTTGTAGTCCGCTCCTTCGCTTCATAAGCTCCGAGTAGAAGTCTCTTTGCCGCGATCCACGATCTCTCGGACTCAAGAGAGGCTCCACAACTCGAACGATCCATGCTAGCTTATAGTCCTCTTTTTCTTCGATGATTTACCTTGAAGTTTCTATAACTCAAGATCTCTTTCTAATGAGGTGAACACCCTAATCTAATTGGCTAGATTAGATGAGGATGATGGAGTAGGAATATTGCTCTCTTTTGTTTTCAAATTCTCACTTTTATTCACTACGAAATGAAAACATAGCAAGCTTTCTCAAAGCTTAAGGGAGAAGAAGAAAAAGAATGAATGGATAATTCCTTTTGTGATGAATAATGAATTATTGTAGTGGTTACAAATCTAACCATGAGTTAAGGATGATAGAGTTAACTCATGTAGAGAATTAACTAGAGGTTGAGGTTTGGATTGGGTCAAATAATATCTTCACAAAATATTAAGCTTAAGGATAAAGTCAAAGCTTCATGAAGCTTCATGGAAGATTCATGCAAAAGTTAACCCTAATCCAAATCCTAACCAAGTTTAAACCCTAAACCATTGTTAAATTTGTAATCCTAACATGTTACAATATTATATATCACATATACAATATATTTTGTAACAAAAGAAAATAATACAATTAACATATATTGCATATATATCAATGTATTATCCTATGAGAAAATGAATCAATAAAGCGAGCTTATATTAGTTAACATAACGCAATATATCACATATATTATTATATATTAAATTATCGAATCAACACTTGATCCGATAACCCGGCTATATTATATATAACCGACTAATATAACATGTACCTTTTCATCGAATCAACACTTGATCCGATAACCCGGTTATATCACATATACCCGGCCGATATCTCATATCGCGAGAATAGAATACGGTATCTCATATCGTATTATTATCGGTCCCGCACATATCACATATGTGCTCCTACTCCGTTTTGCCTGAGCCAGGAAACCTCTGTGTAGGACTCTAAAGAATCGTCAATACGCCGGCAGTAGGTGATGATCATATCAAACACCCACAAGCTGCAAGCGGTCAGCTAAACGTAACTACCACCCAGGTATTGAGCGATCAGAAGATCAACAAGCAAGCCAGTACATTATCCTGTGAATCCAATCAGTAACACTCCCCTACAGTCCGGTCTCTTCGTCTGATATGTTGCATATCTAGTTTAGGGGTTGTATACGTCAGACCCCAGTAACCGATAAGTCATGTCGATATAAGGCTCATAACGGGTCGAGAAACTACTGATAACTCTTACCAGCAGCACTCCATATCAGCTCTAGCCAGGGACTTCCAGTTATAGCCAATCGAACACAGCACAACATCAACTCCCTATACCGGGAGAGACGAAACCTCTCCTATCGCTCATTGCCTCCATATGATTCGGGACTGTACCCAAAAGCCACCATTTTACACGCTCTCTTGGACGTGGTAAGGTAGAAATCAAAGCACAGTGGGAATCACACAAGACTCTATGACGATCTCGGGTCTACAGACTACCTTGTACCAGTGTCACCAGAGAACTGCCATCTGACGTGTGGTATTTCACCATCTGGGAGTTCTCGGCGAGTCCGTGCAGTGTACCCAGTCTTCACTGAGCACTCGTACACCATCTTTGATGTCAAACACCGATAGATATGGGATCATCCATCGCCCATCATATGGGTCAAGATGCTTATACGCTAGTCTACTCTGGTGTATCGATGCCCTTTCTCGACACACCCTCGACTAGGAACAGTTATAGGATGTCCTCTTTGACTACCCTTGCCCCACTAGCATGATCTCATCACAGTCCCAGTAGTCGAGTACATATCCTAAGGGCTTTATCAACATGTGAGAGAAAGACAGTAAACTAATACAAGTCAACATGTTAAGACAAAGTGAAACCAAATAGCATACTATCATGACGAGCAAGAAAGTCCTCTCTATATATATCCAAGCATCCATTAAAATATACATCATATGTACAACAATGGCCTTTAGGGTATATACATAACTAACAATCTCCCACTTGCACTAAGGCCAGCTGTTGTAGTATCTCATACCCAGCATCCCGAATAATCTCTCAAACTGTATCTGGGGAATGGCCTTCGTGAGTGGATCCGCAGTGTTGTCCTTCGTGTCAACTCTCCTGATCTCGATCTCGCGGTGATCAACTATCTCCCGGATCAGGTGATACCGCCTCAGAATATGTCTGGACTTCTGATGGGACCTGGGTTCCTTGGCCAAAGCCACAGCTCTATTGTTATCACAATACAAAGGTATTGGATGCTCAATGGACTTAACCACACCAAGTTCAGTGATGAACTTCTTCATCCAGACAGCCTCTTTGGCAGCATCGTTAGTAGCGATGTATTCAGCCTCCATCGTCGAGTCTGCCATGGTTTCTTGATTGGAACTCTTCCAACAAACCGCCCCTCCATTTAGGGTAAAGACAAATCCCGATTGCGACTTAGAGTCGTCCTTATCATTTTGGAAGCTTGAATCGGTAAAGGACTTCACCTGAAGTTCTCCGTTACCATACACCAAGAACATCTCCTTAGTTCTTCTTAAATACTTGAGAATGTTCTTCACAGCTATCCAGTGATTCTCTCCAGGATATGCTTGATACTGACTCACTACACTTAGTGAGTATGCTATATCGGGTCTCGTACATAACATCGCGTACATGATAGAGCCTATTGCCGAAGCATAGGGTATCCCTTGCATGCGAGCTCTCTCCAAATCAGTCTTAGGAGACATCTCTTTGGAGAGAGTGAGTCCAGAGATCGTGGGTTGGTTCCCACGCTTAGATTCTTCCATACTAAACCTTATTAGTATGATGTCAATGTACCTGGATTGGGACAATCCCAGTATTCTCTTGGATCTATCTCTATAGATCCTAATCCCCAAAATGCAGGAGGCATCACCTAGATCTTTCATTGAGAATCTATGTGATAAGAAGAGCTTGACCGAGTGCAGCATAGGAACATCATTTCTTATCAAGAGTATGTCATCCACGTACAATACGAGGAAGACAACCTTACTCTCTGCAACCTTCTTGTAAATACAAGGTTCATCTATGCTTTTGATGAAGTCAAACTCTTTGACTACCACATCAAAACAGATGTTCCAACTCCGCGATGCCTGCTTTAACCCGTAGATGGATTTAAGCAGCTTGCACACCTTTCCGCTGCTCCCACCATCTACGAAGCCCTCTGGCTGAGTCATGTACACGTTCTCCTCTAAATCACCATTTAGAAACTCGGTCTTAACATCCATTTGCCAGATTTCGTAGTCATGGTATGCAGCAATGGTAAGTATGATCCGGATGGACTTAAGCATGGCTACTGGAGAAAAGGTTTCGTCATAATCCACACCTGGTCGTTGACGAAAACTCTTTGCAACAAGTCTAGTTTTGAAAGTCTCTACTTTTCCATCTACACCAAGTTTCTTCTTAAAGATCCATTTGCTCCCAATTGGTTTTACCCCTTTAGGAGCAACTTCCAAAGTCCATACTTTGTTGGTGTACATGGCTTCCATCTCAGATCGCATTGCATCCAGCCATTTCACAGAGTCACCACTCGTGATGGCCTGCTCGAAGCTAGTCGGGTCATCATCTTCCATGATGCAATCCTCTCTCTACCATCAATGAGAAAACCGTAGTATCTCTCAGGTGGACGAGAAACCCTATTAGATCGGCGGAGAGGCTGGAGTTCGTCGGGTACTACTGAATCCTCTGGTTCCAATAAATCATCAGTTGTAGTTTGTGGTGCTGGGACCTCTTCCAGCTTTACCCTTTTACCACTAATTTCTTTTGCAAGAAATTCATTTTCTAAAAAGGTGGCATGTTGAGCAACAAACACCTTTTGTTGTTCACTGTGGTAGAATAGATATCCATACGAATTGCTTGGATATCCAACAAACTTACAAAGAACTGATCGTGTCTCGAGCTTGTCCGGATTTTGCTTTTTAATATAGGCCGGACAACCCCATATCTTAACTCTTTGAAGAGATGGTCTCTTCCCATTCCATATCTCATATGTAGTGGTAGGCACAGATTTGGTTGGAACTCTTTTCAATAGGTATATGGCTGTCTCAAGCGCATACCCCCAAAAGGAAATAGGTAACTCAGCATCACTCATCATAGAGCGTACCATATCTAATAGGGTGCGATTCCTCCGCTCTGATACACCGTTGTGCTGTGGTGTATAAGGAGGAGTAAGCTGAGAGAGAATCCCATTCTCTTTTAGATAGTCCAGAAACTCATTGCTTAAATATTCTCCTCCTCGATCAGATCGAAGGATTTTAATACTTTTGCCCGTTTGGTTCTCTACTTCATGCTTATATTCTCTGAATTTCTCAAAAGCTTCAGACTTGTATTTCATCAAGAACACATGTCCGTATCTTGAGAGATCGTCAGTGAATATAATGAAGTAGGAAGAACTGTTCCTGGCCTGTGTAAACATGGGACCGCATACATCACTATGTACCAGTCCTAAGAGTTCCGTAACTCTTTCTCCGTGTCCACTAAACGGAGTCTTGGTCATTTTCCCTTTAAGACATGAATGGCAAGTATCATAAGATGATAATTCGAACGAATTCAAATATCCATTCTTATGTAACTTAGCTAGCCGTGTCGCATTGATATGACCAAGTCTATAATGCCACAAGAAGGATTCGTTCATTTCTGAACTCTTTCTCTTGTGTGTGTTTTGTACATTAAGGAATGTATTTTGATTGAGAATGAATATGCCCTTATGTAACGAGCCTGATCCAATCAACTTTTAATCTAGGAAGATGTTCATAACATTATCCTTAACTACAAAATCATATCCTTCTTTACTTAATAAAGAAACTGATATAATGTTGCACATCATGTTCGGTATATAATAGCACTCATTCAGAATCAGTGTATTACTACTTGGTAATACAAGGTGATATTCGCCAACTGCTTTGGCTGCAATACTTGCACCATTCCCTACTTGTACGGAATGATCACCCTTTCCCAGTTCTCTACCTTTACGTAGCCCATGTAACAATTTACATATATGGGATCCCGATCCGGTATCTAATACCCAGGACGTAGGGTGAACTGAGAAACAGTTCTCAATAACAAAAACACCCGAAGAAGGTGCATCAACATGCATGTTCTCTGTTTGGGCGGCGTGAGAATCCAGATATTCTCCTATTCCCTGTTCAGTCTTATAACTCTTATAAGAAAGAACGGGACCAACGTTCCCCTGCTCAGTATAATAAGCGAGTTTAGTCAATACATCCATATTATTATCTTGATTAAGGCCTGACAGGGTCGCTACCTGGAGAGAGAGAGAAGAAAAACACTTTAGCGTATGCTCTTGCAAGATTAGATTGGTTATTATCTTATCTAATCAGGATGTCTCCCACTGGTTTTATCAAATCTTCCTTCAAACCTTAAAGGTAAGATTAGCCGGGATTAATTATACCTTACAAGTTCGCCAATCTTTCAGCAAGGCCAGTGTCGGTACTTGAGGGAGGTTCCCCGTGCTTTCGCACGGACCTAATTAAAGTAAACCTTGTTTTCCCAGAGGCATATCCCCATTAACACCTTTCTAGACACCTACATGATCGGCTAATTATCCTGTGTAAAACTCGCCCAGGAGTAACTCTTACTCGCAGTGGGTATCGGGATCCAACTATCTTATAGGAGGTATGCAATCTCATTGCAAATTTCAACATTTGAAATTCCCGATAATGCTTTTGCCCCTAGCAACTTATGACCTTGGCTAAGGTCAACAAATCATAAGTGCTAGCCAAGTTCAACCCGTCATTTCCCGATTGAATTAAACCCACCCGTACGACCCTTGGCTAAGGTCTACAAAATCGCACGACTACCCTAACTCAATCACATCTCATGTTTTAGCAGATAAACACTAATTAGCTACCGTACACTATACCTTGGCTAAGGTCAACAAACGCAGCACGAATACTAATCAGTGTCTATCTGAAATGACGGAGGACTACGCAGGTTTTTCAGAAAACCATGAGCATAATGAACTTGATATCGTTGCAGAAACAAGTGATTTTGAAAAGGAGTGTTTTTTAGGCTTTTCTAGTTTCGCTAAAGAGGTCACTCCCGGTGAAGGGATCTCGGCTCTTTCCCCATCGAATAAGGTGCAGGGTATATCATATATACCGCTATGCAAAGCAATTACTATATAAGCTGTCAAAAACTAAACCGCGAGTTTGTAGCATCTGCCAGTTTAGCTAAAGAGGTCACTCCCGGTGAAGAGATCTCGGCTCTTTCCTCATCGAATAAGGTGCAGGGTATATCATATATACCGCTATGCAAAGCAAAACTGTAGCTACCCTTTTTATAAAGTTTTGATTCTACAACATATATTAGGTTTCTTTTCTTTTCTTTTATTAATCTCATTAATAAAATCCCAACAGCTTATGCTTCCTAAGCATCACAGAAGAAACGAAAGCAGTAATATTTATATATCAGCATATATATAGTATAAGCATTCGTCTCAGGCAGTAATATGATCTCATCACAGAACATTGCAGCAGAAGAACATATATGAAATATTGGATATACTAGGATGTCCGTGTTTTTAATACGAGCCTGTATAAAACACGGATTCCACGGTCGCGATGAATAGCCAAACCCACATCCCTAGACCCCTACGAGAGCGGCAAGTAACACTGCCAATTCTAGGGTTAGGAGACCCGGTCTCGACTCCTCGAGATGGCCTCCCACTGAACCCTAGAACCCGGTTACTTGTGCTCCCCTCCTTGGGTCTACCGAATACGGAAAAGTAAATAATATATACTGGTGACATCAACCTCATCCCGGAAGTGCCCCAATAAAAGAATATTACATACAAATGAATTTTATATGAATGAAAATAGAAACTCTCATCTCACATAAAACCCCCGGCTATTCAGAATACGACAATCCAATATAACATATCACAGCAACACATAATATCTCATATCATCAACGTAAGCAAGTATGCGTATCCCGATTGTCGTTGATGTATAGCAACGAAGCCGGCGATACACCACATACTACGCTTACGGTCACAAAAAGAAAGTGTAAAACTATAACATTTGGAATCTACAATCTCTTTAGATATCGTAAATCCGAAATATCACATACTTCGCATTTCATGCCTAACTATATGAATTCCACATATTGTATCACATTCCAGATAAATAGACAATATTAAACTTTCCGATCGAATAATCAAATACCCAAAATTTTCTAAATAGCTCAACACTTGAGCGGAGTTCAAATAATCCCAGAAAATGTCACAGTAACAATGGTCCAGCCGTAGAAGGGTCAAGCCAACGCTTCACATGTGGCACGCCGTACTGCCCCAAACCCTAAGGTTTACAGGCAATTCAGACGGTCACATAATCGAGTTAAGGTTTGTGTTCTTCTAGAGGGTCCACCACGTTACTTGCACATTTTTCCGAAAGATTTAAACTCAAGAAAAAATTCAACACTTGAAAGTTTTTCGTGCTGGGAAAAAATGAGTTAATGATATCCGTTCGAACATTTCAACAGTTTCTAAATTATCCAGAAAAAGAACGAAATTAAATTTTCCGATCGAATCAAGGAATTCAAAATAATCCCCAGAACACTCAACACTTGAGTCAGATTAAAAATACCCATAAATATGCACTAACAGATACGGGTATTACTGTACAAAACCATAGCCAAAGTGTTGGATATATGTATGCCCTAGAGGCCATTATATGATAGTGGATGTATTTGTACATGTATATATATTCAGTATGCATTCTTGCTCGACATGATAGTATGCTATCTGGTTCTTCTTTATCTGACATGTTGATTTGATCGTGCTTTTATTCATTCATACATGCTGATAAAGCCCTGAGGATATCGGCTTGACTACTCTGATTATGATGGAGATCATACTAGTGGGACATCTGTAGTCTATAAGCATATCCTGGAAAGTCCCTAGTCGTAGGTATATCGAGACGGGGCATTGATATACCAGAGTAGACTAGCGTATATGATACTAGACCCATACGATGGGCGATGAATGTTCCCGCATTCATCGATGTTTGACATCAAGATCATATACGGGTGCTCAGTGGTGACTGGGTACACTGGACAGACTCACCGAGAACTCCTATATGGAATTATATCTATCGTCGGATAGCAGTTCTCAGGTGACACTAGTACAGGTTAGTCTGTAGACCCGAGATCGTCATAGAGTCTTATGTGTTCTCCCACTGTACTTTGATTGCCACCCTACCACGGCTCTACTGAGTCGTGCAAACAGGTGGCCGTTGGGTACAGTCCAGAGACACACGAAGACAATGAGCGATAGGAGGGGTTTCGTCTCTCCCGGTATTGGGAGTTGATGCTGTGCTGTGCCCGACTGGTTATATCAGTAAGTCCCTGGCCAGGGCTGCTGAGATTTGCTGATAAGTGTTATCAGTGGTTTCTCGATCTGTTATAGACCATTCACAGGCACGACTTATTGAGTTATTGGGGTCGACGTGACCATCCCTAGGCTCAATATGCGGCATATCTGACGAAGAGACCGGACTGTACGGTAGTGTTGCCGGTTGGCTCGACGGGAGCTGTAGCAGGTTCGCTTATTTTCTTCTGATCGCTCAATACCCGGGTGGCCGTTACGTTTAGCTGACCGCTTGCGGCTTGGGGGTGCTTGATGTGATCATCACCCACTGCCGGCGTATTGACGAGTCTTAGAGTCCCACAAAGGAGTTACCTAGTCCAAGCGAAACGTTGTGGTGCGCGTATGCGATATGCGGATGGACCCGATTAAAATGCGCGTATGGGATACCGTATATTAATTGGGCGGCTTGCTAATGGTCGGGTCGTATGTGATATGACCGGATTAGTAAATCAAGTGTTGATTTATCATTAGCTTCTCACTACAAATCCTATCTTGTTTATTTTGGATGTATGCATGCATGTATGCATTCATTTTTATTCATGCACATTTGGATGTGCATGCACACATGCATACATACATTATTTTATCATGGTTGCTTATACATTGAGAATGGTGGCAATATAAGAATCACACCATGGTTATTTTTATGGATTATTATTGCTTTTGAATTAAAACAAAAAGGAAATAAAAATGGGTTAAATCATAAAAGATTTCTACACTCTTCTTAACCTTGCCATGCTCACCTACCTTTTAACCCATGGTTTATTTTCTTTTTGTGCTTTTAACTTCAATTCAATAATATCTTTAGAATTAACCATGGTTGGATATGAGAGATGAAAAATATATATATGCTTATTTTTCATTTCTTTTTCAATGGTTCATTATTCTCTTATTCACAAAAGGCCACCATCTTCATCAACCTTGATCCTTTGCTTTCTAGTTCTTTCAAGAGAGAAAAATACTCATAAAAATAGGATTTTGAAGTGAGAACCTTAGCCACAACATCATTCTACACAAGTTTAGCCAACTTGTTTAGAGTGTTCACTTTGTTTTTCCAAAGCTGCGAGCTTGGACGGGAAACTCCGGGTGGATCGTCGTGGACGTGAGAAGACTACAAGTGGACCTTCTTCCAACACCCAAGAGACTAAGGAGTCAAGCAAAAGGGGAGCTACAAAGGTTGTAGCCTCGAAACCCTAATTTGATTAGCTTTATGTTTCGTAACCCTAATTTTCTAGGTTCGATTCCTTTGCATGTTTGTTTAGCACCATCAAAATCCATACTTTGAGACATGTGATGCTTCAGAACTCATTATAGGGTGCTAGGCTAACCTAACAATGGTATCAGAGCTACTTGGCATTGGATGTCGACCTATGGGGGGTTCTCACTGTGTGACAGTGTGGCGAAGCATAGGCTCTTACCCCCAGGGTGTCCCAAGACCGGAAGGTGTTCCGGCGGGTTGTAGTCCTCGCGAGGGGGCATGCGTAAAAAGTAGCGGCTGAGGGACCCGTTGGTGCCACGGCGACCCCATTGGATAGGGTGGCTGCCTGACCTAACAATGGTATCAGAGCCGACCTAGAACATTAGGCGTTGCTTTAGCGAAGTAAAAACTCCGATCGAACCAAAATACGAAATTACGGGACACTCTCTGGAAATTTTTTAAAAAAATGACTTTTTTCAGAATTAAAAATACTCAAAAAATAAAGCAGGTAAATATAAGACAAACTGAAAAATTCGAGCCAATGAACAGTACTTATGGGCGCGGAACCGCGGCCCAAGTAGGCTTAGGCCGCGGATCCGCGGCCATACAAGGGGATCTTTCACTCATTTTGGTACAGTGTTTTTCCTTACCTGCTTTTGTATATTTTGAGTATGTTTAATCTGAATCTACTGTTGAATTTTCTGGAGATGGTTTTTTGACGCGTAGATTCAATCGGAATTTTCATTTCGTTGTTTATCCGGGTAAATTAGAAAGTATTAAAGTGTTTGAACGAGTGTCATTTGCTCACTATTCACGGGGTTTAAATACTTTGGAGATACGTGCAAGTCTTTTTGTGGTGGACCCTCTAGAAGACAACAAACCTTAACTCGATTATGTGACCGTCTTGAAGTGCCCTTTGAACCTTAGGGTTTGGGGCAGTACGGCGTGCCACATGTGAGGCGTTGGCTTGACCCTTCTACGGCTGGACCGCTACTACTGTGTCACACTCCGGATTTTTGAACCCTGCTCAAGTGTTGAGCTTTAGTGAATCTTGGGTACTTGATCGTTCTTTCGAAAACTTTAATAATGTCTGTTTATCTGGAATGTGATACAATATGTGGAATTCATATAGTTTAGGCATGAAATACGAAATATGTGATATTTCGCATTTATGATGTCTAAAGAGAATGTGGATTCCAAATATTGTAGTTTTACACTTTCTTTTCTGTGACCGTAAGTGTAGTATGTACGATATCGCTGGTTTCGTTGCTATACATCAACGACAATTGGGGTATGCATACTTACCTACGTTGATGATATGAGATATTATGTGTTGCTGAGATATGATGTGCAGGATTGTCGCGATTGAATAGCCGGGTTTTTTTTATGTGAGATGAGAGTTTTATATTTTCATTCATGTAAATTCATATGTAATGTAATATTCTTTTATTTGGGGCACTTCCGGGTTGAGGTTGTGTCACCGGTGTTGTATATTATTTACTTTTCCGCATTAGGATGGACCTAAGGAGGGGAGCACAGGTGACCGGGTTCTGGGGTTCAGTGGGAGGCCATCTCGAGGAGTCGAGACCGGGTCTCCTAAACTCCAGAATTGGTAGGGTCACTTGCCGCTCTCGTAGGGGTCCAGGGTGTGGGCTTGGCTATTCATCGCGACTGTGGAATCCGTATTTTCTATTCTGGCTAAATACTAAATACGGACGTCCTAGTATATCCCACGTTATATCTATATTTCTGCTGCCTGTGTTCTGTGATATCTGAGACGAATGACATATTATATATATGATATATAGTAGACGTTGCTTATGTTTTACACCCGTGCTAGTCCCGTCCCGGTATGCCATTAGTTAAGTAACCTAACGGTGCATATCGGAACATTGCGGCGAATGCGGATGGCATAAGCGTACGTGTTATTTTCGTTTCTTTTCTGTGATTGGCTTAAGGACTTAAATGATGGGATTACATTAATGTGATTAATGTAAAGAAAATAAACCTAAAAAGATGTTGTAGAATCGGATTTAAAAACCACTCGGCTATTTTTGAAAAAGCTATACTTCAAAACTGCGGAGATTAAGCCACTCCTTTTAAAAACCATTTGATTCTACAACGATATCAAGCTCAAAGCGTTAAAGATTTTCTTAAAAATCATCCGCAACCCTCCGTCATTTTAGGAAATAGAGTACTTAGTATTCGTGCTACGTTTGTTGACCTTAGCCAAGGCGTAGTGTACGGTAGCTAAGTGATGTCTTCCTACAAATGCATATGATGCAGATTAATTAGGACAGGCATATGACTTTGTTGACCTTAGCCAAGGGTCATGTGAACGGGTCTAATTAATCAAGAAATGATGGGTTGAGCTTGACTAGTACTCGTGATTTGTTGACCTTAGCCAAGGTCACGAGTATTAGGGGTAAAAACCACATCGGGAATTTCAATAGTTGAAATTTGCAATGAGATTGCATACCTTCCATGTGATGGTTGGATCCCGATCCCACTGTGGGCAATAGTTGCTCCTAGGAGAGTTTTACAGTTTACAATTAGCTAACTCATTAGGTGTCTAGAAAGGTGTTAACGGGGCTCCGTCTCTGGGAAAACGAGGTTTACTTTAATTAGGTCCGTGCGAAAGCACGGGGAACCTCCCTCAAGTACCGACACTGGCCTGGCTGAACGGTTAGCGAAGTTGTAGACTTTAATTAATCCTGGCTAGTTTTTCTTTTTAAGGTTTGAAAGAAAAACTCGATAAAAGCAGTGGGAAACATCGATTAGACAAGATAATAACCAATCTGATCTATGCAAGAGCTTTCGCTGAGTGTATTCTTTTCTCTCTCTTAATGGCAGATACCCATGACTGGACTCAAGCTTTTACTAGATAAAAACAAACTGAATGGGACCAACTATAAAGACTGGCTGAGGAATCTAAAAATCGCCTTGACTTATGATAAAGTATCATATGTCCTCACGGCTTCAGCCCCGCCCGTCCCAGGTCCAAAATCCTCAGTTGCGGACATTGATGTCCGCAAGACATGGGACGCTGACTGTGCCACGGCAAAATGCCTCGCGCTTGCATCGATGGATAACACACATCAAAAGCAGCACGAGGATATGGACATTCACGGTATATTGCTCCATACAAAGGAGTTGTATGGAGAGCAATCCCGCGTATTACGATACGAAGCATCAAAGAAATTGTTTCAGATGCGAATGGCCCCTGGCACACCAGTAGGAGACCATGTTCTGAAGATGATAGCTCTTATAGAAGAGCTTGAGGACCTTGGATGGACAATGGACAATGAACAATATATAGATATTATTCTGCAGTCCCTTCCCTCCACCTTTGCTCAATTCATAGTGAACTTCAACATGCATGGCATGGAGAAGGAACTCCCTGAACTCCTTAACATGTTAAGGAGTGCAGAGAGCACTATGAAGTCAGCAAGAACTCCCGTTATGACTGTTGGACAATCTTCTTCTTCTCGCCCGAAAGTTAAGGCCAAGGGAAAGAAAAAGAAGAAGCCCACCAATCCTAAAGGTGGAGTCAAAAAGGTGAAGGGAAAGGAAAAGTCCAAGGCTGGAGACTCGGGGAAGGGCGAATGTTTTCACTGCCACAAGACAGGACATTGGAAGCGCAACTGCACGGAGTACTTAAGTCTCAAGAAGAAGCATGGGGATGCTTCTGCTTCAGGTGTGTTTGTGACAGAAAACTGTTTTTCAATAAACTTTGCTTCCTGGGTATTAGATACCGGTTCAGGTTCTCACATTTGCAATTCTATGCAGGGGCTGAGAAATAGCAAGGTTTTGAAGACAGGTGAACATACTCTCCGCGTTGGAAATGGTTCCAATGTACATACAGTCGCAGTGGGAGAGTATCACTTGGGGTTGCCATCTGGATGTATTTTGGTTTTGAATCCATGTTAATTTGTACCAAGTATGCTATGTAATATAATATCCGTTTCTTTGTTGGACAATGAAGGATATAATTTTGTATTGCAGAACAATGTTATGAACATTCACCAGAATCAAATGTTGGTTGGGTATGGTACGCTTAATAACGGAATATATGTCCTAAATCAACACACAGTTTTCAGTATACAACACACTAATAAAAGAAAACTTTCAGAATTTATGAAGCTTTTCTTTGGCACTGTAGACTTGGTCATATTAACGAAACAAGACTAAACAAGTTACACAAAGATGGATATTTAAACTCTTTTGAATATAAATCTTATGCGACTTGCCAGTCTTGTATCAAGGGTAAAATGACCAAAACTCCGTTTACCGGACACGGAGAAAGAGCTACTCAGCTCCTAGGCCTCATACATAGTGATGTATGTGGGCCAATGTCTACACAGGCTAGAGGCGGGTTTTCATACTTCATTACATTCACTGACGATTTCTCAAGATTCGGTCATGTATTTTTATTAAAGCACAAGTCCGAAGCTTTCGAGAAATTCATTGAATATAAACAAGAAGTAGAAAAAAAACCGGCTTGAGTATCAAGATGCTTCGATCAGATCGAGATGGTGAGTATCTCAGTACAGAATTTGCAAACTTCCTAAAAGAGAATGGGATTCTCTCTCAGCTCACTCCCCCTTACACACCACAGCACAACGGTGTGTCAGAACCACGGAATAGGACCCTATTAGATATGGTCCGGTCCATGATGAGTGACGCTGAGTTACCCGTCTCGGTTTGGGGGCATGCATTGGAGACTGCAGCATTTCTGCTAAACAGGGTTCCAACCAAAACCGTATCTACCACGCCATATGAGATATGGCATGGGAAGAGACCATCTCTTAAGAGAATTAAGATTTGGGGTTGCCCGGCCTATGTTAAAAAGCAGAATCCGGACAAGCTCGAGACACGGTCAGTCATGTGTAACTTTGTGGGATATCCAAAGAATTCTTATGGATATCTATTCTACCATAAAGAGGAACAAAAAGTATTTGTTTCTCAACATGCCACATTCTTGGAAAAAGAGTTTTTCGCAGATAAAGATGATGGCAAGGTGGTGGATCTAGAAGAGGTTCTAGAGACACAAACTTCAAATGACAATTTGGTTGAACCGGCTGTTGCAACAGAAACTGAAGAACCTCGGCCACTCCGTAGGTCTGGTAGGACTTCTCACCCACCGGAGAGGTACTACGGTTTCCTTATTGATGGTGACAGAGAAGATTGTATCATAGATGATGATGATCCTACCAGTTTTCAGCAAGCTATCACGAGTAGAGACTCTGTGAAGTGGCTGGATGCCATGAGATCCGAAATGGAGTCTATGTACACCAACAAAGTATGGACTTTGGACGTTGTACCCCCTGGGGTAAAACCTGTGGGGTGCAAATGGATCTTTAAAAGAAAGATTGGTGTAGATGGGCAGGTAGAGACCTATAAGGCAAGACTTGTGGCCAAAGGCTTTCGTCAAAGACCAGGTTTGGACTATGATGAAACTTTTTCGCCCGTAGCCATGCTTAAATCCATTCGGATCCTACCTGCTATTGCTGCTTACTACGACTATGAAATCTGGCAGATGGACATTAAAACAGCATTTCTAAATGGAGATTTAGAAGAATGCGTTTATATGGATCAGCCAGAAGGCTTCATTGGCAGTGGGAGCAGCGGGAAAGCATGTAGATTGCTTAAATCCATATATGGGTTAAAGCAGGCATCTCGGAGTTGGAACATCCGTTTCGATGATGTTATCAAAGAGTTTGATTTCATTAAAAATCCAGATGAACCTTGTGTTTATAAGAAGGCTGTAGGAAGAGCTATAACATTCCTCGTATTGTACGTGGATGACATTCTTCTGATAGGAAATGATATTCCTATGCTACAGTCGGTCAAATCTTTCTTATCACTAAGGTTCTCCATGAAGGACCTGGGTGATGCCACATACATCCTGGGCATAAGGATCTATAGGGATAGATCCAAAAAGTTATTGGGATTGTCCCAAACCAGGTACATTGACACCATCCTAAAAAGGTTTAGTATGGAAGACTCCAAGCGGGGTGCCTTACCCGCTTGCCATGGGGTCACTCTCTCCAAGGACTCTTGCCCAAAGACCGATGAAGAGAGAGCTCGCATGAGCGTTATACCCTATGCTTCGGCAGTAGGATCTATAATGTATGCGATGTTATGTACACGTCCAGATGTAGCTTATGCACTTAGTGTTGTAAGCAGGTATTAATCCAACCCAGGGGAGAACCACTGGATAGCTGTGAAGAACATTCTTAAGTACTTATGAAGGACTAAAGAATTGTTCTTGGTATATGGTAATGGAGATCTCCAAATGGAGGCCTTTACTGATTCGAGCTTCCAGAGCGATAAGGACGACAACAAATCTATCTCTGGGTTTGTATTTACCCTCAATGGAGGGGCGGTGAGTTGGAAGAGTTCCAAACAAGATACCGTTGCAGACTCTATGATGGAAACTGAGTACATTGCTGCAAATGATGCTGCCAAGGAAGCCGTCTGGATGAAGAAGTTCGTCTCGGAGCTAGGAGTAGTTCCAACCATTATTGATCCAATACCTTTGTATTGTGATAATAATGGGGCTATGGCGTTAGCCAAGGAGCCCAGATCCCATCAGCGGTCCAGACACATCCTGAGGCGTTTTCATTTGATCCGTGAGATTGTAGATCGCCGCGAGATCGAGATTAGGAGAGTAGACACAAAGAATAACGCCGCGGATCCATTCACCAAGGCCCTCCCTCAGCCGCAGCATGAGCGAATTTTTGAGATGTTGGGTATGAGATACGCCAAAAACTGGCCTTAGTGCAAGTGGGAGATTGTTGGATATATGTATGCCCTAGAGGCCATTATATGATAGTGGATATATTTGTACATGTATATATATTCAGTATGCATTCTTGCTCGACATGATAGTATGCTATCTGGTTCTTCTTTATCTGACATGTTGATTTGATCGTGCTTTTATTCATTCATACATGCTGATAAAGCCCTGAGGATATCGGCTTGACTAATCTGATTATGATGGAGATCATACTAGTGGGACATCTGTAGTCTATAAGCATATCCTGGAAAGTCCCTAGTCGTAGGTATATCGAGACGGGGCATTGATATACCAGAGTAGACTAGCGTATATGATACTAGACCCGTACGATGGGCGATGAATGTTCCCGCATTCATCGATGTTTGACATCAAGATCATATACGGGTGCTCAGTGGTGACTGGATACACTGGACGGACTCACTGAGAACTCCTATATGGAATTATATCTATCGTCGGATAGCAGTTCTCAGGTGACACTGGTACAGGTTAGTCTCTAGACCCGAGATCGTCATAGAGTCTTGTGTGTTCTCCCACTGTACTTTGATTGTCACCCTACCACGGCTCTACTGAGTCGTGCAAACAGGTGGCCGTTGGGTACAGTCCCGAGACACACGAAGACAATGAGCGATAGGAGGGGTTTCGTCTCTCCCGGTATTGGGAGTTGATGCTGTGCTGTGCCCGACTGGTTATATCAGTAAGTCCCTGGCCAGGGCTGCTGAGATTTGCTGATAAGTGTTATCAGTAGTTTCTCGATCTGTTATAGACCATTCACAGGCACGACTTATTGAGTTATTGGGGTCGACGTGACCATCCTTAGGCTCAATATGCGGCATATCTGACGAAGAGACCGGACTGTATGGTAGTGTTGCCGGTTGGCTCGACGGGAGTTGTAGCAGGTTCGCTTATTTTCTTCTGATCGCTCAATACCCGGGTGGCCGTTACGTTTAGCTGACCGCTTGCGGCTTGAGGGTGCTTGATGTGATCATCACCCACTGCTGGCGTATTGACGAGTCTAGAGTCCCACAAAGGAGTTACCTAGTCCAGGCGAAACGTTGTGGTGCGCGTATGCGATATGCGCTTGGACCCGATTAAAATGCGTGTATGGGATACCGTATATTAATTGGGCAGCTTGCTAATGGTCGGGTCGTATGTGATATGACCGGATTAGTAAATCAAGTGTTGATTTATCATTAGCTTCTCACTACAAATCCTATCTTGTTTATTTTGGATGTATGCATGCATGTATGCATTCATTTTTGTTCATGCACATTTGGATGTGCATGCACACATGCATACATACATCATTTTATCATGGTTGCTTATACATTGAGAATGGTGGCAATATAAGAATCACACAATGGTTATTTTTATGGATTATTATTGCTTTTGAATTAAAACAAAAAGGAAATAAAAATGGGTTAAATCATAAAAGGTTTCTACACTCTTCTTAACCTTACCATGCTCACCTACCTTTTAACCCATGGTTTATTTTCTTTTTGTGCTTTTAACTTCAATTCAATAATATCTTTAGAATTAACCATGGTTGGATATGAGAGATGAAAAATATATATATGCTTATTTTTCATTTCTTTTTCAATGGTTCATTATTCTCTTCTTCACAAAAGGCCATCATCTTCATCAACCTTGATCCTTTGCTTTCTAGTTCTTTCAAGAGAGCAAAATACTCATAAAAATAGGATTTTGAAGTGAGAACCTTAGCCACAACATCATTCTACACAAGTTTAGCCAACTTGTTTAGAGTGTTCACTTTGTTTTTCCAAAGTTGCGAGCTTGGACGGGAAACTCCGGGTGGATCGTCGTGGACGTGAGAAGACTACAAGAGGACCTTCTTCCAACTCCCAAGAGACTAAGGAGTCAAGCAAAAGGGGAGCTACAAAGGTTGTAGCCTCGAAACCCTAATTTGATTAGCTTTATGTTTCGTAACCCTAATTTTCTAGGTTCGATTCCTTTGCATGTTTGTTTAGCACCATCGAAATCCATAATTTGAGACATGTGATGCTTCAGAACTCATTATAGGGTGCTAGGCTAACCTAACACAAAGCTCACTGTACGGCCGCGGATCCGCGGGACAAGCAGGGTATTGCCGCGGTTCCGCGTCGGTCCGTACGAGTTACTTTGTCGTTTTTCACAGTAATACATACAATTCCCTGCTGAATTTTTTAGGTATTTTTAATACAGAAAAAATCACGATTTAAAAAAATTTCCAGAGAGGGGGTCTTTTTCGATGTATCGGGGTTCGATTGGAGTTTTAACTTCGTAAACACGTCGCCTAATGCTCTAGCTTGGCTCTGATACCACTGTAGGGTTCCTAGGCACTCTTACAAGGGTCAAGAAGGCATCAACCATACCCGAATAAAATTTTAGACGTGCCGAAGAACCCAAAGCCGGGATCTTTACTAGATTATTAGGGTTTAACATGCAAGTAAACATCTTTACAACTAAAAGTGAGGGATTACAACCTTTGTAGTCCGCTCCTTCGCTTCATAAGCTCCGAGTAGAAGTCTCTTTGCCATGATCCACGATCTCTCGGACTCAAGAGAGGCTCCACAACTCGAACGATCCATGCTAGCTTATAGTCCTCTTTTTCTCCGATGATCTACCTTGAAGTTTCTATAACTCAAGATCTCTCTCTAATGAGGTGAACACCCTAATCTAATTGGCTAGATTAGATGAGGATGATGGAGTAGGAATATTGCCCTCTTTTGTTTTCAAATTCTCACTTTTATTCACTACGAAATGAAAACATAGCAAGCTTTCTCAAAGCTCAAGGGAGAAGAAGAAAAAGAATGAATGGATAATTCCTTTTGTGATGAATAATGAATTATTGTAGTGGTTACAAATCTAACCATGAGTTAAGGATGATAGAGTTAACTCATGTAGAGAATTAACTAGAGGTTGAGGTTTGGATTGGGTTAAATAATATCTTCACAAAATATCAAGCTTAAGGATAAAGTCAAAGCTTCATGAAGCTTCATGGAAGATTCATGCAAAAGTTAACCCTAATCCAAATCCCAACCAAGTTTAAACCCTAAACCATTGTTAAATTTGTAATCCTAACATGTTACAATATTATATATCACATATACAATATATTTTGTAACACAAGAAAATAATACAATTAACATATATTGCATATATATCAATGTATTATCCCATGAGAAAATGAATCAATAAAGCGAGCTTATATTAGTTAACATAATGCAATATATCACATATATTATTATATATTAAATTATCGAATCAACACTTGATCCGATAACCCGGCTATATTATATATAACCGACTAATATAACATGTACCTTTTCATCGAATCAACACTTGATCCGATAACCCGGTTATATCACATATACCCGGCCGATATCTCATATCGCGAGAATAGAATACGGTATCTCATATCGTATTATTATCGGTCCCGCACATATCACATATGTGCTCCTACTCCGTTTTGCCTGAGCCAGTAAACCTCTGTGTAGGACTCTAAAGAATCGTCAATACGCCGGCAGTAGGTGATGATCTTATCAAACACCCACAAACTGCAAGTGGTCAGCTAAACATAACAACCACCCAGGTATTGAGCGATCAGAAGATCAACAAGCAAGCCTGTACATTCTCCTATGAATCCAATCAGTAACACTTCCGTACAGTCCGGTCTCTTCGTCTGATATGTTGCATATCTAGTTTAGGGGTGGTATACGTCAGAACCCAGTAACCGATAAGTCATGCCGATATAAGTCTCATAACGGGTCGAGAAACTACTGATAACTCTTACCAGCAACACTCCATATCAGCCCTGGCCAGGGACTTCCAGTTATAGCCAATCGAATACAGCACAACATCAACTCCCTGTACCGGGAGAGACGAAACCCCTCCTATCGTTCATTGCCTCCATGTGATTCGGGACTGTACCCAAAATCCACCGTTTTGCATGCCCTCTTAGACGTGGTAAGGTGGAAATCAAAGCACAGTGGGAATCACACAAGACTCTATGACGATCTCGGGTCTACAGACTACCCTGTACCATTGTCACCGGAGAACTGCCATCTGACATGTGGTATATCACCATCTGGGAGTTCTCGGCGAGTCCGTTCAGTGTACCCAGTCTCCATTGAGCACCCGTACACCATCTTTTATGTCAAACACCGATGGATATGGGATCATCCATCGCCCATCATATGGGTCAAGATGCGTATACGCTAGTCTACTCTGGTGTATCGATGCCCTGTCTCGACACACCCTCGACTAGGAACAGTTATATGATGTACTCTTTGACTACCCTGGCCCCACTAGTATGATCTCATCACAGTCCCAGTAGTCGAGTACATATCCTAAGGGCTTTATCAACATGTGAGAGCAAGACAGTAAACTAATACAAGTCAACATGTTAAGACAAAGTGAAACCCAATAGCATACTATCATGACGAGCAAGAAAGTCCTCTCTATATATATCCAAGCATCCATTAAAATATACATCATATGTACAACAATGGCCTCTAGGGTATATACATAACTAACATATATATATATATATATATATCAAATTATTAAATCAACACTTGATTCAATAATCTGGTTATATCATATATAACCGACTAATATCATATATATATATATATAAAACATTAAATCAACACTTGATTCAATTATCCGGTTATATCACATATAACCGGCTAATATTCAATATTAGATATTAAATCAACACTTAATTCAATAATACGGTCATATCATATAACCGTCCAATATCAAATATATTAACATATATATATATATATTAATCAAATCATTGAATCAACACTTGATTCAATAATCCGGTTGTATTACATATAACCTGATTGATATCAAATATCACTAAATTAGAATATGGTATCATATACTCGTATTTAATCAAGCTCCCGCACATATCTCCATACGTGCCCTATTTCGTTTCGCTTGAGCTAGGAAACCTCTATATAGGACTCTAAAGACTCGTCAATACGCCAGCAGTAGGTAATGATCATATCAGATACCCATAAGCCGTCAGCGGTACTAGCTGGACGTAATGGCTACCCAGGTATTGAACAATTAGAAGATCAACAAGCAAACTTATCCAAACTCCCGTAGAGCCTATAAGAAACACTTACCGTATAGTCCGATCTCTTCGTCTGATATGTCGCATATCGAGTCTGGGGGTGAATCGTCAGACCCCACTAACTCGATAAGTCATGCCGATGTGTGGTCTATAACCTTTCGAGAGAGTACTGATAACACTTACCAGTAAATCACATCAGCCCTGGCCTGGGACTTGCTGTTATAGCCAATCGAGCATAGCGCAACATCAACTCCCAATACTGGGAGAGATGAAACCCCTTCTATCTCTCACTGCCTCCATGTGACTCGGGACTGTACCCAAAATCCACCTGTTTGCACGACTCCTTTGAGCCGTGGTAGGGAGGGAATCAAAGAACAGCGGGAACCACAAAAGACACTATGACTATCTCGGGTCTAACAACTAACCTGTATAAGTGTCACCACAGAACTGCTATCTGACGATAGGTAATGTACCATCTAGGAGTTCTCGGCGAGTCCTGTTCGGTGTACCCATTCTCTAATGAGCACATGTGTACAATCTTTGATGTCAAATACCAATGGTTATGGGATCAACCATCTCCCCATATAGGGTCAAGAAACGTACACACTTGTCTACTCTGGAATATCGATGCCTTGTCTCGATACTCCCTCGACTAGGAACTGTTAAAGGATGTGCTTGCGGACTACACAAGCCCCACTAGTATGATCTACATCATAGTCCTGGCAGTTAAGCCAACATCCTAAGGGCTTTATCAACATGTATCAATGAGATAGTAAACTAAAACAAGTGTACATGTTAAGATAAAGAGCAACTAGATAACATACTATCATATCGAGTAAGAAAGTCCTTTATATATTGTTGGGTTATCTAAGCTCCCCGACCATCATCCATGGCCGTTTGCGGAACAAAAATTTTCACGGGGTTTAAAACTGGTGCTATATGAAACCCATAAATCGGATCTACCATAAACCCTAAACTAGCTAACTAAGAGGAGCTATCTACTATGATGAAGAAGTCTCACCAAACGAACCAAGTCCTTCGGTCTTCTTTCCTGATCGTTCGCTCTGAGTGGCCACCATGATCGTGCTTGCTCCCTCGGTACTCCGGGATCGAGCTTGCTCTTCGGTCCTCCTTTGTCGTAGATGATCCACCCGAGGGATATGATCCATGGCTCTAGCTATTAACTAAGTAACAAAAAGGAGCAACTAGAGAACTTAAGATGCTAATCCAAGATCTCTAGGATGTAGTGTGAAGATCTATGTATTCTACTATCTCTATCTTGCTTTCTCTTTTGTTTCTCAACACATGAGAGTATAGAGAGGAGGAAGATGATGAGGGTGGAGGAACTAAAGAGGAGGGAAGAGGGCGAAGCAAAGTGTGAGAGCTCAATGTGGCTCGGGACTGTACCCAACTAAAACTTATTTGCATGACTCTTTTGAGCCATAGTAGGGTAGTAATCAAAGTACAGTGGGAACTCACACAAGACAAATGACGACTTCAGGACGAAGGACTAACTTGTACTCATGCCACTTGAGAACTTCCATCTGACGATAGGTATAATACCATCTAGAAGTTCTCGGCGAGTCTGTCCAGTGTACTCATCTCCAGTGAGAACCTGTATACTATCTTAGGTGACATAACACTAATGGCTTGTGAGACCGGCCACTGCCCCTCGTCGGTGTCTCGAAATGTATACACTAGTCTACTCCGGAATATCAATGCCCAGTCTCGATACTCCCATGACTAGGGACATTTAAGGATGTGCTTATAGGCTACCCAGCTCTCACGTATATGATCGCCATCATAATGCTGGTAGTCAAGCAAGAATCCTACGGGCTTCATCATTATCTATTAGCGACATGCAATAACAAGTAAAACATGTACACATCAATGATAAAGATAAACCAGATAGCATACTGTCATTTCGAGTAAGATTGTTCTACCTGTATAGGCCCTCCCTCAATTATCATAATCGCGTGCCTGCAATTATAATAATTGCCTTGAAGGCACTATATCGAACAATCTCCCATTTGCACTTAAGGCTAATTATTACGGCATCGCATACCCACACCCCGTGTGCTATTGAATACCCAACTTCTCTACTAATCAGTTTCTCAAATCTTGTTTGAGGAACATTCGTGTTCGAGAAATAGCCTCAATGAGTGGATCCGCTATAATGTTTCAACTTCATCTCTCTTTATCTCAACCTTTCAGAGATCAACAGTCTCCCAAACTGAGCGATACCCTGTCACAAGAATTTGTTTGGATAACTGATGGGACCAAGTTCATCTATCCAACAAACTTCTTGGGCTATATCCTCTGTTGAGTTATAACCGGCATCCTGCACCTTGATTACCTCAGTATCCTTATTGGAACACTATCCAATACACTGATTCTCAAAAGAGGCTAAACTCAAAACTTGACAGCATCTCTGTCATCCATGTCACCTGGGAAGCCTAAACTGATTACCGCTTTCCAGAGGAAGCTGTCGTTATCTTATACCAAGAACATCCTCTTATGTTCTTTACTGCTTCCCTTTGTTTCTCAAGGATTGGATTAATATATTCTTATTGCAATTAGTGCAAAAGTAATATCTGGCATTGTACAAGACTTTGCATGATCGACTTAATTGCCTAAGCAAATGATGTTTCATTCATGCCAGTGCCTCTCCTCATCAGTCCAGAAGACATCATTTTAGAAAGGGTGACTCCATCACCTGCGGGTACACTACCTCGCCAGGAGTCGTCCATTCTAAAATACTTTTATAATGTTGTCCAAGTACCTGATCGGGGAACATCCCAAATCTAGATCTAAAACCATAGATCTAGTCACCAGAACTCCTGATATACTATCCATATCCAACATGGAGAAAAGACTGTGTGACAACCAAAATCTGAACGATTGTAGTATAGGAACATCACTTCCTATTTGGAGTATGTCATCTAAATTCCAGGACAATACTCTCTGCATCCTTCTTTCTAGATTCATCTTTTGTTTTGACGAAGTCAATCACCTTGACTGTCACATCAATAACAGACTCTCCGCTATCCTTGCTTTAGTCTACAAATAGACATAAGCATCTTGCACACCTTCCGCTGCTCCCACTGACTATGATAACCCTCTGGCAGAGTCATATACACGTACACTTCAAAATTCCCATTTGGAAAGACGTTATAGTTACCCACCTGCCAGATATCATAGCCATAAACTGCATCAGCTCCAAAACATATCCATATGGACTTCAGCACAGACATTAAAGTAAAAGTCACATCACAATCCACAACGGGTATTTGATGAAAACTCTTTACAACAAGTCCAACCTTATTAGGTTAGGACATTTCCACTTGCAAATATCTCGAAAGATCTACTTGCTCCTAATGGGTTTTACCCCTTCAGGAGCATCCAGCAAAGTCTGAAATCCATGATTTGCTGAAGTGCGTGGAGTCTATCTTAGGTATGAAATACCTGGTCACCTAGAAGTTACCACTTCCTATGACCCGCTGATAACATGTAGGGGGAATAGCAGTTTCAAGTCATATCCATACGGACTTCAGCATAGATACTGAAGTAAAAGTCACATCACAATCCACAACGGGTATTTGGTGAAAACTCTTTACAACAAGTCTAGCCTTATTAGGTTAGCACCTTTCCACCTGCACAGATCTCGAAAGATCTACCTGCTCCTAATAGGTTTTACCCTGTTCAGGAGCACCCAACAAAATCCAAAATCCATAATTTACTGAAGTGCGTGGAGTCCATCTTGGATATGAAGCATCTGGTCACCTGGATGTTTCCACTTCCTATGACCTACTGATAACTAGTAGGACCATCATCTCCATGATGCTGACCTCCCTGTCACCGTCAATGAGAAAACCGAAACATCTCTCGGGTGTCTGAGGTCACCTACTAAAATCTGCGGAGTGGCTAATGGTTTGTCAAGTCCAATTGAATCCTTAGGTTCTCCTACATTTTCGGTAACCGTTTGTGGTCCTGGAATTACTTCCAATTATACCATACTCCCACTAATTTCTTTTGCAAAACGATTCTTTTAAAAAAATGGCGAGTCAAGAACAATATAACTATTGATCTTGAAAATGGTAGAAACAATATCCTAGCGAATGCTTGGGATAATCCATAAACAGTCATTACCGAAGCGTGCCTAGAGTTTTTCCGGATTCTTCTTTTAAACAGATAACTCCATATCTTAACAACCTGAAGATATGTAACCATTCTATGTCCACATAGAATCAAGACACTAATTTAGATGGAACCAGATTCAAAAGTCATGCAACTGTTTCCAGTGCATAGTACCTAATGGAAAAGGGCCAATACAGCATTACTTATCATGGAGCACGTTCATGGATGAATAACCAGTAAGAGAATCAAGTTCTCGATATTACTATGCAGGAATACTTAGCATAGGTATCTACATCTTCGATCACCTCGAAGAATCCCGATACTTACAACGTATGGTTCTCTACTTTTTTCTTATACCTACAAACTTCTCAAAATCTCTGACCTTGCATTACTACGAATACGTGTCTAAAACCAGAGAACTCATAGGCAATCCTGAATGAAGTAAGAGTACCAACCCCTTTGTCCCGAAGGACACTGGACAGCATATATTTTCATGTATAAGCCCCGAGAGTATACCAACCCAAATTCTGTGTTTTGTAAATTGAAAATTGTATCTTGGTTAAGAATGTCTTACACCGTTATTCGATACACCTTACCTTATCCTCAACTGATAAAGGTAAATGTTTACAACACAATTTTCAAAATATATATCTCACATTATAAAAATAAAGGTATAGATATTTCATTTTAAAATTTGGTGTATAACAACGGTTATTTGATACCAAATATTTGTCGTCAGGAAAGAACCAGGCGATTTAATCTAATATCACTAAGTACAACGAATTCCGATATTTGAGGATCAAATTGCCCATTTCCCAATATTCTGTTCCTACTCATCATCACAGATATGGGACCCAAATCTTGTAAATACATACTATGGAGTCAGAATTAATTGGGAAAACAGTTCTCTATTACATATACACAGAAAAATTGAAACATGAAAATATTTCATAGGAGATGGTCAGGTATTCCTAGTAATGCCTTTTCCATTATCCAAATTCATGACAGTAGTCGCAATTTCCTTTGCCCTCACTTCAATCCCTTTATATGTCTTTACATTTTAACTTCTGCACACCGTCCCTGCGCTAACTGGTTTTCTTCCTTCCCTACCTTTCGGCACTAGCCTGAGATTTGGAAGAAAACTATCCAATAAGCGTAACAGACGTACTCTCCTAATCAAGGAGCTCTCACAACCTGAGAGAAGGTAAAGGGAAGAGACAACCGAATAATCCTATTCAATTTCTTCAGAACCTGTGGCCATCCTCGACTGATGTAACTTCATCGAGTTCTTATGTAACTATACGATAGCCATTCCAAGCAATATGGATCATTGTAGTGATATGACGTGTTCTGAAAAAATGCAAAGAGTAGAGTAGGAGTGGTAGGGATATATGCGACTTTGTCGCGAATCAAGACAAGCCAAAGCCAAGGGTTTAAAAAGGTTCGGTCAAATTGGCTCATGAGTTTGTAAGGTAAGTCATGGGTCGCTGTACCAGAGTGAGAGAAAAGAAACACTCAGCATGCACTCTTTCAAGATTAGATTGGTTATCACTTTATCTGATCAGGATGGCTCCCACTGTATCCTCGAATCCTTCTTCAAACCCTAAAAGGAGAACTAATCGAGATCATTTTCACTTTACAAGTTGAAGAAATCTCCTGAGGAGTAATACATACTCATCAGTAGGAATCGGGACTCAAATATCATCATGTGATAACCTGACGGAATTCACTCAAGTCACCACACTCCAGAAGGTATGCGCATGCCTGCAAGTTTCCCGTATGTTTGAAACTCCCGATATGTTTTTTGTCCCAAGCGTCTTATGACCTTGACGAAGGCCACCAAATCATAAGTCGCAAGTCAAGTTCTACCCGTCATTGTCCTAATTAATCTAAACCCACCCGTACTCGCTCTTGACCAAGGCCAACAAGGCTGTACTACTGTCCTAGATTAATGCATATCTATGCAACAGAAAAGTAACACATAGCTACCATACACTATGCCTTGAAGAAGGCCAACAAAAATAGCAGGAATACTAGGTGCTACCCGTCTAAAATGACGGAGGGCTATGGCTGGTTTTTGGCGAACAACCTTTAACGTAATGTACTTGATATCGTTGAAGGAACTCGAGTGGATTTGAAATGGAGTGGTTTAAGCTCCTTATTTTAAAACCAGTAACATAAACTTTTACTTATGAGCGAACTCCCAATGAAGGGATCAAGACTCTTCCCTCATAGAATGAGGTGCGGGATATTCCTAATCGAATACCTCTATGCAAAGCAAAAGAATACGACCATGAGTTTTAAAGAAAACCGAGTAGTTTTAAAATTGGTTCCGACAACATCATTTAGGTTTATTTTTCCTTGCATTATTCAGATAATGCGTTCCCATCATTTTATGTTTCCAAGCCACAAAAGAAACAACTAAAATAACATGCTTTTTATATGCTATCCGCATTCGCCACGGGACCCCGTCATGTACCGTTATGTTACTTAACTAACGGCAGAGCGGGGGCTGGACTAGTGCGGATGCAAAACATATAGAAGCATCTACTAAATATATATATATAATATATATATATATATATCAACATCGCAGGTAGATAAAAATCATCACAAGCATGCGAACAACAATATGGATAGTGTATAATCTAGGAGCCCCGTGTTTCATTTGAGCCATAAATAAGACGCGACGTTCCTCGGTCGTATGGATAGCCAGTGCAATGAAGATCCTAGACCCTTACGAGTGCGGCAAGTTACCCTCCAATCCCCGAAGTGAGGCAACCCCAATCAACAAAGTGAATAGGCTACCCAGCACTTCACGGAATCCGGTAACATGAGCACCCCTCCGTGGGTTAACCTATACCCCCTATGAGTGCGGTGAATAGCCTGCCAATTCTAGAGTAAGGCCTCCCCGGTCTCAACGCCATTAGATGCAGGCCCATTTTCCTCTAGAATCCGAATATTCGAGCACTCCTCCGCGGGGTAATCCTTGTACAGAAAAGAAAATATATATACAACGGCGACATCGACCTCAACCATGTCGTGTCCCAATAAAAAAATATACAGACTGGCAATGACGGCAGTCCATATGTCAGACGCTCGCCCCGCAATAAAGAATATACAAATGAATCTGAACTGTACATCTAACATTGCAAACAAGGCTGTCCATCACGACAATCCGCACAATCCATAACCAGATAAATACATATAGCCACAGAAGCAAGCAACATTAGAATGTGTGCAACCCCATCTAAATGAACATATAGCAATTAGACGGCGTTCAGCAACACATACACGCACGGAAACGAAGTCACGACATTAGAATTCCAAAACACAATTAGCGCACATCGCAAATATACCAAGGATAAAAAACCAAGTGCGCTAAACATCCAAAAAAGTCGAGTTTTGAGCCAATTCGGAGGTCCGAATCAAAATGAAATGCGTCTGAACCCTCATGGGGAGTTAGAGCACGAAATTAACTTCGAGTTGGGGGGTCTAGAGAGGTTACCTCACCCCCGAGGCCACCACGATGTGGCCAGGGGGTGAGGCAGACCCGAAACTGTCCATGAGGGCAGTTTCGGGTCCCCACCCCAAGACCACCTTGTGGTGGTCTTGGGGAGTGGGCCCAGCCGTTCGATCAAACCCAGGGTCTCTTCGGGGAGCCATGCACCATCCCGCGGTTTCTCGGTTCAAACCGAGAGCCCGCGGAGTGTGCAAACATCTCAAAACTCAAAAATCCGGGACAGTTTTTCGACAGTTTTCGATGCCGGAAAAAACACGATTTCTAATGTCATAACTAGCTAGTTTAAGGTGTTTGGGAGGCTCTGATACGAATGTAAGTCCCTAGTCCCCTCGCCGCGGAGGCCGCGGCCAGTACGGAATCGGAAAACGAAAATTTACGAGGGGGAAACTAGAGACTATAACCTAGCGATCGAACCAAACACCAAAATCTAGCAATCAAGCATGAAAATGGTTTGGGATACTACCTTTGTCGCGTGTCCACCCAATTGTGGAAGACCCCTCCAAGCTCATAGCTGCCGAGATCGCGCTTCAGGATTGACCACCCTTGCAGAAGACGATCCACCCGAAGAAACGCGGAGGAGGTTCAAACCGACGACCCAAAATTGCTAGGTTTGGATGGTCGGTGATGTAGGAACACTCAACTAAATTTTTCTCTCTAGGATCTTTCTTAAAAATGATAGCAAGAAGAAGGAGATGAGCTAGAGGAAGCAGGAGCCATGGTGGAGGAGGTGAAGAAAAAATCACATCAAAATGATCTAGTGTAGAGAAGAATGGCTATAATAATTCAACCATTATGTAATAGTGCATCCAAATCAAATAACAATATAAAAATGCCAAGCCATGCTTTCCTACAATGTATACACCATGCTTCATAACTCCACATGCCACCTCATTTTCATTTTAATTTCTAAATAGAAAATTAAATATGAGGTGTCCTTCTTCTAAAAACATTGCCATATACATACGGAATATTTCACCTGGTATATATATCGCTACATATACGCGTATCCGTATAAAAATACGGATAGCACTAAAGAGAGAAAATAAATAGTGAACAATAATATTAAAATACATGTCTCAAAATACATATATAAATTATTAAATCAAAACCTGGTTTAATAATCCGGCTTAATCCTAAGCCGGCTAGTATTATCAACCATCCGATTAATGTCCGTGTATCACGTATACGTATTTAATCGAACCCCCTGCACGTACCACCGTATGGCTCATACATCTGTCACCTGAATCGGGAAAACCCTCTGTGTGGGACTCTAAAGACTCGACAATACCCAGGCAGTGGATTTAACCACAAACACGTCAGTGGCACTAGTTGTACGTAACGGCTACCCAAGTTGTTGTCGAAAGGGGGGTCGACACTCAAGTGCGTTCTTACCCTACTGAGCCTGAATGTGACAATCTACGTACAGTCTGATCTCTTCGTCAAAGAGTATCGCATATCGGGTCTAGGGGGTGGATAACGTCAGACCCCTACTAACCCGATAAGTTGTATCTGAGTCAAGCTTATCACCACCTCAGATAATACCGATCAACTATCAATAAATCTCACCCACTGTGACCATGGATTTCTGGTGATAGCCAATTGAACACAGCGCGGCATTGACTCCTAATACCAGGAGAGACGAATCCCTGACAGTCGACCACTGCCTCCATGTGGCCCGAGACCATACCCAACTAAAACCTATTTGCATGACTCCTTTGAGCCGTGGTAGGGTAGTAATCAATGTACAGTGGAAACTCATGCGAGACAAATGAAAAATTCAGGTTGAAGGACTAACCTGTACTCATGCCACCTGAGAACTTCCATCCGACGATAAGTATAATACCATCTAGAAGTTCTCGGCGAGTCCGTCCAGTGTACTCACCTCCAGTGAGCACCTATATACTATCTTAGGTGACATAACACCAATGGCTTGTGAGACAGGCCACCGCCCCTGTCTGGGTCTCAAAATGTATACACTAGTCTACTCTGGAATATCCATGCCCAGTCTCGATACTCCCACGAATAGGGACATTTAAGGATGTGCTTATAGGCTACCCAGCTCTCACGTATATGATCGCCATAATAATTCTGGTAGTCAAGAAAAAATCCTACGAGCTTCATCATTATATATTAGCGACACGCAATAACAAGTAAAATGTATACACATCAATAATAAAGACAAACCAGATAGCATACTATCATTTCGAGTAAGATTGTTCTACCTGTATAGGTCCTCCCTTAATTATCATAATCACGTGCCTGCAATTACAATAATTGCCTTGAGGGCACTACATCCAACAGTCAGGTTATTAGAGGTCTGACGTTTTCCACCCCTAGACCCGGCATGCGATACTCTGAGACGAACAGATCGGACTGCACGGAGATTATCACGGATAGACTCAGTAGGGGTTCGGATGAGTTCGCTCGTCAGCCTTCTTTTCGACAGGTATCTGGGTAGCCATTACGTACAGCTAGTGCCACTAAGGGACTTACGGTTAAACCCACTGCCAGCGTACTGTCGAGTGTTTAGAGTCTATTCAGTTGAAAATATTGCACTTTGGTATTATCATTTTCTTTACTTTTCTTAAATATCTAAAGGTGTTTATTATAAATATAGAACTTATTTGGGTTTATCAGTAAAAATACTATTTACCATATGTTTATATATTATAATTAACATTATGAAGGAAAATGTATACATATAATATTTTGATATTTTAAATATGCATATCATATCAAATATCCTAACCAATATTCTTAAAATATTGTATCATATAAAATGGTTAGGAAAATATCTCAATAATCCTAAATATTACTAACATTATTCATTGAGATATTGTGCAAGGTTTAGTTCAGGTCAGAAGATCGAGATGTTGAGATGTTGGGAATAAAAAATCTGACGATAAAGTTAAATAAAATCGAAGAATCTACTGGCAGAGACTCAGGAAATATTATCAAATTCTAGATATCCAGAAGATCTCCATGTGTCACATTGAAGCAACCCCAGAAACTGAAGCCAAGATCTCACCAACGGCCGCAGATCCGCGGCCAAACCAATCCAAAAGCGGCGGATCCGCGGTCGAGTCAACGATTCAGAGTGTGGGATTTTGTGGTTTGGATCTTAACAACACCACCTGATTCTTAGGATCTTTTGTTTCTTGTTTTGGTGCTATATAAAGGACCGAGGGCTAAACCTAGAGGGCATCACCTTTTACACGAAGCTAATCACCGTTAAAGAAAAAGTGATCTTACGACAGGTCCGCGATTCGACGTGATAAAGCGATGTGAGATTCGATGGAGCATCTACTTCCTACAAGGCAGAAAGAGAGCAATTTCTTCTTCCTCTTGTAATCTAAACTTGAAGTTTGTACTTGTGAAAGTTGATTAATAAAGATAGATCTTTAGTTTAATTATTTATTTTCAATATGATCTCCCTCTCTATTTTTTCTTCTTCTATCTCCAACATGCGCGAGTAATTCTCTGCTTTTTAGGGTTCATAGGATTAGGGTAGATCAATGGATAAAAAAATCCTTTAACTCCTTTTACGTCCTATAAAGTTTATAAACTTTATCAAAAGAATAGTTAACATCCTAACCGGGCGCGCTATCAATTCATTGATGGTCACGACCGCGATTTGAGATTAGATTAACAATTATTTTGGTAAAGGCTAGACATGAACGGAGATCCATGTAAATATAAGGGTTAAGAGTGGGAACCTAATCCCTCCAAAAACCCTAATCTACATGCATCACTGTCAATCTAGTTTTAAATCTATTAAAATATAAAAGGAGTAATCTTTAATTAATCATCCATGACTACTAAATCCTAACGAACTCTACAAGCCCCCTTCTGCTATAAAATCTACATCCGTAGTTAAACTAGATCTATATTCTACATCCGTGTTTGACGTAGATCTGGAATATACAACCATTTTTCACTATTCTTTATTCTTCCTCTTTTCCTAATCAACATGTCTAAAGTAAGATTAAAAGATTCCACGCATCCCTGCGGACGACCCGCACTCATCTCGGTCTAGCTACATGCGACACCGTTATTGATTGCGGTAACTTTACAAACAAAAACATTTCTTTTGACGATCAATCAAATGGCGATGTTGCCAGGGGATACGTGCATAATATTTTTTTCTTACTATTCCTGTTGAATTCTTAATCCGATCCATAAAAATACATCATAAAAATAAACAAAACTGCAAATTGTGTATTTAACGATTATTGTGTGAATTTTGCAAGGGGGTCTGGAGTCACAGATTTGAGGAAATAAAGATTCAGAGACATTCATCAATATCCAGAGGAGCAAGAGAGGCCACGTAGCAAAAATCTTCATAAGATCCCTCAAGTTGGCGGCGGAACAGCAGCAAGTAGAGCTAACTGGCGGCGGAACCGCGGCTATCTAGGGGCTTAGGGCTCCAAGCTTCTCTGGTATATTTCTCAACTTCTTCTCTCTCCTCCGAAATCCAATAAAATGTTTTTTCTGCAGGTTTGTTTGTAAAATATCGCTGCTCAAAAATCTTTTTGCAAGTTTTGTAATTGGTTTGTTTGTGCATATTTTAATATGGACTTTAAGGGGCAAGACCAAAATTCAGATTAGGTAGGGATTTAATCACCCTTCGTAGGCCCCGCAAATCACAAAACGAGCATCCGCATCAACCCTACATTAATTAAAAAATATCTAGACAAGCCTCTAAGGACCGTCGCGCTTAAATAGGACAGAGGAAGGTCGAGGGTAATCTATCGCTTATCCGCATTACTTGTGTGGTGTCTAAGGCAAGTGGTTATTTAAGTAGGCCCTCCATTTCAGTGATTCGTATAGAGGATACCTCCTACTTACCTCCCACTTACTTGGCCACAAGACTAGTAAAGAGGTGGTAAAGGATTGATCCTGAGGCTTGTCCTTTGGAAGTCTAGGAGCGGTCTAGTGACTTGACCTAGGTGACCTTAGTTTTAGGGTTGATTGTGCATTTTTGTGTGATTTGCCTCAAGTCCGACTTTTTTCAAAACAAACCAATTTTTAAATAACACACACGCTGCCACTTGCGCTAAACCAGCTTAGTGCATGCTCGGCTGGACACGGGATTCTAGTGCTCGTCTTGTCCGCGTTTCAGCGATCGACTCCGAAGTCGATGCTTCTTCATTTTCTTTTTCCCCACCACCCACCACATCGACTGAGATGGACGGTTCTCCATCAGATTATAACACCACCCTGCCACCACCCGGAGGTGTGCAGAATTCACCGCGCATCTCTCTCCAAGAAAGATGATATCCTATACGCGGTCCACTTCCTACCTGTCTATCCATTCCACCAGCCAACGGGGATAATTTTGAAATTAAACCCCACTCCATCAACCTGTTGCCCAAGTTTCACGGACATGAGTCTGAAGACACATACATTTTTATCATCAAATTCGAAAACGTATGGGCAATGATGTGTACTTCACAACTTTATTTGGATGCTATGCGATTACGACTTCTCCCTTTCACTTTAAGCGATTTGGCAGAAAAATGACTTTATAACACTGTCGCACAGTCGATTTCCAATTGGGATGAATTCGTCATTGTTAGTTATATGTATGCCCTAGAGGCCATTACTGTACATAGGATGTATATTGTAGTGGATGCTGGGACATATATAGGGAGGACTTTCTTGCTCGACATGATAGTATGCTATCTGGTTGCTCTTTACCTTAACGTGTATACTGATTGTCTCTCTGTTACATGTTGGTAAAGCCCTTAGGATGTGTACTTGACTACCTGGACTATGATGCGGATCATACTAGTGGGGACATGGTAGTCCATAAGTACATCCTTCACAGTCCCTAGTCGTAGGTGTATCGAGACGGGGCATCGATATACCAGAGTAGACTAGCGTATACCTTCTCGACCCATACAGATGGGCGATGGATGATCCCATATCCATTGGTGTTTGACATCAGAGGAGATATATGGGTGCTCAGTAGAGACTGGGTACACTGGACGGACTCGCCGAGAACTCCCAGATGGTATTATACCTCACGTCAGATGGTAGTTCTCTGGTGACACTGGTACAGAGTAGTCTGTTGACCCGAGATCGTCATAGAGTCTTGTGTGGCTCCCACTGTGCTTTGATTTCCATCTTACCACGTCCAAGAGGGCGTGCAAAATGGTGGTTTTTGGGTACAGTCCCGAGTCACATGGAGGCAATGAGCGATAGGAGGGGATTCGTCTCTCCCGGTATAGGGGGTTGATGTTGCGCTGTGTTCGATTGGCTATAACAGGAAACCCTGGCCAGGGTTGCTGAGATTTACTGGTAAGTGTTACCAGTAGTTTCTCAAAGTGTTATAGACCTCATATCGAGCTATTGGGGTCTGACGTTTACCACCCCTAGGCGAGATATGCGACATATCAGACGATCAGACCGGACTGTACGGTAGTGTTACTGGCTGGATTCACTGGAGTGTGAGCAGGCTTGCTCGTCGATCTTCAGATCGCTCAATACCCGGGTGGCCGTTACGTTTAGCAGACCGCTTGCGGCTTGTGGGTGTTTGATATGATCATCACCTGCTGCCGGCGTATTGACGAGTCTTTAGAGTCCTACACAGAGGTTTCCTGGCTCAAGCGAAACGAAATAGGAGCGCATATGAGATATGTGCGGGACCGAGAATAATGCGTGTATGTGATACCGTATTCTATTCTCGCGATGAATGTGTCGAATGGTTGTATGCGATATAACCTAGTTATCGATTCAAGCGTTGATTCGATAAGCCGATACATTGATATTAGTCGGTTATATGCGATATGACCGGATCGTTAAATCAAGTGTTGATTTAATGATTTAATGCATAATTATATATTTAATATATTACTTTGCATTAACTAGTAATGGTTCACTTTATATGGATTTTCTCACTTGGTGTGCATGATGTATATGTGATATACTTTTGTGCACTTGTATGTATCATATTTGATGATGCATGTTTATATGGTTAAGTATAAAGAATAAAACCATGGTTAAGTAGATAATTAGGGTTTTGTTTTAATCACTCATTTATTTATCCATTCCTTTTTATTTAAATAATTTTATGAAAACAAAATGGTTTTCTTTTTGTCATGAAGCTTGATGAAGCTTCATGAAGGTTTGACTCAAAGACCATTTTGTCTTCATGCTAAACCCTAACTATTCCCACTTACCATGGTTTGCTCTCTACACTTAACCTTAGTTTAATTATGATAAGTATTGTTTTTCTTTTCATTTTAAAATAGACTTATCATAATTCTAGCTCATCTTCTTCTTCATCTTCAAGTTTGAAACCTTGAGGCCATCAATGGCAACTTGAGCTTGAGAGTGAGAAATCCAATTCTAAAGAGAACCCACCTCCTATTTCTTCATCCTCTACCTCTTGCCAAGTAGTAGAGTGTGTTTTCTTCTCAAGTTTCATCACTTTGTGACGTGGGAGCTTGATCTAGCGATGCCTCGACGTAGATCATCTTCGGCATCGTCGTCGATGACCAAGCCCGTTCATTCTCCGATGAAACCGACGCTAGAGCCCGGAGTTCGACTTAGACAGCGAGGAGACTTCGTTGCGGAGCCGTGGAGGTGGATATCCGGATCTACAAAGGTTGTAATTTCCATATTCTAGTAGTTAAGTGTTAACTAGTTTACTTTTCGCCTAGATTTCTAGCAACGATCCGTTAACTAGGGTTTTTCGGCACCATATTTTTGTAAAATGGCATGGTTAATGCCTTGTGAGACCTCTACTGTGTGCCTAGGAACCCTACAGTGGTATCAGAGCCTAGCTAGAGCCTTAGGCGAAGTCTAGATGGAATTTGAAGTCCGAACGAACCGAAAACCCAACCCGGAACATGCTCTCTGTCCTTTTTCTAAAATCTGGGATTTTTCGAAAATAAAAATATGCAGAAAAATCAGCAGGGAATCCTAAGAATAACTGTACAACACGAGTCCATAATTCCATCATTCCACCGCGGTTCCGCGGCACGAGCATGGCTCGTGCGGCGGATCCGCGGCAGGTTTGTCGTTTTGTGCGTCTATTTCTGCACAGTAATTCTTAGTTTTGTGTGCTGGTTTTCCTGGGAATTTTTAATATTTTTTCCAGAGTTGAATTTTCTGGGTTGATTTGGGGATTCGGTGTTTCGATCGGAGTATCAGATTTTGTCTATGTGGCTTTCCGGATAAATTTTAGAATATGTTAAAAAGTTCGACGGATATAAATACCCAATTTTTCCCCTGTCGGGAAATTTCCAAGTGTTGGATTTTTCCGTAATTTAACGACGTTCTAAGTAGTGCAAGTAACGCGATGGTCCCTCTAGAAGACAACAAACCTTAACTCGATTATGTGACCGTCTTGAACTGCCCTTTGAACCTTCGGGTTTGGGGCAGTACGGCGTGCCACATGTGAGGCGTTGGCTTGACCCTTCTACGGCTGGACCGTTGGTACTGAGGCACGAACTGAATGTTTTTAGACTTATTTCATGTGTTGATCTGTATCGGGAAAACTTGGGTGTTCGATTGTTCGATCGGAAAGTTTGACATTTTCTATTTATCCGGAATGTGATACAATAATTGGAATTCACAATTAGTTATGAGATAACTCAATGAATGTTATAAACATAGCAGTTTAGTCTCACTTGATCGGTTGCCACGGAATTTTGATGTGATCAAAAGTCCGTCGCAATCACGTAGCGTACGCGGATACTCGCCGGGTAAACTTAATAGACAGCCTCACTCCATAGCCCCGACCAAGTGACTGTAGGAGAACCCCGTCGCCGAAAGCATCCGTTCGGGTGCTCGCGGTAGCGGTGTTCCGCCTTGGTGCACTTCGTCGACGGCATCGGGGGTGCGGCCGCCTACTAAAGTTTGCGACGAGCATTCGATCAGGATGTCGGGAATCCTGTTGAATTGCCTGACTTGGTATTGAAAAGTGTTTTCGATTTTGAGACTAAAATGCGGGGTTTATAATTGTATGGCATGCGATGTCTAAGTAATTCATTTGGTCAGGCATGCGATGTCTGAGGTGGTTACGGATTCCAACTGTTGTAGTTTTACACTTTCTTTTCTGTGACCGTAAGTGTAATATGTGATATCGCCGGTTTCGTTGCTATATGTCAACGACAATTGGGATGCGCATATTTACTTACGTTGATGACATGTGATGTTATGTGTTGCTGGATATGTTATATTGGATCGTCGTGTTTGAATAGCCGGGGGTTTTTATGTGAGATGAGTGTTTTTCATTTTCATTCATGTAAAAACTTGTATGTAATATTCTTTTATTGGGACACTTCCAGGTTGCGGAAGATGTCACCGTTTGTATATTATTTACTTTTCCGCACTAGGATAGACCCAAGGAGGAGGGCACAAGTAACCGGGTTCTGGAGTCCAGTGGGAGACCAACTCGAGGAGTCGAGTCCGGGTCTCCTAACTCCAGAATTGGTAGGGTTGCTTGCCGCTCTCGTAGGGGTCTAGGGGTGTGGGTTTGGCTATTCATCACGACTGTGGAATCCGTGTTTTATACTGGCTCGTATTGAAAACACGGACGTCCTAGTATATCCAATATTTCATATGTTTCTTCTGCTGCAATATCTCTGATGTGTTTCTGTGATGGATATAGTATATAGTATATATGATATATTATATAGACGTTACTTATGTTTTACACCCGCGCTAGCCCTGCCCCGCTCTGCCGTTAGTTACCTAACCTAACGGTGCACGAGGGGACATCGAGGCGAATGCGGATGGCATAAGTGTACGTCGTATTTATCTGTGTTGTTTAGGTACTTAAATGATGGGATTTCATTAATGTGATTAATGAAAATAAAAGAAACCTAAGATGTTGTAGAATCGAATTTCAAAATAAAACAGGTAGCTACAGTTCTTGCTTTGCACAGAGGTATATGTGATATATCCTGCACCTTATTCGATGAGGAAAGGACCGAGATCCCTTCACCGGGAGTGACTCCTTTAGAGAAAACTGGCAGATGCTACACACTCGGTTTGTCTTTTGATTGCTTTTAAGAGTTTTTGCTTTGCACAGTGATATATATGATATATCCAGCACCTCATTCGACGAGGAAAGGACCGACGATCCCTTCACCGGGAGTGACTCCTTTAGCAAAACTAGAAAAGCCTCAAAAACACTCTATTTTTAAAATCATTTGATTCTACAACGATATCAAGTTCATTACGCAATAGGTTTTCAGAAAAACCTGTCGTAGCCCTCCGTCATTTCAGATAAGTTGTATATAGTATTCGTGCTGCATTTGTTGGCTTTCGTCAAGGTGCAGTATGCGGTAGCTATATGCTGCTTATCTGCCAGCATACGATGCGATTGGATTAGGGTAGTCGTGCAGCTTTGTTGGCTTTCGTCAAGGGTCATGCGGGTGGGTTTAATTCGATCAAGAAATGTACGGGTTGAACTTGACTAGCGGGCTATGGTTTGTTGGCTTTCGTCAAGGTCATAGCACGCTAGGGGCAAAATATTATCGGGAATTTCAAGTGTTGAAATTTGCAATGAGATTGCATACCTTCTATGAGATAGTTGGATCCCGATACCCGCTGCGAGTAAGAGTTACTCCTGGGAGAGTTTTATACATTACAATTAGCCGATCTAGTAGGTGTCTAGAAAGGTGTTAACGAGGTTACGCCTCTGGGAAAACAAGGTTTACTGTAATTAGGTTCGTGCGAAAGCACGGGGGACCTCTCTCAAAGTACCGACACTGGCCTGGCTGAAAGATTGGCGAACTTGTAGTGTGTAATTAATCCCGGCTAGTCTTTCCTTTTAGGGTTTGAAGGAAGATTTGATAAAAAGCAGTGGGAGCCATCCTGATTAGATAAAATAATAACCAATCTATTCTTGACAGAGCGCACGCTGAGTGTTTTCTTCTCTCTCTCTCCAGGTAGCGACCATATCACGCCTTAATCAAGATAATAATACGGATTATTGACCGAACCCGCTTGTTATACTGAGCTGGGGAACGTTGGTCCCGCTCCAACTTATAATTGTTATAAGACAGAGCAGGAAATTGGGGATTACCAGAATTCCCGTGCCGCCCAAACGAAGAGAGTGCATGCTGATGCATCATCTTCGGGTGTGTTCATTACAAAGAACTGTTTCTCTGTATCCTCTACGTCCTGGGTATGTGATACCAGATCAGGATCCCAGATATGTAATCTGTTACATAGGGCTACAGATAGGTAGAGAACTGAGATCGGGTGATAAGTTTCATGAGGCAGAAAACGGGGCAAGAGTTGCAGCCAAGTCTGTTGGTCACTGTCACCCTGTATTACAATACATTGATTCTGAACGAATGTTATTAGATACCGAACCTGATATACAAAATCATATCAGTCTCTTTATTAGTAAAGAAATGATAAAATTTTGTATTGTTGGATAATGTTTTGAACATCTCCTATATCAAAAGTTGATCGGTTCAGGCACGTTATCTAAAAGCATTGATGTTCTAAATCAAACTACAGTTCTTAGTATATGGAACACACACAAGAGGAAGAGTTCAGAAATGAACGAATCCTTCTTGAGGCATTGTAGACTAGGTCATATCAATGCGACCCGACTAGCTGAAGTTACATGTAGATGCATATTTAAATTAGTTTGAATTTACATCTTATGAAACTTGCCAGTCATGTCATAAAGATAATATGACCATAGCTCCGTTTAAGGGAAACAGAGAAAGAGTTAGTTTACTCTAGGGACTGATACATGTTGATGTATAAAGGTCCCCTGTCTACACATGCCAGGACAGGTTCTTTGTACTTCATTACATTCTCTGATAATCTCTCAAGATTCAGACATATGTTCCTGTTGAAACATGAGTCCGAGCCTTTTGAGATATTTACAGAATATAAGCGAGAAGTAGAGAACCAAAATACGGGTATAAGTATTATGTCCTTTGATGAGATCAAGGAGGAGAATACTTGAGCACGGAATTCCAGGACTATTCTAAAGGAGAATGAGATTCTCTCTCAGCATTACTCCTCTGTATACACCAAAGCACGATGGTATATCGGGGCGGAGCAGATACACCCTATTTGATATGGTGTGCTCTATGATGAGTAATACTGAGTTACCTTTTTCCTTTTGGGAGTTATGCACTTACGAAGTTGCATACCTATTGAATAGGGTTCCAATCAAATCAGTTGCCTACCACTCCATATGAGATATGGAAAGGGAAGAGCCCATGTCTTAAGCTAGTTAAGATTTGGGGTTGTCCGGGCTATGTCTAAAAGCATAATCCAGACAAGCTCGAGGCAAGGTCAGTTATGTAGAACTGGAAAGGTTCCAGCTATACAAACTACAGCAGATGATTTGAAAGAACCAAAGGATTCAGTAGATTCCAACGAACCTCGGCCTCTCCGCCGATCTAGTAGGGTTCCTCACCCACCTGAGAGATACTTCGGTTTCTCTATGACAGTGGGAGCGAGGATTGCATCATGAGATGATGACCCAACTAGTTTCGAGCTGGCCATCTAGAGTAAGACTCTGTAAGAATGGCTGGATGTTTAGCGATCTGAGATGGAATCCAAGTACACCAACAAAGTATGGACTTTGGTTGCTATATCTGAAGGGTTAAATCCCCATCAGGAGCAAGTATATCTTGAGAAGATTACTTGGTGTAGTTGGAAAGGTTGAGACTTTCAAAGCTAGACTTGTTAAAGGTTTTCGTCATCAACCAGGCATGGATAATGATGAAACTTTTTCTAAGGAACTATGCTTAAGTCCATCCAGATCCTACTTGTCACGGCTACATACCATGACTACGATATCTGTTGGTTGGGTGTCATGACTGCTTTTCTAAATGATATTTTGGAAGAGAGCGTCTATAAGTACACAGCCAGAGGGCTTCGTAGACAGTGGGAGCAGCGGAAACGTGTGCAAGATGCTTTATAGGATAAAGCAGGCATCGCGGAGTTGGAACATCTGTTTTGATGAATTAGTCAAAGAGTTTGACATCATCAAAATGGTAGATGAACCTTGTATAAACAAAAAGGTAGTAGGGAGTATGGTGACGATCCTCGTAGAGTACGTGGATGACATACTCTTGATGGGGAAGGAGTTTCCTATGCTACGCTCGGTCAATCTCCGCTTATCACCATAATTCTCCATATAGGATCAAAGTGATACCTCCTAAATCCTGGCTTTTGGATCTATGAGATAGATCTAAATGGATGTTAGGATACTCACTAGCTGTAGTGAGATGGTATCAATCGACCCTGGGGAGAATCACTGGAATGGTTCCAGAGTGATAAAGACGACTGAATGTCAGTCGCAGGCATTGTCTTTACCCTCAGTAAAGGGACGGTATGTTGGAAGAGTTCCAAGCTAGATACCGTGGCATACTAGACGATGAAGGCTTGATACATCGCTATTTAAGATGCTACCAAAGAGGCTGTTTGGGTATATATTGGTTCATAAGATGAACCATGTTCCTCCCATTGTGTGACAATGGAGTTGTGGCTTATGCCAAGGAACGTCCGTCCCATCAGTGATCCAGACATATTCTAAGGCAGTATCACCTGATCATGGAGATGGTTGATCTCCAAGGGATCGAGGTTAGGAGAGTAGACTCAGAGGACAAACACAGCGGATCCACTCACGAAAGGCCTTTTCCCAGAGAGAGACTTTTATGGGATGGTTGAGTATGAGATACTGCAACCACTGCTACAGATGGCCCTAGTGCAAGTGGGAGATTGTTAGTTATATGTATGCCCTAGAGGCCATTACTGTACATAGGATGTATATTGTAGTGGATGCTGGGACATATATAGGGAGGACTTTCTTGCTCGACATGATAGTATGCTATCTGGTTGCTCTTTATCTTAACGTGTATACTGATTGTCTCTCTGTTACATGTTGGTAAAGCCCTTAGGATGTGTACTTGACTACCTGGACTATGATGCGGATCATACTAGTGGGGACATGGTAGTCCATAAGTACATCCTTCACAGTCCCTAGTCGTGGGTGTATCGAGACGGGGCATCGATATACCAGAGTAGACTAGCGTATACCTTCTCGACCCATACAGATGGGCGATGGATGATCCCATATCCATTGGTGTTTGACATCAGAGGAGATATACGGGTGCTCAGTAGAGACTGGGTACACTGGACGGACTCGCCGAGAACTCCCAGATGGTATTATACCTCACGTCAGATGGCAGTTCTCTGGTGACACTGGTACAGAGTAGTCTGTTGACCCGAGATCGTCATAGAGTCTTGTGTGGTTCCCACTGTGCTTTGATTTCCATCTTACCACGTCCAAGAGGGCGTGCAAAACGGTGGTTTTTGGGTATAGTCCCGAGTCACATGGAGGCAATGAGCGATAGGAGGGGATTCGTCTCTCCCGGTATAGGGGATTGATGTTGCGCTGTGTTCGATTGGCTATAACAGGAAATCCCTGGCCAGGGTTGCTGAGATTTACTGGTAAGTGTTACCATTAGTTTCTCGAAGTGTTATAGACCTCATATCGAAATGACTTATCGAGCTATTGGGGTCTGACGTTTACTACCCCTAGGCGAGATATGCGACATATCAGACGATCAGACCGGACTGTACGGTAGTGTTACTGGTTGGATTCACTGGAGTGTGAGCGGGCTTGCTCGTCGATCTTCAGATCGCCCAATACCCGGGTGGCCGTTACGTTTAGCAGACCGCTTGCGGCTTGTGTGTGTTTGATATGATCATCACCTGCTGCCGGCGTATTGACGAGTCTTTAGAGTCCTACACAGAGATTTCCTGGCTCAAGCGAAACGAAATAGGAGCGCATATGAGATATGTGCGGGACCGAGAATAATGCGTGTATGTGATACCGTATTCTATTCTCGCGATGAATGTGTCGAATGGTTGTATGCGATATAACCTAGTTATCGATTCAAGCGTTGATTCGATAAGCCGATACATTGATATTAGTCGGTTGTATGCGATATGACCGGATCGTTAAATCAAGTGTTGATTTAATGATTTAATGCATAATTATATATTTGATATATTACTTTGCATTAACTAGTAATGGTTCACTTTATATGGATTTTCTCACTTGGTGTGCATGATGTATATGTGATATACTTTTGTGCACTTGTATGTATCATATTTGATGATGCATGTTTATATGGTTAAGTATAAAGAATAAAACCATGGTTAAGTAGATAATTAGGGTTTTGTTTTAATCACTCATTTATTTATCCATTCCTTTTTATTTAAATAATTTTATGAAAACAAAATGGTTTTCTTTTTGTCATGAAGCTTGATGAAGCTTCATGAAGGTTTGACTCAAAGACCATTTTGTCTTCATGCTAAACCCTAACTATTCCCACTTACCATGGTTTGCTCTCTACACTTAACCTTAGTTTAATTATGATAAGTATTGTTTTTCTTTTCATTTTAAAATAGACTTATCATAATTCTAGCTCATCTTCTTCTTCATCTTCAAGTTTGAAACCTTGAGGCCATCAATGGCAACTTGAGCTTGAGAGTGAGAAATCCAATTCTAAAGAGAACCCACCTCCTATTTCTTCATCCTCTACCTCTTGCCAAGTAGTAGAGTGTGTTTTCTTCACAAGTTTCATCACTTTGTGAAGTGGGAGCTTGATCTAGCGATGCCTCGACGTAGATCATCTTCGGCATCGTCGTCGATGACCAAGCCCGTTCATTCTCTGATGAAGCCGACGCTAGAGCCCGGAGTTCGACTTGGACAGCGAGGAGACTTCGTTGCGGAGCCGTGGAGGTGGATATCCGGATCTACAAAGGTTGTAATTTGCATATTCTAGTAGTTAAGTGTTAACTAGTTTACTTTTCGCCTAGATTTCTAGCAACGATCCGTTAACTAGGGTTTCTCGGCACCATATTTTTGTAAAATGGCATGGTTGATGCCTTGTGAGACCTCTACTGTGTGATTAGGAACCCTACAGTCATAGCATTCCTTAAGAAATTTTATCCCAATCATAAGACCGCCCGTGTTAGGAGCGAGATCAACCAGTTTACCCAGCTTCCCAATGAACCATTTTGGAAATGCTTTGAACAGTTCAAGGATCTTCTTGTCCAATGTCCTCATCACGGAATAAAGAGATAGGATCTGTGCCGAATTATATATATGAGGGCATTAATTCCGCGACAAAGCACATGCTTGAAACCATGTGTCAATACCATTTCATGTCCAAAGACGACGGTGAAGCTTGGCAATACCTGGAAGATCTCACCGAACACACTTTGCATGGGGAAAGCGTTAGACCACCATCATCTAAGGGAGTTATCCATTATGTATTTCCATCGCAGTAAAACCCGAAATGGCAGCGATGTAAAAGAAACTCGACGCTATAGAGAACAAATTCTCCTCAGTCTCCCTAAACCAAGTTATGCTTCCCAAAACCGTGTGTGGTTGTTGTTCCAAACCCATCCCATTTGACGGAAGAATGTCCTTCGAATGCACAGTTTCAAGGTCAAGAACACACTAATGCTACTTTTCAGCAACGACCGAGAAACGATCTTTATTCTTCCACATACAATCAGGGGTGGAGGAATCATCCAAACTTTGCTTGGAACCAAAACCAAACTCAAAATCAAAACCAGTTACAAAGCAATTATCAATGACCTCCTTCACAGCAACAGCAACCACCACCACCACAGAGTCAGCACCCCTTTCAATCGCAACCTTTTTAAAATCTGGCCAACAATTCTACACATTACAATTCTTTCCAAACGGCTGGTACTGAAAACTCATCTGCACTTGAACGAAGCGTGGATATGTTTATTAAACATTCCATGCAATCGACGGATGATATAAAGTCTTCTATCTGAACTTTAACACAGACCACTAACTCCCACGGTGAAAGTATAAAATCGATAGAAGCACAACTTGCACAAATAAATGCCGTGATGAGTGTGAGAGAGAAATGGAAACTTCCATCTCAACCCCTACCGAATACTGGCCACTCACAAAATCATAATGTGAGTGCCGTTACCATGTTGAGATCGGGAAGAATGTTGAACAACCAGGTGGGTCAACAGATTGATGATGAGGAGTCAATTGATACCCCGACTTCTACTTCTTCCCCTAATTTGTCTAGTCTCCCACCTTCTTCCGAGCCTATTGTCCGTTTCCCACTAGGTTCGAACCCTCCGCCCACTTCCACAAATCTATCTAAAATGATCCCCACATTAATTCTGGGATCGAGTCCACCCACATAAACTTCTCCAGAAATGTTGGACCCAAAACTTATTGATAAAGCTCCGTTTCCAAACAGATTGAGGGCCAACAAACCTAACGCACAAATGGAGAAAAATTGTGGAAATATTTAAGAAAGTTAACGTAAATATTCCTCTCCTAGATGATATTCAACAAGTTCCTGTAGGGTTCCTAGGCACGCTAATGAGGTTCTACAACTGATCAAACATGTCCAATTCAAAAATTTCTTGTGCCGAGAAACCCTAAGCATAGATCGTTAACTAAAGGATAGGCGAAAACGATATAAGTTAACAACTTAACTAAGAGTGAACGGAAAATACAACCTTTGTAGATCCGGTCATCCATCTCCATAGCTCCGTGACGATGTCCCTTCGCTGCGATCATCGGATCCCGGACTCTGGCGATGGTTTCGTCGGAGAAATGATCGGGCTAGGTCGTCGACTTCGATGCCGAAGATGATCTACGTCGAGGCAACTCAAGATCAAGCTCCAACTTCACCAAGTCATGAAACTTGTGAAGAAAACACCCTATACTACATGGAAAGTGGTAGAGGATGAAGAAATAGGAAGTGGGTTCACTTTAGAATTGGATTTCTCACTCTTTTTCTCAAGGCACCATTGAAGCTAGCAAGCTATTATTAAGCTTGATGAAGATGAAGATGAAGATGAAGAAAGAATAAAAAGAATTATCTTAAAAAGAAAATCCAAGTCATTCTTATCATAACGAAACCATATGTGAGTTTAACAAGTATAGAGAATAAACTAGGGTTTAGTTGAATGGTTAGGGTTAAGGAAAAACAAAGTGGTCAAAGCTTCATGAAGCTTCAAGGTAAAAACAAAAGAAGCCACCAATTTATTTCTTGCCTTAAAATAAATAAATAAATAAAATAATTAAGAAAAGATAACAAAACCCTAACCATTCACTTAAACATGGTTTAAAGTAAACATACACCCAAGCTTGCATGTATCATCAAACATGATACAATCAAGTGCACAAAAATATATCACATATACAATGTGCACATCAAGTGAGAAAATCCATCTTAAGTGAACCAATATTAGTTAATGCAAAGTAATATATCAAAAATATAATTATACATTAAATCATTAAATCAACACTTGATTTAATGATCCGGTCATACTGCATATAACCGACTAATATCAAGTGTATCAATGTATCGAATCAACACTTGATTCGGTAACCGGGCTATATCACATATAACCTGCCGATGATACAAATCGCGAGAATAGAATACAGTATCACATACTGGTATTATTCTCGGTCCCTCACATATCTCATATGCGCTCCTATTTCGTTTCGCTTGAGCCAGGAAACCTCTGTGTAGGACTCTAAAGACTCGTCAATACGCCGGCAGCAGGTGATGATCATATGAAGCACCCACAAGCCGCAAGCGGTCTGCTAAACGTAACGGCCACCCGGGTATTGAGCGATCAGAAGATCAACGACCAAGCCCGCTCACACTCCTGTGAATCCAACCAGTAACACTTACCGTACAGTCCGGTCTGTTCGTCTGATATGTCTCATATCTCACCTAGGGGTGGTAAACGTCAGACCCCAATAGCTCGATAAGTCATGCCGATGTAAGGTCCATAACATAGCATGAAACTACTGATAACTCTTACCAGTATATCACTACAACCCTGGCCAGGGATTTCCAGTTATGGTCAGTCGAGCATAGCGCAACATCAACCCCCAATACCGGGAGAGACGAATCCCCTCCTATCGCTCATTACCTCCATGTGAATCGGGACTGTACCCAAAAACCACCGGTTTGCACGACTCAGTAGAGCCATGGTAGGGTGGAAATCAAAGCACAGTGGGAGACACACAAGACTCTATGACGATCTCGGGTCAACAGACTAAGCTGTACCAGTGTCACCAGAGAACTGCCATCTGACATAAGGTATAATACCATCTGGGAGTTCTCGGCGAGTCCGTTCAGTGTACCCAGTCTCCACTGAGCACCCGCATACCATCTCTGATGTCAAACACTAATGGATATGGGATCATCCATCGCCCATCACATGGGTCGAGAAGATATACGCTAGTCTACTCTGGAATATCGATGCCCCGTCTCGATATTCCCACTGTAGGGTTCCTAGGCATGCTCAAGAGGTCTCACAAGGCATCAACCATGCCAAATTCAAAAATTTCCGGTGCCAAGAAACCCTAATGCGATCGTTGACTAGAGTTTTAGGCGAAAACTACAACTAGTAAACTTCTTTACTAAGAAGTGAACGGAAATACAACCTTTGTAGATCCGGTCCTCCACCTCCATAGCTCCGTGATGAAGTCCCCTCACTGCGATCATCGGATCCTGAGCTCTAGCGTCGGCTTCATCGGAGAAATGGGCGGGCTAGGTCGTCGACTTCGATGCCGAAGATGATCTACGTCGAGGCAACACAAGATCAAGCTCCAACTTCACCAAGCCATGAAACTTGTGAAGAAAACACCCTATACTACTTGTCTAGTGGTAGAGGATGAAGAAATAGGAAGTGGGTTCACTTTAGAATTGGATTTCTCACTCTTTTTCTCATTTCACCATTGAAGCTTGCAAGCTTTCATAAAGCTTGATGAAGATGATGAAGATGAAAGAATAAAAAGGATTATCCCAAAAAAGAAAATCCAACTCATTCTTATCATAATGCAACCTTGGTTAAGTGTAGAGAATTAACTAGGGTTAGGTGAATGGTTAGGTTTAGGAAAAGAACAAGAATGGTCAAAGCTTCTTGAAGTTTCAAAAGAAACAAACAAAATAAGCAACCATATCTTTTCTTTCCCTAAAATAAATAAATGAATAAGTAAATAAATCAAACCCTAACCAATCACTGAATCATGGTTTAAAGTAAACCTACACCCAAGCTTGCATGTATCATCAAACATGATACAAACTAGTGCACAAAACTATATCATATATACAACGTGCACAAACAAGTGAGAAAAATATCTTATGTGAACCAATATTAGTTAATGTAAAGTGATATATCAAATATATAATTATACATTAAATCATTAAATCAACACTTGACTTAATGATCCGGTCATATCACATATAACAGACTAATATCAATAGTAACAACTTATCGAATCAACACTTGATCCGATAACCCGGCTATATCGCATATAACCGATCAATGTCACAAATCGCGAGAATCAAATACAGTATCACATACTGGTATTATTCTCGGTCCCACACATATCTCATATGCGCTCCTATTTCGTTTCGCTTGAGCCAGGAAACCTCTGTGTAGGACTCTAAAGACTCGTCAATACGCCGGCAGCAGGTGATGATCAAATCAAACACCCACAAGCCGCAAGCGGTCTGCTAAACGTAAAGGCCACCCGGGTATTGAGCGATCAGAAGATCGACGAGCAAGCCCGCTCACACTCCTGTGAATCCAACCAGTAACACTTACCGTACAGTCCGGTCTCGTCGTCTGATATGTCGCATATCTCGCCTAGGGGTGGTAAACGTCAGACCTCAATAGCTAGATAAGTCGTGTCGATATGAGGTCTATAACAGTTCGAGAAACTACTGGTAACACTTACCAGTAAATCTCAGCAACCCTGGCCAGGGATTTCCGGTTATAGCCAATCGAACACAGCGCAACATCAACTCCCTATACCGGGAGAGACGAATCCCCTCCTATCGCTCATTGCCTCCATGTGATTCGGGACTGTACCCTAAAACCACCGTTTTGCATGCCCTCTTGGATGTGGTAAGGTGGAAATCAAAGCACAGCGGGAATCACACAAGACTCTATGACGATATCGGGTCTACAGACTAACCTGTACCAGTGTCACCAGAGAACTGCCATCTGACGTAAGGTATAATACTATCTGGGAGTTCTCGGCAAGTCCGTCCAGTGTACCCAGTCTCCACTGAGCACCCGTATATCATCTCTGATGTCAAACACCAATGGATATGGGATCATCCATCGCCCATCTGTATGGGTCGAGAAGGTATACGCTAGTCTACACTGGTATATCGATACCCTGTCTCGATACACCTACGACTAGGGACCTTGAAGGATGTACTTATGGACTACCATGTCCCCACTAGTATGATCTGCATCATAGTCCAGGTAGTCAAGTACACATCCTAAGGGCTTTACCAACATGTAACAGAGAGAAAATCAGTGTACACGTTAAGGTAAAGAGCAACCAGATAGCATATTATCATGTCGAGCAAGAAAGTTCTCCCTATATATGTCCAAGCATCCACTACAATATATATCCAATGTATAGTAATGGCCTCTAGGGCATACATATAACTAACAATCTCCCACTTACACTAGGGCCATCTGATAGCAGTGGTTGTAGCATCTCATACTCAACCATCCCCTAAAAGTCTCTCTCTAGGAAAAGGCCTTTGTGAGTGGATCCGCCGTGTTGTCCTCTGAGTCTGTTCTCCTAACCTTGATCAGCCTGGAGATCAACCATCTCCATGATCAGGTGATACTGCCTTAGAATATGTCTGGGTCACTGATGGGACCGGGGTTCCCGGGCCAAAGCCACACTTCCATTGTCACACAATGGTAGGAACCTAGTTCATCTCATGAACCAATATATACCCAAACAGCCTCTTTGGTAGCATCTTAAGTAGAGATGTATCCTGCCTTTATCGTCTAGTATGTCACGGTATCTAGCTTGGAACTCTTCCAACATACCGTCCCTTTACTGAGGGTAAAGACAATGCCTGTGACTGACATTCAGTCCTCCTTATCACTCTGGAACTTTTCCAGTGATTCTCCCCTGGATCAATTGATACATTCTCACTACAACTAGTGAGAATCCTAACATCCAATTACATCTATCTCATAGATGAAAACTCAGGGATTAGGAGGTATCATTTTGATCCTATATGGAGAATCATTGTGATAAGCGGAGATTGACTGAGCGTAGCATAGGAAACTCCTTCCCTATCAAGAGTATGTCATCCACGTACTCTACGAGGATCACCACCATACTCCCTACTACCTTTTTGTATATACAAGGTTCATCTACCATTTTGATGAAGTCAAACTATTTGACTACTACATCAAAACAGATGTTCCAACTCCGCGATGTCTGCTTTATCCTATAAAGCATCTTGCATACGTTTCCGCTGCTCCCACTGTCTACGAAACCCTCTGGTTGTGTACTTACAGACGTTCTCTTCTAAAACATTATTTAGAAAGCAGTCATGTCACCCAACCACCAGATATCGTAGTCATGGTATGTAGCCGTGGCAAGTAGGATCTGGATGGACTTAAGCATAGATCCTTAGAAAAGGTTTCAACATAATCCATACCTGGTCAATGATGCAAACCTTTTAACAAGTCTAGCTTTGAAAGTCTCAACTGTTCCATGTACACCAAGTAATCTTCTCAAGATATACTTGCTCCTGATGGGGATTTAACCCTTCAGATATAGCAACCAAAGTCCATACTTTGTTGGTGTATAAGGATTCCATCTCAGATTGCTAAGCATCCAGCCATTCTTATAGAGTCCTACTCCTGATGGACAGCTCGAAACTAGTTAGGTCATCATCTCATGATGCAATGCTCACTCCCACAGTCATAGAGAAACTGAAGTATCTCTCAGGTGGGTGAGAAACCCTACTAGATCGGCGGAGAGGCTGAGGTTCGTTGTTACCTACTGAATCCTTTGATTGTACCAAATCATCTGCTGTAGTTTGCATAGCTGGAACCTTTCCAGTTCTACATAACTAACCTTGCCTCGAGCTTGTCCGGATTTTGCTTTTAGACATAGGCCGGACAACCCCAAATCTTAACTAGCTTAAGACATGGGCTCTTCCCATACCATATCTCATATGGAGTGGTAGGCTGTGATCTGATTCGAACCCTATTCAATAGGTATGCAGCTTCTCAAGCGCATAACTCCCAAAAGGAAACAGGTAACTCAGTAGTACTCATCATAGAGCGCACCATATCGAATAGGGTGCAATTGCTCCGCTCCGATATACCATCGTGCTATGGTGTATACGGAGGAGTAATGCTGAGAGAGAATCTCATTCTCCTTTAGAAAAGTCCAAGAATTCCGTGCTCAAGTATTCTCCTCCTTGATCACATCAAAGGACATAATACTTATACCCATTTTGGTTCTCTACTTCTATCTTATATTCTGTGAATATCTCAAAAGGTTCGGACTTGTGTTTCAATAGGAACATATGTCTGAATCTTGAGAGATTATCAGAGAATGTAATGAAGTACAAAGAACCGGTCTTGGCATGTGTAGACAGGGGACCTTTATACATCAACATGTATCATCCCAAGAGTTCACTAACTCTTTCTCTGTTTCCAATAAACAGAGCTGGTGTCATTATATCTTTGTGATATGACTGGCAAGTTTCTCAAGATGTAAATTCAAACTGATTTAAATATGCATCTATAAGTAACTTCAGCTAGTCGGGTTGCATTGATATGACCTAGTCTACAATGCCTCAAGAAGGATTCGTTCATTTCTGAACTCTTCCTCTTGTGTGTGTTCTGTATACTAAAAACTGTAGTTTGATTTAGAACATCAATTCTTTTAGATAACGTGCCTGAACCGATCAACTTTCGATATAGGAAATGTTCAAAACATTATCCAACAATACAAAATTTTATCATTTCTTTATTAATAAAGAGAGTGATATGATTTTGTATATCAGGTTCGGTATCTAATAACATTCATTCAGAATCAATGTATTAGTAATACAGGGTGACAGTGACCAACAGACTTGGCTGCAACACTTGCCCCATTTTCTGTCTCATGAAACTTATCACCCGTTCTCAGTTCTTTACCTATCTGTAGCCCATGTAACAAATTACATATGCGGGATCCTGATCCGGTATCTCATATCCAGGACGTAAAGAATAATGAGAAACAGTTCTGTATAATGAACACACCCGAAGATGATGCATCAGCATGCACTCTCTTCGTTTGGTCGGCACGGGAATTCTGGTAATCCCCAATTTCCTGCTCTGTCTTATAACAATTATAAGTTGGAGCGGGACCAACGTTCCCCAGCTCAGTATAACAAGCGGGTTCGGTCAATATTCCATATTATTATCTTGATTAAGGCGTGATATGGTCGCTACCTGGAGAGAGAGAGAAGAAAACACTCAGCGTGCGCTCTTGCAAGAATAGATTGGTTATTATTTTATCTAATCAGGATGGCTCCCACTGCTTTTTATCAAATCTTCCTTCAAACCCTAAAAGGAAAGACTAGCCGGGATTAATTACACACTACAAGTTCGCCAATCTTTCAGCCAGGCCAGTGTCGGTACTTTGAGGGAGGTCCCCCGTGCTTTCGCACGAACCTAATTAATGTAAACCTCGTTTTCCCAGAGGCGTAACCCCGTTGACACCTTTCTAGACACCTACTTGATCGGCTAATTGTAATGTGTAAAAATCTCCTAGGAGTAACTCTTACTCGCAGTGGGTATCGGGATCCAACTACCTCATAGATGGTATGCAATCTCATTGCAAATTTCAATACTTGAAATTCCCGATAATATTTTGCCCCTAGCGTGCTATGACCTTGACGCATGCCAAACAACCCATAGTCCGCTAGTCAAGTTCAACCCGTACATTTCTTAATTGAATTAAACCCACCCGCACGAACCTTGACACATGCCAAACAACGCTGTGCGAATACCCTAATCCAATCGCATCGTATGCTAGCAGAGAAGCACTAGTTAGATACCGTACACTACGCCTTGACGCATGCCAAACATCTGCAACACGACTAACTAGTACTTATCTGAAATGACGGAGGGCTACGACAGGTTTTTCTGAAAACCTATTGCATAATGAACTTGATATCGTTGTAGGATCGAATGAATTTTGAAATGGAGTGTTTTTGAGGCTTTTCTAGTTTTGCTAAAGGGGTCACTCCCGGTGAAGGGATCGTCGGTCCTTTCCTCGTCGAATGAGGTGCGGGATATATCATATATATCACTGTGCAAAGCAGAAACTATAGAAGCAATCAAAAGACAAACCGAGGGTTGTAGCATCTGTAAGTCCATATTGCGACCCCCGGTTCTTACGGGGAGGCGGAAACGGTATAAAAAACGAATTTTTATCGCAAGAGGCAACATGGACTAACTTATGGTCGGGATCGTTACCTAAACTAAAACTAGCAAACTAAGCTAAAGATATTTAGCTACTCGGATGAAGATGGTTATACCTAAACTTGTCTTGAACTCCTTCTCTTCAAGCTCCGGTGGTGGTCCGATGGCTCCTTCTCGTCGTCTCCGTACGCCGAAGATAGATCCACTTGAAAGCTCCAACCTTTAGCTCCTTCTTCGGTCTTTGAAGAAACTAGTTCACTTGGTTTGCTAAACCTAGTGAACTAGAATGAGTAGAGAGGAAATAGAATGGGATTTTATCTATGGTTCTTGATTCTCAACTCATGAGACAAGAGAACCATAGATCAAGAGAGGGAGCAAGAGGTTGAGGGTGAGAGCAAGGGGAGAGCTCAAGAACAAGAGAGAGAATGAGCAAGAAAGAATGAGGCTCTCTTTTCTCTCTCACCCTCTCATAATCCAAAGTGATCATAACTCATCATATCAAAAAAGTCTTTTGGTGATGGTTAGAAGCAACCATAAGGTTATCATATCATGCACTCATTTTACTCAAAAAGCAAGCAAGAAAAAAGTCTTTGGCATGAAATGATAACCATGGTTATCATGATGGTCAACTAGTCAAGCCTAGTCAACCGGTCAACAAGTCAACAAAAGTCAACAAGTCACCAAAGTCAACAAGTCAACAAAAGTCAACAAGTCAACAACCATATCACCATAATACTTAATTAATATAATAGTTAATCACATATCATATTCTCATTAGGGTTGAGCAAAAAGTCAAAAGTCAACGGTCAACTGTCAACAACCCTAATGAGAATCCACTGCCTCTGCCTCCCTGTCAACTGTGCATACACACCCGCATCCGCGTTCCGAGGAACACGAATGCAAACTGGATAAATCCAATCCCATAAGGTACACTAGGATCTGGCTTAAACCAAAGCCCGCTAGTGTAAACTGTCCGGACACTGTACGTGCACAAGTGCACGGATGTGACCGAACCCTGTCGCAAAACCATGCGACCTGTCGCAATACCATGCGACCTCTACTCTTTTGCCTAAAGGCGAAAAGCTTTCTGTGTGGGACTCTAAAGACTCGACACTACGCTGGCAGTGGGTTTAACCACAGACCGCAAGCGGCACTAGCTGTGCGTAACGGTCCCCAGGTAATGCCGACAAGAAGACCGACGAGGCGAAACCCATCTGAACTCCTACTGAGCCTGAGCGTGACATTCTCCGTACAGTCCGGTCTGTTCGTCTGATACATCGCATGGCGGGCCTAGGGGGCGGTAAACGTCAGTCCCCCAAAAGCGGTACAAGTCGTGCCGGAGTGAAGCCCAATACACCCTGAGATAACACTGGAAACCTACCAGTATATCTCGTTTGCCCTGGCCAGGGACTACTCGTGTAATGGCTCTCCTAGACACAGCGCGATGTCAACCCCCAATACCGGGAGAGACGAATCCTGTCTAACCGTCACTGCCTCCAAGTGTTTCGGGACTGCACCCAACCACCACCTGTTTGCACGACTCCTTTGAGCCGTGGTAGGGTAGTGATCAAAGTACAGTGGGAACACACCCGAGGCGAAGTGACAGTGTCAAGTCAGCGGACTAAGCTGTACTCATGTCACCTGGGAACTGATAACTGACGATAGGTATAATACCAACTAGTCAGTTCCCGACGAGTCCTGTCCAGTGTACCCGTAACCTAACGAGCACCCGCATACTATCTCAAGTACGACGTACTGACGGCTGTGGGACAGACCGTCTCCCACACTGGGATGAGAAGCGCATGCGCTGGTCTACTCCGGAGTATCGATGCCCTGTCTCGATAGTCCTGCGACCAGGGACCTGCATAAGGATGTGCTTATAGATTACCCAGCCCCCACTAGTGTGACTGCCATCACAACGCTGGTAATCAAGCAAAGATCCTAAGGGCTCCACTAATGCGTATAAGTGATATACTGAAATAAACACAAGTACACATTGAAGTAGAAACAAACCAAGTAGCATACTACTATTTTGAGCAAGATTGTATATACAAGGTGAATATCCCAAGCATCCATTAAGTAATATACAAACTAGTATGATACAGTAATGGCCTCTAGGGCATATACACTAACAGCATCTACCAGTTATTGCTAAAGGAGTCACTCCCGGTGAAGGGATCTCGGTCTTTTCCTTATCGAATAAGGTGCAGGATGTTCTTCAAGGAACACCGCGATGCAAAGCAAGAATTGTAGCTACCTGTTTTATTTAGAAATTCGATTCCACAACATCTTAGGTTTCTTTTTCTTTCATTAATCATATTAATGAAGTCCCATCATTTAAGTCCACCTAAATATCACAGATAAATACGACGTACACTTATGCCATCCGTGTTCGCCTCGATGTCCCTTCGTGCACCGTTAGGTTAGGTAACTAACGACAGAGCAGGGCAGGGCTAGCACGGGTGTAAAACATAAGTAACGTCTATATAATATATCATATATACTATATACTGTATCTATCACAGATCATATCACATGATCACATCACAGATATCGCAGCAGAAGAAACATATGAAATATTGGATATACTAAGACGTCCGTGTTTTCAATACGAGCCAGTATAAAACACGGATTCCACGGTCCCGATGAATAGCCAATCCCACACCCCTAGACCCCTACGAGAGCGGCAAGCAACCCTACCAATTCTAGAGTTAGGAGACCCGGACTCGACTCCTCGAGTTAGTTTCCCACTGGACTCCAGAACCCGGTTACTTGTGCTCCCCTCCTTGGGTCTATCCTAGTGCGGAAAATTAAATAATATAAAAAATGTGACATCTTCCGCAACCTGGATGTGCCCCAATAAAAGAATATTATATACAAGTTTTTACATGAATGAAAATGAAAAACACTCATTTCACATAAAAAACCCCCGGCTATTTAAACACGACGATCCAATATAACAGATCCAGCAACACATAACATCACATATCATCAACGTAAGTAAACATGCGTATCCCAATTGTCGTTGAAATATAGCAGCGAAACCGGCGATATCACATATTACACTTACGGTCATAGAAAAGAAAGTGTAAAACTACAACAGTTGGAATCCGCAACCTGCATAGACATCGCATGCCTAATCAAATGAATTCCTTAGACATTGCATGCCTAACAATTATAAACCCCGCATTTTAGTCTCATTATCGAAAACTCTTTTCAATATCAAGTCGGGCAATTCAACAAGATTCCCGACATCCTGATCGAATGCTCGTCGCAAACTTCAGTAGACGGCTGCACCCCCGATGCCTCCGACGAAGTGCACCAAGGCGGAACACCGCTGCCGCGAGCACCCGAACGGATGCTTTCGGTGACGGGGTTCTCCTACAGTCACTTGGTCGGGGCTATGGAGTGAGGCTGTCTATTAAGTTTACCCGGCGAGTATTCGCGTATGCTACGTGATTGCGACGGACTTTTGATCACATCAAAATTCCATGGCAACCGATCAAGTAAGACTAAACTGCTATGTTTATAACATTCATTCAGTTATCTCATAACAACTTGTGAGTTCCAATTATTGTATCACATTCCGAATAAAAAGAAAATGTAAAACTTTCCGATCGAACAATCGAACACCCAAATTTTCCCGAAACAGCTCAACACATGAAATAGGTTTAAAAACATCCAGTTCATGTCTCAGTACCAACGGTCCAGCCGTAGAAGGGTCAAGCCAACTGTCACGACCCGCAGGGTACGGAACGTGACTGGCACTTAAGTTTACGAAACGTCTAAAGACGTCCGTAAAATAAGTAAGCCAAAGCCCAGAAAACAAACCAATTAAGCAAAGGAGTGAAGAAAACCCAATCAGTTGAAAGCGAGTTTATCAAATAAGTCATGTAAAACCCTTTTTAAAAACAATACCAATTTTTCCGAAAATTTCGGCAGAGTCTCCTTTGTAAATACTGGCCCCCAAAATGGGTACAACAAAATATACATGAATCCAACAAAATAGGGCATCCCCAAGCGGGAGCTAGCTCTTCGCCACAAGGCGGTCACAAATCCCACGCAATAAAAATGACAACAAGCATAATAATCATAATAAAGCATAAGAAAACATCATGTCGACTCAAGTGAGCTCGACCCCAAAATACAGCATAAAAGTCTACAAATCTCACAGTCTCATCTCTAGGTCAATATACAATAATACTGGTAGAAACAGTAGATGGAGTACACTAGATACAAGAAATATACAAGGTGGTACAAAAATAATAACATAACCCACCTATGAGCAAATCTCGAGCTCAGGCAAAAGAGGCAAAAGAACAAGTGCGCCCGCCGCTACTGAACTGACGGAGCGGACCTGCAAAAGACTGTGGCACAACGGGGGTGAGTTGCCAACTCGTGAGTAATAAATAACACCTACAAAGGCTATCGTATGCATGCACACAAGCATCCTAGCATTTAAAATACAGGTATGAATGGGTGCACTAGCAGGTGTGTATACAACATCAGTGTACGAATATGTATGCAACATGAATATCTGAGGTCTCAAAGGTATATATAAGAAACATTTATCTCTTTTTGTTTTTGAAACTCTTTTAGAATGCCAGCATAATACTCAAAGAATCGACGAGAACCGGTGTCCAGCAACGACACCCAAAAGCTGTCTCAAATCTCATAAATGTATCTCTGGCCTCAGCCGTCCGGCTGACCCATCTCAAATATCAATATCTCATCATCTAGCGGCCACGGTCAGTATCCTCTGGATATCCGCCGTCCCAAACAGTCACCGGTAGGTAATCCGTCCCCTGCCAGGCTCAACGTCAACACCACATTCCTCTTGCCCCGGGGTACCTTACCGGGCCCACCATGTACCCGTGCCGGTTCCTCCACTCCTCGACACGGATTTCCAAAACCACAGCAAACTCATGGTGGACGACACTTACATCACTAGAAAACAGCAATTTACATATTTTAAAAATATAATAAGTTTAGAAATTTTGCGGCTTTCCCCCGAAATCCAAAAATATCATAAAATCTCAAGAAATCCTCATAAGTGCATATATCAGTGATAATGAATGCATATGGTATCAATAATCAAGTTGCGATGTGTGATTAATAGATTAGGCATGAACAATTAATATGATGAAGTACATGCACATGAATAGAAATCCTACGGTTTCATTTTAAGGAATTAAAGGCAATAGCACAAGTGTATCATTTAGTAAAAGGTTTAAATTTAAAGGTTATCTAGTGTGGTGGCATGGCAATTACCAGGGTGTGTGTGTAAGCATGAATAGTGCTCGTGCTGCATATAAAAACCCTGGCAATAGTGCAGGTGTCCTATAACATGGTTTCGTATATGAATGTCAATATAATGTATGGATGCAGCAAATAATCAAATAAGTATTTCACCCCTAATTACTAACATCACTAAGAATCTTGTAAGTTACTAAAACTATCGGGCGGCTTGCGCCATCCAACGATAGTCCCCCGTAGATGTTACATCTACTCACCGGAATCCCTGGCTAGCTGTGTCCAATCACTGCTTTTCCCTTTCGCGCCGCGTCTGACGTCTCCGCGACCGAACCTGGAATTTACATCAATACCAACATAAGGTTACTTATCAAGAACGACGCAAAACCCAACGAAACTACTAAAGTTCACTAGCTAGGTACAACGGGCGCAGGGTTCGCGGAACACACGCGAAAATCGTAAAAACTGCCAAAAAACGCCGATTTGATCGCCCGGCAAAACTAATACCTGACTACACAAAAAAAACCGCACTCACGCATCCTAAACGTCATAGGATAAGCCAACACAATCATCAAGATGTCGAAAATAATCCATCACATAATTTTTATAAAAATCTAGTAAGCATAAAACTAGCAATTTTGGTGCAAATATCGAAAATTAGCGATACGGTTAACACAATCCAACCACACAACAAGCAATCTACAAACACTATAATTACAACACATTTGCAAAGATTCAAAACCTATTTTCCATAAACAACCATTACTTGAATTATATAACCTAGCAATTCTTAATCCAAACTTTATATGAAAACCTTAAATTAACACTAATTTTATAACTCAATTAGCAAGTTAAGCTTCTAGATTAGGTTAGCAAAACAACTAGATAACAAATTAGATTTAATCAACTAAATAATGGTTTCTAAACCCTAATTGAACTCATTAAACATGCATCACAACCCATTTTCCAAACATAAACCCTTTCTAGATTTTGGTAATTTAGCAAATCTAAAGCAATTTCACACAAGTTTAACATAGAATAGGTTAATAGGAAGCCACTTAATCAAGGTAACCATATAGATTAGTTAAGTAACCACTAGATTAACTACAAAACAATTCAATTAACTATCATGGCTTCAAAACCCTAGTTTAAACAAACTACTCTTTTTAAAAAAAAACAAGATTAGAAATTAGCTAACTTTTAACACTAATACCATATAATTAAAGGAATTTAGCAAAAAAAGAAAGTAACTTGAGGGAAATTATACCTCAATTGAGATCTAGCAAGAATAAATTTTGCTCCAAATGATGGCCTCAAGCATCAAGATCCAAGCTCGGGAGGTGAAGGAAAAGAAAGATGAAGGAGGGTTTTAATTTGCAAGCTTTAATTTGAAATTTTGATGTGTTTTCTTGAAGAAATTTGGAGAAAATGAAAAGAAAAGAGATGAAGAAGAGGGAGGTGCAGGTTTCGGCCAGTATGAGGTGAGGGGGAGGGGTGTGGGTGAGTGGGAAAGTCAATGGTCAAGTCTCCAAAAGTCAATGCACCATACCTAATCAACTATATTTAAAATAAATCAATAAACCACTAATTCAACTCAAGAAAGAGAACAAAGAAATGAGGCCAGAAATTTCTGGACTTGAATAATGTGGGGCTGTCCTAGGGCTGAGGGTAGAGAGAGGGGGGTTTTACAAAAGAAATTTTATGCAAAAAGACCCCCTACAAGTCAAAAATTGCAAGTTTTAGCTAAAAATTCAATAAATTCGTTTCCTATCATAAAAATTTATTAAAAAATCAAAATAAAATACTAAAAATTTATGTTTCAACTAGACTTTAATTATCATAATTTTAAAGATTAAAATTAGCCCGGAAAAATTTGTATTTATCGCTAAATTAATGTATTTTCTTACCGGCTTAAAATAATATTAAAAAAATGAAAAATTAGGGAAAATTTTTAAACGACCAGAATTTCATAATTAACTCATTAGCTACTAAAAACAAGCAATTACCTATCCATTTTAAGTATAATTAGCCCTAAACTGTAAAATAACGAGAAAGACGGTTTTCAGAAAAATACCGAATTTTCACCGAATTTCAGGAAAACATCAAAACGACTTTTCAAGACGTTACAATCTTCCCCCCTTAAAGAAATTCGGTCCCCGAATTTAAAAATATAGCTACGCGTACCTTCGAAGAGATGGGGATATTTCTTCCTCATCTCGCCCTCGGTCTCCCAGGTAACCTCCTCGCTGCTCGGGCTACGCCAAAGGACCTTGACAGTTGGTATAATCTTCGACCTTAACTTCTTCACCTGCCGATCCAGGATGGCCACCGGCTGCTCTGCAAAAGAAAGGTCGCGCTCTAGCTGGACTGTCGGGTGCTGAATCGCATGTGAAGGGTCGTGAAGGTACTTGCGGAGCATCGAAACATGGAAGACGGGGTGAACATCGGGAAAGCTGGGAGGAAGAGCCAAACGATATGCAACAGCGCCAACCCGCTCGAGGATCTCGAAGGGACCTACGAATCTAGGGCTAAGCTTCCCCTTTCACCCAAAACGCATCACGCCCTTCATCGGAGAGACCTTCAGAAAAACATGGTCGCCAACTGCGAACTCTAATCTGCGACGGCGCCTGTCCGCATACGATTTCTGACTGCTCTGAGCCGCTCTCATCCGGTCTCGGATCAACTGTATCTTCGCTGTCGTCTCCTCAACAAGCTGCGGCCCCAAAATACTGCTCTCGCTGAGCTCTGTCCAACAAACGGGCGATCTGCATCTCTTCCCATACAATGCCTCGAAAGGTGCCATCTGAATAGTATCCTGGAAGCTGTTGTTGTAGGAGAACTCCACTAGAGGTAAATGACGATCCCAGCTACCACCAAAGTCTAAAACGCACGCTCTGAGCATGTCCTCAAGAGTCTGAATGGTCCGCTCTGACTGTCCGTCGGTCTGCGGATGAAACGCTGTGCTGAAGCTCAAACGAGTGCCCAAAGCCTCCTGAAGTCTCTGCCAAAGTCGGCTGGTGAACTGGGTGCCTCGATCTGACACGATACAAGTCGGTACGCCATGTAGTCGCACGATCTCGTCAATATAGAGCTGAGCATACTGAGCGAAGCTGAAAGTGGTCTTCACTGGCAGGAAGTGAGCCGCTTTCATTAATCTATCCACGATCACCCAGATGGAGTCGTACCCTCGACTGGTCCTGGGTAGACCCACAACGAAGTCCATCGAAATCTGCTCCCATTTCCACTCTGGAACGGGTAACGGCTGTAGCTCTCCTGCGGCCCTCTGGTGCTCGGCCTTGACTTGCTGACAAGTCAGGCATCTCGAAACGAACTCCGCAATGTCCCTCTTCATCCCGTCCCACCAGTAGGTCTCTCTCATATCATGGTACATCTTGGTGGAACCGGGGTGGACACTATACACCGATCGGTGTGCCTCCTCAAGAATGTCGCGCCGCAATCCATCAGCATCTGGTACGCACAGTCTAGATCCATATCGTAAAATCCCCTGATCGTCAACCACGAACTCGGAAAATCTGCCCTCTCCCATCTGTGCCATGATCTCTGAGCAACGGTCGTCACTGCGCTGTGCCTCACATATACGGTCAAGCAACTGTGGGCGTGCACGAACATGCGCGAGCTGTCCCCCTGTCTGGGTGAACTCGAACTCAACTCGGCTGTCGCATAACATCTGCCAATCTGCTGACGACTGCCTCTGCACTGCGCGCAAAAAGGATAGACTACCCCCGGGCCTCCTACTCAACGCATCTGCCACCACATTTGCCTTGCCGGGGTGATATAAGATCTCGCAGTCGTAGTCTTTCACCAACTCCATCCAACGACGATGTCTGAGGTTCAGGTCTCGCTGCTGAAATATGTACTTTAAGCTCTTGTGATCGGTGAATATTTGACACGACTCGCCGTACAGGTAATGTCGCCAAATCTTCAGTGCAAAGACCACTGCAGCCATCTCCAAATCATGAGTGGGGTAGTTCTGTTCATGCTTCTTCAACTGCCGAGAAGCATAAGCGATCACCCGGCCATGCTGCATCAATACGCAACCTAATCCCACTCGCGAAGCATCACAGTAGACAACAAATCCGCCTGATCCCGAAGGTAAAGATAATACCGGCGCCGTAGTCAAACAAGTCCGTAGCTGCTGAAAACTGCGCTCGCACTCCTCTGTCCAAACGAAAGGAACTCCCTTCCGGGTCAAACCGGTCAACGGTGCAGCTAAACGGGAGAAGTCCTGAACAAAACGCCTGTAGTAGCCCGCCAGGCCTAGAAAACTACGGATCTCAGTAACCGATGTAGGTCGGGGCCACTGCTGAACAGCCTCAATCTTCTTCGGGTCCACACAAATGCCGTCTCTCGTAACCACGTGACCCAAGAATCCGACGCTGTCCAGCCAGAATGCACACTTGGAGAAATTCGCGAACAGCTGGTGCTCCCTCAGAGTCTGTAACGTAATCCGCAAGTGCTGCTCGTGCTCCTCTCTGCTCCGGGAGTACACCAAGATATCGTCGATAAACACGATGATGAACAAGTCAAGATACGGCCTGAATGTACGGTTCATCAAATCCATGAATGCTGCTGGGGCGTTGGTGAGTCCGAACGACATCACAAAAAACTCGTAGTGGCCTTAGCGCGTGCGGAAAGCTGTCCTCGGTATATCCTCCTGTCGAACTCGCAGCTGATGGTATCCTGATCGCAAGTCGATCCTCGAAAAATACCCCGCACCCTGAAGCTGGTCGAACAAATCATCAATGCGCGGCAACGGATATCTGTTCCGAATGGTAACTTTGTTCAGCTGGCGGTAGTCGATACATAAGCGCAAACTTCCATCCTTCTTCTTGACAAACAGGACCGGAGCACCCCACGGAGAAACACTCGGTCGAATAAGCCCCTTATCTAACAAATCCTGCAACTGATCCTTCAGCTCTCGAAGCTCTGCCGGGGCCATCCGATAAGGCGGTATAGAGATAGGCCCCGAACCGGGAATCAAATCAATGCAGAACTCAACATCGCGCTCAGGCGGTAGCCCAGGTAGCTCATCAGGGAAAACATCAGGGAACTCACAAACTACCGGGACCCGGTCCAACGGAACCTCTGCAGCTCGAGTATCACAAATACACGCTAAGAATCCCTGACATCCCTTCCGCAAGAGCTGACCAGCGCGAAGAGACGAAATTAAGCTGGGAAGGGTGACACTGCGGTCTCCCCGAATAATAAGGACTGGCTCTCCCGGAAAGCTAAATCTGACTGCCTTCTCACGGCAGTCCACCGAAACATAACAAGTGGCTAGCCAATCCATGCCCAGAAGCACATCAAAGTCCAACATATCGAGGAGAATCAAATCAACCGATGAATCCCTCTCCCCGATACGAACGGAACACAAACGAAAAACAAAACGAGCAACAAACGACTCGCCTACCGGGGTAACAACAACAAGCGGCTGATCTAACGACGACGACTCACGGCCCAACATCGGTGCAAAGTGTGTAGATACGTACGAATGTGTGGAACCTGGGTCGAATAATACCCATGCATCGAAAGAACAAACTGGCAAGGTACCTGTCACAACGGCATTGGATGCCTGCGCATCCTGCGGTGTCAAAGTAAAAACTCGGGCCTGTCCTCCACCGATAGCGGGCTGACCTCGACCTCGGCCTCTGCCTCCTCGTCCTCTCTGAACAGGACCGCCGCGTCCACGGCCTCTCGGTGCACCTAACTGGCGTGGAGCATCGCCTGGGGTAGGAAGTAGGGCTCTCTGAGGAGGGGGTGGTGATGGTGGTAGGGTCACATGCGGAACTGTCGCTGCTCCCTGTCGTCTCACCGGACAGTCTCTGACAAGATGGTGCAAACTCCCGCACCCAAAACACCCTGGCGACGGCTGCTGCCCCTGGGGGTAAGAACCATATAACTGTCCCCGCCCAAATCCTCTGCCAGGCCTATCTCTGGGAAAGAATCTGGCGCGCTGCCTCTGAGACGGTATCTCGGTGCGAATCCTCTTCGGCCCAGAAACGGCCGAAGTCTGTGATATGCGTGCCTCCATCCGCAATGCTGTATCCCTAGCAGCTGAATAAGTATCGTAGTGCTGGGCGCCAATGGCAAGATATAGCTGGGCATCAAGTCCCTGTACGAACCTCTTCACCATCTTCTCCTCGGTATCCACTAAATACTGAGCATATCGGGATAACTGTGTAAACTGGATGTCATACTCAGACACCGTCATCCCAGGTGTCTTGACTAAGGCCTCGAAGCTACGAGCTCTGGCGTCACGAACGCTCTCTGGAAGGAAACGGGCTAGAAAGACCGCTGTAAACTCGACCCAAGTCATAGGCGGTAGATCTGCAGCTCGACCTCTCAAGACTGACTCCCACCATGTCTGCGCGAGACCCTCTAGTCGGAAACTCGCAAGCTCTACCCATCGATCATCCGAACATCTCAGCGAACGGCAGATCCTGGCTAAACTGTCAAGGAACGTCTGTGGGTCCTCCGCTGCCTCGGTGCCGGTGAATACTGGAGGCCTCAGCCTCATGAAATCCTGTAGCGAAACCGGAATGGCCACGGTGGTAGTAGTAGGAGCAGGTATCATGGTCGTCTGTGATGTAGTAGGTACGTCATCCGGCCTCGGTGTACGACTGGCTGCAACTAGGGATCCTACCATCTGACGTAGCTCCTGCATGCCTCCCATCATCTGTCGCAACTCCTCCATACCAGTCTCGAGCCTATCCATACGGCCTGGGGAAGGTGGATCGGTCTGTCCCTGCGGCATAGGCATACCACCCTGCTCAGTCCTAGTCTCGGACGAGCCAGCTCAAATCTCGTCTCTGGCGGCAGCCCTCTGTGCCCTCGTAGCCTTCGGCGGCATAGTGGCTGTTACAGGAAAACGGACAGTAAAAACAGTGCAATAGGATCATAGGATACACGGAATTGAAGAAGGAATTTTTCAAGCAAGTATATCCTAAAGTCACTTAGGCGGAGTACCGTATCGTAAGTATGCCGCGGACATACGCACGCTACGTTACCCTGCTTAAGTCACTTACTCCATCTACCAAGGGTCATCCTACACTCACAAGGGTAAAACCTATCGCTCTGATACCAACCTTGTCACGACCCGCAGGGTACGGAACGTGACTGGCACTTAAGTTTATGAAACGTCTAAAGACGTCCGTAAAATAAGTAAGCCAAAGCCCAGAAAACAAACCAATTAAGCAAAAGAGTGAAGAAAACCCAATCAGTTGAAAGCGAGTTTATCAAATAAGTCATGTAAAACCCTTTTTAAAAACAATACCAATTTTTCCGAAAATTTCGACAGAGTCTCCTTTGTAAATACTGGCCCCCAAAATGGGTACAACAAAATATACATGAATCCAACAAAATAGGGCATCCCCAAGCGGGAGCTAGCTCTTCGCCACAAGGCGGTCACAAATCCCACGCAATAAAAATGACAACAAGCATAATAATCATAATAAAGCATAAGAAAACATCATGTCGACTCAAGTGAGCTCGACCCCAAAATACAGCATAAAAGTCTACAAATCTCACAGTCTCATCTCTAGGTCAATATACAATAATACTGGTAGAAACAGTAGATGGAGTACACTAGATACAAGGAATATACAAGGTGGTACAAAAATAATAACATAACCCACCTATGAGCAAATCTCGAGCTCAGGCAAAAGAGGCAAAAGAACAAGTGCGCCCGCCGCTACTGAACTGACGGAGCGGACCTGCAAAAGACTGTAGCACAACGGGGGTGATTTGCCAACTCGTGAGTAATAAATAACACCTACAAATTGGGGGCGAGATCGTGCTGTGTCTAGGAGAGCCATTACACAAATCCATGGCCATGGTAGGAGATTTACTGGTAGGTACTCCAGTAGTATCTCAGGGTGTATTTGAGGCTACACTCCGACACGACTTATACTGCTTCTGGGGGTCTGACGTTACTAGCCCCCTAGGCGGATATGCGATACTCATTGACGAACGGACCGGACTGTATATACATTGTCACTGTTAGGCTCAGTAGGGTTTTCGGAGGAGTTCGCTCATCGGTCTCCCTTGAGTTCGCTCCTCGGCCACCCTTGAGGTCAGTCCGTGGGCAGCCGTTACGCATTGCTAGTGCCGCTGACGGTTTGTGGTTAAACCCACTGCCAGGGTGCTGACGAGTCATTAGAGTCCCCCACAGGCAGTTTCCCAAGTTCGGGCGAAACGTTGTAGAGGCCGTATGGTTTTATGGCAGGGTTCGGAAAATGCACGTGCGTTTACGCACGTGTTATTTTTCGGGCAGATAATACTGGTCGGCTTTGGTTTAAGCCGGATCCGAGTATTATATTGAGTAGGTATAATATCTTTGTCTCAGTTGCATTTGTATTCGGTCGTAATACAAATACGGGTATATTTATACAGTTTCGGGGTTGTCCTGAAATTCGTTTCAGGATCACTTTTGGAAGTTGCCAGTTTCCAGTTTTCTATCAGCCGTCTTTTAACATTCTGTTAAAGACGGATTTATCTTTTCTACAGATAAGGTGAGTCAGTGTTCTAGAATATTCTAGATGAGGTGACTAGGCTTATTGGTGTAGGGTTTTCATTGGTTGCATTTATTAAATGGTGACTAAGCCTAATGACTCATGCTTTGTGTTTAATTCCTTTTGGATTGCTTAAGATATTTTGAAGTGAGAAGCTTTTAGCTTATGGTCACCCCCTTCTCCTACGGTCACCTCCCTCTTGCTATATATGGCTTGCCCTCTCTCTCTCCTCACTCTTACTCTCTCACTTGAGTTTTCATTTCGGTTAGAAAAAGATTATGATAGTTTGGGGTGTATGGAATTTACAGTTCATTTCATTCCATCACCCGATTTCCACGGCAACTTCATTAACCGATCGTCCACGGATTTGGACGAAGTGAGACAAAGTCTTCTACTCATATTCTACATCATTCTTGGTCGTCTCTTTTAGCAAACTTGACGATCGAGTTGCCTCGAGTCAGAGGCGGGAGCCCGTTTAAAGAACCGATCATGTGGTGCCACTTCGACGATGGACTTGGAGATCGACGAGATCGGAGCAGCCGCAACGGAGCGTGGGATGATGGTTGAAGAACGAAGGACTCGGATCGTTCGGTACAATCCTTCTTCCCTCTTTGTAGATTGTTAGTTTAGCAATAATGGCAGATCCGGGTTAAAGTATACGATAGCGCCAAGTTTAAAAGTTTTATTCCGCATTTGGCGTCTGTAGACTGCCGGGGCGCTAACGTAGACTTACAGTGGTATCAGAGCCTCACCATTTTGCTATACTAACTTGTGCTAACGCGTTTAAAACATCGATCCGACCGAAAATCGAAAACTGCAAAAAATCACAATTTTCTTCACTTGACAGTTCTGTTGATTTTAAACAGTGTCAAAATTGATTTCTGTACATCTTAAAAATCACAGCAGGCGATTCTAAGAACCACGACAAAATTTGGGGTCATGATCTCTCCATGGAAGCGCGGAAGCGCGGCCAAACCCATGGTTTGGCCGCCCTTCCGCGGCCACGTGGGGAGCACGTGCCTCCAAAATTTTTCAGTGCGTTCTGTGAAGGATTTTGGGGTTTTTGGTCAATACAGTTTGGGCCCAGGTTTTGTTACTGTTCACCAGTAAGCTGTGGGGCCCACTTTTTAATATTTCGTCTTTGGTCGATCGAAATTTAAACACGTTAGTTTACAGTGCTTACATTATATCTCCGACCGGGAATGTCATTTGATCGGTAAACCGCGTCTGATTGCTATAGTTCTTTTAGACGGGTTTGCGAACGTGACATTCGCGTTGATGTTCTGTGTTGTGCTGTATTGTTGCGGATTTGTCGTGGTGGATAGCAGTGTGCAATGGTAGTACAGTTTGAGTTTATTTGTACATTTGATATTGCGGGGCGAGCGTCCAACTTGTGGACTGCCGTCTCTGCCTGTTGTATAATATTATTTTGGGGCACGACCAGGTTGCGGTCGATGTACCTATTGTACTATTTTTCATTACTGTACTAGGTTTTACCCCGCGACGGAGTGCACGGATAGCCGGGTTCGGGAAAGCAACGGGTCCGCATCTCATGGCTTTGAGAGGCAGAGGGGCCCCAATTCAGAATTGGCAGACTATTCGCCGCACTCGTAGAGGGTACAGGTTGACCCAAGGAGGGGTGCCCAAGATTACCGGATTCCGTGGAGTGCTGGGTGGTCCATTCACTATGCTGTAGGGGGCTGCCTCGCTTCAGGTTTTGGCGGGTAACTTGCCGCACCCGTAGGGGTCTAGGTTTCATTGCACAGGCTATCCACACGACAGGGGAACGTCGAGTTTCAGCAGCGGCTCTGTGAAACTCGGGGATCCCAGATATCTGTATTGTTCTGTGATGCTTATTACTTTTCTGTAATGTTGCATATTATCACGCCTGGAGCGATTATGTATATTGGTTTATATACTATTAGATGTTGTATATGTTTTACACCCGCGCTAGTCCAGTCCCCGCTCTGTCGTTAGTTAAGTAACCTAACGGGTGATGACGGGACCCAGTGACGAATGCGGATGGCATATACGTACATTTTATTTTCGTTCTTTTCTGGTGTGATTGATTGATGGGACTGTGTTGATTCTGATCAACACAAAGTAAAACAAACCTGTTTGAGTTGTTGGAACAATTTTAAAAAGGTGTTATTGCAAAGACGTTTCCTTTTGTTATGCATAGAGGTATTCAGTGGGAATATCCAGCACCTCATTCGACGAGGCAAGGGCTGATATCCCTTCACCGGGAAAGACCCCTTGGACAGAAGTTTGCGTCAGGGTAATAACTTTACTATAGTCGATTACAAGTTGCTTTGCATAGCGGTATTCAGTAGAATATCCTGCACCTCATTCCACGAGGAAAGAGCCGAGATCCCTTTGCCGGGAGTGACCTCTTTAGCAAAAGGTTTTCGCCACTATATTTTAAAAAAGCTATCAGGTTCCTTCAGCGATATCAAGTTCACTACGTTAAAGGTTTTTCGCCAAAAACCAACCGTAGCCCTCCGTCGTTTCTTATGGATGGTCAGTAGTATTCAAGCTATGTTTGTTGGCATACGTCAAGGCATAGTGTTTGGTAGCTGCTGGGTATTCATTTGTTGCATAGATAGATGAGTTGGTTTGGGACAGTTGTATTACCTTGTTGGCATACGTCAAGGGTATGTACGGGTGGGTTCAAATTAACAAGATAATGACGGGCAGAACTTGACATGTGACTTATGATTTGTTGACATACGCCAAGGTCATAAGAGCATGGGGCAAGAAAATGATATCGGGAGTTTCTAAAGAAACTGAAACTTGCCAAGTGTGCGCATACCTTCTGGAGTATGAATAACGTGGATGCATTCCATCACGTTAACATGCGATGAGAGTTGGATCCCGATTCCCACTGATGAGTTGGTTTACTCTTCGGGTGATCCCGATTGATTCTTCTTTAGGTTTGGAGGAGAATTTGACAGGACAGTGGGAGGTTTCCGGATTAGATAAAGTGATGACCATTCTGATCTAGGTTAGAGTGCACGCAGAGTGTTTCTTTTCTCTCTCTCTCTTTGGCAGCGACCTTTGACCGACCCTAGACTATGACTCAGTGACCAGGTTGACCGAACCTTCTTAAAATACTGGCTTTTGGATTGTCTGAGTTGCATAAGTCATTGCCACTCCTTCTTTTACCCTTTGAATTTCTCAGAACACCCGTATTACTACGGATATCCACTTCCATTGGATAGATCCATCGTATGGTTATATACGAACTCGAAGGGACTTCTTCGGGGATGGATCCAGGTTCAGGAGAAATAGAATTGGTTTATTCAGTTGTCTTTTATTATCACCTTCTCTCAGGTTGCGAGAGCTCCTTGGTTTAGGAGAGTACACCTATTACGCTTATTGGATAGTCTTATTCCAAACCATAGGCTGGTGCCGAAAGGTAGGGAATGAAGAAAACCAATTAGCCTAAGTAGGGTGTGCAGAAGGTAATATGTAAAGACAAAATAAAGGGATTAGAAAGAGGGCAAAGTAAATTGCGACTGATATCATTCACGACCAAAACCGCGTAATTCATCGCCACTCCTATTTCACCTTTAAAAGAATAAGTTATTATTCAGTTGTCTTTTATCATCACCTTTTCTCGAGATGCGAGTACTCCTTGGTTTAGGAGGGTACACCTATTATGCTTACTGGATAGTCTTCTTCCAAACCATAGGCAGGTGCCGAACGGTAGGGAAGGAAGAAAACCATTTAGCCTAACAATGGTGTACAGAAGGTAACGACTAAAGACAAATAAAGGGGATTTGGAGAGATGGCAAAGAGATATACGGTTGAAGTCATGAATTGGATTATGGAAGAGGCATTGCTATGAATACCAGGATACCCCTACGAAACATTTTCATGTTTCAGTGCATTGTTAAAGAAAAACTGTTTTCCCGATTAGATACTTACTCCAAGGGTATGTATTTACCAGGTTTCATTTTCATATCTGTATGGTTTTACAGATGATGAGTGGGAGTAAGATATTGGGAATTAGGTGATCATCCTCATTATATCGGAATTCGTTGTAATTGGTGATATTTGAGGAAATCGCCAGGGTACAGTTTTCTACCTACGACGCACAGGTTTTGAGTTGTTTAACTCAGCGGACTTATACAGAGTATTGTATGTTGTCCAAGTGTCCTTCAGGACAAAGGGGTAGGTTCTCGTACTTTGTTCTGTTTACTTATAACTTCTCTAGTATTTAGACGAGTGTTTCGTAGAAATACAAGGTCTAAGTTTTGAGAAGTTGTGGGTATAAGAATAAAGTGGAGAACCAGGTGTCACAAGTATCGGGATTCTTCAAAGAGATCGAAGATGTAGATTCTTGTGATTGGTATTCAGATGATAGTGATGGTTTTGAGAAACGTGTTTCTTTTTCAGGTTACTCATAATTGGATGGTTTCCTAAGTTGAGTAATGCTGAATAGCCTCTTTCCATTAAGTTGATATGCACTGGAGACAGCTGCATGGTTTGAATATGGTTCCAATTAAATAAGTGCCAAAGTTTCTGTATTGGATATAGAATGGATCGTACCTTAAAAGAAATTAAGGTATGGGGAGTTGTCCAGCTTATGCTTAAAACCAGACTCTGGATAACTCAGGGCACGTTTCTGTAATGGCTGTTTTGTGGGTTGACCCTGGCTATGACGAGGGTTGATATTCTACCATTTGGAAGATCAATAGTGATATTGTTCTTGACTCGCCACAGTTTTAGTAAAATGGATCTTTTTCAGAAAACAGTAGTGGGAGTATGGTAGAACTGGAAGTGATTCCAGAACCGCGAACGATTACGGAAAATTTAATAGGACCTATACATTCAATCAGGTTTGACATTCCAATAGCCACTCCGCAGATTTGATAGGTAACCTCAGACACCCGAGAGGTACTTCGGTAGGCTCAAGGACGGTGACAGGGAGGTTCTTATCTACCAAGACTTGACACTACTGTTGTTCCAGGATATGAGACCCGGTAGGAGGGTTGTCGTAGTCAGTGGGAGCAACGGAAGCATGGTGGGCAAGTAGCTTATGTCTATTTATAGACTAGAGCAGTTATAGCGGAGATAGATCATCTGATTTTGATGTGACAGTCATGGGTTTGACTTCAATCAGAATAGGGGATGGATCAGTTAAGAAGGCAGTAGGGTGTGATGTCATGGTATCAGGATGACATACACAGAGTGGGAAGCAAAATTCCTATACTACGATCGGTTGTACTATGGTCGTCACACAGTTGTTTCTCCAGACAAGACATGGATATAATATTAGACATTCTGGTTTCTGGATCTATGGTTTTAGATCTAGATTTGGGTGGTTTCCCAATATGGGTACTTTGACAGATATTCTAATGGTTTTTAGAATAGTTGACTCCTAGCATGGTAGAGTACCTGCAGGTGATGGAGTCACCCTCTCTAAAGGTGTCGTATAGACTAAAGGGGAGAGGGATGTGCATGATTGGCAGATCACTTGCTTAGGCAATTGAGTCAATCATGAGATGTCAAGTACCGCACCAAATGTTGTTTTTGCACTAGATGCAATAAGTTTGTATTAATCCAATCCTGGAGAAACATAAGGAAGCAGTTTTAGAACACTAGTACATGTTCTACGGATTTGATAACGGCAGCCTCTTTCGGGAGACGGTTATCATTCCATGCTTCAAAGGTGACATGGATGACAGAGTGATTGTCAGAGTTTTAGTTTTCCCTCTGACGAGAGACAGTATTATGGACAGATGGTCCAAAGGATACTGTGGGTGGCCTGGTGCCGGATACTGATTAGGTTCAGTGATCCATACAGTCTAAGAAGTTTGGATATGGAGTTCATTTATGAACTAAGGTCCCATCAGATATCCAGACATATTCTAAGACAGGTACTACTCAATTCGGGAGATGGCTTTCTCCGCGAACTTGAGATTATGAGAGATACAGAAAGAAACTTCTAGGCGGATCCACTCACTGAGGCTATTTCTCGAACACAATAGTTTTACAAACGGGCTTTGTGAAACTGATTAGTAGAGGAGTTGGATGTTCGGTTTCACACGGGCTGTGAGTAGTCGACATCGCAATATTAGCCTTGAGTGCAAGTGGGAGATTGTTGGAGATAGTGCCCTCATAGTCAATTATTGGATCGCAGGTACGTGATTGCAATGATTGCGGAGGACCTATCCCGGTAGGACAGTCTTACTCGAAATGATAGTATGCTATCTGGTTTGCCTTTATCAGTTGTGTACATGTTCAGGTGACTGATTGCATGTTACACTTTGATAGAGCCCTTAGGATCTTGCTTTACTACCAACTGTATGAGGGCGATCATATACGTGAGAGTTGGGTAGTTTATATGCATATCCTTAATTGTGGTCCCTAGTCGTGGGAGTTTCGAGACAGGGCATCGATACTCCGGAGTAGACTAGTGTGTACAGTCGAGACCCCGACAAGGGGCGGTGGCCGGTCTCACAAGCCACTGGTGACAGTTGGATCACCTAAGATGTATACAGGTGCTCATTGGGTTATGAGTACACCGGACAGGACTCGCCGGGAATCTGCTAGTTAGTATTATATCTACCGTCAGATAGCAGTTCCCTGGTGACATGTGTACAGGTTAGTTCATCGACCTGAGGTCGTCATTTGTCTCGTGTGAGTTCCCACTGTGCTTTGATTTCTACCCTACCACGGCTCAAAGGAGTCGTGCAAACAGGTAGCTTTTGGGTACAGTCCCGAGCCATATGGAGGCACGTGAGCGGATCGGCAGGGGATTCGTCTCTCCCGGTATTGGGGGCGAGATCGTGCTGTGTCTAGGAGAGCCATTACACAAATCCATGGCCATGGTAGGAGATTTACTGGTAGGTACTCCAGTAGTATCTCAGGGTGTATTTGAGGCTACACTCCGACACGACTTATACTGCTTCTGGGGGTCTGACGTTACTAGCCCCCTAGGCGGATATGCGATACTCATTGACGAACGGACCGGACTGTATATACATTGTCACTGTTAGGCTCAGTAGGGTTTTCGGAGGAGTTCGCTCATCGGTCTCCCTTGAGTTCGCTCCTCGGCCACCCTTGAGGTCAGTCCGTGGGCAGCCGTTACGCATTGCTAGTGCCGCTGACGGTTTGTGGTTAAACCCACTGCCAGGGTGCTGACGAGTCATTAGAGTCCCCCACAGGCAGTTTCCCAAGTTCGGGCGAAACGTTGTAGAGGCCGTATGGTTTTATGGCAGGGTTCGGAAAATGCACGTGCGTTTACGCACGTGTTATTTTTCGGGCAGATAATACTGGTCGGCTTTGGTTTAAGCCGGATCCGAGTATTATATTGAGTAGGTATAATATCTTTGTCTCAGTTGCATTTGTATTCGGTCGTAATACAAATGCGGGTATATTTATACAGTTTCGGGGTTGTCCTGAAATTCGTTTCAGGATCACTTTTGGAAGTTGCCAGTTTCCAGTTTTCTATCAGCCGTCTTTTAACATTCTGTTAAAGACGGATTTATCTTTTCTACAGATAAGGTGAGTCAGTGTTCTAGAATATTCTAGATGAGGTGACTAGGCTTATTGGTGTAGGGTTTTCATTGGTTGCATTTATTAAATGGTGACTAAGCCTAATGACTCATGCTTTGTGTTTAATTCCTTTTGGATTGCTTAAGATATTTTGAAGTGAGAAGCTTTTAGCTTATGGTCACCCCCTTCTCCTACGGTCACCTCCCTCTTGCTATATATGGCTTGCCCTCTCTCTCTCCTCACTCTTACTCTCTCACTTGAGTTTTCATTTCGGTTAGAAAAAGATTATGATAGTTTGGGGTGTATGGAATTTACAGTTCATTTCATTCCATCACCCGATTTCCACGGCAACTTCATTAACCGATCGTCCACGGATTTGGACGAAGTGAGACAAAGTCTTCTACTCATATTCTACATCATTCTTGGTCGTCTCTTTTAGCAAACTTGACGATCGAGTTGCCTCGAGTCAGAGGCGGGAGCCCGTTTAAAGAACCGATCATGTGGTGCCACTTCGACGATGGACTTGGAGATCGACGAGATCGGAGCAGCCGCAACGGAGCGTGGGATGATGGTTGAAGAACGAAGGACTCGGATCGTTCGGTACAATCCTTCTTCCCTCTTTGTAGATTGTTAGTTTAGCAATAATGGCAGATCCGGGTTAAAGTATACGATAGCGCCAAGTTTAAAAGTTTTATTCCGCATTTGGCGTCTGTAGACTGCCGGGGCGCTAACGTAGACTTACACAAAGGCTATCGTATGCATGCACACAAGCATCCTAGCATCTAAAATACAGGTATGAATGGGTGCACTAGCAGGTGTGTATACGAATATGTATGCAACATGAATATCTGAGGTCTCAAAGGTATATATAAGAAACATTTATCTCTTTTTGTTTTTGAAACTCTTTTAGAATGCCAGCATAATACTCAAAGAATCGACGAGAACCGGTGTCCAGCAACGACACCCAAAAGCTGTCTCAAATCTCATAAATGTATCTCTGGCCTCAGCCGTCCGGCTGACCCATCTCAAATATCAATATCTCATCATCTAGCGGCCACGGTCGGTATCCTCTGGATATCCTCCGTCCCAAACAGTCACCGGTAGGTAATCCGTCCCCTGCCAGGCTCAACGTCAACACCACATTCCTCTTGCCCCGGCGTACCTTACCGGGCCCACCATGTACCCGTGCCGGTTCCTCCACTCCTCGACACGGATTTCCAAAACCACAGCAAACTCATGGTGGACGACACTTACATCACTAGAAAACCGCAATTTACATATTTTAAAAATATAATAAGTTTAGAAATTTTGCGGCTTTCCCCCGAAATCCAGAAATATCATAAAATCTCAAGAAATCCTCATAAGTGCATATATCAGTGATAATGAATGCATATGGTATCAATAATCAAGTTGCGATGTGTGATTAATAGATTAGGCATGAACAATTAATATGATGAAGTACATGCACATGAATAGAAATCCTACGGTTTCATTTTAAGGAATTAAAGGCAATAGCACAAGTGTATCATTTAGTAAAAGGTTTAAATTTAAAGGTTATCTAGTGTGGTGGCATGGCAATTACCAGGGTGTGTGTGTAAGCATGAATAGTGCTCGTGCTGCATATAAAAACCCTGGCAATAGTGCAGGTGTCCTATAACATGGTTTCGTATATGTATGTCAATATAATGTATGGATGCAGCAAATAATCAAATAAGTATTTCACCCCTAATTACTAACATCACTAAGAATCTTGTAAGTTACTAAAACTATCGGGCGGCTTGCGCCATCCAACGATAGTCCCCCGTAGATGTTACATCTACTCACCGGAATCCCTGGCTAGCTGTGTCCAATCACTGCTTTTCCCTTTCGCGCCGCGTCTGACGTCTCCGCGACCGAACCTGGAATTTACATCAATACCAACATAAGGTTACTTATCAAGAACGACGCAAAACCCAACGAAACTACTAAAGTTCACTAGCTAGGTACAACGGGCGCAGGGTGCGCAGAACACACGCGAAAATCGCAAAAACTGCCAAAAAACGCCGATTTGATCGCCCGGCAAAACTAATACCCGACTACACAAAAAAAACCGCACTCACGCATCCTAAACGTCATAGGATAAGCCAACACAATCATCAAGATGTCGAAAATAATCCATCACATAATTTTTATAAAAATCTAGTAAGCACAAAACTAGCAATTTTGGTGCAAATATCGAAAATTAGCGATACGGTTAACACAATCCAACCACACAACAAGCAATCTACAAACACTATAATTACAACACATTTGCAAAGATTCAAAACCTATTTTCCATAAACAACCATTACTTGAATTATATAACCTAGCAATTCTTAATCCAAACTTTATATGAAAACCTTAAATTAACACTAATTTTATAACTCAATTAGCAAGTTAAGCTTCTAGATTAGGTTAGCAAAACAACTAGATAACAAATTAGATTTAATCAACTAAATAATGGTTTCTAAACCCTAATTGAACTCATTAAACATGCATCACAACCCATTTTCCAAACATAAACCCTTTCTAGATTTTGGTAATTTAGCAAATCTAAAGCAATTTCACACAAGTTTAACATAGAATAGGTTAATAGGAAGCCACTTAATCAAGGTAACTATATAGATTAGTTAAGTAACCACTAGATTAACTACAAAACAATTCAATTAACTATCATGGCTTCAAAACCCTAGTTTAAACAAACTACTCTTTTTAAAAAAAACAAGATTAGAAATTAGCTAACTTTTAACACTAATACCATATAATTAAAGGAATTTAGCAAAAAAAGAAAGTAACTTGAGGGAAATTATACCTCATTTGAGATCTAGCAAGAATAAATTTTGCTCCAAATGATGGCCTCAAGCATCAAGATCCAAGCTCGGGAGGTGATGGAAAAGAAAGATGAAGGAGGGTTTTAATTTGCAAGCTTTAATTTGAAATTTTGATGTGTTTTCTTGAAGAAATTTGGAGAAAATGAAAAGAAAAGAGATGAAGAAGAGGGAGGTGCGGGTTTCGGCCAGTATGAGGTGAGGGGGAGGGGTGTGGGTGAGTGGGAAAGTCAATGGTCAAGTCTCCAAAAGTCAATGCACCATACCTAATCAACTATATTTAAAATAAATCAATAAACCACTAATTCAACTCAAGAAAGAGAACAAAGAAATGAGGCCAGAAATTTCTGGACTTGAACAATGTGGGGCTGTCCTAGGGCTGAGGGAAGAGAGAGGGGAGTTTTACAAAAGAAATTTTATGCAAAAAGACCCCCTACAAGTCAAAAATTGCAAGTTTTAGCTAAAAGTTCAATAAATTCGTTTCCTATCATAAAAATTTGTTAAAAAATCAAAATAAAATACTAAAAATTTATGTTTCAACTAGACTTTAATTATCATAATTTTAAAGATTAAAATTTGCCCGGAAAAATTTGTATTTATCGCTAAATTAATGTATTTTCTTACCGGCTTAAAATAATATTAAAAAAATGAAAAATTAGGGAAAATTTTTAAACGACCAGAATTTCATAATTAACTCATTAGCTACTAAAAATAAGCAATTACCTATCCATTTTAAGTATAATTAGCCCTAAACTGAAAAATTACGAGAAAGACGGTTTTCGGAAAAATACCGAATTTTCACCGAATTTCAGGAAAACATCAAAACGACTTTTCAAGACGCTACACCAACGCCTCATATGTGGCACACCATACTGTCCCAAACCCTAAGGTTCAAAGGGCAGTTCAAGTCGGTGACATAATCGAGTTAAGGTTTGTTGTCTTCTAGAGGGTCCATCGAGTTACTTACACTACTTAGAACGTCTTTAAACCACGGAAAAATCCAACACTTGGAAATTTCCCGGCAGGGGAAAAAGTGGGTATTTATATCCGGTCGAACTTTTTAACATATTCAATAATTATCCAGAAAAACTCATAGACAATGTTTGAAATTTTCGATCGAATCATCGAAGCTCCAAAACACCCCAGAAAACTTAACTCTTGAGTGCAAATTAAAAATTCCTAGAAAACGCAGCACTAGAAGAGACAAATTACTATGCAAATATGGAAGTCTAATATCATCATTTGGCTGCGGAACCGCCGTGGAAGCCAAGCTTCTGCCGTGGTTCCGCCGCGCTTTAGCCGTATCTCTTGGTCATTTTTGCACCGTAATTCTTATAATTGCATGCTGAATTTTTTAAGAATTTTTAATCTGGAAAAAACCCAGTTTTGTAAAAATGTACAGAGAGGGGTCATTTTTAGGGTTTCGGGGTTCGATCGGAATTCTAACATCGTCTACACTTCGCCTAAGGCTCTAGCTAGGCTCTGATACCACTGTAGGGTTCCTAGGCATGCTCAAGAGGTCTCACAAGGCATCAACCATGCCAAATTCAAAAATTTCCGGTGCCGAGAAACCCTAATGCGATCGTTGATTAGAGTTTTAGGCGAAAACTACAACTAGTAAACTGCTTTACTAATAAGTGAACGGAAATACAACCTTTGTAGATCCGGTCTTCCACCTCCATAGCTCCTTGATGAATCCCCTCGCTGCGATCATCGGATCCTGGGCTCTAGCGTCGGCTTCATCGGAGAAATGGGCGGGCTAGGTCGTCGACTTCGATGCCGAAGATGATCTACGTCGAGGCAACACAAGATCAAGCTCCAACTTCACCAAGCCATGAAACTTGTGAAGAAAACACCCTATACTACTTGGCAAGTGGTAGAGGATGAAGAAATAGGAAGTGGGTTCACTTTAGAATTGGATTTCTCACTCTTTTTCTCAAGTTGCCATTGATGGTTGCAAGCTTTCATAAAGCTTGATGAAGATGATGAAGATGAAAGAATAAAAAGGATTATCCCAAAAAAGAAAATCCAACTCATTCTTATCATAATGCAACCTTGGTTAAGTGTAGAAAATTAACTAGGGTTAGGTGAATGGTTAGGTTTAGGAAAAGAACAAGAATGGTCAAAGCTTCTTGAAGTTTCAAAAGAAACAAACAAAATAAGCAACCATATCTTTTCTTTCCCTAAAATAAATAAATGAATAAGTAAATAAATCAAACCCTAACCAATCACTTAATCATGGTTTAAAGTAAACCTACACCCAAGCTTGCATGTATCATCAAACATGATACAAACTAGTGCACAAAACTATATCATATATACAACGTGCACAAACAAGTGAGAAAAATATCTTAAGTGAACCAATATTAGTTAATGTAAAGTGATATATCAAATATATAATTATACATTAAATTATTAAATCAACACTTGACTTAATGATCCGGTCATATCATATATAACCGACTAATATCAATAGTAACAACTTATCGAATCAACACTTGATCCGATAACCCGGCTATATCGCATATAACCGATCAATGTCACAAATCGCGAGAATCAAATACAGTATCACATACTGGTATTATTCTCGGTCCCGCAAATATCTCATATGCGCTCCTATTTCGTTTCGCTTGAGCCAGGAAACCTCTGTGTAGGACTCTAAAGACTCGTCAATACGCCGGCAGCAGGTGATGATCATATCAAACACCCACAAGCCGCAAGCGGTCTTCTAAACGTAACGGCCACCCGGGTATTGAGCGATCAGAAGATCGACGAGCAAGCCCGCTCACACTCCTGTGAATCCAACCAGTAACACTTACCGTACAGTCCGGTCTCGTCGTCTGATATGTCGCATATCTCGCTTAGGGGTGGTAAACGTCAGACCCCAATAGCTTGATAAGTCGTGTCGATATGAGGTCTATAACAGTTCGAGAAACTACTGGTAACACTTACCAGTAAATCTCAGCAACCCTGACCAGGGATTTCCGGTTATAGCCAATCGAACACAGCGCAACATCAACTCCCTATACCGGGAGAGACAAATCCCCTCCTATCGCTCATTGCCTCCATGTGATTAGGGACAGTACCCAAAAACCACCGTTTTGCACGCCTTCTTGGACGTGGTAAGGTGGAAATCAAAGCACAGTGGGAATCACACAAGACTCTCTGACGATCTCGGGTCTACAGACTAACCTGTACCAGTGTCACCGGAGAACTGCCATCTGACGTAAGGTATAATACCATCTGGGATTTCTCGGCGAGTCCGTCCAGTGTACCCAGTCTCCACTGAGCACCCGTATATCATCTCTGATGTCAAACACCAATGGATATGGGATCATCCATCGCCCATCTGTAAGGGTCGAGAAGGTATACGCTAGTCTACACTGGTATATCGATGCCCTGTCTCGATACACCTACGACTAGGGACCTTGAAGGATGTACTTATGGACTACCATGTCCCCACTAGTATGATCCGCATCATAGTCCGTCTAGTCAATTACACATCCTATTTTCTTTACCAACATGTAACAGAGAGACAATCAGTGTACACGTTAAGGTAAAGAGCAACCAGATAGCGTACTATCAGGTCGAGCAAGAAAGTCCTCCCTATATATGTCCAAGCATCCACTACAATATACATCCTATGTATAGTAATGGCCTCTAGGGCATACATATAACTAACACCCACGACTAGGAACATTGAAGGACGTACTCATGGACTACCCAGGCCCCACTAGTATGATCAACATCAAAGTCCTGGAAGTCGAGTACACATCCTAAGGGCTTTATCAACATGTAACAGCGAGGCAGAAAGTATACATGTTAAGATAAAGAGCAACCAGATAGTGTACTATCATGTCGAGCAAGAAAGTCCTACCTATATATGTCCCAGCATCCACTACAATATACATCCAATGTACAGTAATGGCCTCCAGGGCATACATACAACTAACAATCTCCCACTTGCACTAGGGCCATCTGTAGCAGTGGTTGTAGTATCTAATACTCAACCATCCCATATAAGTCTCTCTCTGGGAAAAAGCCTTTGTGAGTGGATCCGCCGTGTTGTCCTCTGAGTCTACTCTCCTAACCTCGATCATCCTGGAGATCAACTATCTCCATGATTAGGTGATGCTGCCTCAGAATATGTCTGGGTCACTGATGGGACCAGGGTTCCTGGGCCAAAGCCACACTTCCATTGTCACACAATGGTAGTAACCTAGTTCATCTCATGAACCAATATACACCCAAACTGCCTCTTTGGTAGTATCTTTAATAGCGATATTACCAGCCTTTATCGTCTAGTTTGCCACGGTATCTAGCTTGGAACTCTTCCAACATACCGTCCATCCACTGAGGGTAAAGACAATGCCTGCGACCGACATTCAGTCGTCCTTATCACCCTGGAACCTTTCCAGTGATTCTCCCCAGGATCAACTGATACCATCTCACTACAACTAGTGAGAATCCTAACATCCATTTAGATCTATCTCATAGATCCAAAAGCCAGGATTTAGGAGGTATCACCTTTATCCTATTGGAGAATCTTTGTGATTAGAGGAGATCGACCGAGCGTAGTATAGGAAACTCTCTTTCTATTAAGAGTATGTTATCCACGTAGGATACGAGGATGAGCACCTTACTCTCTACTACCTTTTTGTACATACAAGGTTCATCTACCATTTTGATGAGGTCAAACTCTTTGACTACCATATCAAAACAGATGTTCCAACTCCGCGATGCCTGCTTTATCCTGTAAAACAACTTGCACACGTTTCCCATGCTCCCACTGTTTACGAAGCCCTCTGGCTGTGTACTTATAGACGTTCTCTTCTAAATCATTATTTAGAAAAGCAGTCATGGCACCCAACCACCAGATATCATAGTCATAGTATGTAGCATTGTTAAGTAGGATCCGGATGGACTTAAGCATAGCCACTGGAAAAGGTTTCATCATTATCCACGCCTGGTCGATGACGAAAACCTTTAACAAGTCTAGCTTTGAAAGTTTCAACTTTTCCATCTACACCAAGTAATCTTCTCAAGATATACTTGCTCCTGATGGGGATTTAACCCTTCAGATATAGCAACTAAAGTCCATACTTTGTTGGTGTACATGGATTCCATTTCAGATCGCTAAGCATCCAGCCATTCTTACAGAGTCCCTACTCTCGATGGCTTGCTCGAAACTAGTTGGGTCATCATCTCATGATGCAATCCTCGCTCCCACTGTCATCGAGAAACCGAAGTATCCCTCACGCGGATGAGAAACTCTACTAGATCGGCGGAGAGGCTGAGGTTCGTCGGGGACTATAGAATCCTTTGGTCCTGTCAAATCAGCTGCAGTTTTGTATAGCTGGAACCTTTCCAGTTCTACAGAACTGACCTTGCCTCGATCTTGTCCGGATTTTGATTTTAGACATAGGCCGGACAACCCCCAAATCTTAACTAACTTAAGAGATAGGCTCTTCCCACACCATATCTTATATGGAGTGGTAGGCACTGATTTGATTCGAATCCAATTCAATAGGTATGCAACTTCTCAAGTGCACAACCCCCAAAAGGAAATAGGTAACTCAGTAGTACTCATCATAGAGCATACCATATCTAATATGGTGCGGTTGCTCCGCCCCGATACACCGTTGTGCTGTGGTATATTCAGAGGAGTAATACGGAGAGAGAATCTCATTCTCCTTTAGAACAATTCAGGAATTCTATGCACAAGTATTCTCCTCCCTGATCTCATCATAGGACATAATACTTATACCCGTATTTTGGTTCTTTACTTCTAATTTACATTCTGTGAATATCTCAAAAGGTTCGGACTCATGTTTCAACAGGAACATATGACTGAATCTTGAGAGATCATCAGAGAATGTAATGAAGTACAAAGAACAGTTTTGGCATGTGTAGACAGGAGACCTTACATACATCATTATGTATCAGTCCCAAGAGTTTACCAACTCTTTCTCTGTTTCCAATAAACAGAGCTATGGTCATCTTATCTTTGTGACATGACTGGAAAGTTTCACAAGATGTAAATTCAAACTGATTTAAATATGCATCTAAAATGTAACTTCAGCCAGTCGGGTCGCATTGATATGACCCAGTCTACAATGCCTCAAGAAGGATTCGTTCATTTCTGAACTCTTCTTCTTGTGTGTATTCTGTATACTAGTAACTGTAGTTTGATTTAGAACGTCAATGCTTTTAGATAACGTGCCTGAACCGATCAGCTTTTGATATAGGAAATGTTCAAAACAATATCCAACAATAAAAAATTATATCCTTTCTTTACTAATAAAGAGACTGATATGATTTTGTATATCAGGTTCGGTATCTAATAACATTCGTTCAGAATCAATGTATTTGGAATACAGGGTGATAGTGACCAACAGACTTGGCTGCAACACTTGCCCCGTTTTCTGTTTCATGAAACATATCACCCGTACTCAGTTCGCTACCTTTCTGTAGCCCTATGTAACGGATTACATTTGCGGGATCCTGATCCGGTATCAAATACCTAGGACGTAGAGGACACTGAGAAACAGTTCTTTATAATGAACACACCCGAAAGAGATGCATCATATGCACTTTCTTCGTTTGGGCGGCATAGGAATTTTGGTATTCCCCTATTTCCTGCTCTGTCTTATAATAATTATAAGTTGGAGCGGGACCAACGTTCCCTAGCTCAGTATAACACGCGGGTTCGGTCAATACATCCATATTATTATCTTGATTAAGGCGTGATATGGTCGCTACCTGGAGAGAGAGAGAAGAAAACACTCTGCGTGCGCTCTTGCAAGATTAGATTGGTTATATATTTTATCTAATCAGGATGGCTCCCACTGTTTTTATCAAATCTTCCTTCAAACCTTAAAAGGAAAGACTAGCCGGGATTAATTACACTCTACAAGTTCGCAAATCTTTCAGCCAGGCCAGTGTCGGTACTTTGAGGGAGGTTCCCCGTGCTTTCGGACGGACCTAATTACAATAAACCTCGTTTTCCCAGAGGCGTAACCCCGTTGACACCTTTCTAGACATCTACTTGATCGGGTAATTGTAAAGTGCAAAACTCTCCCAGGAGTAACAATTACTCGCGGTGGGTATCGGGATCCAACTATCATAAAGAAGGTATGCAATCTCATTGTAAATTTCAACACTTGAAACTCCCGATAATGGTTTTTACCCCTAGCACCTATGATCTTGGCTAAGGTCAACAAATCATAAGCACTAGTCAAGTTCTACCCGTCATTTCATGATTAGTTAGACCCACCCACATGACCCTTGGCTAAGGTCAACAAAGCCACATGACTGTCCTAACTAATCGCATCATATGCGGTGTAGGAAGACATCACTTAGCTACCGTACACTACGCCTCAGCTATGGTCGACAAACGTAGCACGAATACTAAGTACTCTACTTCCTAAAATGACGGAGGGTTGCGGATGGTTTTTAAGAAAACCTTTAACGCTTTGAACTTGATCTCGTTGCGGAATCAAATGGTTTTTAAATGGAGTGTTTTTAGGCTTTTTCTAGTTTTGCTAAAGGGGTCACTCCCGGTGAAAGGATCGTCAGCCCTTTCCTCGTCGAATGAGGTGCGGGATATATCATATATATCACTGTGCAAATCAGAAACTATAGAAGCGATCAAAAGACAAACCGAGTGTGTAGCATTTGCTAGTTATTGCTAAAGGGGTCACTCCCGGTGAAGGGATCTCGGCCCTTTCCTTATCGAATAAGGTGTAGGATGTTCTACAAGGAACACCGCGATGCAAAGCAAGAACTGTAGCTACCTATTTTATTTTTGAAATTCGATTCCACAATATCAATTAGGTTTATTTTCTTTCATTAATCTCATTAATGAATATCCCATCATTTAAGTCCACCTCATCACAGATAAATATAACGTACGCTTATGCCATCCGCATTCGCCTCGATGTCCCGTCTGCACCGTTAGGTTAGGTAACTAACGCCAGAGCGAGGCAGGGCTAGCGCGGGTGTAAAACATAAGCAACGTCTATATAATATATCATATATACTATATATAATATCTATCTGAACATATCATATGATCACATCACAGATAACGTTGCAGAAAATATCATATGAAATATTGGATATACTAGGACGTCCGTGTTTTTAATTCGAGCCAGTATAAAACACGGATTCCACGGTCGTGATGAATAGCCAATCCCACACCCCTATGTTAGTTGTATGTATGCCCTAGAGGCCAGTATTGTACAGATGATGTATATTATATTGGATGCTTGGACATATATAGAGATAACTTTCTTGCTCGATATGATAGTATGCTATCTGGTTACTCTTTATCTTAACATGTACACTTGTCTCTTTAAACTGTCTTGTAGTTACATGTTGATAAAGCCCTTAGGATGTGTACTTGACTACCTGGACTATGATGCAGATCATACTAGTGGGGACATGGTAGTCCATAAGTACATCCTTCATGGTCCCCAGTCGTGGGTGTATCAAGACGGGGCATCGATATACCAGTGTAGACTAGCGTATACGCTTCTCGACCCATGAGATGGGCGATGGATGTGTTAGTTATATGTATGCCCTAGAGGCCATTACTGTACATAGGATGTATATTGTAGTGGATGCTGGGACATATATAGGGAGGACTTTCTTGCTCGACATGATAGTATGCTATCTGGTTGAACTTTACCTTAACGTGTATACTGATTGTCTCTCTGTTATATGTTGGTAAAGCCCCTAGGATGTGTACTTGACTACCTGGACTATGATGCGGATCATACTAGTGGGGACATGGTAGTCCATAAGTACATCCTTCAAAGTCCCTAGTCGTGGGTGTATCGAGACGGGGCATCGATATACCAGAGTAGACTAGCGTATACCTTCTCGACTCATATAGATGGGCGATGGATGATCCCATATCCATTGGTGTTTGACATCAGAGATGATATACGGGTGCTCAGTAGAGACTGGGTACACTGGACGGACTCGCCGAGAACTCCCAGATGGTATTATACCTTACGTCAGATGGCAGTTCTCTGGTGACACTGGTACAGAGTAGTCTGTTGACCCGAGATCGTCATAGAGTCTTGTGTGGTTCCCACTGTGCTTTGATTTCCATCTTACCACGTCCAAGAGGGCATGCAAAACGGTGGTTTTTGGGTACAGTCCCGAGTCACATGGAGGCAATGAGCGATAGGAGGGGATTCGTCTCTCCCGGTATAGGGAGTTGATGTTGCGCTGTGTTCGATTGGCTATAACAGGAAATCCCTGGCCAGGGTTGCTGAGATTTACTGGTAAGTGTTACCAGTAGTTTGTCGAATTGTTATAGACCTCATATCGACACGACTTATCGAGCTATTGGGGTCTGACGTTTACCACCCCTAGGCGAGATATGCGACATATCAGACGATCAGACCGGACTGTACGGTAGTGTTACTGGTTGGATTCACTGGAGTGTGAGCGGGCTTGCTCGTCGATCTTCTGATCGCTCAATACCCGGGTGGCCGTTACGTTTAGCAGACCGCTTGCGGCTTGTGGATGTTTGATATGATCATCATCTGCTGCCGGCGTATTGACGAGTCTTTAGAGTCCTACACAGAGATATCCTGGCTTAAGCGAAACGAAATAGGAGCACATATGAGATATGTGCGGGACCGAGAATAATGCGTGTATGTGATACCGTATTTCATTCTCGTGAACAATGTGTCGAATGGTTGTATGCGATATAACCTAGTTATCGAATCGAAGATTGATTCGATAAATCGATACATTGGATATTAGTCGGTTATATGCGATATGACCGGATCGTTAAATCAAGTGTTGATTTAATGATTTAATGTATAATTATATATTTGATATATTACTTTGCATTAACTAATATTGGTTCACTTTAAATGGATTTTCTCGCTCGGATGTGCGCATTATATATGTGATATGATTTTGTGCACATGCTTGTATCATGTTTGATGATACATGTTTACTTGGTTAAGTGTATAGAATTAAAGCATGGTTAAACTTATGATTAGGGTTTTATATCCTTTTCTCATTTATTTATCTATTTATTCATTTTGGAAATAAATAAAAAGGCATAAAGAGAAAATGGTGGCTAATTTTTTTTTTAATATTGAAAAGAAAATCAATACTTATCATATAATGAACCATGGTCAAGTGTAGAGATTTAATCATGGTTGAAAGGAATGGTTAGGGTTAAGCATGAGACAAAAATGGTCACTTGGTCAAAGCTTCATGAAGCTTCAATATGAAACAAAATTAGCCACCATTTTCTCTTTATGCCTTTTTATTTATTTCCAAAATGAATAAATAGATAAATAAATGAGAAAAGGAAATAAAACCCTAATCATAAGTTTAACCATGGTTTAATTCTATACACTTAACCAAGTAAACATGTATCATCAAACATGATACAAGCATGTGCACAAAATCATATCACATATATAATGCGCACATCCGAGCGAGAAAATCCATTTAAAGTGAACCAATATTAGTTAATGCAAAGTAATATATCAATTATATAATTATACATTAAATCATTAAATCAACACTTGATTTAACGATCCGGTCATATCGCATATAACCGACTAATATCCAATGTATCGATTTATCGAATCAATCTTCGATTCGATAACTAGGTTATATCGCATACAACCATTCGACACATTCTTCGCGAGAATGAAATACGGTATCACATACACGCATTATTCTCGGTCCCGCACATATCTCATATGCGCTCCTATTTCGTTTCGCTTGAGCCAGGAAACCTCTGTGTAGGACTCTAAAGACTCGTCAATACGCCGGCAGCAGATGATGATCATATCAAACATCCACAAGCCGCAAGCGGTCTGCTAAACGTAACGGCCACCCGGGTATTGAGCGATCAGAAGATCGACGAGCAAGCCCGCTCACACTCCAGTGAACCCAACCAGTAACACTACCGTACAGTCCGGTCTGATCGTCTGATATGTCGCATATCTCGCCTAGGGGTGGTAAACGTCAGACCCCAATAGCTCGATAAGTCGTGTCGATATGAGGTCTATAACAATTCGAGAAACTACTGGTAACATTTACCAGTAAATCTCAGCAACCCTGGCCAGGGATTTCCTGTTATAGCCAATCGAACACAGCGCAACATCAACTCCCTATACCGGGAGAGACGAATCCCCTCCTATCGCTCATTGCCTCCATGTGACTCGGGACTGTACCCAAAAACCACCATTTTGCACGCCCTCTTGGACATGGTAAGATGGAAATCAAAGCACAGTGGGAACCACACAAGACTCTATGACGATCTCGGGTCAACAGACTACTCTGTACCAGTGTCACCAGAGAACTGCCATCTGACGTAAGGTATAATACCATCTGGGAGTTCTCGGCGAGTCCGTCCAGTGTACCCAGTCTCTACTGAGCACCCGTATATCATCTCTGATGTCAAACACCAATGGATATGGGATCATCCATCGCCCATCTATATGAGTCGAGAAGGTATACGCTAGTCTACTCTGGTATATCGATGCCCCGTCTCGATACACCCACGACTAGGGACTTTGAAGGATGTACTTATGGACTACCATGTCCCCACTAGTATGATCCGCATCATAGTCCAGATAGTCAAGTACACATCCTAGGGGCTTTACCAACATGTAACAGAGAGACAATCAGTATACACGTTAAGGTAAAGTTCAACCAGATAGCATACTATCATGTCGAGCAAGAAAGTCCTCCCTATATATGTCCCAGCATCCACTACAATATACATCCTATGTACAGTAATGGCCTCTAGGGCATACATATAACTAACAATCTCCCACTTGCACTAGGGCCATCTGTAGCAGTGGTTGTAGTATCTCATACTCAACCATCCCATAAAAATCTCTCTCTGGGAACAGGCCTTTGTGAGTGGATCCGCTGTGTTGTCCTCTAAGTCTACTCTCCTAACCTCGATCTCCTTGGAGATCAACCATCTCCATGATCAAGTGATACTGCCTTAGAATATGTCTGGATCACTGATGGGACCTGCGTTCCTTGGCATAAGCCACAATTCCATTGTCACACAATGGGAGGAACATAGTTCATCTCATGAACCAATATACACCCAAACAGCCTCTTTGGTAGCATCTTAAGTAGCGATGTATCCTGCCTTTATCGTCTAGTATGTCACGGTATCTAGCTTGGAACTCTTCCAACATACCGTCCCTTTTCTGAGGGTAAAGACAATGCCTGGGACTGACATTCAGTCGTCTTTATCACCCTGGAACACTTCCAGTGATTCTCCCCAGAATCGTTTGATATCATCTCACTACAACTAGTGAGAATCCTAACATCCAATTAAATCTATCTCATAGATCTAAAACTCAGGATTTAGGAGGTATCATTTTGATCCTATACGGAGAATCTTTGTGATAAACGGAGATTGATCGAGCGTAGCATAAGAAACTCCTTTCTTATCAAGAGTATGTCATCCACGTACTCTACGAGGATCACCACCATACTCCCTACTACCTTTTTTGTATATACAAGGTTCATCTACCATTTTGATGATGTCAAACTCTTTGACTACTTCATCAAAACAGATGTTCCAACTCCGCGATGCCTGCTTTATCCTATAAAGCATCTTGCACACGTTTCCGCTGCTCCCACTGTCTACGAATCCCTCTGGCTGTGTACTTATAGACGTTCTCTTCTAAAACATCATTTAGAAAAGCTGTCATGACACCCAACAACCAGATATCGTAGTCATGGTATGTAGCCGTGGCAAGTAGGATCTGGATGGACTTAAGCATAGTTCTCTAGAAAAAGTTTCATCATGATCCACACCTGGTCAATGATGCAAACCTTTAACAAGTCTAGCTTTGAAAGTCTCAACTTTTCCATGTACACCGAGTAATCTTCTCAAGATATACTTGCTCCTGATGGGGATTTAACCCTTCAGATATAGCAACCAAAGTCCATACTTTGTTGGTGTATAAGGATTCCATCTCAGATCACTAAGCATCCAGCCATTCTTACAGAGTCCCACTCCTGATGGCCAGCTCGAAACTAGTTGGGTCATCATCTTATGATGCAATCCTCGCTCCCACTGTCATAGAGAAACCGAAATATCTCTCAGGTGGGTGAGGAACCCTACTAGATCGGCGGAGAGGCCGAGGTTCGTTGGTATCTACTGAATCCTTTGGTTCTTTCAAATCATCAGCTGCAGTTTGTATGGCTGGAACATTTCCAGTTCTACATAACTAACCTTGCCTCGAGATTGTCCGGATTTTGCTTTTAGACATAGGCCGGACAACCCCAAATCTTAACTAACTTAAGATATAGGCTCTTCCCTTTCCATATCACATATGAAGTGGTAGGCAATTGATTTGATTGGAACCCTATTCAATAGGTATGCATCTTCTCAAGTGCACAACTCCCAAAAGGAAATAGGTAACTCAGTAGTACTCATCATAGAGCACACCTTATCAAATAAGGTGTATCTGCTCCGCCCCGATATACCATCGTGCTATGGTGTATACAGAGGAGTAATGCTGAGAGAGAATCTTATTCTCCTTTAGAATAGTCCAGGAATTCCGTGCTCAAGTATTCTCCTCCTTGATCACATCAAAGGACATAATACTTATACCCGTATTTTGGTACTCTACTTCTAACTTATATTCTGTGAATATCTCAAAAGGTTCGGACTTGTGTTTCAACAGGAACATATGTCTGAATCTTGAGAGATTATCAGAGAATGCAACGAAGTACAAAGAACCAGTCCTGGCATATGTAGACAGGGGACCAAACATACATCAACATGTATCATCCCAAGAGTTCACTAACTCTTTCTCTGTTTCCAGTAAATAGAGCTATGGTCATCTTATCTCTGTGACATGACTCGCAAGTTTCATAAGATGTAAATTCTAACTGATTTAAATATGCATCTACATGTAACTTCAGCTAGTCGGGTCGCATTGATATGACCTAGTCTACAATGCCTCAAGAAGGATTCGTTCATTTCTGAACTCTTCTTCTTGTGTGTGTTCTGTATACTAAAGAACTGTAGTTTGATTTAGAACATTAATGCTTTTAGATAACGTGCCTGAACCGATCAACTTTTGATATAGGAAATGTTCAAAACATTATCCAACAATACAAAATTATATCCTTTCTTTACTGATAAAGAGACTGATAGGATTTTGTATATCAGGTTCGGTATCTAATAACATTCGTTCAGAATCAATGTATTGGTAATACAGGGTGACAGTGACCGACAGACTTGGCTGCAACACTTGCCCCGTTTTCTGCCTCATGAAACTTATCACCCGTTCTCAGTTTTTCTACCTTTTTGTAGCCCTATGTAACAGATTACATATCTGGGATCCTGATGCGGTATCATATACCCAGGATGCGGAGGATACTGAGAAACAGTTCTGTGTAACGAACACACCCGAAGATGATGCATCAACATGCACTCTCTTCGTTTGGGCGGCACGGGAATTCTGGTAATCCCCAATTTCCTGCTCTGTCTTATAACAATTATAAGTTGGAACGGGACCAACGTTCCCCAGCTCAGTATAACAAGCGGGTTCGGTCAATAATCCGTATTATTATCTTGATTAAGGCGTGATATGGTCGCTACCTGGAGAGAGAGAGAAGAAAACACTCAGCGTGCGCTCTTGCAAGAATAGATTGGTTATTATTTTATCTAATCAGGATGGCTCCCACTGCTTTTTATCAAATCTTCCTTCAAACCCTAAAAGGAAAGACTAGTCGGGATTAATTACACACTACAAGTTCGCCAATCTTTCAGCCAGGCCAGTGTCGGTATTTTGAGGGAGGTCCCCTGTGCTTTCGCACGAACCTAATTACAGTAAACCTCGTTTTCCCAGAGGCGTAACCCCGTTGACACCTTTCTAGACACCTACTTGATCGGCTAATTGTAATGTGTAAAACTCTCCCAGGAGTAACTCTTACTCGCAGCGGGTATCGGGATCCAACTATCTCATAGAAGGTATGCAATCTCATTGCAAATTTCAACACTTGAAATTCCCGATAATTTTGCCCCTAGCACCCTATGACCTTGACGGAGGTCAACAAACATAGGCTACTAGTCAAGTTCAACCCGTCATTTCTTGATCGAATTAAACCCACCCGCACGATCCTTGACGGAGGTCAACAAGGCCGCACGACTACCCTAATCCAATCTGCATCATATGCATAAGCAGATAAATACTAGTTAGCTACCGCACACTACGCCTTGACGGAGGTCAACAAACGTAGCACGAATACTAAATAGGACTTATCTGAAATGACGGAGGGCTACGACAGGTTTTTCTGAACACCTATTGCGTAATGAACTTGATATCGTTGTAGAATCAAATGATTTTAAAAATGGAGTGCTTTTGAGGCTTTTCTAGTTTTGCTAAAGGAGTCACTCCCGGTGAAGGGATCGTCGGTCCTTTCCTCGTCGAATGAGGTGCGGGATATATCACATATATCACTGTGCAAAGAAAAAACACTTAAAAGCAATCAAATGACAAACCGAGTGTGTAGCATCTGTCAGTTATTGCTAAAGGAGTCACTCCCGGTGAAGGGATCTCGGTCCTTTTCTCAGTGAATAAGGTGCAGGATATATCACATATACCTCTGTGCAAAGCAAGAACTGTAGCTACCTGTTTTAATTTTGAAATTCGATTCTACAACATCTTAGGTTCCTTTTATTTCATTAATCTCATTAATGAAGTCCCATCAATTAAGTACCTAAACATCACAGATAAATACGACGTACACTTATGCCATCCGCATTCGCCTCGATGTCCCCTCGTGCACCGTTAGGTTAGGTAACTAACGGCAGAGCGGGGCAGGGCTAGCGCGGGTGTAAAACATAAGTAACGCCTATATAATATATCATATATACTATATACGGTATCTATCACAGAACATCACATGATCACTTCACAGATATCGCAGCAGAAGAATCATATGAAATATTGGATATACTAGGACGTCCGTGGTTTTAATACGAGCCAGTATAAAACACGGATTCAACGGTCGCGATGAATAGCCAAACCCACACCCCTAGACCCCTACGAGAGCGGCAAGTAACCCTACCAATTCTAGAGTTAGGAGACCCGGACTCGACTCCTCGAGTTGGTCTCCCACTGGACTCCAGAACCCGGTTACTTGTGCTCCCCTCCTTGGGTCTATCCTAGTGCGGAAAAGTAAATAATATATAAAAGGTGACAACATCCGCAACCTGGAAGTGCCCCAATAAAAGAATATTACATACAAGTTTTTACATGAATGAAAATGAAAAACACTCATCTCACATAAAAACCCCGGGCTATTCAAACACGACGATCCAATATAACATATCCAGCAACACATAACATCACATGTCATCAACGTAAGTAAATATGCGCATCCCAATTGTCGTTGACATATAGCAATGAAACCGGCGATATCACATATTACACTTACGGTCACAGAAAAGAAAGTGTAAAACTACAACAGTTGGAATCCGCAACCTCCATAGACATCGCATGCCTAATCAAATGAATTCCTTAGACATCGCATGCCTAACAATTATAAACCCCGCATTTTAGTCTCAAAATCGAAAACACTTTTCAATATCAAGTCGGGCAATTCAACAGGATTCCCGACAATTTGATCGAATGCTCGTCGCAAACTTCAGTAGACGGCCGCACCTCCGATACCGTCGACGAAGTGCACCAAGGCAGAACACCGCTACCGCGAGCACCCAAACGGATGCTTTCGGCGACGGGGTTCTCCTACAGTCACTTGGTCGGGGCTATGGGGCGAGGCTGTCTATTAAGTTTACCCGGCGAGTACCCGCGTACGCTACGTGATTGCGACGGACTTTTGATCACATCAAAATTCCGTGGCAACCGATCAATTGAGACTAAACTGCTATGTTTATAACATTCATTCAGTTATCTCATAACTTCTTGTGAATTCCAATTATTGTATCCCATTCCGGATAAATAGAAAATGTCAAACTTTCCGATCGAACAATCGAACACCCAAGTTTTTCCGATACAGATCAACACATGAAACAAGTCTAAAAACATTCAGTTCGTGTCTCAGTACCAACGGTCCAGCCGTAGAAGGGTCAAGCCAACGCCTCACATGTGTCACGCCATACTGCCCCAAACCCGAAGGTTCAAAGGGCAGTTCAAGACGGTCACATAATCGAGTTAAGGTTTGTTGTCTTCTAGAGGGTCCATCGCGTTACTTGCACTACTTAGAACGTCGTTAAACTACGGAAAAATCCAACACTTGGAAATTTCCCGACAGGGGAAAAATTGGGTATTTATATCCGGTCGAACTTTTTAACATATTCTAAAATTTATCCGGAAAGCCACATAGACAAAATCTGATACTCCGATCGAAACACCGAATCCCCAAAACAACCCCAGAAAATTCAACTCTTGAATAAAATATATAAAAAATTTCCAGAAGACTCAGCTCTTTGACATAAGAATTACTGTGCAAGACACGTGATCTAAATCACCAACATGGCCGCGGAACCGCCGCGAAACCCATGGTGGGGCCGCGGTTCCACGGCTCTTTAGTCGATTTAGAGTCACGTGCTTCACAGTAAATCATAGGATTCCCTGCTGAATTTTTTGGCAATTTTTAATTCACAAAAATCCCTGTTTTTGAAAAAAGTCCAGAGAGCATGTTTCGAGTTCGGGTTTTGGTTCGATCGGACTTCAAATTACGTCTAGACTTTGCCTAAGGCTCTAGTTAGGCTCTGATACCACTGTAGGGTTCCTAGGCACTCTCAAGAGGTCTCACAAGGCATCAACCATGCCAATTTCAAATTTTAACGGTGCCGAGAAACCCTAATACGGATCGTTAACTAGATATTTAGGCGAAAAAGCAACTAGTAAACTACTTTACTAAGAGAATACGGAAATACAACCTTTGTAGATCCGGTCCTCCACCTCCACGGCTCCGTGATGAAGTCCTCTCCGCTGTCCAAATCAAATCCTGGGCTCTAGCTTCGGCTTCATCGGAGAAAGAGCGGGCTAGGTCATCGACGACGTGCCGAAGATGATCTACGTCGAGGCATCGCTAGATCAAGCTCCAACTTCACCAAGTCAAGAAAATTTGTGAAGGAAACACACTCTACTACTTGGCAAGAGGTAGAGGATGAAAAAATAGGAAGTGGGTAGACTTTAGAATTGGATTTCTCACTCATTTTCATCAATCACCATTGATGAAGTGAAGCTTTCTTCATGAAGGAAGATGAAGAAGAAGAAGCTAATATTATGATAAGTTTTTTTTAATATTGAAAAGAAAATCAATACTTATCATATAATGAACCATGGTCAAGTGTAGAGATTTAGGGGATGATCCCATATCCATTGGTGTTTGACATCAGAGATGTTATACGGGTGCTCAGTGGAGACTGGGTACACTGGACGGACTCGCCGAGAACTCCCAGATGGTATTAAACCTTACGTCAGATGGCAGTTCTCAGGTGACACTTGTACAGGTTAGTCTGTAGACCCGAGATCGTCATAAAGTCTTGTGTGATTCCCACTGTGCTTTGATCTCCACCTTACCACGTCCATGAGGGCGTGCAAAACGGTGGTCTTTGGGTACAGTCCCGAGTCACATGGAGGCAATGAGCGATAGGAGGGGTTTCGTCTCTCCTGGTATTGGGGGTTGATGTTGCGCATCGCTCGATTGGCCATAACAGGGAAGTCCCTGGCCAGGGCTGATCAGAGATTTGCTGGTAAGTGTTACCAGTAGTTTCTCGACCCGTTATGAGCCTCACATCGGCACTACTTGTCGGTTATTGGGGTCTGACGTTTACCACCCCTAGACTTGATATGCGACATATCAGACGAACAGACCGGACTGTACGATAAGTGTTACTGGTTGGATTCATAGGAGTGTGAGCGGGCTAGCTCGTCGATCTTCTGATCGCTCAATACCCGGATGGCCGTTACGTTTAGCATACCGCTTGTGGCTTGTGGGTGCTTGATATGATCATCATCTGCTACCGGCGTATTGACGAGTCTTTAGAGTCCTACATAGAGGTTTCCTGGCTCAAGCGAAACGAAATAGGAGCGCATATGAGATATGTGCGGGACCGAGAATAATGCGTGTATGTGATACCGTATTTGATTCTCGCGATTAATGTTTCGATTGGTTGTATATGATATAACCTAGTTATCGAATCGAAGATCGATTCGATAAGCCGATACATTGAATACTAGTCGGTCATGTGCGACATGACCGGATCATTGAATCAAGTGTTGATTTAATGATTTAATGTATAATTATATATTTGATATATTACTTTGCATTAACTAGTATTGGTTCACTTTAAAGGGATTTTCTCACTTGATGTGCACATTGTATATGTGATATATTTTTGTGCACACATGTATGTATCATGTTTGATGATACATGTGAACTTGTGAGTGTGTAAAGATTAAACCATGGTTATGTAATGGTTAGGGTTTTCTTTTTCTTAATCATTTATTTATTTATCTATTTAGAAAAGATTTTGAAGAGAATGGTGGCTTTCTTTGTTTCTAGTTGAAGCTTCATGAAGCTTTGACTTTGTAACCATTCTTGTCTTCATCCTTAACCCTAACCATTCCTACTAACCATGGTCTATTCTCTACACTCTACCATAGTTAGTATATGATAAGTATTCATTTTCTTTTCTTTTTGGAGAGAGACTTATCATATTCTAACTTCATCTTCTTCTTCATCTTCAAAGAAAAAGCTTAAGTCCATTAATGGCAACTTGAGCTAAAGTGTGAGAAATCCAATTCTAAAGTGAACCCACCTCCTATTTCTTCACCCTCTACCTCTTGCCAAGTAGTATAGGGTGTTTTCTTCACAAGTTTCACAACTTGATGGAGTTGGAGCTTGAACTTGTGATGCCTCGACGTAGATCATCTTCGGCACGAAGCCGACGACCAAGCCCGCCCATTTCTCCGATCAAGCCGACGATTGAGTCCGGGATTCGAGATGGATAGCGAGAGGATACCTACGTAGAGCTAAGGAAGTGGAGAACCGGATCTACAAAGGTTGTAGCCTTTCTCTTTTAGTTAAAGTGTTAACTAGTTTCGTTTTTCGCCTAAAATTCTAGTTAACGATCTAGTCTAGGGTTTCTCGGCACCGTAAAATTTGAAATTGGCATGGTAGATGCCTTGTGAGACCTCTTGAGAGTGCCTAGGAACCCTACAGTGATATCAGAGCCTAGCTAGAGCCGTAGGCGAAGTGTAGACAACGTTTGAAATCCGAACGAAACGAAACCCTAATTCCCAAAACGCTCTCTGGACTTTTTCTAAAAACTGGGTTTTTTCCAGATTAAAAATGCTTAAAAAATTCGGCAGGAAGTTCTAAGAATTACGGTGCAAAATTTTCAAAATGATACCTCCAAAGTGCGGCGGAACCGCGGCAGAATCATGGCTTCTGCGGCGGTTCCGCGGCCTGATGATGACGTTAGCCCTCCTCCTTTGCACTGTAATTCCTATTTCACAGTGCTGAGTTTTCTGGGAATTTTTAAATTGACTCAAGAGTTGAGTATTCTGGGGTTGCATTGGAAATCGGTGTTTCGATCGGATTATCAAGCTTTGTCTAAGTGTTTTCCGGATAATTTTTTGAATATGTTAAAAAGTTCGACCGGATATAAATACCCAACTTTTCCCATGCCGGAAAATTTCCAAGTGTTGGATCTTTCTGTGGTTTAAGGACATTCTGAGTAGTGCAAGTAACACGATGGTCCCTCTAGAAGACAACAAACCTTAACTCGATTATGTGACCGTCTTGAACTGCCCTTTGAACCTTCGGGTTTGGGGCAGTACGGCGTGCCACATGTGAGGCGTTGGCTTGACCCTTCTACGGCTGGACCATTGGTACTGAGGCATGAAGTGAATGTCTTTGAACTTATTTCATGTGTTGATCGGTTTCGGGAAAACTTGGGTGTTCGAATGTTCGATCGGAAAGTTTAATATTTTCTATTTATCCGGAATGGGATACAATAATTGGAATTCACAAACAGTTATGAGATAACTGGATGAATGTTATAAATCTAGCGGTTTAGTCTCACTTGATATTGAAAAGAGTTTTCGATAATGGGACTAAAATGCGGGGTTTAAAATTGTTAGGCATGTGATGTCTAAGTATTTCATTTGATTAGTCATGCGATGTCTAAAGAGGTTGCGGATTCCAACTGTTGTAGTTTTATACTTTCTTTTCTATGACCGTAAGTGTAATATGTGATATCGCCGGTTTCGTTGCTATATGTCAACGACAATTGGGATGCGCATATTTACTTACGCTGATGACATGTGATGTTATGTGTTGCTGGATATGTTATATTGGATTGTCGTGTTTGAATAGCCGGGGTTTTTTATGTGAGATGAGTGTTTTTCATTTTCATTCATGTAAAACTTGTATGTAATATTCTTTTATTTGGGGCACTTTCAGGTTGCGGAAGTTGTCACCCTTTGTATATTATTTACTTTTCTGCACTAGGATAGACCCAAGGAGGAGAGCACAAGTAACCGGGTTCTAGGGTCCAGTGGGAGACCAACTCGAGGAGTCGAGTCCGGGTCTCCTAACTCTAGGATTGGTAGGGTTGCTTGCCGCTCTCGTAGGGGTCTAAGGGTGTGGGATTGGCTATTCATCACGACCGTGGAATCCGTGTTTTATACTGGCTCGTATTGAAAACACGGACGTCCTAGAATATCCAATGTTTCATATGTTTTTTCTGCTGCGATATCTGTGATGTGATCATGTGATATTCTTTGATAGATACAGTATATAGTATATATGATATATTATATAGACGTTACTTATGTTTTACACCCGCGCTAGCCCTGCCCTGCTCTGTCGTTAGTTACCTAACCTAACGGTGCACGAGGGGACATCGAGGCGAATGCGGATGGCATAAGTGTACGTCGTATTTATCTGTGATGTTTAGGTGACTTAAATGATGGGACTTCATTAATGTGATTAATGAATGAAAAGAAACCTAAGATGTTGTAGAATCAAATTTTAAACAAAACAGGTAGCTACAGTTCTTACTTTGCATAGCGGTATATATGATATACCCTGCACCTTATTCGATGAGGAAAGGACCGAGATCCCTTCACCGGGAGTGACTCCTTTAGCAATAACTGGCAGATGCTACACACTCGGTTTGACTTTTGATTGCTTCTATAGTTTCTTCTTTGCACAGTGATATATTTGATATATCCCGCACCTCATTCGACGAGGAAAGGGCCGACGATCCCTTCACCGGGAGTGACCTCTTTAGCAAAACTAGAAAAGCCTCAAAATCACTCCATTTCAAAACTTCATTTGATTCTACAACGATATCAAGTTCATTACGCTCATGGTTTTCAGAAAAACCTGCGTAGCCCTCCGTCGTTTCAGATAAGTACTACTTAGTATTCGTGCTACGGTAGTTTGGCATTCGTCAAGGCGTAGTGTACGGTAGCTAACTAGTATTTATCTGCTTATGCATATGATGCAGATTGGATTAGGGTATTCGTACGGCGTTGTTTGGCATTCGTCAAGAGTCGTACGGGTGGGTTTAATTCAATCAAGAAAGTACGGGTTGAACTTGACTAGTGGACTATGGGTTGTTTGGCATTTGTCAAGGTCATAGAACACTAGGGGTAAAATATTATTGGGAATTTCAAGTGTTGAAATTTGCAATGAGATTGCATACCTTATATGAGATAGTTGGATCCCGATACCCACTGCGAGTAAGAGTTACTCCTGGGAGAATTTTACACATTACATTTAGCCGATCAAGTAGGTGTCTAGAAAGGTGTCAACGGGGTTACGCCTCTGGGAAAACGAGGTTTACATTAATTAGGTTCGTGCGAAAGCACGGGGGACCTCCCTCAAAGTACCGACACTGGCCTGGCTGAAAGATTGGCGAACTTGTAGTGTGTAATTAATCCCGGCTAGTCTTTCCTTTTAGGGTTTGAAGGAAGATTTGATAAAAACCAGTGGGAGCCATCCTGATTAGATAAGATAATAACCAATCTGATCTTGCAAGAGCATACGCTAAAGTGTTTTCTTCTCTCTCTCTCCAGGTAGCGACCATTTCATGGCCTAACAAAGATAATAACATGGATGTATTGACTGAACCCGCTTATTATACTGAGCAGGGGAACGTTGAACCCGTTCTATCTTATAAGTGTTATAAGAATGAACAGGAAACAGGAGAATATCTGGATTCTCACACCGCCCAAACGGAAAACATGCATGTTGATGCATCATCCTCAGGTGTGTTTGTCATTGAGAACTGTTTCTCAGTTCACCCTACGTCCTGGGTATTAGATACCGGATCAGGATCCCAGATATGTAAGATGTTATATGGGCTGCGGAAAGGTAGAGAACTGGGAAAAGGTGATCATTCCGTTCAAGTTGGGAATGGGACAAATGTTGCAGCCAAAGCAGTTGGCGAATATCACCTAGTATTACCAAGTGGTGATACAATGATTCTGAATGAGTGCTATTATATACCAAACATGATGTGCAACATTATATCAGTTTCTTTATTGAGTAAAGAAGGATATAATTTTGTAGTACAGGATAATGTTATGAACATATTCCTAGATCAAAAGTTGATTGCATCAGGCTCGTTACATAATGGCATATTCATTCTAAATCAAAATACAGTCCTCAATATACAAAACACACACAAAAGGAAAAGTTCAGAAATGAACGAATCCTACTTATGGCATTGTAGACTTGGTCATATCAATGCGACACGACTGGCTAAGTTACATAAGGATGGTTATTTGAATCCGTTCGAATTATCATCTTATGATACTTGCCATTCATGTCTCAAAGGAAAAATGACCAAAGCTCCGTTTAGTGGACACGGAGAAAGAGTTACTGAACTCTTAGGACTGGTACATAGTGATGTATGCGGTCCCATGTCTACCCATGCCAGGAACGGTTCTTCCTACTTCATTACATTCACTGATGATCTCTCTAGATACGGGCATGTGTTCCTATTGAAACACAAGTCTGAAGCTTTTGAGAAATTCAGAGAATATAAGCAAGAAGTAGAGAACCAAACGGGCAAAAGTATTAAAATCCTTCGATCTGATCGAGGAGGAGAATACTTGAGCAATGAGTTCCAAGATTATCTAAAAGAGAATGGGATTCTCTCTCAGCTTACTCCACCTTATACACCACAGCACAACGGTATATCGGAACGAAGGAATCGCACCCTATTAGATATGGTGCGTTCAATGATGAGTACAGCTGAGTTACCTATTTCCTTCTGGGGGTATGCGCTTGAGACAGCCATACACCTATTGAATATGGTTCCTACCAAATCAGTGCCTACCACTCCATATGAGATATGGAAAGGGAAGAGGCCATCTCTTAAGTATGTTAAGATATGGGGTTGTCCAGCCTATGTCAAAAGACAAAATCCGGACAAACTCGAGGCAAGATCAGTCTTATGTAAGTTTGTAGGATATCCCAAAAATTCACAAGGGTATATCTTCTACCACCCCGAGGAACAAAAGGTGTTTGTTTCTCGACATGCCACTTTCTTAGAAAAAGGTTTTCTTATGAAACAGATTAGTGGCATTGAGGTAAAACTGGAAGAGGTTCCAGCAACACAAACTATAACTGAAGATTTAGTAGAACCAGAGGATTTAGTAGTACCCGACGAACCCCAGCCTCTCCGCCGATCTAGCAGGGTTTCTCGTCCACCTGAGAGATACTACGGTTTTCTCATTGACGGTGGAAGCGAAGATTGCATCATGGAAGATGATGACCCAACTAGGTTCGAGCAAGCCATCATGAGTAGGGACTCAGTGACATGGCTGGATGCTATGCGGTCCGAGATGGAATCCATGTACACCAACAAAGTATGGACTTTGGAAGTTGCTCCTGAAGAGGTAAAACCCATTGGGAGCAAGTGGATCTTCAAGAAGAAACTTAGTGTAGATGGGAAAGTGGAGACTTTCAAAGCTAGACTTGTTGCAAAGGGTTTTCGTCAAAGACCAGGTGTGGACTATGACGAAACTTTTTCTCCAGTGGCTATGCTTAAATCCATCCGGATCATGCTTGCCATCGCTGCATATCATGACTACGAAATCTGGCAAATGGATGTTAAGACCGCCTTTCTAAATGGTGATTTAGAAGAGTGCGTGTACATGACTCAGCCAGAGGGCTTCGTAGACAGTGGGAGCAGCAGGAAGGTGTGCAAGCTGCTTAAATCCATTTATGGATTAAAGCAAGCATCGCGGAGTTGGAACATCAGCTTTGACGTCGTTATCAAAGAGTTTGATTTCGTCAAAAATCCAGATGAACCTTGTATCTACAAGAAGGTAGCAGAGAGTAAGGCTGTCTTCCTCATATTGTACGTAGATGACATACTCTTGATAGGAAATGATATTCCTATGCTGCAATCGGTCAAGCTCTTCTTATCACAAAGATTCTCAATGAAAGATCTTGGTGATGCCTCCTGCATATTGGGAATAAGGATCTATAGAGATAGATCCAAACGGATATTTGGATTGTCCCAATCCAGGTACATTGACACCATACTAAAGTGGTTTAGTATGGAAGAATCCAAGCGTAGGAACTTGCCCACGATCTCTGGAGTCACTCTCTCCAAAGAGATGTCTCCCAAGACTGATTTGGAGAGAGCTCGCATGCAAGGGATACCCTATGCTTCGGCAGTAGGCTCTATCATGTACGCGATGCTATATACCAGACCCGATGTAGCATACTCACTAAGTGTAGTGAGCAGGTATCAAGCTGATCCTGGAGAGAGTCACTGGACAGCTGTGAAGAGCATTCTCAAGTACTTGCGAAGGACTAAAAAGATGCTCTTGGTGTATGGTAATGGAGAACTCCAAGTGGAGTCCTTTACCGATTCGAGCTTCCAGAGTGATAAGGACGACTCTAAGTCGTGGTAGGGATTTGTCTTTACCCTTTACGGAGGGGCGGTTAGCTGGAAGAGTTCCAAGAAGGAAACCGTGGCAGACTCGACGATGGAGGCTGAATACATCGCTGCCAACGATGCTGCTAAAGAGGCTGTCTGGATCAAGAAGTTCATCATTGAACTTGGAGTGGTTCCATCCATTGAGCATCCAATACCTTTGTATTGCGATAACAATGGAGCGGTGGCTTTGGCCAAGGAACCTAGGTCCCATCAGCGATCCAGGTATATTCTGAGGCGGTATCACCTGATCCGGGAGATAGTTGATCGCCGGGAGATCGAGGTCAGGAGGGTTGACACGAAGAACAACACGACGGATCCACTCACGAAAGCCATTCCCCAAATACAGTTTGAGAGACTCTTTGGGATGCTCGGTATGCGATACTACAGCAGCTGGCCCTAGTGCAAGTGGGAGATTGTTAGTTGTATGTATGCCCTAGAGGCCAGTATTGTACAGATGATGTATATTATATTGGATGCTTGGACATATATAGAGATGACTTTCTTGCTCGATATGATAGTATGCTATCTGGTTACTCTTTATCTTAATATGTACACTTGTCTCTTTAAACTGTCTTATAGTTACATGTTGATAAAGCCCTTAGGTGTGTACTTGACTACCTGGACTATGATGCAGATCATACCAGTGGGGACATGGTAGTCCATAAGTACATCCTTCATGGTCCCTAGTCGTGGGTGTATCGAGACGGGGCATCGATATACCAGTGTAGACTAGCGTATACGCTTCTCGACCCATGAGATGGGCGATGGATGATCCCATATCCATTGGTGTTTGACATCAGAGATGGTATACGGGTGCTCAGTGGAGACTGGGTACACTGGACGGACTCGCCGAGAACTCCCAGATGGTATTATACCTCACGTCAGATGGCAGTTCTCAGGTGACACTTGTACAGGTTAGTCTGTAGACCCGAGATCGTCATAGAGTCTTGTGTGATTCCCACTGTGCTTCGATCTCCACCTTACCACGTCCATGAGGACGTGCAAAACGGTGGTCTTTGGGTACAGTCCCGAGTCACATGGAGGCAATGAGCGATAGGAGGGGTTTCATCTCTCCCGGTATTGGGGGTTGATGTTGCGCAGTGCTCGATTGGCCGTAACAGGGAAGTCCCTGGCCAGGGCTGATCATAGATTTGCTGGTAAGTGTTACCAGTAGTTTCTCGACCCGTTATGAGCCTCACATCGGCATGACTTGTCGGTTATTGGGGTCTGACGTTTACCACCCCTAGACTTGATATGCGACATATCAGACGAACAGACCGGACTGTACGGTAAGTGTTACTGGTTGGATTCACAGGAGTGTGAGCGGGCTAGCTCGTCGATCTTCTGATCGCTCAATACCCGGATGGCCGTTACGTTTAGCAGACCACTTGCGGCTTGTGGGTGCTTGATATGATCAACATCTGCTACCGGCGTATTGACGAGTCTTTAGAGTCCTACATAGAGGTTTCCTGGCTCAAGCGAAACGAAATAGGAGCGCATATGAGATATGTGCGGGACCGAGAATAATGTGTGTATGTGATACCGTATTTGATTCTTGCGATTAATGTTTCGATTGGTTGTATGTGATATAACCTAGTTATCGAATCGAAGATCGATTCGATAAGCCGATACATTGAATACTAGTCGGTTATGTGCGACATGACCGGATCATTGAATCAAGTGTTGATTTAATCATTTAATGTATAATTATATATTTGATATATTACTTTGCATTAACTAGTATTGGTTCACTTTAAAGGGATTTTCTCACTTGATGTGCACATTGTATATGTGATATATTTTTGTGCACACATGTATGTATCATGTTTGATGATACATGTTAACTTGTGAGTGTGTAAAGATTAAACCATGGTTATGTAATGGTTAGGGTTTTCTTTTTCTTAATCATTTATTTATTTATCTATTTAGAAAAGATTTTGAAGAGAATGGTGGCTTTCTTTGTTTCTAGTTGAAGCTTCATGAAGCTTTGACTTTGTAACCATTCTTGTCTTCATCCTTAACCCTAACCATTCCTACTAACCATGGTCTATTCTCTACACTCTACCATAGTTAGTATATGATAAGTATTCATTTTCTTTTCTTTTGGAGAGAGACTTATCATATTCTAGCTTCGTCTTCTTCTTCATCTTCAAAGAAAAAGCTTAAGTCCATTAATGGCAACTTGAGCTAAAGTGTGAGAAATCCAATTCTAAAGTGAACCCACCTCCTATTTCTTCACCCTCTACCTCTTGCCACGTAGTATAGGGTGTTTTCTTCATAAGTTTCACAACTTGATGGAGTTGGAGCTTGAACTTGTGATGCCTCGACGTAGATCAACTTCGGCACGAAGCCGACGACCTAGCCCGCCCATTTCTCCGATCAAGCCGACGATTGAGTCCGGGATTCGAGATGGACAGCGAGAGGATACCTACGTGGAGCTAAGGAAGTGGAGAACCGGATCTACAAAGGTTGTAGCCTTTCTCTTTTATTTAAAGTGTTAACTAGTTTCGTTTTTCGCCTAAAATTCTAGTTAACGATCTAGTCTAGGGTTTCTCGGCACCGTAAAATTTAAAATTGGCATGGTAGATGCCTTGGGAGACCTCTTGAGAGTGCCTAGGAACCCTACACCCTAGACCCCTACGAGAGCGGCATGCAACCCTACCAATTCTAGGGTTAGGAGACCCGGACTCGACTCCTCGAGATGGTCTCCCACTGGACTCTAGAACCCGGTTACTGTGCTCCCCTCCTTGGGTCTATCCTAATGCGGAAAAGTAAATAATATACAAATGGTGACATCATCCGCAACCTGGAAGTGCCCCAATAAAAGAATATTACATACAAGTTTTTACATGAATGAAAATGAAAAAACACCCATCTCACATAAAAAAAACCCCGGCTATTCAAACACGACGATCCAATATTACTTATCCAGCAACACATAACATCACATGTCATCAACGTAAGTAAATATGCCCATCCCAATTGTCGTTGACATATAGCAACGAAAACGGCGATATCACATATTACACTTATGGTCACAGAAAAGAAAGTGTAAAACTAAAACAGTTGGAATCCGCAACCTCTTTAGACATCGCATGCCTAATCAAATGAATTCCTTAGACATCGCATGCCTAACAATTATAAACCCCACATTTTAGTCTCATTATCGAAAACTCTTTTCAATATGAAGTCGGGCAATTCAACAGGATTCCCGACATTCTGATCGAATGCTCGTCGCAAACTTTAGTAGACGGCCGCACCCCCGATACCGTCGACGAAGTGCACTAAGGCGGAACACCGCTGCCGCGAGCACCCGAACGGATGCTTTCGGGGACGGGGTTCTCCTACAGTCACTTGGTCGGGGCTATGGGGTGTAGCTGTCTATTAAGTTTACCGGCGAGTATCCGCGTACGCTACGTGATTGCGACGGACTTTTGATCGCATCAAAATTCCGTGGCAACCGATCAAGTGAGACTAAAGTGCTATGTTTATAACATTCATATTAGTTATCTCATAACTACTTGTGAATTCCAAATATTGTATCACATTCCAGATAAATAGAAAATGTTAAACTTTCCGATCGAACAATCAAACACCCAAGTTTTCCCGAAACAGCTCAACACATGAAATAAGTTTAAAAACATTCACTTCATGCCTCAGTACCAACGGTCCAGCCGTAGAAGGGTCAAGCCAACGCCTCACATGTGGCACGCCGTACTGCCCCAAACCCTAAGGTTCAAAGGGCAGTTCAAGACGGTCACATAATCGAGTTAAGGTTTGTTATCTTCTAGAGGGTCCATCGCGTTACTTGCACTACTCAAAACGTTCTCAAACTACGAAAAAATCCAACAGTTGGAAATTTCTCGGCAGGGGAAAAATTGGGTATTTATATCCGGTCGAACTTTTCAACATATTCTAAAAATACCCGGAAAAACACATAGACGAAGTTAAACTTTCGATCGAAACAACGGACTCCCAATACAACCCAGAAAACTCAACTCTTGAGTATAATTTAAAAATTCCCAGAAAATACAGCACTAATAGATAGGAATTACTGTGCAAAATTTAATGGAAGAAACGACCGTACGGCCGCGGAACCGCCGCACGAGCCATGCTCGTGCCGCTGTTCCGCGGCTACTTGATCGATTTAGAATCTTGTTTTGCACAGTAACTCCTAGAAAACCCTGCTGATTTTTCTGCATATTTTTAATTTGGAAAAAACCCAGTTTTGAAAAAATGTACAGAGAAGGGTTTTAAACTAGGGTTTCGGGTTCGATCGGACTTCTAACATCGTCTACACTTCGCCTAAGGCTCTAGCTAGGCTCGGATACCACTGTAGGGTTCCTAGGCACGCTAATAAGGTTCTACAACTGATCAAACATGTCCAATTCAAAAATTTCTTATGCCAAGAAACCCTAAGCATAGATCGTTAACTAGAGGATAGGTGAAAACGATATAAGTTAACAACTTAACTAAGAGTGAACGGAAAATACAACATTTGTAGATCCGGTCCTCCACCTCCATAGCTCCGTGACGATGTCCCTTCGCTGCGATCATCGGATCCCGGACTCTGGCGATGGTTTCGTCAGAGAAATGATCGGGCTCGGTCGTCGACTACGATGCCGAAGATGATCTACGTCGAGGCAACTCAAGATCAAGCACCAACTTCACCAAGTCATGAAACTTGTGAAGAAAACACCCTATACTACATGGAAAGTGGTAGAGGATGAAGAAATAGGATGTGGGTTGACTTTAGAATTGGATTTCTCACTCTTTTTCTCAAGGCACCATTGAAGCTAGCAAGCTTTTATGAAGGTTGATGAAGATGAAGATGAAGAAAGAATAAAAAGAATTATCTTAAAAAGAAAATCCAAGTCATTCTTATCATAATGCAACCATGGGTGAGTTTAACAAGTGTAGAGAATAAACTAGGGTTTAGTTGAATGGTTAGGGTTAAGGAAAAACAAAGTGGTCAAAGCTTCATGAAGCTTCAAGGTAAAAACAAAAGAAGCCACCAATTTGTTTCTTGCCTTAAAATAAATTGTTAGTTATATGTATGCCCTAGAGGCCATTACTGTACATTGGATGTATATTGTAGTGGATGCTGGGACATATGTAGGTAGGACTTTCTTGCTCGACATGATAGTACGCTATCTGGTTGCTCTTCATCTTAACATGTATACTTTCTGTCTCTCTGTTACATGTTGATAAAGCCCTTAGGATGTGTACTCGACTTCCAGGACTGTGATGCAGATCATACTAGTGGGGCCTGGGTAGTCCATGAGTACATCCTTTAATGTTCCTAGTCGTGGGAATATCAAGACGGGGTATCGATATTCCAGAGTAGACTAGCGTATATCTTCTCGACCCATGTGATGGGCGAGGGATGATCCTATATCCATTGGTGTTTGACATCAGAGATGGTATGCGGGTGCTCAGTGGAGACTGGGTACACTGAACGGACTCGCCGAGAACTCCCAGATGGTATTATACCTAACGTCAGATGGCAGTTCTCTGGTGACACTGGTACAGCTTAGTCTGTTGACCCGAGATCGTCATAGAGTCTTATGTGTCTCCCACTGTGCTTTGATTTCCACCCTACCACGGCTCTACTGAGTCATGCAAACAGGTGGTTTTTGGGTACAGTCCCGATTCATATGGAGGCAATGAGCGATAGGAGGGGATTCGTCTCTCCCGGTATTGGGTGTTGATGTTGCGCTATGCTCGACTGGCCATAACTGGAAATCCCTGGCCAGGGTTGCAGTGATCTACTGGTAAGTGTTATCAGTAGTTTCACACATGTTATGGACCTTATATCGGCATGACTTATCGAGCTACTGGGGTCTGACGTTTACCACCCCTAGGCGAGATATGCGACATATCAGACGAACAGACCGGACTGTACGGTAAGTGTTACTGGTTGGATTCACAGGAGTGTGAGCGGGCTTGCTCGTCGATCTTCTGATCGCTCAATACCCGAGTGGCCGTTATGTTTAGCAGACCGCTTGCGGCTTGTGGGTGTTTGATATGATCATCACCTGCTGCCGGCATATTGACGAGTCTTTAGAGTCCTACACAGAGGTTTCCTGGCTCAAGCGAAACGAAATAGGAGGGCATATGAGATATGTGCGGGACCGAGAATAATGCGTGTATGTGATATCATATTCTATTCTCGCGATGAATGTATCGATTGGTTGTATGCGATATAACCTAGTTATCGAATCAAGGATTGATTCGATAAGCCGATACATTGGATATTAGTCGGTTATATGCGATATGACCGGATCGTTAAATCAAGTATTGATTTAATGATTTAATGAAGAATTATATATTTGATATATTAATTTGCATTAACTTGTATTTGTTCACTTTAAATGGATTTTCTGACTTGAAGTTCACAAGTTGTATATGTGATATACTTTTGTGCACTTGTTTGTATCATGTTTGATGATACATGCAAACTTGGGTTTGTGTAAGACTTAAACCTTGGTTAAGTAAATGGTTAGGGTTTTATCATCTTCTCTTGATTATTTAGTTTATTCATTTATTCTTTATTTTAGGAAAAGAAAATGATATGGTTGCTTTTTTTATCTTGTAAGTGCACGGCGGCGCCCCGGCCGTCAATCCGACGGCCAAATGCGGAAGCGGTGACAAACTTAAATTTTAACTTTAACTGGCAAACCGCCGCGCACTAATACCCGGATCGAACCATTAACTAGTCCTATCTAACAACAAGAAAGGGAAGAGAGATATACCGACGATCCAAGTCCTCCGGTCTTCTCATCATCGTCCCGATCTCCTGCGGAATGTCCCGTCTCCTCCTCGTCGCCGGAAGTGAACCACATCTCCTACTTCTTTTACGGGCTCCCACCTCAATGCCGAGGCAACTCGGGCACGAAGCCGGCTACTCGACGTGCCCAAGATTTACTGTAGAATATAATGTGGATTACATGTCTCATTTGGGATTATGGAGTTGCCTTTTGTGGTGGAGGAATTGAAGTGAACTTTTGGAGAGGGAGTTGTAGGGATTTTTCAAAGCTCAAGATACAAAAATCCCACCCCATGAAATGAAAATCCCCTCCTCTCAAGGAAATGGCCGGCCCCCCCAATATTGGTGTGATTGGAGAGAGAGAGAGAATGGCTTGATCAATAATGCAAAGAAAATGATGGCTTGGAAAGTCCAACACTCAACAACCATCTCCTCTCCCATCATCACAACCAAAGTCAAGAAATCATGAAAACAAAGTCAAGAAGTCAAGTTAAGGTGCAACCATGATGAAGTCAAAAAGTCAAGCAAGGTCAAGGTATGGTGAGCCATCATGATACAAGGAAATATGCAAAGACCCCCTCCACAATTGCTTATTTGCAACAATGCAAATAAGCCCTCCTCCACCAAACTTCGGCCAATGAACGGAACAATGGAAATCGGCCGAAACGGAAAACAAACTGGCAACTCCAGAAAACTGGTCCCGTAATAAATTACAGGAAAACCCCGATACTGTGCATACACACCCGCATTTGTATTCCGACCGAAATACAAATGCAATGAGACAAAATCTACACTGTACTATACTAGGATCCGGCTTAAACCAAAGCCGGCTAGTAATATCCGTTCGATCCTGATCCGTGCAATACCGCACGTATCTGATCGAACGCTGCCATATATCCATACGGCCTATAGTACAAACTGTCCGATCCTGATCCGTGCAATACCGCACGTATCTGATCGGACCCTGCCATATCTCCATACGGCCTCTACAACCTTTCGCCCGAAAGCTGAGTAACTGAATGTGGGGGACTCTAAAGACTCATCAACACCTTGGTTGTGGATTTAACCACTAGCACGTTAGAGGTATAAGCCAATACGTAACGGGCTACCAGGTACTGACTAAAAGGGATGTCTGTGAGCGAACTCAGCCTGACAACCCTACTGAGCCTGTCAGTGACAATATCCGTACAGTCCGGTCCGTTCGTCTATGAGCATCGCATGGCGGGCCTAGGGGGTTGGTAAAAGTCAGACCCCCAAAAGCGGTACAAGTCGTGTCGGAGTGTAGCCCAGAACACCCTGAGATACTACTGGAATACCTACCAGTAAATCTCCTTGCCTCGGCCGAGGGCTTCGTGTAATGGCTCTCCTAGACACAGCACGACCTCACCCCCAATACCGGGAGAGACGAACCCCTGAAGATACGCTCACTGCCTCCATGTGGCTCGGGACTGTACCCAACTAAAACCTATTTGCACGACTCCTTTGAGCCGTGGTAGGGTAGTAATCAAAGTACAGTGGGAACTCACACGAGACAAATGACGATCCCCAGGTCGATGAACTAACCTGCACACATGTCACCAGGGAACTGCCATCTGACGTCTGGTATATGACCAACTAGCATGTTCCCGGCGAGTCCTGTCCGGTGTACTCATAACCCAATGAGCACCTGTATACATCTTAGGTGATCCAACTGACACCAGTGGCTTGTGAGACCGGCCACCGCCCCTCGTCGGGGTCTCGACTGTATACACTAGTCTACTATGGAGAATCGATGCCCTGTCTCGAAACTCTCACGACTAGGGACCTTTTAAGGATATGCTTATAGACCCCTAGCTCCCACTTATATGATCGCCCTCATACTGCTGGTGGTCAAGCAAGAATCCTACGGGCTCTATCAACGTGTAATAGCGACGTGTCAGGTCACTTAAAACAGTACACGATGATAAAGGTAAACCAGATAGCATACTATCATCTCGAGTAAGACTGTCCTACCGGGATAGGTCCTCCATCAATCATTACAATCACGTACCTGTGACCTAATAATTGACTCTGAGGGCACTATCTCCAACAATCTCCCACTTGCACTCAAGGCTAATTATTGCGATGTCGCATACTCACAGCCCGTGTGATACCGAACACCCAACTCCTCTACTAGTCAGTCTCACAAAGCTCGTTTGCGAAACTATTGCTTTCGACGAATAGCCTCAGTGAGTGGATCCGCTTTGTTGTTTCTTTCTATGTCTCTCTATATCTCAAGTTCGCGGAGAAAGCCATCTCCCGAAATGAGCAATACCTGTCTTAGAATGTGTCTGGATGTCTGATGGGACATAGCTCATAAATGAACTCCAAATCCAAACTTCTTAGACTGTATCGTCAACTGAACTTAATCAGTATCCTGTGCCATGCCACCCTCAGTATTGCCTTGGACCACCTGTCCAAAATACTGCCCTTCGTCAGAAGGAGAACTATAGCTCTGACAACCTCCTTATCGTCCATGTCACCTTGGAAGCCTGGAATGATAACTGTTTCCCGAATGAGGCTGTCGTTATCATATCCCTAGAACATCCACTTATGTTCTAAAACTGCTTCCGACCGTTTCTCCAGGATTGGATTAATGTCAACTTATTGCATCTAGTGCAAGAACAACATCTGGTGTGGTACTTGACATCTCATGATTGACTCAATTGCCTGAGCAAGTGATCTGCCAATCATGTACATCCCTCTCCCCTTTAGTCTGTAAGACACCTTTAGAGAGGGTGACTCCATTACCTGCAGGTACACTACCGTGCCAGGAGTCGTCCATTCTAAATACTCTTAGAATGCTGTCTAAGTACCCAGATTGGAAAACCACCCAAATCTAGATCTAAAACCATAGATCTAGTAACCAGTATGTCTGATATAAAATCCATTTCCTTTGTGGAGAAACCACTGTGTGACGACCAAAGTATAACCGATTGTAGTATAGGAGTTTCCTTTCCTACTCTGTGTATGTCATCCAAATACTAGGATATCACACCCTACTACCTTCTCAACAGATCCATCCCCTATTCTGATGAAGTCAAACCTATGACTGTCACGTCAGAAATAGATGATCTATCTCCGCTACTGGTGCTTCAGTCTATAAATAGACATAAGCTACCTGTCCACCAATGCTTCCGCTGCTCCCACTGATTACGAAAACCCTCTGGCAGAGTCATATAGACATACACTTCTAAAACTAGTTTAGAACGACGCTATACTCATCCTCCCGCCGGGTCTCGCAGCCTGGAACAACAGCAATGGTAATTGTGGGTAAACAAGAACTTTCCTGTCACCGTCCTTGAGGCTACCGTAGTACCTCTCGGGTGCCTGAAGTTACCCACCTTATCTGCGGAGTGGCCAATGGAATGTCAATCCAGATTGAATCTTTAGGTTCCTTATCAAATCTTCAGTAATCGTTTGTGGTTCTGGAATCACTTCCAGTTCTACCATACTCCCACTACTGTTTTCTGAAAAAAAATCCATTTTTAATAAAACTGTGGCGAGTCTAGAACAATATCGCTATTGTTCATCCAGACGGTAGAAAGTCAACCCTCGTCATAGCCTGGGTCAACCCACAAACAGCCATTACAGAAACGTGCCTTGAGTTGTCCAGTGTCTGGTTTTAATCATAAACCGGACAACTCCCCGTACCTTAACATCGTTAAGATATGAACTGTTCTATATCCAATATAGAACCAGAGGCACTGATCTAATTGAACCAGATTCAAATCATGCAGCTGTCCCCAGTGCATGTCAACTAAATGGAAGGAGGCCGATCAGCGTTACTCAACTCAGGAATGCTTCCAATTATGAGTAACCTGAAAAAGAAGCAAGTTCTCTTAATCACTACTATCAACTGAATACCATTGACAAGTATCTACATCTTCGATCACTTTGAAGAATCCCGATACTTGCTACACCTGGTTCTCTACTCTATTCAAATACCTATAACTTCTCAAAATTCAGATCCTGTGTTTCCACGAAACACTTGTCTAAAAACTAGAGAAGTCATAAGTAAACCGAATATAGTACGAGGACCAACCCCTCTGTCCTGATGGACCCTGGACAACATACAATACTCTGTATAAGTCCCTTGAGTCTGAAAACTCATTCACCGTGTGTCGTAGGTTGAAAACTGTACTTATGGTTAAGAAGAATTACACCGCTGTTTAATTCTCCTTACCTAACCATCCACTGATATAGGTAAATGTCGTAGACATAATTTCAGAAAGTTATATCTCACTCTATGAAAATAGACGTACAGATATATCAATTTGAAATTGGTGCATGACAGCGGATATTCAAAACCAAATATTTGCCGACCGGCAAACAGCCCAGGTGATTTCCTCAAATATCACCGATTACAACGAATCCCGATATAATGAGGATGATCACCCAATTCCCAATAACTTACTCCCACTCACCATCTGAAAAACCATACAGATGTGAGAATCGTACCTGGTAAATACATACCCTGGAGTAAGTATCTAATCGGGAAATCAGTTTTCTTTTAACATTACACAGTGAAACTGAAACATTGAAATGTTTCGATGGGATATCCCGGTATTCCTAGTAATGCCTCTTCCAGATTCACGACTGTAACCGTATAATTCTTTGCCACCTCTCCAAATCCCTTCATATGTCTTTAGTCATTACCTTCTGCACACCCCTTTAGGCCAAATGGTTTTCTTCCTTCTCTACCGTTCGGCACCAGCCTATGGTTTGGAAGAAGACTATCCAATAAGCATAATGGGTGTACTGTCCTAATCCTAGGAACACTCGCAATGCGAGAGAAGGTGAAGATAAAAGACAACCTGAATAAACCTTATTCCTATTTCTCCTGAACCAGAATCCATCCCCGAACTGGAACAAGTTTCTTTCGAGTTCGTATATAACCATACGATGGAATATCCAATAAACTGTGGATCTTCGTAGTGATACGGAGTGTCCTGGAGAAATACAAAGGTGATTTAGGATTGGCGAAGGAATACTTGGTTTGGTCGTGAATATCAGTTGCAATTTACTTTGCCCTCTTACTAATCCCTTGCTTTGTCTTTACATAATACCTTCTGTACACCATCGTTAGGCTAATTGGTTTTCTTCATTCCCTACCGGTCGGCACCTGCCTATGGTTTGGAAGAAGACAATCCAATTTGCGTAATAGGTGTACTATCTCCTAAACCAAGGAGTACTCGCAACTTGAGAGAAGTTAAAAAGGAAAAGACAACTGAATAATCCTATCTGTTTTCTCCAGAACCGGAAACCATCCTCGAATAAATTCTTTCGAGTTCGTATCTAACCATACGATGGTTTTGTCCAATGGAAGTGGACGTTCGTAGCAACACGGGGTGTCCTGGAGAAAAGGGTAAAAGTAGGAGTGGCAATGAGGTTTGCAACTCTGACAATCCAAAAGTCAGTGTTAAGAAGGTTCGGTTAATTTGGTCTCTGAGTCAAAGTCTTAGGGTCGTCAATGGTCGCTGCCAAAGAGAGAGAGAAAAGAAACACTCAGCGTGCACTCTAACCTAGATCAGAATGGTTACCAATTTATCTAATCAGGAAACCTCCCACTGTACCTCAAATTCTCCTCCAAACCTGAAAGAAGAATTAGTCGGGGTCACCCGAGGAGTAAACTAACTCATCAGTGGGAATCGGGATCCAACTATCATCGCATGATAACGTGACGGAATCCGCTCACGGTGTCACACTCCAGAAGGTATGCGCATATCTGGCAAGTTTCAGTTCTTTTGAAACTCCCGATGTGATTTCTGCCCCATGCTCTTATGACCTTGACGAAGGCCAACAAATCATAAGTCACATGTCAAGTTCTACCCGTCATTCTCCAGGTTGATTTGAACCCACCCGCACAAGCCCTTGACGAAGGCCAACAAGGCTATACGACTGTCCCAAACCAACGCATCTATCTATGCTGCAGAAAGGCAACAAGCAGCTACCATACACTATGCCTTGACGAAGGCCAACAAACATAGCATGAATACTACGTGCTGCCCGTCTGAAACGACGGAGGGCTACGAATGGTTTCTGGCGAAAACCTTTAACGTAAAGAACTTGATATCGTTGAAGGAACTGATAGCTTTTTGAAAATATAGTGACGAAAACCGTTGCTAAAGAGGTCACTCCCGATGAAGGGATCTCGGCTCTTTCCCCGTAGAATGGGGTGCTGGATATTCCAACTGAATACCACGATGCAAAGCAAAAGTAATCGGCTATAGTGAAGTTAATGCCCTGACGCAAACTTATTGTCCAAGGGGTCACTCCCGGTGAAGGGATCTCGGCCCTTGCCTCGTCGACTGAGGAGCAGGATATTCTAAATGAATATCACGATGCAAAACAAAAGTGAACGTCCTTGCAATAACAGCTTTTTGAAAAAGTGTTTCAACAACATCAGATTAGGTTTGTTTTTAACTTGCATTGATCCAAACCAATGTAGTCCCATCAATTGATCACACCAAAAAGAACGAAAATATACTGATGTACGTATATGCCATCCGCATTCGCCACTGGGTCCCGTCATTACCCGTTAGGTTAGCTAACTAACGACAGAGCGGGGACTGGACTAGCGCAGATGCAAAACATATACAACATCTACTAATATATATACCAATATATTATATTTCGCTCAAGGCGTGAATAAAATGCAACAACACAGATATGTACAGCATCACAGAAACAATACAGATATCTGGGATCCCCGGGTTTCATAGAGCCACTGCTGAAACCCGACGTTCCCCTGGTCGTGTGGATAGCCTGTGCAATGAAATCCTAGACCCCTACGGGCGCGGCAAGTCACCCGCCAAAACCTGAAGCGAGGCAGCCCCCTTCAGCTCCGTGAATGGACCACCCAGCACTTCACGGAATCCGGCAACTTGGGCACCCCTCCTGGTTCAACCTGTACCCCCTACAAGTGCGGCGAATAGCCCGCCAATCCTAGAGTGAAGCCCCCTCCGTCCCAATGCCATGAGATGCGGGCTTGTTGCCCTCTAGAACCCGGCTATCCGTGCACCCCTCCGCGGGGTAACCCTAGTACAGAAAGTAAAATATACATACAACGGATACATCGACCGCAACCAGGTCGTGCCCCAAAAGAATAATACAAACAGGCAGTGACGGCAGTCCACATGTCGGACGCTCGCCCCGCAATATCAAATGTACATAATACAATCACAACTGTACTAGCATTGCATCCAGGCTATCCCCCACGACCGATCCGCAACATCACAGCAAAAACAGAACATCAACGTGAAAATCACGTTGGCAAATCCGTCTAACCGGGCTATAGCAGTTAGACCGGATTTACCGATCAAGTGACATTCACGGTCGCAGATATAATGTAAATACTGTGAAAAATGTGTTTAAAATATCCGCTCGATCAAAAATTAACAAGTGGGCCCCCAAGTACTACTGTAGCACATCAAGAAAATCTGGGCCCAAAATTAATATTCCAAAACCCATATTTTAAGCCCACAAGCCCTCTGGAAAAAGCTGGTGAGCTGAACCCAACTACCTGCGGCGGAACCGCAGCCAACAAGGGGTTATGGCCGCGGTTCCGCGGTCGTACGGAGGGTTCAGGCAACCAAAATTTTCCAGTGGTCTTAGGGTACTCTGTACATCATTCTGCAATCACCTGAAAAAATTTTCGAGACCAAAAATTTTCAACAGAAACTGATGCGAACTAAAATGCAGTTTTGGAACATTCGATCGATCGAAACAGAAAAACACATAACACCAAGCTAGACTATGTTAATGGCGAGGCTCTGATACCACTGTAAGTGCACGGCGGCGCCCCGGCCGTCAATCCGACGGCCAAATGTGGAAGCGGTGACAAACTTAAATTTTAACTTGAACTGGCAAACCGCCGCGCACTAATACCCGGATCGAACCATAAACTAGTCCTAGCTAACAACAAGAAAGGGAAGAGAGATATACCGACGATCCAAGTCCTCCGGTCTTCTCATCATCGTCCCGATCTCCTGCGGAATGTCCCGTCTCCTCCTCGTCGCCGGAAGTGCACCACATCTCCTACTTCTTTTACGGGCTCCCACCTCAATGCCGAGGCAACTCGGGCACGAAGCCGGCTACTCGACGTGCCCAAGATTTGCTGTAGAATATAATGTGGATTACATGTCTCATTTGGGATTATGGAGTTGCCTTTTATGGTGGAGGAATTGAAGTGAACTTTTGGAGAGGGAGTTGTAGGGATTTTTCAAAGCTCAAGATACAAAAATCCCACCCCATGAAATGAAAATCCCCTCCTCTCAAGGAAATGGCCGGCCCCCCCAATATTGGTGTGATTGGAGAGAGAGAGAGAATGGCTTGATCAATAATGCAAAGAAAATGATGGCTTGGAAAGTCCAACACTCAACAACCATCTCCTCTCCCATCATCACAACCAAAGTCAAGAAATCATGAAAACAAAGTCAAGAAGTCAAGGTAAGGTGCAACCATGATGAAGTAAAAAAGTCAAGCAAGGTCAAGGTATGGTGAGCCATCATGATACAAGGAAATATGCAAAGACCCCCTCCACAATTGCTTATTTGCAACAATGCAAATAAGCCCTCCTCCACCAAACTTCGGCCAATGAACGGAACAATGGAAATTGGCCGAAACGGAAAACAAACTGGCAACTCCAGAAAACTGGTCCCGTAATAAATTACAGGAAAACCCCGATACTGTGCATACACACCCGCATTTGTATTCCGACCGAAATACAAATGCAATGAGACAAAATCTACACTGTACTATACTAGGATCCGGCTTAAACCAAAGCCGGCTAGTAATATCCGTTCGATCCTGATCCGTGCAATACCGCACGTATCTGATCGAACGCTGCCATATATCCATACGGCCTATAGTACAAACTGTCCGATCCTGATCCGTGCAATACCGCACGTATCTGATCGGATCCTGCCATATCTCCATACGGCCTCTACAACCTTTCGCCCGAAAGCTGAGTAACTGAATGTGGGGGACTCTAAAGACTCATCAACACCTTGGTTGTGGATTTAACCACTAGCACGTTAGAGGTATAAGCCAATACGTAACGGGCTACCAGGTACTGACTAAAAGGGATGTCTGTGAGCGAACTCAGCCTGACAACCCTACTGAGCCTGTCAGTGACAATATCCGTACAGTCCGGTCCGTTCGTCTATGAGCATCGCATGGCGGGCCTAGGGGGTTGGTAAAAGTCAGACCCCCAAAAGCGGTACAAGTCGTGTCGGAGTGTAGCCCAGAACACCCTGAGATACTACTGGAATACCTACCAGTAAATCTCCTTGCCTCGGCCGAGGGCTTCGTGTAATGGCTCTCCTAGACACAGCACGACCTCACCCCCAATACCGGGAGAGACGAACCCCTGAAGATACGCTCACTGCCTCCATGTGGCTCGGGACTGTACCCAACTAAAACCTGTTTGCACGACTCCTTTGAGCCGTGGTAGGGTAGTAATCAAAGTACAGTGGGAACTCACACGAGACAAATGACGATCCCCAGGTCGATGAACTAACCTGCACACATGTCACCAGGGAACTGCCATCTGACGTCTGGTATATGACCAACTAGCATGTTCCCGGCGAGTCCTGTCCGGTATACTCATAACCCAATGAGCACCTGTATACATCTTAGGTGATCCAACTGACACCAGTGGCTTGTGAGACCGGCCACCGCCCCTCGTCGGGGTCTCGACTGTATACACTAGTCTACTATGGAGAATCGATGCCCTGTCTCGAAACTCTCACGACTAGGGACCTTTTAAGGATATGCTTATAGACCCCCAGCTCCCACTTATATGATCGCCCTCATACTGCTGGTGGTCAAGCAAGAATCCTAGGGGCTCTATCAACGTGTAATAGCGATATGTCAGGTCACTTAAAACAGTACACGATGATAAAGTTAAACCAGATAGCATACTATCATCTCGAGTAAGACTGTCCTACCGGGATAGGTCCTCCATCAATCATTACAATCACGTACCTGTGACCTAATAATTGACTCTGAGGGCACTATCTCCAAAAGTTCTTTTCTTAGATGTTTCAAGAAGCTTTGACCATTCTTGTTCTTTTCCTAAACCTAACCATTCACCTAACCTTAGTTAATTCTCTACACTTGACCATGGTTGTGTATATGATAAGTATGATTTTATTTCCTATTTTAAATATACTTATCATATTCTTTCTTCATCTTCTTCATCTTCAACAATGAAGAAACCTTGCAACCATCAATGGCAACTTGAGAAAAAGAGTGAGAAATCCAATTCTAAAGTGAACCCACTTCCTATTTCTTCATCCTCTACCACTTGCCAAGTAGTATAGGGTTTTTCTTCACAAGTTTCATGGCTTGGTGAAGTTGGAGCTTGATCTTGTGTTGCCTCGACGTAGATCATCTTCGGCATCGAAGTCGGCGACCTAGCCCGATCTTTTCTCCGATGAAACCATCGCAAGAGTCTAGGATTTTGATTTGTACAGCGGAAGGACGTCTATGCGGAGCTAAGGAAGTGGAGGACCGGATCTACAAAGGTTGTAATCACTTCCCTCTTAGTTAAAGTAGTTAACTCGCTTTGCATCGCCTCATTATCTAGTTAACGATCCGTATTAGGGTTTGTAGGCACATGAAATTTTTGAATTGGGCTTGCTTGATCACTTGTGAGACTTCATTTATGTGTCTAGGAACCTTACAGTGGTATCAGAGCCTAGCTAGAGCCTTAGGCGATGCGTAGACAGAGTTAGAAGTCCGATCGAACCGAAACCCTAATTCAAAGTTGCTCTCTGTACATTTTTGAAAATCGAGGATTTTTTAGAATTAAAAATATGCAGAAAACTAATCAAGAATATCTAAGAATTACTGTGAATTTCGAGCACCTGATTCAATCAAAGTGCGGCGGAACCGCGGCATTAGCATGGCTAATGCGGCGGTTCCGCGGCAACTTTGTCGCTTCTCCCAATGATCTTTGCACAGTAATTCTTATATTTTGTTGCTGTATTTTCTGGGAATTTTTAAATCTGACTCAAGAGTTGAGTTTTCTGGGTTGTATTGGGGACTCGGTGTTTCGATCGGATCGTCTAATTTTGTCTGTGTGCTTTTCCGGATAATTTTAGAATATGTTAAAAAGTTCGACCGGATATAAATACCCACTTTTTCCCCTGCCGGGAAATTTCCAATTGTTGGATTTTTCCGTAGTTTAATGACGTTCTAAGTAGTGCAAGTAACGCGATGGTCCCTCTAGAAGACAACAAACCTTAACTCGATTATGTGACCGTCTTGAACTGCCCTTTGAACCTTAGGGTTTGGGGCAGTACGGCGTGCCATATGTGAGGCGTTGGCTTGACCCTTCTACGGCTGGACCGTTGGTACTGAGGCATGAACTGAATGTTTTTAAACTTATATCATGTGTTGAGCAGTATCGGGAAAACTTGGGTGTTCGATTGTTCGATCGGAAAGTTTAACATTTTCTATTTATCCGAAATGTGATACAATACTTGGAATTCACAAGTAGTTATGAGATAACTAATATGAATGTTATAAACATAGCACTTTAGTCTCACATGATCGGTTGCCACGGAATTTTGATGTGATCAAAAGTCCGTCGCAATCACGTAGCGTACGCGGATACTCGCCGGGTAAACTTAATAGACAGCCTCACCCCATAGTCCCGACCAAGTGACTGTAGGAGAACCCCGTCGCCGAAAGCATCCGTTCGGGTGCTCGCGGTAGCGGTGTTCCGCCTTAGTGCACTTCGTCGACGGCGTCGGGGGTGTGGACGCCTACTAAAGTTTGCGACGAGCATTCGATCAGGATGTCGGGAATCTTGTTGAATTGCCCGACTTGATATTGAAAAGTGTTTTGATAATGAGACTAAAATGCGGGGTTTATAACTGTTAGTCATGCGATGTCTAAGTATTTCATTTGATTAGACATGCGATGTCTAAAGAGGTTGCGGATTCCAACTGTTGTGGTTTTACACTTTCTTTTCTGTGACCGTAAGTGTAATATGTGATATCGCCGGTTTCGTTGCTATATGTCAACGACAATTGGGATGCGCATATTTACTTACGTTGATGACATGTGATGTTATGTGTTGCTGGATATGTTATATTGGATCGTCGTGTTTGAATAGCCGGGGTTTTTATGTGAGATGAGTGTTTTTCATTTTCATTCATGTAAAAACTTGTATGTAATATTCTTTTATTGGGGAACTTCCAGGTTGCGGATGATGTCACCATTTGTATATTATTTACTTTTCTGCACTAGGATAGACCCAAGGAGGAGGGCACAAGTAACCGGGTTCTAGGGTCCAGTGGGAGACCAACTCGAGGAGTCGAGTCCGGGTCTCCTAACCCTAGAATTGGTAGGGTTGCTTGACGCTCTCGTAGGGGTCTAGGGGTGTGAGATTGGCTATTCATCACGACCGTGGAATCCGTGTTTTATACTGGCTCGTATTAAAAACACGGATGTCCTAGTATATCCAATATTTCATATGATATTTTCTGCTGCGTTATCTGTGATGTGATCATGTGATTTGTTCAGATAGATATGGTATATAGTATATGATATATTATATAGGCGTTGCTTATGTTTTACACCCGCACTAGCCCTGCCTCGCTCTGGCGTTAGTTACCTAACCTAACGGTGCAGACGGGACATCGAGGCGAATGCGGATGGCATAAGCGTACGTTATATTTATCTGTGATGTTTAGGTGGACTTAACTGATAGGATATTCATTAATGAGATTAATGAAAGAAAATAAAGCAAATTGATGTTGTGGAATCGAATTTCAAAATAAAAACAGGTAGCTACAGTTCTTGCTTTGCATCGCGGTGTTCCTTATAGAACATCCTGCACCTTATTCGATGAGGAAAGGACCGAGGTCCCTTCACCGGCAGTGACTCTTTTAGCAATAACTGGCAGATGCTACAACCCTCGGTTTGTCTTTTGATTTCTTCTATAGTTTCTTCTTTGCACAGTGATATATATGATATATCCCGCACCTCATTCGACGAGGAAAGGGCCGACGATCCCTTCACCGGGAGTGACCCCTTTAGCAAAACTAGAAAAGACTAAAAAACATTTCATTTAAAAACCATTTGATTCCGCAACGAGATCAAGTTCAAAGCGTTAAAGGTTTTCACAAAAACCATTCGCAACCCTCCGTTATTTTAGGAAGTAGAGTACTTAGTATTCGTGCTACGTTTGTCGACCATAGCCGAGGCGTAGTGTGCGGTAGCTAAGTGATGTCTTCCTATACAGCATATGATGCGATTGGTTAGGACAGTCATGTGGCTTTGTTGACCTTAGCCAAGGGTCATGTGGGTGGATCTAATTAATCACGAAATGACGGGTAGAACTTGACTAGTACCTATGATTTGTTGACCTTAGCCAAGGTCATAGGTGCTAGGGGTTAAAAACCATTATCGGGAGTTTCAAGTGTTGAAATTTGCAATGAGATTGCATACCTTCTATATGATAGTTGGATCCCGATACCCACTGCGAGTAATTGTTACTCCTGGGAGAGTTTTGCACTTTACAATTACCCGATCAAGTAGGTGTCTAGAAAGGTGTCAACGGGGTTACGCCTCTGGGAAAACGGGGTTTACTGTAATTAGGTCCGTGCGAAAGCACGGGAAACCTCCCTCAAAGTACCGACACTGGCCTGGCTGAAAGATTGGCGAACTTGTAGAGTGTAATTAATCCCGGCTAGTCTTTCCTTTTAAGGTTTGAAGGAAGATTTGATAAAAACAGTGGGAGCCATCCTGATTAGATAAAATATATAACCAATCTAATCTTGCAAGAGCGCACGCAGAGTGTTTTCTTCTCTCTCTCTCCAGGTAGCGACCATATCACGCCTTAATTAAGATAATAATATGGATGTATTGACCGAACCCGCTTGTTATACTGTGCTGGGGAACGTTGGTCCCGCTTCAACTTATAATTGTTATTAAGACCGAGCAGGATTTAGGAGAATACCAGGATTCCCATGCCGCCCAAACGAAGAAAGTACATGAGATGCATCTCCTTCGGGTGTGTTCATTACAAATAACTGTTTCTCAGTATCCTCTGCATCCTGGGTATTTGATACTGGATCAGGATCCTAGATATGTAATCTGTTACATAGGGTTACAAAAGGGTAGAAAACTGAGAACGGGTGATAAGTTTCATGAGACAGAAAACGGGGCAAGTGTTGCAGCCAAGTCTGTTGGTCACTGTCACCCTGTATTACCAATACATTGATTCTGAACAAATGCTATTTGATACCGAACCTAATATACAAAATTATATCAGTCTCTTTATAAGTAAAGAAATGAAAAAAATTTGTATTGATGGAAAATGTTTTGAACATTTCCTATATCAAAAGTTGATCAGTTCAGGCACGTTATCTAAAAGCATTGACGTTCTAAATCAAACTACAGTTCCTAGTATACAGAACACACACAAGAGGAAGAGTTCAGAAATGAACGAATCATTCTTGAGGCATTGTAGGCTAGGTCATATCAATGCGACCCGACTGGCTGAAGTTACATTTTAGATGCATATTTAAATCAGTTTGAATTTACATCTTGTGAGACTTCCCAGTCATGTCACAAAGATTAGATGACCATAGCTTTGTTTATTAGAAACAGAGAAAGAGTTAGTGAACTCTTGGGACTGATACATGATGATGTATGTAAGGTCTCCTGTCTACACATGCCAGGACCGGTTCTTTATACTTCATTACGTTCTCTGATGATCTCTCAAGATTCAGACATATGTTCCTGTTGAAACACAAGTCCGAACCTTTTGAGATATTCACAGAATATAAGTTAGAAGTAGAGAACCAAAATACGGGTATAAGTATTATGTCCTATGATAAGATCAGGGAGGAGAATACTTGTGCATAGAATTCCTGGACTATTCTAAAGGAGAATGAGATTCTCTCTCAGCATTACTCCTCCGTATACACCATAGCACAACGGTGTATCGGGGCGGAGCAACGGCACCATATTAGATATGGTATGCTCTATGATGAGTACTACTGAGTTACCTATTTCCTTTTGAGGTTATGCACTTAAGAAGCTGCATACCTATTGAATTAGGTTCGAATCAGATCACTGCCTACCACGCCATATAAGATATGGTATGGGAAGAGCCTATCTCTTAAGTAAGTTAAGATTTAGGATTGTCTGGCCTATGTCTAAAAGCAAAATCCGGACAAGATCGAGGCAAGGTCAGTTCTGTAGAACTGGAAAGGTTCCATCTATACAAACCGCAGCTGATGATTTGACAGAACCAAAGGATTCAATAATCCCCGACGAACCTTAGCCTCTCCGCCGATCTGATAGGGTTTCTCACCTGCCCGAGAGATACTTCGGTTTCTCGATGACAGTGGGAGCGAGGACTGCATCATGAGATGATGACCCAACTAGATTCGAGCAGGTCATCAAGAGTAGGGACTCTGTAAGAATGGCTGGATGCTTAGCGATCTGAGATGGAATCCATGTACACCAGCAAAGTATGGACTTTAGCTGCTATATCTGAAGGGTTATATCCCCATCAGGAGCAAGTATATCTTGAGAAGATTACTTGGTGTAGATGGAAAAGTTGTGACTTTCAAAGCTAGACTTATTAATGGTTTTAGTCATCAACCAGGTGTGGATAATGATGAAACCTTTTCTAGGGACTATGCTTAAGTCCATCCAGATCCTACTTGCCATTGCTACATACCATGACTACGATATCCGGTGGTTGGGTGCCATGACTACTTTTCTAAATAGTGATTTAGAAGAGAACGTCTATAAGAATACAGCCAGAGGGCTTCGTAAACAGTGGGAGCAGCGGAAACGTGTGCAAGTTGCTTTTAAAAGCAGGCATCGCGGAGTTGGAACGTCTGTTTTGATGTGATAGTCAAAGTGTTTGACTTCATCAAAATGGTAGACGAACCTTATATATACAAAAAGGTAGTAGAGAGTAAGGAGGTCATCCTCGTATTGTACGTAGACAACATACTCTTGATAGGAAAAGAGTTTCCTATGCTACGCACGGTTAATCTCCTCTTATCACATGGATTCTCCATATAGGATCAAAGTGATACCTCCTAAATCCTGGGTTTTGGATCTATGAGATAGATCTAGATGGATTTTAGGATTCTCACTAGTTGTACTGAGATGGTATCAATCGATCCTGGGGAGAATCACTGGAAGTGTTCCAGGGTGATAAGGACGACTGAATGTCAGTCACAGGCATTGTCTTCACCCTCAGTGGAGGGACGGTATATTGGAAGAGTTCCAAGCTAGATACCGTGGCAAACTAGATGATAAAGGCTGGTAACATCGCTATTAAAGATACTACCAAAGAGGCAGTTTGGGTGTATATTGGTTCATGAGATGAACTAGGTTCCTACCATTGTATGACAATGGAAGTGTGGCTTCGGCCCAGGAACCCTGGTCCCATCAGTGACCCAGACATATTCTGAGGCAGCATCACCTGATCATGGAGATAGTTGATCTCCAGGGTGATCGAGATTAGGAGAGTAAACTCAGAGGACAACACGGCGGATCCACTCACGAAGGCCTTTTCCCAAAGAGAGACTTTTAGGGGATGGTTGAGTATTAGATACTACAACTACTGCTACAGATGGCCCTAGTGCAAGTGGGAGATTGTTAGTTATATGTAAGCCCTAGAGGCCATTACTGTACATTGGATGTATATTGTAGTGGATGCTGGGACATATGTAGGTAGGACTTTCTTGCTCGACATGATAGTACGCTATCTGGTTGCTCTTTATCTTAACATGTATACTTTCTGTCTCTCTGTTACATTGTTGATAAAGCCCTTAGGATGTGTACTCGACTTCCAGGACTGTGATGCAGATCATACTAGTGGGGCCTGGGTAGTCCATGAGTACATCCTTCAATGTTCCTAGTCGTGGGAATATCGAGACGGGGCATCGATATTCCAGAGTAGACTAGCGTATATCTTCTCGACCCATGTGATGGGCAATGGATGATCCCATATCCATTGGTGTTTGACATCAGAGATGGTATGCGGGTGCTCAGTGGAGACTGGGTACACTGAACGGACTCGCCGAGAACTCCCAGATGGTATTATACCTCACGTCAGATGGCAGTTCTCTGGTGGCACTGGTACAGCTTAGTCTGTTGACCCGAGATCATCATAAAGTCTTGTGTGTCTCCCATTGTGCTTTGATTTCCACCCTACCACGACTATACTGAGTCGTCCAAACAGGTGGTTTTTGGGTACAGTCCCGATTCACATGGAGGCAATGAGCGATAGGAGGGGATTCGTCTCTTCCGGTATTGGGGGTTGATGTTGCGCTATGCTCGACTGGCCATAACTGGAAATCCCTGGCCAGGGTTGCAGTGATCTACTGGTAAGTGTTATCAGTAGTTTCACACATGTTATGGACCTTATATCGGCACGACTTATCGAGCTACTGTGGTCTGACGTTTACTACTCCTAGGCGAGATATGCGACATATCAGACGAACAGACCGGACTGTACGGTAAGTGTTACTGGTTGGATTCACAGGAGTGTGAGCGGGCTTGCTCGTCGATCTTCTGATCGCTCAATACCCGGGTGGCCGTTACGTTTAGCAGACCGCTTGCAGCTTGTGGGTGTTTGATATGATCATCATGTAGGGTTCCTAAGCATACTAATGAGGTCTCACATGGCATCAACCATGCCAATTACAAATTTTACAAGTGCCGAGAAATCCTAATACGGATCGTTGACCAGAGTTTAGGCGAAAAAAGAAACTAGTTAACAACTTAACTAAAAGAAAGAGGCTACAACCTTTGTAGATCCGGTTCTCCACCTCCATGGCTCCGTGATGAAGTCCCCTCGCTGTCCATATCGGATCCCGGACTCTAGCGTCGGCTTCATCGGAGAAATGGGCGGGCTAGGTCATCGACTTCGATGCCGAAGATGATCTACGTCGAGGCAACACTAGATCAAGCTCCAACTTCACCAAGTCAAGAAACTTGTGAAGAAAACACCCTATACTACTTGGCAAGAGGTAGAGGATGAAGAAATAGAAAGTGGGTTCACTTTAGAATTGGATTTCTCACTCTTTTTCATAAGTTGCCATTGATGGAGGCAAGCTTCTTCATCTTGAAGAAGAAGAAGAAGAAGAAGAAGAAAGAATATCATATATCCCTTTTTCATAAAAGAAAATAATATGAATACTTATCATATACAAATCATGGTTATGTGTAGAGAGTTAACTATGGTTTTGGTGAATGGTTAGGTTAAAGGAAATGAAGACAAAATGGTCACTTGGTCAAAGCTTCATGAAGCTTCAACAAGCTTCATGTTTTAAAGCAACCATTTTGTTTTTTTCTTTCTTTTATCTTTTAACCAAAAAGAAAAGATAAATAAATAAGTGAAATGAAACCCTAACCATTCACTAAACATGGTTTAAGTCTTTACACAAATCCAATTGGCATGTATCATCAAACATGATACAAACAAGTGTACAAAGCTATATCATATATACAATGTGCACAAGCGAGTGAGAAAATCCATCTTAATGTGAACCAATACTAGTTAATGCTAAGTAATATATCAAATATATATAATTAAACATTAAACCATTGAATCAACACTTGATTTAATGAACCGGTCATATCGCATACAACCGACTAGTATCAAGTGTATCAATGTATCGAATCAACACTTGATTCGGTAACCCGGCTATATCACATATAACCTGCCGATGATATAAATCGCGAGAATAGAATCCAGTATCACATACTGGTATTATTCTCGGTCCCGCACATATCTCATATGCGCTCCTATTTCGTTTCGCTTGAGCCAGGAAACCTCTGTGTAGGACTCTAAGGACTCGTCAATACGCCGGCAGCAGATGATGATCATATCATACACCCACAAGCCGCAAGCGGTCTGCTAAACGTAACGTCCACCCGGGTATTGAGCAATCAGAAGATCGACGAGCAAGCCCGCTCATACTCCTGTGAATCCAACCAGTAACACTTACCGTACGGTCCGGTCTGTTCGTCTGATATGTCGCATATCTCGCCTAGGGGTGGTAAACGTCAGACCCCAATAGCTCGATAAGTCGTGTCGATATGAGGTCTATAACAGTTCGAGAAACTACAGGTAACACTTACCAGTAAATCTCAGCAACCCTGGCCAGGGATTTCCGATTATAGCCAATCGAACACAGCGCAACATCAACCCCCTATACCGGGAGAGACGAATCCCCTCCTATCGCTCATTGTCTCCATGTGATTCGGGACTGTACCCAAAAACCACCGTTTTGCATGCCCTCTTGGACGTGGTAAGATGGAAATCAAAGCACAGTGGGAACCACATAAGACTCTATGACGATCTCGGGTCAGCAGACTACTCTGTACCAGTGTCACCAGAGAACTACCATCTGACGTAAGGTATAATACCATCTGGGAGTTCTCGGCGAGTCCGTCCAGTGTACCCAGTCTCCACTGAGCACCCGTATATCATCTCCGATGTCAAACACCAATGGATATGGGATCATCCATCGCCCATCTGTATGGGTCGAGAAGGTACACGCTAGTCTACTCTGGTATATCGATGCCCCGTCTCGATATACCCACGACTAGGGACTTTGAAGGATGTACTTATAGACTACCATGTCCCCACTAGTATGATCCGCATCATAGTCCAGGTAGTCAAGTACACATCCTAAGGGCTTTACCAACATGTAACAGAGAGACAATCAGTGTACACGTTAAGGTAAAGATCAACCAGATAGCATACTATCATGTCAAGCAAGAAAGTCCTCCCTATATATGTCCAAGCACCAACTACAATATACATCCTATGTATAGTAATGGCCTCTAGGGCATACACATAACTAACAATCTCCCACATGCACTAGGGCCATCTGATAGTAGTGGTTGTAGCATCTCATACTCAACCATCCCATAAAAGTCTCTCTCTAGGAAAAGGCCTTTGTGAGTGGATCCGCCGTGTTGTCCTCTGCGTCTACTCTCCTAACCTCGATCACCCTGGAGATCAACCATCTCCATGATCAGGTGCTACTGCCTTAGAATATGTCTGGATCACTGATGGGTCGGACGTTCCTTGGCATATGCCACAACTCCATTGTCACACATTGGGAGGAACTAAGTTCATCACATGAACAAATATACATCCAGACTGCCTCTTTGGTAGCATCTTAAGTAGCGATGTATCGAGCCTTTATCGTCTAGTATGCCATGGTATCTAGCTTGGAACTCTTCCAACATACCGTCCCTTTACTGAGGGTAAAGACAATGCCTGTGACTGACTTTCAGTCGTCCTTATCACCCTGGAACCCTTCCAGTGATTCTCCCCAGGATCGGTTGATACCCTCTCACTACAACTAGTAAGAATCCTAACATCCAATTAGATCTATCTCATAGATCCAAAACCCAAGATTTAGGAGGTATCACTTTGATCCTATATAGAGAATCATTGTGATAAGCGGAGATTGACCGAGCGTAGCATAGGAAACTCCTTCCCTATCAAGAGCATGTCATCCACGTGCTCTACGAGGATCGTCACTATACTCCCTACTACCTTTTTGTATATACAAGGTTCATCTACCATTTTGATGATGTCAAACTCTTTGACTAACACATCAAAACAGATGTTCCAACTCCGCGATACCTGCTTTATCCTATAAAGCATCTTGTACACGTTTCCGCTGCTCCCACTTTCTACGAAGCACTCTGGCTGTGTACTTATAGACGCTCTATTCTAAAACATCATTTAGAAAAGCAGTCATGGCACCCAACCGCCAGATATCGTAGTCATGGTATGTAGCCGTGGCAAGTAGGATCTGGATGGACTTAAGCATAGCCACTTGAAAAGGTTTCATCATTTTCCACGCCTGGTCGATGACGAAAAGCTTTAACAAGTCTAGCTTTGAAAGTCTCAACTTTTCCATCTACACCAAGTAATCTTCTCAAGATATACTTGCTCCTGATAGGGATTTAACCCTTCAGATATAGCAACCAAAGTCCATACTTTGTTGGTGTACATGGATTCCATCTCAGATCGCTAAGCATCCAGCCATTCTTACAGAGTCCCACTCCTGATGGCCAGCTCGAAACTAGTTGGGTTATCATCTCATGATGCAATCCTCGCTCCCACTGTCATAGAGTAACCGAAGTATCTCTCAGGTGGGTGAGGAACCCTACTAGATCGGCGGAGAGGCTGAGGTTCATTAGTAACTATTGAATCCTTTGGTTTTATCAAATCATCTGCTGTAGTTTGTATAGCTGGAACATTTCCAGTTCTACATAACTGACCTTGCCTCGAGCTTATCCGGATTTTGCTTTTAGACATAGCCCGGACAACCCCAAATCTTAACCAACTTAAGATATGGGCTCTTCCCTTATCATATCACATATGAAATGGTAGACAACTGATTTGATTTGAACCCTATTCAATAGGTATGCAGCTTCTCAAGTGCATAACTCCCAAAAGGAAATAGGTAACTCAGTAGTACTCATCATAGAGCACACCTTATCATATAGGGTGTGATTGCTCCGCCCCGATACACCAACGTGCTATGGTGTATTCGGAGGAGTAATGCTGAGAGAGAATCTCATTTTCCTTTAGAAAAGTCCAAGAATTCCGTGCTGAAGTATTCTCCTCCTTGATCTCATCAAAGGACATAATACTTATACCCGTATTGGTTCTCTACTTCTAACTTATATTCTGTGAATATCTCAAAAGGTTCTGACTTGTGTTTCAACAGGAACATATGTCTGAATCTTGAGAGATCATCACAGAATGTAATGAAGTACAAAGAACCGGTCTTGGCATATGTAGACAGGGGACCTTTATACATCAACATGTATCATCCCAAGAGTTCACCAACTCTTTCTCTGTTTCCTATAAACAGAGCTGGTGTCATTATATCTTTGTGACATGACTGGCAAGTTTCACAAGATGTAAATTTAAACTGATTTAAATATGCATCTAAATGTACTTCAGCCAGTCGGGTCGCATTGATATGACCTAGTCTACAATGCCTCAAGAAAGATTCGTTCATTTCTGAACTCTTCCTCTTATGTGTGTTCCGTATACTAAGAACTGTAGTTTGATTTAGAACATTAATGCTTTTAGATAACGTGCCTGAACCGATCAACTTTTGATATAGGAAATGTTCAAAACATTATCCATCAATACAAAATTTTATCGTTTCTTTACAAATAAAGAGACAAATATTTTTTTTTGTATATCAGGTTCGGTATCTAATAGCATTTGTTCAGAATCAATGTACTGATAATACTGGGTGACAGTGACCAACAGACTTGGCTGGAACACTTGCTCCGTTTTCTGTCTCATGAAACTTATCACCCGTTCTCAGTTTTTCTACCTTTTTGCAGCCCTATGTAACAGATTACATATCTAGGATCCTGATCCGGTATCATATACCCAGGATGCGGAGGATACTGAGAAACAGTTCTTTGTAATGAACAGACCTGAAGATGATGCATCAGCATGCACTCTCTTCGTTTGGGTGGCACGGGAATTCTGGTAATCCCTAATTTCCTGCTCTGTCTTATAACAATTATAAGTTGGAGCGGGATCAAAGTTCCCCAGCTCAGTATAACAAGCGGGTTCGGTCAATATTCCGTATTATTATCTTGATTAAGGCGTGATATGGTCACTACCTGGAGAGAGAGAGAAGAAAATACTCAGCGTGCGCTCTTGCAAGAATAGATTGGTTATTATTTTATCTAATCAGGATGGCACCAACTGTTTTTATCAAATCTTTCTTCAAACCCTAAAAGGAAAGACTAGCCGGGATTAATTACACACTACAAGTTCGCCAATCTTTCAGCCAGGTCAGTGTCGGTACTTTGAGGGAGGTCCCCTGTGCTTTCGCATGAACCTAATTAATGTAAACCTCGTTTTCCCAGAGGCGTAACCTCGTTAACACCTTTCTAGACACCTACTTGATCGGCTAATTGTAATGTGTAAAACTCTCCCAGGAATAACTCTTACTCGTAGCGGGTATCGGGATCCAACTATCTCATAGAAGGTATGCAATTTCATTGCAAATTTCAACACTTGAAATTCCCGATAATTTTGCCCCTAGCACCCTATGATCTTGACGGAGGTCAACAAACCATAGGCTACTAGTCAAGTTCAACCCGTCATTTCTTGATCGAATTAAACCCACCCGCACGACCCTTGATGGAGGTCAACAAGGCCGCACGACTACCCTAATCCAATCTGCATCATATGCATAAGCAGATAAATACTAGTTAGCTACCGCACACTACGCCTTGACGGAGGTCAACAAACGTAGCACGAATACTAAATAGGACTTATCTGAAATGACGGAGGGCTACGAAAGGTTTTTTCTGAAAACCTATTGCGTAATGAACTTGATATCGTTGTAGAATCAAATGATTTTAAAATGGAGTGCTTTTGAGGCTTTTCTAGTTTTGCTAAAGGAGTCACTCCCGGTGAAGGGATCGTCGGTCCTTTCCTCATCGAATAAGGTGCTGGATATATCATATATATCACTGTGCAAAGCAGAAACTATAGAAGCTATCAAAAGACAAACCGAGTGTGTAGCATCTACCAGTTATTGCTAAAGGAGTAACTCCCGGTGAAGGGATCTCGGTCCTTTCCTTATCGAATAAGGTGCAGGATATATCATATACACCGCTGTGCAAAGCAAGAACTGTAGCTACCTGTTTTATTTTGAAATTTGATTCTACAATATCTTTAGGTTTCTTTTCTTTCATTAATTACATTAATGAAGTCCCATCATTTAAGTACCTAAACATCACAGATAAATACGACGTACACTTATGCCATCCGCATTCGCCTCGATGTCCGCTCATGCACCGTTAGGTTAGGTAACTAACGGCAGAGCGGGGCAAGGCTAGCGCGGGTGTAAAACATAAGTAACGTCTATATAATATATCATATATACTATATACAGTATCTATCACAGAACATATCACATGATCACATCACAGATATCGCAGCAGAAGAAACATATGAAATATTGGATATACTAGGACGTCCGTGTTTTCAATACGAGCCAGTATAAAACACGGATTCCTCGGTCGCGATGAATAGCCAAACCCACACCCCTAGACCCCTACGAGAGCGGCAAGCAACCCTACCAATTCTAAAGTTAGGAGACCCGGACTCGACTCCTCGAGTTGATCTCCCACTGGACTCCAGAACCCGGTTACTTGTGCTCCCCTCCTTGGGTCTATCCTAGTGTGGAAAAGTAAATAATATACAAAAGGTGACATCTTCCGCAACCTGGAAGTGCCCCAATAAAAGAATATTACATACAAGTTTTTACATGAATGAAAATGAAAAACACTCATCTCACATAAAAAAAACCCGGCTATTCAAACACGACGATCCAATATAACATATTCAGCAACACATAACATCACATGTCATCAACGTAAGTAAATATGCCCATCCCAATTGTCGTTGACATATAGCAACGAAACCGGCGATATCACATATTACACTTACGGTCACAGAAAAGAAAGTGTAAAACTACAACAGTTGGAGTCCGCAACCTCCTTAGACATCACATGCCTAATCAAATGAATTACTTAGACATCGCATGCCTAACAATTATAAACCCCGCATTTTAGTCTCAAAATCGAAAACACTTTTCAATATCAAGTCGGGCAATTCAACAGGATTCCTGACATCCTGATCGAATGCTCGTCGCAAACTTTAGTAGGCGGCCGCACCCCCGACGCCGTCGACGAAGTGCACCAAGGCGGAACACCGCTGCCGCGAGCACCCGAATGGATGCTATCGGCGATGGGGTTCTCCTACAGTCACTTGGTCGGGGCAATGGGGCGTGGCTGTCTATTACGTTTACCCGGCGAGTATCCGTGTACGCTACGTGATTGCGACGGACTTTTGATCGCATCAAAATTCCGTAGCAACCGATCAAGTGAGACTAAAGTTCTATGTTTATAACATTCATATCAGTTATCTCATAACTACTTGTGGATTCCAAGTATTGTATCCCATTCCAGATAAATAGAAAATGTTAAACTTTCCGATCGAACAATCAAACACCCAAGTTTTCCCGAAACAGATCAACACATGAAACAAGTTTAAAAACATCCAGTTCATGCCTCAGTACCAACGGTCCAGCCGTAGAAGGGTCAAGCCAACGCCTCACATGTGGCACGTCGTACTGCCCCAAACCCGAAGGTTCAAAGGGCAGTTCAAGACGGTCACATAATCGAGTTAAGGTTTGTTGTCTTCTAGAGGGTCCATCGAGTTACTTGCACTACTTAGAACGTCTTTAAATCACGGAAAAATCCAACACCTGGAAATTTCCCAACAGGGGAAAATTGGGTATTTATATCCGGTCAAACTTTTTACCATATTCTAAATATCCGGAAAACCCAACGAAATTAAAAATTCCGATCGAAACAACGACTACAAAATAAACCCAAAAATACTCAACTCTTGAGTCAGTGTTAAAAATGCCCAGAAAATATAAAAAACAGAGTTATGAATTACTGTGAAAAGATCCGTCGCTAATTCCATTACATTGCCGCGGAACTGCCGCCAAAGGGGGTCATTGCCGCGGTTCCGCGGCCATGTAGAGGAGTTAGGGGCTCGTTTTTCATGGTAATTCTTAGAATACCCTGCTGAATTTTTTAAGCATTTTTAATTTGGAAAAAACCCAGATTTTAAAAAATGTACAGAGAGGGTTTTATTTTGTCGATTACGGGTTCGATCGGGGTTTTAACTTCGTTAACACATCGCCTAAGGCTCTAGCTAGGCTCTGATACCACTGTAGGGTTCCTAGGCATACTAATGAGGTCTCACAGAAAAAACCCAGATTTTAAAAAATGTACAGAGAGGGTTTTATTTTGTCGATTACGGGTTCGATCGGGGTTTTAACTTCGTTAACACATCGCCTAAGGCTCTAGCTAGGCTCTGATACCACTGTAGGGTTCCTAGGCATACTAATGAGGTCTCACATGTCATCAAACATGCCAATTACAAATTTTACAAGTGCCGAGAAACCCTAATACGGATCGTTGACTAGAGTTTAGGCGAAAAAAGAAACTTGTTAACAACTTAACTAAAAGAAAGAGGCTACAACCTTTGTAGATCCGGTTCTCCACCTCCATGGCTCCGTGATGAAGTCCCCTCGCTGTCCATATCGGATCCCGGACTCTAGCGTTGGCTTCATCGGAGAAATGGGCGGGCTAGGTCGTCGACTTCGATGCCGAAGATGATCTACGTCGAGGCAACACTAGATCAAGCTCCAACTTCACCAAGTCAAGAAACTTGTGAAGAAAACACCCTATACTACTTGGCAAAAGGTAGAGGATGAAGAAATAGGGAGTGGGTTCACTTTAGAATTGGATTTCTCACTCTTTTTCATAAGTTGCCATTGATGGAGGCAAGCTTCTTCATCTTGAAGAAGAAGAAGAAGAAGAAGAAGAAAGAATATCATATATCTCTTTTTCATAAAAGAAAATAATATGAATACTTATCATATACAAACCATGGTTATGTGTAGAGAGTTAACTATGGTTTTGGTGAATGGTTAGATTAAAGGAAATGAAGACAAAATGGTCACTTGGTCAAAGCTTCATGAAGCTTCAACAAGCTTAATGTTTTAAAGCAACCATTTTGTTTTTTTTCTTTCTTTTATCTTTTAACCAAAAAGAAAAGATAAATAAATATGTGAAATGAAACCCTAACCATTCACTAAACATGGCTTAAGTCTTTACACAAATCCAATTGGCATGTATCATCAAACATGATACAAACAAGTGTACAAAGCTATATCATATATACAATGTGCCGAAGCGAGTGAGAAAATCCATCTTAATGTGAACCAATACTAGTTAATGCTAAATAATATATCAAATATACATAATTAAACATTAAATCATTGAATCAATACTTGATTTAATGATCCGGTCATATCGCAAACAACCGACTAGTATCAAGTGTATCAATGTATCGAATCAACACTTAATTCGGTAACCCGGCTATATCACATATAACCTGCCGATGATACAAATCGCGAGAATAGAATCCAGTATCACATACTGGTATTATTCTCGGTCCCGCACATATCTCATATGCTCTCCTATTTCGTTTCTCTTGAGCCAGGAAACCTCTGTGTAGGACTCTAAAGACTCGTCAATACGCCGGCAGCAGATGATGATCATATCAAACACCCATAAGCCGCAAGCGGTCTGCTAAACGTAACGGCCACCCGGGTATTGAGCGATCAGAAGATCGACGAGCAAGCCCGCTCATACTCCTGTGAATCCAACCAGTAACACTTACCGTACAGTCCGGTCTTTTCGTCTGATATGTCGCATATCTCGCCTAGGGGTGGTAAACGTCAGTCCCTAATAGCTCGATAAGTCGTGTCGATATGAGGTCTATAACAGTTCGAGAAACTACAGGTAACACTTACCAGTAAATCTCAGCAACCCTGGCCAGGGATTTCCGGTTATAGCCAATCGAACACAGCGCAATATCAACCCCCTATACCGGGAGAGACGAATCCCCTCCTATCGCTCATTGTCTCCATGTGATTCGGGACTGTACCCAAAAACCACCGTTTTGCACGCCCTCTTGGACGTGGTAAGATGGAAATCAAAGCACAGTGGGAACCACATAAGACTCTATGACGATCTCGGGTCAGCAGACCACTCTGTACCAGTGTCACCAGAGAACTGCCATCTGACGTAAGGTATAATACCATCTGGGAGTTCTCGGCGAATCCGTCCAGTGTACCCAGTCTCCACTGAGCACCCGTATATCATCTCCGATGTCAAACACCAATGGATATGGGATCATCCATCGCCTATCTGTATGGGTCGAGAAGGTACATGCTAGTCTACTCTGGTATATCGATGCCCCGTCTCGATATACTTACGACTAGGGACTTTGAAGGATGTACTTATGGACTACCATATCCCCACTAGTATGATCCACATCAGAGTCCAGGTAGTCAAGTACACATCCTAAGGGCTTTACCAACATGTAATAGAGAGACAATCAGTGTACACGTTATGGTAAAGATCAACCAGATAGCATACTATCATGTCGAGCAAGAAAGTCCTCCCTATATATGTCTAAGCACCCACTACAATATACATCCTATGTATAGTAATGGCCTCTAGGGCATACATATAACTAACACATCACCTGCTGCCGGCGTATTGACGAGTCTTTAGAGTCCTACACAGAGGTTTCCTGGATCAAGCGAAACGAAATAGGAGCGCATATGAGATATGTGCGGGACCGAGAATAATGCGTGTATGTGATATCGTATTCTATTCTCGCGATGAATGTATCGATTGGTTGTATGCAATATAACCTAGTTATCGAATCAAGGATTGATTCGATAAGCCGATACATTGGATATTAGTCGGTTATATGCGAAATGACCGGATCGTTAAATCAAGTATTGATTTAATGATTTAATGCATAATTATATATTTGATATATTAATTTGCATTAACTTGTATTTGTTCACTTTAAATGGATTTTCTCCCTTGAAGTTCACAAGTTGTATATGTGATATACTTTTGTGCACTTGTTTGTATCATGTTTGATGATACATGCAAACTTGGGTTTGTGTAAGACTTAAACCTTGGTTAAGTAAATGGTTAGGGTTTTATCATCTTCTCTTGATTATTTAGTTTATTCATTTATTCTTTATTTTAGGAAAAGAAAATGATATGGTTGCTTCTTTTGTTCTTTTCTTAGATGTTTCAAGAAGCTTTGACCATTCTTGTTCTTTTCCTAAACCTAACCATTCACCTAACCTTAGTTAATTCTCTACACTTGACCATGGTTGTGTATATGATAAGTATGATTTTATTTCCTATTTTAAATATACTTATCATATTCTTTCTTCATCTTCTTCATCTTCAACAATGAAGAAACCTTGCAACCATCAATGGCAACTTGAGAAAAAGAGTGAGAAATCCAATTCTAAAGTGAACCCACTTCCTATTTCTTCATCCTCTACCACTTGCCAAGTAGTATAGGGTGTTTTCTTCACAAGTTTCATGGCTTGGTGAAGTTGGAGCTTGATCTTGTGTTGCCTCGACGTAAATCATCTTCGGCATCGAAGTCGGCGACCTAGCCCGATCTTTTCTCCGATGAAACCATCGCAAGAGTCTAGGATTTCGATTTATACAGCGGAGGGACGTCTATGCGGAGCTAAGGAAGTGAAGGACCGGATCTACAAAGGTTGTAATCACTTTCCTCTTAGTTAAAGTAGTTAACTCGCTTTGCATCGCCTCATTATCTAGTTAACGATCCGTATTAGGGTATGTAGGCACATGAAATTTTTGAATTGGGCATGCTTGATCACTTGGGAGACTTCATTTATGTGTCTAGGAACCCTACATAAATAAATAAAATAAATAATTAAGAAAAGATAACAAAACCTTAACCATTCACTTAAACATGGTTTAAAGTAAACATACACCCAAGCTTGCATGTATCATCAAACTGTAAGGTTATCTAGCACCCTATAAAGAGTTTTGAAGCATCACATGTCTCAAAGTTTGTATTTTTAAGATGCTAAGATAACATGCAAAGGATAGATCCTAGAAAATTAGGGTTATCAAAACTTTAAGCTAGTAAAGACTAGGGTTTGAAGGCTACAACCTTTGTAGCTCCCCTTTGCAAGACTCCTTGGTGTCTTGGGTGTTGAATCGAGGTCCTCTTGAACTCCCCTTGTGTCCACGACGATCCACCGCGGAGATCTCTGTCCAAGCTCGCTACTTTGTAAAACCGAAGGAAACACTCTAATCAAGTTGGCTAGACTTGAGTAGAATGGTGTTGTGGCTTTGGATCTCACTTCAAAAACCTTTCTTTGATTGTATTTAACTCACTAGAAAAAGCTAGAGAGGAAAAGATGAAGGAAGATGAAGATGGTGGCCTTTCTTTGCAAGAGGTAAAAAGATAACCTTTTTTGTTAAAAAAAAAACAAGAGAAAGAAATATATATCACTATATATATTTAATTCCTTCTTGACTTCAACCATGATTAAATGATAGATAGTTAATTTAACTTGGGTTTAGAATGATAAAGAGAAGGATAACCATAGTTTAGTGGTAGTTGAGCTAGGTTAGGTTAGAAGAAGAGTGTGGAAACTAACATGATTATCCTTTCCTTTTTCATTTAACTTTAAAACCAAAATTAAATAATTATCCATTATTTAATCCATGGTGTGAGTCTTGCATTGCCACCATTTCCATATGCTAACAACCATGATGGATGGGTGTATGTATGTATGCATGTATGCACATCCACATGTGCATGAAACTAGAATGAAAATAAAGAAACACATGCATGCATGCATACATCCATCAAACCCTAGAAAGGTTTCAAGTGAGATAACTAATGGTTAGATGATAAATCAACACTTAATTTATCAATTCGGTCATATCTCATACGACCCCACCAAAAGTAGGCCACCCGATCAATGTTCGGTATCATATACGCACATTTCAATCGGGTGCAAGCGCATATCGCATATGCGTACCACAACGTTTCGCCTGGACTGGGTAACTCCTCTGTGGGACTCTAAGACTCGTCAATACGCCGGCAGAGGGTGATGATCATATCAGGTACCCTCAAGCCGCAAGCGGTCAGCTAAACGTAACGGCCACCCGGGTATTGAGCGATCAGAAGAAAACAAGCGAACCTGCTACAACTCCCGTCGAGCCATCCGGCAACACTACCGTACAGTCCGGTCTCTTCATCAGATATGCTGCATATCAAGCCTAGGGATGGTCACGTCGACCCCAATAACTCAATAAGTCGTGTCGGTGAATGGTCTATAACAGATCGAGAAACTACTGATAACACTTATCAGCAAATCTCGGCAGCCCTGGCCAGGGACTTGCTGTTATAACCAGTCGAGCACAGCACAGCATCAACTCCCAATACCGGGAGAGACGAAACCCCTCCTATCGCTCATTGCCTTCGTGTGTCTCGGGACTGTACCCAACGGCCACCTGTTTGCACGACTCAGTAGAGCCGTGGTAGGGTGGCAATCAAAGTACAGTGGGAGAACACACAAGACTCCATGACGATCTCGGGTCTACAGACTAACCTGTACCAGTGTCACCTGAGAACTGCTATCCGACGATAGATATAATTCCATATAGGAGTTCTCGGTGAGTCCGTCCAGTGTACCCAGTCAGCACTGAGCACCCGTATATGATCTTGATGTCAAACATCGATGAATGTGGGAACATCCATCGCCCATCACATGGGTCTAGTATCATATACGCTAGTCTACTCTGGTATATCGATGCCCCGTCTCGATACACCTCCGACTAGGGACATTTCAGGATATGCTTATAGACTACAAATGTCCCACTAGTATGATCTCTATCATAATCAGAGTAGTCAAGCAGATATCCTTGGGACTTTATCAGCATGTATGAATGAATAAAAGCATGATCAAATCAACATGTCAGATAAAGAATAACCAGATAGCATACTATCATGTCGAGCAAGAATGCAAACTGAATATATATACATGTATAGATACATCCACTATCACATAATGGCCTCTAGGGCATACATATATCCAACAATCTCCCACTTGCACTAAGGCCAGTTATTGGCGTATCTCATACCCAACATCTCAAAAAGTCGCTCATGCTGTGGCTGAGGGAGGGCCTTGGTGAGTGGATCCGCGGCGTTGTTCTTTGTGTCAACTCTCTTAATCTCGATCTCGCGGCGATCTACAATCTCCCGGATCAAATGAAAGCGCCTCAGGATGTGTCTGGACTGCTGATGGGATCTGGGCTCCTTGGCTAACGCCATCGCCCCATTATTGTCACAATACAAAGGTATTGGATCAATAATGGTAGGAACTACTCCTAGCTCCGAGACGAACTTCTTCATCCAGACGGCTTCCTTGGCGGCATCATTTGCAGCAATGTACTCAGCTTCCATCGTAGAGTCTGCAACGGTATCCTGTTTGGAACTCTTCCAACTTACCGCCCCTCCATTGAGGGTAAATACAAACCCTGAGATAGATTTGCTGTCATCCTTATCGCTCTGGAAGCTCGAATCGGTAAAGGCCTCCATTTGGAGATCTGTATTACCATACACCAAGAACAATTCTTTAGTCCTTCATAAGTACTTAAGAATGTTCTTCACAGCTGTCCAGTGGTTCTCCCCTGGGTTGGATTGATACCTGCTTACAACACTAAGTGCATAATCTACATCTGGGCGTGTACATAACATCGCATACATTATAGACCCTACTGCCGAAGCATAAGGTATAATGCTCATGCGAGCTCTCTCTTCATCGGTCTTTGGACAAGAATCCTTGGAGAGAGTGACTCCATGGCAAGCGGGTAAGGCACCCCGCTTGGAGTCTTCCATACTAAACCTCTTTAGGATGGTGTTGATGTACCTGGTTTGGGACAATCCCAATAACTTTTTGGATCTATCCCTATAGATCCTTATGCCCAGGATGTATGTGGCATCACCCAGGTCCTTCATGGAGAACCTTAGTGATAAGAATGATTTGACCGACTGTAGCATAGGAATATCATTTCCTATCAGAAGAATGCCATCCACGTACAATACGAGGAATGTGACAGCTCTTCCTACAGCCTTCTTATAAACACAAGGTTCATCTGGATTTTTGATGAAATCAAACTCTTTGATAACATCATCGAAACAAATGTTCCAACTCCGAGATGCCTGCTTCAACCCATATATGGATTTAAGCAATCTACATGCTTTCTCGATGCTCCCACTGTCAATGAAGCCCTCTGGCTGATCCATATAAACGCATTCTTCTAAATTTCCATTTAGAAATGCTGTTTTAACGTCCATCTGCCAGATTTCATAGTCGTAGTGAGCAGCAATAGCAAGTAGGATCCGAATGGATTTAAGCATGGCTACGGGCGAAAAAGTTTCGTCATAGTCCAAACCTGGTCTTTGACGAAAACCTTTCGCCACAAGTCTTGCCTTATAGGTCTCTACCTGCCCATCCACACCAATCTTTCTTTTAAAGATCCATTTGCACCCTACAGGTTTTACCCCAGGGGGTACAACGTCTAAAGTCCATACTTTGTTGGTGTACATAGACTCCATTTCGGATCTCATGGCATCCAGCCACTTCACAGAGTCACCACTCGTGATAGCCTGCTGAAAACTGGTAGGATCATCATCATCCATGATGCAATCTTCTCCGTTACCATCAATGAGGAAACCGTAGTACCTCTCCGGTGGGCGAGAAGTCCTACCAGACCTACGGAGTGGCCGAGGTTCTTCAGTTTCTGTTGCAACAGCCGGTTCAACCAAATCGTCATTTGTAGTTTGTGTCTCCAGAACCTCTTCTAGATCTACCACCTTGCCATCATCTTTATCTGTGAAAAACTCTTTTTCCAAGAATGTGGCATACTGAGAAACAAACACTTTTTGTTCCTCTTTGTGGTAGAACAGATATCCATAAGAATTCTTTGGATATCCCACAAAGTTACACATGACTGACCGTGTCTCGAGTTTGTCCGGATTCTGTTTTTTAACATAGGCCGGGCAACCCCAAATCTTAATTCTCTTAAGAGATGGTCTCTTCCCATTCCATATCTCATATGGCGTGGTAGACACGGCTTTGGTCGGAACCCTGTTTAGCAGAAACGCTGCAGTCTCCAATGCATGTCCCCAGAACGAGACTGGTAACTCAGCGTCACTCATCATGGACCGGACCATATCTAATAGGGTCTTATTCCGTCGTTCTGACACACCGTTGTGCTGTGGTGTGTAAGGAGGAGTGAGCTGAGAGAGAATCCCATTCTCTTTTAGGAAGTTTGCAAATTCTGTACTGAGATACTCACCACCTCGATCTGATCGAAGCATCTTGATACTCAAGCCGGTTTGTTTTTCTACTTCTTGTTTATATTCAATGAATTTCTCGAAAGCTTCGGACTTGTGCTTTAATAAAAATACATGACCGAATCTTGAGAAGTCGTCAGTGAATGTAATGAAGTATGAAAAACCGCCTCTAGCCTGTGTAGACATTGGCCCACATACATCACTATGTATGAGGCCAAGGAGCTGAGTAGCTTTTTCTCCGTGTCCTGTAAACGGAGTTTTGGTCATTTTACCCTTGATACAAGACTGGCAAGTCGCATAAGATTTATATTCAAAAGAGTTTAAATATCCATCTTTATGTAACTTGTTTAGTCTTGTTTCGTTAATATGACCAAGTCTACAATGCCAAAGAAAAGCTTCATTTAATTCTGAAAGTTTTCTTTTATTAGTGTGTTGTATACTGAAAACTGTGTGTTGATTTAGGACATATATTCCGTTATTAAGCGTACCATACCCAACCAACATTTGATTTAGGTGAATGTTCATAACATTGTTCTGCAACACAAAATTATATCCTTCATTGTCCAACAAAGAAACGGATATTATATTACATAGCATACTTGGTACAAAATAACATGGATTCAAAATCAAAATACATCCAGATGGCAACCCCAAGTGATACTCTCCCACTGCGACTGTATGTACATTGGAACCATTTCCAACGCGGAGAGTATGGTCACCTGTCTTCAAAACCTTGCTATTTCTCAGCCCCTGCATAGAATTGCAAATGTGAGAACCTGAACCGGTATCCAATACCCAGGAAGCAGAGTTTATAGAAAAACAGTTTTCAGTCACAAACGCACCTGAAGCAGAAGCATCACCATGCTTCTTCTTGAGACTTAGGTACTCCGTGCAATTGCGCTTACAATGTCCTGTCTTGTGGCAATGAAAACACTCGCCTTTCCCTGGGTCTCCAGCCGTGGACTTTCCCTTTCCCTTCACCTTTTTGAATCCGCCCTTAGGATTAGTAGGTTTCTTCTTTTTCTTTCCCTTGGCCTTAGCTTTTGGGCGAGAAGAAGAAGACTGTCCAATGGTCATAACGGGAGTCTTTGCTGACTTCATAGTGCTCTCTGCACTCCTTAACATATTAAGGAGTTCAGGGAGGTCCTTCTCCATGCCATGCATGTTAAAGTTCACTATGAACTGAGCAAAGGTGGAGGGGAGGGACTGCAGAATAATATCTATATATTGTTCATTGTCCATTGTCCATCCAAGGTCCTCAAGCTCTTCTATAAGAGCTATCATCTTCAACACATAGTCTCCTACTGGTGTGCCAGGGGCCATTCGCATCTGAAATAGTTTCTTTGATGCTTCGTATCGTAATACGCGGGATTGCTCCCCATACAACTCCTTTGTATGGACAGTATCCCGTGAATGTCCATGTCCTCGTGCTGCTTTTGATGTGTGTTATCCATCGATGCAAGCGCGAGGCATGTGGCCGTGGCACAGTCAGCGTCCCATGTCTTGCGGACTTCTATGTCCGCAACTGAGGATTTTGGACCTGGGACGGGCGGGGCTGAAGCCGTGAGGACATATGATACTTTATCATAAGTCAAGGCGATCTTCAGATTCCTTAGCCAGTCTTTATAGTTGGTCCCATTCAGTTTGTTTTTATCTAGTAGAAGCTTAAGTCCAGTCATTGGTATCTGCCATTAAGAGAGAGAAAAGAATACACTCAGCGAAAGCTCTTGCATAGATTAGATTGGTTTATTATCTTGTCTAATCGTTGTTTCCCACTGCTTTTTATCAAGTTTTTCTTTCAAACCTTAAAAAGAAAAACTAGCCAGGATTAATTACAGTCTATAACTTCGCTAACCGTTCAGCCAGGCCAGTGTCGGTACTTTGAGGGAGGTTCCCCGTGCTTTCGCACGGACCTAATTAGAGTAAACCTCGTTTTCCCAGAGGCGGAGCCCCGTTAACACCTTTCTAGACACCTAATGAGTTAGCTAATTGTAAACTGTAAAACTCTCCTAGGAGCAACTATTGCCCACAGTGGGATCGGGATCCAACCATCACATGGAAGGTATGCAATCTCATTGCAAATTTCAACACTTGAAATTCCCGATGTAATTTTTACCCCTAGTACTTATGACCTTAACTATAGTCAACAAATCATAAGTACCAGTCAAGTTCTACCCGTCATTTCTTGATCAATTAGACCCACCCATATGACCCTTAACTATGGTCAACAAAGTCGTATGAATGTCCTAATTAATCTGCATCATATGCAGTGTAGGAAGACATCACTTAGCTACCGTACACTACGCCTTAACTAAAGTCAACAAACGTAGCACGAATACTAAGTACTCTACTTCCTAAAATGACGGAGGGTTGCGAATGATTTTTAAGAAAATCTTTAACGCTTTGAACTTGATATCGTTGTAGAATCAAACAGTTTTCAAAAGGAGTGGCTTAAGCTCCGCAGTTTTGAAATGTAGTTTTTTCACAAATAGCCGAGTAGTTTTTAAATCCGATTGTACAACATCTTTTTATGTTTATTTTCTTTACATTAATCACATTAATGTAATCCCATCATTTAAGTCCTTAAGCCAATCACAGAAAAGAAACGAAAATAACACGTACGCTTATGCCATCCGCATTCGCCGCAATGTTCCGTTATGCACCGTTAGGTTACTTAACTAATGGCATAGCGGGACGGGACTAGCGCGGGTGTAAAACATAAGCAATGTCTACTATATATCATATATATAATATGCCATTCATCTCAGATATCACAGAACACAGGCAGCAGAAACATAGATATAACGTGGGATATCCTAGGACGTCCGTATTTAGTATTTAGCCAGAATAGAAAATACGGATTCCACAGTCGCGATGAATAGCCAAGCCCACACCCTGGACCCCTACGAGAGCGGCAAGTGACCCTACCAATCCTGGAGTTTAGGAGACCCGGTCTCGACTCCTCGAGATGGGCTCCCACTGAACCCCAGAACCCGGTCACCTGTGCTCCCCTCCTTAGGTCCATCCTAATGCGGAAAAGTAAATAATATACAACACTGGTGACACAACCGCAACCTGGAAGTGCCCCAAATAAAAGAATATTACATTACATTTGAATTTACATGAATGAAAATATAAAACTCTCATCTCACAAAAACTCCCCGGCTATTCGATCGCGACAATCCTGCACATCATATCTCAGCAACACATAATATCACATATCATCAACGTAAGTAAGTATGCGTACCCCGATTGTCGTCGACATATAGCAACGGCAATCGGCAATACCACTACATACTACACTTACGGTCACAGAAAAGAAAGTGTAAAATAGTATCACATTCCGGATAAACAGACAGTATTGAATTTTTCGAACGAACTATCAAATACCCAGGATTCACTAAAGCCCAACACTTGAGCAGGATTCAAACACCTGGAGTGTGACACAGTAGTAGCGGTCCAGCCGTAGAAGGGTCAAGCCAACGCCTCACATGTGGCACGCCGTACTGCCCCAAACCCTAAGGTTCAAAGGGCAGTTCAAGACGGTCACATAATCGAGTTAAGGTTTGTTGTCTTCTAGAGGGACCACCACAAAAAGACTTGCACGTATTTCCAAAGTATTCAAACCCCGTGAATAGTGAGCAAATGACATTCGTTCAAACACTTCAATACTTCCTAATTTACCCGGAAAAGCTACGAAAACAAAATTCCGATCGAATCGACGGGTCCAAAATTATCTCCAGAATTTTTCTAAACTAAATACAGATCAAAATATCCAAAAATATGTACAAGCAGATTAATGAATTACAGATGAAAAATGATCCATCAATTTATACATATGGCCGCGGAACCGCGGCCTAAGCAAGCTTAGGCCGCGTTTCCGCGGCGATTCTAACTGTTCATGTGATTATTTTTCTGCCGTAAACCTTATATTTTCCTGCTATGATTTTTACATATTTTTAATTCTGCAAAATATCAATTTTTAGAAAATTTCCAGAGAGCCCCCTAAAAAGCCGTATTTCGGTTCGATCGGAGTTTTGACTTCGTAAAAAGGTCGCCTAATGTTCTAGGTCGGCTCTGATACCAATGTAAGGTTAGTCTAGCACCCTATGAAGAGTTTTGAAGTATCACATGTCTCAAAGTTTGTGCTAAGCTAACATGCAAAAGATAGATCTTAGAAAATTAGGGTTATCAAAACTTTAAGCTAGTAAAGACTAGGGTTTGAAGGCTACAACCTTTGTAGCTCCCCTTTGCAAGACTCCTTGGTGTCTTGGGTGTTGAATCGAGGTCCTCTTGAACTCCCCTTTTGTCCACGACGATCCACCGCGGAGATCTCCGTCCAAGCTCGCTACTTTGTAAAACCGAAGGAAACACTCTAATCAAGTTGGCTAGACTTGAGTAGAATGGTGTTGTGGCTTTGGATCTCACTTCAAAAACCTTTCTTTGATTGTATTTAACTCACTAGAAAAACCTAGAGAGGAAAAGATGAAGGAAGATGAAGATGGTGGCCTTTCTTTGCAAGAGGTAAAAAGATAACCTTTTTTGTTAAAAAAAAAACAAGAGAAAGAAATATATATCACTATATATATTTAATTCCTTCTTGACTTCAACCATGATTAAATGATAGATAGTTAATTTAACTTGGGTTTAGAATGATAAAGAGAAGGATAACCATAGTTTAGTGGTAGTTGAGCTAGGTTAGGTTAGAAGAAGAGTGTGGAAACTAACATGATTATCCTTTCCTTTTTCATTTAACTTTAAAACCAAAATTAAATAATTATCCATTATTTAATCCATGGTGTGAGTCTTGCATTGCCACCATTTCCATATGCTAACAACCATGATGGATGGGTGTATGTATGTATGCATGTATGCACATCCACATGTGCATGAAACTAGAATGAAAATAAAGAAACACATGCATGCATGCATACATCCATCAAACCCTAGAAAGGTTTCAAGTGAGATAACTAATGGTTAGATGATAAATCAACACTTAATTTATCAATTCGGTCATATCTCATACGACCCCACCAAAAGTAGGCCACCCGATCAATGTTCGGTATCATATACGCACATTTCAATCGGGTGCAAGCGCATATCGCATATGCGCACCACAACGTTTCGCCTGGACTGGGTAACTCCTCTGTGGGACTCTAAGACTCGTCAATACGCCGGCAGAGGGTGATGATCATATCAGGTACCCTCAAGCCGCAAGCGGTCAGCTAAACGTAACGGCCACCCGGGTATTGAGCGATCAGAAGAAAACAAGCGAACCTGCTACAACTCCCGTCGAGCCATCCGGCAACACTACCGTACAGTCCGGTCTCTTCGTCAGATATGCTGCATATCAAGCCTAGGGATGGTCACATCGACCCCAATAACTCAATAAGTCGTGTCGGTGAATGGTCTATAACAGATCGAGAAACTACTGATAACACTTATCAGCAAATCTCAGCAGCCCTGGCCAGGGACTTGCTGTTATAACCAGTCGAGCACAGCACAGCATCAACTCCCAATACCGGGAGAGACGAAACCCCTCCTATCGCTCATTGCCTTCGTGTGTCTCGGGACTGTACCCAACGGCCACCTGTTTGCACGACTCAGTAGAGCCGTGGTAGGGTGGCAATCAAAGTACAGTGGGAGAACACACAAGACTCCATGACGATCTCGGGTCTACAGACTAACCTGTACCAGTGTCACCTGAGAACTGCTATCCGACGATAGATATAATTCCATATAGGAGTTCTCGGTGAGTCCGTCCAGTGTACCCAGTCAGCACTGAGCACCCGTATATGATCTTGATGTCAAACATCGATGAATGTGGGAACATCCATCGCCCATCACATGGGTCTAGTATCATATACGCTAGTCTACTCTGGTATATCGATGCCCCGTCTCGATACACCTCCGACTAGGGACATTTCAGGATATGCTTATAGACTACAAATGTCCCACTAGTATGATCTCTATCATAATCATAGTAGTCAAACAGATATCCTTGGGACTTTATCAGCATGTATGAATGAATAAAAGCATGATCAAATCAACATGTCAGATAAAGAATAACCAGATAGCATACTATCATGTCGAGCAAGAATGCAAACTGAATATATATACATGTATAGATACATCCACTATCACATAATGGCCTCTAGGGCATACATATATCCAACACAAACATGATACAATCAAGTGCACAAAAATATATCACATATACAATATGCACATCAAGTGGGAAAATCCATCTAAAGTGAATCAATATTAGTTAATGCAAAGTAATATATCAAATACATAATTATACATTAAATCATTAAATCAACACTTGATTTAATGATCCGGTCATACTGCATATAACCGACAAATATCAAGTGTATCAATGTATCGAATCAACACTTGATTCGGTAACCCGGCTATATCACATATAACCTGCCGATGATACAAATCATACTGGTATTATTCTCGGTCCCGCACATATCTCATATGCGCTCCTATTTCATTTCGCTTGAGCCAGGAAACCTCTATGTAGGACTCTAAAGACTCGTTAATACGCCGGCAGCAGGTGATGATTATATCAAGCACCCACAAGCCGCAAGCGGTCTGCTAAACGTAACGGCCATCCGGGTATTGAGCGATCAGAAGATCAACGAGCAAGCCCGCTCACACTCCTGTGAATCCAACCAGTAACACTTACCGTACAGTCCGGTCTGTTCGTCTGATATGTCGCATATCTCGCCTAGGGGTGGTAAACGTCAGACCCCAGTAGCTCGATAAGTCATGCCGATGTAAGGTCCATAACATAGCGTGAAACTACTGATAACTCTTACCAATATATCACTGCAACCCTGGCCAGGAATTTCCAGTTATGGCCAGTCGAGCATAGCGCAATATCAACCCCCAATACCGGGAGAGACGAATCTATGCTACTCCTCGTACCAGAACGATACCTGTCGCGGCGTCTGAATGACTGCCTCCGTGCGGAAATACTGGTACGAAATCTCTTCGGCTCTGGAACTACCGAAGTCTCAGCAAGGTGCTCCTCCACTATTAGGGCTGCGTCTACAGCTGCTGCATAGGTCTCGTAGTGCTGCGCGCTGATCGCGAGGAACAGTGGTGTAAGCAAGCCTCGAACAAATCTCCTGACTTGCAACTCCTCGGTAGCCACTAAATATGGGGCGTAGACTGCTAGCTCTATAAACAGCACGTCATACTCTGCCACTGTCATCCCTGGCGTCTGGCGCAAGGACTCAAATCTGCGTGCTCGGGCATCCCTAACACTCTGGGGAAGGAAACGAGCTAGAAATATGGTCACGAACTCCGTCCAGGTCATAGGAGGAAGACCTGCTGCTTTGCCCTTCTCAACTGAATCACACCACTTCTGCGCAAGACCTTCCAGGCGAAAGCTCGCAAACTCGACGCATCTCGTATCTGCGCATCTGAGGGAACGGCATATACGGGCCATCCTGTCGATGAAAGACTGTGGGTTCTCGGCTGTATCGGTGCCTGTGAAGACCGGAGGCTTCAGCCTCATGAACTCTGATAGCGATACTGTAATCACCTCCGTGGCTGCAGGGGCAACTGGCTGCGCGGTAGGTACCATCGCGGTCGCTGGAACAGGTGGAGCTACCTCTGGTCGCTGCGCTCGAAGCGTCTCAACTAGCGATCCTATCATCTGGCGCATCTCCTGCATGCTAGATCCCACCGTCTGGCGCATCTCCTGCATACCATCCCCTAGCGTGGCGATCTGATCTGTCACGGGAGGAACAGTCTGCTCGGGTACAACGGGTGCACTGCCCGGATCAGTCCTCATCTCGGACGAGTCAACACGAATCTCGGCCCTCGCGGCCGCTCTCTGTGCCCTCGTAGTCTTAGGCGGCATAATGGCTGAAAGAAAATTTGGATTCGATAAGAACACGGAAATCGAATCGCAAGAACATATGTAATCAAGGAGGAATTTAAATCAACAAGTCCTAAGGTCGCGTAGGCGGAGTACCGTGTCGTGAGTATGCCGCGGAACATACACACGCTACGCTACCCTGCTGCAGCTACCTATTCCATCATACCAGGGTCATCCTACACTCCGAAGGTAAAACCTACGCTCTGATACCAACTTTGTCACGACCCGAGAGTTTCGACTCGTGACCGGCACTTAACCATGCAACATCTACAGGCGTAACGCAGCTAAGTAAGCCGAACCCAGAAATCAAAACCAATAAATAAAGAGTGATTAAAACATTTTTGTAAAAACAGTAATACATGTCTGAAAAGCTTCCATTTATTTAGTAGAAATCCTTTTAAGTTCAAGAGTTATAACTTTTATAATTTTGGCAACATTTCCTTTTTAAACATCTGTCCCGTAAGTCGGGTAAAAGCAAGGTGTAGCAGAAATAACAAGTGAAATAAGTAAAGCATCCCATAAGATATACGACGCCGTAGCGAAGAATACACAGTAAAGCAAGTACAATATCACAAAAGGTAAGACTGCATAACATAAAGTCGGCTCACATGCGAGCTCGACACCAGAATATAAAATCATACATATCGTCCTCACAACTGTCTCTAAGTCAATACAGAAAGGTAGATGGAGAATACTAGATACATCAATATACAACTGAAAGATAACAGATACCGTACAAAACCCACCTATCAGCAAAAGGCTATCTCGCCTCGAAAGGGTATCTGTGCCAAAAGATGCGGTAAACAGCCAGCCGTGACTATTCCCAAGGGCAACCTGCAAATACTGTGGCACAACGGGGGTGAGTTGCCAACTCGTGAATAGAGATAACATATAAAGGTGATCGCGAGCATGCACATATAGCGTGGCTCTACTAATGCCATCAGATGATATCAATGCATGCCAAACAGTGGATGCAATAGTAATGCAAGTACTTTATCAGGTAAATGCTACAGGATGAGATATATAGTAGTTAATACTGAGTATGGGATAAATAACATCTACATGGACTGTGTCAACATGGAAAATAATAAGCGATGCCTCAGACTGCACCCCATCCCAAAAACACTCAGGCGCCGGCACACCCATCGGCTCTCAAATCCTGTATATCTCAGAGGAATCACGAGTGCCCAACATCGGCACCCAAAATATCATAAAATACTCGTGTCCAGCATTGACACGCAAATCCTCGTATCTCGGGCTCCATCAGTCCGGATCGGCCCACGGGGTCCGTCTGCGGTATCGGCCCTCGGCCCCGGCAGCATGGATCATCCCGCATCCATCTCTCGACTCTGGTCAGTATCCTCCGGACAACTGCCAGGTCCAACCAATCACCGGTAGGTACTCGCCCGCCTCCAGGCTCAATCGGCAAAACCCATCGATCATCTCGCCGAGGGGAACCATACCGGGCCCACCACGAACCCGCAAACGGAACATCCACTCCTCGAATCGGGTTTCAAGCACACGTCTCAGCACCGAGAAAACGCGTGGTGGACACACCAAAATATCATATCACGAGGTACCGGGTTTTTCAAAATAGTGCATCTTTTCTTAAATACTTCCACGGTCCTCAAAACCAGAAATCGCATGAAATCCAACACCAATAAGTAAATCCAATGCGAGGTACAATGTAAATCAATCCATGGTATAAGCATGAGGGGAAAACCGCTTTTAAAAATAGTTTCCGTTTTTAAAGATGTCATGCGGCTCCCAATTTCCAGGAAATCACCACCAATCATATGTAAGATAAACTACATCAATATAATCAGGGCAGTTCTACAGTGAGTATGGCATGGCAATTACTAACGGTGTGTGTGTAGCATGCAAATAGTGCCCGTGCAACATAGACCGTTAGTAATAGTGCGGTGTTCTATCAGTTCTAAGCATATATATATAAACACAGCAGGGAATGCAATATGCGATGACAGTCTATGGGGTACATGCAACATATAATAATAAAGTCCTATCAGCCCTGACGCATAACGCCATGCGGGTAATATCCCCGTAGATGTGAAATCTACTCACCGTGTCTCGCGCTAAGTGTATCCAACCACTTGCTTGCCCTTCTTCGCAGCGTCCGTCTCACTGGCCTGCGAACCTAGAATCACATAATATATATCACACATAAGCTCAATTTCACAGAAACGCGACATTACGGTCCAACTAGATACCCGTGTCGCAAACCAATCGCGCGTGTGCGCGATACGCTAAAACGTGTGATCACGCGCCTGAAACTACCCTGACGCGTCGCGATACGCAGAAACCCCAAACCTACTCACGTATCACGCGTGTCGCGAAGGTTTAGAAAAACGGCAAAATAGGTATTTGGTCCCAGATTTCTATACAGAACTAGATTTACAAAACTATATATATAACAACACCCTACACACTAGCAGACACCTATAGGACCAAACACCACCCCAAACCTACCCATCTGGCCGCAATTTGCGGCCAGAAAGAGAAAATCGGCGGCCTACTGTAGCAATTAGGGGGTCGGGTTCAAGCTATGGTATCAGCACATCTCCACTACACTGCAGTCTTCCCAATTTCACTCAGATCTCATCGGGTCAAAAGCAGATCCAGAAAACCTCAAATTTGCTTAAAAACGACAATTTGCATCAAATAGGGAAACTGGTGGTATTTTAGTATAATAGGGGTTAAGCTAAGCTAATAGGGTCTCAACAAACCTCAATTATCCTACTGAAACCAATTTACACCTCATTAGCACAAGGTCCCCACTAAACACTCCATATCACACTAAAATGCACTAAAAACCATTAACCGATGCAAATCTACGCCAACCAAGCAAACTAGGGAAGCAAGTTAGGAAATATACCTCACACTTAACCCTAGGGAGCTGCAGGAAGATGAAGAAGTGAAGGGAAGGGGCTGCACTTGCTGTTGTTGCTGTTGGTGCTCACTGCTGCTGCTGCTGAACTTTGCTGCTGCTGCTACTGCTTCTTGCTGCCACTGCTGCTGTGCTTGGTGCTGCTGCTGTGCTTGCTGCTGTTGTTGCAGCTGCTGGGGGTTCTGCTGAGGTAAGTGTGTGTGTGTGAGTGTGTGGGTGTTTGAGAGAAAAACAAAGAAATGAGAGGAAACACCCAAGGTCCAATTGTCAACCCTCCTCTCTCTCTCTTCATTAATGGCAAGCATGGCTTGAGCCATGATGCCCTCTCTCTCTCTCTCACAAGTCAACACCCACTACAATATCAAATTAAAGTAACTTTTAATTAACTAATTAAACCCTACTTAAAAGCCCAAAAGACTTAATTCTATGATTAACCCACCATGGTTAATAATTATGGTAATAACTCATTTTAAAAACCCTAGTTTACATGCACATGTGTGTGCAAGCCTAGGAAAATTTTGGAAAAATATTTATTGAATTAGGAAAAATATTTAAAGCACAATTTGGTAAACTTTTTGTTAAAAACCATTATTTAAATATAACTATTCACTAACCATTATCCTAAGGTGTTACAAGTCCCTTGATTGTTGAACATTATATACATTTGATGGATGAACCCAAACCAACCCGAGACCCACAAAGACGGTTAAATCCCGTCATGAAGGATGCAGTAAAGAAAGAAATCTTCAAGTGCCTAGATAGTGGTATAATTTACCCAATATCTGATAGCTAATGGGTAAGTCCTATTCATATGGTCCCTAAGAAGTCTGGCATCACGGTCATAACTAATGAGGCAAATGAGTTGATCCAAACATGCACCCAAACTGGATGGCGCGAATGTATTGATTATAGGAAATTCAATGCCGCAACGAGGAAAGATCACTTCCCTCCACATTTCATTGACCAGATGTTGGAACGATTAGCTGGACACGAGTACTACTGTTTCTTGGAAGGATACTCTTGCTATAACCAGATCCCCATCGCCGAAAAAGATCAAGATAAAACAACATTTACTTGTCCTTTCGGTACTTTTGCTGATAGACGCATGCCGTTTGGGTTATGCTACGCTCCCGCTACATTTTAGCGGTGTATGATAGGGATATTCGCGGACATGGTCGAGAATTTTCTGAAGATATTTATGGACGATTTCTCTATATTCGGAGACTCTTTTGTGGACTGCCTTCGTCAGCTTGACGCGGTTCTTACCCGCTGTAAGGATAAGAACTTAACATTGAATTGGGAAAATTGCCATTTTATGGTCCAAGAAGGTATTGTCCTTGGACATATAATTTCACGATAAGGTATTGAGGTAGACAGAGCTAAAATAGATGTCATCCATAACCTTTCTCGTCCCAAATGCGTCAAAAATATACGATCCTTCCTTGGTCATGCAGGATTTTATAGGAGATTCATTAAGGACTTTAGCGAAATTGCTAGACCCTTAACTCTTCTCTTGGCCAAGTATACAATATTTCACTTCGGCTTGGATTGCGAGCCTGCTTTTGAATCACATAAAAGTTCCCTCACTACATTCCCCGTTCTATCGTCTCCTGATTGGAACCACCCATCCGAGCTTATGTGTGATGCATCAGATTTTGCTATTGGTGCAGTCTTAGGACAACACGTTGATAAGATGCCACATGTAATTTACTATGCAACTAGGATCTTGAACGATGTCCAAATTAATTACACAACTATTGAGAAAGAACTCTTGGCAGTTGTATTTGCATTAGAAAAGTTCAGGCCCAACTTGATTGGCTCGCCAATAGTGGTTTACACAGATCACCCCGCCCTACAACACCTTTTATCGAAGAAGGATGCTAAGGCCACGCTAATACGTTGGATCCTGTTGTTACAAGAGTTTGATCTCGTTATAAAAGACAAGAGTGGATGTGAAAATGTAGTAGCCGAATATCTTTCACGCATCTCTTCTTCATCAACGTTGATCTTGCCGATAAATGACTCTTTTCCTGACGAACAGCTCTTGAACGTATCTTGTGAACCTTGGTTCGGGGATATTGTGAATTATCTAGCAACGGGGTTTATTCCTAGCGATTGGTCGAGACAAGACAATCTTCGATTTCAATCCCAAGTAAAACACTTTTACTGGGACGAACCTTATTTGTTTAAGTATTGTCCCGATCAAATCATTCGCAGATGTGTTCCTAACGATGAATTCAAGAGTGTGTTGTCATTTTATCATGATCACGCATGTGGCGGTCACTTTGGTCTATGTAAAACGGCAGAGAAAGTTTTACAATGTGGCTTTTATTGGCCAACATTATTTGAAGATGCATATGATCATTGCAAAATTTGCCCGCGGTGTCAACACATGGGTCGGATTTCACGAAGAAATGAGATGCCGCTCCAACCTATCTTGGTTAAGGAGATATTCGATGTTTGGGGTATTGATTTTATGGGCTCTTTTCCAAATTCTTTTGGAAATTTATATATCTTGTTAGCGGTTGATTACGTCTCAAAATGGGTGGAAGCAATACCGTGTCGCACTAATGACAACAAGGTTGTCATTAAGTTCCTTAAAGAAAATATCTTTTCGCGATTTGGACACCCTCGCGCTATAATTAGCGACAACGGGACGCATTTCTGTAATCGGTCTTTCGAGGCTTTGATGCGGAAATATGCAATCAACCACAAACTTTCTACGACCTATCATCCCCAAACAAGCGGGCAAGCTGAGATTTCCAATAGGCAGATCAAACAAATTTTGGAGAAGATGGTTTCTAAAAACCGTAAAGATCGATCAACCAAATTGACGGATGCTTTTTGTGTTGGGTTACGGCAGCGCCCCGGCCATCAAACCGTGACCAAATACGGAACAAAATTTTTCTAAACTCGCGCTACCACAACCCAATGCCCGGATCTATCCTAAACCCTATACAAGCAAGCAATATAAATGAAGTTAGGAATGGTTATACCGAGTTGATTTGTGTCCTTCGGTATTCAACCTTCATCCCAAGCTCCTAGAGGTTGCGGATCGAGTTTAGTTGCCAGTCTTCCTCCATCTACGATGATCCACCCAAGGAAAACGGCGCAAGCTCCAGCCTCGCCAAGCGAGGCAACCGACGCTCCAAGATTACTAGCAATGGACAGTTGAGGTGTAGAAATGTCTCACTATCTATTTTCTCTCATCAAAAGCTCAAGGAGCAACTCAAGAAGATCGAGAGGAGGTGAGTAAATATGTGGCATGAGCAACTAAAGAAAGTGGCTAAAACTCCAAGTGAGTGAGAATGAGAGAGTGATGAAGCAAGTTAAGAAAAGAAAAAAGATCAAGGCATGTAGAAGAGATGGAAGCCCCCCTCCTTTTTTCAATCATGCAACAAAAAATATCTCCACTCATTTTTGCAATAAACAAAACCAAACCATACCTCTCTACATGCTTAACAATGTTCATGCCATCTCACTCCTCCATCTCATTTGTAAAACAAATGAATTTCCAAAAAGAAAAATCATACAAATTAGGTGTCCACTTCTAGAAGTTATTTCGAATAAATACGGAATTCTTTCCGGTACACGTATCGAAATACATATACGCGTATTCGTACAAAAATACGAATAGCCAAGAGAGAAAATGAATAGTGAACAATAATACTAGAATATATATATATATACATATATGTAGGGTTACTAGGCACACTAACAAGGCTCTACAAGGCATCGACCATGCCAAAATTAAATTTTTAGGTGCTGAACAACCCTAAGGAAGATCGTTAACTAGAAATTAGGCGAAACAAAAATGCTAGTAGATAACAATTATCACTAAGGGAAGGGACTACAACCTTTGTAGATCCGGTCCTCCACTTCCAAAGCTCCGTGACGACGTCCCTTCGCTGCGATCATCCAACTCCGGACTCTCGGACGGCTCCTTGAGGAAATTGCAACGGGATTGCTTGAAGTCTTCGAGGCCGAAGATGATCTACGTCGAGGGAATACGAGCTCAAGCTTCTACTTCACTAACCAAAGAATTAGTAAAGCAAACACCCTAAACTAAAGTGCTAGTCTAGTAGAGGATGGTGAGATAGGAAATGGGTACTCTTTAGATTTTGATTTCTCACACTTAATCTTCACTTGATAATTTTCTAGCAAGCTTTTCCTTTTCTTTAAGAAGAAGAAGAAGAAAAGAATAGAATAAGAATAATCATGAAAAAATGAATTATCAAGTGATGTCTATCATAATGCAACCATGGGTGAGTTAAACCATTGTAGAGACTAAACTTGAGTTTAGGTTAATGGTCAGGTTAAGGAAAATGACATGCAAAACAAAATGGTGGACTTTGTCAAAGATGCTTGAAAGCTTCATGAAGCTTCAAGCAAAGACAAAGCAATCCACCATTTTATTTTACCAAAATAAATAAAAACCCAAACCTTTAACCTAAACATGGTGTAAGTCATACACACACCCAAGTTTGCATGTAACATCAAACATGATACAAACTTGTGCACAAAAATATATCACATATACAACTTGTGCACATCAAGTGAGAAAATCAATCTAAAGTGAACCAATACTAGTTAATGTAAAGTAATATATCAAATATATAATTATATATTAAATCATTAAATCAACACTTGATTTAACGATCCGATCATATCGCATATAACCGACTAACATCAATGTATCGACTTATCGAATCAACACTTGATTCGATAACCCGGTTATATCGCATATAACCGATCGATACAAACTTCACGAGAATCGAATATGGTATCACATACACGCATTATTCTCGGTCCTGCACATATCACATAAGCGCTCCTATTTTGTCTTGCCTGAGCCAGTACAACCTCTATGTAGGACTCTGAAGACTCGTCAATACGCCGGTAGTAGATGATGATCATATCAAGCATCCACAAGCCGTCAGCGGTACTAGCTAGACGTAACGGCTACCCGAGTATTGAGCGATCAGAAGATCAGCAAGCAAGCCCGCTCCAACTCCTGCAAAAAGCCTGACAGAAGCACTACCGTACAGTCCGGTCTCCTCGTCTGATATGTCACATATCAAGTCTAGGGGTGGTAAACGTCAGACCCCAATAACCGATAAGTCATGCCGATATGAGGCTCATAACGGGTCGAGAAACTACTGGTAACACTTACCAGTATATCTCTAAACCAGCCCTGGCCAGGGACTTCCCTGTTATGGCCAATCGAGCATAGCGCAACATCAACCCCCAATACTGGGAGAGACGAAACCCCTCCTATCTCTCATTGCCTCCATGTGACTCGGGACTGTACCCAAAAACCACCGTTTTGCACGCCTTCTTGGACGTGGTAAGGTGGAAATCAAAGCACAGTGGGAATCACACAAGACTCTATGACGATCTCGGGTCTACAGACTAACCTGTACCAGTGTCACCAGAGAACTGCCGTCTGACGTAAGGTATAATACCATCTGGGAGTTCTCGGCAAGTCCGTCCAGTGTACCCAGTCTCCACTGAGCACCCGTATATCATCTCTGATGTCAAACACCAATGGATATGGGATCATCCATCGCCCATCTGTATGGGTCTAGAAGGTATACGCTAGTCTACTCTGGTATATCGATGCCCCGTCTCGATACACCCACGACTAGGGACCTTGAAGGATGTACTTATGGACTACCATGTCCCCACTAGTATGATCCGCATCATCGTCCAGTTAGTCAAGTACACATCCTAAGGGCTTTACCAACATGTAACAGAGAGACAATCAGTGTACACGTTGAGGTAAAGAGCAACCAGATAGCATACTATCATGTCGAGCAAGAAAGTCCTCCCTATATATGTCCAAGCATCCACTACAATATACAACACATGTATAGTAATGGCCTCTAGGGCATACATATAACTAACAATATATATATAAATTATTAAATCAAAACCTGATTTTTAAATCCGGCTTAATCCTAAGCCGCTAGTATTATCAACCGTCCGATTAAAGTATGTGCAGCCTGTACACATATTTAATCGAACAGCTGTATGTACCAACATACGTCATCTACACCACATCGCCGGAACCGTGAAAACCCCCTGTGTGGAACTCTAAAGACTCGTCAATATGCTGGCAGCGGGTTTAACCACAAGCACGTCAGCAGCACTAGCTGTACGTAACGGCTACCCAGGTATTGAGAGAAATGAAGGCCGACGATCAAACTCATCCATACCCCTACTGAGCCTGACAGTGAAAATATCCGTACAGTCCAGTCTGTTTGTCTAAGAGTATCGCATATCGAGTCTAGGGGGTGGATAAAGTCAGACCTCTAATAACGCGACATTTAGTGTTGGTATGAAACCCATCACCTCCTGAGAAACTATCGATTCTGGATCGGTAATTCTCGACTACCCCGACCGAGGATTTCTGGTGATGGCCACCCGTGCACAACGTGACATTAACCCCCAATACCGGGAGAGACGAATCCCCGACGATCCGCTCACTGCCTCTATGTGGCTCGGGACTGTACCAAACTAAAACCTATTTGCACGACTTTTTTGAGCCGTGGTAGGGTAGTAATCAAAGCACGGTAGGAACTGACATAAGACAAATGATGATCTCAGGTCGACAAACTAACCTGTACATATGTCACCTGGGAACTGTCATCTGACAATAGGTATAATACCCTCTAGCAGGTTCCCGGCGAGTCCGTCCAGTGTACTCATAACCCAATGAGCACTTGTATACTATCATAGCTGAACAAACTAACACCAATGGCTTGTGAGACCTGGCCACCGCCCCTCGTCGGGGTCTCGATCAGTATACACTGGTCTACTCTGGAGTATCGATGCCCGGTCTCGAAACCCCCATGACTAGTGACATTAAGGATGTGCTTATAGACCATCCAGCTCTCACATATATGATCGCCATCATAATGCTGGTAGTCAAGCAAGAATCCTATGCGCTCTATCGACATGTAATAGTGATTTGTAATACCATCTGAAGCATGTACATGATGATAAAAACAAACCGGTTAGCATACTTTCATCTCGAGTAAGACTGTTCTACCGGTAAAGGTCCTTCCTCAATCATCACAGTTGCGTGCCTGGGATTCAATAATTGACTTGAGGGCACTATGGCCAACAATCTCCCACTTGCACATAAGGTCAATTATTTCGGTGTCGCATACTCACAGCCCGTGTGATACCGAACACCCAAATTCTCTACTATTCAGTTTCGCAAAGCTCGTTTGTGAAACTATTATGTTCTAGAAATAGCCTCAGTGAATAGATCCGCTCCAATGTTTCTTTCTATATCTCTCTTTATCTCAACTTCACGGAGAATAACCATCTCCCATAATGAGCAATACCTGTCTTAGAATTTGTCTGGATATCTGATGGAACCCACTTCACAAATGAACTCCAAATCTAGCAAACTTCTTAGATTGTATCATCCACTGAATTTAATCAGTATCCCATGCCATGCCTTCCACAGTATCCCCTTGGACCACCTGTCAAACATACTGCCCCTCAGAAGAGGGAAAAACTATAACTCAGAAAGCCACTCTGTCATCCAGGTCACCTTGGAAGCCTGAAATGATAACTGTCTCCTGAAGGAGGCTGCCGTTACCATATCCATAGAACATCCATTTATTTTCATAAACTGCTTCCCTACGTTTCTCCAGGATTGGATTAATATATGTTTATTGCAGCTAGTGCTAAAACAATATCTGGTGTTGTACTTGATATCACATGTTTGACTCAATTGCCTAAGCAAGTGATATGCCAATCATGCAAATCCCTCTCCTCTTTAGTCTGTAAGACTTCCTTTAGAGTGGGTGACTCCATCACCTGCAGGTTCACCACCATACCAGGAGTCATCCATTCTAAAACACCTTTAGAATCATGTCAAAGTACCATAAATGGGACACTTCCCAAATCTAGATCTAAAACCATAAATCTAGTCACCAGAATCCCTGATATTTTTCCAGATTGTATGTAGAGAAACTCCTTGTGACAACCACAGTATATAACCGATTGTAGTATAGGAATATCACTTCCTATTAAGTGCATGCCATTCAAATACTTGGACATCACTGTCTACTACCTTCTTACCAGATCCATTTTCTATTCTGATGAAGTCAAAACCTTATGACTGTTACATCAAAAATAGATGATCTTTTTCCTCTATACACATGCTTTAGTTTATAAATAGAAAGCCCACTATGCTTCCGCTGATCCCACTGACTACAACAACCCTCTGGCTGAGTCATATACACGTGCACTTCTAAAGCTGGTTTAGAACGGCGTTATACTCATCCTCCTGCCGGGTCTCATAGTCTAGAACAACAGCAATGGCAAGTCTGGGTAAACAAGAACCTCCCTGTCTGTCACGACCCGAAATTTAGCACGTGACGGCCCTTAAACTACGCAACATCTACAGGCGTAACGCAATTTAAGTAAGCCAAAAACCCAGCAATCTAAACCATCAAAAGTAGTAAGTGATAAGAACATTGTTAAAACTTTTGAAATCTCAAGTCCAAATTCTTTAAATGTCCAACTTTACTTTCTCAAAAATTATGGCAGCACCTCCTTTGTAAAAAATAACCCCAAAAATGGGTACAACATAAATATAAGTAAAGCATCTCTAACGGGAGCAAATCCACACCTAACGACGAAAAACAACCACCACTACAGATATACGACGCCGTAGCGAAGAAATAAAAGACGATATAAGTAAAACTGCATAAAAGACATCCAAGTCACCAAAATATAAAATATCATCCTCACATCAAGTCTCTAAATCATACACATGAAAGTGGTAGATGGAGAGTACATGATACAACGAATATACAATAAACAAAATCGGATAACCGCAAAACCCACCTAAGCAAAACTGCACACAGTCAGCCGAAGCGGTATCCGCAGCAAAAGATGATGTGATAGATAGAAAAGCCTGTTGCGACTGCCCTGAGGGACTACCTGCAAAACACTGTGGCACAACGGGGGTGAGTTGCCAACTCATGAATAGTAAATAACATATGCAGGTAATTGCAAGTATGCACGTACAGCGCGAAACTAATGCATGCAAGCTGGTAGCAATAAAAGCCAATATGTATGCAACAGTGATGTAAGGCACTCTATCAGGTACTGCAAATACATGAAGCAATAAATGGCAATATGTATGCAACAGTCATGTAAGGTACTCTATCAGGTACTACTAATAAATGAAGCAATAAATGGCAATATGTATGCAACAGTCATGTAAGGTACTCTATCAGGTACTGCTAATACATGAACAATAAATGGCAATACAATAAATGCTGAGTATAGGATAAAACATGTCATCCCCACGGAATCCTGACCTCGTGGTAGGACCAAAGTCCATCAAGACAATCCAAATCCCAATTTCCTCAAATCAGCCCCCAATTTGGCTCTCATATCATGTAAGTCTCATATATCCTGAGTGTCCAAAATCAAGTAAATCTCATATATCATGTATCCAACATCAAGTAAATCCCATAAATCCTGTATCCAATATCATGTGAATCTCATATATCCTGAACAAATATAATTGCATGAATCATTATGATGATGTATATAAATTGATATGTATACATATATATTAGCGTCCCATTCCACTAATATATATATATATATAAAACAGCGTCCCATTCCACTGTTATATATACTTAGGAATAAAAAGTATCATGAAACGAAATGTCAAGCATCGACACATAAATACTGATCTATCAGGTGCTGTCACCACGACTAGCCCCCTGATAGGTACGTATCATACGCTATCCCAAAAACCCGAGTGCCCAATTTCGATCCTCGCCTTTTGACGTATCCATACGTACATGACTCCCATCGGTATCTTCACGATAACCGCCGAGTCATAGATACTGTCACCGGTAGGTATGGTTCTCCCACTAACTCATCGTCTGCTCCACGGAATTGTTACCCCTGTAGGGTTACTAGGCACACTGAGGAGGCTCTACAAGGCACCGACCATGCCAAATTAAAAAAAATTAGGTGCCGAGAAACCCTAAGCTAGATCGTTAACTAGAGATTAAACGAAACATAAAGCTAGTAGATAACAATTATCACTAAGAGAAGGGACTACAACCTTTGTAGATCCGGTCCTTCACTTCCAAAGCTCCGTGACAACAACCCTTCGCAGCGATCAATCAACTCCCAGACTCTCGGACTGCTTCAAGACGAAATTGCAACGGGATCACTTGAAGTCTTCGGTGCCGAAGATGATCTACGTCGAGAGAATACAGACTCAAGCTTCTACCTTACTAACCATAGAATTAGTGAAGCAAACACCCAAAACTAAAGTGTTACTCTAGTAGAGGATAGTGAGATAGGAAGTGGGTACTCTTTAGATTTTGATTTCTCACTTGGATTCATCACTTGATAATTTTCTAGCAAGCTTTTCTTTTTCTTCATGAAGAAGAAGAAGAAGAAAGAAAAGAAAATAAATTAAAGAAAATCAAGTGAAGAGTTATCATAATGCAACCATGGGTGAGGTTAACTCATGTAGAGAATAAACTAGGGTTTAGGTTGATGGTTAGGTTAAGGATAAAACAAAATGGCATGACTTTTTCAAAGATGCTAGCATGCTTCATGAAGCTTCTAGCAAAGAAACAAAAAGCCACCATTTAGTTTTTCCAAAATAAATAAAATACATAAAACCCTAACCATTAACCTAATCAAGGGGTAAGTGATACACACACCCAAGTTTGCATGTATCATCAAACATGATACGAACTTGTGCACAAAAATATATCACATATACAACTTGTGCACATCAAGTGAGAAAATCAATCTTAAGTGAACCAATACTAGTTAATGTAAAGTAATATATCAAATATATAATTATACATTAAATCATTAAATCAACACTTGATTTAACGATCTGGTCATATCGCATATAACCGACTAATATCCAATGTATCGACTTATTGAATCAATCCTTGATTCGATAACTAGGTTATATCGCATATAACCAATCGATACAATCATCGCGAGAATATAATACGGTATCACATACTCGTATCATTCTCGGTCCCGCACATATCACATATGCGCTCCTATTTCGTTTTTCCTGAGCCAGTACAACCTCTATGTAGGATTCTAAAGACTCGTCAATACGCCGGCAGTAGGTGATGATCATATCAAACACCCATAAGCCGTCAGCGGTACTAGCTGGACGTAACGGCTACCCGGGTATTGAGCGATCAGAAGATCAGCAAGCAAGCCCGCTGCAACTCCTGCAAAAAGCCTGACTGTGACACTACCGTACAGTCCGGTCTCTTCGTCTGATATGTCGCATATCAGTTTTAGGGGTGGTAAACGTCACACCCTAATAACCGATAAGTCATGCCGATATGAGGCGCATAACGGGTCGAGAAACTACTGGTAACACTTACCAGTATATCTCTAAACCAGCCCTGGCCAGGGACTTCCCTGTTACGGCGAATCGAGCATAGCGCAACATCAACCCCCAATACCGGGAGAGACGAAACCCCTCCTATCGCTCATTGCCTCCATGTGACTCGGGACTATACCCAAAAACCACCGTTTTGCACGCCCTCTTGGACGTGGTAAGGTGGAAATCAAAGCACAGTGGAAATCACACAAGACTCTATGACGATCTCGGGTCTACAGACTACCCTGTACCAGTGTCACCAGAGAACTGCCATCTGACGTAAGGTATAATACCATCTGGGAGTTCTCGGCAAGTCCGTCCAGTGTACCCAGTCTCCACTGAGCACCCGTATATCATCTCTGATGTCAAACACCAATGGATATGGGATCATCCATTGCCCATCTGTATGGGTCGAGCAGGTATACGCTAGTCTACTCTGGTATATCGATGCCCCGTCTCGGTATATCCACGACTAGGGACCTTGAAGGATGTACTTATGGACTACCATGTCCCCACTAGTATGATCCGCATCACAGTCCAGGTAGTCAAGTACACATCCTAAGGGCTTTACCAACATGTAAGAGAGAGACAATCAGTGTACACGTTAAGGTAAAGAGTAACCAGATTGCATACTATCATGTCGAGCAAGAAAGTCCTCCCTATATATGTCCAAGCATCCACTACAATATACAACACATGTATAGTAATGGCCTCTAGGGCATACATATAACTAATAATCTCCCACTTGCACTAGGGCCATCTGATAACAGTGGTTGTAGTATCTCATACTCAACCATCCCATAACAGTCTCTCTCCGGGAAAAAGCCTTCGTGAGTGGATCCGCCGTGTTGCCCTCTGAGTCTACTCTCCTAGCCTCGATCCCGTGGAGATCAACCATCTCCATGATCAGGTGACACTGCCTTAGAATATATCTGGATCACTGATGGGATGAGCGTTCCCAGGAATAAGCCACAACTCCATTGTCACACAATGGTAGGAACGAAGTTCATCTCATGAACTAATACAAATATCCAGACTGTCTCTTTGGTAGCATCTTTGGTGACGATGTATCTTGCCTTTAATCGTCTAGTATGTCGCGGTATCTAGCTTGGAACTCTTCCAACATACCGTCCCTCCACTGAGGGTAACGACAATGCCTGTGATTGACATTCAGTCGTCCTTATCACCCTGGAACCTTTCCATTGATTCTCCTCAGGATCAATTGATACCATCTCACTACAACTAGTGAGAATCTTAACATCCAGTTAGATTTATCTCATAGATCCAAAACTTAGGATTTAGGAGGTATCACTTTGATCCTATATGGAGAATCCTTATGATAGGCGGAGATTGACTGAGCGTAGCATAGGAAACTCTTTCCCCATCAATAGTATGTCATCCACGTACTCTACGAGGATCACTACCATACTCCCTACTACCTTTTTGTATATACAAGCTTCATCTACCATTTTGATGAAGTCAAACTCTTTGACTACCACATCAAAACAGACGTTCCAACTCCGCGATGCCTGCTTTATCCTATAAAACATCTTGTGCACGTTTCCGCTGCTCTCATTGTCTACGAAGCCCTCTGGCTGTGTACTTATAGACGCTCTCTTCTAAAACATCATTTAGAAAAGCTGTCATGACACCCAACCACCAGATATCATAGTCATGGTATGTAGCCGTGGCAAGTAGGATCTGGATGGACTTAAGCATAGCTACTTAGAAAAGGTTTCAACATAATCCATACCTGGTCAATGATGCAAACCTTTAATAAGTCTAGCTTTGAAAGTCTTAACTTTTCCATGTACACCAAGTAATCTTCTCAAGATATACTTGCTCCTGATGGGGATTTAACCCTTCAGATAAAGCAACCAAAGTCCATACTTTGTTGGTGTATAAGGATTCTATCTCAGATCACTAAGCATCCAGCCATTCTTACAGAGTCATACTCCTGATGGCCAGCTCGAAACTAGTTAGGTTATCATCTCATGATGCAATCCTCACTCCCACTGTCATAGAGAAACCGAAGTATCTCTCAGGTAGGTGAGGAACCCTACTAGATCGGCGGAGAGGCTGAGGTTCGTTGGAATCTACTGAATTCTTTGGTTCTACCAAATCATCTGCTGTAATTTGTATAGCTGGAACCTTTTCCAGTTCTACCTCATGACCACTAATTTCTTCTTAAGAAATTCCGTTTCACAAAGGTGGCATGTTGATAAATAAAACATTTTTGTTCCTCGGTTTGGTAGAAGATATTCCCTTGCTAATGCTTGCGATATCCAACAAACTTCCACAGATCTGACTTTGCCTCGAGCTTGTCCGGATTTTGCCTTTAGACTTAGGCCGAACAAACCCAAATCTTAACTAACTTAAGAAATGGGCTCTTCCCTTTCCATATCACATATGAAGTGGTAGGCAATTGATTTGTTTTGAACCCTATTCAATAGGTATGCAACTTCTCAAGTGCATAACTCCCAAAAGGAAATTGGTAACTCAGTAGTACTCATCATAGAGCACACCATATCAAATTGGGTGTTATTGCTCCGCCCCGATATACCATCGTGCTATGGTGTATACGGAGGAGTAATGCTGAGAGAGAATCTCGTTCTCCTTTAGAATAGTCCAGAAATTCCGTGCTCAAGTATTCTCCTCCCTGATCGCATCAAAGGACATAATATTTATACCCGTATTTTGGTTCTCTACTTTTAACTTATATTACGTGAATATCTCAAAAAGTTCGGATTTGTGTTTCAACAGGAATATATGTCTGAATCTTGAAAGATTATTAGAGAATGTAATGAAGTACAAAGAACCGGTCTTGGCATATGTAGACAGGGGACCTTCATACATCAACATGTATCAATCCCAAAAGTTCACTAACTCTTTCTCTGTTTCCAATAAACAGTGCTGGTGTCATTATATCTTTGTGACATGACTGGCAAGTTTCATAAGATGTAAATTCAAACTAATTTAAATATGCATCTAAATGTAACTTCGCTAGTCGGGTCGCATTGATATGACGTAGTCTACAATGCCTCAAGAAGGATCCGTTCATTTCTGAACTCTTCCTCTTGTGTGTGTTCTGTATACTAAGAACTATAGTTTGATTTAGAACATCAATACTTTTAGATAACATACCTGAAGCGATCAACTTTTGATCTAGGAAATGTTCAAAACATTATCCAACAATACAAATTATATCCTTTCTTTACTGATAAAGAGACTGATATGATTTTGTATATCAGGTTTGGTATCTAATAACATTTGTTCAGAATCAATGTATTCTGGTAATACAGGATGATAGTGACCAACAGACTTGGCTGCAACACTTGCACCGTTTTCTATCTCATGAAACTTATCATCCGTTCTCAGTTCTCTACCTATCTGTAGCCCATGTAATAGATCACATATGTGGGATCCTAATCTGGTATCACATACCCAGGACGTAAAGGATACTGAGAAACAGTTCTCTGTAATGAACACACCCGAAGATGATGCATCAACATGCACTCTCTTCGTTTGGGCGGCACGGGAAATCTGGTATTCCCCAAATTTCATGCTCTGTCTTATAACAATTATAAGTTGGAGCGGGACCAACGTTCCCCAGCTCAGTATAACAAGCAGGTTTGGTCAATAATCCATATTTTTATCTTGATTAAGGCGTGATATGGTCGCTACCTGGAGAGAGAGAGAAGAAAACACTCAGCGTGCGCTCTTGTAAGAATAGATTGGTTATTATTTTATCTAATCAGGATGGCTCCCACTTTTTTTATCAAATCTTCCTTCAAACCCTAAAAGGAAAGACTAGCCGGGATTAATTACATGCTACAAGTTCGCCAATCTTTCAGCCAGGCCAGTGTCGGTACTTTGAGGGAGGTCCCCCGTGCTTTCGCACGAACCTAATTAATGTAAACCTCGTTTTCCCATAGGCGTAACCCCGTTGACACTTTTCTAGACACCTACTTGATCGGCTAATTGTAATGTGTAAAACTCTCCCAGGAGTAACTCTTACTCGCAGTGGGTATCGGGATCTACCATCTCATAGAAGGTATGCAATCTCATTGCAAATTTCAACACTTGAAATTCCCGATAATATTTTGCCCCTAGCGTGCTATGACCTTGACGCATGCCAAACAACCCATAGTCCGCTAGTCAAGTTCAACCCGTACATTTCTTGATTGAATTAAACCCACCCGCACGACCCCTGACGCATGCCAAACAACGCCGTGCGAATACCCTAATCCAATCACATCGTATGCTAGCAGATAAGCACTAGTTAGCTACCGTACACTACGCCTTGACGCATGCCAAACTACCGCAGCACGAATACTAAATAGTACTTATTTGAAATGACGGAGGGCTACGACAGGTTTTTCTAAAAACCTATTGCGTAATGAACTTGATATCGTTGTAGAATTAAATGATTTTAAAATTGAGTGTTTTTTAGGCTTTTCTAGATTTGCTAAAGGGGTCAGTCCCGGTGAAGGGATCGTCGGCCCTTTCCTCGTCGAATGAGGTGCGGGATATATCATATATACCACTATGCAAAGCAAAAACTATAGAAGCAATCAAAAGACAAACCGAGGGTTGTAGCATCTGTCAGTTATCGCTAAAGGGGTCACTCCCGGTGAAGGGATCTCGGCCCTTTCCTCATCGAATAAGGTGCAGGATGTTCTACAAGGAACACCACGATGCAAAGCAAGAACTGTAGCTACCTGTTTTTGAAAATTTGATTCCACAACATCTTAGGTTTTCTTTATTTCATTAATCACATTAATGAAGTCCCATCATTTAAGTCACCTAAACATTACAGATAAATACGACGTACACTTATACCATCCGCATTCTCCTCGATGTCCCCTCGTGCACCGTTAGGTTAGGTAACTAACGGCAGAGCGGGGCAGGGCTAGCGCGGGTGTAAAATATAAGTAACGTCTATATAATATATCATATATACTATATACTGTATCTATCACAGCACATCACATGATTACATCACAGATATCTCAGCAGAAGAAACATATGAAACATTGGATATACTAGGACGTCCGTGTTTTATATTGAGCCTCTATAAAACACGGATTCCACGGTCGCGATGAATAGCCAAACCCACACCCCTAGACCCCTACGAGAGCGGCAAGCAACCCTTCCAATTCTAGGGTTAGGAGACCCGGACTCGACTCCTCGAGTTGGTCTCCTACTGGATCCTAGAACCCGGTTACTTGTGCTCCCCTCCTTGGGTCATCCTAGTGCGGAAAAGTAAATAATATACAAATAGTGAGAACGACCTCAACCCGGAAGTGCCCCAATAAAAGAATATTACATACAAGTTTTTACATGAATGAAAATGAAAAACACTCATTTCACATAAAAACCCCCGGCTATTCAAAACGCGACGATCCAATATAATATATCCAGCAACACATAACATCACATGTCATCAACGTAAATAAACATGCGCATCCCAATTGTCGTTGACATATAGCAACGAAATCGGCGATATCATATATTACACTTACGGTCGCAGAAAAGAAAGTGTAAAACTACAATAGTTAGAATCCGCAAACTCTTTAGACATCGCAAGCCTAACAAATGAATTCCTTAGACATCGCATGCCTAACAATTATAAACCCTGCATTTTAGTCTCTTTATCGAAAACACTTTTCAATATCTGTCGGGCAATTCAACAAGATTCCCGATAAGTGATCGGATGCTCGTCGCAAACTTTAGTAGATGGCCGCACCCCCGGATGCCGTCGACGAAGTGCACTAAGGCGGAACACTGCTGCCGCGAACACCTGAACGAATGCTTTTGGCGACGGGGTTCTCCTACAGTCACTTGGTCGGGACTATGGGGCATGGCTGTCTATTAAGTTTACCCGGCGAGTATCCGCGTACGCTACGTGATTGCGACGGACTTTTGATCACATCAAAATCCCGTGGCAACCGATCAAATGAGACTAAACTACTATATTTATAACAATCAAATTAGATATCTCATAACTACTTGTGAATTCCAAATATTGTATCACATTCCTGATAAATAGAAAATGTTAAACTTTCCGATCGAATAATTAAACACCCAACTTTTCCCGAAACAGCTCAACACATGAAATAAGTTTAAAAACATTCACTTCATGCCTCAGTACCAACGGTCCAGCCGTAGAAGGGCCAAGCCAACGCCTCACATGTGGCACGACGTACTGCCCCAAACCCTAATGTTCAAAGGGCAGTTCAAGACGGTCACATAATCGAGTTAAGGTTTGTTGTCTTCTAGAGGGTCCATCGCGTTACATGCACTACTTTGAACGTTCTTAAACTACGGAAAGATCCAATGCTTGGAAATTTCCCGACAGGGAAAAAAGTGAGTATTTACATCCGGTCGAACTTTTCAACATTTTCTAAAATTACCCAGAAAACAATAACGAATTTAAAATTCTCGATCGAATCGATGATTAAAAAATAAACCCCAGAATACTCATCACTTGAGTCAGATTAAAAATACCCATAAAATAGTAACCACAGAGACAAGAATTACTGTGCAAAAAACCATCCCTAATTCCCTTACCATGCCGCGGAACCGCCGCCAAAGGTGGCTTATTGCCGCGGTTCCGCGGCCATGTTGAGGAATTGGGGGCTCGTTTTTCACCATAATTCTTATATTAGCCTGCTGAATTTTTTAGGTATTTTTAATTCTGGAAAAACCCAGATTTTAAAAATTGTACAGAGAGGGGTTTAGTTTTGCGTTTCCGGGTTCGATCGGGGTTTTAACTTCGTTAACACATCGCCTAAAGCTCTAGCTAGGCTCTGATACCACTGTAGGGTTACTAGACACACTTAGGAGGCTCTACAAGGCATCGACCGTGCCAAATTAAAAAAAATTAGGTGCCGAGAAACCCTAAGCTAGATCGTTAACTAGAGATTAGGCGAAACATAAAGCTAGTAGATAACAATTATCACTAAGAGAAGGGACTGCAACTTTTGTAGATCCAGTCCACCACTTCCAAAGCTCCATGACGACGTCCCTTCACTGCGATCAATCAACTCCCGGACTCTCAGACTGCTTCAAGACGAAATTGCAACGGGATCGCTTGAAGTCTTCGGTGCCGAAGATGATCTACGTCCAGGGAATACGGACTCAAGCTTCTACCTCACTAACCATAGAATTAGTGAAGCAAACACCCTAAACTAAAGTTCTAGTCTAGTAGAGGATGGTGAGATAGGAAGTGGATACTCTTTAGATTTTGATTTCTCACTTGGATTCATCACTTGATAATTTTCTAGCAAGCTTTTCTTTTTCTTCATGAAGAAGAAGAAGAAGAAAGAAAAGAAAATAAATTAAAGAAAATCAAGTGAAGAGTTATCATAGGTTAACTCATGTAGAGAATAAACTAGGGTTTAGGTTGATGGTTAGGTTAAGGATAAAACAAAATGGCATGACTTTTTCAAAGATGCTAGCATGCTTCATGAAGCTTCTAGCAAAGAACAAAAAGCCACCATTTAGTTTTTCCAAAATAAATAAAATACATAAAACCCTAATCATTAACCTAATCAAGGGGTAAGTGATACACACACCCAAGTTTGCATGTATCATCAAACATGATACAAACTTGTGCACAAAAATATATCACATATACAACTTGTGCACATCAAGTGAGAAAAATCAATCTTAAGTGAACCAATACTAGTTAATGTAAAGTAATATATCAAATATATAATTATACATTAAATCATTAAATCAACACTTGATTTAACGATCTGGTCATATCGCATATAACCGACTAATATCTAATGTATCGACTTATCGAATCAATCCTTGATTCGATAACTAGGTTATATCGCATATAACCAATCGATACAATCATCGCGAGAATAGAATACGGTATCACATACTCGTATCATTCTCGGTCCCGCACATATCACATATGCGCTCCTATTTCGTTTTCCCTGAGCAAGTACAACCTTTATATAGGACTCTAAAGACTCGTCAATACGCCGGCAGTAGGTGATGATCATATCAAACACTCACAAGCCGTCAGCGGTACTAGCTGGACGTAACGGCTACCCGGGTATTGAGCGATCAGAAGATCAGCAAGCAAGCCCGCTCCAACTCCTGCAAAAAGCCTGACAGTGACACTACCGTACAGTCCGGTCTCTTCGCCTGATATGTCACATATCAGTTCTAGGGGTGGTAAACGTCAGACCCCAATAACCGATAAGTCATGCCGATATGAGGCGCATAACGGGTCGAGAAACTACTGGTAACACTTACCAGTATATCTCTAAACCAGCCCTGGCCAGGGACTTCCCTGTTACGGCCAATCGAGCATAGCGCAACATCAACCCCCAATACCGGGAGAGACGAAACCCCTCCTATCGCTCATTGCCTCCATGTGATTCGGGACTCTACCCAAAAACTACCGTTTTGCACGCCCTCTTGGATGTGGTAAGGTGGAAATCAAAGCACAGTGGGAATCACACAAGACTCTATGACGATCTCAGGTCTACAGACCACCCTATACCAGTGTCACCAGAGAACTGCCATCTGACGTAAGGTATAATACCATCTGGGAGTTCTCGGCGAGTCCGTCCAGTGTACCCAGTCTCCACTGAGCACCCGTATATCATCTCTGATGTCAAACACCAATGGATATGGGATCATCCATCGCCCATCTGTATGGGTCGAGAAGGTATATGCTAGTCTACTCTGGTATATCGATGCCCTGTCTCGATATATCCACGACTAGGGACCTTGAAGGATGTACTTATGGACTACCATGTCCCTACTAGTATGATCCGCATCATAGTCCAGGTAGTCAAGTACACATCCTAAGGGCTTTACCAACATGTAACAGAGAGACAATCAGTGTACACGTTAAGGTAAAGAGTAACCAGATAGCATACTATCATGTCGAGCAAGAAAGTCCTCCCTATATATGTCCAAGCATCCACTACAATATACAACACATGTATAGTAATGGCCTTTAGGGCATACATATAACTAACAACCCCGGGGTACCTCAGGGCCCCACCATGTACCCGCACATGGCTCCTTCTGTTCCTCGCATGGGGTATATATATATATATATATATATATATATCAGAACCGATAAATCTCATGGTGGATGCTGAAATATCATATCAAGAGAAACCGGGTTTTTCAAATAATGCATAATTTCATGAAACTCCCACGGTTCTCAAATCCAGAAAACATCATGAAAAATCCATATCTCAATGCGAAAATCCATGAATAAAATATATGCAACAGAAAACTGTAATGTGAGCATATAAAGGAAAAGCCGCTATTTAACTACAACAAGTAAAATATATATATCATGCGGTTCCTAATTTCTCCAAGTCTATATAACATCAAATAAAGGTGAACATGTAGCTATAACCAGATATGTGTGTAAACATGTAGGTATAGCAAGATATATGTATCTACCTATCAGTAATGATGTAATATACTTTCCAGGTATCAGTGAAGTATGTATGCAAGATGTACATGTAGCTATGTCTCATATATGTAGATACCTATTACTAATGGTACAATACCATATAGGTATACAGGTAACTAGCATGTAAGCATGTCAAGGCATATGTGTAAGCATGTAGGTATACAGGTATGCTATATATCATATGCATAAAAGGAAATAGGGATCATTTCTTAATGTCCCTAAACAATACAATATCTCATATGTAAAGGTGTTGTGCGTGTCATGGCAATTATTGACAGTGTGAGTGGTATACAAATCAGTGCTCGTGCAACATGAGCCGTCAATAATGGTGTTGTGTCTAATTAATACTAAGTCCATACACAAGGAAATAAGGATAAGAAATAAAGGTGTACATGCACAATCAAAATCCGTATACTTCTAACTAATAGTCATGTCATTTGATCTAGCCCAGACGCATAACGCCATGCGGGCGATCCCTCTGTAGATGTTAAATCTAATCACCAATCATCCTGGCTAAGTAAATCCAACAACTCGCTTTCCCTTCTTCGCAACGCCCGAAGTCCCCGCCTGCGAACCTGAAAGCATATAACAATATAACAAGTATATATTAGCAATCGATCAATAACACATACAAACTATGTTTGACCGACGCACCAACTCCAAACATACTCTCAAGTGTTCGTTAAGTGGCTAATGCGCCTAGCGAAACTACGAAACCAACTTAAGAGCAAAAGCTACACAAAGACATGAACGACATCGGCACGACCCTAGCTAGGAACGCAAAGCGACACAACTACCAAGCCTAGACCCTGATCGTACCGATCGCGCATTCACAACACAATAATAAACGTGGAATCTAATATGAATAATGTCGCAACGTCAAAAGAAACCCACGCAAAAACTTACCGAAATCTAATAAGCAACATATATCATTTTAGCACAAAACTACAAGTTTTTACCAAAACTAGAATTTGCAAACATCACAATATAGTAAGGTTAAACCATCCAAACCATTACTATAATTTTAAATCTCACTTAATTAGGATTAGTAAAAGTTTAGTTTGCTAATAAGCTTAATTAACCAATTAGGAAAATATCAATTAACAAATTAGCGACTTGGTTTAGTTTTCATTTGTCTAAACTAACCATTTCACGAATCAAAACCCTATTTAATTAACAAAACCCTTACTAGAAATTCTAAATATGAAATTAAAAGCTTAATTTAAACAACTAAATAAGCTAATTAAAGTATTTACACCACATAAAGTGATTAGGGTTTGGATTTATACCTTCAAAGAAACACAACTTGAAACTAGAAAATCCAAAGATTAGCCTCCAAAAATCCTCACTTGAATGAAGAACAAAGCTTGTTTTGTGATGAAGAAAGAAGGGTTTGATTTATTTTTGAGTTTGTATGAATTATATAGGATTTGACATGGATTTATTTAGACTTGAAATGAAGAAATGAAGCAAATGAGAACAAAGGGCAGCAAGGAATGAAGTTTCGGCCATGAGAAGAAAGGTTAGGATTTTGTGGAATTTTGTAGAAAAATCTAGAAGAAAAAATCAATAATTGCATAATAAAACAAAAAAGCTTTAATCCACCTCATTCTTTCTTTTAAAAATTCATTTTAAATCCTAAAAATCTAGATATTTTGGATGGATGGTTAAAAACTTAATCTAGTGATTAACTTAGCACAAATCCACATTTGTAGTAATTAACCCAAACCAAAAAAAGTAATTACCACAAATAAAGTGCACAAATAAAGCATTAAAATAATATTTTAATTAGGGAAAAATTCTATGTGAACCAAAACTTCCAATTGACCCCCAAAGCCCGCGGACTAACTTCATTCTAGCTAAATTAGGTGCTGTCAAGTCTATACAGAACTTTGATCACAATCGGGTTAAAACAGAAAACACCGACTATTTTACCCTAAAAACGGAAAATTCGCAAAACGATTTCTAAAACGTTACACTGTCACCGTCTCTGAGAAGACTGAAGTACCTCTCGGGTGCCTGAGGTTACCCACCAAATCTGCGGAGTGGATAATGGATCGTCGAAACCAATTGAATTCTCAGGTTCTATTAAAACTTCAGTGATCGTTTGTGGTTCTGGAATCACTTCCAATTCTACCATATTCTCACTTCTGTTTTCTGAAAAAATCCATTTTACTAAAACTATGGCGATTCAAGAATAATATCACGATTGATCTTCCTGATGGTAGAAAGTTAACCCTCGTCAAAGCTCCGGATAACCCACAAACTGCCATTACTGAAACGTGCCTTGAGTTTATCCGGATTCTAGTTTTAAGCATCAGCCGGACAACCCCCTATACCTTAACATCGTTAAGATATAAATTGATTCTATATATATCCAATATAGAAACAAAATCACTAATCTAATTGGAACCAGATTCAAAATCATGCAGCTGTCTCCAGTGCATATCAACCAAATGGAATGAGGCATATCGGCATTACTCATCAAGGAGTGCATCCATATATGAATAACCTGAGCAAGTTCTCAAAAATCATTACTATCAACGGAATACCAAACACAAGTATCTATATCTTCGATCACCTTGAAGAATCTTGATACTTGCAATATGTGGTTCTCTACTTTATTCATATACCTATAACTTATCAAAATTTGGACCTTGTATTTCAGTGAAACACATACCTAAAAACTAGAGAAGTCACAAGTAAACAGAATATAGTACTAGTACAAACCCCTTTGTTTTAGTGGACACTGGACAACATACAATACTTTGTACAAGTCTCCTGAGTTCAATAGCTCAAACCATGTACGTCGTAGGTTGAAAACTGTACTATGGTTAAGAAGAATTACACCGCTGTTGAATGCACCTTACCAAATCACCAACTGATATAGGTAAATATCATAGTCATAATTTGAAAAAGTTATATCTCACTTTATAAAATAAACGTACAGATATATCAGTTTGAAATTGGTGCATAACAACGGATAATCAAAACCAAATATTTGTCATCCGGCAAAAACCCAGGCGATTTCCTCAAATATCACCAATTACAATGAATTTTGATATAATGAGGATATAATCACCTAATTCCAAATATCTTACTCTCACTCACCATCTGTAACATTACACAGATGTGAGAAACGAATCTGGTAAATACATACCCTGGAATTAGAATCCAATTGGGAAAACAGTTTTCAATTAACATTGCACAGTAAATCTGAAACATGAAAATGTTTCGAAGGGGTATCCGGGTATTCCTAATAATGCCTCTTCCACTATTCAGATTCATGACAGTAACCGTTTATTTCCTAGTCATCTCTCCAATCCCTTTATTTGTCTTTACTCATTACCTTCTATACACCACACTTAGGCTAATTGGTTTTCTTCCTTCCCTACCTTTTGGCACCAGCCTAAGGTTTGGAAGAAGACTATCCAATAAGCGTAATAGGTGTACTCTCCTAATACCAGGAGCCCTCACAACCTGAGAGAAGGTAAAGGAAAAAGACAACTGAATAATCCTTATTCTATTTCTTCAGAACCAGAATCCATCCTCGAACTGGAACAAGTTCCTTCGAGTTCGTATGTAACTATACGATGGAATATCCAATAAATGTGGATCTTTGTAGTGATACGGAATGTTCCGGAAAAAAGCAAAGGTGAACTAGGAGTGACAGGGGTATACGCGGTTTCGTCGTAAATGATAGTAGTCGTAATGTCCTTTGCCCTTACTCCAATCCGTTTATATGTCTTTACTTGTTACCTTCTGTACACCACCTTTAGGCTAATTGGTTTTCTTCCTTCCCTACCGTTCGGCACTAGCTTGAGGTTTGGAAGAAGACTATCCAATAAGCATAATAGGTGTACCCTCTCCTAATCCTAGGAGCCCACACAACCTGAGAGATGGTAAAGGGAAAAGACAAGGAATAATCCTATTCAATTTCTCCTGAACCAGAATCCATCCTTGAATCTGGAACAAGTTCCTTCGAGTTCGTATATAACTATACGATGGGTTATCCAATAAATGCGGATCTTCATAGTGATACGGGGTGTTCTGGAGAAACGCAAAGGTGATTTAGAGGTGGCAATGATATATGCGACATCGTGACATTCCAAAAGCCAAAGTGTTTTAAGAAGGTTCGGTTAACTTGGTTCATGAGTTTTAGTTTAGGGTCGGGCCTTGGCCTCTGCCAAAGAGAGAGGAAAAAGAAACACTCAGCGTGCACTCTAAGCTAGATCAGAATGGTTAATCACTTTATCTAATCAGGATGGCTTCCACTATTTCCTCGAATTCTCCTCCAAACCGAAAAAGAGAATTAGTCGGGATCATCTAAAATCATCCGAAGAGTAATCTTACTCATCAGTGGGAATCGAGATCCAACTATCATCGCATGATAACTTGATGGAAGCCACTCAAGTCACCACACTACAGAAGGTATGCGCATGCCTGGCAAGTTTAATGTATGTTTGAAAATCCTGATGTGATTTTTACCCCATGCGGCTTATGACCTTGACTAGGTCAACATATCATAAGTCGCAAGTCAAGTTCAACCCGTCATTATCCTGGATTAATTAGACCCACCCGTACGAGCTCTTGACTAGGTCAACATGACTGTACGACTGTCCTAACCAATCACATATCCATGCAGCAGAAAAGTACTACAGAGCTACCGATCACTGCGCCTTGACTAGGTCAACATACGTAGCACGATTACTAAGCAATACTCTTCTGAAATGACGGAGGGCTACGACTGGTTTTTGGTGAAAAACCTTTAACGTAATGAACTTGATATCCTTGAAGGAATCCAAGTGGTTTTACAAATATATAGTGGCGCAAACTTTTGCTAAAGAGGTCACTCCCTATGAAGGGATCTCGGCTCTTTCCTCGTCGAATGAGGTGCAGGATATTCCTAACTGAATACCACGATGCAAAGCAAAAGAAAATGACTATAGTGAAGTTATTACGTTGATGCAACCTTTTGCTCAAGGGATCACTCTCGATGAAGGGATCTTGGCCCTTGCCTCGTCGAATGAGGTACAGGATATTCCCAATCGAATACCACTGTGCAAAGCAAAAGAAAACGTCTGTAATGTCAGTTTTTTAAAAACTTGGTTCCAACAACATCATATAGGTTTGTTTTATCCTTGCATTGATAAGAATCAACACAGTCCCATCAATTAACATATCACACCAGATAAAAGAACGAAAATAAAATGTATGTAAGCATTCGCCACTAGGTCCCGTCATCACCTGTTAGGTTACTTAACTAACGACAGAGCGGGGACTGGACTAACACGGGTGCAAAATATATACAACATCTACTAGTATATATATAAATATATATAACAATAGTCTTAGGCATGATATAAAGCAACATTACAGAAGCATTACAGAAAATCAGCCAAGCAACACAGAGTGGTGGATAATCCTATAGCCTCGGGTTTCACTTGAGCTGCAAATGAGACCCTACGTTCCCCTGTCGTGTAGATAGCTTGTGCAATGAAAACCTAGACCCCTATGAGTGCAGCAAGTTACCCGCCAATCCCAAAAGCGAGGCAACCCTAATCAACAACGTAAATGGGTCACCCAGCACTTCATGGAATCCGGTAACTTGAGCACCCCTCCGTGGGTCAACCTATACCACCTACGAGTGCGGCGAACAGCCCACCAATTCCAGAGTAAGGTCCCCTTCGTATCAACGCCATAAGATGCGGACCCGTTGCCCTCCAGAACCCGGCTATTCGTGCACTCCACCGCTGGGTAATCCTAGTACAGAAAAGAAAATAATATGTACAAGGGTGACATCGACCTCAACCCGGTCGTGCCCCAAACAAACAATATACAAGCTGGCAGTGACGGCAGTCCACATGTCGGACGCTCGCCCCGCAATATCAAATATACAAATGAGTCTAAACTGTACTACCACTGCACCAAAGCTATCCACCACGACGATCCAACCACAATCACAGCACAACACAGAATATAAACGTGAATGTCACGTTCGCAAACCCTTCTAAAAGAATATATAGCAATTAAACGAGTTGTATAGCTCGAATGACATTCACGGTCGCAGATAGTAATGCATGTACTGTAAACATTTAAACAATGTTAAATTATCGACTTCGAAACATCCTGAATTGCCCCTTAACAAAAGATAACATAATTTCCAAACTGGGCAAAACAAACAATACCACTAAACCAATATTCCAGAGACCAGTACACACCAAAAATACTTAGGCCAAACTCTGATAAAAAACAGGCGACACCCATTTTTTAAGCAATCTCACCGGGTCAAAACCGGCGGTTTGGGCTCGTATTTATGGTGTGTTCTAGTGGTCACTCAAATAGTCTTCTGCAATTTCTAAAAATTTTTTTGAAGACTCTGAAAAATCGATAGAACCTGGAATATACAGTGCACGGTTTCGGGGTTGTCTCGGTTTTGATACTTTAATATTGTCTAAAATTGCTAGTAAGGGGTTTACGGGTTGGCTCCGATACCATGTTGGGTTACGGCAGCGCCCCGGCCATCAAACCGTGACCAAATGTTGAACAAAAATTTTCTAAACTCGCGCTACCACAACCCGATGCCCGAATCTACCCTAAACCCTATAGTAGAAAGCAACATAAAGGAAGTTAGGAATGGTTATACCGAGTTGATCCGTGTCGTTCGGTCTTCAATCTTCATCCCAAGCTCCTAGAGGTTGCGGATCGAGTTTGGTTGCCCGTCTTCCTCCATCTACGATGATCCACTCGAGGGAAACGGTGCAAGCTCCAGCCTCGCCAAGCGAGGAAACCGACGCTCCAAGGTTGCTAGCAATGGAGAGTGGAGGTGTAGGAATGTCTCACTATCTATTTTCTCTCATCAAATGCTCAAGGAGCAACTCAAGAAGATCAAGAGGAGGTGAGCAACTTAAGAATGTGGCTAAAACTCCAAGTGAGTGAGAATGAGAGAGTGATGAAGCAAGTCAAGAAAAGAAAAAAGATCAAGGCATATGGAAGAGATGGCAACCCCCCTCCTTTTTCCAATCACGCAACAAAAAATATCTCCACTCATTTTTGCAATAAACAAAACCAAGCCATACCTCTCAACATGCTTAACAATGTTCATGCCACCTCACTCCTCCACCTCATTTGTAAAACAAATGAATTTCCAAAAAGGAAAATCATACAAATGAGGTGTCCACTTCTAGAAGCTATTTTGTATAAATACGGAATACTTCCCGGTGCACGTATCGAAATACATATACACGTATTCGTACAAAAATACGAATAGCCAAGAGAGAAAATGAATAGTGAACAATAATACTAGAATATATATATATAAATTATTAAATCAAAACCTGATTTAATAATCCTGCTTAATCCTAATCCGCTAGTATTATCAACCGTTCGATTAAAGTCTGTGCATCCTGTACACATATTTAATCGGATAGCTGTATGCACCAACATACGTCATCTACACCATATCGCCTGAACCAAAACCCTCTGTATGGGACTCTAAAGACTCTTCAATACGCTGGTAGTAGGTTTAGCCACAAGCATGTCAGCAACACTAGCTGTACGTAACAGCTACCCAGGTATTGAGCGAAATGATGGCCGACGAGCAAACTCATCCAAACCCCTACTGAGCCTGACAGTGAAAATATCCGTACAGTTCGGTCTATTAGTTTAATAGTATCGCATATCGATTCTAGGGGGTGGATAAAGTCAGACCCCTAATAAAGCGACATTAAGTGTCGGTATGAAACCTATCACCGCCTGAGAAACTATAGATACTGGATCGGTAATTCTCGACTACCCCAGCCAAGGATTTCTGGTGATGGCCACTCGTGCACTGTTGGAGATAGTGCCCTCAGAGTCAATTATTAGGTCACAGGTACGTGATTGCAATGATTGAGGGAGAACCTATCCCGGTAGGACAGTCTTACTCGAGATGATAGTGTGCTATCTGGTTTACCTTTATCATCGTGTACTGTTTTAAGTGACCTGACACGTCGCTATTACACGTTGATAGAGCCCCTAGGATTCTTGCTTGACCACCAGCAGTATGAGGGCGATCATATAAGTGGGAGCTGGGGGTCTATAAGCATATCCTTAAAAGGTCCCTAGTCGTGAGAGTTTCGAGACAGGGCATCGATTCTCCATAGTAGACTAGTGTATACAGTCGAGACCCCGACGAGGGGCGGTGGCCGGTCTCATAAGCCACTGGTGTCAGTTGGATCACCTAAGATGTATACAGGTGCTCATTGGGTTATGAGTACACCGGACAGGACTCGCCGGGAACATGCTAGTTGGTCATATACCAGATGTCAGATGGCAGTTCCCTGGTGACATGTGTACAGGTTAGTTCTTCGACCTGGGGATCGTCATTTGTCTCGTGTGAGTTCCCACTGTACTTTGATTACTACCCTACCACGGCTCAAAGGAGTCGTGCAAACAGGTTTTAGTTGGGTACAGTCCCGAGCCACATGGAGGCAGTGAGCGCATCTTCAGGGGTTCGTCTCTCCCGGTATTGGGGGTGAGGTCATGCTGTGTCTAGGAGAGCCATTACACGAAGCCCTCGGCCGAGGCAAGGAGATTTACTGGTAGGTATTCCAGTAGTATCTCAGGGTGTTCTGGGCTACACTCCGACACGACTTGTACCGCTTTTGGGGGTCTGACTTTTACCAACCCCCTAGGCCCCCCATGCGATGCTCATAGACGAACGGACCGGACTGTACGGATATTGTCACTGACAGGCTCAGTAGTGAGTCAGGCTGAGTTCGCTCACAGACGTCCCTTTTGGTCAATACCTGGTAGCCCGTTATGTATTGGCTTATACCTCTAACGTGCTAGTGGTTAAATCCACAACCAAGGTGTTGATGAGTCTTTAGAGTCCCCCACATTCAATTACTCAGCTTTCGGGCGAAAAGTTGTAGAGGCCGTATGGAGATATGGCAAGGTCCGATCAGATACGTGCGGTATTGCACGGATCAGGATCGGACAGTTTGTACTGTAGGCCGTATGGATATATAGCAGGGTTCGATCAGATACGTGCGGTATTGCACGGATCAGGATCGAACGGATATTACTAGCCGGCTTTGGTTTAAGCCGGATCCTAGTATAGTACAGTGTAGATTTTGTCTCATTGCATTTGTATTTCAGTCGGAATACAAATGCGGGTGTGTATGCACAGTATCGGGGTTTTCCTGTAATTTATTACGGGACCAGTTTTCTGGAGTTGCCAGTTTGCTTTCCGTTTCGGCCAATTTCCATTGTTCCGTTCATTGGCCGAAGATTGGTGGAGGAGGGTTTATTTGCATTGTTGCAAATAGGCATTAGTGGAGGGGGTTCTTTGCATCTTGTTGCATCATGATGGCTTTCATGATGTGCACCATCCTTTGACTTGATTTCTTCATGATGGCATGACTTTTTGAGTCATCATGGTTCATGATGGTTGGACTTTGTGAGGTGATGATGGTGGTGTTGAGTGTTGAGTTTTCCTTACTATCATTTCTTTTGCATGATAGCTTTCCTCTCTCTCTCTTGGGTATTAGATGAGAATGGCTCCCATTTGATTTACTTCTTCCACTCTCTCATTCTCTCCACCACCATGTATTGGCCGGCCAAGCTCCTAGTGGGCTGTCCAAATTTTTTTGTGTGGGATTTTGGTTCATTTCATATTGCAAAATCCCCACAAGATCAATCTCAAAAGCTCCAAGTTCAATCCCTCCACCAATGGCAATTCCTACAACCCCAAAGTGAGACTTGAGGACTACATATTCTACAGCGAACCTTGGGCACGTCGAGTAGCCGGCTTCGTGCCCGAGTTGCCTCGGCATTGAGGTGGGAGCCCGTAAAAGAAGTAGGCGATGTGGTGCACTTCCGGCGACGAGGAGGAGACGGGACATTCCGCAGGAGATCGGGATGATGATGAGAAGACCGGAGGACTTGGATCGTCGGTATATCTCTTTCCCATCTTGTAGTTAGCTAGGACTAGTTAATGGTTCGATCCGGGTATTAGTGCGCGGCGGTTTGCCAGTTCAAGTAAAATTTAAAGTTTATCACCGCTTCCGCATTTGGCCGTCGGATTGACGGCCGGGGCGCCGCCGTGCACTTACATGCACAACGCGATATCAACCCCCAATACCGGTAAAGACGAATCCCCGACGATCCGCTCACTGCCTCCATGTGGCTCGGGACTACCCAACTAAAACCTGTTTGCACGACTCCTTTGAGCCGTGGTAGGGTAGTAATCAAAGCACATTGGGAACTCACACGAGACAAATAACGATCTCAAGTCGACAGACTAACCTGTACACATGTCACCTGGGAACTGCCATCTGACAATGGTATAATACGCTCTAGCAGGTTCCCGGCGAGTCCGTCCAGTGTACTCATAACCTAATGAGCACCTGTATACTATCATAGGTGAACAAACCAACACCAATGGCTTGTGAGACCTGGCCACCGCCCCTCGTCGGGGTCTCGATAAGTATACACTAGTCTACTCTGGAGTATCGATGCTTAGTCTCGAAACTACCACGACTAGGGAAATTTAAGGATGTGCTTATAGACCATCCAGCTTTCACGTATATGATCGAGATCATAATTCTAGTAGTCAAGCAAAATCCTATGGGCTCTATCAACATATAATAGTGATCTGTAATACAACCTGAAGCATGTACATAATGATAAAGACAAACCAGATAGCATACTATCATCTCGATTAAGATTGTTCTACCGGTATAGGTCCTCCCTCAATCATCACAATCACGTGCCTGCGATTTAATAATTGACTTGAGGGCACTATGGCCAACATTTTAGGCATTTCGTACTGATTATAAGACCGATCTTGGTATGTTTCTATACCGCCTTGTGTTTGGGAAGGCATGCCACCTTCCTGTCGAGATCAAACATAAAGCAATGTGGGCTATCAGAGAGATAAACTTCGATTTTGACCAAGCCAGTAGCTATCGGAAGATGCAATTAAATGAGCTAAGCGAACTTCGCGATGAAGCTAACGATAATGCGGTTATAGTAAAAAGCCGGACTAAAGTGTTCCACGATAAAAACCTTTTCAGAAAAACCTTCACACCGGGACGACAAGTCCTTCTTTACGATTCCCATCTCCATCTTCATCCGGGTAAGCTTAAATCTCATTGGAAATGACCTTTTGTGGTGCGGTATGTATACCCGCACGGGGCAGTAGAAGTTGAAAATATAAAAAATGGTTCAATTTTTAAAGTGAATGGGCATAAATTAAAACAGTATTTTTCTGCTGACCCAGTGGAGGAGCTCCTGTTTTTGTTAGTCGACGTCACTTACCCCATGTGCAGGGTTACCTAAAACGGCAGTAAGGTTTCGGGAGGAATCGTCCATGCCAAATTCAAAATTTTTCCGTTTTAGCTAACCCTAACTAAGAATCGTTAACTAGAAATCGACGAAATATAATGCAAACAACTTTGCAAAGGAAAGTGAACAAGGAATACAACCTTTGTAGACCGGTCCTTCACTTCATTAGCTCAGTTTAGTAGTCCCTTCGCTACGATCAAGAAGTCCCGGACTATAGAGAGGCTCCGATGAAGAAACGAACATGCTTGCTTCGAAGTCTTCGAGGCCGAAGATGATCAACGTCGAGGAGACACTAACCCAAGCTATCTCTTCACTAATCATGGAATTAGTGAAGCAAACACCCTATACTAAATGGCAAGTAGTAGAGGATGATGAAGTAGGAATTTTTCTCACATTAGATTCATATTCTCACAAGTTTTCATCACAAACTCAAACCCTAGAAAACTCTTTTCTCTTTGAGCTCATGAAGAAGATGAAGAATTATCTCAAGAGATAATGAATTATGCTTGAGGTTAAAAATGCAACCAAGGGTTAAGCATGTCATGCTTAACCCTTGTAGAGAGTTAACCATGGCCATGGGTTAAAGGGTTGGGTTAAATAAATATCCTAAGCTAGACAAAAGAGTGGACAAAGTCAAAAATGCTTACAAGCTTCTACAAGCTTTCAATAGATATCAACCATGATAAAATCCATAATTTTGAATAACTTAATGATAAATATAAAACCATAATCTTAACCCTAGCATGGTTTAACCCTCAATAACCCTAGTTGCATTTGTAACCTAGCTTGATACATTTAACATATATCCCATATACATCAATGTATCCAAAGTGAGAAAAGAAATCATAAGTGAGCTAATATTAGTTAATGTAATATAATATATCAAATATATAATTATACATTAGATTATCAAATCAACTCTTGATTTAATAATCCGGCTATACCACCTATAACCGACTAATATCATATGAATCAACTTATCGAATCAACACTTGATCCGATAACCAGGTAATATCATATATAACCGACCGATATCTCATATCGCGAGAATAGAATATGGTATCTCATATCCTATCAATCTCGGTCCCGCACATATCACACATGTGGTCCTACTCCGTTTCTCTTGATCCAGGAAACCCCTGTGTAGGACTCTAAAGACTCGTCAATACGCCGGCTGTAGATGATGATCATATCAAACACTCACAAGCCGCAAGCGGTCTGCTAAACTTAACGGCCACCCGGGTATTGAGCGATTAGATGATCAACAAGCAAGCCTGCTCACACTCCTACGAATCCAATCAGTAACACTACCGTACAGTCCGGTCTCTTTGTCTGACATGTCGCATATCTCTTCTAGGGGTGGTAAACGTCAGACCCCAGTAACTCGATAAGTCGTGTCGATATGAAGCTCATAACGGGTTGAGAAACTACTGATAACACTTATTAGTATATTTCTGAAGCAGCCTTGGCCAAGGACTTCCTGTTATAGCCAATCGAGCACAGCGCAACATCAACTCCCAATACCGGGAGAGACGAAACCCCTCCTATCGCTCATTGCCTCCATGTGACTCGGGACTGTAACCAAAAGCTACCGTTTTGCACGTTCTCTTGAATGTGGTAAGGTGGAAATCAAAGGACAGTGGGAATCACACAAGACTCTATGACGATCTCGGGTCTATAGACTAATCTGTACCAGTGTCACCAGAGAACTGCAATCTGACGTGAGGTATAATACCATCTGGGAGTTCTCGGCGAGTCCGTCCAGTGTACCCAGTCTCTACTGAGCACCCGTATACTGTCTCTGATGTCAAACACCAATGGATATGGGATCATCCATCGCCCATCTACATGGGTCGAGAAGCTATATGCTGGTCTACTCTGGTATATCGATGCCCTGTCTTGATACACCCTCGACTAGGAATATTTGAAGGATGTACTTAACGACTACTCTGTCCCTACTAGTATGATCTGCATCATAGTCTTGGTAGTCAAGTACTCATCCTAAGGGCTTTATCAACATGTAACATAGAGACAATCAGAGTACATGTTAAGATAAAGAGCAACCAGATAGCAACTATTATGTCGAGCAAGAAACTCCTCCCTATATATGTCCAAGCATCCACTACAATATACATCGTATGTATAGTAATAGCCTCTAGGGCATACATATAACTAACAATATCCCACTTGCACTAGGGTCATCTGTTGTAGTATCTCATACCCAATAATCAGCAATGGTTGAAATATCTCATACTTAACCATCCCATAAAAATCTCTACTGGGAAATAGGCCTTTGTGATTGGATCCGTGCTGTTGTCCTCTGTGTCTTCTCTCCTATCCTCGATCTCCCTGGAGCTCAACCATCTCCATGATCAGGTGATACTGCCTAAGAATATGTCTGGATCACTGATGGGATAGGGGTTCCCAGGCCTAAGCCACAACTCCATTGTCACACAATGGTAGGAACGAAATTCATCTCATAAACTAATACACCCAGACTTCCTCTTTGGTAGCATCATTGGTAGCGATGTATCCAGCCTTTATCGTCTAGTTTGTCACGGTATCTAGCTTGGAACTCTTCCAACATATCGTCCCTCCACTGAGGGTAAAGACAATGCCTGTGACTGACATTCAGTCTACTTTACCACCTTGGAAGCTATCCAGTGATTCTCCCCAGGATCGATTGATACCATCTCACTACACCTAGTGAGAATCCTAACATCCATTTAGATATATCTCATAGACCTAAAACTCAGGATTTAGGAGGTATCACTTGATCCTATATGGAGAATCCATGTGATAAGAGGAGATTGACCGAGTGTAGCATAGGAAACTCCTTTCCTATAAAGAGTATATCATCCACGTACAATACGAGGATCATCACCATACTCCCTACTACCTTTTTATATATACAAGGTTCATCTACCATTTTGATGAAGCCAAACACTTTGACTACCACATCAAAACAGATGTTCTAACTCCGCGATACCTGCTTTAACTCATAAAGCAAGTTGCACATGTTTCCGCTGCTCCCACTGTCTACGAAGCCCTTTGGCTGTGTACTTATAGACGCTCTCTTCTAAATCATCATTTAGAATAGCAGTCATGACACCCAACCACCAGATATCGTAGTCATGGTATGTAGCAGTGACAAGTAGGATCCGGATGGACATAAGCATAGCTTCTGGAGAAAAGGTTTCATCATAAACCACACCTGGTCGACGACGAGAACCTTTTGCAATAAGCCTAGCTTTGAAAGTCTCAACTTTTCCATGTACACCAAGTAATCTTCTCAAGATATACTTGCTCCTGATGGGGATTTAACCATTCAGATATAGCAACCAAAGTCCATACTTTGTTGGTGTATATGGATTCCATCTCAGATCGCTTAGCATCCAGCCATTCTCACAGAGTCCCCACTCCTGATGGACTGCTCGAAACTAGTTGGGTCATCATCTCATGACGCTATCCTCTTTCTCACTGTCATAGAGAAACTGAAGTATCTCTCAAGTGGATGAGGAACCCTACCAGATCGGCGGAGAGGCTGAGGTTCGTCAGGAGCTATTGAATCCTCCAGTTCTACCAAATCATCAGCTGTAGTTTGTATAGCTAGAACTCCTTCCAGTTCTACCTCATGACCACTAATTTCTTCATGAGAAATTCCCTTTACCAAAGGTGGCATGCTGAGAAACAAAACACCTTTTGCTCCTCAGTGTGGTAGAAGATATTCCCTTGCGAATGCTTGGGATATCCAAAAAACTTCCATAGAACTGACCTTGCCTCGAGCTTGTTCGGATTTTGCTTTTAGACATAAGCCAAACAACTCCAAATCTTAACATCCTTAAGAGATGGGCTCTTCGCATACTATATCACATATGGAGTGGTAGGCACTTAATTTGATTGGAACCTTATTCAATAGGTATGCAGCTGCTCAAGTGCATAACCCCCCAAAGGAAATAGGCAACTCAGTAGTACTCATCATAGAGCATACCATATCTAATAGGGTGCGATTGCTCCGCCCTGACACACCAACGTACTGTGGCGTATACGGAGAAGTAATGCTAAGAGAGATCTCATTCTCCTTTAGAATAGTCCAGGAGATCCGTGCTCAAGTATTCTCCTCCCTAATCTCATCAAAGGATATAATACTTATACCTGTTTTTGGTTCTTTACTTCTGACTTATATTCTTTGAATTTCTCAAAAGCTTCAGACTTGTGTTTCAACAGGAACACAGGTGCAAATCTTGAGAAATCATCAGTGAATGTAATGAAGTACAAAGAACCGGTCCTGGCATGTGTAGACAGGGGACCTACATACATCATCATGTATCAATCCCAAGAGTTCACTAACTCTTTCTCTTTTTTGCAACAAACGGAGCTATGGTCATCTTATCTTTGTGTCATGACTGGCAAGTTTCACAAGATGTAAGTTCAAACTGATTTAAATATGCATCTTAATATAACTTAGCTAGTCGGGTCGCATTGATATGACCTAGTCTACAATGCCTCAAGAAGGATTCGTTCATTTGTGAACTCTTCCTCTTGTGTGTGTTTTGTACGTTAAGAACCATGGTTTGATTTTGAACGTATATACTTTTAGATAACGTGCCTGAACCGATCAACTCTTGATATAGGAAAATGTTCAAAACATTATCCAAGAATACAAAATTATATCCTTCTTTACTAAATAAAGAGACTGATATGATATTGTATATCAGGTTCGGTATCTAATAACATTTGTTCAAAATCAATATATTTTGTAATACAGGGTGATAACTGTCAACAAACTTGGCTGCAACACTTGCACCATTTCCAACTCTTAAAACTTATCACCTATTCTCAGTTCTCTATCTATCTGTAGCCCATGTAACATATTATATATGTGTGATCCTGATCCGGTATCTCATACCCAGGACGTAAAGGATACTGAGAAATAGTTCTCTGTAATGAACACACCCGAAGAAGATGTATCAACATACACATTCTTCGTTTGGGAGGCACGGGAATCCTACTAATCCCCTATTTTCTGCTCGGTCTTATAACAATTATAAGTTGGAGCGGGACCAATATTCCCCAGCTTAGTATAACAAACGGGTTCGGTCAATATATCCATATTATTATCTTGATTAAGGCTTGACATGGTCACTACCTGGAGAGAGAAAGAGAAGAAAACACTAAGCGTATGCTCTTGCAAGATTATATTGGTTATTAATTTTTCTAATCAGGATGGCTCCTACTGTTTTAGTCAAATCTTCCTTCAAACCCTAAAAGGAAAGAGTAGCCGGGATTAATTACACCCTACAAGTTCGCCAATTTTTCAGCCAGGCCAGTGCCGGTACTTTGAGGGATGCTCCCCGTGCTTTTGTACGGACCTAATTAAAATAAAGCTCGTTTTCCCAGGGGCGTAACCCCGTTGACACCTTTCTAGACACCTACTTGATCGGCTAATTGTAATGTGTAAAACTCTCCCAGGAGTAACTCTTAGTCGTAGTGGGTACCGGGATCTAACTATCTCATAGGAGGTATACAATCTCATTGCAAATTTCAACACTTGAAATTCCCGATAATATTTTACCCCTAGCATCCTATGACCTTGACGAAAGCCAACAAACCATAGGGTGCTAGTCAAGTTCAACCCGTACATTTCCTTATTGAATTAAACCCACCCGCACGACCCTTGACGAAAGCTAACAAAGTCGCACGACTACCCTAACTCAATCGCATCATATGCTTATGCAGATAAGCATAAATAGCTACCGCACACTACGCCTTGACGAATACCAACAAACATAGCACGAATACTATGAAGTACTTATCTGAAATGACGGAGGGCTATGACAGGTTTTTAAGAAAACCCTTTCCGTAATGAACTTGATATCGTTGTAGAATCAAATGATTTAAAATGGAGTGTTTTGAAGCATTTACTAGTTTTTCTAAAGAGGTCACTCCCTGTAGGGTTCCTAGGCACACTCATGAGCTTCTACAACTGATCAACCATGACAAAATCAAAAATTTATGTGCCGAGAAACCCTAAACAAGATCGATAACTAGAGGTAAGGCGAAACTACAAGCAAGTTAACAACTTAACTACAAGTGAAAGTGGCTACAACCTTTGTAGATCCGGTCTTCCACCTCTTTAGCTCCGTGATGACGTCCCTCCGCTGCGACCATTGGGATCCTGGACTCTAGCGTTGGTTTCATCGGAGAAATGATCGGGCTAGGTCGTTGACTTCGATGCCGAAGATGATCTACGTCGAGGCGACTCTAACTCGAGCTCCATCTTCACTAGGTCTTGAAACTTGTGAAGAAAACACCCCAAACAACATGGCAAGTGGTAGAGGATGAAAAAATAGGAAGTGGGTTCACTTTGGATTTGGATTTCTCACTTGATTTCATCACTTAGAATTTTCTAGCAAGCTTTTCTTTTCTTCATGAAGAAGAAGAAGAAGAAGAAAGAAAAAGAATTATTTCAAAAAGAAAATCCAAGTGATTCTTATCATAATGCAACCATGGGTGAAGTTAACACATGTAGAGAATAAACTAGGGTTTAGGTGTAATGGTTAGGTTAAGGAAAAAACAAAATGGTTAAGACTTTCAAAACTTCATGAAGCTTCAAGAATAAAACAAAGCAAGCCACCATTTTTTTTTTTGCCAAATATAAATAAATAAAATAAATAAATAAGACAAAACCCTAACCATTAACCTAAACATGGTTTAAAGCAAACACACACCCAAGTTTGCATTTATCATCAAACATGATACAAACTAGTGCACAAAAATATATCACATATACAACTTGTGCAAATCAAGTGAGAAAATCCATCTTAAGTGAACAATACTAGTCAATGTAAAGTAATATATCTAATATATAATTATACATTAAATCATTAAATCAACACTTGATTTAATGATCCGGTCATATTGCATATAACCGACTAATATCAAGTGCATCATCATATCGAATCAACATTTGATTCGGTAACCCGGCTATATCTTATATAACCGTCCTATGATACAAATCGCGAGAATAGAATTCAGTATCACATACTGGTATTATTCTCGATCCCGCACATATCTCATATGCGCTCCTATTTCGTTTCGCTTGAGCCAGGAAACCTCTGTGTAGGACTCTAAAGACTCGTCAATACGCCGGTAGTAGGTGATGATCATATCAAACACCCACAAGCCGCAAGCGGTCTGCTAAACGTAACGGCCACCAGGGTATTGAGCGATCAGAAGATCAACGAGCAAGCCCGCTCACACTCCTATGAATCCAACCAGTAACACTTACCGTACAGTCTGGTCTGTTCGTCTGATATGTCGCATATCTCGCCTAGGGGTGGTAAACGTCAGACCCCAATAACTTGATAAGTCATGCCGATGTAAGGTCCATAACAAGCATGAAACTACTGATAACACTTACCAGTATATCACTGCAACCCTGGCCAGGGATTTCCAGTTATGGCCAGTCGAGCATAGCGCAACATCAACCCCCAATACCGAGAGAGACGAATCCCCTCCTATCGCTCATTGCCTCCATGTGAATCGGGAATGTACCCAAAAACCACCTGTTTGCACGACTCAGTAGAGCCGTGGTAGGGTGGAAATCAAAGCACAGTGGGAGACACACAAGACTCTATGACGATCTCGGGTCAACAGACTAAGCTGTACCAGTGTCACCAGAGAACTGCCATCTGACGTGAGGTATAATACCATCTGGGAGTTCTCGACGAGTCCGTTCAGTGTACCCAGTCTCCACTGAGCACCCGCATACCATCTCTGATGTCAAACACCAATGGATATCATCCATCGCCCATCACATGGGTCGAGAAGATATACGCTAGTCTACTCTGGAATATCGATGCCCCGCTCGATATTCCCACGACTAGGAACATTGAAGGATGTACTCATGGACTACCCAGGCCCCACTAGTATGATCTACATCATAGTCCTGAAAGTCGAGTACACATCCTAAGGGCTTTATCAACATGTAACAAAGAGACAGAAAGTATACATGTTAAGATAAAGAGCAACCAGATAGCATACTATCATGTCGAGCAAGAAAGTCCTACCTATATATGTCCCAGTACCCACTACAATATACATCCAATGTACAGTAATGGCCTCTAGGGCATACATATAACTAACACTCCCGGTGAAGGGATCTTCGGCTCTTTCCTTATCGAATAAGGTGTGTGATATTTCACAAATATCACTTTGCAAAGAAAAAACTATAGAAGGAATCAAAAGACAAAACCGAGGGTTGTAGTATCTGCTAGTTACTGCTAAAGAGACCACTCCCGGTGAAGAGATCTCGGCTCTTTCCTTATCGAATAAGGTGCTGGATGTTCTACAAGGAACACCGCTAAGCAAAGCAACAACTAGAGCTACCTGTTTTTGAAAATTCGATTCCACAACATTTTTAGGATTCTTTTAGTTTCATTAATCTCATTAATGAAGTCCCATCATTTTAAGTTACCTAAACATCACAGATAAATACAACGTACGCTTATGCCATCCACATTCGCCTCGAAGTCCCCTCGTGCACCGTTAGGTTAGGTAACTAACGGCAGAGCGGGGCAGTGCTAGCGCGGGTGTAAAACATAAGCAACGTCTATATAATATATCACATATACTATATCCAGTATTTATCTCATCAATATATCAAATGATCACATCACAGATATCGCAGAAGAAAACAACATATGAAATATTGGTTATACTAGGATTTCCGTGTTTTAAATTAAGCCTGTATAAAACACGGATTCCACGGTCGTGATGAATAGCCAATCCCACACCCCTAGACCCCTATGAGAGCGTCAAGTAACCCTACCAATTCTAAAGTTAGGAGACCCGGTCTCGACTCCTCAAGATGGTCTCCCACTGGACCCTAGAACCCGGTTACTTGTGCTCCTAGCCTTGGGTCTATCCTAATGCGGAAAAGTAAATAATATACAATGGTGACAGCATTCTCAACCCGGAAGTGCCTCAATAAAAGAATATTACATACAATGAATTTTACATGAATGAAAATGAAAAACGCTCATCTCACATAAAACCCCGGCTATTCAAAACACGACGATCCAATATAACATATCACATCAACACATAACATCACATGTCATCAACGTAAGTAAATATGCGTATCCCAATTATCGTTGACATATAGCACCGAAACCGGCGATACAGCACATATTACACTTACGGTCGCAGAAAAGAATGTGAAAAACTACAACAGTTGGAATCCGCAACCACCTTAGACATCATAAACCCAACGTATCACATACTTTTGATTTCATGCCTAACCAAATGAATTCCTTAGACATCACATGCCTAACAATTATAAACCCCGCATTTCTGTCTCGATATTCAAAACGCCTTTTTTTAATATCTAGTCGGGTAATTCAACAAGATTCCCGACATCCCGATCGAATGCTCGTCGGAAACTTTAGTAGATGGCCACACACCCCGATACCGTCGACGAAGTGCACTAAGGCAGAACACCGCTGCCGCGAGCACCCGAACGGATGCTTTTGGCTATGGGGTTCTCCTACAGTCACTTGGTCGGGGTTATGGGGCGTGGCTATCTATTAAGTTTACCCGGCGAATATCCGTGTACGCTACATGATTGCGATGGACTTTTGATCACATCAAAATCCCATGGCAACCGATCAAATGAGACTAAATTGCTAGATTTATAACATTCAAATTAGTTATCTCATAACTACTTGTGGATTCCAAATATTATATCCCATCACATGATATCCGGACGACGTTAAACTTTTCGATCGATTTATCAAAGTCCCACAATTTCCCAACAGCTCAACACATGAGCACAGTTTTGGTAATACCCAGAATGTGCCACAGTACCTATGCACCAGCCGTAGAAGGGCAAACCCAAGCCTCACTCATATCGCCACGGAACTACGACAAACCCTAGGGTTTGACCGTGGTTCCGCGATCCAAAAAAGTCGAGTTAGGGTTTCATTCTTCTAGAGGGTTCATAGAATTACTTGCATGTTTTTCCGAATACGTTAAACTTGGAAAAATGGGTTTTTGACATTCGATCTAACTTTTTAACTTCGCCTAGACAATATGTGAATAACCCGAAACAAGGTTTAAAATATGAATACGAAACACTCCGAATTGTTTATAGTGTAAGATTACATCACATGCAAAATTAGCAAAAAAAACAACACCCGAAACATCAAAACCAAGTCACTGGAACACACAAAAATTTTCAGGGGAAGTGGCTCGGATTTGGCCGAGATGTGCATGGTGGTGGCCGGCCAAAAATTCTTGAAACCCCCTGAAATTTTCATAGTGTTATTGATATATATCATGCATCATTCTGTACTTGTTTAGACTTTATTTGAACAACTTTTAAAATCGACAGAAACTTCAATTTTCCGTTTCAAGTTTCGGAGTATAACAAAATCCGTATAAATTTCTAGCATGGATCTGATACCACTATAGGGTTACCTAAGACGGCATCAAGGTTTCGGGAGGCATCGTCCATGCCAAATTCAAATTTTTGCCACTTTAGCTAACCCTAACTAAGAATCGTTAACTAGAAATCGACGGAATATAATGCAAACAACTTTGCAAAGGAAAGTGAACAAGGAATACAACCTTTGTAGACCGGTCCTTCACTTCATTAGCTCCGTTTAGTGGTCCCTTCACCGCGATCAAGAAGTCCCGGACTCTAGAGAAGCTCCGATGAAGAAACGAACATGTTTGCTTCGAAGTCTTCGAGGCCAAAGATGATCTACGTGGAGGAGACACTAACCCAAGCTATCTCTTCACTAATCATGGAATTAGTGAAGCAAACTCCCAATACTAAATGGCCAGTAATAAAGGATGATTAAGTAGGAATTTTGCTCACATTAGATTTCATATTCTCATAAGTTTTCATCACAAACTCAAACCCTAGAAAACTCTTTTATCTCTGAGCTCATGAAGAAGATGAAGAATTATCTCAAGAGAGAATGAATTATGCTTGAGGTTAAAAATGCAACCAAGGGTTAAGCATGTCATGCTTAACCCTTGTAGAGAGTTAACCAGTGTCATGGGTTAAAAGGTTGGGTTAAATAAATATCCTAAGCTAGAAAAAAGAGTGGACAAAGTCAAAGATGCTTACAAGCTTCTACAAGCTTTCAACAAATATCAACCATGATAAAATCCACAATTTTGAATAACTTAATGATAAATATAAAACCCTAATCTTAACCCAAGCATGGTTTAACCCTCAATAACCCTAGTTGTATTTGTAACCTAGCTTGATACATTTAATATATATCACATATACATCAATGTATCCAAAGTGAGAAAAGAAATCATAAGTGGGCTAATACTAGTTAATGTAATGTAATATATCAAATATATAATTATACATTTGATTATCAAATCAACTCTTGATTTAATAATCCGGCTATATCACCTATAACTGACTAATATCATATGAATCAACTTATCAAATCAACACTTGATTCGATAACCCGGGTATATCATATATAACCGACCGATATCTTATATCGCGAGAATAGAATACGGTATCTCATATCGTATCAATCTCAGTCCTACACATATCACATATGTGGTCCTACTCCATTTCGCTTGAGCCAGGAAACCCCTGTGTAGGACTCTAAAGACCCGTCAATACGCCGGTAGTAGGTGATGATCATATCAAACACCCATAAGCCGCAAGCGATCTGCCAAATGTAACAGCCACCCGGGTATTGAAGGATCAGAAGATCAACAAGCAAGCCTGCTCACACTCCTGCGAATCCAATCAGTAACACTACCGTACAGTCCGGTCTCTTCGTCTGATATGTTGCATATCTCGTCTAGGGGTGGTAAATGTTAGACCCTAGTAACTCGATAAGTCGTGTCGATATGTGGCTCATAACGGGTCGAGAAACTACTGATAACACTTACCAGTATATCTCTGAAGCAGCCTTGGCCAAGGAATGTTAGTTATATATATGCCCTAGAGGCCATTGTTGTACATATGATGTATATTATAGTTGATGCTTGGATATATATAGAGATAACTTTCTTGCTCGACATGATAGTATGCTATTTGGTTTCACTTTGTCTTAACATGTTGACTTGTATTGGTTTACTGTCTTGCTTTCACATGTTGATAAAGCCCTTAGGATATGTACTTGACTACTAAGACTATGATGAGATCATACTAGTGGGGCCATGGTAGTCAATGAGTACATCCTATAACTGTTCCTAGTCGAGGGTGTATCGAGACATCGATACACCAGAGTAGACTAGCGTATACGCATCTTGACCCATATGATGGGCGATGGATGATCCCATATCCATCGGTGTTTAACATCAAAGATGGTGTACGGGTGCTCAGTGGAGACTGGGTACACTGAACGGACTCGCCGAGAACTCCTAGGTGGTATTATACCTATCGTCAGATAGCAGTTCTCCAGTGACACTGGTACAGGTTAGTCTGTAGACCCGAGATCGTCATAGAGTCTTGTGTGATTCCAACTGTGCTTTGATTTCCACCTTACCACGTCCAAGAGGGCGTGCAAAACGATGGCTTTTGGGTACAGTCCCGAATCACATGGAGGCAATGAGCGATAGGAGGGGTTTCGTTTCTCCCGGTATAGGGAGTTGATGTTGTGCTGTGTTCGATTGGCTATAACTGGAAGTCCCTGGCCAGGGCTGATATGGAGTGCCGCTGGTAAGAGTTATCAGTAGTTTCTCGACCCATTATGAGCCTCACATCGACACGACTTATCGGTTACTGGGGTCTGACGTTTACCACCCCTAGACTTGATATACGACATATGAGACGAAGAGACCGGACTGTACGGTAGTGTTACTGATTGGATTCACAGGAGAATGTACAGGCTTACTTGTTGATCTTCTGATCGCTCAATACCTGGGTGGCTGTTACGTTTAGCTAACCGCTTGCAGCTTGTGGGTGTTTGATATGATCATCACCTACTGTCGGTGTATTGACGATTCTTTAGAGTCCTACACAGAGGTTTCCTGGCTCAGGCAAAACGGATTAGGAGCACATATGCGATATGTGCGGGACCGAGAATAATACGATATGAGATACCATATTCTATTCTCGCGATATGTGATATCGGCTGGGTATATGTGATATAGCCGGGTCATCGGATCAAGTGTTGATTCGATGAAATGGTACTTGTTATATTAGTCGTTTATATGTAATATAGCCAGATTATTAGATCAAGTGTTGATTCGATAATTTAATGTATAATTATATATGTGATATATTACATTACGTTAACTAATATAAGCTCACTTTATTGATTCATTTTCTCACTTGATAATACATTTTTGTATATGCGATATATGTTAATTGTATTATTTTCTTTTGTTACAAAATATATTATATATGTGATATATAATATTGTAACATGATAGGGTTACAAATGCAACATGATTGTTGAATTTAAAACAAGTTAGGGTTTGGATTAGGGTTAGCTTTTGGATTAGCTTTTGGGGAAGCTTTTAGATGAAGCTTTCATGAAGCTTCATGAAGCTTTGACTTTTGTCATCTAGCTTGATATTTTGTGTAGATATTTGTTAACCCAACCTAAACCCGTAACCTATGGTTTATTCTCTACAAGGGTTAAGCCCTTCATTCTTAACCCATGGTTGCAATTGTAACCACAACAAGAACTCATTATTGATCACAAAAGGATTAGCTTCATCTTCTTCTTCTTCTAGCTCTTGAAAAACCATCATTAGCTTTTGTGTTTGTGATGATAAATGATGAGAGATTGAAAACAAAAGAGAGCAAAATTCCTACTTCATCATCCTCATCTATTCTAGAAACTTAGATTAGGGTGTTCACTTCTCTAATAAGTTCATTAGTGAAGTGCATGCTTGGGTTTGAGATTCTTCAAGGTAGATCATCTTGGATCATGAAGACTACAAGCAAGGTGCCTCATTCACCTTATGAAGCCTCTCTAGAGTCTGTGTTCTTGATGATCGCAGTGAAGGGACTTCAACACGGAGCTTATGAAGTGAAGGAACGGACTACAAAGGTTGTAATCCCAATCTCTTTAGTTCTTTGTATGTGATACAAACTTGTTACCCTTGAAATTTCTAGTAAAGATTCATGTTTGCTTGCTTTGCACCTCTCTAAATTTTAAAGTGGCATGAGTGATCCTACCAAAACCTAGACTAGGTGCAAGGGAAACGTATCAGAGCCAAACTAGAATTCTGGGGTCACGACCCGAAGTAGCACATGACTGGCACTTGAATCATATGAAGTCTATAAGACTCCATTCAATTCAAGTAAGCCAAAAGCCTAGAAATCTAAAACCATTTTTAAGTGATAAATAAAGGAAAACTAGTTTTAATTGTTAGTGTATATGCCCTAGAGGCCATTACTGTATCATACTAGTTTGTATATTACTTAATGGAAGCTTGGGATATTCACCTTGTATATACAATCTCGCTCAAAATAGTAGTATGCTACTTGGTTTGTTTCTACTTCAATATGTACATGTGTTTATTTTAGTATATCAGCTATACACATTAGTGGAGCCCTTAGGATCTTTGCTTGATTACCAGCGTTGTGATGGCAGTCACACTAGTGGGGCTGGGTAATCTATAAGCACATCCTTATGCAGGTCCCTGGTCGCAGGACTGTCGAGACAGGGCATCGATACTCCGGAGTAGACTAGCGCATGCGCTTCTCATCCCAGTGTGGGAGACGGTTTGTCCCACAGCCGTCGGTACGTCGTGCTTGAGATAGTATGCGGGTGCTCGTTAGGTTATGAGTACACTGGACAGGACTCGTCGGGAACTGACTAGTTGGTATTATGCCTATCGTCAGTTATCAGTTCCCAGGTGACATGAGTACAGCTTAGTCCGCTGACTTGACACTGTCACTTCGCCTCGAGTGTGTTCCTACTGTACTTTGATTACTACCCTACCACGGCTCAAAGGAGTCGTGCAAACAGGTAGTAGTTGGGTGCAGTCCCGAAGCACTTGGAGGCAGTGACGGTTAGACAGGATTCGTCTCTCACAGTATTGGGGGTTGACATCGCGCTGTGTCTAGGAGAGCCATTACACGAGTAGTCCCTGGCCAGGGCAAACGAGATATACTGGTAGGCTTCCAGTGTTATCTCAGGGTGTTTTGGGCTTCACTCCGACACGACTTGTACCGCTATTAGGGGACTGACGTTTGCCGCCCCTAGGCCCGCCTTGCGATGTATCAGACGAACAGACCGGACTGTACGGAGAATGTCACATTCAGGCTCAGTAGGAGTCCAGATGGGTTTCGCCTCGTCAGTCTTCTTGTCGGCATCTATCTGGGGACCGTTACGCACAGCTAGTGCCGCTTGCGGTCTGTGGTTAAACCCACTGCCAGCGTAGTGTCGAGTCTTTAGAGTCCCACACAGAAAGCTATTCGCCTTTAAGCAAAAGAGTAGAGGTCGCATGGTTTTGCGACAGGTCGCATGGTTTTGCGACAGGTCGCATGGTTTTGCGACAGGGTTCGGTCACATCCGTGTACTTGTGCACGTACAGTGTCCGGACAGTTGACACTAGCGGGCTTTGGTTTAAGCCAGATCCTAGTGTAAGTTTTGGGATTGATTTTATCCAGTATGTATTCGTGTTCCTCGGAACGCAGATGCGGGTGTGTATGCATAGTTGACGGAGAGACAGAGGCAGAGGATTCTCATTAGGGTTGTTGACTGTTGACTTTTTGCTCAACCCTAATGAGAATATGATATATATATATTTAGCAATAATATTAATTAAGTATTATAGTGACATGGTTGTTGGAGGGTTGATTTTGTTGACTTGTTGACTTTGTTGACCGGTTGACTAGGTTGGACTAGTTGACCATCATCATCACAATGGTTGTCATTTTCATGCAAAGACTTTTGCTTGCTTGTTGTAGTTTGCAAAATGAGTGCATGGAAATGATATTGCCTTTGTCATGATATGAACCATCACATAATACTTGATTGACATTATGGCTAATGATGCTTTTGGATTATGAGAGGGTGAAAGACAAAAGAGAGGCTCATTCTTTCTTTGCCTTTCTCTCTCTTGGCTTTGAGCTCTCTCATGCTCTTGCTCTCATCCTCTTCCTCTTGCTCTCTCTCTTTAGTTTATGGTTCACTTGTCTCATGTGTTGAGAAGCAAGAACCATAGAGTAAAATCCCAACATACTCTTCTCTACTCATTCTAGTTCACAAGGCCTAGCAAGCCAAGTGATCTAGTTTCTTCAAAGTCCGAAGAACAAGCCAAAGGTAGAAGCTTTCGGGTGGATCCATCTTCGACGCAAGGAGACGACGAGGTGAGGCCGATCCGAGCTCCGGGAGGAGTTGAAGACGAAGGAGTTCAAGAAAGGTATAGCCCCCCAACCGAGTAGGTAAACTCTTGTTAGGTTTTTAGTTAGTAGTTTAACAAAGATCCGGTTTTAAGTCCATGTCACCACCCTCTTGAAAATCGTTTTTCACCACTTCCGCAACCCCGTAAGAACCGGGGAAGGGTAGCATGGACTTACATTAATAAGTGAAGAAAACATGTTTTAATAAAAAGGTTTTTAAAAAAGTAAGCCGAATAGGCAATTTAAATGTCTCAATGTCTCAATGTTTCTTCTGAAAATTTCGGCAGAGTTTCCTTTGTAAATACTGGCCCCGTACGGGTTACAACATGAATAATATATATATGCACAATAAAAAGGCATCCCCAAGTGGGACCTAGCTCTTCGTCAATCGACGGTCACAACCACGCAAGCAATATAATATACAACGCCAAGGGCGAGGATCAAAACCCAAATGAAAACTCAAATCAGCTTGAAAACCATAATACTACAACGCGCGGCTCTAAGGTCGAATTAATACCCAACTAGTTTTCTATGTCAGAAACAATATACAAGTTTGGTTGATGGAAATTCTAGATACAACTGAATAATATATGTACAATGGTGGTTCTGATGCAAAAGAACCCACCTACGAAAGCAAATCACCCGTAAGGAAAGCAGTGTGCCAGAAAAGCCGCAATGAAACCTGTACGGCAAAACCTGCAAGAAACTGTGGCACAACGGGGGTGAGTTGCCAACTCGTGAATAGAAAACATCACAGAGCAGAAATTGTATGTATGACACAATCCTAGGTCAATACGATCAGATATATATAAACCTCAAATGAATAAGTCTGAAGCATGATAAGGTGGCAATGTAACATCTAAACATGAGTGTAGTGCCAAGTGCTCGTGCCACTGCCTTAGGTAATAACATATCATAATATGAGGTTTGATCAATGTCGACTATATAATGAAATCTATATGTATGTGGATATCATCCAACTATGTAATCAATGTCATCATGTATGTGGATCTCGTCCAACTATGTGATTAAAGTCATCAATGTCAACTGTATGTATGTGGATATCATCCACGTGTCACCCAGTGACAAAAAAACATCATGCATGTAAATATCATAAAGCATATGCATGGAAATATGAGGTTGTAAATCAACATGTGCCGCTCGCAACATATCAAAATCATGGAACCTGAGTGTCAAGTATCGACACTCGAAAACATCATGAAACCTGTGCCTAGCATCGGCACGTAAATCCTCATATACATAGGGCTCCGTTAGTCCGGATCGGTCCGTCTCATCTCTCAACTCCGGTCGGTATCCCCCAGATATCCGCCGAGCTCAAAACAATCACCGGTAGGTAGTACTCCCTTTCCAGGCTCACCGTCTAACATATACGAGTCTTCTTGCCCCGGGGTACCTCACCAGGTTCACCATGTACCCGCAGAAGGTGCCTACCGCTCCTCGAATCGGGTTTCACATGCCACTGTCAGAACCGAGAAAACACATGGTGGACGCACTGAAATATCATATCAAGGGTAACCGGGTTTTATAAACAATACATACCTTCTTTAAAAATACCCACGGTTTCCAAATCCAGAAATATCATGGAAATAACTTATCTCAATGCGTATAATCAGAAAGCATGATGTATGCGACATATAAAAGAAATGTAAGCATATCAGTTGTAACATTTCGAAATAATAAAAATATTATTTTTGGGAAATTAATAATTTAATATTATTTTATTGAATATTTTAATAATTCGGTATAATTAAATACAAATAAATAGGGGAAATTATGGAAAATTCTAAAAATAGGGTAAATTAGAAAATTATGCCATTTCTAAGTTTAATTGATTAGTTATATGCTAAATTAGTGCTAATCGCGATTAATAATCGCTAATCGGATTTTTAGCAATTTGTGCAAAGCATGCACATATCATTCTTTTTCACACTTGTGCATTTTCTTGCCATGGTTCACTTTGGGTTTACTATTCTTGGGAGAAGGATTTTGAGAGAACAAGAAAAAGAAAAGGAAAAGAAAAAGGGGTTTAAATAAAGAATTTAGTAGTAGGTGAGAGAGAGAGGTATGGTCTCCTTTGACCCAAGGACTTAGCCATCTCCTTCATTCCCATCACTCATTTCTCTCCCTCTCCTTCAAGTTGCTGCTGCTGCTGCTGCTCCTGCTCCTGCTCCTCACCCTACCTCCCCTCTTCAAGCCTCAAATCATCTCAAAAACAATCCCAAAACCCAATCTCCATTTCATTAAAAGTGTGCACAAGCTCAAGATCTACACATTGGACTAAAGAAGCAAGGATTTTGGCCACTAGGGGCAACTCAAGAATATTCTTGAGTTGCCAAATGAGGTATTTTCTGGATCATTAACTTCGTTTTAGCATTTCCTTTATCCCCATGTTTAGATTGAACCGATATTGTGTGATATTGTGGACTTAGAGAAAACCTAGTTAGGGTTTGAGGAAATTATGAATTGTAATGTAAAATTGAGTTCAGTAAAGGCTACACCAACACCCTAGTACATGAATTGAGACCCTAACCAGAGAGTTGAAACCCGAAATACGGATTTAGAAACCGATATCGGAAAATTTGTGGAATCTGTGAAGGGTATTTTGAATCTGCTATCACCCGAGACATCCTAAATTAAAGTTGATTGGACAATGACATGAGCAGGCACCCAGGAAGCTACCACCAGAACCCTAGCCCCTAGCTCCTATACCCGGCCGCAGATTTATCCATTCTGGCCGCAATTTGCGGCCAGACCAAGGTGGATTTGCCTCGTTTTGGTTTTGGTGTTCCCTTATCTGTAGATTAGGCCCCTGGTATGTGTAGATTTGTCTAGTTTGACCTAGGGTGAAATCTGGAGCCTATTTCCTTAGTTGCTGTTTTGGATTCATGTTTCCATATTCCGTATTTATAGTTCTGAAATTGTGTATTGTGTTTTACCTCGACTATTTAGCTTTTATACGACGATATCGAGGATTTGTTGATGGTTTTGAAGGCGTGCCTATAGGTTCTAACCTATAGGCCCCTTATTGTATCGTTTTAGGTTTGGTGTGCTGTTTTAGCTTTGATTTGGTTTTAATACGCATTACGATACTTTGACGTGTAGGTACCTATGAAGACTTCGGGATGACAAGCGAGCGCGTGGCGACATCGAAAAATGAAGACGCACGGTGAGTAGATTATATCTACTGGGGGAAGTTGGGTGGATGGCATATAGCACCCCCGCAGTCCGTAGTTGGTACACTATATATTCTGCTTGATAGTTATAGTGTGTCGTGGATATGGTGTTAGGTGTATTATGGATAGCTTAGAGTTAGAAGTAAACTAGTATAGTTCATAGTCGCGAACCCTAGAATAGGTTTACACCACACGCGCACCCTTGCATATTCACTATTTTTTACACAGTGTTGATGAGGATATTGGATGACATTGGAGATGAGTCGATGATTTTGGGCATTGTGCCGTGAGATCGGTGATGTGATGTGATTCCTACTTGCAATACGACATGTGATCTTAGCGGGCCGTTGGGCATGTGTTTTACCCCCGCTTTCATACTTATATAGATGGTATTGATTTGTACTAGACTTAGATCTGTACCCCAAATTATGTGATATGATGATAATGATACCTGATATTTGATGAGAGGAATGTGATACTGACCCGTACCCAGCTATTGGGATGCCGTACGACGATTTACCGTACGCGCTTTCTATTGATGTTAGATCCGCTCTCATGACTCGAGGATGTTAAATGATATACCGTATCGTACGTGATACTTTTGAGGCGAGATCACCGACTACTGTATATATATATATATATATTTGTATATCGACTCAGATTTAGGTGGTTTCCATACCCCTCCCGATTGACTTGATACTTAGATCTGTAGTTTGCATAGTAGATGTTAAACTAGACCCGAGTCATTCTTATTTCAAATGGCATAACTGCATGACATATACATATGGGTATAGATTCTTTACTGTTACGTTGATTATTCAATTTCTGCATATTCCTTCTATTTACATTGCTTTGCATATGTTTACTGCTATATTACTATCATGTTGATAGGACACTAGCACTATTATCGATGATGCGTATGTTCCACGTACACTTACTTGCCGGCTCACACACTTCTTCATCGATAATTGCCATGTCACTACACAGTAGCATTGTTGCATCAGGATATGGCCTTGTATGTGCATACTATTAATTCCATGTTGCATGATATACTGTTATACTTGCATTTCATTTATATGTCACATACCCACACTTGTACACATATAGTGATATCTTTATACCTGCGCACATGCACACTGTATATTCATACCAGTGCACACATACATTAATATCTTCATACTTGCTTAGATTACGCATTGAGATATGTTGTTTCCATATTAATTATGGATTTGGGGAACCATGGACATTTCAAAAGAGAATAGTTAATTATTTAAAAACCCGGTTTCCCTTGATATGATATTTCGGTGCGTCCACCATGTGTTTCCTCGGTGCTAGAGTGATATATGTGAACCCGAATCGAGGAGTTGGATGAGGCCGATTACGGGTACATGGTGGACCCGGTATGGTACCCTGGGACGAGAACGGTTTCGCTGTTTAGTAGACGGTGATCCTGGCGGAGGGACTACTACCTACCGGTGATTGGTTGGATCTGGCGGTTATCCAGAGGATACTGACCAGAGTCGATAGATGGATATGGGCGTACTGCCGGGGCCGAGGGCCGATTCTGCAGACATAGCCCGTTGGCTGATCCGGACTGACGGAGCCAGATAAATGAGGATTTACGTGTCGATGCTAGACACGGGTTTCATGATGTTTTCCATGATTTGATTATATCCTCACATTTACATGCATGATGCTTATTGTCATTGGGTGACGGGTGGACGGGTTCCACGTTTATAGAGACATTGATTACATACAGACCTTGACTACATTGATCATACTTCATTTGTATATATAACAGGGTACGAGGGCGCTGTTATATATACCCTGACACCAATATTAGTGGAATGGGACGCTAATATATGTGTATTGATATCCATTTGATACTTCATCATGTTTACTTCATGCAGACATACCTTACATTATGACACGTTATTATCTAAGGCACTGGCACGCGTACTTGGCACTACCTACATGATTAGATGTTATACTGCCTCATTTTCATGCTTCAGACTTACTCTTGAGGGTTATATTATATATTGATTGTTTTGACTTAGGATTATGTCTTGCATTCGATTTCTGCTTGTAGATATTTTCTATTCATGAGTTGGCAACTCACCCCCGTTGTGCCACAGTTCTTGCAGGGCTTGCCGTACAGGTTCCATAGCGGCACTTCTGGCACACTGCTTTCCTTTGCGGGCGATTTGCTTGGTAGGTGGGTTCTTTGTATCAGAACCGCCGTTGTACTTGTATTATTCATTGTATCTAGAAATTCCATCAACCAAAAACTTGTATATTGTTTCAGACTCAGACCCTAGTGATGTATTATTTCGACCTTAGAGTCGCGCTTAGTAGTGTAGCAGTTTCATGCTTATCTGGGTTTCTTTTGAACTTTGATCCTCGCCATTCGGCGTTGTATAGAATATTGCTTGTTTGTTTATTTATCCTTAAAATGGTTTTAGATTTCTGGGCTTTTGGCTTACTTGGATCAGATGGAGTCCTTTAGACTTCATATGGTTCAAGGGCCAGTCACGTGCTCTTTCGGGTCGTGACAAAGTTGGTATCAGAGCGCTAGGTTGACCTTGGTTCGAGTCTAAGTTTGACTATGTGGAGCCTAGGGCATCTATATATATATACGGAACTTAGGCTTAACCTTACGGAACTTAGACTTAGTCGAGGGGGTATTAGACCCGAACTTTTGTCGCGTAGGATGACCCTTGGTTGATGGAATAGGTGACTAAAGTAGAGTGACGTACCGTGGGTATGTTCCGCGGCATACTTACGACACGCCACTCCGCTTAAGGAACCTTAGGATGTACATATTTTCGAGATCAGTGATTCTCTTCATATCCATGATTATACATCCATTTGATATCCCCGATTCTATTAGTTTCATGATCATACCTTTATTGATGCTGTTCCTTCTTATGATCATGTATCCATTCTGGATCTGTTGTTCTCTTTCTTGCCATTGATCTGCTCTCTTCGATACTCGATTGAGGTTCCTGCCGCCATGTTGAGCACAGCTTGGGTTGCTGCTAGGGTTACGGTCAGTGCGAGCTCGTCTGGTACGAAGGCCGACCATTGTATTTTCTGGTGACATGGGAACGTCTCAAGCTAGTATTGGTGACTGTGACCTCTAGTGGAGGCGAGTGCTTGGTTTTGCACCGGATGATCGGGTCATTGTTAGAGCTACCAGTTGAGAGAGCACTGTTGATGTACAACATACCTCAGAGATTATGATGTCGCCTACCATGCAGACAGATGGACCAGCGGCTGCTGATATTCATAGGATGTCGCTTCCGGAGCTTACGAGCTGAGATCGCCGGAGCTTCCAGGCAAATATGAGACAGATGATAGCTAGTCTACCCGATTTGAAAGACGAAGGTGATTCGTCTGATTTATGCGCCAGAGCAGGCCCAGATGAGTTGAAGATTTCCAGTGCGGAGAGTTTCACTCAGATCTAGAGCAGATCGATTTAGAGATGACCGCCAATGTATTGTCTTTCCTGGAGGATTGAGACGTTGTTCGGCGTACAGGCGAATGAGCCAGTTGCTGCTGCAAATGATGAGATATCGCCCAGATGATTGGAGCTACTGCAGCATGAGTATATACTTAGAGATATGATGGACGGTCGCTAGTCACCGAGGGTGGATGACTAGGGCGTGCGATTCGTTCGCTTACCGATGCGAGGTCATCAGATAGGTTGCTTCCAGCTAGAGACGACTTCACGCGGAGACGTTGAGAGTCGACAGAGACGATCGAATGTCAGGAACCTGCTATTCCAAGTTTAAAGTATTCGGAAAGACATGCAGGTGATTCTATGGACCCTCTAGAAGAACGAAACCCTAACTCGACTTAATGACCGTGTGAAAGCCCTTGAACCTTAGGGTTTGCGGCAGTTCTGCGGCGCCATTAGTGAGGCTTGGGTTTACCCTTCTACGGCTGGACCACCGACGCTGTGGCATGTACTCGATACTATTAAACTGTACCCAAGATGTTGAGCTCTTGGGGGATTATGAGGTTTTGACAAATCGATCGAATGGTTCGACTTCCTTCGGATGCTAGGTGGTGAGATGCATTTCTTGGGAGACTCCAGATAAGAGGATAGCTGTTGGAGCGCAGTCCGTGCAGCCACGATGAGACGAGTCCGAAGCAGCCGACATTGAAGCAGAGTGAAGTAAAGAGTTTGCAAGAGATTTCGATGAGATGACGTCCCACTCCGCTGACATCAGAGATGCGATATGCACACAAAGGCGTTGTATATGGATATATCTCCCCGAAAGAGGCGCGATAAGTATGCAGCCGTTCCGGAATAAGAATTAGCTTCAGCAATGGATGATGACTTCCGGGCAATCCGGCAGGAATGAGATTTGAGAGAGAGACCTCGACAGGACCTTTCTGGAATACGATACGAGAAGACCTAGACCCAGGAGTGGTCATATTGCGCAAACCCAGCAGGCCAGAGTTCGGCATCGTCGACGAGGTAGTTGACCAGGTTCGGATAAAAGACCTCACCCAGATGCGTTGTAAATTGATCGAGGACGAAAGAGTATTGAGCATTCCTCCAATGGTAGGGACGCGTTCCCGAGGACCTGTTCGGCCAGACATCTTCTATAGAATGGTGAAGCTACAGAGCACGCGATTTCGAGTCCGGGCGAGAGACTTCGGATTGACTGTGGCCGAGAACAGTACAGTGCGTAGATAGCTTGGCGTAACGTCATAGTGGACGACGATAGAGACAAGTGGAACCAGAGGTTCGTGCGAGACGCTGACGAGCTGTCATTACTTCCCGTCGAGACTAGAGACCTGATATGCTTACAGAGGCGTTAGGATGCGACCAATTTCCGATAAAATGTTGTGCTGAGGACACAGATGTCCATCGAGTGAGAAGAGATTATGCAAGAGAGCCAGCCTCCGTACAGTTCGGCATAGGCAAGATCGGAAGAGACCTTGAGCAGGATTCCTTCCAGGACATTACTGCAATGATGTTTGCACCCAGGATCAGATGTGTGACGTGCATTCAGAGAGCCAGAGGCCGATTCTAGTGACATGCTGCTTTACGAGTGGTCGTGAGGATTGACCGAGAGATGACCAGATAAGTGCCAGATCGGAATCGTCCCCGTTAGCACACCTGACAGGGCCGATGAGCCGATCGATTGTAAGATGGGTAATCCACAGAGAAGATAAGGACCCAGAGACAGAGGACGCCTGACCGTGAGTAAGGGACAATTAGATATCTTGCGCTGCTAGCATTGGATGCACTGGCACCTTCTCGACTTTGAAGGAGGGACTACCGACGACGGTATTGACGATTGGTGATTTTGTGATTCGATTATCACGTATCCAACAACTTGGATTTTGACTGAATGTTTTGTAGTTGGGGGTTTAAATTTAAATTCGGGGACCGAATTTATTTAAGGGGGGTAGATTGTAACATTTCGAAATAATAAAAATATTATTTTTGGGAAATTAATAATTTAATATTATTTTATTGAATATTTTAATAATTCGGTATAATTAAATACAAATAAATAGGGGAAAATTATGGAAAATTCTAAAAATAGGGTAAATTAGAGAATTATGCCATTTCTAAGTTTAATTGATTAGTTATATGCTAAATTAGTGCTAATCGCGATTAATAATCGCTAATCAGTTTTTTAGCAATTTGTGCAAAGCATGCACATATCATTCTTTTTCACACTTGTGCATTTTCTTGCCATGGTTCACTTTGGGTTTACTATTCTTGGGAGAAGGATTTTGAGAGAACAAGAAAAAGAAAAGGAAAAGAAAAAGGGGTTTAAATAAAGAATTTAGTAGTAGGTGAGAGAGAGAGAGAGGTATGGTCTCCTTTGACCCAAGGACTTAGCCATCTCCTTCATTCCCTTCACTCATTTCTCTCCATCTCCTTCAAGTTGCTGCTGCTGCTCCTGCTCCTGCTCCTTACCCCACCACCCCTCTTCAAGCCTCAAATCATCTCAAAAACAATCCCAAAACCCAATCTCCATTTCATTAAAAGTGTACACAAGCTCAAGATCTACACATTGGACTAAAGAAGCAAGGATTTTGGCCACTAGGGACAACTCAAGAAAATTCTTGAGTTGCCAAATGAGGTATTTTCTGGATCATTAACTTAGTTTTAGCATTTCCTTTACCCCCATGTTTAGATTGAACCGATATTGTGTGATATTGTGGACTTAGAGAAAACCTAGTTAGGGTTTGAGGAAATTATGAATTGTAATGTGAAATTGAGTTCAGTAGAGGCTACACCAACACCATAGTACAAGAATTGAGACCCTAACCAGAGAGTTGAAACCCGAAATACGGATTTAGAAACCGATATCGGAAAATTTGTGGAATCTGTGAAGGGCATTTTGAATCTGCTATAACCCGAGACATCCTAAATTAAAGTTGATTGGACAATGACATGTGCAGGCACCCAGGAAGCTACCACCAGAACCCTAGCCCCTAGCTCCTATACCCAGCCGCAGATTTATCCATTCTGGCCGCAATTTTCGGCCAGACCATGGTGGATTTTCCTCGTTTTGGTTTTGGTGTTCCCTTATCTGTAGATTAGGCCCCTGGTATGTGTAGATTTGTCTAGTTTGACCTAGGGTGAAATCTGGAGCCTATTTCCTTAGTTGCTGTTTTGGATTCGTGTTTCCATATTCCGTATTTATAGTTCTGAAATTGTGTATTGTGTTTTACCTCGACTATTTGGCGTTTATACGACGAAATCGAGGATTTGTTGATGGTTTTGAAGGCGTGCCCATAGGTTCTAACCTATAGGCCCCTTATCGTATCGTTTTAGGTTTGGTGTGCCGTTTCAGCTTTGATTTGGTTTTAATACGCATTACGATACGTTGACGTGTAGGTACCTATGAAGACTTCGGGATGAAAAGCGAGCGCATGGCGACGTCGACAAATTAAGACGCACGGTGAGTAGATTATATCTACTGGGGGAAGTTGGGTGGATGGCATATAGCATCCCCGCAGTCCGTAGTTGGTATACTATATATTCTGCTTGATAGTTTTAGTGTGTCGTGGATATGGTGTTAGGTGTATTATGGATAGCATAGAGTTAGAAGTAAACTAGTATAGTTCATAGTCGCGAACCCTTGAATAGGTGTACACCACACGCGCACCCTTGCAAATTCACTATTTTTTACACAGTGTTGATGAAGATATTGGATGACATTGGAGATGAGTCGATGATTTTGGGCATTGTGCCGTGAGATCGGTGATATGATATGATTCCTACTTGCAATACGACATGTGATCTTAGCGGGCCGTTGGGCATGTGTTTTACCCCCGCTTTCATACTTATATAGATGGTATTGATTTGTACTAGACTTAGATCTGTACCCCAGATTATGTGATATGATGATAATGATACCTGATATTTGATGAGAGCAATATGATACTGACCCGTACCCAGCTATTGGGATGCCGTACGACGATTTACCGTACGAGCTTTCTATTGATGTTAGATCCGCTCTCATGGCTCGAGGATGTTAAATGATATACCGTATCGTACGTGATACTATTGAGGCGAGATCACCGACTATTGTATATATATATATATATATTTGTATATCGACTCAGATTTAGGTGGTTTCCATACCCCTCCCGATTGACTTGATACTTAGATCTGTAGTTTGCATAGTAGATGTTAAACTAGACCCGAGTCATTCTTATTTCAAATGGCATAACTGCATGAAATATACATATGGGTGTAGATTCTTTACTGTTACGTTGATTATTCAATTTCCGCATATTCCTGCTATTGACATTGCTTTGCATATGTTTACTGCTATATTACTATCATGTTGATAGGACACTAGCACCATTATCGATGATGCGTATGTTCCACGTACACTTGCTTGCCGGCTCACACACTTCTTCATCGATAATTGCCATGTCACTACACAGTAGCATTGTTGCATCAGGATATGGCCTTGTATGTGCATACTATTAATTCCATGTTGCATGATATACTGTTATACTTGCATTTCATTTATATGTCACATACCCACACTTGTACACATATAGTGATATCTTTATACCTGCGCACATGCACACTGTATATTCATACCTGTGCACACATACATTAATATCTTCATACTTGCTTAGATTACGCATTGAGATATGTTGTTTCCATATTAATTATGGATTTGGGGAACCGTGGACATTTCAAAAGAGAATAGTTAATTATTTAAAAACCCGGTTTCCCTTGATATGATATTTCGGTGCGTCCACCATGTGTTTCCTCGGTGCTAGAGTGATATATGTGAACCCGAATCGAGGAGTTGGATGAGGCCGATTACGGGTACATGGTGGACCCGGTATGGTACCCCGGGGCGAGAACGGTTTCGCTGTGTAGTAGACGGTGATCCTGGCGGAGGGACTACTACCTACCGGTGATTGGTTGGACCTGGCGGTTATCCAGAGGATACTGACCAGAGTCGATAGATGGATATGGGCGTACTGCCGGAGCCGAGGGCCGATTCCGCAGACATAGCCCGTGGGCTGATCCGGACTGACGGAGCCCGATAAATGAGGATTTACGTGTCGATGCTAGGCACGGGTTTCATGATGTTTTCCATGATTTGATTATATCCTCACATTTACATGCATGATGCTTATTGTCATTGGGTGACGGGTTGACGGGTTCCACGTTTATAGAGACATTGATTACATACAGACCTTGACTACATTGATCATACTTCATTTGTATATATATAACAGGGTACGAGGGCGCTGTTATATATATCCTGACACCAATATTAGTGGAATGGGACGCTAATATATGTGTATTGATATCCATTTGATACTTCATCATGTTTACTTCATGCAGACATACCTTACATTATGACACGTTATTATCTGAGGCACTGGCACGCGTACTTGGCACTACCTACATGATTAGATGTTATACTGCCTCATTTTCATGCTTCAGACTTACTCTTGAGGGTTATATTATATACTGATTGTTTTGACTTAGGATTATGTCTTGCATTCGATTTCTGCTTGTAGATATTTTCTATTCACGAGTTGGCAACTCACCCCCGTTGTGCCACAGTACTTGCAGGGCTTGCCGTACGGGTTCCATAGCGGCACTTCTGGCACACTGCTTTCCTTTGCGGGTGATTTGCTTGGTAGGTGGGTTCTTTGTATCAGAACCGCCGTTGTACTTGTATTATTCATTGTATCTAGAAATTCCATCAACCAAAAACTTGTATATTGTTTCAGACTCAGACCCTAGTGATGTATTATTTCGACCTTAGAGTCGCGCTTAGTAGTGTAGCAGTTTCATGCTTATCTGGGTTTCTTTTGAACTTTGATCCTCGCCATTCGGCGTTGTATAGAATATTGCTTGTTTGTTTATTTATCCTTAAAATGGTTTTAGATTTCTGGGCTTTTGGCTTACTTGGATCAGATGGAGTCCTTTAGACTTCATATGGTTCAAGGGCCAGTCACGTGCTCTTTCGGGTCGTGACATCAGTATATCATGCAACATGGAATAGTAATATGCACATATTTAACGAACACCGCTTCTTTAAAATGAATCAGTTTTAAAAAAAATCTTGCGGTTCCCAAATCTCCAAGTCAAGCCAGAATCATTTATGTATGTGCAAATATGTATGTTTACAATTATGAGTGTACAACAGGTAGGTGCACGAGTATGAGTGTACAATAAGTATGTACACGAGTATGAATGTACAATAGGTATGTGTACAAGTATAACTGTACAATATGTAAGTACATGAGTTTGAATATACAATAGGTATGTGCACAAGTATGAGTGTACAATAAGTATGTACACGAGTATGAATGTACAATAGGTATGTGCACAAGTATGAGTGTACAATATGTAAGTACACGAATATGCCATGCAAGGGTCATATCCTGAATGCAACAGTACTACAGTGTAGTGACATGGCAATTATCGATGATGAAGTGTGTGAACCGGCAAGCAGGTGTACGTGGAACATATGCATCATCGATAATGGTGCTGGTGTCCTAACAGCATGGATTTGATATAACAATAAACATATTTAACATGCAATGCGATGCAAACAGAAAGAATCTATGGCAAATGAATAATAAACACAACAGTGCAGAATCTACATCAATATATCTATGTCATACTATTTTGCCATTTGAAAGAAGACGAATCGGGGTTTTTAGGAAAATAAGGGCTACGTTGTTTTTACGAAAAGATGCATCTTTTGAAATATCCGTAGAATCCCTTTACCTGTCTTTAAAATATTCCCGATTCGTTAGTTTTTGAAATAGGTATGACATCGGCCTAGCCTAACATATACTAGCAAAACTACAGTTCTAACTAACAAGTCAATCAGGAGGGGTAATGGAAACCACCTAAATCTGAGTCGATATATATATATATGTGTGTGTGTGTGTGTGTGTGTGTGTGTGTGTATAATAGTCGGTGATCCCACCTCAGAGGTACCGCGTACGATACAATATCATATGACATTCTCGAGTCATGAGTGCAGATTTATCATCAAATATTGCTCGTACGGTAAATCATCGTACGGCATCCCCAATAGCTGGGTGCGGGTCAATATCACATTCATCTCATCAATTATCAGGTATCATTATCATCATATCACATGATCTCAGGTACTGATCTAAGTCTAGTACAAATCGATACCATCTATATAAATATAAATGCGTGTGTGAAACACACGCCCAAAGGCCCGCTATAATCTCATGTCGTATCCGAAATACGAATCACAATATATCACCGATCTCGTGGCACCATGCCCAATATCATCGACTCATCTCCAAATATCATCCATTATCCCCATCATCCAGGTATAAGTATAACAGATTAGCAGGTGTGTGTGTGTGTGGGTGTAAACCTATTCTAGGGTTCGCAACTAGGAACTATACAAGTTTACCTCTACGCCCTAATCCAACCATAGTACACCTAATCTCATCTCAAATATCCACGACACACAATAAGCTATCATATATAGTATATACATGCTATACTAAACATCGAACAGCGGGGGTGCTATACGCCATCCACCCGACTTCCCCCATAGATATAATCTACTAACCTTGAATCCTGCGTGTCGGTGTCGATGTCGCCTTCATCTTCTTCATCGTCTCGAATCATCGTGGGGGTACCTACAAAGATAACATAATCGGAGTGCGTATTAAAATCACACCGGGAATACCAAAACGACACACTAAGGCCTATAGGTTAGAACCTATAGAATACGCATTCAAACCATCAAACAACCCTCGATATCGTCGTACAAACGTCAAGTGGTTGAGGTAAAACACAGATACGCAAATCTAGAATTCAAAATACGAGAAACGAAAACTTGAATCAAAACAGAAACTCAGGAAAAGGCTCCAGATTCTATCCTAGGTCAAATCAGACAATTTTGTATATGCCAGGGGTCTATTTTACTGACTAGGGGACCACAGAACCAACACGAGGCCAAATGGCCTAGGTCAGGCCGCAAATTGGGGCCAGGCAGAATAAATCTGCGGCCAAGGAATGGAACCAGGGGCTAGGGTTTTGGTGGTAGCTTCCTAGGTGCCTGCATGTATCACTGTCCATGCAAAATAATTTTCAGAGTCTCGGGGTGATAGCAGATTTAATTTAATCCTCGCAGAATCCACAAATTTACGATATCGTCTTTTCTAAATCCGTATTCCGGGGTTCTAGTCTCTGGTTTAGGTCTGCATTCTAGCACTAGGGGGTTTGTGTGGCCTCTACTGAGTTTAATTTACCCCTCACCACTCTCACTTCCCATTAACCCTAACTAGAGTTTTCCTAAGTCCTCAAAACTACTCGATATCGACATGAAACAAGTATGGATGCATAAGGAATTAAAACACTATACTAATGGTGCAGAAATTACCTCCTTTGGCAACTCAAGAAAATTCTTTAGTTGCTCAAAGTCCTCAAAATCTTCTCTTTCATGGTCCATGGGGTAGCAAGTGAGTTTGTGCATCCTTTTTATGAAATGGGGTTTGGGTTTTTGAGATGTTTATTGAGGTGATTTGAGGAGCTAGAGAGGGGGGAGAATGAGGAAGCAGCAGCAGCAGCAAGGAAAGAGAAGAGAGGGGAGAGAAATGAGTGAGAAAAATGATTGGGGATGGCTCAAGACAAAGGGTTGACCCTCACCCACTCTTTCTCTCTCTCTCACCCATAACTCTATTATTCAAATCTTATCCTTTTCTTTTCTTTTCTTTTCCTCTCCTAAAAAATCAACAACCATGCTATAAAACATGGAGGAAAGCCATGCAAAAAGATAACAAGTGTAGAAATGATATGATGCGTGTTTTGCACAAAATATGCTAAAAATCCGATTAGCGATTTTTAATCGCGATTAGCACTAAATTAGCATATAATTAATCATAAAAACTTAAAAATGGCATAATTCACATAAAACACCCTCTTTTAATAAGTTTCCATAATTTTCCAAAAATTTTCCCAATTTATCGGTATTTAATTATACCGCCTTATTAAAATATTCAATATTTTATTATTAAATTATAAAAATTCCCTAAAATAATATTTTATTTTTGTTTGAAATGTTACAATCTTCCCCCGTTATAGAAATTCGGTCCCCGAATTTAAATTTATAAACCCCAAAATTCTAAAACATTTCAATAAAAAGTCCAAGTCGTCGGGGCTCCAAAATCATCGATACATAAAACGCATCATAGCGCAATGCATACGCAAAAACAATGAGCAGATAACTCAAAATCAAAACTCCGTCATGCATCCCAAAATCATCAGAGTTATGGTAAAGACACAAAGGTCAAATCCAAAACAAAATCGATATGATATACATCATAATTATACATGTAGATATCAAATCAATACATGTAAATATCTAAAAGAAATGCATGCCAAACCTTTCATGTTGTTGTGCGATGCACATAACACTGCACAGTGGCAGACGTCTATTATAAGAAAATAACCGTATATGTATATGTCTTTCATTTAATATGTACGTTCTGCCGTTTTGAAAACAATTTAGAAGGGTCCCCTTATTTTAAACGCGTCGTGTCATATCAGACATGTAGGTAAATACTGAGACTATAGCTCGCTTTTTGGAAATCTCTTCGATAACTATTAATGCATGCAAAATATATCCAGGTACCATCCTCTGACTAGTCCTGCTCAGTACGAAAACATATAGCAAATATCATAAAAATGTACTTCTCCATAAGGAATCAATCCCAAAATGTATATAAGAATACCTTGTGCGTCTGGTGCGCACGGAAATCAAAATCCATATATGTGCCATACATGGGCACAGAAATAACATCTAGGTGCAACGGGTATGCACGAAACATCTGTCATAGGCAATGTGTGTGCCTGACAGCAAATCAGGTGCATCTGTCATGCACGAAGAATCCCGATTTAGTGTATCTGGTGTGCACCAAAATCGCATCTCAAAACATGCGCTCAACATGCGTAAAAATCTAAATCAAATGCACGGAGTGCAAGAAATCAACATCAATAGTAGAATCAAAATCGACGGTATACAATACGGCTCAATCCAAAACAGGTATACCGCAGTATATAGGCTCACAACCATGTGCATCAACGTGCATAAATCAAATCAAAACACTAAAAGTTCATGTAAACGATGCCGAAGGCATAAGTCAAATCGCATGCATAACCTAGGCATGAAATCAAAATCAACATATCGAATGACATCAAATCGAAGTCAGGTGCAACCGTAGTGCATAAAATATAAGTCCGGTGCAACAAAGGCACGAAGTATAAAACTGGTGCATCCTGTGCACAAAACCCAAACAATAACTCAAATGCGTAAGCAGCAACACCGAGTGTACCCAGGTGTAATGAAAATCGTAAACGTATGCAACTGCGTACACAAAACACATATCAATGCACTACAAGCATATAGAAACTATACCGAGTGCAAAAAATCAAATCGTGTGCATACCATGTGCACCAAAATCAACCCAACGGTAAGAAATCCATGAAGTCATAAGCATGTTCAATCAAGGCACAAAAACGATATCAGGTGCAATAACTGTGCACAAATATAAATATCCAGTAGTTGCAGCCATCGTGCACGAAAACAAATATCATAGAACTCGGTCATCAAGACCAAATCATGCGAATAGATCGCCCAAAATACCGAAATCCAAGGTGACGGATACGTGATAATCGAATCACAAAATCACAAATCATAAATACCGTCGTTAATATATCCTCCTTCAAAGTCGAGAAGGTGTCGGTGCATCCAATGCTATCAGCGCAAGATATCTACTTGCCTCTTGCTCACGGTCTGGCGTCCTCTGTCTCTGGGCCCTTACTTCTCTGTGGATTACCAATCTCGCAGTCCGTCGGCTCATCGGCCCTGTCAGGTGTGCTAACGGAGATAATTCCGTTCTGGCACTTCTCTGGTCAATCCTCATGGCCATTCGTATAGCAGCACGTCACTGGCGCCGACCTCTGGTCCTCTAAATACACATTACACATCTGATCCCGAGTGCAAATCTTATCGCAGCGGTGTCCTGGAAGGAATCCTTCTCAAGGTCTCTTCCGACCTCGCCTATGCCGAACTGTACGGAGGCTGGTACTCTTGCATAATCTCTTCTCGCTCCATGGACATCTGCGTCCTTAGCACAGCATTTCCTCGGAAGCTGGTCGCGTCCCTATGCCTCTATAGACATATCCGACCTTTAATCTTAACGGGGAGTAATAACAGCTCGTCAGCATCTCGCACGAACTTCTTGTGCCACCTGTCTGTATCGTCGTCCGTTTTGATGCCACGTCTTTATTTGTGCACTGCAAATGTTCTCGGCTACGGTCAATCCGAAGTCTCTCACGCGGACTCGAAATCACGAACTCGGTATCTTCATCACTCTGTGGAAGATATCAAGCCTAACACATCCTCAGGAACTCGTCCCAATCTGCGGAGGTATACTCCATACGTGTCCATTCTTGATCAATTCACAACGCATCTGGGTGAGGCCCTCTATCCGAACCTGGTCAACTATCTCGTCAACGATGCCGAACTCTGGCTTGCTGGGTGTGCGCAATATGACCACTCCTGGGTCAAAGTCTTCTCATAGTATTCCAGAAAGGTCCTATAGAAGTCTCTCTCAAATCTCGTTTCTGCCGAATTGCCCGGAATTTATCATCTTTACTATATCTGTTTCCTGTTCCGGAACGGCTGCGTACCCATCGCAACTCCTTCTAGAAGGTATATCCATATACAACGCCTCTGCATGCGTATCGCATCTCTGATGTCAGCGGAGTGGAACGTCATCTCATCAAGATCTCGTACGAATCTCTTACTCCACTTTTCTCTGATGTCGACTGTTTCGGACTCGTCTCATCGTGGCTGCATGGACTGTGCTCCAACGGCTATGCTCGTATCTTGAGTCTCTAAAGCAATGTGTCCCATCACATGATATCCGAAAGATGTCGAACCGTCCGATCGACTCGTCAGAACCTCATAATCCCCCAAGAGATCAACATCTTAAGTACAGTTTAACAGTATTCCAGTACATACCACAGCACCTGTGGACCAACCGTAGAAGGGCAAACCCAAGCCTCACAAATGGCACCGCTAAACTGCCGCAAACCCAAAGGATCGAAGGCGTTCCATGGTCATTACGTCGAGTTAGGGTTTCATTCTTCTAGAGGGTCCATAGCATTACTTGCATTGTCTTTCGAATACTTTAAACTTGGAAATGGGTTCCTGACATTCGATCATCTCTATCGACTCTCAACGAATCTGAGTGAAGTCGTCTCTAGCTGAAATCAATCTATCTGATGACCTCGCATCGGAGTAAGCGAACGAACCACATGTCCTAGTCATTCATCCTCGGGTGACTAGCGACTCGCCATCATATCTCTAAGCATATACTCATGCTGCGGTAGTTCTAACGTCTGGGCGATATCTCATCATTTGCAGCAGCAACTGGCTCATTCGTCTGTACGCCGAACAGCGCCTCCATCATCATGAATAAGCGATACATCAATGGTCATCACATCCTGGCTGGCCTCTAGCAGTGGCCTGATCCTCTGGTGCCGATCAGCACATCCGGGAAATCTCGTAACAGCGATCTGTCAAACACTCATGGCGCGAAAACACAATAAAACGACGCCTCTATATGCAATCGTACGTCTCTGGAATCACGCCCTGGTCAGTCCTCGTCCGTGACGAGCTCATGCTGACGCAATTCTAGCCGTAGCTCTCTCTGCCCGTGTAATCATAGCAGCAAAATCATAACCAATATCGATGAGGATAGATCATAGGAATGAATATAATACTGTGCAAGGAAATATACATCCTAAGGTTTCTTAAGCGGAGTAGTGTATCGTAAGTATGCCGCGGAACATACGTACGGTACGTCATTCTACTCAAGCTACCTACTCCATCAACCAAGGGTCATCCTATACGACGAAAGTTCGGGTATAATACCCCCTTGACTAAGTCTAAGTTCCGTAAGGTCAAGCCAAACTTCTGTATATATATATAAACGCTCTAGGCTCCTCATAGTCAAACTTAGACTCGAACCAAGGTTAACCTAGCGCTCTGATACCAACTTTGTCACGACCTAAAATAGCACTTGACTGGCATTTGAATCATATGAAGTCTATAGGACTCCATTCAATTCAAGTAAGCCAAAAGCCCAGAAATCTAAAACCATTTTTAAGTGATAAATAAAGGAAAACTAGTTTTAAGAAGTGAAGAAAACATGTTTTAAAAACAAGGTTTTTAATTAAGTAAGCAGAATAGGCAATTTAAATGTCTCAATGTCTCTTCTAAAAATTTCGGCAGAGTTTCCTTTGTAAATACTGGCCCCGAACAGGGTACAACATGAATAATATATATATGCACAATAAAAAGGCATCCCTAAGCGGTAGCTAGCTCTTCGTCAATCGACGGTCACAACCACGCAAGCAATATAATATACAACGCCAAGGGCGAGGATCAAAACCCAAAGGAAAACTCAAATCAGCTTAAAAACCATAATACTACAACGCGTGACTCTAAGGTCGAATTAATACACAACTAGTTTTCTAAGTCTAAAACAATATACAAGTTTGGTTGATGGAAATTCTAGATACAACTGAATAATACATGTACAATGGTGGTTCTGATGCAAAAGAACTCACCTACCAAAGCAAATCACCCGTAAGGAAAGCAGTGTGCCAGAAAAGCCGCAATGAAACCTGTACGGCAAAACCTGCAAGAAACTGTGGCACAACGGGGGTGAGTTGCCAACTCGTGAATAGAAAACATCACAGAGCAGAAATCGTATGTATGGCACAATAATAGGTCAATACGATCAGATATATATATAAACCTCAAATGAATAAGTCTGAAGCATGATAAGGTGGCAATGTAACATCTAAACATGAGTGTAGTGCCAAGTGCTCGTGTCAGTGCCTCAGGTAATAACATATCATAATATGAGGTAAAATCAATGTCGACTATATCATGAAGTCTATAAGTATGTTGATATCATCCAACTATGTAATCAATGTCATCATGTATGTGGATCTCGTCCAACTATATGATCAAAATCATCAATGCCAACTATATGTATGTGGATATCATCCACGTGTCACCCAATGACAAAAAAAATCATGCATGTAAATATCATAAAGCATATGCATGGAAATTTGAGGATGTAAATCAACATGTATCGCTCGCGACATATCAAAATCATGGAACCTGAGTGTCAAGCATCGATACTCGAAAACATCATGAAACCTGTGCCTAGCATCGGCACGTAAATCCTCATATACATAGGGCTCCGTCAGTCCGGATCGACCAGTCTCATCTCTCAACTCCGGTCGGTATCCCCCAGATATCTGCCGAGCTCAAAACAATCACCGGTAGGTAGTACTCCCCTTCCAGGCTCTCAGTCCAACATATACGAGTCTTCTTGCCCCGGGGTACCTCACCGGATCCACCATGTACCCACAGACGATGCCTACCACTCCTCGAATCGGGTTTCACATGCCATTCTCAAAACCGAGAAAACACATGGTGGATGCCGTGAAATATCATATCAAGGGTAACCGGGTTTTTCAAACAATACATACCTTCTTTTAAAACACCCACGGTTCCCAAATCCAGAAATATCATGGAAACAACATATCTTAATGCGTATAATCAGAAAGCATGATGTATGCGACATATAAAAGAAATGTAAGCATATCAGTATATCATGCAACATGGAATAGTAATATGCACATATTTAGGGAACACCGCTTCTTTAAAATGAATCAGTTTTCAAAAGTATATTGCGGTTCCCAAATCTCCAAGTCAAGCCAGAATCATCTATGTATGTGCAAATATATGTGTGTACAAGTATGAGTGTACAACGGGTAGGTGCACGAGTATGAGTGTACAATAGGTATGTGCACGAGTATGAGTGTACAATATGTTAGTACATGAGTATGAATATACAATAGGTATGTGGAAAAGTATGAGTGTACAATAAGTATGTACATGAGTATGAATGTACAATAGGTATGTGCACAAGTATCAGTGTACAATAAGTATGTACATAAGTATGAATGTACAATAGGTATGTGCACAAGTATGAGTGTACAATATGTAAGTACACGAATATGCCATGCAAGGGTCATATCCTGAATGCAACAGTACTACAGTGTAGTGACATGGCAATTATCGATGATGAAGTGTGTGAACCGGCAAGCAGGTGTACGTGGAAAATATGCATCATCGATAATGGTGTTGGTGTCCTAACAGCATGGATTTGATATAACAATAAACATATTTAACATGCAATGCGATGCAAACAGTAAGATCTACGGCAAATGAGTAATAAACACAACAGTGCAGAATCTACATCAATATATCTATGTCATACAGTTTTTCCATTTGAAAGAAGACGAATCGGGGTTTTTAGGAAAATAAGGGCTATGGTGTTTTTAAGAAAAGATGCGTCTTTTGAAATATCCGTAGAATCCCTTTACCTGTCTTTAAAATATTCCCGATTCGTTAGTTTTTGAAATAGGTATGACATCGGCCTAGCCTAATATATACTAGCAAAACTACAGCTCTAACTAACAAGTCAATCAGTAGGGGTAATGGAAACCACCTAAATCTGAATTGATATATATATATATATATATAATAGTCGGTGATCCCGCCTCAGAGGTACCACGTATGATACAATATCATATGACATTCTCGCATCATGAGTGTGGATCTATCATCAAATAAAGCTCGTACGGTAAATCATCGTACGACATCCCCAATAGCTGGGTGCGGGTCAATATCACATTCATCTCATCAATTATCATGTATCATTATCATCATATCACATGATCTGGGGTACTGATCTAAGTCATGTATAAATTGATACCATCTATATAAATATAAATGCGTGTGTGAAACACACGCCCAAAGGCCCGCTACAATCTCATGTCGTATCCCAAATACGAATCACAATATATCACCGATCTCGTGGCACCATGCCCAATATCATCGACTCATCTCCAAATATCATCCATTATCCCCATCATCCAGGTATAAGTATAACAGATAAGCAGGTGTGTGCGTGTAGGTGTAAACCTATTCTAGGGTTCGCAACTAGGAACTATACTAGTTTACCTCTATGCCCTAATCCAACCATAATACACATAATCTCATCTCAAATATTCACGACACACAATAAGCTATCATATATAGTATATATATGCTATACTAAATATCGAACTGCAGGGGGTGCTATACGCCATCCACCCGACTTCCCCCGTAGATATAATCTACTCACTTTGAATCCTGCGTGCCGGTGTCGATATCGCCTTCATCTTCTTCATCGTCTCGAATCATCGTGGGGGTACCTACAAAGATAACATAATCGGAGTGCGTATTAAAATCACATCGGGAATACCAAAACGACACGCTAAGGCCTATAGGTTAGAACCTATAGACTACGCTTTCAAACCATCAAACAACCCTCGATATCGTCGTACAAACGTCAAGTGATCGAGGTAAAACACAGATACGCAAATCCAGAATTCAAAATACGAGAAACGAAAAAATGAATCAAAACAGCAACTCAGGAAAAAGGTTTCAGATACTACCCTAGGTCAAATCAGACAATTTTGTATATGCCAGCGGTCTATTTTACTGACTAGGGGACCACAGAACCAACACGAGGCCAAATGGCCTAGGTCTGACCGCAAATTGCGGCCAGGCAGAATAAATCTACAGCCAAGGAATGGAACCAGGGGCTAAGGTTTTGGTGGTAGCTTCCTAGGTGCCTGCATGTATCACTGTCCATGCAAAATAATTTTCAGAGTCTCGGAGTGATAGCAGATTTCATTTATCCCTCGCAGAATCCACAAATTTCCGATATCGACTTTTCCAAATCCGTATTCCGGGGTTCTAGTCTCTAGTTTAGGTCTGGACTCTAGCACTAGGAGGTTTGTGTGGCCTCTACTGAGCTTAATTTCCTCTCACCACTCTCACTTCCCATTAACCCTAATTAGTGTTTTCCTAAGTCCTCAAAACCACTCGATATCGACATGAAACAAGTATGGATGCATAAGGAATTAAAACACTACACTAGTGGTGCAGAAATTGCCTCCTTTGGCAACTCAAGAAAATTCTTGGGTTGTTCAAAGTCCTCAAAATCTTCTCTTTCTTGGTCTATAGGGTAGCTAGTGAGTTTGTGCATCCTTTTTGTGAAATAGGGTTTGGGTTTTTGAGATGTTTATTAAGGTGATTTGAGGAGGTAGAGAGGGAGGAGAATGAGGCAGCAGCAACAGCAAGGAGAGGGGAGAGAGGGGAGAGAAATGAGTGAGAAAAATGATGGGGGATGGCTCAAGACAAAGGGTTGACCCTCACCCACTCTTTCTCTCTATCACCCATACCTCTGTAATTCAAATCTTATCCTTTTCTTTTCTTTTCTTTTCCTCTCCTAAAAAATCAACAACCATGCTATAAAACATGTAGGAAAGCCATGAAAAAAGATAACAAGTGTAGAAATGATATGGTGCGTGTTTTGCACAAAATATGCTAAAAATCCGAATAGCGATTTTTAATCGCGATTAGCACTAAATTAGCATATAATTAATCATAAAAACTTAAAAATGGCATAATTCACATAAAACACCCTCTTTTAATAATTTTCCATAATTTTCCAAAAATTTTCCCAATTTATCGGTATTTAATTATACCGCCTTATTAAAATATTCAATATTTTATTATTAAATTATAAAAATTCCCAAAAATAATATTTTATTTTTTTTTGAAATGTTACATCTAGATACGGTGCTATAGCAATTACAAAAACGAAATCCACTCCAAAATACGATATTATGAACACCCCATTTTTCTCTCTGGAAATTTTCCAAAAAGTCCTTTAAAATTTTTCCAAATAGGTGCAGAATGATATTTGGGACATTCTAAGAACATGGGAGAAATACGGAGGGAGGGGCTCGGATTTTGGCCGAGCCCCTAGCCTAGAATTCCGGCCTGGCCGACCCCTTCACCTCCTCTGGCCTGCGTATTCCTCCTGTGCTCTGGTGTCTCCATTTTGGTTTTCCTAGTATTGTTTACTTAGCCCAATTTTCATGTGATGATTTGTTTGACCTGGGGCTAATTCGTAGTGCTTTGTAGTCGTATAACTTAACACTGTATTGGTAACCTTGACTATTTTTAGCAGTTCGATCGAACTTCGCACACCACATTTTGTACCCCGCTGAAATTTCCAAGTGTTGTAATTTTCCGAAGTTGATTGTACTCGTAAAATCGTGCAAGTACCCCTATGGACCATCTAGAAGACTATAATAACCTTAACTCGATTCTATACCCACGGAACCGCGTTCGAACCTTCGGATTTTCCGTAGTTCCGTGGTGTCATAGGTGAGGCGTTGGTTAACTCCTTCTATGGCTGGACCATAGACACTGCCGCACGGTTTTTGAGTGTTTTGACTTTGCTCAAGTGTTGAGCTCACGGGGATAATTTGTGAGTGTATGTTGATTCGATCGAAACGTTAAACATCGTCATGATATTCTGTGATTGTGATACAATATGTGGAATTCATATAGTTCGGCATGAAATCGGTAATATGTGATGTTTCGGGTTTACGACGTCTAAGGTGTTTTTGGATTCCAAATATTATAGTTTTTCACTTTCTTTTCTGTGACTGTAAGTGTAGTATGTGGTGTATCACCAGCTTCGTTTCTATACATCAACGACAATCGGGATACGCATACTTACTTATGTTGATGATATGAGATATTATGTGTTACTGTGATATGTTATATTGGATTGTCGTGTTTTGAATAGCCAGGGGTTTTATGTGAGATGAGGGTTTTTATTTTCATTCATGTAAAATTCATTGTATGTAATATTCTTTTATTGGGGCACTTCCGGGTTGAGGATGATGTCACCATTGTATATTATATACTTTTCCGCATTAGGATAGACCCAAGGAGGGGAGCACAAGTAACCGGGTTCTATGGTCCAGTGGGAGGCCATCTCGAGGAGTCGAGATCGGGTATCCTAACCCTAGAATTGGCAGAGTTACTTGCCGCTCTCGTAGAGGTCTAGGGATGTAGGTTTGGCTATTCATCGCGACTGTGGAATCCGTGTTTTATACAGGCTCGAAATAAAACACAGACCTCCTAGTATATCCAATATTTCATATGTTTCTTCTGTTGCTGATATACTATGATGTGATCATATTATATGCGTGAGACGAATGCTTTATTATTGTATATATGATATATAATAAACGTTGCTTTTGTTTTACACCCGCGCTAGTCCCGTCCCGGTATGCCGTTAGTTAAGTAACCTAACGGTGCATAATGGAACATTGTGGCGAATGCGGATGGCATAAGCGTACGTTGTATTTTCGTTTCTTTTGTGATGCTTAGGAAGCATAAATGATGGGATTTATTAATGAAATTAATAAAAGAAAATAAACCTAAAAGATGTTGTAGAATCAAATTTTAAAAAAGGATAGCTACAGTTTTTTGCTTTACATAGTGGTATATGTGATATACCCTGCACCTTATTCGATGAGGAAAGAGCCGAGATCCCTTCACCGGGAGTGACCTCTTTAGCAAAACTGGCAGATACTACAAACTCACGGTTTAGTTTTTGATTGCTTCTATAGCTCTTTCTTTGCACCGCGGTATTTGGGAAATATCCCGCACCTTATTCGATAAGGAAAGAGCCGAGATCCATTCACCGGGAGTGATCTCTTTAGCAAAACTAGAAAAGCATAAAAAACACTCCTTTCTTCAAAATCACTTGTTTCTACAACGATATCAAGTTCATTACGCAATAGATTTTCTGAAAAACCTGCCGTAGCCCTCCGTCATTTCAGATAAATCCTACTTAGTATTCATGCTGCGTTTGTTGACCTTGTCAAGGCGCAGTGTACAGTAGCTAATTAGTGTTTATCTGCTAAAACATGAGATGTGATTGGATTAGGGTATTCGTATGGCCTTGTTAACCTTGTCAAGGGTCATGCGGGTGGGTTTAATTCAATCGGGAAATGACGGGTTGAACTTGACTTGCGATTTATGGTTTGTTGACCTTGTCAAGGTCATAGATCGCTAGGGGCAGAATATTATCAGGAATTTCAAGTGTTGAAATTTTCAATGAGATTGCATACCTCCTATGAGATAGCTGGATCCTGATACCCACTGCTAGTAAGAGTTACTCCTGGGTGAATCTTACGCAGAACAATTAGCCGATCAAGTAGGTGTCTAGAAAGGTGTTAACGGGGTTATGCCTCTGGGAAAACGAGGTTTATTTTAATTAGGTCCATGCGAAAGCACGGGGAACCTCCCTCAAAGTACCAACACTAGCCTAGCCGAAATATTGGCGAACTTGTAAGGTGTAATTAATCCCGGCTAGTCTTACATTTTAGGGTTTTAAGGAAGATTTGATAAAAAGCAGTGGGAGCCATCCTGATTAGATAAGATAATAACCAATCTAATCTTGCAAGAGCATACGCTAAAGTGTTTCCTTCTCTCTCTCTCCAGGTAGCGACCATGTCAGGACTTAATCAATATAATAATATGGATGTACTGACTGAACCCGCTTTTTATACTGAGCAGGGGAACGTTGGTCCCGCTACCACTTATAATTGTTATAAGTCCGAGTAGGGAATAGTAGAATATCTGGATTATCACGCCACCCAAACGAAGAATAAGCATGTTGATGCATCTTCTTCAGGTGTGTTAGTTATCGAGAACTGTTTCTCAGTTCACTCTACGTCCTGGGTATTAGATACCGGATCGGGATCCCTTGTATGTAATATGTTACATGGGCTACGAAAAGGTAGGGAATTGGGAGAGGGTGATCATTCCGTAAGAGTAGGGAATGGTGCAAATGTTGCAGCTAAAGCAGTTGGCGAATATCACCTTGTGTTACCAAATGGTAATACATTGATTCTGAACGAATGCTATTACATTCCGACCCTGATATGCAATCTTATATCAGTTTCTTTATTGAGTAAAGAAGGATATAATTTTGTAGTACAGGATAATGTTATGAGCATCTTCCTGAATCAAAAGTTGATTGGATCAGGCTCGTTAAATAATGGCATATACGTTCTCAATCAAACTACAGTACTTAATATACAAAATACACACAAGAGGAAGAGTTCAGAAATGAACGAATCCTTCTTATGGCATTATAGACTAGGTCATATCAATACGACACGACTAGCTAAGTTGCATAAGGATGGATATTTGAATCCGTTCGAATTTTCATCTTATGACACTTGCCAGTCATGTCTCATAGGCAAGATGACCAAAACTCCGTTTAGTGGACACGGAGAAAGAGTTACAGAACTCTTGGGACTGATACATAGTAATGTATGTGGTCCCATGTCTACACATGCTAGAAACGGTTCCTCATACTTCATTACATTCACTGACGATCTCTAAAGATACGGACATGTGTTCCTGTTGAAACACAAGTCTGAAGCTTTTGAGAAATTCAGAGAATATAAGCACGAAGTAGAGAACCAAACGAGTAAAAATATTAAGATCCTTCGATCTGATCAAGGAGGAGAATACTTGAGCAATGAGTTCTTGGATTATCTAAAAGAGAATGGGATTCTCTCTCAGCTTACTCCTCCTTATACACCACAGCACAATGGTGTATCGGAGCGGAGGAATCGCACCCTATTAGATATGGTGCGCTTTATGATGAGCACTGCTGAGTTGCCTATTTCCTTCTGGGGCTATGCGCTTGAGACAGCAGCATACCTGTTGAATCAAGTTCCATCTAAATCTGTACCTACCACACCATAGGAGATATGGAGTGGGAAGAGACCTTATCTTAAACGAGTTAAGATATGGGGTTGTTCGGCTTATGTCAAAAGGCAAAATCCGGACAAACTCGAGGCACAATCAGTTCTCTGCAAGTTTGTGGGATATCCAAAGAATTCTTATGGATACTTTTTCTACCACAGTGAGGAGCAAAAGGTGTTTGTTGCTCAACATGCCACTTTTTTGGAAAAGTAATTTCTTATAAAACAAATTAGTGGTGAAGCGGTAGAGATGGAAGAAGTTCCAGCACCACAAACTACAACTGAAGATTTAGTGGAACCAGATGATTCAGTAGTTCCCAACAAACCCCAGCCTCTCCGCCGATCTAGTAGGGTTCCCCATCCACCTGAGAGATGCTATGGTTTTCTCATTGACGGTGGAAGCGAGGATTGCATCATGGAAGATGATGACCCGACTAGCTTCGAGCAGGCCATCACGAGTGGGGACTCTGTGAATTGGCTGGATGCAATGCGATCTGAGATGGAATCCATGTACACCAACAAAGTATGGACTTTGGAATGTAGGGTTCCTAGGCACTCTCAAGAGGTCTCACAAGGCATCAACCATTCCAATTTCAAAAATTATGGGTGCCGAGAAACCCTAATACGGATCGTTGACTAGAAATCTAGGCGATAAACGGAACTAGTTAACAAATTAACTAAAGATCAGAAGCTACAACCTTTGTAGATCCGGATATCCACTTACTTAGCTCCACGTAGGCGTCCTCTCGCTGTCCATCTTGAATCCCGAACTCAATCGTCAGCTTCATCGGGAAAATGGGCGGACTAGGTCGTCGGCTTGGTGCCGAAGATGATCTACGTCGAGGCATCGCAAGTTCAAGCTCCGACTTCACAAATTTGTGAAACTTGTGAAGAAAACACCCAAAAAAACTTGGCAAGAGGTAGAGGGTGAAGAAATAGGAGGTGGGTTCACTTTAGAATTGGATTTCTCACTTTGGAACACAAGTTGCCATTGATGGCATCAAGTTTTCTTTCTTGAAGAAAAAGATGAAGAAGAAGAAAGAATATGATAAGTGTTGGAATAAAATGAAAAATAAATCAATACTTATCATAAGCTAACCATAGTTGAGTGTAGAGAATAAACCATGGTAACTAGGATGGGTTAGGGTTAAGCATGAAGACAAGAATGGTTAAGAAGTCAAAGCTTCATGAAGCTTCAATAAGAAACAAAGAAAGCCACCATTCTCATCTTTATCCTTTCCAAATAAATAAATAAACAAATAAATAAATAAATGGATATGCAAAACCCTAATTATCAAATTAATCATGGTTTAATTCTATACACTTAACTAAATGATCAAGTATCATCAAACATGATACAAACATGTGCACAAAAGTATATCACATATACGATTTGCACATCAAGTGAGAATATCCATTTAAAGTGAACCAATACTAGTTAATGCAAAGTAATATATCAAATATATAATTATACATTAAATCATTAAATCAAAACTTAATTTAACGATCCGGTCATATCGCATATGACCGACTAGTATCCAATGTATCGATTTATCGAATCAATGATTCGATAACTAGGTCATATCGAATATAACCAATCGAAACATTTATCGCGAGAATGAAATACGGTATCACATACACGCATTATTCTCGGTCCTGCACATATCTCATATGCGCTCCTATTTCGTTTCGCTTGAGCCAGGAAACCTCTGTGTAGGACTCTAAAGACTCGTCAATACGCCGGTAGCAGATGATGATCATATCAAGCACCCACAAGCCGCAAGCGGTCTGCTAAACGTAATGGCCATCCGGGTATTGATCGATCAGAAGATCGACGAGCTAGCCCGCTCACACTCCTGTGATTCCAACCAGTAACACTTACCGTACAGTCCGGTCTGTTCGTCTAATATGTCGCATATCAAGTCTAGGTATGGTATACGTCAGACCCCAATAACCGATAAGTCGTGCCTATGTGAGGCTCATAACGGGTCGAGAAACTACTGGTAACACTTACCAGCAAATCTCAGATCATCCCTGGCCAGGGACTTCCCTGTTACGGCCAATCGAGCACAGCGCAACATCAACCCCCAATACCGGGAGAGACGAAACCCCTCCTATCGCTCATTGCCTCCATGTGACTCGGGACTGTACCCAAAGACCACCGTTTTGCACGCCCTCATGGACGTGGTAAGGTGGAGATCAAAGCACAGTGGGAATCACACAAGACTCTATGACGATCTCGGGTCTACAGACTAACCTGTACAAGTGTCACCAGAGAACTGCCATCTGACGTGAGGTATAATACCATCTGGGAGTTCTCGGCGAGTCTGTCCAGTGTACCCAGTCTCCACTGAGCACCCGTACACCATCTCTGATGTCAAACACCAATGGATGTGGGATCATCCATCGCCCATCTCATGGGTCGAGAAGCGTATACGCTAGTCTACTCTGGTATATCGATGCCCCGTCTCGATACACCCATGACTAGGGACCTTGAAGGATGTACTTATGGACTACCATGTCCCCACTAGTATGATCTGCATCACAGTCCAGGTAGTCAAGTACATATCCTAAGGGCTTTACCAACATGTAACTATAAGACAGTTTAAAGTGACTAGTGTACATGTTAAGATAAAGAGTAACCAGATAGCATACTATCATATCGAGCAAGAAAGTCATCTCTATATATGTCCAAGCATCCAATATAATATACATCATCTGTACAATACTGGCCTCTAGGGCATACATACAACTAACAATCTCCCACTTGCACTAGGGCCAGCTGCTGTAGTATCGCATACCGAGCATCCCGAAGAGTCTCTCAAACTGTATCTGGGGAATGGCCTTCGTGAGTGGATCCGCCGTGTTGTTCTTCTTGTCAACCCTCCTGACCTCGATCTCCCAGCGATCAACTATCTCCCGGATCAGGTGATACCGCCTCAGAATATGCCTGGATCGCTGATGGGACCTGGGTTTCTTGGCCAAAGCCACCGCTCCATTGTTATCGCAATACAAAGGTATTGGATGCTCAATGGATGGAACCACTCCAAGTTCAGTAATGAACTTCTTGATCCAGACAGCCTCTTTGGCAGCATCGTTGGCAGCGATGTATTCAGCCTCCATCGTCGAGTCTGCCACGGTTTCCTGCTTGGAACTCTTCCAGCTAACCGCCCCTCCGTAAAGGGTAAAGACAAATCCCGACTGCGACTTAGAGTCGTCCTTATCACTCTGGAAGCTCGAATCGGTAAAGGACTCCACTTGGAGTTCTCCGTTACCATACACCAAGAGCATCTCTTTAGTCCTTCGTAAGTACTTGAAAATGCTCTTCACAGCTGTCCAGTGACTCTCTCCAGGATCAGCTTGATACCTGCTCACTACACTTAGTGAGTATGCTACATCGGGTCTGGTACATAGCATCGCATACATGATAGAGCCCACAGCCGAAGCATAGGGTATCCCTTGCATGCGAGCTCTCTCCAAATCAGTCTTGGGAGACATCTCTTTAGAGAGAGTGACTCCAGAGATCGTGGGCAAGTTCCCACGCTTGGATTCTTCCATACTAAACCTCTTTAGTATGGTGTCAATGTACCTGGATTGGGACAATCCCAATATCCGTTTGGATCTATCTCTATAGATCCTAATCCCCAATATGCATGAGGCATCACCAAGATCTTTCATTGAGAATCTTTGTGATAAGAAGAGCTTGACCGATTGCAGCATAGGAATATCATTTCCTATCAAGAGTATGTCATCCACGTACAATACAAGGAATACAACCTTACTCTCTGCCACCTTCTTGTAGATACAAGGTTCATCTGGATTTTTGACGAAATCAAACTCTTTGATAACGACGTCAAAACAGATGTTCCAACTCCGCGATGCTTGCTTTAATCCATAAATGGATTTAAGCAGCTTGCACACCTTCCCGCTGCTCCCACTATCTACGAAGCCCTCTGGCTGAGTCATGTACACGCACTCTTCTAAATCACCATTTAGAAAGGCGGTCTTAACATCCATTTGCCAGATTTCGTAATCATGATATGCAGCGATGGCAAGCATGATCCGGATGGATTTAAGCATAGCCACTGGAGAAAAGGTCTCGTCATAGTCCACACCTGGTCTTTGATGAAAACCTTTTGCTACAAGTCTAGCCTTGAAAGTCTCCACTTTCCCATCTACACCAAGTTTCTTCTTGAAGATCCACTTGCTCCCAATGGGTTTTACCCTTTCAGGAGCAATTTCCAAAGTCCATACTTTGTTGGTGTACATGGATTCCATCTCGGACCGCATAGCATCCAGCCATTTCACTGAGTCCCCACTTGTGATGGCCTGCTCGAAGCTAGTTGGGTCATCATCCTCCATGATGCAATCCTCGCTTCCACCATCAATGAGAAAACCGTAGTATCTCTCAGGTGGACGAGAAACCCTACTAGATCGGCGGAGAGGCTGAGGTTCGTCGGGTACTACTGAATCTTCTGGTTCCACTAAATCTTCAGTTATAGTTTGTATTTCTGGAACTTCTTCCAGTTCTACCTCAGAGCCACTAATCTCTTTTGCAAGAAATTCCTTTTCTAAAAAGGTGGCATGTTGAGCAATAAACACTTTTTGTTGTTCACTGTGGTAGAAGAGATATCCATTTGAATGTTTAGGATATCCCACAAACTTACATAGAACTGACCGTGTCTCGAGTTTGTCTGGATTTTGCCTTTTGACATAGGCCAGACAACCCCATATCTTAACTCGTTTAAGACATGGTCTCTTCCCACTCCATATCTCATATGGTGTGGTAGGTACAGATTTAGTTGGAACTTGATTCAATAGGTATGCCGCTGCCTCAAGCGCATACCCCCAGAAGGAAATAGGTAACTCAGCTGTACTCATCATAGAGCGCACCATATCTAATAGGGTGCGATTCCTCCGCTCCGATACACCGTTGTGCTGTGGTGTATAAGGAGGAGTAAGCTGAGAGAGAATCCCATTCTCTTTTAGGAATTCCAGGAATTCATTGCTCAAGTATTCACCTCCTCGATCAGATCGAAGGATTTTAATACTTTTTCCGGTTTGTTTCTCGACTTCTTGTTTATATTCTCTAAATTTCTCAAAAACTTCAGACTTGTGTCTTATCAAGTACACATGTCCGTATCTTGAGAGATCGTCAGTGAATGTAATGAAGTACGAAGAACCATCCCTGGCATGTGTAGACATGGGACCGCATACATCACTATGTATTAGTCCCAAGAGTTCGGTAACTCTTTCTCCGTGTCCCGTAAACGGAGTTTTGGTCATCTTGCCTTTGAGACATGACTGGCAAGTGTCATAAGATGAAAATTCGAATGGTTTCAAATACCCATCCTTATGCAACTTAGCCAGTCGTGTCGCATTGATGTGACCCAGTCTACAATGCCACAAGAAGGATTCGTTCAGTTCAGAACTCTTCCTCTTGTGTGTGTTTGTTATACTCAGAACTGTTGATTGATTTAGAACATAAATGCCATTGCACAACGTGCCTGATCCAACCAACTTTTGGTTACGGAAAATTTTCATAACATTGTCCTGTAATACAAAATTATATCCCTCTTTACTCAACGAAGAAACCGATATAATGTTGCATATCAGGTTCGGCATGTAATAGCATTCGTTCAGAACCAATGTATTACCAGTTGGTAATGCTAAGTGATATTCCCCGACAGTCTTAGCTGCAACAATTGCACCATTTCCAACTCTAATGTCTTTATCACCTTCTCCAAGTTCTCTACCTTTTCTAAGCCCATGTAACTGATTACATATATGGGATCCCGATCCGGTATCTAATACCCAGGACGTAGAGCAAATGGAGAAACAGTTCTCAGTAACGAACACACCCGAAGAAAATGCATCAACATGTACTTTCTTCAATCGGGTGGCATGGGAATCCTGGTATTCCCCTATATCCTGTTCATTCCTATAACTCTTATAAGAATGAACGGAACCAACGTTCCCCAGCACAGTATAACATGCGGGTTCGGTCAATACATCCATATTATTATCTTTATTAGGGCATGAAATGGTCGCTACCTGGAGAGAGAGAAGAAAACACTTTAGCGTATGCTCGTGCAAGATCAGATTGGTTATTATCTTATCTAATCAGGATGGCTCCCACTGCTTTTTATCAAATCTTCCTTCAAACCCTAAAAGGAAAGACTAGCCGGGATTAATTACACACTACAAGTTCGCCAATCTTTCAGCCAGGCCAGTGTCGGTACTTTGAGGGAGGTCCCCCGTGCTTTCGCACGAACCTAATTAATGTAAACCTCATTTTCCCAGAGGCGTAACCTCGTTAACACCTTTCTAGACACCTACTTGATCGGCTAATTGTAATGTGTAAAACTCTCCCAGGAGTAACTCTTACTCGCAGCGGGTATCGGGATCCAACTATCTCATAGAAGATATGCAATCTCATTGCAAATTTCAACACTTGAAATTCCCGATAATATTTTGCCCCTAGTGTGCCATGACCTTGACAGAGGTCAACAAATCATAGTGCACTAGTCAAGTTCAACCCGTCATTTCTTGATTGAATCAAACCCACTCGCACGACCCTTGACAGAGGTCAACAAGGTCGTACGACTACCCTAATCCAATCGCATCACATGCTTTGCAGATAATTACTAGTTAGCTACCGCACACTACGCTTTGACAGAGGTCAACAAACGCAGCACGAATACTAAATAGTCTTTATCTGAAATGACGGAGGGCTACGTCAGGTTTTTCTGAAAACCTATTGCGTAATGAACTCGATATCGTTGTAGAATCAAATGAAGTTTTGAAATGGAGTGATTTTGAGGCTTTTCCAGTTTTGCTAAAGGGGTCACTCCCGGTGAAGGGATCATCGGCCCTTTCCTCGTCGAATGAGGTGCGGGATATATCATATATATCACTGTGCAAAGCAGAAACTATAAAAGCAATCAAAAACAAACCGAGTGTGTAGCATCTGCCAGTTATTGCTAAAGGAGTCACTCCCGGTGAAGGGATCTCGGTCCTTTCCTCATCGAATAAGGTGCAGGGTATATCATATATACCGCTATGCAAAGCAAGAACTGTAGCTACCTGTTTTATTTAAAATTTGATTCTACAACATCTTAGGTTTCTTTTTTTTCATTAATCACATTAATGAAGTCCCATCATTTAAATACCTAAACATCACAGATAAATACGACGTACACTTATGCCATCCGCATTCGCCTGGATGTCCCCTCGTGCACCGTTAGGTTAGGTAACTAACGACAGAGCAGGACAGGGCTAGTGCGGGTGCAAAACATAAGTAACGTCTATATAATATATCATATATACTATATACTGTATCTATCACAGAACATCACATGATCACATCACAGATAAAGCAGCAGAAGAAACATATGAAATGTTGGATATACTAGGACGTCCGTGTTTTCAATACGAGCCAGTATAAAACACGGATTCCACGGTCGTGATGAATAGCCAATCCCACACCCCTAGACCCCTACGAGAGCGGCAAGCAACCCTGCCAATTCTAGGGTTAGGAGACCCGGACTCGACTCCTCGAGTTGGTCTCCCACTGGACCCCAGAACCCGGTTACTTGTGCTCCCCTCCTTGGGTCTATCCTAATGCGGAAAAGTAAATAATATACAAAAGGTGACGACTTCCGCTACCTGGAAGTGCCCCAAATAAAAGAATATTACATACAAGTTTTTACATGAATGAAAATGAAAAACACTCATCTCACATAAAAAACCCCGGCTATTCAAACACGACGATCCAATATAACATATCCAGCAACACATAACATCACATGTCATCAACGTAAGTAAGTATGCATACCCCAATTGTCGTTGACGTATAGCAACGAAACCGGCGATATGAACATACTACACTTACGGGCATAGAAAAGAAAGTGTAAAACTACAACAGTTGGAATCCGCAACCTCTTTAGACATCACATGCCTAATCAAATGAAGTACTTAGACATCACATGCCTAACAGATATAAATCCCGCATTTTAGTCTCATTATCGAAAACTCTATTCAATATCATGTGGGACTAAACTGCTAGATTTATAACATTCATTCAGTTATCTCATAACTGTTTGTGAATTCCAATTATTGTATCACATTCCAGATAAACAGAAAATGTTAAACTTTCCGATCGAACAGGCGAATACCCAAGTTTTCCCGATACAGCTCAACACATGAAATAAGTCTAACAACATTCAGTTCGTGCCTCAGTACCAACGGTCCAGCCGTAGAAGGGTCAAGCCAACGCCTCACATGTGGCACGCCGTACTGCCCCAAACCCGAAGGTTCAAAGGGCAGTTCAAGACGGTCACATAATCGAGTTAAGGTTTGTTGTCTTCTAGAGGGTCCATCGCGTTACTTGCACTACTTAGAACGTCGTTAAACTACGGAAAAATCCAACACTTGGAAATTTCCCGATAAGGGAAAAATTGGGTATTTATATTCGGTCGAACTTTTTAACATATTCTAAAATTATCCGGAAAGCCACATAGACAAAATCTGATAATCCGATCGAATCTTTGATTCCCAAAACAACCCAGAATATTCAACTCTTGAATAAATATTAAAAATTCCCAGAAAATCCAGCACATACAGAAACTAATTACTGTGCAAACCACGTGCATTGAATCAGTATTATGGCCGCGGAACCGCCGCGTAAGCCAGGGTGGGGCCGCGGTTCCACGGTTCTTCTGTCGAATCAATTGCACGTGCTTCACAGTAATTCATCATATTCCCTGCTGAATTTTTTAGCAATTTTTAATTCACAAAAATCCAAAAATTCAGAAAATTTCCAGAGAGCAATTTTTGGGTTAGGGTTTTCGGTTCGTTCGGATTTCAAACTCCGTCTAGACTTCGCCTAAGGCTCTAGCTAGGCTCTGATACCACTGTAGGGTTCCTAGGCACTCTCAAGAGGTCTCACAAGCATCAACCATGCCAATTTCAAAAATTATGGGTGCCGAGAAACCCTAATACGGATCGTTGACTAGAAATCTAGGCGATAAACGGAACCAGTTAACAAATTAACTAAAGATCAGAAGCTACAACCTTTGTAGATCCGGATATCCACTTCCTTAGCTCCACGTAGGCGTCCTCTCGCTGTCCATCTTGAATCCCGAACTCAATCGTCGGCTTCATCGGGAAAATGGGCGGACTAGGTCGTCGGCTTGGTGCCGAAGATGATCTACGTCGAGGCATCGCAAGTTCAAGCTCCGACTTCACAAATTTGTGAAACTTGTGAAGAAAACACCCAAAACAACTTGGCAAGAGGTAGAGGGTGAAGAAATAGGAGGTGGGTTCACTTTAGAATTGGATTTCTCACTTTGGAACACAAGTTGCCATTGATGGCATCAAGTTTTCTTTCTTGAAGAAAAAGATGAAGAAGAAGAAAGAATATGATAAGTGTTGGAATAAAATGAAAAATAAATCAATACTTATCATAAGCTAACCATAGTTGAGTGTAGAGAATAAACCATGGTAACTAGGATGGGTTAGGGTTAAGCATGAAGACAAGAATGGTTAAGAAGTCAAAGCTTCATGAAGCTTCAATAAGAAACAAAGAAAGCCACCATTCTCATCTTTATCCTTTCCAAATAAATAAATAAACAAATAAATAAATAAATGGATATGCAAAACTCTAATTATCAAATTAATCATGGTTTAATTCTATACACTTAACTAAATGATCAAGTATCATCAAACATGATACAAACATGTGCACAAAAGTATATCACATATACGATTTGCACATCAAGTGAGAATATTCCATTTAAAGTGAACCAATACTAGTTAATGCAAAGTAATATATCAAATATATAATTATACATTAAATCATTAAATCAACACTTGATTTAACGATCCGGTCATATCGCATATGACCGACTAGTATCCAATGTATCGATTTATCGAATCAATGATTCGATAACTAGGTCATATCGAATATAACCAATCGAAACATTTATCGCGAGAATGAAATACGGTATCACATACACGCATTATTCTCGGTCCTGCACATATCTCATATGCGCTCCTATTTCGTTTCGCTTGAGCCAGGAAACCTCTGTGTAGGACTCTAAAGACTCGTCAATACGCCGGTAGCAGATGATGATCATATCAAGCACCCACAAGCCGCAAGCGGTCTGCTAAACGTAACAGCCATCCGGGTATTGAGCGATCAGAAGATCGATGAGCTAGCCCGCTCACACTCCTGTGAATCCAACCAGTAACACTTACCGTACAGTCCGGTCTGTTCGTCTGATATGTCGCATATCAAGTCTAGGGGTGGTAAACGTCAGACCCCAATAACCGATAAGTCGTGCCGATGTGAGGCTCATAACGGGTCGAGAAACTACTGGTAACACTTACCAGCAAATCTCAGATCAGCCCTGGCCAGGGACTTCCCTGTTACGGCCAATCGAGCACAGAGCAACATCAACCCCCAATACCGGGAGAGACGAAACCCCTCCTATCGCTCATTGCCTCCATGTGACTCGGGACTGTACCCAAAGACCACCATTTTGCACGCCCTCATGGACGTGGTAAGGTGGAGATCAAAGCACAGTGGGAATCATACAAGACTCTATGACGATCTCGGGTCTACAGACTAACCTGTACAAGTGTCACCTGAGAACTGCCATCTGACGTGAGGTATAATACCATCTGGGAGTTCTCGGCGAGTCTGTCCAGTGTACCCAGTCTCCACTGAGCACCCGTACACCATCTCTGATGTCAAACACCAATGGATGTGGGATCATCCATCGCCCATCTCATAGGTCGAGAAGCGTATACGCTAGTCTACTCTGGTATATCGATGCCCCGTCTCGATACACCCATGACTAGGGACCTTGAAGGATGTACTTATGGACTACCATGTCCCCACTAGTATGATCTGCATCACAGTCCAGGTAGTCAAGTACATATCCTAAGGGCTTTACCAACATGTAAATATAAGACAGTTTAAAGAGACTAGTGTACATGTTAAGATAAAGAGTAACCAGATAGCATACTATCATATCGAGCAAGAAAGTCATCTCTATATATTTCCAAGCATCCAATATAATATACATCATCTGTACAATACTGGCCTCTAGGGCATACATACAACTAACATGGAAGTTGCTCCAGAAGGGGTAAAACCCATTGGGAGCAAATGGATCTTTTAAAAGAAACTTGGTGTAGTTGGAAAAGTGCAGACTTTCAAAGATAGACTTATTGCAAAGGGTTTTCGTCAACGACCAGGTGTGGATTATGACAAAACCTTTTCTCCAGTGGCTATGCTTAAGTCCATCTGGATCTTACTTGCCATTGCTGCATACCATGACTACGAAATCTGGCAAATGGATGTTAAGACCTCCTTTCTAAATGGTGATTTAGAGGAGTGCGTGTACATGACTCAGCCAGAGGGCTTCATAGATAGTGGGAGCAGCGGAAAGGTGTGCAAGCTGCTTAAATCCATCTACGGGTTAAAGCAGGCATAGCGGAGTTGGAACATCTGTTTTGATGTTGTAGTCAAAGTGACTTCATCAAGAACGTAGATGAACCTTGTATATATAAGAAGGTTGTAGAGAGTAAGGTCGTCATCCTCGTATTGTACGTGGATGACATACTCTTGATAGGAAATGATGTTCCTATGCTGCACTCGGTTAAGCTCTTCTTATCACATCGATTCTCAATGAAAGATCTAGGTGATGCCTTCTGCATTTTGGGAATCAAGATCTATAGAGATAGATTTAAACGGATACTGGGATTGTCCCAATCCAGGTACATTGACACCATACTAAAGAGGTTTAGTATGGAAGAATCCAAGCGTGGGAACCAACCCACAATCTCTGTGTTCGATTGGCTATAACTGGAAGTCCCTGGCCAGGGCAGATATGGAGTGATGCTGGTAAGAGTTATCGGTAGTTTCTCGACCCGTTATGAGCCTCACATCGACACGACTTATTGGTTACTGGGATCTGACGTTTACCATTTCTAGACTTGATATACGACATATGAGACGAAGAGACCGGACTGTACGGTAGTGTTACTGATTGGATTCACATGAGAATGTACAGGCTTGCTTGTTGATCTTCTGATCGCTCAATACATGGGTGGCTGTTACGTTTAGCTGACCGCTTGCAGCTTGTGGGTGTTTGATATGATCATCACCTACTACCGGCGTATTGACGATTCTTTAGAGTCCTACACAGAGGTTTCCTGGCTCAGGAAAAATGGAGTAGGAGCAAATATGTGATATATGCGGGACCGAGAATAATACGATATGAGATACCGTATTCTATTCTCGCGATATGTGATATCGGCCGGGTATATGTGATATAGCTGGGTCATCGGATCAAGTGTTGATTCAATGAAATGGTATTTGTTATATTAGTCGATTATATGTAATATAGCCGGATTATCGGATTAAGTTTTGATTCAATAATTTAATGTACAATTATATATGTGATATATTACATTACGTTAACTAATATAAGCTCGCTTTATTGATTCATTTTCTCACTTGATAATACATTGATGTATATGCGATATATGTTAATTGTATTATTTTCTTTTGTTACAAAATATATTATATATGTGATATATAATATTGTAACATGTTAGGGTTACAAATGCAACATGGTTGTTGAGTTTAAAACAAGTTAGGGTTTAGATTAGGGTTAGCTTTTGGGTTAGCTTTTGGGGAAGCTTTTGGATGAAGCTTTCATGAAGCTTCTTGAAGTTTTGACTTTTGTCATCTAGCTTGATATTTTGTGTAGATATTTGTTAACCCAACCCAAACCCTTAACATATGGTTTATTCTCTACAAAGGTTAAGCCCTTCATTCTTAACCCATGGTTGCAATTGTAACCACAACAAGAATTCATTATTCATCACAAAAGGATTAGCTTCATCTTCTTCTTCTTCTAGCTCTTGAAAAACCTTTACTAGTTTTTGTGTTTGTGATGATAAATGGTGAGAGATTGAAAACAAAAGAGAGAAAAATTCCTACTTCATCATCCTCATCTATTCTAACCACTTAGATTAGGGTGTTCACTTCTCTAATAAGTTCATTAGTGAAGTGTAAGCTTGGGTTTGAGATTCTTCAAGGTAGATCATGAAGACTACAAGCAAGGTGCCTCATTCACCTCATGAAGCCTCTCTAGAGTCAGAGTTCTTGATGATCACAGCGAAGGGACCTCAACACGGAGCTTATGAAGCGAAGGAACGGACTACAAAGGTTGTAATCCCAATCACTTTAGTTCGTTGTATGTGATACAAACTTGTTACCCTTGAAATTTCTAGTAAAGATTCATGTTTGCTTGCTTTGCACCTCTCTAAATTTTAAAGTGGCATGAGTGATGCTACCAAACCCTAGATTAGGTGCAAAGGAAGCCCAACAAGGACTTCCTGTTATAACCAATCGAGTACAGCGCAACATCAACTCCCAATACCGGGAGAGACGAAACCCCTCAGATCGCTCATTGCCTCCATGTGACTCGGGACAGTACCCAAAGACACCGTTTTGCACATTCTCTTGAACGTGGTAAGGTGGAAATCAAAGCACAGTTGGAATAACACAAGACTCTATGACGATCTCGGGTCTACAGGCTAACCTGTATCAGTGTCACCAGAGAACTGCCATCTGACATGAGGTATAATACCATCTGGGAGTTCTCGGCGAGTCTGTCCAGTGTACCCAGTCTCCACCGACCACCCATATACTATCTCTGATGTCAAACACCAATGGATATAGGATCATCCATCGCCCATCTATAAGGGTCGAGAAGCTATGCGCTAGTCTACTCTGGTATATCGATGCCCTGTCTCGATACACCCTCGACTAGGAACATTTGAAGGATGTACTTAATGAATACTCTGTCACCACTAGTATGATCTGCATCATAGTCCTGGTAGTCAAGTACTCATCCTAAGGGCTTTATCAACATGTAACATAGAGACAATCAGAGTACTTATTAAGATAAAGAGCAACCAGATATCATACTATCATGTCGAGCAAGAAAGTCCTCCATATATATGTCCAAGCATCCACTACAATATACATCGTATGTACAGAAATGGCCTCTAGGGCATACAAATAACTAACACCGCGGGTTTGCGAGGAGGCAGAATGGGTAAAAAATGATTTTTTCTAACTAGGTAACATCGACTTGAACTCCAGGATTGTAACACCTTAGGATGTGTTTAGTGACTATTTATATTTAAGTAAAGGGTTTTTAACAAAAAGTTTACCAGATTGTGTTTCAAATATTTTTCCTAATTTAATAAATATTTTTCTAAAATTTTCCTAGGCTTGCATACACATGTGCATGTAAACTAGGGTTTTTTAAAAGAGTTATTACCATGATTAGTGACCATGGTGGGTTAATCATGGGGATTAAAGTCTTTTGGGTTTTAATTGAGTTTAATTAGTTAATTAATAGTTGCTTTAATTCGAAATTTTCTTAGGGTGTTGACTTGGTGAGAGAGAGAGAGAGAGTGCATCATGGCTTAAGCCATGCTTGCAATTAATGAGGAGAGAGAGAGGAGGGGTTGACATTGGGGTGATGATTTCCTCTCATTTGTTTTGTTTTCTTTCTCTCAACCTCACTCTCTCTCTCTCTCACACACACACACACACACTTACCTCTTCAGCACCAGCAGAAGCAAGCAGCTCAGCAGCAACAGCAGCAACAGAGAGCAGCAACAACAGCAACAGAAAGCAGCAGCAGCAGCAGCATCAGTGAGCAGCAACAGCAACACAACATCGACTACAGCCCCTTCCCTTCACTCCTTCTTCCTCCAGCTCCCTAGGGTCGAGTGTGGGGTATATTTCCTAAACTTACTCCCTAGTTTACTTGTTTAGTGTAGTTTTGCTTCGGTTAGTGGGTTTTGGTGCGATTTAGTGCGATATGAGGTGTTTAGTGAGAACCTTGGCCAAGTGATGTGTGATTTGGGTTCAGTAGGTTGTTAGAGTGTTGTTAAGGCCATTTTAACCCAGCTTAAACCCCAATTGCACTAGAATACCACCAGATCCCTATTTGATGCAAATTCGTCGTTTTAAAGCAAAATTTGAGTTTCTGGAAACTGCTATCGACCCGATGAGTTCAGATTAATTTTGAGAAGACTGCAGTGTAGTGGCTAGGTACTGATACCCCAGGTAGAACCCGACCCCCTTTCTTCATGTTGAGGCCGCCGGAATATTCGATCTGGCCGCAATTTGCGGCCAGATGGGTAGGGTTTAGGTTGGGGTTTGGTCCATTGGGTGTCTGCTGCTATGTGGAGTTTTGTGGTATATATATTTTTGTAAGTTAAGTTCTGTATAAAAATCTGGGACTAAATACCTATTTCTCGTATTTTAAACCTTCGTGACACGCGTGATACGTGTGTGAGTTTGGGGTTTCTGCGTATCGCGACGCGTTAGGGTAGTTCTAGGCGCGTGATCACATGTTTTAGCGTATCGCGCACACGCGCGATTGGTTTGCGACACGGGTTTCTAATTGTATCGTAATATCGCGTTTTGTGAAATTGAGCTTATGTGTGATATATGTTATGTGATTCTAGGTTCGCCGGCGAGTGAGACGGACGCAGCGAAGAAGGGCAAGCAAGTCGTCGGCTACACTTAGCGCGAGACTTCGGTGAGTAGATTTCACATCTACGGGGATATCGCCCGCATGGCGTTATGCGTCAGGGCTGATAGGACTTTATTATTATATGTTGCATTTACCTCATGGACTGTCATTGCATATTGCATTCCCTGCTAAATATATGCTTAGAATTGGTAGAACACCGCACTATTACTAACGGTTTATGTTGCACGAGCACTAATCTGCATGCTACACACACACCGTTAGTAATTGCCATGACACACTCACTGTAGAACTGCCATGATTAGATTGCTGTAGTTCATTTCATATATGATTCGATATGACTTTCATGGAAATTGGGAGCCGCATGATATCTTTAAAAACGGAAACTAATTTTAAAGCGGTTTTCCCTTATACCTATATCATGGATTGATGTACATAGCGCATCGCATTGGATTTACTTCTTGGTGTTGGATTTTCATGTGATTTCTGGTTTTGAGGACCGTGGGATTTTTAAGAAAAGGTGCACTATTTGAAAACCCGGTTCCTCATGATATGATATTTTGGTGCGTCCACCACGCGTTTTCTTGGTGCTGAGACGTGTGCTTGAAACCCGATTCGAGGAGATGGATGATCCGTTTGCGGGTTCGTGGTGGACCCGGTATGGTTTCCCGGGGCGAGAAATGTTTTTTCGTGGAGTAGACGATGAGCCTGGCAGGGTGGCGAGTACCTACCGGTGATTGGTTGGGACCTGGCGGTTATCCGGAGGATACCGACCAGAGTCGAGAGATGGATGCGGGATGATCCGTACTGCCGGGGGCCGAGGGCCGATACCGCAGACGGAGCCCATGGGCTGATCCGGACTGACGGAGCCCGATATATGAGGATTTGCGTGTCGATGCTGGACACGAGTATTTTATGATGTTTTGGGTGCCGATGTTGGGCACTCGTGATTCTCAGAGGTTTACAGAATTTAAGGGCCGATGGGTGTGCCGGCGCCTGAGTTATTTGGGATTTGGGTGCAGTTGTGGGCACCGATTGTTTTCCACGTTGATATTCCGTGTGGATGTTGTTTATCCTATACTCAGCATTGATTACCATATATCTCATCCTGTAGTTATTTTACCTGACAGAGCATCTACATGATTATTGCACATACTGCTTATCACGTATTGATATCATCTGCTGGCATTTGTTAGAATAGCGCAGTACGTGCATGCTCGCGATTACCTTTATATGTTATCTCTATTCACGAGTTGGCAACTCACCCCCGTTGTGCCACAGTATTTGCAGGTTGCCCTCAGCATAGTCGCGGCAGGCTGTCTTTTGCATCTTTTGGCTACAGATACCACTGCAGTTGCGGCGAGAACTGTTTTGCATTTAGGTGGGTTGTGGTATCTGATTACTTTTATTGTATCCCTTTTTGTACCTAGTACTCTCCATCTACCATTTATGTACTGGACTTAGATACTGTGTGAGGACGATGATGTATATTTTGTATTCTGGTGTCGAGTTCGTGGGAGCCGACTGTTTTTATATGCAGTTATTTTCTGTGATGTTTACTTATTGCTCATTCTTCGCTACGGCGTCGTATATTACTCTTGTGATGTTGGTTTCCGCCGTTGGGCGTGATTGCTCCCGTTTGGGGATGTTTCATTTCATTATATTTCATTTTTCACTCATATCCTGTTTTGTACCCGGTCTCGGTGCTACTTTTACAAAGGAAATGCTGCCAAAATTATATAAATGATTAAGTAACTTAAAGGAACTTATTGAATTATTTAAGGTTTTCTAAATGCTTTAACTAAATGTTTTTAACCCTCACTATTTTAAATGGTTTTGATTTCTGGATTCGGCTTACTTAGTCGCGTTACGCCTGTAGACGTAGCATGGTTAAGTGCCGGTTACGAGTCGAAATACTCGGGTCGTGATAAAGTTGGTATCAGAGCGTAGGTTTTACCTTCGGAGTGTAGGATGACCCTGGTATGATGGAGTAGGTAGCTGCAGCAGGGTAGCGTAGCGTGTGTATGTTCCGTGGCATACTCACGACACGGTACTCCGCCTAAGCGACCTTAGGACTTATTGGTTTAAATTCCTTCTTGAGTATATATATATTCTTGTGATTCGATTCCTCTATTCTTATCGAATCCTAATTTCCTTTTAGCCATTATGCCGCCAAAGACTACGAGGGCGCAGAGGGCGGCCGCGAGGGCCGAGATTCGAGTTGACTCGTCCGAGATGAGGACTGATCCGGGCAGTACACCGGTTGTGCCCGAGCAGGCTGTTCCTACCGTGACAGATCAGATCGCCACGCTAGGGGCTGGTATGCAGGAGATGCGCCAGACGGTGGGATCCAGCATGCAGGAGATGCGCCAGATGATAGGATCGCTAGTTGAGACGCTTCGAGCACAGCGACCAGAGGTAGCTCCACCCATCCCAGAGACCGCGATGGTACCTACCGCACAGCCAGTTGCCCCTGCAGCCACGGAGGTGATTACAGTATCGCTATCAGAGTTCATGAGGCTGAAGCCTCCGGTCTTCACAGGCACCGATACAGCCGAGGACCCACAGTCTTTCATCGACAGGATAGCCCGGATATGTCGTTCCCTCAGATGCGCAGATGCGAGATGGGTTGAGTTCGCGAGATTTCGCCTGGAAGGTCTTGCGCAGAAGTGGTGTGATTCAGTTGAGAAGGGCAGAGCAGCAGGTCTTCCTCCTATGACCTGGACGGAGTTCGTGACAGTATTTCTTGCATGTTTCCTTCCCCAGAGTGTTAGGGATGCCCGAGCACGCAGATTTGAGTCCTTGCGCTAGACGCCAGGGATGACAGTGGCAGAGTATGACGTGTTGTTTACAGAGCTAGCAGTTTATGCCCCGTATTTAGTGGCTACCGAGGAGTTGCGAGTCAGGAGATTTGTTCGAGGCTTGCTTACACCACTGTTCCTCGCGATCAGCGCGCAGCACTACGAGACCTATGCAGCAGCTGTAGACACAGCCCTAGTAGTCGAGGAGCACCTTGCTGAGACTTCGGTAGTTCCAGAGCCGAAGAGAGTTCGTACCAGTATATCCGCACGGAGGCAGTCATTCAGACGCCGCGACAGGTATCGTTCTGGTACGAGGAGTAGCAGAGATTCGGGACGAGGCCAGATGTTTAGTTCGTATCCCTAGGAGAGTCAGCAGTCGCCGCGGGGTTGCTTTAGGTGCGGCAGTCTACTTCACCTCGTTAGAGATTGTCCTGAGATACACCGGAAGGAGGTGGCAGCACCGCATGTTACCATACCGCCTTCACCACCCTAGAGGGCGTTGCCTGTTGTACCTACCGTTGCTCCGCGCCAGACTCATACACAGAGAGGTCGTGGACGTGGAGGAGTTGCTCAGAGAGGGCGAGATGACCGAGGCAGAGGGCAGTCAGTCGCAGGTGGTGGAGAGGCGCGGGTTTTTGATTTGACGCATCAGGACGCGCAGGCGTCCAATGCGGTGGTTTCAGGTATCCTTCCCGTATGTTCAGTTGATGCACACATTTTGTTCGATCCCGGATCCACGCACTCGTACGTATCCACACACTTTGTGCCGAGTTTGGGTAGAGAGTCCGGTTTGCTTGATCAGCCGCTTGTTGTGACCACTTCTGTGGGAGAGTCATTTGTTGCTAGGCACGTGTTCCAATCCTGTACCGTCTGTATTGGCAAGAGGGAGTTGCCTGTCGACTTGATCCTTTTTGAGATGTTGGATTTCGACGTTCTTTTGGGCATGGATTGGTTAGCCACGTGCTATGCTTCTGTGGACTGCCGTGAGAAGTCGGTTAGATTTTGTTTTCCCGGCTAGTCGGTTTTTGTTGTGTTGGGGGACCGTGGTGCCGCCCCTCACAGTGTGATTTCTTCTTTTCGCGCTGGACAGCTTTTGAGGAAGGGATGTCAGGGATTTCTCGCCTATGTTTGCGATGCTAGTGCTACACAGGTTCCATTGGATCGGGTTCCGGTTGTTAGCGAGTTCCCTGATGTTTTCCCTGACGAGCTTCCTGGGCTACCGCCCGAGCGCGACATTTCTTTCTGTATTGATTTGGTTCCTGGCACGGGGCCTGTTTCCATACCGCCTTATCGGATGGCCCCGGCGGAACTTCGAGAGTTGAAGGGTCAGTTGCAAGATTTGCTGGACAAGGGACTTATTCGACCCAGTGTTTCTCCTTGGGGTGCTCCAGTCCTGTTCGTCAAGAAGAAGGATGGCAGTTTGCGTCTGTGTATCGACTACCGCCAGCTGAACAGGGTGACAGTGCGGAACAGGTATCCTTTGCCGCGCATCGACGATTTGTTCGACCAGCTTCAGGGGGAAGGGTACTTTTCGAGGATCGATTTACGATCGGGCTATCATCAGCTGCGGGTTAGACAGGAGGACATTCCCAGGACAGCTTTCCGTACGCGCTACGACCATAATGAGTTTTTGGTGATGTCGTTCGGACTCACCAATGCGCCAGCAGCATTCATGGACTTGATGAACCGTATTTTCCGGCCATATTTGGATCTTTTCATCATAGTGTTCATTGACGATATCTTGGTGTATTCCCGGAGTAGTGAGGAGCACGAGCAGCACCTGCGGATTACACTGCAGACTTTGAGGGAGCACCAGCTTTATGCGAAATTCTCCAAGTGTGCTTTTTGGCTGAACAGCGTAGACTTCTTGGGGCATGTGATTTCACGAGACGGTATATGTGTAGACCCGAGGAAGGTCGAGGCCGTTCAGCGTTGGCCCAGACCCACATCGGTTACGGAGATTCGCAGCTTTTTGGGGTTGGCCGGTTACTACAGGAGATTTGTGCAGGACTTCTCCAGTATTGCTACACCTTTGACCGGGTTGACCCGGAAGGGAGTCCCTTTCGTTTGGACGGAGGAGTGCGAGCACAGTTTTCAGCAGTTACGGACCCAGCTGACTACGGCACCGGTATTATCTTTACCTTCAGGATCAGGCGGGTTTGTGGTCTATTGTGATGCCTCTCGAGTGGGACTAGGGTGCGTGTTGATGCAGCATGATAGGGTGATCGCTTATGCTTCGCGACAATTGAAGAAACATGAATAGAACTACCCCACTCATGATTTGGAGATGGCTGCAGTGGTCTTTGCACTTAAGATCTGGCGACATTACCTATATGACGAGTCGTGCCAGATATTCACTGATCACAAGAGTTTAAAGTATATATTTTAGCAGCGGGACCTGAACCTTAAACAGCGCCGATGGATGGAGTTAGTGAAAGATTACGACTGCGAGATCCTGTATCACCCGGGCAAGGCAAATGTGGTGGCGGATGCTTTGAGCAGGAGGCCCGGGGGTAGACTATCTTATTTGAGCGCAGTACAGGGGCAGTCGTCGGCAGATTGGCAGATATTATGCGACAGCCGAGTACAGTTCGAGTTCACGCCGATTGGAGGACAGATCGCGCATGTTCGTGCACGCCCACAGTTACTTGACCGCATACATGAGGCACAGTGCAGTGATGACCGATGTTCGGAGATCATGGCACAGATTGGACAGGGCAGATTTTCCGAGTTCGTGATCGATGATCAGGAGGTGCTACGATTTGGAGTTAGACTGTGCGTACCAGATGCTGAGGGACTGCGGCGCGAGATTCTTGAGGAGGCACATCGATCGATGTACAGCGTCCATCCCGGTTCCACCAAGATGTATCATGATATGAGAGATGTTTATTGGTGGGATGGAATGAAGAGGGACATCGCAGATTTTGTGTCGAGATGCCTGACTTGTCAGCAAGTCAAGGCTGAGCACCAGAGGCCCGCGGGAGAGCTACAACCGTTACCCATTCCGGAGTGGAAATGGGAGCAGATTTCGATGGATTTCGTTGTGGGTCTACCCAGGACTAGTCGAGGGTATGACTCCATCTGGCTGATCGTGGATCGTTTGACGAAGGCGGCTCACTTCCTACCAGTGAAGACGACTTTCGGATTTACTCAGTATGCCCAGATCTACATCGACGAGATTGTGCGACTACACGGGGTCCCGACATGTATTGTGTCCGACAGAGGTACCCAGATTACCAGCTGATTATGGCAGAGGCTTCAGGAGGCTTTGGGCACTCGCTTGAGTTTCAGCACAGCATTTCATCCGCAGACCGACGGACAGTCAGAGCGGACTATTCAGACTCTCGAGGACATGCTCAGAGCGTGTGTATTAGATTTCGGAGGTAGCTGGGATCATCACTTACCCTTAGTAGAGTTCTCCTACAATAACAGCTACCAGGAAACCATTCAGATGGCACCGTTTGAGGCTCTCTATGGGAGGAGATGTAGATCGCCCGCCTGTTGGACAGAGCTCAGTGAGGGCAGTATCTTAGGGCCACAGATTGTTGAGGAGACGACCGTGAAGATGCAGTTGATTCGCGATAGGATGAGAGCGGCGCAGAGTAGGCAAAGATTTTATGCGGACCGTCGGCGGCGCAGGCTTGAGTTTTCTGTTGGTGATCATGTTTTCTTGAGGGTCTCCCCTATGAAGGGTGTGATGAGGTTTGGGAAGAAGGGGAAACTCAGTCCCAGATATGTGGGCCCCTTCGAGATCCTCGAGCGTGTTGGTGCAGTATCATACCGATTAGCCCTTCCGCCCAGTTTTCCAGATGTACACCCCGTATTTCACGTATCGATGCTCCGTAGATATCTTCATGATCCCTCGCATGCGATTCAGCATCCGACGATCCAGCTTGAGCGCGACCTTTCCTATGCAGAGCAGCCGGTGATGATCTTGGATCGACAAGTGAAGAAATTGAGATCGAAGGACATCCTATCAGTTAAAGTACTTTGCCATGGTCAGAACCGTGAGGAGGTCACTTGGGAGACCGAAAGAGAGATGATGAAGACGTACCCCTATCTTTTCAAAGGTACGTGTAGTTAGATTTTGAAATTCGGGGACGAATTTCTTTAAGGGGGTGAGATTGTAACACCTTAGGATGTGTTTAGTGACTATTTATATTTAAGTAAAGGGTTTTTAACAAAAAGTTTACCAAATTGTGTTTCAAATATTTTTCCTAATTTAATAAATATTTTTCTAAAATTTTCCTAGGCTTGCACACACATGTGCATGTAAACTAGGGTTTTTAAAAGAGTTATTACCATGATTAGTGACCATGGTGGGTTAATCATGGGGATTAAAGTCTTTTGGGTTTTAATTAAGTTTAATTAGTTATAGTTGCTTTAATTTGAAATTTTCTTAGGGTGTTGACTTGGTGAGAGAGAGAGAGAGTGCATCATGGCTTAAGCCATGCTTGCAATTAATGAGGAGAGAGAGAGGAGGGGTTGACATTGGGGTGATGATTTCCTCTCATTTGTTTTGTTTTCTTTCTCTCAACCTCACTCACACACACACACACACACACACACACACACACACTTACCTCTTCAGCACCAGCAGAAGCAAGCAGCTCAGCAGCAACAGCAGCAACAGAGAGCAGCAACAGAAAGCAGCAGCAGCAGCATCAGTGAGCAGCAACAGCAACACAACTTCGACTACAGCCCCTTCCCTTCACTCCTTCTTCTTCCTCCAGCTCCCTAGGGTCGAGCGTGGGGTATATTTCCTAAACTTACTCCCTAGTTTACTTGTTTAGTGTAGTTTTGCTTCGGTTAGTGGGTTTTGGTGCGGTTTAGTGCGATATGAGGTGTTTAGTGAGAACCTTGGCCAAGTGATGTGTGATTTGGGTTCAGTAGGTTGTTAGAGTGTTGTTAAGGCCATTTTAACCCAGCTTAAACCCCAATTGCACTAGAATACCACCAGATCCCTATTTGATGCAAATTCGTCGTTTTAAAGCAAAATTTGAGTTTCTGGAAACTGCTATCGACCCGATGAGTTCAGATTAATTTTGAGAAGACTGCAGTGTAGTGGCTAGGTACTGATACCCCAGGTAGAACCCGACCCCCTTTCTTCATGTTGAGGCCACCGGAATATTCGATCTGGCCGTAATTTGCGGCCAGATGGGTAGGGTTTGGGTTGGGGTTTGGTCCATTGGGTGTCTGCTGCTATGTGGAGTTTTGTGGTATATATATTTTTGTAAGTTAAGTTCTGTATAAAAATCTGGGACTAAATACCTATTTCTCGTATTTTAAACCTTCGCGACACGCGTGATACGTGTGTGAGTTTGGGGTTTCTGCGTATCGCGACGCGTTAGGGTAGTTCCAGGCGCGTGATCACACGTTTTAGTGTATCGCGCACACGCGCGATTGGTTTGCGACACGGGTTTCTAATTGTATTGTAATATCGCGTTTTGTGAAATTGAGCTTATGTGTGATATATGTTATGTGATTCTAGGTTCGCCGGCGAGTGAGACGGACGCAGCGAAGAAGGGCAAGCAAGTCGTCGGCTACACTTAGCGCGAGACTTCGGTGAGTAGATTTCACATCTACGGGGATATCGCCCACATGGCGTTATGCGTCAGGGCTGATAGGACCTTATTATTATATGTTGCATTTACCTCATGGACTGTCATTGCATATTGCATTCCCTGCTATATATATGCTTAGAATTGGTAGAACACCGCACTATTACTAACGGTTTATGTTGCACGAGCACTAATCTGCATGCTACACACACACCGTTAGTAATTGCCATGACACACTCACTGTAGAACTGCCATAATTATATTGCTGTAGTTCATTTCATATATGATTCGATATGACTTTCATGGAAATTGGGAGCCGCATGATATCTTTAAAAACGAAAACTAATTTTAAAGCGGTTTTCCCTTATACCTATATCATGGATTGATGTACATAGCGCATCGCATTGGATTTACTTCTTGGTGTTGGATTTTCATGTGATTTCTGGTTTTGAGGACCGTGGGATTTTTAAGAAAAGGTGCACTATTTAAAAACCCGGTTCCTCGTGATATGATATTTTGGTGCGTCCACCACGCGTTTTCTCGGTGCTGAGACGTGTGCTTGAAACCCAATTCGAGGAGATGGATGATCCGTTTGCGGGTTCGTGGTGGACCCGGTATGGTTTCCCGGGGCGACAAATGTTTTTCGTGGAGTAGACGATGAGCCTGGCAGGGTGACGAGTACCTACCGGTGATTGGTTGGACCTGGCGGTTATCCGGAGGATACCGACCAGAGTCGAGAGATGGATGCGGGATGATCCGTACTGCCGGGGCCGAGGGCCGATACCGCAGACGGAGCCCGTGGGCTGATCCGGAATGACGGAGCCCGATATATGAGGATTTACGTATCGATGCTGGACACGAGTATTTTATGATGTTTTGGGTGCCGATGTTGGGCACTCGTGATTCTCAGAGGTTTATAGGATTTAAGGGCCGATGGGTGTGCCGACGCCTGAGTTATTTGGGATTTGGGTGCAGTTGTGGGCACCGATTGTTTTCCACGTTGATATTCCGTGTGGATGTTGTTTATCCTATACTCAGCATTGATTACCATATATCTCATCCTGTAGTTATTTTACCTGACAGAGCATCTACATGATTATTGCACATACTGCTTATCACGCATTGATATCATCTGCTGGCATTTGTTAGAATAGCGCAGTACGTGCATGCTCGCGATTACCTTTATACGTTATCTCTATTCACGAGTTTGCAACTCACCCCCGTTGTGCCACAGTATTTGCAGGTTGCCCTCAGCATAGTCGCGGCAGAATGTCTTTTGCATCTTTTGGCTACAGATACCACTGCAGTTGCTGCGAGAACTGTTTTGCATTTAGGTGGGTTGTGGTATCTGATTACTTTTATTGTATCCCTTTTTGTACCTAGTACTCTCCATCTACCATTTATGTACTGGACTTAGATACTGTGTGAGGACGATGATGTATATTTTGTATTCTGGTGTCGAGTTCGTGGGAGCCGACTGTTTTTATATGCAGTTATTTTCTGTGATGTTTACTTATTGCTCATTCTTCGCTACGGCATCGTATATTACTCTTGTGATGTTGGTTTCCGCCGTTGGGCATGATTGCTCCCGTTTGGGGATGTTTCATTTCATTATATTTCATTTTTCACTCATATCCTGTTTTGTACCCGGTCTCGGGGCTACTTTTACAAAGGAAATGCTGCCAAAATTATATAAATGATTAAGTAACTTAAAGGAACTTATTGAATTATTTAAGGTTTTCTAAATGCTTTAACTAAATGTTTTTAACCCTCACTATTTTAAATGGTTTTGATTTCTGGATTCGGCTTACTCAGTCGCGTTACGCCTGTAGACGTAGCGTGGTTAAGTGCCGGTCATGAGTCGAAATACTCGGGTCGTGACAAAGTTGGTATCAGAGCGTAGGTTTTACCTTCGGAGTGTCGGATGACCCTGGTATGATGGAGTAGGCAGCTGCAGCTGGGTAGCGTAGCGTGTGTATGTTCCGCGGCATACTCACGACACGGTACTCCGCCTAAGCGACCTTAGGACTTATTGGTTTAAATTCCTTCTTGAGTATATATATATTCTTGTGATTCGATTCCTGTATTCTTATCGAATCCTAATTTCCTTTCAGCCATTATGCCGCCAAAGACTACGAGGGCGCAGAGAGCGGCCGCGAGGGCCGAGATTCGAGTTGACTCGTCCGAGACAAGGACTGATCCGGGCAGTACACCGGTTGTGCCCGAGCAGGCTGTTCCTGCCGTGACAGATCAGATCGCCACGCTAGGGGCTGGTATGCAGGAGATGCGCCGACGGTGGGATCCAGCATGCAGGAGATGCGCCAGATGATAGGATCGCTAGTTGAGACGCTTCAAGCACAGCGACCAGAGGTAGCTCCACCCGTTCCAGAGACCGCGATGGTACCTACCGCACAGCCAGTTGCCCCTGCAGCCACGAAGGTGATTACAGTATCGCTATCGGAGTTCATGAGGCTGAAGCCTCCGGTCTTCACAGGCACCGATACAGCGGAGGATCCACAGTCTTTCATCGACAGGATGGCCCGGATATGCCGTTCCCTCAGATGCGCAGATGCGAGATGGGTTGAGTTCGCGAGCTTTCGCCTGGAAGGTCTTGCGCAGAAGTGGTGTGATTCAGTTGAGAAGGGCAGAGCAGCAGGTCTTCCTCCTATGACCCGGACGGAGTTCGTGACAGTATTTCTTGCACGTTTCCTTCCCCAGAGTGTTAGGGATTCCCGAGCACGCAGATTTGAGTCCTTGCGCCAGACGCCAGGGTTGACAGTGGCAGAGTATGACGTGCTGTTTACAGAGCTAGCAGTTTATGCCCCGTATTTAGTGGCTACCGAGGAGTTGCGAGTCAGGAGATTTGTTCGAGGCTTGCTTACACCACTGTTCCTCGCGATCAACGCGCAGCACTACGAGACCTATGCAGCAGCTGTAGACGCAACCCTAGTAGTCGAGGAGCACCTTGCTGAGACTTCGGTAGTTCCAGAGTCGAAGAGAGTTTGTACCAGTATATCCGCACGGAGGCAGTCATTCAGACGCCGCGACAGGTATCGTTTTGGTACGAGGAGTAGCAGAGATACGGGACGAGGCCAGATGTTTAGTTCGTATCCCCAGGAGAGTCAGCAGTCGCCGCGAGGTTGCTTTAGGTGCGGCAGTCTACTTCACCTCGTTAGAGATTGTCCTGAGATACACCAGAGGGAGGCGGCAGCACCGCATGTTACCATACCACCTTCAACACCCCAGAGAGCGTTGCCTGTTGTACCTACCGTTGCTCTGCGCCAGACTCATACACAGAGAGGTCGTGGACGTGGAGGAGTTGCTCAGAGAGGGCGAGATGACCGAGGCAGAGGGCAGTCAGTCGCAGGTGGTGGACAGGCGCGGGTTTTTGCTTTGACGTATCAGGACGCGCAGGCGTCCAATGCGGTGGTTTCAGGTATCCTTCCCGTATGTTCAGTTGATGCACACATTTTGTTCGATCCCGGATCCACGCACTCGTACGTATCCACACACTTTGTGCCGAGTTTAGGTAGAGAGTCCGGTTTGCTTGATCAGCCGCTTGTTGTGACCACTCCTGTGGGAGAGTCGTTTGTTGCTATGCACGTGTTCCGATCCTGTACCGTCTGTATTAGCGAGAGGGAGTTGCCTGTCGACTTGATCCTTCTTGAGATGTTGGACTTCGACGTTCTTTTGGGCATGGATTGGTTAGTCACGTGCTATGCTTCTGTGGACTGCCGTGAGAAGACAGTTAGATTTTGTTTGCCTGGCGAGTCGGTTTTTGTTGTGTTGGGGGACCGTGGTGCCGCCCCTCACAGTGTGATTTCTTATTTTCGCGCTGGACATCTTTTGAGGAAGGGATGTCAGGGATTTCTCGCCTATGTTTGCGATGCTAGTGCTACACAGGTTCCATTGGATCGGGTTCCGGTTGTTAGCGAGTTACCTGATGTTTTCCCTGACGAGCTTCCTGGGCTACCGTCCGAGCGTGACATTTCTTTCTGTATTGATTTGGTTCCTGGCACGGGGCCTATTTCCATACCGCCTTATCGGATGGCCCCGGCGGAACTTCGAGAGTTGAAGGGTCAGTTGCAAGATTTGCTGGACAAGGGACTTATTCGACCCAGTGTTTCTCCTTGGGGTGCTCCAGTCCTGTTCGTCAAGAAGAAGGATGGCAGTTTGCGTCTGTGTATCGACTACCGCCAGCTGAACAGGGTGACAGTGCGGAACAGGTATCCTTTGCCGCGCATCGACGATTTGTTCGACCAGCTTCAGGGGGCAGGGTACTTTTCGAGGATCGATTTACGATCGGGCTATCATCAGCTGCGGGTTAGACAGGAGGACATTCCCAGGACATCTTTCCATACGCGCTACGGCCATTATGAGTTTTTGGTGATGTCGTTCGGACTCACCAATGCGCCAGCAGCATTCATGGACTTGATGAACCGTATTTTCCGGCCATATTTGGATCTGTTCATCATAGTGTTCATTGACGATATCTTGGTGTATTCCCGGAGTAGTGAGGAGCACGAGCAGCACCTGCGGATTACACTGCAGACTTTGAGGGAGCACCAGCTTTATGCGAAATTCTCCAAGTGTGCTTTTTGGCTGGACAGCGTAGACTTCTTGGGGCATGTGATTTCACAAGACGGTATATGTGTAGACCCGAGGAAGGTCGAGGCCGTTCAGCGTTGGCCCAGACCCACATCGGTTACGGAGATTCGCAGCTTTTTGGGGTTGGCCGGTTACTACAGGCGATTTGTGCAGGACTTCTCCAGTATTGCTACACCTTTGACCGGGTTGACCCGGAAGGGAGTCCCTTTCGTTTCCCATCCCAGCAGACTAGTGTATACGCTTCTCATCCCAGCAGGGTAGATGGTCTGCCTCATAGCCATCAGTACGTTGTACTGGAGTTAGTATGCTGTTGGGTTACCCAAGACGGCAGCAAGGTTTCGGGAAGGATCGTTTATGCCAAATTAAAATTTTGCCATTTTAGCTGACCCTAACTAGATCGTTTACTAGAAATAATACGGAAAGTAATACGCAAACACTTTGCAATAAGAAGTGAGCAAGGAATACAACCTTTGTAGACCGGTCCTTCACTTCAATAGCTCCGTGTAGAAGTCCCCTTCGCTGCGATCGCAAAATCCGGACTCTAGAGAGGCTCCATGAAGAAACGAAAATGCTTGCTTCGATGACTTCGAGGCCGAAGATGATCTACGTCGAGGAGACACTAACCCAAGCTATTTCTTCACTAGGTCATGAACTTTGTGAAGAGAACACCCTATACTATATGGCAAGTAGTAGAGGATGATAAAGTAGGAAGTGGGCTCACTTTAGAAATGCTTTTCTCACACTTTTTATCATACTTCCATTGGAGCTAGAAAAGCTTGAGAGGAGGAAGAAGAAGTCTTGTGAATAATTCATCCAAAATGAATTATGTAAACATGGGTGAGTTAAAGCTATCATGCTTAACTCATGTAGAGAATAAACCACACACTATGGTTAAGGGTTGGGTTTGATAATATCTTAAGGAATGACAAAAGAGTTGACTTTGTCAAAGTTTCTACAAGCTTCACTTAAGCTTGACAACTTTGACTAAGTCATTCTCTCTTGTTATTCTTTAAGCAAAACCCTAATTTAACCTTTAAATGGTTTAAGTCTCATACACCCATCTTGTTTGTATCATCAAGCATGACACAAACTTGTACACTTGCATATATCACATATACACTTATGCACAAACTAGTGAGAAAAGAAATCTTAAGTGAGCTAATACTAGTTAATGTAATGTAATATATCAATTATATAATTATACATTAAATTATTAAATCAACTCTTGATTTAATAATCCGGCTATAACCGACTAATATCATGTGTAACAACTTATCGAATCAACACTTGATCCGATAACCCGGCTATATCGCATACAACCGATCAATGTCATGAATCACGAGAATAGAATATGGTATCACATATCGTATCAATCTCGGTCCCGTACATATCACATATCTGCTCCAACTCCATTTCGCTTGAGCCACGAAACCCCTACGTAGGACTCTAAAGACTCGTCAATACGCCGGCAGTAGGTGATGATCATATCAAACACCCACAAGCCGCAAGTGGTCTGCTAAACGTAATGGCCACCAGAGTATTGAGCGATCAGAAGATCATCAAGCAAGCCTGCTGACACTCCTGTGAATCCAATCAGTAACACTACCGTACAGTCCGGTCTCTCCGTCTGATATGTCGCATATCTCATCTAATGGTGGTAAACGTTAGACCCCAGTAACTCGATAAGTCGTGTCGATATGAGGCTCATAACGGGTCGAGAAACCACTGATAACACTTACCAGTATATCTCTGAAGCAGCCTTGGCCAAGGACTTCCTGTTATAGCCAATCGAGCACAGCGCAACATCAACTCCCAATACCGGGAGAGACGAAACCCCTCAGATCGCTCATTGCCTCCATGTGACTCCGGACTGTATCCAAAAGCCACCGTTTTGCACGTTTTCTTTAACGTGGTAAGGTGGAAATCAAAGCACAGAGGGAATAACACATGACTCTATGACGATCTCGGGTCTACAGACTAACCTGTACCAGTGTCACCAGAGAACTGCCATCTGACGTGAGGTATAATACCATCTGGGAGTTCTCGGCGAGTCCGTCCAGTGTACCCAGTCTCCACTGAGCACCCATATACTATCTCTGATGTCAAACACTAATGGATATGGGATCATCCATCGCCTATCTAGATGGGTCGAGAAGCTATACGCTAGTTTACTCTGGTATATCGATGCTCTGTCTCGATACACCTACGACTAGGAACATTTGAAGGATGTACTTAGCGACTACTCTGTCCCCACTAATATGATCTACATCATAATCCTGGTAGTCAAGTACTCATCCTAAGGGCTTTATCAACATGTAACATAGAGACAATCAGCGTATATGTTAAGATAAAGAGAAACCAGATAGCATACTATCATGTCGAGCAAGAAAGTCCTCCATATATATGTCCAAGCATCCACTACAATATACATCGTATGTACAGTAATGGCCTCTAGGGCATACATATCACTAACAATATCCCACTTGCACTAGGGCCATCTGTTGTAGTATCTCATACCCAACAATCAGCAGTGGCTGAAGTATCTTATACTCAACCATCCCATAAAAGTCTCTACTGGGAAATAGGCCTTTGTGAGTGGATCCGTGCTGTTGTCCTCTGTGTCTACTCTCCTGACCTCGATCTCCCTGGAGATCAACCATCTCCATGATCAGGTGATACTGCCTAAAAATATGCCTGGATCTCTTATGGGACGGGGGTTCCTAGACCAAAGCCACAACTCCATTGTCACACAATGGTAAGAATGAAGTTCATCTCATGAACTTATATATATCCAGACTGCCTCTTTGGTAGCATCCTTAGTAGCAATGTATCCATCCTTTATCCTCTGGTAGGCCACGGTATCTAGCTTGGAACTCTTCCAATATACTGTCCCTCTACTGAGGGTAAAGACAATGCTTGTGACTGACATTCAGTCGTCCTTACCACCCTGGATCCTATCCAATGATTCTCCCCAGGATCGATTGATACCATCTCACTATTGTTAGTGTTTATGCCCTAGAGGCCATTATAGTATCATACTAGTTTGTATATTACTTAATGGAAGCTTGGGATATTCACAGTTGTATTGACAGTCTTGCTAAAAATGGTAGTATGCTACTTGGTTTGAGTCTACTTTAATATGTGCATATGTTTCTTTTAACGTATTGCTTATACATGTTAGTAGAACCCTTAGGATCTTTGCTTGATTACCAGCGTTATGATGGCAGTCACACTAGTAGGGGCTGGGTAATCTATAAGCAACATCCTATACAGGTCCCTGGTCGTAGAATTATCGAGACAGGGCATCGATACTCCGGAGTAGACTAGTGTATACGCTTCTCATTCCAGTATAGGGAGATGGTCTGTCCCACAGCCATCAGTACATCGTACTGGAGATAGTATGCAGGTGCTCGTTAGGTTATGGGTACACCGGACAGGACTCGCCGGGAACTGCAGGTTGGATTTATACCCATCGTCAGATAGCAGTTCCCAGGTGACATGAGTACAGCTTAGTCCGTTGACTTGATACTGCTACTTCGCCTCGGGTGTATTCTCACTGTACTTAGATTACTACCCTACCACGTCTCAAACGAGTCGTGCAAACAGGTAGTAGTTGGGTGCAGTCCCGAAGCACTTGAAGGCAGTGGCGGTTAGACAGGATTCGTCTCTCCCGGTATTGGGGGTTGATATCGCGCTGTGTATAGAGAGCCATTATGCAAAGTCTCTGGCCAAGGCAAGCGAGATTTACTGGTGGCTTCCAGTAGTTTCTCAAGGTGTAATGGGCTTCACTCCGACACGACTTATACCGCTATTAGGGGTCTGACGTTTACCGCCCCCTAGGCCCGATATGCAATAGTCCTAGATGAACAGACCAGACTGTACGGAGATTGTCACATCAGGATCAGTTGGAGTTCGGATGGGTTTTCTCATCGGCCTTCTTATCGACATCTACCTGGGGACCGTTACGTACAGCTAGTGCCGCTTGCGGTCTGTGGTTAAAACCACTGCCAGCGTAGTAGTCGAGTCTTTAGAGTCCCACACAGAGAGTTTCCCTGCTCCGGGCGAAACGATATAGAGGTCGTATGGTTTTACAACAGGGTTCGGACACGCACGTGCATTTATGTACGTACGATGTTCGGACAATTTTGACTAGCGGGCTTTGGTTTAAGCCAGATTCTAGTATCGGATTATTGGATTTATACAGTCTAAAGTTTTTCTGTGTTTTCATGGATAGGAGAGGCGTTCTCGTAAATTGTCGAGAAGCTTCTAGAAGGATGATGACTTGGAGGCTAAGGTGGCATTTGTATTTATTGGATTAATGAGTCATGGTGTGATTCATCCATGGAGTTAATGATGCATTTATGATTTAAATGACTTATGAGATGAATCACTATGTGAGTTAATGAAGCATGAAGATATTTTTATTTGTTATTCATTTAATAAATATGTTATGCTTCATATATATTCACAATGATTTCATTATTCCAAAACGATTCTCACTCTCACCTTCTCTCTCCTCAAACTCTCTCTCTTCAAACCCTAATTCTAACCTCTCATGTGTTGAGATAAAGGGTTAGCAAGACTTATTAATCCCTAATCCTACTCTATATTCCCTAGGTTGCTTTGATTAGCACTTTGAGTAACCTAGTTACCTCAAGTTAGAGGTCAAGCTTGGAGTAGTAGCTCTCGGGTGGATCGTCTTTGACTCGAGGAGGCCGTTGAGGTGCCGACATTCCATAGAGCCTACGAGGTGTGGAGGACAGCGATGAAGACCCGAAGGACAAGTAACGTGAGGTATAACTTCAAATCCGAGTAGTTAAACCTTTCGTGGTTTGCTAGTAATGGTTTAGACACGATCCGTGTGCTCAAGTCCGTGTTACGAAACTTTGATAATCGTTTTTCATATATTCCGCCTCCCCGCAAGCTCGTGGGCTGCGTGACATGGACTTACAGTGGTATCAAAGCCTACTAAACCTTTACTAGCTTGTTAGCAACTAATTAGAACTTCGATCGTCGGAAAAATGCGAAAACATAACCCCGAACCCCTCAAGTTTCTGTCAATTTTAAACGTGTCGAAAAAATTATTTGATAGGTATGAAAATTCACAACAGGGAATTCTAAGAAATCTGGGAAAATACGAGTTTCTAACTCGGTGATAAGGCCGCGGATCCGCTGCAGATTAGTGCTATCGGCCGCGGATCCGCCGCCGAGTCAACTCCGAGTTGACTCGGATTTGCGCAGTAACTCTTGAATTTGGGTGTTTTGTTTTCCAGTATATTTTGTTTCTGCCCAGGTTACTTCAGTGCTGGCTTGCATTTGGGGTAGACACGGAAAAAGGTTGTCGATCAATATTCTAAGTTATTTGCTAATCGGGTTTTATCTGTAATGTTTAATGTGTTCGTAAACATCCCCTAATTGCTAGTATGTCGGTTAGCAGGGGGTTGCACATTTCTGTAATGGTTTTTACTGGCTTGTGTATATGAACTTGATTGGATCGTTGTGATGATTAGCCGGGGTTTAAGATGAGATTTTATATTCATTCATTCGATGTAAATTGTAATATGATGTAATATTCTTTTGCGGGGCACATCCGGCCTGAGGTTGTAGCCACCGTTGTATTATTTCATTTACTGTTTTATGCTCCTAGGATAGAACCAAGGTGGGGTGTACAAACTACCGGGTACTTTGAAGTGTTTAATAGCCTACTCACGTTGTTGAGGGAGACCGCTTCACTTCGGGTACTTGGCGGGTAGTTTGCCGTACCCGTAGGGGTCTAGGGTGGAGTAATGGCTATTCATCATGACTGTGTAATCCGTTTTTCTTTGCAGGCTCAAAAGGAATGCGGATTCATAGAAAATCCAATATGTTCATCTGTGATCTGGAATGCCTATTATTGCGTCTGACGAATGTACAATATCTATATATGATAGCTATTTAGACGTCACTTATGTTTTATACCCGCACTAGCCCAACCCCCGCTCTGTCGTTAGTTAAGTAACCTAACGGGTGATGATGGGACCCAGTGGCGAATGCGGATGGCATAAGAGGACGTTGTATTTTTGTTGTTTTCTGCAATGATAGCTTAATTGATGGGACGCATTATGTTAATGCAAAGAAAATAAACCAAAGTTAAATCATTGGAACAAATTTAAAAGAAACCACTCGGTTATTTTAAAAGAGCAGAATTTTTAAATTGCGGAGCTTTAACCACTCCTTTTAAAAAGCTATTAGGTTCCTTCGATTATATCAAGTTCACTACGTTCACGGTTTCGCCAAAACCAGTCGTAGCCCTCCGTCATTTCTTATGAATGGTCAGTAGTATTCAAGCTATGTTTGTTTGGCCCTTAGTCAAGACATAGTGAATGGTAGCTGCTGGGGTATTCATTTGTTGCATAGATAGATGAGTTGGTTTGGGACAGTCGTATTCCTTTGTTTGGCCCTTAGTCAAAAGTATATACGGGTGGGTTCAAATTAACAAGATAATGTTGGGTAGAACTTGACATGTGACTTATGATTTGTTGGCCCTTAGTCATGGTCATAAGAACAAGGGGAAAAAATCCACATCGGGAGTTTCTAAAGAAACTGAAACTTGCTAGTGTTGCATACCATTTGGAGTTTGATGAATGTTGGTAGGATTCCTTCAGCATTATCACATGATGATATTTGGATCCCGATCCTACTGTGAGTATCCACTACTCATCAGGAGATTCGTCACTTAACGATCAATGCTATAATCCAAGTAGGTGTCGAGAAAGGTGTCAGCGGGGCTATGCCCCCAGAGAAAAGAGGTTATTTAATTAAGGAACTTCGTGAAAGCGTTGGAAAACCTCCCTCGAAGTACCGACACCGGCCTGGCTGAACGGTTAAGCAAGTATTGTACGGTGAGATCAGTCCTGGCTAATTCTTCTTTTATGGTTTGAGGAAGGATTCGAGAAACAGTGGGAGCCATCCAGTTTAGATAAACTAAAAACCAATCTAAACTTGCAAGAGCATCATGCTAAAGTGTTCCCTCTCTCTCTCTCTTTGCAGCGACCTTGTGACCATGACTAAGTTACATCTAGATAACAAAATGACTGAATCTGACTTATATGATTGGCAAAAGTCTGTCCAGATGTCCATTGCCTATGACAAACTGGACCACCCTATTACTACTCAAGCCCCCACCGTCCCAGGTCCAGTTTCCACCGTCGCGGATATGGATATCCGTTAGACAAAGGAAAAGAATAATGCGAATGCCCAGTGCCTCGTGTTGGCTTCAGTTGATGGTGTATACCAGAAGCAGCACGAGAAGATGGACTTGGTTTCCATCTTTCTCCATAAAAAAGATTTATATGGAGAGCAATCTCGTATCGCAAGATATGAGACCTCGAACGAATTATTTCAAGCGAGGTTGGTTGTCGGGTCACTCTGTAGGGGACAACGTCCTTACAATGACTAGCTATATTGATGAGCTTAAGGACCTGGAGACCACGTTGGGAAACAGGTCATGCGCTGACTTATTTCCACAGTCCCTACCCTCTACTTACACCCTGAAAGAAACCAGGGAGACACCCGTTCTACTTAATGGGGGACCTTCTTCTTATGCATCCAGGGAGAAAGCAAAGGATGAAAAGAAGAAGACCTCCACAAAGCCGATATACGGTATCATTGAAGTAGAAGGAAAGGGAAGAGCAAAAGTTTCGGGACTTGGTGTATGTAAGGAGGGATGTTCCTATTGTTATGGGATTGGGCATTGGCAGAAAGATTATAGGGCTTTGGAAGCCAGTAGCCAGGATACGAAGCATGTTGTGGCTTCGGCCTCGAGTGTGTTTATGATTGAGAACTGTTTGTCAATTAACTCTACTTCCTGGGTACTAGATACCGGAGCAGGATCTCATATCTGTAATTCATTACATGCTTTGAGAAATCGTAGAGTTATCAGGGTAGGCGATTTGTCTCTCAGAGTTGCGAACGGAATGAGCGTGGACGCTGAATCCGTAGGAGAATATCGCCTAGGTTTGATAAGTGGGCAGATATTGATTCTACGTAACTGTTTGTATGTACCTAGTTTGACTTGTAATATCATATTAGTGTCCTCACTTTCGAGAGAGGGATATGACTTTACATTCGTAAGCGATGTAGTTCACATCCACCTAAATCAAGTTCTGATTGGGTCCGGTACATTAGATGACGGTATATACGTATTGAATCAAGCTCAGGTTTTCAATGTCCAGAACACACTTAAAAGAATGTCTCCAGAAATAAATCAGGTTTTCTTGTGGCATTGTAGACTAGGTCACATCAATAAAACACGGTTGACGAAATTACATAGTGAAGGATATTTGAATATGTTCGAATATCATTCTTATGCTACTTGTGAATCTTGTCTCATGGGAAAGATGACAAAGACTCCGTTTACTTTACACGGAGTGAGAGCGAGCAAGCTCTTGGGACTCGTACACAGTGACGTGTGCAGTCCATTGTCTACACATGCGCGAGGTGGTTATTCCTACTTCATTACTTTTACGGATGATTTCTCTAGGTATGGATATATTTTCTTAATGAAGCATAAATCCGAGGCCTTTGAGAAATTCCAGGAATACAAGAATGATGTGGAAAAATAGACAGGCAAAAGTATCAAGACACTGAGATCTGATCGAGGTGGTGAATACTTAAGTGCCGAGTTCCTGGGTTACTTAAAAGAGAATGGAATTCTCTCTCAGCTTACTCCTCCATACACACCACAACACAACGGTGTATCGGAAAGGAGGAATCGAACCCTATTGGATATGGTTCGTTCCATGATGAGTAAGGCTGAGTTACCGCGATCTTTCTGGGGTTATGCACTAGAATCAGCTGCATATCTTTTGAACCAGGTTCCAACCAAGACTGTGCCTACCACACCATATCAGATGTGGAGTGGGAAGAAACCCTGTCTTAAACACTTTAGGACATGAGGATGTCCAGATTTTATAAAAAAGCAGCATCCGGACAAGCTCGAGGCACGCTCAGTACAGTGTAGGTTTGTGGGATATCTAAAGAACTCCAAAGGGTGTTATTTCTATTACGCAGAGAAACAAAAGGTTTTTGTTTCTCGTCATGCCCACTTCTTGGAAGCTGAATTTTTAGAAAATCAGAAGTGTGGGAGCGCAATAGAACTGGAAGAAATTCCAGAACCACAAGCTGTTACTGAAAGTTTGGTAGAATAAGAAGTTTCAGAAGAAATGGACATACCAGCGCCTATCCGCAGAAGTAGTGGGCAGTCTCATCCGCCCGAGAGATACTACGGTTTTCTCATAGATGGGGATCGAGAAGATTGCATCATTGATAATGATGACCCTACTAGCTTTCAGCAATCCATTCAGTGCGGCGACTCGGTAAAATGGCTGGATGCAATGCGGACCGAAATGGAGTCCGTGTACACTAACAAAGTATGGAATTTGGACATTGCTCCAGATGGGGTAAAACCCGTAGGATGCAAGTGGATCTTCAGAAAGAAGAATGATGTTGATGGACAGGTTGAAACCTATAAGGCTAGACTTGTTGCAAAGGGTTTTTTTGTCAAAGACCTGATTTAGAAAGGGATCGCATGTCGATTATACCCTACGCTTCTGTGGTAGGCTCTATAATGTATGCGATGTTATGTACCAGACCAGATGTAGCATACGCATTGAGCGTTGTAAGCCAGTATCAGGCAAACCCAGGGGAGAAGCACTGGATAGCAGTAAAGAATATTCTCAAGTACCTGAGGAGGACTAAGGAGATGTTCTTGTGTACGGCAGAAAAGACCTCCAGATCGAGGCCTTTGCCGACTCCAGCTTCCAGAGTGACAAGGATGACTCCAAGTCCATGTCGAGTTATGTCTTTACCCTCAATGGAGGGGCGGTCTGTTGGAAGAGTTCTAAGCAGGACACCGTTGCTAACTCAACGATGGAAGCGGAGTACATAGCTGCTTGCGATGCCGTAAAAGAAGCTGTCTGGATGAAGAAGTTCCTCACAGAACTTCAGGTGGTTCCTACTAGTGTAAATCCAATACCTCTGTATTGCAACAACAACGGCGCTATAGCTTTAGCGAAGGAACCCAGGTCCCATCGGAAGTCCAGACACATCTTAAGGCGGTATCACCTGATCAGGGAGATCGTAGATCGCCGGGAGATCGAGGTAAGGAGAGTAGATACAGAGAATAACACTGCTGATCCATTCACAAAGGCCATTCCTCAGACGCAGTTTGAGAGGCTATTCGAGATGATAGGTCTGCGATATGCCAGTACATGGCCCTAGTGCAAGTGGGAGATTGTTAGTGTTTATGCCCTAGAGGCCATTACTGTATCATACTAGTTTGTATATTACTTAATGGAAGCTTGGGATATTCACAGTTGTTTTGACAGTCTTGCTAAAAATGGTAGTATGCTACTTGGTTTGAGTCTACTTTAATATGTGCATATGTTTCTTTTAACGTATTGCTTATACATGTTAGTAGAGCCCTTAGGATCTTTGCTTCATTACCAGCGTTGTGATGGCAATCACACTAGTAGGGGCTGGGTAGTCTATAAGCAACATCCTATATAGGTCCCTGGTCGTTGGATTATCGAGACAGGGCATCGATACTCCGGAGTAGACTAGTGTATACGCTTCTCATCCCAGCATAGGGAGATGGTATGTCCCACAGCCATCAATACGTCGTACTGGAGATAGTATGCAGGTGCTCGTTAGGTTACGGGTACACCAGACAGGACTCGCCGGGAACTGCAGGTTGGATTTATACCTATCGTCAGATAGCAATTCCCAGGTGACATGAGTACAGCTTAGTCCGTTGACTTGACACTGCTGCTTCGCCTCGGGTGTGTTCCCACTGTACTTAGATTACTACCCTACCACTTCTCAAAGGAGTCGTGCAAACAGGTAGTAGTTGGGTGCGGTCCTGAAGCACTTGGAGGCAGTGGCAATTAGACAGGATTCGTCTCTCCCGGTATTGGGGGTTGATATCGTGCTGTGTATGTAGAGCCATTACACAAAGTCCCTGGCCAGGGCAAGCGAGATTTACTGGTGGCTTCCAGTAGTTTCTCAAGGTGTAATGGGCTTCACTCCGACACGACTTATACCGCTATTAGGGGTCTGACGTTCGCCGCCACCCTAGGCCCGATATGCGATAGTCCTAGACGAACAGACCAGACTGTACGGGGATTGTCACATCAGGCTCAGTAAGAGTTCGGATGGGTTTCCTCTTCGGCCTTCTTATCGACATCTACTTGGGGACCGTTACGTACAGCTAGTGCCGCTTGCGGTCTGTGGTTAAACCCACTGCCAGCGTAGTAGTCGAGTGTTTAGAGTCCCACACAGAGAGTTTCCCTGCTCCGGGCGAAACGATATAGAGGTCGTATGGTTTTACGACAGAGTTTGGACATGCACGTGCATTTATGCACGTACGATGTTCGGACAGTTTTTACTAGCGGGCTTTGGTTTAAGCCAGATTCTAGTATCGGATTATTGGATTTATACAGTCTAAAGCTTTTCCGTGTTTTCACGGATAGGAGGGGCGTTCTCGTAAATTTTCGGGAAGCTTTGTAACATTTTAAAAATAATTAAATAACTAATTAAATAAATAAAATCGTTTAAGCGAATTTTATAATTTTCGATAAAGTAAAACGTAGTTTTCATAAAACTAAACCGTAATTATTTTTCACTATAAATTTAAAAATACCTATTTTAATTATGTTATTACTAGTAAATGGTGTTTATTTATCCACTTATAAATTTTTAGTTTAATTAAATATTTTACTTTAATTAATTATTTTAAATATTAACATAAGCTTTATTTTTACACTAAATTAGTGTAAATTACAAATTTGAATGGGTTTAATTAGCAAAAGTGAACCATTACATATTAGAATCAAGTGTGTTTCATGCAAAATTTATTTTCAAAATTTTACAATGGTTCTAAACCATTCTAGGTCAAATGGAGTGAAGAAAATAAAGAATTTTTAAATAAATTCATGAAAAGACTTAATTGTGTGATATTTTTGTGAATGCTTCTACACTTTTCTTCACCTTTTCTCACTCTCCTCTCTTTTCCTCACCTCATGGCCGGCCTCACCACCATGGGCAGCCCCAAAATTTTCCCCCCATCATTTTTGTATTAAAAATCATCAAAATTCATCAAAAATTCAATAAAAAAATCCACAAAATCCTAATTAATTCCTACCCTCTATTCTTTGCTCATCTTTACATGGATTTTGGAGATGGAAAGCATTCATTTTGGAGGCTTATTTTCATGTTTGGATTTCATGTTGTGGAGGTATAAATCTTCTTCTTTTGATTTATTGTTATTAGATGTTTCATTTAAGCATAATTAGATTTAATAAATAATTTCTATCTACAAGTTTTAAAATTCAAGTTAGGATTTGTAAAATTAAGTTATGGTTTTTATTAATTAAGTAGGGTTATAATAACTAGTTTAACATTTTTAGAAGTGGAAAATCTTGTATGGATGATATATTGTAAATTGTTTATCCAAAATTGTTTAAATTAATCCATTTTTCAAACTAGATTTCTATATATTGTATATATTGGTGAAATAAAATTCCAATTAATATTTGTAACACTAGATTATGGTTCTAATGAGGATATTAATTTGTTAGTGGAATGAAAAACTTAAATTGGTTACTAGTTTCTATTGATAATTGAAAAATACTAATAAAAATGCTATTTTTGCTAACTAGATTTTGCAAATTCTTAAATAAATGAGGTTTAAAATCTAAATTATGATTTCATTATATTATTATCATCATGAATTATATTTTAATGCATTAATTCATGCAAAATTCAGTTTAAATGTGATATTGTGAAATTTTCTTTAAAAGTAACGAAATCAGGCAAGTTTGCAAACTAGAATTTTCAAACTAATATAAATTAGGGTGTTAAAAATATAGTAATGGTTTATATAGTCTATTTATGCTAATTAATGAATACTATGACCATTAGTTTCTTTTAAACATCAAGTTTTGAAGTAAAACGGTAAATTAGTGTTTTTAGGTTTTACGGAATCGGACGATTTGATCAATTTTTAGGGTTTCGATGAATTAAATCATGTTTTATATTATTAGTAATGAGTTTTATAACTATGAGTTGTTTGTTGATGCTTATCTCGATCAATCGGCGTTTGTACGCCGATATCGAGCGATATTTGGTTCTTTTGCATGAGCGGGACATAGGTTTTAACCTATGCGCGTTTCGTGCGACGTTTTGATGTTGTCCGTGATTCAGTTTACGATATTATATGTGTTTGCGTATAGGTACCACTCACGTGGACTGCGGGCGGTGAAGAAGAGGATGGCGACACCGTCTTCGGCAGACAAGGACCAGGTGAGTAGATGTATATCTACGGGAGGAAGTCGGATGGATGGCGTTTAGCACCCCCGCAAACGTAGAATAGGGATATTACTTATTGTCATTAGGAAGCCAGACATGACCTTAGAATTTCGGTGAGTAGGACCCTATTAGTGACCTTAGATTGGACTAGATTGATTTAGAAAGACCTTACCCGAGGATGAATATCTTGGAGGAGATTCGTAGGTTTCAGGTAGATACACACACGCACACACTGAGACTCGACATGGTGTATATGTGTATATATATATAGGACTAGGTGTAGGTATATATATATATATATATATATATATACACACACACAATACGTATATGTGATACAAGGATGTGATATGATACACGGGGATGAAACAATATAACTGGGCTTGATGCCGTGATTCTTGGCTTTACGGTCGTGTTATGATGTTAGCGGATGATTAGGAAATGAGATAATGAATAGGTATACATAAATAATAAAGGGTGGTGATGATATTGAAGTAAATGGGACTCTAAAATAGAACCCGGACCGTAACCTGTGCCTGAAAATCTGATATGATATCATATAGGTGTGAATTGATTACGACATCATATAGGTGTGACTTGATTTCGATATCATATATGTGTGACTTGATTACGATATCATATAGGTGTGACTTGATTACGATATGATCTAAGTGTGACTTAATCACAATATGATACATATGACTTGATATTTCTGAGGATAAATTAACGATGTATATTTATGCTGACAATGATATATGATTGATATATGCGATTACAGTATAGCACCTTGATCTTGACTTGTGTTGATGATGATATTATACGAATGATGAGACACGTAGGTGATACTTGACCCGTACCCCGATATTGGGATGCCGTACGATGGATTTTACCGTACGAGGCATAGATATGATGATTGATCCGCACGCTTGATTCGAGGAAGCCGTACTACGTACGTGACGCTATTGAGGTTGAATCGCCGACTATTAGAGATATGGATACAGACCTTAGGTGGACTCTTATTTCTTATTGACTAGTTTCTTAGGTTTAGTTTCTTAGGTTTAGTTCCTTAGGAGGTTAGATGGACACTAGTTTAGGCTCGAGTCATATAGTTGTAGTTATACTTGTATATCACAGATGAGTGGTTATTACACATCCGTCTTTACATTCATACCGTAATCATAATGGTGCATGTTCATTCATATGTTTCTATAATCAGAATAAAAATTTGCCTGTTAGGACACCAGCACCATTACCGATGATGCGCATATTCCACGCACACTTATTTGCCGGCTCACACACATCATCATCGGTAATTGTTATGTCACGTACACTTTAGATCGTATTATCTTTTATTGATACAATCAGCTAACAGCTAGATCGATATAATATTGTGATTACTCCCTGGTGTTAGTATAGACATGGTATTTATTACTTAGACATTTCATGCATTCGCATTTTCATGTTATCATGCAGTATTATGGGGCATATGCCGACACTTATCATATACTTACTCATGATTTTGGGATTTTGGATTTCTATGAGATTTCTGGATTTTTGGGGAAAACCGCAAGAATATATAAAAACTTCTCTCTCTCTCCTCCTCTCTTTTTAAAACATAAGATGCGGTTTTTTCGTGATGTATGTGTCGTCCATCATGAGATTTCATGTTTTCTGTTGGATTTCGAGACCCGATTCGAGGAGTGGATGAACCGTCTCGGGTACATGGTGGGCCCGGTATGGTACCCCAGGGCAAGAAGATCGAGTTGTAGACGATGAGCCTGGCCGGGGAGGACTACCTACCGGTGATGTCTGGCGCGGCGGATATCCGGAGGATACCGACCGTTGTCGTGAGATTTGATGATATGGGCCGATCCGGACTGACGGAGCCCGAGATATTGAGACTATGAGACATTGAGATTATGAGGTATTGGGACTTGAGATTTACATGTTTTGTTTCGATACTTGACATGGATTTCCATGGATTTCATCGTTGATATTTCAGATTTCTATACACATTTTACCATGATAAAAGTTAAAGATTTCTTATACAGATATATCTAGATTTCAGGATTGGTTATTTCATATTCATGGTGCATGCATACTCATTCACATGACATAGTTCTATATGAGGCACTGATACGAGCACGGAGCATTTGCACTTACACGTAGCTTATTATCCTGTCTTTACTTGATGACTAGTAATATATTAGTATATTATTATGACATAGGACAGCGTCGTGCATTCGATTTCTTTTCGCTGATATCTTCTACTCACGAGTTGGCAACTCACCCCCGTTGTGCCAAATTTTATTACAGGTTCGATGTACAGGTTTTCCTGGCAGCTTGCTGGCACATCTTTTCACTCAGGGTGATTTGCACGGTAGGTTGGTTCACTTGTATCTGGACCGCCATGGTATTTTTATTATTTCATTTGTATCTAGAAAGCTCCATCAACCAAACTTGTAATACTTGATAGTTTACTGGATCAGTTGTTTATTTCGACCTTAGATCCACGCTTGTATTATTATGATATTTAGTGGTTTTGTTTTCTTTTGAGTTTTGAGCCTCGCCCTTTGGCGTTGTATACTATTGTGCATTGATGTGGTTGTTTCCGCCTTTTGGCGTAGAGCTAGCTCTCGTTTGGGGATGCTTTTTATTGTTTGTATATATATTATTCTTGTTTGTATCCGTTTGGGGCCAGTTTTTACAAAGGAGACTCTGCCGAAATTTTTGAGAAAATTGGATGTTGCTTTTAAACTTGTTTTCTATATATTTTCCTTTACTTCTTCTTCTTTTTATGGTTTAGATTTCTGGGCTTCGGCTTACTTAGGTTACGTTGCGCCTCTAGACGCTTCGTAATCTAAGTGCCGGTCACGTTCCGTACTTTCGGGTCGTGACAAAGTTGGTATCAGAGCGCTAGGTTTAACCTTGTATATGTCTAGGGTGACCCTTAGTTGATGGAGTAGGCGACTTAGGTAGAGTGACGTACCGTGGGTATGATCTGCAGCATACTTACGATACGCTACTCTTCTTAAGTAGCCTTAGGATGTACATTTGTTTGCACCGCATTTCATTCATTCCTTTGATCTATCTTCGTCGATATCGGAGGGTGGTTTCTGTTACCACGGGCGCACGGGCAGAAGGAGCTGCGGCTCGAATGCGATAACCATTAGGGTATCGGTTATTCTTGAGGATTGAAGCATTGTTTAGCGTGCGGGAGAAGGGTATTCACATGCCGTCCAGACGAAGTTAAAGGATTCGAACGATTGTCAGAAACCCATTTCCCAAGTTTAAAATATTCGGAAGAACATGCAGGTATTTCGATGGACCCTCTAGAAGAATGAAACCCTAACTCGACATAATGACCACGAGAACGCCCTTGAACCTTAGGGTTTACGGCAGTTCCACGGTGCCATTAGTGAGGCTTGGGTTTGCCCTTCTACGGCTGGACCATCGATACTGGGGTATGTACCAGATATTTTTAAACTATACTTGAGTGTTGAGCTCTCGGGGAATTATAGGATTTTGATGGATCGATCGAAAAGTTTAATGTAGTCCGGATATCAGATGAAGGGATCGACTACGTGGGAGACTTTAGATATGAGTATTGCCGTTGGTAGCGCAGTCAGCACACCTATGAAGAGACAAGTTCGAAGCAGTCGACACTAGAGGAAAGGGGGAAAGAGGCGCACATTGACGATAGTGTTTACGATTGTGATTTGGTGATTTGAATTTCATATTTCCGTTGATTGGATCTTTTTTTGGTATTTAGAGGATTTTGTTCTACGATTGGTATTTCTTATGTGTGCATTCATTACATTCTATTCGTGCTTCATATATCAGTTGTATTGATATTGTTTTGTACATACCCAGTACACTCGATTTGGTTTTATACATTTTTAGATTTTGATTTGATTTCGTGCATATGGGTTACACATGATTTTGACATATGCTTCGACCTAGTTTTCATGCATTTTCGTACTGTGATTTTGATTTTGATATTCGGTGTATGTTTTCGTGCACCATGTGCACCTGATTGAGATTCTTGCGCACATTCGGTGCACCTGATACGATTTGTGCACACCAGATACACTAAATCGTGGTTTTGTGCAGATTAGATGCACCTGATATTAGAGTCGTGCACGCCCGTTGCACTTGACAAATGTTTTTGGTTCACACCTGTTGCACTCAGTTTTGTTTTTGTGTGAATTCGTGGCATCTGTATTCGGTTTCGATTTCAGTGCGCACCGGACGCACATGATATTTTTATGATGTAATTGGAATTGATTTCAGTTTGATCAGTATGTTTTTATAATCATTACTACTGATTTGGTAACCAGGCGGGACGTGTTTGTTAAATAAAAGATATATATATATATATATAGATATTTTTTTAAAAATAAACGCCCGCTACTTATGCCGTGGCACATGCATCACACGGCGATTTTCAAAAGGGGTTCTTTCATGCTTCTTTATCCAGATGTTTGGACGATTTTACTATGATGCGCACAATATATAAGTTGTAGTTTTGATGTATATTATGTTGGTTTTCTTATAGGGTTTTGGTATTTTTATTTTCGCCATAACTCCGATGATTTTGTTATGCTTGACGGAGTTGATTTTAGTTATGTATTGATGATTTCGGAGCCCCGACGATTTGAGTGTTTTGGCTGAATGTTTTAGTAATTGGGGGGAGTTTTAATTTAAATTCGGGGACCGAATTTCTTAAAGGGGGGAAGATTGTAACATTTTAAAAATAATTAAATAATTAAATAAATAAATTAAATCGTTTAAGCGAATTTTATAATTTTCGGTAAAGTAAAACGTATTTTTCATAAAACTAAACCGTAATTATTTTTCACTATAAATTTAAAAATACCTATTTTAATTATGTTATTACTAGTAAATGGTGTTTATTTAGCCACTTATAAATTTTTAGTTTAATTAAATATTTTTCTTTAATTAATTATTTTAAATATTAACATAAGCTTTATTTTTACACTAAATTAGTGTAAATTACAAATTTGAATGGGTTTAATTAGCAAAAGTGAACCATTACATATTAGAATCAGGTGTGTTTCATGCAAAATTTATTTTTAAAATTTTACAATGGTTCTAGACCATTCTAGGTCAAATGGAGTGAAGAAAATAAAGAATTTTTAAATAAATTCATTAAAAGACTTAATTGTGTGATATTTTTGTGAAAGCTTCTACAGTTTTCTTCACCTTTTCTCACTCTCCTCTCTTTTCCTCACCTCATGGCCGGCCTCACCACCATGGGCAGCCCCAAAATTTTCCCCCCATCATTTTTGTATTAAAAATCATCAAAATTCATCAAAAATTCAATAAAAAAACCCACAAAATCCTAATTAATTCCTACCATCTATCCTTTGCTCATCTTTACATGGATTTTGGAGATGGAAAGCATTCATTTTGGAGGCTTATTTTCATGTTTGGATTTCATGTTGTGGAGGTATAATCTTCTTCTTTTGATTTATTGTTATTAGATGTTTCATTTAAGCATAATTAGATTTAATAAATAATTTCTATCTACAAGTTTTAAAATTCAAGTTAGGGTTTATAAAATTAAGTTATGGTTTTTATTAATTAACTAGGGTTATAATAACTAGTTTAACATTTTTAGAAGTGGAAAATCTTGTATGGATGATATATTGTAAATTGTTTATCCAAAATTGTTTAAATTAATCCATTTTTCAAACTAGATTTCTATATATTGTATATATTGGTGAGATAAAATTCCAATTAATATTTGTAACACTAGATTGTTGTTTTAATGAGGATATTAACTTGTTAGTGGAATGAAAAACTTAAATTGGTTACTAGTTTCTATTGATAATTGAAAAATACTAATAAAAATGATATTTTTGGTAACTAGATTTTGGAAATTCTTAAATAAATGAGGTTTAAAATCTAAATTATGATTTCATTATATTATTATCATCATGAATTGTAGTTTAATGCATTAATTCATGCAAAATCCAGTTTAGATGTGATATTGTGAAATTTTCCTTAAAAGTAACGAAATCGGGCAAGTTTGCAAACTAGAATTTTCAAACTAATATAAATTAGGGTGTTAAAAATATAGTGATAGTTTATATAGTCTAGTTATTCTAATTAATGAATACTATGACCATTAGTTTCTTTTAAACATCAAGTTTTGAAGTAAAACGGTAAATTGGTGTTTTCAGGTTTTACGGAATCGGACGATTTGATCGATTTTTAGGGTTTCGATGAATTAAATCATGTTTTATATTATAGTAATGAGTTTTATAACTATGAGTTGTTTGTTGATGCTTATCTTGATCAATTGACGTTTGTATGCCTATATCGAGCGATATTTGGTTCTTTTGCATGAGCGGGACATAGGTTTTAACCTATGCGCGTTTCGTGCGTCGTTTTGATGTTGTCCGTGATTCAGTTTACGATATTATATGTGTTTGCGTATAGGTACCCCTCACGTGGACCGCGGGCGATGAAGAAGAGGATGGCGACACCGTCTTCGGCAGTCAAGGACCCGGTGGGTAGATGTATATCTACGGGGGGAAGTCGGATGGATGGCGTTTAGCACCCCAGCAAATGTAGAATAGGGATAGTACTTATTGTCATTAGGAAGCCAGACGTGACCTTAGAATTTCGGTGAGTAGGACCCTAGTAGTGACCTTAGGTTGGACTAGATTGATTTAGAAAGACCTTACCCGAGAATGAATATCTTGGAGGAGATTCGTAGGTTTCAGGTAGATACACACACGCACACACTGAGAATCGACGTGGTGTATATGTGTATATATATATATAGGACTAGGTGTAGGTATATATATACACACACACACACACACACAATACGTATATGTGATACAAGGATGTGATATGATACACGGGGATGAAACAATATAACTGGGCTTGATGCCGTGATTCTTGGTTTTATGGTCGTGTTATGATGCTAGCGGATCATTAGAAAATGAGATAACGAATAGGTATACATAAATAATAAAGGGTGGTTATGATATTGAAGTATATGGGACTCTAAAATAGAACCCGGACCATAACCTGTGCCTGAAATTCTGATATGATATCATATAGGTGTGACTTGATTACGACATCATATAGGTGTGACTTGATTTCGATATCATATATGTGTGACTTGATTATGATATCATATAGGCGTGACTTGATTACGATATGATCTAAGTGTGACTTAATCACAATATGATACATATGACTTGATATTTCTGAGGATAAATTAACGATGTATATTTATGCTGACAATGATATATGATTGATATATGCGATTACAGTATAGCACCTTGATCTTGACTTGTGTTGATGATGATATTATACGAATGATGAGACACGTAGGTGATACTTGACCCGTACCCTGATATTGGGATGCCGTACGATGGATTTTACCGTACGAGGCATAGATATGATGATTGATCCGCACTCTTGATTCGAGGAAGCCGTACTACGTACGTGACGCTATTGAGGTTGGATCGCCGACTATTAGAGATATGGATTCAGACCTTAGGTGGACTCTTATTTCTTATTGACTAGTTTCTTAGGTTTAGTTCCTTAGGAGGTTAGATGGACACTAGTTTAGGCTCGAGTCATATAGTTGTAGTTATACTTGTATATCACAGATGAGTGGTTATTACACATCCGTCTTTACATTCATACCGTAATCATAATGGTGCATGTTCATTCATATGTTTCTATAATCAGAATAAAACTTTGTCTGTTAGGACACCAGCACCATTACCGATGATGCGCATATTCCACGCACACTTATTTGCCGGCTCACACACATCATCATCGGTAATTGTTATGTCACGTACACTTTAGATCGTATTATCTTTTATTGATACAATCAGCTAACAGCTAGATCGATATAATATTGTGATTACTCTCTGGTGTTAGTATAGACATGGTATTTATTACTTAGACATTTCATGCATTCGCATTTTCATGTTATCATGCAGTATTATGGGGCATATGCCGACACTTATCATATACTTACTCATGATTTTGGGATTTTGGATTTCTATGAGATTTCTGGATTTTTGGGGAAAACCGCAAGAATATATAAAAACTTCTCTCTCTCTCTCCTCCTCTCTTTTTAAAACATAAGATGCGGTTTTTTCGTGATGTATGTGTCGTCCACCATGAGATTTCATGTTTTCTGTTGGATTTCGAGACCCGATTCGAGGAGTGGATGAACCGTCTCGGGTATATGGTGGGCCCGGTATGGTACCCCGGGGCAAGAAGATCGAGTTGTAGACGATGAGCCTAGCAGGGGAGGACTACCTACCGGTGATGTCTGGCGCGACGGATATCCGGAGGATACCGACCGTTGTCGTGAGATTTGATGATATGGGCCGATCCGGACTGACGGAGCCCGAGATATTGAGACTATGAGACATTGAGATTATGAGGTATTGAGACTTGAGATTTACATGTTTTGTGTCGATGCTTGACACGGATTTCCATGGATTTCATCGTTGATATTTCAGATTTCTATACACATTTTACCATGATAAAAGTTAAAGATTTCTTATACAGATATATCTAGATTTCAGGATTGGTTATTTCACATTCATTGTGCATGCATACTCATTCACATGACATAGTTCTATATGAGGCACTGATATGAGCACGGAGCATTTGCACTTACACGTAGCTTATTATCCTGTCTTTACTTGATGACTAGTAGTATATTAGTATATTATTACGACCTAGGACAGCGTCGTGCATTCGATTTCTTTTCGTAGATAACTTCTACTCATGAGTTGGCAACTCACCCCCGTTGTGCCAAATTTTATTACAGGTTCGATGTACAGGTTTTCCTGGCAGCTTGTTGGCACATCTTTTCACTCAGGGTGATTTGCACGGTAGGTTGGTTCACTTGTATCTGGACCGCCATTGTACTTTTATTATTTCATTTGTATCTAGAAAGCTCCATCAACCAAACTTGTATTACTTGATAGTTTACTGGATCAGTTGTTTATTTCGACCTTAGAGCCGCGCTTGTATTATTATGATATTTGGTGGTTTTGTTTTCTTTTGAGTTTTGAGCCTCGCCCTTTGGCGTTGTATACTATTGTGCATTGATGTGGTTGTTTCCGCCTTTTGGCGTAGAGCTAGCTCCCGTTTGGGGATGCTTTTATTGTTTGTATATATATTATTCTTGTTTGTACTCGTTTGGGGCCAGTTTTTACAAAGGAGACTCTGCCGAAATTTTTGAGAAAATTGGATGTTGCTTTTAAACTTGTTTTCTACATGTTTTCCTTTACTTCATCTTCTTTTTATGGTTTAGATTTCTGGGCTTCAGCTTACTTAGGTTACGTTGCGCCTCTAGACGCTTCGTAATCTAAGTGCCGGTCACGTTCCGTACTTTCGGGTCGTGACAAGATTCTAGAAGGATGATGACTTGGAGGCTAAGGTGGCATTTGCATTTATTGGATTAATGAGTCATGGTGTGATTCATCCATGGAGTTAATGATGCATTTATGATTTAAATGACTCATGAGATGAACCACTATGTGAGTTAATGAAGCATGAAGATATTTTCATTTGTTATTCATTTAATAAATATGTTATGCTTCATATATATTCACAATGATTTCATTATTCCAAAAGGATTCTCACTCTCACCTTCTCTCTCCTCAAGCTCTCTCTCTTCAAAACCTAACCCTAACCTCTCATGTGTTGAGATCAAGGGTTAGCAAGACTTTTTAATCCTTAATCCTACTCTATATTCCCTAGGTTGCTTTGATTAGCACTTTGAGTAACCTAGTTACCTCAAGTTAGAGGTCAAGCTTGGAGTAGTAGCTCTCGGGTGGATCGTCTTTGACTCGAGGAGTCCGTTGAGGTGCCGACGTTCCATAGAGCCTACGAGGTGTGGAGGACAGCGATAAAGACCTGAAGGACAAGTAACGTGAGGTATAACTTCGAATCCGAGTAGTTAAACCTTTCGTAGTTTGCTAGTAATGGTTTAGACACGATCCGTGTGCTCAAGACCTTGTTACGAAGCTTTGATAATCGTTTTTCATATATTCCGCCTCCCTGCAAGCTCGTGGGGTGCGTGACATGGACTTACAACTACACCTAGTGAGAATCCTAGCTTCCAATTAGATCTATCTCATAGATCCAAAACCCGGGATTTAGGAGGTATCACCTTGATCCTATCTGGAGAATCTTTGTGATAAGAGGAGATTAACCGAGCGTAGCATTGGAAACTCCTTTCCTATCAAGAGTATGTCATCCACGTACAATACGAGGATCATCACCATACTCCCTATTACCTTTTTGTATATACAAGTTTCATCTACCATTTTGATGATGTCAAACTCTTTGACTACCACATCAAAACAGACGTTCCAGCTCCGCGATGCCTTCTTTAACTCATAAAGCATCCTGCTCACGTTTCCGCTGCTCCCACTGTCTATGAAGCCCTCTGGCTGTGTACTTATAGACGCTCGCTTCTAAATCATCATTTAGAATAGCAGTCATGACACCCAACCGCCAGATATCATAGTCATGGTATGTAGCAGTGACAAGTAGGATCGGGATGGACTTAAGCATAGCTTCTGGAGAAAAGGTTTCATCATAAACCACACCTGGTCGATGACGAGAACCTTTTGCAATAAACCTAGCTTTGAAAGTCTCAACTTTTCCATGTACACCAAGTAATCTTCTCAAGATATACTTGCTCCTGATGGGGATTTAACCCTTCAGATAAAGCAACCAAAGTCCATACTTTGTTGATGTATATGGATTCCATCTCAGATCGCTTAGCATCCAGCCATTCTCATAAAGTCCCCACTCCTGATGGCCTGCTCGAAACTAGTTGGGTCATCATCTCATGATGCAATCCTCGCTCTCACTTTCATAGAGAAACCGAAGTACCTCTCAAGTGGATGAGGAACCCTACTAGATCGGCGAAGAGGCTGAGGTTCGTCGGAAGCTATTGAATCCTCCGGGTTTACCAAATCATCAGCTGCTGTTTGTATAGCTGGAACTCCTTCCAGTTCTATCTCATGACCACTAATTTCTTAACAAGAAATTCCCTTTCCCAAAGGTGGCATGCTGAGAAACAAAACACCTTTTGCTCATCAGTGTGGTAGAAGATATTCCCTTGCGAATGCTTGGGATATCCAACAAACTTCAACAGAACTGACCTTGCCTCGAGCTTGTCCGGATTTTGCTTTTAGACGTAGGCCGGACAACCCCAAATCTTAACATCCTTAAGAGATGGGCTCTTCCTATACCATATCACATATGGAGTGGTAGGCACCTGATTTGATTGGAACCCTATTCAATAGATATGCAGCTTCTTAAGTGCATAACCCCAAAAGGAAATATGCAACTCAGTAGTACTCATCATAGAGCACACCATATCACATAGGGTGCGATTGCTCCGCCCCGATACACCGACGTGCTGTGGTGTATACGGAGGAGTAATGCTGAGAGAGAATCTTATTCTCCTTTAGAATAGTCCAGGAATTCCGTGCTCAAGTATTCTCCTCCCTGATCTCATCATAGGACATAATACTTATACCCGTTTTGGTTCTCTACTTCTAACTTATATTCTTTGAATATCTCAAAAGGTTCAGACTTGTGTTTCATCAGGAACATATGTCCGAATCTTGAGAGATCATTAGTGAATGTAATGAAGTACAAAGAACCGGTCCTGGCATGTGTAGACAGGGGACTTCCATACATCAGCATGTATCAATCCCAAGAGTTCACTAACTCTTTCTCTGTTTTCAATAAACGGAGCTATGGTCATCTTATCTTTGTGACATGACTGGTAAGTTTCACAAGATGTAAATTCAAACTGATTTAAATATGCATCTAATTGTAACTTAGCTAGTCGGGTCGCATTGATAAGACCTAGTCTACAATGCCTCAAGAAAGATTCGTTCATTTCTGAACTCTTCCCCTTGTGTGTGTTCTGTACGTTAAGAACTGTGGTTTAATTTAGAACGTATATGCTTTTAGATAACGTGCCTGAACCGATCAACTCTTGATATAGGAAATGTTCAAAACATTATCCAACAATACAAAATTATATCCTTCTTTACTAAATAAAGAAACTGATATGATGTTGTATATCAAGATCGGTATCTAATAATATTCGTTCAGAATCAATGTATTTTGTAATACAGGATGATAACTGCCAACAAACTTGGCTGCAACACTTGCACCGTTTCCAACTCTTGAAACTTATCATCCATTTTTAGTTCTTTACCTAATTGTAGCCCATGTAACTGATTACATATGCGGGATCCTAATCCGGTATCTCATACCCAGGACGTAATGTATACTGAGAAACAGTTCTCTTTAATGAACACACCCGAAGATGATGCATCATCATGCACTTTCTTCGTTTGGGCTGCACGGGAATTCTGGTAATCCCCTATTTCCTGCTCGGTCTTATAACAATTATAAGTTGGAGCGGGACCTACGTTCCTTAGCGCAGTATAACAAGTGGGTTCGGTCAATACATCCGTATTATTTTCTTGATTAAGGAGTGATATGGTCGCTACCTGGAGAGAGAGAGAAGAAAACACTCTGCGTATGCTCTTGCAAGAATAGATTGGTTATTAATATATCTAATCAGGATGACTCCCACTGTTTTAGTGAAATCTTCCTTCAAACCCTAAAAGGAAAGACTAGCCGGGATTAATTACACCCTACAAGTTCGCCAATCTTTCAGCCAGGCCAGTGCCGGTACTTTGAGGGAGGTTCCCCGTGCTTTCGTATGGACCTAATTAAAATAAACCTCGATTTCCCAGAGGCGTAACCCCGTTGACATCTTTCTAGACACCTACTTGATCGACTAATTGTAATGCGTAAAACTCTCCCAAGTGTAACTCTTACTCGCAGTGGATATCGGGATCCAACTATCTCATAGGAGGTATGCAATCTTATTGCAAATTTCAACACTTGAAATCCCCGATAATATTTTACCCCTAGCAGCTATATGACCTTAACATAGTCAACAAATCATAAGTGCTAGTCAAGTTCAATCCGTCATTTCCCGATTGAATTAAATCCACCCGCATGACCCTTAACATAGTCAACAAAGTCGCACGACTACCCTAATCCAATTGCATCATATGCTTATGCAGATAAGCACTAATCAGCTACCGCACACTATGCCTTAACATAGTCAACAAACGTAGCACGAATACTAACCAGTACTTATCTGAAATGACGGAGGGCTACGAATGGTTTTTAAGAAAACCCTTTGCGTAATGAACTTGATATCATTGTAGAATCAAATGATTTAAAATGGAGTGTTTTTGAGGCTTTTACTAGTTTTTCTAAAGAGGTCACTCCCGGTGAAGGGATCGTCGTCTCTTTCCTTATCGAATAAGGTGCAGGATATTCACAATACCACCATGCAAAGAAAAAACTATAGAAGCAATCAAATGACAAACCGAGCATTGTAGCATCTGCCAGTTATTGCTAAAGAGGTCACTCTCGGTTAAGGGATCTTGGCTCTTTCCTTATCGAATAAGGTGCTGGATGTTCTACAAAGAACACCGCTATGCAAAATAACAACTAGAGCTACCTGTTTTTGAAAATTCGATTCCACAACATCTTTAGGTTTCTTTTATTTCATTAATCTCATTAATGATGTCCCATCATTTTAAGTTACCTAAACATCACAGATAAATACAACGTATGCTTATGCCATCCGCATTCGCCTCGATGTCCTCCCGTGCACCGTTAGGTTAGGTAACTAACGGCAGAGCGGGACAGTGCTAGCGCGTGTGTAAAACATAAGCAGCGTCTATATAATATATCACATATACTATATCCTGTATCCATCTCAACATATCAAATGATCACATCACAGATATCGCAGCAGAAGAACAACATATGAAATATTGGATATACTAGGATTTCCGGGTTTTATTTTAAGCCTGTATAAATCACGGATTCCACGGTCGTGATGAATAGCTAATCCCACACCCTCGGACCCCTACGAGAGCGGCAAGCAACCCTACCAATTCTAGAGTTAGGAGATCCGGTCTCAACTCCTCGAGATGGTCTCCTACTGGACCCTAGAACCTGGTTACTTGTGCTCCCCGCCTTGGGTCTATCCTAATGCGGAAAAGTAAATAATATACAATGGTGACATCATCCTCAACCCGGAAGTGCCCCAATAAAAGAATATTACATACAATAAATTTTACATGAATGAAAATGAAAAAACTCTCATCTCACATAAAACCCCCGGCTATTCAAACACGACGATCCAATATAACATATCACAGCAACACATAACATCACATATCATCAACGTAAGTAAATATGCGTATCCCAATTGTCGTTGACATATAGCACCGAAACCGGCGATACACCAAATATTACATTTACGGTCGCAGAAAAGAAAGTGAAAAACTGCAGCAGTTGGAATCCGCAACCACCTTAGACATCACATGCCTAACCTGATGAATTCCTTAGACATCATATGCCTAACAATTATAAACCCCACATTTTAGTCTCTATCTCGAAAACACTTTTCAATATCAAGTCGGGCAATTCAACAAGATTCCCGACATGCAGATCGAATGCTCGTCGGAAACTTTAGTAGACTGCCGCACCCCATGATACCGTTGACAAAGTGCACTAAGGCGGAACACCACTGCCGTGAGAACCCGAACGGATGCTTTTGGCGACGGGGTTCTCCTACAGTCACTTGGTCGGGGCTATAGGGCGTGGCTATCTATTAAGTTTACCCGGTAAGTATCCGTGTACGCTACGTGATTGTGACGGAATTTTGATCTCATCAAAATCCCGTGGCAACCGATCAAATGAGACTAAACTGCTAGATTTATAACATTCAAACTAGTTATCTCATAACTATTTGTGGATTCCAAATATTGTATCCCGTCACATAATATCTGGACGACGTTAAACTTTTCGATCGATTCATTAAAGTCCAACAATTTCCCGACAGCTCAACACTTGAGCACAGTTTTAATAATACCCAGAAGATGCCACAACACCTATGAACCAGCCGTAGAAGAGTCAAACCAACGCCTTACATGTGAAAATGCTAAACCAACACAAACCCTAGGGTTCAAGTGGCGGTTTTGATGGCCACATAATCGAGTTAAGGTTTCCGTTCTTCTAAAGGGTCCAAAGAATCACTTGCATATTTTTCCGAATACGTTAAACTTGGAAAAATGGGATTTTGACATTCGATCGAACTTTTTAACTTCGCCTAGACAATATGTGAAAAACCCGAAACAATGTTAAAACTACGAATACGAAACACTCCGAATTGCTTATAGTGTAAGATTACATCACATGCAAAATTTGCAAAAACAAACAACACCTGAAACATCAAAACCAAGTCACTAAAATACAGGCAAAATTTCAGGGGAAGGGGCTCGGTTTTGGCCTATATGGGAGGGGTGGGGCTCGGCCCAATTTTCACCAAATGCCCTGAAATTTTTTGTGTGTTCATGATATATCCCATACATCACTTTGTACTTGTTTGGAAAAAAATTTGATAACATTTTAAAATCGACAGCAAGCAGGTTTTGACGATGCAGATTTCGGAGTATTTCGGTTTCGCAACCTTAAAAAAATCCATATAAATTTCTAGCATGGATCTGATACCACTGTTGGGTTACCCAAGACGGCAGCAATGTTTCGGGAGGCATCATCCATGCCAAATTAAAATTTTGCCATTTTAGCTAACCCTAACTAGATCGTTTACTAGAAATAATACGGAAAGTAATATGCAAACACTTTGCAATAAGAAGTGAGCAAGGAATACAACCTTTGTAGACCGGTCCTTCACTTCAATAGCTCCGTGTAGAAGTCCCCTTCGCTGCGATCGCAAAATCCGGACTCTAGAGAGGCTCCACGAAGAAATAAACATGCTTGCTTCGATGACTTCTAGGCCGAAGATGATCTCATCGAGGAGACACTAACCCAAGCTATTTCTTCACTAGGTCATGAACTTTGTGAAGAGAACACGATATACTACATGGCAAGTAGTAGAGGATGATGAAGTAGGAAGTGGGCTCACTTTAGAATTGATTTTCTGACACTTTTTATCATACTTCCATTGGAGCTAGAAAAGCTTGAGAGGAGGAAGAAGAAGTCTTGTGAATAATTCATCCAAACTGAATTATGTAACCATGGGTGAGTTAAAGCCATCATGCTTAACTCATGTAGAGAATAAACCACACACTATGGTTAAGGGTTGGGTTTGATAATATCTTAAGGAATGACAAAAGAGTTGACTTTGTTAAAGTTTCTACAAGCTTCACTTAAGCTTGACAACTTTGACTAAGTCATTCTCATTTGTTATTCTTTAAGCAAAACCCTAATTTAACCTTTAAATAGTTTAAGTCTCATACACCCATCTTGTTTGTATCATCAAGCATGACACAAACTTGTACACTTGCATATATCACATATACACTTATGCACAAACTAGTGAGAAAAGAAGTCTTAAGTGAGCTAATACTAGTTAATGTAATGTAATATATCAAATATATAATTATACATTAAATTATTAAATCAACTCTTGATTTAATAATCCGTCTATAACCGACTAATATCATGTGTAACAACTTATCAAATCAACACAAGATCCGATAACCCGGCTATATCGCATACAACCGATCAATGTCACGAATTGCGAGAATAGAATACGGTATGACATATCGTATCAATCTCTGTCCCGCACATATCACATATGTGCTCCTACTCCGTTTCTCTTGAGCCAGGAAACCCCTGTGTAGGACTCTAAAGACTCGTCAATACACTGGCAGTAGGTGATGATCATATCAAACACCCACAAGTCGCAAGCGGTGTGCTAAACGTAACGGCCACCCAGGTATTGATCGTTCAGAAGATCAACAAGCAAGCCTTCTCACACTCCTTTCAATCCAATCAGTAACACTACCGTACAGTCCGGTCTCTTCGTCTGATATGCCGCATATCTCGTCTAGGGGTGGTAAACGTCAGACCCCAGTAACTCGATAAGTCGTGTCGATATGAAGATCATAACGGGTCGAGAAATGACTGATAACACTTACCAGTATATCTCTGAAGCACCCTTGGCCAAGGACTTCCTGTTATAGCCAATCGAGCACAGCGCAACATAACTTCCTATACCGGGAGAGACGAAACCCCTCCTATCGCTCATTGCCTCCATGTGACTCGGGACTGTACCCAAAAGCCACCGTTTTGGATGTTCTCTTGAACGTGGTAAGGTGGAAATCAAAGCACAGTGGGAATCACACAAGACTCTATGACGATCTCGGGTCTACAGACTAACCTGTACCAGTGTCACCAGAGAACTGCCATCTGACGTGAGGTATAATACCATCTGGGAGTTCTCGGCGAGTCCGTATAGTGTACCCAGTCTCCACTAAGCACCCGTATACTATCTCTGATGTCAAACACCAATGGATATGGGATCATCCATCGCCCATCTACATGGGTCAAGAAGCTATACGCTAGTCTACTCTGGTATATCGATGCCCTGTCTCGATACACCTACGACTAGGAACATTTGAAGTTTGTACTTAGCGACTACTCTTTCCCTACTAACAGATCTACATCATAATCCTGGCAGTCAAGTACTCCTCCTAAGGGCTTTATCAACATGTAACATAGAGACAATCAGCGTACATGTTAAGATAAAGAGCAACCAAATAGCATACTATCATGTCGAGCAAGAAAGTCCTCCATATATATGTCCAAGCATCTACTACAATATACATCGTATGTATAGTAATGGCCTCTAGGGCATACATATCACTAACAATGCAGGTGGTCATTGGGTTATGAGTTACACTGGACGGACTCGTAGGGAACTGCTCATTGGTACTATACCTATCATCAGGTAGCAGTTCCCAGGTGACATAAGTACAGCTTAGTCCGTTGACTTGACACTGCTACTTCGCCTTAAGTGTGTTCCCACTATTCTTAGATTACTACCCTACCACGGATCTATTGAGTCGTGCAAACAGGTATTAGTTGGGTGCAGTCCCGAAGTACTTGGAGGCAGTGGCGGTTAGATAGGATTCTTCTCTCCCGGTATTGGGGGTTAATGACGCGCTGTGTTCGGAACGCCGTTATACAAAATCCCTTGCCAGGGCAAGCGAGATTTACTGGTAGGTACTTCAGTAGATTCTCAGGGTGTTTTGGACTATACTCCGACACGATTTATACCGCTATTAGGGGTCTGACGTTTACCGCCTCCCTAGTCCTGATATGCGATACTCTTAGATGAACAGACCAGACTGTACAGAGATTGCCACAGACAGATTCAGTAGGAGTTTGGATGGGCTTGCTCACCGACCTTCTTATCGACAGATACCTTGGTAGCCGTTACGTACAGGTACGTGCTTGTGGTTAAACCCACTGCTAGAGTACTGTCGAGTCTTTAGAGTCCCACACAGAGGGTTTTCCAGCTTCGAGCGAAACAATGTAGAGGTCGTATGGTTTTATAACAGGGTTCGATCACATACGTGTACTTGTGCGCGTATGATGTTTGAGCGGACAATACTAGTGGTCTTTGATTTAAACCGGAGCCTAGTATTTGATTATTGGATTTGCTTCGTCTCATTGTATTCGTGTTATTCGGAACACGGATGCGGGTATGGATATACGTATGAGAAAGGGTATAGAAGGAGACACCTCATTAGGGTTTTGACCTTTGACTTGATCAAAACAAATATGAGGTGGAGGAAAGGTTTTATTATTTTTGATAAATGATAATTTAGTGGCATGGCTACTTATGTTGACCATTTGACTTGGATTGACTTTTTGACCTTAGATATTTTTTGTGAGATATTTTTGGCTCTAGATATTTTGATGAGATGTTTTCCACGCCATGATTGTGGTCATATATAAGTTAGCCATTCTATTTTTTATTATCATTATCACAAATACATTCTCTCTCCTTAAGCTTGCTCTCTCCTTCCTCTCAAACCCTAGTGTATCATGTGTTGATAATCAAGGGTTAGTGAGACGTAGCTACTCAAAATCACACTCTACACACTCTCGGTTACTTAGTTTAGCACACCAAGTGATCTAGTTGCCTCAACTTGGAGGTTTAGCTCAAGGTTGGAACTCTCGGGTGGATCTTCTACTACTTCGAGAAGCCGACAAGGAGGTGCTTTCCATTTCCACTCCAAGGAGCTCGCAAGGTGAAGGAGGACAGCGGGAAGCTAAGAAGGACTTAGAACTTTAGGTATAATCTCCATACATGGTAGATAATACCTCTAGTTAGTTTGTTAGTTATGGTTTAGCTAAGATCTTGGTGTTAAAGTCGATGTTACCTTGTTTGTAAAAATCTTTTTTACCCGTTCCGCCTACCCGCAACCCGTGGGATGTGTAGCGTCGACTTACAGAGGCATCACCCTTGTGTTTTATGGAGAACCTGTGTGATAAGAATCTTTTGATAGATTGTAGCATGGGAATGTCATTTCCTATCAAGAGAATGTCATCCACATACAAGACGAGGAATACTACAGTTCTTGCTACAATATTACTATAAATGCACGGCTCATCTGGATTTTTGATAAAGTCAAATTCTTTGACCGTCTCATCAAAACAGATGTTCCAACTCCGCGATGCTTACTTTAGTCCATAAATGGACTTAAGCAACTTGCACACTTTCCCGCTTCTTCCACTCTGAATGAAACCCTCTGGCTGGTCCATATAGACGCACTCTTCCAAATGTCCATTTAGAAAAGCGGTCTTGACGTCCATCTGCCAAATCTCATAATCGTGGAAGGCAACAATGGCAAGAAGGATCCGAATGGATTTGAGCATAGCCACCGGAGAAAAGGTTTCATCATAGTCCAAACTAGGTCTTTGACGAGATCCTTTTGCAACAAGTCTAGACTTATAGGTTTCAACCTGTCCATCTACACTAATTTTCTTTCTGAAAATCTATTTGGAGCCTATGGGTTTTACCCCTTCTGGAGCAATGTCCAAAGTCCATACTTTGTTGGTGTACATGGACTCAATCTCGGTCCGCATTGCATCCAGCCATTTTACCGAGTCTGTGCTCTGAATGGCTTGCTGGAAGTTAGTTGGCTCATCATTATCAATAATGCAATCCTCTCTATCTCCGTCTACGAGAAAACCGTAGTATCTCTCGGGCAGATGAGACAGCCTACTACTCCTGCGAAGTAGTGCGGGAATGTCCTATTCTTTTGATACTTCTGGCTCCATCAAGCTTTCAGTAATAGCTTGTGGTTCTGGAATTTCTTCCAGTTCTATTGCGCTCCCACCGGTTTCTTTTTCTAAAAATTAATGTTCCAAAAAGTGGGCATGACGAGAAACAAAAACCTTTTGTTCATCTGCGTAATAGAAAAGATAACCCTGGAGTTCTTTGGGTATCCTACAAACTTACACAGTACGGAGCGTGCCTCGAGTTTATCCGCATGCTGCTTTTTGACAAAAGCCGGACATCTCCATATCTTCAGATACTAAAGATAGGGTTTCTTCCCACTCTACATCTGATATGGTGTGGTAGGCACAGTCTTTGTAGGAACCTTGTTCAAAAGATATGCAGCTGATTCTAGTGCATAGCCCCAGAATGATCGCGGTAACTCAGCGTTACTCATCATGGAACGTACCATATCCAATAAGGTTCGGTTCCGTCTCTCCGATACACCGTTATGTTGTGGTGTGTATGAAGGAGTAATCTGAGAGAGAATTCCATTCTCTTTTAGGTAATCCAGGAACTCGGCACTCAAGTATTCACCACCTCGATTAGATCTTAGTGTCTTAATACTTTTGCCGGTTTGTTTTTCCACTTCATTCTTATATTCTTGGAATTTCTCAAAGGCCTCGGATTTATGTTTCATCAAGAAGACATGTCTATACCTAGAGAAATCATCCGTAAAGTTATGAAATAGGAATAACCACATCTTGCATGTGTAGACATTGGACCACACACGTCGCTGTGTATGAGTCCCAAGAGCTCGCTCGCTCTTACTCCGTGTCCAGTGAACGGAGTCTTTGTCATCTTTCCTTTGAGACATGCTTGAAAAGTTGCATAAGATTGATATTCGAACGGATCTAAATATCCTTCTTTATGTAACTTGGTTAATCTTGTCTCGTTGATGTGACCCAGTCTACAATGCCATAAGAAAGCTTGATTTAATTCTGGAATCTTTCTTTTATTTGTGTTCTGGACATTGAAAACTTGTAGTTGGTTTAATACGTATATACCGTTGTTTAGAGTACCTGACCCAATCAGACCATGATTAAGGTGGATGTTTATTACATCGCTTACAAATGTAAAATCATAACCTTCTTTAGATAACAAAGATACAGAAATGATATTACAAGTCAAACTAGGTACATAAAAACAGTTGTGCAAAACCAAAATATGTCCACTCGTCAATCCTAGGTGATATTCCCCTACGGACACAGCATCCACGCTCGCTCTGTTAGCAACCCTAAGGGTCATATCACCGGTCTTCAGAACCCTACAGCTTCTCAGTGCCTGCAAAGAATTACAGATATGAGATCCTGATCCGGTATCTAATACCCAGGAAGTAGAGTTGATTGACAAACAGTTTTGAATTACAAACACACCTGAAGCCGAAGCCACAACTTGCTTCGGGTCCTGGTTCTTGGCCTTCCAAGCCCTGCATGTCTTTCTTCCAATGGCCATTTTTATGACAGTAGAAGCATTCTTCCTTCCCTAATGTCGGCCCCACCACTTTTGCCTTTCCCTTTGCTTCCACCTTACTAACACCGCCTCTCGGCTTTATGGGGGCCTTCTTCTTCTTTCTTTTGGATTTCTCCTTGGATCTAGAAGCGGAAGCTCCACCAATAAGAAGAGCGGGTGTTTTCCTGGCTTTCTACAGGGTGCCCTCAGCACTCCTCAACATGTTAAGGAGTTCTGATAGTTACTTCTTTACCTTGAATATTAAAATTCAAGATAAACTGGGCGTAGTTGGAAGGAAGAGACTGGAGAATCAGGTCTGTATACAGCTCGTTCGCTAACGTGGTCCCAAGGTCCGTGAGCTCCTCAATGTAGCCGATCATCTTAAGAACGTTTTCCCCTACAGACAACCCGACAGCCAACCTCGCCTGAAATTGTTTCTTCGAGTTCTCTTATCTTGCGATACGAGATTGCTCTCCATATAATTCCTTGGTATGGAGGAATATGGATTCAAGATCCATATTCTCGTGCCTCCTCTGGTGTTCATTGTCCAGGGAGGCCAGCACGAAGCACTTGGCTTTCATGCAATCAATCTCCCAGGTCTTACGGATCTCAATATCCGCTACACTGGAGTCTGGACCTGGGACGGAAGGGGCTTTAGTAGTAAGAACATAGCCCAATTTGTCATAAGTGATTTCCATCTTGACATTCCTGAACCAATCTTTATATTTTGGCCCTGTCAATATATTTTTATCTAATAGTAACTTAAGGCCCGTCATGTTTTGGTGGATGCAATTACGAGAGAGAGAAGAAACACTTTAGCATAATGCTCTTGCAATTTTAGATTGTTTTTAGTTTATCTAAACAGGATGGCTCCTACTGTTTCTCGAATCCTTTCTCAAACCATAAAAGAAGAATTAGTTAGGATTAATCTCACCGTACAATACTTGCTTAACCGTTTAGCCAGGCCAGTGTCGGTACTTCGAAGGAGGTTTTACAACGCTTTCGTGAAGTTCCTTAATTAAATAACCTCTTTTCCCTGGGGGCGTAGCCCCGCTAACACCTTTCTAGACACCTACTTGGTTTATAGCATTGATCGTTAAGTGAAAAAATCTCCCAAAGAGTAGCATATACTCACAGTAGGATCGGGATCCAAATATCATCGTGTGATAAAGTCGAAGGAAACCTACCAAAATTATCACACTCTAAATGATATGCAACACTAGCGAGTTTCAGTTTCTTTAGAAACTCCCGATGTGGATTTTTGCTCCATTCTCTTATGACCTTGACGTAGGCCAACATATCATAAGTCACATATCAAGTTCTACCCGTCATTGTCCAGGTTAATTTGAACTCACCCGTATATACTGTTGGAAATTCACCCGCACGCGCAAACGCGTATGTTATGGAAACAGATATGAAAATGAAGGAAATGGAATGCACACGCGAGATCGTTCTCGTTTTATTATTTATAAACCGCAAGTGCAAGGCGTGTTGTAGCAAACCGGCAAGTACAGGTCGATCCACAGGGAATTGTGTATTAGGTATCGTGATTTAAGGTTCAACAAATAATGAATTAGGTTTTGTCACAAAAATAAAAGAATACGAAAACACGAAAAAGCAAGCAAAAAAGTTAAGAAAGAAATTGGCCGTGGCTTTGGTTCGGAAGGTTGAATCGCGGCGATTCCCACGACGCTCTTTTGTTCATGAGTTGTCCGTTCTCACGTTGATCCCGGCATGAAGCGCGACTTGTCAAAGCGGTTGCGATGCACAAGTCGTCAAATTCCGATATTCTCCATAATCACGAAACTAGTCCGTTTTGTTCACTTACCGTTGTATGTCCAAGCTTGGGGTATGTCACTACTCAAAATAGCCCGTGACTAGCACTTGAATCATATGAAGTCTATAGGACCCCATCTAATTCAAGCAAGCCAAAAGCCTAGAAATCTAAAACCATTTTAAATAATAAATGAAGAAAAGTAGTTTTTTTGAAGCAAAGAAAACAAGTTTAGAAAGCAAGGTTTTTAAATAACTATGCCGAATATGCATTTTAAAATGTATAGTCTTTTCTAAAAATTTCGGCAGAGTTTCCTTTGTAAATACTGGCCCCGAACGGGGTACAACAAGAATAATATATATGCAATGATAAAAGGCATCCCCAAGCGGGAGCTAGCTCTTCGTCAATCGACGGTCACAACCACACAAGCAATATAATATACAACGCCGAAGGACGAGGATCAAAACTCAAAAGAAACTCAAAATAAACATGAAAGACATAATACTGCTACGTGCGACTCTAAGGTCGAAATAATACATAACTGTTTTTCTAAGTCTGAAACAATATACAAGTTTTGGTTGATGGAATTTCTAGATACAATGAATAATAAATATACAATTGTGGTTCTGATACAAAAGAAACCACCTACCAAAGCAAATCACCCGCAAAAGAACCAGTGTGCCAGAAATGCCGCCATGGAACCTGTACGGCAAAACCTGCAAGAACTGTGGCACAACGGGGGTGAGTTTCCAGCTCGTGAGTAGAAAACATCTACAATCAGAAACCGAATGTACGACATAATCCTAAGTCAATACGATCAGATATATATATATAAACCTCACAGGATAAATCTGAAGCATGATAAGGTGGCAATGTAACATCTATACATGTATGTAGTGCCAAGTGCTCATGCCAGTGCCTCAGGTAATAACATGTCATAAATATAAGGTATGTCTGCATGAATAAGTATGATGAAGTATCTAAATTGATATCAATACACATATATTAGCGTCCCATTCCACTAATATTGGTGTAAGGGTATATATAACAGCGTCCTCATCCACTGTTATATATACATATTAGGTATGATCAATGTAATCAATATGAATCAATGTCTGTAAGTATGTGGATCCCGTCCACGTGTCACCCAATGACAATAAGCATCATGCATGTAAATATGAGGATATAATCAAATCATGTAACCTGAGTGCCTAGCATCGACACTCGAAAATATCATGAAAACCTGTGCCTAGCATCGACACGTAAATCCTCATACATCGGGCTCCGTTTGCGGTATCGGCCCTCGGCCCCGGCAGCACGGGTCGGCCCATATCCATCTCTCAACTCCGGTCGGTATCCTCCGGATATCCGCCGAGCTCAAATACAATCACCGGTAGGTAGTAGTCCCTCTGCCAGGCTCACCGTCTAATACACAGCGATCCGTTCTCGCCCCCGGGTACCATACCGGGCCCACCATATACCCGCAATCGGCCTCATCTGCCTCCTCGAATCGGGTTTCACATGTCGCTCTCAACACCGAGAAAACATATGGTGGACACACTGAAATATCATATCAAGGGTAACCGGGTTTTTAAAACAATTACATATTCTCTTTTGAAATATCCACGGTTCCCAAAACCAGAAATATCATGGAAACAACAAATCTCAATGCGTATAATCGAAAGCATGATGTATGCGACATATAAAAGAAATGCAAGCACATCTGTCTATCATGCAACCTGGAATAGTAATATGCACATGTTGAGGGAAACTGCTCTTTTAAAATGAATCAGTTTTAAAGAGTATCGTGCGAATCCCAAATCTAGAAATATCATCAATGTATGTGCAAATATGTATGTGTACAAGTATGAGTGTACAACAGGTAGGTGCACAAGTATGAGTATACAGAAGTATGTGAACAAGTATAAGTGAACAATATGTGAGTACACAAGTATGGATGTACAATAGGTATGTGCACAAATATGCCAGGCAAGGGTCATATCCTGAATGCAACAGTACTACAGTGTAGTGACATGGCAATTATCGATGATGAAGTGTGTGAGCTGGCAAGCAGGTGTACGTGGAACATATGCATCATCGATAATGGTGCTGATGTCTTAACAGCATGGTTTTAATATAGCAATAAACACATTTACACATGCAAAGCGATGCGAATAGCATGAATATGCGGAAATCCAATAATCAACGCAACAGTAAAGAATCTACATCAATATGTATATGTCATGCACTTATGCCATTTGAAATAAGACGAATCGGGGTTTTTGGTAAAATAAGGGCAACGGTGTTTTTAAGAAAGGATGCGTCTTTGAAAATGGCCGTAGAGTCCCTTTTTCTTATCTTTGAAATACTCCCGATTCGTTAGTTTTGAAATAGGTCTGACTCGGGTCTAGTCTAATGTCTACTAAGTAATCTACATCTAACTATCAAGTCAATCGGGAGGGGTATGGAAACCACCTAAATCTGAGTCGATATATATAAATATAAATATAATAGTCGGTGATCCCGCCTCAATAGTATCACGTACGATACAGTATATCATCTGACGTCCTCGAGTCATGAGTGTGGATCTATCATCAATATAAAGCTCGTACGGTAAATCGTCGTACGGCATCCCAATAGCTGGGTACGGGTCAATATCATATTTATCTCATCAATTATCTGGTATCCTTATCATCATATCACATAATCTGGGGTACTGATCTAAGTCTAGTATAAATCGATACCATCTATATAAGTATGAATGCGTGTGTGAACACACGTCCAAGGCCCGCTAAGAATCACAAGTCGTATCCTAAATACGAATCACATCATATCACCGATCTCATGGCACTATGCCCAATATCATTGACTCATCTCCACATATCATCCACAATCCTCGTCATCTAAGTATATATATAGCAATATGCAGGTGTGTGCGTGTGGGTGTAAGCCTATTCTAGGGTTCGCAATTAGGAACTATACTAGTTTACTTCTACGTCCTAATCTAACACAGTACATCTAATCACAATATCTACGATACACTATAAGCTATCATATATATATAATATATACATATATAGTATACCAACTTCGGACTGCGGGGGTGCTATACGCCATCCACCCGACTTCCCCCGTAGATATAATCTACTCACCTGTATCCTGCGTGTCGGTGTCGATGTCGCCTTCATCTTCTGCATCGTCTCGGATCGCCGTGTGGGTACCTACATATCACACGTATCGCATTGCATTAAAACTAAATCGAACTTAAAACGACACGCGAACACCAACACGATACGCTAAAGGGCCTATAGGTTAGAACCTATGATTAGCCTTCGCAAAACAACCCGAAATCACTCGACATAGACGTACAAACGCCACACGATCGAGATAACGCACAAATACCAAAATCTGGAAATCAAAATACGCAAAACCAAAACTAAATTCAAAGCAGCAACCCAAGAAAATGATCCCAGATTTCGTCTCAGGCCAAACAAAGGCAAGCAAACAAGTCTAGAGTGATGTATAGGGTGAATATGACCTACAGTAGAAACCTGGACCCTACCCTACACTAAGTGGCCGAGCCCCCCTACAGTGAAAACCGGCCTGGCCGGCCCAGGGTACTCCAGTGGGGTTCGTCTGGCTACAGGGTGCTCCTAGGGTCTCAAATGGGCCTCTGAACTTGTTTATTTTTCCAGAAAAACTCCCAGCACATTCCATATTCACCTGCACGCTCTAAACACTCACAAACCGACATGGACTGATATGTTTTTGGGTTCCAGGTCTTGTAATGTGTCGGATCTGGGTTCGTAGCACCAAGGGGGTTTAAGGGTCACTAATAGGGCTTAGCTACACTAACACAATTCAATTTAACCTTAACCCTCTCTAGGTTTGTCCAAAGTGCCCAAAATCACACGATATCGATATGAAACTAGTATAGATGCATATGGAATGAAATACTACTATAATGGGTGCAGAAATTACCTCCTTAGAGACTCATGAATCTTCCCACAGCACCAAAACATCAACTTTCTTTGTCCATTTTATAGCTTGTGAGCTTGTGCATAATTTTTGTGAAATGGAATTGGGGTTTTGGGTTTGTTTTAATGGTGTTTTGGGAGATTTGAAGGAGGAGGAAGAGGGAGAAAGGGAGCAGCAGCAGCAGCAGCTCTAGGAGAGGGGAGAGAGAAATGGGTGTGAGGAAATGATGGAAGTATGGTTTCAAAAATGAAGGTTGACCTATACCTACCCTCTCTCTCTCTCATCATCATTCCTTACTTTTTCCTTTACTTTTCTTTTCTTTTCCAAATCCTTCTCTCTCAAATAGTAGACCCAAAACACCCCATGGTAGGAAAAATGTAACACAAGTCCAAAATGATATGTGCATGTTTTGCACAAAAAGCCAAAAATCCGAATAGCGATTTTTAATCGCGATTAGCACTAAATTAGCATATAAATGCTCATAAAAACTTAAAAATGACATAATTCCATAGAAAACATTATTTTTGAATTTTCCATAATTTTTTCAAAATTTTTCCCATTTATCGGTATTTAATTATAAATTTAATATTAAAATAATCAATAAAATAATATTAAATTATAAAAATTCCCAAAAATAATATTTTATTATTTTGAAATGTTACAATCTTCCCCCCTTAAAGAAATTCAGTCCCCGAATTTAATTTTAAACCCCCAAATTCTAAAGCATTTCAATAAGAAGTCCAAATCATCGGGGCTCCGAAATCATCAATACATAAAACGCATCATAGCGCAATGCATGGGCATGAGTAATGAGCATATAACTCAAAAATAAAAATCCGTCAAGCATCCCGCAATCATCGGAGTTATGGTAAAAACATAATGTCAAATCCAATACGAAACCAATATGATATATATATCAAAACTATACATGTAATTAGCTGAAGTAAATGCATGCCAAATCTTTTTAAGTCGCTGTGCGATGCGCATAACACTGCACAGTGGCGGACATCCATTATAATAAAATGCTCATATACATATATATTCTTTGTTTAATATGTGCGTCCCGCCGTTTTGAAAATAATTTAGAACGGTTTTCTTGTTTTAAACGTTTCGTGTCCTATCAGACACGTAGGTATATACTGAGACTATAGCTCGCTTTTTTTTGAAATCCCTTCGAGGACTATCAATGCATGCAAAATATATCCAGGTACTATCCTCTGACTAGTCCTGCTTAGTATGAAAACACATAGCAAATATCATAAAAAAATGTACTGCTCCATAAGGAATCAATCTCAAGAATGTATATAAGAATACTCTGTGCGTCTGGTGCGCACGGAAATCAAAATCCATATATGTGTCATACAGGTGTATAAAACAATATCTAGGTGCAACGGATGTGCACGAAACATCTGTCGTAGGCAGCGTGTGTGCCCGACAGTAAAATCAGGTGCATCTGACATGCACGAAGAATCTCGATTTAGTGCATCTGGTATGCACCAAAATCGTATCTCAAAACATGCGCCCAACATGAGCGAAAATCCAAATCAGATGCACGGAGTGCAAGAAGTCAATATAAATATCAAAATCGAAATCGACAGTATACAATACCACTCAATCTAAATCAGGTATACCGCGTGTATAAGCTCACTACCACGTGCATCAAATCAAATCAAAACTGTAACATTTTAAAAATAATTAAATGAATAAAAGTGTTTAAGTGAATTTTAGGATTTTCGGTAAAGTAAAATGTATTTTTCGTAAAACCAAACCGTGATTGTTTTTCACTATAAATTTAAAAATATCTATTTTAATTATGAAATTACTAGTAAATAGTGTTTATTTAGCCACTTATAAATTTTTGGTTTAATAAAATATTTTTCCTAAATTAATTATTTTAAATATTAACATAAGCTTTATTTTTACACTAAATTAGTGTAAATTACAAATTTAAATGGTTTTAATTTGTAAAAATGAACCATGGCATATTAGAATTTAGTGTGTATCATGAAAAATTTATTTGCAAATTTTTCCTTGTTTCTAGATCTTTCTTGAGTTATTTTAGAAAAGAATTAAAAGAAAATGAATAAAGCATGAAAAGACATTAAGATGATGACATTTTGGAGAAGTTTCTACACCATTTCTCATGTGTTTCTCCCTCTTCCCCTTATTGTGGCCGGCCTCCCCATCACCATGGCTGCCCCCCCCATTTTCCACCTCATTTTTTTATTCAAAAATCATCAAAAATACTACAAAAATCCAATTTAAATTCCACAAAAACCTAATTATTTCATACCCTTTATTCTCTACTCTTCTCTACATGGATTTTGGAGTGGGAAAGCATGTATTTTTGAGGCTCATTTTCAAGTTTGGACATGAGGTTGTGGAGGTATAAATCCTTCTCTTTTGTTTTATTTCTATTAGATATTTCTTTTAAAGCATAATTAGATTAATTAGATTAATTCTTGTTGCAAATTCTAAAATTCAAGTTAGGGTTTGAAAATTCAAGAGGTGGTTTTTGTTAATTAATTAGGGTTATAATAGCTAGTTTAACATCTTTTAGAGTGGAAAATTCTTGCATGGTGGTGGTATAATAAATTGTTGATCGAAATTGTTTAATTTAAACTATTTAGCTAACTAGATTTTTTCTAAAATGTGTTGTGGGTAAAATAAAATTCTTATTAAGGGTGTTATCATTAGATGGTAATTTTAGTGAGAATATTAGCATATTAATTGAATGTAAAACCTAGTTTGATCACTAGATTATTTTGATAATTGGAAAAATAGTAATAAAATGCTATTATTTTGTAAACTAGATTTTGGGAATTTCTAAATAAATGTGATTAAAAATATAATTATAGTTTCATTACATCATTATCATCATAAATTGTGGTTTAAGTGATTAATTTATGCAAAATCATGTTTTGAGGTGGAATTGTGGTATTTTGCTTGGAAAATGTTAAAATTGTTAAAAGTTGCAAACTAGAAATTTCAAATAAATGCAAAATTGTGTAATAAAAATATAGTAATGGTTTGTATAGTCTAGTAATGCTATTTAATGAGTTTTATGACCATTGGTTTCATTTAAATGTCAAGTTTCGATGAAAAACGGTAAATTGGCATTTTCGGGTTTTTCGAAAACGGACGATTTGATCGATTTTAGTGTTTCGATGAATTTGATCATGTTTTACAATATAAGTAATGTGTTTTAAAACTACAAGTTGTTTGGTGATGTTATCTCGATCCATCGGAGTTTGTACGCCGATATCGAGCGGTATTTGGTTCTTTTGCATGGACGGGACATAGGTTTTAACCTGTGCTTGCTCTTCGTATCGTTTGACTTTTGTATGTGATTCGGTTTACGATGCTATTTATATGTTTGCGTCTAGGTACCCTCACATGGACTGCAGGCGATGAAGAGGAGGATGGCGACACTGTCTTCGGCAGACATGGACCAGGTGAGTAGATGCATATCTACGGGGGGAAGTCGGGTGGATGGCGTTTAGCACCCCCGCAACGTAGAATAGGAATAGTACTTATTGACATTAGGAAACCAGACGTGACCCTAGTAGGACCCTAGTATTGACCCTAGGCTGGACTAGACCGATTTAGGAAAACTATATCAGAGGATGAGTACCTTGGAAGAGGTTCGTAGGTTTCAGATAGAAACACACCAGCGCACACACTGAAAATCGACATGGGGTACGTGTATGTGTATATATATAGAACTAGGTATAGGTATATACATATATATACAACACATATAGGTAATTCAGTGATGTGATATGATATCCGAGGTATGATGAAATAGTATAACTGGGCTTGATGCCGTGATTTTTGACTATACAGTCGTAGTAAAGTGTTAGCGGATCATTAGGGAATGAGATAATGAACTTGAATATATAAATTACAAAGAGTGGTGGTGATATTGATGTACATGGGACGCTAGAATAGTACTCGGACTGTAACTTGTGACTGATTACGATATGATATATGTATAACTTGATTTCGACATTATATTGGTGTGACCTGATGCCGATATCATATGAGTATGACTTAATCACAATATGATACATATGACATTATACGAATGAGGAGACACCTAGGAGATACTTGACCGTACCCCGACATTGGGATGCCGTACGATGGATTTTACCGTACGAGGCTTAGAATTGATGATTGATCCGCACTCTTGATTCGAGGAAGCCGTACTACGTACGTGACGCTGTTGAGGCGGGATCGCCGACTATTAGAGATATTGATTCAGACCTTACGTAGACTCTTATTTCTATTGACTAGTTCTTAGGTTTAGTTTTCCTTAGGAGGTTAGATGGACACTAGGTTAGGTTCGAGTCATATAGTGGTAGTAGTATTAGTATATTAAATGAGTAGGTAATATACATTCGTCTTTACTTTCACACTGTAATCATAATGTTGCTATAAATAGTATAAACCTTACCTGTTAGGACAGCAGCACCATTACCGATGATGCGCATATTCCACGCACACTTATTTGCCGGCTCACACACATCATCATCGGTAATTGCTATGTCACGTACTCTTTAGATCATATTATCTTTTATTGATAGAATCAGTTAACAACTAAACCGATGTAGTATTGTGATCACTCTCTGATGTTAAGTATAAGACATGACATTCATTACTTAGACATTCATGCATTCATATTTTCGTGTTATCATGCATTATTATGGGCATATGCCGACACTTATCATATAGTACTCATGATTTTGAGATTTGGATTTCTATGAGATTTCTGGATTTTTGGGGAAAACCGCAAAAATATATAAAAACTTCTCTCTCTCTCCTCTTCTCTTTTTTTTAAAATAAGATGCGGTTTTCTCGTGATGTATGTGTCGTCCACCATGAGTATTTCATGTTTTCTGATGGATTTCGAGAACCGATTCGAGGAGTGGATGAACCGTCTCGGGTACATGGTGGGCCCGGTATGGTACCCCGGGGCAAGAAGATCGAGTTGTAGACGATAAGCCTGGCAGGGGAAGGCTACCTACCGGTGATGTCTGGCGCGGCGGATATCCGGAGGATACCGACCGTTGTCGTGGGATTTGATGATATGGGCCGATCCGGACTGACGGAGCCCGACATATTGATACTTGAGGTTACATGTGTTGTGTCGATGCTTGACACGGATTTCCATGGATTTCATTGTTGAGATTTCAGATGCTTATACACACTTTACTATGATAACGGCTAAAGGTTCTCATACATATATATCTGGATTTCAGGATTTGTGACTTTACATTCATGGAGCATGCATTTCATTTCATATGACTTAGTACTATATGAGGCACTGACACGACACGGAGTATTTGCACTTACACGTAGTATTACCCTGCTATTACTAGATGTTTGGGATATAGTAGTGTATTATTATGACCTAGGATAGCGTCGTGCATTCGATTTCTTTTCGTAGATGTCTTCTACTCACGAGTTGGCAACTCACCCCCGTTGTGCCAAATTCTTTACAGGTTCGATGTACAGGTTTCCCGTGGCAGCTTGTTGGCACATCTTTTCTTCAGGGCGATTGGCACGGTAGGTTGGTTCACTTGTATCCGAACCACCATTGTACTTTTATTCATTCATTTGTATCTAGTAAGCTCCATCAACCATATTTGTATTACTTGATAAGTTATTGGACCAGTCTTTTACTTCGACCTTAGAGTCGCGCCTGTATTATTCTGATCTGGTGGTTTTGCTTTCTTTTGAGTTTTTGAGCCTCGCCCTCTGGCGTTGTATATTATTGTGCTTGTTGTGGTTGTTTCCGCCTTTTGGCGTTGATGCTAGCATCCGTTTGGGGATGCTTTTTATTGTTTATTCATATTATACTTGTTGTACCCGTTTGGGGGCCAGTTTTTACAGAGGAGACTCTGCCGAAATTTTTGGTAAAATTTGCTGATGTTTTTTTTTACTTGTTTTCTTTTCTTTTCTTCTTTTTCTTCTTTTATGGTTTAGATCTCTGGGCTTCGGCTTACTTAGGTCACGTGGCGCCTCTAGACGCTTCGTAATCTAAGTGCCGATCATGTTCCGTACTTTCGGGTCGTGACAAAGTTGGTATCAGAGCGCTAGGTTTAACCTTGTATAAGTCTTGGTGACCCTTGGTTGATGGAATAGGCGAGTTAGGTAGAGTAACGTACCGTGGGTATGGTCCGCGGCATACTTACGATACGCTACTCTGCTTAAGGAGCCCTAGGATTTACATTGTTTGCACCGTATTTCATTCGTTCCTTTGATCTATCTTCGTCAATGTCTGATGGTAGTTTCTGTTACCACGGGCAGAGGGAGATGCGGCTCGAATGCAGTAACCATTAGAGTATTGGTTATTCTTGAGGACTGAAGCATTGCTTAGCGTGCGGACGAAGGGTATTCACATGCCGTCCGGATGAAGTTAAAGGGTTCGAACGATTATCAGAAAACCATTTCCTAAGTTTAAAGTATTCGGAAGAACATGCAGGTATTTCGATGGACCCTCTAGAAGAATGAAACCCTAACTCGACATAATGACCACGAGAACGCCTTTGAACCTTAGGGTTTACGGCAGTTCCGCTGTGCCATTAGTGAGGCTTGGGTTTGCCCTTCTACAGCTGGATCATCGATGCTGGGGTATGTACCGGATATTTTTAAACTGTACTTGAGTGTTGAGCTCTCGGGGAATTATGGGATTTTGATGGATAGATCGAGAAGTTTAATGTAGTCCGGATATCAAGTGAAGGGATCGACTATGTGGGAGACTCTAGACATGAGTATTGCCGTTGGTAGCGCAGTCAGCACACCTATGAAAGAACGAGTTCGAAGCGGTCGACATCAGAGGAAAGAGGCGCACATTGACGATAGTATTTACGATTGTGATTTAGTGATTTGAATTTTCTATTTTCGTTGATTGGATTTTTGTATTTTGAGGACTTGTTCTACGATTGGTATTTCCTGTGTGTACCTTCATTCTATCTGTGTTTCTTATATCAGTTGTATTGATGTGGTTTAGTACGCACCCAGTACACTTGATTTGGTTTTATATATTTTTTTGAGATTTTTGATTTGATTTCGTGCATAGGGGTTACACGTGATTTTGACATATGTTTCGACCTAATTATCATGCATTTTTGTGCTGTGATTTCGATTTTGATATTCAATGTATGTTTTCGTGCTCCATGTACACCTGATTAGGATTCTTGCGCATACTTGGCGCACTTGATGCGATTTTGTGCACACCAGATGCACTAAATCGGGGTTTTGTGCAGATTAGATGCACCTGATAGTGAGTCGTGCACGCCCGTTGCACTTGACAGATGTTTTTGGTGCACACCTGTTGCACTTAGTTTTGTTTTGTGGGTATTCATGGTTTCTGCATTTGGTTTCGATTTCAGTGCGCACCGGACGCACATGACATTTTATTGATGTGATTGGGATTGATTTTAGTTTGAGCAGTATGTTTTCATGATCATTATTATTTGAGTTAGTAACCAGGCGGGACGTGTATGTTAAATAAAAGATATATATGTAGCTATATTTTAAAAAAAATAATAATAATAATTAAACGTCCGCTACTTAGACCGTGACACGTGCATTGCACGGCGATTTTCAAGAAGGGGTTTTTGTATGCTGCTTTATTATGATGATTCGGCGATTTTACTAGGATGCGAACTATATATAAGTTATAGATTGATGTATATTATGATGGTTTTCACATTGGGTTATGATATTTCATTATCGCCATAACTCCGATGATTGCGTCATGCTTGACGGAGTTGATTTTCGTTATGTATTAATGATTTCGGAGCCCCGACGATTTGAGTATTTTGCTAAATGTTTTAGTATTTGGAAGGGGAGTGTTAATTTAAATTCGGGGACCGAATTTATTAAAGGGGGGAAGATTGTAACATTTTAAAAATAATTAAATAAATAATTAAATGAATAAAAGTGTTTAAGTGAATTTTAGGATTTTCGGTAAAGTAAAATGTATTTTTCGTAAAACCAAACCGTGATTGTTTTTCACTATAAATTTAAAAATATCTATTTTAATTATGAAATTACTAGTAAATAGTGTTTATTTAGCCACTTATAAATTTTTGGTTTAATAAAATATTTTTCCTAAATTAATTATTTTAAATATTAACATAAGCTTTATTTTTACACTAAATTAGTGTAAATTACAAATTTAAATGGTTTTAATTTGTAAAAATGAACCATGGCATATTAGAATTTAGTGTGTATCATGAAAAATTTATTTGCAAATTTTTCCTTGTTTCTAGATCTTTCTTGAGTTATTTTAGAAAAGAATTAAAAGAAAATGAATAAAGCATGAAAAGACACACTAGTAAAATAATGGGTTGCCCCTACGGATAATATCATCCGTAGGGGCAATAAAAGTTTGGCCCTACGGATTAATACGTAGGGCAAAGTGGTTGCCCCTACGGTCGTTCAATATTTATTTAAAAATTATTAAATCTTAAAGTGTTTTTTGCCCCTACGGTGGCGCAAACCAAGTACCTACGGGTATATCCGTAGGGACAACTAAATAGCGATTTAAGTAATCGTTCCCTACGCTGATTATTTCTTATTTCCTTTAATTTACGCGCGAACCCAAATCCCCAAACCTTGACGTTCCCGCCGATCGCCGTTCTCGTCATCGCCAGCGCCGGCCGAATCGTCGTCGCAACCGCCTGCAGTGATCTCGTCGTCGCCACCGCCGGCCGAATCGTCGTCGCCACCGCCTGCAGTGATCTCGTCGTCGCCACCGCCCTCGTCGTCGCCGATTGCGTCTCCGTCGTCTCCTCCACCGCCTAGCCTACAGGTTAGTTAAACATTATTTTAATGATGTTAGGGTAGCGATGAGGGTTATGGTTAGGTATCGGTTGTGGTTAGGGTTAGGATTAGGGTTAGGGTACGGGTTCGATCGGTTGGGGTTCGACTGGTGTTGGGGTTAGGGTTAGGGTTAGGGTTCGGTTGGGGTTTGGTGTTGGGGTTGGGGTTCGGCTGGGGCTGGGTTGGGGTTAGGGTTTGGTGTTGGGTTGGGGTTCGGCTCCGGCTGGGTTGGGGTTAGGGTTTGGTGTTGGGTTGGGGTTCGGCTGGGGCTGGGTTGGGGTTAGGGTTAGGCCGGGTTAGGGTTTGGTGTTGGGTTGGGGTTCGGCTGGGGCTGGGTTAGGCTTAAAAAGGTGAAATTTTAGGGGATTGATCTGGAAAATAGTGAAAGTCGATACTGTTTATTTGTGAATAACACAGTCCATGATTTTTATATGAGAAAATGGTCCATGAAAGTCTATGGGATTTATCTAAAAAACGCTGAAAGTTCATGTATTTATTTGTAAACAACAAAATTCATGGTATTTATCTGGAAAACGTTGGAGGTCAATGGTATGTATTTGTAAACAACAAAATCTATGAAAATTATGTGAAACGTTAAAACTTCATGGTATTTATTTGTAACAAACAAAGTCTATGGTATTTGTTTGATAAATATTGAAAGACCATGACATTTATATGTAATGGGTCAAAGTCATTTGGGTTATGTCAATCTTATTGGCGATACTTTCTTTTTGTGCATATCCAAAAACTTTGAAAGTTCTTGGTACCTATTAGAAAATATAAAGGGTTTTGTAGTGAAAGGAAAGAATTGGATTTAGAAAAACCGTGTGTAACTTTTAGAAATTCTATACACTCAAGTATATAGAAAAGGGTTAATTGCGGATACAGCCTATGTACTATGGGGATCAAGCACTTATAACCTCTGAAGTATAATAATAAGCACTTTTGTTTGTTTTTCATTAGTGATTAATTTTTAGTTTGCTATTTATTCTTTTTCAGTATGGATACTTGATAGAATTATAATTGCTTTATTATTGTTTGCCTTTTTCCTTTTGTGTAGAAAATATATCCATTGTGTCATATGGACACTATTAATTTCACATCGATTCAAGGGAAAAATTGAGGAAGATTGTGTTTGTTATATCAAAAACCTTTCTGTTGAACCCAACAGGTGAAACTTTAGAGTTGTTATAGATAGCTCTACATGTTTAATGCATGTACCATTGTTAAGAGAGTGCAAGGTGGAGAACAATAATTTGTTTCAACGGCACGTTTTTCAAGTTATAACCAATATATGATACTCGATGATAATATGAAACCTTCATATTCCCATCGATACCCATATATGAAACTAAAAGCGCCACTTAGTTCCCGTCTATCGGTTAACATACGTGCGATGCTCGTCGTGACCTAGAACTATACGAAGGTTGTTAAATATCGGACAGTATAGCTCGATACTAACAACCGTCGTATAGTCTACGCGACGAGAAAATTCAATCGTATGGTAACCCATAGATTTGTCCCGTGTGGACAAGTTAAGAATGTATAAAGTAAACGCCTTCATTCACTTGTGTTTTCATCCGTTTCGAGATATTTCGTCGGTACCTTTCCGCTGGTTCTCCGTGTACAAAGATAGATTAGATGTTCATTTCAACGTTGTTTCACAGCTTTGAAATGATTATCTATTCTATTACAGTGTACTCGGAGAACAGCGGGGAGGTGCTGCCGAAATTTACTCGAAACGGTTGAAAGCACAAGTGATGGGCGTTCGCTCTATACACTCTTAATGGGATAGAAGCCTACCCCCGACAGCCGGAACACATACATACAAACGCATAATCAGAGAGCGACTCGAGATGTTCGGGTTAAAACCAATATATGATACTCGATGATGATATGAAACCTTCATATTCCCATCGATACCCGTATATGAAACTAAAAGCGCCACTTAGTCCCCGTCTATCGGTTAACATACGTGCGATGCTCGTCGTGACCTAGAACTATACGAAGGTTGTTAAATATCGGACAGTATAGCTCGATACTAACAACCGTCGTATAGTCTACGCGACGAGAAAATTCAATCGTATGGTAACCCATAGATTTGTCCCGTGTGGACAAGTTAAGAATGTATAAAGCAAACGCCTTCATTCACTTGTGTTTTCATCCGTTTCGAGATATTTCGTCGGTACCTTTCCGCTGGTTCTCCGTGTACAAAGATAGATTAGATGTTCATTTCAACGTTGTTTCTCAGCTTTGAAATGATTATCTATTCTATTACAGTGTATTCGGAGAACAGCGGGGAGGTGCTGCCGAAATTTACTCGAAACGGTTGAAAGCACAAGTGATGGGCGTTCGCTCTATACATTCTTAATGGGATAGAAGCCTACCCCCGACAGCCGGAACACATACATACAAACGCATAATCAGAGAGCGACTCGAAATGTTCGGGTTAAAACCAATATATGATAATATGAAACCTTCATATTCCCATCGATACCCATATATGAAACTAAAAGCGCCACTTAGTCCCCGTCTATCGGTCAACATAACGTGCGATAATTTATTCTTTTCAACGACAAACGCACACACAAAGCATATACATGAATTTTCTTCTTTGTCAGTAACTATCCCGTTCTTATATTTCTCAATATAGTCAGCATAACCTACAATTTATATGTTATTCAGTCTAACATGGCCCATGAGTACGTCAGAGTTAAGGACTGGATGTATGTGGATTGGAAACAACGTATGCAATCTAAGTTTGTCGCAGGAGTTGCTGCTTTCCTTGAATTTGCACGAGCACATAATAAGATCATAATAGAGAAGATTCTTTGTCCGTGTGATAGATGTGGCAATAAGTACTGGCGGAAGGTAGAATTGGCAGAGCTTCATATTGTAAAATATGGGTTTACTAGACTTTATTCAATTTGGAAATATCACGGGGAAGGAGAAGAATGCAGTACTGCGGTAGAAGAAGGAGAACACGATAATGCGGCAGGAGAAGAAGAAGAATTCGGTAATACGGCAGGATACGGAAATTTATTTCCATCAGAAGAAATGGAGGATATGGTAGAGGCTGCCCTAGGTGAATCTATTCGTACCGAAGATGACATTCCTTCCGGTCAAGGACCGCGTGCGGATAAATATGAAAATTTCATGAATGATGCTAGGAAACCAATTTATGAGAATGCGAAGTATTCCACCCTATCATGGTTCGTCCAACTTTTCCAAATTAAGTGCCTAAATGGATGGAGCAACAAGTCATTCACAATGCTTCTTTCGTTCTTGAAAGATTCTATGCCTCCGGGAAATAATGTGCCCGAAAGCTGGTACGAAGCCCAGAAAATGATGTCTGATTTGGGTCTAAAGTGCGAGAAGATTCAAGCATGTCCTAAAAATTGCGTGTTGTACCGGAAAGAGAATTCAGATTTGAAAGAGTGTCCAACATGCGGAGAGGCCAGGTATAAGCCGAAAGATTCTGATAAGAAGCCTGATATACCTGTGAAGATAGCACGATATTTTCCCATAACACAGAGGCTACAGAGGCTATTTAGGTGCAAGAAAACAGCCGAGGCAATGATTTGGCATCACCGTGCTCCTCCAAGCGAAAATGGAAAAATGAGCCATCCAAGAGATTCACCGGCATGGAAGGATTTCGATAGGAGGCACGCAATATTCAGTAGCGATCCTCGCAATGTCCGGCTCGGACTGGCTGCCGATGGCTTCTGCCCATTCAACTATATGGCTGGAAGTCACAGTACATGGCCCGTTGTAATGATAATTTATAATCTGTCGCCTTGGTTGGCTATGGACCAATCATACTTTATGATGCCTCTTCTTATCGACGGACCAAACTCACCGGGGAACAATATCGACGTCTATCTCCGACCTCTGATTGAGGAGCTGAAAACTTTGTTCATTGATGGTGTAGAGACATATGATTCAAACACAAATACAACCTTCATACTGCGTGCGGCTTTAATGTGGACAATTAATGACTTTCCTGCGTATGGAATGCTTTCAGGTTGGTCCGTACATGGTCACAAAGCATGTCCTCATTGCCATGAACACACAACATCAAAATTTTTGAATTTTAGCAGGAAGGTTTGTTATTGCGGCCATCGACGTTTTCTGCCTCCAGACCATCCCTATAGGTTAGACACGGTTCACTTTGATGGTCATCAGGAGCTTCTTGGGCCTCCATCCCCATTGTCCGGAGAGGACGTGACTGCTAAATGGGATGGTTACAATAACGTGACCTTCGGGATGGATCCGACGAGACAGGTCAAACCACAATATTGGAACAAGTTAAGCATTTTCTTCGAGCTTCCGTACTGGTCTACAAATTCAGTGCGTCATTGTCTGGACGTCATGCATATAGAGAAGGGAGTATCAGAGCACATACTTAACTTGCTTCTGTGTAAAGACGGGAAATCGAAAGACAACATGAATGCCCGGATGGATCTACAAGAGTGGGGAATAAGAAGTGAACTGCACCCTAAACCGGTAGCGGGTAAACCGGGCAAGTTTGTACTTCCCAATGCCGCTTATCATATGTCACAACTGGAGAAGAAAAGATTCCTGCAGGTGTTGCATGATTTGAAAGTCCCCACAGGCTTCTCAGGATCATTCAGCAAGAAAATAAAAATTGTGAAGGGCAAGATCGATGGGCTGAAAAGTCATGACCACCATGTTATCGTGGAGCACCTTCTTCCATTAGCCCTCAGGACTTCTCTCCCCGACTCGGTTGGTCTGGTAATCAACGACCTATGTTGTTTTTTCAGGGAGTTGTGTGCTAAAACGCTGGAGGTTGCGACGCTGGATAAACTAGAAAATTCTATTGCGTTGATACTTTGCAAGTTTGAGCGTATTTTCCCACCGTCATTCTTCGATATCATAATACACTTGACGGTTCATCTTGCAACTGAGGCGAAATTAGCCGGACCGGTACAATATCGATGGATGTATCCCGTCGAGAGGTACGTTAAATTTTTCGTTTCGCGCAATTTATAAATTTATTTTTGTCATGTATGCCCGTGTTTATTTATTCAACATATTCTCATTAGGTACCTTTACACTCTTAAGAAGTATATACGCAATAAAAATCGACCAGAGGGTTCTATCATGCAAGGTTATCTTCTTGATGAAGCAACCACATTTTGTTCCCGCTATCTGGACGAGAACATTGAGACAAGGCTTAACCGACCACGAAGAATTCAAGACGGGCCATATGGTAAAGCCGAGTATAAGAGGGTAGACACTATGTTTATCAACAAGATATACCGGTTTATCTTGCTTAATTGCGTATGTCTTGAACAAATTAGAGAGTAAGTTTTTTTGGATTAATTGTTATATCTGTGTTTGTGTATGAAATGACATAATATTAATGTCACAATTATTTGTCGAAAACAGAACTCATTTTATCGAGGTACGTGAGGGGCATCCTGATTGGAACGAAGAGCGTTTGGAAAAATACCATCAGGATAATTTTTGTGATTGGGTCACAGAGCATGTAAGTTATTCGAATTACATTTTATTGCTATCGGTTTTAATCTAAACTTGTATCGTTCTGTATTTATCGTAAAATTTGTTTTGTTAGATCCACGATCCGAACTTGTCTGCATCATTTGAGAGTGATTCAAGATGTTTAGCTCAATTTCCTAGTATGGAAGTTGCACATTACAAAGGATTTGGTGTCCTTGGATACAAATTCGAAGTTAAGGACATAGAAACATCTAGAATCACTCAGAACAGTGGGATTGCGACGGTAGGATCGGACGGTGTGATTTACTATGGGTACTTAAATTGTATACTCGGCATCCACTATCCCGGACGATCAGAACCCTTTTATATATTCCACTGTACTTGGTACGATCCGCGAACCGATACAGACAAGTGGAGAAGCAGTCTTGGGACCTGGAAAGATGAATATGGATTGACAAGTGTGAACACACTTCGATTTTACGGTCAGGACGATCCGTTTATCTTTCCGAACCAAGCGTTCCAAGTATACTACTCACAGTGCTTGAAGCATCCGGGGTGGAGTGTTGTATGTCGATGGAAACCTAGAGATGTCTACGATGTCCCAGAATACGAGGACAGCGATGAGGACGAAGAAGAGAGAAGGCTTAAAGTGCTCCGACCGTCTGTTTCGAAGGACGGGTTGTCTTCGACCGATCATGAAGTTACGTGGGTTAGAAATGACATCGACGATGAAATCCAAGTAGATATGTATGATGCGCCCACGAAACGAAAAAGGTTATCAGTAATGTTATATTATTACTTCACATTTTACGCTCTAGATCATATATAGTCAATACTTTTAATGATTGTCTAATGCGTCCACGAACCGTTTATCTAGATTTGATGACGATGTCGGGAGCAGCGAGGGGCGGCAGGAGCTCCAGCCGCGGCAGAGGCAGAGGCAGAGGCAGAGCGGTTCTGCCGCCCGGAGAGCTCCGTAGGGAGCTTCAGAGGGCCGGTCTTGCACCCAGATCGGAGACCCCTTCGGATGCCTCCTTCCGTGTTGATTTGGCCACACCTCCAGGTATACTGCACGCATATCCATTTTGAATGTAATATTACAGATATTCATGCATGTTTATGTAAAAATTACTTATATTGTCAATGTTTGATTGTCTAGTTGTTGGTGATGCGTCCACATCTGGGACAGAGGCCACCCCCGCTCCTCCAGGTATGTTTATATATCATATAGTGTATGTATATTGATTTAGAATGCTATATCATAAATATACACATTCCTTTTGCTCTTACTTAGCAATTTTTATTATTGTCTAGCTGTAGGTGGTGACACCACCGCACCTGCGGGTATGTTTATATGTCCTATAGTGCATGCATATTGATTTAGAACGTTATATTATTGATCTACACATTCTTTTTGCAATTACTTATAAAATCTATTTTTAATTATCTAATTATAGGTGGTGCGTCCACACCTTCCACAGGGGCCACTCCTGCCGCTTCCATACCCTCCGCATCGTCTGCAGGTTAGTATGAATAAATTTAAAATATTTATTTATTTTACATATGCTCTATAGAATAAATATGAACTTCATGGAGATTTAGCGTCGATGTTTATTTTACAGTTGGAGGGGATGCGTCCGGGACCCCGGTTGTTCCTCACCGGAGGAACTATCGTCCCGCTCGTGCTGCTGCTCGGGCCCAGGCTCGTGCGCTATTCACCGGAGGTATATATCACACTTGAATTCTTAATACAACTTTGTCTTATTATTGATTGTCTTGATATTTCGTGCAGACGCAGGGCCTCTCCACCCCCAGAGGGGGACTCGAGGCCCGAATCAGTCCCATAGGCTGAGGCCTGATAGAGCTAGGGGGGAGGCAGCATTCCCCCTATTTTTTACCCTTGACTATCGCTATACCGGTCCTTATGCCGAGAGGTTCGGCCGGTATTTGGGGGACGAGAGCCGGATCGTGAAGAACTATCCACTTCACGTTGAGTGGGGCGAGCAGCACCAGCGCTCATTCGCCCTCTTCTTTGAACAGGCTCAGGTATGTATTAATATATATTTTCATTTGATCTATCCAATATATTTATTATTAACACTTGCAATCTAATAACAATGTTTTTTTGTATTTTCAGTTGGATTACGATTTTCAGCCTGTAGCCGACCCTGATCACCCGGGGAGGGTGCTCGACCTTCATGCTCTGTACAATGGCCTGATGAAGAACATGCAGGCCAAGATCCGATACAACAGGAATGAGCTGAAGGCCGACTGCTACTCCCTGTGGATAGCGACCCCCGAGGCAGAGAGAGCGGCCCTCCTATCTACTCCGGCGTTTGCGAGAGTCGACGTAGAGACATGGCCTATATTGTGCGCTTATTTCGACTCCGAACGCAAACGAGTATGTATTTTAAATTTAATTCATTATTTATGATATAATTTATTTCTTTGTGTTTCTTAATTAGAAAACTAAATGTTAATGCGTTGTGCAGAAACAGGCCGCTCAGAATACGGAGAACAGGAAGTCGGCGAAGAGGGGTCGCCCCACTTACACAGGTGGCTCGAGGAACATTACTCGAGCCATGGAGTTATCGGTAAATTAAGAGTTATTCTCTAATATTCTGCAATATTAAGAGTTATTCTCTAACATTTCTAATATTAAGAGTTACTTTCTAATATTGCAGACAGCTCGGACCGTGGCGTCAGGTGGTACACCGAGCGTGCTGTCCGCATATCTTGCCGTCCACGGCACCTCGACAGATCCCGCCACGGGCGAGCTTCGATGTCCCGACGTCGCTACCCAGGAGTACTGCGTAAGTGTTAATATTTTTTCTACCCAAATTTGAAATTTTAGTTTTGGAAGGTTCAAGTTTAAATTTTATACTTATACTTTACTGCTTAATGTGGGTGTAGGAGCGGGTGGTTGAGCAGGCCCAGGCCTCGGGGATCGATTTTACCGGACAGAACGATCCGAGGCTGCTGACCCCAGTTCTGGACGCCGCACACGGAGGGCACCACGGAGGTTGGGAGAGAGGCCGGGGATTGGGCCCCAGCAGGGCCCATATGAGGTTGGACTCCACCCCGGCGGTTACTTCCTCCGTCTCCAGTGGCCGGCATGTCCATCAGGAACTGGATAGCTTGAGGGCCACCGTTCAGGAGTTGAAGGAGATGCTGGTATGTATACTACTTTATAGTAAAATATCATTTCATATTATATACATATCAACATATCCATAATTAGTACGTAGCTTGAGCTTATTTGGTTTTAGAATTAAGTTTGATTAATCATACATACATATGTAATTAAAATAAACAACGCTTTTCCAAACTAGATATCCAAACAGGGTTTCGAAATAACTTAATAATGAAACGAATTCGAATAATACACAGTTCTTACACGTTTCTTACACACGTTATGTCCAGACGCGACAGGGTAGATCGGCCGAGCCTCCACATGCATCTCCTTCGGCTGCGGCTCCGCAAGCCACTACATCGGCTGCGGTACCGCAGACAGCTCCTGTAGCTCCACCGCCCACTCAGACTCCCGCAGCCGCGGCTCCGCAAGCGACTACCTCGACGGCGGCTGCGCAGACCACAACGCCAGCTCCACATGCCGCTCAGACTCCCTTATCTGTAGCATTGGAGAGTGTATTTACCGAGGAGCAGGCGCGCGTTATTTTAACGTTATTCGGAGGTGGAGCTGGACCGAACTAGGGTAGATTTTTGGTTTTTATTTTTTGAAACATGTATTTATTTATATCACATTGTACTACATTTTGAAACGATATTGATATTGGTTTGAATTTATATCATATTCAGTTTTTGGGTTTCTTTTGTATATTATATATATGCGTGGGATGTGATTATGAATACTGCAATATATGATTTGATTGATGTATATAGTATTGTGCACAGGGCGGGAAAAAATCTAGCAGCCCTTTTTTAAAAAAAAATACAGACAAACTGTACCTACGGATTAATCCGTAGGTATATATGTTGCCCCTACGGCGTTAGCCGTAGGGGCAAACTATCAGGAAACCTGATATTTTCCCACCTGATATCAGTGCAGGGTGTTGGGGATGCCCCTACGGATATGTACGTAGGGGCCACTGTTTATCCCCTACGTATATAACCGTAGGGGCAAAATATCAGGTTATCCTGATATTTTCCCCCCGATCTCAGTGCAGTGTGTTGGGAGTGGCCCCTACGGATATATTTGTAGGGGCTACTTTATATCCCCTACGGCTGTAGCCGTAGGGGAACTAATAGGACCTACAGATACAGCCGTAGGTACAGACAATATATTCAAAAAAAAAAAATAAATATATGATTTTATTACCCCTACGGGGTACTGCGTAGGGGCTATAGCACCTACTGAGTTATCCGTAGGGGCATAAATTTATCCGTAGGGGCACGTTCGGGGCCTCAACTTGCACCTGCGGCCTTTGCACCTACGGGGTATTTTTTAGCCCCTACGGATATATCCGTAGGGGCAGTGGGTTGCCCCTACGGATAAATCCGTAGGAGCAACCCATATTTGTAGTAGTGACATTAAGATGATGACATTTTGGAGAAGTTTCTACACCATTTCTCATGTGTTTCTCCCTCTTCCCCTTATTGTGGCCGGCCTCCCCATCACCATGGCTGCCCCCCCCCCCCATTTTCCACATCATTTTTTTATTCAAAAATCATCAAAAATACTACAAAAATCCAATTTAAATTCCACAAAAACCTAATTATTTCATACCCTTTATTCTCTACTCTTCTCTACATGGATTTTGGAGTGGGAAAGCATGTATTTTTGAGGCTCATTTTCAAGTTTGGACATGAGGTTGTGGAGGTATAAATCCTTCTCTTTTGTTTTATTTCTATTAGATATTTCTTTTAAAGCATAATTAGATTAATTAGATTAATTCTTGTTGCAAATTCTAAAATTCAAGTTAGGGTTTGAAAATTCAAGAGGTGGTTTTTGTTAATTAATTAGGGTTATAATAGCTAGTTTAACATCTTTTAGAGTGGAAAATTCTTGCATGGTGGTGGTATAATAAATTGTTGATCGAAATTGTTTAATTTAAACTATTTAGCTAACTAGATTTTTTCTAAAATGTGTTGTGGGTAAAATAAAATTCTTATTAAGGGTGTTATCATTAGATGGTAATTTTAGTGAGAATATTAGCATATTAATTGAATGAAAAACCTAGTTTGATCACTAGATTATTTTGATAATTGGAAAAATAGTAATAAAATGCTATTATTTTGTAAACTAGATTTTAGGAATTTCTAAATAAATGTGATTAAAAATATAATTATAGTTTCATTACATCATTATCATCATAAATTGTGGTTTAAGTGATTAATTTATGCAAAATCATGTTTTGTGGTGGAATTGTGGTATTTTGCTTGGAAAATGTTAAAATTGTTAAAAGTTGCAAACTAGAAATTTCAAATAAATGCAAAATTGTGTAATAAAAATATAGTAATGGTTTGTATAGTCTAGTAATGATATTTAATGAGTTTTATGACCATTGGTTTCATTTAAATGTCAAGTTTCGATAAAAAACGGTAAATTGGCATTTTCGGGTTTTTCGAAAATGGACGATTTGATCGATTTTAGTGTTTCGATGAATTTGATCATGTTTTAAAATATAAGTAATGTGTTTTAAAACTACAAGTTGTTTGATGATGTTATCTCGATCCATCGGAGTTTGTACGCCGATATCGAGCGGTATTTGGTTCTTTTGCGTGGACGGGACATAGGTTTTAACCTGTGCTTGCTCTTCGTAACGTTTGACTTTTGTATGTGATTCGGTTTACGATGCTATTTATATGTTTGCGTCTAGGTACCCTCACATGGACTGCGGGCGATGAAGAGGAGGATGGCGACACTGTCTTCGGCAGACATGGACCAGGTGAGTAGATGCATATCTACGGGGGGAAGTCGGGTGGATGGCGTTTAGCACCCCCGCAACGTAGAATAGGAATAGTACTTATTGACATTAGGAAACCAGACGTGACCCTAGTAGGACCCTAGTATTGACCCTAGGCTGGACTAGACCGATTTAGGAAAACTATATCAGAGGATGAGTACCTTGGAAGAGGTTCGTAGGTTTCAGATAGAAACACACCAGCGCACACACTGAAAATCAACATGGGGTACGTGTATGTGTATATATATAGAACTAGGTATAGGTATATACATATATATACAACACATATAGGTGATTCAGTGATGTGATATGATATCCGAGGTATGATGAAATAGTATAACTGGGCTTGATGCCGTGATTTTTGACTATACAGTCGTAGTAAAGTGTTAGCGGATCATTAGGGAATGAGATAATGAACTTGAATATATAAATTACAAAGAGTGGTGGTGATATTGATGTACATGGGACGCTAGAATAGTACTCGGACTGTAACTTGTGACTGATTACGATATGATATATGTATAACTTGATTTCGACATTATATTGGTGTGACCTGATGCCGATATCATATGAGTATGACTTAATCACAATATGATACATATGAAAATATACGAATGAGGAGACACCTAGGAGATACTTGACCGTACCCCGACATTGGGATGCCGTACGATGGATTTTACCGTACGAGGCTTAGAATTGATGATTGATCCGCACTCTTGATTCGAGGAAGCCGTACTACGTACGTGACGCTGTTGAGGCGGGATCGCCGACTATTAGAGATATTGATTCAGACCTTAGGTAGACTCTTATTTCTATTGACTAGTTCTTAGGTTTAGTTTTCCTTAGGAGGTTAGATGGACACTAGGTTAGGTTCGAGTCATATAGTGGTAGTAGTATTAGTATATTAAATGAGTAGGTAATATACATTCGTCTTTACTTTCACACTGTAATCATAATGTTGCTATAAATAGTATAAACCTTACCTGTTAGGACACCAGCACCATTACCGATGATGCGCATATTCCACGCACACTTATTTGCCGGCTCACACACATCATCATCGGTAATTGCTATGTCACGTACACTTTAGATCATATTATCTTTTATTGATAGAATCAGTTAACAACTAAACCGATGTAGTATTGTGATCACTCTCTGATGTTAAGTATAAGACATGACATTCATTACTTAGACATTCATGCATTCATATTTTCGTGTTATCATGCAGTATTATGGGCATATGCCGACACTTATCATATAGTACTCATGATTTTGAGATTTGGATTTCTATGAGATTTCTGGATTTTTAGGGAAAACCGCAAAAATATATAAAAACTTCTCTCTCTCTCCTCTTCTCTTTTTTTTAAAATAAGATGCGGTTTTCTCGTGATGTATGTGTCGTCCACCATGAGTATTTCATGTTTTCTGATGGATTTCAAGACCCGATTCGAGGAGTGGATGAACCGTCTCGGGTACATGGTGGGCCCGGTATGGTACCCCGGGGCAAGAAGATCGAGTTGTAGACGATGAGCCTGGCAGGGGAAGGCTACCTACCGGTGATGTCTGGCGCGGCGGATATCCGGAGGATACCGACCGTTGTCGTGGGATTTGATGATATGGGCCGATCCGGACTGACGGAGCCCGACATATTGATACTTGAGGTTACATGTGTTGTGTCGATGCTTGACACGGATTTCCATGGATTTCATTGTTGAGATTTCAGATGCTTATACACACTTTACTATGATAACGGCTAAAGGTTCTCATACATATATATCTGGATTTCAGGATTTGTGACTTTACATTCATGGAGCATGCATTTCATTTCATATGACTTAGTACTATATGAGGCACTGACACGACACGGAGTATTTGCACTTACACGTAGTATTACCCTGCTATTACTAGATGTTTGGGATATAGTAGTGTATTATTATGACCTAGGATAGCGTCGTGCATTTGATTTCTTTTCGTAGATGTCTTCTACTCACGAGTTGGCAACTCACCCCCGTTGTGCGAAATTCTTTACAGGTTCGATGTACAGGTTTCCCGTGGCAGCTTGTTGGCACATCTTTTCTTCAGGGCGATTGGCACGGTAGGTTGGTTCACTTGTATCCGAACCACCATTGTACTTTTATTCATTCATTTGTATCTAGTAAGCTCCATCAACCATATTTGTATTACTTGATAAGTTATTGGACCAGTCTTTTACTTCGACCTTAGAGTCGCGCCTGTATTATTCTGATCTGGTGGTTTTGCTTTCTTTTGAGCTTTGAGCCTCGCCCTCTGGCGTTGTATATTATTGTACTTGTTGTGGTTGTTTCCGCCTGTTGGCGTTGATGCTAGCACCCGTTTGGGGATGCTTTTTATTGTTTATTCATATTATACTTGTTGTACCCGTTTGGGGGCCAGTTTTTACAGAGGAGACTCTGCCGAAATTTTTGGTAAAATTTGCTGATGTTTTTTTTTACTTGTTTTCTTTTCTTTTCTTCTTTTTCTTCTTTTATGGTTTAGATCTCTGGGCTTCGGCTTACTTAGGTCACGTGGCGCCTCTAGACGCTTCGTAATCTAAGTGCCGGTCACGTTCCGTACTTTCGGGTCGTGACAAAAACACTAAAAGTGCATGAAAACGACGCTGGAAGCATAAATCAAATTACAGGCATAAAATAGGCATGAAATCACAATCAATACCTCAAGTGTAATAACTATGCGCAAAACCTAAATACCCAGCATGTGCAACCATGGTGCATAAAAACAAATATCATTAAACTCAGTCATCAAGACTAAATCATGCAAACAGAACGCCCAAAATACCGGAATCCAAGGTGACGGATATGTGATAATCGAATCACCAAATCCCAAATTATAAATACCGACGTTGGTATATCCTCCTTCGCAGTCGAGAAGGTGCCGGTGCATCCAATGCTAGCAGCGCAAGATATCTACTTGCCTCTTGCTCACGGTCTGGTGTCCTCTGTCACTGGGTCCTTATCTTTTCTGTGGATTACCAATCTCACGATCCATCGGCTCATCGGCCCTGTCAGGTGTGCTAACGGGGACGATTCCGTTTTGGCACTTCTCTGGTCATCCCTCGGTCAATCCTCATGACCACTCGTAAAGCAGCACGTCACTGACGCCGACCTCTGGTCCTCTGAATGCACATCACACTTTTGCGTCTGGTTGCAAATCTTATTGCAGCAGTGTCCTAGAAGGAATTCTGCTCAAGGTCTCTTCCGATTTCGCCTAAGCCGAACTGCATGGAGGCTGATACTCTTGTATAATCTTCTCTGGACAACTGCATTCTCAGTACAGCATTTACTCGGAAGCTGGTCGCATCCCAACGCCTCTGTAGACACATCGTATCTCTGATGTCAGCGGAGTGGAACGCCATCTCGTCGAAATCTCGTGCGAACTCTTTACTCCACTTTGTTCCAATGTCGACTGATTCGGACTCGTCTACTCGTGGCTGCATGGACTACGCTCCAATGGCTATACCCGTATCTGGAGTCTCCCAAGCAATATGTCCCATCACATGATATCCGAATGGTATCGAACCATCCGATCGATTGTCAAAACCTCAAAATCCCCCAAGAGATCAACATCTTGGATACAGTTTAATAGTATCGAATACATACCACAGCATCGGTGGTCCAGCCGTAGAAGGGCAAACCCAAGACTCACTAATGGCGCCGCGGAACTGCCACAAACCCTAAGGTTCAAAGGCTTTCACACGGTCATTATGTCGAGTTAGGGTTTCATTCTTCTAGGGGGTCCATAGACTCGCTTGCATGTCTTTCCGAATACTTTAAACTTGGAATCGGGTTCCTGACATTCGATCGTCTATCGACTCTCAACGAATCTGCGCGAAGTCGTCTCTAGCTGGAATCAATCTATCTGATGACCTCGCATTGGGTAAGCGAACGAACCACATGTCCTAGTCATTCATCATCGGGTGACTAGCGACTTACCATCGTATCTCTAGGTATATACTCCTGCTGCAGTAGCTCCACATCTGGGCGATATCTCATCATTTGCAGCAACAACTGGCTCATTCGTCTGTACGCTGAACAGCGCCTCAATCGTCCTGAATAAGCGATATATCAATGGTCATCATATCCTAGCTGGCCTCTAGCAGTATAGCCTGATCCTCTGGTGCTGATCTGCACGTCCGAGAAATCTCGTAAAAGCGATCTGTCAAGCGCTCATGGCGCGAAAACACAATAAAATGATGCCTCTCTATGCAATCGTATGTCTCTGGAATCACGCCCTGGTCAGTCCTCGTCTGTGACGAGCTCATGCTGACGCAACTCTAGCCGTAGCTCTCTCTGCCCGTGCCATCGTGGCAGCAAAATCATAGCCAGTATCGAAGAGGATAGATCATAAGAATGAATATAATACTGTGCAAGGAAATATACATCCTAAGGTTTCTTAAGCGGAATAGCGTATCGTAAATATGCCGCGGAACATACGTACGGTACTTCACTCTACTCAAGCTACCTACTCCATCAACCAAGGGTCATCCTACGCGATGAGAGTTCGGGTATAATACCCCCTCGACTAAGTCCAAGTTCCGTAAGGTCAAGCCTAAGTTCCGTATATATATATAAACGCTCTAGGCTCCATATAGTCAAACTTAGACTCGAACCAAGGTTAATCTAGCGCTCTGATACCAACTTTGTCACGACCCGAAACAGCCCATGACTGGCACTTGAATCATATGAAGTCTATAGGACCCCATCTAATTCAAGTAAGCAAAAAGCCCAGAAATCTAAAACCATTTTAAATAATAAATGAAGAAAAGTAGTTTTTTTGAAGCAAAGAAAGCAAGGTTTTTTAATAACTATGTCGAATATGCATTTTAAAATGTATAGTTTTTTCTAAAAATTTCAGCAGAGTTTCCTTTGTAAATACAGGCCCCGAACGGGATACAACAAGAATAATATATATGCAATGATAAATGGTATCCCCAAGCGGGAGCTAGCTCTTCATCAATCGACGGTCACAACCACGCAAGCAATATAATATACAACGCCGAAGGGCGAGGATCAAAACTCAAAAGAAACTCAAAATCAACATGAAAGACATATTACTGCTAAGCGCGACTCTCAGGTCGAAATAATACATAACTGGTTTTCTAAGTCTGAAACAATATACAAGTTTTGGTTGATGGAATTTCTAGATACAATGAATAATACATATACAATGGTGGTTCTGTTGCAAAAGAACCCACCTACCAAAGCAAATCACCAGCAAAAGAACCAATGTGCCAGAAATGCCGCCATGGAACCTGTACGGCAAAACCTGCAAGAACTGTGGCACAACGGGGGTGAGTTGCCAACTCGTGAGTAGAAAACATCTACAAGCAGAAACCGAATGCACGACATAATCCTAGGTCAATACGATCAGATATATATATATATATAAACCTCAAAGGATAAGTCTAAAGCATGATAAGGTGGCAATGTAACATCTATACATGTATGAAGTGCCAAGTGCTCATGCCAGTGCCTCAGGTAATAACATGTCATAAATATAAGGTATGTCTACATGAATAAGTATGATGAAGTATCTAAATTGATATCAATACACATATATTAGCGTCCCATTCCACTAATATTGGTGTAAGGGTATATATAGCAGCGTCCTCATCCACTGTTATATATACATATGAGGTAGGATCAATATAATCAATATGAATCAATGTCTGTAAGTATGTGGATCCCGTCCACGTGTCACCCAATGACAAAAAGCATTACGCATGTAAATATGAGGATATAATCAAATCATGGAACCTGAGTGCCTAGCATCGACACTCAAAAACATCATGAAAACCTGTGCCTAGCATCGACACGTAAATCCTCATACATCGGGCTCCGTCTGCGGTATCGACCCTCGGCCCCGGCAGCACGGGTCGGCCCATATCCATCTCTCAATTCCGGTCGGTATCCTCCAGATATCCGCCGAGCTCAAATACAATCACCGGTAGGTAGTAGTCCCTCTGCCAGGCTCACCGTCTACTACACAGCGATCTGTTCTTGCCCCGGGGTACCATACCGGGCCCACCATGTACCCGCAATCGGCCTCATCCGCCTCCTCGAATCGGGTTTCACATGTCGCTCTCAGCACCGAGAAAATACATGGTGGACGCACTGAAATATCATATCAAGGGTAACCGGGTTTTTAAAACAATTACATATTCTCTTTTGAAATATCCACGGTTCCCAAAACCAGAAATATCATGGAAACAACATATCTCAATGCGTATACTCGAAAGTATGATGTATGCGACATATAAAAAAATGCAAGCACATCTGTCTATCATGCAACCTGGAATAGTAATATGCACATGTTGAGGGAAACCGCTCTTTTAAAATGAATCAGTTTTAAAGAGTATCTTGCGAATCCCAAATCTAGAAATATCATCAATGTATGTGCAAATATGTATGTGTACAAGTATGAGTGTACAACAGGTAGATGCACAAGTATGAGTGTACAGAAGTATGTGCACAAGTATAAGTGAACAATATGTGAGTACACACAAGTATGGATGTACAATAGGTATGTGCACAAATATGCCAGGAAAGGGTCATATCCTGAATGCAACAGTACTACAGTATAGTGACATAGCAATTATCGATGATGAAGTGTGTGAGCCGGCAAGCAGGTGTACGTGGAACATATGCATCATCGATAATGGTGCCGGTGTCTTAACAGCATGGTTTTTATATAGCAATAAACACATTTACACATGCAATGCGATGCGAATATAATGAATATGCAGAAATCGAATAATCAACGCAACTGTAAAGAATCTACATCAATATGTATATGTCATGCAGTTATATCATTTGAAATAAGACGAATCGGGGTTTTTGGTAAAATAAGGGCTACGGCGTTTTTAAGAAAGGATGCGTCTTTGAAAATGGCCGTAGAGTCCCTTTTTCCTATCTTTGAAATACTCCCGATTCGTTAGTTTTGAAATAGGTATGACTCGGGTCTAGTCTAATGTCTACTAAGTAATCTACATCTAACTATCAAGTCAATCGGGAGGGGTATGGAAACCACCTAAATCTGAGTCGATATATATAAATATAAATATAATAGTCGGTGATCCCGCCTCAATAGTATCGCGTACGATACAGTATATCATCTGACGTCCTCGAGTCATGAGTGCGGATCTATCATCAATATAAAGCGCGTACGGTAAATCGTCGTACGGCATCCCAATAGCTGGGTACGGGTCAATATCACATTTATCTCATCAATTATCTGGTATCCTTATCATCATATCACATAATCTGGGGTACTGATCTAAGTCTAGTACAAATCGATACCATCTATATAAGTATGAATGCATGTGTGAACACACGTCCAAGGCCCGCTAAGAATCACAAGTCGTATCCCAAGTACGAATCATATCATATCACCGATCTCACGGCACTATGCCCAATATCATCGACTCATCTCCACATATCATCCACAATCCTCGTCATCTAGGTATATGTATAGCAATATGCAGGTGTGTGCGTGTGGGTGTAAGTCTATTCTAGGGTTCGCAACTAGAAACTATACTAGTTTACTTCTACGCCCTAATCTAACACAGTACATCTAATCACAATATCTACGACACACTATAAGCTATCATATATATATAATATATAAATATATAGTATACCAACTTCGGACTGCGGGGGTGCTATACGCTATCCACCCGACTTCCCCCGTAGATATAATCTACTCACCTGTATCCTGCGTGTCGGTGTCGATGTCGCCTTCATCTTCTGCATCGTCTCGGATCGCCGCGGGGGTACCTACATATCACACGTATCGTATCGCATTAAAACCAAATCGGACTTAAAAGGACACGCGAAAACCAACACGATACGCTAAAAGGCCTATAGGTTAGAACCTATGATTAGCCTTCGCAAAACAACCCGAAATCACTCGACATAGACGTACAAACGTCACACGATCGAGATAACGCACAAATACTAAAATCTAGAAATCAAAATACGCAAAACCAAAACTAAATTCAAAGCAGCAACCCAAGAAAATGATCCCAGATTTCGTCTCAGGCCAAACAAAGGCAAGCAAACAAGTCTAGAGTGATGTATAGGGTGCATATGACCTACAGTAGAAACCTGGACCCTACCCTACACTAAGTGGCCGAGCCCCCCTACAGTGAAAACCGGCCTGGTCGGCCCAGGGTACTCCAGTGGGGTTCGTCTGGCTACAGGGTGCTCCTAGGGTCTCAAATGGGCCTCTGAACTTGTTTATTTTTCCAAAAAAACTCCCAACACATTCCGGATTCACCTGAATGCTCTAAACACTCACAAACCGACATGGACTGATATGTTTTTGGGTTCCAGGTCTTGTAATGTGTCGGATCTGGGTTCGTAGCACCAAGGGGGGTTTAAAGGTCACTAATAGGGCTTAGCTACACTAACACAATTCAATTTAACCTTAACCCTCTCTAGGTTTGTCCAAAGTGCCCAAAATCACACGATATCGATATGAAAATAGTATAGATGCATATGGAATGAAATACTACTATAATTGGTGCAGAAATTACCTCCTTAGAGACTCACGAATCTTCCCACAGCACCAAAACATCAACTTTCTTAGTCCATTCTATAGCTTGTGAGCTTGTGCATACTTTTTGTGAAATGGAATTGGGGTTTTGAGTTTGTTTTAATGGGGTTTTGGGGGATTTGAAGGAGGAGGAAGAGGGAAGAAGGGAGCAGGAGCAGCAGCAGCTCTAGGAGAGGGGAGAGAGAAATGGGTGTGAGGAAATGATGGGAGTATGGTTTCAAAAGTGAAGGTTGACCTATACCTACCCCCTCTCTCTCTCATCATCGTTCCTTACTTTTTCCTTTTCTTTTCTTTTCTTTTCCAAATCCTTCTCTCTCAAATAGTAGACCCAAAACACCCCATGGTAGGAAAAATGTAACACAAGTCCAAAATGATATGTGCATGTTTTGCACAAAAAGCCAAAAATCCGAATAGCGATTTTTAATCGCGATTAGCACTAAATTAGCATATAAATGCTCATAAAAACTTAAAAATGTCATAATTCCATAGAATACATTATTTTTGAATTTTCCATAATTTTTTCAAAATTTTTCCTATTTATCGGTATTTAATTATAAATTTAATATTAAAATAATCAATAAAATAATATTAAATTATAAAAATTCCCAAAAATAATATTTTATTATTTTGAAATGTTACAGGGTATTAACACTAAATACAAGAGTTAGCAAGTATACCACAACATCAAAAACACAATTAGTGAATGAGAGCAAATGATTTTAGTGTTGAGTTTGCTAGGTGTTTGTGATGTTTTAGTGTTGAGTTTGCTAGGCGTTTGTTGAGTTTCCCAAAAATAATATATCATATATGAAACAAGGAGATTGTCAAACACTTGATCAAAAAATACGATATCCAAACCTAGCAACCTTAATACTAAATTGATTTTAACTTAAACATTGAAATGGGGAAAGGGAGTGAATATGATATAAGAGGAGGTTACAGAATAACCATGTGTCAAAATACTATATCACATCAAAACATAAGCAATATTTAAGTTAGAATCTTATGAATAAGCATATTAAACATAAACAGGAGGAGGAGGAGGCAAAACTTTTCATCTCACTTTCTCACCATAACCATAACCAAAGAAATATTAGTTAAGCATAATAAAGAAAAGCAAGTAAGGAAAATAAGCAAGTAAAAATAAAACAACATTTTATTAACACTTGAAGAAATAGATACAAGATTTTGGTTACTTGTTCAACCTCCTTAATGAAGCTTTCCAAAGAAAGCTTCAAGAGGGAAGAAGAAGAAGAAACCAATGATGAAGCCCACTCACCCTCAAGCTTAAACAAAAGAACTAAGAAATGAAAATATACATGAACGAGAGAGTGCCTTCCCCTGCTCACTGGTTCTGCTTTTATAGGAACCAAAGAAAAATAAATAAACAATAAAAATAAGGTGACATGGCAGCGAAGGAGGTTCTACAAAAGTTTGGTGCACATTGGGACAAGGGGTGCCGGCTTGCTCGGTTTTCAGGGTGTTCTGGCCGGTCCAAACCAAGCTCTTGGTCTCGTATTGGCATGGTGTGCTGGTGTGCTCTCCACAATCACTCTGGTACTGCTAGTTTTATCTGTTTTAGCCTGTTTGCATGGAGAGAATTGGAGGGAAACTTGATGCAAAGTATCACATCAAAGCTTTTAGCATTCAATGCCCATTCAATGCAGATCACACCCATGTGCCCACTAGTTGCACAATCCATCATTTCTTGTGTTCCATGGGCAGCCCCACCATGTTATGGTCCATGCCAAAGAGTTGTGTACACTTGTATTGTGTTGGACCATTCTAGACAAAAAGTGTGTACACATTTATTTCCAAAAGAACTTTTTGGATATCGGTCGGTTTCCTGTTCTGTTTATAGTGTTGGCTCCCAAACACTGTATCCGTGATTTTAGATGCGTTTCCAGTATTTTGTCACGAACACCTGTAATCTGTAATTACTGAGCAGACACTGGTAAAAAGTACCGATATATCATAAAATAGATAACGAATGAGCAGTAGTAAAATGCAGTTTTCTGTAATGAACAAATACCCCCAAACTTATCTATTGCTCGTCTCAAGCAATACAAAAAATCCTAGCCTCACTTTCACAGGCAACGCGATTGCACTGAGCATGTGCAACAAGCCGTTAAACCTCTAGGTGTCTCTAGTAGGAGGAGTGTTGTCTCCTGTGGGTTTTCAGCGGATTACACCCACAAAATCCAGTCATGTTTAGCGTTGCGGAAAAACTGTTGACTCTAATCTTAAGGTTAGAGATCAAAGTTAGAAGTTCTATTACCCCAGTTAGAAACGTTAAACCCTATTTTTCACTCTTCACAATTTGTTTAACATAAGTTCATACGCGTCTTTATGTGATTGTGCGGATAGTGTCCGTAAGGTTTTAAGAACTTTGATTAGGGTCATCAGGTCATAATTGAAGACCAGGATAAACTTCTAAAGGATCACACGAGTTTACAAGGAGTTAGGATTTTCTCAAGTTTTATTCTCCAGTTAGGTTTCAAGTCAGAATATATATCAATTTTAACAGAGACCCTAAGTCTTATTCTGCACTCCTACATTTTACCTGTTTTTGCTCATACACACCTTCCGTTATCATGCAAAACGTCTTAATAAATACAAACCTTCATATCTCCGTGAAAAAATTGTTTTTAATAGAAAATTCGTCTCCACCAAGATTATTCTCCCATAAAGCACCGTTAGGACTTTTAACTCGGAGAGAACACTTGCTTAGCTTGTTTTATCTGGCGATTGGAAATTTAGCGAGTTTTGGTTCAATGACTCCCAAACCAGATGGTTTTAGGGTATTAGGTGTGGAGACACCCCAATGACTTAATTACCCAAGTTATCAAGGCCACAAAATAAAATACTTATTTTAATTTAAATAATTCTGCACTCAGTGAAAACGGAGATATAGCCAGTTTTTTCTTTTAAATCCGAATATGTTACATGTGGATAAGGTGTGTAATTACTCCAACAACGTTTCAGATGGGTTATTTTTCAGACTTATAGCTTCTGTTAAAATCTCTATAAAATTCTTAATATCTACTTCACTGAATGAACTATTCTTGATATTTTGCTTAACTCAGAAGAACCTGTTTGATCCTAACGATGTTTATCAATTTTAAAAGTTTTTTAGACATATCAGACATTTATCAAATTCTCAAAACACATATGACACGTGTAAAGTGTTATAAAAGACGTATATCAGCTATGGTTAAACACACAGGAGGGTTTATTTTTCAGGTTGTCGGTTTCATAAAAAGGATTTAATTATTTCAACTTATCAACCGAACCATCAAACTTTGAATCTAATTTCCTCCACTAGCCAACATGACAAAGGTTTTATTTTTTCAAGAAATTTTTAAATTTTTATAAGTTTTTCAACTTTTTTTCAATACAATGCAATACAAAAGCAGATATGAAATGCAACTTCATGCAAAAGAAAAGAAAAATACAATATTTAAGTGCTGAAATGCAGGAAATATGCGGATGCGAACTATATGCAGATACAAAATACCACCAAAAAGCTCCACCCCCAAACTGAATCTAACGATGTCCTCATCGCCGCTTGGCTTTTCCCTTGCCTCGGCTGCTTTCGCTCGCTTCTTCCTGGTTGGCTATGATCTGGCTAAGCTGTTATTTGATTTCCTTGTTTTGCCGGATCAAAGTCTTGATGCCGCGGACTTCCATCCTGTTTAGTTCGTAGGGATCCGTCGGAACGTCCTCTCCCATGTAGATCTCCGATGAAGTCTGCGGGGCCGCATGCCCGCTGGGGTCGGTGGGGGACCAAATCTGCTGCACACTCCTGGGGTATGTGTACCCTGGTGATATCCTCTTTATCTCCACTGGGACTGTGTCGTACATCGTGAGGTAGGCCGTGAAATCGTCGTCCTCCATATAATATCGGCAAATCTGGGTAATGAGGACGGGAAGCAATGATTTGCGTGCGGCAACACTTTCCTTGATTATGGCGAATAGCATACTCGACATGCAAAACTGGTAATCTCTGGTCATCAAGCAATGGACTATGTGCCCTACAATCGCCGGAAAAGATGAGACGCGAGCGATCCCTCTGGCGTTGCGATACGCCCAGTGGCATGACATATAGGCGTTCTTATAAATCTGCTGGGCATTTAGCCCAGCATCTCGTAGCTCGCACCTATCACCCAAAACTGTCCTATACTGGGCCAGTTCTAATGGTTTTTGAAAACAAGATCGGATCGGGATATTGGTGACGTTGGATATGGTATCGGCTGAAAATACCCTACGTCTACCCTGAAAATGAAATCTAATCCGATCTTGGAGTATCTCTTCATTTCTGAGCGCATCATAAAACTCATAAACCAAGTGCTCGCATGTGCATAAACCCTCTTCCCCATACAACAGAAATTCCCACCCCAACTGTCGGATCGCATCGTAGAAATAGCTTCCGAACACTTCATGGGAAAAAATAGCGACAAAATTTCGTTCTAATAAGAAGGTGGCCATTTTTCTGTAGGCTGGGGAATTTCCGAAAAATAAACAGTATAGGAGAGGGGGGAAGAGAGAAGCTTATAGCAAGGAGGAAGCAAATTGACGAATAGAGGAGAAATGGCCGGCGTCGCCGGAATTGGAGGTGATGTCGTCGGTCCGATTTGGAGGAAAGGGGCTAAGGTTTGGTAGGAGGCTGTGGGGACAGAAGAGAAAGAAGTTTGTTCTGTTTGAGAAATGAGGAATGAGTGCTCAGGGTCTGGTGTTGTGTTACTTATAAAGGCACTTTAAAAAAAACCACAACAAGAAAACCCATCTATTTACAATCATACCCAAAAAAAGTGAAATTAGCTTTGTCCCCAAAAATCAGCACTCACCCCTTATCGGGTGAGATCTTATTAAAAAAACTAGGAAAAAAAACAAAGATTAAGTATATTCACAAGTTTAACGACATGGTTAGTCCACAAATTAATACTAGCCACAAAAAAAATTTGTCAATATAATGTGGTGGCTGGTAAAAGAATATGTATATACAAAAGAAAAAGAAAAAGAAAAGGTATAAGTTAGATGTTAGTAAAGGGCATGGGAGTGTAAAAGTAGAGATCAGAAGACGCTGAAGATGAAAATGAAATTTTGAAGAGGTCAAAAAATTGTATTATGAATGAATTGAATGTTCAAGAAGCACATTGTCACGACCCGAAGGTACGGAACATGACCGACACTTAAATTATGAAGCGTCTAGAAGCGCAACGTAATCTAAGTAAGCCGAAGCCCATAAATCTAAACCATATAAAAGAAGAAGTAAAGGAAAACATATAGGAAAACAAGTTTAAAAGCAACATCAAATTTTCTCAAAAAATTTGGCAGAGTCTCCTTTCTAAAAACTCGCCCCAAACGGGTACAAACAAGTATAATATATACAAACAATAAAAAGGCATCCCCAAGCGGGAGCTAGCTCTACGCCAACAGGCGGAAACAACCACACAATGCACAATAATATACAACGCCAAAGGGCGAGGCTCAAAACTCGAAAGAAAACAAATCCACCAGATACTATAATATTACAAGCGCGACTCTAAGGTCGAAATAAACAACCGGTCCTTTAAACTTATCAAGTAATACAAGTTTGGTTGATGGAGCTTACTAGATATCAATGAAATAATAAAAGTACAACGGCGGTCCTGATACAAGTGAACCAACCTACCGTGCAAATCACCCTGAATGAAATGATGTGCCAGCAAGCTGCCAAGGAAATCTGTACATCGAACCTGTAATAAAATTTGGCACAACGGGATTGAGTTGCCAACTCATGAATAGAAGACATCTACGAAAAGAAATCGAATGCACGACGCTGTCCTGGGTCATAATAATATACTAATATATTACTAGTCGTCTAGTAATGGCAGGGTAATAAACTACGTGTAAGTGCAAATGCTCCGTGCTCGTGTCAGTACCTCAAATAGTAATATGTCCTGTGAATGAGTATGCATGCACCATGAATGTAAAACAATCAATCCTGAATTCTGGATATATCTGTATAAGAAATCTTTAACTTTTATCCTGGTAAAATTTGTATAGAAATCTGAAATATCATCGATGAAATCCATGGAAATCCGTGTCAAGTATCGACACAAAACATGTAAATCTCAAGTCTCAATACCTCATAGTCTCAATATCTCATAGTCTCAATATCTCGGGCTCCGTCAGTCCGGATTGGCCCATATCATCAAATCTCACGACAACGGTCGGTATCCTCCGGATATCCGCCGCGCCAGACATCACCGGTAGGTAGTCTTCCCCTGCCAGGCTCATCGTTTACAACTCGATCTTCTTGCACCGGGGTCCCATACCGGGCCTACCATATACCCGAGACGGTTCATCCACTCCTCGAATCGGGTCTCGAAATCCAACAGAAATCATGAAATCTCATAGTGGACGACACATACATCACGAAAAAACCGCAATTTATATTTTAAAAAGAGAGGGAGAGAGAAAGAAGTTTTTATATATATTCTTGCGGTTTTCCCCAAAATCCAGAAATCTCATAGAAATCCAAAATCCCAAAATCATGAGTAAGTAAATGATAAGTGTCGGCATAAGCCCCAGAATACTGCATGATAACATGAAAATGTGAATGCATGAAATGTCTAAGTAATAAATGCAATGTCTAAACTAACATCTGAGAGTAATCACAATATTATATTGATCTAGCCTTTAGCTGATTCTATCAATAAAAGATAATATGTTCTAAAGTGTACGCGACATAGCAATTACCGATGATGATGTGTGTGAGCCGGCAAATAAGTGTACGTGGAATATGCGCATCATCGGTAATGGTGCTGGTGTCCTAACAGACAGTTTCATATTGACTAAGGAAACATATGTATGAACATGCAACTTGCTGATTACAATCTGAATGTAAAGATGAAAGTGTACGTCTAACTAATACTATCTGACTCGAGTCTAAACTAGTATCTATCTAACCTACTGAGGAACGAAACTAAAGGAACTAGTCGATATGAAAGTAAGAATCCACCTACAGTCTGAGTTGATATCTCTAATAGTCGGCGATCCAGCCTCAATAGCGTCACGTACATAGTACGAATGTCTCGAGTCAAGAGTGCGGATCAATCATCACATCTATACCACATACGGTAAAATCCATCGTACGACATCCCGACATCGGGGTACGGGCCAACTATCACATATGTACATCATCATTCGTATAATGTCATCATCAAATAATGTCACGATCAAGGGTATTGTACTGTAATCGCATACATTCTAATATCATCAATTATATATCATTGTCAGTATAAATATACATCGTCAATTTGTCCTCAGAAATATCATATCACATATATCATATCGTGATTAATTCACATATTTCGCGTCGTGATTAAGACGCATATATCATGTCGTGATTAAGTCACCTATATCATGTCGTAATCAAGTCACACATTACAGTCCGGGTTCTATTCTAGAGTCTCGTATATCTCAATGTCATCATCACCTATTATCGTTTATGTATACATATCCATTCTCTCATTTTCCAACGATCCGCTAACATCATAATACGACTGTAGAGCCAAGAGATCACGGCATCAAGCCCAGTTATATCGTCGCATCCTTATGTATCATATATAATCCTTATATCATATACACATGTTATGTATATATATACCTACACACATTCCTATATATATATATATACACACGCGCGCACACACACACACCTACACATATACCCCAAGTCAAGTTTCTGTGTGTGCGTGTGTGTGTCTACCTGAAACCTACGAATTTCCTCCAAGACATTCATCCTATGGTAAATTCTATCTCGATCAGTCTAGTCCAACCTAAGGTCTTTAATAGGGCCCTCCTCGCCAAGAATCTAAGGTCACGTCCGACTTCCTAATGACAGCAGGTAGTATTCCTATTCTACGTTGCGGGGGTGCTAAACGCCATCCACCCGACTTCCCCCGTAGATATACATCTACTCACCTGGTCCTTGTCTGCCGAAGACGATGTCGCCCTTCTCTTCTTCCTCATCCGATGTCCACGTGAGGGGTACCTATACGCAAACATATATAATATCGTAAGCTGAATCACGGACAAAATCAAAACGACGCACGAAACGCGCATAGGTTAAAACCTATGACCCGCTCATGCAAAAGAACCAAATATCCCTCGATATCGGCGTACAAACACCGACTGATCGAGATAAAACACCAACCAACAACTCGTAGTTTCAAAACTCATTATTTATAATATAAAACATGATTTAAATCATCGAAACCCTAAAATCGATCAAATCGTCCAATTCCGCGAAACCTTGAAAATGTCAATTTACCGTTTTACTTCAAAACTTGTTGTTTAAATGAAACTAATGGTCATAATATTCATTAAATAACATAACTAGATTATAGAAACCATTACCATATTTTTATCACATTAATTTGTATTAAATTGGAAATTCTAGTTTGCAATTTTATCAAATTTCAACACCTTACAAGCAAAATTTCACAATTCCACTACTAAACTTGATTTTGCATATTTTAAATTGTTAAACCACTCAATAAAACCTTAAGGATGTTCTAAAGCCCTAACTATAATTTTAATCCCACATTTTTAATAGATTTCAAAAACCTAGTTTACAAAATAGTATATTTATCACATTTTATTAACTAACAATTTGAAACTACTAATTAGATTAGGTTTTTCATTCCTTTAACATGTTAATATTCTCATTAAAACTACAATCTAATGATAAAAACCTTAATTAGAATTTTATATCACCAATATATATGTTTTATAAAAACCTAGATAGCAAAATTGCTTAATTTAAACAATTTTGAATGAACAAATTATAATACATCAACCATGCTAGATTTTTCTCTTCTAAAAATGTTAAGCTACTTACAGTAACCCCACTCAATTAATAAAAACCAAACTTCATTTTGAAACCCTCTCTTGAATTTTTCATCTAGCAATAGAACCAACTAAAAAATTAATTAAACACTTAATTAACTAATTTAAGGTAACTAACCACAAATTAATTATAGGATTAAAATTATACCTCCACAACATGAGATTAACCATGCAATCTTAGCCTCCCAAAGTGACTCTCTTGCTCTAATATCCAAGCTAAAATGAGCAAAGAATGGTGGGTAGGAATTAAATTAGGAATTTGTGGGTTTTTATTTGGATTTTTGTAGAATTTTTGATGATTTTTGAAGGGAAATTAAATTTGCAAAATGGGGGGGCTGCCATGGGATGAGGCCGGCCATGGAGGGAGGTAGGAGAGGAGAGTGAGAAAAGTGTGTAAAAAAGTGTAGAAGGTTTCTCAAAATATCACCCATATAAGTCTTTTCATGAATTAATAAAATTTAATTATTTTCCTAACTCAATTTAACCTAGAATGGTCTAGAACCATGGAAAATTTTGAAAATGAATTTTGCATGAAACACACTTGATTCCAATATGTAATGGTTCACTTTTGTAAATTTAACCCATTCAAATTTGTAATTTACACTAATTTAATGTATAAATAAAGTTTATGTTAATATTTAAAATAATTAATTTAGGAAAAATATTTAGTTAAACTAAAAATTTATAAGTGACTAAATAACACCATTTACTAGTAATTACATAATTAAAATAGGTCTTTTTAAATTTATGATGAAAATTGTTTATAGTTAAGTTTTACGGAAAATACGGTTTATTTTACCGAAAATCAGAAAATTCACTTAAAGGATTTTATTTATTTATTTATTTTTTTTTTAAAACGTTACACACATGTTGAGTTTTGAAGTCAGGTTCGTGTAAAAACTGGAGTTCATCCGCAAAAAGTTCGGCAAAAGAAAGGTTCCTAGGATTTTCCCAAATTGATCCTGACTCAAACTCACCTAAATTATCAAGTTCATCCGCAAAAAATTCCTCAAAACTCGATATGAAAGAATATTTTTCAAAGCGGTCTTCCTCCCTATGATTTTTCACAATTCTATTCTTATCACTATAGCTCACAGACTCTCCCAATGCAATTTCTCCCCTATCACATTCACAAATGGGTAGATATATGTCATCCAAAAAAGTAGGTTCCCACACTAACGTTTCTTCCGAAACAATATCACTAGGTGATACAAAAATCGTGGGTTCCTGGTCATTGATTTCTTCTAACACACTATCCAAACCATACCCGTCAAGATCACAAGATTCCTCCTCAAAAATTGGTATGCAAAAATCAGTAGGTGGACTTTCTTTTGTGTCCTGGTAACATTCAGTCAATTCAATTGCATTGTCATCTATGAAATCATCAAAATTCAATTGATCGTTTATTTTACCTGGGTGACTTCCTAGATGACAGATATCAACATTATGTGGTTCTAATTGACTGTGTTCACTCTTTAGAATCAGTACATCTGCATGCTCTTCAATTCTAGCCAAAGATTGAGCTTGAGTGTGAAACAATTGCTCAGACTGCTGTATACACAGGGCTAGCGTTGCAGCTGTATGATTCTCGACCGCAATCATCACTTCAATATCTTTCTCTAAAGCGGTCAACCTAGCATCCATCTCACTATCATTCCTTAATGATGGTTCAATTGTTTCGGGTTGAAGGGGTTGTGATGGTGGTGATGCTAGAGCAGTCAGCCTGTCGACCTCTTTCTCTAAATTTTCAATCATTAGGTCTCTAATTGAAGTGGGACTGGGCTCAAGAGTGTTAGGTGGGTGACCTTTAGAAAAACTCTGGGACGGTTGGTCACCCCCTAGAAAAGGACAGTTTTCATGAATGTGGGAAGAATCGTGGCAGTTTGAACAAAAGAATTGGGAATGAATATAAACAAAAGAATACGAATCGTGAGAAATTGAAGTAAATCGTGTATCACCCATATTAACAAGAATTCACAAATATCACAAACACAAAGATTATCACACCCATAGCAGTCTACGGTATGCTAGTCAACTAGACCTGCTCAAGAACCTGATTGTCGAAATAAAACTGTGTCGAGAAACGAGATCAAGATATACGGATCACGAAGCGAGGTAAGTGCAAAAGAGAAGGGGAGGTTTTCCAACGCTTTCGTGAAGTTCCTTAATTAGACAACCCTTTCTCTTGAACAATTTCCTAGACACCCCGTGAACGATATACCGTTAAGCAGTGTTCTAAACACAGTTAAATTCTCCTAATTAGCGCGATGTCCTTAAAGTCAAAGCCCAGTTGATTTTAAATTACTGTGGGTATGCAGGAATGCAGTTTTGTGATTTATGGGCTACGAATAAAGGTGATAAAATCCTTTACCGTATCTTGTTTGGTCTTTTTGCCCTTAATTCTGTATTAAGATGCAAATGCGCAATCAATAAAAGAATTTTAAGAAATCACGCAATTTAAGCAATTCCTTTCCACTTAAGTAGTAAGCACTGCAACAAATACGGTTAGTTCTCTGTTCAATTGGCGGAAAGTTTGTGCGAAGAATCCTGCAGAAGATAGAAATATTGGACTGCGTCGGATTCGAGAAGAGTGTGTTACGAAAACGTACCGATGTGCTTTGTTTTAAGAAAACCCCTTTGAAAGTGATCCGAGCTTTTGATTGTTCCCTTGCGCGGGTCAAACTACTCGGTTCTTTGGCACTGTACTTTCCTAACGTCTTGCAATTGCATTTGAGCCTCGCTCCGCACGATCGCTTGTCGTAATTCCCTAAAAACCTGCAAATGTCGGAAAATACGATATTTAGTGTCAAAAATAATATATCTGCCCCAATTCCTGCATACTCAAAATTATGAAAATCAAGCAATACCAATAGAATACCAACACCTCACTGGAGATTACACAACAAGTAAAAACCAAATAACCCACAAGTAGACCCGGCGAGCTCGGATTTTGGAGTGGTGTCGCCGGCCAAATGAATCCCAATGGTGCTTGAACTTTGTGTGTAATATTTAGGTTATATTAGTATTCTACTAGTATACTTTGATTTTGTAAGTTAATTTCAGAGTGATAGCAGGTCAGAAGTACAGAGAACAGAATGAAAAGAATTTCGTATTTTGTTAGTTTTGAAAAAATTTGTGTTAAAAAAGTTAGTGAGTTAGCAAGAACCAGAAATAACAATTCCTAATACTACCAACTCCCCGGCAACGTCGCCAAAAACTTGTTGGGAATTCACTCGCATGCGCAAATGTGTATGTTATGGAAACGGATATGAAAATGAAGGAAACGGAATGCGCACGCGAAATCGTTCTCATTTTACTATTTATAAACCACAAGTGCACAGCGCGTTGTAGCAAGCCGGTAAGTACGGGTCGATCCGTAGGGAATTGTGTAATAGGTATCGTGATTTAAGGTTCAACAAATAATGAATTGGGTTTTGTCACAAAAATAAAAGAATACGAAAACACGAAAAAGCAAGCAAAGAAGTTAAGGAGGAAATTGGCCGTGGATTTGGTTCGGAAGGTTGAATCGGGACGATTCCCTCGACGCTCCTTTGTTCATGAGTTGTCCGTTCTCACGTTAATCCCGCCATGAAGCACGACTTGTCGAAGTAGTTGCGATGCACAAGTCGTCAAATTCCGATATTCTCCGTAATCATGAAACTAGTCCGTTTTTTTCAGTTACCGTTGTATGTCCAAGCTTGGGGTATCAATACTAAACACAAGGGTTAGCAAGCATACCGCAACATCAAAAACACAATTAGTGAGAGAGAGCAAATGATTTTAGTGTTGAGTTTGCTAGGTGTTTGTGATGGTAAGTTGTATATGAAACTAAGAGATTGTCTAACACTTGATCACAAAATACGATATCCAAATCTATCAACATTAACACTAAATTGATTTTAACTTAAAAATTGAATGGGGAAATGGAGTTAATATGATATATATGGAGGTTACAAAGTAAGCATGTGTCAAAATACTATATCACATCAAAACATAAGCAATATTTAAGTTAGAATCAAATGAATAAGCACATTAAACATAAACAAGAGGAGGAGGAGGCAAAGCCTTTCATCTCACTTCCTCACCATAACCAGAACCAAAGAAATATTAGTTAAGCATAATAAAGAAAAGCAATTAAGGAAAATAAGCAAGTATAAAAGAAACAACAATTTATTAACACTTGAAGAAAGAGATACAAGATTTTGGTTACTTGTTCAACCTCAGTAATGAAGCTTTCCAAAGAAAAGTTCAAGAGGGAAGAAGAAGATGAAACCAATGATGAAGCCCACTCACCCTCAAGCTTAAACAAAAGAACTAAGAAATGAAAATATACATGAATAAGAGAGAGCCTTCCCTTGCTCACTGGTTCTGCTTTTATAGGCACCAAAGAAAAATAAACAAACAATAAAAATAAGGTGACTTGGCAGCAAGGGAGGGTCTACAGAAGTTTGGTGCACATTGGGGCAAGAGGGCCGGCCTGCTCGGTTTTTAGGGTGTTCTGGCCGGTCTAAAACCGAGCTCTTGGTCTCGTATTGGCATGGTGTGTTGGTGTGCTCTCCACAATCACTTTGGTACTGCTAGTTTTATCTGTTTTAGCCTGGTTTGTATGCAGAGAATTAGAGGGAAACTTGATGCAAAGTATCACATCAAAGCTTTTAGCATTCAATGCTCATTCAATGCACATCACACCCATGTGCCCACTAGTTGCACAATCCATCATTTCTTGTGTGCCATAGGCAGCCCCACCATGTTATGGTCCATGCTAAAGAGTTGTGTACACTTGTATTGTGTTGGACCATTCTAGACAAAAAGTATGTACACATTTATTTCCAAAAGAACTCTTTGGATATCGGTCGGTTTCCTGTTCTGTTTGCAGTGTCGGCTCCCAAACGCTGTATCCGTGATTTTAGATATGTTTCCAGTATTTTGTCACGAACACCTGTAATCTGTAATTACTGAGCAGACACTGGTAAAAAGTACCGATATATCACAAAATAGATAACGAATGAGCGGTATTAAAATGCAGTTTTCTGTGATGAACACATACCTTTGACGAAGGCCAAAATAGCAGTACGACTGTCCCAAACCAACATATTTATCTATGCTACAGATGAAAATTCAGCAGCTACCAATCACTATGCCTTGGCGAAAGTCAAAATACATAGCTTGAATACTACTGAATATCCAACTGAAACGACGGAGGGTTACGAATAGTTTTTGGCGAAACCGTGAATGTAGTGAACTTGATATAATCGAAAGAACCTGATAGCTTTTAAAAGGAGTGGTTTAAGCTCCGCATTTTAAAAGTTTTGCTGTTTTGAAAAACCGAGTGGTTTTAAAATTGTTCCAACGATTCAACTTTGGTTTGTTTGCTTAGCATTAATGTAATGCAGTTCTATCAATTAACCTACCATTGCAGAAAAAGAACGAAAATACAACGTACGCTTATGCCATCCACATTCGCCATGGGGCCCCGTCATCACTCGTTAGGTTACTTAACTAACGACAGAGCGGGGGCTGGACTAGCGTGGATGCAAAATATAAGCAATGTCTAATAGATATCATATATAGATATATACATTCGTCTCACACAATAATAGGCATTCCAGATCATAGATGAACATATTGGATATACTAGGAATTCCGCGTTTCGTTTGACCCTGTAATGAAAGACAGATTCCACGGTCATGATGAATAGCCAAACCCCACCCTAGACTCCTACAGGTGCGGCAAACTACCCGCCTAATACCTGAAGTGAAGTAACCTACCTCAACAAAGTGAGTAAGCCACTCGGCACTTCAAAATACCCGGTAGTTTGTGCACCCCACATTGGGTCTCTCCTAGGAGCAAAAACAGAAAAAGAAATAATACAACGGTGGCTACAATCTCAACCCGGATGTGCCCCGCAAAAATAATATTACATCACTTTACAAATTTACATCGAATGAAAGATAAAACACTCATCTCACATCCTCAGCTATTCATCCACAACAATCAAACAAGTTCATATACATAAACCAATATAACATCATCGCATATATGTGCAACCCCCAACTAACCGACATATAGCAATTAGCGGAAGTTTACGAACACATATATTACAACTTGAAACATTAAACGACGTTAAACCGTGACTTCGAAACACCCCGTATTGCCACAGTGAAGAATTGACAGCATATTCAAAATTTGCAAAAATAAACAACTCCTGAAACACTAGATCCAAGTAACAAAACAACAGACCAAAACACGAAGCAATACCCTGCACTAAAACCGGTGAGGCCGGATTTTTTCTCATTATTGCCGGCCAAAATTCGAGGGAATTGTCTCGTTTTTGGTGTGTGTTCATGTTAGAGTTGAAAGAGTACTCTGCAGTTGCTAAAATAATTTTTGGATTCTCGTGAAAAATCGACAGAAACTTGGATCTACGCTTCGATGTTTTCGGGTTATTTCGGTTTCTTAGTTTTACTTGTCGTTTAATATGTTAGTTATGGTTTAGTCGGATCTGATACCACTGTTAATCGATGTCACTTACCCCGCGGGTTTGCGGGGAGGCGGAACGGGTAAAAAACGATTTTTTTCTAACATGGTAACATCGACTTGAACTCCAGGATCTTAGCTAAACCATAACTAACAAACTAACTAGAGGTTTTATCTACTATATAAGAAGATTATACCTCAAGCTTCTAGTCCTTATCTTCGTGCTGTCCTCCTTCTCCTTACGAGCTCTATGGAGTGGAAATGGATAGCACCTCTTCTTCGGCTTCTCGAAGTCGAAGAAGATCCACCCGAGAGTTCCAACCTTGAGCTTAACCTCCAATTTGAGGCAACTAGGTCACTTGGTGTGCTAAACTAAGTATCCTAGAATGAGTAGAGTGTGATTTTTGTAGCTAAGTCTCACTAACCCTTGATTCTCAACACATGAGACACTAGGGTTTTGAGAGGAAGAAGGAGAGAGTGAATTTGAGGAAAGAGAAATGATTTTTGATAATGATAATTGAAAATAGAATGGCTAGCTTGACATGAACACAAGCATGGCATGAAAAATATCTCATCAAAATATCTAGGTCACAAAATATCTCACAAAAATATCTAAAGTCAAAAAGTCAATCCAAGTCAAGTGGTCAACCTAAGTCAAGTGGTCAATCCAAGTAGCCATGCCACAATTATCATTTACAAAAAAAAACAAATACTTTTCTCCACCTCATAATTGTTTTAATCATGTCAATGGTCAAAACCTTAATGAGGTGTCTCATTCTATACCCCTCTCATCCGTATATACATACCCGCATCCGTGTTCTGAGAAACACGAATACAATGAGACGAAACTAATCAACAATCAAATACTAGGATCCGGTTTAAACCAAAGCCCACTAGTATTGTCCACTCGAACAACACACGTGCACAAGTACACGTATGTGAACGAACCCTGTCGTAAAACCATACGACCTCTACATCGTTTCGTCCAAAGCAGGGAAACCCTCTGTGTAGGACTCTAAAGACTCGATAGTACGCTGGCAGTGGGTTTAACCATAAGCACGCCAGCGGTACTAGCTGCACGTAACGGCTACCCAGGTATCTGTCGATAAGAAGGCCGACGAGCAAACTTATCCAAACTCCTATTGAGCCTGTCTGTGGCAATCTCCGTACAGTCCGGTCTTTTCTTCTAAGATTATCGCATATCGGGCTTAGGGGGGGCGATAAACGTCAGACCCCTAATAGAGCAATAATTCATGTCGGAGTACAACCCAAAACACCCTGAGAAACTACTGGAGTACCTACCAGTAAATCTCGCTTGCCCTGGCCAGGGAATTTGTGTAATGGCTTTCCGAACACAGTGCGACATCAACCTCCAATACCGGGAGAGACGAATCCTATCTAACCACCACTGCCTCTAAGTGCTTTGTGACTGCACCCAACTACTACCTGTTTGCATGACTCAATAGAGCCATGGTAGGGTAGCAATCTAAGAACAGTGGGAACACACTTATGGCGAAGTAGCAGTGTCAAGTCAACGGACTAAGCTATACTCATGTCACCTAGGAACTGCTACATGACGATAGGTATAGTACCAACCAGCAGTACTCCATGAGTCCGTCCAGTGTAACCCATAACCCAATGAGCACCTGCATACTATCTCCAGTACGACGTACTGAAGGCTGTGGGACATACCATCTCCCATGCTGGGATGAGAAGCGTATACACTAGTCTACTATGGAGTATCGATGTCATGTCTTGATAATCCTACGACTAGGGACCTGTATACGGATGTGCTTATAGACTACCCAGCCCTCACTAGTGTGACTGCCATCACAACGTTGGTAGTCAAGCAAAGATCCTAAGGGCTCTATCAATATGTATTAGCGATACGTTAAAAGAAACATATACACATATTAAGATAGATACAAACCAAGTAGCATACTACTATATCAAGCAAGACTGTCATAAATCCGTGTATATATCCTAAGCTTCCAAAATGTAATATACAAACTAGCACTATAAAATAATGGCCTCTAGGGCATATTACACTAACAGTTATTACAGGAGCCACTTTATCATAACTAAATTTCCTCCCCCTCACCTCCATGTTTGGTAATATTGTCTCATCTTAAGAATGGAGGTGGGTGATAAAGGATTTAACTGAATATCCATGCGTGCCAAAGTACAACTTTGGGGGTAGTTTTCATTTAACTATTAGTTTACCCCTATTATTTTCTCTCCCCAAGTCTATAGGTCTATGCTCTCAAAGGACAACATTAGTGAGGACAGTGCTGAAAATAGATTTGGGGGAGGTTTATATTCACTGAATTATCTTCGGAACCAGGCACTAAAAAAGTTTTTTGATAATGAAATTTTGAAAGTGAAAATTTACATACGAAAGATAGGAAGAGTTTAAGAAAAGTAAGAAAGTTAGATGTTTTCTTAAACGAAACTAGTAATAAATAGTTATGAGCCGTTGTCGCAAGAGTTAGTAAGATGAAGGAAATTACTAATCTGAGGATAAAATTAAATCTGAAAAATAGTCCATATTCTCGAGTCCAAACATTTGAACGTTAATCCCTACTATACGCACTTGCACACAACTTGAAACTTGGGATAGTAGAGGATACCCTGAAATGCGCTTGTCTAAAAACCTTAGTATGAATGAAAAATATATATACATCAACAAAATATATATGACGCCTAAAAATGAAAATGGTGAAGAAAAATGAACAGTGGTTTTGTAATTACTTAAGGCAGCATAAAAAAAATATAGCGAGGATGATTTATCACCTAGTGCCATAGACCAACTGGTTTGGGTTCCACTGCTAAGCCTTAGGTGTTGCAAGACTAGGATATTGCTATTTACGCCTAATAAGTGAGCATATTTTGTAATCGGTCGGTTAGTACCTCAAGAAGTATTAACGGTCGCATGAAAAATATGTGAGCAATTCCATCTATAATATTCACCGACTAAAAAGTACTAAGGCAGATGGACAAGAGTATGATAGCTTGAATTCTCTAAGTGTAGAGATATTTTTTACACACATGTAGGGGTATATGATCGATGTTGGGATAATAGGGAGGGAGGAAGACAAAAGGCGATGTTTTATTAAGGGATGCTATAATTTCTAACATTTTTTCACGACCATTAAGATAGGGCTCATAGCAACTGAAAATCTGGTGTAGTTGGAAACTCTTATTTTCAAGTTCTTTTTTTTATACTTCTTATCTTTGTATGTAACTTTCACATTCTTCCTTTTATTATGGGATTTTATGGGTGTAATCCGCTGAAAACCCTCAGGAGACAACACTCCTCCTACTAGGAACACTTAGAGGTTTAACGGCTTGATGCATGTGCTCAGTGCAATCGTGATTGCCTACAAAAGTGTGCTAATTAGGTTTTTCTTTTTTTCTCCCTCTCTTCAATAACTAGTTTGCTCGAGACGATCAAAGTTAAGTTTGGGGGTATTTGTTCAATTGAAAATATTGCACTTTGGTATGATCATTTTTCTTACTTTTCTTAAATATCTAAAGGTGTTTATTATAAATATAGAACATATTTTGTTTTATCAGTAAAAATACTATTTACCATATGTTTATATATTATAATTAACATTATAATGGAAAATATATGCATATAATATTTATATAATATTTTAATATTTTAAATATGCATATCATATCAAATATCCTAACCAATATTCTTAAAATATTGTATCATATAAAATGGTTAGGAAAATATCTCAATAATCCCAAATATTACTAACATTATTCATTGAGATATTGTGCAAGGTTTAGTTCAGGTCAGGAGATCGAGATGTTGAGATGTCGGGAATCAAAAATCTGGCGATAAATTTAAATAAAATCAAAGAATCAATACTGGCAGAGACTCAGGAAATATTATCCAATTCCAGATATCCAGAAGATCTCTATGTGTCACAGTGAAGCAACCCCAGAAAACTGAAGACAAGATCTCACCAAACGGCCGCGGATCCGCGACCAAACCATGCCAAAAGAGGCGAATCCGCGGCCGAGTCAACGATTCAGAGTGTGGGATTTTGTGGTTTGGATCTCAACAACAACACCTGATTCTTGGGATCTTTTGTTTCTGGTTTTGGTGCTATATAATGGACCGAGGGCTAAACATGCAGGGCATCACATTTTACATGAAGCTAATCACCGTCAAAGAACAAGTGATCTAATGACAGGTCCGCGATTCGACGTGATAAGGCGACATGATATTTGACGGAGTATCTACTTCCTATAAGGCAGAGATCGAGAGTAATTTCTTCTTCCTCTTGTAATCTAAACTTGAAGTTTGTACTTATGAAAGTTGATTAATAAAGGCAGATATTTAGTTCAATTATTTATTTTCAATATGATCTCCCTCTCTATCTTTTCTTCTTCTATCCCCAACATGCGCGAGTAATTCTCCGCTTGTTAGGGTTCACAGGATTAAGGTAAATCAATGGATGAAAAAATCCTTTAACTCCTTTTACGTCCTATAAAGTTTATAAACTTTATCAAAAGAATAGTTAACATCCTAATCGGGCTTGCTATCAATTCATTGATAGTCACGACCGCGATTTGAGATTAGATTTACAATTATTTTGGTAAAGACTAGACATGAACGGAGATCCATGAAAAGATAAGGGTTAAGAGTGGGAACCCTATTCCCTCCAAAAACCCTAATCAACATGCATCACTGTCGATCAAGTTTTAAATCTATTGAAGGATAAAAGGAGTAATCTTTAATTAATCATCCATGACTACTAAATCCTAACGAACCCTACAAGCCCTCTTCTACTATAAAATCTACATCCGTAGTTAAACTAGATCTATATTCTACATCCGTATTTGACGTATATCTAGAATCTACAACCATTCTTCACTATTCTTTATTCTTCCTCTTTTCCTAATCAACACGTCTAAATTAAGATTAAAAGATTCCACGCATCCCTACGGACGACCCGTACACATCTTGGTCTAGCTACACACAACACCGTATTTGATTGCGGTAACTTTACAAACAAACACATCTCTTTTGACGATCAATCAAAGTCCCACACAGAGAGTTTCCCTGGTTCATGCAAAACGATGTCGAGGCCGTATGGTTTTACGTGCAGGGTTCCGATCATGTACATGTACCAGCAGCATGAATGTTGTTCGGACGGATAATACTAGTAGGCTTAGGATTAAGCCGCATTTTAGTATTATATTAATGGATTATTTTTTATCTCTTTGTATTTGTATTTTTTACAGTACGAATACGGGTATGTATATACGGTGTGGGCATTCTTGTAATTTTACAAGAGATGCTTCTAGAAGGGGACACCTCATTATTGGTTTTATCTATTTTTGTAAAATAGATTAATAAGGTGGAAAATGGAGATATTTGTGGTATGGTTGAAATATGGCTTGAAAGATTACGCCAGTTTCCTGGCCAACTACCGTTGCCAATTGTGGAACAAATTTTTTTTCTACGAATTAAAACTTGGCGCTAGAATAACCCTAAACCTGATCTACCATAAACCTAACTAGCTACATGAGAAGCTATTTACTATGAAAAGAGTTATACCAAGAGGCTCAAGTCCTTCGGGTCTTCACTCCTCTCCTTTAGTGTGCTCTTAGTGGCCTCCATGATCGAGCTTGATCGATGGCCTCCTCGCGTCAAAGATGATCCATACGAGAGTATCTACTTGGAGCTCTTACCTCTAAATCGAGGTAACTAGGTTGCTTAATATGCTAAACTAAGTAGCCTAGATGATGTAGAGAGTGATGATGGATTGATTTGACTCAAAACCCTTAGGATTCTCAATACATGAGACTATTAGGGTTTGAGGTAGAAGAAAAGAGAGCTTGAAGGAGATGGGAGTGTTCACGTGAGCTAGAATAATATCTAGTGAAGAATGGCTAAGTGTTGTGTATTAATAATGTAAACTAAAATATCTAGATATCACCAAAATATCTAGATGCCACCTTCCATTAAAAATTCACAACAAAAGAAAAGATCAAGCATACTCCAATAATAAACAACGAGTCATGCCCATGAGTCACCACTTAGCCATGCTACATTCAATGAATAAAAACACTGTAGGATTACCTAGCATGAAAACAAGGTTTCGGGAGGCATCACCCATGCCAAATTCAAATTTTTGCCATGCTACTTAATCCTAACCCTAGAATCTTAACTAAAGATTTAGACGATAACATATGTAAACAACTTTACAACTAAGTGAATGCGGAATACAACCTTTGTAGACCGGTCCTTCACTTCAAATGCTCCAAGTAGTGGTCCCTTCGCTGCGATCAAAGAACTCCCAGACTCTTGAGAGGCTCCACAAGGTGAATGATGCATGCTTACTTGAAGTGTTCAAAATCCAAAATGATCTACGTCGAGGAAACACAGACTCAAGCTATCACTTCACAAATATGGAACTAGTGAAGGTAACACCCTAAACTATATGGCTAGTATAGAAGAGGATGATGAAATAGGAATTTTCCTCACTTTAGAATTTAATTTCTCACTATTTTTCTTTATCTCCTCAAAACCTAGAATGAAGCTTGAAGGAGATGATGAATGAAAAGAGTATGAGAGTGAGGTTAGAAATGCAACTATGGTGAGTATATGTCATGCACTAACCCTCGTAGAGAATAAACCATAGTTAAAGATAATGGTTAGATTTATAAATATCTAAGGTAAAACAAAAATGGTGGACTAAGTCAATGGTTATCCACAAGCTTGCAACCATGACAAATTCCACACATTTTAGAATTACATAAATAAATAAAAACCTAGATATTATCTCATGTATTGTGTAAGTCTCATACACCCATGTTGCATATATAAGCTAGCATGTCACAATAAAAATATATATCACATATATTTTATTTATGTAACAAAAGAAAACAATAAAATAAACATATATCACATATATGTCAAATGTATCAAAAGTGAGAAAAAGAAATACTTAAGTGAGCATATATTAGTTAATGTAATTTAATATATTAAATATATAATTATACATTAAATTATTAAATCAACACTTGATTTAATAATCCGGCTATATCACATATAACTGCCGAATATAATATGTATCATTTCATCGAATCAACACTTAATCCGATGACCCGGCTATATCACATATAACCGACCGATATCACATATCGCGAGAAATAGAATACGGTATCACATACTCATATTATTCTCGGTCCCGAACATATCACATATGTGCTCCTACTCCGTTTCGCTTGAGCCAGGAAATCTCTGTGTAGGACTCTAAAGACTCATCAATACGCCGGCAGTAGGTGATGATCATATCAATCATCCACAAGCCGTCAGCGGTACTAGCTGGACGTAACGGCTACCCGGGTATTGAGCGATCAGAAGACCAACAAGCAAGCCCGTTCTAACTCTTGTAAAGCCTGTCAGTAACACTACCGTACAGTCTGGTCTCTTCATCTGATATGTCTCATATCCAGTCTAGGGGTGGTAAACGCCAGACCCCAGTAACCGATAAGTCGTGCCGATGTAAGGCTCATAACGGGTCGAGAAACTACTGATAACACTTACTAGTAGATCTCCGTAGCAGCCCTGGCCAGGAACTTCCTATTATAGCCAATCGAACACAGCGCAACATCAACCCCTAATACCGGGAGAGACGAAACCCCTCCTATCGCTCATTGCCTCCATGTGATTCGGGACTGTACCCAAAAGCCACCATTTTTCATGTTCTCTTGAACGTGGTAAGGTGGAAATCAAAGCACAGTAGGAATCACACAAGACTCTATGACGATCTCGAGTCTACAGACTAACCTGTACCAGTATCACCAGAGAACTGCTATCTGACGATAGGTATAATACATATTAGGAGTTCTCGGCGAGTCCGTTCAGTGTACCCAGTCTCCACTGAGCACCCGTATACCATCTTTGATGTCAAACACCAATAGACATCGCCCATCATATGGGTCAAGATGCGTATACGCTAGTATACTCTGGAGTATCGATACCCTGTTTCGATACACCCTTGACTATGAACAATTATAGGATGTACTTGTGGACTACCCTGGCGCCACTAGTATGATCTCCATCATAGTCGTAGTAGTCAAGTACACATCCTAAAGGCTTTATCAACACATGAGAGCAAAACAGTATCACAATACTAATCTACATGTTAAGACAAAGAGCAACCAGATAGCATACTATCATATCGAGCAAGAAAGTTCTCTCTATATATATCCAAGCATCCACTATAATATACATCATATGTACAATAATGGTCTCTAGGGCATATACATAACTAATAATCTCCCACTTGCACTAAGGCCAGTTGTTGTAGTATCTCATATCCAATATCCCGAAGAGTCTCTCAAATTGTATCCGTGGTATGACCTTCGTGAATGGATCCGCTGTGTTGTTCTTCGTGTCAACTCTCCTGACCTCGATCTCCCGGTGATTAACTATCTCCCGGATCAGATGATACCGCCTCAGAATATGCATGGATCTCTGATGGGACCTGGGTTCCTTGGCCAAAGCCACTACTCCATTGTTATCGCAATACAAAGGTATTAGATGCTCGATGGACAGAACCACTCTAAGTTCATTTATGAACTTCTTCATCCTGAGAGCCTCTTTGGCAGCATCGTTGGCAGCGATGTATTCAGCCTCCATCATCGAGTCTGCCACGGTTTCCTGTTTGGAACTCTTCCAACAAACCGCCCCTCTATTGAGGGTAAAGACAAATCCCGAGACCGACTTAGAGTCGTCCTTATCACTCTGGAAGCTCGAATCGGTAAAGGACTCCACTTGGAGTTCTCCGTTACCATACACCAAGAACATCTCTTTAGTCCTTCTCAAGTACTTGAGAATGTTCTTCACAACTGTCCAGTGACTCTTTCCTGGATCTGCTTGATACCTACTCACTACACTTAGTGAGTATGCTACATCGGGTCTGGTACATAGTATCGCGTACATGATAGAGCCTACTGCCAAAGTATAGGGTATCCCTTACATGCGAGCTCTCTCCAAATCAGTCTTGGGAGACATCTCTTTGGAGAGAGTGAGTCCTGTGATCATGGGTAAATTCTCATGCTTGGATTCTTCCATACTAAACCTCTTTAGTATGGTGTCAATGTACCTGGATTGGGACAATCCCAGTATCCATTTAGATCTATCTCTATAGATCTTAATCCCCAAGATGTAGGAGGCATCACCTAGATCTTTCATTGAGAGTCTATGTGATAAGAAGAGCTTGACCGAGTGCAGTATAGGAACATCATTTCCTATCAAGAGTATGTCATCCACGTACAATACGAGGAAGACAACCTTACTCTCTGCCACCTTCTTGTATATACAAGGTTCATCTACGTTTTTGATGAAGTCAAACTCTTTGACTACAACATCAAAACAGATGTTCCAACTTCGCGATGCTTGCTTTAACCCGTAGATGGATTTAAGCAGCTTGCACACCTTTCCGCTGCTCCCACTGTCTACGAAGTCCTCTGGCTGAGTCATGTACACGCTCTCTTCTAAATCACCATTTAGAAAGGCGGTCTTAACATCCATTTGCCTAATTTCATAGTCATGGTATGCAGCAATGGCAAATAGGATCCGGATGGACTTAAGCATAGCCACCGGAGAAAAGGTTTCATCATAATCCACACTTGGTTGTTGACGAAATCCCTTTGCAACAAGTCTAGCTTTGAAAGTCTAAACTTTTCCATCTACACCAAGTTTCTTCTTAAAGATCCATTTGCTCCCAATAGGTTTTACCCCTTCAGGAGCAACTTCTAATGTCCATACTTTGTTGGTGTATATAGATTCCATCTAAGATCGCATTGCATCCAGCCATTTCACAGAGCCCCCACTCGTGATGGCCTGCTCGAAGCTAGTTGGATCATCATCTTCCATGTTGCAATCGTCGCTCCTACCATCAATGAGAAAACCGTAGTATCGCTCAGGTGGATAAGGAACCCTACTAGATTAGCGGAGAGGCTAAGGTTCGTTGGAGACTATCGAATCCTCTGGTTCCGCTAAATCTTCAGTTGTAGTTTGTGTAGCAGGAACTTCTTCCAGCTCTACCTCTTTGCCATTAATTTCTTTTACAAGAAATTCCTTTTCCAAAAAGGTGATGTATTGAGAAATAAACACCTTTTGTTCCTCAGCGTGGTAGAAAATATATCCTTGTGAATTCTTTGGATATCCCACAAAGTTGCAAAGAACTAATCGTGCCTCGAGTTTGCCCGGATTTTGTCTCTTGACATAAGCCGGACAACCCCATATCTTAACTCGTTTAAAATATGGTCTCTTCCCACTCCATATCTCATATGGCATGGTAGGTATAAATTTAGATGGAACTTGATTCAATAGGTATGCAGCTATCTCAAGCGCATAACCCCAAAAGGAAATAGGCAACTCAGCGGTGCTCATCATAGAGCGTACCATATCCAATAGGGTGCGGTTCCTCCGTTCCGATACACCGTTGTGCTGTGTTGTATACAGAGGAGTAAGCTGAGAGAGAATCCTATTCTCTTTTAGATAGTCCCGAAACTCATTTCTCAAGTATTCTCCTCCTCGATCATATCGAAGGATTTTAATACTTTTTCCCGTTTAGTTCTCTACTTCGTGCTTATATTCTTTGAATTTCTCAAAAACATCAGACTTGTGTTTCAACAGGAACACATGTCCGTATCTTGAGTGATCGTCAGTGAATGTAATGAAGTACGAGGAACCATTTCTGGCATGTGTAGACATGGGACCGTGTACATCACTATGTATCAGTCTCAAGAGTTCCGTAACTCTTTCTCCGTGTCCACTAAATGGAGTTTTGGTCATCTTGCCTTTGAGACATGACTGGCAAGTGTCATAAGATGAAAATTCGAACGGATTCAAATACCCATCCTTATGTAACTTAGCTAGTCGTGTCGCATTGATATGACCTAGTCTACAATGCCACAAGAAGGATTCATTCATTTATGAACTCTTCCTATTGTGTGTGTTTTGTACGTTAAGAATGGTGGTTTGATTTAGAATGTATATGCCATTACTTAGCGAGCCTGATCCAATCAACTTTTGATTCAGGAAGATGTTTATAACATTATCCTATAATACAAAATTACTTCCTTCTTTACTTAATAAAGAAACCGATATAATATTGCTTATCAGGTTTGGTATGTAATAGCATTCATTCAGAATCAATGTATTACCATTTGGTAATACTAGGTGATTTTCACCAACAGCTTTGGCTGCAACATTTGCACCATTCCCTACTCTTACAGAATGATCACCTATTCCCAGTTCTCTACCTTTCTTTAGCCCATGTAACATATTACATATGTGGAATCCTGATCCGGTATCTAATGTTCAGGATGTAGAGTGTACTGAGAAACAGTTCTCGGTGACTAACACACCCGAAGAAAATGCATCAACATGCTTATACTTCGTTTGGGTAGCGTAGGAATCCTGATATGTCCCTATTCCCTGCTCAGTTTTATAACAATTATAAGAAAGAACGGAACCAACATTCCCCTGCCCAGTATAATAAGCGGGTTCAGTCAATACATCCATATTATTTTCTTGATGAAGGTCTGACACGGTCGCTACCTGAAGAGAGAGAGAGAAGAAAACACTTTAGCGTATGCTCATGCAAAATTAGATTGGTTTTTTTTATCTTATCTAATCAGGATAGCTCCCACTGTTTTTATCAAATCTTCTTTCAAACCCTAAAAGGTAAGATTAGCCGGGATTAATTATACCTTTACAAGTTTTCCAATCTTTCAGCCAGGCCAGTGTTGGTACTTTGAGGGAGGTTCTCCACCTAATTAAAATAAACCTCGTTTTCCCAGAGGCAAAACTGTTGGATATATGTATGCCCTAGATGCCATTATGTGATAGTGGATGTATCGGTATGTGTATATATATATTCAGGGGACATTCTTGCTCGACATGATAGTATGCTATCTGGTTGTACTTTATCTTGACATGTTCATTTGATCTTGCATATTACTCATTTGGTACATGTTGATAAAACCCTTAGGATATTTGCTTGACTACTGGTATTATGATGTGGATCATACTAGTGGAACATGAGTAGTTTATAAGCATATCTTTGAAATGTTCCTAGTCGTGGGTGTATCGAGACAGGGTATCGACATTCCAGAGTAGACTAGTGTATACCATTCTTGTCCCATATGATGGACGATGGATGATCCCATATCCATCTGGTGTGATGACACCAAAGATTGTATACGGGTGCTCAGTGGAGACTGGGTATACTGAACGGACTCACCGAGAACTCCTATGTGATATTATATCTATCGTCGGGTAGTAGTTCTCAGGTGACACTGGTACGGGTTAGTCTGTAGACCCGAGATCGTCATAGAGCCTTGTGTGTCCTCCCACTGTACTTTGATCTCCACCCTACCACGGCTCTACTGAGTTGTGGAAACAGGTGGATTTTGGGTACAGTCCCAAGGCACATGGAGGTAATGAGCGCTAGGAGGGGTTTTGTCTCTCCCGGTATTGGGGGTTGATGTTGCGCTATGCTCAATTGGCTATAACAGGAAGTCCCTGGCCAGGGCTGCTGAGATTTATTGATAAGTGTTATCAGTAGTTTCTCAATCTGTTATGAGCCATACACCGGCATGACTTATTGAGTTATTGGGGTCAACGATACCATCCCTAGACTCGATATGCAGCATATCTGACGAAGAGACCGGACTATACGGTAAGTGTTGCCGGTTAGCTCGACAGGAGTTTTGACAGGTTCGCTTGTTTTTCTTCTGATCGCTCAATACCTTGATGGCCGTTACGTTTAGCTGACCGCTTGCGGCTTGTGGGTGTTTGATATGATCATCACTTACTGCCGGCGTACTGACGAGTCTTAGAGTCCCACACAGGAGTTTCCTAGCTTAGGCGAAATGATGTGGTGTGCATATAAGATATACGCGGGAGCTCGATTAAATGAGTGTATATGATACCGTGTTTTAATCGGGCGTTTTTTATTGGTCGGGTCGTATGAGATATGATCGGTTTATTAAATTAAGTGTTGATTTAATATTGACTTTTAGCTCATTTATTTAAACCTTTTCTATTTGGATGTATGAATGAATATATGCATGTATATACATGTTGATATCAATGTACACATGCATGCATACTTGTATCATGGTTTTTGATACACTGGAGATGGCAATACAAGACTCACATGGTAGATATATATGTATATATATTTTCATTATTGAGAAAAAGAAATGATTAAATCATGGTTTAATTTTCTTCATCACTATTCTTTACTTGACCAAACTATGACCATGGTTTAATTTCCTTTGTTCTTTAACTCACAAATGAAAATATCTAGATATTTATCAACCATGGTTGTGTGTGAGTGTCACTCATATACATATATTTTCTTTTCTCATTTATCTTGAGAATTATCATTATCACAAAAGAGCTCAAGCATGCCATCTCCTTCTTCTTCCTCCTTCATGCTCTTTTGAGTTTTCTAGTGAGTGAAGAAAAGAAAAAGAAAGGATTTTTAAGTGAGAAAACAAACCACATCACCAATCTATGCTACTCTAGACCATTAGTGTAGGTTGTTTGCTCCACTTCCTCATAGATCAAGTGAAGCAAGGAGCTTTGAGCAAAGGGATTCCGGGTGGATCGTCGTGGACTTGGAAGGATTCAAGCGATCTGGTTCAAACTCTAGGAGATCCAATGAGTCACCAAAGGAGGTCTACAAAGGTTGTATTTCTCCCCACTTAGTGTTAGACACTAGTTTGTATGTGATACTATAAGTTGTTAGCCTAACTTTCTAGTTCGATTCATGGTTGGAATTGTTTAGCACCCCCTAAATTTTTAATAGAGCATGTGTGATGCAAGCCTAACCCTAGGCATGGTGCTTAAGAATCCCTACAGTGGTATCAGAACCAAGCTAGAAACTTAGACAATGTTAAATATTACGAAACCGAAACAACTCTGAAAATTACGGATTTCTGAAACCCTAGGATCTGCTCACTGTCGATTTTAAAATGGTCACGAAAAATTATTTTAGCAACTGCAGAAGATTGTATGTGATACATATAGAACACAGAAGAAAATTAAGGAAATTCCCTCGGATTTCACCCAAGCACCAAGCCAAAAAAACAGAAGAGGCCGGCCCTTATTGCCCAGATTTGCCTCGAATTTCTCCTGTGCTCTGGTCTGTAGGTTTTGGGGTTTCAGGTCTTGTTTGTTTAACCCAAAATTTCATGTAATGTTAATTTTTTTTTGGGGCTAATACGGAGTATTTCGTAGTCATAATTTTAAACATTGTATTGGTAACTTGGACGACGTTTAACTGTTCGAACGATTATCACACACCACCTCATTACTCTCGCTAAAATTTTCCAAGTGTTGGAATTTCCCAAGTTGAACATAGTCGGAAGATCGTGCAAGTATCCCTATGGACCCTCTAGAAGAACGTAACCGTAACTCGATCCTATGACCATGGAACCGCGGCTAAACCTTAGGGTTTGTCGTAGTCCTGTGGTGCTATAAGCGAGGCAAGGGTTGACCCTTCTACGGCTGGTCCATAGATACTATGGCACGTTTTTAGGTATTTTAACTTTGCTCAAGTGTTGAGCTCTCGGGGTAATTTATGGGTATTTGTTGATTCGATCGAAATGTTTAACATCGTATGGATATATGTGAAAGTGATGATTCCAAGTGTTGTTGTTTTTCACTTTCTTTTCTACGACAGTAAGTGTAGTATGTGGTGTATCGCCGGTTTCGTTGCTATACATCAACGACAATCGGGGTACGCATACTTACTTACGTTGATGACATGTGATGTTATGTGTTGCTGAGATATGATGTACAGGATCGTCGTGAATGAATGGCCGGGGCTTTTATGTGAGATGGGAGTTTTTATTTTCATTCATGTAAAACTAATTGTATGTAATATTCTTTTATTTGGGGCACTTCCGGGTTGAGGATGATGTCACCATTGTTGTATATTATTTACTTTTCCGCATTAGGATAGACCCAAGGAGGGGAGCACAAGTGACCGGGTTCTAGGGTTCAGTGGGAGGCCATCTCGAGGAGTCGAGACCGGGTCTCCTAAACTCTAGAATTGGTAGGGTCACTTGCCGCTCTCGTAGGGGTCTAGGGGTGTGGGCTTGGCTATTCATCGCGACCGTAGAATCCGTATTTTCTATTGTTGGCTAAATACAAAATACGGACCTCCTAGAATATCCTATATTTTCATATGTGCTTCTGCAGCTGATATTCTGTGATGTGATCACTTTATATGCTGAGACGAATGGTATTATATTTATGATATATAATAAACGTTGCTTATGTTTTACATCCGCACTAGTCCCGCCCCGCTATGTCGTTAGTTAAGTAACCTAACGGTACATAACGGGACATTGTGACGAATGCGGATGGCATAAGCGTACGTTCTATTTTCGTTTCTTTTCTATGATGGCTTAAGCACTTAAATTATGGGACTACATTAATGAGATTAATTTAAAGAAAAATGAACCTACAAGATGTTGTAGAATCGGATTTGAAACCCACTCGGCTTTTTATGAAAAAGAAAGTTTTCAAAGTGCGGAGATTAAGCCACTCCTTTTAAAAAACCATTAGATTCTACAACGATATCAAGTTTAAAGAGTTAAAGGTTTTCTTAAAAACTATTCGCAACCCTCCGTCATTTTAGGAAGTAGAGTACTTAGTATTCGTGCTACGTATGTTGACTTTAGCCAAGGCGTAGTGTACGGTAGGTAAGTGACGTCTTCCTACACAGCATATGATGTGATTAATTAAGACAATCACATGATTATGTTGACTTTAGCCAAGGGTCATGTGGGTGGATCTAATTAATCATGAAATGACGGGTAGAACATGACTAGTGCTTATGATATGTTGACCATAGCCAAGGTCATAAGTGCTAAGGGTAAAAACAATATCGGAAGTTTCAAGAGTTGAAATTTACAATGAGATTGCATACCTTCTGTGAGATAGCAGGATCCCGATCCCACTGTGAGCAAGAGTTGCTCCCAGGAGAGTTTTGCACTTTACAATTAGCTAACCCATTAGGTGTCTAGAAAGGTGTCAACGGGGCAACGCCTCTGGGAAAATGAGGTTTATTCTAATTAGGTCCGTGCGACAGCACGGGGAATCTCCCTCAAAGTACCGGCACTGGCCTGGCTGAACGGTTAGCGAAGTTGTAGAATGTAATTAATCATGGCTAGTTTTCTTTTTAAGGTTTGAAAGAAAATTTGATAAAAGCAGTGGGAGACATCGATTAGACAAGATAATAACCAATCTGATCTTTGCAAGAGCTTTCGCTGAATGTATTCTTTTCTCTCTCCTAATGGCAGATAACCATGACTAGACTTAAGCTACTATTAGAGAAAAATAAGCTAACGGGACCGAACTATAAAGACTGGATGAGGAAAATTAACATTGCCCTCACATATGATAAAGTATCATATGTCCTCACTGCCTCAGCCCCACCTACCCCAGGCCCTGAATCATTTATTGCCGATAAGGAGATCCGCAAAATGTGGGATATTGACTGTGCTACTGCCAAATGCCTCGCGCTTGCATCGATGGACAATACACATCAAAAGCAACACGAGCAGATAGATGTTCAATCCATCTTTCTCCATACAAAAGAGTTGTTTGGGGAGCAATCTCGGACCCTGAGATACGAAGCATCTCGAAAGTTGTTTCAGATGCGGATGGCTCCTAGCACAACAGTAGGCGATCACGTTTTGAAGACGATTGCTCTTATTGAAGAGCTTGAGGACCTCGGGTGGACAATGGATAACGAACAGTATACTGATATTGTTTTTCAATCTCTTCCCCCTGCCTTTGCTCAATTCATAGTAAACTTCAACATACATAATATGGAGAAGTCACTACCCGAACTTCTCAATATGTTGAGAAGTGTGGAGAGCACGCTTAAAGCAAAGTCCCCCACTTTGATTGTTGGACAATCTTCCTCTTCCGTCCCAAAAGCCAAGGCCAAGGGAAGGAATAAGAAGAAATCCACCAAACCGAGAGGTGGAATCAAGAAAGCACCAGGAAGAAACAAATCTAAGGTTGAGAAGTCAGGAAAAGGAGAATGTTTTCACTGTAAGAAGACGGGACACTGGAAGTGGAACTGTACTGAGTACCTTGATCTTAAGAAAATGAAGCATGGTGATGCTTCAGCTTCAAGTGTGTTCATAACTGAAAATTGTTTTTCTATAAACTCTTCTTCCTGGGTATTGGATACCGGTTCGGCTTCTTATATCTTCAATTCTATGCAGGCGTTGAGAAATAGCAGAGTTTTGAAGACCGATGATCATACTCTCCGAGTTGGAAATGATTCCAATGTACATGTAGTTTCAGTGGGAGAGTATCACCTAGGGTTTCCGTCGGGTTGTATATTGGTTTTGAACCCATGTTATTTTGTACCAAGCATGCTTTGTAATATTGTATCCGTTTCTTTTTTAGACAATGAAGGATATCATTTTGTATTGCAGCACAATATTATGAACATTAAACTGAATCAAGAGTTGATTGGTTGTGGTACACTTAATAACGGGATATACGTCCTTAATCAACACACAGTTTTCAACATACAACACACAAATAAAAGAAAAATTTTAGATATAAATGAAGCTTTTCTTTAGCATTGTAGACTTGGTCATATTAATGAAACAAGACTAAACAAGCTTTATAAAGATGGATATTTAAATCCTTTTGAGTATAAATCTTATGCAACTTTTCAGTCTTGTATCAAAGGGAAAATGACCAAAACTCCGTTTACTGGACACGGAGAAAGAGCTACAGAGCTCTTGGGCCTCATACATAGTGATGTATGTGGGCCAATGTCTACACATGCGAGAGGCGGTTTTTCTTACTTCATAACTTATACTGATGATTTCTCAAGATTCGGTCATGTGTTTTTATTGAAGCATAAGTATGAAGCTTTCGAGAAATCAAGGAGTACAAACTTGAAGTAGACAAACAAACAGGAATGAGTATCAAAATACTTCGATCAGATCGAGATGGAGAGTATCTTAGTACAGAGTTTTCATACTTCCTAAAAAAGAATGGTATTCTCTATCAGCTCATTCCCGCTTACACATCACAGCACAATGGTGTGTCAGAGCGGCGGAATCGTACCCTATTAGATATGGTACGATCCATGATGAGTGATATGTTGGATATATATGCCCTAGAGGCCTACATTGTCTAGGATGCTTGGGATATGTATGTACATGACAGTCTTGCTTGATATGATAGTACGCTATTTGGTTTGACTTTGTCTTAACGTATGATATATTTTACTTGGTATTTATATATATATATATGTTGATAAAGCCCATAGGGTGTTTGTCTGACTACCGGCGTTGTGATGGCAGTCATACTAGTGGGAGCTGGATAGTCAATAGGCACACCCTTAGATGTCCCTGGTCGCAGGAGTATCGAGATTGGGCATCGATACTCCGGAGTAGACTAGTGTATACATATCTAGACCCTGACGAGGGGCGATGGATTGGTCCCGCAACCATTGGTGGTGTTCACCTAAGATTGTATACAAATGCTCACTGGGTGTGAGTACACCGGACAGGACTCGCCGAGAACTGACTGGATGGTATTATACCTAACGTCAGATAGCAGTTCTCAGGTGACATGTGTGCAGATAGTCCGTTGACTTAAGGTCATCATTTTTCTCGTGTGAGTTCCCACTGTGCTTTGATTATTACCCTACCACGGCTCAAAGGAGTCGTGCAAACAGGTTTCAGTTGGGCACAGTCCTGAGCCACGTGGAGGCAGTGAGCGACTGTTAGGGATTCGTCTCTCCCAGTATAGGGAGTTGATATCGCACTGTGGTCGGTTGGTCATTACCATAAGTCCCTGGCCAGGGCTGATTGAGAATTACTGATGGAATGATCAGTAGATTCTCGGGTGGTCTTGAACCATACCGACACGACTTGTACGGTTATTAGGGGTCTGACGTCCACCACCTCCCTAGACCGTACATGTGATACTCTTAGACGAACAGACCGGAATGCGCGGATATTGTCATCGACAGGCTCAGTAGGATTTCAGATGGGTTATCTCATCGGCTTTCTTATCGACAACTACCTGGGGACCGTTACGTACAGCTAGTGCCGCTTGCGGTCTGTGGTTAAACCCACTGCCAGCGTAGTAGTTGAGTCTTTAGAGTCCCACATAGAGATTTCCCAAACCCAGGAGAAAAGATATAGAGGTCGTATGGTTTTACGACAAAGGTTCGAACGCGTACGTGTTTAAACGCACGTGCGACATTCGGACAGTTTTTACTAGCTGGCTTTGGTTTAAGCCAGATTCTAGTATCAGGTTATTGGATTTATACAGTCTAAAGTTTTTCCGTGTTTTTACGGATGAGAGGGGCGTTCTCGTAATTTTCCGAGAAGCTTCTAGAAGGATGTGACATGGAGGGAGAGGTGGCATTTTCATTTAATGATTTAGTGACTCATTGTGAGTGATTCATCATGTCATTAATGCATTATTAAATGCTTAATGACTCACATAATGAATCACCCACTTGCATTTATGAAACATGATGAATAATCTCATATTATTCATTTCTTTTTATTCATTATGTTTCATATATCAAGTGAGAAGCTATTTCATTATTATTATTATTATCATTATCATCTTCTCACTCTCTCTCTTCAAGCTCTCTCTCCTTCACCAAAGCCTAATCCTACCCCTCATGTGTTGAGAACAAGGATTAGGAAAGACTAATTACTCCATAACCTATCTCTACATCACCTTAGCTACTCTATTTAGCAACTAGAGAAACTAAGTAACCTCAAGTTTAGAGGTTATAGCTTGGATTAGGGTTCTCGGGTGGATCGTCTATCACGGAAGAAAGCCGAAGAGGACGTGGAGATCCAAAGAGGCCGTAGATAACATTAAGACGAAGGACTAGAACCGTTTGGTATAATCTCTTAACATAGTAGTTTAGAACTCTATAGCTTTTGTTAAAACTTGTTTAGCAAACGATTCATACGGTTATTCGATGTTTAATCATAGAACAAGATTGTTATTCATATTTCCGCCTCCCCATAAGTATTGGGGTGTTGAACATCGACTTACATGATACTGAGTTACCTCTCTCCTTTTGGGGGCATGCATTGGAGACTGCAGCTTTTCTGTTGAACAAAGTTCCAACCAAGACCGTGTCTACCACTCCATATGAGATATGGTATGGGAAGAGACCATCTCTTAAACGAGTTAAGATTTGGGGTTGTCCGGCTTTTGTCAAAAAGCAGAATCCAGACAAACTCGAAACACGATCAGTCAAATGTATATTTGTGGGATATCCAAAACATTCGTTTAGATATCGTTTTTACCACAAGGAGGAACAAAAAGTTTTTGTTTCTCAACATGCCACATTTTTAGAAAATGAGATTTTTCCAAATGATACTGATAGCAATGTGGTAGATCTAGAAGAGGTTCTAAAGACACAAGTTACAAATGACGACTTAGTTGAACCTGATGTTGCAACAGAATCTTTTGAACCTCATCCACTCCGTAGATCTGGTAGGATTTCTCGCCCACCGGAGAGATATTACGGTTTTCTCATTGATGGTGATAGAGAAGATTGTGTCATGGATGATGATGACCCTACCAGTTTTCAGCAAGCTATCACGAGTGGTGACTCTGTGAAGTGGCTGGATGCCATGAGATCCAAAATGGAGTCTATGTACACCAACAACGTATGGACTTAGGATATTGTACCCTCTGGGGTAAAACCCATAGGGTGCAAATGGATCTTTAAGAGAAAGATCGGTGTAGATGGGCAGGTGGAGACCTAAAAGGCAAGGCTTGTGGCGAAAGGATTTCGTCAAAGACCAGGTCTAGACTATGACAAAACTTTTTCTCCTGTAGCCATGTTTAAATCCATTCGGATCCTACTTGTTATTGCTGCTCACAACGACTATGAAATTTGGCAGATGGACGTTAAAACGTGTCATGACACGAAAAGTACGGAACATGACTGGCACTTAAACTACGAAACGTCTCGAGGCGTACATAATCTAAGTAAGCCAAAACCCAGAAATCCAAACCATGTAAAGCAGTAGAGTGAAGGAAAAACCAAGTTTAAAGCAAGAAATTTAACAACATAGGCCGAAGTATGCATTTTTAAAATCACAAGTCCTTTCTAAAAATTTCGGCAGAGTTTCATTTGTAAATACTGACCCCAAACGGGTACAAAACCTGACAAAGCATATATAATGAATAAAGGCATCCCCAAGCGGGAGCTAGCTCTTCGTCAATTGATGGTCACAACCACGCAAGCAATATAATATACAACACCGAAAGGCGAGGATCAAACTCAGGATAAAAATCCAACATCATCAAGAAAACCAGAGGAAAAGCAAATAATACAGCGCGCGACTCTAAGGTCGAAAGAATATACACTGGTCATCTATCTCTATCAAGTATACAAGTCTGGTTGATGGAGTGTTACTAGATACAACTGAAATAACAAATATACAATGGTGGTCCTGAAGCAAAAGATCCGACCTACCAAAGCAATCACCCGGAAGGAACAGTGTGCCAGCAAAGCCGCAACGAAACCTGTACGACAAAACCTGCAAGGAACTGTGGCACAATGAGGGTGAGTTTCCAACTCGTGAGTAGAAAACATCTAGGAGTAGAAATCGCATGTATAACGCAATCCTAGGTCATACGATCAGTAATATCCTCAGAATAATAATAATATGGCCTGAAACATAATATAATGGTAAGGGTAACAATCTATCCCTAAGTGTAATACTAGGTACTCGTGTCAGTGCCTCAGGTAACAACATGTCACAATATGATGTACAAATGTCAGGTAGCAATATATCACTAAAATGATGTGCAAATGCATATAATGAGAACAAAGTACATCATGAATCAAAGAACTGTTTTTCTTTATTTAATGAGATTTCTGTATGTATATAAACCGAGATATCATCAATGAAATCAACATAGAATCCGTGTCAAGCATCGACACAAAACATAATTCTCAATATCTCAATATCTCATGCTCCGGCTATCCGGACTGGCATGTATCATCAAATCTCAATACCTCGGGCTCCGTCAATCCGGATCGGCCCATATCATCAATCACACGACCACGAACGGTATCCTCCGGATATCCGTCGGGCCAAACAATCACCGGTAGGCAGTCTGCCCCAGCCGGGCTCATCGTCTACAACTCGAGCTTCTTTCCCCGGGGTACCATACCGGGTCCACCATGTACCCGTAGACGGTTCATCCAACTCCCCGAATCGGGTCTCGAAAATATCTCAGAACCGAAAAAACGTCATGGTGGACAATTCTCAACATATCAAGGAAAACCGCATTTTTCTCTTTAAAATAATTCATCAGTTTACAAAACTTTCACATGAGGTTTCCAATCCAGAAAATATCAAGAAGAACCCGAAATCATCAAATCACCATGTCAATAACAATGAAAACCGGCATAAATCTCCATAATACTGCATAACCAATGAATATATGGATGCATCTGATATCATGCAATAAATGCAATAGTTAAACTAGCATATGAAAGCTATAACATATTGCAACTATCAACTATCAAGCTATGTCAATGAAATAATATTTTCTAAAGTATTCGTGACATGGCAATTACCGATGATGATGTGTGTGAGCCGGCAAGCAAGTGTATGTAGAGCATACGCATCATCGGTAATGGTACTGGTGTCCTGACAGCATGGTTTCATAATAATTATAGATAACATATGTATAAGCATGCAATGCGATGAAACATCATGAATATACAGAAAGTGGTATGGTAACAGCAACACTGAAGAATATACCTATCTAATATACGAGTCATACAGTTTTGGTATTTAAAATACTCACAATTCACCACTTTTGAAAACAAGTATGACTCGAGCCCAGTCAAAAGGGTAAGGAAATCCACCTAAGTTTGAGTCGACTTATATATATATATATATATCTAGTAGTCGGTGATCTCGCCTTAAATGGTATCACGTACGATACAATAATATATATGACATCCTCAGTTAAGAGTGCGGATCTAACATCATAAATATATCTCGTACAGTAAATCAATCGTAAGGCATCCCCAAATCTGGGTACGGGTCAATATCATACTTATCTCATTACTCATCTGATATCCTTATCATCACATATCGTGAACAGGGGGTACTAATCTAAGTCTAGTAAAATATTAATATCATCAACATAAATGTATGCATGTGTGCAAATACACATCGCCCAATCAATCTGCTAATATCACGTCGTATCTCCTAATACGAACCAATCACATCACCGATCTCATGGCACCGTGCTCAAACTTATCGACTCAATCTCCAAATACCATTATACTATTCTCATCATCCATGCATATGAATACGAATATATATATGTCCCCAATACACACAAGGAAGTAAATGTATGCGAGTGTGTGTATGTCCATGTATGCAAATCTTTACTCTAGGGTTTCGCGACTAAGAAATCAACTAATGTCCTTTCTTCACTTCTCGCTAACACTAACCCATAATATCCTAAATATTTTCCTGATAAGTTTTCAAATCTCTCAATAACATAAAAATGTATATCTATATCACATCATATTATTTCATACGTCTTTGCGGGGGTGCTATAGGCCATCCACCCGATTTCCCCCGTAGATATAATCTACTCACCTTGATCTTCGCTCTCTGGAGTCGATGACGCCACGCTCATCCTCATCGTCTCGAAGTCCGTGTGAGGTACCTACACATCATAACGTATCGTATCGCATTAAAATCCAAATCAAAGCCAAAACGACACGCTAAAAACCTATAGGTTCGAACCTACGGACTACGCCTTCAAAACCACCAAACAACCCTCGATATCGTCGTACAAACGTCAAACCATCGAGTTAAAACCAAATTCCTAAAATACAGAATTCAAAATACGCAAAACAAAACCCCGAATCAAAACAGCAACACAAGGAAATGGTCCCAGATTTTACCCTTGGCCAAATTGGTCAATTCTGCACATATAGAGGGTCTAGTTTACAGCTAAAGGGACCACAGAAAAAATGCGAATCAATTCCAACCCACCCTGGATGCAATTTTCGGACAGATGGAATAAATCTGCGTCCTGGGCTTTGGGTTAGGGGCTCGGGTCTTCAGGATACACTCCAGGTTGCCTGCACGACTCCTAGTATTAGCTAAATAATTTTTAGTGTCTCCGGGTTACCCCAGATTCCCATATACCCTCACAATTCGGCACAAAACTGATATAATCAATTCTTAAATCTGTATTCTGGTTTCCATACTCAAACCCAAGTCTTAAACGGCCACTCAACAGCTACTCAAATCCAAATTTCACTCAAACCCTCACTAGGATTTTCCAAGTTCACAAATCCACATCTTAAACTCATTTCTAACTAACTAGAATATAAAGAAACTTAAAACTATCTAAATGGTAGAAATTATACCTCATGAATGAAACTCAAGAAAAACCCTAGTTCGCCAATGTTGTCAAAATCCCACTTTTCTTGGTCCAATGTGTAGAGGATGAGGAGGGGATCAAATTTTGTGAAGGGAGTATAGGGTTTTGGCATGGTTTTAGAGATGGATCCTAGGGTTTGAGGTGGAGGGAGATGAGTTTAGGGAAGATGAAGAAAGAAAATAATGGGGGAGGGGACTAAGGATATGGATGCCCTCTTTCTCTCTTCCTCTTATTCTCACCCTCACTCATATCTCACTCACTCTCTCCAATCATTTCCCTTTTTAACCCTCTCTTTTTTTTTCTTTTCTCACCCAAAAGCCCAACCTTAACATAAAAAAACACAAATTCAATAACATTTAACATGTCATGGTGCACTAACCATGAAAACTGTAGAAATACGGATTTGGCTTAATCGCGATTAGCAGTGCACTAATCGGGTTTTTATCGAAACTGCATATAGAAGATTTTAAAAATGCCAAATCCTTTAAATATATTATTAAATGAATAAATCATTTTAATTTCCATTTATTTCACAATTATTGGTATATATTTATACCCTTTTTCGAAAACCCTAATTTCTCAAATCGGGCAGTTTTCGGGAAATATATTATTTTAATATTAAATTCCAAAAATAATATTTTATATTTTCTGAAATGTTACAATCTTCCCCCTTAAAGAAATTCGGTCCCCAAATTTTAAATTAAACCCCCAAAATCTAAAACATTTCAATAACCAGCTCAAATCAACGGGGCTCCGAAATCACGGAAGATGCAGAAACAACACAGCGCGTCAAGTGCGCATGAAAACGAGTAAAAAACTCAAAATCGAACTACGTCAAGCGTCGCACAAATCATCGAATTTGCACGCATATCCTCGGAGTTACAATAGAGATACAGATCTCGAAATCCACTACTGAAATCCAATATACACTAGTCAAATACTATAATACGTGTATAGTACGCATCTTTGGAAAATCTCCAAAAACTGAATGACACACATGCAAAATCCTTTTTAAATCGCCGTGTGATGCGTAACTCACGGCATAAGTGACGGACGTCCTATTGTAAAGTAATAATATATGTCCATATATGTTTTGCTAAGTAAACGTCCCGTCTTCTTTCAAAATATCCCAAAAGGTTTTCCTTTAAAAACGTTCGTGTCTCTTACGGACACGTAGAAAATAGCGAGACTATAGCTCTTTTTCAACAACCTCTTGGTAAACTTTTAATGCATGCAAAGTACTTAGGTACTGTCCTCAGATCAGTTCTGTTTGGCCACTATATAATATAGTAAATATCATAAAACATACTGCTCAAAGGAAATCAATCCCAAAAGGTATATAAGACTGCTACGTGCGTCTGGTGTGCACGGAAATCGAAATCAATGAATGTGCCATACATGTGCACAGAAACAAAATCTAAGTGCAAAGGGTGTGCACGAAAGCCCCTGTCAAGAGCAAAGGTGTGCCTGACAGCAATATCAGGTGCATCTGATATGCACGAAGAATCTCGATTTAGTGCATCTGGTATGCACCAAAATCGCATCAAGCGCCCAAATATGCGCAAGAATGTAAATCCAGTGCATAAGGTGCACGAAAACAATATCGAATATCGCAATCGAAATCGACGGTATATAACACATCTCAATCGAAATCCAAATCAGGTATACCGTGGTATATAATCTCACAACCATGTGCATCAGCGTGCACAAAATCGAATCAAAATACTAAAAGTGTATGAAAACTATGCCGAAAGAATAAGTTAAATCACATGCATACCATAGGCATGAAATCAAAATCAACATCTCGAATGATATCTAATCAAAGTCAAGTGCTACTGTGGTGCACAAAATCTCAATCCAGTGCAACTAACATGCATGAAAACGAACATAAAGTGCAGACGCGCACAAAACCCAAATCTGGTAGCACAAATGCTCAAAGACATATATCGGGTACAATTCAGATACGGAGTATAATTCCGGTGCAACCAGTGCACAAAATACCTAGCTGGTGCAACAAATGCTCGAAATATGAATCCGGTGCATCCAGTGCATGAAATATCAAATACAGTGCATCCAGTGCACGAAATACCAAATACAGTGCATCCAGTGTACGAAATACAATATGGTGCAACAATGCACAGCGTAAAAACCTAGTGCGACAACTGCACAAAATACAAATCGGGTGCAACAAGTGCACGGAAATGCATCAATAACTCAAATCCGTATAAAAAACAATACCGAGTGTGCCAAGGTGTATAAAATCATAAACGCGTGCAACTGCGTGCAAAAAACACGTATCCACGCACTGCAAGCACATGTAAGCTATACCGATTGCAAAAACCAAATCGAGTGCATACCACCTGCACAAAAATCAAATCAGCTGTATGCAATCTATGAAATCATAAACATGTGCAGCCAAGGCACAAAACTGAATCAAGTGCAATAAACATGCACAATTCATAAATCAACACAACGGTGTATAAAGCATATCTTAAGTGCAATAACTATGCACAAAACGTAAATACTCAGTAGGTGCAGCCATGGTGCATGAAAATAAATATCATGAAACTGAGTCATCAAAACTCAATCATGCGAATAGATCGTCCAATATACCGAAATCAAGTATGGCGGAATAGTCCCGCTCAAGCACATCCTCTAAGAGTCTCTGGCCAACTTTCGTGGTCACTCATAACATGTCTCGTTGACGATGCCGAACTCTGGCCTGCTGGGTGTGCGTAATAGGACCGCTCCTGGGTCCAAGTCTTCTCGTAAATTATTCCAGAAAGGTCCTGTCGAGGTCTCTCCCAAATCTCGTTTCTGCTGAACTGTCCGGAGGTTATCACCCTTTACTATATCTGTTTCTGGTTCCGGAATGGCTGCATACTCATCGCGACTCCTTCTGGAAGGAATATCGATATACAACACCTCTGCATGCGTATCACATCTCTGATGTCGGCGGAGTGGAACGTCATCTCATTAAGATCTCGTACAAACCTCTTACTCCACTTTTCTCTAATGTCGACTGTTTCGGACTCGTCTCGTCGTGGCTGCATAGACTGTGCTCCAACGGCTATACTCGTATCTGGAGTCTCCCAAGCAATGCATCCCATCATATGATATCCGAATGAAGTCGAACCTTTCGATCGATTCGTCAAAGTTCCATAATCCCCCAAGAGCTCAACATCTTGGGTACAGTTTAATAATATCGAATACATGCCACAACACCTGTGGACCAACCGTAGAAGGGAAAATCCAAGCCTCACTAATGGCACCGCTGAACTGCCGCAAACCTTAAGGTTCAAAAGCGTTCCATGGTCATTATGTCGAGTTAGGATTTCATTTTTCTAAAGGGTCCATAGCATTATTTGCATTTGTCTCTGAATACTTTAAACTTGGAAAATGGGTTCCTGACATTCGATCGTCTATATCGACTCTCAACGTATCAGCGTGAAGTCGTCTCTAGCTGGAATCAATCAATATAATGATCTCGCATCCGGGTAGGTAGTGAATTACATGTCCTAGTCTTCTATCTCTGGTGACTAGCGATCTTCTATCATATCTCGAAGTATAACTCGTGCGGCATTAGCTTCAAACATCTGGGGCGATATCTCCTCATTCGCGTCAACAACTGGCTCATTTGTCCGCATGCTGAACAGTGCCTCAAACATCAAGTATAATCGGTGCTTTGACGGTCATCGCATCCTGGCTGGTCTCTATCAGTGGCCCCATTCTCTGGTGCTGATCTGCACATCCGAGAAATCCTTATACAAGCAATCCATCAAGCGCTCGGGGCGCGAAAAACACCATAAAAAGACGCCTCTATACAATCGTATGTCCCTGGAATCACGCCCTGATCAGTCTTCGTCCGTGACGAGCTCGTGCTGACCGCAACTCTAGCCGTAGCTCTCTCAGTCCATACCACCGTGATAAAAAACCATAAACTGGTACTGATGAAGCTAGATCATGGAAATGAATATAATATTGTGCAAAGAAATGTACATCCTAAGGCTTCTTAATCGGAGTAGCGTATCGTAAGTATGCCGTGGAACAAACACACGGTACGTCACTCTTCTTAAGTCACCTACTCCTTCAACCAAGGGTCATCCAACACTCAGAAGGTAAAACCTAACGCTCTGATACCAACTTTGTCACGACCCGAAAAGTACGGAACATGACCGACACTTAAACTACGAAACGTCTCGAGGCGTACGTGATCTAAGTAAGCCAAAACCCAGAAATCCAAACCAAGTAAAGTAGTAGAGTGAAGGAAAAACCAATTTTAAAGCCAGAAATTTAACAACATAAGCCGAAGTATGCATTTTTACAATCTCAAGTCCTTTCTAAAAATTTCGGCAGAGTTTCCTTTGTAAATACGGACCCCAAACAGGTACAAAACCTGATAAAGCATATATAATGAATAAAGGCATCCCCAAGCGGGAGCTAGCACTTCGTCAATTGACGGTCACAACCACGCAAGCAATATAATATATAACGCCAAAAGGCGAGGATCAAACTCAGGATAAAAATCCAACATCATCAAGAAAACCAGAGGAAAACCATATAATACAGCGCGTGAATCTAAGGTCGAAAGAATATACACTGGTCATCTATCTCTATCAAGTATACAAGTCTGGTTGATGGAGCTTTACTAGATACAACTGAAATAACATATATACAATAGTGGTCCTGATGCAAAAGATCCCACCTACCAAAGCAATCACCCGGAAGGAACAGTGTGCCAGCAAAACCGCAACGAAACCTGTTCGGCAAAACCTGCAAGGAACTATGGGACAACGGGAGTGTGTTGCCCACTCGTGAGTAGAAAACATCTACGAGTAGAAATCGCATGTATAACGCAATCCTAGGTCATACGATCAGTAATATCCTCAGAATAATAATAATATGGCCTGAAACATAATATAATGGTAAGGGTAACCATCTATCCCTAAGTGTAATACTAGGTACTTGTGTCAGTGCCTCAGGTAACAACATGTCACAATATGATGTACAAATGTCAGGTAGCAATATATCAATAAAATGATGTGCAAATGCATATAATGAGAACAAAGTACATCATGAATCAAAGAACTGTTTTTCTTTATTTAATGAGATTTCTGTATGTATATAAACTGAGATATCATCAATGAAATCAACATAGAATCCGTGTCAAGCATCGACACAAAACATAATTCTCAATATCTCAATATCTCATGCTCCGGCTATCCGGACTAGCCTGTATCATCAAATCTCAATACCTCGGGCTCCGTCAATCCGGATCGGCCCATATCATCAATCACACGACCACGAACGGTATCCTCCGGATATCCGTCGGGCCAAACAATCACCGGTAGGCAGTCTGCCCCTGCCGGGCTCATCGTCTACAACTCGAGCTTCTTGCCCCGGGGTACCATACCGGGTCCACCATGTACCCACAGACGGTTCATCCAACTCCCCGAATCGGGTCTCGAAAACATCTCAGAATCGAGAAAACATCATGGTGGACAATTCTCAACATATCAAGGAAAACCGCATTTTTCTCTTTAAAATAATTCATCAGTTTACAAAACTTTCACATGCGGTTTCCAATCCAGAAAATATCAAGAAGAACCCGAAATCATCAAGTCACCATGTCAATAACAATGAAAATCGGCATAAATCTCCATAATACTGTATAACCAATGAATATATGGATGCATCTGATATCATGCAATAAATGCAATAGTTAAACTAGCATATGAAAGCTATAACATATTGCAACTATCAACTAGCAAGCCATGTCAATGAAATAGTATTTTCTAAAGTGTTCGTGACATGGCAATTACCGATGATGATGTGTGTGAGCCGGCAAGCAAGTGTATGTGGAGCATACGCATCATCGATAATGGTGCTGGTGTCCTGACAGTATGGTTTCATAATAATTGCAGATAACATATGTATAAGCATGCAATGCGATGAAACATCATGAATATACAGAAAGTGATATGGTAACAGCAACACTGAAGAATATACCTATCCAATATACGAGTCATACAGTTTTGGTATTTAAAATACTCACTATTCTCCACTTTTGAAAACAAGTATGACTCGAGCCCAGTCAAAAGGGGAAGGAAATCCATATAAGTCTGAGTCGACCTATATATATATATCTAGTAGTCGGTGATCTTGCCTCAAATGGTATCACGTATGATACAATAATATATATGACATTCTCGAGTCAAGAGTGCGGATCTAACATCAGAAATATATCTTGTACGGTAAATCTATCGTACGGCATCACCAAATCTGGGCACGGGTCAATATCATACTTATCCCATTACTTATCTGATATCCTTATCATCACATATCATGAACAAGGGGGTACTGATCTAAGTATAGTACAATACTAATATCATCAACATAAATGTATGCGTGTGTGCAAATACACATCGCCCAATCAATCCGCTAATATCACGTCGTATCTCCTAATACGAACCAATCACATCACCGATCTCATGGCAGCCTACTCAAACTCATCGACACAATCTCCAAATACCATTATACTATCCTCATCATCCGTGCATACGAATACGAATATATATATGTCCCCAATACATACAAGGAAGTAAATGTATGCGAGTGTGTGTTTGTGCGTGTATGCAAATCTTTACTCTAGGGTTTCGCGACTAAGAAATCAACTAAAGTCCTTTCTTCACTTCTCGCTAAGACTAACCCATAATCTCCCAAAGCTTTTCCTGCTAAGTGTTCAAATCTCTCAATAACATAAAAATGTATATCTATATCACATCACATTATTTCTTACAACTTTGCGGGGGTGTTATACGCCATCCACCCGTCTTCCCCCGTAGATATAATCTACTCACCTTGATCTTCACTCTCTAGAGTCGATGACGCCACGCTCATCCTCGTCGTCTTGAAGTCCACGTGAGGTACCTACACATCATAACGTATCGTATCACATTAAAATCCAAATCAAAGCCAAAACGACACGTTAAAAGCCTATAGGTTCGAACCTACGGACTATGCCTTCAAAACCACCAAACAACTCTCGATATCGTCGTACAAACGTCAAACCATCGAGTTAAAACCAAATTCCTAAAATCCAGAATTCAAAATACGCAAAACAAAACCCCGAATCAAAACAGCAACACAAGGAAATGGTCCCAGATTTTACCTTAGGCCAAATTGGTCAATTCTGCACATATGGAGGGTCTAGTTTACAGCTAAAGGGACCACAGAACAAATACGAATCAATTCCAACCTACCCTGGCCGCAATTTGCGGCCATATGTAATAAATTTGCGGCCTGGGCTTTAGGTTAGGGGCTCGGGTCTTCAGGGTACACTCCAGGTTGCCTACACGACTCCTAGTATTCGCTAAATAATTTTTAGTGTCTCCGGGTTACTCCAGATTCCCATATACCCTCACAATTCGACACAAAACTGACATAATCAATTCCTAAATCCGTATTCTGGTTTCCATACTCAAGCCCAGGTCTTAAACGGCCACTCAACAGCCACTTAAACCCTAATTTCACTCAAACCCTCACTAGGATATTCCAAGTTCACAAATCCACATCTTAAACCCATTTCTAACTAACTTGAATATAAAGAAATTTAAAACTATTTAAATGGTAGAAATTATACCTCATGAATGCAACTCAAGAAAAACTCTAGTTCGCCAATGTTGTCAAAATCCCACTTTTCTTGATCCAATGTGTAGAGGAGAAGGAGGGGATCAACTTTTGTGAAGGGAGTATAGGGTTTTGGCATGGTTTTAGAGATGGATCCTAGGGTTTGAGGTGGAGGGAGATGAGTTTAGGGAAGATGAAGAAAGAAAATAATGGGGGAGGGGACTAAGGATATGGCTGCCCTCTCTCTCTCTTCCTCTTATTCTCACCCTCACTCATATCTCACACTCTCTCTCCAATCATTTCCCTTTTTAACCCTTTCTCTTTCCTTTTCTTTTCTCACCCAAAAGCCCAACCTTAACATAAAACAACACAAATGAAATAATATGTAACATGTCATGGTGCACTAACCATGAAAACTGTAGAAACACGGATTTGGCTTAATCGCGATTAGCAGTGCACTAATCGAGTTTTTATCGAAACTGCATATAGAAAATTTTTTAAATGCCAAATACTTTAAATATATTATTAAATGAATAAATCATTTTAATTTCCATTTATTTCAAAATTATTGGTATATATTTATACCATTTTTCGAAAACTCCAATTTTGCAAATCGGGCAGTTTTCGGGAAATATATTATTTTAATATTAAATTCCAAAAATAATATTTTATATTTTCTGAAATGTTACAAAATGGCTTTTCGAAATGGTGATTTAGAAAAATGCGTTTATATGGATCAGCCAGAGGGCTTCATTGACAGTGGGAGCAGCGAGAAAGCATGCAGGTTGCATAAATCCATTTATAGATTAAAACAAGCATCACGGAGTTGGAACATCTGTTTTGATGATGTTATTAAAAAGTTTGATTTCGTCAAAAATCTAGATGATCCTTGTGTTTATAAGAAAATTGTAGGAAGTACTATCACATTCCTCGTATTGTACGTGGATGACATTCTTTTAATAGGAAACGATGTTCTTTTGCTACAATCGGTCAAACTGTTCTTATCACAAAGGTTCTCCATGAAAGACCTGGGTGATGCCTCATACATACTCGGCATGAAGATCTATAGGGATAGATCTAAAAGGTTATTGGGATTGTCCCAAACCAGGTACATTAATACCATCCTAAAGTGCTTTAGTATGGAAGACTCGAAGCGGGATGCCTTACCCGCTAGTCATGGAGTCACACTCTCCAAGGACTTTTACCCAAAGACTGATGAAGAGAGAGCTCGCATGAGCATTATACCCTACGCTTCAGCCGTAGGATCTATAATGTATGCGATGATATGTACACGCCCTGATTTAGCTTATGCACTGAGTGTAGTAAGCAGGTATCAATCCAACCCAGGGGAGAATCACTGGACAGCTGTGAAGAACATTCTTAAGTACTTGCAAAGGTCTAAAGAAATGTTCTTGGTGTATGGTAATGGGGATCTCCAAATGGAGGCCTTTACCGATTCGAGCTTCCAGAGTGATAAGGATGACAGCAAATCTATCCCAGGGGTTGTATTTACCCTTAATGGAGGGGCGGTATGTTAGAAGATTTCCAAACATGACACGTTGCAGACTCAACGATGGAAGCTGAGTATATTGCAGCAAATGATGCTGCCAAGGAAGCTGTCTGGATGAGGAAGTTCATCTCGGATCTAGGAGTAGTTCCAACCATTATTGATCCAATATCACTGTATTGTGATAATAATGGGGCTTTGGCATTGGCCAAAGAGCCCAGGGCCCATCAACGATCCAGACACATCCTCAGGCGATATCAATTGATCCGGGAGATGGTTGATCGCCGCGAGATCGAGAATCGGAGAGTAGACATAAAGAATAACACTGAGGATCCACTCACCAAGGCCCTCCCTCTGCCACAGCATGAGCGACTTTTTGAGATGTTGGGTATGAGAAACGCCAATAATTGGCCTTAGTGCAAGTGGGAGATTGTTGGATATATATATGCCCTAGAGGCCATTATGTGATAGTGGATGTATCGGTATGTGTATATATATATATATATATATATATTCACGGGACAATCTTGCTCGACATGATAGTATGCTATCTGGTTGTACTTTATCTTGACATGTTCATTTGATCTTGCATATTACTCATTTCGTACATGTTGATAAAGCCCTTAGGATATTTGCTTGACTACTGGTATTATGATGTGGATCATACTACTGGGACATGTGTAGTTTATAAGCATATCCTTGAAATGTTCCTAGTCGTGGGTGTATCGAGACGGGACATCAATAATCCAGTGTAGACTAGCGTATACCATTCTTGTCCCATATGATGGGCGATGGATGATCCCATATCCATCTGGTGTGATAACACCAAAGATTGTATACGGGTGCTCAGTGGAGTCTGGGTACACTGAACGGACACGTCGAGAACTCCTATGTGGTATTATATCTATCGTCGGATAGCAGTTTTTAGGTGACACTGGTACAGGTTAGTCTGTAGACCCGAGATCGTCATAGAGTCTTGTGTGTCCTCCGACGGTACTTTGATCTCCCCCTACCACGGCTCTACCGAGTCGTGAAAACAGGTGGATTTTGGGTACAGTCCCGAGGCACATGGAGGCAATGAGCCATAGGAGGGGTTTCGTCTCTCCCGGTATTGGGGGTTGATGTTGTGCTATGCTCGATTGGCTATAACAGGAAGTCCCTGGCCAGGGCTGCTGAGATTTACTGATAAGTCTTATCAGTAGTTTCTCGATCTGTTATGAGCCATACACCGGCATGACTTATTGAGTTATTGGGGTCGACGATACCATCCCTAGACTCGATATGCAGCATATCTGACGATGAGACCGGACTGTATGGTAAGTGTTGCCAATTGGCTCGACGGGAGTTTTGACAGCTTCGCATGTTTTTCTTCTAATCGCTCAATTCCCGGGTGGCCTTTACGTTTAGCTGACCGCTTGCGGCTTGTCGGTGTTTGATATGATCATCACCTAGTGCCGGCGTATTGATGAGTCTCAGAGTCCCATACAGGAGTTTCCTAGCTCTGGTGAAATGATGTGGTGTGCAAATGAGATATGCGCGGGAGCTCGATTAAATGCGTGTATATGATACCGTGTTTTAATCGGGCGTTTTCTATTGGTCGGGTAATATGAGATATGACCGGTTTATTAAATCGGGTGTTGATTTAATATTGACTTTTAGCTCATTTATTTAAACCTTTTCTATTTGGATGTATGCATGAATGTATGCATGTATATACATGTTGATATCAATGCACACATGCATGCATACTTGTATCATGGTTTTTGATATATTGGAGATGGCAATGTAAGACTCACATGGTAGATATATATGTATATATATTTTCATTATTGAGAAAAAGAAATGATTAAATCATGGTTGAATTTTCTTCATCACTATTCTTTACTTGACCAAAGTATGACCATGGTTTAATTTCCTTTGTTCTTTAACTCACAAATGAAAATATCTAGATATTTATCAACCATGGTTGTAGGTGAGTGTGACTCATATACATATATTTTCTTTTCTCATTTATCTTGAGAATTATCATTATCACAAAAGAGCTCAAGCTAGCCATCTCCTTCTTCTTCCTCCTTCATGCTCTCTTGAGTTTTCTAGTGAGTGAAGAAAAGAAAAAGAAAGGGTTTTTAAGTGAGAAAACAAACCACATCACCAATCTATACTACTCTAGCCCATTAGTGTAGGTTGTTTGCTCCATTTCCTCATAGATCAAGTGAAGTAAGGAGCTTTGAGTAAAGGGACTCCGAGTGGATCGTCGTGGTCTAGGAAGGATTCAAGCGATCCGGTTCAAACTATAGGAGATCCAAGGAGTCACCAAAGGAGGTCTACAAAGGTTGTATTTCTCCCCTCTTAGTGTTAGACACTAGTTTGTATGTGATATTATAAGTTGTTACCCTAACTTTCTAGTTCGATTTATGGTTGGAATTGTTTAGCACCCCCTAAATTTTTAATATAGCATGTGTGATGCAACCCTAACCCTAGGCATGGTGCTAAAGAATCCCTACAAGAACCTCGTTAACACCTTTCTAGACACCTACTTGATCGGCTAATTGTGATGTGTAGAACTCTCCCAGGAGTAACTCTTACTCGCAATGGGTATCGGAATCCAACTATCTCATAGAAGGTATGCAATCTCATTGCAAATTTCAACACTTGAAATTCCCGATAATACTTTTGCCCCTAGCAACTTATGACCTTAACATAGTCAACAAATCATAAGCGCTAGCCAAGTTTAACCCGTCATTTCTTGATTAAATTAAACCCATCCGCACGAACCTTAACATAGTCAACAAAGTCGTACGACTACTCTAATCCAATCATATCTCATGCTTTAGCAGATAAACACTAATTAGCTATCGCACACTACGCCTTAACATAGTCAACAAACGTAGCATGAATACTACGTAGTACTTATCTGAAATGACAGAGGGCTACGTCAGGTTTTTATGAAAAACTTTTGCGTATTGAACTTGATATCGTCGTAGAATCGAGAGATTTGAAAATGAGTGTTTTTGAGGCTTTTACTAGTTTTGCTAAAGAGGTCACTCCCGGTGAAGGGATCTCGGCTCTTCCCTTATCGAATAAGGTGCAACATATTTCACAAATACCGCTATGCAAAGCAAGAACTATAGAAGCAATCAAAAACAAAACCGAGTGAGTTGTAGCATCTGCTAGTTTCGCTAAAGTGGTCACTCCTGGTGAAGGGATCTCGGCTCTTTCCTTATCGAATAAGGTGCTGGATATTCTACAAGGAATACCGCTTTGCAAAGCAAAAACTAGAGCTACCCTTTTTGAAAATTTGATTCCACAACATCTTTTAGGTTTTTTTCTTTCATTAATCTCATTAATGAAGTCCCATCATTTATGCTTCCTAAGCATCACAGAAGAAACGAAAATACAACTGTAACATTTCAGAAAAATAAAATATTATTTTTGGGAATTTATTTAATTAAATAATAAATATTATGAATATTTTAATAATGCGGTATAATTAAATACCGATAAATTGGGAAATATTTGGAAAATTATAGGAATTACGAAAATGAAGGTGTTTTATATGATTTAAGCAAATTATAAATTCTTTATGATTAATTATATTCCATTTTTATGCTAATCGCGATTAAATATCGCTAATCGTGCATTAAGCTTGTTTTGTACATGTGACATGCACCATGTCTTTTTACACACTTGTTATATTTTCTAGCATGGCTTTTCTTATTTTTATGCGCGGTTTTGTATTGAAAGAGAAAAGATAAAGGAAAACAAAAGAAAAGAAAAAAGAACATGGAATAAAGAAAGGGAGGCATGGGCAAGAGAGAGAAGAGAGGGAGAGGGGTTTGTGTTGACTTGGTCATTGTCCCCTTCATCATTCCTTCATCATTTTTTTCCCTCCACTTCCTCCATGACTGCCCTCTCACTCCCCCTCCTCTTCATCCTCACTTCATCATCAAAAACACCTCAAAACTTCATCTCCACTTCATTAAAGATGTGCACAAGCTCACTACAAGCACTTTGGACCAAGAAAGTTTGGATTTTGGGCACTTGGGGCAACTCAAGAAATTTCTTGAGTTGCTAAATGAGGTATATTCTTCATCATTAGTGTATTATTACATTCACATTAGTGTCCATACAAGTTTAGAAGTGATATAATGATGTTTAGTGAGGTTAGAAAATTTCAAGTTAGGCTGTGTGGGATCCTTGATTGAGATAGTGTAATTGAGATTAGTAGAGACCTTATAACCCCTCTAGTGTTAGTTTCATGGACTGAAACCATAGACTAAACCCCGAAACGTAAACTTAGAATTCCCCGATATCTATTTTAAGGAAATTGTGAAGGGAAATTGACATCTCCTATAACCCGGGTGACCTGAAATTTTTTTAGCAAGTACTGTGATACAAGCAGGCAACCTAGAAGCATTACCCAAACCCTGAGACCCCCTGTATATTTCCAGGCCGCAAATTTAATCCCTCTGGCCGCAATTTGCAGCCAGGGTAGGGGCAATAGGGTTCGTGTTTGGTTCATGTCTCCATTTCCAGTAAATTAGACCTCCCCTATATGCAAAATGTCCCAATTGTCACCTGAGGAAAATCTGGAGCAAGTTTTCAAAGTTTCTGATTTCGTTTTGCGGCTTTTAATGAATTGGAATTTGGTATTTGTGTTTTATCTCGATCACTTGACGTTTGTACGCCGATATCGGGAGTTGTTAGATTATTCTTGCATGCGTAAACTATAGGTTTTAACCTATGCGTGATACGCGTGCCGTTTTGGTTTTCGTGCGTGATTTCCGTTTATGATACTATATGTGTATATATATAGGTACCCCCACGTGGACTTTGGATGATAAAGAAGAGGATGGCGATATCGACTTCGGCAAGCGATGATCAAGGTGAGTAGATATATATCTACGGAGGAAGTCGGGTGGATGGCGTATAGCACCCCCGCAATTCGCAGTGTAGTATACGATATATATATGTTATATATATGATTATGTGTTATGTGAAACATTTATGATTATCAAGATAGGTTTTAGGTGTTCATGGGTTAATTTTAGTGTAATTAGAAGTAACTTAGTTTAGCTTCTTAGTCGCGAACCCTAGAGTAAAGATTACATCCACACGCACACGCGCACACACTTACATTGTTTTACTAATGCCTATATAAGGATATATACACACACATATATATATATATATATATACATAGGTATGTGAATATGTATATATATATATATATATATCTGTGTGTGTGTGTGTGTGTACATATACTTGGATATGGGGATAGTATATGATATTTGGAGATGAGTCGATGAGATTGGGCGTGATGCCATGAGATCGGTGATGTGATTTGGTTCGTATTATGAGATACGACATGATATTATAGCGGGTCGTTAGGCGATGTGTTTCCATACACACGTATATATATATATATATATGTAGATGGTATTGGTATGTACTAGACTTTAGATCAGTATCCCGGTTCATGATATGATGATAAGGATACCAGATAAATGATGAGATAAATGTGATATTCGTCCCGTACCCAAATTTGGTTGTTGTACGATGGATTTACCGTACGAGCTATATATTGATGATAGATCCGCACTCTTGGCTCGAGAATGTCATATTATATATTGTATCATATGTGATACTATTGAGGCGGGATCACCGACTATTATATTATATATATCGACTCAGATTTAGGTTGTTTCCTTACCTTTTCGATTAGCCTGTTAGTTTAGTCCTGTAGTTTACTTATAGATGTTAGACTAGACTCGAGTCATACCTATTTCAAACTAACGAATCGTGTGTATTTTAAAGACAGACCAAGGAATTCTACGGATATTTCAAAGAACGTACCTTTTCTTAAAAACATCGTAGCACTTATTTTCTAAACACCACGATTCGTATTATTTCAAATGGCAAGATGGTTTGACTCATATATATTAATGTAGATCCTTTGTTATTGCATTTACTATTCATTTTCCGCATATTCTTACTTTTCGCATCGCATTGCATGCTTATTGTGTTTTCGTAATTATTATGAAACTCATGCTGTCAGGATACCAGCACCATTACCGATAATACGTATACTCCACGTACACCTGCTTGCTGGCTCACACACATCATCATCGGTAATGTTCATGTTACGTACATATTAGAAAATACTACTTCATTAGTATAAATGTTTGCTGATAATTTCGACGAGATTGTAACACCTTAGAATTTTGATTAGTGTTAATTTAGCGATAATGCAGGTTTTCTGTAAAATGTTTACCAATTCGGTTTCCTCACATTTTATAACATTTAATTAATAATTTATTATTATTTGTTATGGCTTGCATGCACGTGTGCACGTTAATGTGAGGGTTTGTTTGTGCTAATCAAGTTAGTGACCATGACAACTTAACCTAATCCTAATCCAATTCCTAGTTTAACCTTAACCCTAAACCTTTAGATATTTATGAGAGATATTCTTTGTTTTGTTTTGGATTTGGGAGTAGGTGTCATGGTGACTCACTTAAGGGCATGGCTTGCATTAATCCGAAATTAATGCTTGGTGCTCTCACCCTCTTACACTCACCTCTCTCATTATCCTCACTCACTCACTCTTTTTCCCTCTCACTTATCTCTTTATCATTATTTCTCATCTCCTCATAGCCTCAACTGAACACTTGCTCTTTCCCTCACAAAACCTTCACTAATCTTCACAAATCCATCACAAAATCATCACCAAATCACATCTTAAGCCTTGTTTTGCCTCTTTGATGCCTTGGAGCTTGGAAAGCTAGGATCTTTGAGCTTATGGGAGTAGGTAATGATCTCTTACTGTTAATTAGGTCTTTTTAATGTTGCGTAGCTTATTCGTTTCAGTTTAGAACGCGTAAAGTTTAGTTTCAGGTAAATATCGTATTTTTATTGTAGATTTGGGTCTCAGATGATCTGCTATCAAATAATGTATTTGTTGGAAAAGCTCCCATCACAGTGACCTAGTGTAGTGACCTAGAAGCTACCCTCAAAACCCAAGCCAATTCCCTTCTTGTATGGCCGCAGATTTATTGGTTGTGGCCGCAATTTGCAGCCACAGTGGGGTGGTTGGTGATGTATTTTGGGGTAGGGGTCTCTGGGATTGTGTGTGGTCTTGTGGTATGTGCAACTTTCACAAATTGTTTGGGTAGCAAAATTTGGGATCACTTTGCTAGTTCTAGTGTTTCGATTACGAGCGTTACGTTATACGATATGGTTCGTGTTCTTGTGTTGCTGTTACTCTTGGGTTGGTTTAGTAGTGTCCCTACGCACGTTAGCCACTAGACGAACACTTGAGAGTATGTTTGGAGTTGGTGCATCGGTCAAACATTGTGGATACGTATTATTGGTCAATTGCTAATATACACTTGTTGTATTGTTGTTTTATGATCTTTAGGTTCGCAGGCGAGGACTTCGGGCGCTGCGGAGAAGGGAAAGCGAGTGGTTGGCTTTACTTAGCCCCAGGATCATCTGTGAGTAGATTTAACATCTACAGGGGAATCTCCCGCATGGCGTTATGCGTCTGGACTAGATATGATATGATATTAGTCGCATGATTATATTGCATATATAGAGTTTGCGCATAAACTTCATTGCATATTATTACTTGTTGTGCTTGGACTTGTACCCATTGGACACTGCACTATTATTGACGGCTCATGTTGCACGAGCGCTGATTGTATGCCACACACACCGTCAATAATTGCTATGATACGCACAACATACATACATATATGATATTGTTTGTTTAGGGACGTTAAGACATTGAGTCATATTCCATTTCGCATATGACATATAGCATACCTGTATATCTACATGCTTACACATATGCCTTGCCATGCCTACATATTAGCTACCCATATCCCTATATGGTATTGTACCATTAGTGATAGGTAAAAAAACATATGAGACATAGCTACGTGTACATCTTGCATACATACTTACATGTACTCATACCTAGCTTGATATAGCTACACACATACCTCGAGGGTATTACATCATTATTGATAGGTAGATACACATATCTTGCTATACAGAGATGGTTACGCATACATGGCTATAGCTATATGTTCACCTTTTTATGATGTTTGCGTTTGGTTTCGGAGTAATTAGGAACCGCATGATATATTTCATAACTTGTTGCAGTTAAATAGCGGTTTTTCCTTTATATGCTCATATTACTGTTTTATGTTACATATATTATATTCAAGGATTTTCGCATTGAGATATGGATTTCACATGATGTTTTCTGGATTTGAGGACCGTGGTGGTTTCTTGAAATTATGCATTATTTGAAAAACCCGGTTTCAATTGATATGATATTTCAGCATCCACCATGAGATTTCTCAGTTCTGATATATATCCCATGTGAGGAGTGGAGTGGGCCGTATGCGGGTACTTGGTGGGGCCCGGAGGTACCCCGGGGCAAGATTGTCTCAGGTGATGGCGATGAGTTAGTGAGGGAATCCTACCTACCGGTGACAGTATTAGACTCATCGGTGATCACGAAGATATCGATCGGAGTCATGTATGTATGGATACGGGGAATTCGAGTATCGAAGATGGGTCCTCGGATTTCCGATGAACGTATGATACGTACATATCAGTGCCAGTCGTGGTGACGACACCTGATAGATGAGTATTTATGTGTCGATGCTGGACACTAGTTTTCATGATATTTTACCTCTAAGTATATATATCAGTGGTATGGGACGCTGTTATATATGCATGTATATATATATCAGTGGTATGGAACGCTGTTATATATGTATATTTATAATATATATCATCAAAATGATCTGTGCAAGTATTCTTATTCATTATATATGAGGGCCAATCTGAGGGCTGATCTGTGGACGATATGAGGGCCAACCTAAGGGCCGACTTGAGTATATTTGGGATTTGGGTTGTCTTGATGGACTCTGGTCCTGCCACGATGAGGATTCCGTGAGGATGACATGTTTTATCCCATACTCCGCACTTATTTTATATGCATTGCTTCATGTATTAGTAGTACCTGATAGAGTACCTTTCATGACTGTTGCATATACATATTGCCATATTATTGCTTCATATATTAGTAGTACCTGATAGAGTACCTTTCATGACTGTTGCATATACATATGGCCATTTATTGCGATTAGCTTGCATGTGATAGATTCGCTCAGTACGTGCATACTTGCGATTACCTGCATATGTTATTTACTATTCATGAGTTGGCAACTCATCCACGTTGTGCCACGGTGTTTTGCAGGTAGTCCCTCAGGGCAGTTGTGGCAGGGCTATTTCTTCCTACCGTATCATCTTTTGCAGCGGATACAGCTACGGCTGACCTGGTGCAGTTTTTCTATAGGTAGGTTTTATGGTTATCCGATGTTGCTCATTGTATATTCGTTGTATCCAGTACTCTCCATCTACTACTATCATGTATTGACTTAGAGACGTGATGTGAGGACGATATTGTATATTATTTGGTGACTTGGAGGTCTTTTATGCAGATTTATTTATATCGTCTTTTTCTTCGCTATGGCGTCGTATATCTGTTGTGGTGGTTGTTTTCTAACTTTGGGTGTGGATTTTACTCCCGCTTGGGATGCTTTACTTATATCTTTTGTTGTACCCTTTTTGGGGGCTTGTTTTACAAAGGAGATGCTGCCAAATTTTTAAAGGAAATAAAATTTGGACTTTAAAGAATTTGATTGAGATTTCAAAAGTTTTAACAATTTTATTATCACTTACTAGTTTTGATCGTTTAGATTGCTGGGTTTTTGGCTTACTTGAATTGTGTTACGCCCGGAGACGTTACGTAGTTTAAGGGCCGTCACGTGCCAATTTCGGGTCGTGACAAAGTTGGTATCAAAGCGCTAGGTTTTACCTTTCGGAGTGTAGGATGACCTTGGTATGATGGAGTAGGTAGCTTAAGAAAAGTGATGTAGCGTGTGTATGTCCGCGGCATACTTACGATACGGTACTCCGCCTAAGTGACCTAAGTACTAATTGCTTGAAAATTCCTTCCTTGATGATACATATCCTTATGATTCGATTTCCATGTTCTTATCGAATCCTTTTTCCATTTATAGCCTTATGCCGTCGATGACTATGAGGGCTCAGAGTGATGTAGTGAGAGCCGAGGTCAGAGTTGACTCGTTTGTGGCGAGGACTGACCAGGATGGTACGCTCGTTGCACAGGAGAAGATTGATCCGCCTTCGATAGATCGTATCGCTAGGCTTGAGGAAGATATGCAGGACTTGCGCCAGTCGAGCGCAGCAACAGGAGGTTTCCACCCCTGTTACCCAGTTATTCCTTGCGATCAGCACACAGCATTGCATAACGTATACAGCACTAGTGGACGCAGCTCTATTCGATGAAGAGCGCCTTTCCAAGACTTTGTTAGTCCGAGGACAGAGGAGGGCTCATGCAGGTGTACCAGCCTAGAGACAGAGGTTCAGTCGCCGTGACGGGTTTCGTGCACATCGTGGGAGAAGCAGAGGCGTGGGACGAGGATAGTGGTTTAGCACTCATCTCCAGGAGGGTCAGCAGTTTTTATCTGGATGTTACCGGTGCGGGAGTTTTGGTCATCGGGTTCGAGATTGTACAGAGCCACGTGAGCGCAAGGCAGCTGTACCGCAGAGAGGTCATGGTCGTGGAGGATTCGTTCCGAGTGTACAGGATGGCAGAGGATGAGTTCAGCCGGTTGCGGGTAGAGGGCAGGCACGAGCGTTTGCTTCTACTCATCGGGACGCACGAGCGCCCAGTGCAGAGTTTTCAGGTAATATTTTTCGGTTGTTCTTTTGTTGCGTATGTTGTTTAATTCAGGATCTATGCACTCGTTTGTTCTACACACTTATTGCCATGGTTGGGCTGAGATTCGTGTATGCTAGATCAGCCGTTTATTGTGTTAATTTCTGTCAGCGATTCTTTTGTTGCGCGACACGTGTTCCAGTCGTGTGCCAATCGAATAGGAGATAGAGATTCGTCCATCGATTTAGTCCTTCTAGAGATGTTGGACTTGACGTTCTCCTGGGCACGGGTTGGTTAGCTACGTGCTATGCGTCTATGGACTGCCGCGAGAAAACGGTCAGGTTTTATTTTCCCGGCGAGTCAGTTCTGTTGTGTATGGGGACAGTGGTGCCGCCCCTCACATCTTGAATTCGGCCTTTTACGCTAGTTGGCTTTTGAGGAGAGGATGTCGAGAATTCTTGGCTTTCATTCATGATACCAGAGCCACAGTGGGTTCGTTGGACCGGGTTCCTATTGTGCGAGAGTTTTCCGACGTTGTTCCAGATGAGCCGGCGGAGCTTAGGGAGTTTAAGGATTAGCTGCAGTGTTGCTAGATAGAGGGACTTGTATGTCCGAGTGTTTCGCTTCGGGGAGCTCCTATTATCTTAGTCAAGAAAAGGACGGCAGTTTGTAGTTGTGCATTGATTAATCGTCAATTGAACCGAGCTACGGTGTAGATAGGTATCCTTTACCTCGCATTGACGATTTGTTCGATCAGCTCCAGAGTGCAAGATATTTTCTAAGTTTGTTTTGGGATCAGTTCATCATTGGTTGCGGGTTCGGAGTGATGACATTCCGAAGACTGCTTTTGTGCGCGCTATGGGCTTTTTGAGTTTTTGGTGGTGTCGTTGGACTCACCAATGCCCTAGCAGCATTCATGGATGTGATGAACTAGATTTCTTCAGGCCGTTCCTTGACCAGTTGATTGTGTTGGAGATAGTGCCCTCAGAGTCAATTATTAGGTCACAGGTACGTGATTGCAATGATTGATGGAGGACCTATCCCGGTAGGACAGTCTTACTCGAGATGATAGTATGCTATCTGGTTTACCTTTATCATCGTGTACTGCTTTAAGTGACCTGACAAGTCGCTATTACACGTTGGTAGAGCCCCTAGGATTCTTGCTTGACCACCAGCAGTATGAGGGCGATCATATAAGTGGGAGCTGGGGTCTATAAGCGCATCCTTAAATGGTCCCTAGTCGTGTGAGTTTCGAGACAGGGCATCGATACTCCAGAGTAGACTAGTGTATACAGTCGAGACCCCGACGAGGGGCAGTGGCCGGTCTCACAAGCCACTGGTGTCAGTTGGATCACCTAAGATGTATACATGTGCTCATTGGGTTATGAGTACACCGGACAGGACTCGCCGGGAACATGCTAGTTGGTCATATACCAGACGTCAGATGGCAGTTCCCTGGTGACATGTGTACAGGTTAGTTCATCGACCTGGGGATCGTCATTTGTCTTGTGTGAGTTCCCACTGTACTTTGATTACTACCCTACCACGGCTCAAAGGAGTCGTGCAAACAGGTTTTAGTTGGGTACAGTCCCGAGCCACATGGAGGCAGTGAGCGTATCTTCAGGGGTTCGTCTCTCCCGGTATTGGGGGTGAGGTCGTGCTGTGTCTAGGAGAGCCATTACATGAAGCCCTCGGCCGAGGCAAGGAGATTTACTGGTAGGTATTCCAGTAGTATCTCAGGGTGTTCTGGGCTACACTCCGACACGACTTGTACCGCTTTTGGGGTCTGACTTTTACCAACCCCCTAGACCCGCCATGCGATGCTCATAGACGAACGGACCGGACTGTACGGATATTGTCACTGACAGGCTCAGTAGGGTTGTCAGGCTGAGTTCGCTCACAGACGTCCCTTTTAGTCAATACTTGGTAGCCCGTTACGTATTGGCTTATACCTCTGAGGTGCTAGTGGTTAAATCCACAACCAAGGCGTTGACGAGTCTTTAGAGTCCCCCACATTCAGTTACTCAGCTTTCGGGCGAAAGGTTGTAGAGGCCGTATGGAGATATGGCAAGGTCCGATCAGATACGTGCGGTATTGCACGGATCAGGATCGGACAGTTTGTACTATAGGCCGTATGGTTATATGGCAGGGTTCGATCAGATACGTGCGGTATTGCACGGATCAGGATCGAACATATATTACTGGCCGGTTTTGGTATAAGCTGGATCCTAGTATAGTACAGTGTAGAGTTTGTCTCATTGCATTTGTATTTCGGTCGGAATACAAATGCGGGTGTGTATGCACAGTATCGGGGTTTTCCTGTAATTTATTACGGGACCAGTTTTCTGGAGTTGCCAGTTTGCTTTTCGTTTCGGCCGATTTCCTTTGTATCGTTCATTGGCCGAAGTTTGGTGGAGGAGGGCTTATTTGCATTGTTGCAAATAAGCATTTTGTGGAGGTGTTCTTTGCATATATTTGTATCATGATGGTTTCATGATGGAGCCCATCCCATGACCTTTCTTGCTTGACTTTGTGAGGTGATGATGGTGGTGTTGGAGTGTTGTTTTATTTGCTATCATGGTTGTTGGTTGAGTGTTGGAATTATTGGAATGATGATTCTTTGCATGATAGCCTTATCTTTCTCTCCCTTGGATGATTGCATATCTTTCTCATGCTTTGCCATTCCCTCTCACTCTCTCAATTCACCTCTCCACCATGAAATGGCCGGCCTCTAGTGGGGTGGGGCTGTCCCAAATTTTAGTGGGGGTTTTTTGGTTCATTTCATGTTCCAAAAAATCCCCAAGTTCCTCAACATGATTCTTGTATCATCCCTCTACTAAAATGGCACCTCCATGAATCCCAAAATGAGACATAGCCTCTACACTATATTCTACAGCAAATCTTGGGCACGTCGACTAGCCAGCTTCGTGCCCGAGTTGCCTCGGCATTGAGGTGGGAGCCCGTAAAAGAAGTAGGCGATGTGGTGCACTTCCGGCGACGAGGTGGAGACCGGAGCTTCCGCAGGAGATCGGACGACGACGAGAAGACCGGAGGACTTGGATCAGTCGGTATATCTCTCTTCCCCATCTTGTAGTTAGCTAGGACTAATTAATGGTTCGATCCGGGTATTAGTGCGCGGCGGTTTGCCAGTTCAAGTAAAAATTAAAGTTTATCACCGCTTCCGCATTTGGCCGTCGGATTGACGGCCGGGGCGCCGCCGTGCACTTACAGTGGTATCAGAGCCTCGCCATTAACTTAGTCTAGCTTTGTTTAATGTGTTTTGCATTTCCGATCGACCAAAATTCCAAAATCTACATTTTTGTTCACATCAGTTTTCTGTTGAAATTTTTTGGTGTCGAAAATTTTTTCAGGTTACAGAAAAGTGATGTACTGGAAAATATAAGAGCTCTGTAAAAATTCGATGAAGTGACTCCACTGTGGGAGCGCGGAACCGCCGCAAACACCCACTTCTCGCCGCGGTTCCGCCGCACACTGTGGAGATCCCTGCACCAAATTTCTACAGTATCTTTCTGGGGTTAAAATTGGGGTTTTGGAATATTAATATTGGGCCCAGAATTTCTTGATCTGCTACGGTAATGCTTGGGGGCCCACTTGTTAAAATTTGATTGATCGGATATTTTAAACACATTATTTCACAGTATTTATATTATATCTGCGACCGTGAATGTCACTTGATCGGTAAATCCGGTCTAACTGCTATAGCCCGGTTAGACGGATTTGCGAACGTGACTTTCACGTTGATGTTCTGTTTTTGCTGTGATGTTGCGGATTGGTCGTGGGGGATAGCCTGGATGCAATGCTAGTACAGTTGTGGTTGTATTATGTACATTTGATACTGCGGGGCAAGCGTCCGACATGTGGACTGCCGTCACTGCCTGATTGTATTATTATTTTGGGGCACGGCCAGGTTGCGGTCGATGTACCCGTTGTATGTATATTTTACTTTCTGTATTAGGATTACCCCGCGGAGGGGTGCACGGATAGCCGGGTTCTAGAGGGCAACAAGCCCGCATCTCATGGCATTGAGACGGAGGGGGCTTCACTCTAAGATTGGCGGGATATTCGCCGCACTCGTAGGGGGTACAGGTTGACCCAGGAGGGGTGCCCAAGTTACCGGATTCCGTGAAGTGCTGGGTGGTCCATTCACGTTGCTGAAGGGGGCTGCCTCGCTTCAGGTTTTGGCGGGTAAATTGCCGCGCCCGTAGGGGTCTAGGTTTTCATTGCACAGGCTATCCACACGACCAGGGGAACGTCGGGTTTCAGTAGTGGCTCTGTGAAACCCGGGGATCCCAGATATCTGTATTGTTTCTGTGATGCTGTTCATTTTCTGTGATGTTGCATTTCTTTCACGCCTTGAGCGAATATAATATATTGGTATATATATTAGTAGATGTTGTATATGTTTTGCATCCGCGCTAGTCCAGTCCCCGCTCTGTCGTTAGTTAGCTAACCTAACGAGTAATGACGGGACCCAGTGGCGAATGCGGATGGCATATACGTACATCAGTATATTTTCGTTCTTTGTGGTGTGATCAATTGATGGGACTGCATTGATTCGGATCAATGCAAGTTAAAAACAAACCTAATCTGATGTTGTTGGAACACTTTTCAAAAAGCTGTTATTGCAAGGACGTTCACTTTTGTTTTGCATCGTGGTATTCAGTTAGAATATTCTGCTCCTCAGTCGATGAGGCAAGGGCCGAGATCCCTTCACCGGGAGTGACCCCTTGGACAAAAAGTTTGCGTCAGGGCATTAACTTAACTATAGCCGATTACTTTTGCTTTGCATCGCGGTATTCATTTGGAATATCCTGCACCCCATTCTACGGGGAAAGAGCCGAGATCCCTTCACCGGGAGTGACCTCTTTAGCAACGGTTTTCGTCACTATATTTTTCAAAAAGCTATCAGTTCCTTCGACGATATCAAGTTCTTTACGTTAAAGGTTTTCGCCAGAAACCATTCGTAGCCCTCCGTCGTTTCATATGGGTAGTCAATAGTATTCAAGCTGTGTTTATTGGCCAAAGTCAAGGCACAGTGTTTGGTAGCTGTTGGTTATTCATATGCAGCATAGATAGATGCGTTGGTTTGGGACAGTCGTACTGCCATGTTGGCCAAAGTCAAGGGTATGTACGGGTGGGTTCAAATTAACCTGGAGAATGACGGATAGAACTTGACATGTGACTTATGATATGTTGGCCAAAGTCAAGGTCATAAGAGCATGGGGCAAAAATCACATCGGGAGTTTCAAAAGAACTGAAACTTGCCAGATATGCGCATACCTTCTGGAGTGTGACACCGTGAGCGGATTCCGTCACGTTATCATGCGATGATAGTTGGATCCCGATTCCCACTGATGAGTTAGTTTACTCCTCGGGTGATCCCGACTAATTCTTCTTTCAGGTTTGGAGGAGAATTTGACGGTACAGTGGGAGGTTTCCAGATTAGATAAATTGGTAACCATTCTGATCTAGGTTAGAGTGCACGCTGAGTGTTTCTTTTCTCTCTCTCTTTGGCAGCGACCGTTGACCCGACCCTAAGACTATGACTCAGTGACCAAGTTGACCAAACCTTTTAAACACTGGCTTTTGGATTGTCAGAGTTGCAGACCTCATTGCCACTGCTACTTTTACCCTTTTTTCCAGGACACCCCGTATTGCTACGAACGTCCACTTCCATTGGACAAAACCATCGTATGGTTAGATATGAACTCGAAAGAATTTATTCGAGGATGGTTTCAGGTTCTGGAGAAAACGGATAGGATTATTCAGTTGTCTTTTCCTTTTACCCTCTCTCAGGTTACGAGTACTCCTTGGTTTAGGGGTAGTACACCTATTACGCAAATTGGATTGTCTTCTTCCAAACCTTAGGCTGGTGCCGACCGGTAGGGAATGAAGAAAACCAATTAGCATAACGATGGTGTGCAGAAGGTATTAAGTTAAGACAAAGCAAGGGATTAGTAAGAGGGCAGAGTAAATTGCGACTGCTATTCATGACCAAACCAAGTATTCCTTCGCCAATCCTAAATCACCTTTGTATTTCTCCAGGACACTCCGTATCACTACAAAGATCCACAGTTTATTGGATATTCCATCGTATGGTTATATACGAACTCGAAAGGAACTTGTTCCAGTTCGGAGATGGATTCTGGTTCAGGAGAAATAGGAATAAGGTTTATTCAGTTGTCTTTTATCCTCACCTCCTCTCGCATTGCGAGTGTTCCTAGGATTGGGACAGTACACCCATTATGCTTATTGGATAGTCTTCTTCCAAACCATAGGCTGGTGCCGAACGGTAGGGAAGGAAGAAAACCATTTGGCCTAAAGGGGTGTACAGAAGGTAATGACTAAAGACATATGAAGGGATTTGGAGAGGTGGCAAAGGATTATACGGTTACAGTCGTGAATCTGGAAGAGGCGTTACTAGGAATACCGGGATACCCCATCGAAACATTTCAATGTTTCAGTTTCGCTGTGTAATGTTAAAAGAAAACTGATTTCCCGATTAGATACTTACTCCAGGGTATGTATTTACCAGGTATGATTCTCACATCTGTATAGTTTTACAGATGATGAGTGGGAGTAAGTTATTGGGAATTGGGTGATCATCCTCATTATATCGGGATTCGTTGTAATCGGTGATATTTTGAGGAAATCACCTGGGCTGTTTGCCGGTCGGCAAATATTTGGTTTTGAATATCCGCTGTTATGCACCAATTTCAAATTGATATATCTGTACGTCTATTTTCATAGAGTGAGATATACCTTTTTGAAATTATGTCTACGACATTTACCTATATCAGTGGATGGTTAGGTAAGGAGCATTGAACAGCGGTGTAATTCTTCTTAACCATAAGTACAGTTTTCAACCTACGACACACAGTGAATGAGTTATCAGACTCAAGGGACTTATACAGAGTATTGTATGTTGTCCAGGGTCCATCAGGACAGAGGGGTTGGTCCTCGTACTATATTCGGTTTACTTATGACTTCTCTAGTATTTTGGACAAGTGTTTCTTGGAACACAGGGTCCGAATTTTGAGAAGTTATAAGTATTTGAATAGAGTAGAGAACCAGGTGTAGCAAATATCGGGATTCTTCAAAGAAATCGAAGATGTAGACACTTGTGCATGGTATTCAGTTAATAGTAATGATAAAGAGATCTTGCTTCTCTTTCAGGTTACTCATAATTGGAAGCATTCCTAAGTTGAGTAACGCTGATAGACCTCCTTCCATTTAGTTGACATACACTGGGGACAGCTGCATGATTTGAATCTGGTTCAATTGAATCAGTGCCTCTGGTTCTATATTGGATATAGAACAGTTCATATCTTAACGGTGTTAAGGTACGGGGAGTTGTCCGGCTTATGATTAAAACCAGACACTGGACAACTCAAGGCACGTTTTCTGTAATGGCTGTTTGTGGGTTGACCCAGGCTATGACGAGGGTTGATTCTCTACCATCTGGATGAACAATAGCGATATTGTTCTAAACTTGCCACAGTTTTTATTAAAAATGGATTTTTTCAGAAAACAGTAGTGGGAGTATGGTAGAACTGGAAGTGATTCCAGAACCACAAACGATTACTGAAGATTTAATAAGGAACCTAAAGATTCAATCTGGATTGACATTCCATTAGCCACTCCGCAGATAAGGTGGGTAACTTCAGGCACCCGAGAGGTACTCCGGTAGCCTCAAGGACGGTGACAGGGAAGTTCTTGCTTACCCACAATTACCATTGCTGTTGTTCCAGGTTGCGAGACCCGGCGGGAGGATGAGTATAGTGTCGTTCTAAACTAGTTTTAGAAGTGTACGTCTATATGACTCTGCCAGAGGGTTGTCGTAGTCAGTGGGAGCAGCGGAAGCATTGGTGGACAGGTAGCTTATGTCTATTTATAGACTAAAGCAGATGTAGCGGAGATAGATCATCTATTTCTGACGTGACAGTCATGGGTTTGACTTCATCAGAATAAGGGATGGATCTGTTGAGAAGGTAGTAGGGTGTGATATCCTGGTATTTGGATGACATACACAGAGTAGGAAAAGAAACTCCTATACTACGATCGGTTATACTTTGGTCGTCACACAGTGGTTTCTCCACAAAGGAAATGGATTTTGTATCAGACATATTGGTTACTAGATCTATGGCTTTAGATCTAGATTTGGGTGGTTTCCCAATCAGGGTACTTTGACAGCATTCTAAGAGTATTTAGAATGGACGACTCCTGGCACGGTAGTGTACCTGCAGAAGATGGAGTCACCCTCTCTAAAGGTGTTTTACAGACTAAAGGGGAGAGGGATGTGCATGATTGGCAGATCACTTGCTCAGGCAATTGAGTCAATCATGAGATGTCAAGTACCACACCGGATATTGTTCTTGCACTAGATGCAATAAGTTGATATTAATCCAATCCTAGAGAAACAGTTGGAAGCAGTTTTAGAACATAAGTGGATGTTCTAGGGATATGATAACGACAGCCTCATGCAGGAGACAGTTATCATTCCAGGCTTCCATGGTGACATGGACGACAGGGAGGTTGTCAGAGTTATAGTTTTTCCTTCTGACGAAGGGCAGTATTTTGGACAGGTGGTCCAAGGCAATACTGAGGGAGGCATGGCGCAGGATACTGATTAATTTCGGTTGACGATACAGTCTAAGAAGTTTGGATTTGGAGTTCATTTATGAGCTATGTCCCATCAGACATCCAGACACATTCTAAGACAGGTATTGCTCATTTCGGGAGATGGTTTTTCTCCGCGAACTTGAGATATAGAGAGACATAGAAAGAAACAACAAAGCGGATCCACTCACTGAGGCTATTCCTCGAACGTAATAGTTTCGCAAACGAGCTTTGTGAGACTGACTAGTAGAGGAGTTGGGTGCTCGGTATCACACGGGCTGTGAGTATGCGACATCGCAATAATTAGCCTTGAGTGAAAGTGGGAGATTGTTGGAGATAGTGCCCTCAGAGTCAATTATTAGGTCACAGGTACGTGATTGCAATGATTGATGGAGGACCTATCCCGGTAGGACAGTCTTACTCGAGATGATAGTATGCTATCTGGTTTACCTTTATCATCGTGTACTGCTTTAAGTGACCTGACAAGTCGCTATTACACGTTGGTAGAGCCCCTAGGATTCTTGCTTGACCACCAGCAGTATGAGGGCGATCATATAAGAGGGAGCTGGGGTCTATAAGCGCATCCTTAAATGGTCCCTAGTCGTGTGAGTTTCGAGACAGGGCATCGATACTCCAGAGTAGACTAGTGTATACAGTCGAGACCCCGACGAGGGGCGGTGGCCGGTCTCATAAGCCACTGGTGTCAGTTGGATCACTTAAGATGTATACAGGTGCTCATTGGGTTATGAGTACACCGGACAGGACTCGCCGGGAACATGCTAGTTGGTCATATACCAGACGTCAGATGGCAGTTCCCTGGTGACATGTGTACAGGTTAGTTCATCGACCTGGGAATCGTCATTTGTCTTGTGTGAGTTCCCACTGTACTTTGATTACTACCCTACCACGGCTCAAAGGAGTCGTGCAAACAGGTTTTAGTTGGGTACAGTCCCGAGCCACATGGAGGCAGTGAGCGTATCTTCAGGGGTTCGTCTCTCCCGGTATTGGGGGTGAGGTCGTGCTGTGTCTAGAAGAGCCATTACACGAAGCCCTCGGCCGAGGCAAGGAGATTTACTGGTAGGTATTCCAGTAGTATCTCAGGGTGTTCTGGGCTACACTCCGACACGACTTGTACCGCTTTTGGGGGTCTGACTTTTACCAACCCCCTAGGCCCGCTATGCGATGCTCATAGACGAACGGACCGGACTGTACGGATATTGTCACTGACAGGCTCAGTAGGGTTGTCAGGCTGAGTTCGCTCACAGACGTCCCTTTTAGTCAATACCTGGTAGCCCGTTACGTATTGGCTTATACCTCTGACGTGCTAGTGGTTAAATCCACTACCAAGGCGTTGACGAGTCTTTAGAGTCCCCCACATTCAGTTACTCAGCTTTCGGGCGAAAGGTTGTAGAGGCCGTATGGAGATATGGCAAGGTCCGATCAGATACGTGCGGTATTGCACGGATCAGGATCGGACAGTTTGTACTATAGGCCGTATGGTTATATGGCAGGGTTCGATCAGATACGTGCGGTATTGCACGGATCAGGATCGAACAGATATTACTGGCCGGTTTTGGTATAAGCCGGATCCTAGTATAGTACAGTGTAGATTTTGTCTCATTGCATTTGTATTTCGGTCGGAATACAAATGCGGGTGTGTATGCACAGTATCGGGGTTTTCCTGTAATTTATTACGGGACCAGTTTTCTGGAGTTGCCAGTTTGCTTTTCGTTTCGGCCGATTTCCTTTGTATCGTTCATTGGCCGAAGTTTGGTGGAGGAGGGCTTATTTGCATTGTTGCAAATAAGCATTTTGTGGAGGTGTTCTTTGCATATATTTGTATCATGATGGTTTCATGATGGAGCCCATCCCATGACCTTTCTTGCTTGACTTTGTGAGGTGATGATGGTGGTGTTGGAGTGTTGTTTTATTTGCTATCATGGTTGTTGGTTGAGTGTTGGAATTATTGGAATGATGATTCTTTGCATGATAGCCTTCTCTTTCTCTCCCTTGGATGATTGCATATCTTTCTCATGCTTTGCCATTCCCTCTCACTCTCTCAATTCACCTCTCCACCATGAAATGGCCGGCCTCTAGTGGGGTGGGGCTGTCCCAAATTTTAGTGGGGTTTTTTTGGTTCATTTCATGTTCCAAAAAATCCTCAAGTTCCTCCACATGATTCTTGTATCATCCCTCCACTAAAATGGCACCTCCATGAATCCCAAAATGAGACATAGCCTCTACACTATATTCTACAGCAAATCTTGGGCACGTCGACTAGCCAGCTTCGTGCCCGAGTTGCCTCGGCATTGAGGTGGGAGCCCGTAAAAGAAGTAGGCGATGTGGTGCACTTCCGGCGACGAGGTGGAGACCGGAGCTTCCGCAGGAGATCGGGACGACGACGAGAAGACCGGAGGACTTGGATCAGTCGGTATATCTCTCTTCCCCATCTTGTAGTTAGTTAGGACTAATTAATGGTTCGATCCGGGTATTAGTGCGCGGCGGTTTGCCAGTTCAAGTAAAAATTAAAGTTTATCACCGCTTCCGCATTTGGCCGTCGGATTGACGGCCGGGGCGCCGCCGTGCACTTACAGATTGTTGTGTTATTGATGACATTCTGGTCTATTCCAAGAGTCGTAAGGAATGTGAACAACACTTGAAGATTTTCTTTGCAGACATTGGGAGAGCACCAACTGTTTGCTAAATTCTCAGAGTGTTCCTTCAAGCTTGATAGTGTTGACTTCCTAGGTCATGGGGTTACGGGAGACGGTATTCGTATGGACCCGAGGGAGATCGTGGCCGTACAGCTTTGGCCTAGACTTGTAGCAGGGACAGAGGTCCACAGATTTTTGGGCTTAGCCGGTTTTTACCGCCGTTTCGTGCAGGATTTCTTGTGTTTCGCTGCACCGTTGACCGGACTGACCAGGAAGGGAGTTCCTTTTCTCTAGACTGAGGCATGCGTGCTGAGTTTCAGTGGTTGAAGACTCGGTAGACGACTGCACCAGATCTATCTTTGCTTTCTGGATCGGGCGACTTTGTTGTTTATTGTGATGTTTCACGAGTGGGGCTCGATTGTGTACTGATGTAGCATGATAGAGTTATCGCTTATGCTTCCCGACAGTTGGAGGAAGTACGAGCAGGATTATCCCACTCATGATCTGGAGATGGCCGTGGTGGTCTTGTGCTGGAGATTTGGGGACACTACTTGTGCGGAGAGTCGTGTCAAATTTTCATGGACCACCAGAGCGTTGTGTTCATCTTCCTGCAGCGGATTTTGATTGTTGAGACAGCGCCGTTGGATGGAGCTTATGAAAGATTGTGATTGTGAGATCCTTCATTTCCCGTGGCAAGGCGATTGTAGTAGCTGATGCTTGAGTCGTAGGCCCAGGGGTAGTTTGTTCCAGTTGTGCGCAGTTCGGAGACAGTCTTCTGCAGATTTACAGTTCTTGTACGACAGATAAGTATAGTTTAAGTTCGCCTCTACTGAGGGGACAGCTTGCTCATGTCCGCACCCGTCCACTTTTACTTAATCTTTTTCGTGAGGCACGGCCCGCCGATGCTCATTTTCGGAGATTCTTGAGCAAGTTCGGCTGGGTAAAGATTCGGAGTTCTTGATTTATGACCAGGGTGTGCTACGTTTAAGGGAGCGTTTTTGTGTACCGGATACTAATGGGTAGAGACGCGAGGTCCTAGAGCAGGCACATTAGTCAGCTTTCTGTGTTCATCCAAGTGCCACCAAGATGTAGCGTGACTTGTGAGATAGTTACGAGTGGGCAGGGATGACGAGTGGAGTTTTGGATTTCGTTTCGAGGTGTCTGACCTATTGCGAGCTAAAGTTGAGCATTGAGACCGGCTGGAGAGTTGCAACCGTTAACCGTTCCGGAGTGGGAATAGGAGCAGATCTCCATGAATTTCATTGTGGTGTCTACCCAGGTCTAGAAAGGGTGTGACTCCATTTGGTTGTTTGTTGTCCGGTTATGCTCAATTTTCTCAGTTGTTCTTTGTTAAGTTTGTGCGTTTGCACGGAGTTCTTCATGCGTTGTATCCAATAGAGGCACCCAGTTTGCTAGCCGTCGTTGGCAGAAGCTTTTGGAAGCCTTAGGTACCTGGTTGAGCTTTAGCTCCGCTTTCCATCCGTTGGCCGATGGTCAGATAGAGCCGACTATACAGACTCTGGAGGATATGCTTGTGCGTACGTACTAATTGGTTGTTAGCAGTTGGGATCGTCACTTTCCATTGATAGGGTTCTCCTTCGATAGCTGTTATCAGGGGACATTCCAATTGGCAACCTTTAGGCTCTGTTTGGTAGGTGGTGTCGATCTCCAGTCTGTTTTACTGACTCTGCGAGAGTAGGATTTTTAGACCCTAGCTAGCCAAGAGGCTTCGGTGAAGATCCAATTGGTTCAGGTCAAGATGAGAACAGCCCAGTGCAGACAGAAGTCTTATGCCGACCGTGGTGGTCGCAGACTTGAGTTCGCAGTGGGAGATCATGTATTCCTACGGATTTTTCCGATAATGGCGTGTTGAGTTTTGGGAAGCTTAGTCCCAGAATTGTTGGTCCTTTTGAGATCCATGAAGCGAGTTAGTACCGTTGCCTATAACTTGGCACTTCCGCCCAGATTTTTGAGTATTCGCCCTGTATTCCTTGTGTCGATACCTTTGCAAATACTTTCATGACCTTTCTCACATAATTTAGCACTAGACCAGTTAGCTTGGGCGCGATCTTTTCGTTCACCGACAGCCGATAGTATTAGTAGATCGGCAGGTGGAGAAAGCTCGGTCAAGGGTCTTTCCATCTGTGGGAGTTTTCTTTGGCGTAGCCGTATAATGAGGTGATCACTTGGGAGACTGCGAGCGAGATTTGGGAGTTTTGCACTCATCTCTTGAAGGTATGCATAGTAAGAATTTCAATTCGGAGACGAATTTTCTTTAAGGGGGGAGATTGTAACACCTTAGGATTTCGATTAATGTTAATTTAGCGATAATGCGGGTTTTCTGTAAAAAGTTTACCAATTCGGTTTCCTCACATTTTATAACATTTAATTAATAATTTATTATTATTTGTTATGGCTTGCACGCACATGTGTACGTTAATGTGAGGGTTTGTTTGTGCTAATCTAGTTAGTGACCATGACAACTTAACCTAATCCTAATCCAATTCCTTGTTTAACCTTAACCATAAACCTTTAGATATTTGTGAGAGATATTCTTTGTTTTGTTTTGGATTTGGGAGGAGGTGGCATGGTGACTCACTAAAGGGCATGGCTTGCATTAATGCAAAGTTAATGCTTGGTGCTCTCACCCTCATACACTCACCTCTCTCATTATCCAGACTTACTCACTCTCTTTCCCTCTCGTTTATCTCTTTATCATTATTTCTCATCTCCTCAAAGCCTCAACTGAACACTTGCTCTTTCCCTCACAAAACCTTCACTAATCTTCACAAATCCATTACAAAATCATCACCAAATCACATCTTAAGCCTTGTTTTGCCTCTTGGATGCCTTGGAGCTTGGAAAGCTAGGATCTTTGAGCTTATGGAGTAAGTAATGATATTTTACTGTTAAGTGGGTCTTTTTAATGTTGTGTAGCTTATTCGTTTCAGTTTAGAACGCGTAAAGTTTAGTTTCGGGTAAATATCGTATTTTTAGTGTAGATTTGGGTCTCGGATGATCTGCTATCAAACCAGATATATGTTGGAAAAGTTCCCATCACAGTGACCTAGGGTAGTGACCTAGAAGCTACCCTCAAAACCCGAGCCAATTCCCTTCTTGTATGGCCGCAGATTTATTAGTTTTGGCTGCAATTTGCGGCCAGAGTGGGGTGGTTGGTGATGTATTATGGGGTAGGGGTCTCTGGGGTTGTGTATGATCTTGTGGTATGTGCAACTTTCACAAATTGTTTGGGTAGAAAAATCTGGGATCACTTTGCTAGTTCTAGTGTTTCGATTACGCGCGTTACGTTATACGATATGGTTCGTGTTCTTGTGTTGCTGTTGCTCTTAGGTTGGTTTCGTAGTGTCCCTACGCACGTTAGCCACTAGATAAGCACTTGAGAGTATGTTTGGAGTTGGTGTGTCGGTCAAACGTAATGGATATGTGTTATTGGTCAATCGCTAATATACACTTGTTGCATTGTTGTTTTATGATCTTTAGGTTCACAAGCGAGGACTTCGGGCGCTGCGGAGAAGGGAAAGCGAGTGATTGGCTTTACTTAGCCCCAGGATCATCTGTGAGTAGATTTAACATCTACAGGGGAATCGCCTGCATGGCGTTATGCGTCTGGGCTAGATATGATATGATATTAGTCGCATGTTTATATTGCATATATAGAGTTTGCACATAAACTTCATTGCATATTATTACTTGTGTTTGGAATTGTACCCATTGGACACTGCACTATTATTGACGGCTCATGTTGCTCGAGCACTGATTGTATGCCACACACCGTCAATAATTGCCATGATACGCACAACACACATACATATATGATATTGTTTGGTTAGGGACGTTGAGACATTGATTCATATTCCATTTCGCATATGACATATAGCATACCTGTATACCTACATGCTTACACATATGCCTTACCATGCCTACATGTTAGCTACCCATATACCTATATGGTATTGTAACATTAGTGATAGGTAAAAAAACATATGAGACATAGCTACATGTACATCTTGTATACATACTTACATGTACACATACCTAGCTTGATATAGCTACACACATACCTGGAGGGTATTACATCATTATTGATTGGTAGATACACATATCTTTCTATACCGACATGGTTACGCATACCTGGCTATAGCTACATGTTCACTTTTTTATGATGTTTGCGTTTGGTTTCGGAGTAATTCGGAACCGCATGATATATTTCATAACTTGTTGCAGTTAAATAACGGTTTTTCCTTTATATGCTCATATTACTATTTTATGTTGCATATATCATATTCATGGATTTTCGCATTGAGATATGGATTTCACATGTTGTTTTCTGGATTTGAGGACCGTGGTGGTTTCATGAAATTATGCATTATTTGAAAACCCCGGTTTCTCTTGTTATGATATTTCAGCATCCACCATGAGATTTCTCGGTTCTGATATATACCCCATGCGAGGAGTGGAGTGGGCCGTGTGCGGGTACATGGTGGGGCCCGGATGTACCCCAGGGCAAGATTGTCGCAGGTGATGGCGATGAGTTAGTAGGGGAATCCTACCTACCGGTGACAGGATTGGACTCATCGGTGATCGCGGAGATATCAACCGGAATCATGTACGTATGGATACGGGGAATTCGAGTATCTAAGCTGGGTACTCTGGTTTCCGATGAACGTATGATATGTACATATCAGGGCCAGTCATGGTGACGACGCCTGATAGATGAGTATTTATGTGTCGATGCTGGACACTAGTTTTCATGATATTTTACCTCTAAGTGTATATATCAGTGGTATGGGACGCTGTTATATATGCATGTATATATATATATCAATGGTATGGGACGCTGTTATATATGTATATTTATAATATATATCATCATAATGAACTGTGCAAGTATTCTTATTCATTATATATAAGGGCCGATCTGAGGGCCGATATGAGGGCCGACCTGGGGGCCGACTTGAGGATATTTGGGATTTGAATTGTCTTGATAGACTCTGGTCCTGCCACGATGAGGATTCCATAAGGATGACATGTTTTATCCCATACTCCGCATTTATTTTATATGCATTGCTTCATGTATTAGTAGTACCTGATAGAGTACCTTTCATGACTGTTGCATATACATATTGCCATATTATTGCTTCATGTATTAGTAATACCTGATAGAGTACCTTTTATGACTATTGCATATACATATGGCCATTTATTGCGATTAGCTTACATGTGAAAGATTCGAGCAGTACGTGCATACTTGCGATTACCTGCATATGTTATTTACTATTTACGAGTTGGCAACTCACCCCCGTTGTGCCACAGTGTTTTGCAGGTAGTCCCTCAGGGCAGTTGAGGCAGGGCTATTTCTTCCTACCGTATCATCTTTTGCAGCGGATACCGCTACGGCTGACTGGGTGCAGTTTTGCTATATGTAGGTTTCGCAGTTATCCGATATTACTCATTGTATATTCGTTGTATCCTGTACTCTCTATCTCCTACTATCATGTATTGACCTAGAGACGTGATGTGATGACGATATTGTATATTATTTGGTGACTTAGAGGTCTTTTATGCAGTTTTATTTATATCGTTTTTTCTTCACTACGGCATCGTATATCTATTGTGGTGTTTGTTTTCCGCCTTTGGGTGTGGATTTTACTCCCATTTGGGATGCTTTACTTATATCTTTTGTTGTACCCTTTTTAGGGGCTTGTTTTACAAAGGAGGTGCTGCCAAATTTTTAAAGGAAATAAAATTTGGACTTTAAAGAATTTGATTGAGATTTCAAAAGTTTTAACAATGTTATTATCACTTACTACTTTTGATGGTTTAGATCGCTGGGTTTTTGGCTTACTTGAATTGCGTTACGCCTGGAGACATTATGTAGTTTAAGGGCCGTCACGTGCCAATTTCGGGTCATGACATGATACTAGTGAGCCTGCTTTTATATGATAGCTTAGACATTGCATTTATTTACTGTGTTATCTCATTCATGTATATTCATATATTCATTTTCCATGCAATAGTATGGGCCAGTCCGTATTGCCGGAGCCCAGTATCATTATTTATTTACATCGTGATTTATGATTTCGGATTTTCATAAGATTTCTGGATTTAGAGAAACCGCAAGAATTTTATAAACTTATCATCTTTTTAAAAGATAGAAAATGCGGTTTTCTCATGATATGATTTGAGATACGTACACCATGAGTTTTCTTGGCTCTTGAGCGATATCATAGACCGGATTCGAGGAGGAGGAGGAACCGTCTGTGGGTGCATGGTGGACCCTGTTAGTTATATGTATGCCGTAGAGGCCATTACTGTACATAGGATGTATATTGTAGTGGATGCTTGGACATATATAGGGAAGACTTTCTTGCTCGACATGATAGTATGCTATCTAGTTGATCTTTACCTTAACGTGTACACTGATTGTCTCTCTGTTACATGTTGGTAAAGCCCTTAGGATGTGTACTTGACTACCTGGACTATGATGCGGATCATACTAGTGGGGACATGGTAGTCCATAAATACATCCTTCAAAGTCCCTAGTAGTGGGTGTATCGAGACGGGGCATCGATATACCAGAGTAGACTAGCGTATACCTTCTCGACCCATACAGATGGGCGATGGATGATCCCATATCCATTGGTGTTTGACATCAGAGATGATATACGGGTGTTCAGTGGAGACTGGGTACACTGCACGGACTCGCCGAGAACTCCCAGATGGTATTATACCTTACGTCAGATGGCAGTTCTCTGGTGACACTAGTACAGAGTAGTCTGTTGACCCGAGATCGTCATAGAGTCTTGTGTGGTTCCCACTGTGCTTTGATTTCCACCTTACCACGTCCAAGAGGGCGTGCAAAATGGTGGTTTTTGGGTACAGTCCGAATCACATGGAGGCAATGAGCGATAGGAGGGGATTCGTCTCTCCCGGTATAGGGAGTTGATGTTGCGCTGTATTCGATTGGCTATAACCGGAAATCCCTGGCCAGGGTTGCTGAGATTTACTGGTAAGTGTTACCAGTAGTTTCTCGAATTGTTATAGGCCTCATATCGACATGACTTATCGAGCTATTAGGGTCTGACGTTTACCACCCCTAGGCAAGATATGCGACATATCAGACGATCAGACCGGACTGTACGGTAAGTGTTACTGGTTGGATTCACAGGAGTATGAGCGGGCTTGCTCGTCGATCTTCTGATCGCTCAATACCCGGGTGGACGTTACGTTTAGCAAACCGCTTGCGGCTTGTGGGTGTTTGATATGATCATCACCTGCTGCCGGCGTATTGACGAGTCTTTAGAGTCCTACACAGAGGTTTCCTGGCTCAAGCGAAACGAAATAGGAGCGCATATGAGATATGTGCGGGACCGAGAATAATGCGTGTATGTGATACCGTATTCTATTCTCGCGATGAATGTATCGAATGGTTGTATGCGATATAACCTAGTTATCGAATCGAGGATTGATTCGATAAGTCGATACATTGGATACTAGTCGGTTATATACGACATGACCGGATCATTGAATCAAGTGTTGATTTAATAATTTAATGTATAATTATATATTTGATATATTACTTTGCATTAACTAGTATAGGTTCACTTTAAAAGGATTTTCTCACTTGAAGTACACAACTTGTATATGTGATATACTTTTGTGCACTTGTTTGTATCATGTTTGATGATACATGCTCACTTGGGTGTAGTTTTGTTTTAAACCTTGGTTATGTAAATGGTTAAGGTTTTTATTTATTTATTCATTTATTTATTTCATTTTGGCAAGAAATAAAATGGTTACTAGTTTTGTTTTATATTGAAAGTTCATGAAGGTTTGAAAAGTTGACCATTTTGTTTCTTTCCTTTAACCTAACCATTCCACTTAACCCTAGTTTATTCTCTACACCTAATCATGATTTGAATATGATAAGTATTGATTTTCTTTTCCTTTTTTGGATTAACACTTATCATATTCTTGCTTCTTCTTCTTCTTCTTCACTTCAAGAAAAAGCTTGCTATCAACAATGGCAACTTGTGAAAATGAGTGAGAAATCCAATTCTAAAGTGAACCCACCTCCTATTTCTTCATCCTCTACCTCTTGCCAAGTAGTATAGGGTGTTCTCTTCACAAGTTTCATGACTTGGTGAAGTGGGAGCTTGATCTAGTGATGCCTCGACGTAGATCATCTTCGGCATCGAAGCCGACGACCAAGCCCGCCCATTTCTCCGATGAAGCCGATGCTAGAGTCCAGGATGCGATTTGGACAGCAAGGAGACTTCATCATGGAGCTATGGAGGTGGAGAACCGGATCTACAAAGGTTGTATTTCCGTTCACTTAGTAAAGTTGTTTACTAGTTATCGTTTTCGCCTAAAATTCTAGTTAACGATCCGTATTAGGCTTTCTCGGCACCCGCAAATTTTTGAAATTGGCATGGTTGATGCCTTGTGAGACCTCCTTAGTGTGCCTAGGAACCCTACAGTGGTATCAGAGCCTAGCTAGAGCCTTAGGCGATGCCTAGACGACGTTTGAAACCCGATCGAACCGAAACCCTAATTCAAAACATGCTCTCTGGACTTTTTTCAAAAACTGGGATTTTTCCAGATTAAAAATACTTAAAAAATTCAGCAGGGAATTCTAAGAATTATGATGCAAAAATTATCTCATGATCCCTCTAATGCGCGGCGGAACCGCGGCATAAGCCTGGCTTATGCGGCGGTTCCGCGGCCACTTGATAGGATTTGCCTCCAAAATTTGCACAGTAATTCATGTTTTCAGCAGTTGAGTTTTCTGGGAATTTTTAATATTTATTCAAGAGTTGAATATTCTGGGTTGTATTGGGGGTTCGTAGATTCGATCGGATTATCAGAATTTGTCTTTGTGGCTTTCCGGATATTTTTGAATATGTTAAAAAGTTTGATCGGATATAAATACCCACTTTTTCACCTGTCGGGAAATCTCCAAGTGTTGGATCTTTCCGTAGTTTAAAGACGTTCTAAGTAGTGCAAGTAACACGATGGACCCTCTAGAAGACAACAAACCTTAACTCGATTATGTGACCGTCTTGAACTGCCCTTTGAACCTTCGGGTTTGGGGCAGTACGGCGTGCCACATGTGAGGCGTTGGCTTGACCCTTCTACGGCTGGACCGTTGGTACTGAAGCACGAACTGAATGTTTTTAGACTTTTTTCATGTGTTGATCTGTTTCGGGAAAACTTGGGTGTTCGTTTGTTCGATCGAAAAGTTTAACATTTTCTATTTATCCGGAATGTGATACAATAATTGGAATTCACAAACAGTTATGAGATAACTGAATGAATGTTATAAACATAGCAGTTTAGTCTCACTTGATCGGTTGCCACGGAATTTTGATGTGATCAAAAGTCCGTCGCAATCACGTAGCGTACGCGGATACTCGCCGGGTAAACTTAATAGACAGCCTCGCTCCATAGCCCCGACCAAGTGACTGTAGGAGAACCCCGTCGCCGAAAGCATCCGTCCGGGTGCTCGCGGTAGCGGTGTTCCGCCTTGGTGCACTTCGTCGACGACATCGGGGGTGCGGCCGTCTACTGAAGTTTGCGACGAGCATTCGATCAGGATGTCGGGAATCTTGTTGAATTGCCCGACTTGATATTGAAAAGAGTTTTCGATAATGAGACTAAAATGCGGGGTTTATAATTGTTAGGCATGTGATGTCTAAGGAATTCATTTGATTAGGCATGCGATGTCTATGCAGGTTGCGGATTCCAACTGTTGTAGTTTTACACTTTCTTTTCTGTGACCGTAAGTGTAATATGTGATATCGCCGGTTTCGTTGCTATATGTCAACGACAATTGGGATGCGCATATTTACTTACGTTGATAACATGTGATGTTATGTGTTGCTGGATATGTTATATTGGATCGCCGTGTTTGAATAGCCGGGGGTTTTTATGTGAGATGAGTGTTTTTCATTTTCATTTATGTAAAAACTTGTATGTAATATTCTTTTATTGGGGCACTTCCAGGTTGCGGAAGATGTCACCCTTTGTATATTATTTACTTTTCCGCACTAGGATAGACCCAAGGAGGGGAGCACAAGTAACCGGGTTCTGGAGTCCAGTGGGAGACCAACTCGAGGAGTCGAGTCCGGGTCTCCTAACTCTAGAATTGGTAGGGTTGCTTGCCGCTCTCGTAGGGGTCTAGGGGTGTGGGTTTGGCTATTCATCACGACCATGGAATCCGTGTTTTATACTGGCTCGTATTGAAAACACGGACGTCCTAGTATATCCAATATTTCATATGTTTCTTCTGCTGCGATATCTGTGATGTGATCATGTGATATGTTCTGTGATAGATACTGTATATAGTATATATGATATATTATATAGATGTTACTTATGTTTTACACCCGCGCTAGCCCTGCCCCGCTCTGCCGTTAGTCACCTAACCTAACGGTGCACGAGGGACATCGAGGCGAATGCGGATGGCATAAGTGTACGTCGTATTTATCTGTGATGTTTAGGTACTTAAATGATGGACTTCATTAATGTGATTAATGAAATAAAAGAAACCTAAGATGTTGTAGAATCGAATTTCAAAATAAAAAGGTAGCTACAGTTCTTGCTTTGCACAGCGGTATATGTGATATATCCTGCACCTTATTCGATGAGGAAAGGACCGAGATCCCTTCACCAGGAGTGACTCCTTTAGCAATAACTGGCAGATGCTACACACTCGGTTTGTCTTTTGATAGCTTCTATAGTTTCTGCGTTGCACAGTGATATATATGATATATCCCGCACCTCATTCGACGAGGAAAGGACCGACGATCCCTTCACCGGGAGTGACTCCTTTAGCAAAACTAGAAAAGCCTCAAAAACACTCTATTTTAAATCATTTGATTCTACAACGATATCAAGTTCATTACGCAATAGGTTTCAGAAAAATCTGTCGTAGCCCTCCGTCATTTCAGATAAGTACTAGTTAGTATTCGTGCTGCGGTTGTTTGGCATGCGTCAAGGCGTAGTGTACGGTAGCTAACTAGTGCTTATCTGCTAGCATACGATGCGATTGGATTAGGGTATTCATACGGCGTTGTTTGGCATGCGTCAAGGGTCGTGCGGGTGGGTTTAATTCAATCAAGAAATGTACGGGTTGAACTTGACTAGCGGACTATGGGTTGTTTGGCATGCGTCAAGGTCATAGCACGCTAGGGGCAAAATGAATATCGGGAATTTCAAGTGTTGAAATTTGCAATGAGATTGCATACCTTCTATGAGATAGTTGGATCCCGATACCCGCTGCGAGTAAGAGTTACTCCTGGGAGAGTTTTACACATTACAATTAGCCGATCAAGTAGGTGTCTAGAAAGGTGTTAACGAGGTTACGCCTCTGGGAAAACGAGGTTTATATTAATTAGGTTCGTGCGAAAGCACGGGGGACCTCCCTCAAAGTACCGACACTGGCCTGGCTGAAAGATTGGCGAACTTGTAGTGTGTAATTAATCCCGGCTAGTCTTTCCTTTTAGGGTTTGAAGGAAGATTTGATAAAAAGCAGTGGGAGCCATCCTGATTAGATAAAATAATAACCAATCTATTCTTGCAAGAGCGCACGCTGAGTGTTTTCTTCTCTCTCTCTCTAGGTAGCGACCATATCACGCCTCAATCAAGATAATAATACGGAATATTGACCGAACCCGCTTGTTATACTGAGCTGGGGAACATTGTCCCGCTCCAACTTATAATTGTTATAAGACAGAGCAGGAAATTGGGGAATACCAGATTTCCCGTGCCGTCCAAACGAAGAAAGTGCATATGATGCATCTCCTTCGGGTGTGTTCGTTACACAGAACTGTTTCTCTGTATCCTCTACGTCATGGGTATGTGATACCAGATCAGGATCCCAGATATGTAATCTGTTACATAGGGCTACAGCTAGGTAGAGAACTGAGAACGGGTGATAAGTTTCATGAGGCAGAAAAAGGGCAAGTGTTGCAGCCAAGTCTGTTGGTCACTGTCACCCTGTATTCCAAATACACTGATTCTGAACGAATGTTATTAGATACCGAACCTGATATACAAAATCATATCAGTCTCTTTATTAGTAAAGAAATGATAAAATTTTGTATTGTTGGATAATATTTGAACATTTCCTATATCAAAAGTTGATCGGTTCAGGCACGTTATCTAAAAGCATTGATGTTCTAAATCAAACTACAGTTCTTAGTATACGGAACACACACAAGAGGAAGAGTTCAGATATGAATGAATCCTTCTTGAGGCATTGTAGACTAGGTCATATCAATGCGATCCGACTGGCTGAAGTTACATTTTAGATGCATATTTAAATCAGTTTGAATTTACATCTTGTGAAACTTGCCAGTCATGTCACAGAGATAAGATGACCATAGCTCCGTTTAATGGAAACAGAGAAAGAGTTAGTGAACTCTTGGGATGATACATGTTGATGTAGGTAGGTCCCCTGTCTACATTTGCCAAGACCGGTTCTTTATACTTCATTAACTTCTCTGATGATCTCTTTTGATTCAGACATGTGTTCCTGTTGAAACACAAGTCAGAACCTTTTGAGATATTCACAGAATATAAGTTAGAAGTAGAGAACCAATACGGGTATAAGTATTATGTCCTTTGATGAGATCAAGGAGGAGAATACTTGAGCACGGAAATCCTGGATTATTCTAAAGGAGAATGAGATTCTCTCTCAGCAATACTCCTCCGTATACACCATAGCACGATAGTATATCGGGGCGGAGCAATCACACCCTATATGATAAGGTGTGCTCTATGATGAGTACTACTGAGTTACCTATTTCCTTTTGGGGAGTTATGCACTTGAGAAGATGCATACCTATTAAATAGGGTTCAAATCAAATCAGTTGCCTACTATTTCTTATGTGATATGATAAGGGAAGAGCCCATATCTTAAGTTGGTTAAGATTTGGGGTTGACCGGCCTATGTCTAAAAGCAAAATCCGGAAAAACTCGAGGCAAGATCTGTTATCTACAACTGGAAAGGTTCCAGCTATACAAACTGTAGCTAAAGATTTGGTAGAACAATGGATTCAATAGTTACCAACGAACCTCAGCCTCTCCGCCGATCTAGTAAGGTTCCTCACCCGCCTGAGAGATACTTCGGTTACTCTATGACAGTGGGAGCGAGGATTGCATCATGAGATGATGACCCAACTAGTTTCGAGCTGGCCATCAAGAGTGGGACTCTGTAAGAATGGCTGGATGCTTAGCGATCTGAGATGGAATCCATGTACACCAACAAAGTATGGACTTTGGTTGTATATCTGAAGGGTTAAATCCCATCAGGAGCAAGTATATCTTGAGAAGATTACTTGGTGTAGATGGAAAAAGTTGAGACTTTCAAAGCTAGACTTGTTAAAGCTTTTCGTCATCGACCAGGCCTGGATAATGATGAAACCTTTTCAAGTGGCTATGCTTAAGTCCATCCAGATCCTACTTGCCACGGCTACATACCATGACTACGATATCTGGCGGTTGGGTGCCATGACTGCTTTTCTAAATGATGTTTTAGAAGAGAAAGTCTATAAGTACACAGCCAAAGAGCTTCGTAGACAGTGGGAGCAAGCGGAAACGTGTACAAGATGCTTATAGGATAAAGCAGGCATCGCAGAGTTGGAACATCTGTTTGATGTGTTAGTCAAAGAGTTTGATATCATCAAAATGGTAGATGAACCTTGTATAAACAAAAAGGTAGTAGGGAGTATGGTGATGATCCTCGTAGAGTACGTGGATGACATACTCTTGATAAGAAAGGAGTTTCCTATGCTACGCTCGGTCAATCTCCGCTCATCACAATGATTCTCCATATAGGATCAAAGTGATACCTCCTAAATCCTGGGTTTTGGATCTATGAGATAGATCTAATTGGATGATAGGATTCTCACTAGTTGTAGTGAGATGGTATCAACCGATCCTGGGGAGAATCACTGGAAGGGTTCCAGGGTGATAAGGACGACTGAAAGTCAGTCACAGGCATTGTCTTTACCCTCAGTAAAGGGACGGTATGTTGGAAGAGTTCCAAGCTAGATACCGTGGCATACTATGACGATAAAGGCTCGATACATCGCTACTTAAGATGCTACCAAAGAGGATGTTTGGGTGTATATTGGTTCATGAGATGAACTACGTTCCAACCATTGTGAGACAATGGAGTTGTGGCTTATGCCAAGGAACGCCTGGTCCCATCAGTGATCCAGACATATTCTGAGGCAGGCATCACCTGATCATGGAGATAGTTGATCTCCAGGGTGATCGAGGTTAGGAGAGTGGACTCAGAGGACAACACGGGCGGATCCACTCACAAAGGCCTTTTCCCAGAGAGAGACTTTTATGGGATGGTTGAGTATGAGATACTGCAACCACTGCTATCAGATGGCCCTAGTGCAAGTGGGAGATTGTTTGTTATATGTATGCCCTAGAGGCCATTACTGTACATAGGAAGTATATTGTAGTGGATGCTTGGACATATATAGGGAAGACTTTCTTGCTCGATATGATAGTATGCTATCTGGTTGATCTTTACCTTAACGTGTACACTGATTGTCTCTCTGTTACATGTTGGTAAAGTCCCTTAGGATGTGTGCTTGACTACCTGGACTATGATGCGGATCATACTAGTGGGGACATGGTAGTCCATAAATACATCCTTCAAAGGTCCCTAGTCGTAGGTGTATCGAGACGGGGGCATCGATATACCAGAGTAGACTAGCGTATACCTTCTCGACCCATACAGATGGGCGGATGGATTATCCCATATCCATTGGTGTTTGACATCAGAGATGATATACGGGTGCTCAGTGGAGACTGGGTACACTGGACGGACTCGCCGGAGAACTCCCAGATGGTATTATACCTACGTCAGATGGCAGTTCTCTGGTGACACTGGTACAGAGTAGTCTGTTGACCCGAGATCGTCATAGAGTCTTGTGTGGTTCCCACTGTGCTTTGATTTCCACCTTACCACGTCCAAGAGGGCGTGCAAAACGGTGGTTTTTGGGTATCAGTCCCGAATCACATGGCAGGCAATGAGCGATAGGAGGGGATTCGTCTCTCCCGGTATAGGGAGTTGATGTTGCGCTGTGTTCGATTGGCTATAACCGGAAATCCCTGGCCAGGGTTGCTGAGATTTTACTGGGTAAGTGTTACCAGTAGTTTCTCGAATTTGTTATAGGCCTCATATCGACACGACTTATCGAGCTATTGGGGTCTGACGTTTACCACCCCTAGGCAAGATATGCGACATATCAGACGATCAGACCGGACTGTACGGTAAGTGTTACTGGTTGGATTCACAGGAGTATGAGCGGGCTTGCTCGCGATCTTATGATCGCTCATTACCCGGGTGGCCGTTACGTTTAGCAGACCGCTTGCGGCTTGTGGGTGTTTGATATGATCATCACCTGCTGCCGGCGTATTGACGAGTCTTTAGAGTCCTACACAGAGGTTTCCTGGCTCAAGCGAAACGAAATAGGGAGCGCATATGAGATATGTGCGGGACCGAGAATAATGCGTGTATGTGATACCGTATTATATTCTCGCGATGAATGTATCGAATGGTTGTATGCGATATAACCTAGTTATCGAATCGAGGATTGATTCGATAAGTCGATACATTGGATACTAGTCGGTTATATGCGACATGACCGGATCATTGAATCAAGTGTTGATTTAATGATTTAATGTATAATTATATATTTGATATATTACTTTGCAATTAACTAGTATAGGTTCACTTTAAAAGGATTTTCTCACTTGAAGTACACAACTTGTATATGTGTTATACTTTTTGTGCACTTGTTTGTATCATGTTTGATGATACATGCTCACTTGGGTGTAGTTTTTGTTTTAAACCTTGGGTATGTAAATGGTTAGGTTTTATTTATTTATTCATTTATTTATTTCATTTTGGCAAGAAATAAAATGGATTACTAGTTTTGTTTATATTGAAAGTTCATGAAGGTTTGAAAAGTTGACCATTTTGTTTCTTTCCTTAAAACCTAACCATTCCACTTAACCCTAGTTTATTCTCTACACCTAATCATGGTTGTGATATGATAAGTATTGATTTTTTTTCCTTTTTTGGATTAACACGTATCATATCTTGCTTCTTCTTCTTCTTCTCACTTCAAGAAAAGCTTGCTATCAACAATGGCAACTTGTGAAAATGAGTGAGAAATCCAATTCTAAAGTGAACCCACCTCCTATTTCTTCATCCTCTACCTCTTGCCAAGTAGTATAGGGTGTTTTCTTCACAAGTTTCATGACTTGGTGAAGTGGGAGCTTGATCTAGTGATGTCTCGATGTAGATCATCTTCGGCATCGAAGCCGACGACCAAGCCCGCCCATTTCTCCGATGAAGCCGATGCTAGAGTCCGGATGCGATTTGGACAGCAAGGAGACTTCATCATAGAGCTATGGAGGTGGAGAACCGGATCTACAAAGGTTGTATTTCCGTCACTTAGTAAAGTTGTTTACTAGTTATCGTTTTCGCCTAAAATTCTAGTTAACGATCCGTATTAGGGTTTCTCGGCACACGTAAATTTTTTAAATTGGCATGGTTGATACCTTGTGAGACCTCCATAGTGTGCCTAGGAACCCTACAGACCCTGCGTCGGTACACCAGGGTATGATGGTCGCAGATGATGGCGTTGAGCCTGGCAGGAGACGCACTACCGACCGGCGATTGTATTGTAACTCGATGGATATCCGGAGGATACCGATCGGAGTAGTAGGGCCAGTCCAGAATAGCCGGAGCCCTAGATTTTGAGATTTGATGATATGGACCAGTCCGGATAGCCGGAGCCCTAGTTATTGAGATTCGAGGATACAGGTCAGTCCAGATTGCCGGAGCCTGAGATATTGAGATATTGGGATTTATGTTTTTTTTCGATGCTTGACACTGATTCTATGTTGATTTCATTGATGATATCTCGATTTTATATATACAGAAATCTCACTAAATTAAGAAAACAGTTTTTCTCATTCATGATGTATTCCGTTTTCATTATATTGCATTCATACCTCATATTCATGATATGTTGCTACCTGAGGCACTGACACGAGCACTTGGTATTACACTTTTGTATAGATGTTTACCCATGCCATTATTTTAGATGCTTCAGGCTATATCATTTTGAGGATATATATATCTGATCGTATTGACCTACTATTGAGTCATACATACGATTTCTGCTCTGTGATGTTTTCTACTCACGAGTTGGCAAATCACCCCCGTTGTGCCACAGTTCTTGCAGATTTTGTCGTACAGGTTTCGTTGCAGCTTTGCTGGAACACTGTTCCTTTTCGGGTGATTGCTTTGGTAGGTGGGTTCACTCGCATCGTGACCACCATTATACTTTATATTTCAGTTGTATTTAGTAAACTCATCAACCAGACTTGTATATTTTATAGACTTAGAAGACCAGTGTATATTATTTCGACCTTAGAGTCGCGCGTTGTATTATTATGGTTTTCTTGATAATTTTGAGGTTTCCTTTGTGAGTTTTGATCCTCGCCCTTCAGCGTTGTATATTATATTGCTTGCGTGATTGTGACCGCCAATTGGCGAAGAGCTAGCCCACGCTTGGGGGATTCCATTATATATATTATGCATGTTGTATCCTTTGGGGCCAGTATTTAAAGGAAACTCTGCCGAAATTTTCAGAAAAGACTTGATGTTTTAAAATGGATACTTCGGCTAATGTTGTTAAACAACTTGCTTTAAACCTAAACTTTTCCTTCTTTCTTCTTTTAAATGGGTTTAGATTTCTGGGATTTTTGGCTTACTTGAATTAGATGGGGTCCTATAGACTTTATATGATTCAAGTGCCAGTCACGTGCCATTCGGGTCGTGACAACAACGTACGCTTATGCCATCCGCATTCTCCACAGTGGTCCCGTTATGCACCGTTAGCTTACTTAACTAACGGCATAGCGGGACGGGACTAGCGCGGGTGCAAAACATAAGCAACGTTTATTATATATCATATATATAATAATAAAGCATTCGTCTCACGCATATAAAGTGATCCCATCACAGAATATCAGCAGCAGAAGATAACATATGAAATATTGGATATACTAGGAATTCCGTGTTTTAAATTAAACCAGTATAAAACACGGATTCCACGGTCGCGATGAATAGCCAAACCCACATCCCTAGACCCTTACGGGAGCGGCAAGCAACGCTACCAATTCTAGAGTTAGGAGACCCGGACTCGACTCCTCAAGATGGTCTCCTACTGGACCCTAGAACCCAGTTGCTTGTGCTCCCCACCTTGGGTCTATCCTAATGCGGAAAAGTAAATAATATACAACAATGGTGACATCATTCTCATCCCGGAAGTGCCCCAATAAAAGAATATTAGATACAATGAATTTTACATGAATGAAATTAAAAACTCTCATCTCACATAAAACCCCCGGCTATTCAAATCACGACGATCCAATATAACATATCACAGCAACACATAACATCACATATCATCAACGTAAGTAAATATGCGTATCCCAATTATCGTTGACATATAGCAACGAAACCGGCGATACACCATATATTACACATACGGTCGCAGAAAAGAAAATGTCAAACTACAACATTTGGAATCCACAATCAACTTAGACATCATAAACCCGAAATATCACATATTTCGGATTTCATGCCTAACTATATGAATTCCACATATTGTATCACATTTCACAAATAGTTAGACGATGTTAAACATTCTGATCGAATCAACAAACACCCAAAATTTTCCAAAAAACTCAACACGTGAGCTTAGTTTAAAAGTACCCATCACATGCCACAGTATCTATGGACCAACCGTAGAAGGGTCAACCCTTGCCTCACCTATGGCGTCGTGGAACTACCGCAAACCCTAGGGTTTGGCGGCGGTTCATACGGTCACAGAATCGAGTTAAGGTTTCATTCTTCTAGAGGGTCCATCGAATCACTTGCACGATATTTGAATGTTTCAAACTTGGAAAAAATCCAACTCTTGGAAAATTTCCAGCAGGGGTTAAAGTGGGTATTTGATATCCATTTGAATCTTTTAACGCCGTCTAAAACAACCCGAAATCATGTTAGAATTACGACTACGAAACACTCCGAATTGTCTTTGCAGAAAGTTAACATCACATGCAAATTTAGCAAAAACAAGCAACACCTGAAACACCAAAACCCAGAGACTGGAACACACTACAAAATTCAACCCAGAACCTCATTCCCAAACCAAGCAGGCCCGTTTTCTGAGCTTTCTGGCCGGCCAAATTCCGGCGGGGGGGTGTGAATTTTGTACTGTGTTCATGTTATATTACATACAACATTCTACAGTTGGTAAAAAAATTTTAGAGCCCATTTAAAATTCGACAGAAACTTGATTTGTGTATTGGGTGTTTCGGAGTTGTTTCGGTTTCGTAATCCTACCAAATCCGTCTAATTCTCAAGCTTGGCTCTGATACCACTTTAGGGTTATTTAGCACGACAGCAAGGTTTCGGGAGGCATCATCCATGCCAAATTCAAATTTTTGCCATGCTATTTAACCCTAACACTAGAATCTTAACTAAAGATTTAGATGATAACATATGTAAACAACTTTACAACTAAGTGAATGCGGAATACAACCTTTGTAGACCGGTCCTTCACTTCAAATGCTCCAAGTAGTGGTCCCTTTGCTGCGATCAAAGAACTTCCGGACTCTTGAGAGGCTCTACAAGGTGAATGATGCATGCTTGCTTAAAGTCTACAAAATCCAAGATGATCTACGTCGAGGAAACACGGACTCAAGCTATCACTTCACTAATATAGAACTAGTGAAGCTAACACCTTAAACTATATGGCTAGTATAGAAAAGGATGATGAGGTAGGAATTTTTCTCACTTTAGAATTTAATTTCTCACTATTTTTCTTTACCTCCTCAAAACCTAGAATGAAGCTTGAAGGAGATGAAGGAGATGATGAATGAAAAGAGAATAAGAGTGAGGTTAGAAATGCAACCATGGTGAGTATATGTCATGCACTAACCCTTGTAGAGAATAAACCATAGTTAAAGATAATGATTAGGTTTAGAAATATCTAAGGTAAACAAAAATGGTGGACTAAGTCAATGGTTATCCACAGGCTTGCAACCATGACAAATTCCACACATTTTTGAATTACTTAAATAAATAAAAACCTAGATATTATCTCATGTATGGTGTAAGTCTTATACACCCATGTTACATATATAACCTAGCATATCACAATAATAATATATATCACATATATATTATTTATGTAACAAAAGAAAACAATACAATAAACATATATCACATATATGTCAAATGTATCAAAAGTGAGACAAAGAAATACTTAAGTGAGCATATATTAGTTAATGTAATTTAATATATTAAATATATAATTATACATTAAATCATTAAATCAACACTTGATTTAGTAATCCGGCTATATCACATATAACCGACTAATATAAGATGTATCATTTCATCGAATCAACACTTGATCCGACGACCTGGCTATATCACATATAACCGGCTGATATCATATATCGCAAGAAATAGAATACGGTGTCACATACTCGTATTATTCTCGGTCCCGGACATATCACATATGTGCTCCTACTCCGTTTCGCCTGAGCCAGGAAACCTCTGTGTAGGACTCTAAAGACTCGTCTGTAAGGTTACTAGGCACTCTCACAAGGGTCTATAAGGCATCAACCATGCCCGATTTAAAATTTAGACGTGCCGAACAACCTTAACCAAGATCTTTAAACTAGAGATTAGGCGAAACAAAGCATGTTAAACAGTTTAACATCTAAGAGTTTGGGATTACAACCTTTGTAGTCCGGTCCTTCACTTCTAAAGCTCCGTGTTGAAGTTCCTTCACTACGATCATCGAGTTTCCGGACTCTAGAGAGGCTCCATGAAGAGAAAGATGCAAGCTTGCTTCCGATCTTCGATAACTAAGATGATCTACCTTGAAGTTTCTATAACACAAGCTCTCACTCACTAAATGAAGTGAACACCCTAATCTAAATGGCTAGGATAGATTAGGATGATGAAGTAAGATTTTAGCTCTCATTTGTTTTCTTAATCTCACTCATTTTCATCACTAACCAAAAATCTAGAAAGCTTTTTCAAGGAAGAAGAAGAAGAAGCTTACTTTGTGATGAATAAAGAATTGTTGTGATAATTACAAATGCAACCCATGGTTAAAAATGAAGTGGCTAACCATTGTAGAGACTTTACTAGGGTTAAGGGTTTGGGTTGGGTTAAAGAATATCTCACAAAATATCAACACAAATATCTTTGCAAGAAAACAAAACAAAAGCTTCTAGAAGGTTCTAGAAAAGATCAACCCAAATCAAACCCTAACCTCGTTTAATCTCCACTAATCATGTTGAATTAGTAATTATAACATGTTACAATATTATATATCATATATATAATATATTTTTGTAACAAAAGAAAATAATACAATTAACATATATCGCATATATATCAATGTATTACCCGAGTGAGAAAAAGAATCTTTTAGTGAGCTTATATCAGTTAATGTAATTTAATATATTAAATATATAATTATACATTAAATTATCAAATCAACACTTGATTCAATAATCCGGCTATTTCACAAATAACCGACTAATATAATCTTTATCAGTTCATCGAATCAACACTTGATCCGATGACCCGGCTATATCAGATATACCCGGCCGATATCTCATATTACGAGAATCTAATACGATATCACATACACGTATTGTTCTCGGTCCCGCACATATCATATATGTGCTCCTACTCCATTTTGCCTGAGTCAAGAAACCTCTGTGTAGGACTCTAAAGAATCGTCAATACGCCGGCAGTAGGTGATGATCATATCAAACACCCACAAGCTGCAAGCGGTCAGCTAAACGTAACAGCCACCCAGGTATTGAGCGATCAGAAGATCAACAAGCAAGCCGGTACTTTCTCCTACGAATCCAACCAGTAACACTCCCGTACAATCCGGTCTCTTCGTCTGATATGTCTCGCCTAGGGGTGGTAAACGTCAGACCCCAGTAGCTTGATAAGTCGTGTCGATATGAGGTCCATAACAGTTCGAGAAACTACTGATAAAACTTACCAGTAAATCTCAACAACCCTGGCCAGGGATTTCTCGTTATAGCCAATCGAACACAGCGCAACATCAATTTCCTATACCGGGAGAGACGAATCCCCTCATATCGCTCATTACCTCCATATGATTTGGGACTGTACCCAAAAGCCACCTTTTTGCACGCCTTTTTGGACGTGGTATGATAGAAATCAAAGCACAGTGGGAATCACACAGGACTCTATGACGATCTCGGGTCTACAGACTAACCTGTACCAGTGTCATGAGAGAACTGCCATCTGACGTGAGGTATAATACCATCTGGGAGTTCTCGGCGAGTCTGTCCAGTGTACCCAGTCTCCACTGAGCACCCGTACACCATCCTTGATGTCAAACACCGATGGATATGGGATCATCCATCGCCCATCATATGGGTTAAGATGCGTATACGCTAGTCTACTCTGGTGTATCGATGCCCTGTCTCGATACACCCTCGACTAGGAACAGTTATAGGATGTACTCGTCGACTACCGTAGCCCCACTAGTATGATCTCATCATAGTCACAGAAGTCGAGTACATATCCTAAGGGCTTTATCAGCATGTAACATAGAGACAATCAGAGTACTTGTTAAGATAAAGAGCAACCAGATAGCATACTATCATGTCGAGCAAGAAAGTCCTCCCTATATATGTTCAAGCATCCACTACAATATACATCGTATATACAGTAATGGCCTCTAAGACATACATATAACTAACAATCTCCCACTTGCACTAGGGCCATCTGTTGTGGTATCGCATACCCAACAATCAGCTGTGGTTGAAATATCTCATACTCAACCATCCCATAAAAGTCTCTACTGGGAAATGGTCCTTTGTGAGTGGATCCACGCTATTTTCCTCTGTGTCTACTCTCCTAGCCTCGATCTCCCTGGAGATCAACCATCTCCATGATCAGGTAATACTGCCTAAGAATTATATCTGGATTTCTGATAGGACGGGGGTTTCTTGGCATAAGCCACAACTCCATTGTCACACAATGGTAGGAACGAAGTTCATCTCATGAACTTATATATATCCAGACTGCCTCTTTGGTAGCATCCTTGGTAACGATGTATCTTGCCTTTAATCATCTAGTAAGTCACGGTATCTAGCTTGGAACTCTTCCAACATACCGTCCCTCCACTGAGCGTAAAGAAAATGCCTGCGACTGACATTCAATCGTCCTTATCACCCTGAAACCTTTCCAGTGATTCTCCCCAGGATCGATTGATACCATCTCACTACAACTAGCGAGTATCCTAACATCCATTTAGATCTATCTCATAGATATAAATACCTAGGATTTAGGAGGTATCACCTTGATCCTATATGGAGAATCCTTGTGATAAGCGGAGATTGATCGAGCGTAGCATAGGAAACCCCTTCCCTATCAAAAGTATGTCATCCATGTACTCTACGAGGATCACCACTGTACTCCCTACTACCTTTTTGTATATACAAGGTTCATCTACCATTTTGATGAAGTCAAACTCTTTAACTACCACATCAAAACAGACGTTCCAACTCCGCGATACCTGATTTATTATATAAAACAACTTGCACACGTTTCTGCTGCTCCCACTGTTTACGAAGCCCTCTGGCTGTGTACTTACAGACGCTCTCTTCCAAATCATCATTTAGAAAAGTGGTCATGATACCCAACCACCAGATATCGTAGTCATGGTAAGTAGCAGTGGCAAGTAGGATCTGGATGGACTTAAGCATAGCTTTGAAAGTCTCAACTTTTCCATGTACACCAAGTAATCTTCTCAAGATATACTTGCTCCTGATGGGGATTTAACCCTTCAGATAAAGCAACCAAAGTCCATACTTTGTTGGTGTATAAGGGTTCCATCTCAAATCGCTAAGCATCATCCATTCTTATAGAGTCCCACTCTTGATAGTCTGCTCGAAACTAGTTAGGTCATCATCTCATGATGCAATCCTCGCTCCCACTTTCATAGAGAAAACCGAAGTATCTTTCAGGTGGGTGAGGAACCCTACTAGATCGGCGGAGAGGCTGAGGTTCGTTAGAATCTATTGAATCCTTTGGTTCTACCAAATCATCAGCTGCAGTTTGTATAGCTGGAAAACTTTCCAGTTCTACCTCATGACCAATAATTTCTTCACAAGAAATTCCCTTTCACAAAGGTGGCATGCTGAGAAACAAAACATCTTTTGTTCCTCGGTTTAGTAGAAGATATTCCCTTGCAAATGCTTGGGATATCCAACAAACTTCCACAGAACTGACTTTGCCTCGAGCTTGTCCGGATTTTGCTTTTAGGCATAAGTTGGACAACCCCAAATCTTAACATACTTAAGATATGGGCTCTTCCCATTCCATATCACATATGAAGTGGTGGGCAACTGATTTGATTGGAATAGGTATGCAGCTTCTCAAGTGCATAACTCCCAAAAGGAAATAGGCTACTCAGTAGTACTCATCATAGAGCACACTATATCACATAGTGTGTAATTGCTCCGCCTCGATATACCGACGTGCTGTGGTGTATTCGGAGGGGTAATGCTGAGAGAGAATCTCATTCTCCTTTAGAATAGTCCAAGAATTCCGTGCTCAAGTATTCTCCTCCTTGATCTCATCAAAGGACATAATACTTGTACCCATTTTTGGTTCTCTACTTCTAACTTATATTCATTGAATTTCTCAAAAGTTCCAAACTTGTCTTTAAACAGGAACATATGTCCGAATCTTGAGAGATAATCAGTGAATGTAATGAAGTACAAAGAACCGGTCTGGCATGTGTAGACAGAGGACCTTCATACATCATCTTGTATCAATCCTAAGTTCACTAACTCTTTCTTTGTTTCCAATAAACGGGGCTGTGGTCATCTTATCTTTGTGACATGACCGGCAAGTTTCATAAGATGTAGATTCAAACTAATTTAAATATACATCTAAATGTAACTTAGCTAGTCAGGTCGCATTGATATGACCTAGTCTACAATACCTCAAGAAGGATTCATTCATTTCTGAACTCTTTCTCTTGTGTGTGTTCTGTACATTAAGAACTGTGGTTTGATTTAGAACGTCTATGCTTTTAGATAACGTGCCTGAACCGATCAACTCTTGATATAGGAAATGTTAAAAACATTATCCAACAATACAAAATTATATCCTTCTTTACTAATAAAGAGACTGATATGATGTTGTATATCAGGTTCGGTATCTAATAACATTCGTTCAGAATCAATGTATTCTGGTAATACAGGGTGATAACTGCTAACAGACTTGGCTGCAACACTTGCATCTTTTCCAAATCTTGAAACTTATCACCCGTTCTCAGTTCTCTACCTATCTGTAGCCCATGTAATAGATTACATATGCGGGATCCTGATACGGTATCTCATACCCAGGACATAAAGGATACTGAGAAACAGTTCTCGGTAATGAACACACCCGAAGATGATGCATCAGCATGCACATTCTTCGTTTGGGTGGCATGAGAATTCTGGTAATCCCCTATTTCCTACTCTGTCTTATAACAATTATAAGTTGGAGCGGGACCAACGTTCCTTAGCACAGTATAACAAGCGGGTTCGGTCAAATACATCCGTATTGTTATCTTGATTAAGGCGTGACATAGTCATAACCAGGAGAGAGAGAGAAGAAAACACTCAGCGTGCGCTTTTACAAGATTTGATTGGTTATAAATTTATCTAATCAGGATGTCTCCCACTATTTTAGTGAAATCTTCCTTCAAACCCTAAAAGGAAAGACTAGCCAGGATTAATTACACGCTACAAGTTCGCTAATCTTTCAGCCAGGCCAGTGTCGGTACTTTGAGGGAGGTTCCATGTGCTTTCGCACGGACCTAATTAAAGTAAACCTCATTTTTCCAGGGGCGTAACCCCGTTAACACCTTTCTAGACACCTACTTTATCGACTAATTGTAATGTGTAAAACTCTCCCAGGAGTAACTCTTACTCGCAGAGGGTATCGGGATCCAACTATCTCATATAAGGTATGCAATCCTATGCAAATTTCAACACTTGAAATTCCCAATAATAATTTACGCCTAGCGTCCTATGACCTTGACGCAGGCCAACAAACCATAGTCCGCTAGTCAAGTTCAACCCGTACATTTCCTGATTGAATTAAACCCACCCGCACGACCCTTGACGCAGGCCAACAAAGTCGCACGACTACCCTAACTCAATCGCATCATATACTTTTACAGATAAGCATAAATAGCTACCAAACACTACGCCTTGACGCAGGCCAACAAACGTAGCACGAATACTATAAAATACTTATCTGAAATGACGAAAGGCTACGACAGGTTTTTAAGAAAACCTTTCGCGTAATGAACTTGATATCGTTGTAGAATCGAGTGATTTTGAATAGAGTGTTTTTGAGGCTTTTTTAGTATTTCTAATGTCACGTCCCGAAAGTACAGAATATGACCGGCACTTAAACTACGAAACGTCTCGAGGCGTACGTAATCTAAGTAAGCCGAAAATCCAGAAATCCAAACCAAGAAAAGTAGTAGAGTGAAGGAAAACCAATTTAAACAAGTAGTTTAAATAGTATGAGCCGAATTATGCGGTTTTTAAAAAAAACATCAATATTTCCCGAAAATTTCGGCAGAGTCTCCTTTGTAAATACTGGCTCCCAAACGGGATACAACATGAATAGTATACGAAATCAATAAAAGGCATCCACAAGCGGGAGCTAGCTCTTCGTCAATCGACGGTCACAACCACACAAGCAATATAATATACAACGCCAACGGCGAGGATCAAAAACTCAAAACCATAAGAAAACCACAGAAATAAAACGCGCGACTCTAAGGTCGAAAGAATAACATCACTGGTCTCTATCTCTGAAATAAATACATGTTTGGTTGATGGAAATTCTAGATACAACAGAGTAATAATATACAAGTTATATAATGGGGGGTACGATTCAAGTAAACCCACCTACTAGCAAATCACCCGAAGGAAACTATGCCCGCAAGCCGTAATGAAACCTGTACGGCAAACCTGCAAGAAACTGGGGCACAATGGGGGTGAGTTGCCAACTCGTGAATAGAAAAACATCTACGCATAGAAATCGCATAAATAACGCAACCTAGGTCAATGATCATAATATAACCTCAAATATATGAATAACATGCAGCCTATAACAATGGCTAGGGTAATATCTAACCCGAGTGTGATCTCATGTGCCCGTGTCAGTGCCTCAGGTAGCAATATATCATATGAATGAGGTATGAATGTATGAAAACAGAATACATGTAAATGAAGGAACTGTTTTCATAAATTAGTGATATTTCCTTTGTATTTTTTTTTAAAATGAGGTATCATAAATGAAATCAGCATCAATAGTGTCTAGCATCGACACAAAACATAAATCTCAATGTCTCAAACCTCAAGCTCGGGCTATCCGGACTGGCCTGTATCATCAAATCTCAGTACCTCAATATCTCGAAATCTCAATGTCTCAATCTCAATATCTAGGACGCCGTCAGTCCAGACCGGCCCCTACCATCCATCTCAAGACCACGACGGTATCCTCCGGATATCCGACGTGTCGGGTAAAATCACCGGTAGGTAGTCTCCCCCTGCCAGGCTCATCGTCATCACCACGAGCTTCTTGCCCAGGGGTACCTTACCGGGCCCACCATGTACCCGAAACGGTTCATCCGCCTCCTCGAATCGGGTCTCGAAATCCATCAGCAAACTCATGGTGAACGACTCATACATCATGGGAAAACCGCATTTTTATTTAAAAAGAGAGAAAGCAGTTTATATATGTTTTGCGGTTTTCCTCCAAATCCAGAAAGTATCATGGAAATTCGAATCATCAATAGCATGTAAAACCATGAATATAAGCATGAGCATCCATGAATGCGGCATATAATGAATAACAGTATGCATGGAGTGACAAGTAACAACTACAATATCTAAACTAGCATATAAGGCAAGCAACTAATCATCATGTTAAAACTACTAGTTAACAAGCTACATTAGGCAATAATATTTTCTAAGGTGTGCGTGACATGGCAATTACCGATGAAGATGTGTGTGAGCCGGCAAGTAAGTGTACGTGGTACATACGCATCATCGGTAATGGTGATGGTGTCCTAACAGCATGATATCGATAATGAAATATGAACTTCGAAAAGTATGTGATGCGGAGCAATAGCAATAATATGCGGGAGCTGAATACTAGACACAACGATAACTAAACTGCATTACCCTAATATAAGTCCTACAATAGTGCCTTTTGAAATAACACGAATCGCGGTGTTTTGAAAATAAGGGCTACGGTGTTTTTAAGAAAAGATACGCCTTTTGAAATATCCGTAGACCTGTCTTTTAAAATACCCATGATTCGTTAGTTTTGAAATGGGTAGGAGTCTAATCTAATCTAACAACTACACTAAACTATACGGTTGAACTAACAAGCTGAACTACAGGTAAGGAAACCGCCTAACATCTGAGTCGATACGTATACATACCTGTATATATATAGTCGGTGATCCCGCCTCAATAATATCATATCCGCTACCATATCTATAATCAGACATCCCAAGTCAAGAGTGTGGATCAATCATCAATATATAGCTCGTACGTAAATCCGTCGTACGGCATCCCCAAATCTGGGTACGGGTCAATATCATGTTCATCACCTTATTCATCTGGTATCTTCTTTATCAAAGATCCTAATCCAGGTACTGATCTCTGTCTAGTACAATACTGATACCACCTACGTATGCATGCACGTGTGTGAAAACTACATCAAAGGACCCGCTAAAACATCAGGTCGTATATCAAATACGAACCCTGCCATATCACCGATCTCACGGCCTCGACTCAAATCTCATCGACTCATCTCAATCCCAAGTATCATCATCAAATCGGTATATGAACACATAGTCCCATACCCATGTGAACACATAACTATAAGGAATCCCATGAGCACATATAAATAGGAATGTATGCAAGTATGTATGTGTGTATGTATAGTGCAACACTACCCTAGGGTTCGCAATACTAAAATAATCCAACACACCAATACCCATCCTAAACATCGTTATTAATTCCAAATAACATATAATAATTGTTGGTGTGTATACCCATCCGTATACACCACCACGGACTGCGGGTGTGCTATACGCCATCCACCCGACTTCTCCCCGTAGATATAAATCTACTCACCTGGTCCTCGCTAGCCGGTGCCGACGTCGCCACGCGCTTGCTTGTCGTCTCGAAGTCCACATGGGCTACCTACATATCATAACACACCGTATCGCATTAAAATCCGACTCATGACCAAAATGACTCACGAATCCCACATAGGTCAAAACCTACGGTTGCTTTCACAGATCAACCCAAAAACCCTCGACGTCGGCGTACAAACGCCAAACCATCGAGAAAAACCCAAACACACCCATTTGCATATTCACAAACACTAAACTATATATGAAATAGGGTGAAATCATCAAAACCAATAAATTGATTAAATCGATTTATTTCCGAAAACCTAGAAAGCACTTAATTTTCGTTTTAATTCGAAACTTGATGTTTTAACAAAACTAATGGCCATAATATCCACTAAATATCATAATTATGTCATATAATCCATTTCCACAATTTAATCTCATCAATTTTTATAAAACTAAAAATTCTAGTTTCGCAATTTTATCAAATTTTGACAATTTCAAGTAAAAATGCACAAAACAACAACTAAGCTTGGCTTTGCATGAACCAAAAGTATTAAACCACTCATTATAATGTTAATAATGACATGAAATCTTAATTATATTTTAATCTAAACCATTTAATAAATTTCCAAAATACCTAGTTAGCAAAATTTAGCATAATTAGAACAAATTTAAAAATACAATTAGCAACCTAGTAATTAGCTTTGTTTTAGCATGCCCACTAGATGTTAACCACACAATTAGATCATGATCAATTGACCTAAACCCTAACTTAGTATTTAAACCCTTTTCTTTAATTTCCAAATCTTGAAATAGAACTATAATTAACACTTAATTAAATTTGCTTTAAGCAATACTAACAATTTCATTATAGGTTTAAAAATTATACCTCTTAGAATCTTGAGATTTAGCATGAATCTTAGCCTCCCAAATCATCATCTTGCTCCTTGATTCATGCTAGCTTGGACAAAAGAAAAATGGGTAGAGATTAGATTAGGGATTAGTGATGTTTTATGTGGATTTTTGTAGCAATTTGTGGATTTTTTTGAAGAGGAAAAGAGGTGGAGAAAATTTGGGGCTGAAGTGGGAGGGCTCAGCCAAGTGAGAGGAGAGGAGAGAGAGAGTGAAATGTGTGTGATTAATTTACCCCAAGTCAAACAAAACCATGCCTCTTTCATTATTGCCTTTCTTTATTCATTTTCTTTCTTTTTTTTCTTTCTTTACAAGGAAAGATGTGAGGGGAAAGAAGGGAGCTGCTGCCTTGGTGGGGCCGGCCAAGGTAGAGGGGTGAGGGAATGTGAGTGTGTGGGTTAAGAAAAAGGATAAATACTATACCCCAAACAACCATTTACACTAAATTCACTAAAAAAAGCATTTTTCTTCGATATTTTCTAAACCGTTTTGGCAAATGATTTCATTTCAAAAACCACAGGATAAAATTTTATTTAATGTGCCATGATGCAAAAAATTTGTTTCAACCCATTCCAATTTGTAATTTTCCCTAATTAAATGTATTAGTGACGGCTTAAAATAATAATAAAATAAATTTTTTTCAGAAAATTTGAAATTTCACCAGTGGCTCAATAAACCCCAAATAATAGCAATTACATAGCTAGAATATGTATATTTAATTTTTATAATAAGATATTTGCATTTGACTTTTTACAGAAAACCCCCTTATTTTACCGATTTTCCGAAATTTCACCGAAACGATTTTCAAAACGCTACAATCTTCCCTCTTAAAAAAAATTCGGTCCCCGAACTTAAAGTAAAACTCCCTCCAAATACTAAAACATCTAAACCAAAACCATCAAGTCGTCGGGGCTCCGAAATTGTAAATACATAAAGCAAATCGTAGCGCAGCGCTTGCGCATGAAAAATGAGCATATAACTCAAAATCAAAACTCCGTCAAGCATCCCGCAATCATCAGAGTCATGGCAAAGACACAAATGTAAAATCCAATACAAAACCAATATGATATAACTTGAAACTATATACGTAAATATCAAATCTATATATGTAAATATCTGAAGGAAATGCATGCCAAATCTCTTAAAGTCGCTGTGCAATGCGCATAACACTGCACAGTAGCGGACGTCTATCATAAGAAATAACCATATACATATATACCTTTTGTTTAAAAAGTACGTTCCACCGTTTTGGAAACAATTTAGAAGGGTCTCCTTGTTTTAAACATTTTGCGTCATATCAGACACGTAGGTAAATGCTGAGGCTATAGCTCGCTTTTTGGAAATCCCTTCAATAACTATCAATGCATGCAAAATATATTCAGGTACTGTCCTCTGACTAGTCCTGCTCAGTACGAAAACATATAGCAATATCATAAAAACGTACTGCTCTATAAGAAAAATCAATCCCAAAATACGCGTATGAATACTACGTGCGTCTGTTGCGCACGGAAATCAAAATCCAAATATGTGCCATACATATGCACAGAAAAAACATCTAAGTACATCGGGTGTGCACAAAACATCTGTCGTAGGCAACATGTGTGCCTGACAGCAAAATCAGATGCATCTGACATGCACGAAAAATCTCGATTTAGTGCATCTGGTGTGCACCAAAATCACCCTTCAAAACATGCGCCCAACATGCGCGAAAATCCAAATCAGGTGCATCCATCGTGCACGAAATCATGAAATTCAATATCAAGTGCCGAATATGTGCAAAATCAAATCAGGTGCACAAAACAAATATCGAGTATCACAATCGAAATCGAAATCCAGTGCATCTAAGTGCACAAAATGCGTAACACTGCACTGCAAGCATATATGAACTATACCGAGTGCAAAAACCAAATTGTGTGCGTACATACGCACAAAATCAACTCAACCGTATGAAACCCATAAAATCATAAACATGCGAAACCAAGGCACGAAAATGATATCAAGTGCAACAACTGTGCAAAAATCGTAAATACTTAGTAGGTGCAACCATGGTACATAAAAACAAATGCCATGAAACTCAATCATCAAAATCAGTCATGCTAATAGATCATCCAAAATACCGAAATCAAATACGGCGGAATAGTCCCGCTCAAGCACATCCTCCAAGAATCTCTGGTCAACTGCCGTGGTCACTCATAGCATGTCTCGTCGACGATCCTGAACTCTGGCCTGCCGGTGTGCATAACATGACCACTACTGGGTCCAAGTCTTCTCGTAATTTATTCCAGAAAGGTCCTATCGAGATCTCTCCCAAATCTCGTCTCTGCCGAACTGTCCGGAAGTCATCGTCCCTTACTAGATCTGTTCTCGTTCTGGAACGGCTGCATACTCAACGCGACTCCTTCTGGAAGGTATATCCAAGTACAATGCCTCGGCATACGTATCGCATCTCTGATGTCGGCGGAGTGGAACGTCGTTTCATCTAGATCTGGTACGAACCTCTTACTTCACCTTTCTCTAATGTCGACCGCTTCGGACTCGTCTCGTCGTGGCTGCATGGACTGAGCTCCAACGGCTATCCTCGTATCGGGAGACTCCCAAGAAATGCATCTCACCACCTAGCATCCGAATTAAGTCGAGCCATCCGATCGAGTCGTCAAAACCTCATAATCCCCCAAGAGCTTAACATCTTGGGCACAATTTAATAGTATCGAGTACATACCACAGCATCGGTGATCCAGCCGTAGAAGGGCAAACCCAAGCCTCACTAATGGCGCCGTAGAACTGCCGCAAACCCGAAGGTTCAAAGGCTTTCACACGGTCATTAAGTCGAGTTAGGGTTTAATTCTTCTAGAGGGACCATAGAATTGCCTGCATATCTTTCCGACTACTTTAAACTTGGAATAATAGGTTTCTGACATTCGATCGTCTCTGTCGACTCCCAACGTCTCCGCGTGAAGTCGTCTCTAGCTGGAATCAATCTATCTGATGACCTCGCATCGGGGTAGGCGAACGATCCACATGTCCTAGTCATTCATCCTCGATGACTAGCGACCTTCTATCATCCCTTAGTATAACTCATTCTGCACTAACTCCAGCATCTGGGGCAATATCTCGTCGTTCGCAGCAATAACTGGCTCATTCGTCTGCACGCTGAACAGTGCCTCAATCATCATGAATAAGCAATACGCCAACGGTCATCAAAATCTGGCTTGCCTCTTATCATTGGCTCAATCCTCTGGCGCTGATTTGCACGTCCGAGAAATCTCATACAGCGATCCATCCAAACGCTCGTGGCACAAAAACACAATCAGACGACACCTCTCAATGCAATCGTATGTCGCCGGAATCACGCCCTGGTCAGTCCTCGTTCGTAACGAGCTCGTGCTGACCGCAACTCTAGCCATAGCTCTCCCTGCCCGTAATCGTGGCAGCAAAACCATAACTGATACCGATGAGGCTAAATCAGGAATGAATATAATACTGAACAAAGAAATGTACATCCTAAGGCTTCTTAAGTGGAGTAGCGTATCGTAAGTATGCAGCGGAACATACCCACGGTACGTCACTCTACTTTAGTCACCTATTCCATCAACCAAGGGTCATCCTACGCTCCGAAGGTAAAACCTAACGCTCTGATACCAACTTTGTCACGTCCCGAAAGTACGGAATATGACCGGCACTTAAACTACGAAACATCTCGAGGCGTACGTAATCTAAGTAAGCCGAAAACCCAGAAATCCAAACCAAGAAAAGTAGTAGAGTGAAGGAAAACCAATTTAAACAAGTAGTTTAAATAGCATGAGCCGAATTATGCGGTTTTTAAAAAAAACATCAATATTTCCCGAAAATTTCGGCAGAGACTCCTTTGTAAATACTGGCTCCCAAACGGGATACAACATGAATAGTATACGAAATCAATAAAAGGCATCCCCAAGCGGGAGCTAGCTCTTCGTCAATCGACGGTCACAACCACACAAGCAATATAATATACAACGCCAACGGCGAGGATCAAAAACTCAAAACCACAAGAAAACCACAGAAATAAAACGCGCGACTCTAAGGTCGAAAGAATAACATCACTGGTCTCTATCTCTGAAATAAATACATGTTTGGTTGATGGAACTTCTAGATACAACAGAGTAATAATATACAAGTTATATAATGGGGGGTACGATACAAGTAAACCCACCTACTAACAAATCACCCGAAGGAAACTGTGCCCGCAAGCCGTAATGAAACCTGTACGGCAAACCTGCAAGAAACTGGGGCACAACGGGGGTGAGTTGCCAACTTGTGAATAGAAAAACATCTACACACAGAAATCGCATAAATAACGCAACCTAGGTCAATGATCATAATATAACCTCAAATATATGAATAACATGCAGCCTATAACAATGGCTAGGGTAATATCTAACCCGAGTGTGATCTCATGTGCCCGTGTCAGTGCCTCAGGTAGCAATATATCATATGAATGAGGTATGAATGCACGAAAACAGAATACATGTAAATGAAGGAACTGTTTTCATAAATTAGTGAGATTTCCTTTGTATTTTTTTATAAAATGAGGTATCATAAATGAAATCGGCATCAACAGTGTCTAGCATCGACACAAAACATAAATCTCAATCTCTCAAACCTCAGGCTCCGGCTATCCGGACTGGCCTGTATCATCAAATCTCAGTACCTCAATATCTCGAAATCTCAATGTCTCAATCTCAATATCTAGGGCGCCGTCAGTCCAGACCGGCCCCTACCATCTATCTCAAGACCACGACGGTATCCTCCGGATATCCGACGCGTCGGGTAAAATAACCGGTAGGTAGTCTCCCCCTGCCAGGCTCATCGTCATCACCACGAGCTTCTTGCCCCGGGGTACCTTACCGGGCCCACCATGTACCCGAAACGGTTCATCCGCCTCCTCGAATCGGGTCTCGAAATCCATCAGCAAACTCATGGTGGACGACTCATACATCATGGGAAAACCGCATTTTTATTTAAAAAGAGAGAAAGCAGTTTATATATGTTTTGCGGTTTTCCTCCAAATCCAGAAAGTATCATGGAAATTCGAATCATCAATAGCATGTAAAACCATGAATATAAGCATGAGCATCCATGAATGCGGCATATAATGAATAACAGTATGCATGAAGTGACAAGTAACAACTACAATATCTAAACTAGCATATAAGGCAAGCAACTAATCATCATGTTAAAACTACTAGTTAACAAGCTACATTAGGCAATAATATTTTCTAAGGTGTGCGTGACATGGCAATTACCGATGAAGATGTGTGTGAGCCGGCAAGTAAGTGTACGTGGTACATACGCATCATCGGTAATAGTGATGGTGTTCTAACAGCATGATATCGATAATGAAATATGAACTTCAAAAAGTATGCGATGCGGAGCAATAACAATAATATGCGGGAGCTGAATACTAGACACAACGATAACGAAACTGCATTAACCTAATATAAGTCCTACAATAGTGCCTTTTGAAATAATACGAATCGCGGTGTTTTGAAAATAAGGGCTACGGTGTTTTTAAGAAAAGATACGCCTTTTGAAATATCCGTAGAATCCCTTGACCTGTCTTTTAAAATACCCACGATTCGTTAGTTTTGAAATAGGTAGGAGTCTAATCTAATCTAACAACTACACTAAACTATACGGTTGAACTAACAAGCTGAACTACAGGTAAGGAAACCGCCTAACATCTGAGTCGATACGTATACATACCTGTATATATATAGTCGGTGATCCCGCCTCAATAATATCATATCCGCTACCATATCTATAATCAGACATCCCAAGTCAAGAGTGTGGATCAATCATCAATATATAGCTCGTACGTAAATCCGTCGTACGGCATCGCCAAATCTGGGTACGGGTCAATATCATGTTCATCACCTTATTCATCTGGTATCTTCTTTATCAAAGATCCTAATCCAGGTACTGATCTCTGTCTAGTACAATACTGATACCACCTACGTATGCATGCACGTGTGTGAAAACTACATCAAAGGACCCGCTAAAACATCAGGTCGTATATCAAATACGAACCCTGCCATATCACCGATCTCACGGCCTCAACTCAAATCTTATCGACTCATCTCAATCCCAAGTATCATCCTCAAATCCGTATTTGAACACATAGTCCCATACCCATGTGAATACATAACTATAAGGAATCCCATGAGCACATATAAATAGGAATGTATGCAAGGATGTATGTGTGTATGTGTAGTGCAACACTACCCTAGGGTTCGCAATACTAAAATAATCCAACACACCAATACCCATCCTAAACATCGTTATTAATCCCAAATAACATATAATAATTGTTGGTGTGTATACGCATCCGTATAGACCACCACGGACTGCGGGTGTGCTATACGCCATCCACCCGACTTCTCCCCGTAGATATAAATCTACTCACCTGGTCCTCGCTAGCCGGTGCCGACGTCGCCACGCGCTTGCTTGTCGTCTCGAAGTCCACATGGGCTACCTACATATCATAACGCACCGTATCGCATTAAAATCCGACTCATGACCAAAACGACTCACGAATCCCACATAGGTCAAAACCTACGGTTGCTTTCACAGGTCAACCAAAAAACCCTCGACGTCGGCGTACAAACGCCAAACCATCGAGAAAAACCCAAACACACCCATTTGCATATTCACAAACACTAAACTATATATGAAATAGGGTGAAATCATCAAAACCAATAAATTGATTAAATCGATTTATTTCCGAAAACCTAGAAAGCACTTAATTTTCGTTTTAATTCGAAACTTGATGTTTTAACAAAACTAATGGCTATAATATCCACTAAATATCATAATTATGTCATATAATCCATTTCCACAATTTAATCTCATCAATTTTTATAAAACTAAAAATTCTAGTTTCGCAATTTTATCAAATTTTGACAATTTCAAGTAAAAATGCACAAAACAACAACTAAGCTTGGCTTTGCATGAACCAAAAGTATTAAACCACTCATTATAATGTTAATAATGACATGAAATCTTAATTATATTTTAATCTAAACCATTTAATAAATTTCCAAAATACCTAGTTAGCAAAATTTAGCATAATTAGAACAAATTTAAAAATACAATTAGCAACCTAGTAATTAGCTTTGTTTTAGCATGCCCACTAGATGTTAACCACACAATTAGATCATGATCAATTGACCTAAACCCTAACTTAGTATTTAAACCCTTTTCTTTAATTTCCAAATCTTGAAATAGAACTATAATTAACACTTAATTAAATTTGCTTTAAGCAATAACTAACAATTTCATTATAGGTTTAAAAATTATACCTCTTAGAATCTTGAGATTTAGCATGAATCTTAGCCTCCCAAATCATCATCTTGCTCCTTGATTCATGCTAGCTTGGACAAAAGAAAAATGGGTAGAGATTAGATTAGGGATTAGTGATGTTTTATGTGGATTTTTGTAGCAATTTGTGGATTTTTTTGAAGAGGAAAAGAGGTGGAGAAAATTTGGGGCTGAAGTGGGAGGGCTCGGCCAAGTGAGAGGAGAGGAGAGAGAGAGTGAAATGTGTGTGATTAATTTACCCCAAGTCAAACAAAACCACACCTCTTTCATTATTGCCTTTCTTTATTCATTTTCTTTCTTTTTTTCTTTCTTTGCAAGGAAAGATGTGAGGGGAAAGAAGGGGGCTGCTGCCTTGGTGGGGCCGGCCAAGGTAGAGGGGTCAGGGAATGTGAGTGTGTGGATTAAGAAAAAGGATAAATACTATACCCCAAACAACCATTTACACTAAATTCACTAAAAAAAGCCTTTTTCTTCGATATTTTCTATACCGTTTTGGCAAACGATTTCATTTCAAAAACCACAGGATAAAATTTTATTTAATGTGCCATGATGCACAAAATTTGTTTCAACCCATTCCAATTTGTAATTTTCCCTAATTAAATGTATTAGTGACGGCTTAAAATAATAATAAAATAAATTTTTTTCAGAAAATTTGAAATATCACCAGTGGCTCAATAAACACCAAATAATAGCAATTACATAGCTAGAATATATACATTTAATTTTTATAATAAGATATTTGCATTTTGACTTTTTACAGAAAACCCCCTTATTTTACCGATTTTCCGAAATTTCACCGAAACGATTTTCAAAACGCTACAGCTAAAGAGGCCACTCCCGGTCAAGGGATCGTCGGCTCTTTCCTCATCGAATAAGGTACAGGATATTTCACAAATACCACTATGTAAAGCAAAAACTATAGAAACAATCAAAAGACAAACCGAGTTTGTAATATCTGCTAGTTTCGCTAAAGAGGTCACTCCCGGTGAAGGGATCTCGGCTCTTTCCTTATCGAATAAGGTGCTGGATGTTCTACAAGAAACACCGCTATGCAAAGCGAGAACTAGAGCTACCAGTTTTTATAAACAACTTTCTACAACATCTTTTGGTTTCTTTTATTTCATTAATCTCATTAATGAAGTCCCATTTTATTATGCTTCACAAGCATCACATTTGAAACGAAATCTGCAATATAACATATATCTCATATATATAATATAAACATTCGACTCAGGCAGTAATATGATCTCATCACAGAACATTGCAGCAGAAGATAACATATGAAATATTGGATATACTAGGATTTCAGTGTTTTATGCGAGCATGTATAAAACACGGATTCCACGGTCGTGATGAATAGCCAAACCCACATCCCTAGACCCCTACGAGAGCGGCAAGCAACACTGCCAATTTTAGGGTTAGGAGACCCGGTCTCGACTCCTCGAGAAGGTCTCTCACTGGACCCTAGAACCCGGTTGCTTGTGCTCCCCGCCTTGGGTCTACCTAATGCGGAAAAGTAAATAATATACAATGGTGACATCATCATCAGCCCGGAAGTGCCCCAATAAAAGAATATTACATACATTGAATTTTACATGAATGAAAATAAAAACCCCCATCTCACATAAAATCCCGGCTATTCAGAACAAGACGATCCAATATAACATATCACAGCAACACATAATATCGCATATCATCAACGTAAGTAAGTATGCATACACCGATTATCATTGATGTATAGCAACGAAGCCGGCGATACACCACATACTACGCTTACGGTCGCAGAAAAGAAAGTGTAAAAGTACAACAGTTGGAATCCGCAACCTTTTTAGACATCGCATGCCTAACCAAATGAATTCCTTAGATATCGCATGCCTAACAATTATAAAACCCGTATTTTAGTCTCATTATTGAAAACTCTTTTCAATATCAAGTCGGGCAATTCAACAAGATTCCCGACATTCTGATCGAATGCTCGTCGCAAACTTTAGTAGACGGCCGCACCCCCGGATGCCGTCGACGATGTGCACTAAGGCGGAACACCGCTGCCGCGAGCACCCGAACGGATGCTTTTGGCGATGGGATTCTCCTACAGTCACTTGGTCGGGACTATGGGGTGTGGCTATCTATTAAGTTTACCCGGCAAGTATCCGCGTACGCTATATGATTGCGACGGACTTTTGATCACATCAAAATTCTGTGGCAACCGATCATCTGAGACTGAACTGCTAGATTTATAACATTCAAATTAGTTATCTCATAACAAAATGTGGATTCCAAATATTGTATCACATTCCAGATAAATAGACAATGTTAAACTTTCCGATCGAATAAACAAACACCCAAGATTTCCCAAATAGCTCAACACTTGAGCGGAGTTCAAAAAATATCCATCACATGCCACAGTACCGATGGTCCAGCCGTAAAAGGGTCAAGCCAGCGCCTCACATGTGGCAACGCCGTACTGCCACAAACCCTAAGGTTTAGAGGCGGTTCAGACGGTCACATAATCGAGTTAAGGTTTGTGTTCTTCTAGAGGGTCCACCATGTTACTTGCATGATTTTCCGGAAGTTTCAAACTCGAGAAAAAATCCAACTTTTGAAAAAATTTCCGACAGGGGAAAAGTGAGTTATTGATATCCGTTCAAACTTTTTAACACGTTCTAAAATTATCCGGAAAAAAAATTAAACGAAGTTAAATTATCCAATCGAATCAATGAGTCCCCAATACAACCCAGAAAACTCAACACTTGAGTAAAATTAAAAATACCTAGAAGCATCAGGAAGTACTTACGGATCAACCCTGCCAATACGAGGCCATAACTCTCATGTACGGCCGCGGAACCGCCGCGGGAAGCATGCTCCTGTCGCGGTTCCGCGGTGCCTTCAGGGAGTTAGGGTGTCGTATTTTAGGGTAATCCTTAGAATTTCCTGCTGATTTTTTTGAGTATTTTTAAAATGAAAAAATCAACATTTTTAGAAAATTTCCAGAGAAGGGTAAAATATGGGGTTTCGGGGTTCGATCGGACTTTAAAGTTCACCTAGACTTCGTCTAAAGCTCTAGCTTGCCTCTGATACCACTGCAGAGTTACTAGGAACTCTCACAAGGGTCTATAAGGCATCAACCATGCCCGATTTAAAATTTGGACGTGCCGAACAACCCTAACCAAGATCTTTAAACTAGAGATTAGACGAAACAAAGCATGTTAAACAGTTTAACATCTAAGAGTTTGGGATTACAACCTTTGTAGTCTGGTCCTTCACTTCTAAAGCTCCGTGTTGAGGTCCTTTCGCTGCGATCATCGAGTTTCCGGACTCTAGAGAGGCTCCATGAAGAGAAAGATACAAGCTTGCTTCCGATCTTCGATAACTAAGATGATCTACCTTGAAGTTTCTATAACACAAGCTCTCACTCACTAAATGAAGTGAACACCCTAATCTAAATGGTTAGGATAGATTAGGATGATGAAATAGGATTTTAGCTCTCATTTGTTTTCTTAATCTCACTCATTTCATCACTAACCAAAAAGCTAGAAAGCTTTTTCAAGGAAGAAGAAGAAGAAGAAGCTTACTTTGTGATGAATAATGAATTGTTGTGATAATTACAAATGCAACCCATGGTTAAAGATGAAGTGGCTAACCATTATAGAGACTTTACTAGGGTTAAGGGTTTGGGTTGGGTTAAAGAATACCTCACAAAATATCAACACAAATATCTTTGCAAGAAACAAAACAAAAGCTTCTAGAAGCTTCTAGAAAAGATCAACCCAAATCAAACCCTAACCTCGTTTAATCTCCACTAATCATGTTGCATTAGTAATTATAACATGTTACAATATTATATATCACATATATAATATATTTTTGTAACAAAAGAAAATAATACAATTAACATATATCGCATATATATCAATGTATTACCCGAGTGAGAAAAAGAATCTTTTAGTGGGCTTATATCATTTAATGTAATTTAATATATCAAATATATAATTTACATTAAATTATTGAATCAACACTTGATCCAATAATCCGGATATTTCACAAATAACCGACTAATATAATATGTATCAGTTCATCGAATCAACACTTAATCCGATGACCCGGCTATATCACATATACCCGGCCAATATCTCATACCGTGAGAATCTAATACAGTATCACATACATATATTGTTCTCCGTCCCGCATATATCATATATGTGCTCCTACTGTGTTTTTCCTAGGTCAAGAAACCTCTGTGTAGGACTCTAAAGAATCGTCAATACGCCGGCAGTAGGTGATGATCATATCAAACACCCACAAGCTGCAAGCGGTCAGCTAAACGTAACAGCCACCTAGGTATTGAGCGATCAGAAGATCAACAAGCAAGCCTGTACTTTCTCCTACGAATTCAACCAGTAACACTCCCGTACAGTCCGGTCTCTTCATCAGATATGTCGCATCTCTCGTCTAGGGGTGGTAAACATCAGACCCTAGTAGCTTGATAAGTCGTGTCGATATGAGGTCCATAACAGTTCGAGAAACTACTGATAACACTTACCAGTAAATCTCAGCAACCCTGGCCAGAGATTTCTAGTTATAGCCAACCGAACACAGCGCAACATCAACTCCCTATACTGAGAGAGACGAATCCCCTCCTATCGCTCATTACCTCCATGTGATTCAGGATTGTACCCAAAAGCCACCTTTTTGCACGCCATTTTGGATGTGGTATGATGGAAATCAAAGCACAGTGGGAATCACACAATACTCTATGACGATCTCGGGTCTACAGACTAACCTGTACCAGTGTCACCGGAGAACTGCCATCGGACGTGAGGTATAATACCATCCGGGAGTTCTCGACGAGTCCGTCTATGTAACGTTTTAAAAATAATTAAATAAATAATTAAATAAATAAAATCGTTTAAATGAATTTTCTGATTTTCGGCAAAATTAGCAGTCTTTTCCGTAAAAAGTCAAAATAGGTATTTTTCATTTTATACCAAATTATACAAAATTTAGATAAGATATTACTATAAATTAGTCACTAAAATGTCACTTAAAATTTTCTAGTTAATTAAAAAAAATTCCTTAATTAATTATTTTTAATATTATTTTAAGCTTTTAAAAATATATTTAATTAGTGATAAATACAAATTTAATTGGGTAAATTATATAATTAGGAACCATTATAAACTAAAATTAAGTGTAACAAAAATTTTAGCAAAACATTTCAATTTTAGTTGTTTATGGTAAAATGGGTTGGAAAATGAATTTAAATAGGGTTTTTTATGTAAAAGTTGATATGATGGACATTAAATGAGCTTGGAAAAGGCTTTTTGTGTGGAAATTTCTACACAAATCTCTCACCAATCTCTCATCTACCCTCTGGCCGAGCCTCACAGCAGGAAACCCCACTCATTTTTCCCCATTTTTTTTTGCATCAAAATTCTCGCAAAAATCCTCCGAAATCCACAAAAATTCACACTTTTCCTTCACAAATTCAAACCAAAACCTTAAGCCATCCCTTCTCAAACCCTAGTTGGTCTAAAGCAAGGGGAAAAGAGGCCACTTTGGAGGTTTAGTGCAAGGGAATCAACACTTGTAAGGTATAATTCTAATCTAGTAGTTTAATTCTAGTTTAGTTTGCTAGATTAAAAAGTTTTAGTGTGTAATTTGGTTATGAATTCTTGTTTAGGAAATTCTAGTAAAGGATTTGTGTTGTAATTAGGGTTTTCATTCTTGGGTATTGATCTAAATTTGTAGTTTAACATATTAGGAAATGTTAAACCTAATCTAGTAGCAAAATTGCTAGTTGTTGCATTTAAATTGTTTGAATTAGGTTCTTTTTGCAAACTAGATTTTTACAAAACATATAATTAGGTTAGATAAAATTATAATTAGGGTTTTTATTATTAGATTGTGGTGTTAATGTGTAGATTAATAGGTAAATTGAGTGTGAAGCATAATCTAATTACAAATTTCTAGCTTTCACTTTAAAATTGTCACAATATTGCTATTTTTATTAAACTAGGTTTTGAAAATTTATTTAAAATGAGGGATTAAAAATAAAGCTAGGGTTTTAGCACATCCTTAAGGTTTCAAGGAGGGGATTTAACAATTTGAAATGTGCAAAATCAAGTGTAATTGTGGAATTGTAAAACTTTTTCTTAAAAGTATCGAAATCGGGCAAGTTTGCAAACTAGAATTTCGATTTAATACAAATTAGGGTGTTAAAAATATAGTAATGGTTTCTATAATTTAGTTATGCTATTTAATGAGCATTATGACCATTATTTTCATTTAAACATCATGTTTTGAAGTAAAACGGTAAATTGGCGTTTTCGGGTTTTACGAAATCGGACGATTTGATCGATTTTAGGGTTTCGATGAATTAAATCATGTTTTATATTATAAGTGATGAGTTTTAAAACTATGAGTTGTTTGTTGGTATTTTATCTCGATCAATCGGTATTTGTACACCGATATCGAGCGATATTTAGTTCTTTTGCATGAGCGGGTCATAGGTTTTAACCTATGCGCGTTTCGTGTGTCGTTTTGGTTTTGTCCGTGATTCAGTTTACGATATTATATGTGTTTGCATATAGGTACCCCTCACGTGGACTTCGGACGAGGAAGAAGAGGAGGGCGACATCGTTTTTGGCAGACAAGGACCAGGTGAGTAGATGTATATCTACGGGGGAAGTCGGGTGGATGGCGTTTAGCACCCCCGCAAACGTAGAATAGGAATAGTACTTATTGTCATTAGGAAGTCAGACGTGACTTTAGAATCTTGGTGAGTAGGACCCTAGTAGTGACCTTAGGTTGGACTAGATTGATTTAGAAAGACCTTACCAGAGGATGAATTTCTTGGAGGAGATTCGTACATTTCAGGTAGATACACACACACGCACACACAGAAACTCGACGTGGTGTATACGTATAGGTATATATATATAGGACTAGGTGTAGGTATATATACACAACACGTATATGTGATACAAGGATGTGATATGATATGTGGGGATGAAACAATATATCTGGGCTTGTTGCCGTGATTCTTGGCTATACAGTCGTGTTATGATGTTAGCGGATCATTAGAAAATGAGATAATGGATATTTATACATAGACAATAATAGGTGGTGATGATTTTGAGGTACATGAGACTCTAGAATAGAACCCAGACTGTAACCTGTGACTTGATTACGATATGAGATATGTGTAACTTGATTATGATATGATATATACATATATGTGACTTAATCACGACTTGATATGTGTGACTTGATCAAGATATGATATATGTGACATGATATTTCTGAGGACCAATTGACAATATATATTTACGCAGACATGATATATGATTGATGATATTGGGATGCATACGATTACAGTACAGTACCACTGATCCTGACATTATTTGATGATGATATTATACGGATGATGATGTACGTAGGTGATACTTGACCCGTACCCCGATATTGGGATGCCGCACGATGGATTTTACCGTACGAGGCATAGATATGATGATTGATCCGCACTCTTGATTCGAGGAAGCCGTACTACGTACGTGATGCTATTGAGGCTGGATCGCCGACTATTAGAGATATGGACTCAGACCTTAGGTGGACTCTTATTTCTTATCGACTAGTTTGTTAGGTTTAGTTCCTTAGGGGGTTAGATAGACACTAGTTTAGGCTCGAGTCATATAGTTGTAGTTATACTTGTATATTACAAATGAGTGGTTAATACACATCCGTCTTTACATTCAGACCGTAATCATCATGTTGCATGTTCATCCATATGTTTCTAGAATCAGTATGAAACTCTGCCTGTTAGGACACCAGCACCATTACCGATGATGCGCATATTCCACGCACACTTATTGCCGGCTCACACACATCATCATCGGTAATTGCTATGTCACGTACACTTTAGAACATATTAACTTTTATTGATAGAATCAGCTAGAGGCTAGATCAATATAATTTTGTGATCACTCTCAGGTGTTAGTCTAGACAATGCATTTATTACTTAGACATTTCATGCATTCACATTTTCATGTTATCATGTAGTATTGTGGGGATTATGCCGACACTTATCATTTGCTTACTCATGATATTGGGATTTGGATTTCTATGAGATTTCTGGATTTTTAGGGAAAACCGCAAGAATATATATAAAAACTTCTCTCTCTCCTCCTCTCTTTTAAAATATAAGTTGTGGTTTTCTCGTGATGTATGTGTCGTCCACCATGAGATTTCATTTTTTCTGTTGGATTTCGAGACCCGATTCGAGGAGTGGATGAACCGTCTCGGGTACATGGTGAGCCCGGTATGGTACCCCGGGCCAAGAAGATCGAGTTGTAGACGATGAGCCTGGCAGGGGAAGACTACCTACCGGTGATGTCTGGCGCGGCGGATATCCAGAGGATACCGACCGTTGTCGTGGGATTTGATGATATGGGCCGATCCGGACTGACGGAGCCCGAGATATTGAGATTATGAGGTATTGAGACTTGAGATTTACATGTTTTGTGTCGATACTTGACATGGATTTCCATGGATTTCATCGATGATATTTCAGATTTCTATACAATTTTATCATGATAAAAGTTAAAGATTTCTTATACAGATATGTCTAGATTTCAGGATTGATTGTTTCACATTCATGGTGCATGCATACTCATTCACATGACATATTACTATTTGAAGCACTGACACGAGCACAGAGTATTTACACTTACACGTAGTTTATTACCCTATCATTACTAGATGACTAGTAATATCTTAGTATATTATTATGACCTAGGATAGTGTCGTGCATTCGATTTCTTTTCGCAGATATCTTCTACTCACGAGTTGGCAACTCACCCCCGTTGTGCCAAATTTTATTACAGGTTCGATGTACAGATTTCCTTGGCAGCTTGCCGGCACATCATTTCATTTAGGGTGATTTGCACGGTAGGTTGGTTCACTTGTATCTGGACCGCCGTTGTACTTTTAATTATTTCATTTGTATCTAGTAAGCTCCATCAACAAAACTTGTATTACTTGATAAATTAAAGGACCAGTTATTTATTTAGACCTTAGAGTCGCGCATGTATTATTATGATATTTGGTGGATTTGTTTTCTTTTGAGTTTTGAGCCTCGCCCTTTGGTGTTGTATAGTATTGTACATTGGTGTGGTTGTTTCCGCCTGTAGGCGTAGAGCTAGCTCCCGCTTGGGATGCCTTTTTATTATTTCATATGTATTATACTTGTTTGTACCTGTTTGTGGCCAGTTTTTACAAAGGAGACTCTGCCGAAATTTTTGAGAAAATTGGATGTTGCTTTTAAACTTGTTTTCTACACGTTTTCCTATACTTATTCTTCTTTTTATGGTTTAGATTTCTGGGCTTTGGCTTACTTAGATTACGTTGCGCCTCTAGACGCTTCGTAATCTAAGTGCCGGTCATGTTCCGTACTTTCGGGTCGTGACAAAGTTGGTTTCAGAGCGCTAGGTTTAACCTTTGTATAAGTTTAGGGTGACCCTTGGTTGATGGAGTAGGTGACTTAGGTAGAGTGACGTACCGTGGGTATGATCTGCGGCATACTTACGATACGCTACTCTGCTTAAGAAGCCTTAGGATGTACATTTCTGTGTACCGTATTCTATTCATTCCTTTGATCTAGCTTCGTCGATAACGGATGGTGGTTTCTGTTACTACGGTCGCACGGGCAGAAGGAGCTGCGGCTCGAATGTGATAACCCTTAGGGTATCGTTTATTCTTGAGGATTGAAGCATTGTTTAGCGTGCGGACGAAGGGTATTCACCTGCCGTCCAGACGAAGTTAAAGGATTCAAACGATTGTCAGAAACCCATTTTTCCAAGTTTAAGGTATTCGGAAGAACATGCAGGTATTTCTATGGACCCTCTAGAAGAATGAAACCCTAACTCGATATAATGACCACGAGAACGCCCTTGAACCTTAGGGTTTACGGCAGTTCCGCGGTGCCATTAGTGAGGCTTGGGTTTGCCCTTCTACGGCTGGTCTGCAGATGCTGGGGTATGTGCTGAATATTTTTAAACTGTACTTGAGTGTTGAGCTCTCGGGGAATTTTGGGATTTTGATGAATCGATCGAAAAGTTTAACGTAGTCCGGATATCAGGTGAAGGGATAGATTTCGCGGGAGGCTCTCGATTTGAGTATTGCCGTTTGTAGCACAGTCAGCCCTACGAGGAAATGAGTTCAAATCATTCAATATCAGAGGAAAGAGGCGCACTTTGACGATAGTGTTTACGATTGTGATTTGGTGATTTGAATTTCATATTTCCGTTGTTTGGATTTTGGTATTTTGATGATTTTATTCTATGATTGGTATTTCTAATGTGTACAGTCATTACATTCTATTCGTGTTTCATATATCGGTTTTATTGATGTTGTTTTGTACATACCCAGTGCACTCAATTTGGTTTTATACGTTTTAAGACATTGATTTGATTTCATGCACATGGGTTGCACATGATTTTGATGGATGCTTCGACATAGTTTACATGCATTTTTCATACCGTGATTTCGATTTTGATACTTGGTGTATGTTTTTCGTGCACCATGTGCACTTGATTGAGATTCTTGCGCATACTTGGTGCACTTGATGCGATTTTTTGCACATCAGATGCACTAAATCGGGGTTTTGTGCAGATTAGATGCACCTGATATTAGTGTCGTGCATGCCCGTTGCACTTGACAGATATTTTTGGTGCACACCTGTTGCACTAAGTTTTGTTTCTGTGCGTATTCATGACATCTGTATTTGGTTTCGATTTCAGTGCGCACCGGACGCACATGATATTTTTATAATATGATTGGGATTGATTTTATTTTGAGCAGTATGTTTTTATAATCATTACAAACTGATTTAGTAACCAGACGGGACGTGTATGTTAAATAAAAGATATAAATATGCATAGCAATTTTTTTTAAAAATAAACGTCCGCTACTTATGCCGTGACACGTGCATCACACGGCGATTTTTAAAAGGGGTTCTTGCATGCTTCTATATCCAGATGTTTGGACGATTTTACTACGATGCACACTATATCTAAGTTATAGTTTTGATATATATTATGTTGGTTTTCGTATTGAGTTTGGGATATTTTATTTTCACCATAACTCCGATGATTGCGTTATGCCTGACGGAGTTGATTTTAGTTATGTATTGATGATTTCGGAGCCCCGACGATTTGAGTGTTTTGGCTGAATGTATTAGTAATTGGGGAGAATTTTAATTTAAATTCGGGGACCGAATTTCTTAAAAGGGGGAAGAATGTAACGTTTTAAAAATAATTAAATAAATAATTAAATAAATAAAATCGTTTAAGTGAATTTTCTGATTTTCAGCAAAATTAGCAGTCTTTTCCGTAAAAAGTCAAAATAGGTATTTTTCATTTTAGACCTAATTATACAAAATTTAGATAAGATATTACTATAAATTGGTCACTAAAATGTCACTTAAAATTTTCTATTTAATTAAAAAAATTCCTTAATTAATTATTTTTAATATTATTTTAAGCTTTTAAAAATATATTTAATTAGTGATAAATATAAATTTAATTGGGTAAATTACATAATTAGGAACCATTATAAACTAAAATTAAGTGTAACAAAAATTTTAGCAAAACATTTCAAGTTTAGTTGTTTATGGAAAAATGGGTTGGAAAATGAATTTAAATAGGGTTTTTTTATGTAAAAGTTGATATGATGGACATTAAATCAGCTTGGAAAAGGCTTTTTGTGTGGAAATTTCTACACAAATCTCTCACCAATCCCTCCTCTACCCTCTGGCCGAGCCTCACAGCAGGAAACCCCACTCATTTTTCCCCATTCTTTTTTGCATCAAAATTCTTGCAAAAATCCTCCGAAATCCACAAAAATTCGCACTTTTCCTTCACAAATTCAAACCAAAACCTTAAGCCATCCCTTCTCAAACCCTAGTTGGTCTAAAGCAAGGGGAAAAGAGGCCACTTTGGAGGTTTAGTGCAAGGGAATCAACACTTGTAAGGTATAATCCTAATCTAGTTATTTAATTGTAGTTTAGTTTGCTAGATTAAAAAGTTTTAGTGCGTAATTTGGTTATGAATTCTTGTTTAGGAAATTCTAGTAAAGGATTTGTGTTGTAATTAGGGTTTTTATTCTTGGGTATTGATCTAAATTTGTAGTTTAACATATTAGGAAATGTTAAACCTAATCTAGTAGCAAAATTGCTAGTTGTTGCATTTAAATTGTTTGAATTAGGTTCTTTTTGCAAACTAGATTTTTACAAAACATATAATTAGGTTAGATAAAATTATAATTAGGGTTTTTATTATTATATTGTGGTGTTAATGTGTAGATTAATAGGTAAATTGAGTGTGAAGCATAATCTAATTTCAAATTTCTAGCTTTCACTTTAAAATTGTCACAATATTGCTATTTTTATTAAACTAGGTTTTGAAAATTTATTTAAAATGAGGGATTAAAAATAAAGCTAGGGTTTTAGCACATCCTTATGGTTTCAAGGAGGGGGTTTAACAATTTGAAATATGCAAAATCAAGTGTAATTGTGGAATTGTAAAACTTTTTCTTAAAAATATTGAAATCGGGCAAGTTTGCAAACTAGAATTTCGATTTAATACAAATTAGGGTGTTAAAAATATAGTAATGGTTTCTATAATTTAGTTATGCTATTTAATGAGCATTATGACCATTAGTTTCATTTAAACATCAAGTTTTGAAGTAAAACGGTAAATTGGCGTTTTCGGGTTTTGCGAAATCGGACGATTTGATCGATTTTAGGGTTTCGATGAATTAAATCATGTTTTATATTATAAGTAATGAGTTTTAAAACTACGAGTTGTTTGTTGGTGTTTTATCTCGATCAATCGGCGTTTGTACGCCGATATCGAGCGATATTTAGTTCTTTTGCATGAGCGGGTCATAGGTTTTAACCTATGCCGGTTTCGTGCGTCGTTTTGGTTTTGTCCATGATTCAGTTTACGATATTATATTGTTTGCATATAGGTACCCCTCACGTGGACTTCGGACGAGGAAGAGGAGGAGGGCAACATCATTTTTGGCAGACAAGGACCAGGTGAGTAGATGTATATCTATGGGGGAAGTCGGGTGGATGGTGTTTAGCACCCCCGCAAACGTAGAATAGGAATAGTACTTATTGTCATAAGGAAGTCAGACGTGACCTTAGAATCTTGGTGAATAGGACCCTAATAGTGACCTTAGGTTGGACTAGATTGATTTAGAAAGACCTTACCAGAGGATGAATTTCTTGGAGGAGATTCGTAGGTTTCAGGTAGATACACACACACGCACACACAGAAACTCGATGTGGTGTATACGTATTTGTATATATATATATAGGACTAGGTGTAGATATATATATACACAACACGTATATGTGATACAAGGATGTGATATGATACGTGGGGATGAAACAATATATCTGGGCTTGAAGCCGTGATTCTTGGCTATACAGTCGTGTTATGATGTTAGCGGATCATTAGAAAATGAGATAATGGATATTTATACATAGACAATAATAGGTGGTGATGATTTTGAGGTACATGAGACTCTAGAATTGAACCCGGACTGTAACCTGTGACTTGATTACGATATGAGATATGTGTAACTTGATTACGATATGATATATACATATATGTGACTTAATCACGACTTGATATGTGTGACTTGATCAAGATATGATATATGTGACATGATATTTCTGAGGACCAATTGACAATGTATATTTACGCAGACATGATATATGATTGATGATATTGGGATGCATACGATTACAGTACAGTACCATTGATCCTGACATTATTTGATGATGATATTATACAAAAGATGATGTACGTAGGTGATACTTGACCCGTACCCCGATATTGAGATGCCGCACGATGGATTTTACCGTACGAGGCATAGATGTGATGATTGATCCGCACTCTTGATCCGAGGAAACCGTACTACGTACGTGACGCTATTGAGGCTGGATCGCCGACTATTAGAGATATGGACTCAGACCTTAGGTGGACTCTTATTTCTTATCGACTAGTTTGTTAGGTTTAGTTCCTTAGGGGGTTAGATAGACACTTGTTTAGGCTCGAGTCATATAGTTGTAGTTAAACTTGTATATTACAAATGAGTGGTTAATACACATCCGTCTTTACATTCAGACCATAATCATCATGTTGCATGTTCATCCATATGTTTCTATAATCAGTATGAAACTCTGCCTGTTAGGACACCAGCACCATTACCGATGATGCGCATATTCCACGCACACTTATTGCCGGCTCACACACATCATCATCGGTAATTGCTATGTCACGTACACTTTAGAACATATTATCTTTTATTGATAGAATCAGCTAGAGGCTTGATCAATATAATATTGTGATCACTCTCAGGTGTTAGTCTAGACATTGCATTTATTACTTAGACATTTCATGCATTCACATTTTCATGTTATCATGTAGTATTGTGGGGATTATGCCGACACTTATCATTTGCTTACTCATGATATTGGGATTTGGATTTCTATGAGATTTCTGGATTTTTGGGGAAAACCGCAAGAATATATATAAAAACTTCTCTCTCTCCTCCTCTCTTTTAAAATATAAGTTGCGGTTTTCTCGTGATGTATGTGTCGTCCACCATGAGATTTCATGTTTTCTGTTGGATTTCGAGACCCGATTCGAGGAGTGGATGAACCGTCTCGGGTACATGGTGGGCCTGGTATGGTACCCCGGGGTAAGAAGATCGAGTTATAGACGATGAGCCTGGCAGGGGAAGACTACCTACCGGTGATGTCTGGCGCGGCGTATATCCGGAGGATACCGACCGTTGTCGTAGGATTTGATGATATGGGCCGATCCGGACCGACGGAGCCCGAGATATTGAGATTATGAGGTATTGAGACTTGAGATTTACATGTTTTGTGTCGATACTTGACACGGATTTCCATGGATTTCATCGATGATATTTCAGATTTCTATACAATTTTATCATGATAAAAGTTAAAGATTTCTTATACAGATATGTCTAGATTTCAGGATTGATTGTTTTACATTCATGGTGCATGCATACTCATTCACATGAGATATTACTATTTGAAGCACTGACACGAGCACAGAGCATTTACACTTACACGTAGTTTATTACCCTGTCATTACTAGATGACTAGTAATATCTTACTATATTATTATGACCTAGAATAGCGTCGTGCATTCGATTTCTTTTCGCAGATATCTTCTACTCACGAGTTGGCAACTCACCCCCGTTGTGCCAAATTTTATTACAGGTTCGATGTACAGATTTCCTTGGCAGCTTGCTGGCACATCATTTCATTTAGGGTGATTTGCATGGTAGGTTAGTTCACTTGTATCTGGACCGCCGTTGTACTTTTAATTATTTCATTTGTATCTAGTAAGCTCCATCAACCAAACTTGTATTACTTGATAAATTAAAGGACCAGTTATTTATTTAGACCTTAGAGTCGCGCATGTATTATTATGATATCTGGTGGATTTGTTTTCTTTTGAGTTTTGAGCCTCGCCCTTTGGCGTTGTATACTATTGTGCATTGGTGTGGTTGTTTCCGCCTGTAGGCGTAGAGCTAGCTCCCGCTTGGGGAAGCCTTTTTATTATTTCATATGTATTATACTTGTTTGTACACGTTTGGGGCCAGTTTATACAAAAGAGACTCTGCCGAAATTTTTGAGGAAATTGGATGTTACTTTTAAACTTGTTTTCTACATGTTTTCCTTTACTTCTTCTTCTTTTTATGGTTTAGATTTCTGGGCTTCGGCTTACTTAGATTACGTTGCGCCTCTAGATGCTTCGTAATCTAAGTGCCGGTCACGTTCCGTACTTTCGGGTCGTGACAGTCTTGTGTACCCAGTCTCCACTGAGCACCCGTACACCATCCTTAATGTCAAACACCAATGGATATGGGATCATTCATCGCCCATCATATGGGTCAAGATACGTATACGCTAGTCTACTCTGGTGTATCGATGCCCTGTTTCGATACACCCTCGACTGGGAACAGTTATTGGATGTACTCGTCGACTACCGTGGCCCAACTAGTATGATCTCATCATAGTCCCAGAAGTCGAGTACATATCCTAAGGGCTTTATCAACATGTAACATAGAGACAATCAGAGTACATGTTAAGATAAAGAGCAACCAGATAGCATACTATCATGTCGAGCAAGAAAGTCCTCTCTATATATGTCCAAGCATCCACTACAATATACATCGTATGTACAGTAATGGCCTCTAGGGCATACATATAACTAACATCGTCAATACGCCTGCAGTAGGTGATGATCATATCAATCACCCACAAGCCGTCAGCGGTACTAACTGGACATAACGGCTACCCGGGTATTGAGCGATCATAAGATCAACAAGCAAGCCCTCTCTAACTCCTTTAAAGCCTGTCAGTAACACTACCGTACAGTCCGGTCTTTTCGTCTGATATGTCGCATATCCAGTCTAGGTGTGGTAAACGTCAGACCTCAGTTGCCGATAAGTCGTGTCGATGTAAAGCTCATAACGGGTCGAGAAACTACTGATAACACTTACCAGTAGATCTCCGTAGCATCCCTGGCCAGGGACTTCCTGTTATAGCTAATCGATCACAGCGCAACATCAACCCCCATTACCGGGAGAGACGAAACCACTTGTCACGACCCAAAGTTTGGCCCGTGACCGGCACTTAACCACGTAACGTCTACAGGCGTAACGCGACTAAGTTAGCCGAAAACCCAGAAATCAAACCAGTAAAAGTATAGAGTGATTTAAGCATTTAATAGAACAAATTACTAAGATAACAATATACGACGCCGTAGCGAAGAAAATGAGCAACAGGTGGGAAACATCACAGATAGAATAAACTGCATAAGTAGAGTCGGCTCACAACGAGCTCGACACCAGAATACAAAATAATATACATCGTCCTCACAACTGGTCTATAAGTCAATACATAAGTGGTAGATGGAGAGTACTAGATACAACAATGTACATAACTGAAAGATAACCAGATACCGCACAAAACCCACCTATCAGCAAAAGAGCTAGCACACCAACTGTAGGGGTATCTGTGTCAAAAGATGCAAGAATGCAGCCTGCCGCGACTACTCCGAAGGGCAACCTGCAAACACTGTGGCACAACGGGGGTGAGTTGCCAACTCGTGAATAGGAGATAACATATAAAGGTAATCGCGAGTATGCACGTGCAACGATACTCTAACCTATATCAACAGATAACATCTATATGATGAACTGGATGCTCAAACATGCAACACGTGCGATCTAATAACAACTCCAAGTGATGAACAAGATATGCGATGATCAGGTATAGTAATGCAATCTAGCAACCCTATATAGAATGAACAGGGTATGTAATGATCAGGTATAGCAATGCAATCTAACAACCCTATATAGAATGAACAGGGTGTGCAATGATCAGGTATAGCAATGCAATCTAACAACCCTATATAGAATGAACAGGGTGTGCAATGATCAGGTATAGCAATGCAATCTAACAACCCTATATAGAATGAACAGGGTGTGCAATGATCAGGTATAGCAATGCAATCTAACAACCCTATATAGAATGAACAGGGTATGCAATGATCAGGTATAGCAATGCAATCTAACAACCCTATATAGAATGAACAGGGTGTACAATGATCAGGTATAGCAATGTGTACTATATCAGGTATAATAGATACAGGATGAGATATCAATTACTATATACTGAGCATGGGAAATATAACATCTACACGGAATGTCATCGTGAAATGGTATAATCGGTACTCATCAATGTACCCAAATTCCAATACTACGCAGGCGTCGTCATCCTCCTCAGTCCTCCAATCCTGTAAATCTCATATAACCGTGAGTGCCCAACATCGGCACCCAAAATATCAATAAATACTCGTGCCAAGCATCGACACGCAAATCCTCCTGTATAGGGCATCCATCAGTCCGGATCAGCCCACGGGCTCTGTCTGCGGTATCGGCCCTCGGCCCCGGCAGTACGAGTCGTCCCGTATCCATCCATAGACTCTGGTCGGTATCCTCCGGATAACCGCCAGGTCCAACCAATCACCGGTAGGTAGTAGTCCCTCTGCCAGGCTCACCGTCTACTAAACAGCGAAACCGTTCTCGCCCCGGGGTACCATACCGGGTCCACCATGTACCCGTAATCGGCCTCATCCAACTCCTCGATTCGGTTTCACATATATCACTCTAGTACCGAGAAAACACATGGTGGACGCACCGAAATATCATATCAAGGGAAACTGGGTTTTTAAATAATTAACTATTCTCTTTGAAATATCCACGGTTCCCCAAATCCAGAATTTACATGGAAACAACATATCTCAATGCGTAATCTAAGCAAGTATGAAGATATCAATATATGTGTGCACTGGTATGAATATACAGTGTGCATGTGCGCAGGTATGAACATCTCAATATGTGTGCACTGGTATGAATATACAGTATGCATGTGTGCAGGTATGAGCATATCAATATATGTGTGCACTGGTATGAATATACAGTGTGCATGTGCGCAGGTATGAACATATCAATATATGTGTGCACTGGTATGAATATACAGTGTGCATGTGCGCAGGTATGAAGATATCAATATATGGATATAACATATGCTGTTATGCGGCAATTCATGACAACATCAATAGGGTGGAATCAGTATGATATATGATTTATAGCAATCCTATAATGTGAGTGTCATGGCAATCACTAACGGTGTGATGTAGCATATCAAGCGTGCTCGTGCGACTTGAACCGTTAGTGACAGTGCAGTGTCCTATGCTATCATTTCTATATGCAATAATAAGGTATGCTACTACAGTCCATATGAACATCTACAACCTAATATCCTAACTCGCCCTGACGCTTAACGCCATACGGGCGATTTCCCCGTAGATGTTAAATCTACTCATCTGGTCGTGCGCTACTCGTAGCCGACCACTTGCTTCCCTTTCTTAGCTTCGCCTGATGTACCCGCCTACGAACCTGGAATTTCACAAGAACCCATATATAAGCAACTATCTCGCAAAATGCGATATCGAAGTCAAACGATACGCTCGCGTCGCGAACTAAACGCGCATGTGTACGATACGCTAAACGTGTGCACGCGTCTAAAACTAACCCCGATACGCCGCGATACGCTGAATCATGGAACCCTCTCGCGTATCGCGCGAACCAAAAGTACTAGAAATACGATATAACATCCCAGATTCTACCCAGGCTAACAACTTAGAAAACTATACATACCACTGGCCTAGAAATAACAACAAACTCCTACCCATCCAAACATCACCCAAAAATTCCCCTATCTGGCCGCAAATTGCGGCCAGAAAGAATAAATTGGCGGCCTCGCTATGGGGTGGGGGTCTCGGGCTCTGGTGGTGTGGTCTATACCTTGTATACATGCTCCAGTTAACTCAATTTCAACCTGAACTACTCGGGCCTATAGCAGATCACAGAAATCCAATTTGTTCACTTAAAAATACTAAATTTGCACAATTTGAAATCCTATGGTATTTTGTTGTAATCTGGGGTCTAACTAGGTTTACATGGTCTTAATAACACCTAATTAGGCTAGGTTAACTAATATTAACAGCACTAAACCATAAGTTCACACAAATCACCATTTCAAGCACAAAATCTCACTTTTTAACACTAATTAAGCTTAACAATCACTAGTTTAGCAAGCAAGGAAGTTAGGCTCATATCATACCTCACTTAAGGATCTTAGAGTGCAGGAAGTAGAGGAAGGAGAAGGTTTGGAGCTGCTACAGAGGCTGCTGGAGCTGTTACTGCTCCTGTTGCTGCTGCTACTCCATGCTGCTGCTGATGCTGCTGCTTGCTGCTGCCTCTTCTGCTGCTGGTGCTGGTGCTTCCTCTGCTGCTGGTGCTGGTGCTTCCTCTGCTGCTGTTGCTGGTGCTTCCTCTGCTGCTGCTGCTTCTCTCTCTTTCTCTCTCTCTCTCAGCTGAGTGTGTGTGTGTGTGTTGAGAGTGAGAGGAGTGAGATAGAGGAGGAAAAGAAGTGAGAATACCCTAGTCAACCCCCCTCTCTCTTTCTCATTAAATGAGCATGGGTCAAGCAATGTTGACCATACTCTCCCTCTCTCTCCAAGTCAACAAATCCAAACTATTTCTTATAATGAAAATAAAGAAAACAACCACCATAATAAAAACCCAATTACACCTAATACAAAACATAAAATGGCTTAGGAATTGGTTAGTCCACCATGGTTGTTAATCGTGGTTTAACCCCAACTCCTAACCCTAGCTAACATGCACACGTGTGTGTGTGCCTAGAAAAATCCTAATAAAATATTCATTAATTAGAATAAAACATCAAAAACTTAATTTGGTAAAATTTTTACCAAAACTATCTAGTAAACTATAATTAACCCCTAAACACGACCTAAGGTGTTACAATCTTCCCCCCTTAAAGAAAATTCGTCCCCGAATTTTAAAATACAAAGCTACGCATACCTTCAGAGGGATGAGGGAATTTCTGCCGCACCTCGCCCTCAGCCTCCCAGGTGACCACTTCTCTGTTTGGGATGCACCAAAATACCTTCTCTGATGGCAAGACCTTCGATCAAAGTTTCTTCACCTGCCGGCCCTAAATTACGGCTGGCTGTTGGGTGAACGAAGGATCACACTCGAACTTAATTGGTCTAGCGCTGAATCCAATGAGAAAGGTCATGAAGGTAATTGCAAAGTATCGACATAGGAAATACGGGGTGAATATTCAATAATCTGGGTAGAAGTGCCCAACTTAAGGCAACGAACCAACTCGCCTTAGGGATCCCTAAAAGACTTACTATCCTGGAAAGCTTTCTAAAACTCAACATGTCATTTATCGGAAATTTCCTGTGGGAATACATGATCTGCCATTGCGAACTTGAATCTGCGACCCTCTTGGTCAGCATCTGATCTCCATCCGCAATGGACCAAACTCATCCTGACCCAAAACAACCGGGTCATTTCCGAAATTTCTAAACTAGCTGAGGTCCAAAAATCCTATAACACGGAGTTAGGAAAACAAACTGGTGATCGACACGACCTAATCCTCTAATCCTAAAGGTTACCAATTGGAGTATCTCCTGATAACTGCTATCAAAGGAGAACCCTATCGATGGCAAACAACGATCCCCAACTACCGACAATAATTTCTACATACGCACAACTTAACAAGAACAACTGAGTATCACTGGATGACAAGCATCCGAATGGAGTCACATCCTGACAACTCCTGTGTGGACACCATAATGAAAATTCGGGGAGATCTGCTCTCGTTCCCTCCTCGGAACGATTAAAGGTTGCAACTCTCCCGTCAGTCTCAGCTGCTCAACCCAAGCACACAACAAGACAGACACCTTGAAACGAATCCCAAGACTTCTTTTTTCTGTCCCTGCCCACCCGTAACTACCTTACAAGTTACGTTAACAGTTGGTGGGGCTTGAATGAGTACAGAGAGTTGACCGGTGTGCCTGCCGTAGGATTCCTCGTCTCTTCCCTATAATACTAGGTACACAAGTGTCTCTCTAGCCTAGCACACCCTTGTCACAAGTCAAGGATTCTAAAACATTACCCGGCCGAGTAGGCTCCAATATCCCTGACGAACGAGCGTCGGCGGGCTGTGTCTCGCGAAAGCGATTTAAGAAAAAGTGGTCGGGCGCGGACATGAGCAAGTTGTCTCCTCAGAAGAGACAAAATTACGCCGTACTCAACGATCACACAAGAACTATGAATCTGCGGAGGATTATCACAACAATCAATTTTTCGCCGCAGGAAGATGTACATTTAACTCTGGTGGTCCGTGAAAATTTGACACGACTTTCAAACAAGTGGTGTCTCTAATCTCCAATTCAAAACCATCGCGGCCATCTCCAGATCATGAGTGCAATATCCTTATCGTACTTCCTCCAAATGTAAGGAAGCAAAAGCGATAACTCCATTGTGTCATCTCAGTACACATTCGAGTCCTACTCACGAAACATCACAGTTAAACCACAAAGTCGCCCGAACCAAAAGCAAAGAAGGAGCTGATGCAGTTGTTAACCGAGTCTTCAACTGCGGAAACTCCGTACACAAGCCTCAGTCTACAGAAAAGAAACCTCCATTCCAGTCAATTAGTCAACGGGCAGCATTACATTAGCAATCCTGCATGAGACGGCGGTAACACCTGCTAAGCCAAAAAATCCGCAGACCTCCGTCCTGCTCACAAATTGGGCCTAAGCTGTACGGCTACGATCTTCCTCGAAACCATACCAATTCATCTCCGTAACTACAAAACCTAGGAGTCAACACAACAAGCTTAAAGGGAACACTCCGAGAATCTAGTAAATCGCTGGGGCTCTCCCAGTATCCGTATAACAGATCCTCAAGTGCTACCCTAACCCTTAAGGCACACTAAAAGACTAGGATGTCGTAAATAGCACAACAATAACTGGTCGAGGAATGGCCCGAAGAAAACCAGTTCATCATACCTACGAATGCTGCTAAAGCATTGATGAGTCTAGTGACACACCCAAAACACACAAAGTCCGTAGCACGCACAAGGCAGTCTTCGGAATGTCATCACTCCGGACCCGCAACAATGATGACCTGATCCCTAACGAACTTAGACAAGGTCTCGCACACTGGTGCTGATCGAAGAATTCGTCAGTGCGAGGTAAAGGGTACTTATCCGCACCGTAAGTCGATTCAATTGACGATCCATCAATACACAACCTCAATCTGTCGTTTTCCTCCTGGATGAACAGAAATAGGAGCTTCCTAAATGCGAAACACTCAGACGCACAACTCCCTCAACAACCACTCTGCAGCAGATCCTTAGCTCCATAAGCTTCGCCGGCTCATCTTGGAATGACGTCGGAAAAATTCTCGCACGAAAGAAAACCGGTCCAACAAACCAACTGTGGATACCGCATCACGAAAAATGCCAAGAATCCACGACATCTCATCAGAGCCGACTAGCGAACAAGGCTGAATTCAAGATGTAAGAGGTGGCACCACTATCCATCTGCACAACAAGATCTGACTTGCCCGGGAAAACAAAACCTAACTGTTTCCTCACGGTAGCCCACAATGCCTAGCACGTAGCTAACCAGTCCATGCCCAGGAGATTACCAAATCCAACATCTTTAGGAGGATCAAAATAGCAGATAAATCTCTATCTCCTATCCGATCGGCATAAGACCGAAGTACGTGTTGCACAACAAAAGGATTGCTGACGGAAGTTAACACAACAAACGGCTAATCTACCCAGCACGACTCTCGTCCTAACTCGGCACGAAGTGTGTAAACATACGAGTGCATGAATCCGGATCAAACAATACGTGTGCAACAAAAGGACATACTGAAAGAGTACCTGAAACCACAGCATTGGACGCCGGAGCATCCTGATGAGTCGAAGCAAAAACTTGGGCCTGCCCTCCATCTGCGACTGATCGAACTCCTCCTCTACTAGCCTGACCCCTCTGTGCGAACCCTCCGCGTCCACGACGTCTCAGAATACGACCCTGACGTGGTGTGAAGGGACACCGCCTGATGAGGTGTTGAAGGCTTCCGCATCGTAAACACCTACGCGCTGCCTGCTGTCCTGCCTGGGGATGGAAGCCAAACGACTGTCCTCGTCCTGAGCCTCTGCTCTGGGCTGGTACACCAGTACGATTCCACAACTGTTCCGAAACTCTCACGGTCTCTGGAAGACGTGTCTCGTAAACAGGGGCTACCTCCACCGGTGCTATGTAGGGGACGGAATACTGCATGATGATCGCAAGGAACAACTAGGTAATAGGGGTGGCAACCATCTGTCGCTGCGCTCGAACGACCTCTACCAATGAGCTCATCGTCTGGCGTAAGCTCTGCATCTCTGCCACTAGTCTAGCGATCTAATCTGTCGTAGGAGAAATAATTTGTCCTGGTACAACATTGGTACTACTCGGATCAGTCCTCGTCTCAGATAAATCAACTCGAACCTTGGCTCTCCCGGCCTCTCTCTGCACCCTCGTAGTCCTTGGCGGCATAATGGCTGGAAAGAAGGTAGGATTCGATGAGGATACGAAAATCGAATCACAAGGATGTATACAATCATAAAGGAAATTTAATCAATAAGTCCTAAGGTCGCTTAGGCGGAGTACCGTGTCGTGAGTATGCCGCGGAACATACGCACGCTACGCCACTCTGCTGCAGCTACCTACTCCATCATACCAGGGTCAACCTACACTCCGAAGGTAAAACCTACGCTCTGATACCAACTTTGTCACGACCTAAAGTTTGGCCCGTGACCGGCACTTAACCACGTAACGTCTACAGGCGTAACGCGACTAAGTAAGCCGAAAACCCAGAAATCAAACCAGTAAAAGTATAGAGTGATTTAAGCATTTAATAGAACAAATTACTAAGATAACAATATACGACGCCGTAGCGAAGAAAATGAGCAACAGGTGGGAAACATCACAGATAGAATAAACTGCATAAGTAGAGTCGGCTCACAACGAGCTCGACACCAGAATACAAAATAATATACATCGTCCTCACAACTGGTCTATAAGTCAATACATAAGTGGTAGATGGAGAGTACTAGATACAACAATGTACATAACTGAAAGATAACCAGATACCGCACAAAACCCACCTATCAGCAAAAGAGCTAGCACACCAACTGTAGGGGTATCTGTGTCAAAGGATACAAGAATGCAGCCTGCCGTGACTACTCCGAAGGGCAACCTGCAAACACTGTGGCACAACGGGGGTGAGTTGCCAACTCGTGAATAGGAGATAACATATAAAGGTAATCGCGAGTATGCACGTGCAACGATACTCTAACCTATATCAACAGATAACATCTATATGATGAACTGGATGCTCAAACATGCAACACGTGCGATCTAATAACATCTCCAAGTGATGAACAAGATATGCGATGATCAGGTATAGTAATGCAATCTAACAACCCTATATAGAATGAACAGGGTGTACAATGATCAGGTATAGCAATGCAATCTAACAACCCTATATAGAATAAACAGGGTGTGCAATGATCAGGTATAGCAATGCAATCTAACAACCCTATATAGAATGAACAGGGTGTGCAATGATCAGGTATATCAATGCAATCTAACAACCCTATATAAAATGAACAGGGTGTGCAATGATCAGGTATAGCAATGTGTACTATATCAGGTATAATAGATACAGGATGAGATATCAATTACTACATACTGAGCATGGGAAATATAACATCTACACGGAATGTCATCGTGAAATGGTATAATCGGTACTCATCAATGTACCCAAATCCCAATACTACTCAGGCGTCATCATCCTCCTCAGTCCTCCAATCCTGTAAATCTCATATAACCATGAGTGCCCAACATCGGCACCCAAAATATCAATAAATACTCGTGCCAAGCATCGACACACAAATCCTCCTGTATAGGGCATCCGTCTGTCCGGATCAGCCCACGGGCTCTGTCTGCGGTATCGGCCCTCGGTCCCGGCAGTACGAGTCGTCCCGTATCCATCCATAGACTCTGGTCGGTATCCTCCGGATAACCGCCAGGTCCAACCAATCACCGGTAGGTAGTAGTCCCTCTGCCAGGCTCACCGTCTACTACACAGCGAAACTGTTCTCACCCCGGGGTACCATACCGGGTCCACCATATACCCGTAATCGGCCTCATCCAACTCCTCGATTCGGGTTCACATATATCACTCTAGTACCGAGAAAACACATGGTGGACGCACCGAAATATCATATCAAGGGAAACTGGGTTTTTAAATAATTAACTATTCTCTTTGAAATATCCACGGTTCCCCAAATCCAGAATTTACATGGAAACAACATATCTCAATGCGTAATCTAAGCAAGTATGAAGATATCAATATATGTGTGCACTGGTATGAATATACAGTGTGCATGTGCGCAGGTATGAACATCTCAATATGTGTGCAGTGGTATGAATATACAGTGTACATGTGTGCAGGTATGAGCATATCAATATATGTGTGCACTGGTATGAATATACAGTGTGCATGTGCGCAGGTATGAACATATCAATATATGTGTGCACTGGTATGAATATACAGTATGCATGTGCGCAGGTATGAAGATATCAATATATGGATATAACATATGCTGTTATGCGGCAATTCATGACAACATCAATAGGGTAGAATCAGTATGATATATGATTTATAGCAATCCTATAATGTGAGTGTCATGGCAATCACTAACGGTGTGAGTGTAGCATATCAAGCGTGCTCGTGCGACTTGAACCGTTAGTGACAGTGCAGTGTCCTATGCTATCATTTCTATATGCAACAATAAGGTATGCTACTACAGTCCATATGAACATCTACAACCTAATATCCTAACTCGCCCTGACGCTTAACGCCATACGGGCGATTTCCCCGTAGATGTTAAATCTACTCACCTGGTCGTGCGCTACTCGTAGCCGACCACTTGCTTCCCTTTCTTAGCTTCGCCTGATGTACCCGCTTGCGAACCTGGAATTTCACAAGAATCCATATATAAGCAACTATCTCGCAAAACGCGATATCGAAGTCAAACGATACGCTCGCGTCGCGAACTAAACGCGCGTGTGTACGATACGCTAAACGTATGCACGCGTCTAAAACTAACCCCGATACGCCGCGATACGCTGAATCATGGAACCCTCTCGCGTATCGCGCGAACCAAAAGTACTAGAAATACGATATAACATCCCAGATTCTACCCAGGCTAACAACTTAGAAAACTATACATACCACTGGCCTAGAAATAACAACAAACTCCTACCCATCCAAACATCACCCAAAAATTCCCCTATCTGGCCGCAAATTGCGGCCAGAAAGAATAAATTGGCGGCCTCGCTATGGGGTGGGGGTCTCGGGCTCTGGTGGTGTGGTCTATACCTTGTATACATGCTCCAGTTAACTCAATTTCAACCTGAACTACTCGAGCCTATAGCAGATCACAGAAATCCAATTTGTTCACTTAAAAACACTAAATTTGCACAATTTGAAATCCTATGGTATTTTGTTGTAATCTGGGGTCTAACTAGGTTTACATGGTCTTAATAACACCTAATTTGGCTAGGTTAACTAATATTAACAGCACTAAACCATAAGTTCACACAAATCACCATTTCAAACACAAAATCTCACTTTTTAACACTAATTAAGCTTAACAATCACTAGTTTAGCAAGCAAGGAAGTTAGGCTCATATCATACCTCACTTAAGGATCTTAGAGTGCAGGAAGTAGAGGAAGGAGAAGGTTTGGAGCTGCTACAGAGGCTGCTGGAGCTGTTACTGCTCCTGTTGCTGCTGCTACTCCATGCTGCTGCTGATACTGCTGCTTGCTGCTGCCTCTTCTGCTGCTGGTGCTGGTGCTTCCTCTGCTGCTGCTGCTTCTCTCTCTTTCTCTCTCTCTTTCAGCTGAGTGTGTGTGTGTGTGTGTTGAGAGTGAGAGGAGTGAGATAGAGGAGGAAAAGAAGTGAGAATACCCTAGTCAACCCCCCTCTCTCTTTCTCATTAAATGAGCATGGGTCAAGCAATGTTGCCCATACTCTCCCTCTCTCTCCAAGTCAACAAATCCAAACTATTTCTTATAATGAAAATAAAGAAAACAACCACCATAATAAAAACCCAATTACACCTAATACAAAACATAAAATGGCTTAGGAATTGGTTAGTCCACCATGGTTGTTAATCGTGGTTTAACCCCAACTCCTAACCCTAGCTAACATGCACAAGTGTGTGTGTGCCTAGAAAAATCCTAATAAAATATTCATTAATTAGAATAAAACATCAAAAACTTAATTTGGTAAACTTTTTACCAAAACTATCTAGTAAACTATAATTAACCCCTAAACACGACCTAAGGTGTTACACCCCTCCTATCGCTCATTGCCTCCATATGATTCGGGACTGTACCGAAAAGCCACCGTTTTGCACGTTCTCTTGAACGTGGTAAGGTGGAAATAAAAGTACAGTGGGAATCACACAAGACTATGACAATCTCGGGTCTACAGACTAACCTGTACCAGTGTCACCAAAGAACTGCTATCTGACGATAGGTATAATACCAACTAGGAGCGGTGAGTCCGTTCAGTATACCCAGTCTCCACTGAGCACCCGTATACCATCTTTGATGTCAAACACCAATGGATGTGGGATCATCCATCGCCCATCATATGGGTCAAGAGGCGTATACGCTAGTCTATTCTTGAGTATCGATGCCCTGATACACCCTCGACTAGGAACAATTATAGGATGTACTTGTGGACTACCCTGGCCCCACTAGTATGATCTCCATCATAGTCCTAGTAGTCAACTACACATCCTAAGGGCTTTATCAACATGTAAGAGCAAGACAGTATCACAATACTAATCTACATGTTAAGACAAAGAGCAACTAGATAGCATACTATCATGTCGAGCAAGAAATTCCTCTCTATATATATCCAAGCATCCACAATAATATACTTCATATGTACAATAATGGCCTCTAGGGAATATACATAACTAACAAAACAACTCACCCTCCACCTCATTAAACCATTTAAACTAAATGGTTAATACAAATAAGGAGGTGTCTTCTTCTAGAAGCACCTTGCACAATTACAAGAATGCCCTTCACTATATATACATACACGTATTCGTATTCGAGAAAATACGAATACAATGAGACAAGAATAATCCAACAATATAATTCTAGGATCCGGCTTAAACCAAAGCCCGCTAGTATTATCCGCCCAAACGTCATATGTGCACAAGTACACGCATGTGATCGAACCCTTGTCGTAAAACCATATGGCCTTTACATCGTTCCGCCCGAAGCAGAGAAACCCTCTGTGCGGGACTCTAAAGACTCGACAGTATACTGACAGTGCGTTACTGGATAAATCCATAACTACAAGCACGTCAGCGGCACTAGCTGTACGTAACGGCTGTTGGGGTTTCTTACCACATCTACTAGGGTTTCATGGTGTATCAAGTATACAATTTAAAAAATAGCGTGCTAATGAACTCAAACTTAGAATCGAACTAGAGAATTAGGGTTTAACAACAAGTAAGCAAGCATAAACCTAAGTGATTATGGAATACAACCTTCGTAGACCGGTCCATCACTTCAAATGTTCCGTGTAGAAGTCGCTTCGCTCCAAGCAGTGGTGTTCCGGACTCTCCATAGGCTCCACTAGTCGAAATGAACAAGCTTGCTTAATGATCTTCGATGCCAAAGATGATCTACTTTGAGGAGACTCAAGTCAAGCTACCTCTTCACTACTGTATGAATAAGTGAAGCAAACAACCTACACTATATGGCTAATATGGTATAGATTGATGAAGTAGGAATTTAGCTCACTTTAGAATATTTTTCCTCTCATTCTTTTTCACCTCAAGAAAATCAAGTCAAGAAAAAAATTAGATGAAGAAGATGAAGCTCATCTTATGAACCATGGGTGAGAAAATATCTAATATAAACTCATGTAGAGACTTAACTAAGGCTAGGATAAGGTTAGGTTAAATAATATCTAGAGTAAAACAAAAACAAGTGGAGTTTAGTCAAGAGTTCTACAAGCTTCTCCAAGCTTCACAACCATGCTAATTTTCACCTCATTTTTGGTTTTATCTAAATAATTAAAACCATACATTATCTTAACTTAAGTGTTAGTCTCATACACCCAAGTTCCATGTATCATCAAGCATGATACATAAATCAAAATACATTTCAATATATATATCATATATATATACATATGTGTTAAATGTAAATGTAGAAAAGAAATATTTAAGTGAGCATTTATATTAGTTAATATATATATATATATATACTAATATATCAAATATATATATATATATATTAAATTATTAAATCAACATTTGATTTAATAATCCGACTATATCACATATACCCTACTAATATCAAATCATTGAATAAACACTTGATTCAATAACCCGGTTATATCACATATAACCTTTATCGCGAGATTAGAATACGGTATCACATATACGTATTTATCTCGGTCCTGAACATATCACATATGTGCCCTACTTCGTTTCACTTGAGCCAGGAAACCTCTGTGTAAGACTCTAAAGACTTGTCAATACGCCGGCAGTAGGTGGTGATCATATCAGTCACCCACAAGTCGCAAGCGGTCTGCTAAACGTAACGGCCACCCGGGTATTGAGCGATCAGATAATCAACAAGCATGCCTGCTCATACTCCTGTGAATCCAACAAGTAACATTACCGTACAGTCCGGTCTTTTCGTCTGATATGTCGCATATCGAGTCTAGGAGTGGTAAACGTCAGACCCAAGTAACTTGATATGTCATGCCAATATGAGGTCCGTAATGGTTCGAAAAACTACTGATAACAATTACCAGTAAATCTCAGCAACCCTGGCCAGGGATTTCCTGTTATGGCCAATCGAGCACAGCGCAACATCAACCCCCAATACCGGGAGAGACGAAACCCCTCTTATCGCTCATTTCCTCCATGTGATTCGGGACTGTACCCAAAAGCCACCGGTTTGCACGTTCTCTTGAACGTGGTATGATGGAAAACAAAGCACAGTGGGAATCACACAAGACTCTATGACGATCTCGGGTCTACAGACTAACCTGTAACAGTGTCACCAGAGAACTGCTATCTGACGTTAGGTATAATACCATCTAGGAGTTCTCGATGAGTCCTGTTCGGTGTACCCATTCTCTAATAAGCACCTGTGCACATTCTCTGATGTCAAACACCAATGGTTATGGGATCAACCATTGCCTCATACAGGGTCAAGAATCGTACACACTAGTCTATACTGAAATATCAATACCCTGTCTCGATACTCCCTCGACTAGAAACAATTAAAGGATGTACTTGTGGACTACCCTGGCCCCGCTAGTATGATCTACATCATAGTCCTGGTATTCAAGTCCACATCCTAAGGGCTTTATTAACATGTAACATAGAGACGGTATAAATATACATAAGCGTACATGTTAAGATAAAGTGCAACCAGATAGCATACTATCATGTCGAGCAAGAAAGACCTCTCTATATATGTCCAAGCATCCACTATAATATACAACTATGTACAATAATGGCCTCTAGGGCATACATATAACTAACAATCTCCCACATGCACTAAGGCCAGCTGTTGTAGTATCTCATATCCAACATCCCGAAGAGTCTCTCAAACTGTATCTGGGGTATAGCCTTTATGAGTGGATCCGCTGTGTTATTATTCGTGTCAACTCTCCTGACCTCAATCTCCTGGTGATCAACTATCTCCCGGATTAGGTGATACCGTCGAAGAATGTGTCTGGACTTTTGATGGGACCTGGGTTCCTTAGCCAAAGCCACCGCTCCATTGTTATCACAATACAAAGGTATTGGATGCTCAATAGACAGAACCACACCGAGTTCAGTTATGAACTTCTTTATCCAGACATCCTCTTTGGCGGCATCATTGGCAGCTATGTATTCATCCTCCATCGTCGAGTCTGCCACGGTATCTTGCTTGGAACGCATCCAACATAACGCCCCTCCATTGAGGGTGAAGACAAAGCCCGAGACCGACTTACTGTCGTCCCTATAACTCTGGAAGGTCGAATCGGTAAAGGACTCCACCTGGAGTTGACCGTTACCATACACCAAGAATATTTCTTTAGTCCTTCTCAGGTACTTAAGAATGTTTTTCACAGCTCTCCAGTGATTCGCCCCATGATCCGATTGATACCTGTTCACTACACCTAGTGAATAAGATACATCCGGTCTGGTACATAGCATCGCATACATGATAGAGCCTACTGCCGAAGCATAGTGTATCCCTTACATGCGAGCCCTCTCCAAATCAGTCTTAGGAGACATCTCTTTGGAGAGAGTGTGTCACGACCCGAAATAACACGTGACTTGCCCTTGAATCATATGAAATCTATAGGACCTCATCTAATTCAAGTAAGCCAAAAGCCCAGAAATCTAAAACCATTTTAGAGAAATGTTTTAGTAAAATAAGCCGAATATGCATTTTAAAATCACAAGTCTTTTCTGAAAAATTTCGGCAGAGTTTCCTTTGTAAATACTGGCCCCGAACGGGGTACAACATGATAAATATATACATGAATGATAAAAGGCATCCCCAAGCAGGAGCTAGCTATTCGTCAATCGACGGTCACAACCACGCAGGAAATATAATATACAACGCCAAAGAGTGAGGATCAAACTGAAAAGGAAACTCAAACAACATGAAATCCATAATAATACAAGCGCGACTCTATGGTCGAAATAATAAACAACTGGTCTCTATGTCTGAATAAATATACAAGTTTGGTTGATGGAGTTTCTAGATACAACTGAATAAAATAAGTACAATGGTGGTCACGATGTAAGTGAACCCGCCTACCAAAGAAAATCATCTGGAATGGAAGCAGTGTGCCAGCAAAGCCGTAACGAAACCTGTACGGCAAAACCTGCAAGAAACTGTGGCACAACGGGTGTGAATTGCCAACTCGTGAGTAGAAAACATCACCGAGCAGAAAATCGTATGTATGACATAATCCTAGGTCAATACAATCAAATATATATAATCCTCAAATGATAAAGTCTGAAGCATGATAAGGTGGCAAGGGTAAACATCTATACATAAGTGTAATCCCATGTGTTCATGTGAAAGGTTCCTAGGCACCCTATAGAGGTCTCACAAGGCATCGAACATGCCATTTTACAAAAATTATGGTGCCGAGAAACCCTTACACGGATCTTAGACTAGAATTCTAGGCGAAAAACTAAACTAGTTAACATATTAACTAAAGGTTAGATGCTACAACCTTTGTAGATCCGGTTACCCTCTTCCTTGGCTCCACGAAGGCATCCTCTCGCTGTCCATCTCGATTCCCAAACTCGAACGTTGGCTTCATCGGAGAAACGGGCAAGCTAGGTCGTCGGCTTTGTGTCAAAGACGATCTACCTCGAGGCATCGCAAGTTCAAGCTCCGACTTCACAAACTTGCGAAACTTATGAAGAAAACACCCAAAACAACATGGCAAGAGGTAGAGGGTGAAGAAATAGGAGGTGGGTTCACTTTAGAATTGGATTTATCTCACTTTAGCTCAAGTTGCCATTGATGGACCTTGAGCTTTTCTTGAAGAAGAAGATGAAGATCAAGTTAGAATATGATAAAAGTGTTGTTCAAAATAGAAAAGAAAACAATATTTATCATATCCTAACCATGGTCAAGTGTAGAGAATAGACCATGGTTAGTGGGAGTGGTTAGGGTTAAGCATGAAGACAAAATGGCATCATTAGTTAAAGCTTCATGAAGCTTCACCATTCTTCATGATAAAATGAAACCAATTTGTTTTCATAAATCCATTTAAATAAATAATAAATGGATAAAATAATAAGTGAATAAAATATAAACCCTAACCACTTGCATAACCATGGTTGCATTCTTTACACAAAGCCAAAACAACATGCATCATCAAACATGATACATTCAAGTGTACACAAAACATATCACATATACAATGTGCACATCAAGTGAGAAAAATCCGTTTAAAGTGAACCAATACTATTTAATGCAAAGTAATATATCAAATATATAATTATACATTAAATCATTAAATCAACACTTGATTCAATGATCCGGTTACGTCGCACATGACCGACTAGTATTCAATGCATCGATTTATCGAATCAATGATTCGATAACTAGGTCATATCTCATACAACCAATCGAAACATTAATCGCGAGAATCAAATACGGTATCACATACACGCATTATTCTCGGTCCCGCACATATCTCATATGCACTCCTATTTCGTTTCGCTTGAGCTAGGAAACCTCTGTGTAGGACTCTAAAGACTCGTCAATACGCCGGTAGCAGATGATGATCATATCAAGCACCCACAAGCCACAAGCGGTCTGCTAAACGTAACGGCCACCCGGGTATTGAGCGATCAGAAGATCGACGAGCTAGCCCGCTCACACTCCTGTGAATCCGACCAGTAACACTTACAATACAGTCCGGTCTTTTCGTCTGATATGTCGCATATCAAGTCTAGAGGTGGTATACGTCAGACCCCAATAACCGATAAGTCATGCCGATGTGAGGCTCATAACGGGTCGAGAAACTACTGGTAACACTTACCAGCAAATCTCTGATCAGCCCTGGCCAGGGACTTCCCTGTTACGGCCAATCGAGCACAGCGCAACATCAACCCCCAATACCGGGAGAGACGAAACCCCTCCTATCGCTCATTGCCTCCATGTGACTCGGGACTGTACCCAAAGACCATCGTTTTGCACGCCCTCATGGACGTGGTAAGGTGGAGATCAAAGCACAGTGGGAATCACACAAGACTCTATGACGATCTCGGGTCTACAGACTAACCTGTACAAGTGTCACCTGAGAACTGCCATCTGACGTGAGGTATAATACCATCTGGGAGTTCTCGGCGAGTCCGTCCAGTGTACCCAGTCTCCACTGAGCACCCGTATACCATCTCTGATGTCAAACACCAATGGATATGGGATCATCCATCGCCCATCACATGGGTCGAGAAGCGCATACGCTAGTCTACTCTGGTATATCGATGCCCCGTCTCGATACACCCACGACTAGGGACCTTGAAGGATGTACTTATAGACTACCATGTCCCCACTAGTATGATCTGCATCATAGTCCAGGTAGTCAAGTACACATCCTAAGGGCTTTACCAACATGTAACTATAAGACAGTATAAAGAGACTAGTGTACATGTTAAGATAAAGAGCAACCAGATAGCATACTATCATATCGAGCAAGAAAGTCATCTCTATATATGTCCAAGCATCCAATATAATATACAACATCTGTATAATACTGGCCTCTAGGGCATACATACAACTAACCATCTCCCACTTGCACTAAGGCCAGCTGCTGTAGTATCGCATACCGAGCATCCCGAAGAGTCTCTCAAACTGTATCTGGGTAATGGCCTTCGTGAGTGGATCCGCCGTGTTGTTCTTCGTGTCAACCCTCCTGACCTCGATCTCCCGGCGATCAACTATCTCCCGGATCAGGTGATACCGCCTCAGAATATGCCTGGACCGCTGATGGGACCTGGGTTCCTTGGCCAAAGCCACCGCTCCATTGTTATCGCAATACAAAGGTATTGGATGCTCAATGGATGGAACCACTCCAAGTTCAGTAATGAACTTCTTGATCCAGACAGCCTCTTTGGCAGCATCGTTGGCAGCGATGTATTCAGCCTCCATCGTCGAGTCTGCCACGGTTTCCTTCTTGGAACTCTTCCAGCTAACCGCCCCTCCGTAAAGGGTAAAGACAAAGCCCGACTGCGACTTAGAGTCGTCCTTATCACTCTGGAAGCTCGAATCGGTAAAGGACTCCACTTGGAGCTCTCCGTTACCATACACCAAGAACATATCTCTAGTCCTTCGCAAGTACTTGAGAATGCTCTTCACAGCTGTCCAGTGACTCTCTCCAGGATCAGCTTGATACCTGCTCACTATACTTAGTGAGTATGCTACATCGGGTCTGGTACATAGCATCGCATACATGATAGAGCCTACTGCCGAAGCATAGGGTATCCCTTGCATGCGAGCTCTCTCCAAATCAGTCTTGGGAGACATCTCTTTGGAGAGAGTGACTCCAGAGATCGTGGGTAAGTTCCCACGCTTGGACTCTTCCATACTAAACCTCTTTAGTATGGTGTCAATGTACCTGAATTGGGACAATCCCAAAGTCCGTTTGGATCTATCTCTATAGATCCTAATCCCCAATATGCAGGAGGCATCAACAAGATCTTTCATTGAGAATCTTTGTGATAAGAAGAGCTTGACCGATTGCAGCATAGGAATATCGTTTCCTATCAAGAGTATGTCGTCCACGTATAATACGAGGAAGACAACCTTACTCTCTGCAACCTTCTTGTAGATACAAGGTTCATCTGGGTTTTTGACGAAATCAAACTCTTTGATAACGACGTCAAAGCAGATGTTCCAACTCCGCGATGCTTGCTTTAATCCATAAATGGATTTAAGCAGCTTGCATACCTTCCCGCTGCTCCCACTGTCTATGAAGCCCTCTGGCTGAGTCATGTACACGCACTCTTCTAAATCACCGTTTAGAAAGGCGGTCTTAACATCCATTTGCCAGATTTCGTAATCATGATATGCAGCGATGGCAAGCATGATCCGGATGGATTTAAGCATAGCCACTAGAGAAAAGGTCTCGTCATAGTCCACACCTGGTCTTTGAAGAAAACCCTTTGCTACAAGTCTAGCTTTGAAAGTCTCCACTTTCCCATCTACACCAAGTTTCTTCTTAAAGATCCACTTGCTCCCAATGGGTTTTACCCCTTCAGGAGCAACTTCCAAAGTCCATACTTTGTTGGTGTACATGGATTCCATCTCGGACCGCATAGCATCCAGCCATTTCACTGAGTCCCCACTCGTGATGGCCTGCTCGAAGCTAGTTGGGTCATCATCCTCCATGATGCAATCCTCGCTCCCACCATCGATGAGAAAACCGTAGTATCTCTCAGGTTGGCGAGGAACCCTACTAGATCGGCGGAGTGGCTGGGGTTCATCGGGAACTACGGAATCCTCTGGTTCCACCAGATCTTCTGTTGTAGCTTCTGCAGCTGGAACCTCTTCCAGTTCTACCTCATGACCACTAATCTCTTTTTCAAGAAATTCCTTTTCTAAAAAGGTGGCATGCCGAGAAACAAACACTCTTTGTTCCTCAGGGTGGTAGAAGATATACCCTCGCGAATGTTTGGGATATCCAATAAACTTACACAGAATAGACCTTGCCGCGAGTTTGTCCGGATTTTGCATTTTTACATAGGCCGGACAACCCCATAACTTAACATAATTAAGACATGGTCTCTTTCCTTTCCATATCTCATATGGAGTGGTCGGCACGGTTTTGGTGGGAACCATATTCAATAGGTCTGCAGCTGTTTCCAGTGCATATCCCCAGAAGGAAATAGGTAACTCAGCTGTGCTCATCATAGAGCGCACCATATCTAATAGGGTGCGGTTCCTCCGTTCTGATACACCGTTGTGCTGTGGTGTATATGGAGGAGTCAGCTGAGAGAGAATCCCATTCTCTTTTAGGAAGTCCAGGAATTCATTGCTCAAGTATTCACCTCCTCGATCAGATCGAAGGATTTTAATACTTTTTCCGGTTTGGTTCTCGACTTCTTGTTTATATTCTCTAAATTTCTCAAAAGCTTCTGATTTGTGTTTCATCAGGAACACATATCCGAATCTAGAGAGATCGTCAGTGAATGTAATGAAGTACGAAGAACCATCCCTGGCATGTGTAGACATGGGACCGCATACATCACTATGTATCAGTCCCAAGAGTTCGGTAACTCTTTCTCCGTGTCCCGTAAACGGAGTTTTGGTCATCTTGCCTTTGAGACATGACTGGCAAGTATCATAAGATGAAAATTCAAACGGATTTAAATATCCATCTTTATGCAACTTAGCTAGTCGTGTCGCATTGATGTGGCCCAGTCTACAATGCCACAAGAAGGATTCGTTGAGTTCAGAACTCTTCCTCTTGTGTGCGTTTGTTATGCTCAGAACTGTTGATTGATTTAGAACATAAATGCCATTGCATAACGTGCCTGATCCAACCAACTTTTGGTTACGGAAAATGTTCATAACATTGTCCTGTAATACTAAATTATATCCCTCTTTACTTAATAAAGAAACCGATATAATGTTGCATATCAGGTTCGGCATGTAATAGCATTCGTTCAGAACCAATGTATTACCAGTTGGTAATACAAGGTGATATTCCCCGACAGTCTTGGCTGCAATAATTGCACCATTTCCTACTCTTATGTCTTTATCACCTTCTCCAAGTTCTCTACCTTTCCTTAGCCCATGTAACTGATTACATATATGGGATCCCGACCCGGTATCCAATACCCAGGACGTAGAGCAAATGGAGAAACAGTTCTCAGTAACGAACACACCCGAAGAAAATGCATCAACATGTACTTTCTTCAATCGGGTGGCATGGGAATCCTGGTATTCCCCTATATCCTGTTCATTCCTATAACTCTTATAGGAAAGAACAGAACCAACGTTCCCCAGCACAGTATAACATGCGGGTTCGGTCAATACATCCATATTATTATCTTCATTAGGGCATGAAATGGTCGCTACCTGGAGAGAGAGAGAAGAAAACACTTTAGCGTATGCTCGTGCAAGATCAGATTGGTTATTATCTTATCTAATCAGGATGGCTCCCACTGCTTTTTATCAAATCTTCCTTCAAACCCTAAAAGGAAAGACTAGCCGGGATTAATTACACACTACAGGTTCGCCAATCTTTCAGCCAGGCCAGTGTCGGTACTTTGAGGGAGGTCCCCCGTGCTTTCGCACGAACCTAATTAATGTAAACCTCGTTTTCCCAGAGGCGTAACCCCATTGACACCTTTCTAGACACCTACTTGATCGGCTAATTGCAATGTGTAAAACTCTCCCAGGAGTAACTCTTACTCGCAGTGGGTATCGGGATCCAACTATCTCATAGAAGGTATGCAATCTCATTGCAAATTTCAACACTTGAAATTCCCGATAATATTTTGCCCCTAGCGTCCTATGACCTTGACGCAGGCCAACAAACCATAGTGCGCTAGTCAAGTTCAACCCGTCATTTCCTGATTGAATTAAACCCACCCGTACGACCCTTGACGCAGGCCAACAAAGTCGCACGACTACCCTAATCCAATCTGCATCATATGCATAAGCAGATAAATACTAGTTAGCTACCGCACACTACGCCTTGACGCAGGCCAACAAACGTAGCACGAATACTAACTACTACTCATCTGAAATGACGGAGGGCTACGCCAGGTTTTTCTGAAAACCATGAGCGTAATGAACTTGATATCGTTGTAGAATCAAATGATGTTTTTGAAATAGAGTGATTTTGAGGCTTTTCTAGTTTTGCTAAAGGAGTCACTCCCGGCGAAGGGATCTCGGTCCTTTCCTCGTCGAATGAGGTGTGGGATATATCATATATATCGCTGTGCAAAGAAAAAACCCAAAAGCAGTCAAAAGCAAACCGAGTGTGTAGCATCTGCCAGTTATTGCTAAAGGAGTCACTCCCGGTGAAGGGATCTCGGTCCTTTCCTCATCGAATAAGGTGCAGGGTATATCATATATACCGCTGTGCAAAGAAAGAACTGTAGCTACCTGTTTTATTTTGAAATTCGATTCCACAACATCTTAGGTTTTTTATCTTTCATTAATCACATTAATGAAGTCCCATCATTTAAATACCTAAACATCACAGATAGATATGACGTACACTTATGCCATCCGCATTCGCCTCGATGTCCCCACGTGCACCGTTAGGTTAGGTAACTAACGATAGAGCAGGGCAGGGCTAGCGCGGGTGTAAAACATAAGTAACGTCTATATAATATATCATATATACTATATACTATATCCATCACAGAACATCACAAGATCACATCACAGATATCGCAGCAGAAGAAACATATGAAACATTGGATATACTAGGACGTCCGTGTTTTCAATACGAGCCAGTATAAAACACGGATTCCACGGTCGTGATGAATAGCCAATCCCACACCCCTAGACCCCTACGAGAGCGGCAAGCAACCCTGCCAATTCTAGGGTTAGGAGACCCGGACTCGACTCCTCGAGTTGGTCTCCCACTGGACCCCAGAACCCGGTTACTTGTGCTCCCCTCCTTGGGTCTATCCTAATGCGGAAAAGTAAATAATATACAAAGGGTGACAACTTCCGCTACCTGGAAGTGCCCCAAATAAAAGAATATTACATACAAGTTTTTACATGAATGAAAATGTAAAACACTCATCTCACATACCCCGGCTATTCAAACACGACGATCCAATATAACATATCCAGCAACACATAACATCACATGTCATCAACGTAAGTAAGTATGCATACCCCAATTGTCTTTGACATATAGCAATGAAACCGGCGATATGAACATACTACACTTACGGTCACAGAAAAGAAAGTGTAAAACTACAACAATTGGAATCCGCAACTTCTTTAGACATCGCATGCCTAATCAAATGAAATACTTAGACATCACATGCCTAACAGATATAAATCCCGCATTTTAGTCTCATTATCGAAAACTCTTTTCAATATGATGTGGGACTAAACTGCTAGATTTATAACATTCATTCAGTTATCTCATAACTGTTTGTGAATTCCAATTATTGTATCACATTCCAGATAAACAGAAAATGTTAAACTTTCCGATCGAACAGTCGAATACCCAAGTTTTCCCGATACAGCTCAACAGATGAAATAAGTCTAACAACATTCAGTTCGTGCCTCAGTACCGACGGTCAAGCCGTAGAAGGGTCAAGCCAACGCCTCACATGTGGCACGCCGTACTGCCCCAAACCCGAAGGTTCAAAGGGCAGTTCAAGACGGTCACATAATCGAGTTAAGGTTTGTGGTCTTCTAGAGGGTCCATCGCGTTACTTGCACTACTTAGAACGTCGTTAAACTACGGAAAAATCCAACACTTGGAATTTTCCCGACAGGGGAAAAATTGGGTATTTATATCCGGTCGAACTTTTTAACATATTCTAAAAAATTATCCGGAAATACACAAAGACGAAATTTGATAATCCGATCGAAACTTTGATTCCCAATAGTACCCCAGAATACTCTTCTGTATAGTCACAACAAAAATATCCCAGAAAACACAGCATTGAATTATATGAGTTACTGTGAAGAAAACATCACATAAAGGAACAGTAAGGCCGCGGAACCGCCGCAGCATGCATAGCACGTGCCGCGGTTCCGCGGTGGAAAAGTTGATTCAGGCCCTCGTATTTCACAGTAATTCAAATAACACCCTACTTGATTTTCTGCATATTTTTAATTGACAAAAATGCCACCTTTTAGAAAAAGTCCAGAGAGCTATTTTGGGGTAAGGTTTTCGGTTCGTCCGGATTTCAAACTCCGTCTAGACTTCGCCTAAGGCTCTAGCTAGGCTCTGATACCACTGAAAGGTTCCTAGGCACCCTATAGAGGTCTCACAAGGCATCGAACATGCCATTTTACAAAAATTATGGTGCCGAGAAACCCTAACACGGATCTTAGACTAGAATTCTAGGCGAAAAACTAAACTAGTTAACATATTAACTAAAGGTTAGATGCTACAACCTTTGTAGATCCGGTTACCCTCTTCCTTGGCTCCACAAAGGCATCCTCTCGCTGTCCATCTCGATTCCCAAACTCGAACGTTGGCTTCATCGGAGAAACGGGCAAGCTAGGTCGTCGGCTTTGTGTCAAAGACGATCTACCTCAAGGCATCGCAAGTTCAAGCTCCGACTTCACAAACTTGCGAAACTTGTGAAGAAAACACCCAAAACAACATGGCAAGAGGTAGAGGGTGAAGAAATAGGAGGTGGGTTCACTTTAGAATTGGATTTATCTCACTTTAGCTCAAGTTGCCATTGATGGACCTTGAGCTTTTCTTGAAGAAGAAGATGAAGATCAAGTTAGAATATGATAAAAGTGTTGTTCAAAATAGAAAAGAAAACAATATTTATCATATCCTAACCATGGTCAAGTGTAGAGAATAGACCATGGTTAGTGGGAGTGGTTAGGGTTAAGCATGAAGACAAAATGGCATCATTAGTTAAAGCTTCATGAAGCTTCACCATTCTTCATGATAAAATGAAACCAATTTGTTTTCATAAATCCATTTAAATAAATAATAAATGGATAAAATAATAAGTGAATAAAATATAAACCCTAACCACTTGCATAACCATGGTTGCATTCTTTACACAAAGCCAAAACAACATGCATCATCAAACATGATACATTCAAGTGTACACAAAACATATCACATATACAATGTGCACATCAAGTGAGAAAAATCCGTTTAAAGTGAACCAATACTAGTTAATGCAAAGTAATATATCAAATATATAATTATACATTAAATCATTAAATCAACACTTGATTCAATGATCCGGTTACGTCGCACATGACCGACTAGTATTCAATGCATCGATTTATCGAATCAATGATTCGATAACTAGGTCATATCTCATACAACCAATCGAAACATTAATCGCGAGAATCAAATACGGTATCACATACACGCATTATTCTCGGTCCCGCACATATCTCATATGCACTCCTATTTCATTTCGCTTGAGCTAGGAAACCTCTGTGTAGGACTCTAAAGACTCGTCAATACGCCGGTAGCAGATGATGATCATATCAAGCACCCACAAGCCGCAAGCGGTCTGCTAAACGTAACGGCCACCCGGGTATTGAGCGATCAGAAGATCGACGAGCTAGCCCGCTCACACTCCTGCGAATCCGACCAGTAACACTCACAATACAGTCCGGTCTCTTCGTCTGATATGTCGCATATCAAGTCTAGGGGTGGTATACATCAGACCCCAATAACCGATAAGTCGTGCCGATGTGAGGCTCATAACGGGTCGAGAAACTACTGGTAACACTTACCAGCAAATCTCTGATCAGCCCTGGCCAGGGACTTCCCTGTTACGGCCAATCGAGCACAGCGCAACATCAACCCCCAATACCGGGAGAGACGAAACCCCTCCTATCGCTCATTGCCTCCATGTGACTCGGGACTGTACCCAAAGACCACCGTTTTGCACGCCCTCATGGACGTGGTAAGGTGGAGATCAAAGCACAGTGGGAATCACACAAGACTCTATGACGATCTCGGGTCTACAGACTAACCTGTACAAGTGTCACCTGAGAACTGCCATCTGACGTGAGGTATAATACCATCTGGGAGTTCTCGGCGAGTCCGTCCAGTGTACCCAGTCTCCACTGAGCACCCGTATACCATCTCTGATGTCAAACACCAATGGATATGGGATCATCCATCGCCCATCACATGGGTCGAGAAGCGCATACGCTAGTCTACTCTGGTATATCGATGCCCCGTCTCGATACACCCACGACTAGGGACCTTGAAGGATGTACTTATAGACTACCATGTCCCCACTAGTATGATCTGCATCATAGTCCAGGTAGTCAAGTACACATCCTAAGGGCTTTACCAACATGTAACTATAAGACAGTATAAAGAGACTAGTGTACATGTTAAGATAAAGAGCAACCAGATAGCATACTATCATATCGAGTAAGAAAGTCATCTCTATATATGTCCAAGCATCCAATATAATATACAACATCTGTACAATACTGGCCTCTAGGGCATACATACAACTAACATCATGTCAGTGCCTCAGGTAACAGTGTATCATATGTATGAGGTATGAATGTAATGTAATGAGTGAGACAACTGTTTTCTTTATTTAATGAGATTTCTGTACGTATATAAAAACGAGTATCATCAATGAAATCAACTGAGAAATCCGTGTCAAGCATCGACACAAAACCTAAATCCCAATATCTCAATATCTCAGGCTCCGGCTACCCGGACTGGCCTGTATCATCAAATCTCAAATCTCAGTGTCTCAATACCTCGGGCTCCATCAGTCCGGATCGGTCCGTATCATAAATCGCATGCCCACAAACGGTATCCTCCGGATATCCGACGCGCCAAACAATCACCGGTAGGCAGTCTGCCCCTGTCGGCTCATCATCCACCATGAAATCACTCTCGTCCTGGGGTACCATATCGGGTCCACCATATACCCGAGATGGTTCATACGACTCCTCGAATCGGGTCATGAAATCCATCTCATAACCGAGAAAACATCATGGTGGACGACTCATACATCACGAGAAAACCGCACTTTTCATTTTAAAAAGAGAGAGAGAGAGAAAGAAGTTTATATATATTCTGTAGGGTTGCTAGGCGCACGTACAAGGTTCTACGAGGCATCAATCATACCCGATTTAAAAATTAGCCGTGCCGAACAACCCGATACGAGATCTTTAAACTAGAGATTAGGCGAAAACAAGCATGTTAAACTCTTTAACACTAAGTGAGAGGGATTACAACCTTTGTAGATCCGGTCCTTCACTTCTTAAGCTCCGTGTTGAGGTCCCTTCGCTGCGATCATCGTGTCCCGGACTCTCGAGAGGCTCCACGAAGAGAAAGATGCAGTCTTGCTTCCGATCTTCGATAACAAAGATGATCTACCTTAAAGTTTCATTAACACAAGCTAACACTCACTAAATGAAGTGAACACCCTCATCTAAAGGGCAAGGATAGATGAGGATGATGAACTAGGATATTTGCTCTCTTTTATTTTCATTTACACACTCATTTTTCATCGCCTTGAAAAAGCTAGAAAGCTTTTTCTATGAAAGAAAGAAGGAAGAAGATGAACAATCAACATGAAACCTTTTGTGATGAATAATGAAAGGATAAATATGATGATTAATGCAACCATGGTCAATTAAACCCATGTAGAGAATTAACTAGGGTTAGGGTTTGGGTTAGGTCAAGGAATGAGTCATAACAAAATATCTTTCATAAAACAAAACTAAACCTTCTAGAATCATCTAGAAAGCATTAACCCAAATCAAACCCTAATCTTATTTAATCTCTACTAAACATGTTGCATTAGTTATCATATCATGTTACAATATTATATATCACATATACAATATATTTTGTAACAAAAGAAAATAATACAATTAACATATATCGCATATATATCAATGTATTACCCGAGTGAGAAAAAGAATCTTTTAGTGAGTTAATATAATGTAATTTAATATATCATATATATTATTATACATTAAATTATCGAATCAACACTTGATCCGACAATCCGGCTATATTGCATATAACCGACTAATACGATAATCCGGCTATATCACATATACCCGGCCGATATCTCATATCGCGAGAATCCAATACGGTATCACATACTGCATTATCCTCGGTCCCGCACATATCACATATGTTCTCCTACTTCGTTTTGCCTGAGCCAAGAAACCTCTGTGTAGGACTCTAAAGAATCGTCAATACGCCGGCAGTAGGTGATGATCATATCAAACACCCACAAGCTGCAAGCGGTCAGCTAAACGTAACAGCCATCCAGGTATTGAGCACTCAGAAGATCAACAAGAAAGCCTGTACATTCTCCTGTGAATCCAAACAGTAACACTCCCGTACAGTCCGGTCTCGTCGTCTGATATGTCGCATATCTCGCTTAGGGGTGGTAAACGTCAGACCCCAGTAGCTTGATAAGTCGTGTCGATATAAGGTCTATAACAGTTTAAGAAACTACTGATAACACTTACCAGTAGATCTCAGCAACCCTGACAGGGATTTCCGGTTATAGCCAATCGAACACAGCGCAACATCAACTCCCTATACCGGGAGAGACGAATCCCCTCCTATCGCTCATTGCCTCCATGTGATTTGGGACTGTACCCAAAAGCCAACTTTTTGCACGCCCTCTTGGACGTGGTATGATGGAAATCAAAGCACAGTGGGAATCACACAAGACTCTATGACGATCTCGGGTCAACAGACTACTCTGTACCAGTGTCACCGGAGAGCTGCCATCTGACGTGAGGTATAATACCATCTGGGAGTTCTTGGCGAGTCCGTCCAGTGTACCCAGTCTCCACTGAGCACCCGTACACCATCCTTGATGTCAAACACTAATGGATATGGGATCATCTATCACCCATCATATGGGTCAAGATGCGTATACGTTAGTCTACTCTGGTATATCGATGCCCTTGTCTCGATACACCCTCGACTAGGAACAGTTATAGGATGTACTCGTCGACTACCATGGCCCCACTAGTATGATCTCATCATAATCCCAGTAGTCGAGTACATATCCTAAGGGCTTTATCAACATGTAACATAGAGACAATCAGAGTACATGTTAAGATAAAGTACAACCAGATAGCGTACTATCATGTCGAGCAAGAAAGTCCTCCCTATATATGTCAAAGCATCCATTATAATATACATCATATGTACAGTAATGGCCTCTAGGGCATACATATAACTAACATATTCTTGCGGTTTTCCCCCAAATCCAGGAAATCTCATGAAAATCCGAAATCCAATCATCAATAGCAAGTAAACAGAGAAAATCAGCATAAAACTCCATAATACTGCATAACGGTGAATAATAATATGCATGAAGTAGCAAGTAATAACTGCAATGTCTAAACTAGCATATAAAGACGAGTACGCTAATACCATGTCGAACTATCAGTTAACAAGCTATGTCAATGAGTAATATTCTCTAAAGTTTACGTGACATGGTAATTACCGATGATGATGTGTGTGAGCCGGCAAGTAAGTGTATGTGGAACATACGCATCATCGGTAATGGTGCCGGTGTCCTGACAGCATGAAAACACAATATAAGCATGCGATGCGATGCGAACAGCAATAATATGCGGGAGTTGAATAATAAACACAATGATAACTAATCTGCATATGTCTAAATATGAGTCGTACAGTTTTGCCATTTAAAATAATACGGATCGTGTGTTTAGAAAATAGGGACTACGGTGTTTTTAAGAAAATGTACGTCCTTTGAAATATCCGTAGAATCCCTTGGCCTGTCTTTAAAATACTCACGATTCGTTAGTTTTGAAATAGGTATGACTCGAGTCTAATCTACCATTTACAAGTAAACTACAGGACTAACTAAAAGGCTGATCGAAAGGTAAGGAAGCCGCCTAATATCTGAGTGTATATATATATATATATTTATATATAAGAGTCGGTGATATCGCCTCAATAGTATCCCATACGATACCCTAATATAATATGACAAGCTCGAGTCAAGAGTGCGGATCTATCATCAATATATAGCTCATACGGTAAATCCGTCGTATGGCCTCCCAAATCTGGATACGAGTCAAATGTCACATCTATCACATTATTCATCTGGTATCCTCTTTATCAAATATCATGATCCGGGGTACTGATCTATGTCTAGTACAATACTGATACCATATATGTATGCATGCGTGTGTATGAAAACACCACGTCGAAAGAACCCGCTAAAATATCATATCGTATCTCAAATACGAACCATGTCACATCACCGATCTCACGGCCTCAAGCCCAAACTCATCGACTCATCTTAAATCCCAAGTACTATCCTCATAATCCATGTATATGTATACGTATATATATATATATATAGTCCCATACCCATGTGTGTGTGTCTATATATATATATATATATATATACATATCCTCATATACGCACAAGTAGAATAAACGTATGCATGCGTGTGTGTGCGTGTAGGTGTAGTCTCAAATCTAGGGTTTCACAACTAAGAAGTTAAACTAAGTTACTTCTAACTATCCTAAGCTAAACCAAGAACACATAACCGTATCTTGAATATCTTTGTCTCATATAAAAGATATCATATAAATAGTATATATATATAGCATACTATACATCGAACTGCGGGGGTGCTATACGCCATCCACCCGACTTCCCCCGTAGATATATATCTACTCACTTGCTTCTTGCCTATCGATGCCGATGTCGCCATCCTCTTCTTCATTGTATGAAATCCACGTGAAGGTACCTACATAGATAACACAATCGTAATGCACATTAAAATCAAGTCGGAAACCAAAACGACATAAAGGCCTATAGGTTAGAACCTATGGACCACGCCATCAAAACCACCCAACCACCCTCGATATCGTCATACAAACGTCAAGTGATCGAGGTAAAACACAGATACAATAATCCAGAATTCAAAATACGAGAAAAGAAACCCCAAATCAAAACAGCAACTCTTGAAAACGGTCCTAGATTTTACCCTAAGTCAAATTAGCCAATTTTGCATATGCCAAGGGTCTAGATTACAGATAAAGGAGTCACAGAACCAACACGAGGCAAAACCACCATAACCTGGCCGCAAATTGCGGCCAGGAAGAATTTATATGCAGCCTGGGTGCTTGGGTAGGGGCTCAGGTCTTTAGGGTATGCTCTAAATCACCTGTACATATCTCTGTGTTTGCAAATTAATTTTCAGGTCACCCGGGTGTTAGCAGGTTACCAAAAACCATCACAATTTCCACAATTTCCGTATCTGCAGAATTTCAAAGTTAGTATTTAGGGGTTAAGTCTCTGTTTTAGTTTCAATATAACATAACTACTGGGTTCATATGGCCTCTACTAACCTTTTTCACACATCACAACTCAAGAATTCACAAAACCCCAACTTGGAATTTCCAAACCTTTCTAAACGACACTAAATCGGTTCTAAACTAACATGGATGTAAAAGCAATGGAAATACTATGCTAATGGCAATGAAAGTACCTCATTTGGTAACTCAAGAATATTCTTGGGTTGCCCCAAGTGCTCAAGATCCACCCTTTCTTGGTCCAAAGTGTAGTTAGAAGGCTTGTGCACGTTTTTAGTGAAATGGGGATGGAGTTTTAATGTTGTTTTGGTGTAGCTTTATGGCTTGAAGAAGGGGAGGGAAGAGGGTAGCAGCTTGGGATGAAGAGGGAGGAGAAAAAGGATGAAGATGATGAATGAATCAAAGCGCCATGACTAAGGTTGACCCTCATCTCTCTCTTGCCCATGCCTCATATTCTATTCTTTATTCCATTTCCCTTTTGTTTTGTTTTCTTTTGTTTTGTTTTCTTTCCCTTCTCTTTAAATTCAACAACCATGCATGAAACATGAAGAAATGCCATGATAAGAAATGTAACAAGTGTAAAAAAAGACTTTTGCATGTCATGTGCACAAAACACATTTAGTACCCGATTAGCGATATTTAATCGTGATTAACACAAAATTAGTGTATAATAAATCATAAAATTTCATAATTTGCTTAAATCACATAAAGCACCCTCTTTTCAGTAATTTCCATAATTTTCCAAATTTTTCCCAATTTATCGGTATTTAATTATACCGCCCTATTAAAATATTCAATATTTTATTATTTAATTATAAAAATTCCCAAAAATAATAATTTTATTTTTTTGAAATGTTACAATCTTCCCCCCTTAAAGAAATTCGGTTCCCGAATTTAAATTTAAACTCTCCCAATTTCTAAAACATTACAATAAAAAGATCAAGTCGTCGGGGTCCCGAGATCATAAATACATAAAGCACAGTGGCGCAATGCATGCGCATGAATAATGAGCAGACAACTCAAAATCAAAACTCCGTCAAGCACCCCGCAATCATCGGAGTTATGGTGAAGACACCAATGTCAAATCCAATACGAAAACCGACATGATATACATCAAACTATAACATGTAAAATCATTTAAACATCTGAAGAAATGCAAGCCAAACCTTTTTAAGCTGCTGTGCGATGAGCATAACACTGCACAGTGGCGGACGTCAATTGTAATAAAATAACTATGTATATCTGTATATCATTTGTTTATTATGCACGTCCCGCCGTTTTGAAAATAATTTAGAAGGGTTTTCTTGTTTTTAAACATTTCGTGTCATCTCCGACACGTAGGTAAATACTGATACTATAGCTCCTTTTTAGAAATCCCTTCGATAACTATCTATGCATGCAAAATATGTTCAGGTACTGTCCTCAGACTAGTCCTGATCGGCTACTATATCAAATAGTAAATATCATAAAAATATACTGCTCAAAGGAAATCAATCCCAAAATGTGCAAAAGAATGCCGCGTGCGTCTGGTGCGCACGGAAATCAAAATCCATTAATGTGCCATACATGGGCATAGAAACAACATCTAAGTGCAACGGGTGTGCATGAAACATCTGTCAAGGGCGACAGGTGTGCCTGACAGCAATATCAGGTGCATCTGATATCCACGAAGATTCTCGATTTAGTGCATCTGGTGTGCACCTAAATCACATCTTATATCATGCGCCCAACATGCGCGAAAATCCAAATCAAGTTCATCCATCATGCACGAATAAAATCTAAATCATGTGCATCCAACATGCACGAAATCACGAAATCCAATATCAAGCGCCGAACATGCGCAAAATCCAATCCAAGCGTGTCAAATATGCGCAAGAATCCAATCAGGTGTACAAGGTGCACAAAACAAATATCGAGTATCACAATCGAAATCGACGGTATACAACACATCTCAAATCCAAATCCAGTATACCGTGGTATGTAATCTCATAACCGTGTGCAACCGCGTGCAAAAAAATACGTATCAATGCACTGCTAGCATATGTGAACTATACCAAGTGCGAAAACTAAATAGTGTGCGTAACATATGCACAAAATCACCCAACTATATGAAATCCATGAAATCATAAGCATGTGCAGCCAAGGCACAAAAACGATATCAAGTGCAATAACTGTGCACAAATCATAAATCAACACAACGGTATATAAAGAATATCTCAAGTACAATAACTACGCACAAAATATAAATACCCAGTAGGTGCAACCATGGTGCACGAAAACCAATATTATGAAACTCAGTCATCAAAACTCAATCATGCAAATAGATCGCCCAAATATACCGAAATCAAAAATGGCGGAATAGTCCAGCTCAAGCACATCCTCCAAGAATCTCTGGCCAACTGTCGTGGTCACTCATAACATGTCTCGTCGATGATGCCGAACTCTGGCCTGCAGGGTGTGCACAATATGACCGCTCCTAGGTCCAAGTCATTCTCATGCATTATTCCAGAAAGGTCCTGTCGAGGTCTTTCCCAAATCTCGTTTCTGCCGAACTGTCCGGAGGTTATCACCCTTTACTAAATCTGTTTCTTATTCCGGAACGGCTGCATACTCATTGCGACTCCTTCTGGAAAATATATCTATATATAAAGCCTCTGTATGAGTGTCACATCTCTGATGTTGGCGGAGTAGAACGTCCTTTCATCAAGATCTCGTACGAACCTCTTACTCCACTTTTCTCTACTGTCGACTGCTTCGGGCTCGTCTCATCATGGCTGTATGGACCGTGCTCTAACGGCTATACTCGTATCTGGAGTCTCCCAAGAAATGCATCCCATCGCATAGCATCCAAATGAAGTCGAACCATTCGATCGATTCGTCAAAACCTCATAATCCCCCAAGAGCTCAACATCTTTGGTACAGTTTAATAGTATTGAGTACATACCACAGTACCGGTGGACCAGCCGTAGAAGGGCAAACCCAAGCCTCCCTAATGGCACCGCGGAACTGCCACAAACCCTAAGGTTCAAAGGCTTTCACATGGTCATTATGTCGAGTTAGGGTTTTCATTCTTCTAGAGGGTCCATAGAATTACTTGCATATCTTTCCGAATACTTTAAACTTGGAATATGGGTTTCTGACATTCGATCGTCTCTATCGACACTCAACGTACCTGTGTGAAGTTGTCTCTAGCTGGAATCAATCTATCTGATGACCTCGTATCGGGTTAAGCGAACGAACCACATGACCTAGTCATTCATCCTCCGATGACTAGAGACCATCTAACATATCTCTAAGTACAACTCGTACTGCAATAGCTCCAACATCTGGAGCGATATCTTGTCATTCGCAACAACAACTGGCTCATTCGTCTGCACGCTGAACAGTGCCTCAATCATCATGAATAAGTGATACATCAATGTTCATCACATTTTGGCTGGCCTCTATCAGTGGCTCAATCCTCTGGTGCTGATCTGCACGTCCGAGTAATCTCATAAAAGCGATCCATCAAACGCCCATGGCGTGAAAACACAATAAAACGGCACATCTATGCAATCATATGTCCCTGTAATCATGCCCTGGTCAGTCCTCGTCCGTGACGAGCTCATGCTGACCGCAACTCTAGCCGTAGCTCTCTCTGCCCGTGTAATCGTGGCAGCAAAATCATAACCAATATCGATGATGATAGATCATAGGAATTAATATAATGCTGTGCAAGGAAATGTACATCCTAAGGCTTCTTAAGCGGAGTAGCGTATGGTAAGTATGCCGCAGAACATACACACGGTACGTCACTCTCCTTAAGTCACCTACAGCAAAATCATAACCAATATCAATGATGATAGATCATAGGAATGAATATAATGCTGTGCAAGGAAATGTACGTCCTAAGGCTTCTTAAGCGGAGTAGCGTATTGTAAGTATACCGCAGAACATACACACAGTACGTCACTCTCCTTAAGTTACCTACTCCATCAACCAAGGTCAACCTACGCGACGAAAGTTCGGGTCTAATACCCCCTCGACTAAGTCTAAGTTCTGTAAGGTCAAGCCTACATTCCGTATATATACAAATGCCCTAGGCTCCGCATAGTCAAACATAGACTCGAACTAAGGTTAACGTAGCGCTCTGATACCAACTTTATCAAGACCCGAAATAGCACGTGACTGGCCCTTGAATCATATGAAGTCTATAGGATCTCATCTAATTCAAGTAAGTCAAAAGCCCAGAAATCTAAAACCATTTTAGAGAAATGTTTTAGTAAAATAAGTCGAATATGCATTTTTAAATCACAAGTCTTTTCTGAAAAATTTCGTCAGAGTTTCCTTTGTAAATACTGGCCCCGAATGGGGTACAACATGATAAATATATACATAAATGATAAAAGGCATCCCCAAGCAGGAGCTAGCTCTTCGTCAATCAACGGTCACAACCACGCAGGCAATATAATATACAACGCCAAAGGGCGAGGATCAAACTGAAAAGGAAACTCAAACAACATGAAATCCATAATAATACAAGCGCGACTCTAAGGTCGAAATAATAAACAACTGGTCCCTAAGTCTGAATAAATATGCAAGTTTGGTTGATGGACTTTCAAGATACAACTGAATAAAATAAGTACAATGGTGGTCACGATGTAAGTGAACCCACCTACCAAAGCAAATCATCTGGAATGGAAGCAGTGTGCCAGCAAAGCTGTAACGAAACCTGTACGGCAAAACCTGCAAGAAACTGTGGCACAACGGGGGTGAGTTGCCAACTCATGAGTAGAAAACATCACCGAGCAGAAAATTGTATGTATGACACAATCCTAGGTCAATACGATCAAATATATATAATGCTCAAATGATAAAGTCTGAGGCATGATAAGGTGGCAAGGGTAAACATCTATACATAAGTGTAATCCTATATGCTCGTGTCAGTGCCTCAGGTAACAATGTATCATATGTATGAGGTATGAATGTAATGTAATGAGTGAGACAACTGTTTTCTTTATTTAATGAGATTTCTGTACATATATAAAAACATGTATCATAAATGAAATCAACAGAGAAATCCGTGTCAAGCATCGACACAAAACCTAAATCCCAATATCTCAATATCTCAGGCTTCGGCTACCCGGACTGGCCTATATCATCAAATCTCAAATCTCAGTGTCTCAATATCTCGGGCTCCGTCATTCCGGATCGGCCCGTATCATAAATCACACGACCACGAACGGTATCCTCCGGATATCCGACATGCCAAACAATCACCGGTAGGCAGTCTGCCCCTGCCGGGCTCATCATCCTCCATGAAATCACTCTCGCCCTGGGGTACTATACCGGGTCAACCATGTACCCAAGATGGTTCATACGACTCCTAGAATCGGGTCTCGAAATCCGTCTCATAACCGAGAAAACATCATGGCGGACGACTCATACATCACGAGAAAACCACACTTTTCATTTTAAAGAGAGAGAGAGAGAGAGAAGTTTATATATATTCTTGCGGTTTTCCCCCAAATCCAGGAAATCTCATGAAAATCCGAAATCCAATCATCAATAGCAACTAAGCTGTGAATATCGGCATAAAACTCCATAATACTGCATAACAGTGAATAATAATATGCATGAAATAGAAAGTAATAACTGCAATGTCTAAACTAGCATATAAAGACGAGTACGCTAATACCATGTCGAACTATCAGTTAACAAGCTATGGCAATGAGTAATATTCTTTAAAGTGTGCGTGACATGGCAATTACCGATGATGATGTGTGTGAGCCGGCAAGTAAGTGTATGTGGAACATACACATCATCGGTAATGGTGCTGGTGTCCTGACAGCATGATCTCAATAGTGTCATATGAAAACACAATATAAGCATGCGATGTGATGCGAACAGCAATAATATGCGGGAGCTGAATAATAAACACAATGATAACTAATCTGCATATGTCTAAATATGAGTCGTACAGTTTTGCCATTTGAAATAATACGGATCGTTTGTTTAGAAAATAGGGACTACGGTGTTTTAAAGAAAATGTAAGTCCTTTGAAATATCCGTAGAATCCCTTGACCTGTCTTTAAAATACCCACGATTTGTTAGTTTTGAAATAGGTATGACTCGAGTCTAATCTACCATTTACAAGTAAACTATAGGACTAACTAAAAGGCTAATCGAAAGGTAAGGAAGCCGTCTAACATATGAGTCGATACACACACACACACACACACACACACACACACATATATAATAGTCGGTGATCCCGCCTCAATAGTATCTCATACGATACCCTAATATAATGTGACATCCTCGAGTCAAGAGTGTGGATCTATCATCAATATAGCTCGTACGGTAAATCCGTCGTACGGCCTCCCAAATCTGGGTACGGGTCAAATGTCACATCTATCACATTATTCATCTGGTATCCTCTTCATCAAATATCATGATCCGGGGTACTGATCTACATCTAGTACAATACTGATACCATATATGTATGCATTCGTGTGTGTGCATGAAAACACCATGTCGAAAGAACCCGCTAAAACATCATGTCGTATCTCAAATACGAACCATGTCACATCACCGATCTCACGGCCTCGAGCCCAAACTCATCGACTCATCTCAAATCCCAAGTACTATCCTCATAATCCGTGTATATGTATACGTATATATATATATATATATATATATACATAGTCCCATACCCATGTATGTGTATGTGTGTGTATATACATATCCTCATATACGCACAAGTAGAATAAATGTAAGCATGCGTGTGTGTGCGAGTGGGTGTAGTCTCAAATCTAGGGTTTCGCAACTAAGAAGCTAAACTAAGTTACTTCTAACTATCCTAAGCTAAACCATGAACACATAACCATATCTTGAATATCCATGTCTCACATAAAAGATATCATATATACAGTATATATATATATATAGCATACTATACATTGAACTGCGGGGGTGCTATACGCCATCCACCCGACTTCCCCCGTAGATATATATCTACTCACTTGCTTCTTGCGTGCCGATGCCGATGTCTCCATCCTCTTCTTCATCGATGAAATTCACGTGAAGGTACCTATATATATAACACAATCATAATGCACATTAAAATCAAGTCGGAAACCAAAACGACATGCTAAAGGCCTATAGGTTAGAACCTATGGACCACGCCATCAAAACCATCCAACAACCCTCGATATCGTCGTACAAACGTCAAGTGATCGATGTAAAACACAGATACAAAAATCCAGAATTCAAAATATGAGAAACGAAACCCCGAATCAAAACATCAACTCTTGAAAATGGTCCCAGATTTTACCCTAAGTCAAATTAGCCAATTTTGCATATGCCAAGGGTCTAGATTACAGATAAAGGAGTCACAGAACCAACACGAGGCAAAACAACCATAACTTGGCCGCAAATTGTAGCCAGGAAGAATTTATTTGCGGCCTGGGTTCTTGGGTAGGGGCTCGGGTCTTTAGGGTATGCTCTAAATCACTTGTACATATCTCTGTGTTTGGAAATTAATTTTCAGGTCACCCGGGTGTTACCAGATAACCAAAAACCATCACAATTTAAAAAATTTCCATATCTGCAGAATTTCAAAGTTCGTATTTGGGGGTTAGGTCTTTGTTTTAGTTTCAATATAACATCACTACTGGGTTCATATGGCCTCTACTAACCTTTTTCACACATCACAACTCAGGAATTCACAAAACCCCAACTTGGAATTTCCAAACCTCTCTAAACGACACTAAATCGGTTCTAAACTAACATGAATGTAAAAGCAATAGAAATACTATGCTAATGGCAATGAAAGTAACTCATTTGGCAACTCAAAAATATTCTTGAGTTGCCCCAAGTGCTCAAGATCCACCCTTTCTTGGTCCAAGTGTAGCTAGAAGGCTTGTGCACGTTTTTAGAGAAATAGGGATAGAGTTTTAATTTTGTTTTGGGGTAGTTTTGTGGCTTGAAGAGGGGGAGGGAAGAGGGCAGCGGCTTGGGATGAAGAGGGAGGAGAAAAAGGATGAAGATGATGAATGAATCAAAGGGCCATGACTAAGGTTGACCCTCATCTCTCTTTCTCTCTCTCTTGCCCATGCCTCATATTCTATTCATTATTCCATTTCCTTTTTGTTTTCTTTTCTTTTCTTTTGTTTTCTTTCTCTTATCTTTAAATTCAACAACCATGCATGAAACATGAAGAAATTCCATGATAAGAAATATAACAAGTGTAAAAAAAGACTTTTGCATATCATGTGCACAAAACACGTTTAGTGCCCGAATAGCGATATTTAATGGTGATTAGAAAAAAATTAGTGTATAATAAATCATAAAATTTCATAATTTGCTTAAATCACATAGAGCACCCTCTTTCAGTAATTTCCATAATTTTCCAAATTTTCCCAATTTATCGGTATTTAATTATACCGCCCTATTAAAATATTCAATATTTAATTATTTAATTATAAAAATTCCCAAAAATAATAATTTTATTTTTATGAAATGTTACAGAGTGATTCCAGAGATTGTGGGTAAACCACCACGTTTGGAATCTTCCATACTAAATCTCTTTAGTATGGTGTCGATGTACCTGAATTGGGACAATCCCAATACCCGTTTAGATATATCTCTATAGATCTTAATCCCCAGAATGCAGGAGGCATCACCCAGATCTTTCATGGAGAATCTGTGTGATAAGAAGAGCTTGACCGAGTGCAGCATAGGAACATCATTTCCTATCAAGAGTATGTCGTCTACGTACAATACGAGAAAGACAATCTTACTCTCTGCAACCTTCTTGTATATAAAAAGTTCATCTACGTTTTTTATGACGTCAAATTCTTTGACTGCAACATAAAAACAGATGTTCCAACTCCGCGATGCCTGCTTTAACCCGTAGATTGATTTAAGCAGCTTGCACATCTTTCCGCTGCTCCCACTAGCTACGAAGCCCTCTGGCTGAGTCATATCTCTTCTAAATCACTATTTAGAAAAGCGGTCTTGACATCCATCTACCAAATTTCATAGTCATGGTATGCAGTGATGGAAAGTAGGATCCGGATGGACTTAAGTATAGCCATTGGAGAAAAAGTGTAACATTTCAAAAAAATAAAATATTATTTTTGGGAATTTTTATAATTTAGTATTATTATTAATGAATATTTTAATATTTCGGTATAATTAAATACCGATAAATTGGGGAAAAATTTGGAAAATTATAGAAATTACTAAAAGGGGTTGTTTTATGGAATTATGCCATTTTTAATTTTTTATGATTAATTATATGCTAATTTAGTGCTAATCGCGATTAAAAATCGCTAATCGGTTTTTTAGTATTTTTTTGCAAAACATGCACATATCATTTTTTTTACACTTGTGCATTTCTACCATGTTGTTTTGGGGTTACTATTGGTGTGAGAAGGAATTTGGGTTATGGAAAAAGAAAAGAAAAGGAAAAGGGAATAGAATATTAGGTATGGTGAGAGAGAGGAAGGGGGTGTTTACCTTCGACTTGTGTGAACCATTCCTCCATTTTCTTCACCATTCCTCTCTCCCTCTTCTTTGGTTGCTGCTGCTGCTGCCCTAGCTCCTTCTCCCCCTTTTCAACTCCTCAAAACACATCCAAAATAACTCCAAAACCCTATCTTCATTTCACAAAAAGTGTGCACAAGCTCAAGACAAACACATTGGACAAAGAAAGCAAGAATTTTGGCCACTTAGGGGCAACTCAAGAAAATTCTTGAGTTGCCAAACGAGATATTTTCTGGACCATTTTCTTAGTTTTTACATTACTTTTAACCCTATGCTAGATTAGAACCGATATTGTGTGATGTTGTGGACTTGGGAAAAACCTAGTTAGGGTTATGGGAATTTGAGAGTTGTGATGTGAAATTGAGCTCAGTAGAGGCTACACAAACACCCTAGTGCTTGAATTAAGACTCAAACCTGAGACTTGAAACCCGGAATACGGATTTAGAAACCGATATCGGAAGATTTATGGAATATGTGAAGGTTATATGAGATCTGCTATCACCTCGAGACTCCGAAATTTATTTTGGATTGACAGTGAGATGTGCAGGCACCCAGGAAGCTACCACCAAGACCCTAGCCCCTAACTCCCTGACTCGGCCACAGATTTATTCCCCCTGGCCGCAAATTGCAGCCAGACCAGGGTGGATTTGCCTAGTTTTGGTTATGTACCTCCTACATCTATAGATTAGACCCCTAGCATGTGCAAAATTGTCCAATTTGACCTAGGGTGAAATCTGGGACCCTTTTCTTAAGTTGCTGTTTTGCTTCATGTTTTTGTATTTCGTATTTTGAATTCTGGATTTATATATCTGTGTTTTATCTCGATTTCTTGGCGTTTGAACGACGGTATCGAGGATTGATTGATGGTTTTGAAGCGTAGTCTATAGGTTCTAACCTATAGGCATTAGCGTGTCGTTTTGGGTATTCCCGATGTGATTTTAATACGCGTTCCGATTATGTTATCTATGTTGGTACCATCATGGGGATTCCACACGATGAAGAAGATGAAGGCGACATCGACACCGACACGCAGGATACAAGGTGAGTAGATTATATCTACGGGGGAAGTCGGGTGGATGGCGTATAGCACCCCCGCAGTTCGATACTTAGTATAGTATATATATACTATCTATATATATATATTTATGATAGCTTATAGTGTCGTGGACATTTGAGATGTGTTAGGTGTATTATGGATAGACTAGGGTTGGAAGTAAATTAGTGCAGTTCCTAGTCGCGAACCCTAGAATAGGTTTACACCCACACACACACACATGCTTATTGCTATACTTATACCACGATGATGACGATAGTGGATGACATTGGAGATGAGTCGATGATATTGGGCATAGTGCCATGAGATCGGTGATATGATGTGATTCGTATTTGGGATACGACATGTGGTTTTTAGCGGGCCTTTGGACGTGTGTTTCACACACGCATTCATACTTATATAGATGGTATCGATTTGTACTAGACTTAGATCAGTACCCCAGATTATGTGATATGATGATAAGGATACCAGATAATTGATGAGATAAATGTGATATTGACCCATACCCAGCTATTGGGATGCCGTACGACGATTTACCGTACGAGCTTTATATTGATGATAGATCCGCACTCATGGCTCAAGGATATTATATGATGTATATTGTGTCGTATGGGATACTATTGAGGCGGGATCACCGACTATTATATTTATATATATATATATATATATCGACTCGAATGTGGATGGTTTCCATACCCCTCCTGTTTAGCTGGTTAGTTAGGTCTGTAGATTACTTAGTAGACATTAGACTAGACCCGAGTCATACCTATTTCAAAACTAACGAATCGGGAGTATTTCAAAGATAGGAAAAAGGGACTCTACGGACATTTTCAAAGACGCATCCTTTCTTAAAAACGCCGTAACCCTTATTTTACCAAAAACCCCGATTCGTCTTATTTCAAATGGCATAACTGCATGTCATATACATATGGATGTAGATTCTTTACTGTTGCGTTGATTATTCGATTTCCGCATATTCATGCTATTCGCATCGCTTTGCATGTGTAAATGTGTTTATTTCTATATTAAAACCATGCTGTTAGGACACCAGCACCATTATCGATGATGCGTATGTTTCACGTACACTGCTTGCCGGCTCACACACTTCATCATCAATAATTGCCATGTCACTACACTGTAGTACTGTTGCATTCAGGATATGACCCTTGCATATCATACATGTGTACCTATATACTATATATTCATGCTTGTGCACATATCTACTGTACACTCATACTCGTGCACATACCTATTGTACACGCATACGTATTCGCACATACATAGATAATTCTGGCTTGATTAGAGATTTGGGAACCACAAGATACTTTTTAAAACTGATTCATTTTAAAAGAGTGGTTTCCCTCAATATGAGAATATTACTATTCCATGTTGCATGATATACTGATATGCTTGCATTTCTTTTACATGTCGCATACATCATGCTTTGATTATACGCATTGAGATATGTTGTGTCCATGATATTTCTGGATTTGGGAACCATGGGTATTTCAAAAGAGTGTATGTAATTGTTTTAAAAACCCGGTTACCCTTGATATGATATTTCAGTGCGTCCACCATGTGTTTTCTCGGTGCTGAGAGCGACATGTGAAACCCGATTCGAGGAGTTGGATGATCCGATTGCGGGTATATGGTGGGCCCGGTATGGTACCCCAGGGCGAGAACGGATCGCTGTGTAGCAGACGGTGAGCCTGGCAGAGGGACTACTACCTACCGGTGATTGGTTGGATTTGGCGGTTATCCGGAGGATACTGACCAGAGTCGATAGATGGATATGGGACGACCCGTACTGCCGGGGCCGAAGGCCGATACCGCAGATAGAGCCCTATATATGAAGATTTACGTGCCGATGCTAAGCACAGGTTTCATGATGTTTTCGAGTGTCGATGCTTGACACTCAGGTTCCATGATTTTGATATGTCGCGAGTGACACATGTTGATTTACATCCTCATATTTCCGTGCATATGCTTTATGATATTTACATGCATGATGGTTATTGTCATTGGATGACACGTGGGCGGGATCCACATACATACAGACTTTGATTACCTTGATCATACCTCATGTTTATGATATGTTATTACCTGAGGCACTCGCACGAGCACTTGGTACTACACACATGTATAGATGTTACATTGCCACCTTATCATGCTTCAGACTTATTCATATTGAGGATATATTATTACTGATCGTATTGACTTAGGATTATGTCAAGCATTCGATTTCTGCTTGTACATGTTTTCTACTTACGAGTTAGCAACTTACCCCCGTTTTGCCACAGTTCTTGCAGGTTTTGCCGTACAGGTTCCATGGCGGCATTTCTGGCACACTGTTTCCTTTACGGGTGATTTGCTTTGGTAGGTGGGTTCTTTTGCATCAGAACCACCATTGTATATGTATTATTCATTGTATTTAGAAATTCCATCAACCAAAACTTGTATATTGTTTCAGACTTAGAAAACCAGTTATGTATTATCTCGACCTTAGAGTCGCGCGTTGTCATATTATGGTTTTCATGTTGATTTTGTGTTTCTTTTAAGTTTTGATCCTCGCCCTTTGGCGTTGTATATTATATTGCTTGCGTGGTTGTGACCATCGATTGATGAAGAGCTAGCTCCCGCTTGGGGATGCCTTTTATCATTGCATATATATTATTCTTATTGTACCCCGTTCGGGGCCATTATTTACAAAAGAAACTCTGCCGAAATTTTCAGAAAAGACTATAGATTTTAAAAATGAATATTCGGCTTACTTATTTAAAAACCTTGTTTTTAAAACTTGTTTTCTTACTTCTTAAAAACTAGTTTTCCTTATTTACTCCTTAAAATGGTTTTATATTTCTGGGCTTTTTGGCTTACTTGGGTTAGATGGGGTCCTGTAGACTTCATACGATTCAAGTTCCAGTCACGGGCTATTTCGGTTCGTGACAAAGTTAGTATCAGAGCGATAGGTTAGCCTTGGTTCGAGTCTAAGTTTGACTATGCGGAGCCTAGGGCATTTATATATATACAGAACTTAGGCTCGACCTTACGGAACATAGAGTTAGTCGAGGGGGTATTATACCCGAACTTTCGTCGCGTAAGATTACCCTTGGTTGATGGAGTAGGTAGCTTGAGTAGAGTGACATACCGTACGTATGTTCCGCGGCATATTTACGATACGCTACTCCGCTTAAGAAACCTTAGGATGTACATTTCCTTGCACAGTATTATATTCATTCCTATGATCTATCCTCATCGATTTTGGTTATGATTTTGCTGCCACGATTGTACGGGCAGAGAGAGCTACGGCTAGTGTTGCGTCAGCTTAAGCTCGTCACAGACGAGGACTGACCAGGGCATGATTCCAGAAGCATACGATCGCGTATAGAGGCGTCGTTTCACTGTGTTTTCGCGCCATGAGCGTTTGGCGGATCGCCTTTACGAGATTTCTCGGACGTGTCGATCGGTACCAGAGGATCAGGCTACTGCTAGAGGCCAGCCAGAGTTTGATGACCATTGATATATCTCTTATCCAGGATGATTGAGGCGTTGTTCAGCGTACAGACGAATGAGCCAGTTGCTGCTGCAAATGACGAGATATTGCCCAGATGATTGAGCTACTGCAGCATGAGTATATATTTAGAGATAAGATGGAAGGTCGCTAGTCACCTAAGGAGGAACGACTAGGACATGTGGTTCGTTTGCTTACCCCGATGCGAGGTCATCAGATAGATTGATTCCAGCTAGAAACGACTTCACGCAGGTTCATTGAGAATCGATAGAGACGATCGAATGTCAGGAGCCATTTTCCAAGTTTAAAATATTCGGAAAGACATGCAAGCAATTCTATGGACCCTCTAGAAGAATAAAACCCTAACTCAACATAATGACCGTGTGAAAGCCTTTGAACCTTAGGGTTTGCGGCAGTTCCGCGGCGCCATTAGTGAGGCTTGGGTTTGCCCTTCTACGGCTGGACCACCGATGCTGTGGTATGTACTCGATACTATTAAACTGTATCCAAGATGTTGAGCTCTTGGGGGATTATGAGGTTTTGACAAATCGATCGGATGATTCAACATCATTCGGATATCATGTGATGGGACACATTGCTTGGGAGACTCCAGATACAAGTATAGCCATTGGAGCGCCGTCCATGCAGCCACGATGAGATGAGTCCGAATCAGTCGACATTGGAGCAGAGTGAAGTAAGGAGTTCGCAAGAGATTTCGACGAGATGACGTTCCACTCCACTGACATCGGAGATGCAATACGCATACAGAGGCGTTGGGATGCGACCAGTTTCCGAGAAAATGTTGTGCTGAGGACACAGATGTCCTGAGAGCGGGAAGAGATTATGCAAGAGTACCAGCCTCCGTCCAGTTCGGCTTAGGTGAGATTGGAAAAGACCTTGAGCAGGATTCCTTCCAGGACACTGCTGCAATAAGATTTACACCCAGGCGCAGAAGTATGATGTGCATTCAGAGGACCAGAGGTCGGCGCCAGTGACGTGCTGCTTTACGAGTGGCCGTGAGGATTGACTGAGAGATGACCAGATAAGCGGAATCGTCCCCGTTAACACACCTGACAGGGCCGATGAGCCGATGAATTGCGAGATTGGTAACCCGCAGAGAAGATAAGGACCTAGAGACAGAGGATGTTAGACGTGAGCAAGAGGCAAGTAGATGTCTTGCGCTGCTGGCATTGGATGCACCGACACCTTCTCGACTTTGAAGGAAGATATACTGACGACGGTATTTATGATTTGTGATTTTGTGATTCGATTATCACGTATCCGTCACTTTGGATTTCGGTATTTTGGGCGATTTATTCGCATGATTTAGTGTTGATGACTGAGTTTCATAATATTTGTTTTCTTGCACCATGGTTACACCTACTAGGTATTTGTATTTTGTGTATAGTTATTACGCTTGAGGTATTGATTGTGATTTCATACCTATTTTATGCCGGTGATTTGATTTATGCTTCCAGCATAGTTTTCACGCACTTTTAGTGTTTTGATTTGTTTTGTGCACGCTGATGCACATGGTTGTGAGCTTATACACTGCGGTATACCGATTTGGATTGTATACCGTCGACTTTGATTCTGATATTGATGTTGATTTCTTTCATTCCGTGCAGTTGATTTGGATTTTCACGCGTGATGAGCGCATGTTTTGAGATACGATTTTGGCGCACACCAGATGCACTAAATCGAGATTTTTCGTGCATGTCAGATGCACCCGATTTTGCTGTCAGGCACACACATTTCCTATGACAGATGTTTTGTGCACACCCGTTGCACCTAGATGTTGTTTTGTACCCCTGTTTGGCACATATATGGATTTTGATTTCCGTGCGCACCAGACGCACAGGGTATTTTTATGTACATTTTAGGATGGATTCCTTATGGAGCAGTACGTTTTTATGATATTTGCTATTTGTTTTCGTACTGAGAAGGACTAGTCAGAGGACAGTACCTGGAGATATTTTGCATGCATTGATAGTTATCAAAGAGATTTCCAAAAAGAGAGCTATAGTCTCAGTATTTACCTACGTGTCTGATATGACACGACACGTTTTAAACAAGGAAACCCTTCTAAATTGTTTTCAAAACGGCGGAGCGTACATATTAAACAAAAGATATATACGTATATGCTTATTTTCTTATGATAGACGTCCGCCACTGTGCAGTGTTATGCGCATTGCACAGCGACTTTAAAAGGTTTGGCATGCATTTACTTTAGCTATTTACATGTGTAGATTGGATATTTACGTGTATAGTTCGGATTTATATCATATTGGTTTTGCTTTGGATTTGACATTTGTGTCTTTACCATGACTCCGATGATTGCAGGATGCCTGACGGAGTTTTGATTTTGAGTTATCTACTCATTACTCATACGCGTGCATCGCGCTATGATGCGTTTTATGTATTGATGATTTTGAAACCCCGACGACTTAGACTTTTACTTAAATGTTTTAGTATTTGAGGGGTTTAAATTTAAATTCGGGGACTGAATTTCTTTAAAGAGGGAAGATTGTAACATTTCAAAAAAATAAATATTATTTTTGGGAATTTTTATAATTTAATATTATTTTGAATGAATATTTTAATATTTCGGTATAATTAAATACCGATAAATTGGGGAAAAAATTTGGAAAATTATAGAAATTACTAAAAAGGGTTTTTTTTATAGAATTATACCATTTTTAAGTTTTTATGATTAATTATATGCTAATTTAGTGCTAATCGCGATTAAAAATCGCTAATCGGTTTTTTAGCATTTTTGTGCAAAACATGCACATATCATTTTTTTACACTTGTGTATTTCTACCATGTTGTTTTGGGGTTAATATTGGTGTGAGAAAGAATTTGGGTTAAGGAAAAAGAAAAGAAAAGGAAAAGGGAATAGAATATTAGGTATGGTGAGAGAGAGGAGGGGGGTGTTTACCTTTGACTTGTGTGAACCATTCCTCCATTTTCTTCACCATTCCTCTCTCCCTCTTCTTTGGTTGCTGCTGCTACTACCCTAGCTCCTTCTCCAACTCTTCAACTCCTCAAAACACATCCAAAACAACTCCAAAACCCTATCTTCATTTCACAAAAAGTGTGTACAAGCTCAAGACAAACACATTGGACCAAGAAAGCAAGGATTTTGGCCACTTGGGGAAACTCAAGAAAATTCTTGAGTTTCCAAATGAGATATTTTCTGGACCATTAGCTTATTTTTTGCATTACTTTTAACCCTATGCTAGATTAGAACCGATATTGTGTGATGTTGTGGACTTGGGAAAAACCTAGTTAGGGTTATGGGAATTTGAGAGTTGTGATGTGAAATTGAGCTCAGTAGAGCCTACACAAACACCCTTGTGCTTGAATTAAGACTCAAACCTAAGACTTGAAACCCGGAATACGGATTTAGAAACCGATATAGGAAGATTTGTGGAATCTGTGAAGGTTATATGAGATCTGCTATCACCTCGAGACTCTGAAATTTATTTTGGATTGACAGTGAGATGTGCAGGCACCCAGGAAGCTACCACTAAGACCCTAGCCCCTAACTCTCTGACTCAGCCGCAGATTTATTCCTCCTGGCCGCAAATTGTGGCTAGACCAGGGTGGATTAGCCTCGTTTTGGTTCTGTAGCTCCTACATCTATAGATTAGAACCCTGGCATGTGCAAAATTGTCTAATTTGACCTAGGGTGAAATCTGGGACCCTTTTCTTAAGTTGCTGTTTTGCTTCATGTTTTTGTATTTCGTATTTTGAATTCTGGATTTATATATCTGTGTTTTATCTCGATTTCTTGGCGTTTGTACGACGGTATCGAGCATTGATTGATGGTTTTGAAGCGTAGTCTATAGGTTCTAACCAATAGGCATTAGCATGTCATTTTGGGTACTCCCGATGTGATTTTAATACGCGTTCCGATTAGGTTATCAATGTAGGTACCATCATGGGGATTCCACACGATGAAGAAGACGAAGGCGACATCAACACCGACACGCAGGATACAAGGTGAGTAGATTATATCTGCGGGGGAAGTCGGGTGGATGGCGTATAGCACCCCCGCAGTTCGATTCTTAGTATAGTATATATATATATATATACTATATATATATATATATTTATGATAGCTTATAGTGTCGTGGACATTTGAGATGTGTTAGGTGTACTTTGGATAGACTAGGGTTAGAAGTAAATTGGTGTAGTTCCTAGTCGTGAACCCTAGAATAGGTTTACACCGATACGCACACACATACTTATTGCTATACTTATACCGTGATGACGACGATAGTGGATGACATTGGAGATGAGTCGATGATATTGGGCATAGTGCCATGAGATCGGTGATATGATGTGATTCGTATTTGGGATACGACATGTGGTTTTTAGCGGACCTTTGGACGTGTGTTTCACACACGCATTCATACTTATATAGATGGTATCAATTTGTACTAGACTTAGATCAGTACCCCAAATTATGTGATATGTTGATAAGGATACCAGATAATTGATGAGATAAATGTGATATTGACCCGTACCCAGCTATTGGGATGCCGTACGACGATTTACCGTACAAGCTTTATATTGATGATAGATCCGCACTCATGACTCGAGGATATCATATGATGTATATTGTGTCGTATGGGATACTATTGAAGCGGGATCACCGACTATTATATTTATATATATATATATATATATCGACTCAGATGTAGGTGGTTTCCATACCCCTCCTGTTTAGCTGGTTAGTTGGGTCTGTAGATTACTTAGTAGACATTAGACTAGACCCGAGTCATACCTATTTCAAAACTAACGAATCGGGAGTATATCAAAGATAGGAAAAAGGGAATCTTCGGACATTTTCAAAGACGCATCCTTTCTTAAAAACGCCGTAACCCTTATTTTACCAAAAATCCCTATTCGTCTTATTTCAAATGGCATAACTGCATGACATATACATATGGATGTAGATTCTTTACTATTGCGTTGATTATTCGATTTTCGCATATTCATGCTATTCGCATCTCTTTGCATGTGTAAATGTGTTTATTGCTATATTAAAACCATGCTGTTAGGACACCAGCACCATTATCGATGATGCGAATGTTCCACGTACACTGCTTGCCGGCTCGCAAACTTCATCATCGATAATTGCCATATCACTACACTGTAGTACTGTTGCATTCAGGATATGACCCTTGCATAGCATACTTGTGTACCTATATACTATATATTCATGCTTGTGCACATATCTACTGTACACTCATACTCGTGCACATACCTATTGTACACACATACGTATTCGCACATACATAGATGATTCTGGCTTGATTAGAGATTTAGGAACCGCAAGATACTCTTTAAAACTGATTCATTTTAAAAGAGCGGTTTCCCTCAATATGTGCATATTACTATTCCATGTTGCATGATATACTGATATGCTTGCATTTCTTTTACATGTCGCATACATCATGCTTTGATTATACGCATTGAGATATGTTGTTTCCATAATATTTCTGGATTTGGGAACCGTGGGTATTTCGAAAGAGAGTATGTAATAGTTTTAAAAACCCAGTTACCCTTGATATGATATTTCAGTGTGTCCACCATGTGTTTTCTCGGTGCTGAGAGCGACATGTGAAACCCGATTCGAGGAGTTGGATGATCCGATTGCGGGTACATGGTGGGCCCGGTATGGTACCCCGGGGCGAGAATGGATCGCTGTGTAGCAGACGGTGAGCCTGGCAGAGGGACTACTACCTACCGGTGATTGGTTGGATCTGGCGGTTATCCGGAGGATACTGACCAGAGTCGATAGATGGATATGGGACGACCCGTACTACCGGGGCCGAGGGCCGATACCGCAGACGGAGCCCGATATATGAGGATTTACGTGCCGATGCTAGGCACAGGTTTCATGATGTTTTCAAGTGTCGATGCTTGACACTCAGGTTCCATGATTTTGATATGTCGCGAGTGACACATGTTGACTTACATCCTCATATTTCTGTGCATATGCTTTATGATATTTACATGCATGATGGTTATTGTCATTGGGCGACACATGGGCGGGATCCACATATATACAGACTTTGATTACCTTGATCATACCTCATATTTATGACATGTTATTACCTGAGGCACTGGCATGAGCACTTGGCACTACACACATGTATTGATGTTACATTGCCACCTTATCATGCTTCAGACTTATTCATATTAAGCATATATTATTACTGATCGTATTGACCTAGGATTATATCATGCATTCAATTTCTTCTTGTAGATGTTTTCTACTCACGAGTTGGCAACTCACCCCCGTTGTGCCACAGTTCTTGCAGGTTTTGCCGTACAGGTTCCATGGCGACATTTCTGGCACACTGCTTTCTTTGCGGGTGATTTGCTTTGGTAGGTGGGTTCTTTTGCATCAGAACCACCATTGTATATGTGTTATTCATTGTATCTAGAAATTCCATCAACCAAAACATGTATATTGTTTCAGACTTAGAAAACCAGTTGTGTATTATATCGACCTTAGAGTCGCACGTTGTAGTATTATGGTTTTCATGTTGATTTTGAGTTTCTTTTGAGTTTTGATCCTCGCCCTTTGGCGTTGTATATTATATTGCTTGCGTGGTTGTGACCGTCGGTTGACGAAGAGCTAGCTCCCACTTGGGGATGCCTTTTATCATTGCATATATATTATTCTTTTTGTACCCCATTTGGGGCCATTATTTACAAAGGAAAGTCTGCCGAAATTTTCAGAAAAGACTATAGATTTTAAAAATGCATATTCGGTTTACTTATTTAAAAACCTTGTTTTTAAAACTTGTTTTCTTACTTCTTAAAAACTAGTCTTCCCTATTTACTCCTTAAAATGGTTTTAGATTTCTGGGCTTTTTGGCTTACTTGGGTTTGAGGGGTCCTATAGACTTCATATGATTCAAGTGCCAGTCATGGGCTATTTCGGGTCGTGACAAAAAGTTTCGTCATAATCCACCCCTGGTCGTTGACGGAAACCTTTTGCTACAAGTCTAGTTTTGAAAGTCTCAACTTTTCCATCTGCACCAAATTTCTTCTTAAAGATCCACTTGCTCCCGATGGGTTTTACCCTTTCAGAAGCATCTTCCAAAGTCCATACTTTGTTGGTGTACATCGATTCCATCTCAGATTGCATAGCATCCAGCCATTTCATAGAGTCACCACTCGTGATGGCCTGCTCGAAGCTAGTAGGGTCATCATCTTCCATGATGCAATCCTCGCTCTCACCGTCTACGAGAAAACCGTAGTGTCTCTCAGGTGGATAAGAAAGCCTAGTAGATCGGCGGAGAGGCTGAGGTTCGTTGGGGACTATTGAATATTCTGGTTCTACTAAATCATCAGTCGCGGTTTGTGTAGCTGGAACTTCTTCCAATTCTATCTCATGACCACTAATTTCTTTTTCCGGAAATTCCTTTTCTAAAAAGGTGGCATTCCGAGGAAAAAAAACACCTTTTGTTTCTCGGTGTGGAAGAAGATATACCCTCACGAAAGTTTGGGATATCCAACAAACTTGCACAGAATAGATCTTGCCTCGGGTTTATCCGTATTTTGCTTTTTAAGATAGGCCGGACAACCCCATATCTTAACATAATTAAGACATTATCTTGTTCATATCAGAATTTTGCATTATTATATCATCCATTCTTAATCACATTACTTTTAAATAGGTGCTTTTGATCCATGTCTGCTAAATAGTTGCAGGTTACATGTTCTCAGATCGTTACAGTGAAATTCGGGAAAAGTTGCTACAAATGTGAGACTACGACCAACAATAGATGAATCTGTATGATGCCGCCTACCATTTCAAGGAAAAAATGGAAAATCATTAGACAGTTCAATGCACAAAGCACAAGGGCGGCACAAGATTCAAGACTTCAATACAAAGCTCAAGGAAAAAGTCCACATCATTATGCACTGTTGGAAATCTGGAAGAAAATAGAAGAGATTCTGAGGAACCAAGTGAAGAAAACAGAACATAAAAGCAGCATGAAGCAACCCTAAAAGATTGAGACCAAGAACCCACCAAATGGCCGTGGAATCGCGGCCAAACAGGGCTTTCTACCACGGAACCGCGGCCGTATGGTGCACGTGTCCATGCATGTGTTGGTGCTTTGACCCGGCTTTTTTAGTGTAGTTTTGTAAATTCATGTATGGATCAGAATGTAACCTAGGGTTTTTTTTCTATCTATAAATAGGAAAGCCAAAAGCATAATAAGGCATACCTCTCTTTAGTTTTTACTCTTTTTAATTCTTAGATCTAGATTTTTAATTCCATTGCAATGCGTTATTGAGAGGAAAAAAATAAAGTAAGTTTTCTTTTTCTATCTCGCATTCTTCTTTGCATATTTTAGTTCCTGCAATATTTTATCTGTTCTTTATTTATCTGCAATTTAGTTTGTCTAATACAAAAAATATAAAAATGTATTTTATTGTCACCTTCCTAATGAGTGAGTAATTCCTCACTTGTTAGGGGTAGGATAGGGAAGGTTTGAGAGAAGGAAATCTCTCTCACTCCTTTCTTTGCCCAAATAATTTTAATTAAGGACTCTCTTTAAATAAACCATAATCCGCTCACTACGGCACCCTATCCTACAAGATAGCGGTGATTCCCTAATTAGACCGGTTATGGTTGAATTAACCAGAGGTTAGGGCTAAGAGCCAAGAACGGATGGACAAGGACCAAAAGGAAGAAACTTAGTTTCTTCCTAGTCGTGCTAATCCCCGTTGTTGACTATTACCCTAACACCTATATTCTTAACTAGGGCATTGATAGAAGCGAGAAGAATCCCTTTTTCGAACTAACCTAATCTTAACCCTAACAAGCCTTTAAATCAATTTATTCTCATTCTTAGATCGTAAAACAAAACCTACCAAAGTTAGGACTTAACTCGTTAGAACTTAAAGAAAAAGACACCATTTCCCTGTGGATCGACTCGTACTCAACCGGCTAGCTACCTGTAGGGTTCCTAGGCACACTAGTGAGGTCTCACAAGGCATCAACCATGCCAATTTCAAAAATTCTAGGTGCCGAGAGACCCGACTACGGATCGTTGGCTAGAAATCTAGGCGAAAAAGCTAACTAGTTAACACTTAACTAAGAGATACGGAAATACAACCTTTGTAGATCCGGTGCTCCACCTCCATAGCTCCGCAACGAAGTTGTCTCCGCTGTCCAAATCAAATCCGGGCTCTAGCGTCGGCTTCGTCGGAGAATGGGCAAGCTAGGTCGTCGATGTCCATGCCGAAGATGATCTACGTCGAGGCATCGCTAGATCGAGCTCCACTTTCACCAAGTCATGAAAACTTGTGAAGGAAACACACTCTACTACTTGGCAAGAGGTAGAGGATGAAGAAATAGGAAGTGGGTAGACTTTAGAATTGGATTTCTCACTCTAATTCTCACTTTGCCATTAAAGCTTGTGAAGCTTTATCTTGAAGTGAAGAAGAAGAAGAAGATGAAGAATATGATAAGTTAATTTAGAATTGAAAAGAATAATAATCTTATCATAATTTTCACCATGGTTAGGTGTAGAGAATTAACTTAGGTTAGATCAATGGTTAGGGTCAAAAGAAGAAGACAAAATGGTTAAGTGGTCAAAGTTTCATGAAGCTTCAATAAGCTTCATGAAGAATAAAGAAAGAAAACCATTTTGTTTTTCTTCTTTTATGCTTTAATTATTTTCCAAAATGAATAAGCAAAATAATTAAAAGAATATGCAAAACCCTAATCATCATCTTGACCATAGTTTAATTCTATACACTTAACCAAAAACCATGTATCATCAAACATGATACAAGTGCACAAAACTATATCGTATATACAATGTGCACACCTGAGCGAGAAAATCCATTTAAAGTGAACCGATACTAGTTAATGCAAAGTAATATATCAAATATATAATTATGCATTAAATCATTAAATCAACACTTGATTTAACGATCCGGTCATATCGCATATAACCGACTAGTATCCAATGTATCGGCTTATCGAATCAACCCTCGATTCGATAACTAGGTTATATCGCATATAACCATTCGACACATTCATCGCGAGAATGAAATACGGTATCACATACACGCATGATTCTCGGTCCCGCACATATCTCATATGCGCTCCTATTTCGTTTCGCTTGAGCCAGGAAACCTCTGTGTAGGACTCTAAAGACTCGTCAATACGCCGGCAGCGGATGATGATCATATCAAACATCCACAAGCCGCAAGCGGTCTGCTAAACGTAACGGCCACCCGGGTATTGAGCGATCTGAAGATCGACGAGCAAGCCCGCTCACACTCCAGTGAATCCGACCAGTAACACTACCGTACAGTCCGGTCTGATCGTCTGATATGTCGCATATCTCGCCTAGGGGTGGTAAACGTCAGACCCCAATAGCTCGATAAGTCGTGTCGATGTGAGGTCTATAACTGTTCGAGAAACTACTGGTAACACTTACCAGTAAATCTCAGCAACCCTGGCCAGGGATTTCCTGTTATAGCCAATCGAACACAGCGCAACATCAACCCCCTATACCGGGAGAGACGAATCCCCTCCTATCGCTCATTGCCTCCATGTGACTCGGGACTGTACCCAAAAACCACCGTTTTGCACGCCCTCTTGGACGTGGTAAGATGGAAATCAAAGCACAGTGGGAACCACACAAGACTCTATGACGATCTCGGGTCAACAGACTACTCTGTACCAGTGTCACCAGAGAACTGCCATCTGACGTGAGGTATAATACCATCTGGGAGTTCTCGGCGAGTCCGTCCAGTGTACCCAGTCTCTACTGAGCACCCGTATATCATCTCTGATGTCAAACACCAATGGATATGGGATCATCCATCGCCCATCTGTATGGGTCGAGAAGGTACACGCTAGTCTACTCTGGTATATCGATGCCCCGTCTCGATACACCCACGACTAGGGACTTTGAAGGATGTACTTATGGACTACCATGTCCCCACTAGTATGATCCGCATCATAGTCCAGGTAGTCAAGTACAGATCCTAAGGGCTTTACCAACATGTAACAGAGAGACAATCAGCATACACGTTAAGGTAAAGGGTAACCAGATAGCATACTATCATGTCGAGCAAGAAAGTCCTCCCTATATATGTCCCAGCATCCACTACAATATACATCCAATGTACAGTAATGGCCTCTAGGGCATACATATAACTAACACTACCAAGCGACACCGTCTTGATTGCGGCATTCTTAAATTTAAAAACACACGCAAAATCTACAAACAATCAAATAGCGCCGTTGCCGGGGAAACGGTAGTTTATTTCTTTTTGTAATTTCGGGTTAATTAAATAAAAAATATATATAAATTGAAAAAAAACATAAAAAAATCATCTTGTTATTTTTGATTGGTTTTTGTGCGAATTGTGCAGGAAAGGAAGACGGACTGATTCAGATCTGGAGCAAGCTCAGTGAACAAATCCAGAAACAGAAGATCTGAACAGACAGAGGAGAACCAAACCAACACATAGAAAAGTTTTGGAGATCTAAACCTACTGATCCGCCGCGGAACCGCGGCAGATTCAAGCAGATGACAGCGGAACCGTGGTCAACCTGTGAAGTCAGCATCCCATCTTCTCTGTGAGTATCTTTCCTCTTCCCTCCTATCCTCTGAGCTTTACTGAAAAAAATTTCCTGCAGGGTTCTTTGCGCAGAATCTTTCTCCCTCTCCAATAAATCATTTTATGCAGGATTCTTTGCACCGCAAATAAAAAGAAAAAATTTTAGCAAGTGTTTTAGATTTTGTGTGTTACTGCTTTGCATATTTAAAATGGAATCTAAGGGGCTCTAACACCAATTATGATTGGGTGGGGATTTCATTACCCTTTTAAGACCCCAGAAATCACAAAAAGCATATGCAACACCCTTGATCTAATTAAAAAATATCTAGACTCAACCAATTAAGGACTGTCGCGCTCATTAGGACAAAGGAAGGTTGTGGGCTTTCAGTCGTTTATCTAAACCTGACTTTATGGTGCCTAGGCTAGACAAGTGAGAAAGGTAACTTTAAAAAGCCCGTCTCGTGGTGATTCGTGAGCGGATCCCTCCTTTCTTCATTTGTGCTTGCCTGGCCACAATTGATGGTGAAGAGGCGATTTGAGGGATATCCCACAACTTGTCGCTTTGGAACAGTTAGAAGCAGTCTAGTTGACTTAGGATTCCCTAGCTCTAGCTTTGATTTTGCATGTTTAAATTGTGATTGTTTGAAAGTGTGCCGTAATTCTGTACAAATTTTTGCAAAAATCGTTAAAAAAAATCACAAAACAAAATTTTTACAAAAAACTTGCCCTTTGTCGCTAGAATCCCATTGCACCCACCATTCATCCACATTTCCCCATCGACGTTTTCTTACCCTCACATTCTACGTTTTGACTACACTAAAACTCGTTTAGTGTATGTCCGGTTGGACTCGGGACACTAGTGCCCGTTTAGTCCGTGTTTCGTTAGTCTTTACCGACTACGCGATCGACTCCGAAGTCGAAACTCCCTCCACTTCTTTTTTATCCTTACCTTTTCCGGCCAACTCCGACGTTGACCGGAATTCTTTTCGCACATCTTCACCCTCATCTTCATCTTCTAAAGAGAAGTCAGGATTCAATCCTAACAACCCTTTACCTACTTCGGGACTGATTCCACCTCAACTGGGTGCGAATAACCCGCAACAAGCTCCTGTTGAAGCGCCACAACGATCGCGCTCCAGGATCGTTTCTATCCTACCAGCTCCGCACTTCCTACCTGTCTTTCACATCCGCCGGCAAATGGGGATAATTTCGAAATTAAGCCCCACTTCATCAATATGTTGCCTAAATTTCACGGACTGGAATCCGAAGATGCCTATATCTTCATCAACAAATTCCATAATGTTTGTGCAATGATGAAGACCACCCAACTGTCCGATGATGCTATAAGGCTACGAGTCATTCCTTTCACTCTAGGTAACCTAGCTGAAAAGTGTCTATATAGTACTGCATCGCATTCCATAAACAGTTGGGAAGAGTTTGTTAAAGCATTTCTTAAAAAGTTTTACCCACATCACAAGACCGTGAGAATACGTAATGAAATTAACCAATTTTCCCAGGTTCCTTCCGAACCTTTTTGGAAGTGTTTCGAACGATTCAAATACCTTCTTGTTCAGTGCCCCCCATCACGGTATTGAGAGATGGCAACTTTGCCAGACCTTATACGAAGGAATGAACCCAGCAACTAAGCAGTTGCTGGAGACCATTTGTCAAGGCCACTTCTTATCTAAATCTGACGAGGAAGCTTGGAAATTTCTCGATGATCTTGCTGAACAAATGCTTCAGTGGGAAAGCACTAGACCGAACACCTCGTCCACTTTGTCTACTTCATTCGGTCTATCTAGGGCAGGCGTTCATCAACTTGATATGTCAATTACAATGAAAGCCGAAATGGCAGCAATTACACGAAAACTAGAAGCAATTGAGAGCAAATTCTCATCGCCCTCTCCTGCCCCTGCTTTACCCCCTCGCACTATATGCGCTTGTCGTTCGGATCCATCCCATTTGACCGAAGAGTGTCCTTACAACCCACCTGCTTAAGGACAGGATCAAGTCAATGCTGCCTTTCAGCAAAGATAAAGAAATGATCCATACTCTTCAACTTACAATCCTGGTTGGAGGAACCACCCTAATTTCGCTTGGAATCAAAATCAACAACAATTCCAAGGCAACAACAATTTCCAGAGGCTTCTTCCTCAACAACAAGCTGCTCAACAAACTCAATATCACCAACCTTTCCAACCCAAACCTTACCAAAATCAAACGAACAATTTTGCACCCAACAATTCTTTTCCTCAAAACAATTTTGTTCCGTCAAATAACGATAAGGTTTCCTCGTTAGAACGAAGTCTGGAGGCGTTTTTAAAACAATCAACTCAATCCTCAGCCAACATCTAGTCTTCCATTCAGTCTTTGGTGCAACACACTGCGTCACATGGGCAAAGTATCAAAACCATCGAAGCCCAGATTGCACAACTGAATGCAGTTTTAAGCGAGCGAGAGAAATGGAAGCTTCCATCTCAACCACTCCTAAATCCTGGTCACCCACAAAATGCACATGTTGCTCTTGAACAACAAAACCATAATGTGAGTGACGTGACTACATTGAGATCTGGAAGGATGTTGGACAACAACGTTGGCACTGATGATGACACCCCGGCCGCCGCTTCTTCTTCTTCTTCTTCAGAGCCTGTTCTCCATTCTTCACAAGGCTCTACTTCTTCTGCAGCCCCGAACGGACCCACTTCTCCCTCCTCGAAAACACCAGCACTGGGATCCGTTCCAACTCCGCAATCTACTCCACAAGCATTGGACTCAACCAATTTTCAAAATGTTTCATTTCCAAACCGGTTGAGATCCAATAAACAAAATCCACAAATGGAGAAGATTGTGGAGTTGTTTAAACAGGTTAACATTAACATTCCCCTCTTGGATGCAATCCAACAAGTCCCTTCTTATGCAAAGATCTTGAAGGACTTGTGCACCAAGAAGAGGAAATCTCAGGTACCAAAGAAAGTGTTCTTGGCCAGTGCCGTGAGTGATGCTCTTACCCAACCTTTACCTCAAAAACGAAAGGACCCTGGCTGTCCTACGATTTCAATAACTATTGGGGATAAGAACATCAACCACGCACTTTCAAATCTTGGTGCCAGTGTTAACCTGCTTCCCTATTCGGTATATGAGCAACTAGGCGTTGGAGAGTTGAAACCCACACATTGTACTCTCCAAATGGCTGACCGATCTATCACCCATCCTAGGGGTGAACTAGAGGATGTGTTAATAAAGGTAAGGGACTTCATATTCCCCGTTGATTTTATTGTTCTTGATACACAGCCTGTAGCTAACCCCCGGAATCAAATTCGGTGAGACTCAGTCAACCATTCCTTGCGACTTTGAATGTTGTGATCAATTGTCGAAATGGTTCGATGAACCTATCTTTTGGAAATATGACAATTGAACTCAACATTTTTAAGTTGGGGAATCAGCCCTCCGAACCTAATGCTAATATACTTGATGTTTGCACGATCCAAGAGATCACCCAGGAGGACTGTGAGCTCGAGAAATTTCTATTCGATCACAGCAATCTTGATGCCACTAGTGCGTTCCTCCTTGAACCTGATACTGCTTTCACGCCCGATAATGACTACGAGTATTTCACTTTCTCAAACGATCTCGACCAATCACCACCCGAGTTTGAATCCTTTGAATTTTCAGATGAGTTAGCTGAACCATCTGACTCGGTTGCTTACACTCGTTTTGAATCTCTATTGGAATCCTTTGAGTTTGAGATAATTTCACCGATTTTACCTTCAATTGTTTCACCTCTAACACTCGAACTCAAGCTATTGCCGTCTCACCTTAAATACGCTTACTTAGGTGAGAATGAGACCCTTCCTGTCATCATCTCGGCCTCTCTAGCCCCAGAGCAAGAGAAAGCCCTTTTGACGGTCTTGCAAAGCAATCGGCAAGCTTTTGGCTAGACTATGGCGGACATCAAGGGGATTAGTCCCCTGATAGTTGAACATCATATTCATATGATGGATGATACCAAGCCAGCAAGGGATCCATAGAGACGACTCAACCCAGTCATGAAGGAGGCTGTTAAAAAGGAGATCGTAAAATGTCTTGATAGTGGTATCATTTACCCTATTTCTGATAGTCGGTGGGTTAGCCCCATACATGTTGTCCCCAAGAAATTGGGCATAACGATCATAACTAATGAGGCGAATGAGTTAATAGCTACTCACACCCAAACTGGATGGCGAGTATGCATCGATTATAGAAAACTCAACGCCGCGACACGGAAAGACCACTTTCCATTACCTTTCATTGACCAAATGCTAGAACGATTGGCTGAGCATGAATACTATTGTTTTTTAGATGGCTACTCCGGCTATAATCAAATTCCCATCGCCGAAAAAGAGCAAGACAAGACCACATTCACTTGTCCTTTCGGTACGTTTGCTTACCGCCGCATGCCCTTTGGGTTATGCAATGCACCCGCTACCTTCCGACAGTGTATGATGGGTATTTTTTCAGACATGGTGGAAAAATTCTTGGAGATCTTCATGGATGATTTCTCCATTTTCGACGACTCCTTTAATGAGTGTTTCCTACATCTCGACGCAGTCCTTACCCGGTGTAAAGATAAGAACCTTAGTTTAAATTGGGAGAAGTGCCACTTCATGGTACGAGAAGGGATTGTCTTAGGACATATCATCTCGCAAAATGGCATTGAACTAGATAAAGCGAAGATTGAAGTCATTTCCAATCTCCCTCCTCCCAAATGCGTCCGAGACATTCGAGCCTTCCTTGGCCATGCCGGTTTCTATAGACGGTTCATCAAGGATTTTAGCAAGATTGCTAGACCCTTGACTCTTTTGTTGGCCAAGGACACCACATTTGATTTCGACTCGAGCTGTATGAAGGCGTTCGAGTCATTGAAAAACTCACTTACTTCTGCTCCCATTCTTTCGTCTCCTGACTGGACGCATCTATTTGAAATTATGTGCAACGCATCTGATTTTTCCATTGGTGCTGTCCTTGGATAACACATCAATAAGATACCGCATGTGATCTATTACGCTAGCCGAACCTTGAACGAGACCCAATTAAATTACACAACAACCGAGAAGGAATTCTTAGCTGTTGTGTTTGCATTAGAAAAGTTCAGGCCCTATTTAATCGGCTCTCCGGTCATCGTATACACTGACCATTCAGCTCTTCGCCATCTTTTTGCGAAGGACACTAAATCTCGGCTGATACGTTGGATTCTCTTACTACAAGAGTTTGATCTTGTCATCAAAGACAAAAGAGGATGCGAAAACGTAGTCGCCGACCATCTTTCACGCCTCCCTTCTTCGCCGAAGCTTCACTTTCCTATAAAAGACGTTTTTCCAGATGAGCAGCACTTGACTGTATCATGCGAACCTTGGTTCACAGATATTGTGAATTATTTGGGCCACCGGACATATACCAAATGAATGGTCGAATCAGGACAGACTCCGATTCCTATCCTAGGTAAAACATTTTTACTGGGATGAACCATATCTATTCAAATACTGTCCCAACCAAATTATTCGTCGGTGTGTCCCCGACAATGAATTTAAGAGCGTGTTGTCATTCTGCCACGATCAAGCGTGTGGCGGGCATTTTAGCCCTAAAAAGACAGCCGAAAAGATCTTGCAGTGTGGCTTCTACTGGCCACAACTTTTTAAAGACGCACATGATTACTGCAAGACCTGCTCCCGGTGCCAACACTTGGGCCGGATATCTAGGAGAAATGAAATGCCGGTCCAAGCAATATTGGCTGTGGAAATTTTTGATGTTTTGGGGATTAATTTTATGGGGCCGTTTCCCAATTCTTTTGGGAACTTGTATATTCTCCTCGCTGTTGATTATGTTTCTAAGTGGGTCGAGGATGTGCCCAGCCGGACTAATGACAACAATGTTGTCATTAGATTCCTCAAAGAAAACATTTTCTCCCGGTTTGGGCACCCCCGAGCAATCATTAGCGACAATGGAACTCATTTCTGTAATAGAACTTTCGAGTCATTAATGCGGAAATATTCCATTAATCATAAGCTATCAACGCCCAATCATCCGCAAACGTGTGGGCAAGCCGAGATTTCAAATCGACAAATCAAGCAAATATTGGAGAAAACGGTTTCCAAAAACCGTAAGGATTGATCTCTAAAACTTACTGGTGCCCTTTGGGCATTTCGAACTGCCTATAAGACCGATCTTGGCATGTCTCCTTATATGCTTGTTTATGGAAAGGCTTGCCACCTTCTAGTTGAAATTGAGCATCGAGCATTTTGAGCGATTAAAGAGCTGAATCTATCTATCGAAGATGCGGGCATCCATAGAAAGCTGCAATTAAATGAATTAAGCGAGCTTAGGGATGAAGCTTACGAGAATGCAGTTGTCGTCAAAAACCGAACGAAGGTATTTCACGATAAACACCTTATGCGCAAAACATTCAAACCTGGTCAACAGGTTTTACTTTACGACACCCGGCTACATTTCCATCACGGCAAGCTCAGATCTCGATGGAAAGAGCCATTTTTGGTACGTACCGTATATCCGCACGGTGCAGTCGACTTAGAGAATCCGGATGACAGTTCACTATTTAAAGTGAACGGACATAGGCTTAAACCGTTCCTCACCGCGGACCCTTCGGAGGAGCTCCTGATGTTGCAGGAGCCGGTTTACATCGACTGATCTTCCTCCACCTGCCCCTAAATTTTGGTTATCCAGCCATAAGCAGTGGAAACAATGTTTCAAATAAGTTTGGGGGTATGTTACACTTGTAATTATATAAAAACAAAAATAAAAATAAAAGATTTCAAATTTTTTTTGGGGGTATTTTTGTAAATTTTCAGTTTTAATAAATATTAAATAAAAAAATATATAAAAATTTTATTTACAAATAAATTCCTCTTTTTAAGAGGCCCTTTTTGCAAATAACCAAAAATATCCCCTATAAATACAACCCGACCCCTCTTCTGGTTTTACAGAACCTAATTTCATCTCTCTAAAAACCCTAGCCGCCGCAGCAGCAAGTTCAGAGAGATCCCCTCCTCCTGCCGTGGAACCGCTGCCCAACTCCTTTTCAACCGCTGAAATGCCTCTCCTTGGTGTCATCACCCTCTAAAAACTTCATAGGAGGTTTGCACTTTCTGATCATCTCTGTTAAATTTTAAAAAAAATATTAATTACTCTCTGTGATGGCACCCACCTTGCAATTTGAAAGAGATTTTTCACAAATGTTTGCACACACGGGCTATGGTAGTTACTTCTGTGATGAGATCCGAAGGCGTGGATGGAACTTTTTACTTTTTAACCATCCAAATTCCTTCGCGCTTCTAGATCTTGTCACCCGCTTTTACGAGTGCATGGAGGATGGTTCCCTCTCACATCACGGTTACATTAGGTTAATTTGGGGGGATAGGGAAATAATAATCGATAAGGACTTCATCCATGAAGTCACCTTAATACCTAGACTCCCTATTCATGACCAACCCCTCCAATTCGAGGACTACCTACCCTTGATGGGTAATGATTGTTCGAGAGAGCCACGAAAAGGCATCCAGGATAGAACACTCTTTGCGAATGTCTTAACTGTGTACCGTTTGGCACAAAATAATATTTTTGGTAGTTCGCACAACACGACATTTTTCACACCTTCCCTTCATATAGTGCACACTTTGATGACTAGAAACCCCAGCTATGATATGTGCACTGTATTACTTAACTCAATTGGCGCGGTCAAGAGAGCTGCCAACTATCCATGCCCTATGTTGGTGACACAACTGTGTCGCCATTTCCTCCCTGTGGAGAAATTCGAATTTTATATGCATGGAGGGATCCCCATTAGACCTCTTCATGAGGGCGTATCCACGTCTTATACACGCTTACATGATGTATGGTCGCGCACCGAGCCGGCCGAGGACGTGCCCGCCAAGACACCTAGCTCCAGCTCAACCGCGAGTGATGAAGAGCTTACCCCTGATGCGCAAGCGCGCTTGATGCGAAGAACAAATAGGGGGGTAGAAAGATTAATAGGGATGGTGACCAACCTTGGTCAGTGAATGACGAGTTTGGAGCAGGGCATGACCACCCTGCTAGCGAGAGAAGAACGATCCCGCTCACGATCGAGGGGACGGCGAGGCTATGAGCAGTGAGGACACTTCTTTCGATAAGTTTGGGGGTGGAGGTTGATTGTAAATAGTTATCTTTGCATCTGCATATTTTTATTTTTGTACATATTTGTTTTTTTCTTTGCATATTTAATTCCGCATTGTATCTTTATAAAAAAAACTGAAAATATAAAAATAAGAAAAAATATAAAAATAAAATCAATAAAAAATTGAAATTTTTTTAAAATTATAAAAATTGAAAATTTCAATTTTGGCCATATTTGACTTAAGTTCAAAATAACGGTTGACTAGTTAAAAAAAACTAGATCCTAAACTTGGTAAATTAAAAAACCCTAAAAATAACCTCTCTTAAAGTTTAATTATAGAAAATATATGTCCTTGCAGTTTATTTAGAAATAGGAAAATTTTGAGTTCAGTTCTAGGGCTAAGTCAAAATAAGGGAAGAGTATTGAAATTTTATTTGAAGTGTAAGTCTGAAAAATAATTCTGAATCTTAAGTCTAAATTCTGAAAATATATACCCTACAACTTGCACATACACGCACCTTGAAACTTAGAATAGTAGAGGATACCTTGAAATGCTCTTGTCTAAAAAACCTTAGTATGAAGGAAAATAAAATAAAAGTATAAGTGGTAAATAAAGAGACATAAAAAAATGAACACTGGTTTTGTAACTGCTTAAGGCAGCATAAATAAAAATATATAGCGAGGGTGCTTTATCACCTAGTGCCATAGACCAACTGGTTTGGGAGTCACTGCTAAGCCTTAGGTATTACAAGACAAGGAATTACGCCTAAATGCGCAAGCACATTTTGTAATCGGTCGTTTAGTACCTCAAGAAGTATTAACGATCGCATGAAGGTTGTGTGAGCAATTTCGTCTAAAAATTCACCAACTAAAAGTACTTTGGATATGGACAAGAGTATGATAGCTTGAATTGAATTTCCAAGTGTAGGGGTAAAAATTACACACACGTAGGGGTATATGATTGAGGTTTGGGTGAGAGATAGGAATGAAAGATAGGCCTTATATCTTCAGTAAAAAACGATAAAAATTCCTGAGTTGGGCTGCACCTAAGAAGGAAAATTCAAAAGATGCTGAAAACTTAATAAATTTGCAAAACATATACGATCTTAAGTTAAATGAAAAGTGAGTGTGAAAAATATGGGTTGATGATTTCTAAATTAAAGATAATAGAATTTCTTGCTAGAATACTGAATTGAAGAATAAAAGTCAACAGGACAAATTGATCGGATTTTGCGGGTAGTATCCGCTGAAAACCCTCAAGAGACAACACTCCTCTTACTAGGGACACCTAGAGGTTTAACGGCTTGTTGCACGAGCTCAGTGAAATCGCGTTCCTTGCGAAAGTGATGTTAGGATTTTTTGAGAATAAAATTGGCTTTGCTCGGGATGAGCAAAAGATAAGTTTGGGGGTATTTGTTCATATCAGAATTTTGCATTATTATATCACCCATTCTTAATCACATTACTTATAAATAGGTGCTTTTGATCCATATCTGCTAAATAGTTGCAGGTTACAGGTTCTCAGATCGTTACAGTGAAATTCATGAAAAGTCGCTACAAATGTGAGACTACGACCAACAATAAATGAATCCGTATAATTTCAAGGAAAAAATGGAAACTCATTAGACAGTTCAATGCACAAAGCACAAAGGCGACGCAAGATTCAAGACTTCAACACAAAGCTCAATGCAAAAGTCCACATCATTCTGCACTGTTGGAAATCTGGAAGAAAATAGAAAAGATTATGAGGAACGAAGTGAAGAAAACAGAATATAAAAGCAACATGAAGAAACCCTGAAAGATTGAGATCAAGAACCCACCAAATGGCCGCGGAACCACGGCCGTATGGAGCATGTGTCGGTGCATTTTTCGGTGGGTGTCGGTGCTTTGACCCGGCTTTCTTAGGGTAGTTTTGTAAATTCATGTATGGATCAGAATGTAACCTAATGTTTTTTTTTTATCTATAAATAGGAAAGCCAAAAGCCTAATAAGGCATGCCTCTCTTTAGTTTTTACTCTTTTTAATTCTTAGATCTAGATTTTTAATTCCATTGTAATGCGTTGTTGAGAGGACATCAATAAAGTAAGTTTTGTTTTTCTATCTCGCATTCTTCTTTGCATATTTTAATTCCTGCAATTTTTTATCTGTTCTTTATTTATCTGCAATTTAGTTTGTCTAATACAAAAAATATAAAAATGAATTTTATTGTTACTTTCCTAATGAGTGAGTAATTCCTCACTTGTTAGGGGTAGGATAGGGAAGGTTTGAGAGAAGGAAATCTCTTTCACTCTTTTCTTTGCCCAAATAATTTTAATTAAGGACACTTTTTAAATAAACCATAATCCGCTCACTACGGCACCCTATCATACAAGATAGCGGTGATTCCTTAGTTAGACCGGTTGTGGTTGAATTAACCAGAGTTTAGGGCTAAGAGCCAAGAACGGACAGACAAGGACCAAAAGGAAGAAAATTAGTTTCTTCCTAGTCGTGCTAATCCCCGTTGTTGACTGTTACCCTAACACCTATATTCTTAATTAGGGCATTGATAGAAGCGAGAAGAATCTCTTTTTCGAACTAACCTAATCCTAACCCTAGCAAGCCTTTAAATCAATTTATTCTCATTCTTAGATCGTAAAACAAAACCTACCAAAGTTAGGACTTAACTCGTTAGAACTTAAAGAAAAGGAAACCATTTCCCTGTGGATCGACTCGTACTCAACCGGCTAGCTACCAAGCGATACCGTCTTGATTGCGGTATTCTTAAATTTAAACACGCACGCAAAATCTACAAACAATCAGGTCTTTTCCCTTTCCATATCTCATATGGAGTGGTAGGCACGGATTTGGTAGGAACCATATTCAATTAGTCTGCAGCTGTCTCGATTGCATAACCCTAAAAGGAGATAGGTAACTCAGCAATACTCATCATAGAGCGCACCATATATAATAGGGTATGATTCCTCCGCTCCGACACACCATTGTGCTGTGGTGTATACGGAGGAGTAAGCTGAGAGAGAATCCCATTCCCTTTTAAATAGTCCAAGAATTCCGTGCTCAAGTATTCTCCTCCCGGATCAGATCGAAGGATTTTAGTACTTTTACCCGTTTGGTTCTCTACTCCGCATTTATATTCCTTGATTTTCTCAAAAGCTTCAGACTTGTGTTTCAACAGGAACACGTGTCCGAATCTTGAGAGATTGTCGATGAATGTAATGAAGTACGAGAAACCATTCCTGGCATTTGTAGACATAGGACCGCATACATCACAATGTATCAGTCCCAAGAGTTCGGTAGCTCTTTCTCTATGTCCAGTATATGGAGTTTTGGTCATTTTGCCTTTGAGACATGACTGACAAGTATCATAAGATGAAAGTTCAAACGGATTTAAATATCCATCCTTATGTAACTTAGCTAGCTGTGCCGCATTGATATGACCTAGTCTACAATACCACAAGAAAAATTCGTTCATCTATGAACTTTTCCTCTTGTGTATGTTCTGTACATTAAGAACTGTATTTTGATTCAGAACGTATAATCCGTTACATAGCACACCAAATCCAATCAATACTTGATTTAGGAAAATGTTCATAACATTTTTCTCTACTACAAAGTTATATCCTTCTTTATCTAATAAAGAAATTGATATTAGATTGCACATCATAGATGGTACGTAGTAACAGTCGTTCAAGATCAGTGTATTACCGTTTGGTAATACAATGTGATATTCACCAACTGCTTTGGCTGCAACAGTTGCACCATTCCCAACTTTTATGTAATGCTCACCTTTTCCCAGTTCTCTACCTCTTCTTAGCCCTTGTAATATATTACATATATGGGATCCTGATCCGGTATCTAATACCCAGGACGTAGAGTGTACTGAGAAACAGTTCTTGGTAACAAACACACCCGAAAAAGACGCATCAATATGCTCATTCCTCGTTTGGGTAGCATGGGAATCCTGGTATTCCCCTATTTCCTGCTTAGTCTTATAACAGTTATAAGAAAGAGCGGAACCAACGTCCCCCAGCTCAGTATAATAAGCAGGTTCGGTCAATACATCCATATTATTATCTTGATTAAGGCATATCATGGTCTCTACCTGGAGAGAGAGAGAAGAAATACACTTTAGCGTATGCTTTTGCAAGATTAGATTTGGTTATTATCTTATCTAATCAGGATGGCTCCCGCTGCTTTTTATCAAATCTTCCTTCAAATCCTAAAAGGTAAGATTAGCCCGGATTAATTACACGCTACAAGTTCGCTAACCGGTCAGCCAGGCCAGTTTCGGTACTTTGAGGGAGGTTCCCCGTGCTTTTGCACGGACCTAATTAAAGTAAACCTCGTTTTCCCAGAGGCATAACCCCATTGACACCTTTCTAGACACCTAATAGGTTAGCTAATTGTATAGTGTAAAACTCTCCCAGGAGTAACTCTTGCTCGCAGCGGGTATCGGGATCCAACTATCTCATAGAAGGTATGCAATCTCATTACAAATTTCAACACTTGAAATTCCCGATAAAATTTTGCCCCTAGGGTCCTATGACCTTGACGCATGCCAACAAACCATAGGACACTAGTCAAGTTCAGGCCGTACATTTCTTGATTGAATTAAACCCACCCGCACGACCCTTGACGCAGGCCAATAAACTCGTACGACTACCCTAATCCAATCGCATCTCATGCTAGCAGATAAGTTCTAATCAGCTACCACACACCACGGCTTGACGCAGGCCAACAAACGCAGCACGATTACTAAATAGTGCCTATCTGAAATGACGGAGGGCTAAGACATGTTTTTAAGAAAACCTTTTGCTTAATGAACTTGATATCGTTGCAGAATCTAGTGATTTTGAAAAAGAGTGTTTTTTAGGCTTTTACCAGTTTCTCTAAAGAGGTCACTCCCGGTGAAGGGATCTTGGCTCTTTCCTTATCGAATAAGGTGCTGGATATTCTACAAGGAATACCTCTATGCAAAGCAAGAACTAAAAAAAGCAATCAAAAACAAAACCGTGTTGGTTGTAGCATCTGCTAGTTTCACTAAAGAGGTCACTCCCGGTGAAGGGATCTCGGCTCTTTCCTTATCGAATAAGGTTCTGGATATTTTACAAGGAATACCACTATGCAAAGAAAAAACTAGAGTTACCCTTTTTAAAAATTTGATTCCACACATCTTTAGGGTTCTTTGCTTTTCATTAATCCCATCAAAGAAATCCCATCATTTATGCTTCCTAAGCATCACAGATAAAAAAACGAAAATACAACGTATGCTTATGCCATCCGCATTCGCCACTTTGTCCTGTTATGCACCGTTCGGTTACTTAACTAACGGCATGGCGGGGTGGGACTAGCGCGGATATAAAACATAAGCAACTTCTATATATCATATATATAATAATAAAACATTCGTCGCAGGCAGTAATATGATCTCATCACAGAACATTGCAGCAAAAGTCAACATATGAAATATTGGATATACTAGTATTTCCACGTTTTAAATTAAGCCAGTAAAAAACACGGATTCCACGTTCGTGATGAATATCCAAGCCCACATCCCTAGACCCCTACGAGAGCGGCAAGTAACCCTGCCAATTTTAAGGTTAGGAGACCCAGTCTCGACTCCTCGAGATGGTCTCCCACTGGACCCTAGAACCCGGTTACTTATGCTCCCTACCTTGGGTCTATCCTAATGCGGAAAAGTAAATAATATACATCAATGGTGACATCATCCTTAACCCGGAAGTTCCCCAATAAAATAATATTACATGCAATGAATTTTACATGAATGAAAAGAAAAACTCTCATCTCAGATAAAACCCCCGGCCATTCTTTCAGGACAATCCAATATATCATATCACAGTAATGTAAGTCCATGTCACGCACCCCACGAACTTGCGGGGAGGCGGAATATATGAAAAACGATTATCAAAGCTTCGTAACACGGACTTGAGCGCAAGAATCGTTATCTAAACCATTGCTAACTAAATACTAGAGGTTTAACTACTCGGATACGAAGTTATACCTCACGATACTAGTCCTTCGGGTCTTCATCACGATCCTCCACTCCTCATAGGCTCCTTGGAACATCGGCACCTCAACGGCCTCCTCGAATCAAAGACGATCCACCCGAAAGCTCCTACGCCAAGCTTAATCTCAAACTTGAGATAACTAGGTTGCTTAAAGTGCTAATCTAAGCTACCTAGGGGATATAGAGTGAGGTTATGGATGTATTAGTCTAGCTAACCCTTGATCTCAACACATGAGAGGCTAGGGTTAGGGTTTGAAGAGAGAGTGAGCTTGAGGAGAGAGAAGGTGAAGATAAGAATGAAATGAGATAATGATGTTATCATAATATATATGAAGCATTATTATTTATCCAAAAAAGAAATAATTGAATTAACAACCATGCTACATAAATATCTATGAGTGATTCATCACCATGAGTCATTAAGCATTTATGATGCATTAATGACATGGATGAATCACACAAATGAGTCACTAATCTCATTTAATGCAATGCCACCTTAACCCCTTAGTCACCACTCTTCTAGAAGCTTCCCGACAAATTATGAGAATGGCCCTCCAATCCGTGAAAACACGGAAAAACTTTAGACTGTATAAATCCAATAACCCGATACTAGAATCTGGCTTAAACCAAAGCCGGCTAGTAAAAACTGTCCGAAAAGTCGTACGTGCGTAAACACACGTACGCGTCCGAACCCTTGTCGTAAAACCATACGACCTCTATATCGTTTCGCCTGGAGCAGGGAAACTCTCTGTGTGGGACTCTAAAGACTCGACACTACGCTGGCAGTGGGTTTAACAACAGACCGCAAGCGGCACTAGCTGTACGTAACGGTCCCCAGGTAGATGTCGATAAGAAGGCCGATGAGGAAAATCATCCGAACTCCCACTGAGCCTGATGTGACAATCTCCGTACAGTCCGGTCTGTTCGTCTAAGACTATCGCATATCAAGCCTAGGGGGCGGCAAGCGGCAGTCCCCTAACAGCTGTATAAGTCGTGTCGGAGCGAAGACCATTACACCCTAAGAAGCTACTGGAACCTACCAGTATATCTCGCTTGCCCTGGCCAGGGACTTTGCGTAATGGCTCTCTGACATAGCTCGATATCATCTCCCAATACCGGGAGAGACGAATCCTATCTAACCACTACTGCCTCCAAGTGCTCGAGACTGCACCCAACTGCTACCTGTTTGCACGACTCCTTTGAGCCGTGGTAGGGTAGCAATCTAAGAACGGTGGGACACACTCGAGGCGAAGTAGCAGTGTCAAGTCTGCGGACTATGCTGTACTCATGTCATCTGGGAACTGTTAACTGACGACGGGTATAATACTAACCAATCAGTTCCTCTGCGAGTCCTGTCCGGTGTACCAATAACCTAACGAGAACCTATATACTATCTCCAGTACGATGTACTGATGGCTATGGGACAGACCATCTCCCCAACTGGGATGAGAAGCGTACACACCAGTCTACTCTGGAATATCGACGCCCTGTCTCGATAATCCTACGACTAGGGACATGTATAAGATGTTGCTTATAGACTACCCAGCCTCCACTAGTGTGACTGCCATCACAACGCTGGTAATCAAGCAAAGAACCTATGGGCTCTACTAATATGTATAATTGATACGTTACAAGAAACATATGCACATATTAAAGTAGACACAAACCAAGTAGCATACTACCATTTTTAGCAAGACTGTATATACAACTGTGAATATCCCAAGCTTCCATTAAGTAATATACAATCTAGTATGATACAATAATGGCCCCTAGGGCATATACACTAACAACTCCCACTTGCACTAGGGCCATGAGCTGGCATATCGGAGACCTATCATCTCGAATAGCCTCTCAAACTGCGTCTTAGGAAGGGCCTTTGTGAATAGATTAGCTATGTTATTCTCCGTCTCCACTCTTTTCACCTCGATCTCCCGGCGATCTACGATCTCCAGGTGATACCGCCTTAAGATGTGTCTGGACTTCTGATGGGACCTGGGTTCCTACGCTAAAGCTATAGCGCCGTTGTTGTCACAATACAGAGGTATTGGACCAACACTGGAAGGAACCACCTGAAGTTCTGTGAGGAACTTCTTCATCCAGACAGCTTCTTTTGCGGCATCGCAAGCAGCTATGTACTCCGCTTCCATTGTTGAGTCAGCAACGGTCTCCTGCTTGGAACTCTTCCAACAGACCGCCCCTCCATTGAGGGTAAAGACATAACCCGATATGGACTTGGAGTCATCTTTGTCACTCTGGAAGCCGGAGTCGGCAAAGGCCTCCATCTAGAGGTCTTTTCCGCCATACACCAAGAACATCTCCTTAGTCCTTCTTAGGTACTTGAGAATGTTCTTTACGGCTATCCAGTGCTTCTCCCATGGGTTTGCCTGATACCGGCTTACTACGCTCAATGCGTATGCTACATCTGGTCTGGTACATAACATTGCATACATTATAGAGCCTACCGCAGAAGCGTAGGGTATAATCGACATGTGATCCCTTTCCAAATCAGTCTTGGGAGACATCTCTTTGGAGAGGGTGATTCCGTGACAAGCCGGTAGGTTACCGTGCTTAGAATCATCCATACTGAATCTCTTCACTATGGTGTCTATGTACCTGGACTGCGAAAGTCCCAATATCCTCTTTGATCTATCACGATAGATCCGGATCCCCAGAATGTAGGTGGCATCACCCAGGTCTTTCATGGAGAATTTATGTGACAAGAATATTTTGACTGACTGTAACATAGGAATATCATTTCCTATTAGGAGAATGTCATCCACGTACAAGACGAGGAATATTACAGCTCTCCCTACAATCTTACTGTATATGCATGGTTCATCTGGATTTTTGATAAAGTCAAATTCTTTGACAGCATCATCAAAATAGATGTTCCAACTTCGCGATGCCTGCTTTAGTCCATAAATGGACTTAAGCAGCTTGCATACTTTACCGCTGCTCCCACTCTGAATGAATCCCTCTGGCTGATCCATATAGACGCTCTTTTCCAAATTACCATTTAGAAAGGCCGTCTTTACGTCCATCTACCAGATTTCATAATCGTGGAAGGAAGCAATAGCAAGAAGGACCCGAATAGATTTAAGCATAGCTACTGGAGAAAAGGTTTCGTCATAGTCCAAACCAGGTCTTTGACGGAAACCCTTTGCAACAAGTCTAGCCTTATAGGTTTCAACCTGTCTATCTATACCAATCTTCTTTTTGAAGATCCATTTGCATCCTATAGGTTTTACCCCATTTGGAGCAACGTCCAAAGTCCATACTTTGTTAGTGTACATGGACTCCATTTCGGTCCGCATTGCATCCAGCCATTTTACTGAGTCACCGCTCTGAATGGCTTGCTGGAAGCTAGTAGGCTCATCATAGTCAATAGTGCAATCCTCTCTATCCCCGTCTATGAGAAAACCATAGTATCTCTCGGGCGGATGAGATTGCCTACTACTCCTACGGAGTGGCGTCGGGATGTCCCGTTCTCCTGAACCTTTTGGTTCTTCCAAGCTTTCAGTAATAGCTTGTGTTTCTGGAATTTCTTACAGTTCTATTTCGTTCCCATTCTTCTGATTTTCTAAAAATTCAGTTTCCAAGAAGTGGGGATGCTGAGAAAAAAAAACCTTTTGTTCCTCTGCGGAATAGAAAAGATACCCTCTGGAGTTCTTTGGGTATCCCACAAACTTACATAGTACTGAGCGTGCCTCGAACTTGTCCGTATGCTGCTTCTTTACAAAAGCTGGACATCCCCATGTCTTAAGATACTTAAGACAGGGTTTCTTCCCACTCTACATCTGATATGGGGTGGTGGCACAGTCTTGGTTGGAGCCTTGTTCAAGAGATATGCAGCTGTTTCTAGTGCATAACCCCAGAATGATCGCGGTAACTCAGCCTTACTCATCATGGAACGAACCATATCCAATAGGGTTCGATTCCTCCTTTCTGATACACCGTTGTGTTGTGGTGTGTATGGAGGAGTAATCTGAGAGAGAATTCCATTCTCTTTTAAGTAACCTAGGAACTCGGTGCTTAAGTATTCTCCACCTCGATCAGATCTCAGTGTCTTGATACTTTTGCCGGTTTTTTTTCCACTTCATTCTTGTATTCTTGGAATTTCTCAAAGGCCTCGGATTTATGCTTCATCAAGAAGATATATCCATACCTAGAGAAATCATCCGTAAAAGTAATGAAGTAGGAATAACCACCTTGTGCATGTATAGACATTGGACCGCACACATCACTGTGTATGAGTCCTAAGAGCTCACTCGCTCTTACTCCGTGTCTAGAAAACGGAGTCTTTGTCATCTTTCCCATGAGACAAGATTCACAAGTAGCATAAGATTGATATTCGAACGGATTCAAATATCCTTCTCTATGTAACTTAGTCAACCTTCTCTCATTGATGTGACCTAGTCTACAATGCCATAAGAAAGCCTGATTTGTTTCCGGAGACTTTCTTTTAAGTGTGTTCTGGACACTGAAAATCTGAGCTTGATTTAATACGTATATTCCGTTTTCTAATGTACCTGACCCAATCATAACTTGATTTAGGTGGATGTGAACCACATCTCTTTTAAAAGTAAAATCATATCCTTCCTTAGATAATAAGGGTACAGATATGATATTACAAGTCGTACCTGGTACATAAAAGCAGTTACGTAGAATCAATATCTGCCCAGTTGTCAGTCCAAGATGATATTCCCCTACGGATTCAGCGTCCATGCTCATTCCGTTAGCAATCGTGAGGATCATATCACCTATCCCGATAACCCTACGGTTTCTCAAAGCCTGTAACGAATTACAGATGTGAGATCCTGACCCGGTATCCAATACCCAGGAAGTAGGGTTAACTGACATACAGTTCTCTATTAAAAACACACTTGAGGCTGAAGCCATAACATACTTCGTATCCTGGCTACTGGCTTCTAAAGCCCTGCAATCATTCTGCCAATGCCCAATCCCACAACAATAGGAATGTCCCTTAATAGGGTGGTCCAGCTTGTCATAGGCAATGGACATCTGGACAGACTTTTGCCAATCAAATAAGTCAGATTCAGTCAATTTATTATCTAGATGTAACCTATGTGTGGTCACAGGTTCGCTGCAATTTAAGAGAGAGAAGAAAATACTATTAGCATGATGCTGTTGCAAGTTTAGATTGGTTTTAAGTTTATCTAAACAGGATGGCTCCCACTATTTCTCGAATCCTTCCTCAAACCATAAAAAAAGAATTAGCCAGGACTATTCTCACCGTACAATACTTGCTTAACCGTTTAGCCAGGCCAGTGTCGATAGTTCGAGGGAGGTTTTCCAACGCTTTCGTGAAGTTCCTTAATTAAATAACCTCTTTTCTCTGGGGGCGTAACCCCGCTGACACCTTTTTAGGCACCTACTTGGTTTATAGCATTGATCGTTAAGTGACGAATCTCCTGATAAGTAGTATATACTCACAGTAGGATCGGGATCCAAAATATCATCGTATGATAATGTTGAAGGAATCCTACGAACATTCATCAAACTCCAAAATGGTATGCGTCTCTCTGCAAATTTCAGTTTCTTTAGAAATTCCCGATGTGGATTTTTGCCCCATGCTCTTATGACCTTGACGAAGGTCAACAAATCATAAGTCACATGTCAAGTTCTACCCGTCATTGTCCAGGTTAATTTGAACCCACCCGTACATACCCTTGACGAAGGTCAACAAGGTAATACGACTGTCCCAAACCAACGCATCTATCTATGCTACATACGAACACCCAACAGCTACCAATCACTATGCCTTGACGAAGGTCAACAAACATAGCTTGAATACTATTGAATATCCATATGAAATGACGGAGGGCTACGACTGGTTTTGGCAAAACCGTGAACGTAGTGAACTTGATGTAATCGAAGGAACCTGATACTTTTTAAAAGGAGCGGTTAAAGCTCCGTAATTTAAAAAATTCTGCTCTTTTAAAATAACCGAGTAGTTTCTTTTAAATTTGTTCCAACGACTTTAACTTTGGTTTATTTTCTTTGCATTATAATAATGTGTCCCATCATTTATCCTATCATTGCAGAAAACAACGAAAATACCACGTCCTCTTATGCCATCCGCATTCGCCACTGGGTCCCGTCATCACCCGTTAGGTTACTTAACTAACGACAGAGCGGGGGCTGGGATAGCGCGGGTGTAAAACATAAGTGACGTCTAATAGCTATCATATATAGATATTGTACATTCGTCAGACGCAATAATAAGCATTCCAGATCACAGATGAACTTTATTGGATTTACTAGCAATCCGCATTTGCTTTGAGCCTGCAATAAAAGACGGATTACACAGTTGTGATGAATAGCCATTACCCCACCCTAGACCCCTACGGGTACGGAAAACTACCCGTCAAGTACCCGAAGTGAAGCGGTCTCCCTCAACAACGTGAGTAGGCCACTAAACACTTTGACGTACCCGGTAGTTTGTGTACCCCATCTTGGGTCTATCCTAGGAGCAAAAACAGTAAAAAGAAATAATACAACGGTGGCTACAATCGCAACTTGGATGTGCCCTGCAAAAGAATATTACATCAAATTACATTTACATTGAATGAATGAATATTAAACACATCTCAAACCCCGGCTAATCATCACAACAGTCCAATACAGTTCATATACACAAACAGTAAACATTTCAGAAATGTGCAACCCCCTGCCAACCGACATACTAGCAGTTAGGGGAGGTTTACGAACACATTAAACATTACAGATAAAAACCCAATTAGCAAATATCTTAGAACATCGATCGACTTCCCTTTTCCATGTCTACCCCAAAAGCAAGTCAGTACAGAGGAAACCTGGGCAGAAACAGAACATACAAGAAAACAGAAAACAACAAAATAGGAATTACTGAGCAAATCCGAGTCAACTCCGTGTTGACTCGGCGGCGGATCCGCGGCATAAGCTCTCTATTGCCGCGGATCCGCGGCCGTCTAGACGATTCACTGACTCGTTTTTTTCCAGTATTCTTAAAATACCCTGCTGTGAATTTTAAGGCATGTCAAATATTTTTTTAGACAAGTTTAAAATTAACAGAAACTTAGGGTTTTCGGTTTTTTGTTTTCGTGTTTTCCGTCGATCGAACTGCTAATCAGTTGCTAACAAGCTAGTAATGGTTTAGCTGGCTCTGATACCACTGTAAGTCCATGTCACGCACCCTACGAACTTGCGGGGAGGCGGAATATATGAAAAACGATTATCAAAGCTTCGTAACACGGACTTGAGCGCAAGAATCCTTATCTAAACCATTGCTAACTAAATACTAGAGGTTTAACTACTCGGATACGAAGTTATACCTCACGATACTAGTCCTCCGGGTCTTCATCGCGATCCTCCACTCCTCGTAGGCTCCTTGGAACATCGGCACCTCAACGGCCTCCTCGAATCAAAGACGATGCACCCGAAAGCTCCTACGCCAAGCTTAATCTAAAACTTGAGATAACTAGGTTGCTTAAAGTGCTCATCGAAGCTACCTAGGGGATATAGAGTGAGGTTATGGATGTATTAGTCTAGCTAACCCTTGATCTCAACACATGAGAGGCTAGGGTTAGGGTTTGAAGAGAGAGTGAGCTTGAGGAGAGAGAATGTGAAGATGAGAATGAAATAAGATAATGATGTTATCATAATATATATGAAGCATTATTATTTATCTAAAAAAGAAATAATTGAATTAACAACCATACTTCATAAATATCTATGAGTGATTCATCACCATGAGTCATTAAGCATTTATGATGCATCAATGACATGGATAAATCACACAAATGAGTCACTAATCTCATTTAATGCAATGCCACCTTAACCCCTTAGTCACCACTCTTCTAGAAGCTTCCCGACAAATTATGAGAATGCCCCTCCAATCCGTGAAAACAAGGAAAAACTTTAGACTGTATAAATCCAATAACCCGATACTAGAATCTGGCTTAAACCAAAGCCGGCTAGTAAAAACTGTCCGAAAAGTCGTACGTGCGTAAACACACGTACGCGTCAGAACCCTTGTCGTAAAACCATACGACCTCTATATCGTTTCGCCTGGAGCAGGGAAACTCTCTGTGTGGGACTCTAAAGACTCGACACTACGCTGGCAGTAGGTTTAACTACAGACCGCAAGCGGCACTAGCTGTACGTAACGGTCCCCAGGTAGATGTCGATAAGAAGGCCGATGAGGAAAATCATCCGAACTCCCACTGAGCCTGTTGTGACAATCTCCGTACAGTCCGGTCTGTTCGTCTAAGACTATCGCATATCAAGCCTAGGGGGCGGCAAGCGTCAGTCCCCTAACAGCTGTATAAGTCGTATCGGAGCGAAGCCCATTACACCCTGAGAAGCTACGGGAACCTACCAGTATATCTCGCTTGCCTTGGCCAGGGACTTTGCGTAATGGCTCTCTGACACAGCGCGATATCATCTCCCAATACCGGGAGAGACGAATCATATCTAACCACTACTGCCTCCAAGTGCTCGGGACTGCACCCAACTGCTACCTGTTTGCACGACTCCTTTGAGCCGTGGTAGGGTAGCAATCTAAGAACAGTGGGACACACTCGAAGCGAAGTAGCAGTGTCAAGTCTGCGGACTATGCTGTACTCATGTCATCTGGGAACTGTTAACTGACGACGGGTATAATACCAACCAATCAATTCCCCTGCGAGTCCTGTCCGGTGTACCCGTAACCTTACGAGCAATTGTATACTATCTCCAGTACGACGTACTGATGGCTATGGGACAGACCATCTCCCCAACTAGGATGAGAAGCGTACACACCAGTCTACTCTGGAATATCGATGCCCTGTCTCGATAATCCTACGACTAGGGACATGTATAGGATGTTGCTTATAGACTACCCAGCCCCCACTAGTGTGACTGCCATCACAACACTGGTAATCAAGCAAAGAACCTATGGACTCTACTAATATGTATAATTGATACGTTACAAGAAACATATGCACATATTAAAGTAGACACAAACCAAGTAGCATACTACCATTTTTAGCAAGACTGTATATACAACTGTGAATATCCCAAGCTTCCATTAAGTAATATACAATCTAGTATGATACAATAATGGCCCCTAGGGCATATACACTAACAAGTAACACATAACAACACATGTCATCAACATAAGTAAATATGCGTATCCCAATTGTCGTTGTCGTATAATAACGAAACCGGCAATACACCACATATTAAACTTACGATCGCAGAATAGAAATGTGAACTACAATAATTAGAATCCGCAATCATCCTTAGACATCATAAACCCGAAATATCACATACTTCGGATTTCATGCCTTACACATCAAATCACTTAGACATCATAAACCCAGAATATCACATGTTCCGAATTTCATGCCTAACTTTACAAACCCCGCATTTTAGTCTCGTCTTGAAAACACTTTTCAATAATTAGTCGGGTAATTCAAAAGGATTCCCGATAACATGATCAAATCCGCGTCGGAAACATTAGTAGACGTCCGCACCCCCGATGCCGTCGACGAAGTGCACTTAGGCGCAACACCGTGGCCGCGAGCACCCGAACGGATTCTTTTGGCAACGGGGTTCTCCTATAGTCACTTGGTCGGGGCTATGGGGCATGGGTATCTAGTAATGTTACCCGGCGAGCATCCGCGTACGCTACGCGATTGCGATGAAGTTTTGATCCAAATCAAAACTTCGTGGCAACCGATGATTCGAGACTAAATTGCTAGATTTATAAGATATAATCTAGTTTTCACAAAACTTATAATTGTGGATTCCAAATATTGTATCAAAAATCACATATAGCTAGATGACGTTAAACATTTTGATCGAATCAACGAATTCCCAAAATTCTTAGAATACTCAACATTTGAGCACAGTTAAAAAATACCCAGAACATGCCACAGTACCTATGAACCAACCATTGAAGTGCCAACTCAAGCCCCACACTTGGCGCTGCGGAACCGCCACAAATACCACTATTTGGCCGCGGTTCCGCGGTCAAGTAATCGAGTTATGGTTTCGTTCTTTAAGAGGGTCCATAGAATTACCTGCACGATTTTTGAATATTTTTAATCTCAAAAATTCCAACGTTTGGAAAAAATTCCAGAGAGCATGGGAAATTAGGGTTTTCGGTGTTCGTTCGGACTTCTAACTTCGCCTAGACCCCGCTTAATGCTCTAGCTTGGCTCTGATACCATGTTGGGGTTTCTTAGCACATCTACTAGGGTTTCATGGTGTATCAAGTATACAATTTAAAAAAATAGTGTGCTAATGAACTCAAACTTAGAATCGAACTAAAGAATTAGGGTTTAACAACAAGTAAGCAAGCATAAACCTAAGTGATTATGGAATACAATCTTTGCAGACCAGTCCATTACTTCAAATGCTCCGTGTAGAAGTCCCTTCGCTCCAAGTAGTGGTGTTCCGGACTCTCTGTAGGCTCCACTAGTCGAAATGAACGAGCTTGCTTAATTATCTTCGAAGCCAAAGATGATATACTTTGAGGAGACTCAACTCAAGCTACCTCTTCACTAATGTATGAATAAGTGAAGCAAACAACCTACACTATGTGGCTAATATGGTATAGATTGATGAAGTAGGAATTTAGCTCACTTTAGAATATTTTTCCTCTCATTCTTTTTCACCTCAAGAAAATCAAGTCAAGAAAAAATTGAGATGAATAAGATGAAGCTCATCTTATGAACCATGGGTGAGAAAATATCTAATATAAACTCATGTAGAGACTTAACTAAGGCTAGGATAAGGTTAGGTTAAATAATATCTAGAGTAAAACAAAAACAAGTGGAGTTTAGTATAGGTTTCTACAAGCTTCTTCAAGCTTCACAGCAAGGCTAATTTCCACCTAATTTTTGGTTTTATCTAAATAATTAAAACCATACATTATCTTAATTTAAGTGTTAGTCTCATACACCCAAGTTCCATGTATCATCAAGCATGATACATAAATCAAAATACATTTAAATATATATCATATATCATATATCATATATATATATATATATATATATATATATATATATATATATATATATACATACATACATACATACATACATATGTGTTAAATGTAAATGTAGAAAAGAAATATTTAAGTGAGCATTTATATTAGTTGGTATATATATAAAAATATATTAATATATCAAATATATATATATATAAAATTATTAAATCTACATTTGATTTAATAATCCGGCTATATCACATATACCCGACTAATATCAAATCATTGAATCAACACTTGATTCAATAATCCGGTTATATCACATATAACCTTTATCGCGAGATTAGAATACGGTATCACATACACCTATTTATCTCGGTCCCGCACATATTACATATGTGCCCTACTTTGTTTCGCTTGAGCCAGGAAACCTCTGTGTAGGACTCTAAAGCCTCGTCAATACGCCGGCAGTAGATGGTGATCATATCAGTCACCCACAAGCCGCAAGCTGTCTGCTAAATGTAACGGTCACCCGGGTATTGAGCGATCAGAAGATCAACAAGCACGCCTGCTCATACTCCTGTGAATCCAACAAGTAACACTATCGTACAGTCCGGTCTCTTCGTCTAATATGTCGCATTTCGAGTCTAGGGGTGGTAAACGTCAGACCCCAGTAACTTGATAAGTCATGCCGATATGAGGTCTATAACGGTTCGAGAAACTAATGATAACAATTACCAGTAAATCTCAGCAACCCTGGCCAGGGATTTCCTTTTATGGCCAATCGAGCACAGCGCAACATCAACCCCCAATACCGGGAGAGACGAAACCCCTCATATCGCTCATTGCCTCCATGTGATTCGGGACTGTACCCAAAAGCCACCAGTTTGCACGTTCTCTTGAATGTGGTATGATGGAAATCAAAGCATAGTGGGAATCACACAAGACTCTATGACGATCTCGGGTCTACAGACTAACCTGTACCAGTGTCACCAGAGAACTGCTATCTGACGTTAGGTATAATACCATCTAGGAGTTCTCGTCGAGTCTTGTTCAGTGTACCCATTTTCTAATGAGCACATGTGCACATCCTCTGATGTCAAACACCAATGGTTGTTGGTCAAGAATCGTACACACTAGTCTATACTGGAATATCGATGCCCCGTCTCGATACTCTCTCGACTAGGAACAATTAAAGGATGTACTTATGGACTACCCTGGCCCCACTAGTATGATCTACATCATAGTCCGGGTAGTCAAGTCCACATCCTAAAGGCTTTATCAACATGTAACATAGAGACAGTATAAATATACATAAGCGTACATGTTAAGATAAAGTGCAACAAGATAGTATATTATCATGTCGAGCAACAAAGTCCTCTCTATATATGTCCAAGCATCCACTATAATATACAACTATGTACAATAATGGCCTCTAGGACATACATATAACTAACAATGGCTAACCGGGTACCTGTCAAAAAGGAAAGGCGATGAGCAAACTCATCCGGATCCCAACTGAGCCTATCCGTGACAAAATCCATATAGTCTAGTCTCTTCGTCTAAGAATATCGCATACCGGATCTAGGGGTGGTAAACGTCAGACCCTAATAACCCGATAATTCTTGCTGATGCGGCTCAGGACCAATCCGGGAAACTACTGATCATCCTATTAGTAAATCCAAACTGCCTTGGCCAAGGTCTTGTAGTCCTGACCGATCGAACACAGTGCGATATCAACTCCCAATACCGGGAGAGACGAATCTCTGACAATCACTCACTGCCTGCATGTGGCTCTGGACTGTACCCAACTAAAACCTGTTTGCACGACTCAGTAGAGCCATGGTAGGGTAGTGATCAAAGCACAGTAGGAACTCACACGAGACAAATGACGACCTCAGGTCCAAAGACTAACCTGTACACATGTCACATGAGAACCGCTATCTGACGATAGGTATAATACCATCTAGAGGTTCTCAACGAGTCCGTCCAATGTACTCACCCCCAGTGAGCACCCGTATATAATCTTAGATAATCACACCAATGGTTGTGGGACTAACCATCTCCCCTCTTCGGGGTCTAGAAACGTATACGCAAGTCTATTGTGGAGTATCAATGCCCGATCTCGATACTCCTGTGACTTGGGACTTTTAAGGATGTGCTTATAGACTACCCAGCTCCCATAAGTATGATCGCCATCATAACGTTGGTAGTCAAGAAAGATCCTACGGGCTTTATCAACATGTGGTCGACATATATAATATATGCACATGTTAAGATAAAGTCAAACCATAATAGTATACTACTTTACAGAGTCTCTATCAATATGTGCAAGCAACATAAAGCATCAGAAGAAAGAAATACACATATCTTGATAAAGACAGCTCAAATAATATACTATATAACTGAGAAAAATTGTCCTGTACATACATATCCCAATCATCCATATGTATACATATATAATAATGGCCTTTAGGGCATACATATCCAACAATCTCCCACTTGCACTGAGTCCATATATTGGCATACCGAGTACCCAATGTCTGCTCTAAGGCCAGCTGTTGGCGTATAGCATATCCAACATCTCAAAAAGTCGCTCGAACTATGCTTGAGGGAGGGCTTTCGTAAATGGATCCGCTATAGCCCCATTGTTATCACAATACAGAGGTATTGGATCAATAATGGACGGAACTACCTGAAGTTCAGTAATGAACTTCTTTATCCAGACCGCTTCTTTTGTGGCATCACTTGCAGCAATGTATTCAGCCTCCATCTTCGAGTCTACGAGGGTAAACACAAAACCCGAGACAGACTTGTTGTCATCCTTGTCACTCTGGAAGCTTGAATCGGCAAAAGACTCGACCTTAAGGTCTCCATTACCGAAAACTAAGAACCTCTCCTTAGTCCTTCTCAGGTACTTGAGAATGTTCTTTAGTGTTGTCCAGTGGTTCTCACCTGGGTTCGACTGATACCGGCTTATTACGCTAAGCGCGTAAGCTACAGCTGGTCTTGTACATAGCATCGCATACATTATAGATCCTACCGCCGAAGCGTGGGGTATAGTGCTCATGTGAACCCTCTCCTCATCAGTCTTGGGAGACATCTCTTTGGAGAGGGTGATTCCGTGCAGTGCGGGTATATTACCGCGCTTGGAATTTTCCATACTAAATCTCTTTAGTACGGTCTCTATGTACCTGGACTGCGAGAGTCCGAGTAATCTCTTGGATCTATCTCTGTAGATCTTGATCCCAGGAATGTACGAGGCATCACCCAGGTCCTTCATGGAGAACCATTGTAATAAGAACAGCTTGACCGATTGTAGCATAGGAATATCATTTCCTATCAAAAGAATGTTGTCCACGTACAAGACTAGGAATACAACAGTTCATCCTACAATCTTCTTATAAATACATGGCTCATCCTCATTCTTGATGAAGTCAAATTCTTTGACTGTTTCATCAAAACAAATGTTCCAGCTCCGCGATGCCTGCTTCAATTCATAAATGGATTTAAGCATCTTGCATACCTTCCCGCTGCTTCCACTGTCTACAAAACCTTCTAGCTGATCCATATAAACGCATTCTTCCAAACTTCCATTTAGAAAAGCCATTTTTACGTCCATCTGCCAGATTTCATAGTCATGGAAGGCAGCAATGGAAAGTAGGATCCAAATGGATTTGAGCATAGCCACTGTAGAAAAAGTTTCTTCATAGTCCAATCCTGGTCTTTGACGAAAACCTTTTGCAACAAGTCTAGCCTTATAGGTTTCCACCTGCCCATCTATACCAATCTTCTTCTTGTAGATCCACTTGCTTCCAACAGGTTTTACCCCAGGTGGAGCAATTTCCAGGGTCTACACTTTATTGGTGTACATGGACTCTATTTCGGATTGCATAGCATCCAGCCATTTATCAGAGTCCCTACTGATAATGGCCTGCCTGAAAATAGTAAGATCATCTTCTTCCAAGATACAATCCTCTCGATCCCCATCAATGAAAAAACTGTAGTATCTCCCGGGAGGAGAGAAATCCTACTAGATCTGCGGAGTGGCGGAGGTTCGTCGGATATTACTGATTCTACCGGTTCCACTAAATCTTCTGTTATAGTTTGTGTTTCTGGAAATTCATCCAGTTCTACCGCGCTTTCACTGGTTTCTTTTGCAAGAAACTGCTATTCAAAAAATTTGGCATTCCGAGAAACAATAATCCTTTGTTCCTCAGCATGGTAGAATAGATAACCATTAGAATCCTTTGGGTATCCCACAAACTTACACAAAAATGACTGTGCCTCGAGTTTGTCTGGGTTCTGCTTTTTGATATAAGCAGGGCAACCCCAAATCTTAACACGTTTAAGATACAAACACTTGCCACTCCATACTTCATATGGAGTTTTAGGCACAGATTTAGATGGAACTTGATTCACAAGATGTGCCGCTGTTTCAAACGCATATCCCCAGAATGAAAGTGGCAACTCAGCACTACTCATCATGGAGCGAACGATATCCAATAGGGTACGGTTCTTCCACTCCGATACACCGTTGTGCTGTGGTGTATACGGAGGGGTAAGCTGAGAGAGAATACCATTCTCTTTTAGAAAGTCCCGGAATTCCGTACTCAAGTACTCTCCTTCTCTATCAAATCAGAGGATCTTGATAATTTTGCCAGTCTGGTTCTCTAGTTCACTCTTATATTCTTTTAATTTATCAAAAACTTCAGATTTGTATTTCATGAGATACACATATCCGAACCTAGAGAGATCGTCGGTGAATGTGATGAAGTACGAGAACCCACTCCTTGAATGTATAGACATTGGACCACATATATCACCGTGTATGAGTCCTAAGAGCTCTCCTTCTCTTTCTTCGTGTCCGATAAATGGAGATTTGGTCATCTTTCCTTTGAGACAAGACTGACAAGTTTCATAAGATGAAAATTCGAACGTATTCAAATATCCATCCTTATGCAATTTACTCAGTATTTTCTCTCCGATATGACCAAGTCTACAATGCCACAAGTAGGATTCATTCTGTTCTGAACTCTTCCTCTTGCGTGTGTTTTTGTACATTAAAAACTGCGTTTTGATTTAGAACATGGATACCATTAAACAGTGTACCTTTTGCAACCAATACCTTATCAAGGTAAATATTCATGATATTTCTATCAAGAACAAAATTATATCCATCTTTATCAAGTAAAGAAACTGATATGATATTGCAAACCATGGAAGGTACATAGTAGCAATTGTTCAAAATCATAGTATTGCCACTTGGCAATGCTAGGTGATATTCACCAACGACAGCATCATCAACTTGTGCTCCATTCCCCACTCTGAGGGACATATCACCAGGTCCAACCATCCTACTTTTTCTCAGTCCCTACAATAAATTACAGATATGAGATCCTAATCCGGTATCTAGTACCCAGGAGGTAGGACTGACCGAAAAGCAGTTCTCAATTACAAGAACACCTGAAGGAGATGCAATAGTATGCTTCTTCTTCATTGGGTCATCAAGGAATTCATACAATCCTCTTTCCTCTTCTGATACTTATGAATGCCGTTATAAGTTAGAGCCAAACAGACGTTCCCCAGCTCCAAACAAGAATTTGGATCGGTCTAGCGATACATTTTATTATCTTGATTAGAGCGTGAAATGGTTGCTACCTGGAGAGAGAGAAAAGAAACACTTAGCGTGCACTCTTGCAAGATTAGATTGGTTATTAATTTATCTAATCAGGATGGCTCCCACTGTCTCCTCAAATTCTTCTTCAAACCTTTAAAAGAAGAGCTACTCAGGATTAATCGCGCATCACAATACTTGCTTAACCTTTCAGCCGGGCTAGTGTTGGTATTTCAAGAGAGGTTTTCCAACGCTTTCGCGAAGTTCTTTAATTATGTAATCTCTTTTCCCTGGAGGCGTAGCCCCACTAAAACCGTTCTAAACACCTACTTGGTTTATAGCATTGATTGTTAAGTGAAATAATCTCCCGAGAGTAATTCTACTCATCAGTGGGATCGGGATCCAACTATCATTGTGTGATACACTAGATGGAATCCACTCTAGTCACCACACTCCAGAAGGTATACTAAATCTGCAAGTTTCATGTATATTTGAAACTATCGGTGTGGTTTTTACCCCTAACGACTTATAACCTTGACACAGTCAACATGTCATAATTCGCTAGTCAAGTTCAACCCGTCATTGTCCTGGATTTCATTAGACCCACCCGCATGACCCTTGACACGGTAAAAATGGTCATACGACTGTCCTAACCAATCGCATAATATGCAACAAACAAGTATTTCTCAGCTACCGTACACTATGCCTTGACACAGTCAACATATGCAGCACGAATACTATGTAAGACCTGAAAGAAACGACGGAGGGCTACGGCTGGGTTTTTGGCGAAAAAAACCGTTAACGCAATGAACTTGATATCGTTGAAGGAACCTGAGCAGTTTTGAAACGGAGTGGTTTAGCCTCCGCTTTTGAAAACTAGTGGTTTTGAAGAAAACCGAGTATTCTATAGTTGTAACATTTCAAAAAAAATAAAATATCATTTTTGTGAATTTAAATAATTAAATAATAAATATTGCGAATATTTTAATGTGTGGAGATTAGTTTTAATGTTATGGTTTGATTTTATACCAATAGATTGGAAAATTTCCTTGAATGTTGATTGTTTTAAAGAAATTGTGAGATTTATACATTTTATGAATTTTTATATAATTTATTATATACAAGTTTGTTTCAAAACTTGATTGGTGTTCACTAATTATTCATTTATCATGTTTGTGCATAACATGCACCATAGTTCGTCACAAACACTTGTTACATTTAAATGATATGCACCATGGTTTCTTTTATGTTGTAAGGAAATGATTTTGGGTTTTTGAAAAATAAAGAGAAGAAAAGAAAAGAAAAAGGATTTTAAAATGTTAGATATTTTGTGACCATGAGACATGGAGGTATGGGCAAGAGAGAGAGAGAGGGGGCGATGGGTCAACCTTAGTCATGGCTCATTCTCCTCACTTCATTCTCTTAATCATTCTCTCCTTCCTCTTCACCCATGGCTGCCCTCTTCTTCCACCTCCTTCACCTCCTCACTACACCTCCATTTCCACATCAAAACATCTCCTTCCCTTCATCAAAAATGTGCACAAGCTCACTACAAGCATAGGGAAGCAAGAAAGTTGGGATTTTTGAAGACTTGGGGCAACTCAAGAATTTTCTTGAGTTGCCAAATGAGGTAATTTCTTCACCATTAGTGTAGTAATCCATTTCCTTTAGAACATTTACATGTTTAGAAGTGTTTAAGTGTTGTTTAGTGAGATTTAAAAATTCTAAGATGAAGTTAGGGATTTATTTGAGTTGTGAAAGTGTTATTGAGATTTAGTTGAGGTTTTTAAACCCTGTAGTGCAGGTTTTATGGATCATACTCGAGATAAAACCCCAAGGTCATGAACTGAAATTAGTCGATATCGGGTTTTTGTGGACTTAGTTATTGTATTTAGAGATCTGGGATGACCCGAGACCTTTATAAATTAAGTTCCCATGACCATGAGACGAGCAGGCAACCTAGAAGCATCACCTGAAACCTGAGCCCCTATTCTTCTAATATGGCCGCAGATTTATTAGGTTTGGCCGCAAATTGCGGCAAAGTTGTGGTGAAAACGTGTGATTTTTGGTCTGTAGCATTGTTATCTGATATCTAGAGCAACCCCATATGCAAAATTGGCTAATTTTACCTGAGAGAAAATCTGGGATAGATTTCTCATGTTGCTAAATTTATGTTTTCCGATTCTGAAAACTTGGTTTTCTGTATTTGATTTGAATTCCGTCGTGTGGCGTTCGAACGCCAATAACGACGGTTATTTGGTCGTGTTTTGCATGCGAGGCTATAGGTTTTAACCTATGAGCGAACCGTATGCCGTATTGGTTTTTCCGCACTCAATTTTAATAACATTTGCGATTGTGTATTGATATTGTAGGTACCTCCGCGTGGATTCCGAGAAGATGAAGCACATCGACTACGGCTCAACAAGGATCAAGTTGAGTAGATATATATCTACGGGGGAAGTCGAGTGGATGGCGTATAGCACCCCCGCAGTTTCGTAGTGTAAAATACAAATACGTTTTATTATTTATATATAAATGTGTGTATTGTGAGACTAATGATTATCAAGATAGGTTTATGTGTTCATGGGTTAGTTTTAGTGTGATTAGAAGTAACTTAGTTTAGCTTCTTAGTCGCGAAACCCTAGAGTAAATATTTGCACACACGCACGCGCACACGCATACATGTGTTTTACTTGTGCGTATATGGGGATATATATATATATACATATATGTATGTGAGTATGTATGTATGTGTCTATATATAAATATATATATATGTATGTATGTATGTATACATATACATGGATAATGAGGATAGCATATGGTACTTGGAGATGAGTCGATGCGATTGGGCATGATGCCACGAGATCGGTGATGTGACTTGGGTCGTATTATGAGATACGACATGAGATTATAGCGGATCATTTAGCGATGTGTTTTTATACACACACAGATACATGTTGATGGTATCAGTATATACTAGACTTTAGATCAGTATCCTTAATTCGGGATATGATGATAATGATACCAGATAAATAATGAGATAAATGTGATAGTTGACCCGTACCTTGATTTGGGATGCCGTACGATGGATTTACCGTACGAGCTATAATTATGATGATAGATCTGCACTCTTGACTCGAGGATGTCATATTATATGTATTGTATCATACGTGATACTATTGAGGCGGGATCACCGACTACTAGATATATATATCGACTCAAACTTAGGTGGTTTTCCTTACCCTTTCGATTAGTCTGTTAGTTTAGTCCTGTAGCTTACTTAGTAGATGTTAGACTGGGCTCGAGTCATCCCTATTTCTAAAACTAATAAATCATAAGTATTTCAAAGACAGGACAAGGGATACTGCGGATATTTCAAACGACGTACCTTTTCTTAAAAACACAGTAGGCCATATTTTCTATGTTGGATATGTATGCCCTAGAGGTCGTTATTGTATAGTACTGCTTTGTATAATACATTTTGGAAGCTTGGGATATATACACGGATTTACGTCAGTCTTCCTCCATATAGTAGTATACTACTCGGTTTGTATCTATTTTAATATGTGTATATGTTTCTTTTAACATATCGCTAATACATATTGATGGAGCCTTTATGATCTTTGCTTGACTACCAGCGTTGTGATGGCGATCACACTAGTGGGGGCTGGGTAGTCTATAAGCACATCCTTATACAAGTCCCTAGTCGTAGGATTATCGAGAAAGGGCATCGATACTCCAGAGTAGACTGGTGTATACGCTTCTCATCCCAGGAGGGGAGATGGTCTGTCCCACAGCCATTAGTACGTCATACTGGAGATAGTATGCAGGTGCTCGTTAGGTTACAAGTACACTGGACAGGACTCGTCGGGAACTGTTGGTTTCTATTATACCTATCGTCAGTTAGCAGTTCCCAGGTAACATGAGTACAGCTTAGTCTGTTAACTTGACACTGCTACTTCGCCTCAAGTGTGTTCCCACTGTTCTATGATTGCTACCCTACCATGGCTCTATTGAGTCATGCAAACAGGTAGTAGTTGGGTGCAGTCCCAAAGCACTTGGAGGCAGTGGGGGTTAGATAGGATTCGTCTCTCCCGGTATTGGGGGTTGATATCGCGCTGTGTTTAGGAGTGCCATTACACAAAGTCCCTGGCCAGGGCAATTGAGATTTACTGGTAGGGTTTCCAGTAGTTTCTTAGGGTGTTTTGGGCTACACTCCGACACGACTTATACCGCTATTAGGGGTCTGACGTTTACCACCCCCTTAGGCCCGATATGCGATACTCTTAGACGAACAGACCGGACTGTACGGAGATTGTCATAGACAGGCTCAGTAGAAGTTTGGATGAGCTTGCTTGTCAACCTTCTTATCAACAGATACTTGGGTGGCCATTACGCACTGTAGGGTTCCTAGGCACCCTAATGATGTCTCACAAGGCATCGAACATGCCATATTATAATTTTACGGGTGCCGAGAGACCCGACTACGGATCGTTTGCTAGATTTCTAGGCGAAAAAGCTAACTAGTTAACACTTAACTAAAAGATACGGAAATACAACCTTTGTAGATCCGGTGCTCCACCTCCACGGCTCCGCAACGAGGTCCTCTCCGCTGTCCAAATCAAATCCGGGCTCTAGAGTCGACTTCGTCGGAGAAAAAGGGAGCTAGGTCGTCGATGTCCATGCCGAAGATGATCTACGTCGAGGCATCGCTAGATCAAGCTCACAACTTCACCAAGTCAAGAAATTTGTGAAGTAAACACACTCTACTACTTGGCAAGAGGTAGAGGATGAAGAAATAGGAAGTGGGTAGACTTTAGTTTTGGATTTCTCACTCTTTTCCAACAATCACCATTGATGGAGCTTGGTTTTCTTCACTTGAAGAATGAAGAAGAAGAAGGAAAATAGTTATGATAAGTTAATTAGAAAAAGAAAAGAATAATCAAAACTTATCATAATCTAAACCATGGTCAAGTGTAGAGATTGAACTAGGGTTAAATCAAATGGTTAGGTTAAGCATGAGATAAGAATGGTGGACAAAGTCAAAGGTTCATGAATCTTCAACTACAAACAAAGAAAGCCACCATTCTTCTCATTCCTTTTTCCAAAAAGAAAATAAATAAATAAATAAATAAATAGATATGAAAAACAAAACCCTAACCATTTGAATAACCATGGTTTAATCTTTACACAAACTCAAGTTAGCATGCATCATCAAACATGATACATACAAGTGCACAAAAACATATCGCATATGCAATGCGCACGAACCAAGTGAGAAAATCCGTCTAAAGTGAACCGGCACTAGTTAATGCAAAGTAATATATCAAATATATAATTATACATTAAATCATTAAATCAACACTTGATTCAATGATCCGGTCATGTCGCACATAACCGACTGGTATCTATAGTAACAACTTATCGAATCAACACTTGATCCGATAACCCGGCTATATCGCATATAACCGATCAATGTCACATCGCGAGAATCGAATCCAGTATCACATACTGGTATTATTCTCGGTCCCGCACATATCTCATATGCGCTCCTATTTCGTTTCGCTTGAGCCAGGAAACCTCTGTGTAGGACTCTAAAGACTCGTCAATACGCCGGCAGCAGATGATGATCATATCAAGCATCCACAAGCCGCAAGCGGTCTGCTAAACGTAACGGCCACCCGGGTATTGAGCGATCTGAAGATCGACGAGCAAGCCCGCTCACACTCCAGTGAATCCGACCAGTAACACTACCGTACAGTCCGGTCTGATCGTCTGATATGTCGCATATCTCGCCTAGGGGTGGTAAACGTCAGACCCCAATAGCTCGATAAGTCGTGTCGATATGAGGTCTATAACTGTTCGAGAAACTACTGGTAACACTTACCAGTAAATCTCAGCAACCCTGGCCAGGGATTTCCTGTTATAGCCAATCGAACACAGCGCAACATCAACTCCCTATACCGGGAGAGACGAATTCCCTCCTATCGCTCATTGCCTCCATGTGACTCGGGACTGTACCCAAAAACCACCGTTTTGCACGCCCTCTTGGACGTGGTAAGATGGAAATCAAAGCACAGTGGGAACCACACAAGACTCTATGACGATCTCGGGTCAACAGACTACTCTGTACCAGTGTCACCAGAGAACTGCCATCTGACGTGAGGTATAATACCATCTGGGAGTTCTCGGCGAGTCCGTCCAGTGTACCCAGTCTCTACTGAGCACCCGTATATCATCTCTGATGTCAAACACCAATGGATATGGGATCATCCATCGCCCATCTGTATGGGTCGAGAAGGTACACGCTAGTCTACTCTGGTATATCGATGCCCCGTCTCGATACACCCACGACTAGGGACTTTGAAGGATGTACTTATGGACTACCATGTCCCCACTAGTATGATCCGCATCATAGTCCAGGTAGTCAAGCACACATCCTAAGGGCTTTACCAACATGTAACAGAGAGACAATCAGTATACATGTTAAGGTAAAGAGCAACCAGATAGCATACTATCATGTCGAGCAAGAAAGTCCTCCCTATATATGTCCCAGCATCCACTACAATATACATCCAATGTACAGTAATGGCCTCTAGGGCATACATATAACTAACAATCTCCCACTTGCACTAGGGCCATCTGTAGCAGTGGTTGTAGTATCTCATACTCAACCATCCCATAAAAAATCTCTCTCCGGGAAAAGGCCTTTCGTGAGTGGATCCGCTGTGTTGTCCTCTGAGTCTACTCTCCAAACCTCGATCTCCCTGGAGATCAACTATCTCCATGATCAGGTGATACTGCCTTAGAATATGTCTGGATCGTTGATGGGACGGACGTTCCTTGGCATTAGCCACAACTCCATTGTCTCACAATGGTTGGAACGTAGTTCATCTCATGAACTAATATACACCCAAACAGCCTCTTTGGTAGCATCTTAAGTAGCGATGTATCCTGCCTTTATCGTCTAGTATGTCACGGTATCTAGCTTGGAACTCTTCCAACATACCGTCCCTCGATTGAGGGTAAAGACAATGCCTGCGACTGACATTCAGTCGTTTTTATCACCCTGGAACCCTTCCAGTGATTCTCCCCAGGATCGGTTGATACCGTCTCACTACAACTAGTGAGAGTCCTAACATCCAATTAGATCTATCTCATAGATCCAAAAACCCAGGATTTAGGAGGTATCACTTTGATCCTATATGGAGAATCATTGTGATAAGCGGAGATTGATTGAGCGTAGCATAGGAAACTACTTCCCTATCAAGAGTATGTCATCCACGTACTCTACGAGGATCGTCACCATACTCCCTACTACCTTTTTGTTTATACAAGGTTCATCTACCATTTTGATGATGTCAACTTCTTTGACTAATACATCAAAACAGACGTTCCAACTCCGCGATGCCTGCTTTATCCTATAAAGCATCTTGCACACGTTTCCGCTGCTCCCACTGTCTACGAAGCCCTCTGGCTGTGTACTTATAGACGCTCTCTTCTAAATCATCATTTAGAAAAGCAGTCAAGACACCCAACCACCAGATATCGCAGTCATGGTATGTAGCCGTGACAAGTAGGATCTGGATGGACTTAAGCATAGCTACTTGAAAAAGGTTTCATCATTATCCACACCTGGTCAATGATGCAAACTTTAACAAGTCTAGCTTTGAAAGTCTCAACTTTTCCATGTACACCAAGTAATCTTCTCAAGATATACTTGCTCCTGATGGGGATTTAACCCTTCAGATATAGCAACTAAAGTCCATACTTTGTTGGTGTATAAGGATTCCATCTCAGATCGATAAACATCCAGCCATTCTTACAGAGTCTTACTCTTGATGGCCAGCTCGAAACTAGTTGGGTCATCATCTCATGATGCAATCCTCGCTCCCACTATCATAGAGAAACCGAAGTATCTCTCAGGTGGGTGAGGAACCCTACTAGATCGGCGGAGAGGCTGAGGTTCATTGGAATCTACTGAATCCCTTGGCTCTATCAAATCATCTGCTGTAGTTTGTTGTATAGCTGGAACATTTCCAGTTCTACATTACAGACTTTGCCTCGAGCGTGTCCGGATTTTGCTTTTAGACATAGGCCGGACAACCCCAAATCTTAACCAACTTAAGATATGGGCTCTTCCCTTTCCATATCACATATGAACTGGTAGGCAACTGATTTGATTCGAACCCTATTCAATAGGTATGCAGCTTCTCAAGTTCATAACACCCAATAGGAAAAAGGTAACTCAGTAGTACTCATCATAGAGCACACCATATCATATAGGGTGTGATTGCTCCGCCCCGATATACCATCGTGCTATGGTGTATACAGAGGAGTAATGCTGAGAGAGAATCTCATTCTCCTTTAGAATAATCCAGGAATTCCATGCTCAAGTATTCTCCTCCTCGATCTCATCATAGGACATAATACTTATACCCGTAGTTTGGTTTTCTACTTCTAACTTATATTCTGTGAATATCTCAAAAGGTTCGGACTTGTGTTTCAACAGGAACATATGTCTGAATCTCGAGAGATTATCAGAGAATGTAATGAAGTACAAAGAACCGGTCTTGGTATATGCAGACTGGGGATCTACATACATCAACATGTATCATCCCAAGAGTTCACTAACTCTTTCTCTGTTTCCAATAAACAGAGCTAGTGTCATTATATCTTTGTGACATGACTGGCGAGTTTCACAAGATGTAAATTCAAACTAATTTAAATATGCATCTTTATGTAACTCTAGCTAGTCGGGTCACATTGATCTGACCTAGTCTACAATACCTCAAGTAGGATTCGTTCATTTCTGAACTCTTCCTCTTGTGTGTGTTCCGTATACTAAGAACTGTAGTTTGATTTAGAACATCAATGCTTTTAGATAACGTGCCTGAACCGATCAACTTTTGATATAGGAAATGTTCAAAACATTATCCATCAATACAAAATTTTATCGTTTCTTTACTAATAAAGAGACAGATATGATTTTGCATAACAGGTTCGGTATCTAATAACATTCGTTCAGAATCAATGTATTGTAATACAGGGTGACAGTGACCAACAGACTTGGCTGCAACACTTGCCCCGTTTTCTACCTCATGAAACTTATCACCCGTTCTCAGTTCTCTACCTTTCTGCTGCCCTATGTAACAGATTACATATCTGGGATCCTGATCTGGTATCACATACCCAGGACGTAAAGGATACTGAGAAACAGTTCTGTATAATGAACACACCCGAAGATGATGCATCAGCATGCACTCTCTTCGTTTGGGCGGCACGGGAATTCTGGTAATCCCCTATTTCCTGCTCTGTCTTATAACAATTATAAGTTGGAGCGGGACCAACGTTCCCCAGCTCAGTATAACAAGCGGGTTCGGTCAATAATCCGTATTATTATCTTGATTAAGGCGTGATATGGTCGCTACCTGGAGAGAGAGAGAAGAAAACACTCAGCGTGCGCTCTGTCAAGAATAGATTGGTTATTATTTTATCTAATCAGGATGGCTCCCACTGCTTTTTATCAAATCTTCCTTCAAACCCTAAAAGGAAAGACTAGCCGGGATTAATTACACACTACAAGTTCGCCAATCTTTCAGCCAGGCCAGTGTCGGTACTTTGAGGGAGGTCCCCCGTGCTCTCACACGAACCTAATTAATGTAAACCTCGTTTTCCCAGAGGCGTAACCTCGTTAACACCTTTCTAGACACCTACTTGATCGGCTAATTGTAATATGTAAAACTCTCCCAGGAGTAACTCTTACTCGCAGCGGGTATCGGGATCCAACTATCTCATAGAAGGTATGCAATCTCATTGCAAATTTCAACACTTGAAATTCCCGATAATATTTTGCCCCTAGCGTCCTATGACTTTGACAGAGGTCAACAAACCATAGGCTGCTAGTCAAGTTCAACCCGTCATTTCCTGATTGAAGTAAACCCACCCGCACGACCCTTGACAGAGGTCAACAAGGTCGCACGACTACCCTAAATCAATCACATCATATGCTTATGCAGATAAGCACTAATCAGCTACCGCACACTACGCCTTGACAGAGGTCAACAAACGCAGCACGAATACTAACCAGTACATATCTGAAATGACGGAGGGCTACGACAGGTTTTTCTGAAAACCTATTGTGTAATGAACTTGATATCGCTGTAGAATCAAATGATTTTAAAATGGAGTGCTTTTGAGGCTTTTCTAGTTTTGCTAAAGGAGTCACTCCCGGTGAAGGGATCGTCGGTCCTTTCCTCATCGAATGAGGTGCGGGATATATCATATATATCACTGTGCAAAGCAAAAAACTCTTAAAAGCAATCAAAAGACAAACCGAGTGTGTAGCATCTGCCAGTTATTGCTAAAGGAGTCACTCCCGGTGAAGGGATCTCGGTCCTTTCCTCATCGAATAAGGTGCATGATATATCATATATACCGCTGTGCAAAGCAAGAACTGTAGCTACCTGTTTTATTTTGAAATTCGATTCTACAACATCTTAGGTTTCTTTTATTTCATTAATCACATTAATGAAGTCCTATCATTTAAGTACCTAATCATCACAGATAAATACGACGTACACTTATGCCATCCGCATTCGCCTCGATGTCCCCTCGTGCACCGTTAGGTTAGGTAACTAACGACAGAGCAGGGCAGGGCTAGCGCGGGTGTAAAACATAAGTAACGTCTATATAATATATCATATATACTATATACTGTATCTATCAAAGAACATCACATGATCACATCACAGATATCGCAGCAGAAGAATCATATGAAATATTGGATATACTAGGACGTCCGTGTTTTCAATACGAGCCAGTATAAAACACGGATTCCACGGTCGTGATGAATAGCCAATCCCACACCCCTAGACCCCTACGAGAGCGGCAAGCAACCCTACCAATTCTAGAGTTAGGAGACCCGGACTCGACTCCTCGAGTTGGTCTCCCACTGGACTCCAGAACCCGGTTACTTGTGCTCCCCTCCTTGGGTCTATCCTAGTGCGGAAAAGTAAATAATATACAAAGGGTGACAACTTCCGCAACCTGGAAGTGCCCCAATAAAAGAATATTACATACAAGTTTTTACATGAATGAAAATGAAAAACACTCATCTCACATAAAAACCCCCGGCTATTCAAACACGACGATCCAATATAACATATCCAGCAACACATAACATCACATGTCATCAACGTAAGTAAATATGTCCATCCCAATTGTCGTTGACATATAGCAACGAAACCGGCGATATCACATATTACACTTACGGTCACAGAAAAGAAAGTGTAAAACTACAACAGTTGGAATCCGCAATCTCTTTAGACATCGCATGCCTAATCAAATGAATTACTTAGACATCACATGCCTAACAATTATAAACCCCGCATTTTAGTCTCAAAATCGAAAACACTTTTCAATACCAAGTCGGGTAATTCAACAAGATTCCCGACATCCTGATCGAATGCTCGTCGCAAACTTCAGTAGACGGCTACACTCCTGATACCGTCGACGAAGTGCACCAAGGCGGAACACCGCTACCGCGAGCACCCGAACGGATGCTTTCGGCGACGGGGTTCTCCTACAGTCACTTGGTCGGGGCTATGGAGTGAGGCTGTCTATTAAGTTTACCCGGCGAGTATCCGCGTACGCTACGTGATTGCGACGGACTTTTGATCACATCAAAATTCCGTGGCAACCGATCAAGTGAGACTAAAGTGCTACGTTTATAACATTCATTCAGTTATCTCATAACTATTGTGAATTCCAATTATTGTATCCCATTCCAGATAAACAGAAAATGTTAAACTTTCCGATCGAACAATCGAACACCCAAGTTTTCCCGATACAGATCAACACATGAAACAAGTCTAACAACATTCCGTTCGTGCCTCAGTACCAACGGTCCAGCCGTAGAAGGGTCAAGCCAACGCCTCACATGTGGCACGCCGTACTGCCCCAAACCCGAAGGTACAAAGGGCAGTTCAAGACGGTCACATAATCGAGTTAAGGTTTGTTGTCTTCTAGAGGGACCATCGCGTTACTTGCACTACTTAGAACGTCGTTAAACTACGGAAAAATCCAACTCTTGGAAATTTCCCGACAGGGGAAAAATTGGGTATTTATATCCGGTCGAACTTTTTAACATATTCAAGAATTTATCCGGAAAGCCACATAGACAAAATTTGATACCCCGATCGAAACACCGAATCCCCAAAACAACCCCAGAAAATTCATCTCTGGAAAACATATTAAAAATTCCCAGAAAAAGCACCACAGGGAAATAAGAATTACTGTGCAAACAGATTTAAATAATATGGCCGTACCGCCGCGGAACCGCCGCATGAGCTATTGCTCATGCCGCGGATCCGCGCTGACATAGTGGAATTGGACAGTCAACTTTCACAGTAACTCTTATATGTTTGTGATGTGTTCTCTGCATATTTTTAATTTTGAAAAAGACCAGATTTCAGAATTCGACCAGAGAGCAATTTGCCGGGTTGGTTTCGGGTTCGTTCGGGCTTCAAATTCCGTCTAGACTTCGCCTAAGGCTCTAGCTAGGCTCTGATACCACTGTAGGGTTCCTAGGCACCCTAATGATGTCTCACAAGGCATCGAACATGCCATATTATAATTTTACGGGTGCCGAGAGACCCGACTACGGATCGTTTGCTAGATTTCTAGGCGAAAAAGCTAACTAGTTAACACTTAACTAAAAGATACGGAAATACAACCTTTGTAGATCCGGTGCTCCACCTCCACGGCTCCGCAACGAGGTCCTCTCCGCTGTCCAAATCAAATCCGGGCTCTAGAGTCGACTTCGTCGGAGAAAAAGGGAGCTAGGTCGTCGATGTCCATGCCGAAGATGATCTACGTCGAGGCATCGCTAGATCAAGCTCACAACTTCACCAAGTCAAGAAACTTGTAAAGTAAACACACTCTACTACTTGGCAAGAGGTAGAGGATGAAGAAATAGGAAGTGGGTAGACTTTAGTTTTGGATTTCTCACTCTTTTCCAACAATCACCATTGATGGAGCTTGGTTTTCTTCACTTGAAGAATGAAGAAGAAGAAGGAAAATAGTTATGATAAGTTAATTAGAAAAAGAAAAGAATAATCAAAACTTATCATAATCTAAACCATGGTCAAGTGTAGAGATTGAACTAGGGTTAAATCAAATGGTTAGGTTAAGCATGAGATAAGAATGGTGGACAAAGTCAAAGGTTCATGAATCTTCAACTACAAACAAAGAAAGCCACCATTCTTCTCATTCCTTTTTCCAAAAAGAAAATAAATAAATAAATAAATAAATAGATATGAAAAACAAAACCCTAACCATTTGAATAACCATGGTTTAATCTTTACACAAACTCAAGTTAGCATGCATCATCAAACATGATACATACAAGTGCACAAAAACATATCGCATATGCAATGCGCACAAACCAAGTGAGAAAATCCGTCTAAAGTGAACCGGCACTAGTTAATGCAAAGTAATATATCAAATATATAATTATACATTAAATCATTAAATCAACACTTGATTCAATGATCCGGTCATGTCGCACATAACCGACTGGTATCTATAGTAACAACTTATCGAATCAACACTTGATCCGATAACCCGGCTATATCGCATATAACCGATCAATGTCACATCGCGAGAATCGAATCCAGTATCACATACTGGTATTATTCTCGGTCCCGCACATATCTCATATGCGCTCCTATTTCGTTTCGCTTGAGCCAGGAAACCTCTGTGTAGGACTCTAAAGACTCATCAATACGCCGGCAGCAGATGATGATCATATCAAGCATCCACAAGCCGCAAGCGGTCTGCTAAACGTAACGGCCACCCGGGTATTGAGCGATCTGAAGATCGACGAGCAAGCCCGCTCACACTCCAGTGAATCCGACCAGTAACACTACCGTACAGTCCGGTCTGATCGTCTGATATGTCGCATATCTCGCCTAGGGGTGGTAAACGTCAGACCCCAATAGCTCGATAAGTCGTGTCGATATGAGGTCTATAACTGTTCGAGAAACTACTGGTAACACTTACCAGTAAATCTCAGCAACCCTGGCCAGGGATTTCCTGTTATAGCCAATCGAATACAGCGCAACATCAACTCCCTATACCGGGAGAGACGAATTCCCTCCTATCGCTCATTGCCTCCATGTGACTCGGGACTGTACCCAAAAACCACCGTTTTGCACGCCCTCTTGGACGTGGTAAGATGGAAATCAAAGCATAGTGGGAACCACACAAGACTCTATGACGATCTCGGGTCAACAGACTACTCTGTACCAGTGTCACCAGAGAACTGCCATCTGACGTGAGGTATAATACCATCTGGGAGTTCTCGGCGAGTCCGTCCAGTGTACCCAGTCTCTACTGAGCACCCGTATATCATCTCTGATGTCAAACACCAATGGATATGGGATCATCCATCGCCCATCTGTATGGGTCGAGAAGGTACACGCTAGTCTACTCTGGTATATCGATGCCCCGTCTCGATACACCCACGACTAGGGACTTTGAAGGATGTACTTATGGACTACCATGTCCCCACTAGTATGATCCGCATCATAGTCCAGGTAGTCAAGCACACATCCTAAGGGCTTTACCAACATGTAACAGAGAGACAATCAGTATACACGTTAAGGTAAAGAGCAACCAGATAGCATACTATCATGTCGAGCAAGAAAGTCCTCCCTATATATGTCCCAGCATCCACTACAATATACATCCAATGTACAGTAATGGCCTCTAGGGCATACATATAACTAACACGCACAGCTAGTGCCGCTGACGTACTTGTGGTTAAATCCACTTCCAGAGTACTATCGAGTTTTTAGAGTCCCACACAGAGGGTTTCCCAGCTTTGGGCGAAACGAGTTGAGGTCGTATAGTTTTACGACAGGGTTCGATCATATACGTGTACTTGTGCGCATGTGGTTTTCGAGCGGACAATACTAGTGGGCTTTGGTTTAAGCCGGATCCTAGTATTTGATTATTGGATTAGCTTCGTCTCATAGTATTCGTGTTTCTCGGAACACGGTTGCGGGTATGTATATATGGATGAGAGGGGGTATAGAAGGAGATACCTCATGATAATTTTTAGCATGGCTAATTATGTTGACATTTTGACTTGGCTTGACTTGTTGACCTTAGATATTTTGAGGAGATATTTTTGACCTAGATATTTTGGTGAGATATTTTCGAGCCATGGTTGAGGTCATATATAAACTAGCTATTCTATTTTTTATTATGATTATCACAAATACTTTCTCTTTCTTCAAGCTAGCTCTATCCTTCTTCCTCTCTCAAACCCTAGTGTATCATTGTAAGTCCACGTTGCGACCCCCGGTTCTTACGGGGAGGCGGAAACGGTATAAAAATCAAATTTTTAGTGCAAGAGGCAACATGGACTAAACAAGGTCGGGATCGTTACCTAAACTAAAACTAGCAAACTAAGCTAAAGAGATTTAGCTACTCGGATAGAGATGGTTATACCTAAACTTGAACTCCTTCTTCTTCAAACTTTGTGGAGGTTGATGGTTCTCTTCTCTTGTCGCCTTCTTCCGTCGAAGATGGATCCACCTCGAAGGCTCGACCTTTGGGCTCTTTCTCGAACTTGGAGTGAACTAGAATCGCCGGCTTGCTAAACCCTTGATCCTAGAGTGAGTAGAGAGAGTGTCTAAGGGTTGCTTTTGTTTTAAAGAGAAGGATTCTCAACACATGAGAAGGTTTCTCTTTAGCTAGAGGAAGAAGAAGATGAAGAGAGGAGAGAGAATGAGAATGATAGAATGAGCTATTATTTTCTCTTCTTGCAACCATAATGCAAAAGAATAATATTATCTAAATGATAATAATTGAAAATGAGAATAGTTGATGGTAGTGTTTGGAATGACCACAACCATGCTTCATTTAAAAATGTAAGCATAAATCAAGGAAGACTTTTGAAGGCATGAAAGTGGTCAATGGTCAACAAGTCAACCAAGGTCAACAAGTCAACAAAGAACAACCATAACATAATTCTCATTTAATTATTATTATTAATAGATAATAAATAAATCCATTAGGGTTTGGAAAATAAAGACTGTCAACTGTGCATACGCACCCGTTCCGAAACCCTAATGAAAAACCTCATTCTCCTCCTCAAGCAACTGTGCATACACACCTGCATTCTCGTTCCGAAAAACAAGAATACCAAGATATAAAAGCAACCCCAAAACACATACCAGTATCTGGCTCAAACCAGAGCCTGCCAGTATAATCCGTCCGGACTCCAAACGTGCACAAGTGCGCGGATGAGAACGAACCCTGTCGCAAAACCATGCGACCTCTACTCTGTTTTGCCCAGAGGCGAATACCCTCTGTGTGGGACTCTAAAGACTCGACACTACGCTGGCAGTGGGTTTAACCACAGACCGCAAGCGGCACTAGCTGTGCATAACGATCCCCAGGTAGATGTCGACAAGAAGGCTGACGAGGTGAAACCCCATCTGAACTCCTACTGAGTCTGAATGTGACAGTCTCCGTACAGTCCGGTCTGTTCGTCTGATACATCGCATGGCGGGCCTAGGGGGTGGTAAACGTCAGTCCCCCAATAGCGGTACAAGTCGTGCCGGAGCGAAGCCCAAAACACCCTGAGATAACACTGGAAACCTACCAGTATATCTCGTTTGCCCTGGCCAGGGACTACTCGTGTAATGGCTCTCCTAGACACAGCGCGATGTCAACCCCCAATACCGGGAGAGACGAATCCTGTCTAACCGTCACTGCCTCCAAGTGCTTCGGGACTGCACCCAACCACCACCTGTTTGCACGACTCCTTTGAGCCGTGGTAGGGTAGTGATCAAAGTGCAGTGGGAACACACTTGAGGCGAAGTGCCAGTGTCAAGTCAGCGGACTAAGCTGTACTCATGTCACCTGGGAACTGATAACTGACGATAGGTATAATACCAACCTGTCAGTTCCCTACGAGTCCTGTCCAGTGTACTCGTAACCCAACGAGCACCCGTATACTATCTCCAGTACGACGTACTGATGGCTGTGGGACAGACCATCTCCCACACTGGGATGAGAAGCGCATACGCTAGTCTACTCCGGAGTATCGATGCCCCGTCTCGATTGTCCTGCGACTAGGGACCTGTATAAGGATGTGCCTATAGATTACCCAGCCCCCACTTGTGTGACTGCCATCACAACGCTGGTAATCAAGCAAAGATCCTAAGGGCTCCACTAATGCGTATAAGTGATATACTGAAATAAACACAAGTACACATTGAAGTAGAAACAAACCAAGTAGCATACTACTATTTTGAGCAAGATTGTATATACAAGGTGAATATCCCAAGCATCCATTAAGTAATATACAAACTAGTATGATACAGTAATGGCCTCTAGGGCATATACACTAACAATCTCCCACTTGCACTAAGGCCATGTACTGGCGTATCGAAGACCTATCATCTCGATCAGCCGCTCGAACTGAGTCTGGGGTAGGGCCTTGGTGAATGGATCTGCAGTGTTCTCTTCTGAAGCAACCCTCCGAACCTCGATCTCCTTGCGATCCACGATCTCCCTGATCAGGTGATACCGCCTCAAGATGTGCCTGGATTTCTGATGGGACCTGGGTTCCTTCGCTAAAGCTATAGCCCCGTTGTTGTCGCAATACAGAGGTATTGGGTCAACAATGGACGGAACCACCTGAAGTTCTTTCAAGAACTTCCTCATCCAGACAGCTTCTTTTGCGGCATCAGATGCAGCGATGTATTCCGCTTCCATCGTCGAGTCTGCAACGGTTTCCTGTTTGGAACTCTTCCAACACACCGCCCCTCCATTGAGGGTGAAGACAAAACCCGACATGGACTTGGAATCATCCTTGTCACTCTGGAAGCTGGAGTCAGCAAAGGCCTCGATCTGGAGGTCTTTTCCGCCATACACCAAGAACATCTCCTTAGTCCTTCTCAGGTACTTGAGAATGTTCTTTACTGCTATCCAGTGTTTCTCCCCAGGGTTTGACTGATACCGGCTTACTACACTCAGTGCATAAGCTACATCCGGTCTGGTACACAACATCGCATACATTATAGAGCCTACCGCAGAAGCGTAGGGTACAATAGACATGCGATCCCTCTCCAAATCAGTCTTGGGAGACATCTCTTTAGAGAGGGTGATCCCGTGACAAGCCGGTAGGTTACCGCGCTTGGAATCTTCCATACTGAATCTTTTCACTATGGTGTCGATGTACCTGGACTGAGAAAGTCCCAATATCCTCTTGGATCTATCACGATGGATCCGGATCCCCAGGATGTATGAGGCATCACCCAGGTCTTTCATGGAGAACCTTTGTGACAAGAACCCCTTGACAGATTGTAGCATAAGAATGTCATTTCCTATCAAGAGAATGTCATCCACGTATAAAACGAGGAATACTACAGTTCTCGCTACAAATCTACTATAGATGCATGGTTCATCTGGATTTTTGATAAAGCCAAATTCTTTGACTGTCTCATCAAAGCAGATGTTCCAACTCCGCGATGCCTGCTTTAGTCCATAGATGGACTTAAGCAACTTGCACACCTTTCCGCTGCTCCCACTCTGAATGAAACCCTCTGGCTGGTCCATATAGACACACTCCTCTAAATTTCCATTTAGAAAAGCTGTCTTTACGTCCATTTGCCAGATCTCATAATCGTGGAAGGCAGCAATGGCAAGAAGGATCCGAATGGATTTCAGCATGGCTACTGGAGAAAAGGTTTCGTCGTAGTCCAAGCCAGGTCTTTGACGAAAACCCTTTGCTACCAGCCTAGCTTTATAGGTCTCAACCTGTCCATCTACACCAATCTTCCTTTTGAAGATCCACTTGCATCCTACGGGTTTTACCCCGTCTGGAGCAATGTCCAACGTCCATACTTTGTTGGTGTACATGGACTCCATTTCGGTCCGCATTGCATCCAGCCATTTCACTGAGTCAACGCTCTGAACGGCCTGCTGGAAGCTAGTAGGCTCATCATAATCTATGATGCAATCCTCTCTATCCCCGTCTATGAGAAAACCGCAGTATCTCTCGGGCGGATGAGACTGCCTACTACTCCTGCGGAGCGGCGTAGGAATGTCCTGTTCATCTGAACCCTCTGGTTCCACTAAGCTTTCAGTAATAGTCTGAGGTTCTGGAATTTCATCCAGTTCTACTGCGCTCCCACTTATCTGATTTTCCAAAAACTCAGTTTCCAAGAAGTGGGCATGACGAGAAACAAGGACTTTTTGCTCCTCTGCGTAATAGAATAGATACCCCTTGGAGTTCTTTGGGTATCCCACAAACTTGCACTGTACTGAGCGTGCCTCGAGCTTGTCCGCATGCTGCTTTTTTACAAAAACCGGACATCCCCATGTCTTAAAGGCTTTAAGACAGGGTTTCTTCCCACTCCACATCTGATATGGTGTGGTAGGCACAGTCTTAGTAGGAACTTGGTTCAAGAGATGTGCAGCTGTTTCTAGTGCATATCCCCAGAAAGATCGCGGTAACTCAGCCTTACTCATCATGGAACGAACCATATCCAATAGGGTTCGATTCCTCCTTTCCGATACACCGTTATGTTGCGGAGTGTATGGAGGAGTACGCTGAGAGAGAATTCCATTCTCTTTTAAATAGTCCAGGAACTCGGCACTCAAGTATTCACCACCTCGATCCGATCTTAGGATCTTGATACTTTTGCCTGTTTGTTTTTCAACTTCATTCTTGTAATCCCGAAATTTCTCAAAAGCCTCGGATTTGTGCTTCATTAAGAAGACATGTCCATACCTAGAGAAATCGTCTGTGAAAGTAATGAAGTATGAATAACCGCTTCGCGCATGTGTAGACATTGGACCACACACGTCACTGTGTATGAGTCCCAAGAGCTCGCTCGCTCTTTCTCCGTGTCCAGTGAACGGAGTCTTTGTCATCTTTCCCATGAGACAAGATTCACAAGTGGCATAAGACTGATACTCGAACGGATCCAAGTATCCTTCTTTATGTAACTTAGTCAACCGTGTCTCATTGATGTGACCCAGTCTACAATGCCATAAGAAAGCCCGATTGATATCTGGAGACTTTCTTTTGTGTGTATTCTGGACATTGAAAATCTGTGGTTGGTTTAACACGTATATACCATTACTCAGAGTACCTGACCCAATCAATACTTGATTAAGGTGAATGTTTACAACATTACTTACAAACGCAAATTCATAACCTTCTTTAGAAACTAAAGATACAGAAATGATATTACAAGTTGCGTTGGGTACAAAAAAGCAATTACGCAAAACCAAAACATGTCCATCTGACATTCCCAGGTGATAGTCCCCCACGGCTTTAGCATCCATGCTAGCTCCGTTCGCAACTCTGAGGGTCATGTCACCTGCCTTCAAATCCCTACGGTTTCTCAACGCCTGCAAAGAATTACAGATATGAGATCCTGATCCGGTATCCAATACCCAGGAAGTAGAGTTTATTGAAAGACAGTTTTCAATAACATACACACCTGAAGCTGAAGCTGCAACCTGCTTCAATTCCTGTGTTCTGGCCTTCCAGGCCCTGCAATCATTCTTCCAGTGTCCTTTCTTATGACAAAAGAAGCATTCTTCCTTATCCACAAGCTTCCCCGCTATCTTTGTTGCTTTACCTTTTCCCTTCGTATCCACTTTACTAACACCGCCCCTTGGTTTGGCGGGGGCCTTCTTCTTCTTTCCCTTGGCTTTCGCCTTGGACCTAGAAGAAGATGATCCTCCTACAAACAAAGTGGATGTATCCCTACTTTTCTGTAGGGTGCCCTCTGCGCTCCTCAGCATGTTGAGGAGCTCTGATAGTTCAACCTCTTTTTCTTGTAGGTTGAAGTTCAGTATAAACTGGGCGTAAGTGGAAGGAAGGGACTGGAGAACTATATCCGTATATAGCTCACTCTCCAATGTGATCCCTAGGTCAGCGAGCTCCTCTATGTAGCCGATCATCTTTAGCACGTGCTCGGCTACTGATGATCCGACGGCCATCTTTGTCGAAAACAACTTTTTCGACGCTTCGTATCTTGCGATACGTGATTGCTCTCCATACAGTTCTTTTGTATGGAGCAATATGGACTCCATGTCCATATTCTCATGCCTCCTCTGATGTTCGTTGTCCATCGAGGCAAGCAGGAGGCACTTGGCCTTCGCGCTATCAATCTCCCAAGTCTTGCGGATTTCCTTATCCGCGACGCTGGAAGTTGGACCAGGGACAGGGGGAGCTTTGGTGGTAAGAAGATACCCCACCTTGTCATAAGTGATTGCTATCTTGACATTCCTGAGCCAATCTTTGTAGTTTGGCCCTGTCAGCTTGTTTTTATCTAGGAGTAACTTAAGTCCAGTCATGTTGATTGGTCGCTGCAATTAGGAGAGAGAAGAAGAAACACTCAGCATGATGCTCTTGCAAGTTTAGAGTGGTTTTTAGTTTGTCTAAACAGGATGGCTCCCACTGTTTCTCGAATCCCTCCTCAAACCATAAAGGAAGAATTAGTCAGGATCAATCCCACCGTACAATACTTGCTTAACCGTTCAGCCAGGCCAGTGTCGGTACTTCGAGGGAGGTTTTCCAACGCTTTCGCGAAGTTCCTTAATTAAAGAACCTCTTTTCCCTGGGGGCGTAACCCCGCTAACACCTTTCTAGGCACCTACTAGGTTTATAGCATTGATCGTTAAGTGAGAAATTTCCCGAGGAGTAGCATATACTCACAGTAGGATCGGGATCCAAATATCATTGTGTGACGAAAATGAAGGAATCCTACCATAATCATCACACTCCAAATGGTATGCAAATCTAGCAAGTTTCAGTACTTATGAAACTCCCGATGTGGATTTTTGCCCCATGCTCTTATGACCTTGACTAAGGCCAACAAATCATAAGTCACATGTCAAGTTCTTCCCGTCGTTATCCAGGTTAATTTGAACCCACCCGTATATACCCTTGACTATGGCCAACAAGGCAATACGACTGTCCCAAACCAACGCATTCTATCTATGCAACATATGAATACCCACCAGCTACCAATCACTGTGCCTTGACTAAGGCCAACAAACACAGCTTGAATACTGTTGAATATTCATATGAAACGACGGAGGGCTACGGATGGTTTTGGCGAAACCGTGAACGTAGTGAACTTGATATAATCGATGGAACGAGATAGCTTTTAGAAGGAGTGGCTCAAGCTCCGCATTTAAAAGTTAGTTTTGAAAAGAACCGAGTGGTTTTCCGAAAGTGTTCCATCGACTTAAACTTGGTTTATTATCTTGCATTAGTTCTTTTAATGCGTGATATTCTTGCATTAGTACTTTTAATGCGTCCCATCATTTAATCCTACCATTGCAGAAAACAACCAAAATATGACGTACGCTTATGCCATTCGCATTCGCCACGGGGCCCCGTCATTACCCGTTAGGTTACTTAACTAACGACAGAGCGGGGGCTGGGCTAGCGCGTCTGTAAAACATAAGCAACGCCTAAATAGAAAGCAATGATAGACATTTCAGATCTCAGATAAATACATTGGATATACTAGCAATCTGTAATTTGTACGAGCCTGTAACAAAAACAGATAACACGGTCGCGGTGAATAGCCAAATCCCCACCCAAGACCCCTACGGGTGCGGCAAACTACCCGCCAAGTCCTCGGTAGTTTGTGCACCCCTCCATGGGTCTATCCTAGGAGCAAAAACAGTAAAAAGAATTATACAATGACGGCTACAACCCCGACCCGGTTGTGCGGCCAAACAAATAATATAATTACATCAATTTACATTTACAATGAATTGCAAGAAAAGAAAACTCTCGTCTCACAACCCCCGGCTATTCACCCGCGACAATCCAACATATTTATATACACATTCCAGCACATTACAGATCTTGTATAACCCCGACTAATCGTCTTATAGCGATTAGCCGACGTTCAATACAAGCAAACATCACAGATATAACCATCATAGTCAAAGTGTAGTGAAGTTCGGAAAAAAATACGGAATTATAGGACCCCAAAAGGAAATTTCTTTTCTGCAAAATCTGGGCACATATAATATATTTTAAAAATCCCAAAACCAACACAGACACACACTGCACGAAAAACGACGCACTAAAGACAACAAACCGCGGCGCTTCAGCGGCGGCCAAGAAGGGTCACGCGGCGGAAGCGCGGCGGTTTAGACGAATTGGTGAATCGTTTTTCATGGGTGTTCTAACAAAACCCTGAGACGAATTTTGGAGTATAAAGTTTTTCATTTTGACCAGAAAAAATTTCAACAGAAACTCAGTTTTTGTAGTTTTCCGGTTTTGTGATTTTTTTCGGTTCCGAACTTCATTACACTTTACTACCTAGCTAGTTTAAGTTTAGTTAGGCTCTGATACCACTGTAAGTCCACGTTGCGACCCCCGGTTCTTACGGGGAGGCGGAAACGGTATAAAAATCAAATTTTTAGTGCAAGAGGCAACATGGACTAAACAAGGTCGGGATCGTTACCTAAACTAAAACTAGCAAACTAAGCTAAAGAGATTTAGCTACTCGGATAGAGATGGTTATACCTAAACTTGAACTCCTTCTTCTTCAAACTTTGTGGAGGTTGATGGTTCTCTTCTCTTGTCGCCTTCTTCCGTCGAAGATGGATCCACCTCGAAGGCTCGACCTTTGGGCTCTTTCTCGAACTTGGAGTGAACTAGAATCGCCGGCTTGCTAAACCCTTGATCCTAGAGTGAGTAGAGAGAGTGTCTAAGGGTTGCTTTTGTTTTAAAGAGAAGGATTCTCAACACATGAGAAGGTTTCTCTTTAGCTAGAGGAAGAAGAAGATGAAGAGAGGAGAGAGAATGAGAATGATAGAATGAGCTATTATTTTCTCTTCTTGCAACCATAATGCAAAAGAATAATATTATCTAAATGATAATAATTGAAAATGAGAATAGTTGATGGTAGTGTTTGGAATGACCACAACCATGCTTCATTTAAAAATGTAAGCATAAATCAAGGAAGACTTTTGAAGGCATGAAAGTGGTCAATGGTCAACAAGTCAACCAAGGTCAACAAGTCAACAAAGAACAACCATAACATAATTCTCATTTAATTATTATTATTAATAGATAATAAATAAATCCATTAGGGTTTGGAAAATAAAGACTGTCAACTGTGCATACGCACCCGTTCCGAAACCCTAATGAAAAACCTCATTCTCCTCCTCAAGCAACTGTGCATACACACCTGCATTCTCGTTCCGAAAAACAAGAATACCAAGATATAAAAGCAACCCCAAAACACATACCAGTATCTGGCTCAAACCAGAGCCTGCCAGTATAATCCGTCCGGACTCCAAACGTGCACAAGTGCGCGGATGAGAACGAACCCTGTCGCAAAACCATGCGACCTCTACTCTGTTTTGCCCAGAGGCGAATACCCTCTGTGTGGGACTCTAAAGACTCGACACTACGCTGGCAGTGGGTTTAACCACAGACCGCAAGCGGCACTAGCTGTGCATAACGATCCCCAGGTAGATGTCGACAAGAAGGCTGACGAGGTGAAACCCCATCTGAACTCCTACTGAGTCTGAATGTGACAGTCTCCGTACAGTCCGGTCTGTTCGTCTGATACATCGCATGGCGGGCCTAGGGGGTGGTAAACGTCAGTCCCCCAATAGCGGTACAAGTCGTGCCGGAGCGAAGCCCAAAACACCCTGAGATAACACTGGAAACCTACCAGTATATCTCGTTTGCCCTGGCCAGGGACTACTCGTGTAATGGCTCTCCTAGACACAGCGCGATGTCAACCCCCAATACCGGGAGAGACGAATCCTGTCTAACCGTCACTGCCTCCAAGTGCTTCGGGACTGCACCCAACCACCACCTGTTTGCACGACTCCTTTGAGCCGTGGTAGGGTAGTGATCAAAGTGCAGTGGGAACACACTTGAGGCGAAGTGCCAGTGTCAAGTCAGCGGACTAAGCTGTACTCATGTCACCTGGGAACTGATAACTGACGATAGGTATAATACCAACCTGTCAGTTCCCTACGAGTCCTGTCCAGTGTACTCGTAACCCAACGAGCACCCGTATACTATCTCCAGTACGACGTACTGATGGCTGTGGGACAGACCATCTCCCACACTGGGATGAGAAGCGCATACGCTAGTCTACTCCGGAGTATCGATGCCCCGTCTCGATAGTCCTGCGACTAGGGACCTGTATAAGGATGTGCCTATAGATTACCCAGCCCCCACTTGTGTGACTGCCATCACAACGCTGGTAATCAAGCAAAGATCCTAAGGGCTCCACTAATGCGTATAAGTGATATACTGAAATAAACACAAGTACACATTGAAGTAGAAACAAACCAAGTAGCATACTACTATTTTGAGCAAGATTGTATATACAAGGTGAATATCCCAAGCATCCATTAAGTAATATACAAACTAGTATGATACAGTAATGGCCTCTAGGGCATATACACTAACAATCATGTGTTGATAATCATGGGTTAGTGAGACTAAGCCATTCAAATCACACTCTACTTAGATTAGCAAGCTAAGTATTCTAGTTACCTCAAGTTAGAGGTTTAGCTCAAGGTTGGAGCTCTTGGATAGATCATCGTTGACACAAGGAGGCCGAAATTCAAGCACGATCCATACTTCCATCAAGGAGCTTAAGAAGAGGATCGAAGACTCGAAGGACTTGTTTCCGTTAGGTATACTTTCTATCATAGTAGATATAACCCTAATAAGCTAACTAGGTTTATGGTTAAAGATCCGGTTTTGGTTTATTCTAGCGCCAAGTTTTGTATCGTAGTAAAAATATTATTCCGCATTTGGCCATGGAAGTTAGCCAGGGCGCTAGCGTAACCCTTCATTCTAGACACCACGATTCGTGTTATTTCAAATGCCAAAACTGTATGACTCATATATATTATGTACATTCTTTATTGTTGCATTTACTATTCATTTGCCATATATTCCTGCTGTTCGTATCGCATTGCATGCTTATATGTGTTTTCGTTAGTTATTATGAAACCTGTTGTCAGGACACCAACACCATTACCGATGATGCGTATGCTCTACGTACACCTGTTTTCCGGCTCACACACACATCATCGGTAATTGCCATGTCACGTACACATTAGAAAACACTATTGCATTAGTATAAATTGCTAACCGATAGTTCCAATATGTTATTGCTTTTATATGCTAGTTTAATTATTGCATTCCTTGCTTGATATCACAAGCATTCATATATTCATGTGTCATGCAATATTATGGAGTTTTATGCCGGTAATGTACTGTTATTTACTCTTGAGATTGGGATTTCGGATTTCCCTGAGATTTCTGGATTCGGAGAAACCGCAAATATTTTAATAAACTTATTATCATTTTAAAGATAGAAAATTACGGTTTTCTCATGATATGATTTGAGAGGTGTCCACCATGAGTTTTCTCGGCTCTTAAGCGATATCATACACCCGATTCGAGGAGGAGGAGGAACCGTCTGTGGGTGCATGGTGGACCCGGTGCGGTACCCCGGGGCAAGATGGTCGCAGATGATGGCGTTGAGCCTGGCAGGGGAGCACTACCGACCGGTGATTTTATTGTGACTCGACAGATATCCGGAGGATACCGATCGGAGTATAGGCCAGTCCGGATTGCCGGAGCCTGAGGTATTGAGATTTGATGTTACGGGCCAGTCCGAATTGCCGGAGCCTGAAATATTGAGACAGCGAGATATATATTTTGTGTCGATACTAGACACTGATTTTCTATTGGTTTCATTGATGATACTTCGATTTTTATATAGAAATCTCACTGAGATAAGAAAAAAGTTTTCTCATTTAGATGTATTATGTTTTCAAGCATTCATACATCATATATATGATATGTTGCTACCTGAAGCACTCACACGAGCACTTGGTATTACACTTATGTGTAGATGTTTACCCTGGCCATTAGCAGATGTTTCAGGTTATATATATTTTATGGATATCATGGTATGACCTAGGATAGAGTCATACATGCGATTTCTGCTCGGTGATGTTTTCTACTCATGAGTTGACAACTCACCCCCGTTGTGCCACAGTTTCTTACAGGTTTTGCCGTACAGGATTCCTTGGCGGATTTGCTGGCACACTACTTCAATCCGGGTGATTGCTTTGGTAGGTGGGTTCACTCGCATCGTGACCACCATTGTACTTTATTTCTATTCAGTTGTATCTAGTAACTCCATCAACCAGACTTGTATTATTTATAGACTTAGAAGAACAGTGTATATTCTTTCGACCTTAGAGTCGCGCTTGTATTATTATGGTTTTCTTAAGGATATTGCTTTTCTTGCTGAGTTTTGATCCTCGCCCTTCGGCGTTGTATATTATATTGCTTGCGTGGTTGTGTTCGCCAATTGGCGAAGAGCTAGCTCCCGCTTGGGGATGCACTTATTCATATTGTATATTATTCATGTTTGTACCCGTTTGGGACCAGTGTTTACAAAGGAGACTCTGCCGAAATTTTCGGAAAAGACTTAATGTTTAAAAATGTTTACTAGGATTTTCAAAGGGATTTATACGCAATCTTTTAAACAATTTTTCCTTCACTTTCTTCTTTTAAATGGTTTAGATTTCTGGGATTTTGGCTTACTTGAATTATATGGGGTCCTATAGACTTCATATGATTCAAGTGCCATTTCGGGTCATGAAAAAGTTGGTATCAGAGCACCAGGTTAACCTTGGTTCGAGTCTATGTTTGACTATACGGAGTCTAGGGCGTATATATATTCGGAACCTAGGCTTGACCTTACGGAACTTAGACTTGGTCGAGGGGGTATTAGACCCGAACTTTCATCGTGTAGGTTGACTTTGGTTGATGGAGTAGGTGACTTATGTAAAGTGACGTACCGTGTGTATGTTCCACGGCATAACTACGATACGCTACTCCGCTTAAGAAGCCTTAGGTTATACATTTCCTTGCATGATATTATATTCATTCCTATGATCTATCATCATCGATATCGATTTATGGTTTTGCTACCACAATTACATAGACAGAGAGAGCTGCGACTAGAGTTGGGGTCAGCATGTGCTCGTTACGGACGAGGACTGACATGGGCGTGATTCCAGGGGCACACGATTGTATAGATGTGTCATTTTATTGTGTTTTTGCGCCATGAGTGTTTGATGGATTGCTTTTACAAAATTTCTCGAACATGCAGATCAGCACCAAATGATTGGGCCACTACTAGAGGCCAGCCAGAATGTGATGACCGTCAATGCACCGATTATTCTTGACGAATGAGGCACTGTTCGGCGGGCGGACGAATGATTCAGTTGTTACTGCGACTGACGAGATATCGCCCCAGATGTTTAAATCTATTACAGCACGAGTTTATACTTAGAGATATGATAGAAGATCGCTAGTTACCCGAGGATGAATGACTAGGACATGTGGTTCGTTGCATACCTCGATGCCAGGTCATCAGATTGATTGATTCTAGCAAGAGAAGACTTCACGCAGGTACGTTGGGAGTCGAAAGAAAACGATCGAATGTCAAAAACCCATTTTTCCAAGTTTAAGGTATTCAGAAGAACATGCAAGTAATTCTATAGACCCTCTAGAAGAATGAAACCCTAACTCGATATAAAGACCATGGGAACGCTTTGTAACCTTAGGGTTTGTGGTAGTTCCGCGGTGCCATTAATTAGGCTTGGATTTGCCCTTCTACGGCTGGTCCATAGTGTTTGGATTCCTTAGCACCTACTGGGTTTTCAAGACATCAATCATGCCAATTTCAAATATTCTAAGGTGCTAATGAAACCTAACCTAGGATCTAGCTAGAGTAAATAGACGAAATGAACAATAATCTACCATTACACTAAGTGAATGAGGAATACAACCTTTGTAGACTGGTCCTTCACTTCTAAAGCTCCGTGTAGTAGTCCCTTCACTGCGAGTATCGATCTCCTGAACTCTAGTATGGGTTTTCTCGGAGAAATGAACAAGCTTTCTCGAAGTCTTCGAGACCGAAGATGATCTACGTCGGGGAGACTCAAGCTCATGCTACCTCTTCACTAATTGTGAAATTAGTGAATCAAACACCCTAAACTAAATGGAAAGTAGTAGAGGATGATGAAGTATGAAGTGGGCTCTCTTTAGATTTATTTTTCTCACAATATTTTCTCACCTTGAGAAAAGCTAGTAAGCTTTTCTCATGAGGAAGAAGAAGCTCAAGTGAAGAAGATGAGAGAGTGAACTCATGAGGTGAGAATGTGAACCATGGGTGAATTAGTGTCATACACTAACCCATGTAGAGAATAAACCATGGCTATTTAATAATGGTTAAGTTAATAAATATGTACAAGTAAAACAAACTTAGTGGACTTGGTCAATGGTTCCATAAGCTTCTACAAACTTCAACCATGTGACTTAATCCCACTAATTTTGATTAACTTAGATAAATATAAACCCATCACATTATTAAGCATGGTGCAAGTCTCATACACCCATATCACATGTGGCATCTAGCATAACACAAAAGTTGTACATTAATATATATCACATATACACTAATGCATACAAGTGAGAAAAGAAATGATAAGTGAGTTAATATTAGTTAATGTAATCTAGTATATCTAATATACAATTATAGATTAAATTATTAAATCAATACTTGATTTAATAATCCGGCTATATCACATATAACCGACTAATATCAAATGCAACAACTTATCGAATCAACACTTGATCCGATAATCCGGCTATATCTCATATAACCGACCGATGTCACAAATCGCGAGAATAGAATGAGGTATCACATATGCGCATCAATCTCGGTCCCGCAGATATCACATATGTGGTCCTACTCCGTTTCGCATGAACCAGGAAACCTCTGTATAGGACTCTAAAGACTCGTCAATACGTCGGCAGTAGGTGATGATCATATCAAACACCCACAAGCAGCAAGTGGTCTGCTAAACGTAACGGCCACCGGGTATTGAGCGATCAGAAGATCAACAAGCAAGCCTGCTCATACTCCTGCGAATCCAATCAGTAACACTACCGTACAGTCCGGTCTCTTCGTCTGATATGTCGCATATCTCGTCTAGGGGTGGTAAACGTCAGACCCCAGTAACTGGATAAGTCGTGCCGATATGAGGCTCATAATGGGTCGAGAAACTACTGGCAACACTTACCAGTAAATCTCTGAATCAGCCCTATCCATGGACTTCCTGTTATAGCCAATCGAGCACAGCGCAACATCAACTCCCTATACCGGGAGAGACGAATCCCCTCCTATCGCTCATTGCCTCCTTGTGACTCGGGAATGTACCCAAAAACCACCGTTTTGCACATTTTCATGAACGTGGTAAGGTGGAAATCAAAGCACAGTAGGAATCACACAAGACTCTATGACGATCTCGAGTCAACAGACTAACCTGTACCTGTGTCACCCGAGAACTGCCATCTGACGTGAGGTATAATACCATCTGGGAGTTCTCGTCGAGTCCGTCTAGTGTACCTAGTCTCCACTGAGCACCCGTATATCATCTCTGATGTTAAACACCAGTGGATATGGGATCATCCATCTCCCATCTACATGGGTCGAGAAGCTATACGCTAGTCTACTTTGGTATATTATTGCCCCGTCTCGATACACCAACAACTAGGGACATTAAAGGATGTACTCATGGACTACCTTTGTCCCACTAGTATGATCCGCATCATAATTCAGGTAATCAAGTACACATCCTAAAGGCTTTATCAACATGTAACAGAGAGACAATCGATGTACATGTTAAGATAAAGAGTAACCAGATAGCATACTATCATGTCGAGTAAGAAAGTCCTCCCTATATATGTCCAAGCATCCACTACAATATACATCTCATGTACAGTAATAGCCTCTAGGGCATTCATATAACTAACAATCTCCTACTTGCACTAGAGTCATTTTATTGCAGTGGTTGTAGTATCTCATACTCAACCATCCAATAAAAGTCTTTCTCTGGGAAAAGGCCTTTGTGAGTGGATCCGCCGTGTTATCCTCTGAGTCTACTCTCCTAACCTCGATCTCCCTGGAGATCAACCATCTCCATGATCAGGTGATACTTCCTTAGAATATGTCTGGGTTACTGATGGGACGGGGTTTCCTAGGCATAAGCCACGACTCCATTGTCACACAATGGTAGGAATGAAGTTCATCTCATGAACTAATATACACCCAGACTGCCTCTTTGGTAGCATCGTTGGTAGCGATGTATCCAGCCTTTATTGTCTAGTTTGCCATGGTATCTAGCTTGAAAGTCTTCCAACATACCATCCCTCCACTGAGGGTAAAGACAATACCTGTGACTGACGTTCAGTCGACCTTACCACCCAGGAAGCTATCCAGTGATTTTCTCCAGGATCGATTGATACCATCTCACTACATCTAGTGAGAATCATAACATCCATTTAGATCTATCTCATTGATCCAAAACCCAGGATTTAGGAGGTATTACCTTGATCCTATATGGAGCATCAATATGATAATAGGAGATTGACCGAGTGTAGTATAGGAAACTCCTTTCCTATCAAGAGTATGTCATCTATGTACAATACGAGGAAGACTACCATACTCTCTACTACCTTTTTGTATATACAAGGTTCATCTACCATTTTGATGAAATCAAACTTTTTGACTACCACATCAAAACAGATGTTCCAACTCCGCGATGCCTGCTTTAACCTGTAAAACAACTTGCGCACATTTCCGCTGCTCCCACTGTCTACGAAGCGCTCTGGCTATGTACTTATAGACTCTCTCTTCTAAATCACTATCTAGAAAAGCAGTCATGACACCCAACCGCCAGATATCGTAGTTATGGTATGTAGCAGTGGCAAGTAGGATCCGGATGGACTTAAGCATAGCCACTGGAGAAAAGGTTTCATCATTATCCACACCCGGTTGATGACGAAAACCTTTTGCAACAAGTCTTAGCTTTGAAAGTCTTAACTTTTCCATATACACCAAGTAATCTTCTCAACATATACTTGCTCCTGATGGGGATTTAACCCTTCAGATATAGCAACCAAAGTCCATACTTTGTTGGTGTACATAGATTCCATCTCAGATCATATAGCATCCAGCCATTCTTACAGAGTCTCCACTCTTGATGGCCTGCTCGAAACTAGTTGGGTCATCATCTCATGATGCAATCCTCGCTCCCACTGTCATAGAGAAAACCGAAATATCTCTCAGGTGGATGAGGAACACTACCAGATCGGCGGAGAGGCTGAGGTTTGTCAAGAACTATTAAATCCTCCGGTTCTACCAAATCATCAGCTGTAGTTTGTATAGCTGGAACTCCTTCCAGTTCTACCTCATGACCACAAATTTCCTTCAAACTAAATTCCTTTTCTAAAAAAGGTGGCATGCCGAGAAATAAAACACCTTTTGTTTCACGGTGCGGTAGAAGATTTTCCCTTGCGAATACTTGGGATATCGAACAAACTTCTACAGGACTGACCTTGCCTCGAGCTTGTCCGAATTTTTCTTTTAGACATAGACCGTACAACCCCAAATCTTAACTTACTTAAGACATGGGCTCATCCCATACCATATCTCATATGGAGTGGTAGGCACCTGATTTGGTTGGAACGCTATTCAATAGGTATGCAGCTCCACAAGTGCATAACCCCCCAAAAGGAAATAGGCAACTCAGTAGTACTCATCATAGAGCGCACCATATCTAATAGGGTACGATTGCTCCGCTCCGATTCACCGTTGTGCTGTAGTGTATATGGAGGAGTAATGCTGAGAGAGAAACATATTCTCCTTTAGAATAGTCCAGGAACTCCGTGCTCAAGTATTCTCCTCACTGATCACATCATAGGACATAATACTTATACCCATTTTGGTTCTCTACTTCTAACTTATTTTCTTTGAATTTCTCAAAAGGTTCAGACTTGTGTTTCAATAGGAACACATGCGCGAATCTTGAGAGATCATCAGTGAATGTAATGAAATACAAAGATCCAGTCCTGGCATGTATAGAAAGGGGACCTACATACATCATCATGTATCAATCCCAAGAGTTCACGGTCATTTTATCTTTGTGACATGACTGGAAAGTTTCACAAGATGTAAATTCAAACTGATTTAAATATGCATCTTAATGTAACTTAGCTAGTCAGGTCGCATTGATATGACCTAGTCTACAATGCCTTAAGAAGGATTCGTTCATTTCTGAATTCTTCCTCTTGTGTGTGTTTTGTACGTTAAGAACTGTGGTTTGATTTAGAACGTATATGCTTTTAGATAACGTGCCTGATCCGATCAACTCTTGATATAGGAAATGTTCAAAACATTATCCAACAATACAAAATTATATCCTTCTTTACAAAATAAAGAGACTGATATAATGTTGTATATCAGGTTCGGTATCTAATAACATTCGTTCAGAATCAATATATTTGGTAATACAGGGTGATAACTGCCAACATCTTGGCTGCAACAATTGCACCGTTTCTAACTCTTAAAACTTATCACCCATTCTCAGTTCTCTACTTATCTATAGCCCATGTAACAGATTACATATGTGGGATTCTGATCCGGTATCTCATACCCAGGACGTAGAGGATATTGAGAAATAGTTCTCTGTAATGAACACACCCGAAAAAGATGCATCATCATGCACTTTCTTCATTTGGGCGGCACGGGAATCCTGGTATTCTCCTATTTCCTGCTCGGTCTTATAACAATTATAAGTTAGAGCGGGCCAACGTTCCCCAGCACAGTATAACAAGTGGGTTCAGTCAATACATCCATATTATTATCTTGATTAAGGCGTAACAAGGTCACTACCTGGAGATAGAGAGAAGAAAACACTCAGCGTATGCTCTAGCAAGATCAGATTGGTTATTATTTTATCTAATCAGGATGGCTCCCGCTGTTTTTATCAAATCTTCCTTCAAACCATAAAAGGAAAGACTAGCCGGGATTAATTACACCCTATAAGTTCGCCAATCTTTCAGCCAGGCTAGTGCCGGTACTTTGAGGGAGGTTCCCCGTGCTTTCGCACGGACCTAATTAATATAAGCCATGTTTTCCCAGGGGCGTAATGTTGGATATAGTGCCCTCAGAGTCAATTATTGGATCACAGGCACGTGATTGCAATGATTGAGGGAAGACCTGTACCGGTAGGACAGTTTTACTCGAGAGGTTTGTGTACTATCTGGTTTGTCTTTATCATTGTGTACATGCTTTAGGTGACATTGTAGTTCAATATTACACTTTGATAGAGAATAGTATGCTACCATGGTTTGTCTTTATCATCGTGTACTGCTTTAGGTGACCTTGCAGGTCGCTATTGCACGCTGATAGAGCCCTTAGGATTCTTGCTTGACGACCAGCAGTATGATGTCGATCATATACGTGGGAGCTGGGGTCTATAAGCACATCCTTAAAAGGTCCCTAGTCTTGGGAGTTTCGAAACTGGGCATCGATACTCTATTAGTAGACTAGTGTATACAGTCGAGACCCCGACGAGGGGAGGTGGCCGGTCTCACAAGCCATTGGTGTCAGTTAGATCACCTAAGATGTATACAGGTGCTCATTGGGCTATGAGTACACCGGACAGGACTCACCGGGAATATGCTAGTTGGTATTATACCTGACGTCAGATAGCAGTTCCCTGGTGACATGTGTACAGGTTAGTTCATCGATATGAGATCGTCATTTGTCTCGTGTGAGTTCCCACTGTGCTTTGATTACTACCCTACCACGGCTCAAAGGAGTCATGCAAACAGGTTTTAGTTGGGTACAGTCCCGAGCCACATGGAGGCAGTAAGCGGATCGGCAGGGGTTCGTCTCTCCCGGTATTGGGGGTGAGGTCGTGCTGTGTCTAGGAGAGCCATTACATGAAATCCTTGGCCAAGGCAGGAGATTTACTGGTAGGTATTCCAGTAGTATCTCAGGGTGTTCTAGGCTACACTCCGCGACTTGTACCGCTTTTGGGGGTCTGACTTTTACCAACCCCCTAGGCCCGACATGCGATGCTCATAGACGAACGGACCGGACTGTACGGATATTGTCACTGACAGGCTCAGTAGGGTGTCAGGATGAATTCGCTCATCGACCTCCCTTTTGGTCAATACCTGGTAGCCTGTTACGTACGGCTAATACCTCTGACGTGCTAGTGGTTAAATCCATAGCCAAAGTATTGATGAGTCTTTAGAGTCCCCCACAGACAGTTTCTCAAGTTTTGGGCGAAAGGTTGTAGAGGCCGTATGATATATGGCAGTGTTCGATCTTATACGTGCGGTATTGCACGGATCATGATCGGACGGATCATACTAGTGGGCTTTGGTTTAAGCCGGATCCTAGTATTAGATTTGTTAGATTACTTTAGTCTCGTCGCATTCGCATTCAGTCGGTATGCGGGTGCAGGTATGTATATACAGGTGAGGGGTATCCTTGTGATCCGTCACGAGTTTACTTTAGATGTTGCCATATCTTTTTATTATTGCAAACATTTGGATTAATGTTTGTAAATGGAAATTGTGAGCTAGAATTCATCATGAAATGCATTTAATGTGACATGGACATATATTATGACTCATGGTCTCTTTTGATGTGCTAATGTCACATTATATGATGGATTGGTGATGATTTGATAAGAGGAGAGAGAGAGGGGCTGCCATGAGGCTTGGCTTGGTCTTGTATTTTTCACATAACACTCTCTCTCATATTATCAATTCCATCACAACAAAAGAAAAGAGATAGAAAACTTCTTCTTCTTCCTTTTTCTTCTCTAGCTCACAATCTCCATGAATGGCAACATCTCTAACCTCCATCCAAGCCATGGATGCAAGAGACAAAGTGATCACAAACATTCTCTACAACACCTTGGACATGTCGGCTAGCACACTTCGTGCCCGAGTTGCTTCGGATGGAGCGGGAGCCCGTAAAAAGACACGTAGATGTGGTGCCCTTTCCGACGAGGAGATCGAGACCGGAGATGCCGCGAGGAGCTTGGGATGATGGCCGAAGACCGAAGGACACGGATCGATCGGTATAGCCTATCTACCCTTTCTCTAGTTAGCTAGTAGTAGGTTAATGGTTCGATCCGGGTTTTAAGCATATGATAGCGCCGGTTTTCTAGTTTGAAAAAGTTTTCGTTTCCGCATTTTGGCCTCAGAAAGACGGCCGGGGCGCTACCGTAGACTTACATGTTATCAGAGACATGCCATTAACCTTTACTAGCTTACTCTAACGTGTTTAGAACTTCGATCGGAAGAAATTTCCAAAAACTGCATTTTCAATTTCTGATTTTCTGTCGAAATTTTTTTGTGCTCTAAAAATTATTTTAAGTATGTCAAAAAATCAGGCAGGCTTTTTCAAGAACACTGTTGAAATTTGGTACAATGATTTCGTCATAGCGCCACGGAACCGCGGCACTAACCTTGTTTTGGCCGCGGTTCCGCCGCGCTACAGTAGAATTAGGGCACCATTTTTCATGCAGTGGTTTATGACTTGAAAATGAGGTTTCTGGTATTTTTTGTTTAGGCCCAAATTTGTCTGAGTACTGGGTATTGTGCTTGGGGCACACTTCGGGAAATTTTGTCGATCGAAAATTTTAAACATGTTAGTTCACAGTATTTATATTATATCTGCGACCGTGAATGTCATTTGATCGGTAAATCCTGTCTAATTGCTATAGTTCTTTTAGACGGATTTATAAATGTGACATTCACGTTGATGTTCTGTGTTGTGCTGTGATATTGCGGATTTGTCGTGGTGGATAGCCTGGATGCAATAGTAGTACAAATTGGTTGTATTTGTACATTTGATATTGCGGGGCGAGCGTCCGACATGTGGACTGCCGTCACTGCCTGTTTGTATATTATTCTTTTAGGGCACGACCGTCCTGAGGACGATGTACCCGTTGTATATTTTACTTTCTGTACTAGGATTACCCCGTGGTGGGGTGCACGGATAGCCAGGTTCTAGAGGCAATGGGCCCGCATCTCATGGCTTTGAGACGGAGGGGGCTTCATGCTTGAATTGGTGGGCTATTCGCCGCACTCGTAGAGGGTACAGGTTGACCCAAGGAGGGGTGCACAAGTTACCGGATTCCGTGAAGTGCTGGGTGGTCCATTCACATTGTTGAAGGGGGCTGCCTCGCTTCAGGTTTTGACGGGTAACTTGCCGCGCCCGTAGGGGTCTAGGATTTCATTTCACAGGCTATCCATACGACCAGGGGAACGTCGGGTTTCAGTAGCGGCTCTATGAAACCCGGGGATCCCAGATTAACTGTATTGTTCTGTGATGCTTATTACATTTCTGTGATGTTGCATTTTATCACGCCTTCAGCGAATATTATATATTGATATATATACTTGTAGATGTTGTATATGTTTTACACCCGCGCTAGTCCAATCCCCGCTCTGTCATTAGTTAAGTAACCTAACGGGTGATGACGGGACCCAGTGGCGAATGCGGATGGCATATACGTACATCATATTTTCGTTCTTTTGTAGTGTGATTAATTGATGGGACTGCATCGATTCGGATCAATGCAAGCTAAACAAACCTATTCTGATGTTGTTGGAACATTTTTCAAAAAAAGCTGTTATTGTAAGGACGTTCTCTTTTGTTTTGCACAGTGGTATTCGGTTATGAATATCCAGCACCTCAGTCGACGAGGCAAGGGCCGAGATCCCTTCACCGGGAGTGACCCCATGGACAAAAGTTTGCGTCAGGGTAACAACTTCACTATAGTCGATTATTTTTGCTTTGCATCGTGGTATTCAATTGGAATATCCTGCACCTCATTCTACGGGGAAAGAGCCGAGATCCCTTCACCGGGAGTGACCTCTTTAGCAAACGTTTTCGCCACTATATTTTTATAAAAAGCTATCCGGTCCCTTCAACAATATCAAGTTCATTACGTTAAAGGTTTTTCGCCAAAAACCATTCGTAGCTCTCCGTCATTTCAAAGAGGTAGCACTTAGTATTCATGCTATGTATGTTGGCCTTCGTCAAGGCATAGTGTATGGTAGCTATTTGTTACTTTTCTGCTGCATAGATAGATGCGTTGGTTTGGGACAGTCGTACTACTATTTTGGCTTTCATCAAGGGTATGTACGGGTGGGTTCAAATTAACCTGGATAATGACGGGTAGAACTTGACATGTGACTTATGATATGTTGGCCTTCGTCAAGGTCATAAGAGCATGGGGTAAAAATCACATCGGGAGTTTCTAAAGAAACTGAAACTTGCCAGATATGCGCATACCTTCTGGAGTGTGATAACGTGAGTGGATTCCATCACGTTATCATGCGATAATAGTTGGATCCCGATTCCCACTGATGAGTTGGTTTACTCCTCGGGTGATCCCGACTAATTCTTCTTTCAGGTTTGGAGGAGAATTTGAGGTTACAGTGGAAGGTTTCTGATTAGATAAAGTGATAACCATTCTGATCTAGGTTAGAGTGCACGCTGAGTGTTTCTTTTCTCTCTCTCTTTGGCAGCGACCATGACCCGACCCTTGACTATTACTCAGTGACCAAGTTAACCGAACCATCTTAAAACACTGGCTTTTGGATTGTCTGAGTTGCATACCTCATTGCCACTCCTACTTTTACCCTTTTCTCCAGAACACCCCGTATTACTACGAACATCCACTTCCATTGGATAAAACCATCGTATGGTTATATACGAACTCGAAGGAACTTGTTCCAGATTCGAGGATGGTTTCAGTTCTGGAGAAAACGAATAGGACTATTCAGTTGTTTTTTCCTTTTACCTTCTCTCAGGTTGCGAGTTATCCTTGGATTAGGACGGTACACCTATTATGCTAATTGGATAGTCTTCTTCCAAACCATAGGCAGATGCCGAAAGGTAGGGAATGAAGAAAACCATTTAGCCTAAATGGTGTACAGAAGGTAATAAGTAAAAATAAATAAAGGGATCAATAAGAGGGCAAAGTAAATTGCGACTGCTATTCACGACCAAACCAAGTATTTCTTCGCCAATCCTACATCACCTTTGTATTTCTCCAGAACACTCCGAATCACTACGAAGATCCACAGTTATTTGGATACTCCATCGTATGGTTATATACGAACTCGAAGGACCTTGTTCCAGTTCGGGGATGGAATCTGGTTCAGGAGAAATAGGAATAAGGTTTTATTCAGTTGTCTTTTATCTTCACCTTCTCTCAGGTTATGAGTACTCCTAGGATTAGGAGTGTACACCCATTATGCTTATTGGATAGTCTTCTTCCAAACCATAGGCTGGTGCCGAACGGTAGGGAAGGAAGAAAACCATTTAGCCTAAGAAGGTGTACAGAAGGTAATGACTAAAGCATATAAAAAGATTTGAAGAGATGGCAAAGAAATATACGGTTATAGTTGTGAATCTGATAATAGAAGAGGCGTTACTAAGAATACCCGGATACCCCTTCGAAACATTTACATGTTTTAGTTTCACTGTGTATCGTTAAAAGAAAACTGATTTCCCAAGTAGCCCTTGCTCCAGGGTATATATTTACCAGGTTTGATTCTCACATCTGTATGGTTTTACAGATGATGAGTGGGAGTAAGTTATTGGGAATTGGGTGATCATCCTCATTATATCAGGATTCGTTGTAATTAGTGATATTTGTGGAAATCGCCTGGGTTGTTTGCCGGACGGCAAATATTTGGTTTTGAATATCCGCTGTTATGCACCAATTTCAAATTGATATATCTGTACGTTTATTTTTATAAAGTGAGATATAACTTTTTGAAATTATGTCTATGACATTTAGCTATATCGGTGGATGGTTAGGTAAGGAGCATTAAACAGCGGTGTAATTTTTCTTAACCATAAGTATAGTTTTCAACCTACGACACACAGGGAATGAGTTGTTAGACTCAAGGGACTTATACAGAGTATTGTATGTGGTCCAGTGTCCATGAGGACAGAGGGGATGGTACTCGTACTATATTCTGTTTACTTGTGACTTCTCTAGTTCTTAGACATGTGTTTCGTAGAAATGCAAGGTCTAAGTTTTGAGAAGTTGTGGGTATATGAATAAAGTAGAGAACCAGGCATTGCAAGTATCAGGATTCTTCAAGATAATCGAAGATGTAGATACTTGTGTATGGTATTCAGATGATAGTAATGATTAAGAGAACTTGCTTCTCTTTCAGGTTACTCATAATTGGAAGCATTCCTAAATTGAGTAATGCTGATCGGCCTCTCTCCGTTTAGTTGACATGCACTGGAGACTGCTGCATGACTTGAATCTGGTTCAAATTAAATCAATGCCTCTATTTCTATATTGGATATAGAATAGTTCATATCTTAACGATGTTAAGGTACGGGGAGTTGTCTGGCTTATGCTTAAAACCAGATTCTGGATAACTCAAGGCACATTTCTGTAATGGCTGTTTGTGGGTTGACCCGGGCTAAGACGAAGGTTGATTTTCTACCATCTGGAAGATCAATAGTGATATTGTTCTTAACTCGCCACAGTTTTAATAAAAATGGATTTTTTTTCAGAAAACAGTAGTGGGAGTATGGTAGAACTGGAAGTAATTCCAGAACCGCAAACGATTACTGAAAATTTGATAAGAACCTAAAGATTCAATCTGGTTTGATATTCCATTGGCCACTCCGCAGATATGGTGGGTAACCTCACGCACCCGAGAGGTACTCCGGTAACCTTAAGGACGGTGACAGGGAGGTTCTTGTTTACCCAGACTTGCCGATGCTGTTGTTCCAAACTGTGAGACCCGGCAGGAGGATGAGTATAGCGTCATTCTGAACTAGCTTTAGAAGTGCACGTGTATTTGACTCTGCCAGAGGGTTGTCATAGTCAGTGAGAGCAGCGGAAGCATAGTGGGCAGGTAGCTTATGTCTATTTATAGACTAAAACAGATATAGCGGAGATAGATCATCTATTTCTGATGTGACAGTCATAGGTTTGACTTCATCAGAATAGGGGATGGATCTGTTAAGAAGGTAGTAGGGTGTGATGTCCTGGTATTTGGATGACATACACAGAGTAGGAAGTGAAATTCCTATACTACGATCGGTTATACTTTGGTTGTCACACAGTGGTTTCTCCACATGGGAATTGGATATTATATCAGATATTCTGGTTATTAGATCTATGGTTTTAGATCTAGATTTGGCTAGTTTCCCAATCTGGGTACTTAGACAGCATTCTAAAGGTGTTTTAGAATGGACGGCTCCTGGAATGGTAGTGTACCTGCAGGTGATGGAGTCACCCTCTCTAAAGATGTCTTACAGACTAAAGGGGAGAGGGATGTACATGATTGGCAGATTACTTGCTTAGGCAATTGAGTTTATCATGAGATGTCAAGTACCACACCAGATATTATTTTGCACGAGATGCAGTAAGTTGATATTAATCCTATCCTGGAGAGACATTCGGAAGCAGTTTTAGAACATAAGTGGATGTTCTAGGGATATGATAACAACAGCCTCTTTTAGGAGACAGTTATCATTCCAGGCATCCAAGGTGACCTGGATGACAGAATGGCTGTCAGAGTTATAGTTTTCCCTCTGACGAGGGGCAGTATTTTGGACAGGTGGTCCAAGCGGATACTGAGGGAGGCATGGCGCAGGATACTGATTGGTTTCAGTTGACGATACAGTCTAAGAAGTTTGGATTTGAAGTTCATTTATGAACTAGAACCCATCAGATATCCAGACATATTCTAAGACAGGTATTGCTCATTTCGAGAGATGGCTTTCTCCACGAACTTGAGATAAAGAGAGACATAGAAAGAAACATCAGGGCGAATCCACTAGCTGAGGCTATTTCTCGAACGCAATGGTTTCGCAAACGAGTTTTGTGAGACCGATTAGTTGAGGAGTTGGGTGTTCGGTATCACACGGGCTGTGAGTATGCGACATCGCAATAATTAGCCTTGAGTGCAAGTGGGAGATTGTTGGATATAGTGCCCTCAGAGTCAATTATTGGATCACAGGCACGTAATTACAATGATTGAGGGAGGACCTGTACCGATAGGACAATCTTACACGAGAGGTTTGTATACTATCTGGTTTGTCTTTATCATTGTGTACATGCTTTAGGTGACATTGTAGTTCACCATTACACTTTGATAGAGAATAGTATGCTACAATGGTTTGTCTTTATCATCGTGTACTGCTTTAGGTGGCCTTACAGGTCGCTATTGCACGCTGATAGAGCCCTTAGGATTCTTGCTTGACGACCAGCAGTATGATGGCGATCATATACGTGGGAGATGGGGTCTATAAGCACATCCTTAAAAGGTCCCTAGTCGTGGGAGTTTTGAGACTGGGCATCGATACTCCATTAGTAGACTAGTGTATACAGTCGAGACCCCGACGAGGGGCGGTGGCCGGTCTCACAAGCCATTGGTGTCAGTTGGATCACCTAAGATGTATACAGGTGCTCATTGGGTTATGAGCCGGACAGGACTCGCCGGGAACATGCTAGTTGGTATTATACCTGACGTCAGATAGCAGTTCCCTGGTGACATGTGTACAGGTTAGTTCATCGACCTGAGATCGTCATTTATCTCGTGTGAGTTCCCACTATGCTTTGATTACTACCCTACTACGGCTGAAAGGAGTCGTGCAAACAGGTTTTAGTTGGGTACAGTCCCGAGCCACATGGAGGCAGTGAGCGGATCGGCAGGGGTTTGTCTCTCCCGGTATTGGGGGTGAGGTCGCGCTGTGTCTAGGAGAGCCATTACACGAAGTCCTTGGCCAAGGCAGGAGATTTACTGGTAGGTATTCCAGTAGTATCTCAGGGTGTTCTGGGCTACACTCCGACATGACTTGTACTGCTTTTGGGGGTCTGACTTTTACAAACCCCCTAGGCCTGACATGCGATGCTCATAGACGAACGGACCGGACTGTACGGATATTGTCACTGACAGGCTCAGTAGGGTGTCAGGATGAGTTCGCACATCGACCTCCCTTTTGGTCAATACTTGGTAGCCCGTTACGTACGGCTAATACCTCTGACGTGCTAGTGGTTAAATCCACAGCCAAAGTATTGACGAGTCTTTAGAGTCCCCTACAGACAGTTTCTCAAGTTTCGGGCGAAAGGTTGTAGAGGCCGTATGCTATATGGCAGGGTTCGATCTTATACGTGCGGTATTGCACGGATCATGATCGCACGGATCATACTAGTGGGCTTTGGTTTAAGCCGGATCCTAGTATTAGATTTGTTGAATTATTTTAGTCTCGTCGCATTCGCATTCAATCAGAATACGAGTGCAGGTATGTATATACAGGTAAGGGGTATCCTTGTGATCCATCACGAGTTTACTTTAGATATTGCCATATCTTTTTATTGTTGCAAACATTTGGATTAATGTTTGTAAATCGAAATTGTGAGCTAGAATTCATCATGAAATGCATTTAATGTGACATGGACATATATTATGACTCATGGTCTCTTTTTATGTGCTAATTTGATAAGAGGAGAGAGAGAGGGGCTGCCATGAGGCTTGGCTTGTTCTTGTATTTTTCACATAACACTCTCTCTCATATTATCAATTCCATCACAACAAAAGAAAAGAGATAGAAAACTTCTTCTTCTTCCTTTTTCTTCTCTAGCTCACAATCTCCATGAATGGCAACATCTCTAACCTCCATCCAAGCCATGGATGCAAGAGACAAAGTGATCACAAACATTCTCTACAACACCTTGGACACGTCGGCTAGCACACTTCGTGCCCGAGTTGTTTCGGATGAAACGGGAGCCCGTAAAAAGACTCGTAGATGTGGTGCCTTTTTCGACGAGGAGATCGAGACCGGAAATGCCGAGAGGAGCTTGGGATGGTGGCCGAAGACCGAAGGACACGGATCGATCGGTATAGCCTCTATACCCTTTCTCTAGTTAGCTAGTAGTTGGTTAATGGTTCGATCCAGGTTTTAAGCATACGATAGCGCCGGTTTTCTAGTTTGAAAAAGTTTTTGTTTCCGCATTTTGGCCTCGGAAAGACGGCCGGGGTGCTACCGTAGACTTACACGTAACCCCGTTGACACCTTTCTAGACACCTACTTGATCGGCTAATAGTAATGTGTAAAACTCTCCCAGGAGTAATTATTACTCGCAGTGGGTATCGGGATCCAACTATCTTATAGAAGGTATGCAATCTCATTGCAAATTTCAACACTTAAAATTCCCGATAATGGTTTTTACCCCTAGCGTTCTATGACCTTGATGGAGGCCAAACTACCCATAGTCCGCTAGTCAAGTTCAACCCGTCATTTCCTGATTGAATTAGACCCACCCGTATGACCCTTGATGGAGGCCAAACAACGCCGTACAAATACCCTAATCCAATCGCATCATATGCTAGCAGATAAGCACTAATCAGCTACCGTACACTACGCCTTGACGGAGGCCAAACTACCGCAGCACGAATACTAAAATAGCACTTATCTGAAATGACGGAGGGCTACGCAGGTTTTTAAGAAAACCATGAGCGTAATGAACTTGATATCGTTGTAGAATCGAGTGATTTTGAAAAAGGAGTGCTTTTGAGGCTTTTACTAGTTTTGCTAAAGAGGTCACTCCTGGTGAAGGGATCTCGGCTCTTTCCTCGTCGAATGAGGTGCAGGATATTTCACAAATACTATTATGCAAAGAAAAAACTATAAAAGCAATCAAAAGACAAACCAAGGGTTGTAGTATCTGCCAGTTATTGCTAAAGAGGTCACTCCCGATGAAGGGATCTCGGCTCTTTCCTTATCGAATAAGGTGTTGGATATTCTACAAGGAATACCGCTATGCAAAGCAACAACTAGAGCTACCTGTTTTTGAAAATTCGATTCCACAACATCATTAGGTTTATTTTCTTTCATTAATCTTATTAATGAAGTCCCATCATTTACGTTACCTAAACATCACAGATAAATACAACGTACGCTTATGCCATCCGCATTCGCCTTGATGTCCTGGCGTGCACCGTTAGGTTAGGTAACTAACGGCAGAGAGGGGCAGGGCTAGCGCGGGTGTAAAACATAAGCAACGTCTATATAATATATCACATATACTATATACAGTATCTATCTCAATATATCAAATGATCACATCACAGATATCGCAGCAGAAAACAACATATGAAATATTGGATATACTAGGATTTCCGGGTTTTATATTAAGCCTGTATAAAACACGGATTTGACGGTCATGATGAATAGCCAAACCCACATCCCTATGTTGGGTTCCTAGGCACCCTAATGAGGTCTCACAAGGCATCAACCATGCCAATTTCAAATTTAAACGGTGCCGAGAAACCCAAGAACGGATCGTTGGCTAGATTTCTAGGCGAAACAATAAACTAGTTAACACTTAACTAAGAGATACGCAAATACAACCTGTGTAGATCCGGTTCTCCACCTCCATAGCTCCGCAATGAAGTCTCCTCGCTGTCCATAACAAGTCCCGGGCTCTAGCGTCGGCTTCATCGGAGAATGGATGGGCTAGGTCATCGATGTCCATGCCGAAGATGATCTACGTCGAGGCATCGCTAAATCAAGCTCCGACTTCACCAAGTCAAGAAACTTGTGAAGAAAACACACTCTACTACTTGGCAAGAGGTAGAGGATGAAGAAATAGGAAGTGGGTTCAATTTAGTATTGGATATCTCACTCTTTATCATCAATCACCATTGATGACCTCAAGGTTTTCTTCTTGAGTTCAAGGAAGAAGAAGAAGAAATGTTATGATAAGTTAATTGAAATGAATAATAAAAATCATTCTTATCATAAAATTAACCATGGTCAAGTGTAGAGACTAAACTAGGGTTAGTGGGAATGGTTAGGGTTAAGGATGAGATAAGAATGGTTGACTTGATCAAAGCTTCATGAAGCTTCAACTAAACAACAAATAAAGCCACCATTCTTTTCTCTTTTCCAAAAGAATAAATAAAAGAATAAATGAATAAGGAAATAGTAAACCCTAACCATTTCATTAACCAAGGTTTAATTCTTTACACTTAACCAAAAGGCATGCATCATCAAACATGATACAAGCAAGTGCACAAAATCATATCGCATATGCAATGCGCACATCCGAGTGAGAAAATCCATTTAAAGTGAACCGATACTAGTTAATGCAAAGTAATATATCAAATATATAAATATGCATTAAATCATTAAATCAACACTTGATTTAATGATCCGGTCATGTCGCACACAACCGACTAGTATACAATGTATCGGCTTATCGAATCAACGCTTGAATCGATAACTAGGTTATATCGCATACAACCATTCGACACATTGATCGCGAGAATGAAATACGGTATCACATACCCGCATTATTCTCGGTCCCGCACATATCTCATATGCGCTCCTATTTCGTTTCGCTTGAGCCAGGAAACCTCTGTGTAGGACTCTAAAGACTCGTCAATACGCCGGCAGCAGATGATGATCATATCAAACACCCACAAGCCACAAGCGGTCTGCTAAACGTAACGGCCACCCGGGTATTGAGCGATCTGAAGATCGACGAGCAAGCCCGCTCACACTCCAGTGAATCCAACCAGTAACACTACCGTACAGTCCGGTCTGATCGTCTGATATGTCGCATATCTTGCCTAGGGGTGGTAAACGTCAGACCCCAATAGCTCAATAAGTCGTGTCGATATGAGGTCTATAACAATTCGAGAAACTACTGGTAACACTTACCAGTAAATCTCAGCAACCCTGGCCAGGGATTTCCTGTTATAGCCAATCGAACACAGCGCAACATCAACCCCCTATACCGGGAGAGACGAATCCCCTCCTATCGCTCATTGCCTCCATGTGACTCGGGACTGTACCCAAAAACCACCGTTTTGCACGCCCTCTTGGACGTGGTAAGATGGAAATCAAAGCACAGTGGGAACCACACAAGACTCTATGACGATCTCGGGTCAACAGACTACTCTGTACCAGTGTCACCAGAGAACTGCCATCTGACGTGAGGTATAATACCATCTGGGAGTTCTCGGCGAGTCCGTCCAGTGTACCCAGTCTCTACTGAGCACCCGTATATGATCACTGATGTCAAACACCGATGGATATGGGATCATCCATCGCCCATATGTATGGGTCGAGAAGGTACACGCTAGTCTACTCTGGTATATCGATGCCCCGTCTCGATACACCCACGACTAGAGACTTTGAAGGATGTACTTATGGACTACCATGTCCCCACTAGTATGATCCACATCATAGTCCAGGTAGTCAAGTACACATCCTAAGGGCTTTACCAACATGTAACAGAGAGATAAACAGTATACACGTTAAGGTAAAGATCAACCAGATAGCATACTATCATGTCGAGCAAGAAAGTCCTCCCTATATACGTCCCAGCATCCACTACAATATACATCCTATGTACAGTAATGGCCTCTAGGGCATACATATAACTAACAATCTCCCACTTGCACTAGGGCCATCTGATAGCAGTGGTTGTAGTATCTCATACTCAACCATCCCATAAAAGTCTCTCTCTGGGAACAGGCCTTTGTGAGTGGATCCGCTGTGCTGTCCTCTGAGTCTACTCTCCTAACCTCGATCTCCTTAGAGATCAACCATCTCCATGATCAAGTGATACTGCCTTAGAATATGTCTGGATCACTGATGGGACAGGGGTTCCTTGGCATAAGCCACAACTCCATCGTCTCACAATGGTTGGAACGTAGTTCATCTCATGAACCAATATACACCCAAACAGCCTCTTCGGTAGCATCTTAAGTAGCGATGTATCCTGCCTTTATCGTCTAGTATGCCACGGTATCTAGCTTGGAACTCTTCCAACATACCGTCCCTTTACTGAGGGTATAGACAATGCCTGCGATTGACATTCAGTCGTCTTTATCACCCTAGAACCCTTCCAGTGATTCTCCCCAGGATCAATTGATATCATCTCACTACAACTAGTGAGAATCCTAACATCCAATTAAATCTATCTCATAGATCCAAAATCCAGGATTTAGTAGGTATCACTTTGATCCTATATGGAGAATCCTAAGCGGAGATTGACCGAGCGTAGCATAAGAAACTCTTTTCTTATCAAGAGTATGTCATCCACGTACTCTACGAGGATCGTCACCATACTCCCTACTACCTTTTTGTATATACAAGGTTCATCTACCATTTTGATGATGTCAAACTCTTTGACTATTTCATCAAAACAGATGTTCCAACTCCGCGATGCCTTCTTTAATCATATAAAGCATCTTGCACACGTTTCCGCTGCTCCCACTGTCTACGAAGCCCTCTGGCTGTGTACTTATAGACTCTCTCTTCTAAAACATCATTTAGAAAAGCAGTCATGGCACCCAACCGCCAGATATCGTAGTCATGGTATGAAGCCGTGGCAAGTAGGATCTGGATGGACTTAAGCTTAGATACTGGAAAAAGGTTTCATCATTATCCACGCCTGGTCGATGAAGAAAACCTTTAACTAGTCTAGCTTTGAAAGTCTCAACTTTTCCAAGTACACCAAGTAATCTTCTCAAGATATACTTGCTCCTGATGGGGATTTAACCCTTCAGATATAGCAACTAAAGTCCTTACTTTGTTGGTGTACATGGATTCCATCTCAAATCACTAAGCATCCAGCCATTCTTACAGAGTCTTACTCCTGATGGCCAGCTCGAAACTAGTTGGGTCATCATCTCATAATGCAATCCTCGCTCCCACTGTCATAGAGAAACAGAAGTATCTCTCAGGTGGGTGAGGAACCCGACTAGATCGGCGGAGAGGCTGAGGTTCGTTGGTATCTACTGAATCCTCTGGTTCTACCAAATCATCTGATGTAGTTTGTATAGCTGGAACCTTTCCAGTTCTACATAACTGACATTGCCTCGAGCTTGTCCGGATTTTGCTTTTAGACATAGGCCGGACAACCCCAAATCTTAACTTAAGATATGGGCTCTTCCCTTTCCATATCACATATGAAGTGGTAGGCAACTGATTTGATTCGAAACCTATTCAATAGGTATGCAGCTTCTCAAGTGCATAACACCCAAAAAGGAAATAGGTAACTCAGTAATACTCATCATAGAGCACACCTTATCATATAGGGTGTGATTGCTCTGTCCCGATATACCATCGTGCTATGGTGTATACGGAGGAGTAATGCTGAGAGAGAATCTCATTCTCCTTTAGAATAGTCCAGGAATTCCATGCTCGAGTATTCTCCTCCTTGATCTCATCAAAGGACATAATACTTATACCCGTGTTTTGGTTCTCTACTTCTAGCTTATATTCTGTGAATATCTCAAAAGGTTCGGACTTGTGTTTCAACAGGAACATAGGTCTGAATCTCGAAAGATCATCAGAGAATGTAATGAAGTATAAAGAACCATTCCTGGCATATGTAGACAGGGGACCTGCATACATCAACATGCATCATCCCAAGAGTTCACTAACTCTTTCTCTGTTTCCAATAAACAGAGCTGTGGTCATCTTATCTTTGTGACATGACTGGCGAGTTTCACAAGATGTAAATTCAAACTAATTTAAATATGCATCTAAATGTAACTTCAGCCAGTCGGGTCGCATTGATATGACCTAGTCTACAATGCCTCAAGAAGGATTCGTTCATTTCTGAACTCTTCCTCTTGTGTGTGTTCCGTATACTAAGAACTGTGGTTTGATTTAGAACATTAATGCTTTTAGATAACGTGCCTGAACCGATCAACTTTTGATATAGGAAATGTTCAAAACATTATCCAACAATACAAAATTTTATCATTTCTTTACTAATAAAAAGACTGATATGATTTTGTATATCAGGTTCGGTATCTAATAACATTCGTTCAGAATCAATGTATTTGTAGTACAGGGTGACAGTGACCAACAGACTTGGCTGCAACTCTTGCCCCGTTTTCTGCCTCATGAAACTTATCACCCGTTCTCAGTTCTCTACCTATCTTTAGCCCTATGTAACGGATTACATATCTGGGATCCTGATCTGGTATCACATACCCAGGACGTAAAGGATACTGAGAAACAGTTCTGTATAATGAACACACCCGAAGATGATGCATCAGCATGCACTCTCTTCGTTTGGGCGGCACGGGAATTCTGGTAATTCCCAATTTCCTGCTCCGTCTTATAACAATTATAAGTTGGAGCGGGACCAACGTTCCCCAGCTCAGTATAACAAGCGGGTTCGGTCAATATTCCGTATTATTATCTTGATTAAGGCGTGATATGATCGCTACCTGGAGAGAGAGAGAAGAAAACACTCAGCGTGCGCTCTGTCAAGAATAGATTGGTTTTTATTTTATCTAATCAGGATGGCTCCTACTGCTTTTTATCAAATCTTCCTTCAAACCCTAAAAGGAAAGACTAGCCGGGATTAATTACACACTACAAGTTCGCCAATCTCTCAGCCAGGACAGTGTCGGTACTTTGAGGGAGGTCCCCCGTGCTTTCGCACGAACCTAATTAATGTAAACCTCGTTTTCCCAGAGGCGTAACCCCGTTAACACCTTTCTAGACACCTACTTGATCGGCTAATTGTAATGTATAAAACTCTCCCAGGAGTAACACTTACTCGCAGCGGGTATCGGGATCCAACTATCTCATAGAAGGTATGCAATCTCATTGCAAATTTCAACACTTGAAATTCCCGATAATATTTTGCCCCGAACGATCTATGACCTTGACAAGGTCAACAAACCATAGACCGCAAGTCAAGTTCAACCCGTCATTTCTTGATTGAATCAAACCCACCCGCACGACCCTTGACAAGGTCAACAAGGCCGCACGACTACCCTAACCCAATCTGCATCATATGCATAAGCAGATAAATACTGGTTAGCTACCGCACACTGCGCCTTGACAAGGTCAACAAACGCAGCACGAATACTAAACAGGACTTATCTGAAATGACGGAGGGCTACGACAGGTTTTTCTGAAAACCTATTGCGTAATGAACTTGATATCGTTGTAGAATCAAATGGTTTTAAAATGGAGTGCTTTTGAGGCTTTTCTACTTCTGCTAAAGGAGTCACTCCCGGTGAAGGGATCGTCGGTCCTTTCCTCGTCGAATGAGGTGCGGGATATATCATATATATCACTGTGCAAAGCAAAAACATTTAAAAGCAATCAAAAGTCAAACCGAGTGTGTAGCATCTGCCAGTTATTGCTAAAGGAGTCACTCCCGGTGAAGGGATCTCGGTCCTTTCCTCATCAAATAAGGTGCAGGATATATCACATATATCGCTGTGCAAAGCAAGAACTGTAGCTACCTGTTTTATTTTGAAATTCGATTCTACAACATCTTAGGTTTCTTTTAATTCATTAATCACATTAATGAAGTCCCATCATTTAAATACCTAAACATCACAGATAAATACGACGTACACTTATGCCATCCGCATTCGCCTCGATGTCCCCTCGTGCACCGTTAGGTTAGGTAACTAACGGCAGAGCGGGGCAGGGCTAGCGCGGGTGCAAAACATAAGTAACGACTATATAATATATCATATATACTATATACTGTATCTATCACAGAACATCATATGATCTCATCACAGATATTGCAGCAGAAGAAAGATATGAAACATTGGATATACTAGGACGTCCGTGTTTTCAATACGAGCCAGTATAAAACACGGATTCCACGGTCGTGATGAATAGCCAATCCCACACCCCTAGCCCCTACGAGAGCGGCAAGCAACCCTACCAATTCTAGGGTTAGGAGACCCGGACTCGACTCCTCGAGATGGTCTCCCACTGGACCCTAGAACCCGGTTACTTGTGCTCCCCTCCTTGGGTCTATCCTAATGCGGAAATGTAAATAATATACAAAAGGTGACAACTCCCGTAACCTGGAAGCGCCCCAATAAAAGAATATTACATACAAGTTTTTACATGAACGAAAATGAAAAACACTCATCTCACATAAAAAACCCCGGCTATTCAAACACGACAATCCAATATAACATATCCAGCAACACATAACATCACATGTCATCAACGTAAGTAAATATGCGCATCCCAATTGTCGTTGGCATATAGCAACGAAACCGGCGATATCACATATTACACTTACGGTCACAGAAAAGAAAGTGTAAAACTACAACAGTTGGAATCCGCAACCTGCATAGACATCGCATGCCTAATCAAATGAATTCCTTAGACATCGCATGCCTAACAATTATAAACCCCGCATTTTAGTCTCAAAATCGAAAACACTTTTCAATATCTAGTCGGGTAATTCAACAAGATTCCCGACATCCTGATCGAATGCTCGTCGCAAACTTCAGTAGACGACCGCACCCCCGATACTGTCGACGAAGTGCACCAAGGCGGAACACCGCTGCCGCGAGCACCCGAACGGATGCTTTCGGCGACGGGGTTCTCCTACAGTCACTTGGTCGGGGCTATGGAGCGAGGCTGTCTATTAAGTTTACCCGGCGAGTATCCGCGTACGCTACGTGATTGCGACGGACTTTTGATCGCATCAAAATTCCGTGGCAACCGATCAAGTGAGACTAAACTGCTATGTTTATAACATTCATTCAGTTATCACATAATTTTTGTGAATTCTAATTATTGTATCCCATTCCAGATAAACAGAAAATGTTAAACTTTTCGATCGAACAATCGAACACCCAAGTTTTCCCGATACAGCTCAACACATGAAATAAGTCTAACAACATTCCGTTCGTGCCTCAGTACCAACAGTCCAGCCGTAGAAGGGTCAAGCCAACGCCTCACATGTGGCACGCCGTACTGCCCCAAACCCGAAGGTTCAAAGGGCAGTTCAAGACGGTCACATAAGGTAAAGATCAACCAGATAGCATACTATCATGTCGAGCAAGAAAGTCCTCCCTATATACGTCCCAGCATCCACTACAATATACATCCTATGTACAGTAATGGCCTCTAGGGCATACATATAACTAACACCCTAGACCCCTACGAGAGCAGCAAGCAACCCTACCAATTCTAGAGTTAGGAGACCCGGTCTCGACGCCTCGAGATGGTCTCCTACTGGACTCTAGAACCCGGTTACTTGTGCTCCCCTCCTTGGGTCTATCCTAATGCGGAAAAGTAAATAATATACATCAACGGTGACATCTTCCTCAACCCGGAAGTGCCCCAATAAAAGAATATTACATATAAGTTTTTACATGAATGAAAATGAAAAACTCTCATCTCACATAAAAAAAAACCCGGCTATTCAAACACGACGATCCAATATAACATATCCCAGCAACACATAACATCCCATGTCATCAACGTAAGTAAATATGCGTATCCGAATTGTCGTTGACATATAGCAACGAAACCGGCGATACACCACATATTACACTTATGGTCGTAGAAAAGAAAGTGAAAAACTACAACAATTGGAATCCACACTGCCCTTAGACATCATAAAACCGGAATATCACATATTCTGGATTTCATGCCTAACAATGCAAATTTTATATTTAGGTCTCAACTATGAAAACACTTTCAAAGGAAGTTGGATAATTCAACAAGATTCCCGATTCCATCCGAGGCCGAAATATTAAATTTGCATGCAACTGGATAAATTCTAATTATTGTATCCCATCACATGATATCCGGACGACATTAAAGTTTTCGATCGATTCATCAAAGTCCCACAATTTCTCGACAGCTCAACACTTGAGCACAGTTTTAATAATACCCGGAACATACCACAGTACCTATGGACCAACCATAGAAGGGCAAACCCAAGCCTCATTAATGGCACCACAGAACTGCCACAAACCCTAAGGTTCAAAGCGGTTCCATGGTCATTATGTCGATTTAGGGTTTCATTCTTCTAGAGGGTCCACAGAATTACTTGCATGTTTTTCCGAATACGTTAAATTTGGAAAAATGGGTTTTCGACATTCGATCGAACTTTTTAACTTCGTCTAAATAACTTGTGAAAACCCAAATACAATGTTAAACTACGAATACGAAACACTCCGAATTGCTTATAGTGCAAGATTACATCAAATGAAAAATTAACAAAAACAAACAACACCTGAAACATCAAAAGCAAGTCTCTGGAACACCATGCAAATTTCAAGCAAAACAAAAAAATTTGGCTGGCCACCATACCCATGATCTCGGCCAAAAACCGAGTAGTCTGCCTGAAATTTTCATAGTGTACATGTTGCATCCCATACAACACTCTGCACTTGTTTAAAATTTTTTTTGAGGTCATTTAAAAATCGACAGAACCTAGTATTCGGTGTTTCAAGTTTCGGAGTCGTTTCGGTTTCGTTATCTAACAAACACCGTCTAATACTCTAGCCCGGCTCTGATACCACTGTTGGGATTCCTTAGCACCCTACTGGGTTTTCAAGACATCAAGCATGCCAATTTCAAAAATTCTAAGGTGCTAATTAACCCTAACCTAGGATCTAGCTAGAGTTAATAGACGAAATGAACATGTAATCTACCATTACACTAAGTGAATGAGGAATAAAACCTTTGTAGACCGGTCCTTCATTTCTAAAGCTCCGTGTAGTAGTCCTTTCGCTGCGAGTTTCGATCTCCCAAACTCTAGTATGGGCTCTCCCGGAGAAATGAACAAGCTTGCTCGAAGTCTTCGAGGCCGAAGATGATCTATGTCGAGGAAACTCAAGCTCATGCTATCTCTTCACTAATTGTTAAATTAGTGAATCAAACACCCTAAACTAAATAGCAAGTAGTAGAGGATGATGAAGTAGGAAGTGAGCTCTCTTTAGATTTATTTTTCTCACAATAGTTTCTCACCTTGAGAAAAGCTAGTAAGCTTTTCTCATGAGGAAGAAGAAGCTCAAGTGAAGAAGATGAGAGAGTGAACTCATGAGGTGAGAATGTGAACCATGGGTGAGTTAGTGTCATACACTAACCCATGTAGAGAATAAACCATGGCTAGTTAATAATGGTTAGGTTAATAAATATCTATAACTAAAACAAACTTAGTGGACTTGGTCAATGGTTCCATAAGCTTCTACAAGCTTCAACCATGTGACTTAATCCCACTAATTTTGATTAACTTAGATAAAGATAAACCCATCATATTATTAAGCATGGTGCAAGTCTCATACACCCATGTCACATGTGACATCTAGCATGAAACAAAAGTTGCACATTAATATATATCACATATACACTAATGCACACAAGTGAGAAAAGAAATGATAAGTGAGCTAATATTAGTTAATGTAATCTAGTATATCTAATATACAATTATACATTAAATTATTAAATCAACACTTGATTTAATAATCCAGCTATATCACATATAACCGACTAATATCAAATGCAACAACTTATCGAATCAACACTTGATCCGATAATCTGGCTATATCTCATATAACCGACCGATGTCACAAATCGCGAGAATAGAATGTGGTATCACATTCGCGCATCAATCTTGGTCCCGCACATATCACATATGTGCTCCTACTCCATTTTGCATGAACCAGGAAACCTCTGTGTAGGACTCTAAAGACTCGTCGATACGCCGGCAGTAGGTGATGATCATATCAAACACCCACAAGCCGTAAGCGGTATGCTAAACGTAACGGCCACCTGGGTATTGAGCGATCAGAAGATCAACAAGCAAGCCTGCTCATACTCCTGCGAATCCAATCAGTAACACTACTGTACAGTCCGGTCTTTTCGTATGATATGTCGCATATCTCTTCTAGGAGTGGTAAACGTCAGACCCCGGTAACTCGATAAGTCGTGCCGATATGAAGATCATAACGGATCGAGAAACTACTGGTAACATTTACCAGTAAATCTCTGAATCAGCCATGGCCAGGGACTTCTTGTTATAGCCATCGAGCACAGCGCAACATCAACTGCCTATACCGGGAGAGTCAAATCCCCTCATATCGCTCATTGCCTCCATATGACTCGGGACTGTACCCAAAAACCACCATTTGCACGTTCTCATGAACATGGTAAGGTGGAAATCAAAGCATAGTTGGAATCACACAAGGCTCTATGACGATCTCGGATCAACAGACTAACCTGTACCAGTGTCACCAGAGAACTGCCATCTGACGTGAGTATATGTCACGACCCGAAATTGGCACGTGACGGCCCTTAAACTACACAACGTCTACAGACGTAACGCAATTTAAGTAAGCCGAAAACCCAGCAATCTAAACCATCAAAAGTAGTAAGAAAGTGATAATAGCATTTTCAAAACCTTTGAAATCTCAACCCAAATTATTTAAAGTCCAACTTTTCTTCCTTTAAAATTTTGGCAGCACCTCCTTTGTAAAAACCAACCCCAAAAATGGGTACAACATAAATATAAGTAAATAATCCCCAACGGGAGCAAATCCACGCCCAACGGCGGAAAACAACCACCACAACAGATATACGACGTCGTAGAGAAGAAATAAAAGACGATATAAGTAAAACTTCATAAAAGACATCCAAGTCACCAAAATATACAATATCGTCCTCACATCAAGTCTCTAAGTCATACAAGATAATGGTAGATGTAGAGTACAAGGTACAAGATAACAATAAACAGTCATAGATAGCCGCAAAAACCCACCTATAGCAAAACCGTGCACAGTCATCCGAAGCGGTATCTGCAGCAAAAGATGATACGAAAGATGGAAAGCCTGTCGCGACTGCCCTGGGGAAACACCTGCAAACACTGTGGCACAACGGGGGTGAGTTGCCAACTCGTGAATAGTAAATAACATATGCTGGTAATCGCAAGTATGCACGTACAACGCGAATCTAAAACATGCAATCTAATAGCAATAAGATGGCAGTATGTATGTGCAATACTCATGAAAAGTACTCTAGCAGGTACTACTAATACATGAAGCAATGCGTATAAAGTAAATGAGGAGTATGGAATAAAACATGTCATAAATCACGGAATCCTGACCTCGTGACAGGACCAACGTCTATCAAGGCAATCTAAATCCCCAAGCTCCTCAAATCAGCCCCCAAATTGGCTTTCATATCATGTAAATCTCACATATCTTATATGTACAACATCATTATATCCCACATATCCCGTATGTACAACATCAATATATCCCACATATCCCGTATGTACAACATCAGCATCAAATAAGTTTCATATAAGTTGAGTGTCTAATATCGACACCCAAAACATCATGAAACAAGTGTCTAGCATCGACACAGAAATACTGATCTCTGAGGCGCCATCACCTGGGACTGGCCCTCCAATGTCATGTACGTACATCCTAATAACCTGGGTAGGCACCACCCGCAATTTGCAAGGCATGTACGTACATAATCTCGATCGATATCCCCCAGATATACGTCGAATCCAAATATTATCACCGGATGGCAAACGCCCTCAGCCGGGCTTAACGGCATGGACCTTCGATCTTCTTACCCCGGGGAACCAACCGGGCTCCGCCATGTACCCGCACATGGCCTACGACACCTCCTCGCATGGGGTATATATAATCTCAGAACCGAGAAATCTCCTGGTAGAAGCTGAAATATCATATCACGAGAAACCGGGTTTTTCAAATAATGCATAATTTCATGAAACGACCACGGTCCTCAAATCCAGAAAACATCAAGTAATGAACAAGTATAACTGCATGAATCAATACATATATATTAGCGTCCCACTCCACTAATATATATATATATATATGCATATATAACAGCGTACTCCACTGTTATATATACTTAGGAGTAACAATATCAAAGAACATCATATGAAATCCAAGAATGTAGCATATGCAGCATGAAACAGTAATATGAGCATATAAAGAAAACCGCTATTTAACTGCAACAAGTTATTAAATATATCATGCGGTTCCTGATTTCTCCGAAATCAGATGCAACATCATATACAGGTGAACATGTAGCTATAACAAGGTATGCGTAAACATGTCGGTATAGCAAGATATGTGTGTCCATATGTAAGTATGTATTATGTAAAAGTATTTGTAGCAAGGTATGTCTCTATACCTATCCATAATACCCTCCAGGTATATGTATGTATGTATGCCAGATGTACATGTAGCTATGTCTCATATGTGTATATACCTATCACTAATGGTACACTACCATATAGGTATATGGGTAACTAGCATGTAAGCATATCAAGCATACGTGTAAGCATATAGGTATACAGGTATGCTATATGTCATATGCATAATGAAGATAAGGATCATGTCTCGATTTCCCTAATCAATACTATATCACATATGTATAGGTGTTGTGCGTGTCATGGAAATTATTGACGGTGTGAGTGGCATACAATCAGTGCTCGTGCAACATGAACCGTCAATAATAGTGTTGTGTCTCATTAATACTATATCCAAATACAATAGGTAAATGAGATATGCAACGAAATACACACGCACAAACGAGTCCATATACTAAACACTAAAGGTCATATCATTTGATCTTTAACGCCATGCGGGCGATCCCCCTGTAGGTGTTAAATCTACTCACCAACGCTCCTGGCTAAGTAAAGCCTACCACTCGCTTTCCCCTGTTCGCAGCGTCCAAAGTCCCCTCCTGCGATCCTGAACACATATAACAATAAAGCAAGTGTATATAAGCAATCGACCAAAAATACATATAACTATGTTTGACCGACGCACCAACTCCAAACATACCCTCGAGTGTCCGTTTAGTGGCTAACGCGCGTAGCGACACTACGAAACGAACTCAAGAGCAAAAGCTACACAAAGACACGAACGACATCGGCATGACCCTATCTAGGAACGCAACGCGACGTAACTATCAAGTCTGGACCCTGATCGTACCGATCGCACATTCACAACACCAGATATAGCGTGGAATCAATATATATAACGTCGCAATGCCAAAAGAAACCCATGCCTAAAATATCTGTAAATCTAGTAAGCAGTATATATCATTTTAGCACAAAACTACAAGTTTTACCAAAACTAAAACTTACAAATAACTTCAAATAGCAAGGTTAAACCACTTATACCTTTACTAAAATTTAAGATTTCACTAATCAGGATTAGCAAAAGTTTAGTTTGTTAATTAGCCGATTAGGAAAATATCATTTAACAAATTAGCAACTTGATTTAATTTTCATTTGTCTTAACTTATTAACTAACCATTTCACTAATCAAAACCCTAATTTGATTAACAAAATGATATCTTGAATTTCTAAATATTAATTTAAAAGCTTAAATTAATCATCTAATTAAGCTAATTAAAGGTATTAAGCAACAAAAGAGATTAGGGTTGAGATTTTATACTGTCAAGACCCGAAAAGTACGGAACATGACCGGCACTTAAATTACGGACGTCTCGAGGCGTACGTAATCTAAGTAAGCCAAAACCCAGAAATCAAAACCAAAGAAGCAGTAGAGTGAAGGAAAAAACCAACTTAAAGCAAGTAGTTTTAATAGCATAAACCGAATTATGCGTTTTAAAAACACCAAGTATTTTTTGAAAATTTCGGCAGAGTCTCCTTTGTAAATACTGGCCCCCAAACGGGATACAACATGAATAGTATACGAAATCAATAAAAAGGCATCCCCAAGTGGGAGCTAGCTCTTCGTCAATCGACGGTCACAACCACCCAAGCAATATAATATACAATGCCAAGGGCGAGAATCAAAACTCAAAAGAAACTCAAAACAACATGAAAAACATAATAATACAATGCGCGACACTAAGGTCGAAAGAATAACAAACTGGTCTTCTAACTCTCTCAAATATACAATCTGGTTGATGGAGTTTCTAGATACAACTGAAATAATAATAAACAATGGTGGTCTTGATGCAAAGAACCTACCTGCCAAAGCAATCACCCGGAAAGAACAGTGTGCCAGCAAAGCCTCAAAGAACTTGTACGGCAAAACCTGCAAGGAACTGTGGCACAATGGAGGTGAGTTGCCAACTCGTGAGTTGAAAACATCTACGAGCAGAAATCGCATGCATAACGCTATCCTAGGTCATATCAGGTAATATCTTCAAATAAAAATCCTGGTCCAGCTATGTATAGTGTAATGCTACCTGCTCGTGTCCGTTCCCCAGATAGAAACATATCAGATATATGATATATGAATGCATTACGAATGGAAGCAGAATATATCATGAGTGAGACAACTGTTTTCTTTAATCAATGAAATTTCTATATGTATGCCAATCACGTATCATCAATGAATGCAATAGAGAAATCAGTGTCAAGCATCGACACAAAACATAAGTCTCAGTATCAAATCTCAAATCTCAATATCAATATCTCACGCATCCGTATCATCTGCGGGATCGGCCCGCGGGCTTCGACCGAACGGATCAGCCTATAACCATCTCATGACTCCGGCCGGTATCCTCCGGATAACCGACGAGTCCAAATAATATCACCGGTAGGTAGTGCTCCCCTTCCAGGCTCATCGAATACAACTCGAGCTTTTTGCCCCGGGGTACCATACCGGGCCCACCATGTACCCGAGACGGTTCATCCAACTCCTTGAATCGGGTCTCGAAATCCAACAACAATCATGAAAACTCATGGTGGACGACTCATACATCATGAGAAAATCGCAATTTGCATTTTTAAAATAATGATACTAACCTTTTATTAAATTCTTGCGGTTTTCCCCCAAATCCAGAAATCTCATGTAAATCCAAAATAATCAAAATCATGATACCAATAAACGGTGAATACGGGCATAAATCTCCATAATACTGCATAACCAATGAATATATGAATGCACCTAATATCATGCAATGAATGCAATATTTAAACTAGCATATGGAGGCTATAACATATTGCGACTATCAGTTATCAAGCTATGTCAATGAAAAGGTATTTTCTAGAGTGTACGTGACATGGCATTTACCGATGAAGATGTGTGTGAGCCGGCAAGCGAGTGTACGTGGAGCATACGCGTCATCGGTAATGGTGCTGGTGTCCTAACAGCATGGTTTTATAATTACTACGTACACAATGGCATGCAATGAGGCGATAACAACAAAATATGGAAAATGAATAGTAAATACAACAATAATATGCGGAACATGAATAATAACGTAACAACAAGGAATCTACCTTATTATACATATGTTATACTATTTTGCCGTTTGAGATAGTACGAATCGTGGTGTTTGAAAATAAGAACTACGATGTTTTTAAGAAAAGATACGTCTTTTAAAATATCCGTAGTATCCCTTGGTATGTCTTTAAAATTCTCACGATTCGTTAGTTTTCAAAATAGGTATGACTCGGGTCCAGCCTGACATCTACTAGGTAAACTACAGGTCTAACTAACAACTAATCAAAAGGGGTACGGAAACCACCTACATCTGAGTCGATATATATATATATATATATATATATATAAAATAGTCGGTGATCCCACCTCAATAATATCATGTACGATACAATATATCATATGACATTCTCGAATCAAGAGTGCAGATCTATCGTCAATATATAGCTCGTACGTAAATCCGTCGTATGGCATCCCAAATCTGGGTACGGGTCAAATATCACATTCATCACATTATTCATCTGGTATCCTCTTTATCAAAGATCATAATCCAGGGGACTGATCTACGTCTAGTACAATACTGATACCAATCTAAGTAATTGCATGCGTGTGTATGAAAACACCATGTTAAAGGACCCGCTAAAATATCATGTCGTACCTCAAATACGAACCCTGTCATATCACCGATCTCACGGCCTCAAATCCAATCTCATCGACTCATCTCCAATCCCAAGTACTATTCTCATAATCCAGTATATGTACACATAGTCCCATACCCATGTGAATACATATACACATATCCCCATGTGCGCACATGTAAAAGAATGAATGTAAGCAAGTGTGTGTGCGTGTGTGGGTGCAACAACTACTCTCGGGTTTCGCAAGTAACACTACAAATCCATGAACACATAACCATATCCTGAATATCATCCATGTATCATAAACCACATATATATATATATATATATATATCCATTATATAAGCTATATTACGAACTGCGGTGGTGCTATATGCCATCCATCCGACTTCTCCCCATAGATATAAATCAACTCACCTGGTCCTCGCTCGCCGGTGCCGACGTCGCAACGCGCTTGCTTGTCGTCTCGAAGTCCACATGGGGGTAGCTACATATCATAACGCACCGTATCGCATTAAAACCCAATTCGAAATCGAAACAGCATACGAAAACCAAATCGGCACGCGTATCACATAGGTCAAAACCTATCGCCTACGCATGCAAGAATAGCCAAACCAACCATCGATGTCGATGTGCAAATGTCAAACCATCGAGAAAAACCCAAAAATACCAATCGTGTTTTCACAATTCACTAATTGTATATGAAATAGGGCTTAAATCATCAAAACATTAAAATTAATCAAATCATTTTATTTCCCAAAAATCTAGTTAGCACAAATCCCCATTTCGGTTCAAAACTTGATGTTTTAACAAAACTAATGGCCATAATATCCACTAAATATCATAATTATGTCATATAAACCATTTCCACAATTTAATCTCATCAATTTTTATAAAACTAAAAATTCTAGTTTTGCAATTTTATCAAATTTTAACAATTTCAAGTAAAAATTCACAAAACAACAACTAAGCTTGGTTTTGCATGATCCAAAGGTATTAAACCACTCATTATAATGTTAATAATGACATGAAACCTTAATTATATTTTAATCTAAACCATTTAACAAATTTCCAAAAAACCTAGTTAGCAAATTTAGCATAATTAGAAAAAAATTTAAAAATACAATTAGCAACCTAGTAATTAGCTTTGCTTTAGCATGCCCACTAGATGTTAACCACACAATTAGATCATGACCAATTGACCTAAACCCTAACTTAGTATTTAAACCCTTCTCTTTAATTTCCAAATCTTGAAATAAACTATAATTAACACTTAATTAAATTTGCTTTAAGCAATAACTAACAATTTCATTATAGGGTTAAGATTTATACCTCCTAGAATCTTGAGATTTAGCATGAATCTTAGCCTCCCAAATCATCATCTTGCTCCTTGATTCATGCTAGCTTGGGCAAAAGAAAAATGGGTAGAGATTAGATTAGGGATTAGTGATGTTTTGTGTGGATTTTTGTAGCAATTTGTCGATTTTTTTGAAGAGGAAAAGAGGTGGAGAAAATTTGGGGCTGAAATGGGAGAGCTCGGCCAAGTGAGAGGAGAGGGTGAGGGTGTGTGTGTGTGAGAAGTCCAAGCCAAGAAAAATACCCCATACCTCATTTATTAAACCCATACCTCTTTGTCTCTTTAATTCTCATTTCTTGTTTTCCTTTTCTTTTCTTATGATTTTTTTAACAAGAAGTGGGGAAAACTTTTGGGGGGAAATGGGGCTGCCCTTAGTGGGCTCGGCCAGCACATAATGGGGAAAGAGGAGAGAGAGAGGAAATTGTGTAGAAGTATGTAGAAAAGGTCTCAAGTCAACACCCACTTTCAATTCTTTATTTTTCTCATTTTACATTTTTATTTTAAAAGAAGTGAAAAGTGAATGTGATTGGAGAGAGGGGGGAGGGCTGCTGAGCATGGGCTCGGCCCTTGATGAAGGAGTGAAGGAATTTGTGTGAGTGAGGTTTGCAACAAACTAACATGCAATCATACTCCATTTCTATTTAATTCATTTTCACAATTAAAGCCTTTTTCTTCGATATTTTCTAAAACCGTTATACAACGTCATTTCATTTCAAAAACAACATGTTAAAATTTTGTTTAATGTGTTATGATGCACAAAATTTGTTTCAACGCATTCCAATTTGTAATTTTCCCTAATTAAACGTATTAGTGACGGCTTAAAATAATATTAAAATAATTAATTTCGGAAAAATTTTCAGAAATTTAGAAATTTTACTAGTGGCTCAATAAACACCAAATACTAGCAATTATATAGCTAGAATATGTATATTTTATTTTATATTAAAAGATATTTATATTTTGACTTTTTACGGAAATCCCCTTATTTTACCGATTTTCCGAAATTTCATCGAAACGATTTTCAAAATGTTACAATCTTCCCCCCTTAAAGAAATTCGGTCCCCGAATTTAAATTAAAACTCCCCTCGAATACTAAAACATTTCAGTAAAACTATCAAGTCGTCAGGGCTCCGAAATCATAAATACATAAAACAAATCATAGCGCAATGCATGCGCATGAAAAAGAGTGTATAACTCCAGATCAAAACTCCGTCAAGCATCCCGCAATTATCGGAGTCATGGTGAAGGCACAATGTCTAAATCCAAAATGAAAATCAATATGATATACATTATTAAAACATCTGGAAGCAATGCATGCCAATCTTTTCAAATCGCTGTGCGATGTGTGTATCACTGCACAGTGGCGAACGTCCATCGTGAGAAAATAATTATATATATATCTATATATATATATATATATATATATATATATATCCTTTATTTAACATACACGTTCCGCCGTTTTGAAAACAATTTTAGAAGGGTTTCCTTTATAAAAAGTTTCGTGTCATCACGGACACGTAGGTAAATACTGAGACTATAGCTCCTCTTTGGAAATCCCTTCGATAACTATCAATGCGTGCAAAAATATACTCAAGTACTGTCCTCTTACTAGTCCTGCTCAGTACTAAGCCAAATAGCAAGTATCACAAAATATACTGCTCCAAAAGAAATCAATCCCAAATATATCTGAATGCTACGTGCGTCTGATGCGCACGGAAATCGAAATCCATGAATGTGCCATACATGTGCACAAAACCAAACCTAAGTGCAACGGGTGTGCACGAAAACACCTGTCAAGGGCAACGTGTGTAGCTGACAGTAAAACTAGGTGCATCTGATATGCATGAAAAATCTCGATTTAGTGCATCTGGTGTGCACCTAAATCGCATCAAGCGCCTTAAGTACGCACAAAATCCAAATCAAGTGCACAAAAGCAAATCAAATACTAAGAGCGTATGAAAACTATGCTGAAAGCATAAGTCAAATCATATGCATGCCCTAGGCATAAAAATCAAATATCATGAAACTTGGTCATCAAAACTCAATCATGAAATAAATCACCCAAAATACTGAAATCCAAAGGGATGGATACATGATAGTCAATCACCAAATCATAAATCATAATTACTGTCGTCGATATGTCCGTTCTTCAAAGTCGAGAAGGTGTCGGTGCACCCAATGCTAGCAGAGCAAGATATCTACTTGCCTCCTGATCATGGCCTGTCGCCTGGTGCCCTTAGGCTCTCGTCTCACACTGCGAATTGCTAAGTACATAGGTCCTCGGCTCAACGGTCCAATATGGAAATGATAACGGAAGCAGTCCGCTCTGACACATCCTCTAAAATCTCTGGTCAACTATCATGGTTACTTATAACATGTCTCGTCGACGATGTCGAACTCTGCCTACTAGGTGTGCATCATATGACCGCTCCTGGGTCCAGGTCTTCTCGTTTAGTATTTCCAAAAAGGTCCTGTCGAAGTCTCTCCCAAGTCTCGTTTCTGCCGAACTGCCCGGAGTTATCATCCTTTTACTATATCTATTTCTTATTCCAGAACGGCTGCATACTCATCACGACTCCTCCTGGAATATATATCCATAGTCAACGCTCCTGCTTGCATATCACATCTCTCATATCGGCAGAGTGGAACGTCACCTCATCAAGATCTCGTACGAACCTCTTACTCCACTTTTCTCTAATGTCGACTGCTTCGGACTCGCCTCGTCGTAGCTGCATGGACTGTGCTCCAATGGCTATACTCGTATCTGGAGTCTCCCAAGCAATGCATCCCATCACATAGCATCCGAATGAAGTCGAACCATTCGACCGATTCGTCAAAATCTCATAATCCCCCAAGAGCTCAACATCATGGGTACAGTTTAATAGTATCGAGTACATACCACATGTTAGGTCCACGTTACCTCTCCCAGTACTTTCGGGGTTGCGGAAACGGTAAAACAAAAAATTTTCTAGACTTGGTAACATGGACCGTAAAAGCCGGATCATTGCTAAACTAGAAACTAGCAAACTAAGAGAGGTGCTAACTACTATGCCGTAGAAATTATACCTCACGACACCGGTCCTTCGGGTCTTCACTCCGCTGCGCCATTTGTCCATCCATGCTCCGAGGGTTGATCCGGACTTTGGTCACCTCCGTGGCCTTCTTGAGTCGAAGACGATCCACCCGAGAGATGTACACCGAGCTCCACCTCGAGCCGAGGTAACTAGGGCAACAAGATTGCTAGTCTTGGTACCCTAGGTTGTGTAGAAGAGAAAGATGGAGGTGTTTGTCTTTGTGGGATCATTATCTCTCAACACATGAGATCAAAAGATGAATCAAGAGGAGGAAGAAGGAGGAGCTAGCAACCATGGAGCATTTCTTTTCTTCTCATGAGAAAGAGCAAGAGAGAGAATGAGAAAAGAATTATGAGCTCAAGAAAATGAACCATGGTTCAATAATGCACTAAAACATCATTACCAATCCTATCAAGATAAAGTTGATGGCTACATTGAAATGATCATTATCATAATCAAAAAGAAAATGAAAATGAAAAGAAGAGTGTAGACCTCTTTTGAAGGTCAATGGTCAGCACGGTCAACCGGTCAACAAAGTCAAGAGAGGTCATGGTGGTCAAATGGTCAATGCAATTAGCCATCATAAAATTATCACTAAAAGGATTAGTAAATGATGTCCGTGGCTCATAATGGTTTTGACCAAACGAATTGCCAAAACCCTAATGAGTCCGCCGCAAAATGGTTTTGACCGAATCAACAGTCAAAACCCTAATGAGCCTGCCACATAACGGTTTTGGCCGAACCAACTGCCAAAACCCTAATGAGGCACCTCCTCCTTCATCGCTCCGGAAAACTGTGCATACACACCTGCATCCGCATTCCGTAGAATGCGGATGCACAGAAGACAAAACAAATCCATCCGTTCAATATTAGGATCCGGCTTAAACCAAAGCCCACTTGTATTGCCTGCCCGAACACCACACGCACACAAGTGTACGTAAGTGATCGTAGCCCTGCCGTAAAACCATACGGCCTCTACACGTTTCGCTCAGTGCAGGGAAACTCTCTGTGTGGGACTCTAAAGACTCGACACTACGCTGGCAGTGGGTTTAACCACAGACCGCAAGCGGCACTATCTGTATGTAACGGTCCCCAGGTAGATGTCGATAAGAAGGCCAATGAGGTAAACCCATCCGAACTCCTACTGAGCCTGTATGTGACAATCTCCATACAGTCCGGTCTGTTCGTCTGATACATCACATGGCGGGCCTAGGGGGGCGGTAAACATCAGTCCCCTAATAGCAGTACAAGTCGTGTTGGAGTGAAGCCCAGAACACCCTGAGATAACACTGGAAACCTAACAGTATATCTCGCTTGCCCTGGCCTGGGACTACTCGTGTAATGGCTCTCCTAGACACAGCGCGATGTCAACCCCCAATACCGGGAGAGACGAATCCTGTCTAACCGTCACTGCCTCCAAGTGCTTCGGGACTGCACCCAACTACTACCTGTTTGCACGCCTCAGTAGAGCCGTGGTAGGGTAGTAATCAAAGAACAGTGGGAACACACTCGAGGCAAAGTGACAGTGTCAAGTCAGCGGACTAAGCTGTACTCATGTCACCTGGGAACTGATAACTGATGATAGGTATAATACCAACCATCAGTTCCCGACGAGTCCTGTCCAGTGTACTCGTAACCTAACGAGCACCCGCATACTATCTCAAGTACGACGTACTGATGGCTGTGGGACAGACCGTCTCCCGTGCTGGGATGAGAAGCGCATACGCTAGTCTACTCCGGAGTATCGATGCCATGTCTCGATAATCCCACGACTAGGGACGTGAATATGGATGTGCTTGTGGATTACCCAGCCCCCACGAGTGTGATCGCCATCACAACGCCGATAATCAAGCAAAGATCCTAAGGGCTCTACTAATGCGTATAGGTGATATAATAAAGAAACACACATGTACACATTAAAGCAGAGATAAACCAAGTAGCATACTACTATATCGAGCAAGATTGTCTATACAACTGTGAATATCCTAAGCTTCCATCAAGTAATATACATACTAGTATGATACAGTAATGGCCTTTAGGGCATATACACTAACAATCTCCCACTTGCACTAAGGCCATGTACTGGAGTATCGAAGACCTATCATCTCGATCAGCCGCTCGAACTGAGTCTGGGGCAAGGCCTTCGTAAATGGGCCCGCTGTGTTGTCCTTCGTGTCCACTCTCCGCACCTCGATCTCCTGGCGATCAATGATCTCCCTGATCAGGTGATACCGCCTTAAGATGTGCCTGGATTTCTGTGGGACCTTGGTTCCTTCGCTAAAGCTATAGCCCCATTGTTATCGCAATACAAAGGTATTGAGTCAACAATGGACGGAACCACCTGAAGTTCACTAATGAACATCTTCATCTAGACCGCTTCTTTTGCGGCATCGCTTGCAGCAATGTATTCTGCCTCCATCGTCGAGTCTGCGACGGTATCCTGTTTGGAACTCCTCCAACATACCGCCCCTCTATTGAGGGTAAACACAAAACCCGAGACAGACTTGCTGTCATCTTTGTCACTCTGGAAGCTTGAATCGGTAAAGGACTCGACCCTGAGGTCTCCATTACCGTAAACCAGGAACATCTCCTTAGTCCTTCTCAGGTACTTGAGAATGTTCTTCACTGCTGTCCAGTGGTCCTCACCTGGGTCTGACTGATACCGGCTTATCGCGCTCAGCGCGTAAGCTACATCTGGTCTTGTACATTGCATCGCATACATTATAGATCCTACCGCCGAAGCGTAGGTATAGTGCTCATGCGAACCCTCTCCTCGTCAGTCTTAGGAGACATTTTCTTGGAGAGGGTAATTCCGTGCAATGCGGGTATGTTACCATGCTTGGAATCCTCCATACTAAATCTCTTTAGTACGGTCTCTATGTACCTGGACTGCGAAAGTCCCAGTAGTCTCTTGGATCTATCTCTATAGATCTTGATCCCTAGAATGTACGAGGCATCACCCAGGTTCTTCATGGAGAACCGTTGTGACAAAAATAGCTTGACCGGTTGTAGCATAGGAATGTCATTTCCTATCAAAAGAATGTCGTCCATGTACAAGACTAGGAATACGACAGTTCGTCCTACAATCTTCTTATAGACACAGGGTTCATCTTCGTTCTTGATGAAATCAAATTCCTTGATTGCCTCATCAAAACAGATGTTCCAGCTCCGCGACGCCTGCTTTAATCCATAAATGGATTTAAGCAACTTGCATACCTTCCCGCTGCTCCCACTGTCTACGAAACCTTCTGGCTGATCCATGTAAACGCACTCTTCCAAACAACCGTTTAGGAAAGCCGTTTTAACATCCATCTGCCAGATTTCATAGTCATAGAAGGCAGCAATGGCAAGTAGGATTCGAATGGTTTTGAGCATAGCCACCGGAGAAAAAGTTTCGTCATAGTCCAAACCAGGTCTTTGACGAAAACCTTTTGCAACGAGTCTAGCCTTATAGGTTTCCACCTGCCCATCTACACCAAGTTTCCTTTTGTAGATCCATTTGCATCCAACGGGTTTTACCCCAGATGGAGCAATATCTAAGGTCCACACTTTATTGGCGTACATGGACTCCATTTCGGATTGCATTGCTTCCTGCCACTTATCAGAGTCCCTACTGATAATAGCCTGCCTGAAACTGGTAGGGTCATCTTCTTCCAAGATGCAATCCTCTCGATCCACGTCTATGAGAAAACCATAGTATCTCTCGGGCGAATGAGAAATCCTACCAGATCTGCAGAGTGGCTGAGGTTCGTCTGGGGTTATTGAATCTAGTGGTTCCTCCAAATTTTCAGTTATATTTTGTGGTCGCTGAATTTCTTCTAGTTCTACCGAACTCCCACTAGTTTCTTTTGCAAGAAACTCCCTTTCTAAAAAGGTAGCGTGGCGAGATACAAACACCTTCTGTTCCTCGGTGTGGTAGAACAGATATCCTAGTGAGTCTTTAGGATATCCCACAAATTTACACAGAACTGACCGTGCCTCTAGCTTGTCCGGTTTCTGTGTTTTCATATAGGCCAGACAACCCCATATCTTAAATCGCTTAAGATACGGATTTCTCCCACTCCATATTTCATATGGAGTCTTAGGCACAGATTTGGATGGAACATAATTCAGTAGGTATGCTGCTGTCTGAAGTGCATGTCCCCAAAATGAAAGAGGCAACTCGGCACTACTCATCATGGAGCGAACCATATCCAATAGGGTACGATTCCTCCGCTCCGATACACCGTTGTGCTGTGGTGTATAAGGAGGAGTAAGCTGAGAGAGAATACCATTCTCTTTTAAGTAATCTAGGAATTCCGTGCTTAAGTACTCCCCTCCTCTATCAGATCGGAGGATCTTGATACTTTTGCCAGTCTGGTTCTCTACTTCCTTTCTGAATTCCTTGAATTTCTCAAAAGCTTCAGATTTGTGTTTCATAAGATACACATATCCGAATCTAGAGAGATCGTCAGTGAATGTGATGAAGTAGGAGAACCCACCCCTTGCATGTATAGACATTGGACCACATACATCACTGTGTATGAGTCCCAAGAGCTCTGTTGCTCTTTCTCCATGTACGGTGAACGGAGATTTGGTCATCTTCCCTTTGAGACAAGACTGACAAGTTTCATAAGATGAAAACTCGAACGCATTCAAGAGTCCATCTTTATGCAACTTACTCAGTCTTTTCTCTCCGATATGACCAAGTCTACAATGCCACAAGTAGGATTCATTCGTATCTGAATTCTTCCTCTTGCGTGTGTTTTGTATATTGAGAACTGTATTCTGATTTAGAACGTAGATACCATTACACAGTGTACCCTCTGCAACCAGTACCTTATGAAGGTAAATGTTCATGATATTTCTATCAAGAACAAAGTTATATCCATCTTTATCGAGTAAAGAAACTGATATGATATTGCAACCATGGAGGGTACATAGTAGCAATCGTTCAAAATCATAGTCTTGCCATTTGGCAATACTAGGTGATATTCACCGACGGCTGCCGCATTAACTTGTGCTCCGTTCGCTACTCTGAGCGATATATCACCCGGTGCAACTTTCCTACTTTTTCTCAATCCCTGTAATAAATTACAGATATGAGATCCTGATCCGGTATCAAGTACCCAGGAGGTAGGGCTGACCGTAAAACAGTTCTCAATTACAAGAACACCTGAAGTAGATGCAAAACCATGCTTCTTCTTCAACTGGGTATCCTGGGAATCCATACAATCCCCTTTCCCTTGCTCATACTTATAACTGTTGTCACAAGTTAGAGCTGAACCAACGTTCCCCAGCCCCGAATAAGAATTCGGATCGGTCAAATGATACATTTTATTATCTTGATTAGGGCGTGAAATAGTTGCTACCTGGAGAGAGAGAAAAGAAACACTCAGCGTGCACTCTTGCAAGATTAGATTGGTTTATTAGTTTATCTAACCAGGATGTCTCCCACTGTTTCCTCAAATTCTTTCTTAAAACCTTTTAAAAGAAGAACTAGTCGGGATTTAATTCACGTCACAATACTTGCTTAACCTTTCAGCCAGGCTAGTGTCGGTACATCGAGGGAGGTTTTCCAACGTTTCGCGAAGTACCTTAATTTAAGAACCTCTTTTCCCTGGGGGCGTAGCCCCGCTAACACCTTTCTAGACACCTGCTAGGTTTATAGCATTGATCGTTAAGTGAAATAATCTCCCGAGAGTAATCCAACTCATCAGTGGGATCGGGATCCAACTGTCATTGTGTGATAACCTAGATGGAATCCACTGTAGTCACCACACTCCAGAAGGTATGCTAAATCTGCAAGTTTCAGTTTCTTTAGAAACTCCCGATGTGGTTTTTGCCCCTAGGACCCAAGTGATCTTGACGGAGTCAACAAATCAAAGAGTCCTAGTCAAGTTCAACCTGTCATTATCTGGATTGCATTAAACCCACCCGCATAACCCTTGACGGAGTCAACAAGGTTATACGACTGTCCTGATCAATCCCATATACCGATACAAACAAGCAGCACTTAGCTACCGTACACTACGCCTTGACGGAGTCAACAAACGCAGCACGAATACTAAGTGTTACTTGTAAGAAATGACGGAGGGCTACGGCTGGGTTTTTGGCGAAAAACCCGTTAACGTAATGAACTTGATATCGTTGAAGGAACCTGGTAATCTTTTTGAAAATATAGTGGCGAAAACTTTTTGCTAAAGAGGTCACTCCCTGTGAAAGGATCTCGGCTCTTTCCTCGTCGAGTGAAGTGCTGGGCATTCATAAAATGAATACCTCGATGCAAAGCAAGAATAATCGACTATAGTGAAGTTATTACCCTGACGCAAACTTTTGTCCAAGGGGTCACTCCCGATGAGGGGATCTCGGCCCTTGCCTCGTCGAATGAGGTGCTGGGCATTCATAACCGAATACCTCGATGCAAAACAAAAATGAACGTCCTTGCAATAACAGCCTTTTGAAAAAAAATTGTTCCAACAACGTCTTTTAGGTTTCTTTTCTTGCATTAGTTCTTTTAATGTGTCCCATCATTTAAATCCTACCATTGCAGAAAACAACCAAAATATGACGTACGCTTATGCCATTCGCATTCGCTACGGGGCCCCATCATCACCCGTTAGGTTACTTAACTAACGACAGAGCGGGGGCTAGGCTAGCGCGGCTAAAAAATATAAGCAACGCCTAAATAGTTATTATATATAAATATATAACAATGATAGCCAATCCAGATCACAGATGAACACTTTGGATATACTAGGAACCCGCGATTCGTTCGAGCCTGCAACGAAAAGCAGATTACACGGTCGCGATGAATAGCCAATACCCCACCCAAGACCCCTACGGGTGCGGCAAACTACCCGCCAAGTACCCGAAGTGAAGCAACCTCCCTCAACACCGTGAGTAGGCCACTCGGCACTTCGAGATACCCGGTAGTTTGTGCACCCCCTCCATGGGTCTATCCTAGGAGCAAAAACAGTAAAAAGAATTATACAATAACGGCTACATTCCCGACCCAGTTGTGCGGCCATACAAATAATATTACATCAATTTACATATTTTTTTACATGAATGAAAGAAAAAGGAAACTCTCATCTCACATCCACCCCGGCTATTCATCCGCGACAATCCAACGAGTTCATATACACAAATCATCAGCATTACAGATCACAGATATGTATAACCCCCACTAATCGACATTTAGCGATTAGTAGACGTTCAATACATATATCACATCACAGATACAACCCATTAGCCAAAGTCTACAGAAAATCAACCAAAATACGGATTTTTAAGCCCCAAAAACAAATTTTGCTTTCTGGAAAATCTAGGCAGAAAAATCATATTCTAAAAATCCGAAAATACCCATATAAGAAGACTGCAGGAAACCGGACCCACAACCGAGCTAACTCGGCCGCGGTTCCGCGGTGCTTTAGCCGAGTTAGGGGATCGAATTTCTCCAGTGTTCTATAAAAAGCCTGAGCCGATTTTTAGTGCATGATTTATTAATTTTTGGACAGATCTAAAAATCGGCAGAAACTTGAATTTTCCGGGGTGTTTTGCGGTTTTTCGTCCGGTCGAAATTCAAGATACTTTGCTAACTTGCTAGTTTACGTTTAGCTAGGCTCTGATACCACTGTTAGGTCCACGTTACCTCTCCCGGTACTTTCGGGGTTGCGGAAACGGTAAAACAAAAAAATTTCTAGACTTGGTAACATGGACCGTAAAAGCCGGATCTTTGCTAAACTAGAAACTAGCAAACTAAGAGAGGTGCTAACTACTATGCCGTAGAAATTATACCTCACGACACCGGTCCTTCGGGTCTTCACTCCGCTGCGCCGTCTGTCCATTCATGCTCCGAGGGTTGATCCGGACTTTGGTCACCTCCGCGGGCTTCTTGAGTCGAAGACGATCACCCGAGAGATGTACACCGAGCTCCACCTCGAGCCGAGGTAACTAGGGCAACAAGATTGCTAGTCTTGGTACCCTAGGTTGTGAAGAAGAGAAAGATGGAGGTGTTTGTCTTTGTGGGATCTGTTGGGGTAAAAATTTACACCCCGGTTGACCAAGTCAAAATCAAAGTCAACCCCAAGCCAAGTGGGCCCAAGCCCAGATCCAGTGGGCACACGCCCGGGTCGAGCCCGAACATGAAGCGGCCGGCCTCCCACCGCGCCAAGATAAAAATTTTGTAATAAACAATTTTGTTGTATTTCTTTTATTTTTATTTTATGGACAAATGTAAGAAAAGTAGGCATAAAGCCAATTTTTTGTAAAGCCCATGGTTTATGTGCAAAAAGAAATGGCACATGAGCCATGGGATAGGCAAAATGCCATTTTGTGAAGCCCAAGGGGCTATGTGTAAAGTGTATGGCCTATAAAGGCAAGGATAATGAAATATCCCAACAACTTTTTTTTTCTCTCTCCAAAAAAGTTTCAGATCTGAGATCTCTTCTTCTTCTTCAAGGTTCCAAAACCTTCATCTTTCTCTTGAATTAAATCAAGAGTTTTACTCTTCTTTTTATAAAACAAATTAGTTTTTCACCACAAAACCCACAAAGGGGAACTTGGATCTATCATTAGATCTCAAAAAGAAGAGATTTTTAGATCTCACATCTCTTGAGCCAGCTAACGGAGGAGGGAGAAGAAGAACCCATTTCCCCAACCAAGACATTTTCCTTTTTTTCAGGAGTTTAACTCCACGGTTTCTGGGGCTAAAAGCCATCTTTTCTTCGCCGGCGCGCTAGCGCTCGAGCGCAAAGCACCCACGTGCCGACACGTGGCGCATTTGCGCTCCAGCGCACTGCGCGCGAGCGCAAAGCGCCCACGTGCCGACACGTGGCGCGCGCGCTTGCGCTCCAGCGCGCAGCGCTCATGCGCAAAGCGCCCACGTGCCGACACGTGGCGCGAGCGCGCTTGCGCTCCAGCGCGCAGTGCTCATGCGTAAAGCGCCCACGTGCCGACACGTGGCGCGCGCGCTTGCGCTCCTGCGCGCAGTGCTCATGTGCAAAGCGCCCACGTGCCGACACATGGCATGCTTGCGCCTGAGCGCACAGCACCCAAGCGCACAGCGCTCAAGGCGCTGGCCCCACGCATCCCTTGGATGCCTTTTCCCCCTCTTTTTGTGTACATACATACATATATACATATGTATACAAATTTATACACACACATACTCCACGACACTGTCCCTGTTAGAAAAAAATTTCTAACGGGGCGCTGCCCCGCACCCCGCAAGGGGGCTGCTAGCCCCCTTGACCCCCAGCCCGCTATCCGGGTAGCGGGACCCCCGTAAAAACTCTGCGTGGCTCCCGATATATTCAAACCCCCCTTTTTAAAACAAAACACACGTACAATGCACATTGAGTTCGCATGACCAGTTTAACCCGTTAATCGGAGGTTCCCCCGCCCCAAAGGCGAGGGGTAATTAACGGCAGTTTAGTCCGCGGCTGCCGGAGATTCGGTTCCCCACAATCATTAAACCCCGGTCTACCCTAGGCAGGGGGAATCTGTAGTATGCCTGAGACGCGTGCGCGTATTCCCATCTCGATGGGGTGACGAAAAACACCCTACAGGTTCTGGCACGCCCGGTGGGACCAATCTCTCCTCCCATATTTCGGGTTAAAACGTTCATGTGAACTCAATAAATATACATATCGATTGCCTATACTGAAATGATGTTTTTTTCTTCCGTGCAGCAATCAACCTTCGACAACAATGTCTCCCCAAACGAATTCAGCTTCCAACGTGACCCCGATTCCGTACGTGGTAAAGATCAACGCTCGTGTGGTTCTCCCCGCAAGACTCAGTCGACAGTGGGAAGAACCGCCCCGCTAGTTTGGCTCCGTCATCATCTACCCTGCCGGAAGCGCTCATCTGGCGGAAATCCCGGCGGAACAGGTGGCCAAGCCAGTCCCAAGGGGCAGGAGGCCGAATGTCGTGATCGCCAAGGCACCACAACCGAAACTCAAGACAGCGTGTGAACGATTCTCTGGTGCTCCAGCGGGGGGCAAGAACTCCGGTACAAAGGGCAACATCCAATGTTGCGGACGAGCTCAGGCGATTACTCCAACAAATGCACAATCGAGCATATCTCCAAGGCCCTCCATCGCCCGGTCTGCGACGTCTTCCCAAAGAGCTGAAGTCTGCCAGGTGCTTAGAACAGAAAAGTTAAGACAGAAGCGACTCAGGTATCGAGCCAACAAGAGGGCCAAGGCTTCAGCCAAATGGAATCGTGTGAAGTTCCAAGTGCAGGGTTGCCCCGCGACGACGGCTGAGTCGGACGTGAGAATCAGCAATTCCTTCGAGCCTCTGAAGTGGGTTCAGAAAAATGCCATGACCGCCAGAATTAAGAAGACAGCGGTCCGAACAATGTTACAAAGAGACGTGTCCCGGCCCCAACAGAAAAGGTATGACACTGTCTCTTCAAGAGTCTATCAGGCGCTCTGTGTCGCACGAAAGCAGCGGGGCAAATCCAGAAAAGAAGCGCCATCACCATTCAAGAACCTGGTTAGGCCAGCCGTCTTCAATCGATTACCTGTAGGGTTCCTAGGCACCCTAATGAGGTCTCACAAGGTATCAACCATGCCAATTTCAAATTTAAACGGTGCCGAGAAACCCTAGAACGGATCGTTGGCTAGATTTCTAGGCGAAACAATAAACTAGTTAACACTTAACTACAAGTAAACGGAAATACAACCTTTGTAGATCCGGTCCTCCACCTCCACGGCTCCATGATGAGGTCCTCTCCGCTGTCCAAATCAAATCCCGGGCTCTAGCGTCGGCTTCATCGGAGAAAGAGCGGGCTAGGTCATCGACGACGTGCCGAAGATGATCTACGTCGAGGCATCCCTAGATCAAGCTCCAACTTCACCAAGTCAAGAAAACTTGTGAAGGAAACACACTCTACTACTTGGCAAGAGGTAGAGGATAAAGAAATAGGAAGTGGGTAGACTTTAGAATTGGATTTCTCACTCATTTTCATCAATCACCATTGATGAAGTGAAGCTTTCTTCATGAAGGAAGATGAAGAAGAAGAAGCTAATATTATGATAAGTTCATCCTAAAATGAAAAGAATAATGAATTCTTATCATAATAGAACCATGGTTAGGTGTAGAGAATTAATTAGGGTTAAGTGGAATGGTTAGGGTTAAGGATGAGACAAAGTGGTCACAAAGTCAAAGTATTCATGAAGCTTCATGAAAGAACAAAGAATGCCACCATTTTATCATTTCCTTTTCTTTTTCCAAAAGAATAAATAAATGAATAAAATGAATAAGCAAATAATAAACCCTAACCATTTCATTAACCAAGGTTTAATTCTTTATACTTAACCAATTTTACATGCACCATCAAACATGATACAAGCATGTACACAAAATCATATCACATATATAATGCGCACATCCGAGCGAGAAAATCCATTTAAAGTGAACCAATATTAGTTAATGCAAAGTAATATATCAAATATATTATTATACATTAAATCATTAAATCAACACTTGATTTAACGATCCGGTCATATCACATATAACCGACTAATATCCAATGTATCGGCTTATCGAATCAATCCATGATTCGATAACTAGGTTATATCGCATACAACCATTCGACACATTCATCGCGAGAATATAACACGGTATCACATACACGCATTATTCTCGGTCCCGCACATATCTCATATGCGCTCCTATTTCGATTCGCTTGAGCCAGGAAACCTTTGTGTAGGACTCTAAAGACTCGTCAATATGCCGGCAGCAGGCGATGATCATATCAAACACCCACAAGCCGCAAGCGGTCTGCTAAACGTAACGGCCACCCGGGTATTGAGCGATCTGAAGATCGACGAGCAAGCCCACTCACACTCCAGTGAATCCAACCAGTAACACTACCGTACAGTCCGGTCTGATCGTCTGATATGTCGCATATCTCGCCTAGGGGTGGTAAACGTCAGACCCCAATAGCTCGATAAGTCGTGTCGATATGAGGTCTATAACAATTCGAGAAACTACTGGTAACACTTACCAGTAAATCTCAGCAACCCTGGCCAGGGATTTCCTGTTATAGCCAATCGAACACAGCGCAACATCAACCCCCTATACCGGGAGAGACGAATCCCCTCCTATCGCTCATTGCCTCCATGTGACTCGGGACTGTACCCAAAAACCACCGTTTTTCATGCCCTCTTGGACGTGGTAAGATGGAAATCAAAGCACAGTGGGAACCACACAAGACTCTATGACGATCTCGGGTCAACAGACTACTCTGTACCAGTGTCACCAGAGAACTGCCATCTGACGTAAGGTATAATACCATCTGGGAGTTCTCGGCGAGTCCGTCCAGTGTACCCAGTCTCCACTGAGCACCCGTATATCATCTCTGATGTCAAACACCGATGGATATGGGATCATCCATCGCCCATCTGTATGGGTCGAGAAGGTATACGCTAGTCTACTCTGGTATATCGATGCCCCATCTCGATACACCCACGACTAGGGACTTTGAAGGATGTACTTATGGACTACCATGTCCCCACTAGTATGATCTGCATCATAGTCCAGGTAGTCAAGTACACATCCTAAGGGCTTTACCAACATGTAATAGAAAGACAATCTGTGTACACGTTAAGGTAAAGAGCAACCAGATAGCATACTATCATGTCGAGCAAGAAAGTCCTCCCTATATATATCCCAGCATCCACTACAATATGCATCCAATGTACAGTAATGGCCTCTAGGGCATACATATAACTAACATTACCAGCTACCGAAGCAAGGGGGTCAAGACAGCGATCTGTGAAATCAGCTTCCAATGATAGAAAGACGGCCGGATACATCATCCATACGGTCTATATGGCGGGCGGACGCCCCAGCGACAACCTTCGCAGCAAAAGCAAGGATGGGGCCACCACATCCCAAGCCCAATCTAGCATGAATGTGGTCGCCGCCGCTCAAGAACAGCCGCCCCCGCTGGATAAAGAAAACCCTCTCGATGAGGATGATAGGCAGAAAGACCCCTCGGTCCATGAAGAGTCAAGCTCGAACAGCGAGGAGGAGCCGACTTTCCGCCCCAGGATTGCGGAGCAAGAGCTGCTTCAAGAGCTTCGAAAACAGCTCAGGAGCAAAGATAAAGAGATGGCCAAGCTTTATTCGAAGATTGACGACTTAACGAACGTGGTGATGCAGCTTACGGCTCAAATCGCTCGAGCGCCTCCCAACCAAGCACAAGCCACTACTAATCAGCCGGGTGATGACAATCCGAGGCAGCCAATGCCTGTTCCTTTGGGACCAAGACTGGTCGAGCCGCATGAAAGCCGGCCACATTCCGCTTCTGGGGACGCCTTGGCCCCAGATAATACTATCCCGCTAACACAGGATCGGATAATGGATTTGGTCACCAGCAAGGTTAAAATATTGGTGGCCGAAGCTGAAGCTCAGAAAGAAATCGGCAGTAGCGGGCTGCCATATCCCGCGCAGTACGATCTGATTAAGTTCCCAAGCGGCTACGTTATTCCTAAGTTCGGAAGATTTGATGGAACGGGGAATGCAAATCAGCACGTCGCCCACTTCAAAGCATCGTGCGGAAATACAGGGGGCAATGACGCGCTCCTTCTTCGTCAGTTTGTCAATAGCCTGACCGGCGTCGCCTTCGACTGGTATGCGAGTATACCGGACGGGTCCGTCATTACCTTTGCCCAAATGGAGTCCCTGTTTCGGCAAAGGTTCATGAGTGTCAGTGATAAAATCTCCATTGCCGACCTTGTGAGGACCAAGCCGGGAAAGAATGAAAGCAATACCGACTTTATTGCCCGATGGCGCAATCTCACGGTCAAGTGCGAACCGCCGCTGGAGCAGGACCAGTCCGTCAGCCTTCTCATTGGGAACCTCAGCAATTGGATGGTTCCATTCTTGTGTACAGCAGGCCTCAAGACGTTTCAAGAGCTAACCAAGAAAGTCCAAATGCTGGAACGCTCAAAGCAAGAGTCCCCGCCGGACTCTCAAAGAGACAAAACTTGGAAAAGCAAGCGGGACGATAGCCGTAGAAGCGGGAGTTCGAGCAGTACCAATGTCTTCAATGCGTCCGACAATGAAGAAAAGCGAAGGGCGGGTGAATCCAAAACTAACCGGTCTCGAAAGCCATTGCTGGGAGGAGATGGGCCTTCCCTAGAGGAGAAGAAGAACAAGGTTTACTCTTTCAGAAGGGACAAGGTCCGCAAGATATTTAAAGATGCCTTGAACAACGGCCTCCAATTGCCGGAGTCGAAAAGACCCCAAGAAGCAAAAATGACCGACAATCCTCTGTATTGCCCGTACCACCGAATAGTGAGCCATGCGATCGAGGATTGCTATATCTTCAAAGATTGGGTCGAGAAGCAGTACAAGGCTGGAGAGATCGAACTGTCCAAAAGTGTGTTGGTGAACAATCAAGTTGCAACCACCAACTTTATACAGACAGAAACTGAAGCTTTCTGGGAGCAGACAGCCGAACCCGCTGCCCTGAGAAATGAAACGGACTCATCGTGGCCTCCGTGGAGTACGCACATATCTAATAAGACGAAGAAGATGATAAAGCTACTTCGGAAAGAACCCAGGACGGAATGGGAAGGGCATAAGAAGCCTACCGGTCCAGCTGCCAATGCGGCTCCATCAGGCTTAAAATCCAAGAAGCTCAAGAAGAAGAAAAGTGCAGCTCGGCGCGAAAAAGAGTCTGCAGGGAGATCGACCATTCAAAAATATATCGATTCCCTCGAAGAATATGAACAAAGGGAAAGAACATTGATTCAATTGAAGGAGTTCTTCCCTGTACAAGCGGCTGAAATTCTGGGGGAGTTAGAAGAAGACTCCAATGAAGAGATCCCAGTAGTGAGCTGCTACGCCATCCATCTTGGCAGCGACTCCGAGGATGAGCTCTGTTTTCCCGAAGAGGACGAGGAGCTCACCACAAAGGCCAATCAAATCCAGCTCAGAAGCGGCAGGGCTCTGCCGCCAAATCAGGGCAATGCCCCAAAAGGAAAGGGAAAACAGATGGCTAATGATGAAGATGGCGGAGAACCGGCTGATGAAAACTCGAGTCCTTCCCCAGTAGACTATAATGTCTTGGCTCACCTTCGAAGGCTTCCATCTCTCCTGAGCATCTACGACGCCTTGGTTCTATCTAAGGAGCTTAGAGATGTTCTTATTCACGCTCTGCAAAACCCCGAGCGGTATCAGGCTCACTTTGCGGAAATTAATATGAAAGAAGCCCAGCACGCTTTGCATGCCGCCGCAGTCACATTTAAGGATGAAGACTTGCTACTGGGAACGGCTGAGCATAATCGGCCGCTTTACGTGACCGGGTACAGCGACGGAGATCGAATTAATCGCATATTGATTGATCCGGGGTCCTCAGTGAACATCATGAACTTGCGGACGCTGAAGAGTTTGTCAATGGACGTCCGACACCTGTCAAGGGAAAGGATTGTCATTCAAGGCTTCAACCAAAATTGCCAGCAAGTTCTGGGGTCCATAGCTCTGCCAATCAAATTCGGGGATCTGCAAACTGAAGCTAAGATATACGTCATCGACGCCGACACGTCTTATAAGATTCTCTTGGGGAGACCGTGGCTCCACGATTATGGCATCATTCCGTCAACTCTCCATCAATGCATGAAGTATACTAAAAATGGCGAAGAAAGACGCATTGATGGAGACATCCAGCCGTTCGGTGTGCATGAAGTCCGCTATGAAGATTTTCGGTACTTTATGAACCACCAAAATGCTAAGCCTCAACTGACTGAGGATAGACCGGCCCCAAGACCCAAAAGCAAATCCGCGCCGGTTGTCACTTTCAAAAGTAAAAAAGCACAAGTGCGCCCACATTTCGGTAGCGACACTGACGAGTCTGACGCTGGAAGCCCGTCCTTTCGTAAAACTCGCCCTCGTTTCGGCAGCGATATGGACGAATCTGTCACTGAAGCCCCATCTAGCAGTAATGTCCGCCCTCATCTTGGCAGCGACACTGAAGAGTCAGGGGAAGAGGACCTGTCGTGCAGCAGCGGTGCAGATCGGACCCCCATGCAAAAAGCGAAACTACGAGAGACCCTCAAAATTGCAGAAGGGTCCCTAGCCGTCACAAGGGTGCCGGAGCAGATGTGCAAAGAGCTCGACGCATTGTCAGTCTCTACCGTGGACCAGCTGAAAACTTTCTACGTGCCCGGGAGGAAAAATGGACAGAAGGGCATCCTGTTTTACGGGTCAACCCCCGTTGTGCACCCGGACGATCTTTCTGTCACGTGCCTTCCCTATGAGAGAGGCATAAGAGCCGTCCTCAATCCCAGATACTATGCGCCCGAGAAGCGGGAATACTTTAAAAAGTGCGGATGCCGATTATATCAGACGGAGTCCGAAGCAAAGTTTTACGAAGGGCTATGGCATCTACCCCAGGTCCGAGCACTCATCGATGGACGAATTCCAAATAGACGGGGCATAGGCTACATTCAACCTGATTCCAAAGCGTGCTACATGACCCATGTTGGCGAGGCCAGTGAAAGATCAAATGATGATAACGAGATAGCCGAGCCAGAAGAAGCTCCTCAAGAGCTCGAAGATGGTGGACAAGAAACCTTTGACGAGCTAACCGAGATTGACTTAGGAACGCCCGATAATCCAAGGCCGACCTACATCAGCTCGCTCTTGTCAGAGGAAATGAAAGCGCAAATAATTGCCCTGCTGCATGAGTTCGTCGACTGCTTCGCGTGGACATACAAAGAAATGCCTGGCCTTTCCCCTGAAGTGGCCGTACATAAGTTGGCTATATCTCCTGATGCTAAGCCAGTCAAACAAGCTCCTCGAAGAATGAGAAGGGAACTAGAAGAAAAGGTCATCGAGGAAACTAAGAAGCTCATCGATGCCGGCTTCATCAGGGAAGAGAAATATGCGGACTGGATCGCATGCATAGTCCCAGTGAAGAAGAAAAATGGGCAGATCCGAGTTTGTGTCGATTTCAGGGAGCTCAACAAGGCATGTCCTAAAGACGACTTCCCGCTACCGGTCATGGAAATGATGGTCGATGACACCTCAAATTACGAGCTGTTCACCTTTATGGATGGCTCGTCTGGATACAATCAGATCAAGATGTCGCCTGAGGATGAGAAGCATACAGCATTTCGAACCCCGATCGGAATATACTGCTACAAAGTGATGCCGTTCGGACTAAAGAACGCGGGCGCTACATATCAAAGGGCAATGACTAATATCTTTGATGACCTAATCCATAAAATCGTTGAATGCTATGTTGATGATCCGGTCATCAAAACTAAAGCCAAGGCCGACCACATCCAAGATCTTAGGACCGTTCTCACCAGACTGAGGGAATACGATCTGAAGATGAATCCTCTGAAGTGTGCTTTTGGCGTGTCATCGGGAAAATTCCTGGGCTTTATAGTCCGGCATCGAGGGATCGAAGTTGACCCATCAAAGATAAAGGCCATCATGGAGATGCCCCCTCCGAAGAGTCTGACGCTGCTAAGGTCTTTTCAAGGAAAGCTTGCTTATATACGGAGGTTTATCTCAAATTTATTGGGGAGATGTAGGCCCTTCTCGAAGCTCATGAAGAAAGGAGCTCCTTTTATCTGGGATGCTGAATGTCAAGCAGCGTTCGAAAGCATCAAACAATACTTGTTGCACCCTCCAGTGCTGGCCGCTCCCATTCTAAATAAACCGCTAATTCTCTACACTGCCGCGCTGGATGAGTCACTCGGTGCGCTCCTTGCCCAGAATAACGAGGAGGGAAATGAAAATGCCCTCTACTACCTCAGTCGAACTCTAGTCGGGGCGGAACACAACTATTCCCCAATCAAAAAGCAATGTCTGGCTCTGATATTTGCTGTGAAAAAACTGAGGCACTATCTGCTCGCTCATCAGGTTATGCTGATCTCCAAGGTCGACCCGCTCAAACACTTGATGACCAGAGCAAGCCTAGCAGGCAGAATGGCAAGATGGGCCGTCATGCTACTTGAGTTTGACATAGTATATACTCCTCAAAAAGCAGTAAAAGGTCAAGCTCTTGCTGACTTCCTCGCTGCTCATCCTATAATAAAGGGGTCACCACTCAATTGCGAGTTGCGCGACGAACAAGTGCTGCACCTAGAGAATGACGAGCCATGTTGGGAGCTCTACTTCGATGGGGCCTCATCAATAAGAAGCTCCGGCCGATCAAGCATCCCGGAGGTAAAAGCGGGGATAGGATTGGTGTTCATCACGCCATCAATGGGAACCCTACGGCGTTCTTTCGCTCTCACGTAGTCTCGGACAAACAATGAAGCTGAGTATGAAGCCCTGATAGCTGGTTTGGAACTCGCCATAGAAATGAAAATCCTTCGGCTACGGGTTTACGGCGACTCCCAGCTTGTCGTCAACCAAGTAAGCGGCGACTATAAGATATACAAACCCGAGTTAGCTCGGTACAGAGGTCGGGTGGTGGAACTCATGAAACGGTTCACTCATATTGAACTAATGAGAGTCCCTAGAGCGTTGAACGGAAAAGCCGACATACTCGCTCGCCTAGCCAAGGAGCTGGCTGATCCTGACATGGACCAAATTCTGATCACAGTCAGGAGCCGACAAATTCTACCCCCAGTCTCTCTACGAGAAGAGGAAAGCGCGGAACAGAAGAGCAGTCCTGCCGAAGAAACTTCGATTATCCAAAATGAGCCCGATTGGAGAGAACCCTTCATAGAGTACCTCCGATACGACAAGCTGCCCGAAGAAAAATCTGCGAGGATTCAGCTGAAGAAAAGAGCTCTCCGATACGTGTTTGTAAATGACACGTTATACCGTAGGTCATATGACCAACTCTTGCTCAGGTGCCTGTCATCGGCCGAAGCCCGAAAAGTCATGAAAGAAGTTCACTCAGGCGTTTGCGGTGCTCACCAATCTGGCCCCAAGATGCGACTGCAAATTAAACGGCTTGGGTATTACTGGCCCACCATGATACGGGATTGCGGAGAGCATGCAAAGAAGTGTTATATCTGCCAAATTCGCGGTGATTTTATTCACAAGCATCCCAATCCATTGCATCCTACGGTGGCGTCGTGGCCCTTCGAAGTCTGGGGCACCGACATTGTTGGCCCAATTGATCCTCCATCATCCAAAGGCCATCGGTTCATACTGGCCGCGACAGATTACTTCTCCAGATGGGCTGAAGCTGTCCCGCTAAAAGAAGTCAAGACAAAAGATATTCTGACATTCTTCCAGCATAATATTCTATACCGCTTCGGTACACCAAGAAGAATCATTTCTGACAACGGGCCTTCTTTCAAGAGCTTCGATGTCTCAAGGTTCGCTACTCAGCACAAGATAGACTGGAGATATTCCTCCATCTATAATCCAAGAGCCAATGGGCTAGCCGAAGCCTTCAATAAGACTCTATGCAAGCTCCTGAGGAAAAATGCTTCAGCCAACAAGAGAGATTGGAATCTCAAACTTCACGAAGCGTTGTGGGCATATCGTACCACGCACCGTACTCCAACTCAGTCCACTCCATACTCATTGCTCTTCGAAGTGGAGGCGGTCCTCCCCCTCGAAGTTGAAGTTCCAAGCTTAAGAATGGCCGTCCAACATGAGTTGACGGAGGAAGAAAACGTGCTCCTTCGACTTGAAGAACTCGATGCCCTCGAAGAAAAGAGGCTCGCAGTGCAGTAAAATCTGGAGCTATACCGAGCCCAAATGTCACGGGCCTATGACAAGATAACCCGTCTCCGCGCTTTCAAGAAAGGTGAACTGGTGTTGGTCCTCAAAAGACCGATCATCCCCAATCTACATGCCAAGGGAAAATTCGAGCCGAACTGGGAAGGACCATACGTCATCGAGAAAGTGTTCGACGGAGGATCCTACCAACTAATAAGTGCCGAGGGAGAAAGGCCCATGCCACCCATCAATGGCCGATATCTCAAGAAATACTACACATGAATGCTCTAAGTCGCAGACGAATTGAGCACATCAGCCCTACGGTCTGGATCAGACATCCTGCAAAACCGTATACAATCCACGGGCGTAAATGACCCCTATTTCTCCCAAATCCTGCCGGTGAGACTACTTTTAAAGTCCCACCAGTGGCAAAAAAAAAGGAAAAAAGAAAGAAAAAGAAAAAAAAAGAAGAAATAAATGGTATGTCCACAAGCAAAACGGGCACGGATGAAAACCCGAAAGGGCTCCGTGAGTAAAAACAGCAGGACTACCGGCGAGTCTGTGAAAACCCGAAAGTGCGCAAACTCGTGAAAAGAGATGAAATACACTCGCAAAGTCCTCTCGACCTTGTGAGGAGAAAACCCCTGCGTGAGATCCTTACGACTCACAATGGAGCAACACACTTAGGAATCCTCACGATTCCTAAGGAGAAAATACACCTGCGGGATCCTTACGACTCGTAGGGAGAAAATGCTTTATGGGACCCTCACGGCCCATAAAATTGAAAAGCCTTAGGTGATAGGGACCCAAACCTGTCTCCTAAGCCATCGTTCCCCAACGGGCAACGGCAAATGATGAGTCGCTTTTGGCATTTCGCTTCAGTGTTAGCGGTGCTGATGCCGACCAAAAACTCAAATCCCAAGTCCTCCCAAGGCAAATGATGAGTTGCTCCTGGCATTATTCCAGTGCAGCAATGCTGATGCCAAACAAGATCCAAATTCCAAGTCCCCAACCCTAAAGTGGCGAATGATGAGTCGCTCCTGGCATTATTCTAGTGTAGCGATGCAGACGCCAACCAAATTCCAAATCCCATACCCCAACGGCGAATGATGAGTCGCTCCTGGTACCATATTCCAGTCCAGCGATGCAGACGCCAACAAAGCCCTGAAATTTTTCCGGCCCTACGGTCTGGATCATACATCCTGCAAAACTGTATACAATCCACGGGCGTAAAACAATCCCAACCTCTCCCAAGTCCTACCGGTGAGACCACATTCAAAGTCCCAAAAAAGAAAAAAAAATCCCAAATCCTCCCGGGGCAAATGATGAGTTGCTCCTGGCATTATACCAGTGCAGCAATGCAGATGCTAAACAAAAACCAAAATCCCAAAATCCTCTAAATGACAGATGATGATTCGCTCCTGGTACTATATTCCAGTATAGCGATGCTGATGTCAACCTAAATCAAAATCAACAAGTCAACTTTCACTCCGACACCGCAAAAAGCGGAGCAAGTCAGAATCCAATCTCGACGCCGCAAGAAGCGGAGCAAGTCAAGTCTACCCCTGACACTGCAAGAAGCAGAGCAAGTCAAATCAAGCACCGACCGTCCAAGTCGCTAAAAGGGCAGCATCGACCGTCCAAGTCGCAAAAAGGGCAGCATCGACCGTCCACGTCGCAAAAAGGGCAGAACCGACCGTCCAAGTCGCTAAAAGGGCAGCACCGACCGTCCAAGTCGCAAAAAGGGCAGCACCGACCGTCCAAGTCGCAAAAAGGGCAGCATCGACCGTCCAAGTCGCAAAAAGGGCAGCATCGACCGTCCAAGTCGCAAAAAGGGCAGCATCGACCGTCCACGTCGCAAAAAGGGCAGAACCGACCGTCCAAGTCGCTAAAAGGGCAGCATCGACCGTCCAAGTCGCAAAAAGGGCAGCATCGACCGTCCACATCGCAAAAAGGGCAGAACCGACCGTCCACGTCGCTAAAAGGGCAGCACCGACCGTCCAAGTCGCTAAAAGGGCAGTATCGACCGTCCACGTCGCAAAAAGGGCAGAACCGACCATCCAAGTCCCAAAAAGGGCAGAACCGACCGTCCACGTCGCTAAAAGGGCAGCACCGACCGTCCACGTCGCTAAAAGGGCAGCATCGACCGTCCAAGTCGCTAAAAGGGCAGCATCGACCGTCCACGTCGCAAAAAGGGCAGAACCGACCGTCCACGTCGTTAAAAGGGCAGCGCCGACCGTCCAAGTCGCTAAAAGGGCAGTATCGACCGTCCACGTCGCAAAAAGGGCAGAACCGACCGTCCAAGTCGCTAAAAGGGCAGCATCGACCGTCCAAGTCGCAAAAAGGGCAGCATCGACCGTCCACGTCGCAAAAAGGGCAGAACCGACCGTCCAAGTCGCAAAAAGGGCAGAACCGACCGTACACGTCGCTAAAAGGGCAGCATCGACCGTCCAAGTCGCAAAAAGGACAGCATCGACCGTCCAAGTCGCAAAAAGGGCCGCATCGACCGTCCATGTCGTAAAAAGGGCAGTGCCAGTTTCCCGAAAGGTGGGAACCGAATCAAGTCGCCTCCACGTGAAAGAAGATCCATCAATTTCATGCACACGACCTACATATGTGGTGTGCATTTATTGATGGGGGAAATTTGTTGGGCTAAAAATTTACACCCCGGTTGACCAAGTCAAAATCAAAGTCAACCCCAAGCCAAGTGGGCCCAAGCCCAGATCCAGTGGGCACACGCCCGGGTCGAGCCCGAACATGAAGCGGCCGGCCTCCCACCGCGCCAAGATAAAAATTTTGTAATAAACAATTTTGTTGTATTTCTTTTATTTTTATTTTATGGACAAATGTAAGAAAAGTAGGCATAAAGCCAATTTTTTGTAAAGCCCATGGTTTATGTGCAAAAAGAAATGGCACATGAGCCATGGGATAGACAAAATGCCATTTTGTGAAGCCCAAGGGGCTATGTGTAAAGTGTATGGCCTATAAAGGCAAGGATAATGAAATATCCCAACAACTTTTTTTTTCTCTCTCCAAAAAAGTTTCAGATCTGAGATCTCTTCTTCTTCTTCAAGGTTCCAAAACCTTCATCTTTCTCTTGAATTAAATCAAGAGTTTTACTCTTCTTTTTATAAAACAAATTAGTTTTTCGCCACAAAACCCACAAAGGGGAACTTGGATCTATCATTAGATCTCAAAAAGAAGAGATTTTTAGATCTCATATCTCTTGAGCCAGCTAACGGAGGAGGGAGAAGAAGAACCCATTTCCCCAACCAAGACATTTTCCTTTTTTTCAGGAGTTTAACTCCACGGTTTCTGGGGCTAAAAGCCATCTTTTCTTCGCCGGTGCGCTAGCGCTCGAGCGCAAAGCACCTACGTGCCGACACGTGGCGCATTTGCGCTCCAGCGCACTGCGCGCGAGCGCAAAGCGCCCACGTGCCGACACGTGGCGCGCGCGCTTGCGCTCCAGCGCGCAGCGCTCATGCGCAAAACGCCCACGTGCCGACACGTGGCGCGCGCGCTTGCGCTCCAGCACGCTTGCGCTCCAGCACGCAGCGCTCATGCGCAAAGCGCCCACGTGCCGACACGTCGCGCGCGCGCTTGCGCTCCAGCGCGCAGCGCTCATGCGCAAAGCGCCCACGTGCCGACATGTGGCGCGCGCGCTTGCGCTCCTGCGCGCAGCGCTCATGCGCAAAGCGCCCACGTGCCGACACGTGGCACGCTTGCGCCTGAGCGCACAGCACCCAAGCGCACAGAGCTCAAGGCGCTGGCCCCACGCATCCCTTGGATGCCTTTTCCCCCTCTTTTTGTGTACATACATACATATATACATATGTATACAAATTTATACACACACATACTCCACGACACAGTCCCTGTTAGAAAAAAATTTCTAACGGGGCGCTGCCCCGCACCCCGCAAGGGGGCTGCTAGCCTCCTTGACCCCCAGCCCGCTATCCGGGTAGCGGGATCCCCGTAAAAACTCTGTGTGGCTCCCGATATATTCAAACCCCCCTTTTTAAAACAAAACACGCGTACACTGCACATTGAGTTTGCATGACCAGTTTAACCCGTTAATCGGAGGTTCCCCCGCCCCCAAGGCGAGGGGTAATTAACGGCAGTTTAGTCCGCGGCTGCCGGAGATTCGGTTCCCCACAATCATTAAACCCCGGCCTACCCTAGGCAGGGGGAATCTGTAGTACGCCTGAGACGCGTGCGCGTATTCCCATCTCGATGGGGTGACGAAAAACACCCTACAGGATCTTTATCTCTCAACACATGAGATCAAAAGATGAATCAAGAGGAGGAAAAAGGAGGAGCTAGCAACCATAGAGCGTTTCTTTTCTTCTCATGAGAAAGAGCAAGAGAGAGAATGAGAAAAGAATTATGAGCTCAAGAAAATGAACCATGGTTCAATAATGCACTAAAACATCATTACCAATCCTATCAAGATAAAGTTGATGGCTACATTGAAATGATCATTATCATAATCAAAAAGAAAAAGAAAATGAAAAGAAGAGTGTCGACCTCTCTTGAAGGTCAATGGTCAACACGGTCAACCGGTCAACAAAGTCAAGAGGGTCATGGTGGTCAAATGGTCAATGCAATTAGCCATCATAAAATTATCACTAAAAGGATTAGTAAATGATGTCCGCGGCTCATAATGGTTTTGACCAAACGAATTGCCAAAACCCTAATAAGTCCACCGCAAAATGGTTTTGACTGAATCAACTGTCAAAACCCTAATGAGCCTGCCACATAACGGTTTTGGCCGAACCAACTGCCAAAACCCTAATGAGGCACCTCCTCCTTCATCGCTCCGGAAAACTGTGCATACACACCTGCATCCGCATTCCGTAGAATGCGGATGCACAGAAGACAAAACAAATCCATCCGTGCAATATTAGGATCCGGCTTAAACCAAAGCCCACTAGTATTGCCTGCCCGAACACCACACGCACACAAGTGTACGTAAGTGATCGCAGCCCTACCGTAAAACCATACGGCCTCTACACGTTTCGCTCAGTGCAGGGAAACTCTCTGTATGGTACTCTAAAGACTCGACACTACGCTGGCAGTGGGTTTAACCACAGACCGCAAGCGGCACTAGCTGTACGTAACGGTCCCCAGGTAGATGTCGATAAGAAGGCCGATGAGGTAAACCCATCCGAACTCCTACTGAGCCTGTATGTGACAATCTCCGTACAGTCCGGTCTGTTCGTCTGATACATCGCATGGCAGGCCTAGGGGTGGTAAACGTCAGTCCCCTAATAGCGGTACAAGTCGTGTTGGAGTGAAGCCCAGAACACCCTGAGATAACACTGGAAACCTACCAGTATATCTCACTTGCCCTGGCCAGGGACTACTCGTGTAATGGCTCTCCTAGACACAGCGCGATGTCAACCCCCAATACCGGGAGAGACGAATCCTGTCTAACCGTCACTGCCTCCAAGTGCTTCGGGACTGCACCCAACTACTACCTGTTTGCACGACTCAGTAGAGCCGTGGTAGGGTAGTAATCAAAGAACAGTGGGAACACACTCGAGGCGAAGTGACAGTGTCAAGTCAGCGGACTAAGCTGTACTCATTCACCTGGGAACTGATAACTGACGATAGGTATAATACCAACCATCAGTTCCCAACGAGTCCTGTCCAGTGTACTCGTAACCTAATGAGCACCCGCATACTATCTCAAGTACGACGTACTGACGGCTGTGGGACAGACCATCTCCCGTGCTGGGATGAGAAGCGCATACGCTAGTCTACTCCGGAATATCGATGCCCTGTCTCGATAATCCCATGACTAGGGACGTGAATAAGGATGTGCTTGTGGATTACCCAGCCCCCACGAGTGTGATCGCCATCACAACGCCGGTAATCAAGCAAAGATCCTAAGGGCTCTACTAATGCGTATAGGTGATATAATAAAGAAACACACATGTACACATTAAAGCAGAGACAAACCAAGTAGCATACTACTATATCGAGCAAGATTGTCTATACAACTGTGAATATCCCAAGCTTCCATCAAGTAATATACATACTAGTATGATACAGTAATGGCCTCTAGGGCATATATACTAACACCACAGTATCGGTGAACCAGCCGTAGAAGGGCAAACCCAAGTCTCACTAATGGCGCCGCTTTCAAAGGCTTACACACGGTCATTATGTCGAGTTAGGGTTTCATTATTCTAGAGGGTCCATTGAATTGCCTGCATGTCTTTTCGAATACTTTAAACTTGGAATATGGGTTTCTGACATTCGATCGCCTCTGTCGACTCTCAACGTATCCGCATGAAGTCGTCTCTAACTGGAATCAATCTATCTGATGACCTCGCATCGGGTAAGCGAACGAACCACATGTCCTAGTCTTTCATCCTCGGGTGACTAGCGACCTTCTATCAAATCTCTAAATACAACTCTTACTGCAATAGCTCCAATATCTAGGGCAATATCACGTCGTTCGCCGCAACAACTGGCTCATTCGTCCGCACGCTGAACAGTGCTTCAATCATCAAGAATAGTCAGTGCATCGATGGCCATCACATTTTGGCTGGCCTCTTGCAGTGGCCCTATCCTCTTGTGCTGATCTGCACGTCCGAGAAATCTCATAAAAGCGATCCATTAAACGCTCGTAGTTCGAAAACGCAATATAACGAAGCCTCCCTATCCAATCGTATGTCCCTGGAATCACGCCCTAATCAGTCCTCGTTCGTGATGAGCTCGTGCTGACCGCAACTCTAGTCGTAGCTCTCCACGCCTGTGTAACCGTGGTAACAAAACCATAACTGGTACCGATGAGACTAAATCATAGGAAGGAAGATAGTACTGTGCAAGGAAATGTACATCCTAAGGCTTCTTAAGCGCAGTAGCGTATCGTAAGTATGCCGCGGAACATACCCACGGTACGTCACTCTACTTTAGTCACCTACTCCATCAACCAAGGGTCATCCTACACTCCGAAGGTAAAACCTAACGCTCTGATACCAACTTTGTCACGACCCAAAAAGTACGGAATATGACCGGCACTTAAATTACGGACGTCTCGAGGCGTACGTAATCTAAGTAATCCAAAACCCAGAAATCAAAACCAAAGAAGCGGAAAAACCAACTTAAAGCAAGTAGTTTTAATAGCATAAACCGAATTATGCGTTTTAAAAACACCAACTATTTTCTGAAAATTTCGGCAGAGTCTCCTTTGTAAATACTGGCCCCCAAACGGAATACAACATGAATAGTATACGAAATCAATAAAAAGGCATCCCCAAGCGGGAGCTAGCTCTTCATCAATCGACGGTCGCAATCACGCAAGCAATATAATATAAAACGCCAAGGGCGAGGATCAAAACTCAAAAAAAACTCAAAACAACATGAAAAACATAATAATACAATGCGCGACTCTAAGGTCGAAAGAATAACAAACTGGTCTTCTAACTCTCTCAAATATACAATCTGGTAGATGGAGTTTCTAGATACAACTGAAATAATAACAAACAATGGTGGTCCTGATGCAAAGAACCCACCTGCCAAAGCAATCACCCGGAAAGAACAGTGTGCCAGCAAAGCCGCAAAGAACCTGTACGGAAAAACCTGCAAGAAACTGTGGCACAACGGGGGTGAGTTGCCAACTCGTGAGTAGAAAACATCTACGAGCAGAAATCGCATGCATAACGCTATCCTAGGTCATATCAGGTAATATCCTCAAATAAAAATCCTGGTCCAGCTATGTATAGTGTAATGCTACCTGCTCGTGTCCGTTCCCCAGATAGCAACATATCAGATATATGATATATGGATGCATTACGAATGGAAACAGAATATATCATGAGTGAGACAACTGTTTTCTTTAATCAATGAGATTTCTATATGTATGTCAATCACGTATCATCAATGAATGCAACAGAGAAATCAGTGTCAAGCATCGACACAAAACATAAGTCTCAGTATCAAATCTCAATATCAATATCTCAGGCATCCGTATCATCTGCGGGATCGGCCCGCGGGCTCCGGCAGAACGGATCAGCCTATAACAATCTCATGACTCCGGCCGGTATCCTCCGGATAACCGACGGGTCCAAATAATATCACCAGTAGGTAGTGCTCCCCTGCCAGGCTCATCGAATACAACTCGAGCTTCTTGCCCCGGGGTACCATACCGGGCCCACCATGTACCCGAGACGGTTCATCCAACTTCTCGAATCGTGTCTCGAAATCCAACAGCAATCATGAAAACTCATGGTGGACGACTCATACATCATGAAAAAACCGCAATTTGCATTTTTAAAATGATGATACTAAGCTTTTATTAAATTCTTGCGGTTTTCCCCCAAATCCAGAAATCTCATGTAAATCCGAAATCATCAAAATCATGATACCAATAAACGGTGAATACGGGCAAAAATCTCTATAATACTGCATAACCAATGAATATATGAATGCACCTAATATCATGCAATGAATGCAATATTTAAACTAGCATATGGAGGCTATAACATATTGCGACTATCAGTTATCAAGCTATGTCAATGAAAAGGTATTTTCTAAAATGTACGTGACATGGCAATTACCGATGAAGATGTGTGTGAGTCGGCAAGCGAGTATACGTGGAGCATACGCATCATCGGTAATGGTGCTGGTGTCCTAACAGCATGGTTTTATAATTACTACGTACACAATGGCATGCAATGAGGCGATAACAACAAAATATGGAAAATGAATAGTAAATACAACAATAATATGCGGAACATGAATAATAACGTAACAACAAGGAATCTACCTTACTATACATGTGTTATACTGTTTTGCCGTTTGAAATAGTACGAATCGTGGTGTTTGAAAATAAGGACTACGGTGTTTTTAAGAAAAGATACGTCTTTTAAAATATCCGTAGTATCACTTGGTATGTCTTTAAAATTCTCACGATTCGTCAGTTTTGAAAATAGGTATGACTCGGGTCCAGTCTGACATCTACTAGGTAAACTACAGGTCTAACTAACAACTAATCAAAAAGGGTACGGAAACCACATACATCTGAGTTGATATATATATATATATATATATATATATATATACATGTATAATAGTCGGTGAGCCCGCCTCAATAATATCATGTACGATATAACATATCATATGACATTCTCGAATCAAGAGTGTGAATCTATCGTCAATATATAGCTCGTACGTAAATCCGTCGTACGGTATCCCAAATCTGGATACGGGTCAAATATCACATTCATCACATTATTCATCTGGTATCCTCTTTATCAAAGATCATAATTCAGGATACCGATCTACGTCTAGTACAATACCGATACCAATCTAAGTAAATGCATGCGTGTGTAAGAAAACACCATGTTAAAGGACCCGCTAAAATATCATGTCGTACCTCAAATACGAACCCTGTCATATCACCGATCTCACGGCCTCAAATCCAATCTCATCCACTCATCTCCAATCCCAAGTACTATTCTCATAATCCAGTATATGTACACATAGTCTCATACCCATGTGAATACATATACACATATCTCCATGTGCGCACATGTAAAAGAATGAATGTAAGCAAGTGTGTGTGCATGTGTGGGTGCAACAACTACTCTAGGGTTTCGCAAGTAACACTACAAATCCATGAACACATAACCATATCCTGAATATCATCCACGTATTATAAACCACATATATATATCCATTATATAAGCTATATTACGAACTGCGGGGGTGCTATATGCCATCCACCCGACTTCTCCCCGTAGATATAAATCTACTCACCTGGTCCTCGCTCGCAGGTGCTGACGTCGCAACACGCTTGCTTGTCGTCTCGAAGTCCACATGGGGGTACCTACATATCATAACGCACCGTATCGCATTAAAACCCAATTCGAAATCGAAACGGTATACGAAAACCAAATCGGCACGCGTATCACGCATAGGTCAAAACCTATCGCCTACGCATGCAAGAATAGCCAAACCAACCATCGATGTTGATGTACAAACGTCAAACCATCGAGAAAAACCCAAACACACCAATCGTGTTTTCACAATTCACTAATTGTATATGAAATAGGGCTTAAATCATCAAAACATTAAAATTAATCAAATCATTTTATTTCCCAAAAATCTAGTTAGCACAAATCCCCATTTCGGTTCAAAACTTGATGTTTTAACAAAACTAAAGGCCATAATATCCACTAAATATCATAATTATGTTATATAAACCATTTCCACAATTTAATCTCATCAATTTTTATAAAACTAAAAATTCTAGTTTTGCAATTTTATCAAATTTTAACAATTTCAAGTAAAAATGCACAAAACAACAACTAAACTTGGTTTTGCATGATCCAAAGGTATTAAACCACTCATTATAATGTTAATAATGACATGAAACCTTAATTATATTTTAATCTAAACCATTTAACAAATTTCCAAAAAACCTAGTTAGCAAATTTAGCATAATTAGAAAAAAAATTTAAAATACAATTAGCAACCTAGTAATTAGCTTTGCTCTAGCATGCCCACTAGATGTTAACCACACAATTAGATCATGACCAATTGACCTAAACCCTAACTTAGTATTTAAACCCTTCTCTTGAATTTCCAAATCTTGAAATAAACTATAATTAACACTTAATTAAATTTGCTTTAAGCAATAACTAACAATTTCATTATAGGGTTAAGATTTATACCTCCTAGAATCTTGAGATTTAGCATGAATCTTAGCCTCCCAAATCATCATCTTACTCCTTGATTCATGCTAGCTTGGGCAAAAGAAAAATGGGTAGAGATTAGATTAGGGATTAGTGATATTTTGTGTGGATTTTTGTGGCAATATGTGGATTTTTTTGAAGAGGAAAAGAGGTGGAGAAAATTTGGGGCTGAAATGGGAGGGCTCGGCCAAGTGAGAGGAAAGGGTGAGGGTGTGTGTGTGTGAGAAGTCCAATCCAAGAAAAATACCCCATACCTCATTTATTAAACCCATACCTCTTTGTCTCTTTAATTCTCTTTTCTTGTTTTCCTTATCTTTTCTTATGATTTTTTTTAACAAGAAGTAGGGAAAACTTTTGGGGGGAAATGGGGCTGCCCTTGGTGGGCTCGGTCAACACATAATGGGGAAAGAGGAGAGAGAGAGAGGAAATTGTGTAGAAGTATGTAGAAAAGGTCTCATGTCAACACCCACTTTCAATTCTTTATTCTTCTCATTTTACATTTTTATTTTAAAAGAAGTGAAAAGTGAATGTGATTGGAAAGAGAGAGGGAGGAGGGCTGCTGAGCATGGACTCGGCCCATGATGAAGGAGTGAAGGAATTTGTGTGAGTGAGGTTTGCAACAAACTAACATGCAACCATACTCCATTTCTATTTAATTCATTTTCACAATTAAAGCCTTTTTCTTCGATATTTTCTAAAACCGTTATACAACGTCATTTCATTTCAAAAACAACATGTTAAAATTTTGTTTAATGTGTTATGATGCACAAAATTTGTTTCAACCCATTCCAATTTGTAATTTTCCCTAATTAAACGTATTAGTGACGGCTTAAAATAATATTAAAATAATTAATTTCGGAAAAATTTTCAGAAATTTAGAAATTTTACCAGTGGCTCAATAAACACCAAATACTAGCAATTATATAGCTATAATATGTATATTTCATTTTATATTAAAAGATATTTATATTTTGACTTTTTACGGAAACCCCCTTATTTTACCGATTTTCCGAAATTTCATCGAAACGATTTTCAAAATGTTACATATACCTTCCAAGAACACAACTTGAAACAAGAACAAACCACACTTTGGCCTCCAAAATTCTTACTAGAATGAAGATCTAAGCAAGATTTGTGAAGAAGAATGAAGGTTTTGGATTATATTTGATTTTCTATGAATTAATTTGGATTTTTCATGATTATTTTGATGCAAAATGAGATGAAATGAGTGGAAAGATGATGAAGGGCAGCAAGGGAATGTGTGTCCAGCCTTGATGGAAAAAGCTAGGGTGTTGTGGAATTTTGGAGAAAATTCTAGAAGATAATTGCAATAATTGCATAATAAAACAAAAACAAATAGCATTAGTCACCATTTCTTTTCTTGAAAATTCATTTAATTACACAAAATATCAAGATATTTGGAGAGAAGGTTCTAAACATAAATATAGTTATTAACTTAGCATAAAACCACATTAGTAGTAATTTACCCGCATAAAAAGTAATTACCACTAATAAAATGCACAAATAAAGCATTAAAATAATATTTTATTAGGGAAAAATTCTATGTGAACCAAAACTTCCCATTGACCCCCAAAGTTCGCGCACTAGCTTTATTCTAGCTAAACTAGGTGCTGGCAAGTCTATATTGAAGTTTGATCACCATCGGGTTAAAAGGGAAAAACCGACAATTTTACCCTAAAACGAAAGAATTCGCAAAACGATTTCTAAAACGTTACAATCTTCCCCCCTTAAAGAAATTCGGTCCCCGAATTTAAAATTCTCACTTAGCGTACCTTCAAAGAGATGAGTACAGAACTCCTAAATCTCGCTGGTAGCCTCCCAAGTGATCACCTCACCATACGGCTACGCCAAAGAACCCTCACAGATGGCAAGACCCTTGACCGAAATTCCTCCACCTGCCGATCCACTATAACCATCGGCTGCTGGTGAATGAAAGGTCACGTCCAAGCTAAATAGTCTGATGCTGAATCATGTGAAAAAGGTCATGGAGGTAATTGCGAAATATCGACACAAGGAATACGGGGTGAATATTCAAAACTCTGGGCGGAAGTGCCATATTATAGGCAACGGTACTAACTCGCTCGAGGATCTCAAAAGGACCTACAATTCTGGAACTAAACTTCCCAAAACTCAACATTCCATTCATCAGAAAAATCCATAGGAATACATGATCTCCCACTGCGAACTCAAGTCTGTGACCACCACGGTCGACATAAGACTTCTGTCTGCACTGGGCTACTCTCATCCTAACCTGAACCAACTGAATATTCTCCGACATCTCTGGACTAGCTGGGGTCTAAAAATCCTAAACTCGCAGAGTTAGTAAAAAAGACTGGCGATTGACACAACCTACCATACAAGGCCAGAAAGGTTGCCAATTAGAATGTCTCCTGATAACCACTATCGAAGGAGAACCCCATCAATGACAAGTGACGATCCCATAGCCAACAAACACCTAGTACGTACGCACAAGTATATCCTCCAGAGTCTGTATGGCCCGCTCTCACAAACCCTCGTCCTATGGATGGAAAAGCGGAGCTAAAGCTCAACCAGTACCCAAGGCTTCCTGAAGCTTCTGCCCAAGACGGCAAGCGAACAGGGTGCTCTATTGGATACAACATAAGAAGGAACTCCGTGCAACGCACAAACTTAATAAGGAACAACTGAGCAAACTGAGCATAACCGGATAACAAACACCCAAATGGGGTCGCACCCTGTCTAAACCTGGGTAGACACCACAACGAAATTCATGGAGATCTGCTCCCATTCCCTCTCTGGAACGGTTAAAGGTTGCAACTCTCCAGCCGGTCTCAACTGCTCAACCAAGCACGCAACAAGTCAGACACCTCGAAACGAAATCTGAAACTTCACTCTTCATCCCTTCCCACCGCAACTAACTCTCAAGTCACGTTACATCTTTGTGGCACTTGGATGAACACAGAAAGCTGACCGATGTGCCTGCTCTGGGACCTCGCATCTCTACCAATCAGTATCAGGTACACACCAACGAGTCTGGAACGTAGCACACCCTTGTCACAAATCAGAACTCTGAATCTTTACCCAGCCGAACATGCTCAGAATCTCAGACAAACGAGCATCGGCGGGCTGTGCCTCACGAACGATTCAGGAAAAGTGGACGAACGCGGACATGAGCAAGCTGTCCCCTCAGTAGAGGCGAACTTAAGCTATACTCCACGATCGCACAAAACTGTAAATCTACAAAAGACTGTCTCAACACTGCGCACAACTGGAACAAGCTAACTTCGGGCCTACGAGTCCAGCATCAGTTACCACAATCACCTTGCCACGGGTAACGAGGATCTCACACACACAATCCTCCACAAGCTCCATCCAACGGCGCTGTTTCAACAATCAAAACCTGCTGCAGGAAGATGTACATTAAGCTCTGGTGGTCCGTGAAAATCTGGCACGACTCTCCGAACAAGTAGTGTCTCCAAATCTCCAACGCACGACCACCGCGGCCATCTCCGAATCATGAGTAGGATATCCTTCTCGTACTTCCTCCAACTGTCGGAAGCAAAAGCGATAACTCTATAATGCCGCATCAACGCAAAATCAAGCCCCACTCGCGAAAATATCACAGTAAACAACAAAGTCGCCCGATCCAGAAGCAAAGATAGATCTGATGCAGTCGTCACCCGAGTTTTCAACTGCTGAAAACTCCGTACGCATGCCTCATTCTAAGAAACGGAACTCCCTTCCTTGTCAATCCAGTCAACGGTGCAGCGCTACACAAGCAATCCTGCATGAAACGGCGGCAAAAACCTGCTAAGCCCAAAAATCTGCGGGCCTCTATCCCGGATATAAGTATGGGCTAAAGCTGTACGGCCTCGATCTCCCTCGGGACCATACGAAACCGTCTCCCGTAACTACAAGACCTAGGAGTCAACACAAACAAGACTGAAGGAACACTCTGAGAATTTATCAAACAGCTGGGGCTCTCCCAATGTATGCAAAGAAAATCCTCAAGTGCTGCTCCTGTTCCTCACGACACATTGGAATAGACCAGAATGTCATCAATGACACAACAATAAACTGGTCGAGGAACGGCCTGAAGAAATCTGGTTCATCACATCCACGAATGCTGTTAGGGCATTGGTGAGTCCAACGACAACACCAAAACACATAAAGCCCGTAGCATACACAAAGCATTCTTCGGAATGTCATCACTCCGAACCCGCAACAATGATGACCTGATCCCAAAACAAACTTAGAAAAGCACGTCTCGCACCCTGGAGCTGATCGAACAAATCGTCAAGGCGACGTAAAGGATACCTATCCACACCGTAACTCGGTTTAATTGACGACAAATCTATACACAACCTCAAACTGCCGTCCTTCTCTTGACGAACAGAATAGGAACTCCCCAAAGAGAAACACTTAGACGAACAGGTCCCTCAACAAACAACTCTGCAGCTGATCCTTAAGCTCCCTAAACTCTGCCGGCTCATCTGGAACACGTCGGAAAACTCTCGCACGATAAGAACCTGATCCAACAATCCACTGTGGCTGCAGCATCCCTAACGAAAGCCAAGAATTCTCGACATCCTCTCCTCAAAAGCCGACTAGCTAAAAAGGCTGAATTCAAGCTGTAAGAGGCTGCACCACTTTCCCCCTGCACAACGAGAACTGACTCGCCGAGAAAACAAAACCTGACTGTTTTTTCGCGGCAGTCCACAGACACCTAGCACGTAGCTAATCAGTCCGTGCCCAGGAGAACGTCAAATCCAACATCTCTAGAAGGATCAAAATGACGGACGAATCTCAATCTCCTATCCGATTGGCACACGACCGAAATACGTATCGCGCAACAAAAGAATCGCTGACAGAAGTTAACACAACAAACAGCTGATCTAGCTAACACGACTCACCTCGTCCTAAGCCTCCGCTACTCCTGCGACGGTCAAGAAATCTGTCTCGACGACTGAACCTCTGTCTCTAGGCTGGTACACCTGCACGAGCCCTCTTCTGATCTGGAACTCCTAAAGTCTCTGGAAGACGTGCCTCGTCAGTTAGGGCTGCATCCACTGGTGCAGTATATGTAACGCTATGATGTGTGCTGACCGCAAGGAAAAACTGGGTAACATGGGTGGCAACCTCCTGTCGCTGCGCTCGACTGGTCTCTACCAATGACCTCATCCTCTGGCGCATATCCAGCATCTCAGCCTCAAGTCCAGCGATATGATCTAACAAAAGCGGATCAAACTGCTCCTGTGAAATGGGCGTGCCATCCTGGTCAGTCCTCGTCCCACACAAGTCAACTCTGACCTCGGCACTCGCTGCACCTCTCTGAGTCCCCACAGTCATCGGCGGCATAAGACTATAAATGGAAATAGGATTCGATATGAACACGGAAATCGAATCACAAGGATATGTATCATCAATGAAGGAATTTCAAGCAATTAGTACTTAGGTCATTTTAGGCGGAGTACCGTGTCGTAATTATGCCGCGGAACATACACACGCTATGTTACTCTGCTTAAGCTACTGATTGATGTCAAAAACTGTAATTACCGCAATCAGAAACGGCGTCGCTTCGCAGCTAGCCGGTGAGTGCGGGTCGATCCACAGAGACGGGTAAATTCCTTTTATGTGTTTTAACGAGTTGATTCTATTTGTAGATTTGGTTGGTTTATAAAAATCTAAAAACTGGATCTAATTAATCTAATTAAGAATCTTGCTAGGGTTAGGATTAGGGGAAGTTTTGGAAATGAATATTTTTCCTTACCGCTTTCAATACCTTCCTTTTTTAGATCTATTAGGTGTTAAGTTAATTATCAAGAAAGTGGATACAAATCTTTTGGGAAGATGTTTCTTCCTCTAAGTTTGTACCCTACCTTTGTTGATAATTATCCTAACCCTCACGGAAAACGCGCGGAACCGGCCCTTTATACTACGGATCATCGTTACCTCGAAGGGTAGGATGCCGCAGGGAGAGGTTGTGCTCGTATGCGTGAAGTTCTATTTCATTAGGTGAAGGTGGCATTGAAAGGGGCGAGAGATTTCATCTCTCAACCCTTTCCCTAAGGCTAACCCTAACAAGCGAGGAGACTACTCGCTCATTAGGGGAAGAAAAGACATTATAATTAAAAGAAATAAAAGACTTACTAATTCGATGGCTCCCTCCAAACAAGAAGAACATATCTGAATTCTTGCTCCCAGAAAATCTGAATTTTATTGATTGAAAAGAGGCATACCATTTTTAGATCTAAAATTACAATTTATAGGAAAATAGAAAACCTAGGGCTACAGGCTCTCGCACATGCAAAATTACAGATTTGCCCACTTAAAATCACAACACCCACAACAGCGCACCGTCATAGAAAAATTGCGCCGACACGCGCACTAGATGGCCGCGGAAGCGCGGCACCAGGTAGGGTTTGGCCGCTCTTCCGCGGCCAAAGGAAGGAATTGGGCTACGTGCTTTGTGGGTTTTCTTCAATGGTTCTTGGGCTCTGGATTGTCATATATACTTTCTCTGTTGGACTTCTGTATCTTCTCCAGATTTTTAGTGAAGACTTGTATTGGGCTTTTTAACCGTTTCACTTGACTTTTGGGACCTTGCACTGTTCTTCGACCAGGCTTGACTGAGATCCGTCTAATTGTTGGTCAAAAGTCCCTTTTTCTTTTGTTTTGTGTCTTTCTCACTGTATTTGCTCCAGAAACCTGTAACCTGTAATATGCAACAAACGTGCGTCAAGAGTACCTGTTTATTTATAAAAAAGGATAAGAATAGGGGAATGATAAATGCAATATTATGGTCTGAACAAATACCCCCAAACTTACCTTTTGCTCGTCCTCGAGCAAACTTATTATTTTATTCTCTAAAAAATCCTAACCGCACTTTCGCAGGGAAACGCGATTGCACTGAGCACGTGCAACAAGCCGTTAAACCTCTAGGTGTCCCTAGTAGGAGGAGTGTTGTCTCCTGAGGGTTTTCAGCGGATACTTCCCACAAAATCCTATCAACTCGGCCCATTGACTTTTGTTCTCCAATTAGGTTTTCTAACAAGGAATTCTATTATCTTTTGACTCGTAAATTATCCACCCATATTCTTCACACATCCTTATCATTTAACTTAAGATTATATATATTATGTAGACCTACTTAGCTTTCGGCATCTTTTAAGTCTTCCCTCTAGGGTTTCATCTCTACTTAGGAATTTTCTATCAACTCCATTAAAGATACAAGTTTTATCTTTCATTCCTCTCTCTTATCTAAATTCCAATCACATACCCCCACTTGTGTGTAAAAGTCACCCCTACACTTGGAAATTCAAATTAAGCAATCAACCCCTTGTCCGTTGTCCAAAGTGCTAATTAGTGGTGAATTTAAATGAAATTTGCTTGCACATCCTTCATGCGACCGTTAATACTTCTTGAGGTACCAACGACCGATTACAAAATGCGTTTGCACTTTAAAGCATACTTCCTAGTCTTTGCAACACCCAAGACTTTAGCAGTGACTCCCAAACCAGTTGGTCTAAGGCACTAGGTGATGAAGCACCCTCGCTAAGTATTTTTCTATTTTTGCAGCCTTAAGTAATCACAAAAACCAGTGTCCATTTTTTTTTTCTTTATTCACACTTTTTCATACTAAGGACTTTAGACAAGAGCCTTTCAAGGTCTCTTCTACTATTCCAAGTTTCAAGGTGCGTGATTGTGCAAATTGTAGGGTATACATTTTCAGAATCTAGACTTAAGCTAGGAACTATTTTTCAAACTTATACTCTAATGAGAACATCAATACTCTTCCCTTGTTTCGACTTAGCCCAGGAAGTGAACCCAAAATATGCCTAATTCTAAATAAACTACAAGGCATATACTTTCTACCGTTAAACTTTAAGGAATGTTATTTTTAGGGTTTTTAATTTACTAAGTCTAAGATCTAGTTTTTCCTAGCTAGTTAACCTATGTGTCAAACTCACGTCAAATAAGCCAAAATTGAATACATTAATTTTTATAATTTTTGAAATTTTTTTTTCAAATTTTTATAGGTTTTTAAATAAGTATGCAAATGCAAAAATATGTACAAATGAATGCGAAGGAAGAAGACGTACCGAGCATACCCCCAAACTTGAACTTGACAGTGTCCTCACTGTCATACTAAACCAAGAGGGTCAAAATGTCGGCACTCCCCTGTTTATTTATTTATAGTTTTTTTTTATTGTTAAGAAAAACAAAAATATATACAAAAAGACCCTCCCCCAAACTTCATTTAAACTATGTTAGACATGACTGCCAAACTTTGCATCGGCCAAAAGTCAACACCAACCATTTGAAAAATTTATCAGTAAAGAATATTGGTGGGTGAAAAAATAAGTTGTGGTGGTCCGCAAAGAATTGGGGAAGATAGAAGTAGTGGAATGGGAGGTGTGGAGGTGAATATACAGGTGATGGTGATGCATCGAAACGAGAATGTAAATGATCAGCAATCAGTGGAGTGTTAGCATTCTCGTACCTTATTAAAAGAAAGGGGGGTATTTCAACTTCTACGGGAGGAAGTTGACTCACCACAATACCCCCAAGATGTTCCTGTGGGTCCTCTATTGACATGGCACCATCCATCACATGTTTATGATATTCACTTATGAGGGAACTTATCTCCTCGATGTCCGCCATGGTCCAACTGGAAACTTGCCGCCTATCTTGTGAGACTTTTAAAATAGCGTTCTCTTGCTCGAAGGCTAGAGAGGCTGATATGATCATGGGAAAAGTCTCATTCTCACCTATATGAGCATATTTAAGGTGAGGCGGTAAGGACATTAGTTCGAGTTTCGGAGGCGCAAGAACCATTGCGGAATCTACCTCGAACTTAAAGGACTCTAACACAGGTTCGAAATCACTGCAAACAACCGATTCGGATGGCTCAACTGACTCATCCAAAAATTCAGACAACTCATATTCGGGCTGTGAGTCGTCATCATCCAAAAAAGTGAAACATTCATAATCAACATCGGTTGTGTCAACGGTGGTAGGCTCAAGGAGGGACGCACTAGTGGCGTCAAAACTGTTTTCATCAAATAGAAATCTTTCAAGCTGGCAGTCCTCCTGCGTGATTTCGTGAATAGAGCAAACTTCTCGTGTACTATTTTTAAGCACGGGGGGCAGACTTCCCATCTTATAAATATTGAACTCACTAGACCTCTTTCCGAAGGATAGAGTCATGGAGCCATTGCGACAATTTATTATGGCATTGGAAGTGGCCAAAAATGGTCGACCAAGAATCACCGGAATTTGGTTTCTTGGGTTAACAACAGGTTGTGTATCCATAACGATAAAATCAACGGGGAATATGAATTCCCCGACTTTGATCAACACATCCTCTAGTTGACCCCTTGGATAGGTGATTGATCGATCAGCCATTTGGAGAGTGCAACGAGTGGGTTTCAACTCTCCAACCCCTAATTGTTCGTACACGGAGTAAGGAATCAGGTTAACACTAGACCCAAGATCTAAAAGTGCACGATTAATTTGCTTATCCCCAATCGTGATTGAAATAGTAGGACAGCCGGGGTCCTTTCGTTTTTGGGGTAAGGTTTGATGGTGGTTAATAGCATTGCTCACTGCACTAGCCACTAGCACTTTCTTGGGTACTTGAGATGCCTTTCTCTTCGAGGTGCACAAGCCCTTTAAGATTTTCGCGTATGAAGGGACTTGTTGGATAGCATCCAAGAGAGGTATATTTATGCTAACCTGCTTAAAGATCTCCACAATCTTCTCCACTTGTGCATTTGGTTTATTAGGACTCAACCTGTTTGGAAATGGTGCATTTTGAAAATTTGTTGAGTCACAAGTCTGTGGAGTAGAATGTGGAATAGGAACGGATCCCAGTGTGGATGTGTTCGTGTTGTTAGAAATGGGTCCGTTCGAGTCAGAAGAAGTAGAGCCGTGTGAAGGGTGGAGAATAGGCTCTAAAGAAAAAGGTGAAGAAGGAAGTGAAGAAAATGAAGAAGGGGAAGAAGAACCGCCGGCGGGGATGTCATCACTAGTTTCCACATTATTTTGCAACTCTCTTCCGGATCTCAACGTGGTCACCGCATTTACATTGTGATTGTGATATGCGTTTTGTGGGTGACCGGAATTGGGCAATGGTTGAGATGGAAGCTTTCCCTTTTCTCTCTCGCTCAACGCAGCAGTTAATTGTGCAATTTGTGCCTCAATAGATTTGATACTTTGATCGTGTGAGGCATTGTTATTCATTAAAGATTGCACATAACTTTCAAATCTTGCTGCGGATTCTGTTGTTTGCTTGAGAAATGCTTCAAGACTTTTCTCGAGCGAGCTAACCTTATCATCATTAGGTTGAACCAAATTGTTCGTTTGATTTGTATAAGGTTGTTGTTGGAAAGGTTGCTGGTTTTGAGTTTGTAAGGGTGCTTGTTGTTGTTGTGGAGGAGCTCTTTGAAAATTGTTATTCCCTTGGACTTGTTGATTTTGGTTCCAAGCGAAATTTGGGTGACTCCTCCACCCCTGATTGTATGTCGAAGAGTAAGGATCGTTTCTTTGTCGTTGCTGAAATGCAGCATTGACTTGATCCTGTCCTTGAATGGGTGTATTATAAGGACACTCTTCGGTTAAATGCGATGGGTTCGAACAACAAGCACAAACAGTTCGTGTGGGTAGAGTAGGGGCAGGAGAAGTCGATGAGATTTTGGTCTCAATGGCTTCTAGCTTTTTCATAAGTGAGGCCATCTCGGCCTTCATAGCAATTGACATATCTATTTGATGTATGCCTGCCCTAGATTGACCAACTGAAGAAGATGATGTGGTCTTGGTACTCTCCCACTGAATTGTTTGCTCACTTAGGTCCTCAAGAAACTGCCAAGCTTCGTCGCTAGACTTGGAGAGAAAATGACCTTGACATATTGTTTCTAGCAACTGCTTCGTTGCCGCATTCAATCCCTCGTATAATGTTTGGCAAAGTTGCCAATTTTCTATCCCATGATGAGGGCATTGAACAAGTAGGTCTTTAAATCTCTCGAAGCATTTCCAGAATGGTTCGGACGGAAGCTGTGAAAATTGTATAATCTCGTTTCGGATTCTAGCAGTTTTATGGTGAGGATAGAATTTTTTTAAAAAAGCTCTTACAAACTCGTCCCAATTTCTAATGGAGTGTGATGCGGTGCTGTATAGCCACTTCTCGGCTAGGTCACATAAGGTGAAAGGAATGACCCTTAGCCTTATTGCGTCATCACTTAATTGGGTTGTCTTCATCATGCTGCAAACGTTTTGGAATTTATTAATGAAAATATATGCATCTTCGGATTCCAAACCATGAAACTTAGGCAGCATATTGATGAATTGTGGTTTTATTTCAAAGTTGTCCCCATTTGCCGGTGGGGGTGAAAGACATGTAGGTAAAGAAGTGCGAACGGGGTAGAAGAGATCCTGGAGCGCAACTCGTGCGGGCGCTACAACAGGCGGTAGATTCGGGTTATTCGCACCTAGCGGAGGTGGAATCATTCCCGTCGGCAAGGTATAGTTGGGGTCGTGTCCCGACATACCTTCGAAAGAAGAATTTGAATGTGGAGGTAAGGAAGTGGACGGAAGATCGACGAAGGGTTCGTCGAAGGGTTCGTTGGTCAGCACCAACGAAACACGGACTAATCGGGCGTTAGTGTCCCTAGTCCAAAATGACATACACTAAAGGGTAGTGCAGTCAGAAAAAAAGAGAAAAACAGAATGTGGGGGTAAGATAACGTCAGTGAGAAGAAGTGGTGGAAGTGAGTTTGCAAGTTTTCTTTAGCGGCAAGTTGCAAGTTTTGAAAAGATTTTTTTTATTTTTTTTAATTATTTTTGTGTGAGTTTTGCAAAGAAGTTTTTGAAAACGGACTCGTGACATAACTGACTCAACCACACATGCACAATCAGGCCTAGATCTAGGGTCGCCTAGGTCTGCTAGACAGCTCCTAACTAGGGCTAGAAATAGACCTCAAACCGCCTCTTCACGGACAAATACGGCCAGGTAAGTGGGAAGGAACCACCACTACAGTGGGCCTAATTAAAAACCACTAGCCTAGACACCGCAATGTCGGTTAAGATAAACGGCCGATGCCTACCCTAGTCCTTTTCCTATTGAGCTCGCTGTCCTTAGGTCTGAGTCTAATCTTTTTTAATTAAAGGTGGTTGATGCAAAATGCTTAGGTGTTTTCTGGGGTCCTGGGAAGGGTGATGAAATCCCCACCCAATCTGGATTTGGTCAATATAGCCCCTTAGAGTCCGGTTAAATTATGCAAAACAAATAAAATTTCACTTGCAATCAGAATTTTTTAGCGCGGCGCAAAGAAACCTGCAGAGATCTGTTATTTAGAAGGGGGAGAAAGACTCTTTACGCAAAGAAATCCTGCAGAAAACTTTTTACAGAGAGATATATGGGAGATTACAGAGAGGAGAGAGAGATATCAAACCAGAAAAACTTGGAGCGCTGACGTGGCAGCCAGAGCGCGGAAGAGCGGCGGGAACCCCCTTTATGCGGCGGAAGCGCGGCGCAACAGAGGGTTTGGTCTCTGGAAAAAATTCTGCTGCTCCTTTGTTCGACTCCTCCTCTGTTGTTACGTTCAACTTTCTGATTTGACCTCTGTAAAATTCCAGATCTTCGCTATTCCTGCAAGATCCAAAAGATACACCCTTCAAACAGATCAAATTTGATTATTTTTTATTTTTTAATATTTGCAGATTTTTATAATTTTTTAAAATTTATATCAACCCGAAAATTCACAAAAAGAAGGATTACGCCGTCCCCGGCAACGGCGCCATTTGATTGATGTCAAAAACTGTAATTACCGCAATCAGAAACGGCGTCGCTTCACAGCTAGCCGGTGAGTGCGGGTCGATCCACAGAGACGGGTAAATTCCTTTTATGTGTTTTAACGAGTTGATTCTATTTGTAGTTTTGGTTGGTTTATAAAAATCTAAAAACTGGATCTAATTAATCTAATTAAGAATCTTGCTAGGGTTAGGATTAGGGGAAGTTTTGGAAATGAATATTTTTCCTTACCGCTTTCAATACCTTCCTTTTTTAGATCTATTAGGTGTTAAGTTAATTATCAAGAAAGTGGATACAAATCTTTTGGGAAGATGTTTCTTCCTCTAAGTTTGTACCCTACCTTTGTTGATAATTATCCTAACCCTCACGGAAAACGCGCGGAACCGGCCCTTTATACTACGGATCATCGTTACCTCGAAGGGTAGGATGCCGCAGGGAGCGGTTGTGCTCGTATGCGTGAAGTTCTATTTCATTAGGTGAAGGTGGCATTGAAAGGGACGAGAGATTTCATCTCTCAACCCTTTCCCTAAGGCTAACCCTAACAAGCGAGGAGACTACTCGCTCATTAGGGGAAGAAAAGACATTATAATTAAAAGAAATAAAAGACTTACTAATTCGATGGCTCTCTCCAAACAAGAAGAACAGATCTGAATTCTTGCTCCCAGAAAATCTGAATTTTATTGATTGAAAAGAGGCATACCATTTTTAGATCTAAAATTACAATTTATAGGAAAATAGAAAACCTAGGGCTACAGGCTCTCGCACATGCAAAATTACAGATTTGCCCACTTAAAATCACAACACCCACAACAGCGCACCGTCATAGAAAAATTGCGCCGACACGCGCACTAGATGGCCGCGGAAGCGCGGCACCAGGTAGGGTTTGGCCGCTCTTCCGCGGCCAAAGGAAGGAATTGGGCTACGTGCTTTGTGGGTTTTCTTCAATGGTTCTTGGGCTCTGGATTGTCATATATACTTTCTCTGTTGGACTTCTGTATCTTCTCCAGATTTTTAGTGAAGACTTGTATTGGGCTTTTTAACCGTTTCACTTGACTTTTTGGACCTTGCACTGTTCTTCGACCAGGCTTGACTGAGATCCGTCTAATTGTTGGTCAAAAGTCCCTTTTTCTTTTGTTTTGTGTCTTTCTCACTGTATTTGCTCCAGAAACCTGTAACCTGTAATATGCAACAAACGTGCGTCAAGAGTACCTGTTTATTTATAAAAAAGGATAAGAATAGGGGAATGATAAATGCAATATTATGGTCTGAACAGCTACCTACTCCATCATACCAAGGTCATCCTACACTCCAAAAGGTAAAACTAGCCCTCTGGTACCAACTTTGTCACGACCCGAAATTGGCATGTGACGGCCCTTAAACTACGCAATGTCTACAGGCATAACGCAATTTAAGTAAGCCGAAAACGCAGCAATCTAAACCATCAAAAGTAGTAAGAAAGTGATAATAGCATTTTCAAAACCTTTAAAATCTCAACCCAAATTCTTTAAAGTCCAACTTTTCTTCCTTTAAAACTTTGGCAACACCTCCTTTGTAAAAACCAACCCAAAAATGAGTACAACATAAATATAAGTAAATCATCTCCAACGGGAGAAAATCCACGCCCAACGGCGAAAAACAACCACCACAGCAGATATACGACGCCGTAGCGAAGAAATAAAAGGCGATATAAGTAAAACTGCATAAAAGACATCCAAGTCACCAAAATATACAATATCGTCCTCACATCAAGTCTCTAAGTCATACAAGATAATGGTAGATGGAGAGTACAAGGTACAAGATAACAATAAACAACAATAGATAGCCGCAAGAACCAACCTATAGAAAAATCGTGCACAGTCAGCCGAAGTGGTATCTGCAACAAAAGATGATATGAAAGATGGAAAGCCTGCCGCGACGGCCCTGGGGAAACACCTGCAAACACTGTGGCACAAGGGGGTGAGTTGCCAACTCGTGAATAGTAAATAACATATGCAGGTAATCACAAGTATGCACGTACAGCGTGAATCTAAAACATGTAAGCTGATAGCAATTAGATGGCAATATGTATGTACAATAGTCATGAAAAGTACTCGAGCAGGTACTACTAATAAATGAAGCAATGCATATAAAGTAAATGAGGAGTATGGAATAAAACATGTCATAAATCACGTAATCCTGACCTCGTGATAGGACCAACGTCCATCAAGACAATCTAAATCCCCAAGTTCCTCAAATCAGCCCCCAAATTGGCTCTCATATCAAGTAAATCTCATATATCCTGTATGTACAGCATCATTATATCCCACATATCCCGTATGTACACCATCAATATATCCCACATATCCCGTATGTATAACATCAGTATATCCCACATATCCCGTATGTACAACATCAGTATCAAATAAGTTTCATATAAAGTGAGTGTCTAACATCGACACCTAAAACATCATGAAGCAAGTGTCTAGCATCGACATAGAAATACTGATCTCTGAGGCGCCATCACCTGGGACTGGCCCTCCAATGTTATGTACGTACATCCTAATAACCTGGGTAAGCACCACCCGCAATCTGCAAGGCATGTACGTACAGAACCTCGATCGATATCCCCCAGATATACGTCAAGTCCAAATACTATCACCGGATGGCAAACGCCCCCAGCCGGGCTCAACGGCATGGACCTTCGATCTTCTTGCCCCGGAGAACCAACCGGGCTCCACCATGTACCCGCACACGGCCCACGACACCTCCTCGCATGGGGTATATATAATCTCAGAACCGAAAAATCTCTTGGTGGAAGCAGAAATATCATATCACGAGAAACCGGGTTTTTCAAATAATGCATAATTTCATGAAACGACCACAGTCCTCAAATCCAGAAAACATCAAGTAATGAACAAGTATAACTGCATGAATCAATACATATATATTAGCGTCCCACTCCACTAATATATATATATATATATATATATATATATATATATATGCATATATAATAGCATCCCACTCCACTATTATATATACTTAGGAGTAACAATATCAGAGAACATTATATGAAATCCAAGAATGTAACATATGCAGCATGAAACAGTAATATGAGCATATAATGGAAAACCGCTATTTAACTGCAACAAGTTATTAAATATATCATGCGGTTCCTGATTTCTCCGAAATCAGATGCAGCATCATATACAGGTGAACATATAGCTATAACAAGCTATGTGTAACCATGTCGGTATAGAAAGATATGTGTCCATATGTAAGTATGTATGATGTAAAAGTATCTGTAGCAAGATATGTCTCTATACCTATCCATAATACCCTCCAGGTATATGTATGTATGTATGCAAGATGTACATGTAGTTATGTCTCATATGTGTGTATATCTATCACTAATGGTATACCACCATGTAAGTGCACGGCGGCGCCCCGGCCGTCAATCCGACGCCGGAATGCGGAAGCGGTGATAAACTTTAATTTTTGCGGACTTTGCAAACCGGCACCACCGCGCACTAAACTCCGGATCGTAACCATTAACAAGTCTAAGCTACTAACAAGAAAGGGAAGAGATATACCGAGTGATCCGAGTCCTCCGGTCTTCTCGTCGTCGTCCCGATCTCCTGCGGAATGTCCGGTCTCCATCTCCTCGCCGGAAGGGCACCACATCGCCTGTATCTTTTACGGGCTCCCACCTCAATACCGAGGCAACTCGGGCGCGAAGTAGGCTAGCCGACGCGTCCAAGATTTGCTGTAGAATAGAATAGAATAGCTGTCCCTTTTGGGGTTTAGGAGGTTGCCAATTTGAAGGGATTTGTGCAAGAATATTCATGGATGGATGCAAAGAAAAATGAGCATCCATAAGGAATGTGTGTGCTCGGCCAAGCCAAAAGAGCTCACTGGAAAAGGAATGAATTATTAAGCAAAACTCACTCATGAATCAATGTGTGAAGAATGTATGAAATAATATCATGCAAAAAGGAAATGACTTCACTGCACACACACACACAAAGAGGGGGGGCCCACGAAATTCACCATGAAGAAAAAAAAACACTCCAGCACACACATTTCACAAAGTAGCCACAAGAGTATTTAAATATATTAAAACAATGCCTGCACACACATTTAATCCATTCCATACCTTAAACAGTGGCCGGCCAAAACCAATTTCCATCACAATAAATAAAACCCATACCACCATCTAATCACAATAAATGCATCAATAGCAAAGATGATATCATATCAATCCTTTTGCAAAAAACCCCCTCCACAAAATGTTAATTGCAAACTTGCAATTAACACCCTCCAACGAAAAGTCCGACCGGGAAGGAAAAAGAGAAAACCGGCCGGAACGGAATGCAAACTGGCAACTCCAGAAAACTGGTCCCATAATAAATTACAGGAAAACCCCGATACTGTGCATACACACCCGCATTTGTATTCCGACCGAAATACAAATGCAAAGAGACAAAACTACACTATCAAATACTAAGATCCGGCTTAAGCCAAAGCCGGCTAGTAAAAACTGTCCGATCACGATCCGTGCAAAACCGCACGTATCTGATCGAACCCTGCCATATCTCCATACGGCCTCTACAGCGTTTCGCCCGAAAGCTTGAGTAACTGAAAGTGTGGTGGACTCTAAAGACTCGTCAATACTATGGCTGTGGATTTAACCACTAGCACGTCAGAGGTATAAGCCAATACGTAACGGGCCACCAGCTATTGACTAAAAGGGACGTCGATGAGCGAACTCATCCTGACACCCTACTGAGCCTGTCAGTGACAATATCCGTACAGTCCGGTCCGTTCGTCTATGAGCATCGCATGTCGGGCCTGGGGGGTGGGTAAAAGTCAGACCCCCAAAAGCGGTACAAGTCGTGTCGGAGTGTAGCCCAGAACACCCTGAGATACTACTGGAATACCTACCAGTAAATCTCCTGCCTTGGCCAAGGACTTCGTGTAATGGCTCTCCTAGACACAGCGCGACCTCACCCCCAATACCGGAAGAGACGAACCCCCGAAGATCCGCTCACTGCCTCCATGTGGCTCGGGACTGTACCCAACTAAAACCTGTTTGCACGACTCCTTTGAGCCGTGGTAGGGTAGTAATCAAAGTACAGTGGGAACTCACACGAGACAAATGACGATCCCCAGGTCGATGAACTAACCTGTACACATGTCACCTGGGAACTGCTATCTGACGTCAGGTATAAGACCAACTAGCATGTTCCCGGCGAGTCCTGTCCGGTGTACTCATAACCCAATGAGCACCTGTATACATCTTAGGTGAACCAACTGACACCAGTGGCCTGTGAGACCGGCCACCGCCCCTCGTCGGGGTCTCGACTGTATACACTAGTCTACTCTGGAGAATCGATGCCCTGTCTCGAAACTCCCACGACTAGGGACCTTTTAAGGATGTGCTTATAGACTCCAGCTCTCACTTATATGATCGCCCTCATACTGCTGGCAGTCAAGCAAGAATCCTAGGGGCTCTATCAACGTGTAATAGCGACCTGTCAGGTCACCTGAAGCAGTACACGATGATAAAGGTAAACCAGATAGCATACTATTATCTCGAGTAAGACTGTCATACCGGGATAGGTCCTCCCTCAATCATTGCAATCACGTGCTTGTGATCCAATAATTGACTCTGAGGGCACTATCTCCAACAATCTCCCACTTGCACTCAAGGCTAATTATTGCGATGTCGCATACTCACAGCCCGTGTGATACCGAACACCCAACTCCTCTACTAGTCAGTCGCACAAAACCTGTTTGCGAAACTATTGCGTTCGAGGAATAGCCTCAGTGAGTGGATCCGCCTTGAAGTTTCTTTCTATGTCTCTCTAAATCTCAAGTTCGCGGAGAATGCCATCTCCCGAAATGAGCAATACCTGTCCTAGAATGTCTGGATGTCTGATGGGATCGAGCTCATAAATGAACTCCAAATCCAAACTTCTTAGACTGTATCGTCAACTGAACTTAATCAGTATCCTGCGCCATGCCACCCTCAGTATTGCCTTGGACCACCTGTCCAAAATACTGCCCCTCGTCAGAAGGAAAACTATAACTCTGACGATCACCCTGTCGTCCATGTCACCTTGGAAGCCTGGAATGATAACTGTCTCCCTAATGAGGCTGTCGTTATCATATCCCTAGAACATCCACTTATGTTCTAAAACTGCTTCCGACTGTTTCTCCAGGATTGGATCAATATCAACTTATTGCATCTAGTGCAAGAACAACATCTGGTGTGGTACTTGACATCTCATGATTGACTCAATTGCCTAAGCAAGTGATCTGCCAATCATGAACATTCCTCTCCCCTTTAGTCTGTAAGACACCTTTAGAGAGGTTGACTCCATCACCTGCAGGTATACTACCGTGCCAGGAGTCGTCCATTCTAAATACTCTTAGAATGTTGTCTACGTACCCTTATTGGGAAACCACCCAAATCTAGATCTGAAACCACAGATCTAGTAACCAGTATGTCTGATATAATGTCCAAGTCCTATGTGGAGAAACCACTGTGTGACGACCAAAGTATAACCGATCGTAGTATAGGAGTTTCCTTTCCTACTTTGTGTATGTCATCCAAATACCATGACATCACACCCTACTACCTTTTCAACAAATCCATCCCCTATTCTGATGACGTCAAAACCATGACTGTCACATCAGAAATGGACGATCTATCTCCGCTACATCTGCTTTAGTCTATAAATAGACATAAGCCTGATGTCCACCAATGCTTCCGCTGCTCCCACTGACTACGACAACCCTCTGACAGAGTCATATAGACGTGCACTTCTAAAGCTAGTTTAGAACGACGCTATACTCATCCTCCTGCCGGGTCTCGCAGCCTGAAACAACAACAATGGCAGGTGTGGGTAAACAAGAACTTCCCTGTCACTGTCCTTGAGGCTACCGAAGTACCTCTCGGGTGCCTGAAGTTACCCACCTTATCTGCGGAGTGGCCAATGGAATGTCAAATCATATTGAATCTTTAGGTTCCTTATCAAATCTTCAGTAATCGTTTGCGGTTCTGGAATCACTTCCAGTTCTACCATACTCCCACTTCTGTTTTCTGAAAAAAAATCCATTTTTAATAAAACTGTGGCGAGTCTAGAACAATATCGCTATTGTTCATCCAGATGGTAGAAAATCAACCCTCGTCATAGCCTGGGTCAACCCACAAACAGCCATTACAGAAACGTGCCTTGAGTTATCCAGAGTCTGGTTTTAATCATAACCCGGACAACTCCCCGTACCTTAACAACGTTAAGATATGAACTGTTCTATATCCAATATAGGAACAGAGGCACTGATTTAATTGAACCAGATTCAAATCATGCAGCTGTCTCCAGTGCATGTTTACTAAATGGAGAGCGGCCGATCAGCGTTACTCAACTTAGGAATGCTTCCAATTATGAGTAACCTGAAAGAGAAGCAAGTTCTCATTACTATCAACTGAATACCATACACAAGTATCTACATCTTCGATCACTTTGAAGAATCCCGATACTTGCTACACCTGGTTCTCTACTCTATTCAAATACCTATAACTCCTCAAAACTTAGACCCTGTGTTTCTACGAAACACATGTCTAAGAACTAGAGAAGTTAAAAGTAAACAGAATATAGTACGAGAACCAACCCCTCTGTCCTAATGGACACTGGACAACATACAATACTCTGTATAAGTCCGCTGAGTCTTACAACTCTTTCACTGTGTGTCGTAGGTTGAAAACTGTACTTATGGTTAAGAAGAATTACACCGCTGTTTAATGCTCCTTACCTAACCATCCACTGATATAGGTAAATGTCATCGACATAATATCAAAAGGTATATCTCACTCTATGAAAATAGACGTACAGATATATCAATTTGAAATTGGTGCACAACAGCGGATATTCAAAACCAAATATTTGCCGACCGGCAAACAGCCCAGGTGATCTCCTCAAATATCACCGATTACAACGAATCCCGATATAATGAGGATGATCACCCAATTCCCAATAACTTACTCCCACTCATCATCTGTAAAGCCATACAGATGTGAGAATCAAACCTGGTAAATACATACCCTGGAGCAAGTGTCCAATCGGGAAATCAGTTTTCTTTTAACAGTACACAGTAGAACTGAAACATTGAAATGTTTCGATGGGGTATCCTGGTATTCCTAGTAATGCCTCTACCATTATCCAGATTCACAACTATAACCGTATAGTTCTTTGCCACTTCTCCAAATCCCTTTATATGTCTTTAGTCATTACCTTCTGCACACCCCTTAGGCCAAATGGTTTTCTTCCTTCCCTACCGTTCGGCACCAGCCTATGGCTTGGAAGAAGACTATCCAATAAGCATAATGGGTGTACTGTCCTAGTCCTAGGAGCACTCGCAATGCGAGAGAAGGTGAGGATAAAAGACAACCGAATAAAACTTTATTGCTATTTCTCCTGGACCAGAATCCATCCCCGAACTGGAACTAGTTCCTTTCGAGTTCGTATATAACCATACGATGGAGTATCCAATAAACTGTGGATCTTCGTAGTGATACGGAGTGTCCTGGAGAAATACAAAGGTGATTTAGGATTGGCGAAAAAATACTTGGTTTGGTCATGAATAGCAGTCGCAATTTACTTTGCCCTCTTACTAATCCCTTGCTTTGTCTGAACTTAATACCTTCTGTACACCGTTTAGGCTAATTGGTTTTCTTCATTCCCTACCGGTCGGCACTTGCCTATGGTTTGGAAGAAAACTATCCAATTTGCGTAATAGGTGTACTACTCCTAAACCAAGGAGTACTCGCAACCTGAGAGAATGTGAAAAGAAAAGACAACTGAATAGTCCTATCCGTTTTCTCCAGAACCGGAAACCATCCTCGAATTCCTTCGAGTTCGTATCTAACCATACGATGGTTTTGTCCAATGGAAGTGGACGTTCGTAGTAATACGGGGTGTCCTGGAGAAAAGGGTAAAAGTAGGAGTGGCAATGAGGTCTGCAACTCTGACAATCCAAAAGCCAGTGTTAAGAAGGTTCAGTCAACTTGGTCACTGAGTCATAGTCTTAGGGTCGGGTCAATGGTCGCTGCCAGAGAGAGAGAAAAGAAACACTCAGCGTGCACTCTATCCTAGATCAGAATGGTTATCACTTTTTCTAATCAGGAAACCTCCCACTGTACCTCAAATTCTCCTCCAAACCTGAAAGAAGAATTAGTCGGGGTCACCCGAGGAGTAAACTAACTCATCAGTGGGAATCGGGATCCAACTCTCATCGCATGATAACGTGACGGAATCCGCTCACGGTATCATACTCCAGAAGGTATGCGCATATCTGGCAAGTTTCAGTTCTTTTGAAACTCCCGATGTGATTTCTGCCCCATGCTCTTATGACCTTGACGAAGGTCAACAAATCATAAGTCACATGTCAAGTTCCACCCGTCATTGTCCAGGTTAATTTGAACCCACCCGTACAATCCCTTGACGAAGGTCAACAAGGCTATACGACTGTCCCAAACCAACACATCTATCTATGCAGCAGAAAGGCAACAAGCAGCTACCATACACTATGCCTTGACGAAGGTCAACAAACATAGCATGAATACTACGTGCTACCCGTCTGAAACGACGGAGGGCTACGAATGGTTTCTGGTGAAAACCTTTAACGTAGTGAACTTGATATCGTTGAAGGAACGGATAGCTTTTTAGAAAATATAGTGACGAAAACCTTTACTAAAGAGGTCACTCCCGGTGAAGGGATCTCGGCTCTTTCCCCGTCGAATGGGGTGCTGGATATTCATAACCGAATATCACTGTGCAAAGCAAAAGTAATCGGCTATAGTGAAGTTAATGCCCTGACGCAAACTTCTGTCCAAGGGGTCACTCCCGGTGAAGGGAGCTCGGCCCTTGCCTCGTCGACTGAGGAGCAGGATATTCCAAATGAATACCACGATGCAAAACAAAAGTGAACGTCCTTGCAATAACAGCTTTTTGAAAAGTGTTCCAACAACATCAGATTAGGTTTGTTTAACTTGCATTGATCCGAATCAACGCAGTCCCATCAATTGATCACACCACAAAGAACGAAAATATACTGACGTACGTATATGCCATCTGCATTCGCCACTGGGTCCCGTCATCACCCGTTAGGTTAGCTAACTAACGGCAGAGCGGGGACTGGACTAGCGCGGATGAAAAACATATACAACATCTACTAATATATATACCAATATATAGTATTTCGCTCAAGGCGTGAATAAAATGCAACATCACAGAAATGTACAGCATCACAGAACAATACAGATATCTGGGATCCCCGGGTTTCACAGAGCCACTACTGAAACCCGACGTTCCCCTGGTCGTGTGGATAGCCTGTGCAATGAAAACCTATACCCCCTACGAGTGCGGCGAATAGCCAGCCAATCCTGGAGTGAAGCCCCCTCCGTCCCAATGCCATGAGATGCGGGCTTGTTGCCTTCTAGAACCCGGCTATCCGTGCACCCCTCCGCGGGGTAATCCTAGTACAGAAAGTAAAATATACATACATCGGGTACATCGACCGCAACCAGGTCGTGCCCCAAAAGAATAATACAAACAGGCAGTGACGGCAGTCCACATGTCGGACGCTCGTCCCGCAATATCAAATGTACATAATACGACAACACTGTACTAGCATTGCATCCAGGCTATCCCACGACCGATCCGCAACATCACAGCAAATACATAGAACATCAACGTGAAAGTCACGTTCGCAAATCCGTCTAATCGGGCTATAGCAGTTAGACCGGATTTACCGATCGAGTGACATTCACGGTCGTAGATATAATGTAAATACTGTGAAAAATGTGTTTAAAATTTTCCGATTGATCAAACAATTAACAAGTGGGCCCCAAAGAAAACTGTAGCATTCACAGAAAAAATTGGCCCAACTTTAACCTTCCAGAAAGCACATTTTCAACTCAGGAACATTCTGCAAAGTTTTGGGGGCATGAACAGTAAACGTTGCGGCGGAAGCGCGGCCGAAGAAGGGGTTTGGCCGCTCTTCCGCGGTGGAATGGTGGGTTCATGGTACCAAATTTTTACAGTATGCTTCTAATTCCCTGCACATCACTCTGAGACAACCTGAAAAATTTTTGGACTCAAAAAAAATTCGACAGAAACTGATGTGCTTGAAATACGCGTTTTCGGGATTTTGTTCGATCGGAAACGTAAAACACATTAAACCAAGCTAGACGAAGTTAATGGCGAGGCTCTGATACCAGTGTAAGTGCACGGCGGCGCCCCGGCCGTCAATCCGACGCCGGAATGCGGAAGCGATGATAAACGTGGCTTGGACTACTATAAAGCTAGGCTGGTAGTAAAGGGTTTTCGTCAAAGACCTGGCTTGGACTACGACGAAACCTTTTCTCCAGTAGCCATGCTGAAATCCATTCGGATCCTTCTTACCATTGCTGCCTTCCACGATTATGAGATCTGGCAAATGGACGTAAAGACAGCTTTTCTAAATGGAAATTTAGAAGAGTGTGTCTATATGGACCAGCCAGAGGGTTTCATTCAGAGTGGGAGCAGCGGAAAGGTGTGCAAGTTGCTTAAGTCCATCTATGGACTAAAGCAGGCATCGCGGAGTTGGAACATCTGCTTTGATGAGACGGTCAAAGAATTTGGCTTTATCAAAAATCCAGATGAACCATGCATCTATAGTAGATTTGTAGCGAGAACTGTAGTATTCCTCGTTTTATACGTGGATGACATTCTCTTAATAGGAAATGACATTCCTATGCTACAATCTGTCAAGGGGTTCTTGTCACACAGGTTCTCCATGAAAGACCTGGGTGATGCCTCATACATTCTGGGTATCCGGATCTACCGTGACAGATCCAAGAGGATATTAGGACTTTCACAGTCCAGGTACATCGACACCATACTGAAGAGGTTCAGTATGGAAGATTCCAAGCGCGGTAACCTACCGGCTTGTCACGGGATCACCCTCTCTAAAGAGATGTCTCCCAAGACTGATTTGGAGAGGGATCGCATGTCTATTATACCCTACGCTTCTGCGGTAGGCTCTATAATGTATGCGATGTTGTGTACCAGACCGGATGTAGCTTATGCACTGAGTGTGGTAAGCCGGTATCAGTCTAACCCAGGGGAGAAACACTGGATAGCGGTAAAGAACATTCTCAAGTACCTGAGAAGGACTAAGGAGATGTTCTTGGTGTATGGCGGAAAAAAACCTCCAGATCGAGGCCTTTGCTGACTCCAGCTTCCAGAGTGACAAGGATGATTCCAAGTCCATGTCGGGTTTTGTCTTTACCCTCAATGGAGGGGCGGTGTGTTGGAAGAGTTCCAAACAGGAAACCGTTGCAGACTCGACGATGGAAGCGGAATACATCGCTGCATCTGATGCCGCAAAAGAAGCTGTCTGGATGAGGAAGTTCTTGAAAGAACTTCAGGTGGTTCCGTCCATTGTTGATCCAATACCTCTGTATTGCGACAACAACGGGGCTATAGCTTTAGCGAAGGAACCCAGGTCCCATCAGAAATCCAGGCACATCTTAAGGCGGTATCACCTGATCAGGGAGATCGTGGATCGCCAGGAGATCGAGGTTCGGAGAGTCGCTTCAGAAGATAACACTGCAGATCCATTCACCAAGGCCTTGCCCCAGACTCAGTTCGAGCGGCTGATCGAGATGATAGGTCTTCGATACGCCAGTACATGGCCTTAGTGCAAGTGGGAGATTGTTAGTGTATATGCCCTAGAGGCCATTACTGTATCATACTGGTTTGTATATTACTTAATGGATGCTTGGGATATTCACCTTGTATATACAATCTTGCTCAAAATAGTAGTATGCTACTTGGTTTGTTTCTACTTCAATGTGTACATGTGTTTATTTCAGTATATCACTTATACGCATTAGTAGAGCCCTTAGGATCTTTGCTTGATTACCAGCGTTGTGATGGCAGTCACACTAGTGGGGCTGGGTAATCTATAAGCACATCCTTATGCAGGTCCCTGGTCGCAGGACTATCGAGACAGGGCATCGATACTCCGGAGTAGACCAGCGCATGCGCTTCTCATCCCAGTGTGGGAGACGGTCTGTCCCACAGCCGTCAGTACGTCGTACTTGAGATAGTATGCGGGTGCTCGTTAGGTTACGGGTACACTGGACAGGACTCGTCGGGAACTGACTAGTTGGTATTATACCTATCGTCAGTTATCAGTTCCCAGGTGACATGAGTACAGCTTAGTCCGCTGACTTGACACTGTCGCTCCGCCTCGAGTGTGTTCCCACTGTACTTTGATCACTACCCTACCACGGCTCAAAGGAGTCGTGCAAACAGGTAGTGGTTGGGTGCAGTCCCGAAGCACTTGGAGGCAGTGACGGTTAGACAGGATTCGTCTCTCCCGGTATTGGGGGTTGACATCGCGCTGTGTCTAGGAGAGCCATTACACGAGTAGTCCCTGGCCAGGGCAAACGAGATATACTGGTAGGTTTCCAGTGTTATCTCAGGGTGTATTGGGCTTCACTCCGGCACGACTTGTACCGCTATTGGGGGACTGACGTTTACCGCCCCCTAGGCCCGCCATGCGATGTATCAGACGAACAGACCGGACTGTACGGAGAATGTCACACTCAGGCTCAGTAGGAGTTCAGATGGGTTTCGCCTCGTCGGTCTTCTTGTCGGCATTACCTGGGGACCGTTACGCACAGCTAGTGCCGCTTGCGGTCTGTGGTTAAACCCACTGCCAGCGTAGTGTCGAGTCTTTAGAGTCCCACACAGAAAGATTTTCGCCTTTAGGCAAAAGAGTAGAGGTCGCATGGTATTGCGACAGGTCGCATGGTTTTGCGACAGGGTTCGGTCACATCCGTGCACTTGTGCACGTACAGTGTCCGGACAGTTTACACTAGCGGGCTTTGGTTTAAGCCAGATCCTAGTGTACCTTATGGGATTGGATTTATCCAGTTTGCATTCGTGTTCCTCGGAACGCGGATGCGGGTGTGTATGCACAGTTGACAGGGAGGCAGAGGCAGCGGATTCTCATTAGGGTTGTTGACAGTTGACCGTTGACTTTTTGACTTTATGCTCAACCCTAATGAGAATATGATTTGTGATTAACTATTATATTAATTAAGTATTATGGTGATATGGTTGTTGACTTGTTGACTTTTGTTGACTTGTTGACTTTGGTGACTTGTTGACTTTTGTTGACTTGTTGACCGGTTGACTAGGCTTGACTAGTTGACCATCATGATGACCATGGTTATCATTTCATGCCAAAGACTTTTTTCTTGCTTGCTTTTTGAGTAAAATGAGTGCATGATATGATAACCTTATGGTTGCTTCTAACCATTACCAAAAGACTTTTTTGATATGATGAGTGATGATCACTTTGGATTATGAGAGGGTGAAAGGAAAAAGAGAGCCTCATTCTTTCTTGCTCATTCTCTCTCTTGTTCTTGAGCTCTCCTCTTGCTCTCACCCTCAACCTCTTCCTCCCTCTCTTGATCTATGGTTCTCTTGTCTCATGAGTTGAGAATCAAGAACCATAGATAAAATCCCATTCTAAATCATCTCTACTCATTCTAGTTCACTAGGTTTAGCAAACCAAGTGAACTAGTTTCTTCAAAGAACGAAGAAGGAGCTAAAGGTTGGAGCTTTCAAGTGGATCTATCTTCGGCGTACGGAGACAACGAGAAGGAGCCATCGAACCACCATCGGAGCTTGAAGAGAAGGAGTTCAAGACAAGCTAGGTATAACCATCTCTATCCGAGTAGCTAAATATCTTTAGCTTAGTATGCTAGTTTTAGTTTAGGTAAAGATCCCGACCATAGTTTAGTCCATGTTGCCTCTTGCGATAAAAATTCGTTTTTTATACCGTTTCCGCCTCCCCGTAAGAACCGGGGGTCGCAATATGGACTTACATTGGTATCAGAGCCTAACTAAACTTAAACTAGCTTGGTAGTGAAGTGTAACGAAGTTCGGAACCGAAAAAAAATCACAAAACCGGATAATCACAAAAACTGAGTTTCTGTTGAAATTTTTTCTGCTCAAAATGAAAAACTTTATACTCCTAAATTCGGCTCAGGGTTTTGTGTGAACACCCAAGAAAAACGATACAGTGATTCGCCTAAAGTGCCGCGCTTCCGCCGCGTGATCCTTCTTAGACGCCGCGGAACCGCCGCGACTTGGTGTCTTCTCTGCATCGTTTTTCGTGCAGTGTGTTTGTGTGTTGGTTTTGGGATTTTTAAAATATATTATATGTGCCCAGATTTTCCAGAAAAGAAATTTCCTTTTGGGGTCCTATAATTCCGTATTTTTTCCGAACTTCACTGCACTTTGACTATGATGGTTATATCTGTGATGCTTGCATGTATTGAACGTCGGCTAATCGCTATAAGTCGATTAGTCGGGGTTATACATGATCTGTAATGTGCTGGAATGTCTATATGAATGTGTTGGACTGTCGCGGGTGAATAGCCGGGGTGGATGTGAGATGAGCTTTTGTTTTTCTTTCATTCATTGTAAATGTAAATTGATGTAATAATTATTATTTGTTTGACCGCACAACCGGGTCGGGGTTGTAGCCGTCATTGTATAATTCTTTTTACTGTTTTTGCTCCTAGGATAGACCCATGGAGGGGTGCACAAACTACCGAGTACTTGGCGGGTAGTTTGCCGCACCCGTAGGGGTCTTGGGTGGGGTATTTGGCTATTCACCGCGACCGTGTTATCCGCTTTTCGTTTCAGGCTCGAAAGGATTGCGGATTGCTAGTATATCCAATGCATTCATCTGTGATCTGTAATGTCTATCATTGCTTATTATTTAGGCGTTGCTTATGTTTTACAGACGCGCTAGCCCAGCCCCCGCTCTGTCGTTAGTTAAGTAACCTAACGGGTAATGACGGGGCCCAGTGGCGAATGCGAATGGCATGAGCGTACGTCATATTTTGGTTGTTTTCTGCAATGGTAGGGTTAAATGATGGGACGCATTAAAAGAACTAATGCAAGAATATCACGCATTAAAAGAACTAATGCAAGATAATAAACCAAGTTAAAGTCGTTGGAACACTTTCGAAAAACCACTCGGTTCTTTTCAAAACAAACTTTTAAAATACGGAGTTTGAGCCACTCCATTTAAAAGCTATCTCGTTCCATCGACCATATCAAGTTCACTACGTTCACGGTTTTGCCAAAACCATCCGTAGCCCTCCGTCGTTTCACATGAATAGTCAATAGTATTCAAGCTGTGTATGTTGGCCAAAGTCAAGGCACAGTGATTGGTAGCTATTGGGTGTTCATGTGTAGCATAGATAGATGCGTTGGTTTGGGACAGTCGTACTGCCATTTTGGCCAAAGTCAAGGGTAGGTACGGATGGATCCAAATTAACCTGGATAATGACGGGTAGAACTTGACATGTGACTTATGATATTTTGGCCAAAGTCAAGGTCATAAGAGCATGGGGCAAAAATCCACATCGGGAGTTTCATAAGTACTGAAACTTGCTAGATTTGCATACCATTTGGAGTGTGATGATTCTGGTAGGATTCCTTCAGTTTCGTCACGCAATGATATTTGGATCCCGATCCTACTGTGAGTATATGCTACTCCTCGGGAAATTTCTCACTTAACGATCAATGCTATAAACCTAGTAGGTGCCTAGAAAGGTGTTAGCGGGGCTACGCCCCCAGGGAAAAGAGGTTCTCTAATTAAGGAACTTCGCGAAAGCGTTGGAAAACCTCCCTCGAAGTACCGACACCGGCCTGGCTGAACGGTTAAGCAAGTATTGTACGGTGGGATTGATCCTGACTAATTCTTCCTTTATGGTTTGAGGAGGGATTCGAGAAACAGTGGGAGCCATCCTGTTTAGACAAACTAAAAACCACTCTAAACTTGCAAGAGCATCATGCTGAGTGTTTCTTCTTCTCTCTCCTAATTGCAGCGACCAATCAACATGACTGGACTTAAGTTACTCCTAGATAAAAACAAACTGACAGGGCCAAACTACAAAGATTGGCTCAGGAATGTCAAGATAGCAATCACTTATGACAAGCTGGGGTATCTTCTTACCACCAAAGCTCCCCCTGTCCCTGGTCCAACTTCCAGCGTCGCGGATAAGGAAATCCGCAAGACTTGGGAGATTGATAGCGCGAAGGCCAAGTGCCTCCTGCTTGCCTCGATGGACAACGAACATCAGAGGAGGCATGAGAATATGGACATGGAGTCCATATTGCTCCATACAAAAGAACTGTATGGAGAGCAATCACGTATCGCAAGATACGAAGCGTCGAAAAAGTTATTTTCGACAAGAATGGCCGTCGGATCATCAGTAGCCGAGCATGTGCTAAAGATGATCGGCTTCATTGAGGAGCTCGCTGACCTAGGGATCACATTGGAGAGTGAGCTATATACGGATATAGTTCTCCAGTCCCTTCCTTCCACTTACGCCCAGTTTATACTGAACTTCAACCTACAAGAAAAAGAGGTTGAACTATCAGAGCTCCTCAACATGCTGAGGAGCGCAGAGGGCACCCTACAGAAAGGTAGGGAAACATCCACTTTGTTTGTAGGAGGATCATCTTCTTCTAGGTCCAAGGCGAAAGCCAAGGGAAAGAAGAAGAAGGCCCCCGCCAAACCAAGGGGCGGTGTTGGTAAAGTGGATACGAAGGGAAAAGGCAAAGCAACAAAGATAGCGGGGAAGCTTGTGGATAAGGAAGAATGCTTCTATTGTCATAAGAAAGGACACTGGAAGAATGATTGCAGGGCCTGGAAGGCCAGAACACAGGAATTGAAGCAGGTTGCAGCTTCAGCTTCAGGTGTGTATGTTATTGAAAACTGTCTTTCAATAAACTCTACATCCTGGGTATTGGATACCGGATCAGGATCTCATATCTGTAATTCTTTGCAGGCGTTGAGAAACCGTAGGGTTTTGAAGGCAGGTGACATGACCCTCAGAGTTGCAAACGGAGCTAGCATGGATGCTAAAGCCGTGGGGGACTATCACCTGGGAATGTCAGATGGACATGTTTTGGTTTTGCGTAATTGCTTTTTTGTACCCAACGCAACTTGTAATATCATTTCTGTATCTTTAGTTTCTAAAGAAGGTTATGAATTTGCGTTTGTAAGTAATGTTGTAAACATTCACCTTAATCAAGTTTTGATTGGGTCAGGTACATTGAGTAATGGTATATACGTGTTAAACCAACCACAGATTTTCAACGTCCAGAATACACACAAAAGAAAGTCTCCAGAAATAAATCAGACTTTCTTATGGCATTGTAGATTGGGTCACATCAATGAGAGAAGGTTGACTAAGTTACATACAGAAGGATATTTGAATGCGTTCGAATATCAATCGTATGCCACTTGTCAATCTTGTCTCAAAGGAAAGATGACAAAGACTCCGTTTACTGGACAAGGAGTAAGAGCGAGCGAGCTCTTGGGACTCGTACACAGTGACGTGTGCGGTCCAATGTCTACACATGCCCGAAGCGGACATTCTTACTTCATTACTTTTACGGATGACTTCTCAAGATACGGTTATGTCTTCTTAATGAAACATAAGTCCGAGGCCTTTGGAAAATTCCAGGAGTATAAGAATGAAGTAGAGAAACAGACCGGCAAAAGTATTAAGATTCTAAGATCGGATCGAGGTGGAGAATACTTAAGTGCCGAGTTCCTGGACTATTTAAAAGAGAACGGAATTCTCTCTCAGCTTACTCCTCCATACACCCCGCAACATAACGGTGTATCGGAGAGACGGAACCGCACCCTATTGGATATGGTGCGGTCCATGATGAGTAACGCTGAGTTACCGCGATCATTCTGGGGGTATGCGCTAGAATCAGCCGCATACCTTTTGAACCGAGTTCCCACTAAGACTGTGCCTACCACGCCATTTGAGATGTGGTGTGGGAAGAGACCCCATCTTAATCACATTAAGATATGGGGAAGTCCAGCTTTTGTCAAAAAGCAGCATACGGACAAGCTCGAGGCACGCTCAGTACTGTGCAAGTTTGTGGGATATCCAAAGAATTCCAAGGGATATTTCTTCTACTGTGAAGAGGAACAAAAAGTTCTTGTTTCTCGACATGCCCACTTTCTAGAACACCAGTTCATAGAAAAAGAAATAAGTGGGAGCGCAGTAGAACTGGAAGAAATTCCAGAACCACAGACTGTTACTGAAAGCTTGATGGAACTAGAGGGTTCAACAGAACAGGACATTCCTACGCCGCTCCGCAGGAGTAGTAGGCAGTCTCATCCGCCCGAGAGATACTACGGTTTTCTCATAGACGGGGATAGAGAGGATTGCATCATAGATTATGATGAGCCTACTAGCTTCCAGCAGGCCGTTCAGAGCGTTGACTCAGTAAAATGGCTGGATGCAATGCGGACCGAAATGGAGTCCATGTACACCAACAAGGTATGGACGTTGGACATTGCTCCAGACGGGGTAAAACCCGTAGGATGCAAGTGGATCTTCAAAAGGAAGATTGGTGTAGATGGACAGGTTGAGACCTATAAAGCTAGGCTGGTAGTAAAGGGTTTTCGTCAAAGACCTGGCTTGGACTACGACGAAACCTTTTCTCCAGTAGCCATGCTGAAATCCATTCGGATCCTTCTTGCCATTGCTGCCTTCCATGATTATGAGATCTGGCAAATGGACGTAAAGACAGCTTTTCTAAATGGAAATTTAGAAGAGTGTGTCTATATGGACCAGCCAGAGGGTTTCATTCAGAGTGGGAGCAGCGGAAAGGTGTGCAAGTTGCTTAAGTCCATCTATGGACTAAAGCAGGCATCGCGGAGTTGGAACATCTGCTTTGATGAGACGGTCAAAGAATTTGGCTTTATCAAAAATCCAGATGAACCATGCATCTATAGTAGATTTGTAGCGAGAACTGTAGTATTCCTCGTTTTATACGTGGATGACATTCTCTTAATAGGAAATGACATTCCTATGCTACAATCTGTCAAGGGGTTCTTGTCACACAGGTTCTCCATGAAAGACCTGGGTGATGCCTCATACATTCTGGGTATCCGGATCTACCGTGACAGATCCAAGAGGATATTAGGACTTTCACAGTCCAGGTACATCGACACCATACTGAAGAGGTTCAGTATGGAAGATTCCAAGCGCGGTAACCTACCGGCTTGTCACGGGATCACCCTCTCTAAAGAGATGTCTCCCAAGACTGATTTGGAGAGGGATCGCATGTCTATTATACCCTACGCTTCTGCGGTAGGCTCTATAATGTATGCGATGTTGTGTACCAGACCGGATGTAGCTTATGCACTGAGTGTGGTAAGCCGGTATCAGTCTAACCCAGGGGAGAAACACTGGATAGCGGTAAAGAACATTCTCAAGTACCTGAGAATGACTAAGGAGATGTTCTTGGTGTATGGCGGAAAAAAACCTCCAGATCGAGGCCTTTGCTGACTCCAGCTTCCAGAGTGACAAGGATGATTCCAAGTCCATGTCGGGTTTTGTCTTTACCCTCAATGGAGGGGCGGTGTGTTGGAAGAGTTCCAAACAGGAAACCGTTGCAGACTCGACGATGGAAGCGGAATACATCGCTGCATCTGATGCCGCAAAAGAAGCTGTCTGGATGAGGAAGTTCTTGAAAGAACTTCAGGTGGTTCCGTCCATTGTTGATCCAATACCTCTGTATTGCGACAACAACGGGGCTATAGCTTTAGCGAAGGAACCCAGGTCCCATCAGAAATCCAGGCACATCTTAAGGCGGTATCACCTGATCAGGGAGATCGTGGATCGCCAGGAGATCGAGGTTCGGAGAGTCGCTTCAGAAGATAACACTGCAGATCCATTCACCAAGGCCTTGCCCCAGACTCAGTTCGAGCGGCTGATCGAGATGATAGGTCTTCGATACGCCAGTACATGGCCTTAGTGCAAGTGGGAGATTGTTAGTGTATATGCCCTAGAGGCCATTACTGTATCATACTGGTTTGTATATTACTTAATGGATGCTTGGGATATTCACCTTGTATATACAATCTTGCTCAAAATAGTAGTATGCTACTTGGTTTGTTTCTACTTCAATGTGTACATGTGTTTATTTCAGTATATCACTTATACGCATTAGTAGAGCCCTTAGGATCTTTGCTTGATTACCAGCGTTGTGATGGCAGTCACACTAGTGGGGCTGGGTAATCTATAAGCACATCCTTATGCAGGTCCCTGGTCGCAGGACTATCGAGACAGGGCATCGATACTCCGGAGTAGACCAGCGCATGCGCTTCTCATCCCAGTATGGGAGACGGTCTGTCCCACAGCCGTCAGTACGTCGTACTTGAGATAGTATGCGGGTGCTCGTTAGGTTACGGGTACACTGGACAGGACTCGTCGGGAACTGACTAGTTGGTATTATACCTATCGTCAGTTATCAGTTCCCAGGTGACATGAGTACAGCTTAGTCCGCTGACTTGACACTGTCGCTCCGCCTCGAGTGTGTTCCCACTGTACTTTGATCACTACCCTACCACGGCTCAAAGGAGTCGTGCAAACAGGTAGTGGTTGGGTGCAGTCCCGAAGCACTTGGAGGCAGTGACGGTTAGACAGGATTCGTCTCTCCCGGTATTGGGGGTTGACATCGCGCTGTGTCTAGGAGAGCCATTACACGAGTAGTCCCTGGCCAGGGCAAACGAGATATACTGGTAGGTTTCCAGTGTTATCTCAGGGTGTATTGGGCTTCACTCCGGCACGACTTGTACCGCTATTGGGGGACTGACGTTTACCGCCCCCTAGGCCCGCCATGCGATGTATCAGACGAACAGACCGGACTGTACGGAGAATGTCACACTCAGGCTCAGTAGGAGTTCAGATGGGTTTCGCCTCGTCGGTCTTCTTGTCGGCATTACCTGGGGACCGTTACGCACAGCTAGTGCCGCTTGCGGTCTGTGGTTAAACCCACTGCCAGCGTAGTGTCGAGTCTTTAGAGTCCCACACAGAAAGCTTTTCGCCTTTAGGCAAAAGAGTAGAGGTCGCATGGTATTGCGACAGGTCGCATGGTTTTGCGACAGGGTTCGGTCACATCCGTGCACTTGTGCACGTACAGTGTCCGGACAGTTTACACTAGCGGGCTTTGGTTTAAGCCAGATCCTAGTGTACCTTATGGGATTGGATTTATCCAGTTTGCATTCGTGTTCCTCGGAACGCGGATGCGGGTGTGTATGCACAGTTGACAGGGAGGCAGAGGCAGCGGATTCTCATTAGGGTTGTTGACAGTTGACCGTTGACTTTTTGACTTTATGCTCAACCCTAATGAGAATATGATTTGTGATTAACTATTATATTAATTAAGTATTATGGTGATATGGTTGTTGACTTGTTGACTTTTGTTGACTTGTTGACTTTGGTGACTTGTTGACTTTTGTTGACTTGTTGACCGGTTGACTAGGCTTGACTAGTTGACCATCATGATGACCATGGTTATCATTTCATGCCAAAGACTTTTTTCTTGCTTGCTTTTTGAGTAAAATGAGTGCATGATATGATAACCTTATGGTTGCTTCTAACCATTACCAAAAGACTTTTTTGATATGATGAGTGATGATCACTTTGGATTATGAGAGGGTGAAAGGAAAAAGAGAGCCTCATTCTTTCTTGCTCATTCTCTCTCTTGTTCTTGAGCTCTCCTCTTGCTCTCACCCTCAACCTCTTCCTCCCTCTCTTGATCTATGGTTCTCTTGTCTCATGAGTTGAGAATCAAGAACCATAGATAAAATCCCATTCTAAATCATCTCTACTCATTCTAGTTCACTAGGTTTAGCAAACCAAGTGAACTAGTTTCTTCAAAGAACGAAGAAGGAGCTAAAGGTTGGAGCTTTCAAGTGGATCTATCTTCGGCGTACGGAGACAACGAGAAGGAGCCATCGAACCACCATCGGAGCTTGAAGAGAAGGAGTTCAAGACAAGCTAGGTATAACCATCTCTATCCGAGTAGCTAAATATCTTTAGCTTAGTATGCTAGTTTTAGTTTAGGTAAAGATCCCGACCATAGTTTAGTCCATGTTGCCTCTTGCGATAAAAATTCGTTTTTTATACCGTTTCCGCCTCCCCGTAAGAACCGGGGGTCGCAATATGGACTTACAAAACCATCCCCCATCATTTTTCCCTTCTCATTCTCTCTCCTCTCCTTCCCTTGCTGCTGCAGCCCCTCCCTCTTCTTCCTCCTCCCTCTTCAAGCTTAGATCCACCATGGAAACGACCACGAAACCCCATTTCGACTTCACAAAACTTGCTCACAAGCTCGAGAGGATCGCATGGGACTAAGAAAGAGTGCATCTTGAGGACTTTGAGCAACTCAAGAAAATTCTTGAGTTGCCAAAAGAGGTAATTTCTGCACCCCTAGCATAGTATTTCAATTCTTATTGCATCCATACTAGTTTCATGTCGATATGGAGTCGTTTGATGGACTTTTGAAATTTCAAGTTAGGGTTAGGAGTTGAATTGAGTTGTAAAATGAAATTGAGGCTTGTAGTGACCTTAGAATCCTGTTAGTGATATTATATTGGACCAGACCTGAGAGTTAAACCCAAAAATACGGAATTACGGGACTTCCGTGTCGGTTTGTGAGATGTTTTAGTGTGCAGGAAAATCTGGAATGTGCTGGGAGTTTTGCTGGAAAATTAAACAACTCCAGGGACCCATTTGAGACCATAGGAACCCACTGTAGCGAGACGAACCCTATTGGATCACCCTGGGCCGGCCAGGCCGGTTTTTCCTGAAGAGGGGCTCGGCCACTTGGTGAGGGGATGGGTCCGGGTTTCTACTGTAGGTCACATACATCCTATACATCACTCTAGACTTGTTTGCTTGCCTTTATTTGGCCTGAGACGAAATCTGGGATCATTTTCTTGGGTTGCTGCTTTGAAATGAGTTTTGGTTTTGCGTATTTCGATTTCCAGATTTTGATATTTGTGCGTTATCTCGATCGTGTGACGTTTGTACGTCTATATCCAGTGATTTCGGGTTGTTTTGCGAAGGCTAACCATAGGTTCTAACCTATAGGCATTTTAGCGTATCGTGTTGGTTTTCGTGTGTCATTTTAAGTTTCGATTTGGTTTTAATGCGATGCGATACGTGTGATATGTAGGTACCCCCACGGCGATCCGAGACGATGCAGAAGATGAAGGCGACATCGACACCGATACACAGGATACATGTGAGTAGATTTATACCTACGGGGAGAAGTCGGGTGGATGGCGTATAGCACCCCCGCAGTCCGTAGTGATGTATACGAATATGTATACACACATATAGATTCCATATATTGTTTGAGATTATTAATGATAAAGATGTATATTTGGTATATTGATGCGAAACCCTAGAGTAGTGGTTGCACCACACATACACACACACACACCCATACTTGCATACATTCTTTCTTTCACATGTGCGTATATGGGAATATATATTTATGTGTTCACATGGGTATAGGACTATGTGTTCATATACTGGATTTGAGGATGGTATTTGGGGATTTGAGGTGAGTCGATGAGATTTGATTTGAGATCGTGAAATCGGTGATATGGCAGGTTTCGTATTTGAGATACGTCTTGATGTTGTAGCGGATCTTTGGACGACGATACCATGTGAATAGTGATATACATAGAATAGTTGACTTGTGATCGAGTCATGAGATAAGATACATTAAGATATTTATAATGGGTCGCATTGGGTGATGTATCCTTCTTTATGATGATATGTGCTGATGATATCGGTTTGTACGAGACTGTCGATCAGTAGTCAGATCATGATTATATTGATGATATCTGTATTGTACTAGACGTAGGTCAGTACCCCGGATTATGATCTTTAATAAAGAGGATACCAGATGAATAATATGATGAATGTGATATTGACCCGTACCCAGATTTGGGATGCCGTATGACGGATTTACGTACGAGCTATATATTGATGATTGATCCGCGCTCTTGACTTGGGAATAACTGATTATAGATATGGTATCAGATGTGATATTATCGAGGCGGGATCACAGACTTATATATGTGTGTGTGTGTGTGTGTCGACTCAGATGTTAGGCGGTTTCCTTAACTTCAGTTAGCCAGTTAGCTTAGCCCTATAGTTTAGTGTAGTTGGTAGACTAGATTCAACTCCTACCTATTTCAAAAGATAATGAATCGCGGGTATTTTAAAGGACAGGTCAAGGTATTCTACGGATATTTCAAAAGACGTATCTTTTCTTAAAAACACTGTAGCCCTTATTTTCAAAACACTGCGATTCGTGTTATTTTTAAAAGGCACTATTGTTTGACTTATAGTTATCGTTGTGTCTAGTACTCTGCTCCCGCACATTATTGATGTTCGCTCCTCATCGCATACTTATTATACTGCATATTCCATTATTGATATCATGCTGTTAGGACACCAGCACCATTACCGATGATGCGTATGTACCACGTACACTTACTTGCCGGCTCACACACATCTTCATCGGTAATTGCCATGTCACGTACACTTAGAGAATATTATTGCTTTGATTTAGCTTGTTAGATAGTAGTTTTGACATGATATTAGTGTACTTGCCTTATATGCCAGCTTAGATATGGTAGTTATTACTTGTCACTTCATGCATACTGTTATTCATTGTTATGCCGCATTCATGGATTCTCATGCCTATATTCATAGTTTTACGTGCTATTGATGATTTGGATTCGGATGTCCATGAGATTTCTTGGATTTCGGGGAAAACCGCAAAAACATAAATAAACTTTTCTCTCTTTTTAAATAAAAAGTGCGGTTTTTCCATAATGTATGAGTCGTCCACCATGAGTTTTCTGATGGATTTCGAGACCCGATTCGAGGAGTTGGATGAACCGTTTCGGGTACATGGTGGGCCCGGTAAGATATCCCGGGGCAAGAAGTTCGAGTAGTAGACGATGAGCCTGGCAGGGGAGCACTACCTACCGGTGATTTTATCCGATGCGTCGGATATCCGGAGGATACCGTCGTGGTCTTGAGATTGATGGTAGGGACCCGTCCGGAATGACGGCGCCCTAGATAGTGAGATTAAGACATTGAGGTTTTGAGACATCGAGGTACTGAGATTGATGATCTAGGCCAGTCCGGATAGCCGGAGCCTGAGATATTGAGATATTGGGATTTATGTTTTGTGTCGATGCTAGACACTGTTTATGATGATTTCATTTATGATACCTCGTTTTGAAAATACAGAAATCTCACTAAATTATGAAAGCAGTTTCTTCATTTACATGTATTCTGTTTTCATGCATTCACACCTCATCCATATGATATATTGCTACCTGAGGCACTGACACGAGCACTTGGTATTACCGTTGTTTAGAGGTATACCCCAGCCATTGTTATAGGCTGCAGATTATATATTTGGGGATATATTATGATCGTATGACTTAGGATTGCGTTGTTCATGCGATTTCTGTTCGTAGATGTTTTCTACTCACGAGTTGGAAACTTACCCCCGTTGTGCCACAGTTTCTTGCAGGTTTTGCCGTACAAGTTTCATTACGGCTTTGCTGGCACTGCTTCTTTTTTGGGTGACTTGCTAATAGGTGGGTTTACTTGTATCGTACCCATCATTATACCTTGTATATTATTATTCTGTTGTATCTAGAAGTTCCATCAACTAAACATGTATTTAATTGAGATAGAGACCAGTGATGTTTATTCTTTCGACCTTAGAGTCGCGCGTTGTATTTCTCGGGATTTCATGTTGTTTTGAGTTTCCTTTTCTGTTGTGATCCTCGCATTTCGGCGTTGTATATTATATTGCTTGTGTGGTTGTGACCGTCGATTGACGTAGAGCTAGCTCCCGCTTAGGGATGCATTTTTCATTATATATATGCTTATCAAGTTTTATACCGGTTTGGGGTCAGTTTTTACAAAGGAAACTCTGCCGAAATTTTTAGAAAAGGCTTGTGATTTTAAAATGTACCTTTCGGCATATGTTGCAACTATTTGATTTAAAATGGTTTTTCCTTCACTCTACTACTGTTCTTGGTTTGGATTTCTGGGTTTTCGGCTTACTTAGATTACGTACGCCTCGAGACGTTTCGTAGTTTAAGTGCCGGTCATGCTCCGTACTTTCGGGTCATGACAAAGTTGGTATCAGAGCGTTAGGTTTTACCTTCAGAGCGTAGGATGACCCTTGGTTGATGGAATAGGTAGCTCGAGTAGAGTGACGTACCGTACGTATGTTCCGCGGCATATTTACGATACGCTACTCCACTTAAGAAGCCTTAGGATGTACATTTCTTTGTTCAGTATTGTATTCATTCCTGATCTAGCCTCATCGGTACCAGTTATGGATTTGTTGCCACGATTACGGGCAGGGAGAGCTACGACTAGAGCTGCGGTCAGCACGAGCTTGTCACGAACGAGGACTGACCAGGGCGTAATTCTGGCGACACACGATTGCAGAGATGTGTCTTTTTACTGTGTCTTCGCGCCACGAGCGTTAGATGGATCGCTGTATAAGATTACTCGGACATGCAGATCAGCACCAGAGGATTGAGCCACTGATAGGGGCCAGCCAGATTTTGATGACCGTTGATGTATCGCTCATCATGATGATTGAGGCACTGTTCAGCGTGCAGACGAATGAGCCAGTTGTTGCTGCGAACGACAAGATATCGCCCCAGATGTTAGAGCTACTGCAGTACGAGTTGTACTAAAAGACGAGAGAAGGTCGCTAGTCACCGAGGATGAATGACTAAGACATGTAGTTCATTCGCTACCCCGATGCGAGGTCATCAGATAGATTGATTCCATCTAGAGACGACTTCACGCGGAGACGTTGAGAGTCGACAGAGACGATCGAATGTCAGAAACCTATTATTCCAAGTTTAAAGTATTCGGAAAGACATGCAGGCAATTCTATGGGCCCTCTAGAAGAATGAAACCCTAACTCGACTTAATGACCGTGTGAAAGCCTTTGAACCTTAGGGTTTGCGGCAGTTCCACGGCGTCATTAGTGAGGCTTGGGTTTGCCCTTCTACGGCTGGATCACCGATGCTATGGTATGTACTCGATACTACTAAACTGTACCCAAGATATTGAGCTCTTGGGGGATTATAAGGTTTTGACGACTCGATCGAACGGTTCGACTTCCTTCGGATGCTAGGTGGTGAGATACATTTCTTGGGAGACTCCAGATACGAGGATAGCCGTTGAAGCTCAGTCCATGCAGCCACGACGAGACGAGTCCGAAGCAGTCGGCATTAGAGAAGAGTGGAGTAAGAGGCTCGTACAAGATCCGGATAAGATGACGTTCCACTCCGCCAACATCAGAGATGCGATGCGCATGCAGAGGAATATTTGGATATACCTTCCAGAAGGAGTCGAGATGAGTATGCAGTCGTTCCGGAACAAGAAACAGATATAGAAAAGGACGATGACTTCCGGACAGTTAGGCAAAGACGATATTTGGGAGAGACCTCGACAGGACCTTTCTGGAATAAATTTACGAGAAGACTTGGACCCAGGAGTGGTCATGTTACGCACACTAGCAGGCCAGATTTCAGGATTGTCGACAAGACATGCTATGAGTGACCACGACAGTTGGCCAGAGATTCTTGGAGGATGTGCTTGAGCGGGACTATTCCGCCATACTTAATTTCGGTATTTTGGGCGATCTATTCGCATGATTGATTTTGATGATTGAGTTTCATGATATTTGTTTTCATGCACCATGGTTGCACCTACTGAGTATTTATGATTTTTGCACAGTTGTTGCACTTGATATCGTTTTCGTGCCTTGGTTCTCATGTTTATGATTTTATGGGTTTCATACAGTTGAGTTGATTTTGTGCATATATACGCACACGATTTGGTTTTTTTTGCACTCGGTATAGTTCACATATGCTTGCAGTGCAGTAATACGCATTTTGTGCACTTAGATGCACTGGACTTCGATTTCGATTGTGATGCTCGATATTTGTTTTGTGCACCTTGTGCACCTGATTGGATTTTGCGCATGTTCGGCGCTTGATATTGGATTTCATGATTCCGTGCATGATGGATGCACCTGATTTGGGTTTTCGCGCATGTTGGGCGCATGTTATGAGATACGATTTTGGTGCACACCATATGCACTAAATCGGGATTTTTCGTGCATGTCAGATGCACCTGATTTTGCTGTCAGGCACACACGTTGCCTATGACAGATGTTGTGTGCACACCCGTTGCACCCTGATGTTGTTTTGTGCGCATGTATGGCACATGTATGGATTTTGATTTCCATGCGCACCAGACGCACGTAGTACCCATATGCATTTTGGGATTGATTCTTATGGAGCAGTACATTTTTATGATATTGCGATTTGTTTTCATGTCGAGCAGGACTGGTCAGAGGACAGTACCTGGATATGTTTTGCATGCATAGATAGTTATCGAAGGGATTTCCGAAAAGCGAGCTATAGTCTCAGTATTTACATACGTGTCTGACATGACACGAAACGTTTAAAACAAGGAAACCCTTCTAAATTGTTTTCAAAACGGCGAGACGTACATATTAAACAAAAAGTATATACGTACATGGTTATTTTCTTATGATAGACGTCCACCACTGTGCAATGTTATGCGTATTGCACAGCGATTTTAAGAGATTTGGCATGCATTTCCTTCAAATATTTACATGTATAGTTCCGATTTATATCATACTAGTTTAGCTTTGGATTTTGCATTCGTGTCTTCACCATGACTCCGATGATTGTGGGACGCTTGACGGAGTTTGATTTTGAGTTATCTGCTCATTACCCATGCGCATGCATTGCGCTATGATGCGTTTTATGTATTGATGATTTCGGAGCCCCGACGACTTGGACATTTTATTGAAATGTTTTAGAATTTGGGGGTTTAAATTTAAATTCGGGGACCGAATTTCTTTAAGGAGGGAAGATTGTAACATTTCAAAAAAAATATTATTTTTGGGAATTTTTATAATTTAATATTATTTTATTGAATATTTTAATATTTCGGTATAATTAAATACCGATATATGGGGAAAATTTTGGAAAAATTACGGAAAATTCTAAAATAGGGTATTTTATAGAATTATGTCATTTTTAAGTTTTTATGGTTAATTATATGCTAATTTAGTGCTAATCGCGATTAAAAATCGCTAATCGGGTTTTTAGCATTTTTGGTGCAAAACATGCACATTGTCATTTTTCCACACTTGTTACATTTTCTTACATGTTGTGGGTAGTTGGTTGCCTAGGGTTACCTTTGAGTGAGAAGGAATAAAGAAAAAGGAAAAGAAAAGAAAAAGGTTGGAATGATTAGGAGAGAGAGAGAGGAATGGGTCAACCCTTCTTTTTTTAAATCATCCCCGATCATTTTCCCCTTCTCATTCTCTCTCCTCTCCTTCCCTTGCTGCTGCAGCCCCTCCCTCTTCTTCCTCCTCCCTCTTAAAGCTTAGATCCACCATGGAAACAACCCCGAAACCCCATTTCGACTTCACAAAACTTGTTCACAAGCTCGAGAGGATCACATGGGACTAAGAAAGAGTGCATCTTGAGGACTTTGAGCAACTCAAGAAAATTCTTGAGTTGCCAAAGGAGATAATTTCTGCACCCCTAGCATAGTATTTCAATTCTTATTGCATCCATACTAGTTTCATGTCGATATGGAGTCGTTTGATGGACTTTTGAAATTTCAAGTTAGGGTTAGGAGTTGAATTGAGTTGTAAAGTGAAATTGATGCTTGTAGTGACCTTAGAATCCTGTTAATGATGTTACATTGGACCAGATCTGAGAGTTAAACCCAAAAATACGGAATTACGGGACTTCCGTGTCGGTTTGTGAGATGTTTTAGAGTGCAGGAAAATCTGGAATGTGCTGGGAGTTTTGCTGGAAAATTAAACAACTCCAGGGACCCATTTGAGACCATAGGAACCCACTGTAGCGAGACGAACCCTATTGGATCATCCTGGGCTGGCCAAGCCGGTTTTTCATGAAGAGGGGCTCGGCCACTTGGTGAGGGGATGGGTCCGGGTTTCTACTGTAGGTCACATACACCCTATACATCACTCTAGACTTGTTTGCTTGCCTTTATTTGGCCTGAGACGAAATCTGGGATCATTTTCTTGGGTTGCTGCATTGAAATGAGTTTTGGTTTTGCGTATTTCGATTTCCAGATTTTGATATTTGTGCGTTATCTCGATCGTGTGACGTTTGTACGTCTATATCGAGTGATTTCGGGTTGTTTTGCGAAGGCTAACCATAGGTTCTAACCTATAGGCATTATAGCGTATCGTGTTGGTTTTCGCGTGTCATTTTAAGTTTTGATTTGGTTTTAATGCGATGCGATACGTGTGATACGTAGGTACCCTCACGGCGATCCGATACGATGCAGAAGATGAAGGCGACAACAACACCGATATACAGGATATAGGTGAGTAGATTTATATCTACGGGGAGAGGTCGGGTGGATGGCGTATAGCACCCCCACAGTCCGTAGTGATGTATATGAATACGTATACACACATATAGATTCTATATATTGTTTGAGATTATTAATGATAAAGATGTATATTTGGTATATTGATGCGAAACCCTAGAGTAGTGGTTGCACTACACATACACACACACACCCATACTTGCATACATTCTTTATTTCACATGTGCGTATATGGGAATATATATTTATGTGTTCATATGGGTATGGGACTATGTGTTCATATACTGGATTTGAGGATGGTATTTGGGGATTTGAGGTGAGTCGATGAGATTTGATTTGAGATCGTGAGATCGGTGATATGGCAGGTTTCGTATTTGAGATACGTCTTGATGTTGTAGCGGATCTTTGGACGACGATACCATGTGAAAAGTGATATACATAGAATAGTTGACTTGTGATCGAGTCATGAGATAAGATACGTTAAGATATTTATAATGGGTCGCATTGGGTGATGTATCCTTCTTTATGATGATGTGTGCTGATGATATCGGTTTGTACGAGACTGTCGATCAGTAGTCAGATCATGATTATATTGATGATATCTGTATTGTACTAGACGTAGGTTAGTACCCCGGATTATGATCTTTAATAAAGAGGATACCAGATGAATAATATGATGAATGTGATATTGACCTGTACCCAGATTTGGGATGCCGTACGACGGATTTACGTACGAGCTATATATTGATGATTGATCCGCGCTCTTGACTTGGGAATAACTGATTATAGATATGGTATAGGATATGATATTATCGAGGCGGGATCACAGACTTTTATATATATATATATATATATATATATATATATATATATATATATATATATATATATCGACTCAGATGTTAGGCGGTTTCCTTACCTTCAGTTAGCCAGTTAGCTTAGCCCTATAGTTTAGTGTAGTTGGTAGACTAGATTCGACTCCTACCTATTTCAAAAGATAACGAATCGCTGGTATTTTAAAGGACAGGTCAAGGTATTCTACAGATATTTCAAAAGACGTATCTTTTCTTAAAAACACCGTAGCCCTTATTTTCAAAACACCGCGATTCGTGTTATTTTTAAAAGGCACTATTGTTTGACTTATAGTTATCGTTGTGTCTAGTACTCTGCTCCCGCACATTATTGATGTTCGCTCCGCATCGCATACTTATTGTACTGCATATTCCATTATTGATATCATGCTGTTAGGACACCAGCACCATTACCGATGATGCGTATGTACCACGTACACTTACTTGCCGGCTCAGACACATCTTCATCGGTAATTGCCATGTCACGTACACTTAGAGAATATTATTGCTTTGATTTAGCTTGTTAGCTAGTAGTTTTGACATGATATTAGTGTACTTGCCTTATATGCCAGCTTAGATATGGTAGTTATTACTTGTCACTTCATGCATACTGTTATTCATTGTTATGCCGCATTCATGGATTTTCATGCCTATATTCATAGTTTTACATGCTATTGATGATTTGGATTCGGATTTCCATGAGATTTCTTGGATTTGGGGGAAAGCCGCAAAAACATAAATAACCTTTTCTCTCTTTTTAAATAAAAAGTGCGGTTTTTCCATGATGTATGAGTCGTCCACCATGTGTTTGCTAATGGATTTCGAGACCCGATTCGAGGAGTTGGATGAACTGTTTCGGGTACGTGGGCCCGGTAAGGTACCCCGGGGCAAGAAGTTCGAGTAGTAGACGATGAGCCTGGCAGGGGAGCACTACCTACCGGTGATTTTACCCGACGCGTCGGATATCCGGAGGATACCGTCATGGTTTTAAGATTGATGGTAGGGGCCGGTCCGGACTGACGGCGCCCTAGATAGTGAGATTGAGACATTGAGGTTTTGAGACATCGAGGTACAGAGATTGATGATCCAGGCCAGTCCGGATAGCCGGAGCCTGAGATATTGAGATATTGGGATTTATATTTTGTGTCGATACTAGACACTGTTTATGCTGATTTCATTTATGATACCTCGTTTTGAAAATACAGAAATCTCACTAAATTATGAAAGCGGTTTCTTCATTTACATGTATTTTGTTTTCATGCATTCATACCTCATCCATATGATATATTGCTACCTGAGGCACTGACACGAGCACTTGGTATTACCGTTGTTTAGAGGTATACCCCAGCCATTGTTATAGGCTGCAGATTATATATTTGGGGATATATTATGATCGTATGACTTACGATTGCGTTGTTCATGCGATTTCTGTTCGTAGATGTTTTCTACTCACGAGTTGGCAACTCACCCCCGTTGTGCCACAGTTTCTTGCAGATTTTGCCGTACAGGTTTCTTTACGGCTTTGCTGGCACTGCTTCTTTTTCGGGTGACTTGCTAGTAGGTGGGTTTACTTGTATCGTACCCATCATTATACCTTGTATATTATTATTCTGTTGTATCTAGAAGTTCCATCAACCAAACATGTATTTAATTGAGATAGAGACCAGTGATGTTTATTCTTTCGACCTTAGAGTCGCGCGTTGTATTTCTCGGGATTTCATACTGTTTTGAGTTTCCTTTTCTGTTGTGATCCTCGCCTTTCGGCGTTGTATATTATATTGCTTGCGTGGTTGTGACCGTCGATTGACGAAGAGCTAGCTCCCGCTTGGGGATGCATTTTTCATTATATATATATGCTTATCAGGTTTTGTACCCGTTTGGGATCAGTTTTTACAAAGGAAACTCTGCCGAAATTTTTAGAAAAGGCTTGTGATTTTAAAATGTACCTTTTGGCATATGTTGCAACTATTTGATTTAAAATGGTTTTTCCTTCACTCTACTACTGTTCTTAGTTCGGATTTCTGGGTTTTCGGCTTACTTAGATTACGTACGCCTCGAGACGTTTCGTAGTTTAAGTGCCGGTCATGCTCCGTACTTTCGGGTCGTGACATGAACACATATAACAATAAAGCAAGTGTATATAAGCAATCGACCAAAAATATGTATAACTACGTTTGACCGACACACCAACTCCAAACATACCCTCGAGTGTCCGTTTAGTGGCTAACGCACGTAGCGACACTACGAAACGAACTCAAGAGCAAAAGCTACACAAAGACACGAACGACATCGGCACGACCCTAGCTAGGAATGCAACACGACGCAACTACCAAATCTAGACCCTGATCGTACCGATCGCACATTCACAATACAAGATATAGCATGGAATCAATATACATAACGTCGCAGCGTCAAAAGAAACCCACGCCTAAAATATCCGTAAATCTAGTAAGCAGTATATATCATTTTAGCACAAAACTATATGTTTTACCAAAACTAGAACTTACAAACATCTTCAAATAGTAAGGTTAAACCACTTATACCTTTACTAAAATTTTAGATTTCACTAATCAGGATTAGCAAAAGTTTAGTTTGTTAATTAGCTTAATTAGCCGATTGACCCCCAAAGTTCCCATTGACCCCCAAAGTTCGCGCACTAGCTTTATTCTAACTAAACTAAGTGCCAGCAAGTCTATATTGAAGTTTGATCACCATCAAGTTAAAAGGGAAAAAACCGACAATTTTACCCTAAAACGGAAGAATTCGCAAAACGATTTCTAAAACGTTACAGTATAATACCATCTGGGAGTTCTCGGCGAGTCCGTCCAGTGTACCCAGTCTCCACTGAGCACCCGTATATCATCTCTAATGTCAAACACCAATGGATACGGGATCATCCATCGCCCATCTACATGGGTCGAGAAGCTATACGCTAGTCTACTCTGGTATATCGATGCCCCGTCTCGATATACCCACGACTAGGGACATTAAAGGATGTACTCACAGACTACCTTTGTCCCACTAATTTAATCCGCATCATAATCCAGGTAGTCAAGTACACATCCTAAGGGCTTTATCAACATGTAACAGAGAGCCAATCGGTGTACATGTTAAGATAAAGAGTAACCAGATAGCATACCATCATGTCGAGCAAGAAAGTCCTCCCTATATATGTCCAAGCATCCACTACAATATAGATCTCATGTACTGTAATAGCCTCTAGGGCATACATATAACTAACACATAGGTATTGTAGCATGTACTGGATATTATTAAACTGTACTCAAGATATTGAGCTCTTAGGGGTTTATGGAACCTTGATGAATCGATCGAAAGGTTCGATGTCGTTCGGATATCATGTGATAGGATACATTACTTGGGAGACTTCAGATATGAGTATAGCCATTGGAGCGCAGTCCATATAGCTACAAAGAGACGAGTCCGAATCAGTCGACATTAGAGAAAAGTGGAGTAAGAGATTCGTACGAGATTTCGACGAGATGACGTTCCACTCCGTTGACATTAGTAATGTGATACGCATGTAGAGGCATTGAATATGAATATATCTTCCAGAAGGAGTCGCGATGAGTATGCAGCCGTTCTGAAATGAGAAATAGATTTAGTAAAGGGTGATAACTTCCGGGCAGTTCGGCATAAACGAGATTTGGGAGAGACCTCGATAGAACCTTTCTGGAATACTATACGAGAAGACTTGGACCCAGGATCAGTCGTATTGTGCACACCCAGTAGGCCAGAGTTCGGCATCGTCGACGAGACATGTTATCAGTAACCATGATAGTTGGCCAGAGATCTTTAGAGGATATGCCAGAGCGGGACTATTTCCGTCGGCTTTGATTTTGGTAATTTGGGCGATTTATTTGCATGATTGAGATTTTGTGCACCACAGTTGCATTTGACTTCGATTTGATATCATTCGAAATGTTGATTTTGATTTCATCCCTATGGTATGCATGTGATTTGACTTGTGCTTTCGGCATGGTTTTCATTCACTTTTAGTATTTTGATTCGATTTTGTGCACGCTGATGCACATGGTTGTGAGATTATATACCACGGTATACCTGATTTGGAGTGAGGTTTGTTGTATACCGTCGATTTCGATTGTGATACTCGATATTGGTTTTCGTGCACCTTGTGCACTTGATATGGATTCTTGCGCATACTTGACGCGCTTGATGTGATTTTGGTGCACACCAGATGCACTAAATCGGGATTCTTCAGGCATATCAAACGCACCTGATATTGCTGTCAGGCACACCCGTTGTCTTGACAGGTGTTTTCGTGCATACCCGTTGCACTTAAATTTTGTTTCTGTGCACATGTTTGGCACGTTCATTGATTTCAATTTCCGTGCGCACTAGACGCACGTGGCATCTTATATACATTTTGAGATTGAGTTCTTTTGGAGCAACATATCTTATGATATTTACTATTTGGTATAGTAGCTGAGCAGGACTAGTCCGAGGACAGTACCTGAATATATTTTTGCATGAATTGATAGTTATCGAAGGGATTTCCAAAAATGAGCTATAGTCTCAGTATTTACCTACGTGTCCGAGATGACACGAAAAACTTTACAAGGAACCCCTTCTAAATTGTTTTCAAAACGGCGGGGCGTGTATGTTAAACAAAGGATATATATATATATAGTTATTTTCTTACAATAAACGTCCTCCACTGTGCCATGATACGCGCATTGCACAGCGATTTGAAAAGGTTTGGCATGCATTTCTTTCAGATGTTTTGACGAATTTACAACGATGTTCACATGTATAGTTTGATGTATATCATCTTGGTTTTCATATTGGGTTTTGACATTGGTGTCTTCACCATAACTTCGATAATTGCGGGATACTTGACGGAGTTTTGATTTTGGTTTATATACTCATTTTCATGCGCATGCATTGCGCTACGATGTGTTTTATGTATTTATGATTTCAGAGCCCCGACGACTTGATCTTTTTACTGAAATGTTTTAGTATTTGAGGGGTTTAAATTTAAATTCGGGGACCGAATTTATTTAAGGGGGGAAGATTGTAACATTTCAGAAAAAATAAAATATTATTTTTAGGAATTTAAATAATTAAATAATAAATATTGCGAATATTTTAATGTGTGGAGATTAGTTTTAATGTTATGGTATGATTTTATACCAATAGATTGGAAAATTTCCTTGAATGTTGATTGTTTTAAAGAAATTGTGAGATTTAGACATTTTATGAATTTTTATATAATTTATTATATACAAGTTTGTTTCAAAACTTGATTAGTGTTCACTAATTATGCATTTATCATGTTTGTACATGACATGCACCATAGTATGTCACATACACTTGTTACATTTAAATGATATGCACCATGGTTTCTTTTATGTTTTAAGGAAATGATTTTGGGTTTTGGAAAAATAAAGAGAAGAAAAGAAAAGAAAAAGGATTTCAAAATGTGAGATATTTTGTGACCATGAGACATGGAGGTATGGGCAAGAGAGAAAGAGAGAGAGAGAGAGAGAGAGTGAGGAGTCAATCTTGGTCATGGCTCATTCTCCTCACTTCATTCTCTTCATCATTCTCTCCTTCCTCTTCACCCATGGCTGCCCTCTTCTTCCACCTCTTTCACCTCCTCACTACACCTCCATTTCCACATCAAAAAATCTCCTTCCCTTCATCAAAAATGTGCACAAGCTCACTAAAAGTATAGGGAACCAAGAAATTTGGGATTTTGAAGACTTGGAGCAACTCAAGAATTTTCTTGAGTTGCCAAATGAGATAATTTCTTCACCATTAGTGTAGTAATCCATTTCCTTTAGCACATTTACATGTTTAGAAGTGTTTAAGTGTGCTTTAGTGAGGTTTGAAAATTCCAAGATGAGGTTAGGGATTTATTTGAGTTGTGAAAGTGTTATTAAGGTTTAGTTGAGGTTTTTAAACCCTGTAGTGCGGGTTTTATGGATCATACTTGAGGTAAAACCCTAAGGTCATGAACTGAAATTTGTCGATATTGGGTTTTTGTGGATTTAGTGGTGGTATTTAAAGATCTGGGATGACCCGAGACCTTTGTAAATTAAGTTCCCATGACCATGAGACGAGCAGGCAACCTAGAAGCATCACCTGAAACCGGAGCCCCTGTACCTCTAATCTGGCAGCAGATTTATTAGGTTTGGCCGCAAATTGCGGCCAAGTTGTGGTGAAAGCTTGTGATTTTTTGTCTGTGGCATTGTTATCTGATATTTAGAGCTACTTCATATGCAAAATTGGCTAATTTTACCTGAGAGAAAATTTGGGATAGATTTCTCATGTTGCTGAATTTATGTTTTCCGATTCTGAAAACTTGGTTTTTTGTATTTGATTTGAATTCCGTCGTGTGGCGTTCAAACGTCAACAACGAGGGTTATTTGGTCGTGTTTTGCATGCGAGGCTATAGGTTTTAACCTATGAGCGAACCGTGTGTCGTATTGGTTTTTCCGCACTCAATTTTAATAGCATTTGTGATTGTGTATTGATGTTGTAGGTACCTCCACGTGGATTCCGAAACAACGAAGCACATCGACTACGGCTCAATAAGGATCAAGGTGAGTAGATATATATCTACATAGAAAATCGAGTGGATGGCGTATAGCACCTCCGCAGTTTCAAATTGTAAAATACAAATACGTTGTATTATATATATATAAATGTGTGTATTTTGAGACTAATGATTATCAAGATAGGTTTATGTGTTCATGGGTTAGTTTTAGTGTAATTAGAAGTAACTTAGTTTAGCTTCTTAGTCGCGAAACCCTAGAATAAAGATTTGCATACACGCGTGCGCGCACACATGCATTTGTTTTACTTGTGCGTATATATGGATATGTGTGTGTGTGTGTGTGAGTATGTATATATGTGTGTGTGTGTGTGTATAAATGTATACATATACATGGATAATGAGGATAGCATATGGTACTTGGAGATGAGTCGATGTGATTGGGCATGATGCCACGAGATCAGTGATATGACTTGGGTCGTATTATGAGATACGACATGAGATTGTAGCGGATCATTTAGCGATGTGTTTTCATACACACACGGATACATGTTGATGGTATCAGTATGTACTAGACTTTAGATCAGTACCCTTAATTCGGGATATGATGATAATGATACCAGATAAATAATAAGATAAATGTGATAGTTGACCCATACCCTGATTTGGGATGGCGTACGATGGATTTACCGTACGAGCTATAATTATGATGATAGATCTGCACTCTTGACTCGAGAATGTCATATTATATATATTGTATCGTACGTGATACTATTGAGGCAGGATCACCGACTACTATATATATATATATATATATATATATATATATATATATATATATATATATATATATATATATATATATATATATATATATATATATATCGACTCAGACTTAGGTGTTTTTCCTTACCCTTTCGATTAGTCTGTTAGTTTAGTCCTGTAGTTTACTTAGTAGATGTTAGACTAGGCTCGAGTCATACCTGTTTCTAAAATTTACGAATCATGAGTATTTAAAAGACAGGTAGTTTAGTGAGGTTTGAAAATTCCAAGATGAGGTTAGGGATTTATTTGAGTTGTGAAAGTGTTATTGAGGTTTAGTTGAGGTTTTTAAACCCTGTAGTGCGGGTTTTATAGATCATACTCGAGGTAAAACCCCAAGGTCATGAACTGAAATTTGTCGATATCGGGTTTTTGTGGATTTAGTGATGGTATTTAGAGATTTGGGATGACCCGAGACCTTTGTAAATTAAGTTCCCATGACCATGAGACGAGCAGGCAACCTAGAAGCATCACCTGAAACCTGAGCCCCTATTCCTCTAATCTGGCAGCAGATTTATTAGGTTTAGCCGCAAATTGCGGCCAAGTTATGGTGAAAGCATGTGATTTTTGGTCTGTGGCATTGTTATCTGATATCTAGAGCAAACCCATATGCAAAATTAGCTAATTTTACCTGAGAGAAAATCTGGGATAGATTTCTCATGTTGCTGAATTTATGTTTTCCGATTCTGAAAACTTGGTTTTTTGTATTTGATTTGAATTCCGTCATGTGGCATTCGAACGTCAACAACGAGGGTTATTTGGTCGTGTTTTGCATGCGAGGCTATAGCTTTTAACTTATGAGCGAACCGTGTGCAGTATTTGTTTTTCCGCACTCAATTTTAATAGCATTTGCGATTGTGTATTGATATTGTAGGTACCTTCGCGTGGATTGCGAGACGACAAAGCACATCGACTACGGCTCAACAAGATCAAGGTGAGTAGATATATATCTACGGGGGAAGTCGGGTGGATGGCGTATAGCACCCCCGCAGTTTCATAGTTTAAAATACGAATACGTTGTATTATATATATATAAATGTGTGTATTGTGAGACTAATGATTATCAAGATAGGTTTATGTGTTCATGGGTTAGTTTTAGTGTAATTAGAAGTAATTTAGTTTAGCTTCTTCGTCGCGAAACCATGGAGTAAAGATTTGCACACACGCGCACACACACGCATACATTTGTTTTACTTGTGCGTATATGGAATATATATATATATATACACATATATGTATGTGAGTATGTATATATATATGTATACATATACATGGATAATGAGGATAGCATATGGTACTTGGAGATGAGTCGATATGATTGGGCATGATGCCACGAGATCAGTGATGTGACTTCGGTCGTATTATGAGATACGACATGAGATTGTAGCGGATCATTTAGCGATGTGTTTTCATACACACACAGATACATGTTGATGGTATCAGTATGTACTAGACTTTAGATCAGTACCCTTAATTCGGGATATGATGATAATGATACCAGATAAATAATGAGATAAATGTGATAATTGACCCGTACCCTGATTTGGGATGCCGTACGATGGATTTACCGTACGAGCTATAATTATGATGATAGATCCGCACTCTTGACTCGAGGATATCATATTATATATATTGTATCGTACGTGATACTATTGAGGCGGGATCACCGACTACTATATATATATCGATCGACTCAGACTTAGGTGGGTTTCCTTACCCTTTCGATTAGTCTGTTAGTTTAGTCCCGTAGTTTACTTAGTAGATGTTAGACTGGACTCGAGTCATACCTATTTGTAAAACTAACGAATCATGTGTATTTTAAAGACCGGCCAAGGGATACTACGGATATTTCAAAGGACGTACCTTTTATGAAAAACATTGTAGCCCCTATTTTCTAAACACCACGATTCATGTTATTTGAAATGCCAAAACTGTATGACTCATATATATTATGTACATTCTTTATTGTTGCATTTACTATTCATTTGCCATATATTCTGCTGTTCGTATCGAATTGCATGCTTATATGTGTTTTCGTTAGTTATTATGAAACCTGTTATCAGGACACCGGCACCATTACCGATGATGCGTATGCTCCACGAACACCTGCTTGTCGGCTCACACATCATCATCGGTAATTGCCATGTCATGTACACATTAGAAAACACTATTGCATTAGTATAAATTGCTAGCCAATAGTTCCAATATGTTATTGCTTTTATATGCTAGTTTAATTATTGCATTCCTTGCTTGATATCAGAAGCATTCATATATTCATGTGTCATGCAATATTATGGAGTTTTATGCCAGTAATGTACTGTTATTTACTCTTGAGATTGGGATTTCGGATTTCCCTGAGATTTCTGGATTTGGAGAAACCGTAAAAATTTTTATAAACTTATTATCATTTTAAAGATAGAAAATTGCGGTTTTCTCATGATATGATTTGAGAGTTGTCCACCATGAGTTTTCTCGGCTCTTGAGCGATATCATACACCCGATTCGAGGAGGAAGAGGAACCATCTGTGGGTGTATGGTGGACCCGGTGCGGTACCCAGGGGCAAGATGGTCACAGATGATGGCATTGAGCCTGGCAGGGGAGCACTACCGATCGGTGATTTTATTGTGACTCGACGGATATCCGGAGGATACCGATCAGAGTATAGGCCAGTCCGGATTGCCGGAGCCTGAGGTATTGAGATATGATGTTACGGGCCAGTCCAGATTGCCAGAGCCTGAGATATTGAGACAGCGAGATATATATTTTGTGTCGATACTAGACACTGATTTTCTGTTGGTTTCATTGATGATACTTCAATTTTTATACAGAAATCTCACTGAGATAGGAAAACAGTTTTCTCATTTAGATGTATTCTGTTTTCATGCATTCATACATCATATATATGATATGTTGCTACCTGAGGCACTCACATGAGCACATAGTATTACACATATGTTTATATGTTTACCCTCGCCATTAGCAGATGTTTCAGGTTATATATATTTTATGGATATCATGGTATGACCTAGGATAGAGTCATACATGCGATTTCTGCTCGGTGATGTTTTCTACTCACGAGTTGGCAACTCACTCCCGTTGTGCCACAATTTCTTGCAGGTTTTGCCGTACAGGTTTCCTTGGCGGCTTTGCTGGCACACTACTTCATTCTGGGTGATTGCTTTGGTAGGTGGGTTCACTCGCATCGTGACCACCATTGTACTTTATTTCTATTCAGTTGTATCTAGTAACTCCATTAACAAGACTTGTATTATTTATAGACTTAGAAGACCAGTGTATATTCTTCCGACCTTAAAGTCGCGCTTGTATTATTATGGTTTTCTTATGGATATTGCTTTTCTTGCTGAGTTTTGATCCTCGTCCTTCGGCGTTGTATATTATATTGCTTGCATGGTTGTGTCCGCCAATTGGCGAAGAGCTAGCTCCCGCTTGTGGATGACCTTATTCATATTGTATATTATTCATGTTTGTATCCGTTTGGGGCCAGTTATTACAAAGGAGACTCTGCCAAAATTTTCGGAAAAGACTTGATGTTTAAAAATGTTTACTACGACTTTCAAAGGGATTTATACGCAAACTTTTAAACAAGTTTTCCTTCACTTTCTTATTTTAAATGGTTTAGATTTCTGTGATTTTGGCTTACTTGAATTAGATGGGGTCCTATAGACTTCATATGATTCAAGTGCCAGGCACGTGCCATTACGGGTCGTGTCAATAGTATAAACTTTTGCTCAAGAAATCACTCCCCATGAAGGGATCTCGGCTCTTGGCTCGTGGAATGAGGTGCAGGATATACCTTTATGCAAAGCAAAAGATTATAACTATAGTTTTTCAAAATTTGTTCCAACATCATCTTTTTAGGTTTCTTTTCTTGTATTAATCAAAATTAACGCGGTCCCATCAATTAACCTATCACACCAGAAAAGAACGAAAATACAATGTACGTATATGTCATCCGCATTCGCCACGGGGCCCCGTCATTGCTAGGTTCCCTTAGCACCCTCACCGGGTTTCGGCAAGCATCAAGTATGCAACTTTAAAAATCTAGGGTGCTAAGCGAGCCCGTTCCATGAATCGAACTAGAGAATTAGGGATAAAGAAGCATGTAAACAACTTTACACTAAGTGAATAGAGAATACAACCTTTGTAGACCGGTCCTTCACTTCTAAATCTCCATGTAGTAGTCCCATTTCTCCAAGTAGTGGTGTCACGGACACTCCTTAGGCTCCACTAGGCGAAAGGAACAAACTTGCTTAAGGATCTTCGAGACCGAAGATGATCTACGTTGAAGAATCTCTAACTCAAGCTACCTCTTCACTAATCAAGGAATTAGTGAAGCAAACAAGCTACACTAATGGGCTAGATGAGAGTAGGTTGATGAAGTAGGAATTTTGCTCACTTTAGAAAACTCTTTCTCTTTTTCTTTTCACTCCTCAGTCAAAGCTAGAGAGCTAATGAGATGAAGAAGATGAAGAAGTGTGAAACCTTGGGTGAGAAAATATCACAAGTGATATTAGCAGAGACTTAACCATGAATAAAAATTTTGGTTAGGTTAATAAATATCTAGAATAAAAACAAAATTAGTGGACTTAGGTCAAGACTTCTACATGCTTCCACAAGCATCCAAGCCATGACTAATTTCCAACTAATATTGTTTTAACTCTAAATAAATAAATCCCAAAATATCTTAAGCTTGGTGTGAGTTTCATACACCCATGTCTAATGTATCATCAAGCAAGATACAATAAAATATAATATATATATACACAAATATACATATATATCATATAAATGTGCATATATCAACATATATACAAATCAAGAGGAAGAATTTCTTTAGTGAGCTAATATTAGTTAATATACATTAATATATCAAATATATAATTGTATATTAAATTATTAAATCAACACTTGATTTAATAATCCGGCTATATCATATATAACCGACTAATATCATTTGTATGTATATCATATTATCGGATCAACACTTGATTCAATAGCCCGGTCATATCTCATATAACTGATCAATATCAAATATCAATCTATATACATAACATATCATTGAATCAACACTTGATTCAATAATCCGGTTATATCACATATAACCCATTTCGCGAGATTAGAATACTGTATCACATACACGTATCCTCTCGGTCCCGCACATATCACATATGTGCCCTACTTCGTTTCGCATGGGCTAAGAAACCTATGTGTAGGACTCTAAAGACTCGTCAATACACCGAAAGTAGATAATGATCATATCAGTCACCCACAAGCCGTCAGCGGTACTAGCTAGACGTAACGGCTACCCGAGTATTGAGCGATCAGAAGATCAACACGCAAACCTGTCCAAACTCACGTAAATCCAACAGTAATACTACCGTACAGTCCGGTCTCTTTGTCTGATATGTCGCATATCGAGTCCGGGGGTGGTAAACGTCAGACCTCAATAACATGATAAGTCATGCCGATGTGAGGCTCATAACGGGTTGAGAAACTACTGATAACACTGTTCACACTAGAATATTGCATTATTATATTCCCCATTCTTATTCTTTTTATAAATAAACAGGTACTTTTGACGTATGTCTGCTACATGTTACAAGTTATAGGTTCTTGGACAGAAAACAGTGAAAACGATGTAAAGACGATGAAAATATGGACTTTAACCAACAAACAGAGGACTCTTGATCAAGCCTACATAAGAAACAGTTCACAAAGCAAGATTCAAGATATCGACTCAAAGCGAAGGTTTAAAGTTCACTACAAGTATTCACTGGAAGATCTGGAGAAGACCAAAAACCAAGTTCATAAAACAACCAAAGAATTAAGAAGACCAAAGATCCATAAATCAATACCCAAAAGCCCAGAGCCCAACTCCCTAGTTTGGCCGCGGAACCGCGGCCAAACCCAGGCTGGGACAGTGGTTCCGCGGCCGTATAGTGCCCGGGATTTAGGAAAATTCTGTGACTTGTTTTTTCGGCGCTGAAAAGTTGACCTAGGGCTATATTTGTAAATTTAGACATGCGGTTCAAGATGTAACCTAGGGTTTCCTATTCTTTATAAATAGGAACTCTAATCATTGTAAATTTTATGCCTCCTTTTAATAAAAATTCCAAAATTTCTTTATGGAGAGCATCGGTGCCTCTCTTCAATTCATCTATTCAGATCTGACAACCCTGCGTAAATGGTTGAAGAGATCCATCTGTAAAGTAAGTAGATTTATTTATTTCCTTGCCCTAAATAATTTCAATTCCTGCCCTAGATTAAATTTATTTTCCTGCCCTAGTATAGATTTTATTTACCTGCCCTAGTTATAACTTTCAATTAATTGCCCTAGGTAGAATAATTAGGTTTTTAGATTTAATAACCAATCCGAACACCCTTCGGAATTAACTCGTTAGCGCGATTAGGAGATTCACAACATCCCTGTGGACCGACCCGTACTCACCGGCTAGCTTCATGCGACGCCGTTCTTGATTGCGGTTTAGATAATAGTTTTTGACATACGAATCAAATGGCGCCGTTGCCGGGGATGGCGTAGAATTTTCTTTTCGCGATTTCGGGTTAATCATAAAATTAAAAAATCTTAAAAATCTTAAAAATCCCAAAAATTATAAAAATATATCAATTGTTATTTTTGGAAAGGATACTTTGTTGTTTTAATTTTGCAGGATAAACGAAAATCGGATCTGGAAATTTCCAGAAAGCAAAACAGAAAAGAGAAGATCAGAACAGAGGAGAATTTCAGAAACAGAACAACAGAAAAATTCTCGAGACGTGAACCGCCCACTAGACCGCGAATCCGCGGCAAAAACTGCCTTCTGCCGCCTTTCCGCCGCGCTCTGGAGAGATCTCGGGATCTGCGCCGCTTCAGCCGCCGCGCTTCCGCCGCGCCAAGCCTTCTACGACCGCGATTCCGCGGCTATCTAGTGTCTTCAGCGCAGGAAATTTACTCTGTAAGCTTCTCTGGTTCATCCTCTGTAATTTTTGAAATATATTTTCTGAAAAATGCCTGCAGGATTTTGTGCACTTTAAAATTATATTCCCTTCCATATAACAATCTTGTGCAGGATTTTTGGGTCCCGCTTGAAATAAAATAGATTGCAAGTAATATTTTGCTGTTGCATATTTTGTGTTGAAAATCTTTTTGCAACAAATTTTTCCTAATAAAGAGAAAAAGAATAAAAAAAAAAGAATAAGGAAAATTTTGTAGAAACTTGCAAAGTTTTTGGCCGCAAATATATCCTTGCACCATAAACTTTCTTTCTTCCCCCTTACTTACAACATGGGTACCCCACATAATAAATCATTAGCCGAACTTTGGTATCCCGAACCTAATTTTGCGTCGTATGTCAATTTGTTCGGTCAATTTAAAGACGATCCTTCCTTGCCTAAAAAATCTTTGAAAGATCAAATAGAGGCGTCTAGGAGAAACAGTTTGACTTTTCAACCCAAATTGTGTCAACCAATTCAACCTTTACTACCTACATATGTTGACACCACTTTTCCAAGTCCTGCTGTAACTTCTAAGCCGATGTCCATTGCTGAGCATATTGCTCAATCTTGCAGTCGATCTTTCACCCCTCTCCACTCATCTAGTTCTAAGGATCCACACGACTTTTCACCTTTTTATCCACATGTTGACCCTACCCCTGTCCAATCACCCACTTCCTACCAGTCATACCCGACCTTCCCACCTTCACTAGACACCGTTTCGACTCAGCCATTAGGGAGTTTTGCATATCCAAACCATTTCGAACCTTTCACCGAAACCCCCTCACCACCTAAGTCTAGTTTGGAAGAGTCGTTGGAAGCTTATATTGCAGCAACAAATAAAATGACTAGGAATGTGGAAGCGTCCGTGGCCGCCCTTATGTAACCTAGTGAACCGGTAGCTAGTTTCCCGCTAGCTCAAAATTTTTTAATGTATAAGGAGGCGGTTGGACAGAGTGAGAATGAGAGAGGATTTTCAAATCAAACCTACCCTTACCCAATTGAAGCCCACAACTCCTGTTTTCCATCGATTGTTCCAAAGGATTCACCAGTTGAAAATAAAAATGAGTTGTGTGATTTTGTAGTGTTTGATTTGCCAAATTGTGAGGAACCTCTTTCGAGTGAAACCGCACCTAATCCTTTCGATCTTTACACCTCCCATCTAGAACCTAAATCGATAGATATCCATGCTTTTGATGAGGTGTCTAAGGAAATTGATTTTCACTTGATTGAGGATATAGACGTCGGGAATATTTCGGATGATGAACCTGTCGATTTAATCGAGATTTTATGTTCAAATCATCATCCCGAGTTATTAAAGGTTTCTACCGAATCTAATATGCGTCTTGAATTTGATGATAATGGCATGGATGAGTTGAATTTTGAGGAAAATTATAAGGATAATATTGAGGAGAGTTTTGAGGATAATATTGAGATTGAACCATTTTTGTTTAATGTGTCGGATTTTCCAATTCTGCCTCCTGAACCTTTGACTGTTATATCACCCTCCCTCCTTCCTATCGTTCCGACCGAACAAGTGACCGTTACGCTTTCATCTCCTATACCAAGTTCGGCATACCCATGTTTTCTTGCGAATCTTGAGGGATTTGACCCCATTTCCCGACAGGTTGATAAGTTAGCGCAATCGCTTATAACATATCGGTCATCACATATTGCGCTAATTTATTCACTCGATTTACACTCTCAAGATCGCGCGACCCTTCTTTCTCCTTTCCGCCCTTCTTCTCCTCCACCGTGACCATATTCTACCATTCTTCTTTCAACACGGTCTCGCGTGTTTCTCATTTCTTCCATCCACACCCCATTCTTGCACCAACTATACCACTACCATGATAAGATCTTTGAATGGTTGGTGCTAACCTTTGGCTTGTGTAAGGCCAAGCTTAAGTTTGGGGGGAACCTTGTTGTATATATGTATATTTTTTTTTTCTTTTTATCAAAAAAAATTAAAAAAATTCAAAACATTAAAAAATGAAAAAAAATTATAAATAAATAAACAGGGGAGTATCGGCATTTTGACCCTCTTGGTTTAGCATGATAGTGAGAACACTGTCAAGTTCAAGTTTGGGGGTATGCTCGGTACGTCTTCTTCCTTCGCATTCATTTATACATATTTTTGCATTTGCATACTTATTTGAAAACCCATAAAAATTGAAAAATTTCAAAAATTATAAAAATTTATGTATTCAATTTTGGCTAATTGACTTGAGTTTGACAAATAGATTAACTGCCTAGGAACAACTAGATCTTAGACTTAGTAAATTAAAAACCCTAAAAATAACATTCCTTAAAGTTTAACGGTAGAAAGTATATGCCTTGTAGTTTATTTAGAAATAGGTAAATTTTGGGTTCACTTCTTGGGTTAAGTCAAAATGAGGGAAGAGTATTGATGTTCTTATTAGAGTATAAGTTTGAAAAATAATTCCTAACTTAAGTCTAGATTCTGAAAACGTATACCCTACAATTTGCACAATCACGCACCTTGAAACTTGGAATAGTAGAAGAGACCTTGAAATGCTCTTGTCTAAAGTCCTTAGTACGAAGAAAATAAAAGGAAAAAAAGTGTGAATAAAGAATAAAAAAAATGGACACTAGTTTTTGTGATTACTTAAGGCTGCAAAAATAGAAAAATATTTAGCAAGGGTGCTTCATCACCTAGTGCCTTAGACCAACTGGTTTGGGAGTCACTGCTAAAAGCCTTGGGTGTTGCAAGACTAGGAATTACGCTTAAATGTGCAAACACATCTTGTAATCGGTTGTTGGTACCTTAAGAAGTATTAACGGTCGCATGAAGGATGTGTAAGCAAAATTCAATTAAAAATTCACCTACTAATAAGTACTTTGGACAACGGACGAGAGTATGATTGCTTGATTTGAATTTCCAAGTGTAGAGGTGACTTTTACACACACGTAGGGGTATGTGATTGGAGTTTAGATGAGAGAAAGGAGTGAAGAATAGAACTTGTATCTTTAGTAGAGTTGATAGAAATTCCTAAGTGGAGATGGAACTCTAGAAGGAAAACTTAAGAGATGCCGAAAGCTATGTAGGTCTGTAGAACATATATAATCTTAAGTTAAATGATGAGGAAGTGTGAAGAATGTGGGTGTATAATTTACAAGTAGAAGATAATAGAATTCCTTGTTGGAAAACCTAATTGGAGAACAAAAGTCGAAAAAGCCAAATTGATAGGATTTTGTGGGTGTAATCCGCTGAAAACCCTCAGGAGACAACACTCCTCCTACTAGGGACACCTAGAGGTTTAACGGCTTGTTGCACGTGCTCAGTGCAATCGCGTTTCCCTGCGAAAGTGCGGTTAGGATTTTTGTAGTGAATAAAAAATAAGTTTGCTCGAGGACGAGCAAAAGATAAGTTTCGGGGTATTTGTTCACACTAGAATATTGCATTATTATATTCCCTATTCTTATTCTTTTTATAAATAAACATGTACTTTTGACGCATGTCTGCTACATGTTACAGGTTACAGATTCTTGGACAGAAAACAGTGAAAACGATGTAAAGACGATGAAAATATGGACTTTAACCAACAAACAGAGGACTCTTGATCAAGCCTACATAAGAAACAGTTCACAAAGCAAGATTCAAGATATCGACTCAAAGCGAAGGTTTAAAGTTCACTACAAGTATTCACTGGAAGATCTGGAGAAGACCAGAAGCCAAGTTCAGAAAACAACCAAAGAATTAAGAAGACCAAAGATCCATAAATCAATACCCAAAAGCCCAGAGCCTAACTCCCTAGTTTGGCCGCGGAACCGCGGCCAAACCCAGGCTGGGACCGCGGTTTCGCTGCCGTATAGTGCCCGGGATTTGGGAAAATTCTGTGACTTGTTTTTTCGGCGCTGAAAAGTTGACCTAGGGCTATATTTGTAAATTTAGACATGCGGTTCAAAATGTAACCTAGGGTTTCCTATTCTTTATAAATAGGAACTCTAATCATTGTAAATTTTATGCCTCCTTTTAATAAAAATTCCAAAATTTCTTTATGGAGAGCATCGGTGCCTCTCTTCAATTCATCTATTCAGATCTGACAACCCTGCGTAAATGGTTAGAGAGATCCATCTGTAAAGTAAGTAGATTTATTTATTTCTTTGTCCTAGATAATTTCAATTCCTGCCCTAGATTAAATTTATTTTCCTGCCCTAGTATAGATTTTATTTATCTGCCCTAGTTATAACTTTCAATTAATTTCCCTAGGTAGAATAATTAGGTTTTTAGATTTAATAACCAATCCGAACACCCTTCGGAATTAACTCGTTAGCGCGATTAGGAGATTCACAACATCCCTGTGGACCGACCCGTACTCACCGGCTAGCTTCATGCGACGCCGTTCTTGATTGCGGTTTAGATAACAGTTTTTGACATACGAATCAAACACTTACCAGTAAATCTCAATATCAGCCCTTGCCAGGGAATTCCTGTTATAGCCAATCAAGCACAGCTCAACATCACCCCCCAATACCGGGAGAGACGAATCCCCTCCTATCGCTCATTGCCTCCATATAACTTGGGACTGTACCCAAAAACCACCGTTTTGCATGCTCTCTTGAACATGGTAAGGTGGAAATCAAAGCACAGTGGGAATCACACAAGACTCTATGACGATCTCGGGTCTACAGACTAACCTGTACCAGTGTCACCTAAGAACTGCTACCTGACGTTAGGTATAATACCATCTAGGAGTTCTCGGAGAGTCCGTTCAGTGTACCCAGTCTCCACTGAGCACCCGTATACAATCTTTGATGTCAAACACCAATGGATATAGGATCATCCATCGCCCATCATATGGGTCAAGAAACATATACGCTAGTTTACTCTGGAATATCGATGCCCCGTCTTGATACACCCATGATTAGGAACAATTAAAAGTTGAACTTGTGGACTATCCTGGCCCCACTAGTATAGTATGCATCATAATCCTGGTAGTCAAGTATACATCCTAAGGGATTTACCAACACGTGAAAGCAAGACAATATCACAATACTAGTCTACATGTTAAGATAAAGAGTAACCAGATAGCATACTATCATGTCGAGCAAGAAAGTCCTCCCTATATATGTCCAAGAATCCATTATAATATGCAATCATGTACAATAATGGCCTCTAGGGCATACATATAACTAACAATCTCCCACTTGCACTAAGGCTAGTTGTTGTAGTATCTCATACCCAACATCCCAAAAAGTCTCTCAAATTGTATCTGGGGTATGACCTTCGTGTGTGGATCCTCCGTATTATTCTTCTGTGTCAACTCTCCTGACCTCGATCTCCCGAAGATCAACCATCTCCCTGATCAGGTGATACCACCCAAGAATATGTCTGGATCGCTGATAGGACCGGAGTTCCTAGGCCAAGGCCACAGCTCCATTGTCATCATAATGGTAGGAACCTCACTAAGTTCATCTCATGAACTTCTTTATCCAGACAGCCTCTTTGGTAGCATTGTTGGTAGCGATGTATTCATCCTTTCATCATCGAGTCTGCTACGATATCTAGCTTGGAACTCTTCCTACATACCGTCCCTCCACTGAGGGTAATGACAAGACCCGTGACTGTCTTACAGTCGACCTTATCACTCTGGAAGCTCGAATCGGTAAAGGACTCCACAAAGAGTTCACCGATACCAAACACCAAGAATATTTCTTTAGTGCTTCACAAGTACTTAAGAATGTTCTTCACAGCTGTATAGTGTTTTTCCCCAGGATGTAAAAGACATCACCCTAGATCCTCTATGGAGAAACATTGTGATAAGAAAAGCTTGACCGAGTGTAGCATAGGAACATCTTTTTCTATCAAAAGTATGTCATCTACGAACAATACGAGAAAGATAACCTTACTCTCAACTTCCTTTTTGTATATACAAGGTTCATCTGCGTTTTTTATGAAGTCAAACTCTTTGAATGCCACATCAAAATAGATGTTCCAACTCCGCGATGCCTTCTTTAACCCGTAAATCGATTTAAGCAACTTGCACACATTTTCGCTGCTCTCACTGTCTACGAAGCCCTCTGGCTGTGTCATGCACACGCTCTCTTCTAAATCACCATTTAGAAAAGTGGTCTTTGACACCCAACTGCCAGATTTCGTAGTCATGGTATGCAACAATAGCAAGTAGGATCCGGATGGACTTAAGCATAGCAACTAGAGAAAAGGTTTTATCATAATCCATACCTAGTCATGGACGAAAACCTTTTGCTACAACTCTAGGTTTGAAAGTCTCAACTTTTCCATCTACACCAATAATCTTCTCAAGATCCACTTGCTCCCGATGGGTTTTATCCCTTCAGGTGCAACTACCAAAGTCCATTCTTTGTTGGTGTACATGGATTCCATCTCAGATCGCATTACATCCAGCCATTTCACAGAGTCCCCACTCATGATGGCCTGCTCGAAACTAGTTGGGTCATCGTTTACCATGATGCAATCCTTGCTCCCACTGTCATTGAAAAAACCGTAGTATCTCTTAGGTGGATGAGGAACCCTACTAGATCTGCGGAGAGTCTGAGGTTCGTCGGGGACTATCGAATCCTCCCGTTCTACCAAATCATCAGCTATAGTTTGTGTAGCTGGAACTTCTTCCAGTTCTACCTCATGACCACTAATTTCTTCCACAAGAAATTCTTTTTCTAAAAAGGTGGCATGTTGAGAAACAAACACCTTTTATTTCTCGGTTAAGTAGAAGATATACCATCACGAATGTTTGGGATATCCAACAAACTTACACAGAACCGACCTTGCTTCGAGCTTGTCCGGATTTTGCTTTTGACATAGGCCGAAAAACCCCATATCTTAGCTCGTTTAATAGATGGTCTCTTCCCATTCTATATCTCATATGGAGTGGTAGGCATTGATTTGGTCGGTGTTAGTTGTATGTATGCCCTAGAGGCCCCTACTGTACAAACAATGTATATTGTAGTGGATGCTTGGACATATATAGGGAGGACTTTCTTGCTCAACATGATAGTATGCTATCTGGTTGCTCTTTATCTTAACATGTACATTTATTGTCTCTCTATTACATGTTGATAAAGCCCTTTGGATGAGTACTCGACTACCAGGATTGTGATGCAGATCATACTAGTGGGGACAAAGTAGTCGGCAAGTACATCCTTCAAATGTTCCTAGTAGTAGGTGTATCGAGACAGGGCATCGATATACCAGAGTAGACTAGCGTATAGCTTCTCGACCCATATAGATGGGCGATGGATGATCTCATATCCATTAGTGTTTGACATCAGAGATAGTATACGGGTGCTCAGTGGAGAGTAGGTACACTGGACGGACTCGCCGAGAACTCTCAGATGGTATTATACCTCACGTCAGATGGCAGTTCTCTGGTGACACTGGTGCAGGTTAGTTTGTAGACCCGAGATCGGCATAGAGTCTTGTGTGATTCCCACTGTGCTTTGATTTCCACCTTACCACGTTCAAAAGAATGTGCAAAACGGTGGCTTTTGGGTACAGTGCCGAGTCACATGGAGGCAATGAGCGATAGGAGGGGTTTCGTCTCTCCCGGTATTGGGGGTTGATGTTGCGCTGTGCTCGATTGGCTATAACAGGAATTCCCTGGCCAAGGCTGCTTCAGAGATATACTGGTAAGTATTATCAGTAGTTTCTGGCTCGTTACGATCCTCATATCGGCATGACTTATCGAGTTACAGGGGTCTGACGTTTACCACCCCTAGACAAGATATGCGACATATCAGACGAAGAGACCGGACTGTACGGTAGTGTTACTGATTGGATTCGCAGGAGTATGAGCAGGCATGCTTGTTAATCTTCTGATCGCTCAATACCCGGGTGGCCGTTACGTTTAGCAGACCACTTGCAGCTTGTGGGTGTTTAATATGATCATCACCTACTGCCGGCGTATTGACGAGTCTTTAGAGTCCTACACAGAGGTTTCCTGGCTCAAGCAAAACGGAGTAGGAGCACATATGTGATATGTGCGGGAACGAGATTAATACGATATGAGATACCGTATTATATTCTCGCGATTTGTGACATCGGTCGGTTATATGTGATATAGCTGGATTATCGGATCAAGTGTTGATTCGATAAGTTGTTACATTTGATATTAGTCGGTTATATATGATATAGCCGGATTATTAAATCAAGTGTTAATTTAATGATTTAATGTATAATTATATATTTGATATATTAAGTTACATTAACTAATATTCATTCACTTAAGATTTCTTTTCTCACTTGATTTGTGCACTAAATATATATGTGATATATATTAGTGTACAAGATTTTGTGTCATGCTTGATGATACATGATTCATGGGTGTGTGTATGACTTACACCATGCTTTCTATAATTTAGGGTTTTTAATTAATTAAGTAATTCAAAATTGTTGGATTTTGTCATAGCAAGAAGCTTGGAGAAGCTTGCTTGTTCTTTGACCAAGTCCACAGGTTTTGTTTTACTTAAGATATTTATAAACCCAACCATCATAGCTAGCCATGGTTAACTCTCTACAAGGGTTAGTGTATGTCATATACTCACCATGGTTTATTTTCTCACCTCATGTGTTCATTCTTTCTTGCTCATTATTCATCTTCTTCTTCATTGAGAAAAGAATGCTAGCTTTTAGATAAGTGAGAAAATATTGTGAGAAAATGATTTCTAAAGTGATCAAAATTCCTACTTCGTCATCCTCTACTACTTTCCATTTAGTTTAGGGTGTTTGCTTCACAAATTCTATAATTAGTGAAGAGGTAGCTTGGGTTAGTGTCTCCTCGACGTAGATCATCTTCGGCCTCGAAGACTTCGATGCAAGCTTTTTCATTTCTTCATGGGAGCCTCTCTAGAGTCTGGGAGTTCATGATCGCAGCGAAGGGACTACTACACGGAGCTATTGAAGTGAAGGACCGGTCTACAAAGGTTGTATTCCTTGTTCACTTTAGTTGCAAAGTTGTTTGTATTCGATTCGTCGCTTTTTCTAGTATACGATTCTATATTAGGGTTAGCTAGAACGGCTAAAATTTTAAATTGGTATGGACGATATCTCCCGAAACCTTACTGCCATGCTAGACAACCCTACAGTGGTATCAGAGACATGCTAGAAAATTAGACGGATTTTGTTAAGATTACAAAACCGAAACGATTCCGAAACTTGAAACACGAAAATGTAATTTCTGTCGATTTTAAAAAGTCATCAAAAAATTTTTTAAACAACCGCAGAATGTTATATGAGATATAACATGAACACAGACGAAAATTGAAGCATTTTTGGCAAACTTTGGCCGGTCACATAAAGCTTAAATCCAGCCTGCTCGGTTGGAATGTAGGTTCTGGGCTTCAATTTTTGTCTGTGTTCCAGATACTGGGATTTGGTGTTTCAACTGTAGTTTTTTTTTCTAAGTTTGCATGTGAAGTGATCTTACACTATAAGCAATTCGGAGTGTTTCGTATTCGTAGTTTTAACATTGTTTCGGGGTTTCGCATGTTGTCTAGGCGAAGTTAAAAAGTTCGAACGAATGTCAAAAACCCATTTTCCCATGTTTAACGTATTCGGAAAAACATGCAAGTAATTATGTGAACCCTCTAGAAGAATGAAACCCAAACTCGACTTTTTGGATCGTGGAACCACGGTCATACCCTTGGGTTTGCCGCCGTTCCGTGGCGACATGAGTGAGGCTTGGGTCTGCCCTTCTACGGCTGGTGCGTAGGTACTGTGGCATATTCTGGGTATTATTAAACTGTGCTCAAGTGTTGAGCTCTCGGGGAATTGTGGGTCTTTGATGATTCGATCAAAAAGTTTAACGTCGCCCGGATATCATGTGATGGGATACAATACTTGAAATCCAAACTAATTTGAATTTTATAAATCTAGCAATTTAGTCTCATTTGATCGGTTGCCATGGGATTTCGATGTGATCAAAAGTCCGTCGCAATCACGTAGCGTACACTGATACTCGCGGGGTAACCTTACTAGATAGCCACGCCCTATAGCCCCGACCAAGTGACTGTAGGAGAACCCCGTCACCAAAAGCATCCGTTCGGGTGCTCGCGTGTGTGGTGTTCCGCCTTAGTGCACTTCGTCGACGGTATCGGGGGGTGGGGCCGTCTATTAAAGTTTCCGACGAGCATTCGATCAGCTTATCGGGAATCTTGTTGAATTACCCGACTTTTTATTGGAAAGTGTTTTCGATATCGAGACTAAAATGCAGGGTTTATAATTGTTAGGCATGTGATGTCTAAGGAATTCATTTGGTTAGGTATGAAATCCAAAGTATGTGATACGTTGGGTTTATGATGTCTAAAGTGGTTGCGGATTCCAACTGTTGTAGTTTTTCACTTTCTTTTCTGCGACCGTAAGTGTAATATGTGGTGTATCGCCAGTTTCGTTGCTATATGTCAACGACAATTGGGATACGCATATTTACTTACGTTGATGACATGTGATGTTATGTGTTGTTGTGATATGTTATATTGGATCGTCGTGTTTTGAATAGCCGGGGTTTTTATGTGAGATGAGAGTTTTTATTTTCATTCATCTAAAATTCATTGTATATAATATTCTTTTATTGGGGCACTCCGGGTTGAGGATGATGTCACCATTGATGTATATTATTTACTTTTCCGCATTAGGATAGACCCAAGGAGGGGAGCACAAGTAACCGGGTTCTAGGGTCTAGTGGGAGACCATCTCGAGACGTCGAGACCGGCTCTCCTAACTCTAGAATTGGTAAGGTTGCTTGACGCTCTCGTAGGGATCTAGGGATGTGGGTTTGGCTATTCATCGCGACCGTGGGATCCGTGTTTTATACAGGCTTAAATTAAAACCCGGAATTCCTAGTATATCCAATATTTCATATGTGTTCTTCTGCTGCGATATTCTGTGATATGATCACTTTATATGATGAGATAGATACTGTATATAGTATATGTGATATATTATATAGACGTTGCTTATGTTTTACACCCGCGCTAGCCCTGCCCCGCTCTGCCGTTAGTTACCTAACTTAATGGTGAATGACGGGACATCGAGACGAATAAGGATGGCATAAGCGTACGTTGTATTTAACTATGATGCTTAAGCAACTTATATGATGGGACTTCATTAATGAGATTAATGATATAAAAGAAACCTAAAGATATTGTAGAAACTTGTCTCGAAAACTGGTAGCTCTAGTTGTTGCTTTACATAACGGTATTCCTTGTAGAATATCCAGCACCTTATTCGATAAGGAAAGAGCCGAGATCCCTTCACCAAGAATGACCTTTTTAGCAATAACTGGCAGATGCTACAACCCTCGGTTTCGTCTTTTGATTGCTTTTCTAGTTCTTGCTTTGCATAGTGGTATTTGTGAAATATCCTGCACCTTATTCGATAAGGAAAGAGCCGATATCCCTTCACCGGGAGTAACCTCTTTAGCAAAACTAGTAAAAGCCTCAAAAACACTCCTTTTTCAAAGTCACTCGATTCTACAACGATATCAAGTTCATTACGCAAAAGGTTTTCTTAAAAACCTGTCGTAGCCCTGAAGGGTCCCGGCAGCGCCCCGGCCGTCGAAACGCGACCAAAATGCGGAACAAAAATTTCTAAAACCGGCGCTACCGCTACCCGAATCCCGGATCGACCTTAAACCCTATACTAGCAAATTAAACTAAGAGTTAGAATTGTTATACCGAGTTGATCCAATTTCTTCGGTCTTCATTCCAAGCTCCTAGCAGTTCTTTGACGAAGTTTGGTTGCCGGTCTTCCTCCATCTCCGATGATCCACCCGAGGAAAACGGCGCAAGCTCCAACCTCGTCGAACGAGGTAATCGACGCTCCAACGTCGCTAGCGATGGAGAATGGGGGTGTATGAAAATGTCACTATGATTTTCCTCTCATCCATGTGCTCCATGGAGCAACTCAAGAAGAAGAATGAATGAGGTGATGAAAATTTAGCATGAGGCAAAAATGGTTAAGTGTTTTTTGTGTGCATGAGAGAGTGAGAGAGTGGGCTAATGTAAAAATCAATCAACTAAATAAAATGAGCACCCCACTAATATGTTGGCCGGCCCCCCTTTCTCCCTCTCTCCTAAAAAATATCATTTCCATTTAATCAAATAAACAATTGCACACCATACTTAAATACCATGCTTTGACCCATGCCTTTGCCACATCATCCCTTCCACCTCATTTATAAAACAAATGATTTTCTAAAAAGGGAAATCATATAAATGAGGTGGAAATTTCTTCTAGAAGCTATTCCGTACAAAATACGGAATACTTCCCGGTACATGTACCGAAATACATATACGCGTATTCGTACCAAAATACGAATAGCCGAGAGAGAAAACAAATAGTGAACAATAATACTAGAATACGTATATACAAATACATATATCAATTATTAAATCAAAACCCGATTTAATAATCCGGCTTAATCCTGAGCCGCTAGTATTATCAACCGTCCGATTAAAGTCTGCGCAGCACTTGCACATATTTAATCAGACACCTGTATGTATCAACATATCTCATGTACACCATATCGCCTGAACCGTGAAAACCCTCTCTGTGGGACTCTAAAGACTCGTCAATACACTGGCAGTGGGTTTAACCATAAGCACGTCAGCGGCACTAGCTGTACGTAACGGCTACCCAGGTATTGAGCGAAAGGGAGGCCGACGAGCAAACTCATCCTGAACACCTACTGAGCCTGTCAGTGACAATATCCGTACAGTCCGGTCTGTTTGCTGAGAGTATCGCATATCGAGTCTAGGGGGGTGGATAAAGTCAGACCCCCAACAACGCGATATTTAGTGTCGGTATGAAACCCATCATCACCTGAGAAACTATCGATTCTGGATCGATAATTCTCGTCCACCATGGCCACGGATTTATGGCGATGGCCATCCGTACACAATGCGATATCAACCCCCAATACTGGGAGAGACGAATCCCTAACGATCCGATCACTGCCTCCATGTGGCTCGGAACTGTACCCAACTAAAACCTGTTGGGTTTACCTAGCACCTCATGAAGGGTTTGGAAGCATCACATATACCAAAGATTAAATTTTTAGGGTGCTAAGTAAGCATACAAAGAATCATTCCTAGAAAAAATTAGGGTTTCAAAAACAACACTTCATCACAAGTAGGTTAAGGTAGGGTTTTGAGGGTACAACCTTTGTAGCTCCCTACGCTAGACTTCTCGGCTACTTAGGGTTTGGAAAAGGTCCACTTGAACTCCTCTAGGTCCACGATGATCCACCCGTAGTCCGCTTTGTCCAAGCTTGCAACTTCACTTGATCAAGAGAAAGAAATGAAGCTAACACTCTAAATAAGTGGGCAAGACTTGTGTAGAATGATGTTGTGGTGGCTTTTCTCACTTCAAAATCCTAACTTGGTGAGTGTTTTGCTCACAGAAAAATCTAGAGAGCAAAGGAAGAAGGAGGAAGAAGATGATGGCCTTTTAGAACAAGAGAGAAAGATAATCCCATTTGAAAAATAGAAAATATATGAATATATATTTTCCACTTCTCATCTCAAACCATGGTTAAACAATAAAGATATTATTGAACTTGAGTTAAAACACAAAAGGAAAGTTAATCCAAGGTTAAATGGTGGGTGAGCATGGTTAGGTCAAAGAAGAGTGTAGAAAGAAACCATGAATTATCCTTTCCTTTTTCTATTTGTTTTAAAACAAATGCAATAATAATACATATATATAAAACCATGGTGTGAGTCTTATATTGCCACCATTTTCTATGTATATACAACCATGAAAGATGATGTATGTATGTATGTGTACATGCAGATCCATATGTGCATGAATCAAGAAAGAATGCATACATACATGCATGCATCGAAAAATACAAGAAAGGATTTCTAGTAAGAAACTAATGGTTAAATGATAAATCAACTCTTGATTTATCAATCCGGCCATATCACATACGACCCAACTAAAAGCAAGCCGCCCGATTAATATACAGTATCTTATACGCGCATTTTAACCGGGCCCATGCGCATATCGCATACGCGCACCACAACGTTTCGCCTGGACTAGGTAACTCGTTTGTGGGACTCTAAGACTTATCAATACGCCGGCAGTGGGTGATGATCATATCAAGCACCCCCAAGCCGCAAGCGGTCAGCTAAACGTAACGGCCACCCGGGTATTGAGCGATCAGAAGAAAACAAGCGAACCTGCTACAACTCCCGTCGAGCCAACCGGCAACACTACCCGTGCAGTCCGGTCTCCTCGTCTGATATGTCGCATATCAAGTCTAGGGGTGGTAAACGTCAGACCCCAATAACCGATAAGTCATGTCGATGTGAGGCCCATAACGGGTCGAGAAACTACTAGTAACACTTACCAGTAAATCTCTAAAACAGCCCTGGCCAAGGACTTCCCTGTTACGGCCAATCGAGCACAGCGCAACATCAACCCCCAACACCGGGAGAGACGAAACCCCTCCTATCGCTCATTGCCTCCATGTGACTCGGGACTGTACCTAATAACCACCGTTTTGCATGCCCTCATGGACGTGGTAAGGTAGAAATCAAAGCACAGTGGGAATCACATAAGACTCTATGACGATCTCGGGTCTACAAACTAACCTGCACAAGTGTCACCTGAGAACTGCCATCTGACGTGAGGTATAATACCATCTGGGAGTTCTCGGCGAGTCCGTCTAGTGTACCCAGTCTCCACTGAGCACCCGTATACCATCTCTGATGTCAAACACCAATGGATATGGGATCATCCATCGCCCATCTCATGGGTCGAGAAGCATATACGCTAGTCTACACTGGTATATTGATGCCCCGTCTCTATACACCTACGACTAGGGACCTTGAAGGATGTACTTATGGACTACCATGTCCCCACTAGTATGATCCGCATCATAGTCCAGGTAATCAAGTACACATCCTAAGGGCTTTACCAACATGTAACTATAAGACAGTATAAAGAGACAAGTATACATGTTAAGATAAAGAGCAACCAGATAGCATACTATCATATCGAGCAAGAAAGTCATCTCTAGATATGTCCAAGCATCCAATATAATATACATCATCTGTACAATACTGGCCTCTAGGGCATACATACAACTAACAAAACCTGTTTGCACGACTCCTTTGAGCCGTGGTAGGGGAGTAATCAAAGCACAGTGGGAACTCACACGAGACAAATGACGATCTCAGGTCGACAGACTAACCTGTACACATGTCACCTGGGAACTGCTATCTGACAATAGGTATAATACCAACTAGCAGGTTCCCGGCGAGTCCGTCCAGTGTACTCATAACCCAATGAGCACCTGTATACTATCTTAGGTGAACAAACTAACACCAATGGCTTGTGAGACCTGGCCACCGCCCCTCGTCGGGGTCTCGATCAGTATACACTAGTCTACACTGGAGTATCGATGCTCGGTCTCGATACTCCTACGACTAGGGACATTTAAGGATGTGCTTGTAGACCCCCAGCTGTAAGTCCACGTTACCCGTCCCCGGTTCTTTGGGGTTGCGGAAATGGTGAAAAACGATTTTTTACGGTGGGGGTAACATGGACTCAAAAACGGATCTTTGTTTAACTAACTATCTAACAACCTAACTAAGAGTTTTACCTACTCGGTTAGGGGGTTATACCTTAACTTGAACTCCTTCTCTTCGACTCCTTGTGGTGGTCGGATGGTTCTCTCCTCGTCGTCTCCTTGTGCCGAAGATGGATCCACCCGAAAGCTTCTACCTTTGGCTCCAACCTCAATCTAGAGGAAACTAGAACACTTGGCTTGCTAGACCTTGTATACTAGGATGAGTAGAGAAGTGTTTTGGTTTTTTATCTCCAGGGCAAATGGTTCTCAACACATGAGATGTTTTTGCCTTGAACTAGAGAAAGAGGGAGAGCAAGAGGAAGAGGAGAGCTTTTGCATGAGAGAGAATGCAAATGGTAGAATGAGAAAGACTTTTACAACCATCCTCTTCATAATCCAAAATAATCATAACAAATAATAATAATTGAGTATTATGTGATGGTTGTTATCATATCAAATGGCAATATCATTTCATGCATTAAATGCAATGTGTGAACAAAGAAGCAAGCAAAAGTCTTTGCCATGAAATGGTCAACAAGTCCAACCTAGTCAACCGGTCAACAAAGTCAACCTTTCAATCCAACCATGGCACAATAATACTTAATTAATATTATCATTAATCATATTTCTTATTCTCATTAGGGTTTAGCAAAAGTCAACAGTCAACAACCCTAATGAGAATTCTCTGCCTCTGTCTCCGTCAACCGTGCATACACACCCGCATCCGCGTTCCGGGGAACACGAATACAAACGAGATAAAACCAATCCCAAAACGTATAATAGGATCTGGCTTAACCCAAAGCCCGCTAGTAATAACTGCCCGGACACTAAACGTGCACAAGTGCACGGATGTAACCGAACCCTGTCGCAAAACCATGCGACCTCTACTCTTTTTGCCCAAAGGCGAATAGCTCTCTGTGTGGGACTCTAAAGACTCGACACTACGCTGGCAGTGGGTTTAACCATAGACCGCAAGCGGCACTAGCTGTGCGTAACGTCCCCCAGGTAGATGCCGATAAGAAGACTGACGAGGTGAACTCATCCGAACTCTTACTGAGCCTGAATGTGACAATTTGTGTACAGTCCGGTCTGTTCGTCTGGGAATATCGCATGGCGGGCCTAGGGGGTGGTAAACGTCAGTCCCCTAATAGTGGTACAAGTCATGTCGGAGTGTAGCCCAGAACACCCTGAGACAACACTGGAAACCTACCAGTGTATCTCGCTTGCCCTGGCCACGGAAGACTATGTGTAATGGCTCTCCTAGACACAGCGCAATATCAACTCCCAATACCGGGAGAGACGAATCATATCTAACCGTCACTGCCTCCAAGTGCTTCGGGACTGCACCCAACTACTACCTGTTTGCATGACTCCTTTGAGCCGTGGTAGGGTAGTAATCAAAGTACAGTGGGAACACACTCGAGGCGAAGTGACAGTATCAAGTCAGCGGACTAAGCTGTACTCATGTCACCTGGGAACTGATAAATGACGATAGGTATAGTACAAACCAACAGTTCCCGACGAGTCCTGTCCAGTGTACTCGTAACCTAACGAGCACCCGCATACTATCTCAAGTACGACGTACTGACGGCTGTGGGACAGACCGTCTCCCCTGCTGGGATGAGAAGCACATACGCCAGTCTACTCCGGAGTATCGATGCCATGTCTCGACAATCCTACGACTAGGGACCTGCATAAGGATGTGCTTGTGGATTACCCATCCCCCACGAGTGTGACTGCTATCACAACGCTGGTAATCAAGCAAAGATCCTAAGGGCTCCACTAATGTGTATAGGCGATATGTTAAAAGAAACACATGTACACACATTGAAGTAGAAACAAACCAAGTAGCATACTACTATTTTGAGCAAGATTATCTATACAATGGTGAATATCCCAAGCTTCCATTAAGTAATATACAAACTAGTATGATACAGTAATGGCCTCTAGGGCATATACACTAACACCAGCTCCCACGTATGTAATCGCCATCACAATGCTGGCAGTCAAGCAAAAATCCTATGGGCTCTATCAACATGTATATGATGATAAAGACAAACCAGATAGCATACTATCATCTTGAGTAAAACTGTTTCATCGGTATAGGTCCTGCCTCAATCATCATAATCACAAGTCCGCGACTATGATAATTGCCTTGAGGGCACTATAGCCAACAATCTCCCACTTGCACTTAAGGCCAATTATTGCGATGTCGCATACTCACAGCCTGTGTGATACCGAACACCCAACTTCTCTACTAATCAGTTTCGCAAAGCCCGTTTGCGAAAATGATTGCGTTCGAGAAATAGCCTCAGTGAGTGGATCCGCTCTAATGTTTCTTTCTGTATCTCTCTATATCTCAACTTCACGGAGAAAACTATCTCCCGAAATGAGTAATACTTGTCTTAGAATTTGTCTGGAGACCCAGTTCATAAATGAACTTCAAATCCAGCAAACTACTTAGACTGTATCGTCCACTGAATTTAATCAGTATCCTGCGCCTTGACTTTCCTCAGTATCCGCTTGGACCACCTGTCCAACATACTGTCCCTCAAAAGAGAGAAAACTATAACTTTGACAGTCACTCTATCATCCAGGCCACCTTAGAAGCCTGAAATGATAACCGTCTCCCGAAGGAGGCTGCCGTAATCATTACCCAAGAACATTCACTTATGTTCAATAACTGCTTCCCAATATTTCTCCAGGATTAGATTAATATATCTGCTTATTGCATCTAGTGCAAAAGCAATATCTGGTGTGGTACTTGACATTTCACGATTAACTCAATTGCCTAAGCAAGTGATATGCTAATCATGTAGAACCCTCTCCCTTTTAGTCTGTAAGACACCTTTAGAGAGGTTGACTCCATCACCTGCAGGTAGACCACCATGCCAGGAGTCGTCCATTTAATGTCAAAATACCCAGATTAGGATACTTCCCAAATCTAGACCCAAGAACATAGATCCAGTAACCAGAAAACCTGATATTATATCCATATCCTATTTGGAGAAACAACTTTGTGACAACCACAGTATAACCGATCGTAGCATAAGAATATCTTTTCCTATCAAGTGCATGTCATCCAAATACCTGTACATCACTCTCTACTACCTTCTTACCAGATCCATCTCCTATTCTGATGAGATCAAGATCTATGACTGTCACATCAAAAATAGATGATCTATTTCCGCTATACCTGCTTTAGTCCATAAATAGACATAAGCTACTTGCCTACTATGCTTCCGCTCCTCCCACTGACTACAACAACCCTCTGGCAGAGTCATATACACGTGCACCTCTAAAGCTAGTTTAGAATGATGGTATACTCATCCTCCTGCCGGGTCTTATAGTCTAGAACAGCAGCAATGGCAAGTCTGGGTAAACAAGAACCTCCCTGTCACCATTTCTGAGAAGATCGAAGTACCTCTCGGGTGCCTGAGGTTACCTACCAAATCTGCGGATTGGCTAATGGAACGTCAAAACTAATTGAATCCTCAGGTTCTATTAAATATTCAGTAATCGTTTGTGGTTTTGGAATCACTTCCAGTTCTACCATACTCCCACTTGTGTTTTCTAAAAAAGTCTATTTTATTAAAACTGTGGTGAGTCAAGAACAATATAAATATTGATCTTCCTGATGGTAGAAAGCCCGGGATAACCCACAAACTGCCATTACTGAAACGTGCCTTGAATTTATCCGGATTCTGGTTTTAAGCATCAGCCGGACAACTCCCTATACCTTAACATCGTTAAGATATAAATTGATTCTATATACATTTGATATAGAAACAAAAGCACTAATTTAATTTGAACCAGATTCAAAACATGCAGCTGTCTCCAGTGCATATCAATCTAATGGAAAAAGAACAATCAGCATTACTCGTCTAGGAGTGCATCCATATATGAGTAACCTGAAAAAGAAGCAAGTTCTCAAAACCATTACTATTACTGGAATACCAAACACAAGTATCTACATCTTCGACTTCATCGATGAATCCTGATACTTCCAATAAATGGTTCTCTACTTTATTCTTATACCTATAACTTCTCAATATCTGGACTTTGCATTTCAACGAAATACTTGTCCAGAACTGGAGAAGTCACAAGTAAACAGAATATAGTACGAGTACCAACCCCATTGTCCTAATGGATACTGGACAACATACAATACTTTGTATAAGTCCCCTGAGTTCAACAACTTAAACCCGGTGCGTCGTAGGTTGAAAAACTGTACTATAGTTAAGAAGAATTACACCGCTGTTGAATGCACCTTACCTAATCACCAACTGATATAGGTAAATGTCATAGACACAATATCAAAAAGTTATATCTCACTTTATAAAAATAAACGTACAGATATATCAGTTTGAAATTGGTGCATAACAACGGATATTCAAATCCATATACTTGCCATCCGGCAAAATCCAGATGATTTCCTCAAATATCACCAATTACAACGAATTCCGATATAATGAGGATCTAATCACCCAATTCCTAATATCTTACTCCCACTCACCATCTGTAATAACATGCAGATGTGAGAAACTGATCTGGTAAATACATACCCTGAAGTTAGATTCTAATTGGGAAAACAGTTTTTCAATTAACATCGCACAGTAAAACTGAAACATGAAAATGTTTCTAAAGGGTTAACTGGTATTCCTAGTAACGCCTCTTCCATTATCGTGAATCATGACAGTAACCATATACTTACCTGCCCTCTCTGCAATCCCTTTATTATATCTTTACTTATTACCTTCTGTACACCTCCTTTACGCTAATTGGATTTCTTCATCCCTACCCTTCGGCACCAGCCTAAGGTTTGGAAGAAGACTATCCAATAAGCGTAATAGGTGTACTCTCCTAATCCTAGGAGTCCTCGCAACCTGAGAGAAGGTAAAGAGAAAAGACATCTGAATAATTATATCCAATCTCTCCAGAACCAGAATCCATCCTTGAAAAAGTTCTTTCGAATTCGTATATAACCATACGATGGATTTATCCAATGGAAGTGGATATCCGTAGTGATACGGAGTGTTCTAGAGAAAAGCAAAGTGGATGTAGGAGTGGCAGGGGTATACACGGTCTTTGTCATGAATGATGGTGATCGCAATTTCCTTTGCCATTATTCTAATCCCTTTATATGTCTTTACTTATTACCTTCTGTACAACACGGTTAAGCTTGTTGGTTTTCTTCCTTCCCTATTGTTCGGCACCTGCCTATGGTTTGGAAGAAGACTATCCAATAAGCTCAATAGGTATACCCTCTCCTAATCCTAGGAGCCCTCACAACCTGAGAGAAGGTAAAGGGAAAAGACAACCGAATAATCCTATTCATTCTCTCCAGAACCAGAATCCATCCTCGAAAAAAGTTCCTTCGGGTTCGTATATAACCATACGATGGATTTATCCAATGGAAGTGGATATTCATAGTGATACGAGGTGTTCTGGAGAAACGCAAAGGTGATATAGAAGTGGCAATGATGTTTGCGACACCGTGACTGTAGCACCTTGAAAAGTCGTTTTGGTGTTTTCCTGAAAATCGGTGAAAATTCGGTATTTTTCCGTAAACCGTCTTTTTTGTTATTTTGCAGTTTAGGACTAATTATACCTAATTTGGATAGGTAATTTCTAGTTTTTAGTAGCTAATGAGTTACTTATTAATTTTTGGTCGTTTAAAAATTTTTCCCTATTTTTCAATTTTTTAATATTATTTTAAGGCAGTAAGAAAATACATTAAATTAGCGATAAATACAAATTTCTTTGGGATAATTTTAATCTTTAAAATCATGTTAATTAAAATCTAGTTGTAACATAATTTTTTAGTATTTTATTTCAAGTTTTAACTAATTTTTATTATGGAAAACGAAATTTATTGAATTTAAGCTAAAACTTGCAATTTTGAGCTTGTGGGGGGTCTTTTTGCATAAAAATTTTTGTGCACTCTCTCACACTCATCCTCACACCCTCTTGGCCGGCCCCACCTCAGCATCAAGCCCACAAAAAAATTTCCGCATCTCATTTGAACAAAATGATATGATAAGGGTTTTAATATATTAAATTGGGTATGGGTTTTGTTGGTTGACTTGGTCTTTTGACTTGGAAACTTTCTCTACACCTTTCCCCAACTCCCCCACACCTCTCCCCACTCCTCAACAGCTCAGAAATCCTACAGCAACAGCCCAAGAAAATTCCCCAATTCTCATTCCCTTTTTGCTTCATTTTTATCACAAAAATCCATCAAAATCCAAAATTTCTTTCACAAATTCAAAGCAAACCCTTTTTCCACCTCCTCTCAAACCTAAATTTGTTCAAATCTTGGAGAAAAGAGGTGTCTTGAGTGGTTAGAGCAACCAAGGGTTTAGGCTTGGGAGGTATAATTTCTAATCTATGGTTAATTGTTAGTTGTATTATGCTAAAATTGAACTTTGAAATGTTAAATTAGTGTTAATCCTAATCTAGTTTTTTCTAGTTCATGGTTTGAAATTAAACTAGGGTTTTAGAAATCTTTAGTAGGTTAATTAAATCTATTTTGTTATCTAGTTTTTTTGCTAACCTAATCTATGAGATTACTTTGCTTAAGTGGCTTCATATTATGCTAATCTAAGTTTATCTTGTGTGAAATTTTCATTGTAATTGCTAATTACAAAAATCAAGAAAGGGGTTTGTGTATGGAAATAGATTGAAGCATGATTGTTGTGTTGGAATTATGGTTTGATACTTTGTAAATGGTTTAAAATTAGTGTAGTGGCTATCTAGTGGGTTAGTTTGGATGTTTGTGTTGGATTGTGTTAACTTTATCGCTAATTTTCGATGTTTGCACCAAATTGCAAATTTCTGGCTTACTAGGTTTTTATAAAAATATTGTGATGAATTATTTGCGATATCTTGATGATATTTTTTTGGCATATCCTATGACTTTTAGGATGTGTGAGCGCGGACTTTTGAGTGATCGGGTTTTAGCTTTGCCGGGCGACCAAATCGACGATTTTAGTTAGTTTTTTTTGCGATTTTCGCGTGTGTTCCGCGCACCTTGTGCACGTTGTACCTAGCTTGTGAACGTTAGTATTTTCGCTTGGGATTTGCATCGTTCTTGATATGTAACCTATGTTTGGTATTGATGTAAATTCCAGGTTCGGTCGCGGAGACGTCAGACGCGGCACGAAAGGGGAAAGCGGTGATTGGACGTGGCTAGCTAGGGATTCCGGTGAGTAGATTTAACATCTACGGGGGACTATCGTTTGGATGGCGCAAGTCTCCCGATAGTTTAAGTAGTTAAGTTTTTAGTGATATTAGTAACTACATCCATGCCTTATTTAACCTACATATGCGAACCCATTCTATAGGACACCTGCACCATTGCCAGGGTTTTTATATGCAGCACGAGCACTATTCATGCTTACACACACGCCCTGGTAATTGCCATGCCACCTCACTAGATAACCTATAATTTGAAACCTTTTACTCTAATTGATGCTTAAACCTGTGCTATTGCCTTTAATTCCTTAAAATGAAATCATAAGATTGCTAATCATGTGCATGTACCTCATCATGTTATTTGTTCATGCCTAGTCTATCAATCATACATCGCAACTTGATTATTGATACCATATGCATTCATTATCATTGGCATATGCATTTATGAGGATTTCTTGAGATTTTGTGATATTTCTGGATTTCGGGGGAAAGCCGCAAAATTTCTAAACTTATTATATTTTTAAAATGTGTAAATTGCGGTTTTCTAGTGATGTAAGTATCGTCCACCATGAGTTTGCTGTGGTTTTCGAGACCCGTTTCGAGGAGTTGGATGAACCGTCTCGGGTACATGGTGGGCCCGGTAAGGTACCCCGGGGCAAGAAGCTCGTGTTGCTGATGATGAGCCTGGCAGGGGACGGATTACCTACCGGTGACTGTTTGGCACGACGGATATCCAGAGGATACCGACCGTGGCCGCGAGATGATGAGATAGTGATATTGAGATGGGTCAGCCGGATGGCTGAGGCCAGAGATACTGTGACATGGATATATAAGATTTGTGATAGTTTTGAGGTGTCGTTGCTGGACACAGGTTCTTGTTGATTCTATTGGTATTGTGCTGGTATTTCAAAAGAGATTCCTAAAGGAAAAACATGATTCTTATACTTACACATTCAGATCACGAGTTGATTCACATTGCATTCATACCTGCTAGTATATTCATATTGCATACATACCTGCTATTATGTCCTGCCATACCTGTATTATAGATGCTAGGATGCTTGTGTGCCTACTTGCGATAGCCTCTATAGATGTTATTTATTACTCACGAGTTGGCAACTCACCCCCGTTATGCCACAGCCTTTTGCAGGTCCGCTCCTTCAGCACAGTAGCGGCGGGCGCACCGCTTCTTTTGCCTTTCTTGCCAGGACTCGAGGTTTTTGCTCGTAGGTGGGTTGTATTATTATTTTTGTACCATCTTGTATATTCTTGTATCTAGAGTACTCCATCTACTGTATCTACCAATATTGTTGTATATTGACCTAGAGATGAGACTGTGAGATTTGTGGACTTTTTATGCTGTATTTTGGGGTCGAGCTCACTTCAGTCGACATGCTGTTTTTCTCATGCTTCTTTATGATTATCTTGCATGTTGTTGTTTTATATTGCGTGGGATTTGTGACCGTCTTGTGGCGAAGAGCTAGCTCCCGCTTGGGGATGCCTTATTTGTTGGATTTATATATATTCTTGTTGTACCCATTTTGGGGGCCAGTATTTACAAAGGAGACTCTGCAGAAATTTTCGGAAAAAAAATTGATATCGTTTTTAAAAAGGTTTGATATGACTTATTTAATAAACTCGCTTTCAATTGATTGGTTTTCCTTCACTCTTTTGCTTATTTGGTTTTGGGTTCTGGGCTTTGGCTTACTTATTTTACGGACGTCTTGAGACGTTTCGTAAACTTAAGTGCCAGTCACGTTCCGTACCCTGCGGGTCGTGACAGTGACATTCCAAAAGCCAAAGTGTTTTAAGATGGTTCGGTAAATTTGGTTTCATGAGTTTTAGTCAAAGGTCCGGTCATAGTCCCAGCCAGAGAGAGAGAGAAGAAACACTCAGCGTGCACTCTAACCTAGATCAGAATGGTTAATCATTTTATCTAATCTGGATGGCTCCCACTGTTTCCTCGAATTCTCCTCCAAACCTAAAAGGAGATTTAGTCGGAATCACCCGAGGAGTATTCCTACTCATCAGTGGGAATCAAGATCCAACTATCATCGCATGATAACTTGATAGAAGCCACTCAAGTCACCACACTCCAGAAGGAAAGTTTCCTGTATGTTTGAAACTCCCAATATGTGTTTTTATCCCTAGGACCCAAGTGACCTTGACGAATAATCAACAAATCAAAAGGTTCTAGTCAAGTTCAACCCGTCATTATCTTGATTGCATTAAACCCACCCGCACGACCCTTGACGAATAATCAACAAAGTCGTACGACTGTCCTAACCAATCCACATATCCATGTGACAGAAAAGTATTACAGAGCTACCGCACACTACGCCTCGGCGAATAGCAATGACAAACGTAGCACGAATACTAAGCAATACTAATCTGAAATGACGGAGGGCTACGGCTGGTTTTTGGCGAAAAACCTTTAACGTAATGAACGTGATATCGTTGAAGGAATCCAAGTGGTTTTATAAATATATAGTGGCGAAAACTTTTGCTAAAGAGGTCACTCCCGGTGAAGGGATCTCGGCTCTTTCCCCGTCGAATGGGGTGCAGGATATCCCAAACTGAATACCACGATGCAAAGCAAAAATAATCGACTAAAGTAAAGTTATTACGTTGACGCAAACTTTTACCCAAGGGGTCACTCCCGATGAAGGGATCTCGGCCCTTGCCTCGTCGAATGAGGTGCTGGATATTCATAACCGAATACCACTGTGCAAAGCAAAAGAGAACGTCTGTAATGTCAGTTTTTTAAAAACTTGGTTCCAACAACATCATATATAGGTTTGTTTTATCCTTGCATTGATAAGAATCAATGCAGTCCCATCAATTAATCATACCAGAAAAGAACGAAAATAAAATGTACGTATATGCCATCTGCACTCGCCACTGGGTCCCGTCATCACCCGTTAGGTTACTTAACTAACGACAGAGCGGGGACTGGACTAGCGCGGGTGCAAAACATATACAACATCTACTAGTATATATAAATATATATATATAACATTCGTCCCAGGCATGATATAAAGCAACATCACAGAAACATCACAGAAACAACACAGAATGGTGGATAATCTGGAGCCCCGGGTTTCACTTGAGCCGCAAATGAGACCCGACGTTCCATGTCGTGTGGATAGACTGTGCAATGAAACCTAGACCCCTACGAGCGCGGCAAGTTACCCGCCAAAACCAGAAGTGAGGCATCCCCCTTCAGCAATGTGAATGGACCACCCAGCACTTCACGGAATCCGATAACTTAGGCACCCCTCCTAGGTCAACCTATACCCCCTACGAGTGCGGCGAACAGCCTGCCAATTCTAGAGTAAAGTCCCCTCCGTCCCAACGCCATGAGATGCGGACCCGTTGCCCTCTAGAATCCGGCTATTCGTGCACCCCACCGCGGAGTAATCCTAGTACAGAAAATAAAATAATATACAAGGGTGACATCGACCTCATCCCGGTCGTGCCCCAAAAGAATAATATACAAACTGGCAGTGACGGCAGTCCACATGTCGGACGCTCGCCCCGCAATATCAAATGTACAAATGAAATCTAAAACTGTACTATCATTGCACCACTGGCTATCCACCACGACGATCCAACCAACATCACAGCACAACACAGAACATCAACGTGAATGTCACGTTCGCAAACCCGTCTAAAAGACATATAGCAATTAAACGAGTTTACCGATCAAATGACATTCACGGTCGCAGATAGAAATGTATGTACTGTTAAACGCCCACTTAAAATATCGATCGACTAAATTTTCAAGTTGGCCCTAATAGCAATAACAGTACTGCACAGAAAACTGGGCCAAAAAGAATATCACAAAAATCACAATTTCACATCAGGGGGCTACAGTAAACATTTGGAAGCCCATCGCCACTAAACAGCCGCGGATCCGACGCCAATGGGGGGTTAGTGCGGCGGTTCCGCGGCACTTTGGAGGCTTCAGAGGCTCAAATTTTTTATGTACCCTTAAAATTGCCTGCACGGATTTTTAAGATGCCTCAAATAATTTTTTGAACACTTTTGAAAAACGACAGAAAAATGAAAAATGAAATCGTGATTTCGGTAAAATCCGTCGATCGATCTTTTAAGCACGTCTAAACAAGCTAGTAAGGGGTTTAAAGGGTGGCTCTGATACCATGAAGGGTCCCGGCAGCGCCCCGGCCGTCGAAACGCGGCCAAAATGTGGAACAAAAATTTCTAAAACCGGCGCTACCGCTACCCGAATCCCGGATCGACCTTAAACCCTATACTAGCAAATTAAACTAAGAGTTAGAATTGTTATACCGAGTTGATCCAAGTTCTTCGGTCTTCATTCCAAGCTCCTAGCAGTTCTTTGACGAAGTTTGGTTGCCGGTCTTCTTCCATCTCCGATAATCCACCCGAGAGAAACGACGCAAGCTCCAAGCTCGTCGAACGAGATAACCGACGCTCCAACGTCGCTAGCGATGGAGAGTGGGGGTGTATGAAAATGTCACTATGATTTTCCTCTCATCCATGTGCTCCATGGAGAAACTCAAGAAGAAGAATGAATGAGGTGATGAAAACTTAGCATGAGGCAAAAAAGGTTAAGTGTTTTTTGTGTGCATGAAAGAGTGAGAGAGTGGGCTAATGTAAAAATCAATCAACCAAATAAAATGAGCACCCCACCAATATGTTGGCCGGCCCCCCTTTATCCCTCTCTCCTAAAAAATATCATTTCCATTTAATCAAATAAACAATTGCACACCATACTTAAATACCATGCTTTGACCCATGCCTTTGCCACATCATCCCTTCCACCTCATTTATAAAACAAATGATTTTCTAAAAAGGGAAATCATATAAATGAGGTGGCAACTTCTTCTAGAAGCTATTCCGTACAAAATACGGAATACTTCCCGGTACATGTACCGAAATACATATACGCGTATTCGTACCAAAATACGAATAGCCAAGAGAGAAAACGAATAGTGAACAATAATACTAGAATACGTATATACAAATACATATATCAATTATTAAATCAAAACCCGATTTAATAATCCGGCTTAATCCTGAGCCGCTAGTATTATCAACCGTCCGATTAAAGTCTGCGCAGCACTTGCACATATTTAATCGGACATATATATGTATCAACATACCTCATGTACACCATATCGCCTGAACCGTGAAAACCCTCTGTTTGGGACTCTAAAGACTCGTCAATACGCCGGTAATGGGTTTAACCACAAGCACGTCAGCGGCACTAGCTGTACATAACGGCTACCCAGGTATTGAACGAAAGGGAGGCCGACGAGCAAACTCATCCTGAACCCCTACTGAGCCTGTCAGTGACAATATCCGTACAGTCCGGTCTGTTTGCTAAGAGTATCGCATATCGAGTCTAGGGGGGTGGATAAATTCAAACCCCCAACAACGCGATATTTAGTGTCGGTATGAAACCCATCACCACCTGAGAAACTATCAATCCTGGATCGATAATTCTCGTCCACCGTGGCCACGGATTTATGGTGATGGCCATCCGTACACAACGCGACATCAACCCCCAATACTGGGAGAGACGAATCCCCAACGATCCGATCACTGCCTCCATGTGGCTCGGGACTATACCCAACTAAAACCTGTTTGTACGACTCCTTTGAGCCGTGGTAGGGGAGTAATCAAAGCACAGTGGGAACTCACACGAGACAAATGACGATCTCAGATCAACAGACTAACCTGTACACATGTCAACTGGGAACTGCTATCTGACAATAGGTATAATACCAACTAGCAGGTTCCCGGTGAGTCCGTCCAGTGTACTCATAACCCAATGAGCACCTGTATACTATCTTAGGTGAACAAACTAGCACCAATGGCTTGTGAGACCTGACCACCGCCCCTCGTCGGGGTCTCGATCAGTATACACTAGTCTACACTGGAGTATCGATGCCCGGTCTCGATACTCCTACGACTAGGGACATTTAAGGATGTGCTTGTAGACCCCCAGCTCCCACATATTTGATCGCCATCACAATGCTGGCAGTCAAGCAAGAATCCTATCGGTTCTATCAATATGTATATGATGATAAAGACAAACCAGATAGCATACTATCATCTTGAGTAAGACTGTTTCATCGGTATAGGTCCTGCCTCAATCATCATAATCACAAGTCCGCGACTATGATAATTGCCTTGAGGGCACTATAGCCAACAAGCCCTCCGTCATTTCAGATAAGTAATTCTTGGTATTCGTGCTGCGTTTGTTGACCTTAGCCAAGGCGTAGTGTGCGGTAGCTAATTAGTGCTTATCTATATGCATATGATGCGATTGAGTTAGGGTAGTCGTACGGCTTTGTTGGCCTTAGCCAAGGGTCGTACGGGTGGGTTTAATTCAATCAAGAAATGACGGGTTGAACTTGGCTGGCGCTTATGATTTGTTGACCTTAGTCAAGGTCATAAGTTGCTAGGGGCAAAATATTATCGGGAATTTCAAGTGTTGAATTTGCAATGAGATTGCATACCTTCTATGAGATAGTTGGATTCCAATACCCACTGAGAGTAAGAGTTACTCCTGGGACAGTTTTACACATTACAATTAGCCGATCAAGTAGGTGTCTAGAAAGGTGTCAACGTGTTTACGCCCCTGGGAAAACGAGGTTTAGTTTAATTAGGTCCGTGCGAAAGCACGGGGAACCTCCCTCAAAGTACCGGTACTGGCCTGGCTGAAAGATTGGCGAACTTGTGGGGTATAATTAATCCCGGATAGTCTTTCCTTTTAGGGTTTGAAGGAAGATTTGATAAAAACAGTGCGAGCCATCCTGATTTAATAAATTAATAACCAATCTAATCTTGCAAGAGCATACGCTGAGTGTTTTCTTCTCTCTCTCCAGGTAGCGACCATGTCACGCCTTAATCAAGATAATAATATGGATGTATTGACTAAACCCGCTTGTTATACTGTGCTGGGGAATGTTGGTCCCGCTCCGACTTATAATTGTTATAAGACCGAGCAGGAAATAGGGGATTACAAGGATTCCCGTGCTGCCTAAACGAAGAAAGTGCATGATGATGCATCTTCTTCGGGTGTGTTCATTACAGAGAACTGTTTCTCAGTATCCTTTACATCCTAGGTATGAGATACCAGATCAGGATCCCACGTATGTAATTTGTTACATGGGCTATAGATAGGTAGAGAATTGAGAATGGGTGATAAGTTTTAAGAGTTAGAAACGGTGCAATTGTTGCAGCCAAGGTGTTGGCAGTTATCATCCTATATTACCAAATACATTGATTCTGAAAAAATGTTATTAGATATCGAACCTGATATACAATATCATATCAGTCTCTTTATTTAGTAAAGAAGGATATAATTTTGTACTGTTGGATAAATGTTTTGAACATTTCCTATATAGAGAGTTGATCGGTTCAGGCATGTTATCTAAAAGCATATACGTTCTAAATCAAACCACAGTTCTTAACGTACAAAATACATTCAAGGGGACGAGTTCAGAAATGAACGAATCCTTCTTGAAGTATTGTAGACTAGGTCATATCAATGCGACCCGACTAGCTAAGTTACATAAAGATGCATATTTAAATCAGTTTGAATTTACATCTTATGAAACTTGCCAGTCATGTCACAAAGATAAGATGACCATAGCTCTGTTTATTGGAAACAGAGAAAGAGTTAGTGAACTCTTGGGATTGATACATGATGATGTATGTAGGTCCCATGTCTACACATGCTAAGACTGGTTTTTTGTACTTCATTACATTCACTGATAATCTCTCAAGATTTTCACATGTGTTCCTGTTAAAGACAAGTCTGAAGCTTTTGAGAAATTTAATGAATATAAGTCAGAAGTAGAGAACCAAAAAGGGTATAAGTATTATGTGCTATGATGAGATCAGGGAGGAGAATACTTGAGCACGGAGATCCTGGACTATTCTAAAGGAGAATGAGATTCTCTCTCAGCTTTACTCCTCCGTATACACTACTATACGTCGGTGTATCGGGGAGGAGCGATCGCACCCTATGAGATATGGTGTGCTCTATGATGAGTACTACTGAGTTGCCTATTTCCTTTTGGGAATTATGCATTTGAGAAGCTGCATACCTATTGAATTGGGTTCCAATCAAATCAGGTGCCTACCACTCCATATGAGATATGGTATGGGAAGAGCCCATCTCTTAAGTAAGTTAAGATTTGGGGTTGTCTGACCTATGTGAAAAGCAAAATCCGGACAAGCTCAAGGCTAGGTCAGTTCTGTGGAAGTTTGTTGGATATCCCAAGCATTCGCAAGGGAATATCTTCTACCGCACCGAGGAACAAAAGGTGTTTTATTTCTCGGCATGCCACCTTTTTAGAAAAGGAATTTTTTATGAAAGAAATTTATAGTCATGAGGTAGAACTGGAAGGAGTTCCAGCTGTACAAACTACAGCTGATGATTTGGTAGAACCGGAGGATTCAATAATTCCCAACGAACCTCAGCCTCTCCGCCGATCTGGTAGGGTTCCCCATCCACCTAAGAGATACTTCGGTTTTCTCTATGACAGTGAGAGCGAGGATTGCATCATGAGATGATGACCCAACTAGTTTCGAGCTGGCCATCGAGAGTAGGGACTCTGTAAGAATGGATGGATGGATGCTAAGCGATCTGAGATGGAATCTATGTACACCAACAAAGTATGGACTTTGGTTAATTTATTCGAAGGGTTAAATCCCCATCAGGAGCTAGTATATCTTGAGAAGATTACTTGGTGTACATAGAAAATTTGAGACTTTAAAAGCTAAGACTTGTTGCAAAAGGTTCTCGTCATCGACTAAGTGTGGATAATGATGAAACCTTTTCTCCAATGGCTATGCTTAAGTCCATCCAGATCCTACTTGCCATTGCTACATACCATGACTACGATATCTGGCGGTTGGGTATCATGACTGTGATTCTAGATAGTGATTTAGAAGAGAGCGTTTATAAGTACACAGCCAGAGGGCTTCATAGACAGTGGGAGCAGCGGAAACGTGTGCAAGTTGCTTTATATGATAAAGCAGGCATCGCGGAGTCGGAACATCTGTTTTGATGTGGTAGTCAAAGCGTTTGATTTCATCAAAATGGTAGATGAACCTTGTATATACAAAAAGGTAGTAGAGAGTAAGGTTGTCTTCCTCATATATTACGTGGATGACATACTCTTGATAGGAAAAGAGTTTCCTATGCTACGCTCGGTCAATCTCCTCTTATCACAAGGATTCTCCATATAGGATCAAGGTGATACCTACTAAATCCTGGGTTTTGGATCTATGAAATAGATCTAAATGGATGTTAGGATTCTCACTAGGTGTAGTGAGATGGTATCAATCGATCTTGGGGAGAATCACTGGATAGATTCCAAGTGGTAAGGTTGACTGAATGTTAGTCACAGGCATTGTCTTTACCCTCAGAGGAAGGACGGTATGTTGGAAGAGTTCCAAGCTAGATACCATGGCAAACTAGAAGATAAAGACTGGATACATCGCTACCAACAATACTACCAAAGAGGCAGTCTGGGTATATATAAGTTCATGAGATAAACTTCGTTCCTACCATTGTGTGATAATGGAGTTGTGGCTTATGCCTAGGAACTCCCGTCCCATCAGTGATCCAGACATATTCTTAGGCAGTATCACCTGATAATGGAGATGGATAATCTCCAGGGAGATCGAGGTTAAGGAGAGTAGACTTAAAGGTTAACACGGCGGATCCACTCACAAAGGCATTTTCCCAATAGAGACTTTTATGGGACGGTTGAGTATGAGATACTTTAACCACTGCTGATTGTTGGGTATTGGATACTACAACAGATGACCCTAGTGTAAGTGGGAGATTGTTAGTTGTATGTATGCCCTAGAGGCCACTACTGTACATACGATGTATATTGTAGTGGATGCTTGGACATATATAGGGAGGACTTTCTTGCTCGACATGATAGTATGCTATCTGGTTGCCATTTATCTTAACATGTACATTTATTGTCTCTCTATTACATGTTGATAAAGTCCTTAGGATGAGTACTTGACTACCAGGATTATGATGCAGATCATACTAGTGGGGACAGGGTAGTCGGCAAGTACATCCTTCAAATGTTCCTAGTCGTAGGTGTATCGAGATAGGACATCGATATACCAGAGTAGACTAGCATATAGCTTCTCGACCCATGTAGATGGGCGATGGATGATCCCATATCTATTGGTGTTTGACATCAGAGATAGTAAACGGGTGCTCAGTGGAGACTGGGTACACTGGACAGACTCGCCGAGAAATCCCAGATGGTATTATACCTCACGTCAGATGGCAGTTCTCTGGTGACACTGGTGCAGGTTAATCTGTAGACCCGAGATCGTCATAGAGTCTTGTGTGATTCCCACTGTGCTTTGATTTCCACCATACCACGTTCAAGAGAACGTTCAAAACGGTGTCTTTGGGGTACAGTCCCGAGTCACATGGAGGCAATGAGCGATAGGAGGGGTTTCGTCTCTCCTGGTATTGGGGGTTGATGTTGTGTTGTGCTCGATTGGCTATAACAGGAAGTCCCTAGACAGGGCTTCTTCAGAGATATACTGGTAAGTGTTATCAGTAATTTCTCGATCCGTTATGAGCCTCATATCGGGATGACTTATCGAGTTACTTGGGGTCTGACGTTTACCACCCCTAGACGAGATATGCGACATATCAAACGAAGAGACTGGACTGTACGGTAGTGTTACTGATTGGATTCGCAAGAGTATGAACAGGCATGCTTGTTGATCTTCTGATCGCTCAATACCCGGATGGCCGTTACGTTTAGTAGACCGCTTGCGGCTTGTGGGTGTTTTATATGATCATCACATATTGTCGGCGTATTGACAAGTCTTTAGAGTCCTACACAGAGGTTTCCTGGCTCAAGCGAAATGGAGTAGGAGCACATATGTGATATGTGCGGGACCTAAATTAATACGATATGAGATACCATATTATATTCTCGCGATTTTTGACATTGGTCAGTTATATGTGATATAGCCGGATTATCGGATCAAGTGTTGATTCGATAAGTTGTTACATTTGATATTAGTCGATTATATGTAATATAGCTGGATTATTAAATCACGTTTTGATTTAATTATTTAATGTATAATTATATATTTGATATATTAAGTTACATTAACTAATATTCATTCACTTAAGATTTCTTTTCTCACTTGATTTGTGCACTAAATATATATATGATATATATTAGTGTACAAGATTTTGTGTCATGCTTGATGATACATGATTCATGGGGGTGTGTATGACTTACACCATGCATTCTATAATTTAGGGTTTTAATTAATTAATTAATTCAAAATTGTTGGATTTTGTCATGGCAAGAAGCTTGGAGAAACTTGCTTGTTCTTTGACCAAGTCCACAAGTTTTGTTTTACTTAAGATATTTACAAACCCAACTATCATAGCTAGCCATGGTTAACTCTCTATAAGGGTTATTGTATGTCATATAATCACCATGGTTTATTTTCTCACCCCATGTGCTCATTCTCTTTTGCTCATTATTCATCTTCTTCTTCATTGAGAATAGCTTGCTAGCTTTTAGATAAGTGAGAAAATATTGTGAGAAAATGATTTCTAAAGTGAGCAAAATTCCTACTTCGTCATCCTCTACTACTTTCCATTTAGTTTAGGATGTTTGCTTCACTAATTCTATAATTAGTGAAAAGGTAGCTTGGGTTAGTGTCTCCTCGACGTAGATCATCTTCGGCCTCGAAGACTTCGATGCAAGCTTGTTCATTTCTTCATGGGAGCCTCTCTAGAGTCCAGGAGTTCATGATCGCAGTGAAGGGACTACTATACGGAGCTATTGAAGTGAAGGACCAGTCTACAAAGGTTGTATTCGTTGTTTACTTTATTTGCAAAGTTGTTTGCATTCGATTCGTTGCTTTTTCTAGTATACGATTCTATGTTATGGTTAGCTAGAACGGCTAAAATCTTAAATTAGCATAGATGATGCCTCTCGAAACCTTGCTGCCGTGCTAGATAACCCTACAGTCGGAACCCTATTAAATAAGTATGCAGCTGTCTCAAGTGCATAACCCCAAAAGGAAATAGATAACTCAGCAGTACTCATCATAGAGCGCACCATATCTCATAGGGTGCGGTTTCTCCGATGCGATACAACGTTGTGCTTGTGGTGTATACGGAGGAGTAAGCTAAGAGAGAATCACATTCTCTTTTAAGTAGTCCAGGAACTCCGTGCTCAAGTATTCTCCTCCCCGATCAGATCGTAGGATTTTAATACTTTTTCCCATTTGGTTCTCTACTTCGCATTTATATTCCTTGAATTTCTCAAAAGTTTCAGACTTGTGTTTCAACAGGAACACATGTCCGAATCTTGAGAGATCATCAGTGAATGTAATGAAGTACGAAGAACCAATCCTGGCATATGTAGACATGGGACCACATACATAACTATGTATCAGTACCAAGAGTTCAGTAGCTCTTTCTCCATGTCCAATAAACAGAGTTTTGATCATTTTATCTTTGAGACATGACTGGCAAATTTCATAAGATGTAAATTCAAACTGGTTCAAATATCCATCTTTATGTAACTTAGCTAGTCATTTCGTATTGATATGATCTAGTCTACAATACCACAAGAAGGATTCGTTCATTTCTGAACTTTTCCTCTTGTGTGTGTTTTGTACGTTAAAAACCGTGGTTTGATTTAGAACGTATATGCCATTAGATAACGTGCCTGATCCGATCAACTTTTGATTTAGGAAAATGTTTATAACATTATCCTGTAATACAAAATTATATCCTTCTTTACTTAATAAAAAGACTGATATAATATTGCATATCAGGTTCGGTATATAATAATATTCGTTCAGAATCAATGTATTACCACTTAGTAGTACAAGGTGATATTCGCCAACTGCTTTGACTGCAACTATTGCACCATTTCCTACTCGTATATCCTTATCACCCATTCCCAGTTCTCTACCTCTCTTAAGCCCATGTAACAGATTACATATGTGGGATCCTGATCCGATATCTAATACCGAGGACGTAGAGCATACTGAGAAGTAGTTCTTAGTAACGAACACACCCGAAGAAGATGCATCAATATGCTCTTTGCTCGTTCGGGTTGCATGGGAATCCTGGTATTCCCCTATATCCTGCTCAGACTTATAACAGTTATAAGGTAGAGCGAAACCAACGTTCCCCAACTCAGTATAACAAGCGGGTTCGGTCAATACATCCATATTATTATCTTGATTAAGGCATGTCATGGTCGCTACCTGGAGAGAGAGAGAGAGAGAGAAGAAAACACTTAGTGTATGCTCTTGCAAGATTAGATTAGTTATTATCTTATCTAATCAGGATGGCTCCCACTGTTTTTATCAAATCTTCCTTCAAACCCTAAAAGGTAAGACTAGCCGGGATTAATTACACCCTACAAGTTTGCCGATCGTTCGGCCAGGCCAGTGCCGGTACTTTGAGGGAGGTTCCCCGTGATTTCGCACGGACCTAATTAAAATAAACCTCGTTTTCCCAGAGGCATAACCCCGTTGACACCTTTCTAGATACCTACTGGATTAGCTAATTGTAGAGTGCAAAACTCTCTCAGTAATAACTCTTACTCGTAGTGGGTATGGGATCCAACTATCTCATAGAAGGTGTGCAATCTCATTGCAAATTTCAACACTTGAAATTACCAATACTATTTTGCCCCTAGCGTCCTATGACCTTGACAAAGGCCAACAAACCATAGGCTGCTAGTCAAGTTCAACCTGTTCATTTCCTGATTGAATTAAACCCATCCGTACAATCCTTGACAAAGGCCAACAAGGTCGTACGACTACCCTAATCCAATCGCATCATATGGTTGTAGATAAGCACTAGTTAGCTACCGCACGCTACGCCTTGACAGAGGCCAACAAACGTAGCACGAATACTAAGTAGTACTTATCTGAAATGACGGAGGGCTACGACAGATTTTTAAGAAAACCTTTTGCGTAATGAACTTGATTTCGTCATAGAATCGAGAGATTTGAAAAGGAGTGGTTTAAGCACCGCCTTTTAAAATCGATTAGTTTTCAAAACAAACCGAGTGGGTTGTAGCATCTTCTAGTTTTTTGCTAAAGAGGTCATTCCTGGTGAAGGGATCTCGGATCTTTCCTCGTCGAATGAGGTGCAGGATATTCACAATACCACTATGAAAAGCAATAACAATAGCTACCTTTTGAAAATTTGATTTTACAACATCTTTAGGTTTCTTTCTTTTCATTAATCTCATTAATGAAGTCCCATCATTTATGCTTCCTAAGCATCACAGATAAATATAACATACGCTTATGCCATCCGTATTCGCCACGGGGTCCCGTCATGTTAGGTTAGTTAACTAACGGCAGAGCAGGGGCTGGACTAACGCGGGTGCAAAACATAAGCAACGTCTATTATATATCATATATATAATATAAAGCATTCATCTCAGGCAGTAATATGATCTCATCATAAAACATTGCAGCAGAAGTCACATAAGAAATATTGGATATACTAGGAGGTCCATGTTTTAAATTCAGCCAGTAATGAAAAACACGGATTCCGCGGTCGTGATGAATAGCTAATCCCACATCCCTAGACCCCTACGAGAGAGGCAAGTAACCCTACCAATTCTAGAGTTAGGAGACCCGGTCTCGACTCCTCGAGATGGCCTCCCACTGTACTCCAGAATCCGGTTACTTGTGCTCCCCGTCTTGGGTCTATCCTAATGAGGAAAAGTAAATAATATACATCAATGGTGACATCATCCTCAACCCGGAAATGTCCCAATAAAAGAATATTACATACATTTTTACATGAATGAAAATGAAAAACTCCCATCTCACGCAAAAACCTCCGGCTATTCAAACACGAAGATCCAATATAACATATCACAGAAACACATAACATCACATGTCATTAATGTAAGAAAATATGCATACTCCAATTGTCGTTGACGTATAGCAATGAAACCGGCGATACACCACATATTACACTTACGGTCTCAGAAAAGAAATGAAACATACAATAGTTAGAATCCGCAACAGCCTTAGACATCATAAACCCGAAATATCTCATACTCCGGATTTCATGCCTAACATTATAAACCCGGCATTTTAGTCTTATATTGAAAACACCTTTTCAATAACCAGTCGGGCAATTCAACAAGATTCCCAATAAATGATCAAATGCTCGTCGGAAACATTAGTAGATGGTCGCGCCCCCGATGCCGTCGACAAAGCGAACTTAGGCGGAACACCGCGGCCGTGAGCACCCGAACGGATGCTTTTGGCTACGGGGTTCTCCTACAGTCACTTGGTCGAGGTTATGGAGCGTGGCTATCTAGTAGTATTACCTTGGTCCCACTAGTATGATCTGCATCATAATCCTGATAGTCAAGTATACATCCTAAGGGCAGTACTAACATGTGAGAGAAAGACAGTATCACAATACTAGTCTACATGTTAAGATAAAAAATAACCAGATATCATACTATCATATCGAGCAGGAAATTCCTCCCTATATATGTCCAATCATCCATTATAATATACAATCATGTACAATAATAGCCTCTAGGACATACATATTAGTAACGTTCATCACCCGTTAGATTACTTAACTAACGACAGAGCGAGGGCTGGACTAACGCGGGTGCAAAATATATACAACATCTACTAATATATATAGAAATATATACAACTTTCGTCCTAGACATGATATAATCAACATCACAGAATATTAGCAAGAACAAAGAATGGTGGATAATATTAGAGCCTCGGGTTTCATTTGAGCCGCAAATAAAACCCGACGTTCCTGGTCGTGTTGATAGCCCGTGCAATGAAAACCTGGACCCCTATGAGCGCGGCAAGTTACCCGCCAATCCCAGAAGTAAGGCAACCCCAATCAACAAAGTGAATGGGCCACCAAGCACTCCACGTGATCCGGTAACTTGAGCACCCTTCCGTGGGTCATCCTATACCCCCCACGAGTGCGGCGAATAGCCCGCCAATTCTAGAATGAAGCCCCCTCCATCTCAGCGCCATGAGATGCGGGCTTGTTGTCTTCTAGAACCCTGCTATCCGTGCACTCCACCATGGGGTAATCCTAGTATAGAAAATGAAAATAATATGTACAATGGTGACATCGACTTCAACCCGGTCGTGCCCCAAACAAATAATATACAACCCGGCAAAGACGCAGTCCACATATCGTACGCTCGCCCCGCAATAATAAATCTACAAATGAATCTCAACTGTACCACTAATATTGCACCACAAGCTATCCACCATGACTATCCAACCACAACCACAGCACAAACACAGAACATCAACGTGAATGTCTTGTTCATAATTTCTTCTAAAAGAACGTATAGCAGTTAGATGGGTTATACCGCTCTAATATCATTCACGGTCGCAGATAAAAATGAATGCACTGAAAACTATTAAACAGTGTTAAAAATAACGACTTCAAAACACTCCGTATTGCCCCAAACTCAAAGACAACAAAATATCCAACTTGGGCAAAAACAAACATATCCTGAAATACTAAAACTAAGTGACAAGAATACGGACCAAAACCCAACGCAATTGCACTCTACAAAACCGGTAGGGCCGATCTAAATTGGACTTTGGCAGGCCAAGTTAAAGTGAAATTTTGTTGTTTTTGTTCTGTGTTCATCTCACAACATAAGGAGCACTCTGCAATTGTTTATAAAAATTTTAGAGCCTCGGAAAATTTTGACAGAAACTTAGTTTTTCGATTTCGTGTTTCAGAGTAGTTTTGTTTTTGTTACATTAACATCATTTAAAACTACTAGTGTAGGTTTTATGGGCTGGCTCTGATACCATGAAAGGTTATGCTAGCGTCCCGGCCAACTACCGTGGCCAATTGCGGAACAAATTTCTTTTCTACGAATTAAAATTTGGCGCTAGAATAACCCTAAACCAGATCTACCATAAACCTAACTAGATACAAGAGAAGCTATCTACTATGAAAAGAGTTATACCAAGAGGCTCAAGTCCTTCAGGTCTTCACTCCTCTCCTTTAGTGTGCTCCTAGTGGCCTCCATGATCGAGCTTGATCAATGGCCTCCTCGCGTCAAAGATGATACTCCCGAGTGTATCTACTTGGAGCCCCTACCTCTAAATCGAGGTAACTAGGTTGCTTAGTTTTCTAAACTAAATGGCCTAGATGATGTAGAGAGTGATGATGGATTGATTTGACTCAAAAACCCTAGATTTCTCAACACATGAGACTATTAGGGTTTGAAGTAGAAGAAGAGAGAGCTCGGAGGAGATGAGAGTGTTCAAGTGAGCTAGAATAATATCTAGTGAAGAATAGCTAAGTGTTGTGTATTAATAATGTAAACTAAAATATTTAGATATCACCAAAATATCTAGATGCCACCTTGCATTAAAAATTCACAACAAAAGAAAATATCAAGCATACTCCAATAGTAAACAATGAGTCATGCCCATGAGTCACCACTTAGCCATGCTACATTCAATGAATAAAAACACCTCACCCTCCACCTCATTAAACCATTTAAACTAAATGGTTAACACAAATATGAGGTGACTTTTTCTAGAACCACCTTGCACAATTATAAGAATGCCCCTCACCGTATATATATACCCGTATTCGTATTCCAAGAAAATACGAATACAATGAAACGAGAATAATCCAACAATATAATACTAGGATCCGGCTTAAACCAAAGCCCGCTAGTATTATCCGCCCGAACGTCATATATGCACAAGTACACGCATGCGATCGAACCCTTACCGTAAAACCATACGGCCCCTACATCATTTTGCCCGAAGCAGAGAAACCCTCTGTGTGGGACTCTAAAGACTCGACAGTACGCCGGCAGTACGTTACTGGATAAATCCATAAGCACAAGCACGTCAGCGGCACTAGCTGTACGTAACAGCTACCCTGGTAGCTGTCGAAAAGGAAAGACGACGAGAAAACTTATCCGGATCCCAACTGAGCCTATCCGTGACAATATCCGTACAGTCCGGTCTCTTCGTCTAAGAGTATCTCATACCAGATCTAAGAGGTGGTAAATGTCAGACCCTAATAACCCGATAATTCGTGCTGATGCGGCTCAGGACCAATTCGGGAAACTACTGATCATCCTATCAGTAAATCCAAACTGCCTTGGCCAAGGTCTTGCGGTCATGACCGATCGAACACAGTGCGATATCAACTCTCAATACCGGGAGAGACAAATCCCTGACAATCACTCACTACCTCCATGTGGCTCGGGACTATACCCAACCAAAACCTGTTTGCACGACTTGGTAGAGCCATGGTAGGGTAGTGATTAAAGCACAGTGGGAACTCACACGAGATAAATAACGACATCGGGTCCAAAGACTAACATGTACACATGTCACATGAGAACCGCTATCTGACGATAGGTATAATACCATCTAGAGATTCTCAGTGAGTCCGTCCAGTGTACTCACCCCCAGTGATTACCCGTATACAATCTTAGGTAATCACACCAATGGTTGTGGGACCAACCATCGCCCCTCGTCGAGGTCTATAAACGTATACACAAGTTTACTCTGGAGTATCAATGTCCGATCTCGATACTCCTGTGACTTGGGACTTTTAAGGATGTGCTTATAGACTACCCAGCACCCACAAGTATGATCGCCATCATAACGCTGGTAGTCAAGCAAGATCCTACGGGCTTTATCAACATGTGGTCGACATATATAATATATGCACATGTTAAGATAAAATCAAACCATAGTAGTATACTACTTTACAGAGTCTCTATCAATATGTGCAAGCAACATAAAGTATCAGAAGAAAGAAATACACATATCCTGATAAAGACAACTCAAATAATATACTATATAACCGAGCAAGATTGTCCTGTACATACATATTCCAAGCATCCATATGTATACATATACAATAATGGCCTCTAGGGCATATATATCCAACATGGCTAATTCATTTGTTTATTTCATTTGACTTTACTATTCAAGCATGGTTGTTATTTTCTATTGAAAATATTGCATGCTTGATTATTGAGAAAGACTTAGCCATTCTTCACTTGCTCGAACACTTGCTCATTTGTGTTATTTCTTTCTCTCTCCATTTTGCTCTCCTCTTTCTTTCTCAAACCCTAACCTTAACATGTGTTGTGAATCCTAGGGTTCCTTGAAATAAAATACTCCAATTAACACTCTACATCTTCTAAGAAACCAAGATTAGCAAACTAGGTACTTTAGTTACCTCATTCTTGAGGTAGGAGCTTGAACCATAGACTCTCGGGTGGATCGTTTTCAACATGAGGAGGCCGACGACCGAGCTTTATCCAAACTCTCTAGGAGCTTAAGAAGAGGAGAAGAAGACCCGAAGGACTTTTATTCTAGAGGTATAAAACTCTTTCACAAGTAGTTTAGAAGCTCTTTGTAGTTTAGCTAGTTAGGGTTTCTAAAAGATGTTGGTTGTTTGGTCGATGTTGCAAGTATAAAAAACGTTTTTTTATGAATTCCGCTTCCCCACAAACCATGTAAGGTGTGCGACATCGACTTACAATTGATGTTGTTCACAGTTCACTCACATAATGCATTTTCATGTTATATTACTTGTTATGATCACTTGATACTGTTTCTGATTCTATTCATTATGATTCTATATTCAACGCGCTGACGTCTCGGTTTTGTAGGGCCCAGATACTTTGGTTTAGCATAGGAAGACGGAGAGTTTTTTGAGAAGCTTGCTAAGCAGTAAAGGATATTTCTATGGATCTATCTATTATGCTTAGGTTTATTTTTTGTAGCTAGTGAACTGCTTTATTTTTTATCGTTGTGATCTCATAAGGAACAAGTATTGGTTATTGTTCTTACTTTCCTTGATACTTGATCGTTCCTTTAATTGCTTCCGCTATTGACTACTGATTGACTCTTGATCATTGGATATCGTTATTGTTTATTATGGCATAGTAGACATGTGATAGTTAGTTATATATTATATTGTTCTTGATTACCGATTGACAGCCGCAATATGACTAAAGAAGGATATTTCCTTACCATGGGTAGTATGGTTGGTTTTGTCACGTTTCCGTAATCGCGTATTTTGGGAAGCGGGGCGTGACATAAAGGTTCATAACGAATGAAATAAATATTTAGCAAAATAATATTTGGTTAGAATCTCAGAACAATTTTTGATTGGAATAATTTAGATTTAAGGATATAAGAGCTAAATTATTAAATATTTAATTAGTTTAATTAAACAAAAAATATTAAGTAAATGGTTAATATTTTGTTAGAATATCAAAACAAATATTTGATTGGAATGACTCAAGGAATGGAATAAAACCTTTAATGTCTTTCTTAATATCTTTTTAATTTTGGGTATCAAGCTAAATCCATCTCCTCCGTTTATTTAAATAAATGTACAGTTTACACAAAAAGCTTGGACCGTTTAAGGTTTGTGGAGGATCTGAATCCTAAAGCAATACATATCTTCCAAATATTGAGTTCTCAAGAGAAGGAGAAAACTAACCTCCTTTGATGAGTTTCACCTACAAAAGTTTATTACCAGACCACTAGGAGTATGCAAAGCAAATATGAAAGCTTACGTAACATCAGCTTAGCATATAGGTCAATGAAAAACTAGCTTAATAAATTAGCATTTTTCATCATGGATAGTCAGCTAGCTAAAAAAACGACATTTTGGAACAAGTTTACATATATTGGCCATTATGATCATGGCGACCATTTTATTTTGTACTGGGGTTAAATCCTGTGCGTTGCGTGGGGTTTACGAGTAATCCATGCAACCTTTATACATTGAAATATTGATTATATAAAATGATATTTATATATTGTTAAAGATTTATCGATGTAAAAATCTATGGTATTTTTACTAGTAGTAAGAAACTAAGTCCATGGTGTTTATTTGCAAAAAATAAAGGCCATATTATTTTTCTTAAAAATGGTTAAAGCTCTTAGTATTTATTTCAAAAAAAAAGAAACAAAGTCCATAGCATTTATCTTAAACTCGTTGTATTTTTGGATGATAAACAAAGTTCGTGATATTTATTTGTAATAAAGAAAGCCCATAATATCTATCTGGAAACCATTAAAATTTTGCGGTTTTTAATTTGTAATAAAAAATTACATGGTACTTATCTGAAAAACATTAAAATTGCTTTTATTTATTTGTACTAAACAAAGACCATGGTATTTATGTGAAAAATTTCGGAAATTCATAATATTTATTTGATATAAAAAAAGTTCATGGTATCAATTTAGAAAACATTGTGAAGTTCATAGTATTTATTTGGAAAAGGTTCATGAAATCTATTTTTAAAAACATTGGGAAGTTCATGGTATTTTTGAAAAAATAGATCCATGGCAAATTGGAAATATACAAAAATTTGAGAATACATGGAATTATAATGAAAATCCATATGAGATTATAAATTGATGAAAGATTTGTAAGTTTTGAGTAAATGACAAAACTGTAATTTATAGGAAGTTGGGTTGATGGCAAAACCGTAATTAAAATGAAGTTTTGTCATTCCAATGATTTTCCATAACTACCTTCACAATTTCATCAAAACCTCATATTTGTATACAAAATCCAAGTTATATAATATGGATGTTGAGGGAAAGTGGGAGCAAGAGTGGAATTATTGAAATTTCCACTGCTCTTGTTACCAAATTAGTATGTTATAAAGATTGTACACATACACTGCATGTAAGTTGCTTAACAATATTCGTATATGTTATAAAATACACATCAAGCCCTAGTCAACCGGCTAAATTCTCATCTTATTTAGGAGCGATACATAAAGACATCAACCTAGAGACCGAATTATACGTGTAAACTCCATATAGGGAGTTGCATGAGAAATTTTATATCATGGCATAACTCTTGCTGACATGATGTTAGCCGAGACTTATTTTTAAGTCTTCTTGCAAGGATTCGTAATGTACAGGGGGATCATCTTGCACGGATTCACATTATAGAAACAATGCATGAACACTTAAGCTTAGCATCCTCCTCCTCACCTCAGCCAACCTTAAATACAGGGATTCACACTATTAACATGACCGGAAAAGCATAAAAAAAAAAAGGCAATTGAAGACGCTTGATATATATTATCGTTATTATCATACAAGGATAGGCCAATATCACGGCCAAATACAAAACCACACGTTTGGGACCACGATGTTGTATGACACACTCTATGGCCAAGGACACGTATAGTTATTCTAGCAATTCAAACTTTCAAGCCTCCCGTACTAATTATAAACAACCTCGATTGAGGGCTTTTCATATAGAATTACGTATTAAAGACCTGCAATACAAGACGTGCTAATGTTAGATCAAAAGTATTCTAAAACAAGTCAAAGGTAATATCTTTCCCGATATGATGGAGGACCTTTTCAGATCTCCTTCAGATGTTGTCTTCCGTCGAACTCCCGGTGGATTCTGGAGGGGATCCCTATTGCGTGTGAGTCTCAGTAGGTTTTGAGGGGCTTTGGTGATTAAAGGAATTGGACGCCAAGTACCTGCAAAGAAGTCCCGGGGTGGTTTGACGCCACCGAGGACCCTTCGACGATCAAGTTAGTATTAGATCCGAGTAGCGTAACGGCTAAGTGGAGTTAAAATGTCTTACTTGACCCCTCTGTGATGGGGGTTTATATAGTGGCGGAGGCATGCAACAGCAGGCGCAGAAATCTCGCCAGCAGTTACGCTCCCGACGTCACGCCCGCGTAGAGAACGGATCGCCCATAAATGGGGATCGTGGAGGCGTGGAACGTGGGATGTTGCTGGCGGAGAATCCGCGCATGGCGAGATTCGCGGAGCTGCGGTTACGCCTACGAGTGGCGGAACCGGCCGGAGGGCCAAGGAAGACCGCCTCGGCAAACAGGCTCGGGGACGAACGAGAAGGCCGAGGAGACTTGGTCTGGCGATAGCTCGGGGCGAGCTGAGGTGCCGAGGAGGCCAATAAGTGGGGATCCCCGAGGAGGGCTGGCTTGCGCTGGCCGGACGGGTACAGGGGTGGCATGGCCTGCCTTCGTGGGCCCTTTCTTCTGATTTCTAAGACGTGTCGTGATCCTGAGGGCCGCCGGTATTGAGCATCATCATTGTCCCCCCACTCTTGTCCCGACCAGTTGTCGGGTCAGGTCGGGAGTGGATCGCCGGGCCGTCCCGGGTAAGCTCCCTCCTAAGGTTTCGTCGGGACGCATCCCCGAGTCGTGAGCTGTCATTTCCGCTGTCGAATCAGGACGAAATCTTTGCATTTAAGGAGGGTGCGCCGGTTCGTGTATCTTGTCTTTGAAGTGGCGATCCACGTGTCGAGCGTCGGCTGGTCGACGTGACGTGCGCAGACCTGCGACGCCTGAAAGGGTGCGGTCCAACGTGGGAACGACAGGTGGAGCAATCTGAGCCGTTCGGACGCGAGGAGGCGTTTCGGCGAGAGACGAAGGGCGCCGTTGGATGAGGTTGTTCGCGGCGATAAATAGGGGTGGGGCCTGCTCCATGGCCCCTAGACCTTCATCTCGCCTTCCTTCTAAGCTTTGACTGCTCGGCGCTCCTCCTTTTTGGGGATACATGGTTCGTTCTCGCTATTTGGGTCGCTCATCCCAGGGGGAGGCCTGTGACGCGGGCGTGCCCCCGGCTGGCCGAGGTTCTACTACGAGTGCCCTGCCGGCGGCAGGGTCTTCCGCCCCGTTAGCGGCTCCCGGGGGTTTTTCCGGCGGCGGTCAGAGGCGCTTGCGGTCGCCCGAGCCCACGACGGGAGATGGAGGGGGCAAGGACGGAGCCCCCCTAAAGAGGAAAAGGACAGTCTCTCGTGCATCGTCGTCAGTGGCCCCTGAAGGGGTCCCCGTGCAGGAGGGAAAGGCCGTCTTCATGGTTCCGTCCGGGCTATCTGTCGTTGCCGGCTTGTTCGCCGGGATGGAAGAGTAGGCAGGAGGGAGACTCCTATGCGGTACCCTGAGGGCCCAAATGGAGGCTATAGCCCAGGGGGCGGCCCAGGTACGAACCCTTTCATGCGTTGTCTTTGGCCTTCCTTCTTTGGCCCGAGTGACTTCTGGTTTCTCACCCGTTTCTTGTCAGGTCCTTCAACACTGCGCCATCGCCGCTCGCATGGAAGCCGAGGGGGCGTTCCACGCGCCGAGCCCGGTAGAGGCATTCCTTTCGGAGGTCGAGGCCCTGCAGCATGACCTGTGCCTGGCAGCCCGTGCGTAGTCTGCGGAGCTTGCCAATTCAGCGAATCAGGGCGTTCGCCGTTGCCGAGAGGAAGCTGGCGGATCTGGCTAACCGCTTCGCAGCCATGGAGAAAGAGAGAGATGCCAGCCGGAGGGATGCCGAAGCGGCGCTTCTGTCGGCTTAGGCCGCTAAGGCCCGGGCCAGGAAAGCCATGGCCGATTACAAGACGTCAGAGCAGTATTACGTCGAGCTCGGCGAGCATTCTGCCGTTGCGTGGAATAAGACTCTGGATGCCGTGAAGGAGCAGGTTCCCGATTTCGCCGATGGCGAGCTCCGTGCTCTGGTCCCGCTCCCCGTTGCAATGCCTCCGGCCGACAACGATGGGGGGAATGAGGTTCGCCCCTGGTGGTGAAACCTCCGGTGGTGACTTAGGCCTTTTTGATATTTCCTTGCCCCCCTTGTAAGCCTCCGGGCAGTTTGTTAGGCTGGGGAGCCCAAAATACTCTCTGTAAAGACCGCCTTTTAGTAATAAAACTTTTTCTTTCTTTGGTTTCTTTGATTTGCGCTTTTTTCTTTGTTCGTGATGAGCACTTGTATTTTTCTTCTTGCGCTGTTGGGCCTCCATGTCAGGTCGGCTGTCTACCTAGCGATCGCCCGTCGAGTTGATTCATGAGCTGCTGAGGAGAAGGTGTCCCCATGCGTCTCCATGGCCCCGAATTCGAGGGGAGATCGCTCGAGACTTGGATAGACCCGATTCCCCCTGTTGGCAGCTTGGGCCGTTCGCACGTGGTGGGCGGAAGGCTGTCCACCTTATTTGGACCAAGCAGGGTAGCTGCCCGGTTGCCTCTTGCGAGGGCTTTTGATCCTTCAGGACGGAGACCGAGCAGGGTTACTGCCCGGTGCCTCTTGGCGAGGGCTTTTGTCCTGAAGGATAGCCGAGCGAGGGATCCTCGGGCTCGACCGCCTCTGGGAGGGCTTTCTGATCCTGAGCGTTGCGGTAGAGAAGCTACCCGCCGGGACTGACAGGGCAGGAACGTGCGGTTGCCTCTTGCGAGGGCTTTTGATCCTTCAGGACGGGAACCGAGCAGGGTTACTGCTTAGTGCCTCTTGGCGAGGGCTTTGATCCCTGTCGGTCGTGGTAGGATGCTACCAGCCGGGGATAGCTGAGCAAGGACTCGACTGCCTCTGGGAGGACTTTGGTCCTTGGCGCGGGAGGGGCTGTAGAAGCCTACTAAGGACCCTTGGCCGGGCAGGGTCACTGCCCGGTGCCTCTTGGCAAGGGCTTTGGTCCTGAAGGATAGCCGAGAGAGGGATTCTCGGGCTCGACTGCCTCTGGGAGGGCTTTCTGATCCCCGGCGTTGCGGCAGGGAAGCTGCCCGCTGGGGATAGCCGAGCGAGGGATCCTCGGGCTCGACTGCCTCTGGGAGGGCTTTCCGACCCCTGACGTTGCGGTAGGGGAGCTACCCGCCAGGGACAACCGAGCAGGGTAGCTGCTGGACTTACTCTGAAGAGGACTTTTTGGTCCTTAGCGTCAGGGGGGCTGTAGGAAGCCTACTAAGGATAGCCGGGCAGTGGGTTGCGCGGCCGCCTCTTGGCGAGGGCTTTGAATTGTAAAGACGGAACTCTATTCGGGATGATTCGACGTTTCTTTATTCATATGGACAGGAATTTTAGAGAACGCTTTACATCATCTTTGTGAAAGGGAAAAGGAGGGGGTGGTATCCACTCGCTGGCTTTGACCTCACTGGTATAGCTTGAGCTTCTCGGCGTTGTAAGGCCGCGGAAGCTTTCTTCCGTCCGCGTCCTGTAGGCGGTAGGCCCCGCCGGGGAGTGCCTCAGAGACGAGGAAGGGACCCTCCCATTTTGGGGAGAACTTGTGAAGCCTGCCTTAGTCGGTGAACTCGTTCCGTCGTAGGACCAGATCCCTAGTCTTGAAGGAGCGGTGTTTGACCCGAGCATTGTAGTATCGGGCCGTTTGTTGTTGATAGGCGGCAACTCTGATCTGAGCCCGAACCCTCTTTTCCAACAAGATGTCGAGGTTGGTCCGTAGCGCCGAGGTGTTTGTGTCATCGTCGAAGTGCTCGACCCGGTGACTGGGTAGCCCGATCTCCGCTGGGACCATCGCTTCGGTCTCGTAGCAGAGGCTGAAGGGGGTCTCCCCGGTGGGAGTCTTTTTTGATGTGCGCAGGGCCCATAAGACCCAGGGTAGTTCTTCGACCCAACTGCCTTGTCGCTCTTCTAGGCGGGTCCGGAGACCTCGAAGGACGTCTCGGTTAGCTATCTCGGCCTGCCCGTTGCATTGGGGATGCGCGACCGCGACGAACTTCATGAGGATATGGTAATCTTTGCAGAAGTCCTTCACTTTCTCGTTCTCGAAGTTCATCCCGTGGTCAGTGATGATACACCTCGGGATGCCAAACCGGAGTATCGGGTTGTTTTGCAGGGACTTGATTGTTTTGGCGGTGTCCGGTTTCCTGATGGGGACGGGCTCGATCCACTTGGTGAAGTAGTCCACTGCGACGAGGACGTATTTATGCCCGCCTGTTCCGGTAGGGAACTGGCCGATCATATCCAACCCCTACTGGGCGAACGGCCATGGGGATGTTAGGGTGGTCAGCTCGGTAGCCGGGAGGCGGGGAATGCTGCCGTGGAGCTGGCAGCTCTTGCACCTCCTGACCAGCTTCAGGGCGTCCTCGTGCATGGTGGGCCAGTAGTACCCTTGGAGTAACGCCTTTTGGATCAAGGTTCGAGCCCCTTGGTGTGCACCGCCCGCCCCTCCATGGATTTCCCGAAGGACGTAGTCGGCTTCGTGGGGGTCAATGCACCGGAGCAGGGGCTGAGTGAAAGCCTTCTTGTAGAGGTTACCGTTGCTCCAGACGAAGTGGCGGGCTTTGGCCCGGAGATGGCGGGCGGCTGCCCGGTCCTCCGGGAGCGCGTCGTATTTCAGGAACTCTACGAGGGGCTTCCTCCAATCCTGGTCGCTCTCCCGAGCCGCGTACACGTGGAATGTCGTCGCTCCGTCTCCCACACTGGGTTAAGGTAGGGTTTCGAAGAGGATAGACCACTTATTGTTGGCCGAGTATGACGAAGCCAGCTTGCTCAGGGCGTCTGCTTGGGCATTCAGCTGCCTGGATATTTGTTTTACCTGGACATCATCGAAGTTTCTTCGGAGTTTCCTCACTTCGTCTAGGTACTTCATCATCAGAGGCTCCCGAGCTTCGAAGTGGCCGGTCACTTGACCGACAACAAGGGCCGAGTCGCTGCGGATTCGAATTATCTTCAGCCCCAGCCCGACGGCCATGCGCAGTCCAGCCAGAAGGGCCTCGTACTCTGCCGCGTTGTTCGATGCTTTGAAACCGAGCCTCAAAGAATACTCCATCTCTGCTTCGTTCGGGCCCCGGATAATGAGGCCAGCACCGCAACCTTCCTCGGTAGAAGACCCGTCGACGTAATGACCCACTCCGGAACCGAGCCAGGGCCTTTCGTGACGGGATACTGGGTTGCGAGGGGCGGCTCGGACTCCGGCTTCTTGCTAGGAATGGTGCATTCAACGATGAAATCGGCCAGGGCCTGCGCCTTGATGGCTTGCCTCGGGCGATACCTTATGTCGAACTGAGACAGCTCCCACCCCCATTTTTCTAGGTGGCCCGAGGATTCTGATGATGCAACGATGATGGTGTGTGCTTGGAAGTAGTGCCGCAGCTTCCGCGAGGCTACCACGAGGGCTAAGATAATCTTCTCTATGGGGGAGTACCTCGTTTCCACGTCCTTAAACACGTGGCTCACATAGTACACCGGCTCCGGCGCTCCCTCAGCCTCCCGGATGAGCACTGAGCCTGCTACTTGGTCGGATACTGCCAGATACAGCGACAGCTCGTCTCCTTCCACTGGCCGGGTAAGCAGCGGCGGCGTTGCGAGGTGCTTCTTCAATTGGTCGAAGGCGGCTTGGCATTCCTCCGACCACTCGAACCTCGGGATTTTCCTCAGCTCCTTAAAGAACGGAAGGCACTTCTCGCCCGACCTGAACATGAAACGGTTCAGAGCGGCGACCCGTCCCGTGAGCCGCATGATCTCGACGTTGGTCTTGGGCGCGAACATGTTCAGGATAGCGTCGATCTTCTCTGGGTTAGCCTCAATTCCACGGTGAGTGACCATGAACCCGAGGAACTTTCCCCCGGTGACTCCGAATGCACACTTGGCGGGGTTTAGCTTCATGTTGAACTTGCGGAGCACTTCGAAGGCCTCGCCCAGGTCCTTGGCATGGCCGGCCGACGAGATGGATTTGACGAGCATGTCGTCAACGTATACTTCCATATTCCTACCGATCTGTGGCTTGAACATGCGGTTGACCAGCCTTTGGTACGTGGCCCCGGCGTTTTTGAGGCCGAAGGGCATCACCTTGTAGCAGTACACTCCCCGGTCCGTCGTGAATGTGGTCAGATATTCATCTTCAGGATTCATGCGGATTTGGTTATAGCCGGAGAAAGCGTCCATGAAGCTCAACAGCTCGTGGCTGGCCGAGCTGTCGACGAGCTGGTCTATGCGGGGGAGCGGAAAGTTATCCTTGGGGCAGGCCTTATTGAGGTCGGTGAAGTCGGCGCACATACGCCACTTCCCGCTTGACTTCTTGACCAGAACTACGTTTGCCAGCCACTCCGAGTATGGTACATTTCTGATGAAGTTGGCGGCGAGGAGCCAACCAACTTTAGAGCTTGTTTCATTTGTTGGTTTGACTCTTGTCAAATCATCATTGTAATAATAAATAAATATGAAAGAAGTTGTTATCTCCTAATATCGTGCTATTTTATTTCATGGCATTTCAGTATATGAGTTGTGAGGCATCTTATTCTCACCATAGACGTCGACACTCCACCATCTTTTCAATTTCGAAAAACCGACTCAAACTTTAAACAAACAAAAAACTCCTCCAACTATACTACTCAAGAGAACAAAAAAAAACTTCAAACAGCCTGCTCTACTTGAGTATTCATACTCAAGAAAACAAAAATTTCTTAAGATTTTACACGGTACGGTCAATTTTTTGAAACTCAATTTGCCTAACAGGCCCATCGAATCTACAAATTTTGGTTTTCATCTAGTTTTAGAAAAAATTATCCTATCTAGCCCCAAGTCATTTGGTCCACGAATCATCTATACAGTCATCTTGGCCTTACTTTTGGCGGTCTTTTGGTCTTAATGTCCAAAAGTGAGAGAGAAAGATCTCCAACAGGCGTTATCCGGTAGGAGCATACCAATCTTCTGTATTAGAGAAGTTCTGGAATCTATAATATTATAGAGACCTCCCGCGATGGGACTCCTTCAGCTTGGAGTTCGTCAGCCCCTCGGCGACCAATCTCGAGTCAAGAATGGCCGCCTTCTCCTCCGCTTGCTGCAATTGAAGGTGAAGCTCTTCCTCCCGCGAGGAGGATTCGCCCGTCTTCTTCATTGCCGAGGTTATCTCCTCAGACTCCATGCAGACGAGGAGAGCACAGTGCTGGAGGACCTGAGGAAAACAACAAACATGTTAGAAAACTGAAACCCAGGAAATAAAACTTGAGTGATTCCTTAAGAAAGAAACTACTGACCTGAACCACCTCTTGAGCAATCGCGGCCACTTAGGCCTTCATAGTGCCCCGGGGAATCTTGGTCACCGCCGCCTTCTCTATATCCGCCAGTAAGTTGTCGGCCACGGATAGCCCCGAGAGCACCTCAATGCAGAAGTCGCCCTCCTGCACTTGGATCCCGATAGGGGGCGGCCGAAAGACCACCCGCTTCTGTCTTTTGAGGGGGATTTCCTCGGCGGGGGGAGATTCTTCTTCTCTCATCCAGGGCGTCGAGTCCCGCACATGATTCTGACCCTCCCCCCTCCCCCCCGGCGCTCTTCCAAGACTGAGGGTGCTGCGGAAGGCCTGGCCAGAGGAGTTTGCCTCGGGGCCGCGCTTGAACCAAGTCGGGACGAGCTGGCGCCGCCAGCCTTTTTTCCTTAGGCCTTCGCGGCCATAGAAGCCATGATTTTTTATCGGTCTATGGGCTCTGCAAAAAAAAAAGGAACACAAAGGAGAAAAAGGTCAGCGACATTGAAAAGGAAAAAGAAACTTAAGCAAAGCCTAAACAGATCATCAAAAACCCTAACTTACCCAAGAAATGCGCAGGACTGAGCCCAGCTTAGCTCAGCACCTGCTCGGAAAGCAGGACGTTGGCCCACTGGATCGGTTCCCACTGGGACACCACCCTCGCCTTGGGAGAGGTCAATTACTTTGACCTCGGGCAGTCGACCCAGTACCACTGTGTGGGCACAGGCCAATCCTCGTCCTCCGGTGGCCCGACGAATACGTACTTCTCCTTCCATTCATGGATGGAAGAAGGTACAACCACTACCTCCGACCCGGACGCCCTTCCCTGTATGTCTATGTCGCACACCCCGCTAGTTCGAGGGGAGGCGGAATACATGAAAAACTATTTTTTCTTTTGTTCAAACATCAAGTTTGCTTTGCAACATAGACTTTATCGACTTAGGATCTTTGTTAAACCTTAACTAGCTAAACTAAACATCAAGAAGACGTTAACTACTCGGTCAAAGTGTTATACCCTCGTGTCAAGTCCTTCAGGTCTTCTTATGGTTCTTTGCTTCTTGGTTCAAGTTTCTTCTTGATCTCCTTTCTTTGGCTCCTCCGAAGTTTCAAATAAACTCGGTTGCCGGTCTCCTTGGTGTCGAAGAAGGGTCCACTCGAGGGCCTATGATCAAGCTCCAATCTCAAGTGAGGTAACTTAGTGATCTAGTTTGCTGGAAGAGATTACTAAGTAGTGTAGAGAGTAATCAATGGACTAACTTGTCTCAAAGCTCAATGAATCACAATACATGTGAAGGAATGAGCTTGAGGGAGGAGGAGATGAGAAAACCTAGAAGAGAGAATGAGCAAATGAGAATGATAAAAGAATTAATGGAAAATGGTTGAAAATTGGCTTAAGTCATTTGTCAATAATTCAAGCATGGAATATTAAATCCCACAAATAATGAACCATGCTTGAATAGTAACCCCAAATGAATAAACAAATGTTTGAGCCATACTTTCAACCATGCCTCATGTGTCTCTCCAATTTCCACCTCATTAATCCTTTCACAAGAAAGGATAAATCAATAATGAGGTGTCTCCTTCTAGAAGCTCATTCTTGTAAAATTACAAGAATGCCCTCACCGTATATATATACTCATATCCGTATTCCGAAAAATACGGATACGCTGAGACGATAAAAATCCAATGATACAATACTAGGATCCGGCTTAAACCAAAGCCCACTAGTATTGTCCGTTCAAACATCATATGTATAGCCAGTATACATATATGATCGAAACCCTGCCGTAAGACCATACGGCCTCTACATCTTCTTGCCTGATCCAGGGAAACTCTCTGTGTGGGACTCTAAAGACTCGACAGTACGCTGGCAGTGGATTTAACCACAAGTCCGTCAGTGGCACTAGCTGTACGTAACAGCAACCCAGGTACATGTCGAAAAGGAGGCCGACGAGCGAACTCATCCGAAACCCCTACCGAGCTTGTCCGTGACAATCTCCGTGCAGTCCGATCTGTTCGTCTGAGACTATCACATGTAAAGTCTAGGGGGTGGAGAATGTCACACCCCTAATAACCTAACAAGCCGTGTCAGTGCGGCTCAAGACCATCCGAGAATCTACTAGTCCGACCATCAGTAATTCTCAATCCGCCCTGACCAAGGACTTATGGTAATGACCAACCGATCACTGCGCGACATCGACTCCCTATACCGGGAGAGACGAATCCCCAACAGTCGCTCACTGCCTCCATGTGGCTCGGGACTGTACCCAACTAAAACCTGTTTGCACGACTCCTTTGAGCCGTGGTAGGGTAATAATCAAAGCACAGTGGGAACTCACACGAGACAAATGACGACCTCAGGTCGACAGACTATCTGCACTCATGTCACCAGAGAACTGCTATCTGACGCTAGATATAATACCATCTAGTCAGTTCTCGGCAAGTCCTGTCCGGTGTACTCACTCCCAGCGAGCACCTGTATACAATCTTAGGTGCACCTCACCAATGGTTGCGGGACTAATCCATCGCCCCTCGTCAGGGTCTAGATATGTATACACTAGTCTACTCTGGAGTAACGATACCCAGTCTCAATACTCCTACGACTAGGGACGATTTTAAGGATGTACCTATTGACTACCCAGCTCCCACTGGTATGATCGCCATCACAATGCAGGTAGTCAGGCAAAAGATCCTACGGTCTTTATCAACATGTATACAAGATATGAAATACAAAGTAAAACACATCACATGTTAAGATAAAGACAAACCAAATAGCATATTATCATATCAAGCAAGATTGTCCTGTATATATATATCCCTAGCATCCTATACAATGAAGGCCTTTAGGGCATACATATCCAACATTCCCTTACGTTTTTTAAGCGAAAAATAGACCCAGCTCGGCTCCTCCTTACTGGTACCAGGGTGATTTTTATAGCAAAGAAAAGACAAAAGGAGGGTCAAACTAAAGGGGATCTGATCAAGTTTTAACCGGACCAGAAACCCGAGGAGGATCCTCCACGAGTTCGGCGCTAGCTGGCCTGGGGCAAGATGGAAGTAATGAAGCACCGCACAAACCTCTGGTGAGAAGGACAGACGCATTCCTGCCAGGAATGCTTCCAGATACAAGGCAACCTCCTTGCCCCGCACTTGGTCTGCCCGTTCACCCTCTCTAGCCTGACAGAGTGAATAATTTGAGAGAATGTGGAATCGAGTCCGGATGTCGGAGAGCTAGACCATGCGATTCAAGACGGATGGCGCATTGCGGGTATTCCCGATGCGCACCTTGGGAGCCCTTGTCGCCGCCCGACGTCGAGTGACTCGGGCAGCCCTGACTCTAAGGGTCGAGCCCAACACAGAAGACGCTATAGAAGAACCCTCTCGGCTATTTAAAGCCGAAAAGAAAGAAGACTCACTGGACTCGGCCCCAGCAACTGGAACCTCATCGCCCGATTCTATCCCTACTATATCTATAGACGCCTCGGAGGAAGATATCTCACCTGATTCAAAGAAAAGGACTCGCTGAGGTAAAATCAACGGAAGATCCGATCTATGCGGAGGAGCTCCGAGCAATCTTCAAGCAGCGGGAGGGAATTAAGGCAAAGTGTTGGCCCTAGGATGGTCCTCTCCTATTTATACACTCGAAAGAGAACTTCCTACGGCCCGGATCGATTCCCGCCAAAAAGAAACGTCGCACCTAGCGGCAGTCGAAGCTCCACGTGGTGGTCGACCATTGGGGACGCCTCTTCGATTGTAGGAGTCAAAGATAGCCTGTCTCGCCCGCCAACCGACGTCCGACACGTGGTCCGTACCCCAATTGACCATCGACTGAAACGGCGCCCTCTCTTTAAAACGCCATCATTTCACTGATCCACTGACACCATCGGAGATATGCGCGAAAATTTAGGCGCACGACGGAGTGACACGTGGGCCCAAAAATCGAAACGACGCAACCACCAAACGCCATATCGTTCCCGGGCAGTCCACACTATGATTCTCGGCACCAAACTGAGCAGAAAAAACCAAGCAGGCTACTCTCGACTCGACCCATGAATAGGTCGGAACGAGAGTGGGGGCTAGTGATGATGTCCACAAGTGGTATCTCCTCATATTACGACACGTGGCGGATGGCACGTCCCGAAGGCTACGGGGGTGGAATAAATTAGATGCACTAGGGGCGTTCCTCGGGACCTCGTCTCCGAGGACGCATCCGACCTTTCGGAGACCTCCCTGAGTACTTTCCATATTCACCCAGCAAACAACCAACAGCTCGCCTCCGAGCAGTCCAGCGAGCTTCCTCGATCTCCTTGCTCGTCTCCGAGCCATCTTACAGGCCGAGCTTCATCGGCTTTCCTGCTCTTCTCCGAGCCTCCTGACAGGCCGAGCTACCTCGGCTTCCCCGATCAGCCGAGAGCGCGGAACCCAAGCGCCGCCGCAACGGCTCCGCATATCTCGCCAGGGCGAGATATCCGCCTCCTCACATTCCACGTCCCACGCTAGCGCGTCCCCCCATTAACGGGCGTATCCCGCCATTAATGCGAGGATAAAGCAGGAGCGTAACTGACGGCGGTGATCTCGTGCCTGCTCGTTTCACGCGACCACTATATAAACCCCTCTCTCATACGACTCAGATAACTCGAACTGAATCCAATAGGCCGCTACGCTGTTCTTATTCTCCGGCACTAACTTGATCGTCGGAGGGTCCTACGGTGGTCTCCCATCCCGGGACTTCCTTTACAGGTAGCTCGTCCTCAGCAACTTCCAACAATCTATTGAGATCCACATGCTCAACAACCTCCAACATAAATCTCAGCCGCTAAAAACCGCTCGTTACCAGATCGACGGAGGACAACATCTAAGGGAGATCACAGCCTCCATCAATATCTATGGCATGTGCATTGAAATTATTTACTTTTTTTTTATTTAAGATAGGCATGTGCATTGAATTGAAATTTATGCACTGATTGATCCCCTACTGTGACAAATTTTTGATCATATAACACATGAGGGGATTTATTTAGACTAATTCGTAAAAACTATTGGTATAAAATCAAATTGGGATAGTTTAATCAATTTTGGGATAATATAAAAACTAAAAGTATAGTGTTATCCTCAACTTGCGGCTGCCTCGCGTCACTGATCAAATTGGGATAATTTAATTGTGGGAATTGCATGTTATTTGAACCGTTCTAATTGATTCGCATTATTTTGGTACTACTTAATCACCGTAAGAAGCCGTAAGAAGCACGAGGATATATAGTTAGAGATTAAATATTAATAGTTAATCCTCATGTATAATGACCGTCTTATAATTAAATTAATTTGAAAACCAAATTGAAAGAAAACGTTACACAGAAATTTACAAAACAATTAATTTTGGGCTTTTTCAAAGGCAAAACCGTCTGTTATTTGAATTTGAATTTGAGGAAATTCTTTTTTCTTTTTTCTTTCTAATAATAACTTAAATGTTGTGCGTCATGTTAAATGTAATGATAAAGATGAAAATAAATAAATAAAAAATAGTTTCTAACATTCCACACCATTTATTTCTTAAAACATACATGCTATTTGTTTTGATTTAAATTCAAATACTAAATTTAAGTTGTACCGCAATTCTAAAGGTGTTTGCATTTTTAAAGTAGAGATGTAATCAAGAATTGATAAGTAATTTTGTGATCACCTAGGGGCTCGTGTCTCATTGATCTAGATTGTTGTTGTTGTTAAAATAGTACCACCACTCAATTTGCAACGAACTAATGGATCGACTTGTACCTCTTCTGTCATTGTTAGTGTTAGGTTACCAAAAGGCAACCCATTTGAACTAACAAATGAATATATGATCCTCTACCAAATTAAGGGACTGTTTGGATGACCGGGAGTATAAAAAAAGACGGACATATTCTTGAAGTTATTTTATTAATCTATATAGAAGTAGACTTAGAAATCAAATTGGATCTTTTAAATTTTAATTTCCCATATACCCCCCACCCCACCCCATCCCACCCCGCTCAAACACATGCATCCATCTATACAGCGACATCCAATCCTTTCCTATTTTTGGAGACATCTCTCTCTCTTTCTCCACACAGTATCCGATTTCATTTTGAAATTATAATATTCAACTCACATATAATCTATTATTACTATACATCGCGTGCATCACACATGCAATATTACGCTTCATGAAAAAAGGATTAAATGCTCAACCACTAGATAATACGCATCCTATTTTTCCTAAGAAAAAGAAAAACTTTATATCTTTTCAAGTCATCCACATCACTTTGTCTTTAGCAAATTTAAAGCTTATATCTCATTTATATGTTTTTCCGATAATAATATTAAAAATAATAAACTTGCAAAGAAATAGTTTGTATGATCTTAGCAATTAATTTTGTCTGCTCAATATAAAATATAAGTTTGAATAGCACATGGGTAGGAAGACTTGACATTGAATAAAGTGACGGTACTGGGAGGGAGTAAAGCTGACGAATAGAAGGTAAAAATACACGTAAATATCTAAAGTTTCACATGTTTGACAGATAGATATCTAAGTATCTATGAGTTACACTTAAATATCTATTTTTGACACTAATAATTGTTAGTTATATATATGCCCTAGAGGCCATTACTATACATAGGATGTATATTGTAGTGGATGCTGGGACATATATAGGGAGGACTTTCTTGCTCGACATGATAGTATGCTATCTGGTTGATCTTTACCTTAACGTGTATACTGATTGTCTCTCTGTTACATGTTGGTAAAGCCCTTAGGATCTGTACTTGACTACCTGGACTATGATGCGGATCATACTAGTGGGGACATGGTAGTCCATAAGTGCATCCTTCAAAGTCCCTAGTCGTGGGTGTATCGAGACGGGGCATCGATATACCAGAGTAGACTAGCGTGTACCTTCTCGACCCATACAGATGGGCGATGGATGATCCCATATCCATCGGTGTTTGACATCAGAGATGATATACGGGTGCTCAGTAGAGACTGGGTACACTGGACGGACTCGCCGAGAACTCCCAGATGGTATTATACCTCACGTCAGATGGCAGTTCTCTGGTGACACTGGTACAGAGTAGTCTGTTGACCCAAGATCGTCATAGAGTCTTGTGTGGTTCCCACTGTGCTTTGATTTCCATCTTACCACGTCCAAGAGGGCGTGCAAAACGGTGGTTTTTGGGTACAGTCCCGAGTCACATGAAGGCAATGAGCGATAGGAGGGGATTCGTCTCTCCCGGTATAGGGGGTTGATGTTGCGCTGTGTTCGATTGGCTATAACAGGAAATCCCTGGCCAGGGTTGCTGAGATTTACTGGTAAGTGTTACCAGTAGTTTCTCGAACAGTTATAGACCTCATATCGACACGACTTATTGAGCTATTGGGGTCTGACGTCTACCACCCCTAGGCGAGATATGCGACATATCAGACGATCAGACCGGACTGTACGGTAGTGTTACTGGTCGGATTCACTGGAGTGTGAGCGGGCTTGCTCGTCGATCTTCAGATCGCTCAATACCCGGGTGGCCGTTACGTTTAGCAGACCGCTTGCGGCTTGTGGATGCTTGATATGATCATCATCTGCTGCCGGCGTATTGACGAGTCTTTAGAGTCCTACACAGAGGTTTCCTGGCTCAAGCGAAACGAAATAGGAGCGCATATGAGATATGTGCGGGACCGAGAATAATGCGTGTATGTGATACCGTATTCTATTCTCGCGATAAATATATCGAATGGTTGTATGCGATATAACCTAGTTATCGATTCAAGCGTTGATTCGATAAGCCGATATATTGTATACTAGTCGGTTGTGTGCGACATAACCGGGTCATTGAATCAAGTGTTGATTTAATGATTTAATGCATATTTATATATTTGATATATTACTTTGCATCAACTAGTATCGGTTTACTTAAGATGGATTTTCTCACTCGGATGGGCGCATTGTATATGCGATATACTTTTGTGCACTTGATTGTATCATGTTTGATGATACATGTCATGCTAGGGTTCAAGTGTAAAGATTAAACCTTGGTTAATGAAATGGTTAGGGTTTATTATTTATTATTCATTTATCTTATTTAATTATCCTTTTTATTTTTGATAAATGAATAAAAGAAAAGAGAAAAGAATGGTGGCTAATTTTGTTCTTTAGTTGAAGCTTCATGAAGCTTTGTTCAAGTCAACCATTCTTATCTCATCCTTAACCCTAACCATTCCCACTAACCATGATTCATTCTCTACACTTGACTCTAGTTAAAATTATGATAAGAATTCATTTTCTTTTCTTATTCTTTTAACTTATCATAACATTTCTTCTTTTTCTTCCTTGCTTCAAGTGAAGAAAGCTTACCTCATCAATGATGATTGATGAATTAGAGTGAGAAATCCAATTCTAAAGTTAACCCAACTCCTATTTCTTCATCCTCTACCTCTTGCCAAGTAGTAGAGTGTGTTTACTTCACAAGTTTCATGACTTGGTGAAGTTGTGAGCTTGATCTAGCGATGCCTCGACGTAGATCATCTTCGGCATGGACATCGACGACCTAGCTTGCCCATTCTCCGACGAAGCCGACTCTAGAGCCCGGATTTGATTTGGACAGCGGAGAGGACCTCGTTACGGAGCTATGGAGGTGGAGCACCGGATCTACAAAGGTTGTATTTCCGTATTCCCAATAGTTAAGTGTTAACTAGTACATTGTTCGCCTAGAAATCTAGCAAACGATCCGTAGTTTAGGGTTTGTAGGCACCATATTTTTTGAAATTGCCATGGTTGATGGCTTGGGAGACCTCACTAGTGTGCCTAGGAACCCTACAATAATTTCATGATTAATGACATTAACGAAAATTGCAAAATTACCGTTATATCACTAGTTAAATAACTCTAACTCTCTTCTCATCTTCTTCTTCTTCTTCCTTGGTCTTGTCGTTGTCGACCCCAACATCGCCGCCAACAATAACTTCAACCTCGATGCCGTCACGTCAACTCCAACATCAATCTCGCCGCTGTCGATTTGTATCGGGGGCTTGGCTCCGTCAACTCCAAACCAATTAAACCCAAATCTTTAAGCTAATTCCAAACCAATTTAGTTTAGTTTTTAGGTTAATTTCATTGAATATTTGTAAATTTTGAAGCGTCTTCGTTCGTTAGGTTAAGGTTATCAATTTATATTTGTATTGATTCAATTATAATTTATTTAAGAAGATGAAGAAGAAGAAAAGAGGAAGTGGGATGTGATTAGGGTTCAATTGAAGAAGAAGAAAATGAAGGAAAGAGGGTTAAAGTTAGGGTCCAATTTGAGGAGAAGAAGAGGGAGATATGGCTAGAATTAGGATTCAATTGGAGAAGAAGAAAAAGAAGGAGGGAAGAAGACTATGGGTTTGGGTTCAATGTAAGAAAAAGAAGAAGGACAAGAAATATCACATGCAATGCATTTAGGGATAAAAAAGGGACGGGAGATAGTTAAGCGTTAACGGAGTAAAATGTTGGATATTTATGTGTTACTCAAAAATATATAGATATTTATTTGTCAAACGGTTGAAAGTTTGAGTATTTATATGCAATTTTAAGCAAAATTATTCTAAGTACCATGATCTTTCATCATTTTCAAAAAAAAACTAATATAATTTTATTAATTACAGATAAATATCTTGACCTGCACCTGCATTTACAAAATAAATCTGTGACCACAATTTGTTTAGTTCACCGCTTGCACTTATCATTCATTACTTTTTTAAAATTTCTCCTCAAACATGTCATCCATAGCGCCGACCTCCTTCCTGTATCTTCGCTATTACAATATACACACACACGGCCTCCTTAAATTAAGAATATTAAGCTAATTAAACAATTAAATCAAATCCTGGGCTTTATGTGGAATTAATCTATGGGAAAGATAAACACGTATGTACATGTGTTTGACAGCAAGCAAAGGACAAATTGGGAATAAATTGGAATGGTGAATTGGTGATATTTTTATTTAATAAGCATATGGTTTTTATCTAATAAACGATGAGGATGTTAGAGTAATCCAGCCTATATAAAAACACATATACATGATCAACACATGTAAATTTCTTAATCTGTGATAACTTATTTTAGTTATTTATAATATGTCATTGTAGTTCTTATAATCTAGAAAGTTAATACCTTTCTTATAAAATTCATATATATAAGCTCTTGATAGTTTTTGATGGTTTATTTTTTTTTTAATCTTTTATACCAAACTATTCATGACATTTTTAGTGCAAAATGCTAAACATTAACTAGTGACTCGTATTTTTGTGAATATAAATTGCTTGATGATTAAACTTTCATCATCATGTAATAGATTGGGCTATGAAGAGAAGCTATACCGAAGATTTTAATAAATGGTTATTTCGTAGATGAAGAAACTATAATATGCAAGGGAAAAAAAAAAGGAAAAGGAAAAAATATAAAATGTAAGATAAAATTGAATAATTAAAAATATCGATCGAGTCTTAAGAAATAGACATTTAGGCACATGGAGATGGCATTTGCTTAACCACACTAAGTGTTAACAATGAATCTTATTTAAGTAATAAATTTTAATTCATTAACTGAACGGAAAAATCTTTTGTACCGACTATATGTACCTGCTAATAAGAGAGAAATATTTCTATAGTAGGAACTATAATGTAGTCCAAAGGCTATACTTTTATCTCCAACTCTCTTGTCTTTTGTCCTATTGCAATTGATACAACTAATCTTTAAGTTTTTGCTTGGTATGCACAATGAAATATTCTCAGAAATCCAACATGTCATAAATGTGATGTTATTGTGCACAACTGTTAAAAAACAATGACGCATTATCCATCAATTCGTAAAACCATTGCAATGCCGACATCTAAACGTGGTTATGTTGGGGGCTATGGAAGCGTTGTTGAGAGGCAACAATCATGATAGTGACGATGACAACGGCTATGGTGATGAAAATGATGGTGACTGCATTGGCGGCGAAGACGACCACAGCACAAACGACGAGTTATGGCATCCGACGAGAAACGCAAAAGTGATATTATTTGAAGAAACAATAAGTTCATGGAGCATTGTCCCAATTTATAAATGATGTGGTATCATTCTGAAAAGGGCTCAGAGATCATGGTATTTTAGTAAAACTTCTAGGCTCACTATAAAAGGAAAATGGGGCCTCAAACATCGGTGAGGCGAATCCCCTTTTTTTAGAAAAAATATACCCCCACCCCCCACTCCCCACCCCCAGAAGTGTCTTTTCGAGCAGCAGCCCTTTCTACATTCTGCTGCTTGTGCGATTTAGGGTTTCAAAATGGCGAGCCCGAGGCTTAGGGTTTCGCCGTTGACGCCCACCACCGGAAGATCGCCGGGATCTAGGGTTCTTGAAGCTTCGACTCCGGCGAATGGCAGGAGTTTCTCGAAAGACGAGGCCATTTGGAAGCGATTAAAGGAGGCGGGGTTCGATGAGGAGATGATCAAGAGAAGGGACAAGGCTGCTCTCATTGCCTACATCACCAAGCTCGAATCTGAGGTTTTCTCTCTCTCTCTGCCCCCCTCTATCTTTCTTTGAATTTGTTCAAGATTGTTTCGATTTTGGTTGCTGTTTGTTTGAGTTTGTTAGGTTTCTTGGTATTGTTGTAAATGGATTATGATATTAGGGTCAAATGAGAATGTGGAGGGATATTTTGAAAGTGAATCGTTCCGCGTTTCCATCCTTCTGGCTATATTTGGAAACGTATTAGTGATCGAGGTCGAGCTGTTACCTTATTTAGACAATCTATCGAAAGTTGTAACTTTTAATTCCTGCAGTTGAAGGCATGAGTGGCACTTCAGTTCATATTAACATATCGAGCTAGGAGTTGCACTAATTAGCTGAATTAGGTTGTTCTTACTATATATGACCTAAACCTCAATGCTGTATGAGCTAAAATCCTTCATATATCATATAGGTAATGCGATAGGATTTGTTAGAATGATATTTTGGTTCTCCAACTCAAGTGGAGTTTAGAAGAGGATATTCTGATGCATATCGCCATAACCTTTTCCATTGGTAGACAACATCAAAACTTTGTAAAGCTGAGAATTAGAAATCTGGAAAACCTATTAATCCATTATTCATATCCACATATAAAGATTAGAGCTATTGATAGCCGTTAATGCCTTAGGTTTGGGAAGTCTAAAGTGCTTATGCAGTTGATAAATCAGTAGTAGTATACTTTTGATCGTTCATTATGTGGAGGAGTTAACATTGGGGATTCATGACCGCCTTTTACTCAAATATACATCTGCTTTCATGTATGTACATGTGGCTATATTTTTTCATTAGCCAAGCCATGTCCTTAACCAGATAGAAAATCGAAAAAATCTCTGCTATCTTGGAAAAGCAATATAGGCATGTAAGAATCCCTTAATGCAATCAAGGAAAGTGGTATATCACATGTCTGCCTAAACCTTATTATTCTTCCCTTCACATCCGTCCGTTTCCTACTATTCACCTATGTTGTGCGGATTTTTCGTTGAGGAGATGTATCCATATTTGATTCTTTTGGAGCCCCGAGGGAATATGTGGAACGCTTCTTATTAGCACATACTAATACTTATACGGTTTATCTATGTACAACCCCTAAAACTAAACTAATTCTAAATACAACCCCTAAAACATTCTATTTGTAAATTCAACTCCTAAGTTCCTAACACTTCAAAGTAAATTAAAAAGGACCCCACAGTTAACTTCCATCCATGTTGCTGTTAGGGGGTTAAAATTACCAAAATATCCATCAACAACTATTTTCTTTCCTTCAAATGCCCGCAACAAACCTTTCCAGCTGCAGCTCTCCTCTTTCCTCAATGCTCTATTGCTGCTTCTTCCTATTGTTTTTGTTGCTTCTTACTGCTGCTGATTATTCCTATTTTCAAGATTCTTGTAGTTGCTATTGCTTCTTGTCCCTACAAACGTAAATAACAACATTTCATCTTCCTACAAGCCTGAAAGGAGCAGCTGTGGAGTGGATGAGAGGAGTAGATGAGGGTATTATCTATCTAATCTAACCCACCCTAACCCAAGCATGGATCTTACATAACAAAGGGTCACATTTGAATTTTTTGGGTGCATGGGTCATATTTGATTTACTTAGAAGTATTAGGGGCTACACTTAGAAACATAACGTTTTAGAGGTTATATTAGTAGGGGCTGTGTAGAAAAAACCCAAATTTATAGTGCATGCTCAATGTATCACACATGTATTAATGACTAAGTCACGATGTCGTAACACTAACAAAAGTGTTTATATTCGTAGTTTAAAATTTGCGAACATATAACATTGTTTTTGCGCGCGCGCTTGTGTAAACAACAAAATTAGCATATTCCAGCTCATATCCTAGGCCCTTGAAAAAATTGTGAATATGCAAGTCGACTCAAATTGTGCCTTGTAAATGTATTAGAATCAGTGCTTGCATAGCTAATCACAACATTGGTGCAACATCTAAACTGTCCATGACGAGTAGCGCGGACCAATATAAACAATGATCTTTTCTTCATCTCCTTTCTCTTCTTATGGTCGGCCGTTTGTTCTTTGACCTCCTTCACCCAGGTTCCTTGTGCTCTAAGCACCAGCATGGCCTCTAGCACAGCTCAGGAGCATCCCAAATATCATGGCATTGTCAAACAAAAATCAATACAGCCATATGCTAGTTAAAATGATCATGTTAGTTTCTTACATGTAATGATTCAAACCTTTATGTCCTACAACTTTACACCTCTCCGCGATGCATATTTTCATATTGGACTCATGTTTCCAACATAATCTATAAAAGACTAAATTTCACAGAAGTTCCATGAACCATTATCTTTTTGTCATAAATACCATAAACTGTATAAATTGCATATAAATACCATGAACTTAAGTCAATTGCAAATAAATACCACAAAATTTTCAGTGTTTTTAGTATTGGGATCAGCACTCTTGCAGTGGTTTGATTTTTGCATGTACTGCCTGTGCACAAATTTTGTTGGAAGTTGTTTATGCGTTCCATATCTTAGCTGTTGACTGCTTAGCAAATGCTGATTTTTTCTCCATTGACCTAATGAACTACTAATTTCTTTAAATATCATGCAGGTTTACGATTATCAATATAACATGGGGCTACTTATAATTGAAAAAGATGAATGGAAGTCCAAATACGAACAAGCCAAAGCATCTGCTAACTTGGCAGAAGTTATATTCAAGCGTGATAAAGCGGCGCATGCGTCTGCCTTAGCCGAAGCAAGAAAACAAGAAGAGGGACTTAAAAGAGCTTTGGCCATTGAGAAAGAGTGCGTGAGGAATGTAAGACTATTTTATTTAAAACTCCTGAATATTTGGTTAGGTTCATAAATTAATTTTGATTATTGTGCTTGTAGTCACTCCATGTATGTTGTATATTTGCATTTTCTAAAACCATATATCTGTGCATGTTACATGTTGGTTATTAGTGTCTATTGATGAATGATTATAATAATTTTTTTGTTCAAAGACTTTAGACTCTAAATCACTAAATACTGACCGTACTAAGCACATTTGAATTTTGATTCATACAAATGAATGTTATATCCTTGTAAGTGTTACCGCTACATTGCCTGCATGCCCTCTTCCTCTTCACATACTCTATGTAGGTACATTTGTATCCGTTCGTTTCTTTGCAATTTAGAAATTCCTTGTAATTTGTAAACTCTTTTTATTTTATTAGAAGAAAAGAGGTAGATCAACTCTGCTCTCTTGAGTTGTTTGTCTCCAATTCTGTGTTGGTATCGAAGCTGTCGAAAGCCAAAAATGCAAGTCAACTCCAAAACTCCAGAAAACCTAATCTCATCTTCTCAAGCTGCTGCCACATCTCCTTTTCTATTGAGTTCCCAAGTGGTCATCTTCAAGTTCCAAGCCTCCATCACATCACAACCTTGTCTTCAAGTTGGTGGCACCATATCTACCATCTCGATTCGCTTTGTTGCCACCTCGACTCAAAATTTCAGCATCTTCGAGCTCCCCTCCATGTACAATGCCTTCGAGCCATCCTCCAATCCGCTTTACTAATGCCAATAAGTCGAGATCATCCTAAGCTGCCGCTACCTTCTCTTGAAACCCTATTTCTCTTCATCTCGAGCCGTCGGTGCTTCACATCTCGAGCTGCCGCCGTCTTCATCTCGAGCTACTCGAGAAACTTTAGATCTTGAAACTTGAGTTAAAACCTAGCAATCAAAAAGAAAAACTGAATAATTCCGAAAAACGAAAATTAGAAATTGTTTTCTAAAAAATCGAAACAAATCCATATTTTTTGAAAAACCTAGAAAAAGAAACCTCTAGAAATTATTTTTTTGAAAAATTAGCTAGAAATTATTTACTTTTAGCAGTGTTTTAAAAAGCGGTTTAGACAGTCGCTTAAGCAGCTTCCTAAGCAGAAGCGGTCACAAGCCTCTCCGCTTTGATCCGAAGCGGTTGTATTAAACAGTATAGACACTTTAAGCTCTTAAGTAGGCTCTTCTGTCAAGATAGGTGCTTAAGTGAGTTATAATACAAGTTTCATGCGTCGGGTTTAAGTTTTTTCAAAAAATACTTGACCGAGAACCCTTTCTAAAATACAATACTCATCTTGATCTACATACAAATTACATGAACATAGAAACCCTAAAATATCTCGTTGACACTCCTCTTGTCACTCTCCTTTCAAGTCTCTGAAGAATAAGTAATTCTGTCCAAATCATTTTATGTTCTTCTTATGTCTTCTTTTCAATTTCATTTTACGATGTATGTAATTTGCATGCTAAAACGTTTAATTAGAAAGTTATGGTTTATTATTATATTTCATTTAGTATCATATATTATGATTTTTAATACTATGCACTCCATTCAACATGGAGTTGCTACATAAATTTAGTAAAATTTCTAATTTATTTTAAAAATAATTCTGTTTTTTGATATATATATATATATATATATATATATATATATATAGGGGAGTGATTTATTGCAAACCGGTTCGCGTTTTCTAAAAACCGAAACTCTAAATCTACGACATATTTTAACGAGTCTACCTGTTCAAGTCGATCACCCTACCCTCAAGTACATGTGTATGAAAAATCAAAAGATTTGAAGATCTCTAACTTATGTATCGGATAAAGTTTATGTTACATTATTGAAAGATGTTCATTTTTGCATCCATTCGATTCATTGGTTAAAGATCTTCAAATCCTTTGATTCTTCATACACATATATTTGAGGGTGGAGTGATTAACTTGAACGGACCGGATTGTTAAAATATGTCGTAGATCGAGAGTTCCCGTTGTCAAATGACACGAATCAGTGTGTAATACAACACTCCCCTTGTATATGTATGTATATTTGTGTGTGTATATGTATATATATACACATATATGTAATTTTAATTAAACATAGAAAACTCGCATAGGCGACTAGGCACTAAGGACAGCCTAACCGCTCAGCTCCGCCCAATCCTTTTTACAACCTTGACTTTTAATTATTTTAGTTAGTGTTCTTATGTGGTGTTCATTGTTCCTTGCTTGGTAAATAATGTGTTTTTGGTCATCATATCTCGATTACTTGGTTGATCCCAACTCGAGTTTTGGTGAGCACTTAACATTCTCATACTGAGATACAATAGCTTAACTCACATACCATTTGAAAACTCATGTGAAGCAGAGCATCATTGGAGCAATCATTGATCCGAGCAGGTAGAAAAATTTGAATTCTAAGGGACAAATATCAAAGACCAAAACCACACGAGACCTGAAGCTTTATTCACTTGGGTGGATTTAGAAAGAGTGATCAAAAGATATCAAGCCTTTACATTTTCAAGTTGACCATCATCAATCATGCCTTTAGATGCGTGCCAAGTTATTGTTGGTAGTCCATATTTGTTGGAGAGATGCTATACATTACCGAAGAGAGTGAAAGTATCGGTTAGTGAAAGACAGTAAAGAGTTTATGAAAACTACTATAAAGACACATGAATATCCAGTCTCATTAGCGGCAGCATCGAAAGCCAAGAGTTTGGTTAGTGCATGTGCAAAGTTCACTTTTCTTAAGTACGAAAGAGGAGACAGGCGCTTCATTCAAGACTGGTTTGCTATATCGAGATGGACCAGAGTACTATTCTAAAGCAGTGACCTGTTCTCAATGCGCAAAGAGCAGTACGAGACAGAGGGTGTAATGCGCCGAAGGCGAAAGTCACTCGCTTAAGACACGCGCCCGAATATATAAAACACAGTTTTTTTTATAATATTTAATACTTCAATTTAGCATTATTTGTACTTAATAGACATAAGATATGCATGTCATATGGGAGTATAAATCAAATAGAAGATGAGCACTAAAGCAAAGATACCAAGTCACTAAGTTACATTAATTAACATAAAGGAATCATGTCTCTAATGAGTTAGACAACCTTAATTTCATGTTTTGTAGTTTATATACACTACAAAATTTTATATCTCAATGGCTCAATTTTAATAAATAAATCCAAAAGAATAAAATAGAAAAGACTTGATCTTGGGCCTGATAAAAGAAAGAAGATACGACGGAGAATAAAATTAAAGGAAGAATGGGAGAAGCTATAGTTCAATATTATGTTTTGAGTTGCTCTCGGGTTGTTAATCGACGAACTCAGGAGCCAAGTAGAAGATGGAGAATTCGTTGACGAACTCACGTGCAACCGTCATCGAATTCTAGGCGTGCTGTTAAGACGCCGATGAACACGAAAAACCCTAGTCGAAGGCTTGAAGCGAATTGGAGAAACACCAGCCGAGCACCCACAAACCCGAGAAGAAGGAACAAGTAATCACTTCTATGCTTGTGGGTTGCCTCAAGTTTAAGTTTTGGGTTCGGGACCTTCGGGTAATCGGGTTTCTTAAAAGAAACCTAATAGCAAAACCTATCCAATCCAATATCCTGAAATAGGTCAATTGAAGCGAGGCGTGCGCCTCATGTGAGGTGCATGCCTCGGGCGCCTAAGAGCGTGCCTCTCCTCTGTGCAACACCCCCGAAGTTTTGCGAAGCATATTTTCCTGCCCGGTTGCGTCTTGCGCGCCTTTGACAACAATGAGAGTGACCAATAAACACGAAAACCTTTCACAAAATCTGCGTGGTTTACGATCAAGACCCATAAATAGCGGGAGAAAACATTGTTATCCTCGACCCAGCTTTGTTCAATAAGAAGGGTCCATATAAAAAGGTTCTTGAGAGGAGATACCACAACACAAAGCAAGAGATTGTATCCTATTAAGCCAGCAGGAATGACGATTATCAAACCGAGTAAAATGGTTCGAGGGAGAAAATTGCAGTTCCAAATTAGGGGATCCTTGATTTGGTGGATCTTCACACGTACTTCTAGTTTGATAAGGAGTTGTATTAAAAACATGGTTGGGTAACTATGACATATACTCCAAGTTTAATTTGGAGTTGAGTTGAAACTACTTCTATAAGGAACAGGGTTAGGTTTCTGTATTAACTAATATGGAATTAAGAAATAGTTAATTTCTATATTAACTGATATTGAATTAAAAAGTAGTTAATTTTTATATTTGTAAACAATCCTATATGGATCAGTAGAATGTTGGAGCTATAAAAGAGGGTTAATAGTTTCAATGTAAATCAAGATTTTAATGGTTTTACTAATTTTTAGTACTTCAACTTAGTTGGAAGGAAAGTAACAAGTCTTTTGGGGAAGTTCTCTGCAACAAGCATTGCTTTCTATCTTTCTTATTGCTTTTGCATGTATTAAAACCTTCACATTCCTACCTCTTATTTATTGGATTAGGGTTCTCATGCCGTCTCTGTAGATTTGGGATCTGAGTTGTCCGTTGAAGTTCGTTCAAGTAGTTCATTGAGGTTATTCGAAAATTGTTTAAATTATTTGATTGTTGAAGTTGTTCGTTGAAGTTTGGCCGTTGAACTTCGCATTGATGTTCGTTGAAGTTTGAAGCTATTGCCCGTTCTTTGGTTAATATTGTTGGTTTGTTGTGTTACCATACTCTTGCTGACTATTTCAAACCCCGAAGTGTCTTGTGAAATTAGAACAGATTCCCCTAGAGCAATATGTTGTGGATGTTTCTCTATGTATACAAACAAAATTTTTTTGAACAACAGACCAACGATATCAACCAACAAATTAACAACAATTTCGAAAAACGAACCAACGATAGTATCCAACGAATGAGGAAAAATTTCAAAAGCAAACACAACTATTGAATCAAATATCGGAAATATCGCCTCTTATATGCAAGTCATTGTATTGATACGTATCATTATCAGTAATTCTCATTTGAGCCAAATATCAGCATATATATCGGATTATAGGTAATTCTCATTTGAGCAAATTATCGTCCGATATATCGGATTATACGTATCAGTCCAATAGCGGCTGATATGGATCATAATGGATTCTTATTAAATTAAAATTAATTATGTATTTCGTTTATTTAATAAATTGGGCTACTTAGGTATTAGATAATGGGCCAAACCCATTATAAACTCTCTCAAAATCCAATATATACCAGACCAAAAATAAAAAACTAAACTAAACTAAAAATAATATATCTATGATAGATTATAATTTAAGATTTATTATGTTTATATTTTATAAAATTTATATAATAAATTTACAGAGTGATTCGATGTAGACTAAACTAGTATGTCTAATAAATATGTAGGAATATCCGATATTATACTCGATATGTCCGATATCAAGATCCGATATACCCGATATTAATATCCAATGTGAACGTCCGATATAAGCCCATATCACCGTAATATCGTCCGATATCCGCGATCTGATATTAAAAACACTAAACCGATAAGAATCCGATATTTGATACATTAATTTCAATGTTTTAAATGTCGGCCGACATCCGATATATGTTACTGAAATTTCGGTTTTAGAGAGTGATCGATACGAAATCGCTAAATTATTACTTTTTTCGAAATTTAGAATACATCGGCCGAAATTTCAACATATCGGCCGCTATATTGGTATATCGACGAAATTCCACTATGTTTGCGAAAATTTTTATCATGGTTTTTTTTGGATTTCAAAGTCATAAAACTTGTCCGACCGCTTTTCCACATGAGCTATTGAGGAAAAATTATTTAATAAAGCCAACAATTTATATCAAGTTATAATAATGACATTTTTGTCAAAACCATAAGTTATATTAATGGAATTTATAATACAAAACTTAGAATCCGATATTTAGGAAATATCACCAAAATTCTCTGATATCCGATATCAAAATTTTCAGGACCGACACCACCGATATATGACATTTAGAACATTGGTATGGTTAGCCAGTTCTTGGGCATGAATTTGGATTATCAAGACTATTTGAGAGAAATTGTTCGAAGTTATCAAGACAATTTACGTGAAGTCACAAATTTACCTGTCTAGATAGTTCAGGAGGACGTTTTAGAAGAAATTGTCAAGACATTTCATCAAGTCATTTGGGAGTTCTAGAGTGAAATTTATTTTTAATAAGCTAGATTATATGATATATGTGCTCAAGCCTGAGGGGGAGTGTAAGGAATAAAGAGGTATTGAGTGGTCAAGAAGAAGTTGCTTAGTGGTTAGGAATAAAAGGGTAGTTTAGGTATTCCAAGTAATTTATAAACCCTATTTTATTTTACTCTAAATAGAGAGGTTAAACTACTCTCCTCTCTTGTGCTGTTTGTCTTCAATAATGTGTTTTACATGGTGCATGTAAGTATTCAAAACTGCAATAATGAATGTTGTAGAAACATGGGAAAACATCTATTCCCTTTCTATTTTCGGGGTTCAAGGTGGCAAGCCAAATCGTCTGCATATTTCCTCGTAGGGGAAGCTGCAGTATGATGTAAGAAGTTAAAGATATATAAATATTCTAGATCAGCATTATCATTTTTTCATGTTGCTTGTTAATGTTTTTCATGACTCTGCACTTTCTTCGAGTAGAGGAGAATATGCATGTAACAAGTTCTTACGTATAAAAGTTTGACGAGCCTTTCGGTTATATATTTTTTATACTTTAATTGTTAGTACTCTCCCAAATATCATGCAGAAATTTGTTTAATTTATCTAAGTTGCAATTTTATTTTCTAGTCTAGGATTTCTGTTACATTTTTGAGAAATAAACAACTATACAAGATTGAGGAAATACAAGTTGGCATTGAACTAGTAGAGAGACAAACCTGCTTATTGAGGGGGGTACATGGAATTGTAACTGTAGATTTCCCTCTGCTGTCGAACTAAGACGAGGGACAAAAATAATATTTATTCAACAAATCGAATGAATAAGATGGAACTTTCTTTAATTATTTCTGGTCATTTTTCAGGCACTACCATTTCTTACCATTATGTTCATTGTGTTTTTAGATTGAGAAGGCGTTGCATGATGTGCGTGCTGAATGTGTTGAAATAAAGCTTGTACACGAAAGCAAGCAGGCTGAAGCTCGGGAAACATTGGAAACTGCTCATAAGAAGTTTGAAGAGGCTCAAAGCAAGCAGCACTCGGCAGAATCTTTGCATGCTGAAGCAAGTCGTTGTCGTGATATTGCATTAAGAAACTTACAGGATGTTGAGTCTCGTGAGGATGAACTTAGGAGGCGCCTCGTTGCTTTTCAGTCTGAGTAAGTTATTGTTGTTACATACATACTAAAATACATACCAAAAGTTATTATTGTTATTATTATTTGATACATACGTAGCTACATATGTAAGCATGCATATGTGCGTGCGCGTGAGCGAAATTTATATTCTCATATTACTTTTACTTTATTTATCACATTTCTGTTTGCTCTGTACATTACATGAACTCCTTACTTCTGAGTCATCTATGCATTAAAACTATCAAACCGACTGTTTTATATTCTCTATATGCTTAAATCAGTTTCCTTTGCTTGCCCCCCCCCCCCTCTTATTCTTTTGCTGATGGATTGTATTTTTGATAGATGTGATGCTAAAGAAAAGGAACTCAGCATTCAAAGGCAGTCTTTACATGATGGCCAGAGGATTTTGCATCAGGAGCAGGAGAAATTATCGGAGAGGCAATCCTTACTGAACGAAAGAGAGGATTACATCTATGAGAGATCCAAAGAATTAAGCCGCTTTGAGAAAGAACTAACTGAAGCAAAAGCAAAATATGAAGAAGAATGTACAATGGTTAAAGAGAAAAGGTCCAATTTAGATCTTGATATGACTGCTCTTGCAAATAGGGAGGAGGTTTGTATACTAATTTCTCAGTTGTTTTCTAATATCTTGTTACGAGCATTATGAGACCCACTATTTGGAGACTTTACTTTTAAAATAAAGAATGTTCCATTCAGCTGGATCTTTCGGGTAAAGTGGTCCATAGGCACACACGCAAGTATTTTTACGGATGTTCACGAGCCAATATGCTCATACTGGAGATATTACAACCTATATATTGATCTTTGCAGGCTGTAATAACCTATATATCTATGTTTGCAGGCTGTAATTAAAAGGGAATCTCACCTTGACAGAAGAGAACGCGAGTTGCTTATTTTACAAGAAAAGATTTTAAGCAAAGAATATGTGAGTTTATTTTACTTCTCTTATTAGGATATTATGGCCACAGAACGAGGTATCCATATCCCACATATTATCAATATAATTATGTTATTTTGGGTGATTGCAGGATGAGGTCCAAAGACTTGCCGCTGAACATGAATTTGCTTTGGAAAAGAGTAAACACGAATTTGAAGCAGAAATAGAGGAGAGGCGCAAATTGTTTGAAGGTGAAATGGAGGCAAGAAAAACGGTTTATGATGACAAAAATTCTGAACTTATCCAGAGAGAGAACCTTATTAAGGAAAAGGAGAAATGTATTGATGTTAAATTGAAGGTATTATCTGGGAATCAGGTAGATCTAGTAAGCAGGCTTAAACTGTTAGAGGAGAAGGAGCAAAGTATACAATCCATTGAAAAAGAAGCAGAAATGGTGATGTTACATGCGCAGAAGGAAAGAGAAGATCTGAAGAAAACGCAGGAAGAACTTGAGAAAATCAAGTGCTCTCTTGAAGACCAGAAAATAAAATTTTTACATGAACAACACAAACTTGATCTCAGTATTCATGAGAAAAACGAATTGCTCAATCTGGAAATCAAACTTAAGGAGGAAATCGATAGCTTCAGATCTAAAAAGATGGAACTCGATGTGGAAACTGATAAGCTGAGAGCAGAAAAGGAGAAATTTGAGACTGAGTGGGATCTGATTGAGGAAAAGAGAGAGGAACTACGAAAAGAAGGTGAAAGTGTTGCTGAAGAGAGAAAAGCAATTTGCACATACCTTAAAAATGAACATGATAGCATAAAATTTGAGAAAGATAATTTGCGAGACCAGTTTAAGATGGAAGCAGAATCCTTGGCTCGTGAAAGGGAAGAGTTCATGGGTAAAATGGAGCGTGAACATTCAGAATGGGTTATCAAGATTCAACGAGAAAGAGAAGATTTTATTAAAGATGTCAATATTCAGAGGAAGGAGCTAGAAAACCGTATCGAGATAAGAAAGGAGGAAATAGAAACAAACTTACGAGAAAAGGAAGAAGCCTTTGAGCAAGAAAGAGTTAAGGAGCTCCACCTTATAAATTCTCAGAAGGAAATGATTGCTAAGCAGTTGGAACATGTTACATCTGAACTCAAAAGAATTGACAACGAGAGAGCGGAGATTGCTCTGGATCGTGAACAAAGGGAGAAGGAGTGGGCAGAGATAAAGAGTTCAATTGACATGCTTAACATGCAAAGGGAGAAGCTGCAGAATCAGAGGGAATTATTACATGCTGATCGTGAAGAGATTTATCAAAAGACCCAACAACTGCGTAGATTGGAGCAGTTGGATATTGAATCAGAAAACAGAGATCTGCTTGAACAAAATTCTCAGGAACTACAAAAGACCAAATCAAAGTTTACCATCAGAAAATGTGTAAATACAAGTGCAGGTGCACAAAGTATCGATTATCAAAAGGAACAAAAGTTTATTGCAGAGGAACCCTTGAATGTTGGTTCACCACCTTTATCAGCTGCTGTCTCCTTGGTTAAAAAATACGCAAGGGCAATTTTCAAGCTTTCTCCAGAAAAAGTCTACACCAGCTCTGAAAGAATAATGGAAAGCAAAATGTATGATTTGCAAGACACTGATGTGATTCCTAGTATGTCATCATTAGATATTACTGCTGAAAGGCTTCCAGAAATAGAACATAAACATGGTTCAGAAGAAGTAACCACCCAAACTAAAGAGGATGGTGACAATGGTGTGGTAAAAAAAAGTTGTAGTTCTACTGTAAATGAGAAAAGGAGGCCTAATGATTTGTTCTCCAATGATCATATTGAACTTGAGCCTAAACAGAAGCAACGGAAGAAAGCAAGGCAGAATGGAAGTGATGCCATGAAAGAAAAGTCTCCAACCTGGTACTAGCCAGTACCAAATTTCTGTATTAATCTCCGAAACAAATCAAGCTATATAGTTTTTTCATTACAGGTTAAATAATAATTTGCTCGTTTTAGGTTTATTACTGAGGCATCTTTAAATATACTCTTATTTATATGAGGCATCTATTCTGTCAACACAGCCTGCTCTGCTCACTTAATGAATGTGTCTTGTTGCTCAAACTTCATACTTCGTTCCAGATTTTATTTAGTTAAAATTAATTTTCTGTTGGTTGCATTATAAACACCATATTATTTCTTGAACTCACCCAATTTCATTGTGCCCTGTTGTTATGCTCTTATTCGCCTGTTGACAATGCTTTGTTGTTATCCAGTGAAATTCATAAGATGCAAGTACAAGAGACTGGGAGTGCTATCTTGGAAGCTGGAGAGCCAGAAAATAAGATTGATGCGGTAATTTTTTATCGCATTATTTTCAATGCGTAATGCAAGTAGGGTTATCATGTTTTCTGGTTTGTTGTTGTTGATGGTATATGTCGGGTTCCTGATGACCTTGCGGCTTTCAGAGCTTTCCTTTGTAATTTGCTTACCATGTAGCAACCATATGTCTGGAACAAATAATGCATGAATGGATTGAACTGGAACAGGTAACAGGTAACAGAAGCAAATTCAGAATGTGAGACGGCTTAAATATAATTTATGTACTACTTGATTGACAACCGTATAACTTAATAGATAAAGTCATCAGTTCTTATTTCTATTTCAAAGAGTGGATTTTATTTTTAAATAGTATCATGCTCTCCACACTCTAGAAGTTAAAAATAATCAGGCAGGTAAGCTATTCTTTTTTTACTTTTTTCTGTTCTAATGTGACATGAGTTCATCACATTGTATTAGTATAGAATGAAACAATTGTTGGCCATCATCCACTAACTTAAGCTTTTGGGTTTAACTAACATGGTTTCAGAGCCCATGAGCAAACAAATCATGGGTTTAAATCCCATCACATCAAATTTTAAAAAAAAATTATGTATGCTGTCTTCCACGAGCTAAAGAAAGTACTTTGATGGTATTATACAGCATCCTCCACATCTTTTGCATAAAGTGGTTATCATCTACCAATACATCATTTCCGACAATAAGTCTCGGTTTCATGGTATTTTATGGTTTTTCTCCTCTGCAATCGAGGATGTTATTGATTAAATCTTTCCAGTATATTGATGTTAATTATGTACAGTCTTCTATATAATTATTTAGGCCCTTTTACTCTTTTCAAGTTGCTTTACAAACTGACCCCATGCTTAAGAAACTGAAAAAAAACTTTTCCCCGCCCAAATCGATTACAATATGTATAACTTATTTAAGAGTGAACTATTTTTAAATATTTTTGTAACTTTCGATACATCCATGTGGTTGTGATTGCTTCTTATTCAGTCTTTTCTCCTTGCACTAATCTGTGCCTATAAGATACAGTTCTTAATGATATCTTGTTTGATCCAATAGTTACATAGTAGTGCAATACCTTCAATCAATACATTTCTATAAAAGATGCTACTATCAGTATTTTAGGTTCCGCTTTTGTCAGTAAATTTCGGGATCCCGTCTTGCGACAGTTGGTTCATGCATGATACACCTCTTGTTATGGTGTTCTCATTTTTGTACATTTTTTTTCTTAAATATTCAGCGCTTCCCTGCTTTCTAACTTTTTTGTGTCTGCCCTTTTTTTTCTTTCTGATTTAGCTGATGGTAATGATGAAGCTTAAAGAGGGGAATGGATATAATTAGGTCATCAATGAAGAGGTTGATGAGGAAGTAGAGATCGTTGATGAGGTAGAAGATATAAAAGCGAGCAGACTAGATAAAATATTGTTTTCCCTTGCTACCTGACTTAAAGATTATCTGCACTATGTTATGGCAAGTCCCTCCATCGCCCTCAAGACAAACTTACTGCCTTTTAGCTCCTGCCCCTTCTGATTCTCTCTTATTGGGTCGGTTCTTAAACCGTGTTCTGTTTTACTTGCAGTAAAAGGGAAGAATGTGCAGATGGAATGCTTCACCAGCGCAGACTCAGTTGCTAGGTGGAATCTGACTCATTTTCCTTCTTTCTTTCTTTTTTTTAATCTGTGTGAAATTTTGTATATAGTTGGTTATTAGCGTGCATAATCGGTAACCGTTAGTAATTGATATAGAACTCATATAGAAATGGTTTTGAGAGTTAAGGTGATTTCAAACGAACAGGCGTAGTTGGTTTTTATAGTGTAAATTGGTAGTTCAGCGTATATCACTCAAATCCTAAAGCTTGCTTGTGTGATGTTTCCATAGTTATTTGAAACAGGTTTGTTGCAGGTGAGTTTGTCAACAAAATTTGTAGAGATGTAGGCATGTTTGATGTTGTGTACTGATTTTAAATTCAGAATGTTGAAGAGTGATGTGTCTTTTTTGGTAGGCACAAAGTTTACTTATATTTCAATTATATAAATTAATCTTTTGTATTAATTATGCTGATTAATTTTTCGTATTTCTTTGTCGATCCTGTTCAATTTTCTTTCATTCATGCCATGCTTGGTATGTTAAAGTCATTCTGATCAATCTTTGTGCATGTTCATACTTGATTACTCGGATAGGAGAACTTGAGTAAACGTAAAATCCTGTTCATACTTGATTATGGCATGTTAGTAAAATTAGATCTCCTAATTTTTATTTTCCCATAGGGAGTGGATTAATTGATGATATCAGATCTGATAAGATTATTGCTTGGGATTAAACTGAAGCTAATTTTGATGGATTCTGATTTGTTTGTTTGTCTTTGAAGGAAATAGGCTTTGATGTCTTGGCATGTTTCATATCATGCTATAATTGATTCGGCATATGTGATGGCATATAGCTGCTAAAGTTTCTGATCCATATTCATACATCGACCTATTGCCGAGATGATGGATTGCTATTTACAACCAACCTTCTTATTGTTAGGTTGATAGGGGAGCCCTAGCAAAGTATGCATTACCTAAAATTAGATTGAGATTTTGAACTACCTACCTTCTTATTGTTAGGTTGATAGGGGAGCCCTAGCAAGTTTGCATTACCTAAAATAAAATTGAGATTTTGAATTACGAGTTTGATCTATTTAAGTACCTATTTAAGTACCTCAGGACGCATTTTATTTTCCATCCAGAGGACTGTGGGCGGATGTGTATTTATTGAATTCTAAGTTCTTCACATATGTTTCTATCTGTTTGTGCGCGTTGCAGTTGTTTTGTTAGTGATTTCTTGCTTTGCCAAAGTATATGCTTCACATCTCTCTCTTTTACCATTTGCAGGGGATTTCCCTGCTTTAGAGACTGTGGGGAGCAACGAAAAACATATATTAACAGAAGCACCTAGTGTTCCCCCCTATAAAGGCTATCTCAATTTTCGTTTTCATGAATGAATCAAATTTTTTTGCTTGTGTTTAATCTATGAGTCACATTGCTTTTATCAAGAAATAAACAATTGTCGTTTTCATGGAGCATATGTTGCATGTATTTTTCTTTTTCTCGGAGATTAGGGTCCCCTCACCACATCAAGCACGTGATAGCACATATCACACCAAAAGAAAATAATTATGCCTTGGATTTACATGGTTCGAATAAATCTTCATTGGATAAAACATGAGCATAAAATTCTCACCAATTCACAATTTTGTCACCTCTCATTTCCCTCTCTTGCTCTCACAAAATAAGAGAACCATAAGAGAGAGATGGAAGGCAACAACTCTTGCACTGAAATCTACATCTCTTGCACTGAAATCTACATCTTGCTCCCATATCTTTTATCCAAATGAGAAATATATATGGTGCAAAAGTCCTACTATTATTCATATAAGCCTTTGTCCCAAAGGGCAAAACAAGACAAAGGCAGAATCGATTTGTGTATCTATGTAAAAGGCACAGCCTTTGAACCTTTTATTTTTATTTTTAACTCGTCTCATTCAATGGTCAAGACATTCTTTAATCAACTGTTAGGATGATTTGTAATAATTATTTTTCATAAATAGTGCATAAGGTATATGAGATTTGATTTAAGTTAAACTATATATCTATTTTGGTTAACCATATTTGTTAAATATATAAAATATAAGGGGGTTTTCCCATTTTCAAAAAACACAGCAAATACTTGCAATTTATATAAAATGCTTATTTACTGAAAACTCCCAACATGCTTAAGCCAGAATCATAAAACTCTCGTTAACTTTGAAACTACTTATTCAAGTCAAATGAACATTTGGCCCTTCTCATAATAAATTACATTTTAAATAATTTAATAATTATCAAATATTAATTAAATAATTGATATACATTTTGGAGGAGTCGGAGCCACGCGCTGGGCAGCAGCGGGGTCCATGTTGGCGGAGGCGGAGGAGGAGATGAAGAGAGCGGGTAGACTTTGGGTTGAGGGAGAAGGAGGAGGAAGGAGAAGAAAGTTAGAAGTGGAGGGATTTGAGAGGGATGAGGACGAAGGTGGTGGTGATGAGTTGAAGAAGAGGGGGAGGTTGATGATGATGGGTTGATGATGGTGATGGTGATGACGAAAGTGAGGTCGGGAAAGGGGGTCGGGGGAGGAAAGAAGGCTGGGGTGGTGTAAGGAGATATGCCGAGAAAGGGGTAGGGGCGGGGGTCGGGGCAAGGAGGGGGTCGGGATGAGATTAGGATGATGAAGGTGATGATGAGGGTGGAGGGGCGAGGAGAGGGCGGGGGAGGCCAGTGATGGTGGCGCCGGCAAGAGGAGGGAAGAAGAAGAAGGGGGATATATTTATTGTTAACTTTTGATGATATTTTGAAATCAGGGCTATAGTTAGAGTATGCATATTTTTTGGGGGTTTAAAAAAAAATTGCTGACGTGACAACTTAAGTGACACGGAACAGACGGTGCTGACATATCACCGTTAAGTTTTGCAATTTCTTGATCATTTCGAAGGTAATAAGAGTTTTGTTAAAATGACCTAAACTATTGAGAGTTACAGGTAAATAAGTCTTGTATAAAAACAACACCAAATTCTTAAAAGTTATATAAAAAGTACACATCCATCAACTTTCCATCCATGTCACAGTTATATTTCTGTTTGTACGGCGTGAAAATAAAAAATCCCTTATGTTCGTTTCATTTCTCACTTCATCCGCCTTCTCTTCTCATGTCTCTTCAACTCTCTTGGTCTCTCTTCCCTCGCATTTCTCATCTATCCTGATGATGCTCAATATTGGCGGTCTCCAAGATCAGGACACGTGGCAGGTGACGTGTCCCGGAACTCAGAAGAAAGGGCCCACAAGGGCCGACCAGACCACCCTGTGCCCGACCTGCAAACGCGAGCTGGCCCTCCTCGGGGCCCCCTGCAAATTAGCCTCCTCGGTCCCTCAGCTCGCCCCGAGCTGCCACAAGACCAAGACTCCTCGGCCTCCTCGCTCGTCTCCGGGATCCCGGCCGAGGCCGTCTTCCTCGGCCCTCCGACCAAGGCCACCGCTTACAGGCGTAACCGCCGCTCCGCGAATCTCGCCATGCGCAGATTCTACGCCAGCAACATCCCACGTTCCACGCCATCACGATCCCCATTAATGGGCGATCCGCTCTCTACGCGGGCGTGACGTCGGGAGCGTAACTACCGGCGAGATTCTCGCGCCTGCTGCGTGCCACCGCCGCTATATAAACCCTATTACAGAGGGGTCAAGTAAGCCATTCTTTACTCTTCTAAGCTGTTACTCTGCTCGGATCTCATCATTAACTTCATCGTCGGAGGGTCCTTGGTGGTACCAAACCACCCCGGGACTTCTTTGCAGGTACTCGGCACCAAACTCCTCATACTACCTCTCCCACCAAAACCCATTGAGACCCACACGCAACAGAAGATAATCATCAGAATCCACCGGGAGATCGACGGAAGACAATATCTGACGGTGACCCGAAAAGGACATTTATCAGTTGGCGTCGTCTGTGGGAAATAACTCCACAAAACACAAAGTTGGCCTTCCGATCTCCGCCCAAATGGCGAGCAACCATCCTGAAGATCCCGGTACCAGCCGCCGCTTTCCACTCACCGAAGGCGGGGATGAGCCTCTTCCAGCGACCGTCATCAGCGCCCTCGCAGGCCGAATAGATCGGCTGCAGTCCCTCGTGGAGGCTCTCGTCCGCGTCCAAACGGCTGGGCCTGGGCCCCAAATCGCCGCTCCACCACCTCCAGAAGGCTCAGCCCCTGTCTGGATGGCTGACCACCAGCAGGCTGCGACTCCTTGCCACCGATCTCTCGAGCCGGTGCTCCCTGAGGCCCGCTGGGAGCCGTGGCCCCACGGCTCCACACCAAGGTCCGCCGCCAGAACGCCTCGCCTTGAGCCTCCTCGCGACCCCTATCCCCCTGAGGAGATATCAGTCACCTCGCCTATCCACAGGCATGGTCGACACCGCCACACTCGGCGGGGCCGCACAGAAGGGGTTCACCTCGGCGCTCGAATGCCACCTCGTCCAAGGATCTGAGGCACCTCATCGAGAGGAACCGGGGCCGCTCCCAGACGCAGGTCACCCGCAGCGGAGACCAGGGATCCCAAGGCGCCGATTCCTCGGGATATCACAGTCGGCTCGACGCCCTCGAGAAGAAAATCGAGGGCATGCGCCGGGAGGCTCACCTCTCGAGCGACGGGGCTAAGTACGCCTCCGACTCGCTCACAAAGCCGTTCACCGAGGAATTGCTCGCCGTCCACGTCTCCTCACGCAACAAGCCCCCGAAGGTCTCTCTGTTCGACGGGAAGACCGACCCGAAGGACCATTTGGACGCTTTTACCGCAAGGATGAGCTTCCAGGACCACTCCGACACCGTCCAGTGTAGGGCCTTCCCGGCCACCCTTATCCGCGCAGGTCGGGACTGGTTCCGGGGGCTCGAGCCCAGCTCGATTTCGACCTTCGATTAGATGGCTACTCAGTTCCTCGGCCATTTCGTTGGGAACCGTCGACAGAAGCGCACGGTCGACTACCTCTTCATGGTTAAGAGTGAGGAAAAGGAAACGTTCAAGGCCTACATTACCCGTTTCTACAACGCCCTTCTCGAGGTGCCCGAGCACCGGGACGAGACCGTCATCACGGCGCTTAGATCTGGCCCGAGGCACAAGGAATGGCTGCGCTCCTTCGTATTGGCACAACTGAAGACCATGGCCGAGGTCAAGGCGTAGACCGAGCGCGAGGTTCAGCTGGAATCCGAGGTGAACGCTAACCTCCTCCGAGCGGAAAGATCCGACCAGAAGAAGAGGGCTCTGGAGGAGAGTCCGGAGCGTCAGCAGCCCTACCACCCGAAATTCCAGGAGTATACCCTTCTCAACGTCTCCCTTGCAGTATTGCTAGAGGAGGCCTAGAACGAGGGGTTCTTCAAGTTCCCTCCGATCCCGCGTCAGGCCCCAAAGCGAACCCGGGGCCCCTACTGCGCTTTCCACCGGGTACTGGGCCACGCCACAGAGGATTGCAAGCAACTAAAGGACTACATCGAAGAGCTCATCTGATCTGGGCACCTTGCCACTTACTTAAGGGACAAACAACAGGCTGACCGCGAGCAAGAGCAGCATCGCCCACCCGCCGACCTGACCATCGGTCAGATCATGCTCGTTTCAGCGGACGGCCAGCCCGAAACTCAGGGAGCCCCGTACCCTGTGCCAAGCGCGGGGGCTAACAGTACTTCAAGGAGCTCGGGCCGAGCCAATAGAGTCATCTACTAGCTTGTACTTTTCTTTTAGAGCGATGTAAACTCTTCCTAGGATCTATTGTTAATTTAATAAAGATCAAGGGAACATTGCGAAAAAGAAAGAAAAGCTTTGTTTATTCAAAAGGGATTGTAGGCTCCTCAGCCATACACGCAAAAAGAAAAGGAAATTACAACAGTGGGGGAAGGGGGGCAACGAGCACTGCTCGTGGTACTCGGTAAAGATCTCCGCCAGCCGGGGCCTGGCAAGGTCCAGCCTTTGTCCCCGGTTCCCCCCGCGCGCGTCGATCCCAAACCTCAGCTCGTAGCATTTGCGGACGAGCGCCTCTGAGCGGGCCAGCCGGTTCGCGGAGATCAGGCCGAAGCGCCTCTAAAATCGCAGCTTGCCCACGGCCTCGTCATAGAGCTGCTCGGACACAGGGTTGTAAAGCCCCGGCGACGCCTTCCAGATGGAGTACATCAGCAGTTGCAGCAGGGGAGAGCACCGGGGGAGAAGCCGGCCGAAGCGGTCCTCAATGCTCCCATAGACCAGCTGCACCGTGTCCTCGATGCAGTTCTGGTCGTAAAGATACACGTCTTAGAAATGGATGATGTCGGGAATGGTAAACGGGAAGTCTTGCATTTTCGGCGACCTGTTGATGAAGGATGAAAGGACCAGCACCTCTTCAACCTTATATAGCACACTGCGCAGCTCAACAGTCGCCCGCTTTCACCCAAAAGGGCGTCGCTACGCGGCGGTCACCAAGCCTTCTCTGATGAAGTCGAAGCGACGCGCCCCTAGCGCGTCGTCTCCCCCTGCATTCAATGCGCATGCTACGCGCACTGTTGCCTCGACTGTTTCTATTCCCCATGCCTACAGCTGGATGGTCGGGCTCAACCACACCAAGATTCAACCCGGCAGCTACCGTGCTTGGTCACCCCTGGCGGGTAGCTTCCCTACCGCAATGCCAAGGATCAGAAAGCCCTCCCGGAGGTAGTCGAGCCCGAGGATCCCTCGCTCAGCTATCCTTGTTAGTTATATATATGCCCTAGAGGCCATTACTGTACATACGATGTATATTGTAGTGGATGCTTGGACATATATAGGTAGGACTTTCTTGCTCGACATGATAGTATGCTATCTGGTTGCTCTTTATCTTAACATGTACTCTAATTGTCTCTATGTTACATGTTGATAAAGCCCTTAGGATAAGTACTTGACTACCAAGACTATGATGCAGATCATACTAGTGGGGACAGAGTAGTCGCCAAGTACATCCTTTAAATGTTCCTAGTCGTGGGAGTACCGAGACAGGGCATCGATACTCTAGAGTAGACTAGGGTATGCGCTTCTTGACCTATATGATGGGCGATGGATGATCCCATATCCATTAGAGTTTGACATCAGAGAAGGTATACGGGTGCTCAGTGAAAACTGGGTACACTAGACGGACTCGCCGAGAACTCCCAGATGGTATTATACCTCACGTCAGATGGCAGTTCTCTGGTGACACTGGTACAGGTTAGTCTGTAGACTCGAGATCGTCATAGAGTCTTTTGTGATTCCTACCGTGCTTTGATTTCCATCATACCACGTCCAATGGGGCGTGCAAAACGGTGGCTTTTGGGTACAGTCCCGAATCACATGGAGACAATAAGCGATAGGAGGGGATTCGTCTCTCCCGGTATAGGGAGTTGATGTTGCGCTGTGTTTGATTGGTTATAACTGGAAATTCCTGGCCAGGGTTGCTGAGATTTACTGGTAAGTGTTATCAGTAGTTTCTCAAACTGTTATGGACCTCATATTGATATGACTTATCAAGCTACTGGGGTCTGACGTTTACCACCCCTAGGCGAGATATGCGACATATCAGACGAAGAGACCGGAATGTACAGGAGTGTTACTGATTGGATTCGCGGAAGAAAGTACAGGCTTGCTTGTTGATCTTCTGATCGCTCAATACCCGGGTGGCCGTTACGTTTGGCAGACCACTTACGGCTTGTGGGTGTTTGATATGATCATCACCTACTGCCGGCGTATTAACGAGTCTTTAGAGTCCTACACAGAGGTTTCCTAGCTCAAGCAAAACGGAGTAGGAGCGCATATATGATATGTGGGGGAAAGAGATTAATGCGAGTATGTGATACCGCATTATATTCTCGCGATGTGTGACATGATTGGTTATATGTGATATAGCCGAGTTATCGGATCAAGCGTTGATTCGATAAGATGTTGCATTTGATATTAGTCGGTTATATGTGATATAGCCGGATTATTAAATCAAGAGTTGATTTGATAATTTAATGTATAATTATATATTTGATATATTATAATACATTAACTAATATTTAGCTCACTATTGATTTCTTTTTCTCACATGATGTGCACATTGTGTGTGTGTGTGTGTGTGTGTGTATATATATATATATATATATATATATATATACACACACGATATGTACATTTGTGTACATAGATTGTGTCATGTTTAATGATACATACAAAATGGGTGTATGAGATTAACACAATGCTAGGGTTAAGTTAGGATTTCTATTTATGTTAAGCTAATTCAAAAGAGATTGAGTTTGTTATGCTAAAGCTTGCACAAAAGCTTATGGATAAGCTTTGACAAAGTCAACCCTTTTGTCTAGTTTAAGATATTTATCAAACCCAAGCTTTAACCATAGCCATGAGTTAATTCTCTACATGAGTTAGCCATGAGGGCTTAACTCAACCATAGGTCCAATAATTCATTTGGATGAATTATTCATAAGTCTTCTTCTTCTTCTTCAAACTCCATGAAAAAGCTTGCTAGCTCTTGTTAGATATATGTATGCCCTGGAGGCCATTATATGTATAGTGGATGCTTGGACATGTATATATGGATTTAGATGACTTTCTCGCTCAACATGATTGTATGCTATCTGGTTTACTTTATCTTGACATGTTGATTTGATCATGCTTTTATTCATTTGCACATGTTGATAAAGCCCTCAGGATATTTGCTTGACTACTGTGACTATGATGCGGATCATACAAGTGGGGCATGTGTAGTTTATAAGCATATCCTTGAACTGTTCCTAGTCGTGGGTGTATCGAGGCGGGGCATCGATATTCCAGAGTAGACTATCGTATACTATTCTTGTCCCATATGATGGGCGATGGATGATCCCATATCCATCTGGTGAGATGACACCAAAGATTGTATGCGGGTGCTCAGTGGAGACTGGGTACACTGAACGGACTCACAGAGAACTCCTATATGGTATTATATCTATCGTCGGATAGCAGTTCTCAGGTGACACTGGTACAGGTTAGTCTGTAGACCCAAGATCGTCATAGAGTCTTGTGTGTCCCCTCACTGTACTTTGATATCCACCCTACCACGGCTCTACTGAGTCGTGCAAACAGGTGGACTTTAGGTACAGTCCCGAGGCACATAGAGGCGAAGAGCGATAGGAGGGGTTTCTTCTCTCCCGGTATTGGGAGTTGATATTGTGCTATGCTCGATTGGCTATAACAGGAAGTCCCTGGCCAGGGCTACTGAGATTTACTGATAAGTGTTATCAGTAGTTTCTCGATCTGTTATGAGCCATACACCAGCATGACTTATTGAGTTATTGGGGTCGACGATTCCATTCCTAGACTCGATATGCAATATATCTGACGAGGAGACCGGACTGTACGGTAAGTGTTGCCAGTTGGCTCGACGGGAGTTTTGACAGCTTCGCTGGTTTTCTTCTGATCGCTCAATACCCGGGTGGCCGTTACGTTTAGCTGACCGCTTGCGGCTTGTGGGTGTTGGATATGATCACCACCTACTGCCGGCGTATTGACGAGTCTTAGAGTCCCGCAATGAAGTTTTCTGGCTCAGGCGAAAAGATGTGGTGCGCATATGAGATATACGCGGGGACCCGATTAAATACGGATATGTGATACCGTATATTAATCGGGTATTTTCTATTGGTCGGGTCATATGTGATATGACTGGTTTGCAAAATCAAGTGTTGATTTAACAAATAACTTTTGGATTAATTCTTTAATTAAACCCTTTTTCTATTTTTGTATGCATGCATGTATGCACATGATGATGTGCATGGACACATACATACATACATATATTGTATCATGGTTGTTGATACATATTTGGTGGCAATGCAAGACTCATATTGTAGTAATTATATATATATTTATCATTTTGAGTTTATTGAAAGGATAATTCACTCATGGTTAATGTTTATCATCTTTGACTAAACCTTACCCAAGTTTTAACCATGAGTTAATTCTCCTTTGGAAGTTAACTCAATAATTAAATATCTAAATAATTACTAACCATGGTTGAAGTGAGAAGGATTAATATTGATTATTCTTTCTGATCTCAATTATTCAATTCATATCATTATCTTTTGAGCTCAAGCTTAGCCACCATCTTCTTCTTCCTCTCTTGAGATTTTTCTTTGAGTGAAGTTGATAAAAAGAAAAGGGTTTTGATTATAGAATACAAACCACATCATCATACTACACACATCAAGCCCAATTGTGTAGCGTGTTTGCTCTACTTCATTCACATATCAAGTAAAGTAAGGAGCTTTGGGCAAAGGGACTTCGGATGGATCTTCGTGGACTAAGAAGGCTTCCATCGATCCGTTCCAAACTCTCAAAGTGCCAAGGAGTCACCAAGGGAGGTTTACAAAGGTTGTAATCTCTACCCTTAGTGATAGTTTTTCATTTGCATGTGATACTTAGTTGAAAGAAACCCTAAATTTCTAGTTATGATTCTTGTCAAGTTCACTTAGCATCTTCAAAATTTGATTTGGGCATATGTGATGCTTCTAAACCCTTGATGAGGTGCTAGGTAAACCCAACAATGGTATCAGAGCCAAGCTAGAGCTTTAGGCGATGCGTAGGCAAAGTTAAAACTCCGATCGAACCACGAAACACGATATTAGACCCTTCTCTGGAAATTTTCTAAAAAATTGATTTTTTCTGCATTAAAAATACTCAAAAAAATCAGCAGGCAATTCTAAGAATAACCATGAAACACGAGCCCCAAGGCTCTCAAAGAGCCGTGGAACCGCGGCAAGAACATGCTTGCCGCGGCGGTTCCGCGGCCAAAAGAGTGCTTTGGGGACACGTGTTGTTACAGTAATATTCCTAGCAGTTCCTGCATATTTCTGGGTATTTTTAATCTGTCTCATGTGTTGAGTGTTCTGGGGATTATTTTGAATTCGTTGATTCGATCGGAAAATTTAATTTCGTTCTGTTTTCCGGATAATTTAGAAACTATTAAAATATTCGAACGGATATCATTAACTCACTTTTTCCCGGCACGAAAAACTTTCAAGTGTTGAATTTTTCTTGAGTTTAAATCTTTCGGAAAAACGTGCAAGTAACGCGGTGGACCCTCTAGAAGAACACAAACCTTAACTCGATTATGTGACCGTCTGAACCGCCTCTAAATCTTAGGGTTTGGGGCAGTATGGCGTGCCACATGTGAGGCGTTGGCTTGACCCTTCTACGGCTGGACCACTGCTACTGTGACATGTTCTGGGATTTTTGAACTCCGCTCAAGTGTTGAGCTATATAGGAAATCTTGGGTATTTGATTATTCGATTGGAAAGTTTAATACTGTCTATTTATCTGGAATGTGATACAATATATGGAATTCATATAGTTAGGCATGAAATGCGAAGTATATGATATTTCGGATTTACGATGTCTAAAGAGATTGTGGATTCCAAGTGTTGTAGTTTTACACTTTCTTTTCTGTGACCGTAACGTAGTATGTGGGGTATCGCCGGCTTCGTTGCTATACATCAACGACAATCGGGATACGCATACTTGCTTACGTTGATGATATGAGATATTATGTGTTGCTGAGATATGATGTGCAGGATTGTCGCAATTGAATAGCCGGGTTTTTTTTTATGTGAGATGAGAGTTTTATTTTCATTCATGTATAAATCAATTGTATGTAATATTCTTTTATTTGGGGCACTTCCGGGATGAGGAAGATGTTTCCATCATTGTATATTATTTACTTTTCTGCATTAGGATAGACCTAAGGAGGGGAGCACAAGTGACCGGGTTCTAGGGTTCAGTGGGAGGCCATCTCGAGGAGTCGAGACCGGGTCTCCTAAACTCTAGAATTGGCAGGATCACTTGCCGCTCTCGTAGGGGTCTAGGGGTGTGGGCTTCGCTATTCATTGCGACCGTGGAATCCGTATTTTCTATTGTTGGCTAAATACAAAATACGGACATCCTACATATCCTTTTATTTTCATATGTGCTTCTGCTGTTGATATTCTGTAATGTGATTACTTAGTATCTGAGACGAATGGATTATTATTATATATATGATATATAATAAACGTTGCTTATGTTTTACACCCGCACTAGTCCCGTCCCGCTATGCCGTTAGTTAAGTAACCTAACGGTGCATAACGGGACACTGTGGCGAATGCGGATGGCATAAGTGTACGTTCTATTTTCGTTTCTTTTCTGTGATGGCTTAGGAACTTAAATGATGGGATTACATTAATGAGATTAGTGTAAAGTAAAAGAAATCTAAACGATGTTGTAGAATTAGATTTGAAACCCACTCGGCCTTTTTATGAAAAATGCAAGTTTCAAAAGATGCGGAGCTTAAGCCACTCCTTTTCTAAACTGTTTTGGTTCTACAACGAGATCAAGTTCAAAGCGTTAAAGGTTTTCATAAAAACCATCCGCAACCCTCCGTCATTTTAGGAAGCAGAGTACTTAGTATTCGTGCTGCGTATTTTGATCATAGTCAAGGCGTAGTGTACGGTAGCTAAGTGATGTCTTCCTACAAAGCATATGATGCGATCAGTCAGGACATTCATGTGATTATGTTGATCATAGTCAAGGGTCATATGGGTGGGTCTAGTTAATCTCGAAATGACGGGTAGAACTTGACTAGTACTTATGATATTTTGACCATAGCCAAGGTCATAAGTAACTAGGGGTAAAAACCATATCGGGAGTTTCAAGAGTTGAAATTTGCAATGAGATTGCATACCATCTATATGATAGTTGGATCCCGATCCCACTGTGAGTAAGTGTTACTTCCAGGAGAATTTTGCACTTTACAATTAGCCGATCCAGTAGGTGTCTAGAAAGGTGTTAACGGGGTTTGACCTCTGGGAAAACGAGGTTTACTTTAATTAGGTCCGTGCGAAAGCACGGGGAACCTCCCTCAAAGTACCGACACTGGCCTGGCTGACCGGTTAGCGAAACTGTAGAATGTAATTAATCCTGGCTAGTTTTCTTTTCAGGTTTTGAAAGAAAATTTGATAAAAGTAGTAGGAGACATCGATTAGATAAGATAATAACCAATCTAATTCTTTGCAAGAGCATTTCGCTGAGTGTATTCTTTTCTCTCTCCCAATGGCAGATACCAATGACGAGACTTAAGCTTCTACTAGAGAAAAATAAACTGACGGGACCGAACTATAAAGAATGGATGAGGAACTTGAGCATTGCACTTACATATGATAAAATATCATATGTCCTCACAACCCAAGCCCCACCCGTCCCAGGACCTGAATCATCTGTTTCGGATAGGGAGATCTGAAAAACTTGGGATACTGATTGTAACACGGCCAAGTGTCTCGCGCTTGCTTCTATGGAAAATATCCATCAGAAGCAACACGAGAATATGGATGTACAATCCATCTTTCTTCACATAAAGGACTTGTATGAAGAGCAATCTCGTACTTTGAGATACGGGGCATCTCGAAAGCTGTTTCAGATGCGAATGGCCCCTGGTACATCAGTAGGAGACCATGTTTTGAAAATGATTGGTCTTATAGAAGAACTTGAGGAACTGGGATGGACCATGGATAATGAGCAATATACGGATATTGTTCTACAGTCTCCCCCCTGCCTTTTCTCCGTTCACAGTGAATTTCAATATGAACGATTTGGAGAAATCATTGCCTGAACTTCTCAATATGTTGAGAAGTGCAGAGAGCACGTTGAAAACAACGAGGACTCCCGCTCTGCTTGCTGTGCCATCTTCCTCTTCAGTCCCAAAAGCCAAGGCCAAGGGAAAGAAAAAGAAGAAGTCCATCAAACAGAAAGGTGGAGTTAAAAAGGCAAAGGGGAAAGACAAATCCGGGGCTGTAGGAAGCGGGAAAGGAGAATGTTTTTACTGCTACAAATCGGGACATTGGAAACGGAACTGTACTGTATATCTTGCTGATCTCAAGAAGAAGAAGCATGCTGATGCTTCCACTTTAGGTGTGTTTGTAACTGAAAACTGTTTTTCTTTAAACTCTGCATCTTGGGTATTAGATACTGGTTCTGGTTCTCACATCTGCAATTGTATGCAGGGATTGAGAAATAGTAGAGTTTTGAAGACAGGTGACCATACTCTGCGGGTTGGAAATGGTTCCAATGTACATGCTGTATCCGTAGGAGAGTATCATCTTGGGTTGCCTTTAGGTTGTATTTTGGTTTTGAACCCGTGCTATTTTGTACCTAGTATGCTATGTAATATAATATCCATTTCTTTGTTGGACAATGAAGGATATCATTTTGTATTGCAGAATAATGTTATGAACATTAACTAGAATCAAGAATTGATTGGGTATGCTACATTAAATAACGGTATTTACGTCCTGAACCAACACACAGTTTTCAATATACAACATACTAATAAAAGAAAGTTTTCAGATATAAATGAAGCTTTTCTTTGGCATTGTAGACTTGGTCATATTAATGAAACAAGACTAAACAAACTACATAAAGATGGATATTTAAATCCTTTTGAATATAAATCTTATGCAACTTGCCAGTCTTGTATCAAAGGTAAAATGACCAAAACTCCGTTTACTGGACACGGAGAAAGAGCTGTGGAACTCTTAAGCCTCATACATAGTGATGTATGCGGACCAATGTCTACACATGCTAGAGGTGGTTTTTCATACTTCATTACTTTTACTGATGATTTCTCAAGATTCGGACACGTGTTTTTGATAAAGCACAAATCCGAAGCTTTCGAGAAATTCAAGGAGTACAAACTTGAAGTAGAAAAACAAACAGGCTTGAGCATCAAGAAACTTCGATCAGATTGAGGTGGAGAATATTTAAGTACAGAGTTTTTAGACTTCTTAAAAGAGAATGGGATTCTCTCTCAGCTCACTCCTCCTTACACACCACAGCACAATGGTGTGTCAGAACGGAAGAATCGTACCCTGTTAGATATGGTATGATCCATGATGTGTGATGCTGAGTTACCGCTTTCCTTTTGGGGGCATGCATTAGAGACATCGATGTATCTGTTAAACAGGGTTCCAACTAAGACCGTGTCTACCACTCCATATGAGATATGGAGTGGAAAGAGACCATCTTTTAAAAGAGTTAGGATTTGGGGTTGTCCGGCTTTTGTTAAAAAGCAGAATCCAGACAAACTCGAGACACGATCGGTCATGTGTAAATTTGTGGGGTATCCAAAACATTCGTATAGATATCTATTCTACCACAAGGAGGAACAAAAGGTATTTGTTGCTCAGCATGCCACATTTTTGGAAAATGAAATCTTTACAGACAGTATTGATGGCAATGCGGTAGAACTAGAAAAGGTTCGAGAGACACAAATTACTCAGGACGAATTGGTTGAAACTGATGTTGCAATAGAACTTCAAGAACCTCAGCTGCTCCGGAGATCTAGTAGAACTTCTCGCCCACCAGAGAGATACTATGGGTTTCTCATTGATGGTGATAGAGAAAATTGCATCATGGATGATGATGACCCTACTAGTTTTCAGCAAGCTATCACGAGTGGTGACTCAGTGAAGTGGCTGGAAGCCATGAGATCCAAAATGGAGTCCATGTATACCAACAAAGTATGGACTTTGGACGTTGCACCTCCTGGGATAAAACCCGTTGGGTGCAAATGGATCTTTAAAAGAAGATTGGTATAGATGGACAGGTAGAGACCTTTAAAGCAAGGCTAGTAGCGAAAGGTTTTCGTCAAAGATCAGGATTGGACTATGATGAAACTTTCTCTCCAGTAGCAATGCTTAAATCCATTAGGATCCTACTTGCTATTGCTGCTCACTATGATTATGAAATATGGCAGATGGACGTTAAAACTGCATTTCTAAATGATGATTTAGAAGAATGCGTTTTTATGGATCAGCCAGAGGGCTTCATTGACAGTGGGAGCAGCAGGAAAGCATGTAGATTGCTTAAATCCATTTATGGATTAAAGCAGGTCTCACGGAGCTGGAACATCTGCTTTGATGATACAATCAAAGAGTTTAATTTTATCAAAAATATAGATGAACCATGCATTTATAAGAAGATTGTAGGGAGTACTGTCACATTTCTCGTATTGTACGTAGATGACATTCTCCTCATAGGAAATGATATTCCTATGCTACAATCGGTCAAACTATTCTTATCACAAAGGTTCTCCATGAAGGACCTGGGTGATGCCTCATGCATTTTGGGCATAAGGATCTATAGAGATAGATCCAAGAGGTTATTGGGATTGTCCCAATCAAAGTACATAGACACCATCTTAAAAAGATTTAGTATGGAAGATTCCAAGCGTGGTACCTTGCCTGCTTGTCATGGAATCACTCTCTCCAAGGACTTCTGTCCGAAGACTGATGAAGAGAGAGCTCGCATGAGAGTTATACCCTACGCTTCAGTCGTAGGATTTATAATGTATGCGATGTTATGTACTCGCCCTGATGTTGCTTATGCACTAGCTGTAGTAAGCAGGTATCAATCCAACCCAGGGGAGAAATATTGGATAGCAGTGAAGAACATTCTTAAATACTTGCGAAGGACTAAAGAATTGTTCTTGGTGTATGGTAATGGGGATCTCCAGATGGAGGCCTTTACCGATTCCAGCTTCCAAAGTGATAAGGATGACAACAAATCTATCTCAAGGTTTGTATTTACCCTCAATGGAGGGGCGGTTAGTTGGAAGAGTTCCAAACAGGATACCGTTGCAGACTCTACGATGGAAGCTGAGTATATTGCTGCAAATGATGCTGCAAAGGAAGCCGTCTGGATGATGAAGTTCATCGCGGAACTAGGAGTAGTTCCAACCATTGTTGATCCAATACCATTGTATTGTGATAATAATGGAGCTATGGCGTTAGCCAAAGAACCAAGGTCCCATCAGAAATCCAGACACATCCTGAGGCGATATCATTTGATCCGGAAGATAGTAGATCGCCAGGAGATCGAGATTCGGAAAGTAGATACAAAGGATAACACAGCGGATCCACTCACCAAGGCCCTTCCACTGCCGCAACATGAGCGACTTTTTGAGATGTTGGGTATGAGATACGCCAATAACTGGCCTTAGTGCAAGTGGGAGATTGTTAGATATATGTATTCCTTAGAGGCCATTATATGTATAGTGGATGCTTGGATATGTATATATGGATTTAGATGACTTTCTCGCTCAACATGATAGTATGCTATCTGGTTTACTTTATTTTGACATGTTGATTTGATCATGCTTTTATTCAATTGCACATGTTGATAAAGCCCTCAGGATATTTGCTTGACTACTGTGACTATGATGCGGATCATACAAGTGGGGCATGTGTAGTTTATAAGCATATCCTTGAACTGTTCCTAGTCGTGGGTGTATCGAGACGGGCATCGATATTCCAGAATAGACTAGCGTATACTATTCTTGTCCCATATGATGGGCGATGGATGATCCCATATCCATCTGGTGAGGTGACACCAAAGATTGTATGCGGGTGCTCAGCGGAGACTGGGTACACTGAACGGACTCATAGAGAACTCCTATGTGGTATTATATCTATCGTCGGATAGCAGTTCTCAGGTGACACTGGTACATGTTAGTCTGTAGACCCAAGATCGTCATAGAGTCTTGTGTGTCCTCCCACTGTACTTTGATATCCACCCTACCACGGCTCTGTTAGTTATATGTATGCCCTAGAGGCCATTACTGTACATTGGATGTATATTGTAGTGGATGCTGGGACATATATAGGGAGGACTTTCTTGCTCGACATGATAGTATGCTATCTGGTTACCCTTTACCTTAACGTGTATACTGATTGTCTCTCTGTTACATGTTGGTAAAGCCCTTAGGATGTGTACTTGACTACCTGAACTATGATGTGGATCATACTAGTGGGGACTTGGTAGTCCATAAGTACATCCTTCAAAGTCCCTAGTCGTGGGTGTATCGAGACGGGGCATCGATATACCAGAGTAGACTAGCGTATACCTTCTCGACCCATACAGATGGGCGATGGATGATCCCATATCCATTGGTGTTTGACATCAGAGATGATATACGGGTGCTCAGTGGAGACTGGGTACACAGGACGGACTCGCCGAGAACTCCCAGATGGTATTATACCTTACGTCAGATGGCAGTTCTCTGGTGACACTGGTACAGAGTAGTCTGTTGACCCGAGATCGTCATAGAGTCTCGTGTGGTTCCCACTGTGCTTTGATTTCCATCTTACCACGTCCAAGAAGGCGTGCAAAACGGTGGTTTTTGGGTACAGTCCCGAGTCACATGGAGGCAATGAGCGATAGGAGGGGATTCGTCTCTCCCGGTATAGGGGGTTGATGTTGCGCTGTGTTCGATTGGCTATAACCGGAAATCCCTGGCCAGGGTTGCTGAGATATACTGGTAAGTGTTACCAGTAGTTTCTCGAACTGTTATAGACCTCATATCGATACGACTTATCGAGCTATTGGGGTCTGACGTTTATCACCCCTAGGCGAGATATGCGACATATCAGACGATCAGACCGGACTGTACGGTAAGTGTTACTGGTTGGATTCACAGGAGTGTGAGCGGGTTTGCTCGTCGATCTTCTGATCGCTCAATACCTGGGTGGCCGTTACGTTTAGCAGACCGCTTGCGGCTTGTGGGTGTTTGATATGATCATCACCTGCTGCCGGCGTATTGACGAGTCTTTAGAGTCCTACACAGAGGTTTCCTGGCTCAAGCGAAACGAAATAGGAGCGCATATGAGATATGTGCGGGACCGAGAATGATACCAGTATGTGATACTGTATTCGATTCTCGCGATTTGTGACATTGATCGGTTATATGCGATATAGCCGGGTTATCGGATCAAGTGTTGATTCGATAAGTTGTTACTGTAGATATTAGTCGGTTATATGCGATATGACCGGGTCATTAAATCAAGTGTTGATTTAATGATTTAATGCATAATTATATATTTGATATATTACTTTGCATTAACTAGTATCGGTTCACCTTAAGATAGATTTTCTCACTCGGATGTGCACATTGTATATGTGATATATTTTATGCACTTGATTGTATCATATTTGATGATACATGTTAACTTGGTCAAGTGTAAAGATTAAACCATGGTTAGTTAATGGTTAGGGTTTTCATTTATTCTTTCATTTATCTTTTAATTTGGATTAAAAGAAATGAAAAGAGAAAAGAAAAACAAAAGGGTTTCTTTCATGAAGCTTGTTGAAGCTTCATGAAGCTTTGACCAAAGAAACCCTTTTGTCTTCATCTCATTAACCCTAACCATTCATTTAACTATAGTTAGCTCTCTACACTTTACCATGATTACAATTATGATAAGAATTCATTTTCTTTTCCATTTTTAAAGAACTTATCATAATTCTATCATCTTCTTCTTCTTCTTCTTCACTTGAAGAAGCTTGACTTCATCAATGGTGGATTGATGAAATGAGTGAGAAATCCAATTCTAAAGTGAACCCACTTCCTATTTCTTCATCCTCTACCTCTTGCCAAGTAGTAGAGTGTGTTTCCTTCACAAGTTTTCTAGACTTGGTGAAGTTGGAGCTTGATCTAGCGATGCCTCGACGTAGATCATCTTCGGCACGTCGTCGATGACCTAGCCCGCTCTTTCTCCGATGAAGCCGACGCTAGAGCCCGGGATTTGATTTGGACAGCGGAGAGGACTTCATCACGGAGCCGTGGAGGTGGAGGACCGGATCTACAAAGGTTGTATTTCCGTATTCTTGTAGTTAAGTGTTAACTAGTTTGCTTTGTCGCCTAGATATCTAGTTAACGATCCGTATTAGGGTTTCTCGGCACCCGTAAAATTTGAAATTGGCATGGTTGATGCCTTGTGAGACCTCTTGAGTGTGCCTAGGAACTCTACAGTGGTATCAGAGCCTAGCTAGAGCCTTAGGCGAAGAGTAGACGAAGTTTGAAACCCGAACGAACCCGAAACCCTAAACCAAACATGCTCTCTGGACATTTTCTAAAATCTGGGATTTTTCCATATTAAAAATATGCAGAAAAATCAGCAGGAAATTCTAAGGGATACTGTAAAATTCGTGTGCCTAATTCCATCAATGCGCCGCGGTTCCGCGGCACGAGCATGGCTCGTGCGGCGGATCCGCGGCCGTTTTGTCTTTTGTGGCATCCAATTTTGCACAGTAATTCATAATATGCAGTGCTGGTTTTCCTGGGAATTTTAATATTTTTTCAAGAGTTGAATTTTCTGAGTTGTTTTGGGGATTCAAATGTTCGATCGGATTATCCAATTTTGTCTGTGTGGCTTTCCGGATATTTTTTGAATATGTTAAAAAGTTCGACCGGATATAAATACCCAACTTTTCCCCTGTCGGGAAATTTCCAAGTGTTGGATCTTTCCGTAGTTTAACGACGTTCTAAGTAGTGCAAGTAATGCAATGGACCCTCTAGAAGACAACAAACCTTAACTCGATTATGTTACCGTCTTGAACTGCCCTTTGAACCTTCGGGTTTGGGGCAGTACGGCGTGCCACATGTGAGGCGTTGGCTTGACCCTTCTACGGCTGGACCGTTGGTACTGAGGCACGAACTGAATGTTTTTAGACTTGTTTCATGTGTTGATCTGTATTGGGAAAACTTGGGTGTTTGACTGTTCGATCGAAAACTTTAACATTTTCTATTTATCTGAAATGGGATACAATAATTGGAATTCACAATAAGTTATGAGATAACTGAATGAATATTATAAATATTGCAGTTTAGTCTCACTTGATCGGTTGCCACGGAGTTTTGATGTGATCAAAAGTCCGTCGCAATCACGTAGCGTACGCGGATACTCGCCGGGTAAACTTAATAGACAGCCTCACCCCATAGCCCCGACCAAGTGACTGTAGGAGAACCCCGTCGCCGAAAGCATCCGTTTGGGTGCTCGCGGTAGCGGTGTTCCGCCTTGGTGCACTTCGTCGACGGCGTCGGGGGTGCGGCCGCCTACTAAAGTTTGCGACGAGCATTCGATCAAAATGTCGGGAATCTTGTTGAATTGCCCGACTTGATATTGAAAAGTATTTTCGATTTTGAGACTAAAATGCGGGGTTTATAATTGTTAGGCATGCGATGTCTAAAGAATTCATTTGATTAGGCATGCGATGTCTATGCAGGTTGCGGATTCCAACTGTTGTAGTTTTACACTTTTTTTTCTGTGACCGTAAGTGTAATATATGATATCGCCGGTTTCGTTGCTATATGTCAACGACAATTGGGATGGACATATTTACTTACGTTGATGACATGTGATGTTATGTGTTGCGGGATATGTTATATTGGATCGTCGTGTTTGAATAGCCGGGGGTTTTTATGTGAGATGAGTGTTTTTCATTTTTCATTCATGTAAAAACTTGTATGTAATATTCTTTTATTGGGGCACTTCCAGGTTGCGGAAGATGTCACCGTTTGTATATTATTTACTTTTCTGCACTAGGATAGACCCAAGGAGGAGGGCACAAGTAACCGGGTTCTGGAGTCCAGTGGGAGACCAACTCGAGGAGTCGAGTCCGGGTCTCCTAACTCTAGAATTGGTAGGGTTGCTTGCCGCTCTCGTAGGGGTCTAGGGGTGTGGGTTTGGCTATTCATCACGACCGTGGAATCCGTGTTTTATACTGGCTCGTATTGAAAACACGGACGTCCTAGTATATCCAATGTTTCATATGTTTCTTCTGCTGCGATATCTGTGATGTGATCATGTGATGTTCTGTGATAGATACTTTATATAGTATATATGATATATTATATAGGCGTTACTTATGTTTTACACCCGCGCTAGCCCTGCCCCGCTCTGCCGTTAGTTACCTAACCTAACGGTGCACGAGGGGACATCGAGGCAAATGCGGATGGCATAAGTGTACGTCATATTTATCTGTGATGTTTAGGTACTTAAATGATGGGACTTCATTAATGAGATTAATGAAATAAAAGAAACCTAAGATGTTGTAGAATCGAATTTCAAAATAAAACAGGTAGCTACAGTTCTTGCTTTGCACAGCGGTATATATGATATATCCTGCACCTTATTCGATGAGGAAAGGACCGAGATCCCTTCACCGGGAGTGACTCCTTTAGCAATAACTGGCAGATGCTACACACGCGGTTTGTCTTTTGATTGCTTTTAAGAGTTTTTGCTTTGCACAGTGATATATGTGATATATCCCGCACCTCATTCGACGAGGAAAGGACCGACGATCCCTTCACCGGGAGTGACTCCTTTAGCAAAACTAGAAAAGCCTAAAAAACACTCCATTTTAAAATCATTTGATTCTACAACGATATCAAGTTCATTACGCAATAGGTTTTCAGAAAAACCTGTCGTAGCCTTCCGTCATTTCAGATAAGTTGTATATAGTATTCGTGCTGCATTTGTTGGCTTTCGTCAAGGTGTAGTGTGCGGTAGCTATATGCTGCTTATCTGCCAGCATACGATGCGATTGGATTAGGGTAGTCGTGCGGCTTTGTTGGCTTTCGTCAAGGGTCGTGCGGGTGGGTTTAATTCAATCAAGAAATGTACGGGTTGAACTTGACTAGCAGGCTATGGTTTATTGGCTTTCGTCAAGGTCATAGCACGTTAGGGGCAAAATATTATCGGGAATTTCAAGTGTTGAAATTTGCAATGAGATTGCATACCTTCTATGAGATAGTTGGATCCCGATACCCGCTGCGAGTAAGAGTTACTCCTGGGAGAGTTTTATACATTACAATTAGCCGATCAAGTAGGTGTCTAGAAAGGTGTTAACGAGGTTACGCCTCTGGGAAAACGAGGTTTACATTAATTAGGTTCGTGCGAAAGCACGGGGGACTTCCCTCAAAGTACCGACACTGGCCTGGCTGAAAGATTGGCGAACTTGTAGTGTGTAATTAATCCCGGCTAGTCTTTCCTTTTAGGGTTTGAAGGAATATTTGATAAAAACAGTGGGAGCTATCCTGATTAGATAAAATAATAACCAATCTATTCTTGCAAGAGCGCACGCTGAGTGTTTTCTTCTCTCTCTCTCCAGGTAGCGACCATATCACGCCTTAATCAAGATAATAATACGGATATTTGACCGAACCCGCTTGTTATACTGAGCTGGGGAACGTTGGTCCCGCTCCAACTTATAATTGTTATAAGACAGAGCAGGAAATTAGGGAATACCAGATTTCCCGTGCCGCCCAAACGAAGAGAGTGCATGTTGATGCATCATCTTCGGGTGTGTTCATTATATAGAACTGTTTCTCACTGTCCTTTACGTCCTGGGTATATGATACCGGATCAGGATCCCGCATATGTAATATGTTACATAGGCTACAGATAGGTAAAGAACTGAGAACGGGTGATAAGTTTCATGAGGCAGAAAACGGGGCAAGAGTTGCAACCAAGTCTGTTGGTCACTGTCACCCTGTATTACCAATACATTGATTCTGAACGAATGTTATTAGATACCGAACCTGATATAAAAAATCATATCTATCTCTTTATTAGTAAAGAAATGATAAAATTTTGTATAGTTGGATAATGTTTTGAACATTTCCTATATCAAAAGTTGATCGGTTCAGGCACGTTATCTAGAAGCATTAATGTTCTAAATCAAACTACAGTTCTTAGTATACTGAACACACACAAGAGGATGAGTTCAGAAATGAACAAATCCTTCTTGAGGTATTGTAGACTAGGTCATATCAATGCGACCCGACTAGCTGAAGTTACATTTAGATGTATATTTAAATCGGTTTGAATTTACATCTTGTGAAACTTGCCAGTCATGTCATAAAGATAAGATGACCAGAGCTCTGTTTAATGGAAACAGAGAAAGAGTTAGTGAACTCTTGGGATTGATACATGTTGATGTATGTAAGGTCCCCTGTCTACACATGCCAAGACTGGTTCTTTGTACTTCGTTACATTCTCTGATAATCTCTCAAGATTCAGATCTATGTTCCTGTTGAAACACAAGTCCGAACCTTTTGAGATATTCACAGAATATAAGTGAGAAGTAGAGAACCAATAACAGGTATAAGTATTATGTCCTTTGATGAGATCAGGGAGGAGAATACTTGAGCACGAAATTCCTGGACTATTCTAAAGGAGAATGAGATTCTCTCTCAGCATTACTCCTCCGTATACACCATAGCACGATGGTATATCAGGGTGGAGCAATCACACCCTATATGATAAGGTGTGCTCTATGATGAGTACTACTGAGTTACCTATTTCCTTTTGGGAGTTATGCACTTGAGAAGCTGCATACCTATTGAATAGTGTTCCAATCAAATCAGTTGCCTACCATTTCATATGTGATATGGAAAGGGAAGAGCCCATATCTTAAGTTGGTTAAGATTTGGGGTTGTCCGGGCTATGTCTAAAAGCATAATCCGGACAGGCTCGAGGCAAGGTCTGTTATGTACAGCTGGAAAGGTTCCAGCTATACAAACTGTGATCGCACGCTTTTGGCGTGTCGGAAGTTCAAAGTTTTAAAGTTTACCGCGATCAGGACGGTGTCGCTATGCAGCTAGCCGGTTGAGCACGGGTCAATCCACAGGGAGAGGGTTGTATGTCCTTTCTTGTTTTAGACGAGTCAATAAAGAATTTGTGTATGTTTGTTTGATCTAACCTATGTGTTTATTTGCACGTATAAAGTTGTTAAGAAGAAAATACGAGATTGTAAGCTAAAGAAATCCGTACTCAAAACCTTTGAGCCGAGTCTTGACCAATTGAAGCTAAACAATTGGCAACAACGTGGATTAGGGGATTTAAGCGCGGTATTCGTGGAATACGGCTTATTTACCCTTGTCCTTCCGTTCTTGTCTCTTGCTTTCGCCTCCGGCCAAACCGAACGCAACCGGTCGCGGTTAGGAATCACCGTTACCTTGTTAGGGTAGGGTGCCTAACGGAGCGCTTGCGTATGGTTTGGGCGGAGTTCAATGGAAAATAACGGGAAAAGGAAATGAGAAAGAAAATCTTTAACTTATAATCTCGTATTTCTTCTTAACAATAATAATTACAACATTCACAAAATGAAAAAAGAGAGCAAAAGAAAAGAACAAAGAAAAGAAAAGATTACAAGTATTAAGTGCATGAATTTAAGTGCATGAAATAAATTGCAAGAAAGAAAAGCAAGATAATAATAAGCAAGTAATAAAAAGCGATAAAAAGAATAAGAAACTAGGACTCAAGACAAGCATGTGATCAATAGCCAACCCTTAAACTTGCAAGCTCAATCAAGAGGTTGCAAGATCAAGGGAAGGGTAGAGAACGCATGTGAAATGAAGTGCTAATTCCATGAAAGAATACGACCCTTGAGATCAATAACTAACCCTTAACCATTCAAGCTCAATGAAGAGGTTGAATGATCAAGAGAAAGCAAGAATCTCAAGGGGAAGAAGAAACACAAGAGAATGATACAAAAACCTCATCTTCATTAATCTCCCACTCAAAAAGCTCTCACTACAATTTTCATGGAAAAAGAATGAAGAAGAAGAAGAAAAAGAACTAAAACTACAAAAGAATGGAGAACAAAGAATGACTCTTGGCTTTGGCAAGTTCTGCTGTATTTATAGGCAGGGAAATGAAACCCTAGGGGCAAATTCTGACACTATATGAAGTCCCTAAAATACCCCCAAAACACGACAACCAGAGGACACTACATGGCCGCGGATCCGCGGCCAATACCCCCTATTGGCCGTGGATCCGCGGCCCTATGATGGAGTCAGGGCATCGTACTTGGTGGCTTTCCCTGGTTCTGTGTGTCCTTCAGTGTGGCATATGTGTTTTCTGAAAATACCTCCACATATCTTCCAGAATTTCTGTTGAGGAAAGGTGGACTTTTGTGGATGCTTTTGTCATGATTGCCTCGAGCTCCGCGTAGATTTCTTGGAACTTGTTGTTGCCATTGAGCCTTGTACATGAAGGTGACATTGATTTGACATTTTGTCTTCCTAAACTGGTATCTGGCAACATACGGATGACGAGCGGAGACCGTGTTTTCTCAGTGGTTGGCAGGAACCCGGATTTTGTCGTGTTTTCCATGAATTTCACCGTTTTAGAACCGAGAACCTGTATCCTGCAAATATGTAACAAACACGGATTAAAAGCACCTACCTATAAACAACCGAGCGTAAGAATGGGCGGTATAAAATGCAGTATTCTGTGATGAACAAACTGCAGCTGATGATTTGATAGAACCAAAAGGATTCAGTAGATTCCAACGAACCTCAGCCTCTCCGACGATCTAGTAGGGTTCCTCACCCACCTGAGAGATACTTCTGTTTCTCTATGACAGTGGGAGCGAGGATTGCATCATGAGATGATGACCCAACTAGTTTCGAACTGGCCATCAGGAGTGGGACTCTGTAAGAATGGCTGGATGCTTAGCGATCTGATATGGAATCCTTATACACCAACAAAGTATGGACTTTGGTTGCTATATCTGAAGGGTTAAATCCCCATCAGGAGCAAGTATATCTTGAGAAGATTACTTGGTGTAGATGGAAAAGTTGAGACTTTCAAAGCTAGACTTGTTAAAGTTTTTCGTCATCGACCAGGCGTGGATAATGATGAAACCTTTTTCCAGTGGCTATGCTTAAGTCCATCCGGATCCTACTTGCCACGGCTACATACCATGACTACGATATCTGGTGGTTGGGTGTCATGACAGCTTTTCTAAATGATGTTTTGGAAGAGAGCATCTATAAGTACACAGCCAGAGGGCTTCGTAGACAGTGGGAGCAGCGGAAACGTGTGCAAGATGCTTTATAGGATAAAGCAGGCATCGCGGAGTTGGAACATCTGTTTTGATGGATTAGTCAAAGAAGTTGACATCATCAAAATGGTAGATGAACCTTGTATATACAAAAAGGTAGTAGGGAGTATGGTGATGATCCTCGTAGAGTACGTGGATGACATACTCTTGATAGGGAAAGAGTTTCCTATGCTACGCTCGATCAATCTCCGCTTATCACAATGATTCTCCACATCGGATCAAAGTGATACCTCCTAAATCCTGGGTTTTGGATCTATGAGATAGATCTAAATGGATGTTAGGATTCTCACTAGTTGTTGTGAGATGGTATCAATCGATCCTGGGGAGAATCACTGGAAGTGTTCCAGGGTGATAAAGGCGACTGAGGGTCAGTCACAGGCATTGTCTTTACCCTCAGTAAAGGGACGGTATGTTGGAAGAGTTCCAAACTAGATGCCGTGACATACTAGACGATAAAGGCTGGATACATCGCTACTTAAGATGCTACCAAAGAGGCTGTTTGGGTGTATATTGGTTCATGAGATGAACTTAGTTCCTCCCATTGTGTGACAATGGAGTTGTGGCTTATGCCAAGGAACGTCCGTCCCATCAGTGATCCAGACATATTCTAAAGCAGTGTCACCTGATCATGGAGATGGTTGATCTCCAGGATGATCGAGGTTAGGAGAGCAGACTCAGAGGACAACACGGCGGATCCACTCACAAAGGCCTGTTCCCAGAGAAAGATTTTTAAGGGATGGTTGAGTATGAGATACTACAACCACTGCTATCAGATGGCCCTAGTGCAAGTGGGAGATTGTTAGTTATATGTATGCCCTAGAGGCCATTACTGTACATTGGATGTATATTGTAGTGGATGCTGGGACATATATAGGGAGGACTTTCTTGCTCGACCTGATAGTATGCTATCTGGTTACCCTTTACCTTAACGTGTATACTGATTGTCTCTCTGTTACATGTTGGTAAAGCCCTTAGGATGTGTACTTGACTACCTGAACTATGATACGGATCATACTAGTGGGGACATGGTAGTCCATAAGTACATCTTTCAAAGTCCCTAGTCGTGGGTGTATCGAGACGGGGCATCGATATACCAGAGTAGACTAGCGTATACCTTCTCGACCCATACAGATGGGCGATGGATGATCCCATATCCATTGGTGTTTGACATCAGAGATGATATACGGGTGCTCAGTGGAGACTGGGTACACTGGACGGACTCGCCGAGAACTCCCAGATGGTATTATACCTTACGTCAGATGGCAGTTCTCTGGTGACACTGGTACAGAGTAGTCTGTTGACCCGAGATCGTCATAGAGTCTCGTGTGGTTCCCACTGTGCTTTGATTTCCATCTTACCACGTCCAAGAAGGCGTGCAAAACGGTGGTTTTTGGGTACAGTCCCGAGTCACATGGAGGCAATGAGCGATAGGAGGGGATTCGTCTCTCCCGGTATAGGGGGTTGATGTTGCGCTGTGTTCGATTGGCTATAACCGGAAATCCCTGGCCAGGGTTGCTGAGATATACTGGTAAGTGTTACCAGTAGTTTCTCGAACTGTTATAGACCTCATATCGACACGACTTATCGAGCTATTGGGGTCTGACGTTTACCACCCCTAGGCGAGATATGCGACATATCAGATGATCAGACCGGACTGTACGGTAAGTGTTACTGGTTGGATTCACAGGAGTGTGAGCGGGCTTGCTCGTCGATCTTCTGATCGCTCAATACCCGGGTGGCCGTTACGTTTAGCAGACCACTTGCGGTTTGTGGGTGTTTGATATGATCATCACCTGCTGCCGGCGTATTGACGAGTCTTTAGAGTCCTACACAGAGCTTTCCTGGCTCAAGCGAAACGAAATAGGAGCGCATATGAGATATGTGCGGGACCGAGAATGATACCAGTATGTGATACTGTATTCGATTCTCGCGATTTGTGACATTGATCGGTTATATGCGACATAGCCGGGTTATCGGATCAAGTGTTGATTCGATAAGTTGTTACTGTAGATATTAGTCGGTTATATGCGATATGACCGGGTCATTAAATCAAGTGTTGATTTAATGATTTAATGCATAATTATATATTTGATATATTACTTTGAATTAACTAGTATCGGTTCACCTTAAGATGGATTTTCCCACTCGGATGTGCACATTGTATATGTGATATATTTTGTGCACTTGATTGTATCATGTTTGATGATACATGTTAACTTGGTCAAGTGTAAAGATTAAACCATGGTTAGTTAATGGTTAGGGTTTTCATTTATTCTTTCATTTATCTTTTAATTTGGATTAAAAGAAATGAAAAGAGAAAAGAAAAACAAAAGGGTTTCTTTCATGACGCTTGTTGAAGCTTCATGAAGCTTTGACCAAAGAAACCCTTTTGTCTTCATCTCATTAACCCTAACCATTCATTTAACTATAGTTAGCTCTCTACACTTTACCATGGTTACAATTATGATAAGAATTCATTTTCTTTTCCATTTTTAAAGAACTTATCATAATTCTATCATCATCTTCTTCTTCTTCTTCACTTGAAGAAGCTTGACTTCATCAATGGTGGATTGATGAAATGAGTGAGAAATCCAATTCTAAAGTGAACCCACTTCCTATTTCTTCATCCTCTACCTCTTGCCAAGTAGTAGAGTGTGTTTCCTTCACAAGTTTTCTAGACTTGGTGAAGTTGGAGCTTGATCTAGCGATGCCTCGACGTAGATCATCTTCGGCACGTCGTCGATGACCTAGCCCGCTCTTTCTCCGATGAAGCCGACGCTAGAGCCTGGGATTTGGTTTGGACAGCGGAGAGGACTTCATCACGGAGCCGTGGAGGTGGAGGACCGGATCTACAAAGGTTGTATTTCCGTATTCTTGTAGTTAAGTGTTAACTAGTTTGCTTTGTCGCCTAGATATCTAGTTAACGATCCGTATTAGGGTTTCTCGGCACCCGTAAAATTTGAAATTGGCATGGTTGATGCCTTGTGAGACCTCTTGAGTGTGCCTAGGAACTCTACAGGCTCTACTGAGTCATGCAAACAGGTGGACTTTGGGTATAGTCCCGAGGCACATGGAGGCGATGAGCGATAGGAGGGATTTCGTCTCTCCCGGTATTAGGAGTTGATGTTGTGCTATGCTCGATTGGCTATAACAGGAAGTCCCTGGCCAGGGCTACTTAGATTTACTGATAAGCGTTATCAGTAGTTTCTCGATCTGTTATGAGCCATACACCAGCATGACTTATTGAGTTATTGGGGTCGACGATTCCATCCCTAGACTCGATATGCAACATATCTGACGAGGAGACCGGACTGTACGGTAAGTGTTTCCAGTTGGCTCGACGGGAGTTTTGACAGCTTCGCTGGTTTTCTTCTGATCGCTCAATACCCGGGTGGCCGTTACGTTTAGCTGACCACTTGCGGCTTGTGGGTGTTTGATATGATCATCACCTACTGCCGGCGTATTGACGAGTCTTAGAGTCCCACAATGAAGTTTCCTGGCTCAGGCGAAAAGATGTGGTGCGCATATGAGATATGCGCGGGGACCCGATTAAATACGGATATGTGATACCGTATATTAATCGGGCATTTTCTATTGGTCGGGTCGTATGTGATATGACTGGTTTGCAAAATCAAGTGTTGATTTAACAAATGACTTTTGGATTAATTCTTTAATTAAACCCTTTTTCTCTTTTGTATGCATGCATGTATGCACATGATGATGTGCATGGACACATACATACATACATATATACATTGTATCATGGTTGTTGATACATATTTGATGGCAATGCAAGACTCATATTGTAGTAATTATATATATATATATATATATATTTATCATTTTGAGTTAATTGAAAGGATAATTCACTCATGGTTAATGTTTATCATCTTTGACTAAACCTTACCCAAGTTTTAACCATGAGTTAATTCTCCTTTGGAAGTTTACTCAATAAGTAAATATCTAAATAATTACTAACCATGGTTGAAGTGAGAATGATTAATATTGATTATTCTTTCTCATCTCAATTATTCAATTCATATCATTATCTTTTGAGCTCAAGCTTAGCCACCATCTTCTTCTTCCTCTCTTGAAATTTTTCTTTGAGTGAAGTTGATAAAAAGAAAAGGGTTTTGATTATAGAATACAAACCACATCATCATACTACACACATCAAGCCCATTTGTGTAGGGTGTTTGCTCTACTTCATTCACATATCAAGTAAAGTAAGGAGCTTTGGGCAAAGGGACTTCGGGTGGATCTTCGTGGACTAAGAAGGCTTCCATCGATCCGTTCCAAACTCTCAAAGTGCCAAAGAGTCACCAAGGGAGGTCTACAAAGGTTGTAATCTCTACCCTTAGTAATAGTTTTTCATTTGCATGTGATGCTTAGTTGAAAGAAACCCTAAATTTCTAGTTATGATTCTTGTCAAGTTCACTTAGCACCTTCAAAATTTGATTTTGGCATATGTGATGCTTCTAAACCCTTGATGAGGTGCTAGGTAAACCCAACAATGGTATCAGAGCCAAGCTAGAGCTTTAGGCGATGCGTAGGCAAAGTTAAAACTCCGATCGAACCATGAAACACGATATTAGACCCTTCTCTGGAAATTTTCTAAAAAATTGATTTTTTCTGCATTAAAAATACTCAAAAAAATCAGCAGGCAATTCTAAGAATAACCATGAAACACGAGACCCCAAAGCTCTCAAAGAGCCACGGAACCGCGGCAAGAACATGCTTGCCGCGGCGGTTCCGCGGCCAAAATAGTGCTTTGGGGACACGTGTTGTTACAATAATATTCCTAGCAGTTCCTGCATATTTCTGGGTATTTTTAATCTGTCTCATGTGTTGAGTGTTCTGGGGATTATTTTGAATTCGTTGATTCGATCGGAAAATTTAATTTCGTTCTGTTTTCCGGATAATTTAGAAACTATTAAAATGTTCGAACGGATATCATTAACTCACTTTTTCCCGGCACGAAAAACTTTCAAGTGTTGAATTTTTCTTGAGTTTAAATCTTTCGGAAAAACGTGCAAGTAACGCGGTGGACCCTCTAGAAGAACACAAACCTTAACTCGATTATGTGACCGTCTGAACTGCCTCTAAACCTTAGGGTTTGGGGCAGTACGGCGTGCCACATGTGAGGCGTTGGCTTGACCCTTCTTCGGTTGGACCACTGCTACTGTGACATGTTCTGGGATTTTTGAACTCCGCTCAAAGTGTTGAGCTATTTAGGAAATCTTGGGTATTTGATTATTCGATTGGAAAGTTTAATACTGTCTATTTATCTGGAATGTGATACAATATGTGGAATTCATATAATTTGGCATGAAATGCGAAGTATGTGATATTTCGGATTTACGATGTCTAAAGAGATTGTGAATTCCAAATGTTGTAGTTTTACACTTTCTTTTCTATGACCGTAACCGTAGTATGTGGGGTATCGCCGGCTTCGTTGCTATACATAAACGACAATCGGGATATGCATACTTGCTTACGTTGATGATATGAGATATTATGTGTTGCTGAGATATGATGTGCAGGATTGTCGCGATTGAATAGCCGGGGTTTTTTATGTGAGATGAGAGTTTTATTTTCATTCATGTATAAATCAATTGTATGTAGTATTCTTTTATTTGGGGCACTTCCGGGATGAGGAAGATGTTTCCATCATTGTATATTATTTACTTTTCCGCATTAGGATAGACCCAAGGAGGGGAGCACAAGTGACCGGGTTCTAGGGTTCAGTGGAAGGCCATCTCGAGGAGTCGAGACCGGGTCTCCTAAACTCTAGAATTGGCAGGATCACTTGCCGCTCTCGTAGGGGTCTAGGGGCGTGGGCTTGACTATTCATCGTGACCGTGGAATCCGTATTTTCTATTGTTGGCTAAATACAAAATACGGACATCCTAGATATCCTTTTATTTTCATATGTACTTCTGCTGTTGATATTCTGTAATGTAATTACTTAGTATCTGAGACGAATGGATTATTATTATATATATGATATATAATAAACGTTGCTTATATTTTACACCCGCAGTAGTCCCGCCCCGCTATGCCGTTAGTTAAGTAACCTAACGGTGCATAACGGGACACTGTGGCGAATACGGATGGCATAAGTGTACGTTCTATTTTCGTTTCTTTTCTGTGATGGCTTAGGAACTTAAATGATGGGATTACATTAATTAGATTAGTGTAAAGTAAAAGAATCCTAAAAAATGTTGTAGAATCAGATTTGAAACCCACTCGGCCTTTTTATGGAAAATGCAAGTTTCAAAAGATGCGGAGCTTAAGCCACTCATTTTCTAAATGTTTTGGTTCTACAATGAGATCAAGTTCAAAGCGTTAAAGGTTTTCATAAAAACCATCCGCAACCCTCCGTCATTTTAGGAATAGTATTCGTGGTCTCCTAACCCTAGAATTGGCAGTGTTGCTTGCCGCTCTCGTAGGGGTCTAGGGATGTGGGTTTGGCTATTCATCGCGACCGTGGAATCCGTGTTTTATACAGGCTCGTATTAAAACACGGACCTCCTAGTATATCCAATATTTCATATATGTTCTTCTGCGGCAATGTTCTGTGATGAGATCATATTACTGCCTGAGACGAATGTTTATATTGTAAGTCCACGTTGCCCACCCCGGTACTTGCGGGGAGGCGGAAAACGGAATAAAAATCGAATTTTTATGAGCTTAGGTAACATGGACTAGACAAAGAAGGATCTTTGCTAAACAAAAACAAGCTAAAGCTAACTAGAAACTAGCTAAGTGCTAGAAAGGTTATACCTTGGGCTTTATGTCCTTCTCTCCTTGCTCCTTGAAGTGGTGGAAGGAGGTCACCTTAGTCGTCTTCTCACGTCGAAGAAAGATCCACCCGAAAGCCTCGACCTTTGGCTTCAACTCCAAGCTAGAAGTAACTAGGGTGCAAGAAGTGCCAATCCTTGAACCCTAGATGAGAGTAGAGATTATCAAGAGAGGGTTTTTCTCAAGCTCAAGTGTTTCTTAACACATGAGAGGGGAGAGCTTGAGGGAGAGGAAGAACAAGAGAGAGAATGAGAATAATAGAATGAGAGAATAATATGAAGCATTCTCTCATATATGTGAATTATTGTAATTAGATAATTAGTGAGATAATTGTCATGGCTAAATCAAGACATGACCATTATCATTTCATTTTTAATGCAAATTGCAAAAATCAAAGAGCATCTTCCAAATGAAATGATGATGGTCAAAGTGTCAACCATGGTCAACAAGTCAAGAAGGTCAAATGGTCAACAACCATAACCATGCACAATTATTAAACTAATATCAATTAACCATAATACACACATAATCATTAGGGTTAATACAAATGACAATAGTCATTAACCCTAATCAAAGTCCTCTCCCTCTGTCTCAAGCAACTGTGCATACGCACCCGTATTCGTGATCCGAGGAACACGAATACAATGAGAAAAAACAATCCCAAATCATATACTAGGATCCGGCTTAAACCAAAGCCCGCTAGTATAAGCTGTCCGGACAGCAAACGTGCACAAGTGCGCGGATGTGAACGAACCCTGTCGCAAAACCATGCGACCTCTACTCATTTTGCCTAAAGGCGAATAGCTCTCTGTGTGGGACTCTAAAGACTCGACACTACGCTGGCAGTGGGTTTAACCACAGACCGCAAGCGGCACTAGCTGTATGTAACGGTCCCCAGGTAGATGTCGACAAGAAGACTGACGAGGTGAACCCCATCTGAACTCCTACTGGGCCTGTATGTGACAATCTCCGTACAGTCCGGTCTGTTCGTCTGATACATCGCATGGCGGGCCTAGGGGGCGGTGAACGTCAGTCCCCTAATAGCGGTACAAGTCGTGTCGGAGTGTAGCCCAGAACACCCTGAGATAACACTGGAAACCTACCAGTATATCTCGCTTGCCCTGGCCAGGGACTACTCGTGTAATGGCTCTCCTGGACACAGCGCGATGTCAACCCCCAATACCGGGAGAGACGAATCCTGTCTAACCGTCACTGCCTCCAAGTGCTTCGGGACTGCACCCAAAAACTACCTGTTTGCACGACTCCTTTGAGCCGTGGTAGGGTAGTAATCAAAGCACAGTGGGAACACACTCGAGGCGAAGTGACAGTGTCAAGTCAGCGGACTAAGCTGTACTCATGTCATCTGGGAACTGATAACTGACGATAGGTATAATACCAACCAACAGTTCCTGACGAGTCCTGTCCAGTGTACTCGTAACCTAACGAGCACCCGCATACTATCTCAAGTACGACGTACTGACGGCTGTGGGATAGACCGTCTCCCACGCTGGGATGAGAAGCGTATACGCTAGTCTACTCCGGAGTATCGATGCCCTGTCTCGATAGTCCAACGACTAGGGACCTGTATAAGGATGTGCTTATAGATCACCCAGCTCCCACGAGTGTGAGCGCCATCACAACGCTGGTAATCAAGCAAAGATCCTAAGGGCTCTACTAATATGTATATCAGCGATATGCTAAAAGAAACACATGCACATATTAAAGCAGAGACAAACCAAGTAGCATACTACCATTTCGAGCAAGATTGTATATACAACTGTGAATATCCCAAGCTTCCATCAAGTAATATACAAACTAGTATGATACGGTAATGGCCTCTAGGGCATATACACTAACAATCTCCCACTTGCACTAAGGCCATGTACTGGCGTATCGAAGACCTATCATCTCGATCAGCCGCTCGAACTGAGTCTGGGGCAAGGCCTTGGTGAATGGTTCTGCTGTGTTATCTTCTGAAGCAACCCTCCGAACCTCGATCTCCTGGCGATCCACGATCTCCCTGATCAGGTGATACTGCCTTAAGATGTGTCTGGATTTCTGATGGGACCTGGGTTCCTTCGCTAAAGCTATAGCCCCGTTGTTGTCGCAATACAGAGGTATTGGGTCAACAATGGACAGAACCACCTGAAGTTCTCTCAAGAACTTCCTCATCCAGACAGCTTCTTTTGCGGCATCAGATGCAATGATGTATTCCGCTTCCATAGTCGAGTCAGCAACGGTTTCCTGTTTGGAGCTCTTCCAACACACCGCCCCTCCATTGAGGGTGAAGACAAAACCCGACATGGACTTGGAATCATCCTTGTCACTCTGGAAGCTGGAGTCAGCAAAGGCCTCAATCTGGAGGTCTTTTCCGCCATACACCAAGAACATCTCCTTAGTCCTTCTCAGGTACTTGAGAATGTTCTTTACTGCTATCCAATGTTTCTCCCCAGGGTTTGACTGATACCTGCTTACCACACTCAGTGCATAAGCCACATCCGGTCTGGTACACAACATCGCATACATTATAGAGCCTACCGCAGAAGCGTAGGGTATAATAGACATGCGATCCCTCTCCAAATCAGTCTTGGGAGACATCTCTTTGGAGAGGGTGATCCCGTGACAAGCCGGTAGATTACCGCGCTTGGAATCTTCCATACTGAATCTCTTCAGTATGGTGTCGATGTACCTGGACTGTGAAAGTCCTAATATCCTCTTGGATCTGTCACGGTAGATCCGGATACCCAGAACGTATGAGGCATCACCCAGGTGTTAGTTGTATGTATGCCCTAGAGGCCAGTATTGTACAGATGATGTATATTATATTGGGTGCTTGGACATATATAGAGATGACTTTCTTGCTCGATATGATAGTATGCTATCTGGTTACTCTTTATCTTAACATGTATACTAGTCTCTTTAAACTGTCTTATGGTTACATGTTGGTAAAGCCCTTAGGATGTGTACTTGACTACCTGAACTATGATGCAGATCATACTAGTGGGGACATGGTAGTCCATAAGTACATCCTTCAAGGTCCCTAGTCGTGGGTGTATCGAGACGGGGCATCGATATACCAGAGTAGACTAGCGTATACGCTTCTCGACCCATGAGATGGACGATGGAAGATCCCATATCCATTGGTGTTTGACATCAGAGATGGTATACGGGTGCTCAGTGGAGACTGGGTACACTGGACGGACTCGCCGAGAACTCCCAGATGGTATTATACCTCACGTCAGATGGCAGTTCTCAGGTGACACTTGTACAGGTTAGTCTGTAGACCCGAGATCGTCATAGAGTCTTGTGTGATTCCCACTGTGCTTTGATCTCCACCTTACCACGTCCATGAGGGCGTGCAAAACGGTGGTCTTTAGGTACAGTCCCGAGTCACATGGAGGCAATGAGCGATAGGAGGGGTTTCGTCTCTCCCGGTATTGGGGGTTGATGTTGCACAGTGCTCGATTGGCCGTAACAGGGAAGTCCCTGGCCAGGGCTGATCAGAGATTTGCTGGTAAGTGTTACCAGTAGTTTCTCGACCCGTTATGAGCCTCATGTCAGCACGACTTATCGGTTATTGGGGTCTGACGTTTACCACCCCTAGACTTGATATGCGACATATCAGACGAACAGACCGGATTGTACGGTAAGTGTTACTGGTTGGATTCACAGGAGTGTGAGCGGGCTAGCTCGTCGATCTTCTGATCGCTCAATACCTGGATGGCCGTTACGTTTAGCAGACCGCTTGCGGCTTGTGGGTGCTTGATATGATCATCATCTGCTACCGGTGTATTGACGAGTCTTTAGAGTCCTACACAGAGGTTTCCTGGCTCAAGCGAAACGAAATAGGAGCGCATAAGAGATATGTGCGGGACCGAGAATAATGCGTGTATGTGATACCGTATTTCATTCTCGCGATAAATGTTTCGATTGGTTGTATGCGATATAACCTAGTTGTCGAATCATTGATTCGATAAATCGATACATTGTATACTAGTCGGTTATGTGCGACATGACCGGATCATTGAATCAAGTGTTGATTTAATAATTTAATGTATAATTATATATTTGATATATTACTTTGCATTAATGTCACGACCCGCAGGGTACGGAACGTGACTGGCACTTAAGTTTACGAAACGTCTCAAGACGTCCGTAAAATAAGTAAGCCAAAGCCCAGAAACCAAAACCAAATAAGCAAAAGAGTGAAGAAAACCCAATCAATTGAAAGCGAGTTATCAAATAAGTCATATAAAACCTTTTTTAAAAACAATATCAATGTTTCCGAAAATTTCGGCAGAGTCTCCTTTGTAAATACTGGCCCCCAAAATGGGTACAACAAGAATATATATAAATCCAACAAATAAGGCATCCCCAAGCGGGAGCTAGCTCTTCGCCACAAGGCGGTCACAAATCCCACGCAATATAAAGCAACAACATGCGAAATAATCATATAGAGCATGAGAAAACAGCATGTCGACTCGAGTGAGCTCGACCCCAAAATACAGCATAAAAAGTCCACAAATCTCACAGTCTCATCTCTAGGTCAATATACAATAATGCTGGTAGATACAATAGATGGAGTACACTAGATACAAAGAATATACAAGGTGGTACAAAATAATGATAAAACCCACCTAAGAGCAAAACCTCGAGTCCAGGCAAAAGAGCAAAATAAGCAAGTGCGCCCGCCGCTACTGTACTGACGGAGCGGACCTGCAAAAGGCTGTGGCACAACGGGGGTGAGTTGCCAACTCGTGAGTAATAAATAACATCTACACAGGCTATCGCATGCATGCACACAAGTATTCTAGCATCTCTAATACAGGTATGACTGGATGCACTAGCAGGTGTGTATACAACATCAGTGTACTAGTATGTATGCAACATGAATATCTGAGGTCTCAATAGGTATATATATAAGAAACATTTTATCTCTTTTTGTTTTTGAAACTCTTTTAGAATGCCAGCATAATACTCAAAGAATCGACAAGAACCTGTGTCCAGCAACGACACCTAAAAGCTGTCTCAAATCTCATAAATCCATGTCATAGTGTCTCTGGCCTCAGCCATCCGGCTGACCCATCTCAATATCAATATCACAACCTCTCGCGGCCCCGGTCGGTATCCTCTGGATATCCGCCGTGCCCAATGAAGTCACCGGTAGGTAATCCATCCCCTGCCAGGCTCATCGTCAGCACCACGAGCTTCTTGCCCCGGGGTACCTTACCGGGCCCACCATGTACCCGAGACGGTTCATCCAACTCCTCGAAACGGGTCTTGAAAACCACAGCAAACTCATGGTGGACGACACTCACATCACTAGAAAACCGCAATTTACATATTTTAAAAATATAATAAGTTTAGAAATTTTGCGGCTTTCCCCCGAAATCCAGAAATATCATAAAATCTCAAGAAATCCTCATAAGTGCACATGTCAATGATAATGAATGCATATGGCATCAATAATCAAGTTGCGATGTGTGATTAATAGACTAGGCATGAACAAATAATATGATGATGTACATGCACATGAATAGCAATCCTACGATTTCATTTTAAGGAATTAAAGGCAATAGCACAAGTTTAAGTATCAATTAGTAAAAGGTTTCAAATTATAGGTTATCTAGTGTGGTGGCATGGCAATTACCAGGGCGTGTGTGTAAGCATGAATAGTGCTCATGCTGCATATAAAAAACCCTGGCAATGGTGCAGGTGTTCTATAGAATGGGTTCGCATATGTATGTCAAATAAGGTATGGATGTAGTTACTAATATCACTAAAATCTTAACTAGTTAAACTATCGGGAGACTTGCGCCATCCAAACGATAGTCCCCCGTAGATGTTAAATCTACTCACGGAAATCCTCAGCTAGCTACGTCCGATCACCGCTTTCTCTTTTCGTGCCGCGTCCAAAGCCTCCGCGACCGAACCTGGAATTTACATAAATACCAAACATAAGGTTACATACTATGAAACGACGTAAATCCCAAATGAAAATACTAACGTTCACAAGCTAGGTACAACGTGCACAAGGTGCGCGGAACACACGCGAAAATCGCAAAAAAACTAACTAAAATCGTCGATTTGGTCGCCCGGCAAAGCTAAAACCCGATCACTCAAAATTCCGCACCCACACATCCTAAATGTCATAGGATATGCTAAAAATATAATCAAGTATCATAATAATTCATCACATAATTTTATAACAAAACTAGTAAGCATAAACATTCCAAAAATCGGCGCAACATCGCCGTTTTGCGATAAAAAGGACTACAATCTAGCATAATCACCAAAGTCACACCATTAGATAGCCACTACACAAAATTTCAACACATTAATCATGCTTCAAAACCTATATTCCACAACCAAACCCTTTCTTGATTTTTATAAATAGCAATTGCAATCAAAATTTCACACTAAAATAACTTAGATTAGCATAATTTGAAGCCACATAAGCAAAGTAACCCTATTGATTAGGTTAGTAAAACACTAGATAGCAAAATAAATTAATTAACCCAATAATGGTTTTCTAAACCCTAATTAAAATTTCAAGCCATGAACTTTTAAAACCTAGACTAGAAATTAACACTAATATTTACACTAAAACAACCTAATTAAAGAAATCTAACCAAAAGAATTTAAATGGGTAAGGATTATACCTCTAGATCTAGAGATCTAGCAAGAAATTTTGACTCCAAACATGGTCTCCTAGCATCCAAGATCCATGCAAGAAAGATTAAGAAGAATGGATGAAGGATTTGGTTTGAATTTTGAATAAATTGTGGATTTTTGGAGCAAATTTTGGATGAACTTTGATGGAAGAAGATTGGAGATTTTTGGGGCTGTTTTTTTCTGCTGGAATTCAGCAGTGAGGGAGTGGGGAGAAGTGTGGGGAAGTGGGGAAAAAAAGTCCAAGTCAACTCTCTTATATTACCATAATACCCTTACCTCAAATAAATATATAAATAACCCTTTATTTAGCCCATGCTCACATAATTTAAAGTCAAAAAGAGGGGAAGAAAATTCTTGGGGTCCTACAACTATGTGAGGCCGACCATGGGGAGTGAGAGTGAGTGCGAGAGACTTTACAAAAAAATTCTATGCAAAAAGACCCCCTACAAGTCAAAAATTGCAAGTTTAAGCTTAAATTCAATAAATTTCGTTTCCTATAATAAAAATTAGTTAAAAATCAAAATAAAATACTAAAAATTTATGTTACAACTAGATTTTAATTAACATAATTTTAAGGATTAAAATTAGCCCGGAAAAATTTGTATTTACCGCTAATTTAATGTATTTTCTTACCGGCTTAAAATAATATAAAAAAATTGAAAAATAGGGAAAATTTTTTAAACGACCAGAATTTCATAAGTAACTCATTAGCTACTAAAAACAAGCAATTACCTATGCATTTTAGGTATAATTAGTCCTAAACTGCAAAATAACAAGAAAGACGGTTTTCGGAAAAATACCGAATTTTCACCGATTTTCAGGAAAACACCAAAACGACTTTTGAAGACGCTACAATCTTCCCTCCTGAAAGAAATTCGGTCCCCGAATTTAAAAAAATATAACTACGCGTACCTTCAAAGAGATGGGGATATTTCTTCCTCATCTCGCCTTCGGTCTCCCAGGTAACCTCCTCGCTGCTCGGGCTACGCCAAAGGACCTTGACGGTTGGTATAATCTTCGATCTCAACTTCTTTACCTACCGATCCAAGATGGCCACCGGCTGCTCTGCAAAAGAAAGGTCATGCTCAAGCTGGACTGTCGGGTGCTGAATCGCATGCGAAGGGTCATGAAGGTGTAGGGTGTTTTTCGTCACCCCAGTGAGATGGGAATACGCGCGCGCTTGTCAGGCGTACTACAGATTCCCCCGGCCTAGGGTAGGCCGGGGTAATATGATTGTGGGGATCCGAATCTCCGGCAGCCGCGGACTAAGCTGCCGTTAATTACCCATCGCCTTTGGGGCGAGGGAACCTCCGATTAACGGGTTAAACTGGTCATGCGAACTCAATGTGCAGTATACGTGTGTTCAGTTCTGAAAGGGGGGGGTTTGGATATATCGGGAGCCACGCAGAGTTTTTACGGGGGTCCCGCTACCCGGATAGCGGGCTGGGGGTCAAGGGGGCTAGCAGCCCCCTTGCGGGGTGCGGGGCAGCGCCCCGTTAGAAATTTTTTTCTAACAGGGACAGTGTCGTGGAGTACGTGTATGTATAAATTTGTATACATATGTATATGTGTATGTATGTACACAAAAGAGGGGGAAAAGACATCCAAGGGATGCGCAGGTGCGCAAGCGCGCGTGCCACGTGTCGGCACGCGGGCGACTTGCGCAGTTGCGCAAGCGCGCGCGCCACGTGTCGGCACGCGGGCGACTTGCGCAGTTGCGCAAGCGCGCGCGCCACGTGTCGGCACGCGGGCGCTTTGCGCAGTTGCGCAGTTGCGCAAGCGCGCGCCACGTGTCGGCACGCGGGCGACTTGCGCACTTGCGCAGTTGCGCAAGCGCGCGCGCCACGTGTCGGCACGCGGGCGCTTTGCGCAACTGCGCAGTTGCGCAAGCGCGCGCGCCACGTGTCGGCACGCGGGCGACTTGCGCAGTTGCGCAGTTGCGCAAGCGCGCGCCACGTGTCGGCACGCGGGCGACTTGCGCACTTGCGCAGTTGCGCAAGCGCGCGCGCCACGTGTCGGCACGCGGGCGACTTGCGCACTCAACAGGCTTTTAGCCTAAAAAGATTTCTCTGAAGAGAAATCAAAGAGGAGTTAGACTCCTGAGTGTTTTTTTTTTCTTTTTTTTGTTTTTGTTTTTTTTTTTTGTTGGGTTAATGGAAGGGTTCTTCTTCTTCCTCCTGTTGCTTGCTGGATCTTGAAGATCAAGAGATGTAAAATCTCAAAATCTCTCCTTTTTAAGATCTGATGGCAGATCCAAGTTCCCCTTTGTGGGTTTTGTGGTGGAAAACTATTTAGTTTTGAAAAAGGAAGAGTAAAACTCTTGATTTAATTCAAGAGAAAGAAGAAGGTTTTGGAACCTTGAAGAAGGAAGAAAGAGCTCAGCTCTAATTTTTGTGGAGAGAATGAAAAAGTGTTATTTTATTCATCATCATGTTGCCTTTTATAGGCTTACATATTTACATATAGCCCCTTGGGCTTTACAAAAATGGCATTTTAGCCATCCCATGGCTCATGTGCCATTTCATTTTTGCACATAAGCCATGGGCTTACAAAATATTGGCTTTGTGCCCATTTTGTTTACATTCATGCACAAAAATTACATAAAAATTATTTGTTACATGATTTTTGTTGTTGGCATGGAGGAGGCTGGCCGCGGGCTCGACTTGGGCATGGGCCCGCTTGCCCTGGGCTTGGGCCCACCTGCCTTGGGGTTGACCTTGACTTTGACTCGGTCAACGGGGGTGTAAATTTTTACCCCAACAAAGTGCCCCCCATCAATAAATGCACACAGCATATATGGGTCGTGTGCATGAAATTGATGGATCTTCTTTCACGTGGAGGCGACTTGCTTTGGTTCCCACTTTTTGGGACGCACTGCCCTTTTTACGACATGGACGGTCGACGCTTGACGCGTCTCCGAGACGGAGTGTCCGTGGTAGACGTTTCCCTGACCCAGAGTGATTTGGTTCCCCATTTGTGGGAAGCCTGCACTACCCTTTTTGCGACATGGACGGTGGACGCTCTGTTATGTAGCGAGTTGGGTTCCCAATTTGCGGGAGCCTGCACTGCCCTTTTTGCGACATAGACGGTCGACGCTCTGTTACGAAGCGATTTAGGTTCCCAATTTGCGGGAGCCTGCACTGCCCTTTTTGCGACATAGACGGTCGACGCTCTGATCCGAATCGATTTGGTAGACGTGTCCCCGGCACGGAGTGTCGCTGGTCGACGTTTCCCCGAGGCGGAGTGTCTGCTGTAGGACGTTTCCACGAGACGGAGTGCCTGCTGTAGGACGTTTCCCCGAGACGGAGTGCCTGCTGTAGGACGTTTCCCCGAGACGGAGTGCCTGTTGTAGGACGTTTCCCCGAGACGGAGTGCCTGTTGTAGGACGTATCCCCGAGACGGAGTGCCTGTTGTAGGACGTATCCCCGAGATAGAGTGCCTGTCGTAGGACGTTTCCCCGAGACGGAGTGCCTGTGGTAGGACGTATCCCCGAGACGGAGTGCCTGTTGTAGGACGTATCCCCGAGATGGAGTGCCTGTTGTAGGACGTTTCCCCGAGACGGAGTGCCTGTCGTAGGACGTTTCCCCGAGACGGAGTGCCTGTGGTAGGACGTATCCCCGAGACGGAGTGCCTGTTGTAGGACGTATCCCCGAGATGGAGTGCCTGTTGTAGGACGTTTCCCCGAGACGGAGTGCCTGTTGTAGGACGTATCCCCGAGATGGAGTGCCTGTTGTAGGACGTTTCCCCGAGACGGAGTGCCTGTCGTAGGACGTTTCCCCGAGACGGAGTGCCTGTGGTAGGACGTATCCCCGAGACGGAGTGCCTGTTGTAGGACGTATCCCCGAGATGGAGTGCCTGTTGTAGGACGTTTCCCCGAGACGGAGTGCCTGTGGTAGGACGTATCCCCGAGACGGAGTGTCTGTTGTAGGACGTATCCCCGAGACGGAGTGCCTGTGGTAGGACGTTTCCCCGAGACGGAGTGCCTGTTGTAGGACGTATCCCCGAGACGGAGTGCCTGTTGTAGGACGTTTCCCCGAGACGGAGTGCCTGTTGTAGGGCGTATCCCTGATACGGAGTGCCTGTTGTAGGACGTATCCCCGAGACGGAGTGCCTGTGGCTGGACGTTTCCCCGAGACGGAGTGCCTGCTGTAGGACGTTTCCCCGATACGGAGTGCCTGTTGTAGGACGTATCCCCGAGACGGAGTGCCTGTGGCTGGACGTTTCCCCGAGACGGAGTGCCTGCTGTAGGACGTTTCCCCGATACGGAGTGCCTGTTGTAGGGCGTATCCCCGATACGGAGTGCCTGTTGTAGGACGTATCCCCGAGATGGAGTGCCTGTTGTAGGACGTTTCCCCGAGACGGAGTGCCTGTCGTAGGACGTTTCCCCGAGACGGAGTGCCTGTGGTAGGACGTATCCCCGAGACGGAGTGCCTGTTGTAGGACGTATCCCCGAGATGGAGTGCCTGTTGTAGGACGTTTCCCCGAGACGGAGTGCCTGTGGTAGGACGTATCCCCGAGACGGAGTGCCTGTTGTAGGACGTTTCCCCGAGACGGAGTGTCTGTTGTAGGACGTATCCCCGAGACGGAGTGCCTGTGGTAGGACGTTTCCCCGAGACGGAGTGCCTGTTGTAGGACGTATCCCCGAGACGGAGTGCCTGTTGTAGGACGTTTCCCCGAGACGGAGTGCCTGTTGTAGGGCGTATCCCTGATACGGAGTGCCTGTTGTAGGACGTATCCCCGAGACGGAGTGCCTGTGGCTGGACGTTTCCCCGAGACGGAGTGCCTGCTGTAGGACGTTTCCCCGATACGGAGTGCCTGTTGTAGGGCGTATCCCCGATACGGAGTGCCTGTTGTAGGGCGTATCCCCGAGACGGAGTGCCTGTTGTCTGACGCAGAGGTCGATGTTGGAATTGGTTGGTTTGATTTGTTTGATTTGAGTTGACATCAGCATCGCTGTACTGGAATATGGTACCAGGAGCGAATCATCATCTGTCTTTGAGAGGATTTGGGAATTGGGGTTTTTGTTTGGCATCTGCATTGCTGCACTGGAATAATGCCAGGAGCAACTCATCATGTGCCCAGAGAGGATTTGGATTTGGTTTGTTTGGCATCTGCATTGCTGCACTGGAATAATGCCAGGAGCAACTCATCATGTGCCCAGAGAGGATTTGGATTTGGTTTGTTTGGCATCTGCATTGCTGCACTGGAATAATGCCAGGAGCAACTCATCATGTGCCCGAGAGAATTTGGGAATTGGTGGCTTAGGAGACAGGTTTAGATCCCTGTCACCTAAGGCTTTTCAATTTTATGGGCCGCGAGGGTCCCATAAAAGCATTTTCTCCCTACGGGTCGTAAGGATCCCGCAGGTGTATTTTCTCCTTAGGAGTCGTGGGGACTCCTAAGTGTGTTGCTCCTTTGTGAGTCGTAGGGATCTCACGCGGGAATTTTCTCCTCACGAAGTCGAGAGGACTTTGCGAGTGCATTTTTTTTTTTTTTTTTTTTTTTTTACGAGTTTGCGCCCTTTCGGGTTTTCACAAACTCGCCGGCAGTCCTGCTGTTTTTACTCATGGAGCCCTTTCGGGTTTTCATCCGTGCCCCTTTTGCTTGTGGACATACCGTTTTTTTTTTTTTTTTTTTTTTTTTTTGCAGGAATCGGGATTGTTTTGCGCCCGTGGATTGTATACGGTTTTGCAGGATGTATGATCCAGACCGTAGGGCCAGAAACATTTCAGGACTTTGTTGGCGTCTGCATCGCTGCACTGGAATATGGTACCAGGAGCGACTCATCATTCGCCGTTGGTATGAGATTTGGAATTTGGTTGGCGTCTGTATCGCTGCACTGGAATATGGTACCAGGAGCGACTCATCATTCGCCATTTTGGGGTATGGGAGTTGGAATTTGGTTGGCGTCTGCATCGCTGCACTGGAATATGGTACCAGGAGCGACTCATCATTCGCCTTTTTTTTTTTTTGGGGTATGGGGAGCGATGGCTTAGGAGACAGGTTTGGATCCCTATCACCTAAGACTTTTCAATTTTATGGGCCGTGAGGGTCCCATAAAAGCATTTTCTCCCTACGAGTCGTAAGGATCCCGCAGGTGTATTTTCTCCTTAAGAGTCGTGAGGACTCCTAAGTGTGTTTTTCCTTGGTGAGTCGTAAGGATCTCACGAAGGTTTGTTCTCCTCATGCATCGTGAGGACACATGAGTGGGTCTTTCCAATGAAGCATAATTCCAAAGGTGGAGATCAGCCGTGTAACTGGTGGTTGCGGTGGGGCATGGGTATGCCGAGGATTATTTGAGCCCGTGGATTGTATACGGTAGTCAATTTGGGGACTGGCCGTAGGGCTGAAAGAATTTTGGGAAATTGGATTTTTGTTTGGCGTCTGCATTGCTGCACTGGAATAATGCCAGGAGCAACTCATCATCCGCCTTTTTTTTTTTTTTTTTTTTAACCGCGATTGCTCTATCATTTCAGCTTTTCTTATCGTGAAGGTCGCGATCGCCCTATCATTTCGGCTATTTATTCGCGGTTGCCCCATCATTTCGGCTTTTCTTTATTTTTCTTTTATTTACACATTTTTTTTATTTACATTTTTTTTTTTACATTCCCAGTTTAACGACTTAGAGGTCGACTGTTTCCCAGTTTAACGACGTGGTGGTCCTCTTTGCTTATCCCAGCTCCTTGAACATTGATCGAGCTGTGCTGATGGCCTAGCTCCGTGGCTTGCCGATACGTCCGAGGATTGAGAGGTTTTTCCAAGCTTATATTGGTCCTCTGCCCAATCTTTGAAAACACAGCAGTCTTCAATGGTATGACTCAGCACTCTATGGTATGGGCAGTATATGGGATTGCCAGTCATATTCATTTCATGTGGCCTCTTCGGAATAGGCAGTTGCAGGCCATTGTTCAGGGCTTCCTTGAATATATCGCGGACCTCATCCCTCCTAAAGGAGTACACCTTCTTCCTTCTCTCCATCAGAGTAGGTGCCCTCGCTGACGCCGGTCCCTGAGGCCGATCAATCTTTGGTTCGCCCTGCACATGTCTGGGAGGGTTAGGTTCCCGAAAGGTTTCGGTCTCCATTTGCATGAAATCGGCGGTCGTAGCTTGACTGTTTGCTAACACGCCTTTAGACAGTTCTATCTCTCCCGTCATGTATTGCTTTTCGACCCAATCTTTAAAGACGAAGCAGTCCTCAATGGAATGACCTATCACCCTATGATAGGGGCAATATTTTGGGTCGTCGATCATATTCTCTTCTTGCGGTCTCTTTGATTCTGGCAGTTGTAGACCGTTTCTTAGGGCGTCCATGAATATCTTGTGGACCTTTTCCCTCTTGAAGGAATAGACCTTTTCCAGCTTCTCTTTCAGAGGCGATTCCCCCCCGGCGTATGTATCAGAGGGACTGGAGGCTAACTGCGGCCGTTTTTCGCGAAGGCGCTCCGCTTTTAGATTTAAAGGGATATCAGCTGGCTGCCCCCGGGTACCAATCCCTGGCTCATGAGCCAAAATTTGATTCTGCTGTGATTGTAATCGGGCGACTTGGGTCGTGAGATCTGCCACGACGTTTGCCAGCTCGTCGACTTTGGAATAGACCTCGGCCATCTTCTCATCCCTGTCCTGAAATTGCCTTTGAAGCCAATGGAATAATGCCTGTTCTGTAGTTCCGGCTATGACAACCGGGTAATCTTTATTGCCTGAGCTCCATTCCATAGGAACCACGGGATCCTCTGGCTTATCGGCCTGAGCGGGCTCTTCATCATTTAGATCGAGCCGATGCTGGGTAGCGTCAACCATATCATCACCATGGCTGTGAAGAAGAGGAGGGTTCGTTTCTTCATGTCCGGCCATGTAGACAGTGTGGATAACACATTCAGCCGTTCTTTCACCACTGGCAGCTGGTTTCGCGGAGTGGTCCGGGCTTTGGAAATTCATAAATTTTAACATGGCCAGGGCCCTAGCCCTTTTGTTGGCTCTATATCTAAGCCGCTTCTGCCTCAGCTTCTCTGCCTTAAGCGCTTGGCAGGCTTCTGCTCCTCGGGAAGCCGCCATAGGCCGAGTGATGGGGATGCCTGAGAAGATTCCCGATCGAGCGGTTGTCAAGGGCACCGCCGGAGCTTGCTCGAGAGGCCTTGTTGCTTTGTCGGTGTTGATGGCCATGCCCCCAGCTGGGGCCAAGGAAAGTCGTTCAGATACCGACTCGCGTTTGGATTGGGGCGCCCTCGAGATCACCACATTTGGTCTCCTGCCTTTCGAGACCGGTTTGGCTGCTGCTGGAGCTTGAGGAGCTGGGATGGCGCCAATTGGTATGAACATAATAGAGCCGAAAGGTAGCAACGGCTCCTCCCATTGTCGTCCGAGACTGGCCGGAAGGACCGTCCTGGAGTCTATCTTCATCATGTAGGAGACGGGAGCTGAGTTCATCATCGAAGACATCGTCGGAAAGTGATTGCTTGAAAATCTGCATGAAAAAGCATTATTTTTAGTATAAATACATGTATGTATATTGATTGAGTTCGCATGAACGCTTAAACCCGAAATATGGGAGGAGAGACAAAGTCCCACCGGGCGTGCCAGAATCTGTAGGGTGTTTTTCGTCACCCCAGTGAGATGGGAATACGCGCGCGCTTGTCAGGCGTACTACAGATTCCCCCGGCCTAGGGTAGGCCGGGGTAATATGATTGTGGGGATCCGAATCTCCGGCAGCCGCGGACTAAGCTGCCGTTAATTACCCATCGCCTTTGGGGCGAGGGAACCTCCGATTAACGGGTTAAACTGGTCATGCGAACTCAATGTGCAGTATACGTGTGTTCAGTTCTGAAAGGGGGGGGTTTGGATATATCGGGAGCCACGCAGAGTTTTTACGGGGGTCCCGCTACCCGGATAGCGGGCTGGGGGTCAAGGGGGCTAGCAGCCCCCTTGCGGGGTGCGGGGCAGCGCCCCGTTAGAAATTTTTTTCTAACAGGGACAGTGTCGTGGAGTACGTGTATGTATAAATTTGTATACATATGTATATGTGTATGTATGTACACAAAAGAGGGGGAAAAGACATCCAAGGGATGCGCAGGTGCGCAAGCGCGCGCGCCACGTGTCGGCACGCGGGCGACTTGCGCAGTTGCGCAAGCGCGCGCGCCACGTGTCGGCACGCGGGCGACTTGCGCACTTGCGCAGTTGCGCAAGCGCGCGCGCCACGTGTCGGCACGCGGGCGCTTTGCGCAACTGCGCAGTTGCGCAAGCGCGCGCGCCACGTGTCGGCACGCGGGCGACTTGCGCAACTGCGCAGTTGCGCAAGCGCGCGCGCCACGTGTCGGCACGCGGGCGACTTGCGCAGTTGCGCAGTTGCGCAAGCGCGCGCCACGTGTCGGCACGCGGGCGACTTGCGCACTTGCACAGTTGCGCAAGCGCGCGCGCCACGTGTCGGCACGCGGGCGACTTGCGCAGTTGCGCAGTTGCGCAAGCGCGCGCCACGTGTCGGCACGCGGGCGACTTGCGCACTTGCGCAGTTGCGCAAGCGCGCGCGCCACGTGTCGGCACGCGGGCGACTTGCGCACTCAACAGGCTTTTAGCCTAAAAAGATTTCTCTGAAGAGAAATCAAAGAGGAGTTAGACTCCTGAGTGTTTTTTTTTTCTTTTTTTTGTTTTTGTTTTTTTTTTTTGTTGGGTTAATGGAAGGGTTCTTCTTCTTCCTCCTGTTGCTTGCTGGATCTTGAAGATCAAGAGATGTAAAATCTCAAAATCTCTCCTTTTTAAGATCTGATGGCAGATCCAAGTTCCCCTTTGTGGGTTTTGTGGTGGAAAACTATTTAGTTTTGAAAAAGGAAGAGTAAAACTCTTGATTTAATTCAAGAGAAAGAAGAAGGTTTTGGAACCTTGAAGAAGGAAGAAAGAGCTCAGCTCTAATTTTTGTGGAGAGAATGAAAAAGTGTTATTTTATTCATCATCATGTTGCCTTTTATAGGCTTACATATTTACATATAGCCCCTTGGGCTTTACAAAAATGGCATTTTAGCCATCCCATGGCTCATGTGCCATTTCATTTTTGCACATAAGCCATGGGCTTACAAAATATTGGCTTTGTGCCCATTTTGTTTACATTCATGCACAAAAATTACATAAAAATTATTTGTTACATGATTTTTGTTGTTGGCATGGAGGAGGCTGGCCGCGGGCTCGACTTGGGCATGGGCCCGCTTGCCCTGGGCTTGGGCCCACCTGCCTTGGGGTTGACCTTGACTTTGACTCGGTCAACGGGGGTGTAAATTTTTACCCCAACAGAAGGTACTTGCGGAGCATCGAAACATGGAAGACGGGGTGAACATCAGGAAAGCTGGGTGGAAGAGCCAAACGATACGCGACTGCGTCGACACGCTCGAGAATCTAGAAGGGACCCACAAATCTGGGACTAAGCTTCCTTTTTCGCCCAAATCGCATCACGCCCTTCATCGGAGAGACTTTCAGAAAAACATGGTCGCCAACTGCGAACTCTAATCTGCGACGGCGCCTGTCTGCATAGGATTTCTGTCTGCTCTGAGCTACCCTCATCCGGTCTCGAATCAACTGTATCTTCGCTGTCGTCTCCTCAACAAGCTGCGGCCCCAAAATGCTGCTCTCGCTGAGCTCTGTCCAACAGACGGGCGATCTGCATCTCCTCCCATACAATGCCTCGAAAGGTGCCATCTGAATAGTATCCTGGAAGCTGTTGTTGTAGGAGAACTCCACTAGAGGTAAATGACAATCCCATCTACCGCCGAAGTCTAAAACGCACGCTCTGAGCATGTCCTCGAGAGTCTGAATGGTCCGCTCTGACTGTCCGTCGGTCTGCGGATGAAACGCTGTGCTGAAGCTCAAACGAGTGCCCAAAGCCTCCTGAAGTCTCTGCCAAAGTCGGCTGGTGAACTGGGTGCCTCGATCTGACACGACACAAGTCGGTACGCCATGCAACCGCACGATCTCGTCGATGTAAAGCTGGGCATACTGAGCGAAGCTGAAAGTCGTCTTCACTGGCAGGAAGTGAGCCGCTTTCGTCAATCGATCTACGATCACCCAGATGGAGTCGTACCCTCGACTGGTCCTGGGTAGACCCACAACGAAGTCCATCGAAATCTGCTCCCATTTCCACTCTGGAATGGGTAACGGCTGTAGCTCTCCTGCGGGCCTCTGGTGCTCGGCCTTGACTTGCTGACAAGTCAGGCATCTCGATACAAACTCCGCAGTGTCCCTCTTCATCCCGTCCCACCAGTAGGTCTCTCTCATATCATGGTACATCTTGGTGGAACCGGGGTGGACACTATACACTGATCGGTGTGCCTCCTCAAGAATGTCGCGCCGTAATCCATCAGCATCTGGTACGCACAGTCTAGATCCATAGCGTAAAATCCCCTGATCGTCAATCACGAACTCGGAAAATCTGCCCTGACCCATCTGTGCCATGATCTCTGAGCAACGGTCGTCACTGCGCTGTGCCTCATATATACGGTCAAGCAACTGTGGGCGTGCACGAACATGCACGAGCTGTCCTCCTGTCTGAGTGAACTCGAACTCAACTCGGCTGTCGTATAACATCTGCCAATCTGCTGACGACTGCCTCTGCACTGCGCGCAAAAAGGATAGACTACCCCCGGGCCTCCTACTCAACGCATCTGCCACCACATTCGCCTTGCCTGGGTGATATAAGATCTCGCAGTCGTAGTCTTTCACCAACTCCATCCAACGACGCTGTCTGAGGTTCAGGTCTCGCTGCTGAAATATGTACTTTAAGCTCTTGTGATCGGTGAATATCTGACATGACTCGCCGTATAGGTAATGTCGCCAAATCTTCAGTGGAAAGACCACTGCAGCCATCTCCAAATCATGAGTGGGGTAGTTCTGTTCATGCTTCTTCAACTGCCGAGAAGCATAAGCGATCACCCGGCCATGCTGCATCAATACGCATCCTAGTCCCACTCGCGAAGCATCACAGTAGACCACAAATCCGCCTGATCCCGAAGGCAAAGATAATACCGGCGCCGTAGTCAAACATGTCCGCAGCTGCTGAAAACTGCGCTCGCACTCCTCCGTCCAGACGAAAGGAACTCCCTTCCGGGTCAAACCGGTCAAGGGTGCAGCTATACGGGAGAAATACTGAACAAAACGCCTGTAATAGCCCGCCAGGCCAAGAAAACTACGGATCTCAGTAACCGATGTAGGTCGGGGCCACTGCTGAACAGCCTCAATCTTCTTCGGGTCCACACATATGCCGTCTCTCGTAATAACATGACCCAAGAATCCGACGCTGTCCAGCCAGAATGCATACTTGGAGAACTTTGCGAACAGCTGGTGCTCCCTCAGAGTCTGTAACGTAATCCGCAAGTGCTGCTCGTGTTCCTCTCTGCTCCGGGAGTACACCAAGATATCGTCGATAAACACGATGATGAACAAGTCAAGATACGGCCTGAATGTACGGTTCATCAAATCCATGAATGCTGCTGGGGCGTTGGTGAGTCCGAACGACATCACCAAAAACTCGTAGTGGCCGTAGCGCGTACGGAAGGCTGTCTTCGGTATATCCTCCTGTCGGACTCGCAGCTGGTGGTATCCTGATCGTAAGTCGATCCTCGAAAAATATCCCGCACCCTGAAGCTGGTCGAACAAATCATCAATGCGTGGCAACGGATATCTGTTCCGAACGGTAACTTTGTTCAGCTGGCGGTAGTCGATACATAAGCGCAAACTTCCATCCTTCTTCTTGACAAATAGGACCGGAGCACTCCATGGAGAAACACTAGGTCGAATAAGCCCCTTATCTAACAAATCCTGCAACTGATCCTTCAGCTCTCGAAGCTCTGCCGGGGCCATCCGATAAGGCGGTATAGAAATAGGCCCCGAGCCGGGAATCAAATCAATGCAGAACTCAACGTCGCGCTCAGGTGGTAGCCCAGGTAGCTCATCAGGGAAAACATCAGGGAACTCACAAACTACCGGGACCCGGTCCAACGGAACCTCTGCAGCTCGAGTATCACAAATATACGCTAAGAATCCCTGACATCCCTTCCGCAAGAGCTGACCAGCGCGAAGAGACGAAATTAAGCTGGGAAGGGTGACACTGCGGTCTCCCTGAATAACAAGGACTGGCTCTCCCGGAAAGCTAAATCTGACTGCCTTCTCACGGCAGTCCACCGAAGCATAACAAGTGGCTAGCCAATCCATGCCCAGAAGCACATCAAAGTCCAACATATCGAGGAGAATCAAATCAACAGATGAATCCCTCTCCCCGATACGAACGGAACACAAACGAAATACAAACCGAGCGACAAACGACTCGCCTACCGGAGTAACAACAACAAGCGGATGATCTAACGACGACGACTCACGGCCCAACATCGGTGCAAAGTGTGTAGAGACGTACGAATGTGTGGAACCTGGGTCAAATAATACCCGCGCGTCGAAAGAACAAACTGGCAAGGTACCTGTCACAACGGCATTGGATGCCTGCGCATCCTGCGGTGTCAAAGCAAATACTCGGGCCTGTCCTCCACCGATAGCGGGCTGTCCTCGACCTCGGCCTCTGCCTCCTCGTCCTCTCTGAATAGGACCGCCGCGTCCACGGCCTCTGGGTGCACCTAACTGGCGTGGAGCATCACCTGTGGTAGGAAGTAGGGCTCTCTGAGGAGGGGGTGGTGATGGTGGTAGGGTCACATGCGGAACTGTCGCTGCTCCCTGTCGTCTCGCCGGACAGTCTCTGACAAGATGATGCGGACTCCCGCACCCAAAACACCCTGGCGACGGCTGCTGTCCCTGGGGATAAGAACCATATAACTGTCCTCGTCCAAATCCTCTGCCAGGCCTATCTCGGGAAGAATCTGGCGCGCTGCCTCTGAGACGGTACATCGGTGCGTATCCTCTTCGGCCCAGAAACGGCCAAAGTCTGTGATATGCGTGCCTCCATCCGAAATGCCGTATCCATAGCAGCTGAATAAGTGTCGTAGTGCTGGGCGCCAATGGCAAGATATAGCTGGGCATCAAGTCCCTGTACGAACCTCTTCACCATCTTCTCTTCGGTATCCACCAAATACGGAGCATATCGAGATAACTGCGTAAACTGGATGTCATACTCAGACACCATCATCCCAGGTGTCTTGACTAAGGCCTCGAAGCTGCGAGCTCTGGCGTCACGAACGCTCTCTGGGAGGAAACGAGCTAGAAAGACCGCTGTAAACTCGGCCTACATCATAGGCGGTAGACCTGCAGCTCGACCTCTCAAGACTGACTCCCACCATGTCTGCGCGAGACCCTCTAGTCGGAAACTCGCAAGCTCCACCCATCGATCATCCGAACATCTCAGCGAACGGCAGATCCTGGCTAAACTGTCAAGGAACGTCTGTGGGTCCTCCGCTGCCTCGGTGCCGGTGAATACTGGAGGTCTCAGCCTCATGAAATCCTGTAGCGAAACCGGAATGGCCACGGTGGTAGTAGTAGGAGCAGGTATCATGGTCGTCTGTGATGTAGTAGGTACGTCATCCGGCCTCGGTGTACGACTGGCTGCAACTAGGGATCCTACCATCTGACGTAGCTCCTGCATGCCTCCCATCATCTGTCGGAACTCCTCCACACCAGTCTCAAGCCTATCCATACGGCCTGGGGAAGGTGGATCGGTCTGTCCCTGCGGCGTAGGCATACAACCCTGCTCAGTCCTAGTCTCGGACGAGCCAGCTCGAATCTCGTCTCGGGCGGCAGCCCTCTGCGCCCTCGTAGCCTTCGGCGGCATAGTGGCTGGTATAGGAAAAAGGGGTAATAAGAACAGTGCAATAGAATCATAGGATACACGGAATTGAAGAAGGAATTTCAAGCAAGTATATCCTAAAGTCACCTAGGCGGAGTACCGTATCGCAAGTATGCCGCGGACATACGCACGCTACGTTACCTTGCTTAAGTCACTTACTCCATCTACCAAAGGTCATCCTACACTCAAAAAGGTAAAACCTATCGCTCTGATACCAACTTTGTCATGACCCGCAGGGTACGGAACGTGACTGGCACTTAAGTTTACGAAACGTCTCAAGACGTCCGTAAAATAAGTAAGCCAAAGCCCAGAAACCAAAACCAAATAAGCAAAAGAGTGAAGAAAACCCAATCAATTGAAAGCGAGTTATCAAATAAGTCATATAACACCTTTTTTAAAAACAATATCAATGTTTCCGAAAATTTCGGCAGAGTCTCCTTTGTAAATACTGGCCCCCAAAATGGGTACAACAAGAATATATATAAATCCAACAAATAAGGCATCCCCAAGCGGGAGCTAGCTCTTCGCCACAAGGCGGTCACAAATCCCACGCAATATAAAGCAACAACATGCGAAATAATCATATAGAGCATGAGAAAACAGCATGTCGACTCGAGTGAGCTCGACCCCAAAATACAGCATAAAAAGTCCACAAATCTCACAGTCTCATCTCTAGGTCAATATACAATAATGCTGGTAGATACAATAGATGGAGTACACTAGATACAAAGAATATACAAGGTGGTACAAAATAATGATAAAACCCACCTAAGAGCAAAACCTCGAGTCCAGGCAAAAGAGCAAAATAAGCAAGTGCGCCCGCCGCTACTGTACTGACGGAGCGGACCTGCAAAAGGCTGTGGCACAACGGGGGTGAGTTGCCAACTCGTGAGTAATAAATAACATCTACACAGGCTATCGCATGCATGCACACAAGTATTCTAGCATCTCTAATACAGGTATGACTGGATGCACTAGCAGGTGTGTATACAACATCAGTGTACTAGTATGTATGCAACATGAATATCTGAGGTCTCAATAGGTATATATATAAGAAACATTTTATCTCTTTTTGTTTTTGAAACTCTTTTAGAATGCCAGCATAATACTCAAAGAATCGACAAGAACCTGTGTCCAGCAACGACACCTAAAAGCTGTCTCAAATCTCATAAATCCATGTCATAGTGTCTCTGGCCTCAGCCATCCGGCTGACCCATCTCAATATCAATATCACAACCTCTCGCGGCCCCGGTCGGTATCCTCTGGATATCCGCCGTGCCCAATGAAGTCACCGGTAGGTAATCCATCCCCTGCCAGGCTCATCGTCAGCACCACGAGCTTCTTGCCCCGGGGTACCTTACCGGGCCCACCATGTACCCGAGACGGTTCATCCAACTCCTCGAAACGGGTCTCGAAAACCACAGCAAACTCATGGTGGACGACACTCACATCACTAGAAAACCGCAATTTACATATTTTAAAAATATAATAAGTTTAGAAATTTTGCGGCTTTCCCCCGAAATCCAGAAATATCATAAAATCTCAAGAAATCCTCATAAGTGCACATGTCAATGATAATGAATGCATATGGTATCAATAATCAAGTTGCGATGTGTGATTAATAGACTAGGCATGAACAAATAATATGATGAGGTACATGCACATGAATAGCAATCCTACGATTTCATTTTAAGGAATTAAAGGCAATAGCACAAGTTTAAGTATCAATTAGTAAAAGGTTTCAAATTATAGGTTATCTAGTGTGGTGGCATGGCAATTACCACGGCGTGTGTGTAAGCATGAATAGTGCTCATACTGCATATAAAAAACCCTGGCAATGGTGCAGGTGTTCTATAGAATGGGTTCGCATATGTATGTCAAATAAGGTATGGATGTAGTTACTAATATCACTAAAATCTTAACTAGTTAAACTATCGGGAGACTTGCGCCATCCAAACGATAGTCCCCCGTAGATGTTAAATCTACTCACGGAAATCCTCAGCTAGCTACGTCCGATCACCGCTTTCTCTTTTCGTGCCGCGTCCAAAGCCTCCGCGACCGAACCTGGAATTTACATAAATACCAAACATAAGGTTACATACTATGAAACGACGCAAATCCCAAATGAAAATACTAACGTTCACAAGCTAGGTACAACGTGCACAAGGTGCGCGGAACACACGCGAAAATCGCAAAAAAACTAACTAAAATCGTCGATTTGGTCGCCCGGCAAAGCTAAAACCCGATCACTCAAAAATCCGCACCCACACATCCTAAATGTCATAGGATATGCTAAAAATATAATCAAGTTATCATAATAATTCATCACATAATTTTATAACAAAACTAGTAAGCACAAACATTCCAAAAATCGGCGCAACATCGCCGTTTTGCGATAAAAAGGACTACAATCTAGCATAATCACCAAAGTCACACCATTAGATAGCCACTACACAAAATTTCAACACATTAATCATGCTTCAAAACCTATATTCCACAACCAAACCCTTTCTTGATTTTTATAAATAGCAATTGCAATCAAAATTTCACACTAAAATAACTTAGATTAGCATAATTTGAAGCCACATAAGCAAAGTAACCCTATTGATTAGGTTAGTAAAACACTAGATAGCAAAATAAATTAATTAACCCAATAATGGTTTTCTAAACCCTAATTAAAATTTCAAGCCATGAACTTTTAAAACCTAGACTAGAAATTAACACTAATATTTACACTAAAACAACCCAATTAAAGAAATCTAACCAAAAGAATTTAAATGGGTAAGGATTATACCTCTAGATCTAGAGATCTAGCAAGAAATTTTGACTCCAAACATGGTCTCCTAGCATCCAAGATCCATGCAAGAAAGATTAAGAAGAATGGATGAAGGATTTGGTTTGAATTTTGAATAAATTGTGGATTTTTGGAGCAAATTTTGGATGAACTTTGATGGAAGAAGATTGGAGATTTTTGGGGCTGTTTTTTTCTGCTGGAATTCAGCAGTGAGGGAGTGGGGAGAAGTGTGGGGAAGTGGGGAAAAAAAGTCCAAGTCAACTCTCTTATATTACCATAATACCCTTACCTCAAATAAATATATAAATAACCCTTTATTTAGCCCATTCTCACATAATTTAAAGTCAAAAAGAGGGGAAGAAAATTCTTGGGGTCCTACAACTATGTGAGGCCGACCATGGGGAGTGAGAGTGAGTGTGAGAGACTTTACAAAAAAATTCTATGCAAAAAGACTCCCTACAAGTCAAAAATTGCAAGTTTAAGCTTAAATTCAATAAATTTCGTTTCCTATAATAAAAATTAGTTAAAAATCAAAATAAAATACTAAAAATTTATGTTACAACTAGATTTTAATTAACATAATTTTAAGGATTAAAATTAGCCCGGAAAAATTTGTATTTACCGCTAATTTAATGTATTTTCTTACCGGCTTAAAATAATATAAAAAAATTGAAAAATAGGGAAAATTTTTTAAACGACCAGAATTTTATAAGTAACTCATTAGCTACTAAAAATAAGCAATTACCTATGCATTTTAGGTATAATTAGTCCTAAACTGCAAAATAACAAGAAAGACGGTTTTCGGAAAAATACCGAATTTTCACCGATTTTCAGGAAAACACCAAAACGACTTTTCAAGACGCTACAATTAACTAGTATTGGTTCACTTTAAATGGATTTTCTCACTTGATGTGCAAGTTGTATATGTGATATACTTTTTTTTTTGCACATCTTTGTATCATGTTTGATGATGCTTGCTCATTTGGTTAAGTGTAAAGAATTAAACCTAGGTTAAGAAAGTGATTAGGGTTTTTAATTATCCATTCTTTTATTTTTCATTTTGGAAAAAGGATGGCATATGAATACAAAATGGTTGCTTTCATTCTTGAACTTTGATGAAGCTTCATGAAGCTTCGACTTTGTGACCATTTTGTCTTCACACTTAACCCTAACCATTCATCTAACCTTAGTCAATTCTCTACACCTAACTATGGTTCATATTATGATAAGTATTCATTTCTTTTACATTTTTAAAGAACTTATCATAATTCTAGCTTCATCTTCTTCTTCATCTTCAAAAGAAAAAGCTTGATGCCATCAATGGCAACTTGAGTTCTAAAGTGAGAAATCAAATTCTAAAGTGAACCCACCTCCTATTTCTTCACCCTCTACCTCTTGCCAAGTTGTTTTGGGTATTTTCTTCACAAGTTTCACAAATTTGTGAAGTCGGAGCTTGAACTTGCGATGCCTCGACGTAGATCATCTTCGGCACGAAGCCGACGACCTAGTCCGCCCATTTTCCCGATGAAGCCGATGATTGAGTTCGGGATTCAAGATGGACAGCGAGAGGACGCCTACGTGGAGCTAAGGAAGTGGATATCCGGATCTACAAAGGTTGTAGCTTCTGATCTTTAGTTAAATTGTTAACTAAATTCGTATTTCGTCTAGATTTCTAGTCATTGATCCGTATTAAGGTTTCTCGGCACTCATATATTTTAAAATTGGAATGGTTGATGCCTTGTGAGACCTCTATAGTGTGCCTAGGAACCTTTCACTGGTATCAGAGCCTAGCTAGAGCCTTAGGCGAAGTCTAGACGACCTTTGAAACCCGAACGAACCCGAAACCCTAAAACCCAAGTGCTCTCTGGACTTTTTCTAAAATCTGGGATTTTTCTAGATTAAAAATGCTTAAAAAATTCAGCAGATAATTCTAAGAATTACGGTGCAATTATTTTTCAATGAACAGTGAACTGTGCGGCGGAACCGCGGCAGAAGCATGGCTTCTGCGGCGGTTCCGCGGCCTATTGATGACGTCAGCCCTCCTATCTTGCACAGTAATTCATAATTTCTGCAGCTGAGTTTTATGGGTATTTTTAATAATTATTCAAGAGTTGAATTTTCTGGGGTATTTTAGAGCTTCGATGTTTCGACCGGATTATCAAATTTCGTCTTTGTGTATTTCCGGAAAATTTTTGAATTTGTTAAAAAGTTCGACCGGATATAAATACCCAACTTTTCCCCTGTCGGGAAATTTCCAAGTGTTGGATTTTTCCGTAGTTTAACGACGTTATAAGTAGTGCAAGTAACGCGATGGACCCTCTAGAAGACAACAAACCTTAACTCGATTATGTGACCGTCTTGAACTGCCCTTTGAACCTTCGGGTTTGGGGCAGTACGGCGTGCCACATGTGAGGCATTGGCTTGACCCTTCTACGGCTGGACCGTTGGTACTGAGACACGAACTGAATGTTGTTAGACTTATTTCATGTGTTGAGCTGTATCGGGAAAACTTGTTCATTCGACTGTTCGATCGGAAAGTTTAACATTTTCTGTTTATCTGGAATGTGATACAATAATTGGAATTCACAAACAGTTATGAGATAACTGAATGAATGTTATAAATCTAGCGGTTTAGTTTCACTTGATATTGAAAAGAGTTTTTGATAATGAGACTAAAATGCGGGGTTTATAACTGTTAGGCATGTGATGTCTAAGTATTTCATTTGATTAGGCATGTGATGTCTAAAGAGGTTGCGGATTCCAACTGTTGTAGTTTTACACTTTCTTTTCTGTGACCGTAAGTGTAGTATGTTCATATCGCCGGTTTCGTTGCTATACGTCAACGACAATTGGGGTATGCATACTTACTTACGTTGATGACATGTGATGTTATGTGTTGCTGGATATGTTATATTGGATCGTCGTGTTTGAATAGCCGGGGGTTTTTATGTGAGATGAGTGTTTTTCATTTTCATTCATGTAAAAACTTGTATGTAATATTCTTTTATTGGGACACTTCCAGGTAGCGGAAGTTGTCACCTTTTGTATATTATTTACTTTTCCGCATTAGGATAGACCCAAGGAGGGGAGCACAAGTAACCGGGTTCTAGGGTCCAGTGGGAGACCAACTCGAGGAGTCGAGTCCAGGTCTCCTAACCCTAGAATTGGTAGGGTTGCTTGCCGCTCTCGTAGGGGTCTAGGGGTGTGGGATTGGCTATTCATCACGACCGTGGAATCCGTGTTTTATACTGGCTCGTATTGAAAACACGGACGTCCTAGTATATCCAATATTTCATATGTTTCTTCTGCTGCGAGATCTGTGATGTGATCATGTGATGTTCTGTGATGGATACAGTATATAGTATATATGATATATTATATAGACGTTACTTATGTTTTACACCCGTACTAGCCCTGCCCCGCTCTGCCGTTAGTTACCTAACCTAACGGTGCACGAGGGGACATCGAGGCGAATGCGGATGGCATAAGTGTACGTCGTATTTATCTGTGATGTTTAGGTACTTAAATGATGGGACTTCATTAATGAGATTAATGAAAGAAAAGAAACCTAAGATGTCGTAGAATCAAATTTTAAATAAAACAGGTAGCTACAGTTCCTGCTTTGCACAGCGGTATATGTGATATATCCTGCACCTTATTCGATGAGGAAAGGACCGAGATCCCTTCACAGGGAGTGACTCCTTTAGCAATAACTGGCAGATGCTACACACTCGGTTTGGTTGTTGATTGCTTTTAAGAGTTTTTTCTTTGCACAGTGATATATATGATATATCCCGCACCTTATTCGACGAGGAAAGGGCCGACGATCCCTTCACCAGGAGTGACCCCTTTAGCAAAACTAGAAAAGCCTCAAAATCACTCCATTTCAAAACTTCATTTGATTCTACAACGATATCAAGTTCATTACACAATAGGTTTTCAGAAAAACCTGACGTAGCCCTCCGTCATTTCAGATAAATCCTACTTAGTATTCGTGCTACGTTTGTTGACCTCCGTCAAGGCGTAGTGTGCGGTAGCTAACTAGTATTTATCTGCTTATGCATATGATGCAGATTGGATTAGGGTAGTCGTACGACCTTGTTGACCTCCGTCAAGGGTCGTGCGGGTGGGTTTGATTCAATCAAGAAATGACGGGTTGAACTTGACATGCACCCTGTGGTTTGTTGACCTCCGTCAAGGTCATAGGATGCTTGGGGCAAAATATTATCGGGAATTTCAAGTGTTGAAATTTGCAATGAGATTGCATACCTTCTATAAGATAGTTGGATCCCGATACTCACTGCGAGTAAGATTTACTCCTGGGAGAGTTTTGCACATTGCAATTAGCCGATCAAGTAGGTGTTTAGAAAGGTGTCAACGAGGTTACGCTTCTGGGAAAACGAGGTTTACATTAATTAGGTTCGTGCGAAAGCACGGGGGACCTCCCTCAAAGTACCGACACTGGCCTGGCTGAAAGATTGGCGAACTTGTAGTGTGTAATTAATCTCGGCTAGTATTTCCTTTTAGGGTTTGAAGGAAGATTTGATAAAAACCAGTGGGAGCCATCCTGATTAAATAAGATAATAACCAATCTGATCTTGCACGAGCATACGTTAAAGTGTTTTCTTCTCTCTCTCTCCAGGTAGCGACCATTTCATGCCCTAATGAAGATAATAATATGGATGTATTGACCGAACCCGCATGTTATACTGTGCTGGGGAACGTTGGTTCCGTTCTTTCTTATAAGAGTTATAGGAATGAACAGGATATAGGGGAATACCAGGATTCCCATGCCACCCAAATGAAGAAAGTACATGTTGATGCATTTTCTTCGGGTGTGTTCGTTACAGAGAACTGTTTCTCCATTTGCTTTACGTCCTGGGTATTAGATACCGGATCAGGATCCCATATATGTAATCAGTTACATGGGCTTAAGAAAGGTAGAGAACTTGGAGAAGGTGATAAAGACATTAGAGTTGGAAATGGTACAATTGTTGCAGCTAAGACTGTCGGGGAATATCACCTTGTATTACCAACTGGTAATACATTGGTTCTGAACGAATGCTATTACATGCCGAACCTGATATGCAACATTATATCGGTTTCTTTGTTAAATAAAGAGGGATATAATTTTGTATTACAGGACAATGTTATGAACAATTTCCGTAACCAAAAGTTGGTTGGATCAGGCACGTTGTGCAATGGCATTTATGTTCTAAATCAATCAACAGTTCTGAGCATAACAAACACACACAAGAGGAAGGGTTCAGAACTGAACGAATCCTTCTTGTGGCATTGTAGACTGGGTCACATCAATGCGACACGACTGGCTAAGTTGCATAAGGATGGATATTTGAAACCTTTCGAATTTGCATCTTATGACACTTGCCAGTCATGTCTCAAAGGCAAGATGACCAAAACTCCGTTTACGGGACACGGGGAAAGAGTTACCGAACTCTTGGGACTTATACATAGTGATGTATGCGGTCCCATGTCTACACATGCCAGGGATGGTTCTTCATATTTCATTACATTCACTGACGATCTCTCTAGGTTCGGGTATGTGTTCCTGATGAAACACAAATCAGAAGCTTTTGAGAAATTTAGGGAATATAAACAAGAAGTTGAGAACCAAACCGGAAAAAGTATTAAAATCCTTCGATCTGATCGAGGAGGGGAATACTTGAGCAATGAATTCCTGGACTTCCTAAAAGAGAATGGGATTCTCTCTCAGCTGACTCCTCCATATACACCACAGTACAACGGTGTATCTGAACGAAGGAATCGCACCCTATTAGATATGGTGCGCTCTATGATGAGCACAGCTGAGTTACCTATTTCCTTCTGGGGTTATGCGCTGGAAACAACAACATACCTATTGAATCAAGTTCCATCTAAATCTGTACCTACCACACCATATGAGATATGGAGTGGGAAGAGACCATATTTTAAACGAGTTAAGATATGGGTTGTCCGGCCTATGTCAAAAGAAAAAATCCGGACAAGCTCGAGGCACGGTCAGTTCTCTGCAAGTTTGTGGGATATCCAAAGAATTCTTATGGGTATTTTTTCTACCACAGTGAGGAACAAAAAGTGTTTGTTGCTCAATATGCCACCTTTTTAGAAAAGGAATTCCTTGAAAAAGAAATTAGTGGCAAAGTGGTAGAGCTGGAAGAGGTTCCAGATACACAAACCGTAACTGAAGATTTAGTGGAACCAGAAGATTCAGTAGCTCCCAATGAACCTCAGCCTCTCCGCCGATCTAGTAGGGTTCCTCGCCAGCCTAAGAGATACTACGGTTTTCTCATGGACGGTGGGAGCGAGGATTGCATCATGGAGGATGATGACCCAACTAGCTTCGAGCAGGCCATCACGAGTGGGGACTCAGTGAAATGGCTGGATGCTATGCGGTCCGAGATGGAATCCATGTACACCAACAAAGTATGGACTTTGGAAGTTGCTCCTGAAGGGGTAAAACCCATTGGGAGCAAGTGGATCTTCAAGAAGAAACTTGGTGTAGATGGGAAAGTGGAGACTTTCAAAGCTAGACTTGTAGCAAAAGGTTTTCGTCAAAGACCAGGTGTGGACTATGACGAAACCTTTTCTCCAGTGGCTATGCTTAAATCCATCCGAATCATGCTTGCCATTGCTGCCTTTCATGACTACGAAATCTGGCAAATAGATGTTAAGACCGCCTTTCTAAATGGTGATTTAGAAGAGTGCGTGTACATGACTCAGCCGGAGGGCTTCGTAGACAGTGGGAGCAGCGGGAAGGTGTGCAAGCTGCTTAAATCCATTTATAGATTAAAGCAAGCATCGCGGAGTTGGAACATCTGCTTTAACGTCGTTATCAAAGAGTTTGATTTCGTCAAAAATCCAGATGAACCTTGTATCTACAAGAAGGTGGCAGAGAGTAAGGTTGTCTTCCTCGTATTGTACGTGGACGACATACTCTTGATAGGAAATGATATTCCTATGCTGCAATCGGTCAAGCTCTTCTTATCACAAAGATTCTCAATGAAAGATCTTGGTGATGCCTCCTGCATATTGGGAATTAGGATCTATAGAGATAGATCCAAACGGATTTTGGGATTGTCCCAATCCAGGTACATTGACACCATACTAAAGAGGTTTAGTATGGAAGAGTCCAAACGTGGGAACTTGCCCACGATCTCTGGAGTCACTCTCTCCAAAGAGATGTCTCCCAAGACTGATTTGGAGAGAGCTCGCATGCAAGGGATACCCTATGCTTCGGCAGTAGGCTCTATCATGTATGCGATGCTATGTACCAGACCCGATGTAGCATACTCACTAAGTATAGTGAGCAGGTATCAAGCTGATCCTGGAGAGAGTCACTGGACAGCTGTGAAGAGCATTCTCAAGTACTTGCGAAGGACTAGAGATATGTTCTTGGTGTATGGTAACGGAGAACTCCAAGTGGAGTCCTTTACCGATTCGAGCTTCCAGAGTGATAAGGACGACTCTAAGTCGCAGTCGGGTTTTGTCTTTACCCTTTACGGAGGGGCGGTTAGCTGGAAGAGTTCCAAGCAGGAAACCGTGGCAGACTCGACGATGGAGGCTGAATACATCGCTGCCAACGATGCTGCTAAAGAAGCTGTCTGGATCAAGAAGTTCATTACTGAACTTGGTGTGGTTCCATCCATTGAGCATCCAATACCTTTGTATTGCGATAACAATGGAGCAGTGGCTTTGGCCAAGGAACCCAGGTCCCATCAGCGATCCAGGCATATTCTGAGGCGGTATCACCTGATCCGGGAGATAGTTGATCGCCGGGAGATCGAGGTCAGGAGGGTTGACACGAAGGACAACACTGCGGATCCACTCACGAAGGCCATTCCCCAGATACAGTTTGAGAGACTCTTCGGGATGCTCGGTATGCGATACTACAGCAGCTGGCCCTAGTGCAAGTGGGAGATTGTTAGTTGTATGTATGCCCTAGAGGCCAGTATTGTACAGATGATGTATATTATATTGGATGCTTGGACATATATAGAGATGACTTTCTTGCTCGATATGATAGTATGCTATCTGGTTACTCTTTATCTTAACATGTACACTAGTCTCTTTATACTGTCTTATAGTTACATGTTGGTAAAGCCCTTAGGATGTGTACTTGACTACCTGGACTATGATGCAGATCATACTAGTGGGGACATGGTAGTCCATAAGTACATCTTTCAAGGTCCCTAGTCGTGGGTGTATCGAGACGGGGCATCGATATACCAGAGTAGACTAGCGTATACGCTTCTCGACCCATGTGATGGGCGATGGATGATCCCATATCCATTGGTGTTTGACATCAGAGATGGTATACGGGTGCTCAGTGGAGACTGGGTACACTGGACGGACTCGCCGAGAACTCCCAGATGGTATTATACCTCACGTCAGATGGCAGTTCTCAGGTGACACTTGTACAGGTTAGTCTGTAGACCCGAGATCGTCATAGAGTCTTGTGTGATTCCCACTGTGCTTTGATCTCCACCTTACCACGTCCATGAGGGCGTGCAAAACGGTGGTCTTTGGGCACAGTCCCGAGTCACATGGAGGCAATGAGCGATAGGAGGGGTTTCGTCTCTCCCGGTATTGGGGGTTGATGTTGCTCTGTGCTCGATTGGCCGTAACAGGGAAGTCCCTGGCCAGGGCTGATCAGAGATTTGCTGGTAAGTGTTACCAGTAGTTTCTCGACCCGTTATGAGCCTCACATCGGCACGACTTATCGGGTTATTGGGGTCTGACGTTTACCACCCCTAGACTTGATATGCGACGTATCTGACGAAGAGACCGGACTGTACGGTAAGTGTTACTGGTCGGATTCGCAGGAGTGTGAGCGGGCTATCTCGTCGATCTTCTGATCGCTCAATACCCGGATGGCCATTACGTTTAGCAGACCGCTTGCGGCTTGTGGGTGCTTGATATGATCATCATCTGCTACCGGCGTATTGACGAGTCTTTAGAGTCCTACACAGAGGTTTCCTGGCTCAAGCGAAACGAAATAGGAGCGCATATGAGATATGTGGAGGACCGAGAATGATGCGTGTATGTGATACCGCATTTCATTCTCGCGATATATGTTTCGATTGGTTATATTCGATATGACCTAGTTATCGAATCATTGATTCGATAAGCCGATACATTGAATACTAGTCGGCCATGTGCGACATGGCCGGATCATTAAATCAAGTGTTGATTTAATGATTTAATGTATAATTATATATTTGATATATTGCTTTACATTAACTAGTATTGGTTCACTTTAAACGGATTACTCTCACTTGATGTACATGTTGTATATGTGATATACTTTAGTGCACATCTTTGTATCATGTTTGATGATACTTGATCATTTGGTTAAATGCATAGAATTAAACCATGGTTAATTGGGTCATTAGGGTTTTGCTTTATCATTTATTTATTTGATTATTTATTTAGAAATGAGTTATGATAAGAATGGTGGCTAAGTTTGTTTTATGTTGAAGCTTCATGAAGCCTTGACTTTATGCAACCATTCTTGTCCTCATGCTTAACCCTAACTCTCCAAATGACCATGGTTTATTCTCTACACTTAACCTTGGTTTAGATATGATAAGTATTGATTTAAATTTATTTTTATCACAAGACTTATCATATTCTTTCTTGAGCTCCATCTTCTTCTTCTTCTTCAAGCTTTCTACTCTAATGGCAACTTGAGATTTAGTGAGAGAAATCCAAATCTAAAGTGAACCCACCTCCTATTTCTTCATCCTCTACCTCTTGCCAAGTGGTTTTGGGTGTTTTCTTCACAAGTTTCACTACTTTGTGAAGTCGGAGCTTGAACTAGTGCACCTCGACGTAGATCGTCTTTGACACGAAGCCGTCGAACTATTCCGCTCACTTCTCCGATGAAGCCGTCGCGAGAGTCCGAGGTTCGTGATGGACAGCGAGGGGACGACCACATGGAGCTAAGCAAGTGGATATCCGGATCTACAAAGGTTGTAGCATCTCAACTTCTAGTTAAATAGTTAACTAGTTTTGTATTTCGCCTAGACATCTAGCAACGATCCGTTAACTAGGGTTTCTCGGCACCATAATTTTTAAATTTGGCATGTTCGATGCCTTGTGAGACCTCTATAGGATGCCTAGGAACCCTACAGCTAGTACGAGGCATCTGGCCTTCGCGCAATCTATTTCCCAGGTCTTGTAGATTTCCCTATCTACGACACTGGTTTTGGGACCTGGGACAGGGGGAGCTTTGGTGGTAAGGACATACCCCAACTTGTCGTAAGTGATTGCCATCTTGACATTCCTGAGCCAATCTTTGTAGTTTGGCCCTGTCAATATGTTTTTATCTAGTAATAACTTAAGTCCGGTCATGTTGAATGGTCGCTGCAATTAGGAGAGAGAAAAGAAACACTTTAGCATGATGCTCTTGCAAGTTTAGAGTGGTTTTTAATTTGTCTAAACTGGATGGCTCCCACTGTCTCTCGAATCCCTTCTCAAACCGTAAAGAAAGGATTAGTCAGGATCAATCTCACCGTACAATACTTGCTTAACCGTTCAGCCAGGCCAGTGTCGGTACTTCGAGGGAGGTTTTCCAACGCTTTCGCGAAGTTCCTTAATTAAGTAACCTCTTTTCCCTGTGGGCGTAGCCCCGCTAACACCTTTCTAGACACCTACTAAGTTTATAGCATTGATCGTTAAGTGAGAGTTTTCCCGAGGAGTAGCATATACTCACAGTAGGATCGGGATCCAATATCATCGCGTGATAAAACCGAAGGAATCCTACCAGAATTATCACACTCCAAATGGTATGCAGCGCTAGCAAGTTTCAGTACTTATGAAACTCCCGATGTGGATTTCTGCCCCATGCTCTTATGACCTTGACTTTGGCCAAAATATCATAAGTCACATGTCAAGTTCTACCCGTCATTCTCCTGGTTAATTTGGACCCACCCGTACCTACCCTTGACTTTGACCAAAATGGCAGCACGACTGTCCCAAACCAACGCATCTATCTATGCTGCACATGAATACCCAATAGCTACCAATCACTATGCCTTGACTTTGGCCAAAATACATAGCTTGAATACTTTTGACCATTCATGTGGAATGACGGAGGGCTACGAATGGTTTTGGTGAAACCGTGAACGTAGTGAACTTGATATAATCGATGGAACGAGATAGCTTTTAAAAGGAGTGGTTCAAGCTCCGCGTTTAAAAGTTTAGTTTTGAAAAGAACCGAGTGGTTTTCAAAGTGTTCCAATCGACTTTTACTTGGTTTATTTTCTTGCATTAGTTCTTTTAATGCGTCCCATCATTTAATCCTACCATTGCAGAAAACAACCAAAATATGACATACGCTTATGCCATTCGCATTCGCCACTGGGCCCCGTCATCACCCGTTAGGTTACTTAACTAACGACAGAGCGGGGACTGGGCTAGCGCGGCTGTAAAACATAAGCAACGTCTAAATAGTTATCATATATAAATATATAGCAATGATAGACATTACAGATCACAGATGAATACATTGGATATACTAGGAATCCGCAACCCGTTCGAGCCTGCAACGAAAAGCGGATTACACGGTCGCGGTGAATAGCCAATACTCTACCCAAGACCCCTACGGGTGCGGAAAACTACCCGCCAAGTACCCGAAGCGAAGCAACCTCCCTCACCACCGTGAGTAGGCCACTCGGCACTTCGAGATACCCGGTAGTTTGTGCACCCCCTCCATGGGTCTATCCTAGGAGCAAAAACAGTAAAAAGAATTATACAATGACGGCTACAACCCCGACCCGGTTATGCGGCCAAACAAATAATAATATTACATCAATTTACATGTTACAATGAATGAAAAGAAAAAGAACACTCATCTCACATCTACCCCGGCTATTCATCCGCGACAATCCAACCCATTCATATACACATACCACCATCAATCACAGATCACAGATATGTATAACCCCGACTAATCGACATATAGCGATTAGCCGACGTTCAATACATATAAACATCACAGATATAACCTTTTAGTCAAAGTGTATTGAAGTTCGGAAAAATACGGATTTATAGGCCCCCAAAAACAAATTTCTATTCTGGAAAATCTGGGCACATATAAACCATCTTAGAAATCCTAAAACCAAGCCAGAAATACACTGCACCAAACTCGACCCAGAGAAGAGCCAAGATGGCCGCGGTTGCGCGGCAATACCTTGCTATTGCCGCGGAACCGCGGCTCTTTGGTCGAATCTTTGGATCGTTTTTGGTGGCTTTCTTCACAAAACCCTGAGATTATTTTTGGAGTACAATTTATTTTGTTTTGAACAGAAAAAAATTTAACAGAAACTTAGGGTTTTGAAAACTCAGTTTTTCGATTTTTCCGATTCGAACTTCGATACACTCTACTACCTAGCTAGTTTATGTTTAGTTAGGCTCTGATACCACTGTAAGTCCACGTTGCTGTAGGGTTCCTAGGCACTCTCAAGAGGTCTCACAAGGCATCAACCATGCCAATTTCAAATTTTATGAGTGCCGAGAAACTCTAATACGGATCGTTAACTAGAATTTTTAGGCGAAAAGATAAACTAGTTAACAACTTAACTAAAGTTAAGAAGCTACAACCTTTATAGATCCGGTTATCCACTTCCTTAGCTCCACGTAGTCGTCCTCTCGCTGTCCAAGTCGGATCTCGGACTCTAACATCGACTTCATCGGAGAAATGAACGGACTAGTCGTCGGCTACTTTGCCGAAGATGATCTACGTCGAGGTTACACAAGATCAAGCTCCAACTTCACCAAATTGTGAAACTTGTGAAGAAAACACCCTATACTACTTGGCAAGAGGTAGAGGGTGAAGAAATAGGAGGTGGGTTCACTTTAGAATTGGATTTCTCACACTTTTGCTCAAGATGCCATTAATGGTGGCAAGCTTTTTCTTGAAGAAGAAGATGATGAAGAAGATAGAATATGATAAGTCTCTCCTTTAAAATGCAAAAGAAATGAATACTTATCATAATATGAACCATGATTAGGTGTAGAGAATTGACTAAGGTTAGATGAATGGTTAGGGTTAAGCATGAAGACAAAATGGTCACTTTGGTCAAAGCTTCATGAAGCTTCAACAAGCTTCAAGAAAGATAGCAACCATTTTGTTTTCTTCTGCAATTTCTTTTTAATCCAAATTAAAAAGATAAATGAATGAGTAAATAAAAACCCTAACCATTTACTTAACCAAGGTTTAATTCTTTACACTTAACCAAATGAGCAAGTATCATCAAACATGATACATACATGTGCACAAAAGTATATCACATATACAACTTGCACATCAAGTGAGAAAATCCATTTAAAGTGAACCAATACTAGTTAATGCAAAGTAATATATCAAATATATAATTATACATTAAATCATTAAATCAACACTTGATTTAACGATCCGGTCATATCGCATACAACCGACTAGTATCCTATGTATCGGCTTATCGAATCAATCCTTGATTCGATATCTAGGTTATATCGCATATAACCAATTGATACATTCATCGCGAGAATGGAATACGGTATCACATACACGCATTATTCTCGGTCCTGCACATATCTCATATGCGCTCCTATTTCGTTTCGCTTGAGCCAGGAAACCTCTGTGTAGGACTCTAAAGACTCGTCAATACGCCGGCAGCAGATGATGATCATATCAAGCAACCACAAGCCGCAAGCGGTCTGCTAAATGTAACGGCCATCCGGGTATTGAGCGATCAGAAGATCGACGAGCTAGCCCGCTGACACTCCTGTGAATCCAACCAGTAACACTTACCGTACAATCCGGTCTGTTCGTCTGATATGTCGCATATCAAGTCTAGGGGTGGTAAACGTCAGACCCCAATAACCGATAAGTCGTGCCAATATGAGGCTCATAACGGGTCGAGAAACTACTGGTAACACTTACCAGCAGATCTCTGATCAGCCCTGGCCAGGGACTTCCCTGTTACGGCCAATCGAGCACAGCGCAACATCAACCCCCAATACCGGGAGAGACGAAACCCCTCCTATCGCTCATTGCCTCCATATGACTCGGGACCGTACCCAAAGACCAACGTTTTGCACGCCCTCATGGACGTGGTAAGGTGGAGATCAAAGCACAGTGGGAATCAAACAAGACTCTATGACGATCTCGGGTCTACAGACTAACCTGTACAAGTGTCACCTGAGAACTGCCATCTGACGTGAGGTATAATACCATCTGGGAGTTCTCGGCGAGTCCTTCCAGTGTACCCAGTCTCCACTGAGCACCCGTATACCATCTCTGATGTCAAACACCAATGGATATGGGATCATCCATCGCCCATCTCATGGGTCGAGAAGCGTATACGCTAGTCTACTCTGGTATATCGATGCCCCGTCTCGATACACCCACGACTAGGGACCTTGAAGGATGTACCTATGGACTACCATGTCCCAACTAGTATGATCTGCATCATAGTCCAGGTAGTCAAGTACACATCCTAAGGGCTTTACCAACATGTAACTATAAGACAGTTTAAAGAGACAAGTGTACATGTTAAGATAAAGAGCAACCAGATAGCATACTATCATATCGAGCAAGAAAGTCATCTCTATATATGTCCAAGCATCCAATATAGTATACATGATCTGTACAATACTGGCCTCTAGGGCATACATACAACTAACAATCTCCCACTTGCACTAGGGCCAGCTGCTGTAGTATCACATACCGAGCATCCCGAAGAGTCTCTCAAACTGTATCTGGGGAATGGCCTTCGTGAGTGGATCCGCTGTGTTGTTCTTCGTGTCAACCCTCCTGATCTCGATCTCCCGGCGATCAACTATCTCCCGGATCAGGTGATACCGCCTCAGAATATGCCTGGATCGCTGATGGGACCTGGGTTCTTTGGCCAAAGCCACCGCTCCATTTTTATCACAATACAAAGGTATTGGATGCTCAATGGATGGAACCACTCCAAGTTCAGTAATGAACTTCTTGATCCAGACAGCCTCTTTAGCAGCATCGTTGGCAGCGATGTATTCAGCCTCCATCGTCGAGTCTGCCACGGTTTCCTGCTTGGAACTCTTCCAGCTAACCGCCCCTCCGTAAAGGGTAAAGACAAATCCCGACTGCGACTAGTCCTTATCACTCTGGAAGCTCGAATCGGTAAAGGCCTCCACTTGGGGTTCTCCATTACCATACACTAAGAGCATCTCTTTAGTCCTTCATAAGTACTTGAGAATGCTCTTCACAGCTGTCCAGTGACTCTCTCCAGGATCAGCTTGATACCTGCTCACTATACTTAGTGAGTATGCTACATCGGGTCTGGTACATAGCATCGCATACATGATAGAGCCTACAGCCGAAGCATAGGGTATCCCTTGTAGGGTTCCTAGGCACTCTCAAGAGGTCTCACAAGGCATCAACCATGCCAATTTCAAAATTTTAGGGGTGCCGAGAAACCCGACTACGGATCGTTGGCTAGAAGTTTAGGCGACCAAAGCAACTAGTTTACAACTAAACTAAAAGAACGGAAATACAACCTTTGTAGATACGTTTCTCCACCTCCATAGCTCCATGATGAAGTCCTCTCCGCTGTCCAAATAGAACCATGACTCTAGCATCGGCTTCAATGGAGAAAAAGCGGGCTAGGTCATCGACGACGATGCCGAAGATGATCTACGTCGAGGCATCACTAGATCAAGCTCCACCTTCACCAAGCCATGAAAACTTGTGAAGGAAACACCCTATACTACTTGGCAAGAGGTAGAGGATGAAGAAATAGGAAGTGGGTTCACTTTAGAATTGGATTTCTCACTCATTTTCATCAATCACCATTGATGGAATCAAGGTTCTTCATCTTGAAGAAGAAGAAGAAGAAGATGATAAAAATTATGATAAGTATTAAGTAAAATGAAAATAATAATAATACTTATCATCTACCAACCATGGTCAAGTGTAGAGACTAAACTAGGGTTAGTGGGAATGGTTAGGGTTAAGCATGAGACAAAATGGTCACATAGTCAAAGCTTCATGAAGCTTCAATATACAACAAAGTTAGCCACCATTTTCTTTATGCTTTTCATTTTCCAAAAAACAATAGATAAATAAATAAATAAATAAGAAAGTAAAGCAAAACCCTAATCATTAACTTAACCATGGTTTAATCTTTACACTTAACCAAGTTAACATGTATCATCAAACATGATACAATCAAGTGCACAAAAGTATATCACATATACAACTTGTGAAGTTCTAGTGAGAAAATCAATTTAAGTGAACCTATATTAGTTAATGTAAAGTGATATATCAAATATATAATTATACATTAAATCATTAAATCAACACTTGATTTAACGACCCGGTCATATCGCATATAACCGACTAATATCAATGTATCGGCTTATCGAATCAATCCTTGATTCGATAACTAGGTTATATCGCATACAACCATTCGATACATTCATCGCGAGAATGAAATACGGTATCACATACACTCATTATTCTCGGTCCCGCACATATCTCATATGCGCTCCTATTTCGTTTCGCTTGAGCCAGGAAACCTCTGTGTAGGACTCTAAAGACTCGTCAATACGCCGGCAGCAGGTGATGATCATATCAAACACCCACAAGCCGCAAGCGGTCTACTAAACGTAACGACCACCCGGGTATTGAGCAATCAGAAGATCGATGAGCAAGCCCGCTCATACTCCAGTGAATCCAACCAGTAACACTTACCGTACAGTCCGGTCTGATCGTCTGATATGTCGCATATCTCGCCTAGGGGTGGTAAACGTCAGACCCCAATAGCTTGATAAGTCGTGTCGATATGAGGTCTATAACAGTTCGAGAAACTACTGGTAACACTTACCAGTATATCTCAGCAACCCTGGCCAGGGATTTCCGGTTATAGCCAATCGAACGCAGCGCAATATCAACTCCCTATACCGGGAGAGACGAATCCCCTCCTATCGCTCATTGCCTCCATGTGATTCGGGACTGTACCCAAAAACCACCGTTTTGCATGCCCTCTTGGACGTGGTAAGATGGAAATCAAAGCACAGTGGGAACCACACAAGACTCTATGACGATCTCGGGTCAACAGACTACTCTGTACCAGTGTCACCAGAGAACTGCCATCTGACGTAAGGTATAATACCATCTGGGAGTTCTCGGTGAGTCCGTCCAGTGTACCCAGTCTCCACTGAGCACCCGTATATCATCTCTGATGTCAAACACCAATGGATATGGGATCATCCATCGCCCATCTGTATGGGTCGAGAAGGTATACGCTAGTCTACTCTGGTATATCGATGCCCCGTCTCGATACACCCACGACTAGGGGCTTTGAAGGATGTACTTATGGACTACCATGTCCCCACTAGTATGATCCGCATCATAGTCCAGGTAGTCAAGCACACATCCTAAGGGCTTTACCAACATGTAACAGAGAGACAATCAGTGTACACGTTAAGGTAAAGAGCAACCAGATAGCATACTATCATGTCGAGCAAGAAAGTCCTCCCTATATATGTCCCAGCATCCACTACAATATACATCCAATGTACAGTAATGGCCTCTAGGGCATACATATAACTAACAATCTCCCACTTGCACTAGGGCCATCTGATAGCAGTGGTTGTAGTATCTCATACTCAACCATCCCATAAAAATCTCTCTCTGGGAACAGGCCTTTGTGAGTGGATCCGCTGTGTTGTCCTCTGAATCTACTCTCCTAACCTCGATCATCCTGGAGATCAACTATCTCCATGATCAGGTGATGCTGCCTCAGAATACGCCTGGGTCACTGATGGGACGGGCGTTCCTTGGCATAAGCCACAACTCCATTGTCTCACAATGGTTGGAACGTAGTTCATCTCATGAACCAATATACACCCAAACAGCCTCTTTGGTAGCATCTTAAGTAGCGATGTATCCTGTCTTTATCGTCTAGTATGTCACGGTATCTAGCTTGGAACTTTTCCAACATACCGTCCCTTTACTGAGGGTAAAGACAATGCCTGTGACTGACATTCAGTCGTCTTTATCACCCTGGAACCATTCCAGTGATTCTCCCCAGGATCAATTGATACCATCTCACTACAACTAGTGAGTATGCTAACATCCAATTAGATCTATCTCATAGATCCAAAATCCAGGATTTTGTAGGTATCATTATGATCCTATATGGAGAATCATTGTGATAGGCGGAGATTGATCGAGCGTAGCATAGGAAACTCTTTCCCTATCAAGAGTATGTCATCCACGTACTCTACGAGGATCGTCACCATACTCCCTACTACCTTTTTGTATATACAAGGTTCATCTACCATTTTGATGAAGTCAAACTTTTTGACTACAACATCAAAACAGATGTTCCAACTCCGCGATGCCTGCTTTATCCTATAAAGCATCTTGCACACGTTTCCGCTACTCCCACTGTCTACGAAGCCCTCTGGCTGTATACTTATAGACGCTCTCTTCCATAACAGCAGTCATGACACCCAACCACCAGATATCGTAGTCATGGTATGTAGCCGTGGCAAGTAGGATCTGGATGGACTTAAGCATAGCTACTGGAAAAGGTTTCATCATTATCCACGCCTGGTCGATGACGAAAACCTTTAACAAGTCTAGCTTTGAAAGTCACAACTTTTCCATCTACACCAAGTAATCTTCTCAAGATATACTTGTAAGTCCATATTGCGACCCCCGGTGCTTACGGGGAGGCGGAAACGGTATAAAAAACGAATTTTTTTATCGCAAGAGGCAACATGGACTAAACTTGGTCGGGATCGTTGTCTAAACTAAAACTAGCATTCTAGCTAAAGAGAGTTAGCTACTATGGAAGATGGTTATACCTAAACTTGAACTCCTTCTTCTTCAAACCTTGTAGAGGTTGATGGTTCTCTTTACGTCGCCTTCTCCCGTCGAAGATGGATCCACCTCGAAGGTTCGACTTTGGGCTCTTCCTCGATCTTTGAGTGAACTAGGGTTTCCGGCTTGCTAAACCTTCATCCTAGAATGAGTAGAGAGAGATTAGGGTTTGCTTTTCTTTCTAAAGAGAATGATTCTCAACACATGAGAAGGTTTCTCTTTTCAAGAGGAAGAAGAAGATGAAATGAGGAGAGAGAGAGGTTATGATAGAATGAGCTATATTTTTTCTTTCTTGCAACCATAATGCAAAAGAAAAGAATTATCTAATAATAATAATTGAAAATGAGAATAGTTGATGGCAATTTGGAATGACCACAACCATGCTTCATTTAAAAATGTAAGCATAAATCAAGGAAGACTTTTGAAGCATGATGGTGGTCAACTTTCAACCATGGTCAACAAGTCAACCATGGTCAACAAGTCAACAAAATCAACCATAACAAAATTCTCATTTAATTACTATTATAAATAGATAATCCATAAATCCATTAGGGTTTGGAAAAAGATAACTGTCAACTGTGCATACGCACCCGTTCCGAAACCCTAATGAAATACCTCATCCTCCGCCTCAAGCAACTGTGCATACACACCTGCATTCTCGTTCCGAGGAACAAGAATACCAAGATATAAAAGCAACCCCAAATATATATATACCAGTATCTGGCTCAAACCAGAGCCTGCCAGTATAATCCGTCCGGACTCCAAACGTGCACAAGTGCGCGGATGAGAACGAACCCTGTCGCAAAACCATGCGACCTCTACTCTGTTTTGCCCAGAGGCGAATACCCTCTATGTGGGACTCTAAAGACTCGACACTACGCTGGCAGTGGGTTTAACCACAGACCGCAAGCGGCACTAGCTGTGCGTAACGGTCCCCAGGTAGATGCCGACAAGAAGGCTGACGAGGTGAAACCCCATCTGAACTCCTACTGAGTCTGAATGTGACAGTCTCCGTACAGTCCGGTCTGTTCGTCTGATACATCGCATGGCGGGCCTAGGGGGTGGTAAACGTCAGTCCCCCAATAGCGGTACAAGTCGTGTCGGAGCGAAGCCCAAAACACCCTGAGATAACACTGGAAACCTACCAGTATATCTCGATTGCCCTGGCCAGGGACTACTCGTGTAATGGCTCTCCTAGACACAGCGCGATGTCAACCCCCAATACCGGGAGAGACGAATCCTGTCTAACCGTCACTGCCTCCAAGTGCTTCGGGACTGCACCCAACTACCACCCGTTTGCACGACTCCTTTGAGCCGTGGTAGGGTAGTGATCAAAGTGCAGTGGGAACACACTTGAGGCGAAGTGCCAGTGTCAAGTCAGCGGACTAAGCTGTACTCATGTCACCTGGGAACTGATAACTGACGATAGGCATAATACCAACCTGTCAGTTTCCGACGAGTCCTGTCCAGTGTACTCGTAACCCAACGAGCACCCGTATACTATCTCCAGTACGACGTACTGATGGCTGTGGGACAGACCATCTCCCACACTGGGATGAGAAGCGCATACGCTAGTCTACTCCGGAGTATCGATGCCCTGTCTCGATAGTCCTGCGACTAGGGACCTGTATAAGGATGTGCCTATAGATTACCCAGCCCCCACTAGTGTGACTGCCATCACAACGCTGGTAATCAAGCAAAGATCCTAAGGGCTCCACTAATGCGTATAAGTGATATACTGAAATAAACACAAGTACACATTGAAGTAGAAACAAACCAAGTAGCATACTACTATTTTGAGCAAGATTGTATATACAAGGTGAATATCCCAAGCATCCATTAAGTAATATACAAACTAGTATGATACAGTAATGGCCTCTAGGGCATATACACTAACAATACTTGCTCCTGATGGGGATTTAACCCTTCAGATATAGCAACCAAAGTCCATACTTTGTTGGTGTATAAGGATTCCATATCAGATCGCTAAGCATCCAGCCATTCTTACAGAGTCCCACTCCTGATGGCCAGTTCGAAACTAGTTGGGTCATCATCTCATGATGCAATCCTCGCTCCCACTGTCATAGAGTAACCGAAGTATCTCTCAGGCGGGTGAGGAACCTTACTAGATCGGCGGAGAGGCTGAGGTTCGTTGGTTACTATTGAATCCTTTGGTTCTACCAAGTCATCTGTTGTAGTTTGTATAGCTGGAACCTTTCCAGTTCTACATAACTGACCTTGCCTCGAGCTTGTCCGGATTATGCTTTTAGACATAGCCCGGACAACTCCAAATCTTAACTAACTTAAGATATGGGCTCTTCCCTTTCTATATCAAATATGAAGTGGTAGGCAACTGATTTGATCGGAACCCTATTCAATAGGTGTGCAGCTTCTCAAGTGCATTACTCCCAAAAGGAAATAGGTAACTCAGTAGTACTCATCATAGAGCACACCTTATCATATAGGGTGTGATTGCTCCGCCCCGATATACCATCGTACTATGGTGTATACGGAGGAGTAATGCTGAGAGAGAATCTCATTCTCCTTTAGAATATTCAGGAATTCCGTGCTCAAGTATTCTCCTCCTTGATCACATCAAAGGACATAATACTTTTACCCGTATTGGTTCTCTACTTCTAGCTTATATTCTGTGAATATCTCAAAAGGTTCGGACTTGTGTTTCAACAGGAACATATGTCTGAATCTTGAGAGATCATCAGAGAATGTAATGAAGTACAAAGAACCAGTCATGGCATGTGTAGACAGGAGACCTTACATACATCAACATGTATCATCCCAAGAGTTCACTAACTCTTTCTCTGTTTCCAATAAACAGAGCCGTGGTCATCTTATCTCTGTGACATGACTGGCAAGTTTCACAAGATGTAAATTCAAACTCATTTAAATATGCATCTATATGTAACTTCAGCTAGTCGGGTCGCATTGATATGACCTAGTCTACAATACCTCAAGAAGGATCTGTTCATTTCTGAACTCTTCCTCTTGTGTGTGTTCAGTATACTAAAGAACTGTAGTTTGATTTAGAACATCAATGCTTTTAGATAACGTGCCTGAACCGATCAACTTTTGATATAGGAAATGTTCAAAACATTATCCAACAATACAAAATTTTATTATTTCTTTACTGATAAAGAGACTGATATGATTTTGTATATCAGGTTCGGTATCTAATAACATTCATTCAGAATCAATGTATTGGTAATACAGGGTGACAGTGACCAACAGACTTGGCTGCAACACTTGCCCCGTTTTCTGTCTCATGAAACTTATCACCCGTTCTCAGTTCTCTACCTTTCTGTAGCCCTATGTAACTGATTACATATCTGGGATCCTGATCTGGTATCACATACCCAGGACATAAAGGATACTAAGAAACAGTTCTCTGTAATGAACACACCCGAAGATGATGCATCAGCATGCACTCTCTTCGTTTGGGCTGCACGGGAATTCTGGTAATCTCCAATTTCCTGCTCTGTCTTATAACAATTATAAGTTGGAGCGGGACCAACGTTCCCCAGCTCAGTATAACAAGCGGGTTCGGTCAATGCATCCGTATTATTATCTTGATTAAGGCGTGATATGGTCGCTACCTGGAGAGAGAGAAGAAAACACTTAGCGTGCGCTCTTGCAAGAATAGATTGGTTATTATTTTATCTAATCTGGATGGCTCCCACTGCTTTTTATCAAATCTTCCTTCAAACCCTAAAAGGAAAGACTAGCCGGGATTAATTACACACTACAAGTTCGCCAATCTTTCAGCCAGGCCAGTGTCGGTACTTTGAGGGAGGTCCCCCGTGCTTTCGCACGAACCTAATTAATGTAAACCTCGTTTTCCCAGAGGCGTAACCTCGTTAACACCTTTCTAGACACCTACTTGATCGGCTAATTGTAATGTATAAAACTCTCCCAGGAGTAAAAATTACTCGCAGCGGGTATCGGGATCCAACTATCTCATAGAAGGTATGCAATCTCATTGCAAATTTCAACACTTGAAATTCCCGATAATATTTTGCCCCTAGCGTCCTATGACCTTGAAGCAGGCCAACAAACTATAGTGCGCTAGTCAAGTTCAACCCGTCATTTCCTAATTGAATTAAACCCACCCGCACGACCCTTGACGCAGGCCAACAAAGTCGCACGACTACCCTAATCCAATCTGCATCATATGCATAAGCAGATAAATACTAGTTAGCTACCGCACACTACGCCTTGACGCAGGCCAACAAACGTAGCACGAATACTAACTACCACTTATCTGAAATGACGGAGGGCTACGACAGGTTTTTCTGAAAACCTATTGCGTAATGAACTTGATATCGTTGTAGGATCGAATGAATTTTGAAATGGAGTGTTTTTGAGGCTTTTCTAGTTTTGCTAAAGGAGTCACTCCCGGTGAAGGGATCGTCGGTCCTTTCCTCGTCGAATGAGGTGTGGGATATATCATATATATCACTGTGCAAAGCAAAAACACTTAAAAGCAATCAAAAGACAAACCGAGTGTGTAGCATCTGCCAGTTTTTGCTAAAGGAGTCACTCCCGGTGAAGGGATCTCGGTCCTTTCCTTATCGAATAAGGTGCAGGATATATCATATATACCGCTGTGCAAAGCAAGAACTGTAGCTACCTGTTTTATTTTGAAATTCGATTCTACAACATCTTAGGTTTCTTTTCTTTCATTAATCATATTAATGAAGTCCCATCATTTAAGCACCTAAACATCACAGATAAATACGACGTACACTTATGCCATCCGCATTCGCCTTGATGTCCCCTCGTGCATCGTTAGGTTAGGTAACTAACGGCAGAGCGGGGCAGGGCTAGCGCGGGTGTAAAACATAAGTAACGCCTATATAATATATCATATATACTATATACAGTATTTATCACAGAACATATCACATGATCACATCACAGATATCGCAGCAGAAGAAACATATGAAATATTGGATATACTAGGACGTCCGTGTTTTCAATACGAGCCAGTATAAAACACGGATTCCACGGTCGCGATGAATAGCCAAACCCATACCCCTAGACCCCTACGAGAGCGGCAAGCAACCCTATCAATTCTAGAGTTAGGAGACCCGGACTCGACTCCTCGAGTTGGTCTCCCACTGGACTCCAGAACCCGGTTACTTGTGCTCCCCTCCTTGGGTCTATCCTAGTGCGGAAAAGTAAATAATATACAAACGGTGACAACTTCCGCAACCTGGAAATGCCCCAATAAAAGAATATTACATACAAGTTTTTACATGAATGAAAATGAAAAACACTCATCTCACATAAAAACCCCCGGCTATTCAAACACGACGATCCAATATAACATATCCAGCAACACATAAGATCACATGTCATCAACGTAAGTAAATATGCGCATCCCAATTGTCGTTGACATATAGCAACGAAACCGGCGATATCACATATTACACTTACGGTCACAGAAAAGAAAGTGTAAAACTACAACAGTTGGAATCCGCAACCACCTCAGACATCTCATGCCTGACCAAATGAATTACTTAGACATCGCATGCCTAACAATTATAAACCCCGCATTTTAGTCTCATTATCGAAAACACTTTTCAATATCAAGTCGGGTAATTCAACAAGATTCCCGACATTGTGATCGAATGCTCGTCGCAAACTTTAGTAGGCGGCTGCACCCCCGATACCGTCGACGAAGTGCACCAAGGCGGAACACCGCTGCCGCGAGCACCCGAACGGATGCTTTCGGCGACGGGGTTCTCCTACAGTCACTTGGTCGGGGCTATGGAGTGAGGCTGTCTATTAAGTTTACCCGGCGAGTATCCGCGTACGCTACGTGATTGCGACGGACTTTTGATCACATCAAAATTCCGTGGCAACCGATCAAGTGAGACTAAACTGCTATGTTTATAACATTCATTCAGTTATCTCATAACTTCTTGTGAATTCCAATTATTGTATCACATTCCGAATAAGATAGAAAATGTTAAACTTTCCGATCGAACAATCGAACACCCAAGTTTTCCCGATACAGATCAACACATGAAACAAGTGTAAAAACATTCGGTTCGTGCCTCAGTACCAACGGTCCAGCCGTAGAAGGGTCAAGCCAACGCCTCACATGTGGCACGCCGTACTGCCCCAAACCCGAAGGTTCAAAGGGCAGTTCAAGACGGTCACATAATCGAGTTAAGGTTTGTTGTCTTCTAGAGGGACCATCGCGTTACTTGCACTATTTAGAACGTCGTTAAACTACGGAAAAATCCAACACTTGGAAATTTCCCGACAGGGGAAAAATTGGGTATTTATATCCGGTCGAACTTTTTAACATATTCAAAAAATTATCCGGAATCCACATAGACAAAATCTGATACTCCGATCGAAACACCGAATCCCCAAAACAACCCCAGAAAATTCAACTCTTGAATAAATATTAAAAATTCCCAGAAAATCCAGCATAATAAAATAGGAGTTACTGTGCAAACAGGGGATGATGATGTCATCCTATGGCCGCGGAACCGCCGCAGAAGGTATGCTTCTGCCGCGGTTCCGCCGCTCTTTGTACTGTTCATGAGTCAAATTTTGCACCGTAATTCTTATAATTCCCTGCTGAATTTTTTAAGCATTTTTAATGTGGAAAAATCCCAGTTTTTAGAAAAAGTCCAGAGAGCATGTTTCGGGTTAGGGTTTTGGTTCGATCGGACTTCAAACTCCGTCTACGCTTCGCCTAAGGCTCTAGCTAGGATCTGATACCACTGTAGGGTTCCTAGGCACTCTCAAGAGGTTTCACAAGGCATCAACCATGCCAATTTCAAAATTTTAGGGGTGCCGAGAAACCCGACTACGGATCGTTGGCTAGAAGTTTAGGCGACCAAAGCAACTAGTTTACAACTAAACTAAAAGAACGGAAATACAACCTTTGTAGATCCGTTTCTCCACCTCCATAGCTCCATGATGAATTCCTCTCCGCTGTCCAAATCGAACCATTACTCTAGCATCGGCTTCAACGGAGAAAAAGCGGGCTAGGTCATCGACGACGATGCCGAAGATGATCTACGTCGAGGCATCACTAGATCAAGCTCCACCTTCACCAAGCCATGAAAACTTGTGAAGGAAACACCCTATACTACTTGGCAAGAGGTAGAGGATGAAGAAATAGGAAGTGGGTTCACTTTAGAATTGGATTTCTCACTCATTTTCATCAATCACCATTGATGGAATCAAGGTTCTTCATCTTGAAGAAGAAGATGATAAAAATTATGATAAGTATTAAGTAAAATGAAAATAATAATAATACTTATCATCTACCAACCATGGTCAAGTGTAGAGACCAAACTAGGGTTAGTGGGAATGGTTAGGGTTAAGCATGAGACAAAATGGTCACATAGTCAAAGCTTCATGAAGCTTCAATATACAACAAAGTTAGCCACCATTTTCTTTATGCTTTTCATTTTCCAAAACACAATAGATAAATAAATAAATAAATAAGAAAGAAAAGCAAAACCCTAATCATTAACTTAACCATGGTTTAATCTTTACACTTAACCAAGTTAACATGTATCATCAAACATGATACAATCAAGTGCACAAAAGTATATCACATATACAACTTGTGAACTTCTAGTGAGAAAATCAATTTAAGTGAACCTATATTAGTTAATGTAAAGTGATATATCAAATATATAATTATACATTAAATCATTAAATCAACACTTGATTTAACGACCCGGTCATATCGCATATAACCGACTAATATCAATGTATCGGCTTATCGAATCAATCCTTGATTCGATAACTAGGTTATATCGCATACAACCATTCGATACATTCATCGCGAGAATGAAATACAGTATCACATACACGCATTATTCTCGGTCCCGCACATATCTCATATGCGCTCCTATTTCGTTTCGCTTGAGCCAGGAAACCTCTGTGTAGGACTCTAAAGACTCGTCAATACGCCGGCAACAGGTGATGATCATATCAAACACCCACAAGCCGCAAGCGGTCTGCTAAACGTAACGGCCACCCAGGTATTGAGCGATCAGAAGATCGATGAGCAAGCCCGCTCATACTCCTGTGAATCCAACCAGTAACACTTACCGTACAGTCCGGTCTGATCGTCTGATATGTTGCATATCTCGCCTAGGGGTGGTAAACGTCAGACCCCAATAGCTTGATAAGTCGTGTCGATATGAGGTCTATAACAGTTCGAGAAACTACTGGTAACACTTACCAGTATATCTCAGCAACCCTGGCCAGGGATTTCCGGTTATAGCCAATCGAACACAGCGCAACATCAACTCCCTATACCGGGAGAGACGAATCCCCTCCTATCGCTCATTGCCTCCATGTGATTCGGGACTGTACCCAAAAACCACCATTTTGCATGCCCTCTTGGACGTGGTAAGATGGAAATCAAAGCACAGTGGGAACCACACAAGACTCTATGACGATCTCGGGTCAACAGACTACTCTGTACCAGTGTCACCAGAGAACTGCCATCTGACGTAAGGTATAATACCATCTGGGAGTTCTCGGCGAGTCCGTCCAGTGTACCCAGTCTCCACTGAGCACCCGTATATCATCTCTGATGTCAAACACCAATGGATATGGGATCATCCATCGCCCATCTGTATGGGTCGAGAAGGTATACGCTAGTCTACTCTGGTATATCGATGCCCCGTCTCGATACACCCACGACTAGAGACTTTGAAGGATGTACTTATGGACTACCATGTCCCCACTAGTATGATCCGCATCATAGTCCAGGTAGTCAAGCACACATCCTAAGGGCTTTACCAACATGTAACAGAGAGACAATCAGTGTACACGTTAAGGTAAAGAGCAACCAGATAGCATACTATCATGTCGAGCAAGAAAGTCCTCCCTATATATGTCCCAGCATCCACTACAATATACATCCAATGTACAGTAATGGCCTCTAGGGCATACATATAACTAACATCCCTTGCATGCGAGCTCTCTCCAAATCAGTCTTGGGAGATATCTCTTTGGAGAGAGTGACTCCAGAGATCGTGGGCAAGTTCCCACGCTTGGATTCTTCCATACTAAACCTCTTTAGTATGGTGTCAATATACCTGGATTGGGACAATCCCAATATCCGTTTGGATCTATCTCTATAGATCCTGATTCCCAATATGCAGGAGGCATCACCAAGATCTTTCATTGAGAATCTTTATGATAAGAAGAGCTTGACTGATTGCAGCATAGGAATATCATTTCCTATCAAGAGTATGTCGTCTACGTACAATACGAGGAAGACAACCTTACTCTCTGCTACCTTCTTGTAGATACAAGGTTCATCTGGGTTTTTGACGAAATCAAACTCTTTGATAACGACGTCGAAGCAGATGTTCCAACTCCGCGATGCTTGCTTTAATCCATAAATGGATTTAAGCAGCTTGCACACCTTCCCGCTGCTCCCACTGTCTACGAAGCCCTCTGGCTGAGTCATGTACACGCACTCTTCTAAATCACCGTTTAGAAAGGCGGTCTTAACATCCATTTGCCAGATTTCGTAATTATGATATGCAGCGATGGCAAGCATGATCCGGATGGATTTAAGCATAGCCACTGGAGAAAAGGTTTCGTCATAATCCACACCTGGTCTTTGACGAAAACCCTTTGCAACAAGTCTAGCTTTGAAAGTCTCCACTTTCCCATCTACACCAAGTTTTTTCTTGAAGATCCACTTGCTCCCAATGGGTTTTACCCCTTCAGGAGCAACTTCTAAAGTCCATACTTTGTTGGTTTACATGGATTCCATCTCGGACCGCATTGCATCCAGCCATTTCACTGAGTCTTTACTCGTGATGGCCTGCTCGAAGCTAGTAGGGTCATCATCCTCCATGATGCAATCCTCGCTCCCACCATCCATGAGAAAACCGTAGTATCTCTCAGGTTGGCGAGGAACCCTACTAGATCGGCGGAGAGGCTGAGGTTCATTGGGAGCTACTGAATCTTCTGGTTCCACTAAATCTTCAGTTACGGTTTGTGTATCTGGAACTTCTTCCAGCTCTACCACTTTGCCACTAATTTCTTTTTCAAGGAATTCCTTTTCTAAAAAGGTGGCATATTGAGAAACAAACACCTTTTGTTCTTCAGCATGGTAGAAAAAATATCCTTGTGAATTCTTAGGATATCCCACAAACTTGCAAAGAACTGACCGTGCCTCGAGTTTGTCTGGATTTTGCCTTTTGACATAGGCCGGACAACCCCATATCTTAACTCGTTTAAACTATGGTCTCTTCCCACTCCATATCTCATATGGTGTGGTAGGTACAGATTTAGATGGAACTTGATTCAATAGGTATGCAGCTGTCTCCAGCGCATATCCCCAGAAGGAAATAGGTAACTCAGCTGTGCTCATCATAGAGCGCACCATATCTAATAGGGTGCGGTTCCTCCGTTCTGATACACCGTTGTGCTGTGGTGTATATGGAGGAGTCAGCTGAGAGAGAATCCCATTCTCTTTTAGGAAGTCCAGGAATTCATTGCTCAAGTATTCACCTCCTCGATCAGATCGTAGGATTTTAATACTTTTTCCGGTTTGGTTCTCAACTTCTTGTTTATATTCTCTAAATTTCTCAAAAGCTTCTGATTTGTGTTTCATCAGGAACACATACCCGAACCTAGAGAGATCGTCTGTGAATGTAATGAAGTAGGAAGAACCGTTCCTGGAATGGGTAGACATGGGACCACATACATCACTATGTACCAGTCCTAAGAGTTCAGTAACTCTTTCTCCGTGTCCCGTAAACGGAGTTTTGGTCATCTTGCCTTTGAGACATGACTGGCAAGTGTCATAAGATGAAAATTCAAATGGTTTCAAATATCCATCCTTATGCAACTTAGCCAGTCGTGTCACATTGATGTGACCCAGTCTACAATGCCATAAGAAGGATTCGTTCAGTTCTGAACTCTTCCTCTTGTGTGTGTTTGTTATGCTCAGAACTGTTGATTGATTTAGAACATAAATGCCATTGCACAACGTGCCTGATCCAACCAACTTTTGGTTACGGAAAATGTTCATAACATTGTCCTGTAATACAAAATTATATCTCTCTTTACTCAACAAAGAAACTGATATAATGTTGCATATCAGGTTCAGCATGTAATAGCATTCGTTCAGAACCAATGTATTACCAGTTGGTAATACAAGGTGATATTCCCCGACAGTCTTAGCTGCAACAATTTCACCATTTCCAACTCTAATGTCTTTATCACCTTCTCCAATTTCTCTACCTTTTCTAAGCCCATGTAACTGATTACATATATGGGATCCTGACCCGGTATCTAATACCCAGGACGTAGGGCAAATGGAGAAACAGTTCTCTGTAACGAACACACCCGAAGAAAATGCATCATCATGTACTTTCTTCAATCGGGTGGCATGGGAATCCTGGTATTCCCCTATATCCTGTTCATTCATATAACTCTTATAAGAAAGAACGGAACCAACGTTCCCCAGCATAGTATAACATGCGGGTTCAGTCAATACATCCATATTATTATCTTTATTAGGGCATGACATGATCGCTACTTGGAGAGAGAGAGAAGAAAACACTTTAGCGTATGCTCTTGCAAGATCAGATTGGTTATTATCTTATCTAATCAGGATGGCTCCCACTGGTTTTTATCAAATCTTCCTTCAAACCCTAAAAGGAAAGACTAGCCGGGATTAATTACACACTACAAGTTCGCCAATCTTTCAGCCAGGCCAGTGTCGGTACTTTGAAGGAGGTCCCCCGTGCTTTCGCACGAACCTAATTAATGTAAACCTCGTTTTCCCAGAGGCGTAACCCCGTTGACACCTTTCTAGACACCTACTTGATCGGCTAATTGTAATGTGTAAAACTCTCCCAGGAGTAACTCTTACTCGCAGTGGGTATCGGGATCCAACTATCTCATAGAAGGTATGCAATCTCATTGCAAATTTCAACACTTGAAATTCCCGATAATATTTTGCCCCTAGCAGCTATATGACCTTAACATAGTCAACAAATCATAAGTGCTAGTCAAGTTCAACCCGTCATTTCCCAATTGAATTAAACCCACCCGCACGACCCTTAATATAGTCAACAAAGTCGCACGACTACCCTAATCCAATCGCATCATATGCTTATGCAGATAAGCACTAATTAGCTACCGCACACTACGCCTTAACATAGTCAACAAACGTAGCACGAATACTAACTAGTACTTATCTAAAATGACGGAGGGCTACGACAGGTTTTTCTGAAAACCTATTGCGTAATGAACTTGATATCGTTGTAGAATCAAATGATTTTGAAATGGAGTGTCTTCGAGGCTTTTCTAGTTTTGCTAAAGGGGTCACTCCCGGTGAAGGGATCGTCGGCCCTTTCCTCATCGAATAAGGTGCGGGATATATCATATATATCACTGTGCAAAGCAAAAAACTTCTTAAAAGCATTCAAAAGACAAACCGAGTGTGTAGCATCTGTCAGTTATTGCTAAAGGAGTCATTCCCGGTGAAGGGATCTCGGTCCTTTCCTCATCGAATAAGGTGCAGGGTATATCATACATACCGCTATGCATAGCAAGAACTGTAGCTACCCTTTTTTATTTAAAATTTGATTCTACAACGTCTTAGGTTTCTTTTCTTTCATTAATCATATTAATGAAGTCCCATCATTTAAGTCACCTAAACATCACAGATAAATACGAGTACACTTATGCCATCCGCATTCGCCTGGATGTCCCCTCGTGCACCGTTAGGTTAGGTAACTAACGACAGAGCAGGGCAGGGCTAGTGCGGATGCAAAACATAAGTAACGTCTATATAATATATCATATATACTATATACAGTATTCATCACAGAACATCACATGATCACATCACAGATATCGCAGCAGAAGAAACATATGAAACATTGGATATACTAGGACGTCCGTGTTTTCAATACGAGCCAGTATAAAACACGGATTCCACGGTCGTGATGAATAGCCAATCCCACACCCCTAGACCCCTACGAGAGCGGCAAGCAATCCTACCAATTCTAGGGTTAGGAGACCCGGACTCGACTCCTCGAGATGGTCTCCCACTGGACCCTAGAACCCGGTTACTTGTACTCCCCTCCTTGGGTCTATCCTAATGCGGAAAAGTAAATAATATACAAAAGGTGACAACTTCCGCAACCTGGAAGTGCCCCAAAAAAAAATATTACATACAAGTTTTTACATGAATGAAAATGAAAAACACTCATCTCACATAAAAACCCCCGGCTATTCAAACACGACAATCCAATATAACATATCCAGCAACACATAACATCACATGTCATCAACGTAAGTAAATATACGCATCCCAATTGTCGTTGACATATAGCAACGAAACCGGCGATATCACATATTACACTTACGGTCACAGAAAAGAAAGTGTAGAACTACAACAGTTGGAATCCGCAACCTCTTTAGACATCGCATGCCTAATCAAATGAAATACTTAGACATCACATGCCTAACAATTATAAACCCCGCATTTTAGTCCCATTATCGAAAACTCTTTTCAATATGAAGTGAGACTAAACTGCTAGATTTATAACATTCATTCAGTTATCTCATAACTGTGTGTGAATTCCAATTATTGTATCCCATTCCGGATAAATAGAAAATATTAAACTTTCCGATAGAACATCCGAACACCCAAGTTTTCCCGAAACCGTTCAACACATGAAATAAGTTCAAAGACATTCACTTCATGCCTCAGTACCAACGGTCCAGCCGTAGAAGGGTTAAGCCAACGCCTCACATGTGGCACGCCGTACTGCCCCAAACCCGAAGGTTCAAAGGGCAGTTCAAGACGGTCACATAATCGAGTTAAGGTTTGTTGTCTTCTAGAGGGACCATCGCGTTACTTGCATTACTTAGAATGTCTTTAAACCTTAGAAAAATCCAACACTTGGAAATTTTCCGGCAGGGGAAAAGTTGGGTATTTATATCCGGTCGAACTTTTTAACATATTCTAAAGTTATCCGGAAAAACACATAGACGAAGTTTAATAATCCGATTGAATCTACGATTCCCAATGCAACCCCAGAACACTCAACTCTTGAGTTAAATTAAAAATTCCCAGAAAACTCAGCATCATAAAGTAGGAATTACTGTGCAAAAATCGAATGATGATGTCATCATATGGCCGCGGAATCGCCGCAGAAGCCAGGCTTCTGCCGCGATTCCGCCGCGCTTTGAACTGATCTCTTGGAAAAATTTGCACCGTAATTCTTAGAATTCCCTGCTGAATTTTTTAAGCATTTTTAGTCTGGAAAAAACCCAGTTTTTAGAAAAAGTCCAGAGAGCGTGAAAAATATAGGGTTTCGGGTTCGATCGGGTTTCAAACATCGTCTAAGCATCGCCTAAGGCTCTAGCTAGTCTCTGATACCATGTTCAGACCATAATATTGCATTTTTCATTTCCCTATTCTTATGCGTTTTATGAATAAACAGGTACTCTTGACGCACGTTTGTTGCATATTACAGGATACAGGCTCTTGGAGCAAATACAGTGAAAAAGACGAAAGTTGATACAGAAAAGGGACTTTTGACCAACAAGCAGACGGATCTTACTCAAGCCGAGACGAAGAACAGTGCAAGGTCCAAAATGTCATGGCAAACGGTTAAAAGATCGCTACAAGTTTTCACTGAAAGATATGGAGAAGAATAAGAAGCCAAACAGAGAAAAGATATATATAAATAAGAAGCCCAAGCCAACAAGAAGCAACCCAGAAAGTTTGGTGAGATGATCTCACCAAAGGGCCGCGGAACCGCGGCCCAAGCCAACCAATGCCGCGGTTCCGCGGCCGCTTAATACCCGTGTCGGTGCAACTTTCCTGTATCGGTGCGTCGGTGCAGGGGTTTGGATTTTCCGTGGGCAAATATGTATTTTCACATGTGCGAGAGTCTGTAACCCTAGTTTCCCTCTTTTCTTATAAATTGTAGTCAAAAATTGTAAAACCCTATGCCTCTTTTCAATCAATAAATTTCAGAATTTCTGGGAGTTATATACAGATCTGTTCTATATCGTTTGGAGGGAGCCGTCAACCTAGTAAGGTAAATTATGTTTTTTCTTCTTTTAATTAGTATGCATTATCATCCCCTAATGAGCGAGTAGTCTCCTCGCTTGTTAGGGTTAGCCTTAGGGAAAGGGTTGAGAGATGAGATCTCTCACCCCTTTCAATGCCACATTCACCTAAGAGTTAGAACTCCATGCATGCGCGTACAACCGCTCCCTACGGCATCCTACCCCTCGAGGTAACGATGAACCGTAGGATAAAGGGCCGGTTGCGCGTGTTTTCCATGGGGGTTAGGGTAATTATCAACAAAGGAAGGATGCGAATCTAAAGGAAGAAATATCTTCCCAAAAGATTCGGATCCACTTTACTGACAATTACCGTAACACCTAATAGATCCAAAAAAGAAGGCATTGAAAGCGGTGAAGAAAATGTTAATCTCCAAAACTTCCCCTAAACCTAACCCTAGCAAGACTTTAAATTAGATTAATTAAGATCCAGTTTTTATAGATTTTAGAAATCAACCAAAACGACACTTTGAATCAACTCGTTAAAACACATAAAAGGAATTTACCCATCTCTGTGGATCGACCCGTACTCATCGGCTAGCTGCAAAGCGACGCCGTTTCTGATTGCGGTAAATACAAGTTTTCATACTAATCAAATGGCACCGCTGCCGGGGATGGCGTAATATTTCTTTTTGTGAATTTTCGGGTTGATATAAATTTTAAAAATTATAAAAATCTGAAAATATAAAAAAATACAAAAATTATCAATTTTGATATGTTTGAAGGGTTTATTGTTTGAATCTTGCAGGAACAGCGAAGGATTGCAAATCTGGAAATTTACAGAAGAACAAAACAGAAGTTGGTGCAGAAGAACAGAGGAGAATTTGGACAGAGAAGCAGTACAATTTTTTTCAGAACCTGAAACCCTAATCCTGCCGCATTTCCGCCGCATAAGGGGGTTCCACACCGCGGAAGCGCCGCGACTTGGCCACGTCAGCGTACCAAATTTGCTGGTTTGTTTTCTTTCCCTCCCCTCTGTAACCTACAATATATCCACTGTAAAAAAAATTTCTGCAGGGTTCTTTGCGCTAAAAATTCTTTCTCCCCCTTCTAAATAACAGATTTTCTGCAGGTTTCTTTGCGCCGCGCTAAAAAATTGATTGCAATTGAATTTTAATTGTTTTGCATAATTTAATCGGACTCTAAGGGGCTAATTGACCAAACTCAGATTGGGTGGGGATTTCATCACCCTTCCCAGGACCCCAGAAAACACCTAAAGCATGTGCATTGACCACAATTAATAAAAAAGGTTAGACTCAGACCTAAGGACATCGAGCTCAATAGGAAAAGGACTAGTATAGGCATCGGCCGTTTATCCTAACTGACATTGCGGTGTCTAGGCTAGTGGTTATTAATTAGGCCCACTGTAGTGGTGGTTCCTTCCCACTTACCTGGCCGTATTTGTCCGTGAAGAGGCGGTTTGAGGTCCTATTTCTAGCCCTAGTTAGGAGCTGTCTAGTAGACCTAGGCGACCCTAGATCTAGGCCTGATTGTGTATGTGTGGTTGATACATTTGTATCACGAGTCCCTTTTCTAAAACCTTCTTGCAAAACTTTCCAATAAAAAAAATAAAGAAAAAATCTTTTCAAAAACTTGCAACTTGCCGCTATAAAAAACTTGCAACTCACTTTCACTCACTTCTTCTCCATTGACGTTATCTTACCCCCACATTCTGTTTTTCTATTTTTTCTGACTACACTACTCCTTTAGTGTATGTCACTTTGGACTAGGGATACTAACTCCCGATTAGTCCGTGTTTCGTTGGTACCGACCGACGAACCCTTCGACGAACCCTACGTCGACATTCCGTCCATTTCCTTACCTCCACTTTCAAATTCTTCTTTCAAAGGTATGTCGGGATTCAACCCTAACGATACCTTACCGACGGGAATGATTCCACCTTCGCCAGGTGCGAATAACCCGAATCTTCCGCCTGTTGTAGCGCCCGCACGAGTCGCGCTCCAGGATCTCTTCTACCCCGTCCGCACTTCTTTACCTACTTGTCTTTCACCCCCACCGGCAAATGGGGACAACTTTGAAATAAAACCACATTTCATCAATATGCTGCCAAAATTTCATGGTTTGGAATCTGAAGATGCATATATTTTTATTAATAAATTCCAAAATGTGTGCGCTATGATGAAAACAACCCAATTAAGTGATGACGCGATAAGGCTAAGGGTCATTCCTTTTACCTTATGTGACCTAGCCGAGAAGTGGCTATATAGCACCGCATCACATTCCATTAGAAATTGGGACGAGTTTGTAAGAGCTTTTCTGAAAAAGTTCTATCCTCATCACAAAACTGCTAGAATCCGTAATGAGATTATACAATTTTCACAGCTTTCTTCCGAACCATTTTGGAAGTGCTTCGAGAGATTTAAAGACCTACTCGTTCAATGCCCTCATCATGGGATCGAAAGTTGGCAACTTTGCCAAACATTATATGAGGGATTGAACTCGGCAACGAAGCAGTTGCTAGAAACTATATGTCAAGGTCATTTTCTTTCCAAGTCTAGCGACGAAGCGTGGCAGTTTCTTGAGGATCTTAGTGAGCAAACAATTCAGTGGGAGAGTACCAAGACCACATCATCTTCTTCTGTTGGTCAATCTAGGGCAGGCATACATCAAATAGATATGTCGATTGCTATGAAGGCCGAGATGGCCTCACTTATGAAAAAGCTAGAAGCCATTGAGACCAAAATCTCATCGTATTCTCCTGCCCCTACTCTAACCACACGAACTGTTTGTGCTTGTTGTGCGAATCCATCGCATCTAACCGAAGAGTGTCCTTATAATGCATCTACTCAAGGACAGGATCAAGTCAATGCTGCATTTCAGCAACGACAACGAAACGATCCGTACTCTTCGACATACAATCCGGGGTGGAGGAGTCACCCGAATTTCACTTGGAACCAAAATCAACAAGTCCAAGGGAACAATAATTTTCAAAGGCCTCCTCCACAACAAAAACAAGCACCCTTACAAACTCAAAACCAGCAACCTTTCCAACAACAACCTTATACAAATCAAACGAACAATTTAGTGCAACCAAATGATGATAAGGTTATCTCGCTCGAGAAAAGTCTAGATGCATTTCTCAAGCAATCTACTGAATCCGCAGCAAGATTTGAAAATTATGTTCAGTCTTTGATGAATAACAATGCTTCACACGATCAAAGTATCAAATCTATTGAGGCACAAATTGCACAATTAACTGCTGCATTGAGCGAGAGAGAAAAGGGAAAGCTTCCATCTCAGCCATTGCCAAATCCCGGTCACACACAAAACGCATATCCCAATCACAATGTAAATGCGGTGACCACGTTGAGATCCGGAAGAGTGTTGCAGAATAATGTGGAAATTAGTGATGACATCCCCGCCGGTGGCTCTTCTTCGTCTTCTTCTTCTTCTTTTTCTCCATCATCATCTTCCCCTTCTTCATTTTCTTCACTTTCTTCTTCACCTTTTTCTTTAGAGCCTATTCTCCACCCTTCACATGGCTCTACTTCTTCTAGCTCGAACGGACCCATTTCTCACAACATGAACACATCTACACTGGGATCCGTTCCTACTCCACATTCTACTCCACAGACATTTGACTCAACGAATTTTCAAAATGCTCCATTTCCAAACAGGTTGAGTCCTAATAAACCAACTGCACAAGTGGAAAAGATTGTGGAGATATTTAAGCAGGTTAGCATAAATATACCTCTCTTGGATACTATCCAACAAGTCCCTTCATACGCGAAAATTTTAAAGGGCTTGTGCACCTCGAAGAGAAAGGCATCTCAAGTACCTAAGAAAGTGCTAGTGGCTAGTGCAGTGAGCAATGCTATTAACCACCATCAAACCTTACCCTAAAAACGAAAGGACCCCGGCTGTCCTACTATTTCAATCACAATTGGGGATAAGAAAATTAATCGAGCACTTTTAGATCTTGGGTCTAGTGTTAACCTGATTCCCTACTCCGTATACGAACAATTAGGGGTTGGAGAGTTGAAACCCACTCGTTGCACTCTCCAAATGGCTGATCGATCAATCACCCATCCAAGGGGTCAGCTAGAGGATGTGTTGATCAAAGTCGGGGAGTTCATATTCCCCGTTGATTTTATTGTTATGGATACACAACCTGTTGCTAACCCAAGAGACCAAATTCCGGTGATTCTCGGTCGACCATTTTTGGCCACTTCCAATACTGTAATAAACTGTCGCAATGGCTCCATGACTCTATCCTTTGGGAAGATGTCTAGTGAGTTCAATATTTATAAGATGGGAAATCTGCCTCCCGTGCCTAAAACTAGTACACGAGAAGTTTGCTCTATTCACGAAATCACGCAGGAGGACTGCGAACTTGAGAGATTTCTATTTGATGAAGACATTTTTGATGCCACTAGTGCGTCCCTCCTTGAGCCTACCACCATTGACACAACCGATACTGATTATGAATGTTTCACTTTTTCGGATGATGACGACTCACAGCCCGAATATGAGTCGTTTGAATTTTTGGATGAGTTAGTCGAGCCATCCGAATCGGTTGTTTGCAGTGATTTCGAACCTGTGTTGGAGTTCTTTGAGTTCGAGGTAGATTCCGAAATGATTCTTTCGCCTCCGAAACTCGAACTCACGCCCTTGCCGTCTCACCTTAGATATGCTTACATAGGTGAGAATGAGACCTTTCCCATTATCATATCGGCCTCTCTAGCCCTCGAGCAAGAGAACGCCCTCTTAATGGTCTTACAAGATAGGCGGCAAGTTTTCGGTTGGACTATGGCGGACATCGAGGAGATAAGTTCCCTCATAATTAAGTATCATATACAATTGATGGATGATGCCGAGTCAATAGAGGACCCACAGGAACATCTTGGGGGTATTGTGGTGAGTCAACCTCCTTTAGAAGTTGAAATACCCCCATTTCTTTTAATAAGCTACGAGAATGCCAACATTCCACTGATTGCTGATCATTTACATTCTCGTTTTGATACATCACCATCGCCTGTATATTTACCTCCACACCTCCCTTACCACCACTTCTATCTTCCCCAATTCTTTATGAATCGCTTCTTCCATCAACCAATACTCCTTACTGATAAATTTTTCAACTGGTTGGTGTTGACGTTTGGTCTATACAAAGTTTGGCAGTAATGTCTAACATAGTTTAAATGAAGTTTGGGGGAGGGCCTTTTTGTATATATTTTTGTATTTCTTAGCAAAAAAAAAATTGTAAATAAATAAACATGGGAGTATCGGTATTTTGACCCTCTTGGTTTAGCATGACAGTGAGGACACTGTCAAGTTCAAGTTTGGGGGTATGCTCGGTACGTCTTCTTCCTCCGCATTCATTTGTACATATTTTTGCATGTGCATATTTATTTGAAAACCCATTAAAAAATTGAAAATTTTCAAAAATTATAAAAAATTATTGTATTCAATTTTGGCTAATTGACTTGAGTTTGACAAATAAGTTAACTGGCTAGGAACAACTAGATCTTAGACTTAGTGAATTAAAAACCCTAAAAAATAACATTCCTTAAAGTTTAACGGTAGAAAGTATATGCCTTGTAGTTTATTTAGAAATAGGCAAATTTTGGGTTCACTTCTTGGGCTAAGTCAAAATGAAGGAAAAATATTGATGTTCTTATTAGAGTATAAGTTTGAAAAATAGTTCCTAGCTTAAGTCTAGATTCTGAAAATGTATACCCTACAACTTGCACAATCACGCACCTTGAAACTTGGAATAGTAGAGGAGACCTTGAAATGCTCTTGTCTTAAGTCCTTAGTGCAATGAAAAAAAAAATATCAGTGTGAATAAAGAATTAAAAAAAATGGACACTGGTTCTTATGATTACTTAAGGCTGTAAAAAATAGAAAAATATTTAGCGAGGGTGCTTCATCACCTAGTGCCTTAGACCAACTGGTTTGGGAGTCACTGCTAAAAGCCTTGGGTATTGCAAAAACTAGGAAGTACGCTTTAAAGTGCTAACGCATCTTGTAATCGGTTGTTGGTACCTCAAGAAGTATTAACAGTCGCATGAAGGATGTGTAAGCGAAATTCAAAATTCACGAATTAATAAGTGCTTTGGACAATGGACGGGAGTACGATTGCTTAATTTGAATTTCCAAGTGTAGGGGTGATATTTACACACACGTGGGGATATGTGATTAGAGTTTAGATGAGAGAAAAGAATGAAGAATAAAACTTGTATCTTTAGTAGGGTTGATAGAAATTCCTAAATGGAGATGGAACCCTAGAAGGAAAACTTAAGAAATGCCGAAAGCTAAGTAGGTCTACACAGCATATATAATCTTAAGTTAAATAATGAGGAAGTGTGAAGAATATGGGTGGATAATTTGCGAGCCAAAAGGCAATAGAATTCCTTATTAGAAAACCTAATTGGAAAACAAAAGTCAATGGGCCGAGTTGATAGGATTTTGTGGGTGTAATCCGCTGAAAACCCTCAGGAGACAACACTCCTCCTACTAGGGACACCTAAAGGTTTAACGGCTTGTTGCACGAGCTCAGTGCAATCGCGTTTCCCTGCGAAAGTGCGGTTAGGATTTTAGTGAATAAAAAAATAAGTTTGCTCGAGGACGAGCAAAAGATAAGTTTGGGGGTATTTGTTCAGACCATAATATTGCATTTTTCATTCCCCTATTCTTATCCGTTTTATGAATAAACAGGTACTCTTGACGCACGTTTGTTGCATATTACAGGATACAGGCTCTTGGAGCAAATACAGTGAAAAAGACGAAAGTTGATACAGAAAAGGGACTTTTGACCAACAAGCAGACGGATCTTACTCAAGCCGAGACGAAGAACAGTGCAAGGTCCAAAATGTCATGGCAAACGGTTAAAAGATCGCTACAAGTTTTCACTGAAAGATATGGAGAAGAATAAGAAGCCAAACAGAGAAAAGATATATATAAATAAGAAGCCCAAGCCAACAAGAAGCAACCCAGAAAGTTTGGTGAGATGATCTCACCAAAGGGCCGCGGAACCGCGGCCCAAGCCAACCAATGCCACGGTTCCGCGGCCGCTTAATACCCGTGTCGGTGCAACTTTCCTGTATCGGTGCGTCGGTGCAGGGGTTTGGATTTTCCGTGGGCAAATATGTATTTTCACATGTGCGAGAGTCTGTAACCCTAGTTTCCCTCTTTTCTTATAAATTGTAGTCAAAAATTGTAAAACCCTATGCCTCTTTTCAATCAATAAATTTCAGAATTTCTGGGAGTTATATTCAGATTTGTTCTATATCGTTTGGAGGGAGCCGTCAACCTAGTAAGGTAAATTATGTTTTTCTTCTTTTAATTAGTATGCATTATCATCCCCTAATGAGCGAGTAGTCTCCTCGCTTGTTAGGGTTAGCCTTAGGGAAAGGGTTGAGAGATGAGATCTCTCACCCCTTTCAATGCCACATTCACCTAAGAGTTAGAACTCCATGCATGCGCGCACAACCGCTCCCTACGGCATCCTACCCCTCGAGGTAACGATGAACCGTAGTATAAAGGACCGGTTGCGCGTGTTTTCCATTGGGGTTAGGGTAATTATCAACAAAGGAAGGATGCAAATCTAGAGGAAGAAACATCTTCCCAAAAGATTCGGATCGACTTTACTGACAATTACCGTAACACCTAATAGATCCAAAAAAGAAGGCATTGAAAGCGGTGAAGAAAACGTTAATCTCCAAAACTTCCCCTAAACCTAACCCTAGCAAGACTTTAAATTAGATTAATTAAGATCCAGTTTTTATAGATTTTAGAAATCAACCAAAACGACACTTTGAATCAACTCGTTAAAACACAAAAAAGGAATTTACCCATCTCTGTGGATCGACCCGTACTCACCGGCTAGCTGCAAAGCGACGCCGTTTCTGATTGCGGTAAATACAAGTTTTCATACTAATCATACCACTGTAGGGTTCTTAGGCACTCTCAAGAGGTCTCACAAGGCATCAACCATGCTAATTTCAAATTTTATGAGTGCCGAGAAACTCTAATACGGATCGTTAACTAGAATTTTTAGGCGAAAAGATAAACTAGTTAACAACTTAACTAAAGTTAAAAAGCTACAACCTTTGTAGATCCGGTTATCCACTTCCTTAGCTCCACGTAGTCATCCTCTCACTGTCCAAGTCGGATCTCGGACTCTAACATCGACTTCATCGGAGAAATGAACGGACTAGTCGTCGGCTACTTTGCCGAAGATGATCTACGTCGAGGTTACACAAGATCAAGCTCCAACTTCACCAAATTGTGAAACTTGTGAAGAAAACACCCTATACTACTTGGCAAGAGGTAGAGGGTGAAGAAATAGGAGGTGGGTTCACTTTAGAATTGGATTTCTCACACTTTTGCTCAAGATGCCATTAATGGTGGCAAGCTTTTTCTTGAAGAAGAAGATGATGAAGAAGATAGAATATGATAAGTCTCTCCTTTAAAATGCAAAAGAAATGAATACTTATCATAATATGAACCATGATTAGGTGTAGAGAATTGACTAAGGTTAGATGAATGGTTAGGGTTAAGCATGAAGACAAAATGGTCACTTTGGTCAAAGCTTCATGAAGCTTCAACAAGCTTCAAGAATGATAGCAACCATTTTGTTTTCTTTTGCAATTTCTTTTTAATCCAAATTAAAAAGATAAATGAATGAGTAAATAAAAACCCTAACCATTTACTTAACCAAGGTTTAATTCTTTACACTTAACCAAATGAGCAAGTATCATCAAACATGATACATACATGTGCACAAAAGTATATCACATATACAACTTGCACATCAAGTGAGAAAATCCATTTAAAGTGAACCAATACTAGTTAATGCAAAGTAATATATCAAATATATAATTATACATTAAATCATTAAATCAACACTTGATTTAACGATCCGGTCATATCGCATACAACCGACTAGTATCCTATGTATCGGCTTATCGAATCAATCCTTGATTCGATATCTAGGTTATATCGCATATAACCAATTGATACATTCATCGCGAGAATGGAATACGGTATCACATACACGCATTATTCTCGGTCCTGCACATATCTCATATGCGCTCCTATTTCGTTTCGCTTGAGCCAGGAAACCTCTGTGTAGGACTCTAAAGACTCGTCAATACGCCGGCAGCAGATGATGATCATATCAAGCACCCACAAGCCGCAAGCGGTCTGCTAAACGTAACGGCCATCCGGGTATTGAGCGATCAGAAGATCGACGAGCTACCCCGCTCACACTCCTGTGAATCCAACCAGTAACACATACCGTACAGTCCGGTCTGTTCGTCTGATATGTCGCATATCAAGTCTAGGGATGGTAAACGTCAGACCCCAATAACCGATAAGTCGTGCCGATATGAGGCTCATAACGGGTCGAGAAACTACTGGTAACACTTACCAGCAGATCTCTGATCAGCCCTGGCCAGGGACTTCCCTGTTACGGCCAATCGAGCACAGCGCAACATCAACCCCCAATACCGGGAGAGACGAAACCCCTCCTATCGCTCATTGCCTCCATATGACTCGGGACTGTACCCAAAGACCACCGTTTTGCACGCCCTCATGGACGTGGTAAGGTGGAGATCAAAGCACAGTGGGAATCACACAAGACTCTATGACGATCTCGGGTCTACAGACTAACCTGTACAAGTGTCACCTGAGAACTGCCATCTGACGTGAGGTATAATACCATCTGGGAGTTCTCGGCGAGTCCGTCCAGTGTACCCAGTCTCCACTGAGCACCCGTATACCAGCTCTGATGTCAAACACCAATGGATATGGGATCATCCATCGCCCATCTCATGGGTCGAGAAGCGTATACGCTAGTCTACTCTGGTATATCGATGCCCCGTCTCGATACACCCACGACTAGGGACCTTGAAGGATGTACCTATGGACTACCATGTCCCCACTAGTATGATCTGCATCATAGTCCAGGTAGTTAAGTACACATCCTAAGGCCTTTACCAACATGTAACTATAAGACAGTTTAAAGAGACAAGTGTACATGTTAAGATAAAGAGCAACCAGATAGCATACTATCATATCGAGCAAGAAAGTCATCTCTATATATGTCCAAGCATCCAATATAGTATACATGATCTGTACAATACTGGCCTCTAGGGCATACATACAACTAACAGTTGCCCACCCCGGTACTTGCGGGGAGGCGGAAAACGGAATAAAAATCGAATTTTTATGAGCTTAGGCAACATGGACTAGACAATGAAGGATCCCATAACTGTTCCTAGTCGAGGGTGTATCGAGACAGGGCATCGATGCACCAGAGTAGACTAGCGTATACGCATCTTGACCCGTATGATGGGCGATGGATGATCCCATATCCATCGGTGTTGGACATCAAGGATGGTGTACGGGTGCTCAGTGGAGACTGGGTATACTGGACGGACTCGCCGAGAACTCCCAGATGGTATTATACCATACGTCAAATGGCAGTTCTCCGGTGACACTGGTACAGAGTAGTCTGTTGACCCGAGATCGTCATAGAGTCTTGTGTGATTCCCACTGTGCTTTGATTTCCATCATACCACGTCCAAGAGGGCGTGCAAAAAGGTGGCTTTTGGGTACAGTCCCGAATCACATGGAGGCAATGAGCGATAGGAGGGGATTCTTCTCTCCCGGTATAGGGAGTTGATGTTGTGCTGTGTTCGATTGGCTATAACCGGAAATCCCTGGCCAGGGTAGCTGAGATTTACTGGTAAGTGTTATCAGTAGTTTCTCGAACTGTTATAGACCTCATATCGACATGACTTATCAAGCTACTGGGGTCTGACGTTTACCACCCCTAGGTGAGATATGCGACATATCAGACGACGAGACCGGAATGTACGGGAGTGTTACTGTTTGGATTCACAGGAGAATGTACAGGCTTGCTTGTTGATCTTCTGAGCGCTCAATACCTGGGTAGCTGTTACGTTTAGCTGACCGCTTGCAGCTTGTGGGTGTTTGATATGATCATCACCTACTGCCGGCGTATTGACGATTCTTTAGAGTCCTACACAGAGGTTTCTTGGCTCAGGCAAAATGGAGTAGGAGCACATATGTGATATGTGCGGGACCGAGGATAATGCGATATGTGATACCGTATTATATTCTCGCGATATTTGATATCAGCCGGGTCATCGGATCAAGTGTTGATTCGATGAATCGGTACGGATAAATATTAGTCGGTGATATGTGATATAGCCGGATTGTCGGATCAAGTGTTGATTCGATAATTTAATGTATAATAATATATTTGATATATTAAATTGCATTAACTAATATTTGCTCACTAAAAGATTCTTTTTCTCACTCGGGTAATACATTGATATATATGCGATATATGTTAAATGTATTATTTTATTTTGTTACAATAAATATTATATATATGATATATAATTTTGTAACATGATATGATAACTAATGCAACATGTTTAGTGGAGTTTAAACATGATTAGGGTTTGGATTAGGGTTAAGCTTTCTAGATGTTTCTAGAAGGTTTTCTTTTTGTCATGATAAAGATATTTACAAGTGACTCATGCTTTAACCCAACCCAAACCCTAACCCTAGTTAATTCTCTACAATGGTTAAGTCAACCATGGTTGCATTATTCTTCATATCATTTCTTTTTCTATTCATCACAAAAGGATTCTAATATTGTTCATCATCTTCTTCCTTCTTCTTCTTTGCTTGAAATGGTTTCTTGCTTTGATTTTTGTGATGGATAAATATGAGAAAAAGATAAATAAAGAGAGCAAAAATCCTACTTCATCATCCTCATCTTCCCTTGCCATTTAGATGAAGGTGTTCACATCATTTCATGAGTGTTAGCTTGTGTTAAAGAAACTTCAAGGTAGATCATCTTAGTATCGAAGATCGGAAGCAAAGGTTGCGTCTTTCTCTTCGTGGAACCTCTCGAGAGTCTGGATCCCGATGATCGCAGCGAAGGGACCACAACACGGAGCATATGAAGTGAAGGACCGGATCTACAAAGGTTGTAATCCCTCTCACTTAGTGTTAAAATGTTTAGCATGTTAGTTTTCGCCTAATCTCTAGTTTAAAGTTCCGTATTCGGGTTGTTCGGCACGGCTAAATTTTAAATCGGGCATGGTTGATGCCTCGTAGACCCTTGTGCGCGTGCCAGCAACCCTACAGTTATTACCCTGACGTAAACTTCTGCCCAAGGGGTCAGTCCCGGTGAAGGGATATCGGCCCTTGCCCCGTCGAATGAGGTGCAGGATATTCCACTGAATACCGCTATGCATAACAAAAGGAAACGTCTTTGCAATAACACCTTTTAAACTGTTCCAACAACTGCCAAATAGGTTTGCTTTCCTTTGCATTGATCAGAATCAACGCAGTCCCATCAATCAATCACACCAGAAAAGAACGAAAATAAAATGTACGTATGTGCCATCCGCATTCGTCACTGGGTCCCGTTATCACCCGTTAGGTTACTTAACTAACGACAGAGCGGAGACTGGACTAGCGCGGGTGTAAAACATATACAACATCTAATAGTATATAAACCAATATACAATAATCGCTCCAGGCGTGATAATATGCAACATTACAGAAAAGTAATAAGCATCACAGAACAATACAGATAATCTGGGATCCCCGGGTTTCACAGAGCCGCTGCTGAAACTCGACGTTCCCCTGGTCGTGTGGATAGCCTGTGCAATGAAACCTAGACCCCTACGGGTGCGGCAAGTTACCTGCCAAAACCTGAAGCGAGGCAGCCCCCTACAGCAAAGTGAATGGACCACCCTGCACTTTACGAAATCCGGTAGCTTGAGCACCCCTCCTTGGGTCAACCTGTACCCCCTACGAGTGCGGCGAATAGTCTGCCAATTCTAGAGTGAGGCCCCTCTACCTCTCAAAGCCATGAGATGCGGACCCGTTGCCCTCCAGAACCCGTCTATCCGTGCACTCCGTCGCGGGGTAAAACTAGTACAGAAATGAAAAATAGTACAATAGGTACATCGACCGCAACCTGGTCGTGCCCCAAAAGAATATTATACAACAGGCAGTGACGGCAGTCCACATGTTGGACGCTCGCCCCGCAATATCAAATGTACAAATAAATCCAAACTGCACTATCATTGCACACTACTATCCACCACGACAAATCCGCAACATCACAGCGCAACACAGAACATCAACGCGAATGTCACGTTCGCAAACCCGTCTAAAAGAACTATAGCAATCAGACGCGATTTACCGATCAAATGACATTCCCGGTCGGAGATATAATGTAAGCACTGTAAACTAACATGTTTAAATTTCGATCGACTAAATATCACAAAGTGGGCCCCACGAACAACTGGTGAACAGTAACAAAATCTGGGCCCAAAAGATATATACCAAAAACCCCAATTTCCAGAGAAGAATACACTGTGCAAGTTTGGGGGCATGATCACTCAGAACGGCCGCGGATGCGTGGCCAAACCATGGGTTTGGCCGCGATTCCGTGGCAGTCTTGTCGATTCATGAGCCCAAATTTGTACGGGGTTCTTATAATACCCTGCACAGTTTTCTGAGATATGTAGAATAATTTTAGGACATCATTTAAAATCGACAGAAACTGTGAATAGAGATTTTGCAGTTTTCGATATCCGGTTCGATCGATGTTTTAAACGCGTTAGCACAAGTTAATAAAGCAAAATGGTGAGGCTCTGATACCACTGTAAGTCTACGGTAGCGCCCCGGCCGTCTACAGACGCCAAATGCGGAACAAAAACTTTTTAACTGGCGCTATCGTATACTTTAACCCGGATCTGCTATTATTGCTAAACTAACAAACTGTAAAGAGTGTAGAAAGGTTATACCGAACGATCCGAGTCCTTCGTTCTTTAACCATCATCCCACGCTCCTTTGCGGCTGCTCCGATCTCTTCGATCTCCGATCTGCTCATCCAGGTGGCACCACGTCGACGATTCTTTAAACGGGCTCCCGCCTCTGACTCGAGGCAACTTGGTCGTCAAGTTTGCTAAAAGAGACGACCAAGATTGATGTAGAGAATGAGTAGAAGACTTTGTCTCATTCCGTCCATAGCTATGGACGAACGGTTAATGAAGTTGCCACTCGAATCGGGTGATGGAATGAAATGAGCTGTGAAATTCCATACACCCCAAAATCTATCATAATCTTTTATACCAAATGAAACATCAAGTGAGAGTGAGGAGGAGGAGAGGGGGCCGGCCATATATAGGGATGGGGGGTGAGTGTAGGAGAGAAGAGGGTGACCACAAGAGAAAAATATCAAGTGTGAACACAAGAAAATATCTCAAGTGTGAACACAAAGTGTGAACACACCAAAAGCAACCAATGAAATACCAACACAATTCAAACCTAGTCACCTCTTCTAGAACCTTCTAGAAGCATGACTCACTCTCATCCAAGAAAAGATAAATCCGTCTTTAACCGAATGTTAAAAGACGGCTGATAGAAAACTGGAAACTGGCAACTTCCAAAAGTGATCCTGAAACGACTTTCAGGATAACCCCGTAACTGTATAAATATACCCGCATTTGTATTACAACCGAATACGAATGCAACTGAGACAAAGATATTATATCTACTCAATATAATACTCGGATCCGGCTTAAACCAAAGCCGACCAGTATCATCTGCCCGAAAACTGACACGTGCGTAAACGCACGTGCATTTTTCGAACCCTGCCATAAAACTATACGGCCTCTACAACGTTTCGCCCGAACTTGGGAAACTGTCTATGGGGGACTCTAATGACTCGTCAGTACCCTGGCAGTAGGTTTAACCACAAACCGTCAGCGGCACTAGCAATGCGTAACGGCTGCCCATGGACTGACCTCAAGGGAGGCCGATGAGCGAACTCATCCGGAAACCCTACTGAGCCTAACAGTGATAATGTATATACAGTCCGGTCCGTTCGTCAATGAGTATCGCATAACTGCCTAGGGGGCTAGTAACGTCAGACCCCCAATAGCAGTATAAGTCGTGTCGGAGTGTAGCCCAATAACACCCTGAGATACTACTGGAGTACCTATCAGTAAATCTCCTGCCACGGCCGTGGGCTATGTGTAATGGCTCTCCTAGACACAGCACGATCTCGCCCCCAATACCGGGAGAGACGAATCCCCTGCCGATCCGCTCACGTGCCTCCATATGGCTCGGGACTGTACCCAAAAACTACCTGTTTGCACGACTCCTTTGAGCCATGGTAGGGTAGAAATCAAAGCACAGTGGGAACTCACACGAGAAAAATGACGACCTCAGGTCGATGAACTAACCTGTACACATATCACCAGGGAACTGCTATCTGACGATATGTATAATACCAACTAGCAGATTCCCGGCGAGTCCTGTCCGGTGTACTCATAACCCAATGAGCACCTGTATACATCTTAGGTGATCCAACTGACACCAGTGGCTTGTGAGACCGGCCACCGCCCCTCGTCGGGGTCTCGACTGTATACACTAGTCTACTCCGGAGTATCGATGCCCTGTCTCGAAACTCCCACGACTAGGGACCACAATTAAGGATATGCATATAAACTACCCAACTCTCACGTATATGATCGCCATCATACTGTTGGTAGTAAAGCAAGATCCTAAGGGCTCTATCAAAGTGTAACATGTAATCAGTCACCTGAATATGTACACGACTGATAAAGGCAAACCAGATAGCATACTATCATCTTGAGTAAGATTGTCCTACCGGTATAGGTCCTTCGCAATCATTGCAATCACGTACCTGCGATCCAATAGTTGACTCTGAGGGCACTATCACCAACAGATATGACAGTCTTGCTCGAGATGATAGTATGCTATCTGGTTTGTCTTTATTATCGTATACATGCTTTAGTTCACTATTGCATGATGATAGAGCCCATAGGATTCTTGCTTTACTGCCAGCAGTATGATGGCGATCATATACGTGGGAGCTGGGGTCTATAAGCACATCCTAAAAAGTGTCCCTAGTCGTGGGAGTTTCGAGACAGGGCATCGATACTCCAGAGTAGACTTGTGTATACAGTCGAGACCCCGACGAGGGGCGGTGGCCGGTCTCACAAGCCACTGGTGTCAGTTGGATCACCTAAGATGTATACAGGTGATCATTAGGTTATGAGTACACCGGACAGGACTCGCCGGGAACATGCTAGTTGGTATTATACATATCGTCAGATAGCAGTTCCCTGGTGACATGTGTACAGGTTAGTTTGTCGACCTGAGATCGTCATTTGTCTCATGTGAGTTCCCACTGTGCCTTGATTACTACCCTACCACGCTCAAAGGAGACGTGCAAACAGGTTTTAGTTGGGTACAGTCCCGAGCCACATGGAGGCAGTGAGCGGATCGTCGGGGATTTGTCTCTCCCGGTATTGGGGGTTGATGTCGCACAGTGCACGGGTGGCTATCGCTAGAAATCCTCGGCCGGGGTAGTGGAGAATTACTGATTTGGATCAGTAGTTTCTTAGAAGGTGATGGGCTTCATACCGACACGAATTATCGCGTTATTAGGGGTCTGACTTTATCCACCCCCTAGACTCGATTGCGATACTCTTAGATGAACGGACCGGACTGTACGGATATTGTCACTGTCAGGCTCAGTAGGGTTTCTGGATGAGTTCGCTCGTCAGCTTCCCTTCCAATCAATACATAGGCAACCGTTACGTACAGCTAGTACCTCTGACGTGCTAGTGGTTATACCCAGTGTCAGTGTGTTGATGAGTCATTAGAGTCCCCCACAGACAGTTTCCCAAGTTCGGGCGAAACGTTATAGAGGCCGTATGGTTTTATGGCAGGGTTCGGAAAATGCACGTGCGTTTACGCACGTGTCATTTTTCAGGCAGATAATACTGGTGGGCTTTCGTTTAAGCCGGATCCGGGTATTATAATGTGCAGATATAATATCTTTGTCTCAGTTGCATTTGTATTCGGTCGTAATACAAATGCGGGTATGTTTATACTGCTACGGGGTTATCCTGAAATTCGTTTCGGGATCGCTTTTGGAAGTTGCTGTTAGTGTATATGCCCTAGGGGCCATTATTGTATCATACTAGATTGTATATTACTTAATGGAAGCTTGGGATATTCACAGTTATATATACAGTCTTGCTAAAAATGGTAGTATGCTACTTGGTTTGTGTCTACTTTAATATGTGCATATGTTTCTTGTAACGTATCACTTATACATATTAGTAGAGCCCATAGGATCTTTGCTTGATTACCAGCGTCGTGATGGCAGTCACACTAGTAGGGTCTAGGTAGTCTGTAAGCAACATCCTATACAGGTCCCTGGTCGTTGGATTATCGAGATAGGGCATCGATATTCCGGAGTAGACTAAGTGTGTACACTTCTCATCCCAGTTGGGGAGATGGTCTGTCCCACAGCCATCAGTACGTCGTACTGGAGATAGTATGCAGGTGCTCGTTAGGTTACGGGTACACCGGACAGGACTCGCAGGGGAACTGATTGGTTGGTATTATACCCATCGTCAGTTAACAGTTCCCAGATGACATGAGTACAGCATAGTCCGCAGACTTGACACTGCTACTTCGCCTCGAGTGTGTCCCACTGTTCTTAGATTGCTACCCTACCACGGCTCAAAGGAGTCGTGCAAACAGGTAGCAGTTGGGTGCAGTCCCGAGCACTTGGAGGCAGTAGTGGTTAGATAGGATTCGTCTCTCCTGGTATTGGGAGATGATATCGCGCTGTGTCGGAGAGCCATTACGCAAAGTCCCTGGCCAGGGCAAGCGAGATATACTGGTAGGTTCCGGTAGCTTCTCAGGGTGTAATGGGCTTCGCTCCGACACGACTTATACAGCTATTAGGGGACTGACGCTTGCCGCCTCCTAGGCTTGATATGCGATAGTCTTAGACGAACAGACCGGACCGTACGGAGATTGTCACATCAGGCTCAGTAGTGGTTCAGATGGTTTTCCTCATCGGCCTTCTTATCGACATCTACCTAGGGACCGTTACGTACAGCTAGTGCCGCTTGCGGTCTGTGGTTAAACCCACTGCCAGCGTAGTGTCGAGTCTTTAGAGTCCCACACAGAGAGTTTCCCTGCTCCAGGCGAAAGGATATAGAGGTCGTATGGTTTTACGACAAGGGTTCGGACGCATACGTGTGTTTACGCACGTACGACTTTTCGGACAGTTTTTACTAGCCGGCTTTGGTTTAAGCCAGATTCTAGTATCGGGTTATTGGATTTATACAGTCTAAAGTTTTTTCGTGTTTTCACGGATTGGAGGGGCGTTCTCGTAATTTGTCGGGAAGCTTCTAGAAGAGTGGTGACTAAGGGGTTAAGGTGGCATTGCATTAAATGAGATTAGTGACTCATTTGTGTGATTCATCCAAGTCATTAATGCATCATAAATGCTTAATGACTCATGGAGATGAATCAATCATAGATATTTATGAAGCATGGTTGTTAATTCTATTATTTGATTTTTGGATAAATAATAATGCTTCATATATATTATGATAAGGTCATTATCTCATTTCATTGATATCTTCACCTTCTCTCTCCTCAAGCTCACTCTCTCTTCAAACCCTAACCCTAACCTCTCATGTGTTGAGATCAAGGGTTAGCTAGACTAATACATCCATAACTTCACTCTATATCCCCTAGGTAGCTTAGATTAGCACTTTGAGCAACCTAGTTATCTCAAGTTAGAGATCAAGCTTGTAGTAGGAGCTCTCGGGTGGATCGTCTTTGATTCGAGGAGGCCGTTGAGGTGCCTATGTTCCAAGGAGCCTACGAGGAGTGGAGGACTGCGATGAAGACCTGAAGGACCAGTATCGTGAGATATAACTTCGTATCCGAGTAGTTAAACCTCTAGTGTTTAGTTAGCAATGGTTTAAATAGCGATTCTTGCGCTCAAGTCCGTGTTACGAAGCTTTGATAATCATTTTTCATATATTCCGCCTCCCCTCAAGTTTGTGGGGTGTGTGACATAGACTTACAGTGGTATCAGAGCCAACTAAACCATTACTAGCTTGTTAGCAACTGATTAGAAGTTCGATCGACGGAAAACACGAAAACAAAAACCCGGATATTCCTAGTTTCTGTTAATTTTAAAAGTGTCTGAAAAATAATTTGACATACCTTAAAATTCACAGCAGGGAATTGTAAGAATACTGGGAAAATACGAGCCCCTAACTCGGCAAGACGGCCGCGGATCCGCGGCAAGAAGGTGCTTTTGGCCGCGGATCCGCCGCCGAGTCAACGCCGAGTTGACTCGGATTTTCACAGTAATTCATATTTTGGTGTTTTTTGTTTTCCTGTATGTTCTTTTTCTATCCAGGTTACTTCAGTGCAGGTTTTCTTTTGGGATAGACACGGAAAAGGGAAGTCGATCGATATTCTAAGATATTTGCTAATTGGGTTTTTATCTGTAATGTTTAATGTGTTCGTAAACCTCCCCTAACTGCTAGTATGTCGGTTGGCAGGGGGTTGCACATTTCTGAAATGTTTACTGTTTATGTATATGAACTGTATTGGACTGTTGTGATGATTAGCCGGGGGTTTGAGATGTATTTAATATTCATTCAATGTAAATGTAATTTGATGTAATATTCTTTTGCGGGGCACATCCAGGTTGCGGTTGTAGTCACCGTTGTATTATTATTTCTTTTTACTGTTTTTGCTCCTAGGATAGACCCAAGGTGGGGTACACAAAGTACCGGGTACGTTGAAGTGTTTAGTGGCATACTCACGTTGTTGAGGGAGACCGCTTCACTTCTGGTACTTGGCGGGTAGTTTTCCGTACCCGTAGGGGTCTGGGGTGGGGTAATGGCTATTCATCACAACTGTGTAATCCGTCTTCTATTGTAGGCTCAAAGCAAATGCGGATTGCTAGTAAATCCAATAAAGTTCATCTGTGATCTGGAATGCTTATTATTGCATCTGACGAATGTACAATATATATATATGATAGCTATTAGACGTCACTTATGTTTTACACCCGCGCTAGCCCAGCCCCCGCTCTGTCGTTAGTTAAGTAACCTAACGGGTGATGACGGGACCCAGTGGCGAATACGGATGGCATAAGAGGACGTGGTATTTTCGTTGTTTTCTGCAATGATAAGATAAATGATGAGACGCATTATTATAATGCAAAGAAAATAAACCAAAGTTGAATCGTTGGAACAAATTTAAAAGAAACCACTCGGTTGTTTTAAAAGAGCAGAATTTTTTAATTGCGGAGCTTTAACCACTCCTTTTAAAAAGCTATCAGGTTCCTTCGATTATATCAAGTTCACTACGTTCACGGTTTTGCCAAAACCAATCGTAGCCCTCCGTCATTTCTTATGGATGGTCAGTAGTATTCAAGCTATGTTTGTTGACTTTCGCCAAGGCATAGTGTTTGGTAGCTGCTGGGTATTCATTTGTTGCATAGATAGATGAGTTGGTTTGGGACAGTCGTATTACCTTGTTGGCTTTCGTCAAGGGTATGTACGGGTGGGTTCAAATTAACAAAGATAATGATGGGCAGAACTTGACATGTGACTTATGATTTGTTGGCTTTCGTCAAGGTCATAAGAGCATGGGGTAAAAATCCACATCGGGAATTTCTAAAGAAACTAAAATTTGCAGAGAGATGCATACTATTTTGGAGTTTGATGAATATTGGTAGGATTCCTTCAACATTATCATACGATGATATTTTGGATCCCGATCCTACTGTGAGTATATACTACTTATCAGGAGATTCGTCACTTAACGATCAATGCTATAAACCAAGTAGGTGCCTAGAAAGGTGTCAGCGGGGTTACGCCCCCAAAGAAAAGAGGTTATTTAATTAAGGAACTTCGCGAAAGCGTTGGAAAACCTCCCTCGAAGTATCGACACTGGCCTGGCTGAACGGTTGAGCAAGTATTGTACGGTGAGAATAGTCCTGGCTAATTCTTCTTTTATGGTTTGAGGAAGGATTCGAGAAACAGTGGGAGCCATCCTGTTTAGATAAACTTAAAACCAATCTAAACTTGCAACAGCATCATGCTAAAATGTTTTCTTCTCTCTCTCTTAATTGCAGCGACCTTGTGACCACACATAGGTTACATCTAGATAACAAATTGACTGAATCTGACTTATATGACTGGCAAAGGTCTGTCCAGATGTCCATTGGCTATGACAAGCTGGACCACCCTATTACTACTCAAGATCCCGCCGTCCCAGGTCCAGTTTCCACTGTCGCGGATATGGATATCCGTCAGACAAGGGAAAAAGATAAAGCGAAAGCTAAGTGCCTCGTGTTAGCTTCAGTTGATGGTGTATACCAGAAGCAGCACGAGAAGATAGACTTAGTTTCCATCTTTCTCCATAATAAAGATTTATATGGAGAGCAATCTCATATCGCGAGATATGAGACCTCGACCGAATTAATTCAAGCGAGGTTGGCTGTCGGGTCATCTGTAGGGGACAACGTCCTTACAATGACTAGCTATATTGATGAGCTCCAGGACCTGAAGACCACGTTAGGAAACAGGTCAGATACTGACTTGATTCTACAGTCTCTACCTTCTACCCTGAAGGAAACCAGGGAAGTAGAAGGAAAGAGAAGGGCAAAAGTTTCGGGACTGAATGTAGTAAAAGAGGGTAGTTCCTATTATTATGGGATTGGGCATAGGCAGAATGATTGCAGGGCTTTGGAAGCCAGTAGCCAAGATACAAAGCATATTATGGCTTCTGCCTCAAGTGTATTTGTTATTGAGAACTGTTTGTCAATTAACTCTACTTCCTGGGTATTAGATACCGGAGCAGGATCTCATATCTGTAATTCATTACATGCTTTGAGAAACCGTAAAGTTATAAAGGTAGGTGATTGGTCTCTTAAAGTTGCAAACGGAATGACAGTGAACGCTGAATCTGTGGGAGAATATCGCCTAGGTTTGACAAGTGGGCATATATTGATTTTACGTAACTGTTTATATATACATAGTATGACTTGTAATATCATATAGGTATCCTCACTTTCGAGAGAGGGATATGATTTTACATTCGTAAGCGATGTAGTTAACATCCACCTAAATCAAGTTTTGATTGGGTCAGGTACATTAGATAACGGTATATACGTATTAAGTCAAGCTCAGGTTTTCAATATCCAGAATACACTTAAAAGGAAGTCTCCGGAATTAAATCAGGCTTTCTTATGGCATAGTAGACTAGATCACATCAATGAGAGAAGGTTGACTAAGTTACATAGAGAAGGATATTTGAATCCGTTCGAATATCAATCTTATGCTACTTGTGAATCTTATCTCATAGGAAAGATGACAAAAACTCCGTTTACTGGATACGGAGTAAGAGCGAGCGAGCTCTTAGGACTCGTACACAGTGACATGTGCGGTCCAATGTCTACACATGCACGAGGTGGTTATTCCTACTTCATTACTTTTACGGATGATTTCTCTAGGTATGGACATGTCTTCTTGATGAAGCATAAATCCGAGACTTTTGAGAAATTCCAGGAATACAAAAATGGAGTGGAAAAAAAAACAGGTAAAAGTATCAAGACACTGAGATCTGATCGAGGTGGCGAATACTTAAGTGCCGAGTTCCTGGGTTACTTAAAAGAGAATGGAATTCTCTCTCAGCTTACTCCTCCATACACACCACAACACAACGGTGTATCAGAAAGGAGGAATCGAACCCTATTGGATATGGTTCGTTCCATGATGAGTAAGGCTGAGTTACCGCGATCTTTCTGGGGTTATGCGCTAGAATCAGCAGCATATCTTTTGAACAAGGTTCCAACCAAAACTGTGCCTACCACACCATATCAGATGTGGAGTGGGAAGAAACCCTGTCTTCAGTACCTGAAGGCATGGGGATGTCCAGCTTTTGTAAAAAGGCAGCATGCGGACAAGCTTGAGGCACGCTCAGTACTGTGTAAGTTTGTGGGATATCCAAAGAACTCCATGGGATATTGTTTCTATTACGCAGAGAAACAAAAGGTTTTTGTTTCTCGTCATGCCCACTTCTTAGAAGCTGAATTTTTAGAAAATCAGAAGAGTGGGAGCGCAGTAGAACTGGATGAAATTCCAGAACCACAAGCTGTTACTGAAAGTATGGTAGAACCAGATGTTTCAAAAGAACCGGACATCCCAGCACCACTCCGCAGAAGTGGTAGGCAGTCTCATCCGCCTGAGAGATACTATGGTTTTCTCATAGATGGGGATAGGGAGGATTGCACTATTGACTATGATGAGCCTACTAGCTTCTAGCAAGCCATTCAGAGCGGCGACTCGGTAAAATGGCTGGATGCAATACGGACCGAAATGGAGTCCAAGTACACTAACAAAGCATGGACTTTGGACATTGCTCCAGATGGGGTAAAACCCGTAGGATGCAAATGGATCTTCAGAAAGAAGATTGGTGTAGATGGACAGGTTGAAACCTATAAAGCTAGACTTGTTGCAAAGGGTTTCCGTCAAAGACCTGGTTTGGACTATGACGAAACCTTTTCTCCAGTGGCTATGCTGAAATCCATTCGGGTCCTTCTTGCTATTGCTGCCTTCCATGATTATGAGATCTGGCAGATAGACGTAAAGATGACTTTTCTAAATGGAAATTCGGAAGAGAGCGTCTATATGGATCAGCCAGAAGGATTCATTCAAAGTGGGAGCAGCAGTAAAGTATGCAAGCTGCTTAAGTCCATTTATGGACTAAAGCAGGCATCGCGGAGTTGGAACATCTGTTTTGATGATACTGTCAAGGAATTTGACTTTATCAAAAATCCAGATGAACCATGCATATACAGTAAGATTGTAGGGAGAGCTGTAGTATTCCTCATCTTATACGTGGATGACATTCTCCTAATAGGAAATGATATTCCTATTTTACAGTCAGTCAAAAGTTTTTTGTCACAGAAGTTCTCCATGAAAGACCTAGGTGATGCCACCTACATTCTGGGGATCCAGATCTATCGTGATAGATCAAAGAGGATGTTGGGACTTTCGCAGTCCAGGTACATAGACACCATATTGAAAAGATTCAGTATGGAAGATTCTAAGCGCGGTAACCTACCGGCTTGTCACGGAATCACCCTTTCCAAAGATATGTCTCCCAAGACTGATTTGGAAAGGGATCGCATGTCGATTATACCCTACGCTTCAGCTGTAGGCTCTATAATGTATGCGATGTTATGTACCAGACCAGATGTAGCATACGCATTGAGCGTAGTAAGCCGATATCAAGCAAACCCAGGGGAGAATCACTAGATAGCAGTAAAGAACATTCTCAAGTACCTGAGGAGGACTAAGGAGATGTTCTTAGTGTATGGCGGAAAAGCCCTCCAGATGGAGGCCTTTGCCGACTCCGGCTTCCAGAGTGACAAAGATGACTCCAAATCCATGTCGGGTTATGTCTTTACCCTCAATAGAGGGGCGGTCTGTTGGAAGAGTTCCAAGCAGGAGACCGTTGCAGACTCAACGATGGAAGCGGAGTACATAGCTGCTTGCGATGCCGCAAAAGAAGCTGTCTGGATGAAGAAGTTCCTCACAGAACTTCAGGTGGTTCCTTCCAGTGTTGGTCCAATACCTCTGTATTGTGACAACAACGGCGCTATAGTTTTAGCGAAGGAACCCAGGTCCCATCAGAAGTCCAGACACATCTTAAGGCGGTATCACCTGATCAGGGAGATCGTAGATCGCTGGGAGATCGAGGTGAAAAGAGTAGAGACAGAGAATAACATTGCCGATCCATTCACAAAGGCCCTTCCTCAGACGCAGTTCGAGAGGATATTCGAGATGATAGGTTTACGATATGCCAGCTCATGGCCCTAGTGCAAGTGGGAGATTGTTAGTGTATATGCCCTAGGGGCCATTATTGTATCATACTAGATTGTATATTACTTAATGGAAGCTTGGGATATTCACAGTTATATATACAGTCTTGCTAAAAATGGTAGTATGCTACTTGGTTTGTGTCTACTTTAATATGTGCATATGTTTCTTGTAACGTATCACTTATACATATTAATAGAGCCTATAGGATCTTTGCTTGATTTCCAGTGTCGTGATGGCAGTCACAGTAGTGGGGGCTGGGTAGTCTGTAAGCAACATCCTATACAGGTCCCTGGTCGTTGGATTATCGAGATAGGGAATCGATATTCCGGAGTAGACTAAGTGTGTACGCTTTTCATCCCAGTTGGGGAGATGTTCTGTCCCACAGCCATCAGTACGTCGTACTGGAGATAGTATGCAGGTGCTCGTTAGGTTACGGGTACACCGGACAGGACTCGTAGGGGAACTGATTGGTTGGTATTATACCCATCGTCAGTTAACAGTTCCCAGATGACATGAGTACAGCATAGTCCGCAGACTTGACACTGCTACTTCGCCTCGAGTGTGTCCCACTGTTCTTAGATTGCTACCCTACCACGACTCAAAGGAGTCGTGCAAACAGGTAGCAGTTGGGTGCAGTCCCGAGTACTTGGAGGCAGTAGTGGTTAGATAGGATTCGTCTCTCCCGGTATTGGGAGATGATATCGCGCTGTGTCAGAGAGCCATTACGCAAAGTCCCTGGCCAGGGCAATCGAGATATACTGGTAGGTTCCAGTAGCTTCTCAGGGTGTAATGGGCTTCGCTCTGACACGACTTATACAGCTATTAAGGGACTGATGCTTGCCGCCCCCTAGGCTTGATATGCGATAGTCTATGACGAACAGACCGGACTGTACGGAGATTGTCACATCAGGCTCAGTAGGGGTTCAGATGGTTTTCCTCATCGGCCTTCTTATCGACATCTACCTGGGGACCGTTACGTACAGCTAGTGCCGCTTGCGGTCTGTGGTTAAACCTACTGCCAGCGTAGTGTCGAGTCTTTAGAGTCCCACATATAGAGTTTCCCTGCTCCAGGCGAAACGATATAGAGGTCGTATGGTTTTACGACAAGGGTTCGGACGCATACGTGTGTTTACGCACGTACGACTTTTCGGACAGTTTTTACTGGCCGGCTTTGGTTTAAGCCAGATTCTAGTATCGGGTTATTGGATTTATACAGTCTAAAGTTTTTCCGTGTTTTCACGGATTGGAGGGGCGTTCTCGTAATTTGTCGGGAAGCTTCTAGAAGAGTGGTGACTAAGGGGTTAAGGCGGCATTGCATTAAATGAGATTAGTGACTCATTTGTGTGATTCATCCAAGTCATTAATGCATCATAAATGCTTAATGACTCATGGAGATGAATCACTCATAGATATTTATGAAGCATGGTTGTTAATTCTATTATTTGATTTTTAGATAAATAATAATGCTTCATATATATTATGATAAGGTCATTATCTCATTTCATTGATATCTTCACCTTCTCTCTCCTCAAGCTCACTCTCTCTTCAAACCCTAACCCTAACCTCTCATGTGTTGAGATCAAGGGTTAGCTAGACTAATACATCCATAACTTCACTCTATATCCCCTAGGTAGCTTAGATTAGCACTTTGAGCAACCTAGTTATCTCAAGTTAGAGATCAAACTTGTAGTAGGAGCTCTCGGTTGGATCGTCTTTGATTCGAGGAGGTCGTTGAGGTGCCGATGTTCCAAGGAGCCTACGGGGAGTGGAGGACCGCGATGAAGACCCGAAGGACTAGTATCGTGAGGTATAACTTCGTATCCGAGTAGTTAAACCTCTAGTGTTTAGTTAGCAATGGTTTAGATAACGATTCTTGCGCTCAAGTCCATGTTACGAAGCTTTGATAATCGTTTTTCATATATTCCGCCTCCCCGCAAGTTCGTGGGATGCGTGACATGGACTTACAATTGTCAGTTTCCAGTTTTCTATAGGCCGTATTAAACATTCGGTTTAATACGGATTTATCTTTTCGTCATGAGGGTGAGTCATGAGTGTGTGGAAGCTTCTAGAAGGTGACAAGGCTTCATGACTCATTAGTGCATTAAATGATGTATGATGACTAGGGTAATGATTCATTGTATTCATTAATGTTTTGTGCAAGGTGTTTTATGACTCACTCATTCTTATTTATTGTTATGGTCACCTTTTCCACTCCTACACTCACCTCTCTCCTCCTTTTATATGGCCGGCCCCTCATTTGAAATGTGATGATGATTTTGGGAAAAAGAAAGGGTTGTTAAAATGAGAAGAGAGATTTAGTTCATATATATTTTCATAACTCATTTTCATTCGATCCAAAAGGCAACTTCATTAACCGTTCGTCCATGGCTTTGGATGTAACGAGACAAAGTGTTCTACTCATTCTCTACATCAATCTTGGTCATTTCTTTTAGCAAACTTGATGATCGAGTTGCCTCGGTTCAGAGGCGGGAGCCCGTTTAAAGATCTGTCGACATGGTGCCACCTGGACAAGGAGACTGGAAATTCAGGAGATCGGAGCAGCCGCAACAAAGCGTGGGATGATGGTTGAAGACCGAAGGACTCGGCTCGTTCGGTATAACATTTCTACCCACTTTGTAGTTTGTTAGTTTAGCAATAATGGCAGATCCGGGTTATAGTATACGATAGCGCCAGTCAAAAAAATTTTGTTCTGCATTTGGCGTCTGTTAGACGGCCGGGGCGCTACCGTGTACTTACAGTGGTATCAGAGCCTCACCATTAAGCTTTACTAACTTGTGCTAACGCGTTTAAAGTATCGATCGAACCGAATTTCAAAAACTACAGTTTTTCTGTTCAAAGTTTCTGTCGATTTTTCAAAGGGTCTAAAAATTATTTTGCATATCACAGAAATTTAAGCAAGCTTTTTGAAGCATTCTGGTGAAATTTGGGCACGTGATCCCACAGTACTGCCGCGGATCCACGGTCAAAGGTAGGGTTTGACCGCGGAACCGCGGCCAGTATGTGGGAACAGTGATCCAAATTTTTCCAGAGAGTTTACCATGGGAAATTGTGGTTTTTGGTAAATTTCTTTTGGGCCCAGATTTTATTACTGTACACCAGATATACGTGGGGCCCACTTCGGGAAGTTTTGGCGATCAAAATTTTAAACTTGTTAGTATGCAGTAATTACATTATATCTCCGACCGGAAATGTCATTTGAGTGGTAAATTGCGTCTAATTGCAATAGTTCTTTTAGACGGGTTTGCGAACGTGACATTCGCGTTGATGTTCTGTATTGTGTTGTAATGTTGTGGATTTATCGTGGTGGATAGCAGTGTGCAATGGAAGTGCAATTTGGATTTATTTGTACATTTGATATTGCGGGGTGAGCGTCCAACATGTGGACTGCCGTCACTGCCTGTTTGTATAATATTCTTTTGGGGCACGACCGGGCTGAGGTCGATGTACCCGTTGTATATATTTTTATTTCTGTACTAGGTTTACCCCGCGACGGAGTGCACGGATAGCCGGGTTCTAAGGGCAACGGGTCCGTATCTCATGGCTTTGAGAGGCAGAGGGGCCTCACTCTAGAATTGGCAGACTATTCGCCGCACTCGTATGGGGTACAGGTTGACCCAAGGAGGGGTGCTCAAGTTACCGGATTCCGTGAAGTGCCGGGTGGTCCATTCACTATGCTGTAGGGGGTTGCCTCTCTTCAGGTTTTGGCGGATAACTTGCCGCACCCGTAGGGGTCTAGGTTTCATTGCACAGGCTATCCACACGACCAAGGAAACGTCGGGTTTCAGTAGCGGCTTTGTGAAACCCGGGGATCCCAGATTATCTGTATTGTTCTGTGATGCTTATTACTTTTCTGTAATGTTGCATATTATCACGCCTGGAGCGATTATTGTATATTGGTATATATACTATTAGATGTTGTATATGTTTTACACCCGCGCTAGTCCAGTCCCCGCTCTGTCGTTAGTTAAGTAACCTAACGGGTGATGACGGAACCCAGTGGCGAATGCGGATGGCATATACGTACATTTTATTTTTCGTTCTTTTCTGGTGTGATTGATTGATGGGACTGCGTTGATTCTGATCAATGCAAGGATAAAACAAACCTGTTTGGCAGTTGTTGGAACAGCTTTAAAAAGTGTTATTACAAAGACGTTTCCTTTTGTTATGCATAGCGGTATTCGGTTGGAATATCCTGCACCTCATTCGACGAGGCAAGGGCCGATATCCCTTCACTGGGAGTGACCCCTTGGGCAGAAGTTTGCGTCAGGGTAATAACTTCACTATAGTCGATTACAGGTTGCTTTGCATCACGGTATTCAGTTGGAATATCCTGCACCTCATTCCACGGGGAAAGAGCCGAGATCCCTTCACCGGGAGTGACCTCTTTAGCAAAGGTTTTCGCCACTATATTTTTATGAAAAGCTATCAGGTTCCTTCAGCGATATCAAGTTCGTTACATTAAAGGTTTTTCGCCAAAAACCAACCGTAGCCCTCCGTCGTTTCTTTTGGGTATTCAGCAGTATTCAAGCTATGTATTTTGACCAACGCCAAGGCATAGTGTTTGGTAGCTGCTGGGTATGCATTTGTTGCATAGATAGATGAGTTGGTTTGGGACAGTCGTTCTGCCATTTGGCCAACGTCAGGGGCATGTAAGGGTGGGTTCAAATTGACATGGATAGTGACGGGTAGAACTTGGCATGTGACTTATGACATTTTGACCAACGCCAAGGTCATAAGAGCATGGGGCAAAAATCATATCGGGAGTTTCTAAAGAAACTGAAACTTGCCAAGTGTGCGCATACCTTCTGGAGTGTGATAACATGAGTGGATTCCGTCACGTAATCATGCGATGAGAGTTGGATCCTGATTTCCACTGATGAGTTGGTTTACTCTTCGGGTGATCCCGATTGATTCTTCTTTCAGGTTTGGAGGAGAATTTGACGGAACAGTGGGAGGTTTCCTGATTAGATAAAGTGATAACCATTCTGATCTAGGTTAGAGTGCACGCAGAGTGTTTTTTTTCTCTCTCTCTTTGGCAGCGACCTTTGACCGACCCTAGACTATGACTCAGTGACCAAGTTGACCGAACCTTCTTGAAATACTGGCTTTTGGATTGTCTAAAGTTGCATAAGTCATTGCCGCTCCTTCTTTTACCCTTTGTGTAGGGTTACTAGGCACTCTAACAAGGGTTAAGAAAGCATCAACCATACCCGATTAAAATTTTAGCCGTGCCTAACAACCCTAAACAAGATCTTTGTTAGAAAATTAGGGTTTCACATGCAAGTAAATAGCATCTACAACTAAGTGAATACGAAATACAACCTTTGTAGATCGGTCCTTCACTTCTTTAGCTCCTTGTTGAAGTCCCTTTGCTGCGATCGTGGTTCTCCCGGACTCTTGCATGGCTTCACGAGGCCAAAGGAGCGTCCTTGCTTGAAGTCTTCGAGGCCGAAGATGATCTACGTCGAGGGGATGCCAACTCAAGCTTCTACTTCACTAGCTAGAGAATTAGTGAAGCAAACACCCTAAACTAAAGTGCTAGTCTAGTAGAGGATGGAGAAATAGGAAGTGGGTTCACTTTAGAATTTATTTTCTCACAATGTTTCTCACTTTGGATCAAACCCTAGAGAGCTCTTTTGCTCAAGGAAGAAGATGAAGAAAAATAAAGAGAGAAAGATAATGATCAAGTGAGAAAGCTAACCATGGTGAGTGAGTATCATATACTAACTCATGTAGAGACATAACCATAGCTAATCCTTATGGTTGGGTTAACAAATATCCATAGTAAAAACAAACTTAGTGGACTTAGTCAATGCATCCACAAGCTTCATGCATTTTTCTAATCCTCCACTAATTCTGTAACTACTTTAAATATTAAAACCCAACATAATAAATAGCATGGTGTAAGTCTCATACACCCATGAATGATGTATCAACAACCATGATACAAAAAGAAAACACATTTTAATATATATCATATATACATTAAAGTTGTGCACATGTGAGAAAAACCCTTAAGTGAATAAATGTTAGTTAATGTAAATTAGTATATCCAATATACAATTATACAATAAATTATTAAATCAACACTTGACTTAATAATCCGGTCATAACTCATATAACCGACTAACATCCAATGTATCGACTTATCGAATCAACACTTGATTCGATAACCCGGCTATATCTCATATAACCGACCGATACAAAAAGTCGCGAGAATAGAATACGGTATCACATACACGCATTATTCTCGGTCCCGCACAAATCACATATGCGCTCCTATTTCGTTTTGCCTGAGCCAGTAAAACCTCTATGTAGGACTCTAAAGACTCGTCAATACGCCGGCAGTAGGTGATGATCACATCAAGCACCCACAAGCCGTCAGCGGTACTAGCTGGACGTAACAGCTACCCGGGTATTGAGCGATCAGAAGATCAGCAAGCAAGCCCGCTCCAACTCCTGTAAAAGCCAAACGGTAACACTTCCCGTACAGTCCGGTCTCCTCGTCTGATATGTCGCATATCAAGTTTAGGGATGGTAAACGTCAGACCCCAATAACCGATAAGTCATGCCGATGTGAGGCTCATAACGGGTCGAGAAACTACTGGTAACACTTACCAGTAAATCTCTAAATCAGCCCTGGCCAGGGACTTCCCTGTTATGGCCAATCGAGCACAGCGCAACATCAACCCCCAATACCGGGAGAGACGAAACCCCTCCTATCGCTCATTGCCTCCATATGACTCGGGACTGTACCCAAAAACCACCCTTTTGCACGCCCTCTTGGACATGGTAAGGTGGAAATCAAAGCACAGTGGGAATTATACAAGACTCTATGATGATCTCGGGTCTACAGACTAACCTGCACAAGTGTCACCAGAGAACTGCCATCTGACGTGAGGTATAATACCATCTGGGAGTTCTCGGCGAGTCCGTCCAGTGTACCCAGTCTCCACTGAGCACCCGTATACCATCTCAGATGTCAAACACCAATGGATATGGGATCATCCATCGCCCATCTCATGGGTCGAGAAGCGTATACGCTAGTCTGCTCTGGTATATCGATGCCCTGTCTCGATACACCTACGAATAGGAACATTAAAGGATGTACTTATGGACTACTCTGTCCCCACTAGTATGATCTGCATCATAGTCCAGGTAGTCAAGTACACATCCTAAGGGCTTTACCAACATGTGACTATAAGACAGTATCAAGAGACAAGTACACATGTTAAGATAAAGAGCAACCAGATAGCATACTATCATATCGAGTAAGAAAGTCCTCTCTATATATGTCCAAGCATCCAATATAATATACATCATCTGTACAATACTGGCCTCTAGGGCATACATACAACTAACACTTTGTATTTCTCAGAACACCCCGTATTACTACGAACATCCACTTCCATTAGATTGATCCATTGTATGGTTATATACGAACTCGGAGGGACTTCTTCGAGGATGGATCCAGGTTCAGGAGAAATAGAATTGGTTTATTCAGTTGTCTTTTATTACCACATTCTCTCAGGTTGCGAGGGCTCCTTAGTTTAGGAGGGTACACCTATTACGCTTATTGGATAGTCTTATTCCAAACCATAGGCAGGTGCCAAAAGGTAGGGAATGAAGAAAACCAATTAGCCTAAATAGGGTGTACAGAAGGTAATAACTAAAGACAAAATAAAGGGATCAGAAAGAGGGCAAAGTAAATTGCGACTGTTATCATTCACGACCAAAACACGTACTTCATCGCCACTCCTATTTCACCTTTGCTTTTTTCCCCAGTTCGGGAGAAATAGAATAAAGTATTATTCAGTTGTCTTTTTTCATCACCTTCTCTCAAGTTGCGAGTACTCCTTGGTTTAGGAGGGTACACCTATTATGCTTACTGGATAGTCTTCTTCCAAACCATAGGCTGGTGCCGAACGGTAGGGAAGGAAGAAAACCATTTAGCCTAACGATGGTGTACAGAAGGTAATGAATAAAGACAAATAAAGAAATATACGGTTAAAGTCATGAATTGGATTATGGAAGAGGCATTACTAAAAATACCAGGATACCCTACGAAACATTTTCATGTTTCAGTGCATTGTTAAAGGAAAACTGATTTCCCGATTAGATACTTACTCCAAGGTATGTATTTACCAGGAATGATTCTCACATCTGTATGCTTTTATAGATGATGAGTGGGAGTAGGTTATTGGGAATTAGGTGATCATCCTCATTATATCGGAATTCGTTAGAATTGGTGATATTTGAGGAAATCACCTGGGTACAGTTTCCAACCTACGACGCACAGGTTTTGAGTTATTCAACTCAACGGACTTATACAGAGTATTGTATGTTGTCCAGTGGCCATAACAGGGGTAGGTCCTCGTACTCTGTTTTGTTTACTTATAACTTCTCTAGTTTTTAGACAGGTGTTTCGTAGAAATACAATGTCTAAGTTTTGAGAAGTTGTGGGTATAGGAGTAAAGTAGAAAACCAGATGTCGCAAGTATCGGGATTCTTCAAAGAGATCGAAGATGTAGATTCTTGTGATTGGTATTAAGATGATAGTAATGTTTTTTGAGAAACTTGTTTCTCTTTCAGGTTACTCATAAATGGATGGATTCTTAAGTTGAGCAATGCTGATTAGTCTCTCCCCATTAAGTTGATATGCACTGGAGACAGCTGCATGATTTGAATCTGGTTCCAATTAAATAAGTGCCAAAGTTTCTATATTGGATATAGAATGGTTCATATCTTAACGATGTTAAGGTACGGTGAGTTGTCCAGCTTATGCTTAAAACCAGACTCTGGATAGCTCAAGGCACGTTTCTGTAATGGCAGTTTGTGGGTTGACCCTAGCTTTGACGAGGGTTGATTTTCTACCATCTGGAAGATCAATAGTGATATTGTTCTTGACTCGCCACAGTTTTAGTAAAATGGATTTTTTCAGAAAACAGTAGTGGGAGTATGGTAGAACTGGAAGTGATTCCAGAACCGCAAACGATTAAGAAAAATTTAATAGGACTTATATATTCAATCAGGTTTGACATTCCATTAGCCACTCCGCAGATATGGTGGGTAACCTCAGACACCCGAGAGGTACTCAGGTAGCCTCAAGGACGGTGACAGGGAGGTTCCTGTTTACCCAGACTTGACACTACTGTTGTTCCAGGCTATGAGACCCGACAGGAGGTTATGTATAGCGTCATTCTAAACTAGCTTTAGAAGTGGACGTATATATTATTCTGCCAGAGGGTTGTCGTAGTCAGTGGGAGCAGCGGAAGCAAAGTGGGAAATGAGCTTATGTCTATTTATAGACTTGAGCAGATATAGCGGAGATAGATCATCTATTTTTGATGTGACAGTCATGGGTTTGACTTCATCAGAATAGGGGATGGATCTGTTGAGAAGGTAGTAGGGTATGATGTCCTGATAATTGGATGACATACACAGTATAGGAAGTAAAATTCCTATACTACAATCGGTTATACTGTGGTAGTCACACAGTTGTTTCTTCACACAGGATATGGATATAATATCAGACATTCTGGTTACTAGATCTATGCCTTTAGATCTAGATTTGGGTAGTTTCCCGATTTGGGTAGTTTCCCAATGTGGGTACTTTGACAGTATTCTAATAGTATTTTAGAATAGATGACTCCTGACATGGTAGTGTACCTGCAGGTGATGGTGTCACCCTCTCTAAAGGTGTCTTACAGACTAAAGGGGAGAGTGATGTGTTAGTTATATGTATGCCCTAGAGGCCATTACTATACATAGGATGTATATTGTAGTGGATGCTTGGACATATATAGGGAGGACTTTCTTGCTCGACATGATAGTATGCTATCTGGTTACTCTTTACCTTAACGTGTACACTAATTGTCTCTTTGTTACATATTGGTAAAGCTCTTAGGATGTGTACTTGACTACCTGGACTATGATGTGGATCATACTAGTGGGGACATGGTAGTCCATAAGTACATCCTTCAAGGTCCCCAGTCGTGGGTGTATCGAGACAGGGCATCGATATACCAGAGTAGACTAGCGTATACCTTCTCGACCCAGAAAGATGGGCGATGGATGATCCCATATCCATTGGTGTTTGACATCAGAGATGATATACGGGTGCTCAGTGGAGACTGGGTACACTGGACGGACTCGCCGAGAACTCCTAGATGGTATTATACCTTACGTCAGATGGCGGTTCTCTGGTGACACTGGTACAGGTTAGTCTGTTGACCCGAGATCGTCATAGAGTCTTGTGTGATTCCCACTGTTCTTTGATTTCCACCTTACCACATCCAAGAGAGCATGCAAAACGGTGGTTTTTAGGTACAGTCCCGAATCACATGGAGGCAATGAGCGATAGGAGGGGATTCGTCTCTCCCGGTATAGGGAGTTGATGTTGCACTGTGTTCGATCGGCTATAACCGGAAATCCCTGGCCAGGATTGCTGAGATTTACTGGTAAGTATTACCAGTAGTTTCTCGAACTGTTATAGACCTCATATCGACACGACTTATCGAGCTATTGGGGTCTGACGTTTACCACCCCTAGGCGAGATATGCGACATATCAGACGACGAGACCGGACTGTACGGTAAGTGTTACTGGTTGGATTCACAGGAGTGTGAGCGGGCTTGCTCGTTGATCTTCTGATCGCTCAATACCGGGGTGGCCGTTACGTTTAGCAGACCGCTTGCGGCTTGTGAGTGTTTGATATGATCATCACCTGCTGCCGGCGTATTGACGAGTTTTTAGAGTCCTACACAGAGGTTTCCTGGCTCAAGCGAAAAGAGATAGGAGCGCATATGAGATATGTGCGGGACCGAGAATAATACCAGTATGTGATACTGTATTCTATTCTCGCGATTTGTATCATTGGACGGTTATATATGATATAGCCGGTTTACCGAATCAAGTGTTGATTCGATACATTGATACACTTGATATTAGTCAGTTATATGCGATATGACCGGATCATTAAATCAAGTGTTGATTTAATGATTTAATGTATAATTATATATTTGATATATTGCTTTACATTAACTAGTATTTGTTCACTTAAGATTGATTTTCTCACTTGATGTGCACTAGTATATGTGATATATTTTTATGCACTTGTTTGTATCATGTTTGATGATACATGCAAATTTGGGTGTATGTTTGATTTAAACCTTGTTTAGGTTAATGGTTAGGGTTTTGTTATCTTTGCTTAATTATTTGTTTTATTTATTTATTTTTGGGCAAGAAACAAAATGGTGGATTCTTTTGTATTTTACTTGAAGCTTCATGAAGCTTTGACCATTTTGTTTCTTTCCTAAACCTAACCATTCATCTAAACCCTAGTTTAGTCTCTACACTAGTTAAACTCACCCATGGTTGCATTATGATAACCATCACTTGATTTTCCTTTTGAAAATAATTCATTATTCATTTTTCTTTCTTCTTCATCTTCTTCATGAAGAAGAAAAACCATTGCTAGAAATTTCCAAGTGAGAAATCCAAATCCAAAATGAACCCACTTCCTATTTCTTCATCCTCTACCACTTGCCATGTAGTAGAATGTGTTATCTTCACAAGTTTCATGACCTAGTGAAGGTGGAGCTTGAGTTTGAGTCGCCTCGACGTAGATCATCTTCGGCATCGAAGTCAACGACCTAGCCCGTCCATTTCTCCGATGAAATCGACGCAAGGGTCCGGGATCCGATGATCGCAATGGAGGGACGTCAACACGGAGCTAGAGAGGTGGAGGACCGGATCTACAAAGATTGTAGCCCCTTTCAATTTTAGTTAAGTTGTTAACTTGCTATGTTTCGCCTTTACCTCTAGTAACGATCTAGTTTAGGGTTCGTTGGCACACTAAAAAATTTCAATTTGGCATTGTTGATGCCTTGTGGAACCTCTTGAGTGTGCCTAGGAACCCTACAGTGGTATTAGAGCCTAGCTAGAGAATTAGGCGATGTGTTAACGAAGTTAAAACCCCGATCGAACCCAAATACGACATTTCAAACCCCTCTCTGTACATTTTTTAAAATCTGGGTTTTTCCAGAATTAAAAATACCTAAAAAATTCAGCAGGCTAAAATAAGAATTATGGTGAAAAACGAGCCCCCAATTCCTCAAGATGGCCGCGGAACCGCGGCGATTCCCCCCCTTTGGCGGCGGTTCCGAGGCAAGTTAAGGGTATTAGGGACGGATTTTTGCACAGTAATTCTTGTCTCTGTGTTTACTATTTTATGGGTATTTTTAATCTGACTCAAGTGTTGAGTATTCTGGGGTTTATTTTGTAATCGTCGATTCGATCGGGAATTTTAAATTCGTTATTGGTTTTCCGGATATTTTAGAACATGTTAAAAGGTTTGACCGGATATAAATACCCCCTTTTTCCCATGTCGGGAAATTTCCATGTGTTGGATCTTTCCATAGTTTAAGAACGTTCGAAGTAGTGCAAGTAACGCGATGGACCTTCTAGAAGACAACAAACCTTAACTTGATTATGTGACCGTCTTGAACTGTCCTTTGAACCTTAGGGTTTGGGGCAGTACGGCGTGCCACATGTGAGGCGTTGGCTTGACCCTTCTACGGCTGGACCATTGGTACTGTGGCATGAAATGGATGTTTTTAAACTTATTTCAAGTGTTGAGCTGTTTCGGGAAACATTGGGTGTTTGATTGTTCGATCGGAAAGTTTGACATTTTCTATTTATCTGGAATGCGATACAATATTTAGAATCCACAAATAGTTATGAGATAACTGATTTGAATATTATAAACATAGCAGTTTAGTCTTACTTGATCGGTTGCCACGGAATTTTGATGCGATCAAAAATCCGTCGCAATCATGTAGCGTACGCGGATATTCGCCGGGTAAACTTAATAGACAGCTACACCCCTTAGCCCCGACCAAGTGACTGTAGGAGAACCCCGTCGCCGAAAGCATCCGCTCGGATGCTCACGGTAGCGGTGTTCCGCCTTGGTGCACTTCGTCGACGGTATCGGGGGTGCGGCCGTCTACTAAAGTTTGCGACGAGCATTCGATCAGGATGTCGGGAATCTTGTTGAATTGCCCGACTTGATATTGAAAAGTGTTTTCGATTTTGAGACTAAAATGCGGGGTTTATAATTGTTAGGCATGTGATGTCTAAGGAATTCAGATGGTTAGGCATGCGATGTCTAAAGAGTTTGCGGATTCCAACTGTTGTAGTTTTACACTTTCTTTTCTGTGACCGTAAGTGTAATATGTGATATCGCCGTTTTCGTTGCTATATATCAACGACAATTGGGATGCGCATATTTACTTACGTGGATGACATGTGATGTTATGTGTTGCTGGATATGTTATATTGGATCGTCGTGTTTGAATAGCCGGGTTTTTTTTATGTGAGATGAGTGTTTTTCATTTTCATTCATGTAAAAAACTTGTATGTAATATTCTTTTATTGGGGCGCTTCCAGGTTGCGAAAGATGTCACCGTTGATGTATATTATTTACTTTTCCGCACTAGGATAGACCCAAGGAGGGGAGCACAAGTAATCGGGTTCTAGGGTCCAGTGGGAGACCATCTCGAGGAGTCGAGTCCGGGTCTCCTAACCCTAGAATTGGTAGGGTTGCTTGCCGCTCTCGTAGGGGTCTAGGGGTGTGGGTTTGGCTATTCATTGCGACCGTGGAATCCATGTTTTATACTGGCTCGTATTGAAAACACGGACGTCCTAGTATATCCAATGTTTCATATGTTTCTTCTGCTGCGATATCTGTGATGTGATCATTTGATATGCTGTGATGGATACTGTATATAGTATATATGATATATTATATAGGCGTTACTTATGTTTTACACCCGTGCTAGCCCTGCCCCGCTCTGCCGTTAGTTACCTAACCTAACGGTGCACGAAGGGACATCGAGGCGAATGCGGATGGCATAAGTGTACGTCGTATTTATCTGTGATGTTTAGGTGCTTAAATGATGGGACTTCATTAATGTGATTAATGAAGGAAAAGAAACCTAAAGATGTTATGGAATCGAATTTTCAAAAACAGGTAACTACATTTCTTACTTTGCATCGCGGTGTTCCTTGTAGAACATCCTGCACCTTATTCGATAAGGAAAGGGCCGAGATCCCTTCACCGGGAGTGACCCCTTTAGCAAAAACTGGCAGATGCTACAACCCTCGGTTTGTATTTTGATTGCTTCTATAGTTCTTGCTTTGCACAGCGGTATATATGATATATCCAGCACTTTATTCGATGAGGAAAGGGCCGATGATCCCTTCACCGGGAGTGACCCCTTTAGCAAAACTAGAAAAGCCTAAAAAACACTCCATTTTAAAATCATTTGATTCTACAACGATATCAAGTTCATTACGCAATAGGTTTTCAGAAAAACCTGTCGTAGCCCTCCGTCATTTCAGATAAGTAGCAGTTAGTATTCGTGCTGCGTTTGTTGGCCTTTGTCAAGGCGTAGTGTGCGGTAGCTGACTGGTGCTTATCTGCTTATGCATATGATGCAGATTGGGTTAGGGTAGTCGTGCGACCTTGTTGGCCTTTGTTAAGGGTCGTGCGGGTGGGTTTAATTCAATCAGGAAATGACGGGTTGAACTTGACTAACATCCTATGGTTTGTTGGCCTTTGTCAAGGTCATAGGAGGTTAAGGGCAAAAATATCGGGAATTTCAAGTGTTGAAATTTGCAATGAGATTGCATACGTTCTATGAGATAGTTGGATCCCGATACCCACTGCGAGTAATTGTTACTCCTGGGAGAGTTTTACACATTACAATTAGCCGATCAAGTAGGTGTCTAGAAAGGTGTCAACGGGGTTACGCCTCTGGGAAAACGAGGTTTACATTAATTAGGTTCGTGCGAAAGCACGGGGGACCTCCCTCAAAGTACCGACACTGGCCTGGCTGAAAGATTGGCGAACTTGTAACGTGTAATTAATCCCGGCTAGTCTTTCCTTTTAGGGTTTGAAGGAAGATTTGATAAAAACAGTAAGAGCCATCCTGATTAGATAAAATAATAACCAATCTGATCTTGCAAGAGCATACGCTGAGTGTTTTCTTCTCTCTCTCTCTCCAGGTAGCGACCAAATCATGCCTTAATCAAGATAATAATATGGATATTGACCGAACCCGCTTGTTATACTGAGCTGGGGAACGTTGGTCCCGCTCCAACTTATAATTGTTATAAGACAGAGCAGGAAATAGAGGATTACCAGAATTCCCGTGCCGCCCAAACGAAGAAAGTGCATGTGATGCATCTCCTTCGGGTGTGTTCATTACAAAGAACTGTTTCTCTGTATCCTCTACGTCCTGGGTATTTGATACCGGATCAGGATCCCAGATATGCAATCTGTTACATAGGGCTACAGAAAGGTAGAGAACTAAGAACGGGTGATAAGTTTCATGAGGCAGAAAATGGGGCAAGTGTTGCAGCCAAGTCTGTTGGTCACTGTCACCCTGTATTACCAATATATTGATTCTGAACGAATGTTATTAGATACCGAACCTGATATACAAAATCATATCAGTCTCTTTATTAATAAAGAAAGGATATAATTTTGTATCGTTGGATGATGTTTTGAACATTTCTATTTCAAAAGTTGATCGATTTAGGCACATTGTCTAAAAACATTGATGTTCTAAATCAAACTACAGTTACTAGTATACGAAACACACACAAGAGGAAGAGTTCAGAAATGAACGAATCCTTCTTGAGGCATTGTAGACTAGGTCATATCAATGCGACCCGGCTGGCTGAAGTTATATTTAGATGTATATTTAAATTAGTTTGAATTTACATCTTGTGAAACTTGCCAGTCATGTCACAAAGATTAGATGACCATAGCTCCGTTTACTAGAAACAGAGAAAGAGTTAGTGAACTCTTGGGATTGATACATGCTGATGTATGAAGGTCCCCTGTCTACACATGCCAGGACCGGTTCTTTGTACTTCATTGCATTCTCTAATGATCTCTTTAGATTCAGACATATGTTCCTGCTGAAACACAAGTCCGAACCTTTTGAGATATTCACTGAATATAAGTTAGAAGTAGAGAACCAAAATACGGGTACAAGTATTATGTCCTTTGATGTGATTGAGGAGGAGAATACTTGAGCACGGAAATCCTGGACTATTCTAAAGGAGAATGAGATTCTCTCTCAGCATTACTCCTCCGTATACACCATAGCACGATGGTATATCGGGGTGGAGCAATAGCACCCTATGTGATATGGTGTGCTCTATGATGAGTACTACTGAGTTTCCTATTTCCTTTTGGGAGTTATGCACTTATGAAGTTGCATACCTATTGAATAGGTTCGAATCAAATCAGTGCCTACCACTCCATATAAGATATGGTATGGGAAGAGCCTATCTCTTAAGTAAGTTAAGATTTGGGATTGTCCCGCCTATGTCAAAAGCAAAATCCGGACAAGATCGAGGCAAGGTCAGTTCTGTAGAACTGAAAAGGTTCCAGCTATACAAACTACAGCAGATGATTTGGTAGAACCAAAGAATTCAATTGTTTCCAACGAACCTCAGCCTCTCCGCCGATCTAGTAGGGTTCCTCATCCACCCGAGAGATACTTCTGATTCTCTATGACAGTGGGAGCGAGGAATGCATCATGAGATGATGACCCAACTAGTTTCGAGCTGGCCATCAGGAGTGGGACTCTATAAGAATGGCTGGATGCTTAGCGATCTGAGATGGAATCCTTATACACCAACAAAGTATGGACTTTGGTGGCTTTATCTGAAGGGTTAAATCCCCATCAGGAGCAAGTATATCTTGAGAAGATTACTTGGTGTAGATGGAAAAGTTGAGACTTTCAAAGCTAGACATGTTAAAGGTTTTAATCATCGACCAGGCGTGGATAATGATGAAACCTTTTTCAGTGGCTATGCTTAAGTCCATCCAGATCCTACTTGCCACGGCTACATACCATGAATACGATATCTGGCGGTTGGGTGTCATGACTGCTTTTCTAAAATGATGTTTTAGAAGAGAGCGTCTGTAAGTACACAGCCAGAAGGCTTCGTAGACATTGGGAGTAGCGGAAACGTGTACAAGATGCTTTATAAGATTAAAGCAGGCATCGCGGAGTTGGAACGTCTATTTGGATGAGTTAGTCAAAGAGTTTGACATCATCAAAATGGTAGATGAACCTTGTATAAACAAAAAGGTAGTAGGGAGTATGATAGTGATCCTCGTAGAGTACGTGGATGACATACTCTTGATAAGGAAAGGGGTTTCCTACGCTACGCTCGGTCAATCTCCGCTTATCACAAGGATTCTCCATATAGGATCAAAATGATACCTACTAAATCCCGGGTTTTGGATCTATGAGATAGATCTAATTGGATGTTAGGATACTCACCAATTGTAGTGAGATGGTATCAATCAATTCTGGGGAGAATCACTGGAAAGGTTCCAGGGTGATAAGTGTTAGTTATATGTATGCCCTAGAGGCCATTACTGTACATTGGATGTATATTGTAGCGGATGCTGGGACATATATAGGGAAGACTTTCTTGCTCGACATGATAGTATGCTATCTGGTTACTCTTTACCTTAACGTATACACTAATTGTCTCTCTGTTACATGTTGGTAAAGCCCTTAGGATCTGTACTTGACTACCTGGACTATGATGCGGATCATACTAGTGGGGACATGGTAGTCCATAAGTACATCCTTCAAAGTCCCTAGTCGTGGGTGTATCGAGACAGGGCATCGATATACCAGAGTAGACTAGCGTGTACCTTCTCGACCCATACAGATGGGCGATGGATGATCCCATATCCATTGGTGTTTGACATCAGAGGAGATATACGGGTGCTCAGTAGAGACTGGGTACACTGGACGGACTCGCCGAGAACTCCCAGATGGTATTATACCTTACGTCAGATGGCAGTTCTCTGGTGACACTGGTACAGAGTAGTCTGTTGACCCGAGATCGTCATAGAGTCTTGTGTGGTTCCCACTGTGCTTTGATTTCCATCTTACCACGTCCAAGAGGGCGTGCAAAACGGTGGTTTTTGGGTACAGTCCCGAGTCACATGGAGGCAATGAGCGATAGGAGGGGATTCGTCTCTCCCGGTATAGGGGGTTGATGTTGCGCTGTGTTCGATTGGCTATAACAGGAAATCCCTGGCCAGGGTTGCTGAGATTTACTGGTAAGTGTTACCAGTAGTTTCTCGAATTGTTATAGACCTCATATCGACACGACTTATCGAGCTATTGGGGTCTGACGTTTACCACCCCTAGGCGAGATATGCGACATATCAGACGATCAGACCGGACTGTACGGTAGTGTTACTGGTTGGATTCACTGGAGTGTGAGCGGGCTTGCTCGTCGATCTTCTGATCGCTCAATACCCGGGTGGCCGTTACGTTTAGCAGACCGCTTGCGGCTTGTGGGTGTTTGATATGATCATCATCCGCTGCCGGCGTATTGACGAGTCTTTAGAGTCCTACACAGAGGTTTCCTGGCTCAAGCGAAACGAAATAGGAGCGCATATGAGATATGTGCGGGACCGAGAATAATACCAGTATGTGATACTGTATTCGATTCTTGCGAAATGTGACATTGATCGGTTATATGCGATATAGCCGGCATATCGGATCAAGTGTTGATTCGATAAGTTGTTACTGTTGATATTAGTCGGTTATATGCGATATGACCGGATCATTAAATCAAGTGTTGATTTAATGATTTAATGCATAATTATATATTTGATATATTACTTTGCATTAACTAGTATCGGTTCACTTTAAGATGGATTTTCTCACTCGGATGTGCGCATTACATATGCGATATGATTTTGTGCACTTGTTTGTATCATGTTTGATGATGCATGTCTTTTTGGTTAAGTGTAAAGATTTAAACCATGGTTAAGTGGATAATTAGGGTTTTACATATTCATTTATTAATCTTTTTCTTTTTGGAAAAAGGAAAAGATATGAGAAGAAATGGTGGCTTTTATTTGTTTGCACTTGAAGCTTCATGAAGCTTTCATGAAGTCACCATTTTTGTCTCATGTTTAAACCTAACCACTCCACTTAACTATAGTTCTCTCTCTACACTTAACCATGGTAAGTGTTATGATAAGAATGGATTTTCTTTTCTATTTTAAGATAATACTTATCATAACACTTTTAATATTCTTCTTCTTCTTCCTTTAACTCAAGAAGAAAAACCTAGACTTCATCAATGGTGTTTGATGAAATAGAGTGAGAAATCCAAATCTAAAATGAACCCACCTCCTATTTCTTCATCCTCTACCTCTTGCCAAGTAGTAGAGTGTGTTTCCTTCACAAGTTTTCATGGCTTGGTGAAGGTGGAGCTTGATCTAGCGATGCGTCGACGTAGATCATCTTCGGCATGGACATCGACGACTTAGCTCAACATTTCTCCGACGAAGCCGACGCTAGAGCCCGGGAATTCATTTGGACAGCGAGGGGACTTCGTTGCGGAGCTATGGAGGTGGAGCACCGGATCTCCAAAGGTTGTATTTCCGTTTAAACTTTAGTTAAGTTGTTAACTAGTTTCTTTTTCTCCTAGAATTCTAGCCAACGATCCGTACACTAGGGTTTCTCGGCACCGTAATTTTCAAAATTGGCATGGTTGATGCCTTGTGAAACCTCCTTGGGGTGCCTAGGAACCCTACAATAAGGACGACTGAATGTCAGTCACAGGCATTGTCTTTACCCTCAGTAAAGGGACGGTATGTTGGAAGAGTTCCAAGCTAGATACCGTGGAATACTAGACGATAAAGGCTGGATATATCGCTACTCAAGATGCTACCAAAAATGAAATCTGGGTGTATATTAGTTCATGAGATGAACTTCGCTCCTACCATTGTGAGACAATGGAGTTGTGGCTTATGCCTAGGAACGCCCGTCCCATCAGTGATCTAGACATATTCTGAGGCAGCATCACCTGATCATGGAGATAGTTGATCTCCAGGGTGATCGAGGTTAGGAGAGTAGACTCAGAGGACAACACGGCGGATCCACTCACAAAGGCCTTTTCCCAGAGAGAGACTTGTTAGTTATGTATATGCCCTAGAGGCCATTGTTGTACATATGATGTATATTATAATGGATGCTTGGATATATATAGAGATGACTTTCTTGCTCGTCATGATAGTATGCTATTTGGTTTCACTTTATCTTAACATGTTGACTTGTATTGGTTTACTGTTTTTCTCTCACATGTTGATAAAGCCCTTAGGATCTGTACTCGACTACTGGGACTATGATGAGATCATACAAGTGGGCCCTTGGTAGTCGATGAGTACATCCTATAACTGTTCCTAGTCGAGGGTATATCGAGACAGGGCATCGATACACCAGAGTAGACTAGCGTATGCGCATCTTGACCCATATGATGGGCGATGGATGATCCCATATCCATCGGTGTTTGACATCAGAGATGGTGTACGGGTGCTCAGTGGAGACTGGGTACACTGAACGGACTCGCCGAGAACTCCCAGATGGTGTTATACCACACGTCAGATGGCAGTTCTCCGGTGACACAGGTACAGGGTAGTCTGTAGACCCGAGATCGTCATGGAGTCTTGTGTGATTCCCACTGTGCTTTGATTTCCACCTTACCACGTCTAAGAGGGCGTGCAAAATGGTGGCTTTTGGGTACAGTCCCGAATCACATGGAGGCAATGAGCGATAGGAGGGGATTCGTCTCTCCCGGTATAGGGAGTTGATGTTGTGCTGTGTTCGATTGGCTATAACTGGAAGTCCCTGGCCAGGGCTGATATAGAGATTTACTGGTAAGTGTTACTAGTAGTTTCTCGACCCGTTATGAGCCATACATCGACACGACTTATCGGTTACTGGGGTCTGACGTATACCACCCCTAGACTTGATATGCGACATATCAGACGAACAGACCGGACTGTATGGGAGTGTTACTGGTTGGATTCACAGGAGAACGCACAGGCTAGCTTGTTGATCTTCTGATCGCTCAATACCTGGGTGGCTGTTACGTTTAGCTGACCGCTTGCAGCTTGTGGGTGTTTGATATGATCATCACCTGCTACCGGCGTATTGACGATTCTTTAGAGTCCTACACAGAGGTTTCTTGGCTCAGGCGAAACGGAGTAGTGGCGCATATGTGATATGCGCAGGAACGAGAATAATGCGATATGGGATACCGTATTATATTCTCGCGATATTTAGATATGAACCGGGACATCGGATCAAGCGTTGATTCGATGAATCGGTACATGATATATTAGTCGGTTATATTTGATATAGCCGGATCGTCGGATCAAGTGTTGATTCGATGATTTAATATATAATAATATATATGATATATTATTATATTAACTAATATTGGCTTGTTTATTATTTCATTTTCTCAGTGGATGATACATTGATATATATGCGATATATGTTAATTGTATTATTTTCTTTTGTTGCAAATATATAATATATATGTGATATATATTATTGTGACATGATATGATTAATTGTTAAACATGTTTAAGGATGATTAATTGAGGTTAGGGTTTGATTAGGGTTAGTAGCTTCAAGTTCCTTCTAGAAGCTTTTTCTTTTGTCATTCTTAAGATCTTTATGGATGACACATTCTTTAAACTCAACCAAACCCTAACCCTAGTTGTTTCTCTACTTGTTCTTAGCCATTCATCCTTGACCATGGTTATATATCAATCATATGATTTATATTTCTATTCATCACAGAAGAAAATGATTATCATTATCTTTTCATTATCATCTTCTTGCTTCTTCATGAAAGCTTGCTAGTTTTTCTTCAAGTGATGAAATAAAATGAGAAAATGATTTAAAAAGAAAGCAAAATTACTACTCTCTCATCCTCATCTCATCTAGCCCATGGGATTTGTGTGTTCTACTCTTTTGAGTGAGAAAGCTTGAGTCGAAGCAACTTCAAGGTAGATCATCGGAGATTTGGAATACTTCGAGCTAGCATGGATCGTTCGAGTCGTGGAGCCTCTCATGAGTCCGGAAGATCATGGATCACGGCAAAGGGACTTCTACTCGGAGCTTGTGAAGTGAAGGAGCGGACTACAAAGGTTGTAATCCCTCACACTTAGATAAAAGTTATCTTATTGCATGTTAAACCCTAATAATCTAGCATAGATCCCGGCTTTGGGTTGTTCGGCACGTCTAAAATTTTATCCGGGCATGTTTGATGCCTTTAGAACCTTCACAAGAGTGCCTAGGAACCCTACAGTGGTATCAGAGCCTAGCTAGAGCATTAGGCGATTTGTTTACGAAGTTAAAACTCCGATCGAACCCGCAACGACGAAACTTGACCCCTCTCTGGAAATTTTTTAAATTTTGGGATTTTTCTGAATTAAAAATATGTAAAAAAATCAGCAGGGAATTCTAAGAAATACCATGAAACACGTGCCCACAATTCCACAATCTGAGCGCGGAACCGCGGCAAGAACATGGTTCTCGCGGCGGTTCCGCGGCTGAATTGTATGATTGGGACACGTGGCTTCATGGTATAGACCGTAGGTACTTGCTGACTATTCTGGGTATTTTTAATCTGTTCCAGGTGTTTAAAATTCTGGGGTTTGTTTTGTAATAGTAGACTCGGTCGGAATATTTAAATTCGTATTTCTTTCCGGATATTTAGAAACTGTTAAACTATTTGAACGGATATCATTAACTTACTGTTTCCCGGTACGGCAAACTTTCAAGTGTTGAAATTTATTCGGGTTTAAATCTTTCGAAAAAATTGTACAAGTTAAGCGGTGGACTCTCTAGAAGACAACAAACCTTAACTCGATTATGTGACCGTCTTGAACTGCCTTTTGAACCTTCGGGTTTGGGGCAGTACGGCGTGCCACATGTGAGGCGTTGGCTTGACCCTTCTACGGCTGGATCACCGGTACTGTGACATATTCTGGGATTATTTGAACCCCGCTCAAGTGTTGAGCAGTTTGGGAAATTTTGGGTGTTTGATTATCTGTTCGAAAAGTTTAATACTGTCGATTTATCTGGAATGTGATATAATATGTGGAATTCATAGAGTTAGGCATGAAATGCGGAGTATGTGATATTTCGGATTTACGATGTCTAAAGTGATTGTGGATTCCAAATATTGTAGTTTTACACTTTCTTTTCTGTGACCGTAAGTGTAATATGTGAGATCGCCGGTTTCGTTGCTATATGATTCAACGACAATTGGGATGCGCATATTTACTTACGTTGATGATATGAGATATTATGTGTTGCTGTGATATGTTATATTGGATCGTCGCGTTCTGAATAGCCGGGGGTTTTATGTGAGATGAGGGTTTTTATTTTCATTCATGTAAAATTCATTTGTAATGTAATATTCTTTTATTTGGGGCACTTCCAGGTTGCGGTTGCTGTCGCCAGTGTATATTATTTACTTTTCCGCATTAGGTAGACCCAAGGAGGGGAGCACAAGTAACCGGGTTCTAGGGTCCAGTGGGAGGCCATCTCGAGGAGTCGAGACCGGGTCTCCTAACCCTAGAATTGGCAGTGTTACTTGCCGCTCTCGTAGGGGTCTTGGGATGTGGGTTTGGCTATTCGTCGCGACCGTGGAATCCGTGTTTTATACAGGCTCGTATTGAAAACATGGACGTCCTAGTATATCCAATATTCATATATGTTCTTCTGCTGCAATGTTCTGTGATGAGATCATATTACTGCCTGAGACGAATGCTTATACTATATATATATATGCTGATATATAAATATTACTGCTTTCGTTTCTTCTGTGATGCTTAGGAAGCATAAGCTGATGGGATTTTTATTAATGAGATTAATAAAAGAAAAGAAACCTAAAGATGTTGTAGAATCAAAAACTTTATAAAAGGGGTAGCTACAGTTTTGCTTTGCACAGTGATATATACGATATATCCTGCACCTTATTCGATGAGGAAAGGACCGAGATCCCTTCACCGGGAGTGACTCCTTTAGCAAAACTGGCAGATGCTACAAAACGCGGTTTGTCTTTTGATTGCTTTTTAGAGTTTTGCTTTGCACAGCGGTATATATGATATATCCTGCACCTTATTCGATGAGGAAAGGGCCGACGATCCCTTCACCGGGAGTGACCCCTTTAGCGAAACTAAGAAAAGCCTCGAAAACACTCCTTTTCAAAACTTCACTCGATTCTACGACGATATCAAGTTCATTACGCTCAGGGTTTTCTGAAAAACCTGCGTAGCCCTCCGTCATTTCAGATAAAGACTAGTTAGTATTCGTGCTACGTTTGTTGACTATGTTAAGGCGTAGTGTGCGGTAGCTAATTAGTACTTATCTGCTAAAACATGAGATGTGATTGGATTAGGGTAGTTGTACGACTTTGTTGACTATGTTAAGGGTCGTGCAGGTGGATTTAATTCAATCAGGAAATGACGGGTTGAACTTGGCTAGCAATTATGATTTGTTGACTATGTTAAGGTCATAAATTGCTAGGGGCAAAAATATTATCGGGAATTTCAAGTGTTGAAATTTGCAATGAGATTGCATACCTCCTATGAGATAGTTGGATCCCGATACCCACTGCGAGTAAGAGTTACTCCTGGGAGAGTTTTACACAGGACAATTAGTCATTCAAGTAGGTGTCTAGAAAAGTGTTAACGAGGTTACGCCTCTGGGAAAACGAGGTTTTACATTAATTAGGTCCGTGCGAGAGCACGGGGAACCTCCCTCAAAGTACCGACACTGATCTGGCTGAAAGATTGACGAAATTGTAAGGTGTAATTAATCCCGGCTAATCTTACCTTTTAGGGTTTTAAGGTAGATTTGATAAAAACAGTGGGAGACATCCTGATTAGATAAGATAATAACCAATCTAATCTTGCAAGAGCATACGCTAAAGTGTTTTCTTCTCTCTCTCTCTCCAGGTAGCGACCATTTCAGGCCATAATCAAGATAATAATATGGATGTATTGACTAAACCTAATTATTGTACTGAGCAAGGGAACGTTAGACCCGTTCTTTCTTATAAGAGTTATAAGACTGAACAGGAAACAGGAGAATATCTGAATTCTCACGCCGCCCAAAAGAACATACATGTTGATGCATCTTCTTCGGGTGTGTTAGTTATTGAGAACTGTTTCTCAGTTCACCCTACGTCCTGGGTATTAGATACCGGATCAGGATCCCACATATGTAAATTGTTACATGGGCTACGGAAAGGTAGAGAACTGGGAAAAGGTGATCATTCCGTTCAAGTAGGGAACGGTGCAAGTATTGTAGCAAAGCAGTTGGCGAATATCACCTTGTATTGCCAAGTCGTAATACACTGATTCTAAATGAGTGCTATTATATACCGAACATGATGTGCAACATTATATCAGTTTCTTTATTGAGTAAAGAGGGATATAATTTTGTAGTACAGGATAATGTTATGAACATATTCCTAGATCAAAAGTTGATTGCATCAGGCTCGTTACATAATGGCATATTCATTCTAAATCAGAATACAGTCCTGAATATACAAAACACACACAAGAGGAAAAGTTCAGATGTGAACGAATCCTACTTGTGGCATTGTAGACTTGGTCATATCAATGCGACACGACTGGATAAGTTACATAAAGATGGTTATTTGAATCCGTTCGAATTATCATCTTATGATACTTGCCATTCATGTCTCAAAGGAAAAATGACCAAAGCTCCGTTTAGTGGACACGGAGAAAGAGTTACTGAACTCTTAGGACTGATACATAGTGATGTATGCGGTCCCATGTCTACGCATGCCAGGAACGGTTCTTCCTACTTCATTACATTCACTGACGATCTCTCTAGATACGGACATGTGTTCCTGTTGAAACACAAGTCTGAAGCTTTTGAGAAATTCAAAGAATATAAGCACGAAGTAGAGAACCAAACAGGCAAAAGTATTAAGATTCTTCGATCAGATCGAGGAGGAGAATACTTAAGCGGTGAGTTCCTAGATTATCTAAAAGAGAATGGGATTCTCTCTCAGCTTACTCCTCCTTATACACCACAGCACAACGGTGCATCGGAGCGGAGGAATCGCACCCTATTAGATATGGTACGCTCTATGATGAGCGAGGCTGAGTTACCTATTTCCTTCTGGGGGTATGCGCTTGAGACAACAGCGTACCTATTGAATCAAGTTCCGTCTAAATCTGTGCCTACCACACCACATGAGATATGGAGTGGGAAGAAACCATATTTTAAAAGAGTTAAGATATGGGGTTGTCCGGCCTATGTCAAAAGACAAAATCCAGCCAAGCTCGAGGTACGATCAGTTCTTTGCAAATTTGTGGGATATCCTAAGAATTCTCAAGGATATATTTTCTATCACACTGAGGAACAAAAAGTGTTTGTTTCTCAATATGCCACCTTTTTAGAAAAGGAATTTCTTGCAAAAGAAATTAGTGGCAAAGAGGTAGAGCTGGAAGAGGTTCCAGAAACACAAATTGCAACTGAAGATTTAGTAGAACCAGAGGATTCAGTAGTACCCGACGAACCCCAGCCTCTCCGCCGATCTGGTAGGGTTTCTCGTCCACCTGAGAGATACTACGGTTTTCTCATTGATGGTGGAAGCGAGGATTGCATCATAGATGATGATGACCCGACTAGTTTCGAGCAGGCCATCACGAGTAGTGACTCTGTGAAATGGCTGGATGCAATGCGATCTGAGATGGAATCCATGTACACCAACAAAGTATGGACTTTGGAAAATGCTCCTGAAGGGGTAAAACCCATTGGGAGCAAGTGGATCTTTAAAAAGAAATTTGGTGTAGATGGAAAAGTTGAGACTTTCAAAGCTAGACTTGTAGCAAAGGGTTTTCGTCAACGACCAGGTATGGATTATGACGAAACCTTTTCTCCAGTGGCTATGCTTAAGTCCATCCGGATCTTACTTGCCATTGCTGCATACCATGACTATGAAATCTGGCAAATGGATGTTAAGACCGCCTTTCTAAAAGGTGATTTAGAAGAGTGCGTGTACATGACTCAGCCAGAGGGCTTCGTAGATAGTGGGAGCAGCGGAAAGGTGTGCAAGCTGCTTAAATCCATTTATGGGTTAAAGCAAGCATCGCGGAGTTGGAACATCTGTTTTGATGTTGTAGTCAAAGAGTTTGACTTCATCAAAAATATAGATGAACCTTGTATCTATAAGAAGGTAGCAGAGGGTAAGGTAGTCTTCCTCGTATTGTACGTGGATGACATACTCTTGATAGGAAATGATATTCCTATGCTGCAATCAGTCAAGCTCTTCTTATCACAGAGATTCTCGATGAAAGATCTAGGTGATGCCTCCTGCATATTGGGAATCATGATTTATAGAGATAGATCTAAACGGATACTGGGATTGTCCCAATCCAGGTACATTGAAACCATACTAAAGAGGTTTAGTATGGAAGAATCCAAGCGTGGGAACCAACCCACGATCTCTGGACTCACTCTCTCCAAAGAGATGTCTCCCAAGACTGATTTGGAGAGAGCTTGCATGCAATGGATACCCTATGCTTCGGCAGTAGGCTCTATCATGTATGCGATGCTATGTACCAGACCCGATGTAGCATACTCACTAAGTGCAGTGAGTCGGTATCAAGCAGATCCTGGAGAGAGTCATTGGACAGCTGTGAAGAACATTCTCAAGTACTTTCGAAGGACTAAGGAGATGTTCTTGGTGTATGGTAACGGAGAACTCCAGGTGGAGTCCTTTACCGATTCCAGCTTCCAAAGTGATAAGGACGACTCTAAGTCGCATTCGGGTTTTGTCTTTACCCTCAATGGAGGGGCGGTATGTTGGAAGAGTTCCAAACAGGATACCGTTGCAGACTCAACGATGGAGGCTGAATACATCGCTGCCAACGATGCTGCCAAGGAGGCTGTCTGGATAAAGAAGTTCATTTGTGAACTTGGTGTGGTTCCATCCATTGAGCATCCAATACCTCTGTATTGCGATAACAATGGAGCTGTGGCTTTGGCCAAGGAACCCAGGTCCCATCAGAAGTCCAGACATATTCTGAGGCGGTATCACCTGATCAGGGAGATAGTTGATCGCCGGGAGATCGAGGTCAGGAGAGTAGATACGAAGGACAACACTGCGGATCCATTCACGAAGGCTATTCCCCAGATACAGTTTGAGAGATTATTCGGGATGCTAGGTATGAGATACTACAGCAGCTGGCCTTAGTGCAAGTGGGAGATTGTTAGTTACGTATATGCCTTAGAGGCCATTGTTGTACATATGATGTATATTATAATGGATGCTTGGATATATATAGAGATGACTTTCTTGCTCGTCATGATAGTATGCTATTTGGTTTCACTTTATCTTAACATGTTGACTTGTATTGGTTTACTGTTTTTCTCTCACATGTTGATAAAGCCCTTAGGATCTGTACTCGACTACTGGGACTATGATGAGATCATACTGGTGGGGCCTTGGTAGTCGATGAGTACATCCTATAACTGTTCCTAGTCGAGGGTATATCGAGACAGGGCATCGATACACCAGAGTAGACTAGCGTATGCGCATCTTGACCCATATGATGGGCGATGGATGATCCCATATCCATCGGTGTTTGACATCAGAGATGGTGTATGGGTGCTCAGTGGAGACTGGGTACACTGAACGGACTCGCCGAGAACTCCCAGATGGTGTTATACCACACGTCAGATGGCAGTTCTCCGGTGACACAGGTACAGGGTAGTCTGTAGACCCGAGATCGTCATGGAGTCTTGTGTGATTCCCACTGTGCTTTGATTTCCACCTTACCACGTCCAAGAGGGCGTGCAAAACGGTGGCTTTTGGGTACAGTCCCGAATCACATGGAGGCAATGAGCGATAGGAGGGGATTCGTCTCTCCCGGTATAGGGAGTTGATGTTGTGCTGTGTTCGATTGGCTATAACTGGAAGTCCCTGGCCAGGGCTGATATATAGATTTACTGGTAAGTGTTACTAGTAGTTTCTCGACCCGTTATGAGCCATACATCGACACGACTTATCGGTTACTGGGGTCTGACGTATACCACCCCTAGACTTGATATGCGACATATCAGACGAACATACCGGACTGTACGGGAGTGTTACTGGTTGGATTCACAGGAGAACGCACAGGCTAGCTTGTAGATCTTCTGATCGCTCAATACCTGGGTGGCTGTTACGTTTAGCTGACCGCTTGCAGCTTGTGGGTGTTTGATATGATCATCACCTGCTACCGGCGTATTGACTATTCTTTAGAGTCCTACACAGAGGTTTCTTGGCTCAGGCGAAACGGAGTAGTGGCGCATATGTGATATGCGCAGGAACGAGAATAATGCGATATGGGATACCGTATTATATTCTCGCGATATTTAGATATGAACCGGGACATCGGATCAAGCGTTGATTCGATGAATCGGTACATGATATATTAGTCGGTTATATTTGATATAGCCGGATCGTCGGATCAAGTGTTGATTCGATGATTTAATATATAATAATATATATGATATATTATTATATTAACTAATATTGGCTTGCTTTATTATTTCATTTTCTCAGTGGATGATACATTGATATATATGCGATATATGTTAATTGTATTATTTTCTTTTGTTGCAAATATATAATATATATGTGATATATATTATTGTGACATGATATGATTAATTGTTAAACATGTTTAAGGATGATTAATTGAGGTTAGGGTTTGATTAGGGTTAGTAGCTTCAAGTTCCTTCTAGAAGCTTTTTCTTTTGTCATTCTTAAGATCTTTATGGATGACACATTCTTTAAACTCAACCAAACCCTAACCCTAGTTGTTTCTCTACTTGTTCTTAGCCATTCATCCTTGACCATGGTTATATATCAATCATATGATTTATATTTCTATTCATCACAAAAGAAAATGATTATCATTATCTTTTCATTATCATCTTCTTGCTTCTTCATGAAAGCTTGCTAGTTTTTCTTCAAGTGATGAAATAAAATGAGAAAATGATTTAAAAAGAAAGCAAAATTACTACTCTCTCATCCTCATCTCATCTAGCCCATGCGATTTGTGTGTTCTACTCTTTTGAGTGAGAAAGCTTGAGTCGAAGCAACTTCAAGGTAGATCATCGGAGATTTGGAATACTTCGAGCAAGCATGGATCGTTCGAGTCGTGGAGCCTCTCATGAGTCCGGGAGATCGTGGCTCGCGGCAAAGGGACTTCTACTCGGAGCTTGTGAAGTGAAGGAGCGGACTACAAAGGTTGTAATCCCTCACACTTAGATAAAAGTTATCTTATTGCATGTTAAACCCTAATAATCTAGCATAGATCCCGGCTTTGGGTTGTTCGGCACGTCTAAAATTTTATCCGGGCATGTTTGATGCCTTTAGAACCTTCACAAGAGTGCCTAGGAACCTTACAAGACTATTATGGGATGGTTGAGTATGAGATACTACAACCACTGCTATCAGATGGCCCTAGTGCAAGTGGGAGATTGTTAGTTATATGTATGCCCTAGAGGCCAATACTATACATAGGATGTATATTGTAGTGGATGCTTGGACATATATAGGGAGGACTTTCTTGCTCGACATGATAGTATGCTATCTGGTTATTCTTTACCTTAACGTGTACACTAATTGTCTCTCTGTTACATGTTGGTAAAACCCTTAGGATGTGTACTTGACTACCTGGACTATGATGCGGATCATACTAGTGGGGACATGGTAGTCCATAAGTACATCCTTCAACGTCCCTAGTCGTGGGTGTATCGAGATAGGGCATCGATATACCAGAGTAGACTAGCGTATATCTTCTCGACCCAGAAAGATGGGCGATGGATGTGTTAGTTATATGTATGCCCTAGAGGCCATTGCAATACATAGGATGTATATTGTAGTGGATGCTGGGACATATATAGGGAGGACTTTCTTGCTCGACATGATAGTATGCTATCTGGTTGCTCTTTACCTTAACGTGTACACAGATTGTCTCTCTATTACATGTTGGTAAAGCCCTTAGGATATGTACTTGACTACCTGGACTATGATGCGGATCATACTAGTGGGGACATGGTAGTCTATAAGTACATCCTTCAAAGTCCCTAGTCGTGGGTGTATCGAGATGGGGCATCGATATACCAGAGTAGACTAGCGTGTACCTTCTCGACCCATACAGATGGGCGATGGATGATCCCATATCCATTGGTGTTTGACATCAGAGATGATATACGGGTGCTCAGTAGAGACTGGGTACACTGGAAGGACTCGCCGAGAACTCCCAGATGGTATTATACCTTACGTCAGATGGCAGTTCTCTGGTGACATTGGCACAGAGTAGTCTGTTGACCCGAGATCGTCATAGAGTCTTGTGTGGTTCCCACTGTGCTTTGATTTCCATCTTACCACGTCCAAGAGGGCGTGTAAAACGGTGGTTTTTGGGTACAGTCCCGAGTCACATGGAGACAATGAGCGATAGGAAGGGATTCGTCTCTCCCGGTATAGGGGGTTGATGTTGCGCTGTGTTCGATTGGCTATAACAGGAAATCCCTGGCCAGGGTTGCTGAGATTTACTGGTAAGTGTTACCAGTAGTTTCTCTAATTGTTATAGACCTCATATCGACACGACTTATCGAGCTATTGGGGTCTGACGTTTACCACCCCTAGGCGAGATATGCGACATATCAGACGATCAGACCGGACTGTACGGTAAGTGTTACTGGTTGGATTCACAGGAGTATGAGCGGGCTTGCTCGTCGATCTTCTGATCGCTCAATAACCGGGTGGCCGTTACGTTTAGCAGACCGCTTGCGGCTTGTGGGTGTTTGATATGATCATCACCTGCTGCCGGCGTATTGACGAGTCTTTAGAGTCCTACACAGAGGTTTCCTGGCTCAAGCGAAACGAAATAGGAGCGCATATGAGATATGTGCGGGACCGAGAATAATGCGTGTATGTGATACCGTATTCCATTCTCGCGATGATTGTATCGAATGGTTGTATGCGATATAACCTAGTTATCGAATCAAGGATTGATTCGATAAGCCGATACATTGAATATTAGTCGGTCATATGCGATATGACCGGATCGTTAAATCAAGTGTTGATTTAATGATTTAATGTATAATTATATATATGATATACTAATTTACATTAACTAATATGGTTCACTTTAAATGGATTTTCTCACTTGATTTGTGCACATTGTATATGTGATATATTTTTGTACACTAGTTTGTATCATGTTTGATGATACTTGCTCACTTGGGTTTGTGTAAAGATTAAACCATGGTTATATGAATGGTTAGGGTTTTGATTATTTACTTAGTTATTTGTTTATATATTCATTTTGGAAATTTTTAAGGATGGTGGCTTATTTTGTTTTTATGTTGAAGCTTCTTGAAGCTTTGATCAAGTCAACCATTCTTATCTCATCCTTAACCCTAACCATTCCAACTAACCTTGGTTTAATCTCTACACTTGACCATGGTTTACATTATGATAAGTTTTCATTTTCTTTTCATTTTAAATAACTTATCATAATATTCTTTCTTCTTCTTCTTCATCTTCTTCAATGAAGAAAGCAAAACTTCATCAATGGTGATTGATGAAAAAGAGTGAGAAATCCAAATCTAAAGTGAACCCACTTCCTATTTCTTCATCCTCTACCTCTTGCCAAGTAGTAGAGTGTGTTTTCTTCACAAGTTTCATGACTTGGTGAAGTGGGAGCTTGATCTTGTGATGCTTCGACGTAGATCATCTTCGGCACGAAGCCGACGACCTTGCCCGCCCATTTCTCCGATGAAACCGACGCTAGAGCCCGGGATTTCATTTGGACAGCGGAGAGGACTTCATCACGGAGCTGTGGAGGTGGAGGACCGGATCTACAAAGGTTGTATTTCCGTACTCTTAGTTAAAGTAGTTAACTAGTTGCTTTGTCGCCTAAACTTCTAGCCAACGATCCGTATTAGGGTTTCTCGGCACCCGTAAAATTTGAAATTGGCATGGTTGATGCCTTGTGAGACCTCATTAGAGTGCCTAGGAACCCTACAGTGGTATCAAAGCCTAGCTAGAGCCTTAGGCGAAGTCTAGACGACGTTTGAAATCCGAACGAACCCGAAACCCCAACTCAAAACGGCTCTCTGGACTTTTTCTGAATTTGTTGTTTTTTGAGTATTAAAAATATGCAGAAAAATCAGCAGGAAATTCTAAGGGTTACTGTAAAATTCGTATGCCTAATTCCATCAATGAGCCGCGGTTCCGCGGCACGAGCATGGCTCGTGCGGCGGTTCCGCGGCGGTTTTGTCTTTTGTGGCATCGAAATTTGCACAGTAATTCTTAGTTTAAAGTGCTGGTTTTCCTGGGAATTTTTAATATTTTTTCAAGAGTTGTATTTTCTGGGTTGTTTTAGGGATTCGAATGTTCGATCGGATTATCAAATTTTGTCTGTGTGGCTTTCCGGATATTTTTGAATATGTTAAAAAGTTCGACCGAATATAAATACCCACCTTTTCCCCTGTCGGGAAATTTCCAAGTGTTGGATTTTTCCGAGGTTTAAAGACGTTCTAAGTAGTGCAAGTAACGCGATGGTCCCTCTAGAAGACAACAAACCTTAACTCGATTATATGACCGTCTTGAACTGCCCTTTGAACCTTCGGGTTTGGGGCAGTACGGCGTGCCACATGTGAGGCGTTGGCTTGACCCTTCTACGGCTGGGCCGTTGGTACTGAGGCACGAACTGAATGTTTTTAGACTTGTTTCATGTGTTGATCTGTATCGGGAAAACTTGGGTGTTTGAACGTTCGATCGGAAAGTTTAACATTTTCTATTTATCTGGAATGTGATACAATAATTGGAATTCACAAGTAGTTATGAGATAACTGAATGAATGTTATAAACATAGCAGTTTAGTCTCACTTGATCGGTTGCCACGGAATTTTGATGCGATCAAAAGTCCGTCGCAATCACATAGCGTACGCGGATACTCGCCGGGTAAACTTAATAGACAGCCTCACTCCATAGCCCCGACCAAGTGACTGTAGGAGAACCCCGTCGCCGAAAGCGTCCGTTCGGGTGCTTGCGGCTGCGGTGTTCCGCCTTGGTGCACTTCGTCGACGGTATCGGGGGTGCGGCCGCCTACTGAAGTTTGCGACGAGCATTCGATCAGGATGTCGGGAATCTTGTTGAATTGCCCGACTTGGTATTGAAAAGTGTTTTCGATTTTGAGACTAAAATGCGGGGTTTATAATTGTTAGGCATGCGATGTCTAAAGAATTCATTTGATTAGGCATGCGATGTCTATGCAGGTTGCGGATTCCAACTGTTGTAGTTTTACACTTTCTTTTCTGTGACCGTAAGTGTAATATGTGATATCGCTGGTTTCGTTGCTATATGTCAACGACAATTGGGATGCGTATATTTACTTACGTTGATGACATGTGATGTTATGTGTTGCTGGATATGTTATGTTGGATCGTCGTGTTTGAATAGCCGGGGGTTTTTATGTGAGATGAGTGTTTTTCATTTTCATTCATGTAAAATCTTGTATGTAATATTTTTTTATTGGGGCGCTTCCAGGTTGCGGAAGTTGTCACCGTTGTTGTATATTATTTACTTTTCCGCACTAGGATAGACCCAAGGAGGAGGGCACAAGTAACCGGGTTCTGGAGTCCAGTGGGAGACCAACTCGAGGAGTCGAGTCCGGGTCTCCTAACTCTAGAATTGGCAGGGTTGCTTGCCGCTCTCATAGGGGTCTAGGGGTGTGGGTTTGGCTATTCATCACGACCGTGGAATCCGTGTTTTATACTGGCTCGTATTGAAAACACGGACGTCCTAGTATATCCAATATTTCATATGATTCTTCTGCTGCGATATCTGTGATGTGATCATGTGATATATTCTGTGATAGATACAGTATATAGTATATATGATATATTATATAGATGTTACATATGTTTTACACCCGCGCTAGCCCTGCCCTGCTCTGCCGTTAGTTACCTAACCTAACGGTGCACGAGGGGACATCAAGGCGAATGCGGATGGCATAAGTGTACGTCGTATTTATCTGTGATGTTTAGGTACTTAAATGATGGGACTTCATTAATGTGATTAATGAAATAAAAGAAACCTAAGATGTTGTAGAATTGAATTTCAAAAATAAAACAGGTAGCTACAGTTCTTGCTTTGCACAGCGGTATATACGATATATCCTGCACCTTATTCGATGAGGAAAGGACCGAGATCCCTTCACCGGGAGTGACTCCTTTAGCAATAACTGGCAGATGCTACAACCTTCGGTTTGTCTTTTGATTGCTTTTAAGTGTTTTTGCTTTGCACAGTGATATATGTGATATATCCCGCACCTCATTCGAAGAGGAAAGGACCGACGATCCCTTCACCGGGAGTGACTCCTTTAGCAAAACTAGAAAAGCCTCAAAAGCACTCCATTTCAAAATTCATTCGATCCTACAACGATATCAAGTTCATTATGCAATAGGTTTTCATAAAAACCTGTCGTAGCCCTCCGTCATTTCAGATAAGTAGTAGTTAGTATTCGTGCTGCGTTTGTTGGCCTTTGTCAAGGCGCAGTGTACGGTAGCTAACTGGTGCTTATCTGCTTATGCATATGATGCAGATTGAGTTAGGGTAGTCGTGCGACCTTGTTGGCCTTTGTCAAGGGCCGTGCGGGTGGGTTTAATTCAATCAGGAAATGACGGGTTGAACTTGACTAGCTTCCTATGGTTTGTTGGCCTTTGTCAAGGTCATAGGAGGTTAGGGGCAAAATATTATCGGGAATTTCAAGTGTTGAAATTTGCAATGAGATTGCATACCTTCTATGAGATAGTTGGATCCCGATACCCACTGCGAGTAATTGTTACTCCTGGGAGAGTTTTACACATTACAATTAGCCGATCAAGTAGGTATCTAGAAAGGTGTCAACGGGGTTACGCCTCTGGGAAAATGAGGTTTACATTAATTAGGTCCGTGCGAAAGCACGGGGAACCTCCCTCAAAGTACCTACACTGGCCTGGCTGAAAGATTGGCGAACTTGTAGTGTGTAATTAATCCCGGCTAGTCTTTCCTTTTAGGGTTTGAAGGAAGATTTGATAAAAAGCAGTGGGAGCCATCCTGATTAGATAAAATAATAACCAATCTATTCTTGCAAGAGCGCACGCTGAGTGTTTTCTTCTCTCTCCCTCCAGGTAGAGACCATATCACGCCTTAATCAAGATAATAATACGGACATTTGACCGAACCCGCTTGTTATACTGAGCTGGAGAACGTTGGTCCCGCTCCAACTTATAATTGTTATAAGACAGAGCAGGAAATTGGGGATTACCAGAATTCCCGTGCCGCCCAAACGAGGAGAGTGCATGATGATGCATCATCTTCGGGTGTGTTCATTACAGAGAACTGTTTCTCAGTATCCTTTACGTCCTGGGTATGTGATACCAGATCAGGATCCCAGATATGAAATCTGTTACATAGGGCTAAAGAAAGGTAGAGGACTGAGAACAGGTGATAAGTTTCATGAGGCAGAAAATGGGGCAAGAGTTGCAGCCAAGTCTGTTGGTCACTGTCACCCTGTATTATCAATACATTGATTCTGAACGAATGTTATTAGATACCGAACCTAATATACAAAATCATATCAGTCTCTTTATCAGTAAAGAAATGATAAAATTTTGTATTGTTGGATAATGTTTTGAACATTTCCTATATCAAAAGTTGATCGGTTCAGGCACGTTATCTAAAAGCATTGATGTTCTAAATCAAACTACAGTTCTTAGTATATGGAACACACACAAGAGGAAGAGTTCAGAAATGAACGAATCCTTCTTCAGGCATTGTAGACTAGGTCATATCAATGCGACCCGACTAGCTGAAGTTACATGTAGATGCATATTTAAATCAGTTTGAATTTACATCTTGTGAAACTTGCCAGTCATGTCACAAAGATAAAATGACCATAGCTCCGTTTATTGGAAACAGAGAAAGAGTTATGTAAACTCTTGGGACTGATACATGATGATGTATGTAAGGTCCCATGTCTACACATGCCAGGACTGGTTCTTTATACTTCATTACATTCTCTGATGATCTTTCGAGTTTCAGACCTATGTTCCTGTTGAAACACAAGTCCGAACCTTTTGAGATATTCACAGAATATAAGTTAGAAGTAGAGAACCAAAACACGGGTATAAGTATTATGTCCATTGATGTGATCGAGGAGGAGAATACTTGAGCACGAAAATCCTGGATTATTCTAACGGAGAATGAGATTCTCTCTCAGCATTACTCCTCCGAATACACCATAGCACGATGGTATATCGGGGCGGAGCAATCACACCTTATATGATAAGGTGTGCTCTATGATGAGTACTACTGAGTTACCTATTTCCTTTTGGGTGTTATGCACTTGAGAAGCTGCATACCTATTGAATAGGGTTCAAATCAAATCAGTCGCCTACCATTTCATATGTGATATGGAAAGGGAAGAGCCCATGTCTTAAGCTAGTTAAGATTTGGGGTTGACCGGCCTATGTCTGAAAGCAAAATCCGGACAAGCTCAAGGCAAAGTCTGTAATGTAGAACTGGAAGTGTTTCAGCTATACAAACTACAGCAGATAATTTGGTAGAACCAAAGGATTCAGTAGATTCCAACGAACCTCAGCCTCTCCGCCGATCTAGTAGGGTTCCTCACCCACCTGAGAGATACTTCTGTTTCTCTATGACAGTGGGAGCGAGGATTGCATCATAAGATGATAACCCAACTAGTTTCGAGCTGGCCATCAGGAGTGGGACTCTGTAAGAATGGCTGGATGCTTAGTGAACTGAGATGGAATCCTCATACACCAGCAAAGTATGGACTTTGGTTGCTATATCTGAAGGGTTAAATCCCCATCAGGAGCAAGTATATCTTGAGAAGATTACTTGGTGTAGATGGAAAAGTTGAGACTTTCAAAGCAAAGACTTGTTAAAGCTTTTCGTCATCGACCAGGTGTGGGTCATGATGAAACTTTTTCTAAGGATCTATACTTAAGTCCATCCAGATCCTACTTGCCACGGCTACATACCATGACTACGATATCTGGCGGTTGGGTGCCATGCCTACTTTTCTAAATAATGATTTAGAAGAGAACGTCTATAAGAACATAGCCAGAGGGCTTCGTAGACAGTGGGAGCAGCGGAAACGTGTGCAAGATGTTTTATGTGATAAAGCAGGCATCGCGGAGTTGGAACATCTGTTTTGATGAATTTGTCAAAGAGTTTGACATCATCAAAATGGTAGATGAACCTTGTATATACAAAAAGGTAGTAGGGAGTATGGTGATGATCCTCGTAGAGTACGTGGATGACATACTCTTGTTAGGGAAGGAGTTTCCTATGCTACGCTCGATCAATCTCCGCTTATCACAAAGATTTTCCATATAGGATCAAAGTGATACCTACTAAATCCTAAGCTTTGGATCTATGAGATAGATCTAATTGGATGTTAGGATACTCACTAGTTGTAGTGAGATGGTATCAATCGATCCTGGGGAGAATCACTGGAAGGGTTCCAGAGTGATAAAGACGACTGAATATCAGTCACAGGCATTGTCTTTACCCTCAGTAAAGGGACGGTATGTTGGAAGAGTTCCAAGCTAGATACCGTGGCAAACTAGAAGATAAAGGCTGGGAACATCGCTATTAAAGATACTACCTAAGAGGCAGTTTGGGTGTATATTGGTTCATAGGATGAACTAGGTTCCTGCCATTGTGTGACAATGGAACTGTGGCTTTGGCCCTGGAACCCTGGTCCCATCAGTGACCCAGACATATTCTGAGGCAGCATCACCTGATCATGGAGATAGTTGATCTCCAGGGTGATCGAGGTTTGGAGAGTAGACTCAGAGGACAACACGGCGGATCCACTCACGAAGGCCTATTCCCAGAGAGAGACTTTTATGGGATGGTTGAGTATGAGATACTACAACCACTGCTATCAGATGGCCCTAGTGCAAGTGGGAGATTGTTAGTTATATGTATGCCCTAGAGGCCATTGCTATACATAGGATGTATATTGTAGTGGATGCTGGGACATATATAGGGAGGACTTTCTTGCTCGACATGATAGTATGCTATCTAGTTGCTCTTTACCTTAACGTGTACACAGATTGTCTCTCTATTACATGTTGGTAAAGCCCTTAGGATATGTACTTGACTACCTGGAGTATGATGCGGATCATACTAGTGGGGACATGGTAGTCTATAAGTACATCCTTCAAAGTCTCTAGTCGTGGGTGTATCGAGATAGGGCATCGATATACCAGAGTAGACTAGCGTGTACCTTCTCGACCCATACAGATGGGCGATGGATGATCCCATATCCATTGGTGTTTGACATCAGAGATGATATACGGGTGCTCAGTAGAGACTGGGTACACTGGACGGACTCGCCGAGAACTCCCAGATGGTATTATACCTTACGTCAGATGGCAGTTCTCTGGTGACACTGGTACAGAGTAGTCTGTTGACCCGAGATCGTCATAGAGTCTTGTGTGGTTCCCACTGTGCTTTGATTTCCATCTTACCACGTCCAAGAGGGCGTGCAAAACGGTGGTTTTTGTGTACAGTCCCGAGTCACATGGAGACAATGAGCGATAGAAGGGGATTCGTCTCTCCCGGTATATGGGGTTGATGTTGCGCTGTGTTCGATTGGCTATAACAGGAAATCCCTGGCCAGGGTTGCTGAGATTTACTGGTAAGTGTTACCAGTAGTTTCTCGAATTGTTATAGACCTCATATCGACACGACTTATCGAGCTATTGGGGTCTGACGTTTACCACCCCTAGGCGAGATATGCGACATATCAGACGATCAGACCGGACTGTACGGTAAGTGTTACTGGTTGGATTCACAGGAGTGTGTAGGGTTCCTAGGCACTCTAGTGAGGTCTCCCAAGCCATCAACCATGGCAATTTCAAATTCATGGTGCCTACAAACCCTAAACTACGGATCGATAACTAGATGTCTAGGCGAAAAAGAACTAGTTAACACTTAACTATAGGGAATACGGAAATACAACCTTTGTAGATCCGGTCCTCCACCTCCACGGCTCTGCAACGAGGTCGTCTCCGCTGTCCAAATCAAATCCGGGCTCTAGGATCGGCTTCGTCGGAGATTGGGCAAGCTAGGTCGTCGATGTCCATGCCGAAGATGATCTACGTCGAGGCATCGCTAGATCAAGCTCACAACTTCACCAAGTCATGAAACTTGTGAAGTAAACACTCTCTACTACATGGCAAGAGGTAGAGGATGAAGAAATAGGAGTTGGGTTAACTTTAGAATTGGATTTCTCACTTGTTTGCTCAATTCACCATTGATGGAGGTGAAGCTTTTCTTCTTGAAGTCAAGGAAGAAGAAGAAGAAGCTTATGATAAGTTAATTAGAAAAAGAAAAGAAATAATCAAAACTTATCATAACTAAACCATGGTAAAGTGTAGAGATTGAACTAGGGTTAAAACAAATGGTTAGGTTAAGCATGAGATAAGAATGGTGGACAAAGTCAAAGGTTCATGAATCTTCAACTACAATCCAAAACAAGCCACCATTCTTCTCATTTCATTTTCCAAAAAGAAAATAAATAAATAAATAAATAAATAGATATGAAAAACAAAACCCTAACCATTTGAATAACCATGGTTTAATCTTTACACAAACTCAAGTTAGCATGCATCATCAAACATGATACATACAAGTGCACAAAAACATATCGCATATGCAATACGCACGAACCAAGTGAGAAAATCCGTCTAAAGTGAACCGATACTAGTTAATGCAAAGTAATATATCAAATATATAATTATACATTAAATCATTAAATCAACACTTGATTCAATGATCCGGTCATGCGTACATAACCGACTGGTATCATTAGTAACATCTTATCGAATCAACACTTGATCCGATAACCCGGCTATATCGCATATAACCGATCAATGTCACATCGCGAGAATCGAATACAGTATCACATACTCGTATTATTCTCAGTCCCGCACATATCTCATATGCGCTCCTATTTCGTTTCGCTTGAGCCAGGAAACCTCTGTGTAGGACTCTAAAGACTCGTCAATACGCCGGCAGCAGATGATGATCATATCAAACACCCACAAGCCGCAAGCGGTCTGCTAAACGTAACGGCCACCCGGGTATTGAGCGATCTGAAGATCGACGAGCAAGCCCGCTCACACTCCAGTGAATCCGACCAGTAACACTACCGTACAGTCCGGTCTGATCGTCTGATATGTCGCATATCTCGCCTAGGGGTGGTAAACGTCAGACCCCAATAGCTCAATAAGTCGTGTCGATATGAGGTCTATAACCATTCGAGAAATTACTGGTAACACTTACCAGTAAATCTCAGCAACCCTGGCCAGGGATTTCCTGTTATAGCCAATCGAACACAGCGCAACATCAACCCCCTATACCGGGAGAGACGAATCCCCTCCTATCGCTCATTGCCTCCATGTGACTCGGGACTGTACCCAAAAACCACCGTTTTGCACGCCCTCTTGGACGTGGTAAGATGGAAATCAAAGCACAGTGGGAACCACACAAGACTCTATAACGATCTCGGGTCAACAGACTACTCTGTACCAGTGTCACCAGAGAACTGCCATCTGACGTGAGGTATAATACCATCTGGGAGTTCTCGGCGAGTCCGTCCAGTGTACCCAGTCTCTACTGAGCACCCGTATATCATCTCTGATGTCAAACACCAATGGATATGGGATCATCCATCGCCCATCTTTATGGGTCGAGAAGGTATACGCTAGTCTACTCTGGTATATCGATGCCCCGTCTCGATACACCCACGACTAGGGACTTTGAAGGATGTACTTATGGACTACCATGTCCCCACTAGTATGATCCGCATCATAGTCCAGGTAGTCAAGTACAGATCCTAAGGGCTTTACCAACATGTAACAGAGAGACAATCAGCATACACGTTAAGGTAAAGGGTAACCAGATAGCATACTATCATGTCGAGCAAGAAAGTCCTCCCTATATATGTCCCAGCATCCACTACAATATACATCCTATGTACAGTAATGGCCTCTAGGGCATACATATAACTAACAATCTCCCACTTGCACTAGGGCCATCTGTAGCAGTGGTTGCAGTATCTCATACTCAACCATCCCATAAAAGTCTCTCTCTGGGAACAGGCCTTTGTGAGTGGATCCGCTGTGTTGTCCTCTGAGTCTACTCTCCTAACCTCGATCTCCCTGGAGATCAACCATCTCCATGATCAAGTGACGCTGCCTTAGAATATGTCTGGATCACTGATGGGACCGGCGTTCCTTGGCATAAGCCACAACTCCATTATCACACAATGGGAGGAACATAGTTCATCTCATGAACCAATATACACCCAGACAGCCACTTTGGTAGCATCTTAAGTAGCGATGTATCCTGCCTTTATCGTCTAGTATGTCACGGTATCTAGCTTGGAACTCTTCCAACATACCGTCCCTTTACTGAGGGTTAAGACAATGCCTGTGACTGACATTCAGTCATCTTTATCACCATGGAACCCTTCCAGTGATTCTCCCCAGGATCGGTTGATACCGTCTCACTACATCTAGTGAGAATTCTAACATCCATTTAGATCTATCTCATAGATCCAAAATCCAGGATTTAGTAGGTATCACTTTGATCCTAAGTGGAGAATCATTGTGATAAGCGGAGATTGATCGAGCGTAGCATAGGAAACTCCTTCCCTATCAAGAGTATGTCATCCACGTACTCTACGAGGATCGTCACCATACTCTCTACTACCTTTTTGTTTATACAAGGTTCATCTACCATTTTGATGATGTCAAACTCTTTGACTAATTCATCAAAACAGATGTTCCAACTCCGCGATGCCTGCTTTATCCTATAAAGCATCTTGCACACGTTTCCGCTGCTCCCATTGTCTACGAAGCCCTCTGGCTGTGTACTTATAGACACTCTCTTCTAAATCATCATTTAGAAAAGCAGTCAAGACACCCAACCACCAGATATCGTAGTCATGTTATGTAGCCGTGACAAGTAGGATCTGGATGGACTTAAGCATAACTACTTGAAAAGGTTTCATCATTATCCACGCCTGGTCAATGACGAAAACCTTTAACAAGTCTAGCTTTGAAAATCTCAACTTTTCCATGTACACCAAGTAATCTTCTCAAGATATACCTGCTCCTGATGGGAATTTAACCCTTCAGATATAGCAACTAAAGTCCATACTTTGTCGGTGTATAAGGATTCCATCTCAGATCGATAAACATCCAGCCATTCTTACAGAGTCTCATTCCTGATGGCCAGCTCGAAACTAGTTGGGTCATCATCTCATGATGCAATCCTCGCTCCCACTGTCATAGAGAAACTGAAGTATCTCTCAGGTGGGTGAGGAACCCTACTAGATCGGCGGAGAGGCTGAGGTTCGTTGGTTCCTACTGAATACTTTGGTTCTATCAAATCATCAGCTGTAGTTTGTATAGCTGGAACCTTTCCAGTTCTACATTACAGTCCTTGCCTCGAGCTTGTCCGGATTTTGTTTTTAGACATAGGCCGGGCAACCCCAAATCTTAACTAACTTAAGATATGGGCTCTTCTCTTTCCATATCACATATGAAGTGGTAGGCAACTGATTTGATTCGAACCCTATTCAATAGGTATGCAGCTTCTCAAGCGCATATTTCCCAAAAAGAAATAGGTAACTCAGTAGTACTCATCATAGAGCACACCATATCATATAGGGTGTGATTGCTCCGTCCCGATATACCATCGTGCTATGGTGTATGCAGAGGAGTAATACTGAGAGAGAATCTCATTCTCCTTTAGAAAAGTCCAAGTATTTCCGTGCTCAAGTATTCTCCTCCTTGATCACATCAAAGGACATAATACTTACACTCGTATTTTGGTTCTCTACTTCTAACTTATATTCTGTGAATATCTCAAAAGGTTCGGACTTGTGTTTCAACAGGAACATAGGTCTGAATCTCGAAAGATTATCAGAGAATGTAATGAAGTAAAAAGAACCGGTCTTGGCATGTGTAGACAGGGGACCTAACATACATCATCTTGTATCATCCCAAGAGTTCACTAACTCTTTCTCTGTTTCCAGTAAACGGAGCTATGGTCATCTTATCTTTGTGACATGACTGGCGAGTTTCACAAGATGTAAATTCAAACTGATTTAAATATGCATCTAAATGCAACTCTAGCCAGTCGGGTCGCATTGATCTGACCTAGTCTACAATACCTCAAGAAGGATTCGTTCATTTCTGAACTCTTCCTCTTGTGTGTGTTTCATATACTAAGAACTGTAGTTTGATTTAGAACATTAATGCTTTTAGATAACGTGCCTGAACCGATCAACTTTTGATACAGGAAATGTTCAAAACATTATCCAACAATACAAAATTTTATCATTTCTTTTCTAACAAAGAGAGTGATATGATTTGGTATATCAGGTTCGGTATCTAACAACATTCGTTCAGAATCAATGTATTTGCAATACAGGGTGACAGTGACCAACAGACTTGGCTGCAACACTTGCCCCGTTTTCTGCCTCATGAAACTTATCACCCGTTCTCAGTTCTCTACCTTTCTTTAGCCCTATGTAACAGATTACATATCTGGGATCCTGATCTGGTATCACATACCCAGGACGTAAAGGATACTGAGAAACAGTTCTGTATAATGAACACACCCGAAGATGATGCATCAGCATGCACTCTCTTCGTTTGGGCGGCACGGGAATTCTGGTAATCCCCAATTTCCTGCTCTGTCTTATAACATTTATAAGTTGGAGCGGGACCAACGTTCCCCAGCTCAGTATAACAAGCGGGTTCGGTCAATAATCCGTATTATTATCTTGATTAAGGCGTGATATGGTCGCTACCTGGAGAGAGAGAGAAGAAAACACTCAGCGTGCGCTCTGTCAAGAATAGATTGGTTTTTATTTTATCTAATCAGGATGGCTCCCACTGCTTTTTATCAAATCTTCCTTCAAACCCTAAAAGGAAAGACTAGCCGGGATTAATTACACACTACAAGTTCGCCAATCTTTCAGCCAGGCCAGTGTCGGTACTTTGAGGGAGGTCCCCCGTGCTTTCGCTCGAACCTAATTAATGTAAACCTCGTTTTCCCAGAGGCGTAACCTCGTTAACACCTTTCTAGACACCTACTTGATCGGCTAATTGTAATGTGTAAAACTCTCCCAGGAGTAACTCTTACTCGCAGCGGGTATCGGAATCCAACTATCTCATAGAAGGTATGCAATCTCATTGCAAATTTCAACACTTGAAATTCCCGATAATATTTTGCCCCTAGCAGCTTATGACCTTGGCTAAGGTCAACAAATGTAACGTTTTGGAAATCGTTAGGCGATTTTGTCCGTTTTAGGGTAAGTTTGTCGGTATTTTCCGTTTTTACCCGACTGTGAACAAACGACCATATAGACTTGCCAGCACCTAGATTAGCTAAAATAAAGCTAGTGCGCGAGCTTTGGGAGTATATGGGACGTTTTGGTTCAATTTGATTTTTTCCCAATTTTTAATATTATTTTAATGCGGTACTCAAATTTTGGGAAAATTTCTGTTAGCGATCTTTTCTTTAATTTATTAGGTTAAGTAAATCCTTCTCACTTCACCTTGGGCTTAATGTGTGGACTAGGATTTAAGTTAGGAAATTAAATGAAAAAGAAAAGAAAAGAGAAGGAATAGATGCATGCATGTGTGTGTATGTGTGCAAGTGCTTTAATTAGCAATAAATGAAGGAAATTGCTAGGAAACCCTCACAAATCTCCACCTCCTCACACTTGGCCGAAATTCCCTCAATCCCCACTGTCCTTGATCTTTTCCCTTCTCATTTTAATTCATTTTCATCACAAAACTTCTCCAAAATCCTAAAATATCACAAAAATACCAAAAGCTTGGGATTTCTTGCTCTTGATCAATTGGAGATAGGGAAAAGCTTGGAACTTGAGAGCAAAATTGTTAGGTATATTCCCTCTACTGTTAATTTATAGTTTTTGTGTGGTTTTGATCGTTAATTTCTGCGTAGAACGTAGTTTATATCGATTGAGGCGATATCGGGTTTTTAGTGTCTTTTTAGAGTTTTTAGTATCTGCTGTGACCGGGGAATTTTAGTGATTGAATCAACAACTTTAGAGGAGTGTGCAGGTTGACCTGAGACACCACCTAGGAGACGGGGGCCATCCCACCGGCCGGGGCCGGCGAGACTTGAAGAGGGGACCGGCGACGCCGGCCTAATAGTAAGGGTTTGGGGTGGGTTTTCTGTGGGTGTTGTCTGCTATGGTTTTGGGTTGTTTGGTACTGTTGATTTACTTAGTAAATGCAGTATGCAAAATCTGGGATCGATTACCTATAATCGTGTGTTTGCACTAGACGTGTACTCGTGAGTTGGTTTAGTGCGTTGATGCGTTTTATAATACGTAGTTTTTCGTTATTGTGATTGCTTCTGAGATGTTCGCTTTATTTCTTGTGTTTGTGATATTATAGCGTCGCAAGCGGGGACTTCAGACGCTGCGAACAAAGGGAAGCAGGTGGTCGGATTTTCATAGCTGAAGACCACAGGGTGAGTAGATTTAACATCTACGGGGAATCGCCCGTATGGCGCTACGCGTCGGGGCTAGATATGATATAATATTAGCCGTATGCTGATTTGCTTATATAGAGATATTGCATGATTCATGTTGCATATAGTTACTTGTGCTTGATACTGTACCTGTTGTACACTGCACTATTATCGACAGTCCATGTTGCACGAGCACCAATGATATGCTACACACACCCTGTCGGTAATTGCCATGACACGCACAACACAAATGCGCATTTATATACCTTGCTATTGGTTAGCGACATTAAACAGTTATACTTGTGCGATAGTACATATTACATAGAACATACCTGTATACCTACATGCTCATATGTATGCCATGCTATATTACTCGTTCGCACATATACCTTGCTATTGTTATATGATCAGTTTTTATTGCATATATATCGGTGGTATGGGACGCTGTATATATATGTATTCTGGATTTGGATTTTTGGGAACCGCGAGATACATTTAATGACTTGATGCATTATTTGGCGAATCGTTCCGTGATATGCTCATATTGATGTTTTATGTTGCATATGCTACTTTTTATGGATTTATGCATTTGAGATGCGATATGGGAAATTAAAGTGTCGATCTTGGGCACTTACTTTCCGAGAGATATATGGGGTTTGACAGACCGATACGTGGAAATACAAGTGTCGAGGTGGGATACTTGGGTTTCGAGGAACGTATGGATATCAGAAAGACCGATGCGTGGAATATAAGTGTCGAAGAGGGATACTTGTGTTTCGAGGAACGTATGGATATCAGTATTTATGTGTCGATGATAGGCACTGGTTTTCATGATGTTTTTGAGTGTCGATGTTTGACACTCAGGTTTCATGAGACGTACAGGATTTGAGGGCCGATCTGAGGGCCGATCTGAGTATTTTGGGATTTGGGTGTTGTTGAGTTACACCGTATTTTCCATGCTTATGATTTGTGCATGAGATTATTTACTATTCCGCACTCAGTATAAAATTGATATGGATATCATGATAGTTGCATATTCATATTGTCATACTCATGCTATCAGTTCACATGTTATTGATCATTGCTGTTAGTGCATATTTGCGATTACTGTATGATGTTAATTACTATTCACGAGTTGGCAACTCACCCCCGTTGTGCCACAGTGTTTTGCAGGACACACCCCTCTGAGTAGTCGCGGCAGGGCAGCTTATCATCACTACTTTTGTGGATACCGCTACCTTTGGCAGTGAGGCCGTTGCATTATAGGTGGGTTTGCGGTTATCCGTTGTATATTGTATATCTTTTGTTGGATCTAGTATTCTCCATCTACCCCTGTTGTATTTGACTTAGAGACGACTTGTGAGATATCAGTGTTGTATTATATTGGTTTTGGGAGCCGTGCTCGTAGAAGCAGGTTTTTTTTTTGATATGGTTTACTTCCTTTATAGTCGTTCTCTTTGATATTTCTTCGCTTTGGCGTCGTATACTTGTGGTGGTGATTGTCTCCGCCGGTGGGCGTGATTTTTCTCCCCCTTGGGATGTTTTATATATATTATCTGTGTTGTACCCGTTTTCGGGGCTGATTTTATAAAGGAGGTGCTGCCGAAATTTTTTATGAAAGAAAACTAGAGTTAGAGATTTTAAATGGCGACTTCTAATACTTTTAAATTATGTTTTTCTCCGTTGATCCAGTTTTGGGTGGTTTTAGATTTCTGGGTTTTCGGCTTACTTAAGTTACGTACGCCTGTAGACGTTACGTAATTTAAGTGCCGGTTACGGACCGAATTTCGGGTCGTGACAAAGTTGGTATCAGAGCGTTAGGTTTTACCTTTCGGAGTCTAGGATGACCTTGGTATGATGGAGTAGGTAGCTTAAGCAGAGTGACGTAGCGTGTGTATGTTCCGCGGCATACTTACGACACGGTACTCCGCCTAAGTGACCTTAGGACTTATTGATTGATGTTCCTTCCGTGATTGATATATATCTTGTGATGCGATTTCCGTTTCCTTATCGAATCTTATTTCAATTTCCAGCCCATATGCCGCCGAAGACTACGAGGGCTCAGAGAGCGGCCGCGAGGGCCGAGGTCAGGGTTGACTCGCCTGAGGCGAGAACTGACCAGGGTGGTACGCCTGTTGTACCGGAGTATATTGCTATGATTGGAGCTGGTATGCAGGATCTGCGCCAGATTGTGGGGACTTTGGTAGAGACCATCCGAGCGCAGGGGCAGGCAGTTGTTCCACCCGCTGCGGAGGCCACGATGGTACCTACGGTTCCGGTAGTCGCAGTTGCAGCTCCGAAGGTTATTGCTGTGTCGTTGACGGATTTCATGAGGTTGAGACCTCCGGTGTTTACGGGCACAGATGCTACTGAGGATCCGCAGTCGTTTATCGACCGGATGGCCAGGATTTGTCGCTCACTCCGATGTTCCGACGAGAGATGGGTAGAGTTTGCCAGTTTTCGTCTGGAGGGTATGGCCCAGAAGTGGTGTGAGTCGTTGGAGAGGGGCAGAGCCGCTGGTCTTGCTCCTATGACCTGGGCTGAGTTTGTGACGTCTTTTCTTGTTCGTTTCCTTCCACCGAGCGTCAGGGATGCGCGAGCGCGCAGATTTGAGTCTTTACGTCAGACGCCGGGGATGACGGTGTCGGATTATGATGTATTGTTTACTGAGCTGTCGATATATGCTCCATACCTGGTGGCGACTGAGGAGATGAGGGTGAAGAGGTTTGTTCGAGGCCTACTTACCCAGATATTCTTAGCCATCAGCATTCAGCATTGTGACACGTATGCGGCAGCGGTGGATGCAGCTCTTTTGGTAGAGGAGCGTTTGGCTGAGTCATCAGTTGCTCCGGGACCGAAGAGAGTTCGTATAGGTGATTCGGCAGCGAGGCAGGCGTTTAGACGTCGAGACAGTTTCCGTTCTGATAGTGGCGGTTCGGGACGAGGTCGGCTTTATGGTTCTTACCCTCAGGATGATCGGCAGTTTGTTTCTGGATGTTACCGGTGCGGTAGTTTGGGTCATCGGGTTCGAGATTGTATAGAGCCACGTGTGAACGAGCCAGCTGTACCGCAGGTTACCTTACCACCTTCTCCACCTCAGAGAGCGTTGCCTCTTATTCCTGTAGTTGCGCCGCGTCAGACTCCTGTTCAGCGAGGTCGTGGTCGCGGAGGTTTTGTACCGAGAGGTCGAGGTGGCAGAGGCAGAGGACAGCCAGTAGCCGGTAGAGGTCAGGCTAGGGTTTTTGCCTTGACTCACCAGGACGCTCAGGCGTCCAATGCCGTGGTTTCAGGTACTCTTTCTGTATGTTCTTTTGATGCGCATGTTCTTTTTGATCCGGGATCCACGCATTCGTATGTTTCTACGCACTTCGTGCCGAGGTTAGGCCGAGAGTCGTGTTTGCTGGATGAGCCGCTGATCGTGACTACTCCTGTGGGAGAGTCGTTTGTTACGCGTTATGTGTTTCGATCTTGTGTCGTCCATATTGGTGACAGAGATCTGCCCGTCGACTTGATCCTTCTGGAGATGTTGGACTTCGACGTTTTGTTGGGCATGGATTGGCTAGCTACTTGCTATGCGTCCGTGGACTGCCTCGAGAAGACAGTTAGATTTTGTTTTCCCGGCGAGTCAGTGTTCGTTGTGCAGGGGGACCGTAGTGCCGCCCCTCACAGCTTGATTTCTGTTTTGTGCGCTAGTCGGCTTTTAAGGAGGGGATGTCGGGGATTCTTGGCGTTCATTCATGATACTGGAGCCACAGTGGAGTTGCTGGACCAGGTTTCTACCGTGCGAGAGTTTCCCGATGTTTTTCCCGATGAGTTACCTGGGATGCCGCCAGAGCGCGATATTGAGTTTTGCATTGATCTGATTCCTGGCACGGAGCCTATTTCTATACCGCCTTATCGGATGGCTCCGGCAGAGCTTAGAGAGCTTAAAGATCAATTGCAAGAGTTGCTTGATTTGGGACTTGTGCGTCCGAGTGTTTCGCCGTGGGGAGCTCCTGTTCTGTTCGTCAAGAAGAAGGACGGCAGTTTGAGGCTATGTGTGGATTATCGTCAGTTGAACCGTGTTACGGTGCGGAACAGGTATCCTTTGCCCCGCATTGACGATTTATTCGATCAGCTCCAGGGTGCGAAACATTTTTCGAAGATTGATTTGCGTTCGGGTTATCATCAGTTGCGGGTTCGGGATGATGACATTCCGAAGACTGCTTTTCGTACGCGCTATGGGCATTATGAGTTTTTGGTGATGTCGTTCGGACTCACCAATGCGCCAGCAGCGTTCATGGATCTGATGAACCGGATTTTCAGGCCGTTCCTCGACCAGTTCATTATCGTGTTTATTGATGACATACTGGTTTACTCTAGGAGTCGAGAGGAGCATGAGCAGCACTTGGGGATTACTTTGCAGATATTGAGAGAGCACCAGTTGTATGCTAAATTCTCAAAGTGCGCATTTTGGCTTGATAGAGTGGACTTCCTGGGTCATGTGGTGACTAGTGATGGTATTCTTGTGGACCCGAGGAAGATCGAGGCTGTACAGCTTTGGCCCAGACCTGTATCGGTGACTGAGGTCCGCAGCTTTTTGGGCTTAGCTGGTTATTATCGCCGTTTTGTGCAGGATTTTTCGAGTATCGCTGCACCGCTGACTGGACTGACCCGGAAGGGGGTTCCTTTTCTCTGGACTGATGCGTGCGAGCAGAGTTTTCAGCAGTTGAAGACTCGGTTGACGACAGCACCAGTTCTTTCTTTACCTTCTGGATCGGGAGGCTACGTTGTGTATTGTGATGCTTCTCGAGTGGGGCTCGGCTGTGTTTTGATGCAGCATGATAGGGTGATTGCATATGCTTCTAGACAGCTGAAGAAGCACGAGCAGAATTACCCCACTCACGATCTTGAGATGGCAGCGGTAGTCTTTGCGTTGAAGATCTGGAGACACTACTTGTATGGAGAGTCGTGTCAGATCTTCACGGATCACAAGAGTCTGAAGTACATCTTCCAACAGCGAGATCTGAACCTGAGACAGCGCCGATGGATGGAGCTAGTGAAGGATTATGATTGTGAGATCCTTTATCACCCGGGCAGGGCGAATGTGGTAGCCGATGCTTTGAGTCGTAGGCCCGTGGGTAGCTTGTCCCAGCTGAGCGCCGTTCGGTGTCAGTCTTCTGCAGATTGGCAGCTCTTGTGTGATAGTAGAGTGCAGTTCGAGTTCACCTCCACTGGGGGACAGTTTGCTCATGTCCGCGCCCGTCCACTACTTGTTGATCGTATCCGTGAGGCGCAACCCAGTGATGCTCGTTTGTCTGAGATTCTTGAGCTTGTTCGACGGGGTACAGTTTCGGAGTTCATGATTGATGACCAGGGTGTGCTACGATGCGGGACTCGCTTGTGTGTACCAGATGTTGATGGGTTGAGACGCGAGATCCTAGAGCAGGCACATCAGTCGGCCTTTAGCGTTCATCCAGGTTCCACCAAGATGTACCGAGACTTGAAAGACTTCTACTGGTGGGAAGGGATGAAACGCGATATTTCGGACTTCGTTTCGAGGTGCCTGACTTGTCAGCAAGTCAAGGCTGAGCATCAGAGACCGGCTGGAGAGTTGCAGCCTTTACCCATTCCGGAGTGGAAATGGGAGCAGATTTCCATGGACTTCATTGTGGGTCTACCCAGGACCAGTAGAGGGTATGACTCCATTTGGGTTATTGTAGACCGGTTGACGAAAGCGGCTCACTTCCTTCCTGTGAAGACCACTTTCGGCTATGCTCAGTACGCTCAGCTTTATATAGATGAGATTGTGCGTTTGCACGGTGTTCCCACATGCATAGTATCCGACAGAGGTACCCAGTTTACTAGCCGTCTATGGCAGAAGCTTCAGGAAGCTTTGGGTACCAGATTGAGTTTTAGCACCGCTTTTCATCCGCAGACCGATGGTCAGACGGAGTGGACTATTCAGACACTGGAGGATATGCTCCGTGCATGTGTGCTTGATTTTGGGGGCAGTTGGGATCGTCACTTGCCGTTGATTGAGTTCTCCTACAATAACAGCTTTCAGGAGACTATTCAGATGGCACCTTTTGAGGCTTTATATGGTAGGAAGTGTCGATCGCCAGTCTGTTGGACCGAGCTTAGTGAGAGTTTGGTTTTGGGACCCCAGCTTGTTCAGGAGACTACGGAGAAGATCCAGCTGATTCAGGACAGGATGAGAACAGCCCAGTGCAGGCAGAAGTCTTATGCCGACCGTCGTCGTCGCAGGCTTGAGTTCGCAGTGGGAGATCATGTATTCCTGAAGATTTCTCCGATGAAGGGCGTTATGCGATTTGGGAAGAGAGGGAAGCTTAGTCCCAGATTCGTAGGTCCTTTCGAGATCCTCGAGCGAGTGGGTTCGGTTGCTTATCGTCTAGCGCTCCCGCCTAGTTTTCCAGATGTTCACCCCGTTTTTCATGTGTCGATGCTTCGTAGATACCTTCATGATCCTTCTCATATGATTCAGCACGAGACCGTTCAGCTTGAGCGTGATCTTTCGTTCACCGAGCAGCCGATAGTTATTCTGGATCGGCAGGTGAAGAAGCTTCGGTCTAGGGACTTGCCTTCTGTAAAGGTTCTATGGCGTAGTCCGACTGGTGAGGAGATCACTTGGGAGATCGAGAGCGAGATGCGGAAGAGTTTCCCCCATCTTTTTGAAGGTACGTTTAGTATGAAATTGTAATTCGGGGACCGAATTTCTATAGGGGGGGAGATTGTAACGTTTTGGAAATCGTTAGGCGATTTTGTCCGTTTTAGGGTAAGTTTGTCGGTATTTTCCGTTTTTACCCGACTGTGAACAAACGACCATATAGACTTGCCAGCACCTAGATTAGCTAAAATAAAGCTAGTGCGCGAGCTTTGGGAGTATATGGGACGTTTTGGTTCAATTTTATTTTTTCCCAATTTTTAATATTATTTTAATGCGGTACTCAAATTTTGGGAAAATTTCTGTTAGCGATCTTTTCTTTAATTTATTAGGTTAAGTAAATCCTTCTCACTTCACCTTGGGCTTAATGTGTGGACTAGGATTTAAGTTAGGAAATTAAATGAAAAAGAAAAGAAAAGAGAAGGAATAGATGCATGCATGTGTGTGTATGTGTGCAAGTGCTTTAATTAGCAATAAATGAAGGAAATTGCTAGGAAACCCTCACAAATCTCCACCTCCTCACACTTGGCCGAAATTCCCTCAATCCCCACTGTCCTTGATCTTTTCCCTTCTCATTTTAATTCATTTTCATCACAAAACTTCTCCAAAATCCTAAAATATCACAAAAATACCAAAAGCTTGGGATTTCTTGCTCTTGATCAATTGGAGATAGGGAAAAGCTTGGAACTTGAGAGCAAAATTGTTAGGTATATTCCCTCTACTGTTAATTTATAGTTTTTGTGTGGTTTTGATCGTTAATTTCTGCGTAGAACGTAGTTTATATCGATTGAGGCGATATCGGGTTTTTAGTGTCTTTTTAGAGTTTTTAGTATCTGCTGTGACCGGGGAATTTTAGTGATTGAATCAACAACTTTAGAGGAGTGTGCAGGTTGACCTGAGACACCACCTAGGAGACGGGGGCCATCCCACCGGCCGGGGCCGGCGAGACTTGAAGAGGGGACCGGCGACGCCGGCCTAATAGTAAGGGTTTGGGGTGGGTTTTCTGTGGGTGTTGTCTGCTATGGTTTTGGGTTGTTTGGTACTGTTGATTTACTTAGTAAATGCAGTATGCAAAATCTGGGATCGATTACCTATAATCGTGTGTTTGCACTAGACGTGTACTCGTGAGTTGGTTTAGTGCGTTGATGCGTTTTATAATACGTAGTTTTTTGTTATTGTGATTGCTTCTGAGATGTTCGCTTTATTTCTTGTGTTTGTGATATTATAGCGTCGCAAGCGGGGACTTCAGACGCTGCGAACAAAGGGAAGCAGGTGGTCGGATTTTCATAGCTGAAGACCACAGGGTGAGTAGATTTAACATCTACGGGGAATCGCCCGTATGGCGCTACGCGTCGGGGCTAGATATGATATAATATTAGCCGTATGCTGATTTGCTTATATAGAGATATTGCATGATTCATGTTGCATATAGTTACTTGTGCTTGATACTGTACCTGTTGTACACTGCACTATTATCGACAGTCCATGTTGCACGAGCACCAATGATATGCTACACACACCCTGTCGGTAATTGCCATGACACGCACAACACAAATGCGCATTTATATACCTTGCTATTGGTTAGCGACATTAAACAGTTATACTTGTGCGATAGTACATATTACATAGAACATACTTGTATACCTACATGCTCATATGTATGCCATGCTATATTACTCGTTCGCACATATACCTTGCTATTGTTATATGATCAGTTTTTATTGCATATATATCGGTGGTATGGGACGCTGTATATATATGTATTCTGGATTTGGATTTTTGGGAACCGCGAGATACATTTAATGACTTGATGCATTATTTGGCGAATCGTTCCGTGATATGCTCATATTGATGTTTTATGTTGCATATGCTACTTTTTATGGATTTATGCATTTGAGATGCGATATGGGAAATTAAAGTGTCGATCTTGGGCACTTACTTTCCGAGAGATATATGGGGTTTGACAGACCGATACGTGAAAATACAAGTGTCGAGGTGGGATACTTGGGTTTCGAGGAACGTATGGATATCAGAAAGACCGATGCGTTGAATATAAGTGTCGAAGAGGGATACTTGTGTTTCGAGGAACGTATGGATATCAGTATTTATGTGTCGATGATAGGCACTGGTTTTCATGATGTTTTTGAGTGTCGATGTTTGACACTCAGGTTTCATGAGACGTACAGGATTTGAGGGCCGATCTGAGGGCCGATCTGAGTATTTTGGGATTTGGGTATTGTTGAGTTACACCGTATTTTCCATGCTTATGATTTGTGCATGAGATTATTTACTATTCCGCACTCAGTATAAAATTGATATGGATATCATGATAGTTGCATATTCATATTGTCATACTCATGCTATCAGTTCACATGTTATTGATCATTGCTGTTAGTGCATATTTGCGATTACTGTATGATGTTAATTACTATTCACGAGTTGGCAACTCACCCCCGTTGTGCCACAGTGTTTTGCAGGACACACCCCTCTGAGTAGTCGCGGCAGGGCAGCTTATCATCACTACTTTTGTGGATACCGCTACCTTTGGCAGTGAGGCCGTTGCATTATAGGTGGGTTTGCGGTTATCCGTTGTATATTGTATATCTTTTGTTGGATCTAGTATTCTCCATCTACCCCTGTTGTATTTGACTTAGAGACGACTTGTGAGATATCAGTGTTGTATTATATTGGTTTTGGGAGCCGTGCTCGTAGAAGCAGGTTTTTTTTTTGATATGGTTTACTTCCTTTATAGTCGTTCTCTTTGATATTTCTTCGCTTTGGCGTCGTATACTTGTGGTGGTGATTGTCTCCGCCGGTGGGCGTGATTTTTCTCCCCCTTGGGATGTTTTATATATATTATCTGTGTTGTACCCGTTTTCGGGGCTGATTTTATAAAGGAGGTGCTGCCGAAATTTTTTATGAAAGAAAACTAGAGTTAGAGATTTTAAATGGCGACTTCTAATACTTTTAAATTATGTTTTTCTCCGTTGATCCAGTTTTGGGTGGTTTTAGATTTCTGGGTTTTCGGCTTACTTAAGTTACGTACGCCTGTAGACGTTACGTAATTTAAGTGCCGGTTACGGACCGAATTTCGGGTCGTGACAACAAATCATAAGTGCTAGCCAAGTTCAACCCGTCATTTCCCGATTGAATTAAACCCACCCGCACGACCCTTGGCTAAGGTCAACAAAGTCGCATGACTACCCTAACTCAATCGCATCATATGCTTATACAGATAAGCACTAATCAGCTACCGCACACTACGCCTTGGCTAAGGTCAACAAACGTAGCACGAATACTAACCAGTACTTATCTGAAATGACGGAGGGCTACGACAGGTTTTTCTGAAAACCTATTGCGTAATGAACTTGATATCGTTGTAGAATCAAATGATTTTGAAATGGAGTGTTTTTGAGGCTTTCTAGTTTTGCTAAAGGAGTCACTCCCGGTGAAGGGATCGTCGGTCCTTTCCTCGTCGAATGAGGTGCGGGATATATCGTATATATCACTGTGCAAAGCAAAAACTCTTAAAAGCAATCAAAAGACAAACCGAGTGTGTAGCATCTGCCAGTTATTGCTAAAGGAGTCACTCCCGGTGAAGGGATCTCGGTCCTTTCCTCATCGAATAAGGTGCAGGATATATCACATATACCTCTGTGCAAAGAAAGAACTGTAGCTACCTGTTTTATTTTGAAATTCGATTTTACAACATCTTAGGTTTCTTTTTATTTCATTAATCACATTAATGAAGTCCCATCATTTAATTACCTAAACATCACAGATAAATACGACGTACACTTATGCCATCCGCATTCGCCTCGATGTCCCCTCGTGCACCGTTAGGTTAGGTAACTAACGGCAGAGCGGGGCAGGGCTAGCGCGGGTGTAAAACATAAGTAACGTCTATATAATATATCATATATACTAAATACTGTATCTATCACAGAACATCACATGATCACATCACAGATATTGCAGCAGAAGAAACATATGAAATATTGGATATACTAGGACGTCCGTGTTTTCAATACGAGCCAGTATAAAACACGGATTCCACGGTCGTGATGAATAGCCAAACCCACACCCCTAGACCCCTACGAGAGCGGCAAGCAACCCTACCAATTCTGGAGTTAGGAGACCAGGACCCGACTCCTCGAGTTGGTCTCCCACTGGACTCCAGAACCCGGTTACTTGTGCCCTCCTCCTTGGGTCTATCCTAGTGCGGAAAAGTAAATAATATACAACAGGTGACAACTCCCGCAACCTGGAAGCGCCCCAATAAAAGAATATTACATACAAGTTTTTACATGAATGAAAATGAAAAACACTCATCTCACATAAAAACCCCCGGCTATTCAAACACGACGATCCAATATAACATATCCAGCAACACATAACATCACATGTCATCAACGTAAGTAAATATGTCCATCCCAATTGTCGTTGACATATAGCAACGAAACCGGCGATATCACATATTACACTTACGGTCACAGAAAAGAAAGTGTAAAACTACAACAGTTGGAATCCGCAACCACCTCAGACATCACATGCCTGACCAAATGAATTCCTTAGACATCGCATGCCTAACAATTATAAACCCCGCATTTTAGTCTCAAAATCGAAAACTCTTTTCAATACCAAGTCGGGCAATTCAACAGGATTCCCGACATCCTGATCGAATGCTCGTCGCAAACTTCTGTAGACGGCCGCACCCCTAATACCGTCGACGAAGTGCACCAAGGCGGAACACCGCTACCGCGAGCACCCGTACGGATGCTTTCGGCGACGGGGTTCTCCTACAGTCACTTGGTCGGGGCTATGGAGTGAGGCTGTCTATTAAGTTTACCCGGCGAGTATCCGCGTACGCTACGTGATTGCGACGGACTTTTGATCACATCAAAATTCCGTGGCAACCGATCAAGTGAGACTAAATTGCTACGTTTATAACATTCATTTAGTTATCTCATAACTTTTGTGAATTCCAATTATTGTATCCCATTCCAGATAAATAGAAAATGTTAAACTTTCCGATTGAACATCCTAACACCCAAGTTTTCCCGATACAGATCAACATATGAAACTAGTCTAACAACATTCAGTTCGTACCTCAGTACCAACGGTCCAGCCGTAGAAGGGTCAAGCCAACGCCTCACATGTGGCACGCCGTACTGCCCCAAACCCGAAGGTTCTAAGGGCAGTTCAAGACGGTCACATAATCGAGTTAAGGTTTGTGTCTTCTAGAGGGACCATCGCGTTACTTGCACTACTTAGAACGTCGTTAAACTACGGAAAAATCCAACACTTGGAAATTTCCCGACAGGGGAAAAGTTGGGTATTTATATCCGGTCGAACTTTTTAACATATTCTAAAATTTATCCGGAAAGCCACACAGACAAAATTTGATAATCCGATCGAACTCCTAAAAACCCAAAACAACCCCTGAAAACTCAACTGTATAATAAATATTAAAATATCCCAGGAAAATCAGCACAGCAAAAGAGAAATTACTGCACAAAATTTTATGCGCAAAACGACAATACGGCCGCATTTCCGCCGCACGAGCCATGCTCGTGCCGCGGAAACGCGGCGCAATGATGGAATCATGAACACGAATTTTGCAGTTTTCCTTATAATTTCCTGCTGATTTTACTGAATATTTTTAATATGGAAAAATGCACTGTTTTGAAAAAAGTACAGAGAGCATTCTCGGGTGTGGGTTTCGGGTTCGTTCGGGTTTCAAATTCCGTCTGGACTTCGCCTAAGGCTCTAGCTTGGCTCTGATACCACTGTAGGGTTCCTAGGCACTCTAGTGAGGTCTCCCAAGCCATCAACCATGGCAATTTCAAATTCATGGTGCCTACAAACCCTAAACTACGGATCGATAACTAGATGTCTAGGCGAAAAAGAACTAGTTAACACTTAACTATAGGGAATACGGAAATACAACCTTTGTAGATCCGGTCCTCCACCTCCACGGCTCCGCAACGAGGTCGTCTCCGCTGTCCAAATCAAATCCGGGCTCTAGGATCGGCTTCGTCGGAGAATGGGCAAGCTAGGTCGTCGATGTCCATGCCGAAGATGATCTACGTCGAGGCATCGCTAGATCAAGCTCACAACTTCACCAAGTCATGAAACTTGTGAAGTAAACACTCTCTACTACATGGCAAGAGGTAGAGGATGAAGAAATAGGAGTTGGGTTAACTTTAGAATTGGATTTCTCACTTGTTTGCTCAATTCACCATTGATGGAGGTGAAGCTTTTCTTCTTGAAGTCAAGGAAGAAGAAGAAGAAGCTTATGATAAGTTAATTAGAAAAAGAAAAGAAATAATCAAAACTTATCATAACTAAACCATGGTAAAGTGTAGAGATTGAACTAGGGTTAAAACAAATGGTTAGGTTAAGCATGAGATAAGAATGGTGGACAAAGTCAAAGGTTCATGAATCTTCAACTACAATCCAAAACAAGCCACCATTCTTCTCATTTCATTTTCCAAAAAGAAAATAAATAAATAAATAAATAAATAGATATGAAAAACAAAACCCTAACCATTTGAATAACCATGGTTTAATCTTTACACAAACTCAAGTTAGCATGCATCATCAAACATGATACATACAAGTGCACAAAAACATATCGCATATGCAATGCGCACGAACCAAGTGAGAAAATCCGTCTAAAGTGAACCGATACTAGTTAATGCAAAGTAATATATCAAATATATAATTATACATTAAATCATTAAATCAACACTTGATTCAATGATCCGGTCATGCGCACATAACCGACTGGTATCATTAGTAACATCTTATCGAATCAACACTTGATCCGATAACCCGGCTATATCACATATAACCGATCAATGTCACATCGCGAGAATCGAATACAGTATCACATACTCGTATTATTCTCGGTCCCGCACATATCTCATATGCGCTCCTATTTCGTTTCGCTTGAGCCAGGAAACCTCTGTGTAGGACTCTAAAGACTCGTCAATACGCCGGCAGCAGATGATGATCATATCAAACACCCACAAGCCGCAAGCGGTCTGCTAAACGTAACGGCCACCCGGGTATTGAGCGATCTGAAGATCGACGAGCAAGCCCGCTCACACTCCAGTGAATCCGACCAGTAACACTACCGTACAGTCCGGTCTGATCGTCTGATATGTCGCATATCTCGCCTAGGGGTGGTAAACGTCAGACCCCAATAGCTCAATAAGTCGTGTCGATATGAGGTCTATAACCATTCGAGAAACTACTGGTAACACTTACCAGTAAATCTCAGCAACCCTGGCCAGGGATTTCCTGTTATAGCCAATCGAACACAGCGCAACATCAACCCCCTATACCGGGAGAGACGAATCCCCTCCTATCGCTCATTGCCTCCATGTGACTCGGGACTGTACCCAAAAACCACCGTTTTGCACGCCCTCTTGGACGTGGTAAGATGGAAATCAAAGCACAGTGGGAACCACACAAGACTCTATGACGATCTCGGGTCAACAGACTACTCTGTACCAGTGTCACCAGAGAACTGCCATCTGACGTGAGGTATAATACTAACTGGGAGTTCTCGGCGAGTCCGTCCAGTGTACCCAGTCTCTACTGAGCACCCGTATATCATCTCTGATGTCAAACACCAATGGATATGGGATCATCCATCGCCCATCTTTATGGGTCGAGAAGGTATACGCTAGTCTACTCTGGTATATCGATGCCCCGTCTCGATACACCCACGACTAGGGACTTTGAAGGATGTACTTATGGACTACCATGTCCCCACTAGTATGATCCGCATCATAGTCCAGGTAGTCAAGTACAGATCCTAAAGGCTTTACCAACATGTAACAAAGAGACAATCAGCATACACGTTAAGGTAAAGGGTAACCAGATAGCATACTATCATGTCGAGCAAGAAAGTCCTCCCTATATATGTCCCAGCATCCACTACAATATACATCCTATGTACAGTAATGGCCTCTAAGGCATACATATAACTAACAGAGTATGAGCGGGCTTGCTCGTCGATCTTCTGATCGCTCAATACCCGGGTGGCCGTTACGTTTAGCAGACCGCTTGCGGCTTGTGGGTGTTTGATATGATCATCACCTGCTGCCGGCGTATTGACGAGTCTTTAGAGTCCTACACAGAGGTTTCCTGGCTCAAGCGAAACGAAATAGGAGCGCATATGAGATATGTGTGGGACCGAGAATAATGCGTGTATGTGATACCGTATTCCATTCTCGCGATGATTGTATCGAATGGTTGTATGCGATATAACCTAGTTATCGAATCAAGGATTGATTCGATAAGCCGATACATTGAATATTAGTCGGTCATATGCGATATGACCGGATCGTTAAATCAAGTGTTGATTTAATGATTTAATGTATAATTATATATATGATATATTAATTTACATTAACTAATATGGTTCACTTTAAATGGATTTTCTCACTTGATTTGTGCACATTGTATATGTGATATATTTTTGTACACTAGTTTGTATCATGTTTGATGATACTTGTTCACTTGGGTTTGTGTAAAGATTAAACCATGGTTATATGAATGGTTAGGGTTTTGATTATTTACTTAGTTATTTGTTTATATATTCATTTTGGAAATTTTTAAGGATGGTGGCTTATTTTGTTTTTATGTTGAAGCTTCTTGAAGCTTTGATCAAGTCAACCATTCTTATCTCATCCTTAACCCTAACCATTCCAACTAACCTTGGTTTAATCTCTACACTTGACCATGGTTTACATTATGATAAGTTTTCATTTTCTTTTCATTTTAAATAACTTATCATAATATTCTTTCTTCTTCTTCTTCATCTTTTTCAATGAAGAAAGCAAAACTTCATCAATGGTGATTGATGAAAAAGAGTGAGAAATCCAAATCTAAAGTGAACCCACTTCCTATTTCTTCATCCTCTACCTCTTGCCAAGTAGTAGAGTGTGTTTTCTTCACAAGTTTCATGACTTGGTGAAGTGGGAGCTTGATCTTGTGATGCTTCGACGTAGATCATCTTCGGCACGAAGCCGACGACCTTGCCCGCCCATTTCTCCGATGAAGCCGACGCTAGAGCCCGGGATTTCATTTGAACAGCGGAGAGGACTTCATCACGGAGCCGTGGAGGTGGAGGACCGGATCTACAAAGGTTGTATTTCCGTACTCTTAGTTAAAGTAGTTAACTAGTTGCTTTGTCGCCTAAACTTCTAGCCAACGATCCGTATTAGGGTTTCTCAGCACCCGTAAAATTTGAAATTGGCATGGTTGATGCCTTATGAGACCTCATTAGAGTGCCTAGGAACCCTACAGGATGATCCCATATCCATTGGTGTTTGACATCAGAGATGATATACGGGTGCTCAGTGGAGACTGGGTACACTGGACGGACTCGCCGAGAACTCCCAGAGGGTATTATACCTTACGTCAGATGGCGGTTCTCTGGTGACACTGGTACAGGTTAGTCTGTTGACCCGAGATCGTCATAGAGTCTTGTGTGATTCCCACTGTGCTTTGATTTCCACCTTACCACGTCCAAGAGGGCGTGCAAAACGGTGGTTTTTGGGTACAGTCCCGAATCACATAGAGGCAATGAGCGATAGGAGGGGATTCGTCTCTCCCGGTATAGGGAGTTGATGTTGCACTGTGTTCGATTGGCTATAACCGGAAATCCCTGGCCAGGGTTGCTGAGATTTACTGGTAAGTGTTACCAGTAGTTTCTCGAACTGTTATAGACCTCATATCGACACGACTTATCGAGCTATTTGGGTCTGACGTTTACCACCCCTAGGCGAGATATGCGACATATCAGACGACGAGACCGGACTGTACGGTAAGTGTTACTGGTTGAATTCACAGGAGTGTGAACGGGCTTGCTCGTTGATCTTCTGATCGCTCAATACCCGGGTGGCCATTACGTTTAGCAGACCGCTTGCGGCTTATGGGTGTTTGATATGATCATCACCTGCTGCCGGCGTATTGACGAATCTTTAGAGTTCTACACAGAGGTTTTTTGGCTCAAGCGAAACGAGATAGGAGCGCATATGAGATATGTGCGGGACCGAGAATAATACCAGTATGTGATACTGTATTCTATTCTCACGATTTGTATCATTGGACGGTTATATATAATATAGCCGGTTTACCGAATCAAGTGTTGATTCGATACATTGATACACTTGATATTAGTCGGTTATCTGCGATATGACCGGATCATTAAATCAAGTGTTGATTTAATGATTTAATGTATAATTATATATTTGATATATTGTTTTACATTAACTAGTATTTGTTCGCTTAAGATTGATTTTCTCACTTGATGTGCACAAGTAGTATATGTGATATATTTTTGTGCACTTGTTTGTATCATGTTTGATGATACATGCAAACTTGGGTGTATGTTTGATTTAAACCTTGTTTAGGTTAATGGTTAGGGTTTTGTTATCTTTGCTTAATTATTTGTTTTATTTATTTATTTTTGGGCAAGAAACAAAATGGTGGATTCTTTTGTATTTTACTTGAAGCTTCATGAAGCTTTGACCATTTTGTTTCTTTCCTAAACCTAACCATTCACCTAAACCCTAGTTTAGTCTCTACACTAGTTAAACTCACCCATGGTTGCATTATGATAACCATCACTTGATTTTCCTTTTGAAAATAATTCATTATTCATTTTTCTTTCTTCTTCATCTTCTTCATGAAGAAGAAAAACCATTGCTAGAAATTTCCAAGTGATGATTCCAAGTGAGAAATCCAAATCCAAAATGAACCCACTTCCTATTTCTTCATCCTCTACCACTTGCCATGTAGTAGAGTGTGTTATCTTCATAAGTTTTATGACCTAGTGAAGGTGGAGCTTGAGTTTGAGTCGCCTCGACGTAGATCATCTTCGGCATCGAAGTCAACGACCTAGCCCACCCATTTCTCCGATGAAATCGACGCAAGGGTTCGGGATCCGATGATCGCAGTGGAGGGACGTCAACACGGAGCTAGAGAGGTGGAGGACCGGATCTACAAAAGTTGTAGCCCTTTTCACTTTTAGTTAAGTTGTTAACTTGCTATGTTTCGCCTTTACCTCTAGTAACGATCTAGTTTAGGGTTCGTTGGCACACGAAAAAATTTGAATTTGGCATGGTTGATGCCTTGTGGAACCTCTTGAGTGTGCCTAGGAACCCTACAGGATGTACATGATTGGCAGATCACTTGCTTAGCCAATTGAGTCAATCGTGAAAAGTCAAGTACCACACCAGATGTTGTTTTTGCACTAGATGCGATAAGTTAATATTAATCCAATCCTGGAGAAATATAAGGAAGCAGTTTTAGAACATAAGTGAATGTTCTATGGATTTGATGACGGCAGCCTCCTTCGGGAGACGGTTATCTTTCCAGGCTTCAAAGGTGACATGAATGACAGAGTGATTGTCGGAGTTATAGTTTTCCCTCTGACGAGGGACGGTATTATGGACAGTTGGTCCAAGAGGATACTATGGGAGGCATGGTGCTGGATAATGATTAGGTTCAGTTATCGATACAGTCTAAGAAGTTTGGATTTGGAGTTCATTTATGAAATAGGTCCCATCAAATATCCAGACATATTCTAAGACGGGTATTACTCAATTCGGGAGATGGTTTTCTCCGCGAACTTGAGATTAAGAGAGACATAGAAAGAAACATCAGGGCGGATCCACTCACTGAGGTTATTTCTCGAACACAATAGTTTTACAAACGAGCTTTGTGAAACTGATTAGTAGAGGAGTTGGATGTTCGGTATCACACGGACTGTGAGTATGCGACATCGCAATAATTAGCCTTAAGTGCAAGTGGGAGATTGTTGGATATAGTGCCCTCAAAGTCAATTATTGGATCGCATGTACGTGATTGCAATGATTGAGGGAGGACCTATACCAATATGACAGTCTTGCTCGAGATGATAGTATGGTATCCGGTTTGTCTTTATCATCGTATACATGCTTTAGTTCACTATTGCATGATGATAGAGCCCATAGGATTCTTGCTTTACTGCCAGCAGTATGATGGCGATCATATACGTGGGAGCTGGGGTCTATAAGCACATCCTTAAAAGTGTCCCTAGTCGTGGGAGTTTCGAGACAGGGCATCGATACTCCAGAGTAGACTTGTGTATACAGTCGAGACCCCGACGAGGGGCGGTGGACGGTCTCACAAGCCACTGGTGTCAGTTGGATCACCTAAGATGTATACAGGTGCTCATTAGGTTATGAGCACACCGGATAGGACTCGCCGGGAACATGCTAATTGGTATTATACATATCGTCAGATAGCAGTTCCCTGGTGACATGTGTACAGGTTAGTTTGTCGACCTGAGATCGTCATTTGTCTCGTGTGAGTTCCCACCGTGCCTTGATTACTACCTTACCACGCTCAAAGGAGACGTGCAAACAGGTTTTAGTTGGGTACAGTCCCGAGCCACATGGAGGCAGTGAGTGGATCGTCTGGGATTCGTCTCTCCCGGTATTAGGGGTTGATGTCGCACGGTGCACGGGTGGCTATCACTAGAAATCCTCGGCTAGGGTAGTGGAGAATTACTGATTTGGATCAGTAGTTTCTCAGAAGGTGATGGGCTTTATACCGACACGAATTATCGCGTTATTAGGGGTCTGACTTTATCCACCCCCTAGACTCGATTGCGATACTCTTAGACGAACGGACCGGACTGTATGGATATTGTCACTGTCAGGCTCAGTAGGGTTTCTGGATGAGTTCTCTCGTCAGCTTCCCTTCCAATCAATACATAGGCAACCGTTACGTACAGCTAGTACCTCTGACGTGCTAGTGGTTATACCCAGTGCCAGTGTGTTGATGAGTCATTAGAGTCCCCCACAGACAGTTTCCCAAGTTCGGGCGAAACGTTGTAGAGGCCGTATGGTTTTATGGCAGGGTTCGAAAAATGCACGTGCGTTTACGCACGTGTCATTTTTCGGGCAGATAATACTGGTGGGCTTTGGTTTAAGCCAGATCCGAGTATTATACAATGTAGATATAATATCTTTGTCTCAGTTACATTTGTATTCGGTCGTAATACAAATACGGGTATGTTTATACTGTTACAGGGTTATCCTGAAATTCGTTTCGGGATCGCTTTTGGAAGTTGCCAGTTTCCGGATTTCTATCGGCCGTATTAAACATTCGGTTTAATACGGATTTATCTTTTCGTCATGAGGGTGAGTCATGAGTGTGTGGAAGCTTCTAGATGGTGACTAGGCTTCATGACTCATTAGTGCATTAAATGATGTATGATGACTAGGTTAATGATTCATTGTATTCATTAATGTTTTGTGCAAGGTGTTTTATGACTCACTCATTCTTATTTATTGTTATGGTCACCTCTTCCACTCCTACACTCACCTCCCTCCTCCTTTTATGTGGCCGGCCCCTCATTTGAAATGTGATGATGATTTTGGGAAAAAGAAAGGGTTGTTAAAATGAGAAGAGAGATTTAGTTCATATATATTTTCATAGCGCATTTTCATTCGATCCAAAAGGCAACTTCATTAACCGTTCGTCCATGGCTTTGGACGTAACGAGACAAAATGTTCTACTCATTCTCTACATCAATCTTGGTCATTTCTTTTAGCAAACTTGATGATCGAGTTGCCTCGGTTCAGAGGCGGAAGCCTGTTTAAAGATCCGTCGACGTGGTGCCACCTGGACAAGGAGACTGGAGATTCAGGAGATCGGAGTAGCCGCAACAAAGCGTAGGATGATGGTTGAAGACCGAAGGACTCGGCTCGTTCGGTATAACATTTCTACCCACTTTGTAGTTTGTTAGTTTATGTTAGTTGTATGTATGCCCTAGAGGCCAGTATTGTACAGATGATGTATATTATATTGGATGCTTGGACAAATATATAGAGATGACTTTCTTGCTCGATATGATAGTATGCTATCTGGTTGCTCTTTATCTTAACATGTACACTTGTCTCTTTAAACTGTCTTATAGTTACATGTTGGTAAAGCCCTTAGGATGTGTACTTGACTACCTGGACTATGATGCAGATCATACTAGTGGGGACATGGTAGTCCATAAGTACATCCTTCAAGGTCCCTAGTCGTGGGTGTATCGAGATGGGGCATCGATATACCAGTGTAGACTAGCGTATACGCTTCTCGACCCATGAGATGGGCGATGGATGATCCCATATCCATTGGTGTTTGACATCAGAGATGGTGTACGGGTGCTCAGTGGAGACTGGGTATACTGGACGGACTCGCCGAGAACTCCCAGATGGTATTATACCTCACGTCAGATGGCAGTTCTCAGGTGACACTTGTACAGGTTAGTCTGTAGACCCGAGATCGTCATAGTGTCTTGTGTGATTCCCACTGTGCTTTGATCTCCACCTTACCACGTCCATGAGGGCGTGCAAAATGGTGGTCTTTGGGTACAGTCCCGAGTCATATGGAGGCAATGAACGATAGGAGGGGTTTCGTCTCTCCCGGTATTGGGGGTTGATGTTGCGCTGTGCTCGATTGGCTGTAACAGGGAAGTCCCTGGCCAGGGCTGATCAGAGATTTGCTGGTAAGTGTTACCAGTAGTTTCTCGACCCGTTATGAGCCTCACATCGGCACGACTTATCGGTTACTGGGGTCTGACGTTTACCACCCCTAGACTTGATATGCGACATATCAGACGAACAGACCGGACTGTACGGTAAGTGTTACTGGTTGGATTCACAGGAGTGTGAGCGGGCTAGCTCGTCGATCTTCTGATCGCTCAATACCCGGGTGGCCGTTACGTTTAGCAGACCGCTTGCGGCTTGTGGGTGATTGATATGATCATCATCTGCTGCCGGCGTATTGACAAGTCTTTAGAGTCCTACATAGAGGTTTCCTGGCTCAAGCGAAACGAAATAGGAGCGCATATGAGATATGTGCGGGACCGAGAATGATGCATGTATGTGATACCGTATTTCATTCTCGAGATAAATGTATTGATTGGTTATATGCGATATAACCTAGATATCGAATCAAGGATTGATTCTATAAGCCGATACATAGGATACTAGTCGGTTATATGCGATATGACCGGATCGTTAAATCAAGTGTTGATTTAATGATTTAATGTATAATCATATATTTGATATATTGCTTTGCATTAACTAGTATTGGTTCACTTTAAATGGATTTTCTCACTTGATGTGCAAGTTGTATATGTGATATACTTTTGTGCACATGTTTGTATCATGTTTGATGATACTTGCTCATTTGGTTAAGGGTAAAGAATTAAACCTTGGTTAAGTAAATGGTTAGGGTTTTTATTTATTCATTCATTTATCTTTTTAATATGGATTAAAAAGAAATTGCAAAAGAAAACAAAGTGGTTGCTTTCATTCTTGAAGCTTGTTAGAGCTTCATGAAGCTTTGACCAAAGTGACCATTTTGTCGTCATGCTTAACCCTAACCATTCATCTAACCTTAGTCAATTCTCTACACCTAACCATGGTTCCTATTATGATAAGTATTCTTTTCTTTTGCATTTTAAAGACTTATCATAATCATCTTCTTCTTCTTCTTCTTGAGTTCAAGAAAAAGCTTGCCACCATCAATGGCATCTTGAGTAAACAAGTGAGAAATCCAATTCTAAAGTGAACCCACCTCCTATTTCTTCACCCTCTAGCTCTTGCCAAGTAGTATAGGGTGTTTTCTTCACAAGTTTCACAACTTGGTGAAGTTGGAGCTTGAACTTGTGTTGCCTCGACGTAGATCATCTTCGGCACGAAGCCGACGACCTTGCCCGCCCATTTCTCCGATGAAGCCGAAGCTTGAGTCCAGGATTCGAGACGGACAGCGAGAGGACGTCTACGTGGAGCTAAGGAAGTGGAGAACCGGATCTACAAAGGTTGTAGCCTCTTTCTTATAGTTAAGTTGTTAACTAGTTTTTGTTTCGCCTAAAATTCTAGTTGACGATCCGTATTAGGGTTTCTCGGCACCCATAAAATTTGAAATTGGCATGGTTGATGCCATGTGAGACCTCTATAGCGTGCTTAGGAACCCTACAGTGGTATCAGAGCCTAGCTAGAGCCTTAGGCGAAGTGTAGACGACGTTTGAAATCCGAACGAATCGAAACCCTAATCCCAAACTTGCTCTCTGGACTTTTTTCAAAAACTGGGTTTTTTCAATATTAAAAATATGCAGAAAAATCAGCAGGTGATTGTAAGAGTTACTGTGAAATTCGATAGCCTAATGCCATAGAAGCGCGGCGGAACCGCGGCATTAGCATGCCTAATGCGGCGGTTCCGCGGCCATCTAGTCTCCTCTGTTGTTCAATTTTGCACAGTAATTCCTATGTTGCAGTGTTGGTTTTCCTGGGAATTTTTAATCTGAACTCAAGAGTTGAGTTTTCTGGGTTGTATTAGGAGTTCGTAGATTCGATCGGATTATCAAACTTTGTCTATGTGTTTTTCCGGATAATTTTAGAATATGTTAAAAAGTTCGACCGGATGTAAATACCCAATCTTTCCCCTGCCCGGAAATTTCCAATTGTTGGACTTTTCTGTAGTTTAAAGACGTTCTGAGTAGTGCAAGTAACGCGATGGTCCCTCTAGAAGACAACAAACCTTAACTCGATTATGTGACCGTCTTGAACTGCCCTTTGAACCTTCGGGTTTGGGGCAGTACGGCGTGCCACATGTGAGGCGTTGGCTTGACCCTTCTACGGCTGGACCGTTGGTACTGAGGCATGAAGTGAATGTCTTTGAACCTATTTCAAGTGTTGAACGGTTTGGGGAAAACTTGGGTGTTCGAATGTTCGATCAGAAAGTTTAATATTTTCTATTTATCCGGAATGGGATACAATAATTGGAATTCACACACAGTTATGAGATAACTGAATGAATGTTATAAATCTAGCGGTTTAGTCTCACTTCATATTGAAAAGAGTTTTCGATAATGAGACTAAAATGCGGGGTTTATAATTGTTAGGCATGTGATGTCTAAGTATTTCATTTGATTAGGCATGAGATGTCTAAAGAGGTTGCGGATTCCAACTATTGTTGTTTTACACTTTCTTTTCTGTGACCGTAAGTGTAATATGTGATATCGCCGGTTTCGTTGCTATATGTCAACGACAATTGGGATGCGCATATTTACTTACGTTGATGACATGTGATGTTATGTGTTGCTGGATATGTTATATTGGATTGTCGTGTTTGAATAGCCGGGGGTTTTTATGTGAGATGAGTGTTTTTCATTTTCATTCATGTAAAAACTTGTATGTAATATTCTTTTATTGGGGCACTTCCAGGTTGCGGAAGATGTCACCTTTTGTATATTATTTACTTTTCCGCATTAGGATAGACCCAAGGAGGGGAGCACAAGTAACCGGGTTCTAGGGTCCAGTGGGAGACCATCTTGAGGAGTCGAGTCCGGGTCTCCTAACCCTAGAATTGGTAGGGTTGCTTGCCGCTCTCGTAGGGGTCTAGGGGTGTGGGATTGGCTATTCATCATGACCGTGGAATCCGTGTTTTATACTGGCTCGTATTGAAAACACGGACGTCCTAGTATATCCAATGTTTCATATGTTTCTTCTGCTGCGATATCTGTGATGTGATCCTGATGTTCTGTGATAGATACTGTATATAGTATATATGATATATTATATAGACGTTACTTATGTTTTGCATCCGCACTAGCCCTGCCCTGCTCTGTCGTTAGTTACCTAACCGAACGGTGCACAAGGGGACATCCAGGCGAATGCAGATGGCATAAGTGTACGTCGTATTTATCTGTGATGTTTAGGTGACTTAAATGATGGGACTTCATTAATGTGATTAATGAAAGAAAAGAAACCTAAGATGTTGTAGAATCAAATTTTAAATAAAATAGGTAGCTACAGTTCTTGCTTTGCATAGCGGTATATATGATATACCCTGCACCTTATTCGATGAGGAAAGGACCGAGATCCCTTCACCGGGAGTGACTCCTTTAGCAATAACTGGCAGATGCTACACACTCGGTTTGACTTTTGATTGCTTCTATAGTTTCTGCTTTGCACAGTGATATATATGATATGTCCCGCACCTCATTCGACGAGGAAAGGGCCGACGATTCCTTCACAGGGAGTGACCCCTTTAGCAAAACTAGAAAAGCCTCAAAATCATTCCATTTCAAAACTTCATTTGATTCTACAACGATATCAAGTTCATTACGCAATAGGTTTTCAGAAAAACCTGTCGTAGCCCTCCGTCATTTCAGATAAGTACTAGTTAGTATTCGTGCTACGTTTGTTGACTATGTTAAGGCGTAGTGTGCGGTAGCTAATTAGTGCTTATCTGCATAAGCATATGATGCGATTGGATTAGGGTAGTCGTGCGACTTTGTTGACTATGATAAGGGTCGTGCGGGTGGGTTTAATTCAATCGAGAAATGACGGGTTGAACTTGACTAGCACTTATGATTTGTTGACTATGTTAAGGTCATATAGCTGCTAGGGGCAAAATATTATCGGGAATTTCAAGTGTTGAAATTTGCAATGAGATTGCATACCTTCTATGAGATAGTTGGATCCCGATACCCACTGCGAGTAAGAGTTACTCCTGGGAGAGTTTTACACATTACAATTAGCCGATCAAGTAGGTGTCTAGAAAGGTGTCAATGGGGTTACGCCTCTGGGAAAACGAGGTTTACATTAATTAGGTTCGTGCGAAAGCACGGGGGACCTCCCTCAAAGTACCGACACTGGCCTGGCTGAAAGATTGGCGAACTTGTAGTGTGTAATTAATCCCGGCTAGTCTTTCCTTTTAGGGTTTGAAGGAAGATTTGATAAAAACCAGTGGGAGCCATCCTGATTAGATAAGATAATAACCAATCTGATCTTGCAAGAGCATACGCTAAAGTGTTTTCTTCTCTCTCTCTCCAGGTAACGACCATGTCATGCCCTAATTAAGATAATAATATGGATGTATTGACTGAACCCGCATGTTATACTGTGCTGGGGAACGTTGGTTTCGTTCTTTCTTATAAGAGTTATGGGAATGAACAGGACATAGGGGAATGCCAGGATTCCCAAGCCACCCGAATGAAGAAAGTACATGTTGATGCATTTTCTTCGGGTGTGTTCGTTACAGAGAACTGTTTCTCCATTTGCTCCACGTCCTGGGTATTAGATACCGGGTCAGGATCCCATATATGTAATCAGTTACATGGGCTTAGGAAAGGTAGAGAACTTGGAGAAGGTGATAAAGACATTAGAGTTGGAAATGGTGCAATTGTTGCAGCTAAGACTATCGGGGAATATCACCTTGCATTACCTACTGGTAATACATTGGTTCTGAACGAATGCTATTACATGACGAACCTGATATGCAACATTATATCGGTTTCTTTATTGAGTAAAGAGGGATATAATTTTGTATTACAGGATAATGTTATGAACATTTTCCGTAACCAAAAGTTGGTTGGATCAGGCACGTTGTGCAATGGCATTTATGTTCTAAATCAATCAACAGTTCTGAGCATAACAAAAACACACAAGAGGAAGAGTTCAGAACTGAACGAATCCTTCTTGTGGCATCGTAGACTGGGTCACATCAATGTGACACGACTGGCTAAGTTGCATAAGGATGGATATTTGAAGCCATTCGAATTTTCATCTTATGACACTTGCCAGTCATGTCTCAAAGGCAAGATGACCAAAACTCCGTTTACGGGACACGGAGAAAAAGTTACCGAACTCTTAGGACTGATACATAGTGATGTATGTGGTCCTATGTCTACACATGCCAGGGATGGTTCTTCATACTTCATTACATTCACTGACGATCTCTCTAGGTTCGGGTATGTGTTCCTGATGAAACACAAATCAGAAGCTTTTGAGAAATTTAGAGAATATAAACAAGAAGTTGAGAACCAAACCGGAAAAATTATTAAAATCCTACGATCTGATCGAGGAGGTGAATACTTGAGCAATGAATTCCTGGACTTCCTAAAAGAGAATGGGATTCTCTCTCAGCTGACTCCTCCATATACACCACAGCACAACGGTGTATCAAAACGGAGGAACCGCACCCTATTAGATATGGTGCGCTCTATGATGAGCACAGCTGAGTTACCTATTTCCTTCTGGGGATATGCGCTGGAAACAGCTGCATACCTATTGAATCAAGTTCTATCTAAATCTGTACCTACCACACCATATGAGATATGGAGTGGGAAGAGACCATATTTTAAACGAGTTAAGATATGGGGTTGTCCGGCCTATGTCAAAAGGCAAAATCCAGACAAACTCTAGGCACGGTCAGTTCTTTGCAAGTTTGTGGGATATCCTAAGAATTCACAAGGATATTTTTTCTACCATACTGAAGAACAAAAGGTGTTTGTTTCTCAATATGCCACCTTTTTAGAAAAGGAATTCCTTGAAAAAGAAATTAGTGGCAAAGTGGTAGAGCTGGAAGAGGTTCCAGCACCACAAACTATAACTAATGATTTAGTAGAACCAAAGGATTCAGTAGTACCCGACGAACCCCAGCCTCTCCGCCGATCTAGTAGGGTTTCTCGTCCACCTGAGAGATACTACGGTTTTCTCATTGACGGTGGAAGCGAAGATTGCATCATGGAGGATGATGACCCAACTAGCTTCAAGCAGGCCATCACGAGTAGGGACTCGGTGAAATGGCTGGATGCTATGCGGTCCGAGATGGAATCCATGTACACCAACAAAGTATGGACTTTGGATGTTGCTCCTGAAGGGGTAAAACCCATACCGAGCAAGTGGATCTTCAAGAAAAAACTTGGTGTAGATGGGAAAGTGGAGACTTTCAAAGCTAGACTTGTAGCAAAGGGTTTTCGTCAAAGACCAGGTATGGACTATGACGAAACCTTTTCTCCAGTGGCTATGCTTAAATCCATCCGGATCATGCTTGCCATCGCTGCATATCATGATTACGAAATCTGGCAAATGGATGTTAAGACCGCCTTTCTAAATGGTGATTTAGAAAAGTGTGTGTACATGACTCAGCCAGAGGGCTTCGTAGACAGTAGGAGCAGCGGGAAGGTGTGCAAGCTGCTTAAATCCATTTATGGATTAAAGCAAGCATCGCGGAGTTGGAACATCTGCTTTGACGTCGTTATCAAAGAGTTTGATTTCGTCAAAAACCCAGATGAACCTTGTATCTACAAGAAGGTAGCAGAGAGTAAGGTTGTCTTCCTCGTATTGTACGTGGACGACATACTCTTGATAGGAAATGATATTCCTATGCTGCAATCGGTCAAGCTCTTCTTATCACAAAGATTCTCGATGAAAGATCTTGGTGATGCCTCCTGCATATTGTGAATTAGGATCTATAGAGATAGATCCAAACGGATATTGGGATTGTCCCAATCCAGGTACATTGACACCATACTAAAGAGGTTTAGTATGGAAGAATCCAAACGTGGGAATTTACCCACGATTTCTGGAGTCACTCTCTCCAAAGAGATGTCTCCCAAGACTGATTTGGAGAGAGCTCGCATGCAAGGGATACCCTATGCTTCGGCTGTAGGCTCTAACATGTATGCGATGCTATGTACCAGACCCGATGTAGCATACTCACTAAGTATAGTGAGCAGGTATCAAGCTGATCCTGGAGAGAGTCACTGGACAGCTGTGAAGAGCATTCTCAAGTACTTACGAAGGACTAAAGAGATGCTCTTGGTATATGGTAATGGAGAACTCCAAGTGGAGTCCTTTACCGATTCGAGCTTCCAGAGTGATAAGGACGACTCTAAGTCGCAGTCGGGATTTGTCTTTACCCTTTACGGAGGGGCGGTTAGCTGGAAGAGTTCCAAGCAGGAAACCGTGGCAGACTCGACGATGGAGGCTGAATACATCGCTGCCAACGATGCTGCTAAAGAGGCTGTCTGGATCAAGAAGTTCATTACTGATCTTGGAGTGGTTCCATCCATTGAGCATCCAATACCTTTGTATTGCGATAACAATGGAGCGGTGGCTTTGGCCAAGGAACCCAGGTCCCATCAGCGATCCAGGCATATTCTGAGGCGGTATCACCTGATCCGGGAGATAGTTGATCGCCGGGAGATCGAGGTCAGGAGGGTTGACACGAAGAACAACACGGCGGATCCACTCATGAAGGCCATTCCCCAGATACAGTTTGAGAGACTCTTCGGGATGCTCAGTATGCGATACTACAGCAGCTGGCCCTAGTGCAAGTGGGAGATTGTTAGTTGTATGTATGCCCTAGAGGCCAGTATTGTACAGATGATGTATATTATATTGGATGGTTGGACATATATATAGAGATGACTTTCTTGCTCGATATGATAGTATGCTATCTGGTTGCTCTTTATCTTAACATGTACACTTGTCTCTTTAAACTGTCTTATAGTTACATGTTGGTAAAGCCCTTAGGATGTGTACTTGACTACCTGGACTATGATGCAGATCATACTAGTGGGGACATGGTAGTCCATAAGTACATCTTTCAAGGTCCCTAGTCGTGGGTGTATCGAGACGGGGCATCGATATACCAGTGTAGACTAGCGTATACGCTTCTCGACCCATGAGATGGGCGATGGATGATCCCATATCCATTGGTGTTTGACATCAGAGATGGTGTACGGGTGCTCAGTGGAGACTGGGTACACTGGAAGGACTCGCCGAGAACTCTCAGATGGTATTATACCTCACGTCAGATGGCAGTTCTCAGGTGACACTTGTACAGGTTAGTCTGTAGACCCGAGATCGTCATAGAGTCTTGTGTGATTCCCACTGTGCTTTGATCTCCACCTTACCACGTCCATGAGGGCGTGCAAAACGGTGGTCTTTGGGTACAGTCCCGAGTCATATGGAGGCAATGAACGATAGGAGGGGTTTCGTCTCTCCCGGTATTGGGGGTTGATGTTGCGCTGTGCTCGATTGGCTGTAACAGGGAAGTCCCTGGCCAGGGCTGATCAGAGATTTGCTGGTAAGTGTTACCAGTAGTTTCTCGACTCGTTATGAGCCTCACATCGGCACGACTTATCGGTTACTGGGGTCTGACGTTTACCACACCTAGACTTGATATGCGACATATCAGACGAACAGACCGGACTGTATGGTAAGTGTTACTGGTTGGATTCACAGGAGTGTGAGCGGGCTAGCTCGTCGATCTTCTGATCGCTCAATACCCGGGTGGCCGTTACGTTTAGCAGACCGCTTGCGGCTTGTGGGTGATTGATATGATCATCATCTGCTGCCGGCGTATTGACGAGTCTTTAGAGTCCTACACAGAGGTTTCCTGGCTCAAGCGAAACGAAATAGGAGCGCATATGAGATATGTGCGGGACCGAGAATGATGCGTGAATGGGATACCGTATTTCATTCTCGAGATAAATGTATTGATTGGTTATATGCGATATAACCTAGATATCGAATCAAGGATTGATTCGATAAGCCGATACATAGGATACTAGTCGGTTATATGCGATATGACCGGATCGTTAAATCAAGTGTTGATTTAATGATTTAATGTATAATCATATATTTGATATATTGCTTTGCATTAACTAGTATTGGTTCACTTTAAATGGATTTTCTCACTTGATGTGCAAGTTGTATATGTGATATACTTTTGTGCACATGTTTGTATCATGTTTGATGATACTTGCTCATTTGGTTAAGTGTAAAGAATTAAACCTTGGTTAAGTAAATGGTTAGGGTTTTTATTTATTCATTCATTTATCTTTTTAATATGGATTAAAAAGAAATTGCAAAAGAAAACAAAGTGGTTGCTTTCATTCTTGAAGCTTGTTGAAGCTTCATGAAGCTTTGACCAAAGTGACCATTTTGTCTTCATGCTTAACCCTAACCATTCATCTAACCTTAGTCAATTCTCTACACCTAACCATGGTTCCTATTATGATAAGTATTCTTTTCTTTTGCATTTTAAAAACTTATCATAATCATCTTCTTCTTCTTCTTCTTCTTCTTCTTCTTGAGTTCAAGAAAAAGCTTGCCACCATCAATGGCATCTTAAGTAAACAAGTGAGAAATCCAATTCTAAAGTGAACCCACCTCCTATTTCTTCACCCTCTAGCTCTTGCCAAGTAGTATAGGGTGTTTTCTTCACAAGTTTCACAACTTGGTGAAGTTGGAGCTTGAACTTGTGTTGCCTCGACATAGATCATCTTCGGCACGAAGCCGACGACCTTGCCTGCCCATTTCTCCGATGAAGCCGAAGCTTTAGTCCGGGATTCGAGACGGACAGCGAGAGGACGTCTACTTGGAGCTAAGGAAGTGGAGAACCGAATCTACAAAGGTTGTAGCCTCTTTCTTATAGTTAAGTTGTTAACTAGTTTTTGTTTCGCCTAAAATTCTAGTTGACGATCCGTATTAGGGTTTCTCGGCACTCATAAAATTTGAAATTGGCATGGTTGATGCCATGTGATACCTCTATAGCGTGCCTAGGAACCCTACAGTTTAGCAATAATGGCAGATCCGGGTTATAGTATACAATAGCGCCAGTCAAAAAGTTTTTGTTCCATATTTGGTGTCTGTTAGATGGCCGGGGCGCTACCGTGTACTTACAGTAGAGTGTGTTGTCTTCACAAAGTTCATGACCTAGTGCAGGAATAGCTTGATTAAGTGTCTCCTCGACGTAGATCATCTTCGGCCTCGAAGTCATCGAAGCAAGCACGTTCGTTTCTTCATAGATCCTTTTTAGAGTCCGGGATTTGCGATAGCAGCGAAGGGGACTACTACACGGAGCTATTTGAAGTGAAGGACCGGACTACAAAGGTTGTAATCCCAAACTCTTAGAAGTAAAGTTGTTTACTTGCTTATAGTTTTCGCATAATCTCTAGTATACGATCTTGGTTAGGGTTGTTCGGCACGTCTAATTTTTGAATCGGGCATGGTTGATGCCTTGTAGAACCTTGTAAGAGTGCCTAGTAACCCTATAATCCTCAGCGGGCAGCTTCCCTGCCACAACGCTGGGGATCAAAAAGCCATCCCAGAGGCAGTCAAGCCCGAGGATCCCTCGCTCGACAATACCCAGCAGGCAGCTTCCCTGCCACAACGCTGGGGATCAAAAAGCCCTCCCAGAGGCAGTCTGTCATGACCCGAAAGTACGGAACATGACCGGCACTTAAATTACGAAACGTCTCGAGGCGTATGTAATCTAAGTAAGCCGAAAACCCAGAAATCTAAACCAAGAAAAGTAGTAGAGTGAAGGAAAAACCAATTTAAATAAAGTAGTTTGCAACATACGCCGAAATATGCATTTTAAAAATCACAAGTCTTTTCTAAAAATTTCGGCAAAGTTTCCTTTGTAAAAACCGACCCCAAACGGGTACAAAACCTGATAAAGCATATATAATGAAATAAGGCATCCCCAAGCGGGAGCTAGCTCTTCGTCAAACGACGGTCACAACCACGCAAGCAATATAATATACAACACCGAAGGGTGAGAATCACAACAGAAAAGGAAACTCAAACAGCATGAAATCTATAGAAATACAACACGCGGCTCTAAGGTCGAATGAATAAACATCACTGGTCTCTATCTCAAATAAATACATATTTGGTTGATGGAGTTTACTAGATAAAACTGAATAATAATATACAAAGTATAATGATGGTCATGATGCAAGTGAACCCACCTACTAGCAAATCACCCGGAAATGAAAGTAGTGCCAGCAAAGCCGTAATGAAACCTGTACGGCAAAACCTACAAGAAACTATGGCACAACGGGGGTGAGTTGCCAACTCGTGAATAGAAAATATCTACGAGCAGAAATCGCATGTATGACGCAATCCTAGGTCATACGATCAATATATATATATATATAATCCACAACATGATAAGCCTGAAGTATGAAAAGGTGGCAAGGGTAACCATCTAACCCAAGTGTAATCCCATGTGCTCATGTCAGTACCTCAGGTAGCAATATATCATATGGATGAGGTATGAATGCATGAAAACAGAATACATGAAAATGAAGAAAACTGCTTTCATAACTTAGTGAGATTTCTGTATATTTAAAACGAGGTATCATAAATGAAATCAGCATAAACAGTGTCTAGCATCGACACAAAACATAAATCCCAATATCTCAATATCTCAGTGTCGCAATCTCACTATCTAAGGCGTCGTCAGTCCAGACCGGCCCCTACCATCAATCTCAAGAGCACGACGGTATCCTCCGGATATCCGACGCGTCAGGTAAAATCACCGGTAGGTAGTCTGCCCCTGCCAGGCTCATCGTCTACTACTCGAACTTCTTGCCCCGGGGTACCTTACCGAGTCCACCATGTACCCGAGACGGTTCATCCAACTCCTCGAATCGGGTCTCGAAATCCATTAGCAAACTCATGGTGGATGACTCATACATCATAAGAAAACCGCACTTTTCATTTTAAAAAGAGAGAGAGAAGAAGTTTATATAAGTTTTTGCGGTTTTCCCCCAAATCCAGGAAATCTCATGAAAATCCGAATCCAAATCATCAATAGCCCGTAAAACAGTGAATATAGGCATGAAACTCCATAATACGGCATAACAGTGAATAATAATATGCATGAAGTAGCAAATAATAACTGCAATGTCTAAACTAGCATATAAGGCAAGTACACTAATATTATGTCGAAACAATCATCTAACAAGCTATGTCGATGAAATAGTATTGTCTAAAGTGTACGTGACATGGCAATTACCGATGAGGATGTGTGTGAGCCGGCAAGTAAGTGTATGTGGAACATACGCATCATCGGTAATGGTGCTGGTGTCCTAACAACATGATATCAATAACGGTATATGAATCACAAAATAAGTATGCGATGCGGAGCGAACAGCAATAATGTGCGGGAGCTGAATGCTAAACACAATGATAACTAATCTGCATTTAATATAAGATAATATAAGTCATACAGTGGTGCCATTTGAAATAACACGAATCATGGGGTTTTGAAAATAAGGGCTACGGGGTTTTTAAAGAAAGATACGTCCTTTAAAATATCCGTAGAATCCCTTGGCCTGTCTTTTAAAATACCCACGATTCGTTAGTTTTTGAAATAGGTAGGAATCTAATCTAGTCTAACAACTACACTAAACTATAGGGCCGAGCCAACAAGCTGAACTAAAGGTAAGGAAACCGCCTAACATCTGAGTCGATACATACATACATACATACATACATACATACATATATATATATATATTAGTCGGTGATCCCGCCTCAATAGTATCATATCCGATACAGTATCTATAATCAGACATCCCAAGTCAAGAGTGCGGATCTATCATCAATATATAGCTCGTACGTAAATCCGTCGTACGGCATCCCAAATCTGGGTACGGGTCAATATCACATTCATCATATTATTCATCTGGTATCCTCTTTATCAAAGATCATAATCCGGAGTACTGATCTACGTCTAGTACAATACTGACACCACCTAAGTATGCATGCACGTGTGTGAAATACTACGTCAAAGGACCCGCTACAACGTCATGTCGTATCTCAAATACGAACCCTGCTATATCACCGATCTCACGGCCTCAAATCAAATCTCATCTACTCATCTCAAATCCTAAGTATTATCCTCAAATCCGGTATATAAACACATAGTCACGTACCCATGTGAACACGTAAATCTATATTCCCATAGACGCACATGTGAAAGAAAGGATGTATGCAAGTATATGTGTGCGTGTGGGTGTGGGTGCAACCACTACTCTAGGGTTTCACAACTAACACTAAACCAATCCAAGAACACCAAAAATCCATCTTTATCATCAATCAACTCAAACAACATATAATAAATATATGTGTGTATACGTATTCGTATACATCACCACGAACTGCGGGGGTGCTATACGCCATCCACCCGACTTCTCCCCGTAGATATAAATCTACTCACCTTGCTTCTCGTGTGCCGATGCCGATGTCGCCATCTTCATCTTCAACGCCTCGACATCATGTAGGGTACCTACAAAGATAACACAATCGCAAAAGCACATGAAAATCACATCGGAAAACCAAAACGGCACACGCTACTCTCATATGTAAATACCTATAGTCTCGCATGCAAACACGACCAATAACCCTTTGCCGTTGACGTTCAAACGCCACCCGACAGAAACGAATCACCAAATACCAAAATCCATGCTAAAACAAGTCGTAAACCATGCGCCAACACAAGAAAATTATCCCAGATTCTACCCTATGTGGAATCAGTCAAAATTGCATATGCCAAGGGTCAAATTTATAGGGGATAAAGCTACAGAACCAACACGGATCCCAGAACCCATGCTCTGGCCGCAAATTGCGGCCAGAATGGATTAATTGGCGGCCTGAAGGAGGGGGTAGGGGCTAGGGCTTTGGGTGGTGGTTCCTAGTTGCCTGTACAACTCACTGTCAAACCAAAATAATTTAAGGAGTCTCGGGGTGATAGCAGATTTCCAAATACACTCACAGAATCACAGTTTTTCCCGATATCGTCTTCATAAATCCGTATTCCGGGTTCTAGTTTCTGGTTTTGTCCAATATAACATCACAACAGGGGTTGTAATCTCTAATTACACCTCAATTCACCTTTGATTTCAATTCAAACCCTAAACCCTAACTTGAAATTTCCAAAGTTCATCAAAACCACACAGTATCGACATGAAACAAGTATGGATTCATAAGGAATCGAAATACTACTCTAAGGGTGCAGAAATTACCTCCTTTGGCAACTCAAGAATTTTCTTGAGTTGCTCAAATTCCTCAAAATCCTCTCTTTCTAGGTCCAATGTGTAGCTAGTGAGCTTAGGAACATTTTTTGTGAAATGGGAATAGGGTTTTGGAGTTATATTCATGATGTTTTGGGGGATTGAAGATGGAGGAGGAAGAAGGAAGAGGCAGCAGCAGCAGCTCCTAGGGAGAGAGGGGAGAGAAAATGGTGTGAAGAATGATGGAGAAAAGGTTCACCAAGTCAAAGGTAAACCCCTCACTCACTCTTTTTCTCTCTTAATCATTCCTTCACTTTTTCATTTCTTTTCCTTTCATTTCCTTCTCCTCACAATAGTAAACCCAAAACAAACCAAGCCCCCAAAACATGTAAGAAAAAGTAGCAAGTGTGGAAAAAATGATATGTGTATGTTTTGCACAAAATGCTAAAAATCCGATTAGCGATTTTTTAATCGTGATTAGCACTAAATTTGTAAGTCTACGGTAGCGCCCCGGCCGTCTACAGACGCCAAATGCGGAACAAAAACTTTTTAACCGGCGCTATCGTATACTTTAACCCGGATCTGCCATTATTGCTAAACTAACAAACTGTAAAGAGTGTAGAAAGGTTATACCGAACGATCCGAGTCCTTCGTTCTTCAACCATCATCCCACGCTCCGTTGCGGCTGCTCCGATCTCGTCGATCTCCAATCTGCTCGTCCAGGTGGCACCACGTCAACGATTCTTTAAACGGGCTCCCGCCTCTGACTCGAGGCAACTCGGTCGTCAAGTTTGCTAAAAGAGACGACCAAGATTGATGTAGAGAATGAGTAGAAGACTTTGTCTCGTACCGTCCAAAGCTATGGACGAACGGTTAATGAAGTTTCCACTCGAATCGGGTGATGGAATGAAATGAGCTGTGAAATTCCATACACCCCAAAATCTATCATAATCTTTTTACCAGATGAAAACTCAAGTCCGAGTGAGAGAGGAGAGGGCCGGCCATATATAGGGAGGAGGAGGGTGAGTGTAGGAGAGGGGGGATGACCACTAGAAAATATCATGTGTGAACACAAACAAATATCTAGTGTGAACACAAATAAATATCTAGTGTGAACACACAGTGTGAACACAAGGAAAGCAACCAATGAAACAATAACACCTCACCGCTTCTAGAACCTTCTAGAAGCATCCACACTTTTTCAAAGAAAAGATAAACCCGTCTTTAACCGAATGTTAAAAGACGGCTGATAGAAAACTGGAAACTGGCAACTTCCAAAAGTGATCCTGAAACGACTTTCAGGATAACCCCGTAACTGTATAAATATACCCGCATTTGTATTACGACCGAATACAAATGCAACTGAGATAAAGATATTATATCTACTCAATATAATACTCGGATCCGGCTTAAACCAAAGCCGACCAGTATCATCTGCCCGAAAACTGACACGTGCGTAAACGCACGTGCATTCTCCGAACCCTGCCATAAAACCATACGGCCTCTACAACGTTTCGCCCGAACTTGGGAAACTATCTGTGGGGGACTCTAATGACTCGTCAGTACCCTGGCAGTGGGTTTAACCACAAACCGTCAGCGGCACTAGCAATGCGTAACGGCTGCCCATGGACTGACCTCAAGGGAGGCCAATGAGCGAACTCATCCGGAAACCCTACTGAGCCTAACAGTGACAATGTATATACAGTCCGGTCCGTTCGTCAATGAGTATCGCATATCTACCTAGGGGGCTAGTAACGTCAGACCCCCAATAGCAGTATAAGTCGTGTCGGAGTGTAGCCCAATAACACCCTGAGATACTACTGGAGTACCAACCAGTAAATCTCCTGCCACGGCCGTGGGCTATGTGTAATGGCTCTCCTAGACATAGCACGATCTCGCCCCCAATACCGGGAGAGACGAATCCCCTGCCGATCCACTCACGTGCCTCCATATGGCTCGGGACTGTACCCAAAAACTACCTGTTTGCACGACTCCTTTGAGCCGTGGTAGGGTAGAAATCAAAGCACAGTGGGAACTCATACGAGACAAATGACGACCTCAGGTCGATGAACTAACCTGTACACATGTCACCAGGGAACTGCTATCTGACGATATGTATAATACCAACTAGCAGATTCCCGGCGAGTCCTGTCCGGTGTACTCATAACCCAATGAGCACCTGTATACATCTTAGGTGATCCAACTGACACCAGTGGCCTGTGAGACCGGCCACCGCCCCTCGTCGGGGTCTCGACTGTATACACTAGTCTACTCCGGAGTATCGATGCCCTATCTCGACACTCCCACGACTAGGGACTACAATTAAGGATATGCGTATAAACCACCCAACTCTCACGTATATGATCGCCATAATACTGTTGGCAGTAAAGCAAGATCCTAAGGGCTCTATCAAAGTGTAACATGTAATCAGTCACCTGAACATGTACACGACTGATAAAGGCAAACCAGATAGCATACTATCATCTCGAATAAGACTGTCCTACCGGTATAGGTCCTCTGCAATCATTGCAATCACATACCTGCGATCCAATAATAGACTATGAGGGCACTATCTCCAACAATCTCCCACTTGCACTCAAGGCTAATTATTGCGATGTCGACTACTCACAGCTCGTGTGAAAACGAACATCCAACTCCTCTACTAATCAGTTTCACAAAGCCCGTTTGTAAAACTATTGTGTTCGAGAAATAGCCTCAGTGAGTGGATCCGCCAGGATGTTTCTTTCTATGTCTCTCTTAATCTCAAGTTCGCGGAGAAAGCTATCTCCCGAATTGAGTAATACATGTCTTAGAATATGTCTGGATATCTGATGGGACCTAGTTCATAAATGAACTCCAAATCCAAACTTCTTAGACTGTATCGATCACTGAACCTAATCAGTATCCGGCACCATGCCTCCCACAGTATCCTCTTGGACCACCTGTCCATAATACTGTCCCTCATCAGAGGGAAAACTATAACTCTGACAATCTCTCTGTCAACCATGTCACCTTTGAAGCCTGGAATGATAACCGTCTCCCGAAAGAGGCTGCCGTCATCAAATTCGTAGAACATGTACTTATGTTCTAAAACTGCTTCCTTATGTTTCTCCAGGATTGGATTAATACAAACTTATTGCATCTAGTGCAAAAACAATATTTGGTGTGGTACTTGACATCTCATGATTGACTCAATTACCTAAGCAAGTGATCTGCCAATCATGCATATCCCTCTCCCCTTTAGTCTGTAAGACACCTTTAGAGAGAGTGACTCCATTCCCTGCAGGTACACCACCATGCCAGGAGTCATCTATTCTAAAAACCATTAGAATACTATCAAAGTACCCACATTGGGAAACTACCCAAAACCATATCTAAAACCATAGATCTAGAAACCAGAATGTCAAATATCATATCCATATCCTGTCCGGAGAAACAACTGTGTGACGACCACAGTACAACCGATCGTAGTATAGGAATTTTACTTCCTACTCTGTGTATGTCATCCAGATATAACAGATCCATCCCCTATTCTGATTGAAGCCAAACCTATGACTGTCACATCAAAATTAGATGATCTATCTCCGCTATAACTGCTCTAGTCTATAAATAGACATAAGCTACTTGCCCACTATGCTTCCGCTACTCCCACTGACCACAACAACCCTCCTACCGGGTCTCATAGCCTGGAACAACGGTAGTGTCAAGTCTGGGTAGATAAGAACCTCCATGTCACCGTCCTTGAGGCTACCGAAGTACCTCTCGGGTGTCTGAGGTTACCCACCATATCTGCGGAGTGGCTATTGGAATGTCAAACCTGATTGAACCTTTAGGTCCTATTAAATTTTCCGTAATCGTTTGCGGTTCTGGAATCACTTCCAGTTCTACCATACTCCAACTACTGTTATCTGAAAAAATCCATTTTACTAAAACTGTGGCGAGTCAAGAACAATATCACTATTGATCTTCCATATGGTAGAATATCAACCCTCGTCAAAGCGAGGGCCAACCCACAAACAGCCATTACAGAAACGTGCCCTGAGTTATCCAGAGTCTGGTTTTAAGCATAAGCTGGACAACTCCCCGTACCTTAACATCGTTAAGGTATGAACCATTCTATATCCAATATAGAAACTTTGGCACTTATTTAATTGGAACCAGATTCAATCATGCAGCTGTCTCCAGTGCATATCAACTTAATGGAAAGAGGCTAATCAGCATTACTCAACTTAGGAATCCATCCAATTATGAGTAACCCGAAAGAGAAACAAGTTTCTCAAAACCATTACTATCATCTGAATACCAATCACAAGAATCTACATCTTCGATCTCTTTGAAGAATCCTGATACTTGTGACACATGGTTCTCTACTTTATTCTTATACCCACAACTTCTCAAAACTTAGACCTTGTATTTCTACGAAACACTTGTCTAAATACTAGAGAAGTTATAAGTAAACAGAACATAGTACGAGGACCTACCCCTTTGTCCTGATGGACACTTGGACAACATACAATACTCTGTATAAGTCCGCTGAGTTGAGCAACTCAAAACCTGTGCGTCGTAGGTTGAAAACTGTACCCTGGCGATTTCCTCAAATATCACCAATTACAACGAATTCCGATATAATGAGGATGATCACCTAATTCCCAATAACGTACTCCCGCTCATCATCTGTAAAACCATACAGATATGAGAATGAAACCTGGTAAATACATACCCTTGGAGTAAGTATCTAATCGGGAAAACAGTTTTCTTTTAACAATGCACTGAAACATGAAAATGTTTCGTAGGGGTATCCTGGTATTCATAGCAATGCCTCTTCCATAATCCAATTCATGACTTAACCCTATATTTTATTGCCATCTCTCCAAATCCCTTTATTTGTCTTTAGTCGTTACCTTCTGTACACCATCGTTAGGCTAAATGGTTTTCTTCCTTCCCTACCGTTCGGCACCAGCCTATGGTTTGGAAGAAGACTATCCAGTAAGCATAATAGGTGTACCCTCCTAAACCAAGGAGTACTCATATCTTGAGAGAAGGTGATGATAAAAAACAACTGAATAATACCTTATTCCTTTAAAAGTGAAATAGGAGTGGCGATGAAGTACGCGGTTTTGGTCGTGAATGATATCAGTCGCAATTTACTTTGCCCTCTTTCTAATCCCTTTATTTTGTCTTTAGTTATTGCCTTCTGCACACCCTACTTAGGCTAATTGGTTTTCTTCATTCCCTATCTTTCGGCACCTGCCTATGGTTTGGAATAAGACTATCCAATAAGCGTAATAGGTGTACTCTCCTAAACCAAGGAGCCCTCGCAACCTGAGAGAAGGTGATAATAAAAGACAACTGAATAAACCAATTCTATTTCTCCTGAATCTGGATCCATCCTCGAAGAAGTCCTTTCGAGTTCGTATATAACCATACGATGGATCTATCCAATGGAAGTGGATATCCGTAGTAATACGGGTGTTCTGAGAAATTCAAAGGGTAAAAGAAGGAGTGGCAATGACTTATGCAACATAGACAATCCAAAAGCCAGTATTTTAAGAAGGTTCGGTCAACTTGGTCACTGAGTCATAGTCTAGGGTCGGTCAAAGGTCTCTGCCAAAGAGAGAGAAAAGAAACACTCTGCGTGCACTCTAACTTAGATCAGAATGGTTATCACTTTATCTAATCCGGAAACCTCCCACTGTCCTGTCAAATTCTCCCCAAAACCTGAAAGAAGAATCAATCGGGATCACCCGAAGAGTAAACCAACTCATCAATGGGAATCGGGATCCAACTCTCATCGCATGATAACGTGATGGAATGCATCCACGTTACTCATACTCCAGAAGGTATGCGCATACTTGGCAAGTTTCAGTTTCTTTAGAAACTCCCGATATGATTTTTGCCCCATGCTCTTATAACCTTGGCTTTGGTCAAAATGTCATAAGTCACATGCCAAGTTCTACCCGTCACTGTCTTGTCAATTTGAACCCACCCGCACATGCCCCTGGCTTTGGCCAAATGGCAGAACGACTGTCCCAAACCAACTCATCTATCTATGCAACAAATGAATACCCAGCAGCTACCAAACACTATGCCTTAACTTTGGCTAAAATGCATAGCTTGAATACTACTGAATACCCAAAAGAAATGACGGAGGGCTACGGCTGGTTTTTGGCGAAAAACCTTTAACGTAACGAACTTGATATCGCTGAAGGAACCTGATAGCTTTTTAAAATATAGTGGCGAAAACCTTTGCTAAAGAGGTCACTCCCGGTGAAGGGATCTCGGCTCTTTCCTCGAGGAATGAGGTGCAGGATATTCCACTGAATACCGCAGTGCAAAGCAACATGTAATCGACTATAGTGAAGTTATTACCCTGACGCAAACTTCTGCCCAAGGGGTCAGCCCCGGTGAAGGGATATCGGCCCTTGCCCCGTCGAATGAGGTGCAGAATATTCCACTGAATACCGCTATACATAACAAAAGGAAACGTCTTTGCAATAACACTTTTTAAATTGTTCCAACAACTGCCAAATAGGTTTGCTTTCCTTTGCATTGATCAGAATCAACGCAGTCCCATCAATCAATCACACCAGAAAAGAACGAAAATAAAATGTACGTATATGCCATCCGCATTCGTCACTGGGTCCCGTCATCACCCGTTAGGTTACTTAACTAACGACAGAGCGGGGACTGGACTAGCGCGGGTGTAAAACATATACAACATCTAATAGTATATATACCAATATACAATAATCGCTCCAGGCGTGATAATATGCAATCATTACAGAAAAGTAATAAGCATCACAGAACAATACAGATAATCTGGGATCCCCGAGTTTCACAGAGCCGCTGCTGAAACCCGACGTTCCCCTGGTCGTGTGGATAGCCTGTGCAATGAAACCTAGACCCCTACGAGTGCGGCAAGTTATCCGCCAAAACCTGAAGCGAGGCAGCCTCCTACAGCAAAGTGAATGGACCACCCTGCACTTCACGGAATCCGGTAATCTTGGGCACCCCTCCTTGGGTCAACCTGTACCCCCTACGAGTGCGGCGAATAGTCTGCCAATTCTAGAGTGGGGCCCCTCTGCCTCTCAAAGCCATGAGATGCGGACCCGTTGCCCCTCAGAACCCGGCTATCCGTGCACTCCATCGTGGGGTAAAACCTAGTACAGTAATGAAAAATAGTACAACAGGTACATCGACCGCAACCTGGTCGTGCCCCAAAAGAATATTATACAACAGGCAGTGACGACAGTCCACAAGTTGGACGCTCACCCCGCAATATCAAATGTATAAATAAATCCAAACTGCACTATCATTGCACACTGCTATCCACCACGAAAAATCCGCAACATCACAGCACAACACAGAACATCAACGCGAATGTCACGTTCGCAAACCCGTCTAAAAGAACTATAGCAATCAGACGCGGTTTACCGATCAATGACATTCCCGGTCGGAGATATAATGTAAGCACTGTAAACTAACATGTTTAAATTTCGATCGACTAAATATCACAAAGTGGGCCCCACGAACAACTGGTGAACAGTAACAAAATCTGGGCCCAAAAGATATGTACCAAAAACCCTAATTTCCAGAGAAGAATACACTGTACAAATTTGGTGCACTGATTCAATAGAACGGCCGCGGATGCGCGGCCAAACCATGGGTTTGGCCGCGATTCCGCGGCAGTTTGGTGGAATCACATGCTCAAATTTGGTCGGTGTACTTCTGAAACCCAGCACAACTTTCTGTGATATGTAGAATAATTTTAGGACATCATTTAAAATCGACAGAAACTGTGAAGCTTGAAAATTGTGTTTTTCGATATCCGGTTCGATCGATATTTTAAACGCGTTAGCACAAGTTAGTAAAGCAAAATGGTGAGGCTCTGATACCACTGTAAGTCTACGGTAGCGCCCTGGCCGTCTACAAACGCCAAATGCGGAACAAAAACTTTTTAACCGGCGCCATCGTATACTTTAACCCGGATCTGCCATTATTGCTAAACTAACAAACTGTAAAGAGTGTAGAAAGGTTATACCGAAGGATCCGAGTCCTTCGTTCTTCAACCATCGTCCCACGCTCCGTTGCGGCTGCTCCGATCTCGTCGATCTCCAATCTGCTCGTCCAGGTGGCACCACGTCAACGATTCTTTAAACGGGCTCCCGCCTCTGACTCGAGGCAACTCGGTCGTCAAGTTTGCTAAAAAAGACGACCAAGATTGATGTAGAGAATGAGTAGAAGACTTTGTCTCGTACCGTCCAAAGCTATGGACGAACGGTTAATGAAGTTGCCACTCGAATCGGGTGATGGAATGAAATGAGCTGTGAAATTCCATACACCCCAAAATCTATCATAATCTTTTTACCAGATGAAAACTCAAGTCCGAGTGAGAGAGGAGAGGGCCGGCCATATATAGGAAGGAGGAGGGTGAGTGTAGGAAATGGGGGGTGACCACAAGAAAATATCATGTGTGAACACAAACAAATATCTAGTGTGAACACAAATAAATATCTAGTGTGAACACACAGTGTGAACACAAAGAAAGCAACCAATGAAACAATAACACCTCACCGCTTCTAGAACCTTCTAGAAGCATCCACACTTTTCCAAAGAAAAGATAAATCCGTCTTTAACCGAATGTTAAAAGACGGCTGATAGAAAACTGGAAACTGGCAACTTCCAAAAGTGATCCTGAAACGACTTTCAGGATAACCCCGTAACTGTATAAATATACCCGCATTTGTATTACGACCGAATACAAATGCAACTGAGACAAAGATATTATATCTACTCAATATAATACTCGGATCCGGCTTAAACCAAAGCCGACCAGTATCATCTGCCCGAAAACTGACACGTGCGTAAACGCACGTGCATTCTCCGAACCCTGCCATAAAACCATACGGCCTCTACAACGTTTCGCCCGAACTTGGGAAACTGTCTGTGGGGGACTTTAATGACTCGTCAGTACCCTGGCAGTGGGTTTAACCACAAACCGTCAGCGGCACTAGCAATGCGTAACGGCTGCCCATGGACTGACCTCAAGGGAGGCCGATGAGCGAACTCATCCGGAAACCCTACTGAGCCTAACAGTGACAATGTATATACAGTCCGGTCCGTTCATCAATGAGTATCGCATATCTACCTAGGGGGCTAGTAACGTCAGACCCCCAATAGCAGTATAAGTCGTGTCGGAGTGTAGCCCAATAACACCTTGAGATACTACTGGAGTACCAACCAGTAAATCTCCTGCCACGGCCGTGGGCTATGTGTAATGGCTCTCCTAGACACAGCACGATCTCGCCCCCAATACCGGGAGAGACGAATCCCCTGCCGATCCGCTCACGTGCCTCCATATGGCTCAGGACTGTACCCAAAAACTACATGTTTGCACGACTCCTTTGAGTCGTGGTACGGTAGAAATCAAAGCACAGTGGGAACTCACACGAGACAAATGACGACCTCAGGTCGATGAACTAACCTGTACACATGTCACCAGGGAACTGCTATCTGACGATATGTATAATACCAACTAGCAGATTCCCGGCGAGTCCTGTCCGGTGTACTCATAACCCAATGAGCACCTGTATACATCTTAGGTGATCCAACTGACACCAGTGGCTTGTGAGACCGGCCACCGCCCCTCGTCGGGGTCTCGACTGTATACACTAGTCTACTCCGGAGTATCGATGCCCTATCTCGACACTCCCACGACTAGGGACCACAATTAAGGATATGCGTATAAACCATCCAACTCTCACGTATATGATCGCCATCATACTGTTGGCAGTAAAGCAAGATCCTAAGGGCTCTATCAAAGTGTAACATGTAATCAGTCACCTGAACATGTACACGACTGATAAAGGCAAACCAGATAGCATACTATCATCTCGAGTAAGACTGTCCTACCGGTATAGGTCCTCTGCAATCATTGCAATCACGTACCTGCGATCCAATAATAGACTATGAGGGCACTATCTCCAACAAAATTAGCATATAATTAATCATAAAAACTTAAAAATGGCATAACTCCATAAAATACCCTATTTTAGAATTTTCTATAACTTTTCCAAAATTTTCCCCATTTATCGGTATTAATTATACCGAAATATTAAAATATTCATAAAAAATAATATTAAATTATAAAAATTCCAAAAAAATAATATTTTATTTTTCTGAAATGTTACACAGTCGAGCCCGAGGATCCCTCGCTCGGCTATCCCCAGCGGGCAGCTTCCCTGCCGCAACGCCGGGGATCAAAAAGCCCTCCCAGAGGCAGTCGAGCCCGAGGATCCCTCACTCAGCTATCCTTCAGGACAAAAGCCCTCGCCAAGAGGCACCGGGAAGTAACCCTGCCTGGCCAAGGGTCCTTGGTAGGCTTCTACAGCCCCTCCCGTGCCAAGGACCAAAGTCCTTCCAGAGGCAGTCGAGTTCTTGCTCGGCTATTCCCGGCTGGTAGCTTCCTACCACAACCGACTGGGATCAAAGTCCTCGCCAAGAGGCACTGGGCAGTAACCCTGCTCGGTCCCCATCGTGAAGGATCAAAGCCATCGCAAGTGGCAACCGAGCAGCTACCCTGCTCGGTCATCTCCGGCTGGTAGCTCCCTACCCATGACGCCAGGGATCGAAGCCCTCGCAAGAGGCGTCCGAGCGGCTACCCTGCTCGGTCTTCCCCGGCTGGTAGTTGTCTACCCGTGACCCAGAGATCAAAGCCCTCCCAGAGGAAGTCGAGTCCTTGCTCGGCTATCCCCGGCTGGTAGCTTCCTACCACAACCGGCAGGGATCAAAGCCCTCGCAAGAGGCACCAAAGCGGCTACCCCGCTCGTCGGTCATCCGTGGCGGGTAGCTCCCCTACCACAACGCCAGGGATCAGAAAGCCTTTGCAAGAGGCAACTGAGCAGCTACCCTGCCCAGTCCCCCTAGATGGTGGTCGATGCTCGAAGTCAAAGATACCCTGTGGCCCGCGGAGGATCCGAGACCCCAGTGAGGGGCGTCAGGTCTATCCAAGTCTGAACGATCTCCCCTCGACTCCGGGGCCCATGGGGATACCTCCTCGGCAGCGCTTGGCATGCTCGTCAGCTAGTGATTGAAGTCAACTTGACGGATGATCGCCAGACAGATGGCCAACCTGACATGAAAACACAACGGCACAAGCAGAGATATCTTACGAGCATTCTTCACAAACAGATGGTAGAGTGCAATTCGATGGAGCCAAAGAAAAATTTTATTACTACCAAAGACAAAAGTTTTACAAAGGGTATTTTTTTAGGCTCCCCGGCCTTACAAAATTCAAAAAACAAAATAAAGGGAGGGAAACGGGGGCTCTACGCCTCGGGGCCAGGTACGACCTCGAGGTCCTCGACCTCCACCACGTAACGCGCGGGGTCCTCGGCGGCTTCCTCGCCAGGGACCTCTTCCCCCTACGCGTCAGTCTCCACGAGGGGGAACTCGGCCAGGAGGTCTCCGTCAGCAAACTCCGGCATCCGGGCCTTAACGGCATCGAGGGCGTCGTGCCAAATACGGGTCGTGGCCATAGCCAAGTCGTCATAGAAGTCCTTCGACTTCTTATAGCCCTCCACCTCCCTCGATTCAGCTGACTTGGCCGACTCGGCAGCCGCCCCCAGCTCCTTCCGGAGGGCCTTCACTGTCCTCTTCAACTTGCCGGCGAGCACCTGGGCATCCTCGAGCTTGACCTCGGCAATCACCGCAGCCTCGCGGTGCCGGGCCACCTCCCGTTTTCCGGCCTCCATCTCGCCTTCCAAGGCGGCGACCCTCGCCGTCATCGCCTCCAGCTCCCGCTTGGAGATCTCTTGCAGTGAGACGAACCGACCCGCAGCCTCCAGCGCGGGGGCTACCACCTCGGCCTCCATGCACAGGGTGAGGGCCACGTGATGGAGAACCTGGAAAACACGGAAAAGATCAGAAAGATGAAGGAAGCACTGAACCTCGCAATGAACCAAAAAACTTACCTGCACGGACTCCTGGGCGATGGACGCCAGCTGAGCCCTGAAGGTCCCCCAGGGACTCTACCCCCTGCCGAGGTCTCTATTTCATGCAGAAGGCTGTCCATCATGGACAGCCCTGATGACACCGCAAACCGGAAGGCCCCTTCCTCCACCATGGTCGGCGAGGGCCGGCCCCGGGAGGGTCTCCGGGAGCTCCTCTTGAGCGGCTCCGAAGGAGAACCGATCTCCTCTTCGGAGGCCGGGTCCTCCTGGATCAGGGCCCGCTTCCGGCCCGATGCTCTGCTGGGACCCGGGACGGGATCCGCCACCGAGTGCTCGCGGGACGCCGCCACCGGAGCGGTAGGAGCCGGGGCGGGCTTTGCGCGGGAAGAACTGGCGCCCCCAGCCTTCGTAAGCTGCCTCGGCTGGCGCATAGAGGCTTTGAGCAAGACGAAGTCCATGGATCCTGCACGAAACAAATACCCAACAAATCAGCAACATGAGCAAAACACAATCTAAAAAGCTAACCTAACTTACCGACGAACTCAACGGGGCTGAGTCCAGCCCAGCTCAGAACCCTCTCGGACAGCAGTACATCAGGTCGGGGGATGGGCTCCCATGATGCCACCCTCACCGCGGTGGGGTCATCGGACTGGTTCCCCGACAAACATTTCTCCGTCGACCACTTGGTAGGCACGGGCCAGTCCTCGCCCTCGGGGGGGGAACGAAGAAAAATTTCTTCTTCCAGTCATGAATAGAGGAGGGCAAGGCCACGACCCCAGTCCCAGCAGCGCCCCCCGGCTGCTTCCTGAAAGTGAGATAAACCCATCTCGGATCGCTCGCTCGACCACCACGGTGACTCTTGAAGACGAGAGAATCGAGAAGGGAAAGGCTGAAGGGAACCGCCTGTAATTTCAGGTAGATCAAGAACCCGAGGAGGATCCTCCACTAGTTCGACACTAACTGGCCAGGGGCCAAACCGAAGAAATTCAACGCAGCGACGACCTCGGGAGAGAAAGGCAGGCGCATTCCGCCCCCAAAAAGCTTCCAAATACAGGGCAATTTCCCTCCCCGAACTTGATTTGCCCTCACTCCCTCCCTGGCCAGTCGGAGCGTGTAACGCGAGGGGATGTGGAAGCGAGCCAGAGCATTGGTGAGCTCGTCCTCATGCCTCACCCAGCACGAGGAGCCAGGGGCCACATCTGCCGCCTCCTCCCTGGAGGCGGCCTCCGCCTCACGATCCCGGGGAGAGGATCCAACCCCTGCTCCCCGAGGAGACTCAGACACAGCTAAAGGGGCCCTAGAACCTACTCCTACAACGTTTACTGATTCTACAGAGGAAGACATCTAACCTTGGAAAAGAGAATCTTCAGGGGCTGAAAGCGGGAGAAAGGAGACGAGCGTCGAGCAACCAAGACTTGAGAAAGGGAAATATGAAGGAGTAAGGGCCCTAGAGCGGACCCCACCCATGTTTATTGCTGCATACGGCCTCATCCAACGGCGCCCGTCATCTCTCGCCGAAACGGCTCCTCGCGCCCAGCGGCTCCGATCGCTCCACGTGTCAGTCCTGCGCTGGACCGCGTCCCATCAGACGCTGCAGGCCTACACACGTCGCATCAGCCCATCAACGCTTGACACGCGGACCGTCGCACCAGTTGCAGAGTGCACGAATCGGTGCACCTTCTTTAATGCAAAGATCTCGCCTTGATTCGCCAGCGGAAAAGACAACCGACGGCTCGAGGATTCGTCCCGACAAAGCCCTAGAAAAGAGCTCACCTCGGGAGGCTCGGCAGTCCATGTAGGGTTCCTAGGCACACCCATGAGGTTCCACAACAGATCAACCATGTCCAATTCAAAAATTTAGGTACCGAGAAACCCTATGCAAGATCGATTACTAGAGGTATAGGCGAAACTACAAGCATGTTAACAACTTAACTAAGAGTGAACCGAAAATACAACCTTTGTAGATCCGGTCCTCCACCTCCATAGCTCCGTGACGATGTCCCTTCGCTGCGATCATCGGATCCCGGACTCTAGCGTTGGTTTCATCGGAGAAATGGTCGGGCTAGGTCGTTGACTTCGATGCCGAAGATGATCTACGTCGAGGCAACTCAAACTCAAGCTCCACCTTCACCAAGTCATGAAATTTGTGAAGAAAACACCCTATACTACATGGCAAGTGGTAGAGGATGAAGAAATAGAAAGTGGGTTCACTTTGTATTTGGATTTCTCACTTGAAATCATCACTTGGAAATTTTCAAGAGAACTTTCTTCTCTTCATGAAGAAGAAGAAGAAGAAAAGAAAAAAGCATTATCAAAAATAAAATCCAAGTGATTCTTATCATTTTTGCAACCATGGTTGAGTGTAGAGAATAAACTAGGGTTTAGTTAAATGGTTAGGTTAAGAATAAAACCAAATAGCTTAGACTTTGTCAAAGGTGCTATGAAACTTCATGAAGCTTCAAGTCAAAGTGAGAAAAGCCACCACCATTTAGTTTTTGTTTCTTGCCAAAAATAAATAAATGAAATAAATAAATAAGGCAAATGAAACCCTAACCATTAACCAAACATGGTTTAAATCAAACATACACCCAAGTTTGCATGTATCATCAAACATGATACAAACTAGTGCACAAAACTATCATATATACAATGTGCACATCAAGTGAGAAAATCCATCTTAAGTGAACAAATACTAGTTAATGTAAAGTAATATATCTAATATATAATTATACATTAAATCATTAAATCAACACTTGATTTAACGATCCGGTCATATCGCATATGACCGACTAATATCCAATGTATCAACTTATCGAATCAATCCTCGATTCGATAACTAGATTATATCGCATACAACCAATCGATACATTCATCGCGAGAATAGAATACGGTATCACATACACGCATTATTCTCGGTCCCGCACATATCTCATATGCGCTCCTATTTCGTTTTGCTTGAGCCAGGAAACCTCTGTGTAGCACTCTAAAGACTCGTCAATACGCCGGCAGCAGGTGATGATCATATCAAACACCCACAAGCCGCAAGCGGTCTGCTAAACGTAACGGCCACCCGGGTATTGAGCGATCAGAAGATCGACGAGCAAGCCCGCTCACACTCCTGTGAATCCAACCAGTAACACTTACCGTACAGTCCGGTCTGTTCGTCTGATATGTCGCATATCTCGCCTAAGGGGTGGTAAACGTCAGAACCCAATAGCTCGATAAGTCGTGTCGATATGAGGTCTATAACAGTTCGAGAAACTACTGGTAACACTTACCAGTAAATCTCAGCAACCCTGGCCAGGGATTTCCGGTTATAGCCAATCGAACACGGTGCAACATCAACTCCCTGTACCGGGAGAGACGAATCCCCTCCTATCGCTCATTGCCTCCATGTGATTCGGGACTGTACCCAAAAACCACCGTTTTGCACGCCCTCTTGGACGTGGTAAGGTGGAAATCAAAGCACAGTGGGAATCACACAATGTTAGTTGTATGTATACCCTAGAGGCCAGTATTGTACAGATGATGTATATTATATTGGATGCTTGGACATATATAGATATGACTTTCTTGCTCGATATGATAGTATGCTATCTGGTTGCTCTTTATCTTAACATATATACTTGTCTCTTTATACTGTCTTAAAGTTACATGTTGGTAAAGCCCTTAGGATGTGTACTTGACTACCTGGACTATGATGCGGATCATACTAGTGGGGACATGGTAGTCCATAAGTACATCCTTCAAGGTCCCTAGTCGTGGGTGTATCGAGACGGGGTATCGATATACCAGTGTAGACTAGCGTATACGCTTCTCGACCCATGAGATGGGCGATGGATGATCCCATATCCATTGGTGTTTGACATCAAAGATGGTATACGGGTGCTCAGCGGAGACTGTGTACACTGGACGGACTCGCCGAGAACTCCCAGATGGTATTATACCTCACGTCAGATGGCAGTTCTCAGGTGACACTAGTGCGGGTTAGTCTGTAGACCCGAGATCGTCATAGAGTCTTGTGTGATTCCCACTGTGCTTTGATTTCCACCTTACCACGTCCATGAGGGCGTGCAAAACGGTGGTTTTTGGATACAGTCCCGAGTCACATGGAGGCAATGAGTGATAGGAGGGGTTTCGTCTCTCCCGGTATTGGGGGTTGATATTGCACTGTGCTCAATTGGCCATAACAGGGAAGTCCCTGGCCAGGGCTGATTAGAGATTTACTGGTAAGTGTTACCAGTAGTTTCTCGACCCGTTATGAGCCTCACATCGGTACGACTTATCGGTTATTGGGGTCTGACGTTTACCACCCCTAGACTTGATATGCGACATATCAGACGAGGAGACCGGACTGCACGGTAGTATTGCCGGTTGGCTCGACGGGAGTTATAGCAGGTTCGCTTGTCTTCTTCTGATCGTTCAATACCCGGGTGGCCGTTACGTTTAGCTAACCGCTTGCGGCTTGGGGGTGCTTGATATGATCATCACTCACTGCCAGCGTATTCATGAATCTTAGTGTCCCACAAAGGAGTTACCTAGTCCAGGCGAAACGTTGTGGTGCGCGTATGCGATATGCGCATGGACCCGATTAAAATGCGTGTATAGGATACCGTATATTAATCGGGCGGCTTGCTTTTTGTGGGGTCGTATGTGATATGACCGGATTGATAAATCAAGTGTTGATTTATCATTTAACCATTATCTTCTCACTTGAAATCCTTTCTTGAGTTTGATGGATGTATGCATGCATGTATGCTTTCTTTATAGATTCACGCACATTTGGATGTACATACACACATACATACATACATACATACATACATACATCCTTCATGGTTGTACATACATGAAAATGGTGGCAATATAAGACTCACACCATGGTTTGATTTATATATAAATTATTATTGCATTTGATTTAAAAACAAAAGAAAAGGATAATTCATGGATGCTTTCTACACTCTTCTTGACCTAACCATGCTCACCCACCATTTGACCATAGATTACTTTTCCTTTTGTGTTTTTAACTTAAGTTCAATAATATCTTAACCATGGTTTGAGATGAGAAGTGGAAAATATATATTGATATATTTTCTATTTTCTTTTTGGAGTTGATCTTATCTTCTTCTCAAAAAGCCATCATCTTCTTCCTCCTTCTTCTCTTGCTCTCTAGAATTTTCAAGTGAGCAAAATACTCAACAAGATAGGATTTTGAAGTGAGAAAGAGAACCACAACACCATTCTACACAAGTCTAGCTCACTTGTTTGGAGTGTTAGCTTCATTTCATTCTCTTGATCGGGTGAAGTTGCAAGCTTGGACAAAGCGGACTCCGGGTGGATCATCGGTGACCTAGAGGAGTTCAAGCGGAGCTTTTCCAAACCCCAAATAGCCAAGGAGTCTAGCGTAGGGAGCTACAAAGGTTGTACTCTCAAAACCCTAGCTTTTCTTTCATGAGATGATATGTAAGTTTACGAAACCCTAATTTTCTAGGATAGATCCTTTGTATGTTTACTTAGCACCCTAAAACTTTAATATTTGGTACATGTGATGCTTCCAATCCCTTCATGAGGTGCTAGGTAAACCCAACACACAAGACTCTATGACGATCTCGGGTCTACAGACTAACCTGTACCAGTGTCACCACAGAACTACCATCTAACGTAAGATATAATACCATCTGGGAGTTCTCGGCGAGTCCGTCCAGTGTACCCAGTCTCCACTGAGCACCCGTATATCATCTCTGATGTCAAACACCAATGGATATGGGATCATCCATCGCCCATTTGTATAGGTCGAGAAGGTATACGCTAGTCTACTCTGGTATATCGATGCCCCGTCTCGATATACCCACGACTAGGGACTTTGAAGGATGCACTTATGGACTACCTTGTCCTCACTAGTATGATCCACATCATAGTCCAGGTAGTCAAGTACATATCCTAAGGGCTTTACCAACATGTAACAGAGAGACAATCAGTGTACACGTTAAGGTAAAGAGCAACCAGATAGTATACTATCATGTCGAGCAAGAAAGTCCTCCCTATATATGTCCAAGCATCCACTACAATATACATCCTATGTATAGTAATGGCCTTTAGGGCATACATATAACTAACAATCTCCCACTTGCACTAGGGCCATCTGTAGCAGTGGTTGCAGTATCTCATACTCAACCATCCCATAAAAGTCTCTCTCTGGGAAAAGGCCATTGTGAGTGGATCCGCCGTGTTGTCCTCGGAGTCTACTCTCCTAACCTCGATCACTCTGGAGATCAACTATCTCCATGATCAGGTGACGCTGCCTCAGAATATGTCTGGGTCACTGATGGGATAAGGGTTCCCTGGCCAAAACCACACTTCCATTGTCACACAATGGTAGGAACCTAGTTCATCTCATGAACCAATATACACCCAAACTGCCTCTTTGGTAGTATCTTTAATAGCGATGTTACCAGCCTTTATCGTCTAGTCTGCCACGGTATCTAGCTTGGAACTCTTCCAACATACCGTCCCTCCACTGAGGGTAAAGACATTGCCTGCGACTGACATTCAGTCGTCTTTATCACCCTGAAACCTTTCCAGTGATTCTCCCCAGGATCGATTGATACCATCTCACTAAACCTAGTGAGAAGCCTAATATCCATTTAGATCTATCTCATATATCCAAATCCTAGGATTTAGAAGGTATCACCTTTGTCCTATTGGAGAATCCTTGTGATAAGAGGAGATTGACCGAGTGTAGCATAGGAAACTCTTTTCCTATCAAGAGTATGTTGTCCACATACAATACGAGGATGACTACCTTACTCTCTACTACCTTTTTGTACATACAAGGTTCATCTACCATTTTGATGAAGTCAAACACTTCGACTACCACATCAAAACAGACGTTCCAACTCCGCGATGCCTGCTTTATTCTGTAAAGCAACTTGCACACGTTTCCGCTGCTCCCACTGTTTACGAAGCCCTCTGGCTGTGTTCTTATAGATGTTCTTTTCTAAATCATTATTTAGAAAAGCAGTCATGACACCCAACCACCAGATATCGTAGTCATGGTATGTAGCCGTGGCAAGTAGGGTCCGGATGGACTTAAGCATAGCCACTGGAAAAAGTTTCATCATTATCCACGCCTGGTCGATGACGAAAACCTTTAACAAGTCTGGCTTTGAAAGTCTCAACTTTTCCATCTACACCAAGTAATCTTCTCAAGATATACTTGCTCCTGATGGGGATTTAACCCTTCAGATATAGCAACCAAAGTCCATACTTTGTTGGTGTACATGGATTCCATCTCAGATCGCTAAGCATCCAGCCATTCTTACAGAGTCCCTACTCTTGATGGCCTGCTCGAAACTAGTTGGGTCATCATCTCATGATGCAATCCTCGCTCCCACTGTCATCGAGAAACCGAAGTATCTCTCAGGCGGATGAGGAACCCTGCTAGATCGGCGGAGAGGCTGAGGTTCGTCGGAGACTATTGAATCCTTTGGTTCTATCAAATCATCTACTGTAGTTTGTATAGCTGGAACCTTTCCAGTTCTATATAACTGACCTTGCCTCGAGCTTGTCCGGATTTTGCTTTTAGACATAGGCCGGACAACCCTAAATCTTAACAAACTTAAGATATGGACTCTTCCCTTTCCTTATCACATATGAAGTGGTAGGCAATTGATTTGATTGGAACCCTATTCAATAGGTATGCAGCTTCTCAAGCGCATAACTCCCAAAAGGAAATAGGTAACTCAGTAGTACTCATCATAGAGCACACCTTATCATATAGGGTGTGATTGCTCCGCCCCGATACACCGACGTGCTGTGGTGTATACGGAGGAGTAATGCTGTGAGAGAATCTCATTCTCCTTTAGAAAAGTCCAAGAATTCCGTGCTCAAGTATTCTCCTCCTTGATCACATCAAAGGACATAATACTTATACCCTTTTTGGTTCTCTACTTCCAACTTGTATTCTGTGAATATTTCAAAAGGTTCGGACTTGTGTTTCAACAGGAACATATGTCTGAATCTAAAGAGATCATCAGAGAATGTAATGAAGTACAACGAACCTGTCTTAGCATGTGTAGACAGGGGACCTGCATACATCAGTATGTATCAATCCCAAAAGTTCGTTAACTCTTTCTCTGTTTCCAATAAACGGAGCTATGGTTATCTAATCTTTGTGACATGACTGGCAAGTTTCATAAGATGTAAATTCAAACAGATTTAAATATGCATCTAAATGTAACTTCAGCTAGTCGGGTCGTATTGATATGACCTAGTCTACAATACCTCAAGAAGGATCCGTTCATTTCTGAACTCTTCCTCTTGTGTGTGTTCTGTATACTAAGAACTGTAGTTTGATTTAGAACGTCAATGCTTTTAGATAACGTGCCTGAACCGATCAACTTTTGATATAGGAAATGTTCAAAACAATATCCAACAATACAAAATTATATCGTTTCTTTACTAATAAAGAGACTGATATGATTTTGTATATCAGGTTTGGTATCTAATAGTATTTGTTCAGAATCAATGTATTGGTAATATAGGGTGACAGTGACCAACAGACCTGGCTGCAACTCTTGCACCGTTTTCTGTCTCATGAAACTTATCACCCGTTCTCAGTTCTCTGCCTTTCTGTAGCCCTATGTAACAGATTACATTTCTGGGATCCTGATCCGGTATCAAATACCCAGGACGTAGAGGATACAGAGAAACAGTTCTTTATAATGAACACACCCGAAGAAGATGCATCAGTATGCACTTTCTTCGTTTGGGCGGCACGGGAATTCTGGTAATCCCCAATTTCCTGCTCTGTCTTATAACAATTATAAGTTGGAGCGGGACTAACGTTCCCTGGCTCAGTATAGCAAGCGGGTTCGGTCAATACATCCGTATTATTATCTTGATTAAGGCGTGATATGGTCACTACCAGGAGAGAGAGAGAGAAGAAAACACTCAGCGTGCGCTCTTGCAAGATCAGATTGGTTATTATTTTATCTAATCAGGATGGCTCCCACTGTTTTTATCAAATCTTCCTTCAAACCCTAAAAGGAAATACTAGCCGGGATTAATTACACGCTACAAGTTCGCCAATCTTTCAGCCAGGCCAGTGTCGGTACTTTGAGGGAGGTTCCCTGTGCTTTCCCACGGACCTAATTAAAGTAAATCTCGTTTTCCCAGAGGCGTAACCCCATTGACACCTTTCTAGACACCTACTAGATCGGCTAATTGTAAAGTGTAAAACTCTCCCAGGAGTAACAATTACTCGCAGTGGGTATCGGGATCCAACTATCTCATAGAAGGTATGCAATCTCATTGCAAATTTCAACACTTGAAATTCCCGATAATTTTGCCCCTAGCACCCTATGACCTTGACGGAGGTCAACAAACCATAGGCTACTAGTCAAGTTCAACCCGTCATTTCTTGATTGAATCAAACCCACCCGCACGACCCTTGACGGAGGTCAACAAGGCCGTACGACTACCCTAACCCAATCTGCATCATATGCATAAGCAGATAAATACTAGTTAGCTACCGCATACTACACCTTGACGGAGGTCAACAAACGTAGCAGGAATACTAAGTAGGACTTATCTGAAATGACGGAGGGCTACGACAGGTTTTTCTGAAAACCTATTGCGTAATGAACTTGATATCGTTGTAGAATCAAATGATTTTAAAATGGAGTGCTTTTGAGGCTTTTCTAGTTTTGCTAAAGGGGTCACTCCCGGTGAAGGGATCGTCGGCCCTTTCCTCATCGAATAAGGTGCAGGATATATCATATATACCGCTGTGCAAAGCAAAACTATAGAAACAATCAAAAGACAAACCGAGGAGTGTAGCATCTGCCAGTTATTGCTAAAGGAGTCACTCCCGGTGAAGGGATCTCGGTCCTTTCCTTATCGAATAAGGTGCAGGATGTTCTACAAGGAACACCGCGATGCAAAGCAAGAACTATAGCTACCTGTTTTTATTTTGAAATTCGATTCCACAACATCTTTTAGGTTTCTTTTCTTTCATTAATCACATTAATGAAGTCCCATCATTTAAGCACCTAAACATCACAGATAAATACGACGTACACTTATGCCATCCGCATTCGCCTCGATATCCCCTCGTGCACCGTTAGGTTAGGTAACTAACGACAGAGCGGGGCAGGGCTAGCGCGGGTGTAAAACATAAGTAACGTCTATATAATATATCATATATACTACATACAGTATCCATCACAGCATATCAAATGATCACATCACAGATATCGCAGCAGAAGAAACATATGAAACATTGGATATACTAGGACGTCCGTGTTTTTAATACGAGCCAGTATAAAACACGGATTCCACGGTCGTGATGAATAGCCAAACCTACACCCCTAGACCCCCACGAGAGCTGCAAGCAACCCTACCAATTCTAGAGTTAGAAGACCCGGACTCGACTCCTCGAGATGGTCTCCCACTGGACCCTAGAACCCGGTTACTTGTGCTCCCCTCCTTGGGTCTATCCTAGTGCAGAAAAGTAAATAATATACATCAACGGTGACAACTTCCGCAACCTGGAAGTGCCCCAATAAAAGAATATTACATACAAGTTTTTACATGAATGAAAATGAAAAAACACTCATCTCACATAAAAAAAACCCGGCTATTCAAACACGACGATCCAATATAACATATCCAGCAACACATAACATCACATGTCATCAACGTAAGTAAATATGCGCATCCCAATTGTTGTTGACATATAGCAACGAAACCGGCGATATCACATATTACACTTACGGTCGCAGAAAAGAAAGTGTAAAACTACAACAGTTGGAATCCGCAACCTCTTTAGACATCACATGCCTAACCAAATGAATTTCTTAGACATCGCATACCTAACAATTATAAACCCCGCATTTTAGTCTCTTTATCGAAAACTCTTTTCAATATCAAGTCGGGCAATTCAACAAGATTCCCGACATTTTGATCGAATGCTTGTCGCAAACTTTAGTAGACGGCCGCACCCCCTATGCCGTCGACGAAGTGCACTAAGGCGGAAGACCGCTGCCGCGAGCACCCAGACGGATGCTTTTTGGCGACGAGGTTCTCCTACAGTCACTTGATCGAGGCTAAGGGGTGTAGCTGTCTATTAAGTTTATCCGGCGAGTATCCACGTACGCTATGTGATTGCGACGGACTTTTGATCGCATCAAAATTCCATGGCAACCGATCAAGTGAGACTAAAGTGCTATGTTTATAACATTCATATTAGTTATCTCATAACTACTTGTGAATTCCAAATATTGTATCCCATTCCAGATAAATAGAAAATGTTAAACTTTCCGATCGAACATCCAAACACCCAAGTTTTCCCGAAACAGCTCAATACATGAAATAGGTTTTAAGAACATTCACTTCATGCCACAGTACCAACGGTCCAGCCGTAGAAGGGTCAAGCCAACGCCTCACATGTGGCACGCCGTACTGCCCCAAACCCTAAGGTTCAAAGGGCAGTTCAAGACGGTCACATAATCGAGTTAAGCTTTGTTGTCTTCTAGAGAGTCCATCGCGTTACTTACACTACTTAGAACGTCTTTAAACCACGGAAAAATCCAACACTTGGAAATTTTCCGGTAGGGGAAAAATTGGGTATTTATATCCGGTCGAACTTTTTAACATATTCTAAAATTATCCGGAAAAACACATAGACGAAATCAGACTTCCCGATCGAAACACCGAGTCCCCAATACAACCCAGAAAACTCAACTCTTAAGTAAAAAATAAAAATTCCCAGAAAATACAGCACCTCTAGAAACAAATTACTGTGCAAACCACGTGGCCTAACTCACCAGTATGGTCGCGGAACCGCCGCACAAGCAGGGGTGGGGCCGCGGTTCCACGGCGCTTTGGTCGAGTTAGGGTCACGTGCTGCACAGTAACTCATACAATTTCCTGCTGAATTTTTTGGATAATTTTAATTTGGAAAAATCCACTTTTTTCAGAAAAGGTCCAGAGAGGGTTAAAAGTTGGGGTTTCGGGGTTCGATCGGATTTCTAATATCGTCTACACTTCGCCTAAAGCTCTAGCTAGGCTCTGATACCACTGTAGGGTTCCTAGGCACATCCATGAGGTTCCACAATAGATCAACCATGTCCAATTCAAAAATTTAGGTACCGAGAAACCCTATGCAAGATCGATTACTAAAGGTATAGGCGAAACTACAAGCATGTTAACAACTTAACTAAGAGTGAACCGAAAATACAACCTTTGTAGATCCGGTCCTCCACCTCCATAGCTCCGTGACGATGTCCCTTCGCTGCGATCATCGGATCCCGGACTCTAGCGTTGGTTTTATCGGAGAAATGGTCGGGCTAGGTCGTTGACTTCGATACCGAAGATGATCTACGTCGAGGCAACTCAAACTCAAGCTCTACCTTCACCAAGTCATGAAACTTGTGAAGAAAACACCCTATACTACATGGCAAGTGGTAGAGGATGAAGAAATAGGAAGTGGGTTCACTTTGGATTTGGATTTCTCACTTGAAATCATCATTTGGAAATTTTCAAGAGAACTTTCTTCTCTTCATGAAGAAGAAGAAGAAGAAGAAAAGAAAAAAGCATTATCAAAAATAAAATCCAAGTGATTCTTATCATTTTTGCAACTATGGTTGAGTGTAGAGAATAAACTAGGGTTTAGTTAAATGGTTAGGTTAAGAATAAAACCAAATGGCTTAGACTTTGTCAAAGGTGCTATGAAGCTTCAAGTCAAAGTGAGAAAAGCCGCCATCATTTAGCTTTCATTTCTTGCCAAAAATAAATAAATGAAATAAATAAATAAGGCAAATGAAACCCTAACCATTAACCAAACATGGTTTAAATCAAACATACACCCAAGTTTGCATGTATCATCAAACATGATATAAACTAGTGCACAAAACTATCATATATACAATGTGCACATCAAGTGAGAAAATCCATCTTAAGTGAACAAATACTAGTTAATGTAAAGTAATATATCTAATATATAATTATACATTAAATCATTAAATCAACACTTGATTTAACGATCCGGTCATATCGCATATGACCGACTAATATCCAATGTATCGACTTATCGAATCAATCCTCGATTCGATAACTAGGTTATATCGCATACAACCAATCGATACATTCATCGCGAGAATAGAATACGGTATCACATACACGCATTATTCTCGGTCCCGCACATATCTCATATGCGCTCCTATTTCGTTTTGCTTGAGCCAGGAAACCTCTGTGTAGCACTCTAAAGACTCGTCAATACGCCGGCAGCAGGTGATGATCATATCAAACACCCACAAGCCGCAAGCGGTCTGCTAAACGTAACGGCCACCCGGGTATTGAGCGATCAGAAGATCGACGAGCAAGCCCGCTCACACTCCTGTGAATCCAACCAGTAACACTTACCGTACAGTCCGGTCTGTTCGTTTGATATGTCGCATATCACGCCTAGGGATGGTAAACGTCAGACCCCAATAGCTCGATAAGTCGTGTCGATATGAGGTCTATAACAGTTCGAGAAACTACTGGTAACACTTACCAGTAAATTTCAGCAACCCTGGCCAGGGATTTCCGGTTATAACCAATCGAACACAGCGCAACATCAACTCCCTATACCGGGAGAGACGAATCCCCTCCTATCGCTCATTGCCTCCATGTGATTCGGGACTGTACCCAAAAACCACCGTTTTGCACGCCCTCTTGGACGTGGTAAGGTGGAAATCAAAGCACAGTGGGAATCACACAAGACTCTATGACGATCTCGGGTCTACAGGCTAACCTATACCAGTGTCACCAGAGAACTGCCATCTGACATAAGGTATAATACCATCTGGGAGTTCTCGGCGAGTCCGTCCAGTGTACCCAGTCTCCACTGAGCACCCGTATATCATCTCTGATGTCAAACACCAATGGATATGGGATCATCCATCGCCCATCTGTATGGGTCGAGAAGGTATACGCTAGTATACTCTGGTATATCGATGCCCCGTCTCAATATACCCATGACTAGGGACTTTGAAGGATGCACTTATGGACTACCTTGTCCCCACTAGTATGATCCGCATCATAGTCCAGGTAGTCAAGTACATATCCTAAGGGCTTTACCAACATGTAATAGAGAGACAATCAGTGTACACGTTAAGGTAAAGAGCAACCAGATAGCATACTATCATGTCGAGCAAGAAAGTCCTCCCTATATATGTCCAAGCATCTACTACAATATACATCCTATGTATAGTAATGGCCTCTAGGGCATACATATAACTAACAGTCCACTCCTGACCCGACCCGCTAGCTGGTCGGGACAAGAGTGGGGGGCTAATGATGATACTCAATATTGGCGGTCTCCAAGATCAGGACGCGTGGCAGGTGACGTGCCCCAGAACTCAGAAGAAAGGGCCCACGGGGGCCGACCAGGCCACCCTGTGCCCGACCTGCAAACGTGAGCTGGCCCTCCTCGGGGCCCCCTGCAAATTAGCCTCCTCGGTCCCTCAGCTCGTCCCGAGCTGCCACAAGACCAAGACTCCTTGGCCTCCTCGCTTGTCTCCGGGCTCTCGGCCGAGGCCATCGCTCACAGGCGTAACCGCCGGTCCACGAATCTCGCCATGCGCAGATTATACACCAGCAACATCCCACGTTCCACGCCATCACGATCCCCATTAATGGGCGATCTGCTCTCTACGCGGGCGTGACGTCGGGAGCGTAACTGCCGGCGAGACTCTCGCGCCTGCTGCGTGCCACCGCTGCTATATAAACCTCCATCACAGAGGGGTCAAGTAAGCCATTCTTTACTCTTCTAAGCCGTTATTCTGCTCGGATCTCATCACTAACTTGATCGTCGGAAGGTCCTTGGTGGTACCAAACCACCCCGGGACTTCTTTGCAGGTACTCGGCACCAAACTTCTCATACCACATCTCCCACCAAAACCCATTGAGACCCACACGCAACAGAAGATAATCATCACAATCCACCGAGAGATCGACGGAAGACAACATCTGACGGAGACCCGAAAAGGATATCCATCATATCCTCTCTTAGAAAACACCAATCTCTCTTGGCTTTACTTTTCGATTATGGGATATGAGTGACAACGTTGGTCATGATGCCATGGTCTTTAATGATGGAGAACAGCTCCATGGCTTTGTGAGCAAGTTCTTGTTGAGAAAAAAAATCAAATTGATCACATTGTTGGTGAGGCCTTAGGTGTCCATTTCATGAAGGTACGAGAGATCATAGGGTTAAGGATGATAAGTTTTGATTAAGGGATCGTAGAGATGATGAGTACAGGTGATGAAAGAGATGAAAATAAGGTAAGATGAGATGAGAGCGAGAGGATTGAGAGAGAGGAAGAGCTTGAGAGAGAGAGAGAGAGCATCAATGGTGAAGAAGAAAACCCTTTTAACAAACCCAACTATTCATTGCAAGGATATTTATTTCTTTTAAACCATAACAGCTGTAATTAACAACATATTAACTTGATTGGATGTAAAGTTGACAGATGTGTCGTTTTTAAATAATTTTAAAGAATTTGGTGTTGTTTTTGTAAATAGCAAATATTTGGTGTGTTTTTGAAAATATCAAAAAAATTGGTGGATGAAATTGAAAAAAAACCAAAATATAAATGAGACAGGCTAGGAAGTAGTTAGAATCCCAATAAGGTTTTTAATTGGTCTATTGCTATCCTATTTGAAGAGGCTCGGTTGGCTAAGAAACCGCCAAGCATGAGACCCGTTAAGAATTTAATTTCAAGGGTCCCAACTTTTGGCTGAGAACGTCCTTTTATTTTAAAATTATGGAAAATTTTGAGACATGACCTATATTTAGATATATATATAATTACGGAAATTGCCAATTCAATCTTAAGATGATACATGACAAGAAAAATTGTCATGCTTATGAGGAAGAAAAAAATTAAATAGACTACATGACTAACTTTTCCCTTCCTAATCTTTGAAATTTACTTATGTTAATTTAACAAAAAAATCATTAAAAAACATATTTTCAAATCTCTCTCTACGATGTTAACATACACATATGCGAGCACTACATTTAATTCCATGTAATCATCTTTGTTATCAACGTTGTTGTTCGGAATTAATCCTATAACCTGGTAATATATGTAGTTGTAGGTGGTCTATGATCGCAAGCAATAAAGAATAACTGTAACATGAAGCTGAAGAAGATGGCTGTCGGCAGCAGTAAGCATCACAAATATCATGATCCAAAAACGACAGGTTGGGTCTCTTGAGTGCACAAGAAGCCGAAAGTGAGGAAAATGGCGAATGAGTTTCTGTGACAAGCACCGTTACAGACTATCCTGAACCAACTTATGTGCCCATCAATGTACCCCAATTAATTAACAAGGCAGATCATTCACAGCAAAAATATGACGATTTGGCTAATTTTATGGATCCCAACTCTGTTCGATCCAATTCATTGATCACGGAAGATTTGCTAGGTCTTCTAGGTTTCGATACAGCAGAGAAGACGGCATTTTTGGTCCAAGTTCGGGTAAGTTTGTGCTCTGTCACACGAGACAAATTGGCGCGACTTTAATTAACTACCAGCAGGCAGATGATTTCTAGCTAACCTTTGATGCAACCAATGCTTTTTCATGAGCTATGTGAATAGTTAACTTATATTTATATAGATCTGATGACGCATCTAGGGCGGTGTTAAATCGCTAATAATAAACTTGATCCTTAAGAGGGTGCTTACTGTGTTCATTTGTCAAACTCAGTTTTGGATACCGTATTTGCTTCGCATCTCGATTTTCTTTTATTTTAAACTACACAAATTTGTTTCAATGCTATGATGGGTAAGGGAATATATAGCTTAGATTTTTAATTCAAATGTAAGGCAGATTTTCCTGGGAAATGGTTCTTCAGCTAGAAAGTTTCCGAATGCCTTATTTAGAAAGGACCAAGTGAATGAGGGACCTTGACAGTTTGCCAATATCTTAGACTTGAATTATAACAAGTAGGGCGATTCTCCCTAATAATCTCTCCATAGGGATCCCTAATTCCAAGATTAATGTAGATTAGGACGGGAAAATAATGTTCTGATCTTAGGTTAGCTAGCTGTGATCAGACTAACCGAGAAAGTCTTCAATTCTGGACCGACTGTACACGCACATTTGAGGGTCGGATAAACAGGTCGTCGCATCTATCTGAACCCGTGCCCCGCTTAGACGGATCTTTTTAATTCTCCTATTTTCTTAGATTAATTTTAATTTTTCTAATGTCAAAAGTCCCCAACTTTCGTGATACAGTTTCCATAGGTAATCCTTCATAAATATAACTTTTCCCAACAAAAAAACAATTACAGCATTGTCATTACCAATATGTCGTTGCTGACATTCAATTCTGGACGAAGAGGGGAGAATAGCGGCCATTCTTTTAATCACAACGGTAGATTTCTGTTGGTAACACTTGTGGCCGATTAAGAATAAAATCACATCGACAATTTGAAGGAAAAATCAAAACAAAAAAAAACCTCGGATTGTAGGGTTTCTACAAGAAAAACATAAGATAAAATTACCCCGAACCACTATCTAGATTACACCAACATAAACAACATGAAAACCAAGTTGATTCCTATCTACATAAACAATATAAGATAAAATAATGGCATCCTTTTATTATCAACTAGGGATTAATGTATCAAAAACAAGAAAACCTAGTTCCTTACTGATTATATCTACCTTACAAGAAAAGGTAGTTAAGATGGCTCTGGTTGAGATGTGATATGAAAGGATAAAGATATTCTAACGAAGTATCTTCTTCTCTATCTTCTTTTTCTTTTGGGACAAAAAGAGGTGGACTAAAAATGAGTCCGTCTCATTCAATACAATACACAAGTACGAAACCATATTACAATCAAAATTAAAAAGCTTATCATGGTTTGTTTGATATCTTTGGAATACTCGACGATTCATGTATTTAACTTCTTATCATTCCTGATGCTTACAAGCAAAGAAAACCTTTTTTCAATTGTATAATACAATACTGAACATAGTTAATTACTGTTCAACTCGTATACAAAATGATAGGCAACTAGTTTTCTTACTCCAATGTTAGCAATTAGAAACGGTTGCAGATTATGACGATATTTATTAAGCTAGCAACTTGATTTAGCATCCATAAAGGGAACTTGGGATCCCAACTTCAGAATAGAAGCATTTCTTAAAGTTGTGTGTTTGTAATTAATGGTAATAGAATCGTTACAGAGGTATCATCTAAGAATAAAAATCGAAATCATCGATCTTTTCAAAAAGAATTTATCCCAAATCATCATATCCCACAACTTTAAAGGAATATTAAGGAATTCGTGAGCTTCTATAAAAAGAAAAAATTGACTGCACACATATGTACACTTTACGTTAATGAGCTTTTACCATGCATTGCTGCAAGCGTTCTGACTGATGTTACAACTTGTTGTAGCCTCGGAGCAGGAATACAACTGATAGTAGGGCGGTTTAACTCATTTTTCAAGTCCTTGGAACCATCTTTGACATCAGCATCTCCAGTAACTGAACCAAGCAAGTGATCACCAATATTACTATCAGGTGAGAATTGGCAGTAGGCCGACTGGAGTTGCCGGTGAATTTCATCTAATTTTCCACATTTTTCATCCTCTTTATCCATTTCGATAAGATCCTAAAAGTACCCCCCAACAAAACAAGGAATCAGTATAAAATATAATCAAATATGCATGGAAGAAATGCTAGCAGAAAATTACAGGTATTCCGATATATATTAAGAAACAGACAGCTTTCATCAGCAGCAAACGAGTATCACAGTAGAATTTATTCAAGATGTAGAGTTGTCAAGACCCTCCTTGATAAAATTGTAGCATGCGAAATAAGTTTTTATTATTTAAATGGAGTGGGTAGAGAGAAGTGGCTAGAAAAGGGAAGATCAAATGTTGAACAACAAAAGAAAAGGAATGGCTAACTTTCACTAGAATACATTCTCCAAATATAATGCGATGGCATCCTTGCAATCTTCTATATAATATTATATAAGAAAAAAGACATGCAAAGTAATGTTGACACGCAGCGTAGACAACACCAATCTTGATGGATCTAAACTAACATCCCCTTTAACGGATAACACGCAAAATCAAATAGCACAAAAAGAGATTCGGAGAACAAGGGAAGAATATCTTTATTAGAACTTAGAGAAAAAATCTTACAAGAGATATAAACTCTCTCCTTATAAATCTCCAACGAGATCTCCTTCTCTCTCGAAGTTCTCCTTAATGGCGCCTTGATCTCTTATGGAGCCGTCGTTTCGTCTCCCTTAAACCTTATGATCAAGATCGCCCCTTCTAAACCTTAATCCTGGCATCCTATTTATACCTTATTATAAATTTGATATAAAATAGGAATACAATAATTACGAAATTACCACCCAAAACTGAATATTCGAGATAAACTCAAAACCTTGATCTGCACAACGAACCGTCAACAGACTTCTTGAGTCGGCTCAAAACTTGCCGAGTTCTGTCTCTAAGAGACGGCTCAACACTTTTTTGAGACGGCTCATAAAATACCTGTAAATCATATTTCTTCTCTGGATGTATGAGTGTAAATCGATGTTGTGCACCTCGCGGGGTTGCGAGGAGGCAGAATACATTAAAAACGATTTTTTTTTGAGAAACTTCGCAATATCGACCAAACAACCAAGATCTTTCATAAACCCTAACTAGCTAAAACTAACTACAAAGATGTTCTAACTACTCGATGAGAGATTATACCTCGTTGATCAAGTCCTTCGGGTCTTATTCTCCTCTTCTTAGCTCCTTGGTGGCTTGAATCTTCTTCTTCTCTTCTTGGCTCCTAGGTGGCTTGAATGGAACTCGGTCGTCGGCCTCCTTTTGTCGAAGACGATCCATCCGAGAGTGTTTGGTTCAAGTTTCAACCTCAAGTGAGATAACTAAGATGTCTAGTTTGCTAATCTAGACAACTTAGAAGATGTAGAGAGATGATTAGAGTATTTTATCTCAAGAGCCCGCTAGTATTATCCGTCCGAACAACATCCATATAGTCAGTACACGTATATGATCGGAACCCTGTCGTAAAACCCTACGGCCTCTACATCATTTCGCCTGAACCAGGGAAACCCTCTGTGCGGGACTTTAAAGACTTGATAGTACGCTAGCAGTGGGTTTAACCATAAGCCCGTCAGCAGCACTAGCTGTACGTAACGGCTATCCAGGTACATGTCGAAAAGAAGGCCGACGAGCGAACTCATCCGAACCCCTACTGAGCCTGTCCATGACAATCTCCGTGCAGTCCGATCTGTTCGTCTGAGAGTATCACATGCAAGGTCTAGGGGGTGGAAAACGTCATACCTCTAATAACCAGACAAGTCGTGTCGGTATGGCTAAAAACCATCTGAGAATCTACTGGTCCTACTACCAGTAATTCTCAATCCGTCCTGGCCAGGGACTTATGGTATTGACCATCCGATCATAGCGCAACATCGACTCTCTATACCGGGAAAGATGATCCCCAACAGTCGCTCACTGCTTTCATGTGGCTCGAGACTGTACTCAACTAAATCCTGTTTGCACGACTCAGTAGAGCCGTGGTAGGGTAGTAATCAAAGCACAGTGGGAACTCACACGAGACAGATGACGACCTTAGGCCGATAGACTATCTGCACTCATATCACTAGAGAACTGCTATCTGATACTAGGTATAATATCATCTAGCCAGTTCTTGGCGAGTCCGTCTGGTGTACTCATCCCCAGTAAGCACTTGTATACAATCTTATGTGCACCTCACCAATGGCTGCAGGACCAATCCATCACCCCTCGTCAGGGTCTAGATATGTATATACTAGTCTACTCCGGAGTATCATACACTAGTCTACTCCGGAGTCTCGATGCCCAGTCTCGATACTCCTACGACTAGGGACACTTTAAGGATGTGCTTATCGACTACCCAGCTCCCACAAGTATGATTGCCATCACAACGCTGGTAGTCAAGCAAAGATCCTACGGGCTTTATCAACATGTATACAAGATATGAAATACTAAGTAAAACACATCATATGTTAAGATAAAGACAAACCAGATAGCATATTATCATATCGAGCAAGATTGTCATGTACATACATATCCCTAGCATCTTATACAATGAAGGCCTCTAGGGCATACATATCCAACAATCTTCCACTTGCAATAAGGCATGTAATTGGCTATTAAGTACCCAACGTCTGCACTAAAACCAGTTGCTGGCGTACCGCATACCCAACATCTCGAACAGTCTCTCGAACTGGACTTAAAGGATGGTCTTGGTGAATGGATCTGCCGTGATGTCCTTTGTATCTACTCTCTGCACCTCGATCTACTGACGATCCACGATCATCCTGATCAGGTGATACTGCCTCAAGATATGTCTGGATTTCTGATGGGACCGTGGCTCCGTTGTTATCGCAATACAAAGATATTGGATTAGCAATGGATGGAACAATCTGAAGTTCAGAAACGAACTTCCTCATTCAGACTGCTTCTTTTACGGCATCACAAGCAGCGATGTGTTAGTGTATATGCCCTAGAGGCCATTACTGTATCATACTGGTTTGTATATTACTTAATGGAAGCTTGGGATATTCACAGTTGTATATACAATCTTGCTCGAAATGGTAGTATGCTACTTGGTTTGTCTCTGCTTTAATATGTGCATGTGTTTCTTTTAGCATATTGCTGGTATACATATTAGTAGAGCCCTTAGGATCTTTGCTTGATTACCAGCGTTGTGATGGCGCTCGCACTCGTGGGAGCTGGGTAATCTATAAGCACATCCTTATACAGGTCCCTGGTCGTTGGACTATCGAGACAGGGCATCGATACTCCGGAGTAGACTAGCGTATGCGCTTCTCATCCCAGTGTGGGAGACGGTCTGTCCCACAGCCGTTAGTACGTCGTACTTGGGATAGTATGCGGGTGCTCGTTAGGTTACGAGTACACTGGACAGGACTCGTCGGGAACTGTTGGTTGGTAATATACCTATCGTCAGTTATCAGTTCCCAGGTGACATGAGTACAGCTTAGTCCGCTGACTTGACACTGTCACTTCGCCTCGAGTGTGTTCCCACTGCACTTTGATTACTACCCTACCACGGCTCAAAGGAGCTGTGCAAACAGGTAGTTTTTGGGTGCAGTCCCGAAGCACTTGGAGGCAGTGACGGTTAGACAGGATTCGTCTCTCCCGGTATTGGGGGTTGACATCGCGCTGTGTCTAGGAGAGCCATTACACAAGTAGTCCCTGGCCAGGGCAAGCGAGATATACTGGTAGGTTTCCAGTGATATCTCAGGGTGTTCTGGGCTACACTCCGACACGACTTGTACCGCTATTAGGGGACTGACGTTCACCGCCCCCCTAGGCCCGCCATGCGATGTATCAGACGAACAGACCGGACTGTACGGAGACTGTCACATACAGGCTCAGTAGGAGTGCAGATGGGGTTCACCTCGTCAGTCTTCTTATCGACATCTACCTGGGGACCGTTACGTACAGCTAGTGCCGCTTGCGGTCTGTGGTTAAACCCACTGCCAGCGTAGTGTCGAGTCTTTAGAGTCCCACACAGAGAGCTATTCGCCTTTAGGCAAAACGAGTAGAGGTCGCATGGTTTTGCGACAGGGTTCGTTCGCATCCGCGCACTTGTGCATGTTTGCTGTCCGGACAGTTTATACTAGCGGGCTTTGGTTTAAGCCGGATCCTAGTATATGATTTGAGATTGGTTTTTCTCAGGGTATTCGTGTTCCTCGGATCACGAATGCGGGTGCGTATGCACAGTTGCTTGAGATTGGGGGAGAGGACCTTGTTTAGGGTTAATGGCTTTTGTCATTTTATTAACCCTATTGTTTTTGTGTGGATTATTGTTAATTGATAATTAGCTTAATTATTGTGCATGGTTGTTGTTGACAATTTGACTTCATTGACTTGTTGACCATGTTGACAACTTGACCATAATCATTTCATTTGGAAGATGCTCTTTGATCTTTGCAAAAATGAAATGATAATGGTCAATTCATGATTTATCATGACAATTTTCAAGCTAATTATCTAATTAAAATTATCCTCACATATTAGTGAGAATGGCTCACTATTTTCTCATTCTCTCATTTCTATTTCTCTCTCTTGCTCATCCTCTCCCTCAAGCTCTCTCCCTCTCATGTGTTGAGAAACAAAAAGCTTGAGAAAAACCTTCACTTGATCTTCTCTACTCACTTCTAGGGTTCAAGTCTTAGCATTTCTTGCACTCTAGTTACTCCTAGCTTGGAGTTGAAGCTAAAGGTGGTGGCTTTCAAGTGGATCTTTCTTTGACGGGAGAAGACAAGCAAGGTGATCTCTTTCTACCATACCTAGGAGCAAGGAAAGAAGGACTAAAGACCAAAGGTATAACTTTTCTTCACTTAGCTACTTTGTAGTTAGGGTTAGCTAGTTTATGTTTAGCAAAGATCCTCACAAGCTTAGTCCATGTTGCCTAAGTCATTAAAAATCCGATTTTTATTATGTTTTCCGCCTCCCCGTAAGCACCGGGGTGGGCAACACGGACTTACAGTGGTATCAGAGCCTAACTAAACCTAAACTAGTTAAGTAGTTAAGTGTAACGAAGTTCGGAACCGGAAAAATCACAAAACCAAACTTTTACAAAATCCAAGTTTCTGTTAAAATTATTTCTGCTCAAAATGAAAAACTGTATACATGTAAAATCGTCTCAGGGTTTTGTGAATACACCCAAGAAAAACGATACCCCAATTCCCTCAAGTCGCCGCCCTTCCGCCGCATGAAGTAGGTTTATGCGGCGGAACCGCCGCGGATTGTGGTTATCGGCGCATCGTTTTTCGTGCAGAGTGTGTTGTTGTTGGTTTTGGGATTTTTAGGATATATTATATGTACCCAGATTTTCCAGAAAAGAAATTTCCTTTTGGGGTCCTATAATTCCGTATTTTTTCCGAACTTCACTGCACTTTAACTATATCGGTTATATCTGTAATGCTTGCATGTATTGAACGTCGGCTAATCGCTATAAGACGATTAGTCGGGGTTATACATGATCTGTGATTGTTATTGGTTTGTGGATATGAATGGATTGGATTGTCGCGGGTGAATGGCCGGGGTGGATGTGAGATGAGCGTTGTTTTTTCTTTCATTCATTTGTAACATGTAAATTGATGTAATAATATTCTTTGTATGGCCGCACAACCGGGTCGGGGTTGTAGCCGTCATTGTATAATTCTTTTTACTGTTTTTTGCTCCTAGGATAGACCCATGGAGGGGGTGCACAAACTACCGGGTATCTCGAAGCGCCGAGTGGCCTACTCACGGTGGTGAGGGAGGTTGCTTCGCTTCGGGTGCTTGGCGGGTAGTTTGCCGCACCCGTAGGGGTCTTGGGTGGGGTATTGGCTATTCACCGCGACCGTGTAATCCGCTTTGCGTTGCAGGCTCGAACGCATTGCGGATTCCTAGTATATCCAATGTATTCATCTGTGATCTGTAATGTCTATCATTGCTATATATTTATATATATATAATAACTATTTAGGCGTTGCTTATGTTTTACAGCCGCGCTAGCCCAGCCCCCGCTCTGTCGTTAGTTAAGTAACCTAACGGGTAATGACGGGGCCCCGTGGCGAATGCGAATGGCATAAGCGTACGTCATATTTTGGTTGTTTTCTGCAATGGTAGGATTAAATGATGGGACGCATTAAAAGAACTAATGCAAGAAATAAACCAAGTAAAAGTCGATTGGAACACTTTGAAAACCACTCGGTTCTTTTCAAAACTAAACTTTTAAACGCGGAGCTTGAACCACTCCTTTTAAAAGCTATCTCGTTCCATCGATTAGATCAAGTTCACTACGTTCACGGTTTCGCCAAAACCATCCGTAGCCCTCCGTCGTTTCGTATGAATATTCAATAGTATTCAAGCTATGTTTGTTGACCTTCGTCAAGGCATAGTGATTGGTAGCTGTTGGGTGTTCATATGTAGCATAGATAGATGCGTTGGTTTGGGACAGTCGTACTACCTTGTTGACCTTCGTCAAGGGTATGTACGGGTGGGTTCAAATTAACCTGGATAATGACGGGTAGAACTTGACATGTGACTTATGATTTGTTGACCTTCGTCAAGGTCATAAGAGCATGGGGCAAAAATCCACATCGGGAGTTTCATAAGTACTGAAACTTGCTAGCGTTGCATACCATTTGGAGTGTGATGATTCTGGTAGGATTCCTTCGGTTTTATCACGCGATGATATTTGGATCCCGATCCTACTGTGAGTATATGCTACTCCTCGGGAAAACTCTCACTTAACGATCAATGCTATAAACCTAGTAGGTGCCTAGAAAGGTGTTAGCGGGGCTACGCCCACAGGGAAAAGAGGTTACTTAATTAAGGAACTTCGCGAAAGCGTTGGAAAACCTCCCTCGAAGTACCGACACTGGCCTGGCTGAACGGTTAAGCAAGTATTGTACGGTGAGAATGATCCCGGCTAATCCTTTTCTTTATGGTTTGAGAAGGGATTCGAGAGACAGTGGGAGCCATCCAGTTTAGACAAACTAAAAACCACTCTAAACTTGCAAGAGCATCATGCTAAGTGTTTTTCTTCTCTCTCTCTCTTAATTGCAGCGACCCAGTGACCACACCTAGGTTACATCTAGATAATAAGATGACTGAATCTAACTGTTTTGACTGGCAAAGGTCTGTCCAGATGTCCATTACCCAGGACAAGCTGGGACACCTCTTAACTGATCCAACCCCTGCCGTCTCAGGTCCAGTTTCCCCTGTCACGGATATTGATATTCGTAGGACATCGGAAAAAGTCTGTGCGAAAGCCAAGTGCCTCGTGTTAGCCTCAGTTGATGGTATATACCAGAGGCAGCACGAGAAGATGGACTTAGCTTCTATCTTCCTCCATAACAAAGTTTTATATGGAGAGCAATCTCGTATCGCAAGATATGAGACCTCGAACGAATTGCTTCCAGCGAGGTTGGCTATCGGGTCATCTGTAGGGGGCAGCGTCCTTACAGAGACCAGCTCTATTGAGCTCTCGGACCTGAAGACCACGTTGAAGAACAGGTCAGATGCTGACTCAGTTCAACAGTCTCTGTCTACTACCCTAAAGGAAACTAGGGAAGTAGAAAGAAAGGGAAGGGCAGAAGTTTCAGGAACAGATGTAGTAAAAGAAGGATGTTCCTATTGTTACGGGAATGAACATGGACAGAAGGATTGCAGGGCTTGTAAAGCCAGTAGCCAGAATTCGAAGCATGTTGTGGCTTCGGCTTCGGGTGTGTTTGTGATTGAGAACTGTATGTCAGTTAACCCTACTTCCTGGGTATTGGATACCGGATCAGGATCTCATATCTGTAATTCATTACAGGCTTTGAGAAACCGTAGGGTTATCAGGAAAGGTGATATGACTCTCAGGGTTGCTAACGGAATGAGCATGTATGCTGAATCCGTAGGGGAATATCATCTAGGACTGACAACTGGACAGATATTGATTCTGCGTAACTGTTTTTATGTACCAGGTGCGACTTGTAATATCATATCTGTATCCTTAATTTCTAAGGAAGGATATGATTTTACTTTTGTAAGCGATGTAGTTAACATCCACCTAAATCAAGTTCTGATTGGGTCAGGTACATTACAGAACGGTATATACGTACTGAATCAAGCTCAGATCTTCAGTGTCCAGAACACACTTAAAAGAAAGTCTCCGGAAACAAATCAGGCTTTCTTATGGCATTGTAGACTGGGTCACATTAATGAGACACGGTTAACAAAGTTACATAAAGAGGGATACTTGAATCCGTTTGAGTATCAGTCTTATGCCACTTGTGAATCTTGTCTCATGGGAAAGATGACAAAGACTCCGTTCACTGGACACGGAGAAAGAGCAAGCGAGCTCTTGGGACTCATACACAGTGATGTGTGTGGTCCAATGTCTACACATGCGCGAAGTGGTTATTCATACTTCATTACTTTCACCGATGATTTCTCTAGGTATGGGCATATCTTCTTGATGAAGCACAAATCCGAGGCCTTTGAGAAATTTCAAGAATACAAGAATGAAGTTGAAAAACAAACAGGCAAAAGTATCAAGATCCTAAGATCGGATCGAGGAGGAGAATACTTAAGTGCCGAGTTTCTGGGCTTCTTAAAAGAGAATGGAATTCTCTCTCAACTTACTCCCCCATACACACCACAACACAACGGTGTATCGGAAAGGAGGAATCGAACCCTATTGGATATGGTTCGTTCCATGATGAGTAAGGCTGAGTTGCCGCGATCCTTCTGGAGTTATGCACTAGAAACAGCTGCATATCTCTTGAACAAGGCTCCAACCAAGACTGTGTCTACCACCCCATATCAGATGTGGAGTGGGAAGAAACCCTGTCTCAAGTACCTTAAGACATGGGGATGTCCAGCTTTTGTAAAAAAGCAGCATGCGGACAAGCTCGAGGCACGTTCAGTACTGTGTAAGTTTGTGGGATACCCGAAGAACTCCAGGGGGTATCTTTTCTATTCCGCAGAGGAACAAAAGGTTTTTGTTTCTCAGCATGCCCACTTCTTGGAAACTGAATTTTTAGAAAATCAGATAAGTGGGAGCGCAATAGAACTGGAAGAAATTCCAGAACCACAAGCTATTACTGAAAGCTTGGAAGAACCAGAAGTTTCAAGAGAACCGGATATCCCAGCGCCACTCCGCAGAAGTAGTAGGCAGTCTCATCCGCCCGAGAGATACTACGGTTTTCTCATAGACGGGGATAGAGAGGATTGCACCATGGATTATGGTGAGCCTACTAGCTTCCAGCAAGCCATCCAGAGCGGCGACTCGGTAAAATGGCTAGATGCTATGCGGGCCGAGATGGAGTCCATGTACACCAACAAAGTTTGGACTTTGGACTTTGCACCAGAAGGGGTAAAACCCGTAGGCTGCAAATGGATCTTCAGAAAGAAGATTGGTGTAGATGGGCAGGTTGAGACCTATAAAGCTAGACTTGTAGCAAAGGGTTTTCGTCAAAGACCTGGTTTGGACTATGACGAGACCTTTTCTCCAGTGGCTATGCTGAAATCCATTCGGATCCTACTTGCCATTGCTGCCTTCCACGATTATGAAATCTGGCAGATGGACGTAAAGACGGCTTTCCTAAATGGAAATTTGGAAGAGTGCGTCTATATGGATCAGCCGGAGGGATTCAATCAGAGTGGGAGCAGCGGTAGAGTGTGCAAGTTGCTAAAGTCCATCTATGGACTTAAGCAGGCATCGCGGAGTTGGAACATCTGCTTTGATGATACTGTCAAAGAATTCGACTTTATCAAAAACCCAGATGAACCATGCATTTACAGTAAGATTGTAGGGAGAACTGTGGTATTCCTCGTCTTGTACGTGGATGACATTCTCCTAATAGGAAATGATATTCCTATGCTACAGTCAGTCAAAGGATTCTTGTCGCAGAGGTTCTCCATGAAGGACCTGGGTGATGCCAACTACATTCTGGGGATCCAGATCTATCGTGATAGATCTAAGAGGATGTTGGGACTTTCACAGTCAAGGTACATCGACACCATACTGAAGAGATTCAGTATGGAAGATTCCAAGCGCGGTAATCTACCGGCTTGTCACGGGATCACCCTCTCCAAAGAGATGTCTCCCAAGACTGATTTGGAAAGGGATCGCATGTCTATTATACCCTACGCTTCTGCGGTAGGCTCTATAATGTATGCGATGTTGTGTACCAGACCAGATGTAGCGTACGCATTGAGCGTTGTAAGCCGGTATCAGTCAAACCCAGGGGAGAAACACTGGATAGCGGTAAAGAACATTCTCAAGTACCTGAGAAGGACTAAGGAGATGTTCTTGGTGTATGGCGGAAAAGACCTCCAGCTCGAGGCCTTTGCTGACTCCAGCTTCCAGAGTGACAAGGATGACTCCAAGTCCATGTCGGGTTATGTCTTTACCCTCAATGGAGGGGCGGTTTGCTGGAAGAGTTCCAAGCAGGAGACCGTTGCAGACTCAACAATGGAAGCGGAGTACATAGCTGCTTGCGATGCCGCAAAGGAAACTGTCTGGATGAAGAAGTTCCTCACGGAGCTTCAGGTGGTTCCTACCATTGTTGATCCAATACCGCTGTATTGCGACAACAACGGAGCTATAGCTTTAGCGAAGGAACCCAGGTCCCATCAGAAGTCCAGGCACATTTTGAGGCGGTACCACCTGATCAGGGAGATCATAGATCGCCAGGAGATCGAGGTAAAGAGAGTTAATACGGAGAACAACACTGCAGATCCACTCACGAAGGCCCTACCCCAGACTCAGTTCGAGCGGCTGATCGAGATGATAGGTCTTCGATACGCCAGTACATGGCCTTAGTGCAAGTGGGAGATTGTTAGTGTATATGCCCTAGAGGCCATTACTGTATCATACTGGTTTGTATATTACTTAATGGAAGCTTGGGATATTCACAGTTGTATATACAATCTTGCTCGAAATGGTAGTATGCTACTTGGTTTGTCTCTGCTTTAATATGTGCATGTGTTTCTTTTAGCATATTGCTGGTATACATATTAGTAGAGCCCTTAGGATCTTTGCTTGATTACCAGCGTTGTGATGGCGCTCGCACTCGTGGGAGCTGGGTAATCTATAAGCACATCCTTATACAGGTCCCTGGTCGTTGGACTATCGAGACAGGGCATCGATACTCCGGAGTAGACTAGCGTATGCGCTTCTCATCCCAGTGTGGGAGACGGTCTGTCCCACAGCCGTTAGTACGTCGTACTTGGGATAGTATGCGGGTGCTCGTTAGGTTACGAGTACACTGGACAGGACTCGTCGGGAACTGTTGGTTGGTAATATACCTATCGTCAGTTATCAGTTCCCAGGTGACATGAGTACAGCTTAGTCCGCTGACTTGACACTGTCACTTCGCCTCGAGTGTGTTCCCACTGCACTTTGATTACTACCCTACCACGGCTCAAAGGAGCTGTGCAAACAGGTAGTTTTTGGGTGCAGTCCCGAAGCACTTGGAGGCAGTGACGGTTAGACAGGATTCGTCTCTCCCGGTATTGGGGGTTGACATCGCGCTGTGTCTAGGAGAGCCATTACACAAGTAGTCCCTGGCCAGGGCAAGCGAGATATACTGGTAGGTTTCCAGTGTTATCTCAGGGTGTTCTGGGCTACACTCCGACACGACTTGTACCGCTATTAGGGGACTGACGTTCACCGCCCCCCTAGGCCCGCCATGCGATGTATCAGACGAACAGACCGGACTGTACGGAGACTGTCACATACAGGCTCAGTAGGAGTGCAGATGGGGTTCACCTCGTCAGTCTTCTTATCGACATCTACCTGGGGACCGTTACGTACAGCTAATGCCGCTTGCGGTCTGTGGTTAAACCCACTGCCAGCGTAGTGTCGAGTCTTTAGAGTCCCACACAGAGAGCTATTCGCCTTTAGGCAAAACGAGTAGAGGTCGCATGGTTTTGCGACAGGGTTCGTTCGCATCCGCGCACTTGTGCACGTTTGCTGTCCGGACAGTTTATACTAGCGGGCTTTGGTTTAAGCCGGATCCTAGTATATGATTTGAGATTGGTTTTTCTCAGGGTATTCGTGTTCCTCGGATCACGAATGCGGGTGCGTATGCACAGTTGCTTGAGATTGGGGGAGAGGACCTTGTTTAGGGTTAATGGCTTTTGTCATTTTATTAACCCTATTGTTTTTGTGTGGATTATTGTTAATTGATAATTAGCTTAATTATTGTGCATGGTTGTTGTTGACAATTTGACTTCATTGACTTGTTGACCATGTTGACAACTTGACCATAATCATTTCATTTGGAAGATGCTCTTTGATCTTTGCAAAAATGAAATGATAATGGTCAATTCATGATTTATCATGACAATTTTCAAGCTAATTATCTAATTAAAATTATCCTCACATATTAGTGAGAATGGCTCACTATTTTCTCATTCTCTCATTTCTATTTCTCTCTCTTGCTCATCCTCTCCCTCAAGCTCTCTCCCTCTCATGTGTTGAGAAACAAAAAGCTTGAGAAAAACCTTCACTTGATCTTCTCTACTCACTTCTAGGGTTCAAGTCTTAGCATTTCTTGCACTCTAGTTACTCCTAGCTTGGAGTTGAAGCTAAAGGTGGTGGCTTTCAAGTGGATCTTTCTTTGACGGGAGAAGACAAGCAAGGTGATCTCTTTCTACCATACCTAGGAGCAAGGAAAGAAGGACTAAAGACCAAAGGTATAACTTTTCTTCACTTAGCTACTTTGTAGTTAGGGTTAGCTAGTTTATGTTTAGCAAAGATCCTCACAAGCTTAGTCCATGTTGCCTAAGTCATTAAAAATCCGATTTTTATTATGTTTTCCGCCTCCCCGTAAGCACCGGGGTGGGCAACACGGACTTACACGATGTACACAGCCTCCATCATCGAGTCTACTGCGTTGTCCTGTTTGGAACTTTTCCAACAGACCGCCCCTCCATTGAGGGTAAACACATAACCCGAGACAGATTTAGAGTCATCCTTATCACTTTGGAAGCCAGAGTCGGTAAAAGCCTCGATCTGGAGGTCCTCATTACCGTACACCACGAATATCTCCTCAGTCCTTCCCAGGTACTTAAGAATGTTCTTTACTGTTATCCAATATTTCTCACCTGGATTGGACTGATACATGCTTACTACGCTAAGTGCGTAAGCTACATCTGGTCTAGTACATAACATCGCATATATTATCGACCCTACCATCGAAGCATAAGGTACTATGCTCATGCGAGCCCTCTCCATATCAGTCTTGGGAGACATCTCTTTGAAGAAGGTGATTCCTTGATAAGCGGGTAAATTATCGTGCTTAGAATCCTCCATACTAAATATCTTTAGTACAGTGTCAATGTATCTCGACTGTGAAAGTCCCAACATTCTTTTAGCTCTGTCACGATAGATCTTAATCCTTAGAATGTACGAGGCATCGCCCAAGTCTTTCATAAAGAACTTCTGTGACAAGAACAGCTTGGCCGATTGTAGCATAGGAATATCATTTCCTATCCGGAAAATATCATCAACGTATAAAACGAAGAATGCACAGTTCTTTCTACAATCTTTTTATAAATACAAGATTCATCTACATTTTTGATAAAGTCAAATTCCCTGACCATCTCATCAAAGCAGATGTTCCAACTCCGTGATACCTGGTTTAATTCATAAATGGATTTCAGCAATTTACACACCTTTCCGCTGCTCCCACTGTCTACGAAACCCTCTGGTTGATCCATGTAAACACACTTTTCTAAACTTCCATTTAGAAAAGCGGGTTAAACATCCATCTTCCAGATGTCATAGTCATGGAAGGCAGCAATAGCAAGTAGGATCTGAATGGATTTAAGCATAGCCACTGGTGAAAAAGTTTCGTCATAGTCCAATTCTGGTCTTTGACGAAAACTTTTAGCAACAAGTCTAGGTTTGTAGGTTTCTACCTGACCATCTACACCAATCTTCTTTTTGAAAATCCATTGCATTCTACGAGTTTTACTCTAGTAGGAGCAAAATCCAAAGTCCAAACTTAGTTTGTGTACATGGATTCCATCTCAGATCGCATAGCATTCAGCCACTTTACCGAGTCTTTACTCGTGATAGCTTGCTGAAAACTAGTTGGCTCATCATCATCGATGATGCAATCCTCTCGATCCCCGTTTATGAGAAAACCGTAGTATCTCTCGGACGGATGAGACTGCCTACTAGATCTGTGAAATGGCGTAGGTACGTCCGGTTCCATTGAAATCTCAAGTTCTACTAAGTTTTCAGTAATAGTTTGTAGTTCTGGAATATCTTCCAGCTCTATTGCGCTCCCACTTATCTCCTTTTCAAGAAATTGAGTTTCCATGAAGCAGGCATGATGAGAAATCAAAACCTTTTATTCCTCAGCGTAATAAAAATAATACCCCATAGAATTCCTGGGGTATCCCACAAACTTACACAATACTGAACGTGCCTCGAGTTTGTCCGGATGATCCTTTTTGATAAAAGCAGGACAACTCCATATCTTTAGATACTTAAGACATGATTTCTTCCCACTCCACATTTCATATGGAGTGGTAGGCACAAACTTAGTTGGAACCTTATTCAATAGGTATGCAGCATCTTCTAGTGCATAACCCAGAAGGAGGGCGGCAACTCAGCATTACTCATTATGGAACGCACCATGTCAAGTAAGGTGTGATTCTGTCTTTCTGATGCACCGTTGTGTTGTGTGTATGGAGGAGTAAGCTGAGAGAGAATTTCATTCTCTTTTAGATATTCCAGGAACTCGGCACTTAAGTATTCACCACCCCGATCGGATCGGAGCATTTTGATACTTTTGTCGGTTTGCTTTTCCGCTTCATTCTTATACTCTTTGAATTTCTCAAAGGACTCGGATTTATGTTTCATTAAGAATACATGTTCATACCTTGAGAAATTATCGGTGAAAGTAATGAAGTAGGAATAGCCACTTCTTGCATGCATACATTGACCCACACACGTCGCTGTGTATGAGTCCCAGGAGCTCAGTAGCTCTTTCTTCGTGTCTAATGAACGGAGTTTTTGTCATCTTGCCTCTGATACATGATTAACAAGTTACATACGATTGATATTCAAACGGATCTAAGTATCCCTCTTTATATAACTTAGTCAGTCGTATTTCATTGATATGACCAGGTCTATAATGCCATAAAAAAGCTTGGTTTGATTCTGAAGCTTTTCTTTTTAGTGTATTTTGGACGTTAAAAACTTGATGTTGATTGAGAATGTATATTCCGTTACTAGGTGTACCTGACCCAACCATTTCATGATTTAGGTGAATGCTTATAACATTACTTACAAGTGTAAAATTATATCCTTCATTTGATAACGAAGATACTAATATAATATTACACACCATACTGGGTACACAAAAGCAGTTACGCAGTAATAAAATATGTCCACTCGCTAACCCTGGATGATATTCTCCTACTGCAACAGCATCCACACCGGCTCCGTTGCTAACCCTGAGGGTGATCACCTAACTCTACGGCTTCTCAGTGCCTGCAATGAATTACAGATGTGAGATCCTGATCCGGTATCCAATATCCAGAAAGTAGAGTTTATAGAGAAACAGTTTTCAATCACGAACACACCTGAAGCCGAAACCACAATTTGCTTCGTGTCCCGATTCCTGACCTTTAGGGCCTAGCAGTCTTTCTTCCAATGTCTCTTTTTCCGACAATAGAAGCATTCTTTCTTTGTGGCTGTTCTCTATCTTTTCCTTTCCCTTTCCATATACCTTCTGCACACCTCCATTCGGTTTGGTGGGGGCCTTCTTCTTCTTCTTCCTCTTGGCCTTAGCCTTGGATTTAGCAGAAGAATATTCCCCAATAAACAGAGCGGGTGTTTCCTTGGTTTTCTTCAAGGTGTTCTCTGTCATTCTCAACATGTTGAGAAGCTCAGGAAGTGAAACTTCCATATTCTGCATATTGAAATTCAATATGAACTAGGCATAGGTGGAGGGAAGGAACTGTAGAATCAAGTCGATGTACAACTCATTCTCCAACGTAGTTCCCACGTCCGCGAGCTTTTCTATGAGAGAAATCATCTTTAGGACGTGGTCCCCAACAGATGATCCGATAGCCAATCTCGCTTGAAACAATTTCTTCGAGGTTTCATATCTTGCGATATGACATTGCTCTCCATATAAGTCTTTGGTATGGAGGAAGGTGGAAGTAAGGTCCATCTTCTCGTGCCGTCTCTGATGTTCATTATTCATGGAGGCCAGCACGAGGCACTTGGCTTTCGTGCAATCAAGATCTCAGGTCTTACGGACCCTAATGTCCGCGACGGAGGATTCTGGACCGGGAACAGGATGAGCTTTTGCCATGAGGACGTATGCGACCTTATCATATGTAAGAGCCATATGGACATTCCTTAGCCAGTCTTTATAATTTGGCCCAGCGAGTTTATTTTTATCTAGTATTAGCTTAAGTCTCGTCATGGTCGCTGCAATTAGGAGGGAGAGAAAAGAAACACTAAGCATATGCTCTTGCAAGTTTAGATTAGTTATTAGTTTATCTAAACATGATGGCTCCTACTGTTTTCTCGAATTCTTCTTTAAACCCTAAAAGAAGAATTAGTCAAGATTAATCGCACTTCATAATTCTTACTTAACCTTTTGGCCAGGCTAGAGCCGATACTTCGAGGGAGGTTTTCCAACGCTTTCGCGAAATTCCTTAATTACATAACCTCTCTCTAGAGGCGTAGCCCCGCTAACGCCGTTCTAGGCACCTACTTGGTTTATACTATTGATTGTTAAGTGAAAAATTCTCCCGAAGAGTAACGGATACTCACAGTAGGATCAGGACAGGACTTTGAAAGAAGCCTACCAAAAACACCACTCCAGAAGGTATGCAACACTAGCAAGTTTCCTTTATGTTTGAAACTCCCGATGTGATTTTTGCCCCAAGCGCTTATAACCTTAAAGAAAGTCAAAACATCATAAGTCGCAAGTCAAGTTCAACCCGTCATTATCCAGATTAATCTAGACTCATTCGTATAAGCCCTTGATGAAGGCCAAAATAGCTGTACGTCTGTCCTAGATTAATGCATCTATTTATGCTACAGATAAGCACCCACTAGCTACCAAACACTATGCCTTGGCGAAAGTCGAAACACATAGCATGAATACTAGTAGATACCTATCTGAAATGACGGTGGGCTACGGCTAGTTTTTGGCGAAAACCGTTAACGTAATGAACTTGATATAGTCGAAGGAACCGGATAGCTTTTGAAAAGGAGTGGTTTAAACTCCGCTTTTAAAAATGCTTTTTGAAGAAAACCGAGTGGTTTTATAATTGTTCCAACGATATCAGATTTTAGGTTTATTTCCTTGCATTAATTAATATTAATGCGGTCTCATCAATTAACCTTATCATTGCAGAAAAAGAAACGAAAATAAAACGTACGCTTATGCCATCCGCATTCGCCACGGGACCCCGTCATACACCGTTAGGCTACTTAACTAACGGTAGAGAGGAGGTTGGACTAATGCGGGTGCAAAACATAAACAACGTTTATTATATATAATATATATATAGCCATTCGTCTCACACAATAATAAGCATTCCAGATCACAGGATCACAGATGAATATATTGGATATACTAGGATTTCCGTGTTTCGTTTTAACCTATAACGAAACACGGATTCCACGAGCGTGATGAATAGCCAAACCCCACCCTAGACCTCTACGAGTGCGGTAAATTGGCCGCCAAATTCCCGAAGTGAAGCAACCTCTCTCAATAAAATGAGTAGGCCACTCGGCACTTCAAGAACCCGGTAGTTTGTGCACCCCACCTTGGGTTTATCTTAGGTGCAAGAAAAATAAATGAAATAATACAACGGTGGCTACAGCCTCAACCAGGATGTGCCCCGCAAAAATAATATTATATCAATTTACAAATTTACATGAATGAAAGAAAAGAAAATACTCTTCTCACACCCCTGGCTATTCATTCACGACGATCCAATACTCCATATACACAAACCATCATCAAAATACAGATATGTGCAACCCCCATTAATCGACATATAGTAATTAGCAGACGTTTAGCAACACGTATAAACTGAAACTTATAAACGATGTTAAAACCGCGACTTCGAAATACTCCTTATTGCCCCAACACAAAGATAACAGAATATTAAATCCGGGCAAAATCAAACACCTAAAAACCTAAATCCAAGAGTACAGAACACCACCAAAAACCCAAGACCCAAATCCTTAGTTGGACCGGCTAGGCCGGGAAAATTGGACATTTGGCCGGCCAAACTTTGGACTTTGGGGCTCGTTTTTCTATGGTGTTCTAGTTACATCTAATGGAGCATTCTGCACTTGTTTAAAACAAATTAGAAGCTATTTTGAAATCGACAGAAACTTGGATTTGGTTTTAACTGTTTCGGAGTTATTTCGGTTTCGTAACTTTAAATATCATCTAATCTGCTAGTTAAGGTTTGAGTAGTCTCCGATACCGGTGTAAGTCAATGTCGCGCACCCCGCGGGTTCGCGGGGAGGCGGAATACATAAAAAACAATTTTTTTTTCTTTTAAGAAACTTCGCAACATCGACCAACCAACCAAGATCTTTCATAAACTCTAACTAGCTAAAACTAACTATAAAGAGGTCCTACTACTCGGTGAGAGATTATACCTCCTTGATCAAGTCCTTCGGGTCTTCTTCTTCTCTTCTTAGCTATTTAGTGGCTTGAATCTTCTTCTCCTCTTCTTGGCTTCTAGGTGGCTTGAATGGAACTCGGTCGTCGGCCAACTTTTTTCGAAGACGATCCATCCGAGAGTCTTTGGTTCAAGCTTCAAGCTCAAGTGAGGTAACTAAGATGTCTAGTTTGCTAATCTAGACAACTCAAAAGATGTAAAGAGATCATTAGAGTATTTTATCTCATTCACAACATATGTGAGGATTAAGACTTCAGGAAGGAGGAGAGGAAAAAATGGAATGAGAAGGAGCAAGAGCAAATGAGCTAGGTTGTGGAGGCAAATGAGAATGGCCAAGTCAAAACAATAATCAAGCATGTATTATTTTATATAGAAAATAAGCAACCATGCTTGATTAGTAAAGTCAAATGAATAAACAAATGACTTAGCCATGCTTTCATCCATGCCACAAATATCTCCATTTTCCACCTCATTAATCTATTTCCACAAATAAATAAATCTAAATAATGAGGTATCCCCTTCTAGAAGCATGTCTTGTGAAATTACAAGAATACTCTCACCGTATATACATACCCGTATTCGTATTCCAAAAAATACGAATACAATAAAATAATAATCCAATAATATAATACTAGAATCCGGCTTAAACCAAAGCCCATTAGTATTATCCGTCCGAACAATATCCGTATAGCCAGTATACATATATGATTGGAACCCTGCCGTAAAACCATACGGCCTCTACATTGTTTCGCCTGAACCAGGGAAATCCTCTGTGTGGGACTCTAAAGACTCGACAGTACGCTGACATTGGATTTAACCACAAGCCCGTCAGCGGCACTAGCTGTACGTAACGACTATCCAGGTACATGTCGAAAAGAAGGCCGACGAGCGAACTCATCTGAACCCCTACTCAGCCTGTCCATGACAATCTCTGTGCAGTCCGGTCTGTTCGTCTGAGAGTATCGCATGCAAGGTCTAGGAGGGTGGAAAACGTCAGACCTTTAATAACCAGGCAAGTCGTGTCGGTATGGCTCAAGACCATCCGAGAATCTACTGGTCCTACTACCAGTAATTCTCAATCCGTCTTGGCTAGGGACTTATGGTGTTGACCAACCGATCACAGCGACATCGACTCTCTATATCGGGAGAGACGAATCCCCAACAGTCGCTCACTGCCTCCATGTGGCTCAGGACTATACCCAACTAAAACCTGTTTCCACTACTCAGTAGAGCCGTGGTAAGGTAGTAATCAAAGCACAGTGGGAACACACACAAGACAAATGACGACCTCAGGTCGACATACTATCTGCACTCATGTCACCAGAAAACTCTATCTGACGCTAGGTATAATACCATCTAGCCAGTTCTCGGCGAGTTCGTCCGGTGTACTCACCTCCAGTGAGCACTTGTATACAATCTTAGGTGCACCTCACCAATGGCTGCGGGACCAATCCATTGCCCCTCGTCAGGGTCTAGATATGTATACACTAGTCTACTCCGGAGTATCGATGCCCAGTCTCGATACTCTCACGACTATGGACACTTTAAGAATGTGCTTATCGACTACCCAGCTCCCACAAATATGATTGCTATCACAACGCTAGTAGTCAAGTAAAGATCCTACGGGCTTTATCAATATGTATACAAGATATGAAATACTAAGTAAAACACATCACATATTAAGATAAAAACAAACCAGATAGCATATTATCATATCGAGCAAGATTGTCCTGTACATACATACCCTAACATCCTATAAAATGAAGGCCTCTAGGGCATACATATCCAACAATGAGACGGCCATATCAAGTATGAGCCGGCTCAACACCTGAAACTCGATAGTGTGCAATCCCGCTATACAAGACACCTTCACAACAATCTTAACTTTGACTTGTATATTCTTATATCCATCTTGAAAATTTGTTGCCTTCGTTTTGTATCCTTTAGGGCACGCTTGGAAGGAGGAAATCCTAAATTACCATGCTTCTTTAGGGCTGTGCTTTACATGAAATGGAAAATTACCGGGAATGGGATGACTGGAAATCTAATTCCAAGAAATCATGCATTAACGTGCTTGGTATATTTTAATTATTCCCGGTAATATATGTACGTAACTGTCGACCGGCGGCGAGGTCAGAGGAGGGTCGGTGGATGGTTGCGAGGCCGGCGAGAGGCCGGCAACGGCGGCAGACGACCGGCGATGAACTACGGTTGGCCGACGGTGAACATCTGATCGGTGGCGGGCCGACCGGTGAACAATCGGTAATGACCGGAGGCTGGCTGGCGGCAAACGTCCCATCGACAGTGGGCCCGCAGGCGGACGACCGAGGATGGGCGGCGGGTGGCAATGGAGGCCAATGGCGGATGGTAATGTCTCTTTTCATGTTAGGCAGGAATATTTTGTGGTAATCTAGGATAGACATGTTTTGGGGGAAATATGATTAACATTTAATGAGGTCATTTGATTGCCATGGTAATTCTATATTCCCAAGAATACCGTTTACACCTAAGGTGCACTTGATAGGAGATAATTGTTGGATATAGTGCTCTCAAGTCAATTATTGTAATCGCGGGCAGGTGATTATGATGATTGAGGGAGGACGTATACGGGTAAAACAATTTTACTCGAGATGATAGTATACTATCTGGTTTTTCTTTATCATGTACATGCATTATGTGGTATTACAGATCACTATTATATGTTGATGGAGCCCATAGTATTCTTACTTGACTACCGGCATTATGATAGCGATCATATACGTAGAAGCTGGGTGGTTCATAAGCACATCCTTAAATGTCCCTGAGTATCGAGACTGGACATCGATACCCTGAAGTAGACTAGTGTATACTTTGTGAGGCCCTGACGAAGGACATGCTGGTTATAGTTCCCTCAAGGCAATTATCGTAATCGCATGCAGGTGATTATGATAATTGAGAGAGGACCTATACCGGTAGAACAGTCCTACTCAAGATGATAGTATGCTATTTGGTTTTTCTTTATTATCATGTACATGTTGATAGAGCCCATAGGATTCTTACCTAACTACCAGCATTATGATGGCGATCATATACATGAGAGCTGGGGTATATAAGCACATGCTTAAATGTCCCTAGTCGTGGGAGTATCGAGACTGGACATCGATACTCCAATGTAGACTAGTGTATACTGATCGAGACCCCGACGAGGGGCGGTGGTCAGGTCTCACAAGCCATTGGTGTTAGTTTGTTCACCTAAGATAGTATACAGGTGCTCATTGGATTATGAGTACACTGGACGGACTCGCCGGTAACCTACTAGTTGGTATTATACCTATTGTCAGATAGCAGTTCCCATATGACATGTGTACAGGTTAGTCTGTCGACCTGAGATCGTCATTTATCTCGTGTGAGTTCCCACTGTGCTTTGATTACTACCCTACCACGATTCAAAGAAGTCGTGCAAACATGTTTTAGTTGGGTACAGTCCCGAGCCATATGGAGGCAGTGATCGGATCGTCAGGGATTCGTTTCTCCCAGTATTGGGGGTTGATGTCGCGTTGTGCACGGGTGGCCATCACCAGAAATCCGTGGCCACGGTGGACAAGAATTACCGATCCAGGATCGATAGTTTTTCAGGTGGTGATGGGTTTCATGCCGACACTAAATGTCGCGTTGTTAAGGGTCTGAGTTTATCCACCCCCTAAACTCGATATACGATACTCTTAGACGAACAGACCGGACTGTACGGATATTGTCACTGTTGGGCTCAGTAAGGGTTCATGATGAGTTTTCCCGTCGGCCTCCCTTTCGCTCAATACCTGGGTAGCCGTTACGTACAGCTAGTACCGCTGACGTGCTTGTGGTTAAACCCACTGCCAGCGTATTGACGAGTCTTTAGAGTCCCATACAAAGGGTTTTCACGGTTCAGGCAATATGGTGTAGATGACGTATGTTGGTACATACAAGTGTCCGATTAAATATGTGCACATGCTGCACAGACTTTAATCGGACGGTTGATAATACTAGCGGATTAGGATTGAGCCGGATTATTAAATCAGGTTTTGATTTAATAATTTATATAAATATGTATTTATATATATGTATTCTAGTATTATTGCTCACTATTCATTTTCTCTCTTGGCTATTCGTATTTTTGTACGAATACGCGTATATGTATTTCGATACGTGTACCGAGAAGTATTCCGTATTTATACGGAATAGCTTCTAGAAGATGGCCACCTCATTATTGATTTTCTTTTTTGTAAAACAATTATAGAAAGGAGGTGGAGGGATGAGTTGGCATGAGCATGGACTTGGGCATGTATAGAGATATGGTTCACATTAGTTTAATGAAAAATGAGATGAGATATTTTGAGTGCATGAGAGAGAGGGCAACCACAATTCTTTAGGTGCTTGGCTCATTTGTTTTGCTACACTAGCTTTTCATCACTCTCATTTTTGACTTGGAGACTTAGCCATTCTAGAGTTGCTCATGCCATTGTTTCCTCACCTCCTTCATCTTCTATGGTTGCTCCCTTAAGCAATTGTGATGAGAGAAAAATATAGTGACAAATTTCTACACCTCCACTCTCCATTGCTAGCAATCTTGGAGCGTCGGTTGCCTCATTTCGCGAGGCTGAAGCTTGCGCGGTTTCTCTCAGGTGGATCATCGTAGATGGAAGAAGACCGGCAACCAAACTCGATCAAGGAGTCTCTTGGAGCTTGGGATGATGGTTGAAGACCGAAGGACACGGATCAACTCGGTATAACCATTCTAACTTCTTTTTATAGCTTACCAGTATAGGGTTTAAGGTAGATCCGGGTATCGGATAATGGTAGCGGCAGTTTGGTAAATTTTTGTTCCGCATTTGGCCACGGTTTGATGGCCGGGGCGCTGCCGTAACCCAACATGGTATCAGAGCCAGCCTTTAAACCCTAACCTAGCTTGTTTAGACAATGTTAAAGTATCAAAACCGAAACAACTCCGAAACTGTGCACTGCATATTCCAGTTTTTGTCAATTTTTAAAGTCTTCAAAAAATTATTTTAGCAACTGCAGAAGACTACTTGTATGACCACTAGAACATACCCCAAATACGAACCCATTCCACCGGTTTTGGACCGAACACAATGGCTAAAAATCCGAGGAGGCCGGCCTATTTCATGAGTTAGGGCTTCGTAATTTGGGTATGGTCTGGTCTCTGGAATGTTGATTCAGTGGTATTGCTAGTTTTGCCCATTTTGGATATTATGTTATCTGTTGTTCAGAGGCAATTCGGGGTATTTCGAAGTCGATAATTTAATACTGTTTAAATGTTTATCAGTACATGCATTACTATCTGCGACCGTGAATGTCATTAGAGCGGTATAACTCGTCTAATTGCTATATATTCTTTTAGACGAGTTTGCGAACGTGACATTCACGCTGATGTTCTGTGTTGTGTTGTGGCTGGATCATCGTGGTGGATAGCTATGGTGCAATGTTAGTACAGTTTAGTTTTATTTGTACATTTGATATTGCGGGACGAGCGTCGACATGTGGACTGCTGTCACTGCCAGTTTGTATATTATTCGTTTGGGCCACGACCGGGTTGAGGTCGATGTCACCCTTGTATATTATTTTTCTTTTCTGTACAAGGATTACCCCATGGTGGAGTGCACGAATAGCCGGGTTCTAGAGGGCAACAGGTCCGCATCTCATAGCGTTGGGACGGAGGGGACCTTACTCTAGAATTGGCGAGCAATTCGCCGCATTCGTAGGGGGTATAGGTTGACCCACGGAGGGATGCCCAAGTTACCGGATTCTGTGAAGTGCTGGGTGGCCCATTTACGTTGTTGAAGGGGGTTGCTTCGCTTCTGGTTTTGGCGGGTAACTTGCCGCGCTCGTAGAGGTCTAGGTTTTCATTGAACAGGCTATCCACACGACAGGAAACGTCGGGTCTCATTTGCGGCTCAAGTGAAACCCGGGGCTCCAGGATTATCCACCATTCTGCGCTGTGATGTTTCTGAGATGTTGCTTTATATCATGCCTGAGACGATTGTTATATATATTTTTATATATACTAGTAGATGTTGTATATGTTTTTGCATCCGCGCTGGCCTAGTTCCCGCTTTGTCGTTAGTTAAGTAACCTAACGGGTGATGACGGAACCCAGTGGGGAATGCGGATGGCATATACGTACATCATATTTTCGTTCTTTTCTGGTGTGATTAATTGATGGGACTGCATTGATTCTTATCAATGCAAGGATAAAACAAATCTATATGATGTTGTTGGAACCAAGTTTTTAAAAAATGGACATTACAGACGTTTTCTTTTGCTTTGCACAGTGGTATTTGGTTATGAATATCTTGCACCTCATTCGACGAGGCAAGGGCCAAGATCCCTTCATCGGGAGTGACCCTTTGGGCAGAAGTTTGCGTCAACGTAATAACTTCACTATAGTCGATTCTTTTGCTTTGCATCGTGGTATTCAGTTTGAAATATCCTACACCTTATCCTACACCTCATTCTACGAGGAAAGAGCCGAGTCCCTTCACAGGGAATGACCTCTTTAGCAAAAGTTTTCGTCACTATAAATTTGTAAAACCACTCGGTTCCTTCAACGATATCAAGTTCATTACGTTAAAGGTTTTTCGCCAAAAACCAGCCTAGCCTTCCGTCATTTCTTACAAGTATTGCTTAGTATTCATGCTGCGTTTGTTGACTGTGTCAATGCGTAGTGTGCGGTAGCTAAGTAGTGCTTGTTTGTGGCATATTAATGCGATTGGTTAGGATAGTCGTGCAGCCTTGTTGACTGTGTCAAAGGCTCGTACGGGTTGGTTTAATGCAATCCTGGATAATGATGGTTGAACTTGACTAGGACTCTTTGATTTGTTGACTGTGTCAAGATCACTTGGGTCCTAGGGGTAAAAACACACATCGGGAATTGCAAACATACAGGAAACTTGTTAGGCTTGCGCATACCTTCTGGAGTGTAGTGACTTGAGTGGCTTCCATCAAGTTATCATGCGATGATAGTTGGATCCCGATTTCCACTGATGAGTAGGATTACTCCTCGGGTGATTCCGACTAATTCTCTTTTTGGGTTTGGAGGAGAATTCGAGAAAACAGTGGGAGCCATCCAAATTAGATAAAGTGATTAACCATTTTGATCTAAGTTAGAGTGCACGCTGAGTGTTTTCTTTTCTCTCTCTCTTTGGCAGCGACCATGGCCCAACCTAGACTAAAACTCATGAACCAAGTTAACCGAACCTTCTTAAAACATTTTGGCTTTTGGATTGTCACGGTGTCGCATATATCATTGCCACTTCTATATCACCTTTTCATTTCTCCAGAACACCCCGTATCACTACATACATCCACTCCTATTGGATAAATCCATCGTATAGTTACATACGAACTCGAAGGAACTTGTTCCAGATTCGAGGATGGATTCTGGTTCTGGAAAGATTGAATATCATTATTCGGTTGTCTTTTCCCTTTACCTTCTCTCAAGTCGTGATGGCTCCTAGAATTAGGAGAGGTTACACCTATTGAGCTTATTGGATAGTCTTCCTCCAGACCATAGGTAGATGCCGAAAGGTGGGGAAGGAAGGAAACCAATTAGCCTAAAGGTGGTGTACAGAAGGTAATAAGTAAAGACAAATAAAGGGATTAGAATAACGGCAAAGAAAATTGCGACTGCTATCATTCACGACAAAACGTGTATACCCCTGCCACTCCCACATCCATTTTGGATTTCTCCATAACACTCCGTATACTACGGATATCCACTTCTATTGGATATGCCATCGTATAGTTACATACGAACTCGAAGGAATTCATTCCAGATTCGAGAATGGTTTCCGGTTCAGGAGAAATAAGAATAGGATTATTCAGATGTCTTTTCCCATTACCTTCTCTCAGGTTGCGAGGGCTCCTGACATAAGGAGAGTACACCTGTTATGCTTATTGGATAGTCTTCTTACAAACCTTAGGCTAGTGCCGAAGGATAGGAAAGGAAGAAAACCAATTAGCCTGAAGAAGGTGTACAGAAGGTAATAAGTAAAGACATAATAAAGGGATTGGAGTGAGGGCATGGAACTATACGGTTACAATTATGAATCAGGATAATGAAAGAGGCATTACTAGGAATACCCAGTTACCCCTTTGAAATATTTTCATGTTTCAGTTTCACTGTGCGATATTAATTGAAAACTATTTTCCCAACAGGAATCTAAGTCCAGGATATGTATTTACCAGATCAGTTTTTCACATCTGTATGTTATTACGGATGGTGAGTGGGAGTAAGATAATGGGACTTGGGTGATTAGATCCTCATTATATCGGAATTTGTTGTAATTGGTGATATTTTGAGGAAATCACCTGGGTTTTTGCCGGACGGCAAATATTTGGTTTTGAATATCCGTTATTATGCACCAATTTCAAACTGATATATCTGTACGTTTATTTTATAAAGTGAGATATAACTTTTTGATATTATGTCTGTGACATTTACCTATATCAGTTAATGATTAGGTAAGATGCATTCAACAGCGGTGTAATTCTTCTTAACCATAGTACAGTTTTTCAACCTACGACGCACAGGGTTTGAGTTATTAAACTCAGTAGACTTATACAAAGTATTGTATGTTGTCCGGTGTCTATTAGGACAATAGGGTTGGTACTCGTACTATATTCTGTTTACTCATGACTTCTCTAATTTTAGACAGGTATTTTGTTGAAATGCAAGGTCTAGATATTGAGAAGTTATAGGTATAAGAATAAAGTAGAGAATCATTTGTTGGAAATATCAGGATTCTTCGATGAAGTCGAAGATGTAGGTATTTGTGTTTGGTATTCCGTTGATAGTAATGGTTTTGAAAACTTGCTTCTTTTTCAAATTACTCATATATGGATGCACTCCTAGTTGAGTAATGTTGAATGACCTCTTTCCATTTGGTTGATATGCACTGGAGACAGCTGCATGATTTTGAATCTGGGTCCAATTAAATTAGTGCTTTTGTTTCTATATTAGATATATATAGAATCAATTTATATCTTAACGATGTTAAGGTATAAGGAGTTGTCCGGCTGATGCTTAAAACCAGAATCCGGATAAACTCGAGGCACGTTTCAGTAATGGCTGTTTGTGGGTTATCCCGGGTTTTGACGAGGGTTAACTTTCTATCATCAGGAAGATCAATATTTATATTGTTCTTGACTCGCCACAGTTTTAGTAAAATGGATTTTTTCAGAAAAATATAAGTGGGAGTATGGTAGAACTGGAAGTGATTCCAGAACCACAAACGATCACTGAAGATTTAATAGAACCTAAGGATTCAATTAGTTTCAACATTCCATTGGCCACTCCGCAAATTTGGTGGGTAACCTCAGGCATCCAAGAGGTACTTCGGTCTTCTCAGAGATGGTGACATGGAGGTTCTTGTTTACCCAGACCTGCCATTACTACTGTTCTAGACTATAAGACCCGGCAGGAGGATGAGTATAGCGTCGTTCTAAACTAGCTTTGGAAGTGCACGTGTATATGACTCTGCCAGAGGGTTGTTGTAGTCAGTGGGAGCAGCGGAAGCATAGTGGACAAGTAGCTTATGTCTATTTATAGACTAAAGCAGGTATAGCGGAAATAGATCATCTATTTTTGATGTAACAGTCATAGGCTTTGACTTCATCAAAATAGGAGATGGATCTGCTAAGGTAGTAGAGAGTGATGTTCAGGTATTAGGATGACATGCACTGGATAGGAAGAGATATTCCTATACTACGATCGGTTATACCGTGATTGTCTCACAGTTGTTTCCATGTAGGACATGGATATAATATCAAGGATTCTGGTGACTAGATCTATAGTTTTAGATCTAGATTTAAGAAGTATCCTAATCTGGGTACTTTGACATTATTCTAAAGGTATTTTAGAATGGACGACTCCTGGCATAGTGGTGTACCTGCAAGTGATGGAGTCACCCTCTCTAAAGGTATCTTACAGACTAAAGGGGAAAAGGATCATGCATGATTAGCATATCACTTGCGTAGGCAATTGAGTTAATCATGAAATGTCAAGTACCACAACAGATGCTGTTTTTGCGCTAGATGCAATAAACATATATTAATCATATCCTGGAGAAATGTAGAGAAGCAGTTTATGAACATAAATGGATGTTCTAGAGATATGGTAACGGCAGCCTCCTTCAGCAGACGGTTATCATTTCAGGCTTCCAAGCTGACCTGGATGACAGAGTGACTGTCGGAGTTATAGTTTTCCCTCTTTTGAGGGACGGTATGTTGGACAGGCGGTCCAAGCGGATACTGAGGAAAGGCATGGCGCAGGATACTGATTAAATTCAGTGGACGATACAGTCTAAGAAGTTTGCTGGATTTAGAGTTCATTTATGAACTGAGTCTCATCAGATATCCAGACAAATTCTAAGACAGGTATTGCTCATTTCGGGAGATAACTTTCTCCCTGAAGTTGAGATATAGAGAGATACAGAAAGAAACATTAGAGCGGATCCACTCACTGAGGCTATTTCTCGAACGCAATAGTTTCGTAAACGGGCTTTGCGAAACTGATTAGTAGAGAAGTTGGGTGTTCGGTATCACACGGGCTGTGAGTATGCGACATCGCAATAATTGGCCTTAAGTGCAAGTGGGAGATTGTTGGCTATAGTGCCCCCAAGGCAATTATCGTAATCGCAGGCAGGTGATTATGATGATTGAGGGAGGACCTATACCGGTAGAACAGACTTACTCAAGATGATAGTATGCTATCTGGTTTGTCTTTATCATAATGTACATGTTGATAGCGCTCATAGGATTCTTGCTTGACTACCAGCATTATAATGGCGATCATATACGTGGGAGCTGGGGGTATATAAGCGCATCCTTAAATGTCCCTAGTCATGGGAGTATCGAGACTGGGCATCAATACTCCAGTGTAGACTAGTGTATACTGATCGAGACCCCGACGAGGGGCGATGGCCAGGTCTCACAAGCCATTGGTGTTAGTTTGTTCACCTAAGATAGTATACATGTGCTCATTGGGTTATGAGTACACTGGACGGACACGCTGGGAATCTGCTAGTTGGTATTATACCTGTTGTCAGATAGCAGTTCCCAGGTGACATGTGTAAGTACAGGTTAGTCTGTCGACCTGAGATCGTCATTTGTCTCGTGTGAGTTTCCACTGTACTTTGATTACTACCCTACCAAGGCTCAAAAGAGTCGTGCAAACAGATTTTAGTTGGGTACAGTCCCGAGTCACATGGAGGTAGTGATCGGATCGTCGGGGATTCGTCTCTTCCGGTATTGGAGGTTGATGTCGCTTTGTGCATAGGTGGCCATCACCAGAAATCCGTGGCCACGGTGGACAAGAATTACTGATCCAGGATCGATAGTTTCTCAGATGGTGATGGATTTCATACCGACACTAAATATCGCATTGTTAGGGGTCTGACTTTATCCACCCCCTAGACTCGATATGCGATACTCTTAGACGAACAGACCGTACTGTACGGATATTGTCACTGTCAGGCTCAGTAGGGGTTCAGGATGAGTTTGCTCGTCGGCATCCCTTTCGCTCAATACCCAGGTAGCCGTTACGTACAGCTAGTGCCGCTGACGTGCTTGTGATTAAACACACTGCCAGCGTATTGACGAGTCTTTAGAGTCCCACACAGAGGGTTTTCACGGTTCAGGCGATATGGTGTAGATGACGTATGTTGGTACATACAGATGTCCGATTAAATATGTGCACATGCTGCACAGACTTTAATCGGACGGTTGATAATACTAGCGGCTTAGGATTGAGCCGGATTATTAAATCAGGTTTTGATTTAATAATTTATATATATATATATATTTATATATATATATGTATTCTAGTATTATTGTTCACTATTCATTTTCTCTCTTGGCTATTCGTATTTTTGTATAAATACGCGTATATGTATTTCGATACATGTACCGGAAAGTATTCCGTATTTATACGGAATAGCTTCTAGAAGATGGCCACCTCATTATTGATTTTCTTTTTAGAAAAACAATTATGGAAATGAGGTGGAGGGGTGAGTTGGCATGAGCATGGACTTGGGCATGTAGAGAGGTGTGGTTCACGTTAGTTTAAAGAAAAATGAGATGAGATATTTTGAGTGCATGAGAGAGAGAGAAGGCAGCCACAATTCTTTAGGTGCTTGGCTCATTTGTTTTGCTACACTATCTTTTCATCACTCTCATTTTTAACTTGGAGACTTAGCCATTCTAGAGTTGCTCATGCTATTATTTCCTCACCTCCTTCATCTTCTATGGTTGCTCCCTTGAGCAATTGTGATGAGAGAAAATATAGTGACACATTTCTACACCTCCACTCTCCATTGCTAGCAACCTTGGAGCGTCGGTTGGCTCGTTTCGCGAAGCTGAACTTTGCGCCGTTTTCCTCAAGTGGATCATCATAGATAGAGGAAGACCGGCAACCAAACTCGATCAAGGAGCCTCTTGGAGCTTGGGATGATGGTTGAAGACCGAAGAACACGGATCAACTTGGTATAACCATTCTAACTTCTTTTTATAGCTTGCTAGTATAAGGTTTAAGGTAGATCCGGATATCGGGTAATGGTAGCACCAGTTTAGTAAATTTTTGTTCCGCATTTGGCCACGGTTTGATGGCCGGGGTGCTGCCGTAACCCAACAGGGCAGTGGCCGGTCTACAAGCCATTGGTGTCAGTTGGTCACCTAAGATAGTAATCAGGTGCTCACTGGAGATAAGTATACTGGACGGACTCGCCGAAAACATGCTAGATGGTATTATATCTATTGTCAGATAGCAATTCTCAGGTTACATGAGTACAGGTTAGTCTGTCGACCTGAGATCGTCATGTTCCCACTGTGCTTTGATTACTACCCTACCACGGCTCAAAAGAGTCGTGCAAACAGGTTTTAGTCAGGTATAGTCCCGAGCCACATGGAGACGGTGAGCGGATCGTCGAAGGTTCGTCTTTCCCGATATTGGGGGTAGATGCCGCGCTGTGCACGGATGGCCATCAGTAGAAATCCTTGGCCAAGGTGGACGAGATTTACTGTTTTGGATCAGTAGTTTCTCAGTGGGTGATGGGCTTCATACCGACACAAAATATCGCGTTATTAAGGGCCTGACTTTATCCACCCCCTAGAACTGATATGCGATACTCTTAGACGAACATACCGGACTGTATGAAGATTGTCACTTACAGGCTTAGCAGGAGTACAGATGAGTTTACTCGTCGGTCTTCCTTTCGTTCAATACCTGGGTAGCCGTTACGTACAGCCAGTGCCGCTGACGTGCTTGTGGTAAAACCCACTGCCTGCGTATTGACGAGTCTTTAAAGTCCCACACGGAGGGTTTCCCGGTTCAGACGATATGATATAGATAACATATATTGGAACATAAATGTGTCTAATTAAATATGTGTACAGACGACGCGCACTTTAATCGGACGGTTGACAATACTAACGGCTTAGGATTAAACCGGATTATTAAATCAAGTTTTGATTTAATAATTTATATATATTTTTAATATATGTATTCTAGTATTATTGTTCACTATTCATTTTCTCTTGGTTATTCGTATTTTTATACGGATACACGTATATATATTTCGAAACATATACCAGGTTGTATTCCATATTCATATGAAATTTTGTTCTAGAAGATGAACACCTCATTGTGAATATTCATAAAACGAGGTGGAGGGTAAGATGGCATTGAGCAAGATTGAAGACATATAGAGAGGAATGGACTTTATTATTTTATTAATAAACGTGTTATGATATTTTTATTTGTATGGTGCAAAATAATGTGAAGCCGTTCTATTCTATCATTCTTCTTCATTCATGCTCTCATATTCTTCTACACATGCTCACGGCTATTTTTCCTCACCTCTTCCTCCTTCTACGCTTGCTATCTTGATCTTAGAAAAGATAGTGTTAAATTCCCACATCCCTACTCTCCATTCCTAATGAGCTTGGAGCGTCGGTTGCTTCACTATGTGATGTCGGAGCTTGGATTGGTTCCCTCTTCATCTTCGGCTTAAGAGAACCGGCTTGCAAACGTGACCCGGAGCTCTTGAAAGTATGCTAGAGTCCAACCCAATTGGAGCGTATGAAGAAAGCTTGAGGATGTGAGTATTCTACACATAGTAAATTAGTTTAGCTCACTAGTTTTTGTTAACAAGTTCCAGCTCTTTAATTCGATTCATGATTTTGGAATTTTAACAAACTAGAAATTTTTTGAAATCAATATTGCTATCTTCTAATATTAATTTGCTAGTGTGCTTAAGTTCCCAGCAGTGGTATCAGAGCAAAACTAAAGGCTAGACTTTTTTGCACAAATTTAGAGTTTCAATCAGCGGAATTTTCCGATTCACATTTTCAAAAACTTTGTTTGCTATTCGAATTTCAAAGTTTGTCAAAAAAAATCTGAGACCCTTGAAAATATGTGCAGGCAAAATTTAATCCTAACATCCTATTTATACCCTATTGCAAATCTAATATAAAATAGGAATATAATAATTACGAAACTGCCACCCAAAACCGAATATTCGAGATAAACTCAAAACCTTGATCTGCACAACGAACTGTCAACAGACTTCTTAAGCCGGCTCAAAACTTTCCGAGTTCTCTGTCTCTAAGAGATGGCTTAACACTTTTTTGAGACGGCTCATAAAGTGCCTGGAGATCATATTTCTTCGCTGGATGTATGAGATGGCTCATGTCATGCATGAGCCGGCTTAACGCTGAAATTCGATGGTGTGCAGTCTTGATGTACAAGACACCTTCACAACAAGTAATGCACTTAAAAAGGGAAAAAAATGGGCAAACCGGAGTATTAAAACGATAAAGAGAAGATTAAGTGGGTGGGTATAACAGTCATGTTATTTTGTTGGTGCATTTTGGATCCAAACTTGAAAGAAATGCTAGAGTATACCATGTCAAAACAAATTTCTTCTCCGACAATACTTGATAACTTTTTACTGGAATTTTGAAAAATCGCTTTGAAGAGAAACATGTGCTGATTATTAAAATTGTGAAGCACGTTATTAATTCTTGTTTACATTGCTGAGGGATGAAATTTTTGAAAGATGCTTACTGTATATCTCTCGCAGTCAATGAGATGTTCATTCAGCTTGATCATTTTAATCCTATGTCCACTTAATAAAAAAAGAAGGGGAAAAAAAAGACAAGAAAGTATGATTATTAACCAACCTGTTGTGAAAAGCAATCAAAAATAGGATGAAAACGCTGCCTGCAGTACTGATTGAAAAGGAGTGTAAATATGAGGAGGGGGATGACGAAGCCAGCGGCGACTGGTGATTTCTTTATCCCAAAAACACCCAAAGCAATTGTCTGAGCCAACACCAATGAGAAGATTGTAGTGTTGTGTGCAATGGGCCACATTTTCCCCCCTGTTTCATATTTCGGGACATACACATTAAGGATCTAGAAAAGAAAAAGAGAATCGGTCAGGTAAACCAAATAGTAAACAGCTCCAGGTATAAGATTTGTCTTTAGAATATCATATTACTCAACAAGATCAGGATAGAGAATGCAATGAGATGTATGTGGCCGCATGAAGCATGATAAAATCATTACATTGCTATTTGTCCTAAACTCTTCATCAAAATATAACCCAAAAAGAAATAATGCAAATAAATGAATAAACGAATAAAAAGAAATCAATCCATTCGACACTTCCTTTCTATATTTCAAATAACAAATGGAAGATAGAATGAACTGATCCAATCATCTATATCAACTTTCGAGATGATACAGAACTGCTTGTAGTAACGACAGGGATGCAGAATCGCAGTAGCATCAAATACATTAAAAAAAATCCTAAATTAGTTAGATATTGCAAAATTATTTGGCTGATTTGTTGACTCAAACAAAGGTAACTGTATCCAACATTGAAACATTTGTATTTGATTTAAATGCACTATCAATTGTGAAAAAGAAGCACACATGCACACAAATTAGTTTTAAGAAAAAAATTATTAGTCCACAGACATGATACTTCCACTTAAGGGGTGGTAAACAACCTTACTGAGCTCTGGTTTGGCTCGAGTTTGGCTCGCTAATCAGTTTGTTAATAAAGAAACCAAAGTTGAGCCAAATTAGGCTCGTTAAGTTAATGAGCTGAACTTGAACTAGCCGTAGCTCATTCCTTTATAGCATATTATAGTTCAAGTTCGGCTCGTTTATACCCCTACTTCAACTCTAAATACAATATACAATCTAATGACTTTCTAGTTATCCAATCAAGTCCTCTTATAACATGAAGCTCTCACCTGATTGCGATACACAATATAACCAAGGAAGAAATACACCAGCAAAAAAGGCAATATTAAAGGCGCCAATATTGCACAGGTGAAACCAAGTAGCCCAAACAGGAGAACCTTTGGAACCTCAGAGTGATACGGAAATGATGGGACATAATTCGTGTCATCCAATCTTCTGAATATATATATTCTTATGAATTTCCACACAAGATAAAAGAATTGAATAACTTCAAAGGATAAGCTTGCCCACCCTGCAGTCAGAACATATGTAATGAAAAAGGTAGCCTGCAAGCAACAAGAAACATTTGATCAGGCATTGCTAAAGACGACGACAACGACGACGACACTACTATATCCCAAATTATTAAAGTCCACCGCATGAATCCTCTTCTTCTATTCTTCTCTTTTAAAGATCTCCTCAGAAAAATTCACAGGTAACATATCTTTTCTGACCGCTTCCATCCATGATCATTTAGGTCTACCTCTACACTAATGTTGTACAACAATGTTAAAAAGGCCGATTAATTGGCGATTAAATGTTTTCAGCTATCAACTGCATCGAATAGGATGGCCACATATAGCACTATACAAGACGTGTTGGAGAATGACTATCTAATTGAGTGCATATACAATATAATCATAATCTGGCCAATATCAAAAACCAACACCCAAACTCAACATCCACTGAAGAAAGGTTCCATTTCTATATTTCTCCCTATGAATATATTTTTCTTGAACTTTTCTAATTTTTCTGGGTTGATTATATATGCATGTATAAAAATCTATTTCAGCATAATTTAATGTAATCCAATTATGCAATGTACAATTCGTTTATGCATTATGTGTTGGCCGAACTAATGGATAACAAATACTCGTTTTAAAACATTGCTTTATCCCTCGTTGCGCCAAACTACAATTTGCCACTCCTAACAAACGCATTTATTAGCATGTGTTGCACATGTCCAGACAATCTCAATCAGTTCTTCTCTCATTTTATACTAATAGAGCTCCCTTCAACCTTTTACGAACTAAGAAGATTATAATAACTCAAGCTCAACTATCAAAGGCAACACGCCTTTTGTAATTAAAAGGCAGAAAACAAAACCCATTAAATCATGTCCACCGTCATATCATTTATCATTAGAGGAGATAGACATCACCTGCCTGGGGACAGCTTTAGCAAGCTGTGCAGGTATTTCCTTTGGACTAGATATGGCGTTCAGTTGGCTGATGATAGATCCAGACAAGACATTGAAAAAGAATACATTCCATATTGTAAAATACAGGACCTTGTAACATGCGCTTCTTTTCTGGCCACTGTGAGAGATAGATCCTTCTAGTGCAGAAAATAACATCATCAACGGAGGGACAATATAAAGAAATAACAGCAAGATAACACTTGGGAGGTAACCCATTACTATCTGGCTCATATATCTCCTGTACTCAACCATGAAAAAAAAAAATTATAAGTAGCATATGCAAAAAGTACCTGCACATTTTAAAATTACATACAATGTCATTCTTATTCAACACATTACTTTTAACTGATAAAGGGCCACTTATAAAGGCATTTACACCTTCTCAGTTTCAAATTATTTTTTAATTCCTATCTTACACTTTTCTTCTTCCTCTATATCCCTTTGTAAACCCATACCTGTAATCCAAGAGATAAGATCACCCATCGCAGATATTTTTTTCTTTTCATGGACTAATAAAAAAAAAGACGAATTTAAAGCATTACCATGTTTCAAGTGGAGATGCATGTTTCAATAGTGAAGACGACCGAAGAAAGAATAATTAGGGATATTAAATGAGGAGAGAAGAGGAGATTTAAGATTGCATGGAAAAAGTTGGAATTCTAGCATAGGTTTTAGATGGGATCATTGAGTTTTTTAATTAGGGTTAGTGATGGGATCATTGAGTTTTATATATGGTTGATAGATAGATGAAGAAGAATGAGGTAAAATAGGAATTAGAGATTAATTTGAAATTGCGGGAGTGTAAATGCCTATTATGATAATTCATGGGTATCAAGTGCTCGGTTTGCCATAGTGCAGCAGTGTTATGCACAATTAACCCTAATATATTAACACTGTAAAGTGTAAACGTACTCGTGCTACTAATAAAGATAGACCTTGAAGAAAGCAAAGAAACATGAAGATAGAAAAGAATGGTACAATACTTCTTCAAAATTCCCTTTAGGAAAGGGAATAGCTGCTGCAATCGGTCCAGTTGAGAAAGACCTTGCACGACTGTTACAGGTATTAAAAACAAAAACAAGAAGACAACACTGCCCAGAAGAGTAGCTATTTTTCTAAACCAAAGCTGTCTATACGGTATCCAAAGATTCGACCAATAAACATCATGCGGTTCAGGAGCCAAATCAGTGACCCATGACATAGGGTTTGATGATTGAAGAACTTCTGAAGCAACGACTGCCGCATTACGGTTTTTGAAAAAGACAAATGCAGAAGCACATTCCTGTAGTAAGAAAGGTATTATAATAAGAAAGCAAGAAGAATAATGCTACTAGAAGTCTCCTATTTCAAATTCAAGAAACCTTATATATAAAGTAGATGAAAGAGATCTTTGCTACAAGTATAATGCAGTCATAAGAGAGGAACATTCAAAAAAATAAAAAGAGAGGGTTCTGCTTGAACTGAAATTTGGAAATCTATGAACTGAAGGAAACTTGAAAATTTTGGCAAATCTATAGTTCGATATGTCCACAAATAGGTCCACAAATAATCCACACATGCATGCACACCAAATCATATACCTTAGTTTCTTAAAAGATAAGCAAAATTGTTCTCAGAAATTCCAGCAAGGCTATCTGCTTTATCACTATTACATGCAATGTTGTCACATAGGTGTTCCCTAGATGTGCTTTATAGTGTATTAAGCATAGTTGTTAAAATCTTACGATTCGATACGATTCGGAAAAGCTCTGATACATGTCGCAAGGTTGTATCAGATTATGATTAAATCTTACGATTCACGATTTGTATCATATAGTTTGATATGAATATACGATTTTTATAATTCACGATTTGAATCAATTCAATAAATGGGCCGAGTTTGAAGTTTTTGGGCCAAGTCTGGATATTTTGAGTCATGTAACAATTTAATATCTATTGTCATTTTAATCCCAAATTAGCAAAATCCCTAATTTTTCAATCCTTTTTCGACTTCTCCCTCTCTTTCTTGTGAACAATCTTTCAAGCTCACTCGTCTTTGAGTCTTCGACCTGATGCCTCGTCCTCGACTTCCTTGCTGTCTCATTCTTGTCTCAACGCCTCAACGTCTCACAATTGACTAATTATCTTAATTATTATGATTAATTACATATTCACATGATTTTTATTGATTCATGTATTCTTTGTTGGATTTTGCATAATATAAATATTTATTATGTTAGTTGTGCGACTGGTAATTGACTAAATACTATATTTTATATAATGTGTAGTCCTATATTGCTAATCTAGCCATATAATTATTATATATATGATAACATATTTAATTGCTTCGATTTTGCACAAACGAAATCGTATCTTACGATTCGATACGATTCATAAGAAAAGCAATATACGATTTCTACATGATTTGACAACTTCGGTATTAAGCATATGCAATGGCGACATTTCAAGGGGAGATAAAATAGAGATTTAAACAAAAATACAGAAACAACAAAACATTGAAAGATACAAGGATTTTGTATTGTAGAACGTATAAAATGACAATATACAGCTTAGACATGCCTCCTAGAAGGCTAGAACAACTAGTTTATGCATATAAGAATTACTGAGAAAAGGAAAACTATGTTGACATTAATGGCCATTTTGAAAACAAGCAAGCTAAAGTATCATTTAGCAAATAGAATTCCTTAAATAAATTTAACGAAAAACTTAACTACAACAATTGTAATTTTGATGAGTATGAGGACTGAGAAGAGGGAAATGATCTCTGTTTCTCTTATGGCAAGCCCCTCAATTTGGAATTATTGTCCATAGTTTTCTAGGTGAGAATTTAACACTAATAACTTGAGGGTTGACTTCAGGTTCAAAGCCAGTGGTAAAAAAGCTCTCATATCTTACGTGGACAAAACATGTGGTTTCCTTATGCATTCACTATTTTCTACAACTTTATGTTTAAAGGATCAAAACATATATTCAAGGTTGCAAAATTGCATGGAGACTTTGGCACTAATAGAGGTTGATTGTACAGATAATATTTTCTCCAATTTCAATTAGGTAACCCTGATTAAATCAAAAAATTTGATAACAAATTGTGATCCTCCTTGCTTCAATTTGTTCCTATTTTCCTTGGAAGGGAAGCACAAGTTTTCCAATTCTGCATACTGAATAACTTTCCAATGTTTTAGCAATAAAATTTCACACAGTAAGAAAGTAGAAGTAAGGATTAACCAACCAAATAAAAAAAATAATGTTCGCAATAGAGGCATAACCTTCAGTTTTATAGTTGAAACTGAATGGTCAAGCTCTGCTTTGTTTGCACTGAGATCAACTTCATGATCACATAACTCAGATGTATCAGTTGATTCTGAGCAAAGACCACATCTATATTTAAGAGGTATACACTTCTGGTCAACAACTGGAGCCATCAAGCATATCTTCTTATATACCTTCTTTGTGATGTTCTGGAAATAAGAAATCCAATGATTTAGATATATAACTTGAGCATTAAAGATAAACTATTGATAAATAAAACAACACTGCACTAAATGACAATTGATGTTATGAGAAGCTGTTTAAGTTAATGATCGTGGTTTGAGTCTAGGAAATGATAAAAGAAAAACATAAGTTCAGGAAAAAAACTAAAGAAAAAATTGAAATAAACTAAAAGGAGGTGATATCAAGTTAATCTAAAGGACAATCTAGTATTCTACAAAAGATGCATGTTGTGGTCTGTTCAAGATACACAAGAATAGCATATTGACAGTCAGTGAACTAAAAAGGAAAACATAAAGTCACATATACAATTTACCACTCAAGTGCGCAGCAAGTCATAAAATTCTTACCTGAATGTACTGCCTTTTGACCATAACAAAAAAGTTTCTAACTCCATAATCTACACATCAAGTTTATACAGATAAGATGGTTTATAACCTACTTTATTTCTAATCTACAAAACCACGATAATAAATTCAATAACTCCATTTTAAATATTATCGATGCATCAAAAAATGTAAATGGAGGTAACATGTGTCAAAAGAACAAATCAGGTCCAGCTTAAGCTGACTCATCTTGCTAAAGTCAACAATTTGTTGTATATCCTAATTAGGCACAATATCAGGAAATAATTTCTGCACATTTATTTGTATCATACCATTTCTAGGAGTATCAATTAGGCATAGTAATTTGAGGAGATGACATTGTAATTAGAAATATATGCAAGAGATTATAAAAGCAGGAAGAGCCTAGACAAGAGGGTAGCTTCCATTCATACAATTTTCCACTAGTTTCCAAATATCTGATATTTTGTCATGGTATAAGAGCACCTCTTGCTCTAGAAGAAGTCTAGGGATTTATCAGAATTTCTTTTTTGAATGTTTTTGTGCAAAGTTGTTTTGCACAGGAGCATTTATCAACGGAGGATCCGTTTGTATTCTCTTTTCCTGTACAAGGTACAACAATAGATCCTTTTTTCAATTTCCGTGCTATTTCAAACCTTTGTTTTTGGATCTTGTCTTTTGTTATGGATAATGAAAAGATCTTCATTGATCGGTTTAACGGGAAAAATTACTTCTTGTGGGAGTTTGCTTTTCGGATGTATGTGATGGGAAAACAGTTGTCGAGTATCGTAAACGGCACGAAGCCAGAGCCAAAAGAATCAACACCTTCTGAGTATCAAAAGTAGCATACTCAAAATGCCAAGGTTGTTAGTTGGATGCTTCCCACCGTAGAATCTCATATCGCGGTGAACTTGCGTCCTTATAAAACAGCGGCTGCTATGTGGATGTATCTAAAAGAAGTTTATCATCAGGATAACGAGGCGCGTCATTTTCAACTAGAAAATGAAATAATAGATTTCAATCAAGGTGAGCGATTTTTACAAGATTTCTATTCCGAGTTCATGGTCTTATGGCAAGAGTATAATTCCATAGTCTATGCAAACAAACAAAACACGACTATTAAAGTTATCCAAGAGGTACATGAACAATCGCAGAAGTAATGTTGTAAAGAACGGATTCAGGGTTTGTTCGGTTAGCCGGCGAATAAAGAATATTTGGTTTCTTCGGTGAATATTCAGTTTATTCAGATTATGCGGCCATCAATATTTTCTTATAAATATTACATATAAAAGATTCAAAAAATATAAAGTTATAGAAAACTAATATACATATGGCCTAATAGTAAGGCGTCTGAACTAAATCGAAAGAATAAGGGTTCGAGTCTCAGTTGAGAAAGAAGAATGAGAGAGAAATGAGGAGAAATGTTCATGAAATAATAAGGGTGGATTCCACTTGTTTTTAATTAAGTTGTGGATCTCACACTTGGTTTTTTTTTTTTCTGTTTTGGGCCTAATAGGCCAATTCGGCCGAATATTCACGTTATTCACTCGAATATTCGGTTTGTGTGGCAAATATTCGATATGACCGTATATTTGACCGAATTTTACAGTGTTTGTTCGTTTTGCCACCGAATCCGAATATCCGTCCGAATATTCTGTTTTTTCAACAGTGCACAGAAGCATCGATTTCTTATGAAACTTCGTCGAGAATTTGCGCATATGAGTAGTTTGCTAAATCGCTCTCTTGTACCAGCTTTGTTTATTTGCTTGAATGACGTACCATGAGAAGAATGACGACTTTGCACACAACATGCTATGGATACTCAATCTAGTGTTTGGGCCTTCTAATGTTGCTTTTGCGGTCATGTCTAAACCTAAAAGGAACGACATGAGTAAGGTCCAGTGCTTTTCATGTCATGAGACTGAGCATTATGCTTTCTGTTAAACATTAAAGTTTATTTAAACTTGAAAGAGTGATGGGCTTTTTTATAGGCACACACATGGGCCTTTGATATAAATAGGTTCCAACAATAAGACTCAAACCTTATTGAGGTTTGGCTCATCTTATATCTTATACACACGTGCTTCTTTTGTTGTTTCCAATGTGAGGCTATCTTTAAACTCCCATCATTTGGTTTTTTACTATCAACACTTCCCAATGCAAAAAGTATAAGCTATGCAACTACTGCAAGGCAACCGGACCATGTTATTTCTTAATGTCGCAAGCGTCCCCACAATTGTGTGGCTCAAGCACATCAAGCTCTCCACATGATTAATAAAGCACTGGCAGAACATCTTGCTGGTTCTTCTTACATTAGCCCCAAAGCATTACAACAAATGATTCATGCTGATATTGTTGCTGCTTTCTCATCTATGGGATTATCAGGTAAACCCTGTCCTTTTCTAACTAAATGGTATCTTGATTCATGAGCTTCTCATCATATCACATGGAATTCTAAAACATTTGTCTCTACTAACCCATACCCATATGCCGCTCATGTTCATACAGCAAACGGTCAATCTATGCATGTCCGTGCCATTAGTAATCTCCATCCCTTTACCTCTCAGCCTTCTCTTTGATTATCTAATGTTCTCCACAGTTAACTTCAAATTTACTGTCTGTTGAACAATTAGCTGATAATACTTGCAATGTTTCTTTTTCTTCTCATGGTTGTGTGATCTAGGACCAAGGAACATGACAGGTGATAGGGAAGGGGATTAAGGCTTGCTATTCTCTATCGATCTGCTTAGTTTGTCGGGTCAAAAATTAAATCAGAGACTAATCCTTTTAGACTTCTGCTTTATCTGTCCCTTTTTCATATTCATTGTGGCATCGTCGATTGGATCATCCCAATTCACAAAAACTCAACTTTATGATAAAAAAAATATGTTGCCTCGTGTCGATTTTTGGAATAAGAGTTTCCAATGTCAAATGTGTTCAGCAAAAACGAAGACTTTGCCTTTTCGTTTGCATAACAAAATTGCTACTTCTTATTTCGATGTGATTCATAGTGATGTTTAGGGGGTTGCACCGGACATATCTCGTTGCAGATATAAATATTTTATAACGTTTATTGATGATTTTAGCCGATTTACTTAGCTAAATTTTTTGCATGATAATTCTGAAGTATCTACTGTTTTTAAGCAATTTATCAATATGGTTGATACCCAGTTTTCATCTAAAATCAGAACACTTGTTCGGATTCAGGGGATAACTCACATTCTTTTCATAAATCTCTACGTACTTCTAGCATTCTCTAGGAAAAGTCGTGCTCATACACTCCTCAACGAAATGGCATCGCATAACGCAAAAATCGTCACATTTTAGATACCGTTGTGTTCTATTTTATTAGAGTTCTGTTCCTGTAGCATTTTGGGTCGAGATAGTCTAAACAACTATTTATCTTATTAACCGTCTGCCATCATTTGTCATAGAAAACGAAACTCCATTCTCTCGGTTGCATAAAAAGTCTCTGCCTATCTTACACTTCACACTTTTGGTTGTGTGTTTTTTGTGCTTTTGCCTCCTATTAAACATCACAAATTGTCTGTTCAATCCTTCAAGTGTGTCTTTGTTGGCTATGCCACTGGTCAAAAGAGTTTCTTATGTTATGATCCATGTTCAAAGAAAAGAGTCTCTCGTAATGTTGTTTTTCTTGATAATGTTTATTACTTTCAATCTTTAACACCATCGACTTCTCCATCTTTTTCTATATTGCCTGCTTTTTCCAATAATTCTCTCTAGCTAGGACTTGTTTATGTTCGTCAACCGAGAGAGACAAATCTTCCGTCTAACTCTCTCGCATCACCTGCACCGACTCTGGCACCGGTTTCTTTACCACCACAACCCTTTCGTCGGTCTTCTAGAATTTTGATACCACCAGAAAGGTTATCATTTTTTCTTGTTACTCCTATTTTTCATATTCCTCGCTCCGGTAATTAAGCATTACTTCATGAATATTGGAAAAATGCTATGCAGGCTGAACTTGATGCTCTTGCTGAGAATCACACATGGGATTTGGTTCCCAGTCCACCTCAAGTAAAGACTATCGGTTGTAAATAAGTGTTTACTATAAAGCTTCGGTCCAATGGTACATGAGAACATTATAAAGCCAGAATTGTAGCTCTTGGAAATTGCCAAGAATATAAGAGTTATGTCCTGGGATTTGGATGACATGCTCATGATAGGAAGTGATGTTCATATACTACAATCGGTCAAACTTTGGTTGTCACAAAGTGTTTTCTCCATATTGGATATGGATAGTATATCAAGGATTCTGGTGACAAGAACAATGTTGATAGATCTAGATTGAGAAAGTGTCCCAATTCAGGTACTTGGACACCAAACTAGTTTATAATGGATGACTCCTGGCGTGGTAGTCTACACACAGGTAATGGAGTCACCCTCTCTAAAAAAATGTCTTTCAGACTGATGAGAAGAGAGACTGGCATGAATGACATATCATTTGTTTAGGCAATTGAATCAATCATGCATTGTCTTGTACCAAATCAGATATTGCTTCTGCACTTGCTGTAGTAAGCAGATATTAATCTAATCCTAGAGAAATAAAGGGAAACAATTAAGAACATAAGAGAATGTTCTTGGTGTATGGTAACGGCAGCCTACTCTAAGAAACAGTTATCGGTTCAGGCATCCAAGATGATATAGATGACAAAGATTCTGTCAGAGTTTTGAGTTTATCCTCTTCTGAGGAGCAGTATATTAGATAGGATTCTAATAAGGATACTGAGATAGACATGGTACAAAATACTGGTTATGACTCGACGGAGGATACATCTCAAGAAGTTTGTTGGATTAAGTTGTTCATTTATGAACTTGGTCCCATCAAGTATCCAGACAAATTCTTGAGGCAGGGTATCACTCATTTCAGGAGATTGCATCTTCGTGAAGTTGAGACATAAAAAGAGGATGTTTGAACATTGTAGTGGATCCACTCACTGTAACTATTTCTCGAACACGAATGTTTCACAAATACGGTTTGCGAAACTGATTAGTAGAGAAATTGTGTATTCGGTAGCACACGAGATGTGGGTATGTGATACCGTAATAATTGGCCTTAAGTGCAAGTGAGAGATTGTTGGATATAGTGCCTTCAAGGCAATTATTGTAATTCCAGGCATGCGATTATGATAATTGAGGGAAGACCTATACAGGTAGAACAGTCTTACTCTAAATAGTAGTATACTATCTGGTTTGTTTTTATCATTGATGTATATATGTTTTACTTGTTATTACGTGTCGCTAATACATAATGATAAAGCTCGTAGGATTCTTGCTTGATTATCAGCATTATGATGGTGATCATATACGTAAGAGTTGGGTAGTCCATAAGCACATCCTTAAATGTCCATGGTCAAGGGAGTATCGAGACTGGGCATCGATATTTCAGAGTAGACTCGTGTATACGTTTTGAGATCCCGACGAGAGACGGTAGCCGGTCTCACAAGCCATTGGTGTTGTGTCACCTAAGATAGTATACAGATGCTCACTGGAGGTGAGTACACCGGATGGATGGTATTATATCTATCGTCAGATAGAAGTTCTCCAGTAGTACGAGTACATGTTAGTCTTTTTGACCTGATCGTCATTTGTCTCGTGTGAGTTCCCACTGTACTTAGATTACTACCCTACCACGGCTCAAAGGAGTCATGCAAACAGATTTTAGTTGGGTACAGTCTCGAGCCACATAGAGACAGTGAGCGATTGTCAGATATCCGTCTCTCCTAGTATTAGGAGTCGATGTCGCACTTTTTTCGGCCGGCCATCACCCTAAATCCATGGCCACGGTGGATGAGATTTACCGATAGAAGTTCGGTAGTTTCTCGGTTGGTGATGAACTTGACTCCGATATGACTTATCGGGTTATTAGGAGTATGACATTATCTACCCCCTAAACCCAATATGCGATACTTTTCGACGAAAAGACCGGATTGTACGGAGATTATCATATTCAGGCTCAGTAGGGTACAGACAGACTTGATTGTCGACCTCCTTTTCGACATATACCTGGTAGCCGTTACGTACAGCTAGTGCCGCTGACATGATTGTGGTATGGATTTATCCAATAATCACTGGCAAGCGTATTGTCGAGTCTTTAGAGTCCCAACATAGAGGGTTTCTCCGGTTCAGGCAATATGATGTAGATGACGTATGTTGGTATATACAGATGTCCGATTAAATACGTGTACAGGCTACACAGATTTTAATCGAATGGTTGATAATACCGGTCGACTTAAGATTAAACCGGATTATTAAATCAAGTTTTGATTTAATAATTAATATATATATATATAATATATATATATATTTAATATATATATATATATGTTCTAGTATTATTATTCACTATTCATTTTCTTTCTCTTGGCTATTCGTATTTTTATATGGATACACGTATATGTATTTCGATATGTATATCGGGTTGTATTCCGTATTTATACGGAATATGTTCTAGGAGGACGCCTCATTTGTGAATATTCATTTATGAATATCCATGGTAATGAGGTGGCTTGATGAGATGGCTTTTGAGCATGGTTGAGAAATGTAGAGAGGAATGGACTTCATTTGCTTATGATTAAATGGTTATGATATTTTTTATATGATGTTGAAAAATTATGAAGCTATATTCTTTTTTCTCATTCAACCAACACTTAGTTCACTTGTGTTATGCTACCTTTCCGTTCTCTTCTCCTCCTTTTTCTTCTTTCATGCTCTTTTGAGCTTGAATATTAGAGAGAAAATCATAGTGGAAAATTCCTACATTCCCACTCTCCATTCCTAACGAGTTTGGAGCACCGGTTGCTTCCCTAGATGAAACTGGAGCTTGGATCAGCTCTCTCGGGTGGATATCTTCGGTAAGGGCGGTCGCCTCTCAAACTTGTTTCCGACGGCCTACGAGCAGCTTGGAGGGGCCTTTCTCGATTGGATGGACACGTATCAAAGATTGTAATCCCTAAACCTTACATGCTTGTATTCTAGTTTAGTGTTTGGATCGATTGCTAAGGATTTGTTTCTATTGCTCCCATGTAAAAATTTCGTTTTTCGGTTCCGCATCGGCCGCAGTTGCCGCGGCAAGGGCACTAGGAACCTTCAGCATGAGTACGGGTTAGTTCTTTGACCTGAGATCGTCATTTGTCTCGTATGAGTTCCCTACTTAAATTACTACCCTACCACGGCTCAAATGAGTCATGCAAATAGGTTTTAGTTGGGTACAGTCCTGAGCTACATGGAGGCAGTGTGCGATTGTCATGGATTCTTCTCTCCTGGTATTAAGAGTCGACGCCACGCTGTGTTTGGTTGGCCATCACCATAAATCCGTGGCTACGGTGGATGAAATTTACTGATAGGAATTCAATAGTTACTCGGTTGGTGATGAGCTTGACTTTGGCACGATTTATCGGGTTATTAGGGGTCTGACGTTATCCACCCCGACCCGGTATGCGATACTCTTAGACTAAAAGACCGGACTGTACGGAGATTGTCACACTAGGGTACGGACGGATTTGATTGTCGACCCTTTCGGCAGATACCTGAGTAGCCGTTACATACAGTTAGTGTCGCTGTGTGCTTGTGGTTTTGGATTTATCCAGTAAACCACCGTCAGCGTATTGTCGAGTCTTTAGAACCCCACATAGAGGGTTTTCCCTGTTCAGGTGATATGATGTTGAGGCCGTATATTGATACGTGCATGGATCCGATTAAATACGTGTACTGGCTATACGGACTTTAATTGGACAGTTGATAATACTAACCGGCTTAGAATTAAGCCGGATTATTAAATAAAGTTTTGATTTAATAATATATATATATATATATTCTAGTATTATTGTTCACTATTCATTTTCTCTTTTTTGGCTATCCATATTTTAATATGGATACGCGTATATATAGCGATACGTATATCGGGAGATGTATTCCGTATTTATATGGAATACTTTCTAGAAGGAAGATACCTTATTTGTGAATATTCATTTATGAATATTTAAGAAAATGAGGTGGAGGATGAGTTGGGCTTTGAGTATGGTTGAGGACGTGTAGAGAGGGATGGGCTTCAATTGTTTATTCCAAAATGGTTGTGAGATATTTTTCTTTTATGGTTGAAAAAAATTATGAAGCCATTTCTCACTCTCATTCAATTCACACATACACACGCTCTCTCTCTCTCTTCTCCTTTCTTTTGAGTGAGGATGCTCTCTTGAGTATGAAAAATGAAAGATATTTATAGTGGAAAATTTCTACATCCCCACATTCCATTTCAAGCAAAAGCTTGGAGCGTCGGTTGCTTCACTAGGTAAAACTGGAGCTTGGATCGGTTTCCCTCGGGCGGTTCATTACGTTAAAGGTTCTTCACCAAAAACCAACCATATCCCTCCGTCATTTCAGCTTAATATTGCTTAGCATTCGTGCTACGTTTGTCGTGCTCTGCCGAGGCGTAGTGTTCGGAGTTATGCAGTGTTTTTCTGTCGCATGGATATGTGAATTGGTTAAGATAGTCGAGCGACCTTTTTGACTGTGTCAAGGGCTCGTGCAGGTGGGTTTAATACAATCTAGATAATGTCGGGTTGAACTTGACTAGGACCCTTTGATTTGTTGACCGTGTCAAGATCACTTGGATTCTATGGACAAAAACCATATCGGGGGTTTCAAATATAAGGGAAACTTGCCAAGTTTGAGTATACTTTCTGAAGTATGATAATTTTGGTCGGCTTCCGTCAAGATTGTCACACGATGATAGTTGGGTCCCAATTCCCACTGATGAGTAGGTATTACTCCTCGGAAGATTTTCACTTCACAATTAGCTAACCTATTAGGTGTCTAGAAAATGTTGACGAGATTACGCCTCTACGGAAATGTGGTTATTAAATTAAGTCCGTGCGAAAGCACGGGGGACCTCCCTTAGAGTACCAACACCGACCTGGCTAAACGGTTAGCGAACTTGTAAGGAGTAAATAATCCCGGTTAGTTCTCCTTTTAGGATTTGAAGGAGAATTCAAGGATACAATAGGAGCCATCTTGATTAGATAAAGTGATTAACCAATATAATCTTGATAGAGTGCACGCTGAGTGTTTCTTTTCTCTCTCTGGTTTGCGACCATGACTTACCTTGAACTAAAACTCATTAACCAAGTTAACCGAAACTTTTTACACACTTTAGTTTTCAATTGTCATGATTCACGACAAACTCGTATATATCCCTGCTACCCCTACTTTCCCTTTGCTTTTCTCCAAAACACTCTGTATCACTACGATGATCCATATTGCTTGGAAAAGTCATCGTATAGTTACATACGAATTTGAAAAAAATATTTCAGTCCAGAATGGCCACCGGTTCTGGAGAATTTGAATTGTATTATTCGGTTGTCTCTTCACTTCACCTTCTCTCTAGTTGAGAGCTATATACTAGGAGAGTACACCTGTTACGCATGTTGGATAGTTTTCTTCCAAACCTTAGGCTGGTGCCGAAAGGTAGGGAATGAAGAAAACTAATTAGTCTAAATGTGGTATACATAAGGTAAAATGTAGAGACATTTAAAGGGGTTGAAATGAGAGCAAAGAAAATTACGACTACTGTCATGAATCTGGATACCGAAAGAGGCATTACTAGGACTACCCGACCATCCCCTAGAAACAATTTTCAGTTTTTCTGTGTAGTTACTGAAAACTGTTTTCCCAATTAATTCTGACTCTAGCGTATGTATATACCGGATTTGGATCTCATATCTATAAGACGTTACAGATGCAGAGTAAGAATAGAATATTGGGAAATGGATGATTTGATCAATATCGGAATTTATAGCAATTGATGATATTGGATTAAATCATCTGCTTTGCCTTACGGCAAATATTTGGTTTCGAATAACCGTTGTTATGCACCAATTTTTAAAATGAAATATTTGTATCTTTATTTTATAAAGTGAGATATAAATTTTGAAATTTGTATTCTAAACATTTAATCTTTTCAGATGAGAATAAGATAAGGTGTATTGAATAACAGCATATAAACATTCTTAACCATAATACAATTTTCAACTTACAGCATATGGAACTTGACTTAGTATACTTTTGGGGGTTATACATGGTAATGTATATTGTCCGGTGCCCTTTAGGACAAGAGATTGATACTTTACTTTATTCAGGTTTACCTATGAGTTCTCTGGTTTTAAACACGCATTCGTTGAAATGCAAGGTCCAAAGATTTTGAGCAGGTTATAGCTATAAGAATAAAGTAGAGAACCATACGTTGGAAGTATCAGGATTCTTTGAAATGATTGAAAATATAGATACTTATACTAGGTATTCCGTCGTAGTAAAATTGAGAACTTCGTTCTCTCACAGATTACTCATCTGTGAGTGTGCTCCATGATGAGTAATGTTGTATGGCCTTTTTCCTTTTGAGATATGAGATTACTCATCTGTGATTGTGCTCCATGATGAGTAATGTTGTATGGCCTTTTTCCTTTTGAGATATGAGATTACTCATCTGTGAGTGTGCTCCATGATGAGTAATGTTGTATGGCCTTTTTTCCTTTTGAGATATGCACTGGATACAACTGCATAACTTTTGGATCTGGTTCTATCTAAATTAGTGCATTTGATTCTATATGCACATAAAATGGTTGCATATCTCGAGATTGTTAAGATATGAAGTTATTCGATTTCTGTTTAAAAACAGAATACGGAAAAACTTAAGGCATGCTTCGGTAATGGCGGTTTGTGGTTTATTCCAAGTATTTGCTAGGGTTTTGCTTCTACCATTTTCAAGATCAATAGTAAAATTGTTCTTGACTCGCCACCTTTTTATAAAAGGAATCTTTTTGCAAAACAAACTAGTGTAGGTATAGTAGAATTGAAAGTGATCCAGAACCACAAACGATTACTGAAAATTTCGTAGAACGTGAAGATTCAATTGGACTCGACAAATCTTAGCCACTCGGCAGATTTAGTAGTTGACCTCAGCCACCCGAGAGATACTTCGATTTTCTCGTAGACGGTGACAGGGAGGTCGACATCATAGGGATGATGGCCCTATTAGTTATCAGCAGGCCATGGAAAGTGATGACTTTCGGATGATGGCCGAATGCTTTATATCCAAATTGGACTCTACTAACTTCAGTAAATTCTAGGTGCTCCTGAAGGGGTAAAACTCATTAGGAGCAAGTAGATCTTTCGAGATCTGTGCAAGTAGAAAGGTATTAACCTAATAAAACTAGACTTGTAGTAAACATTTTCATCAAATACCCGACGTGGATTGTGATGAAACTTTACTTCAGTGTCTGTGCTAAAGTCCATATGGACATGACTTGCCACTGTTGTTATTCAAGACTATGATATCTGGCAAGAGAATGACTATAACGTCTTTCTAAATGGGAATTTGAAAATGCACGTGTATATGACTCTGCCAGAGGGTCATCATAGTCAGTAGGAGTAGCGGAAGGTGTGCAAGTTGCTTATGTCTATTCGTAGACTAAAACATGCATAGCGAAGACGGATCATCTGTTTTGATATGACAGTCAAGATGATTAATTTCATCAAAATAACAGATGAACCTAATAAGAAGGATGTAGGGAGTTATGCCCTGCGATTTGGATGACATACTCCTTATAGGAAGTGATGTTCATATACTATAATCGGTCAAATTTTGGTTGTCACAGGTGTTTCTCCAAATAGGATATGGATAAAATATCAGGAATTATGGTGACTAGATCTATAGTTTTAGATCTTGATTTGGAAAGTGTCCCAATCCGGATACTTAGACACCATTCTAAAAGTGGTTTAGAATAGACAACTCCTAACGTGGTAGTCAACCCGTAGACAGTGGAGTCACCATCTCTAAAATGATGTCTTCTAGACTGATGAGGAAAGAGACTTGCATGAATGACATATCATTTGCTTAGGCAATTGAGTCAATCATGTGATGCCATTTACAAAACTAGATGTTTCTTTTGCACTTGCTGTAGTAAGCAGATATTAATACAATCCTAGAAAAACAAATGGAAGCAGTTAAGAACATAAGAGGATGTTCTTGGTATATAATAACGGCAGCCTCCTCCGGAAGGCAATTATCGGTTCAGGCTTCCAAGATGATCTGGATGACAGAGATGGTGTCAGAGTTTTGAGTTTACCCTCTTCTGATGAGCAGTATATTGGATAGGGTTCCAATAGGAATACTGAGGTAGGCATGGTGTAGGATGCTGGTTATGACTTAACAGAGGATACAGCCTAAGAAGTTTGTTGGATAAAATTGTTCATTTATGAATTTGGTCCTATCAAGTGCCCAGACAAGATCTTGAGGCAGGGTATCACTCAGTTCGGGAGATTGCTGATCTCCACGAAGTTGAGATACAGAGAGAAAGTTGGAATATTGTAGCGGATCCACTCACTGGGGCTATTTCTCGAACACAGATATTTCACAAACATGGTTTGCAAAACTAATTGGTAGAGAAATTGGGTATTCGGTAGCACACGGGATATGGGTATGCAATACCGCAATAATTGGCCTTAAGTGCAAGTGGGAGATTGTTGGATATAGTGCCCTCAAGGCAATTATTGTAATTGCAGGTAGACGATTATGATAATTGATGGAGGACCTGTATAGATAGAACAGTCTTATTCGAAATGATAGTATACTATTTGGTTTGTCGATATTATTGATGTGCATACGTTTTACTTATTATTACGTGTCGCTAATACATAATGATGAAGCCAGTAAGATTCCTGCTTGACTACCAGTATTATGATGGTGATTATATACATGAGAGCTGGGTAGTCCATAAGCACATCCTTAAATGTCCCTGTTCGAGAGAGTATCGAGACTGGGCATCGATATTCCGGAATGGACTAGTGTATACGTTTTTAGACCCCGACGAGGGACGGTCGCCGGTCTCATAATCCATTGGTGTTGTGTCACCTAAGATAGTATACATGTGCTTACTAGAGATGAGCACATTAGACAGACTCGCTGAGAATTTCTAGATGGTATTATACCTATCGTCAAATAGCAGTTCTGTAGTGGCATGAGTACAGCTTAGTCTTTTGACCTGAGATCGTCATTTGTCTCGTGTGAGTTCCCACTGTACTAAGATTACTATCCTACCATGGCTCAAAGGAGTCGTACAATAATATTTTAGTTGGGTACAGTCCCGAACCACATGGAGGCAATGAGTGATTGTCAGGGATTCGTCTCTTCTGGTATTAGAAGTCGATGTCGTGCTGTGTTCGGTTGGCCATCAGCCAAAATTCGTGGCCACGGTGGATGAGATTTACCGATAGAAGTTCAGTAGTTTCTCGGTTGGTGATGAGCTCGACTCCGGCATGACTTGTCAGGTTATTAAGGGTCTGACATTATCCATCCCTTAGACCCGGTATGCGATACTTTTAGACGAATAGACCAAACTGTACGGAGATTGTCACATTCAGGTTCAGTAGGGTACGGACGGACTTGATTGTCGACTTCCCTTTCAGCAGATACCTAGATAGCCGTTACATACTGCTAGTGTCACTGACGTGCTTGTGGTTTTAGATTTATCCAGTAAACCACTACCAGCATATTGTCGAGTTTTTAGAGTCCCATATAGAGAGTTTTTCCGGTTCAGACGATATAATATAGAGACCGTATATTGATACGTGCAGGGGTCCGATTAAATATGTGTACTGGCTATACAAACTTTAATCGGACAGTTGATAATACTAGCCGGCTTAGTATTAAGCCGGATTATTAAATCAAGTTTTGATTTAATAATATATATATATATATATATATATATTCTAGTATTATTGTTCACTATTTATTTTTCTCTCTTTTGTCTATTCGTATTTTAATATGGATACTCGTATATGTAACGATATGTATACCAGAAGATGTATTCCATATTTATACGGAATACCTTCTAAAAGGAGGATACCTCATTTGTGAATATTCATTTGTGAATATTCATTTATGAATATTTACGGAAATGAGGTAGAGGGTGAGGTGGCCTTTGAGAATGGTTGAGGACATGTAGAGAGAGATGGGTTTCAATTGTTTATTGCAAAATTGTTGAGATATTTTTCTTTTATGGTTGAAAAAAATTATGAAGCCATTCCTCACTCTCATTCAATTCAGACATACACACACTCTCTCTTCTCTTCTCCTCCTTCCTCTTGAGTAAGGATACTCTCTTGAGCATGAAAAATGAGAGATATTTATAATGGAAAAATCCTACATCTCCACACTCCATTTCTAGCAAGTTTAGAGCGTCGGTTGCTTCACTAGGTGAAGCTGGAGCTTGGATCGATTTTTCTCGGATGGATCATCTTCGCTAAGGGCGGCCGCCTCTCAAGTTTGTTCCATACGCCTACGAGGAGCTTGGAGGGGTCTTCAACGATTGTGTGGACAAGTGACAAAGATTGTAATCCTTAAACCTTGCTTGCTTAGTTTTTCTAGTTTAGTGTTTAGAACGATCGCTAGGGATTAGTTTTTAGTGCTCCCGTAAAATTTTTGTTTTTCGATTCCGCATCGACCACGGTTGTAGCGTCAAGGGCACTAAGAACTTTCAAAAAGAATCCGAGAGTTTCCAAGAGTTTTGGACTCCGATACATGATCAGGAACGATTCGTAAGGCATATAAAAATATTTGTGCTTCATAAGCAATGATTACGCTATCTATATGAAGTTATATTTAAATAAAGTCCGGTCTTCTCCTTGACCACCATATAGAGCATAGGCCACTACGATTTACTCCACCTCCACCATGATTACACTAAGATACACCAACTCTTTGAATTGCAAGTGTTGAGTTGTCACCTTAGCCCTCCGTATTTAACTTTTCATCCTTTTAAGCTACATTGTTAACTCGATGAAATGCATCCTCTTGGGATTTAAAGTGCTCTAACTTTGGCTTCAACTCATCTAAGTTCTCAACATGCTCAAAAGTATGTGAAGCAATCTATCGATGTACTAATGTAAGAATGTCAAGTACTTAGCAAGTCTCGAATCAAGGTCTACCCCATTCACCAGGGCTCTTAGGGACCCAAAAATGTAAGCCAATAAGTGAAAGGAACTTCACAACCATGAAAGCATATAACACAAGATAAAGATAACTATGAAAGATATTAACATATATAAAGGAAGGTTTTTTGTGGACTTTTAAAACTTTTTTAAAATGTTGATGGAGATCATAGTATTGGAGAAAGCGATTTCAAAGAAGAGAGGGGTCTCTCTACTTATAATAAAATAGATGACTACCAAGTAAATTTAAGCATCTTAACACAATATTGATCAGAAATACGATTCCCCTCTTATATAAGAATATAGATATGCCTCAATGAACACAAGTTAAAAATGAGAAAAACCAAACTTGAAGAAAATAAAAGGTCAAGCATGTTGCGCACCATAATTTTCTGAACTTTTCCAACTCGATAGATCATTTGATGTGATAAATAACTAGATGCGTGATATTTCATGAAGAAACACTTAACAACATCGTTGTGTGATCCTTCAACTGACCGTGGTATAGATCGGACCAGAATAGTGAAATGGCTAGGGTTTGGTGGAGACCGAGTAATATGAGCTAGCCTCATTCTAGCAATTCTCCCGTATTCCTGGTGGCATACAAATATATTAAAAATTACGAAAATCAAAATCAGCTGGAAACAAAAACTAAACATAAAGATCTTTCATTGTGGATAAGCAATTCTTACAAAGTAAAGAAGAATGCAAGCAGAACAAGATATGATATATAATGCCAGGCAATGGACCCAAAGCCTGCAAAAAAGATTTAGAAAACTGCTTCTATTGGTCATTAAGATCAAACACTGAATACTCCACTCCTAAAATGAATAGTAGTTTCACCTTAAGAAGTCTCAAATACAACTGGCTACTCAAAAAAAATAAAAATGGTCAAAGCGGTGCATAATCCGATAATAAGCATATAATATCTCAAGTATTAACGGTAGTGTGGCAAAATGATGTAAGGAAGTCACTAATTAACAAGAGAATCCATTAAAATAAAGAACCCAAATAATGCACAGTACAACTAAAGATGAAGATAATGATGAAAATGTAAGAAGCAGAGAACTCAAAGAGGCATGCAATTTTGTAAACAAAGTGGATTATACAAAAGGCTTATATGATGAAGATATTGTCTTCAAATGTGTGGTTTTAACTTTAATGAGCAAAAAAACTAGGTATTGCGAACTATTTGAGTTATTTGAGATAATAACATAAATTTCATAACTATAAAAAGTAGAACACAATTATAGTTCGTGCCAATAGTTGTTGGAAAAGAACTTAGTATATCAGCCTATTCTTCTCTAAATCGATAAATTTAAGAATCGTATAGATATCTGTATTTTAGAAGTATAAAGTTGAGGATGTTTCAGAAATTACCATCGAGATCCTTCCTGAACATTTCCGATAGTAAAAACATCTAACGACTCTGAAGGAATTTTCACGTGATGCATGTCCTGTCCAAAATAGTTCAACGGGAGAACTCCAAATATACAAACAACAGCAGCAATGGAGAAGATACGAATACTGTCATTTATACATCAAGAGTTAGTATAACCATCAAGATCACAAAGATTCATGCTATCAGTATACCCTTCATCAATACATTAGCAAACAATATTAGAGAGGAGGAAAAGAAACTTCAGAAAGCAATGTGATTTACTCCAGAAGCTATACCACTATAGGACAAAGGTAAACTGAAAGAATCAATACTTAATCGATGAAGAGTAAAGGGTATAGAAGTTTTGATATACAAATTACTCTCAAGACTCCAGGGTAAAGGATATAAACACTTGACAAACAAATTTGACATGGCATATCCTCTTCTTGGATTAGTAAAGCATGCAACAATGGTTATAGAGTTAGTTTACCTACTTTTTAGTCCATGTCAATGATGTCACTCACCAAAACTCAAAACTGTGACGAGATTTGTGAAATATATTTTATATTTTAACACACTAGGTAAGTTGAGCAACCTTTTATGGTCTGGAAGGCTGGGATTTTGCACAATAATCTTTTTTTTAAAATTAATCCACTTTAAATATGCGGCTACTGAAATTTGAACCGGGTTGCTCTGGTACCATTTTAGAAGCCCTATCACTGCCAACTGGGCTTAGCTCAATATGAGAGGTTGCAAGTTCGATCTCCGAAGGGGATTGATTTCCAAAAGATAGAAAGAAAAAACAGCCCTATCACTTGTTAAGACGAGAGTTAAATGCTTTTATATTCTGACACAAACCAAAAGAACTAGATAGGAAGATAAACCATAACAGTGATTTCCAGAGTAACTACTCAGTTAACTTAACCATAGAGAATAGAGTTCAAATTGAAATATCAGCTATACAAAGTTCCAATCACCTGAAAACAAGCATTCTGATGAAGGCCACCGCATCCAAACCCGCAGCAGCCAATATTTCCTCTTCCGAAGTTTGCCAAGCCTTGATTATCCAACCAGGCGAAGGGACGAACCTCTCGAGACTGAAAGCGTCCAGAGACCGGTTGCGCTCTTGGGCAAGTCGCCGCGCAGAGTACACACTAACATTGCCCGGCTGCTTTCTCAAGATAGAATACAACGATAGTAGCAACACACAAACGCCTACATTTATACCCGCGGATGTTAAAAGAGCAGAGATATTCATCTCTGCATATTCAGGCTCCTCTTTTCTTCAATCACCGCCTGCAAAATCATATTCTTGAAATCCTCAAACACAATAGATCAAATATAAAGTTCATCGACAATCTGAGACAATAATTCCCACGTGATTTTTGCTTCAAGCCCTATTGATACCGATGAAATAAAATTGTTCGTATACATCGAATATATCATCAAAAATGCTTCATATAGCAAATCTCAGGAAACTAAAAGGGGGGCGATTCAATAAATGCTTGCAAAATCTTAAATTTTTACTTCTAACACTTCTCTTAAAGTGAAAGATGAACTAAAACTAGTCAAAAATAAAATTCCGCAGTTTAATAACTGCGAATCAATAAAATTTCTTTAAAAATTCATTAATTCAAGATTTCTCCTGATCTTACTTCCAATTGAAGCAAACCATAACAAGATCCAAACAAGCATAAATATTTCTCGAATCAAATCAAATCACAAAAAACCAAGACGCATCCAAATCGAATGAGGCTGAAGAATTGAAAAAATGGAGGAAAAAAGTCTCGATCTTTAGTTATTTGCGATGGGAATTTAATGGGGAATAATTTTTAGAAGGGGTTTGGGAGGGAGAACGAGACTTTAATGGGACGCGTTGGATACGTGGCTGGCTTCGATTGGAGAAGCGGCTGAGGGCGCAGTTGCACCGCGTGGAGTGCCGACTTCGGAGCGATCTGGGCCGTTGGATTGGGGGTTGGAAAGAGGGTTGGATTGGAATCAACGTTTCAAAGTGACGCGATGGCTGTGCTCACAAGTCAAGTATTGAGGTGGGGTTTAATCAACTACCTCCATCTTGGATCTATAATGTGAAAGATACCGACTTGATGGCACATTAGATCACAAGTCAGTCTCCACTTCGGGTCCGTTTGGTTGGAGGACCGTGAGAGAATTGCATTGTGGGCTCAAAAAAAATTAAGAGCATTCCATAATTTTGTGTTTGGTTATGAAATTTGGATTTATAGGATTCCGTTGTTTTTTATGGGATCCACCACAAAATAAGAATAGTTGGATTCTTTAAAATGTGGAGAATTTGCGAGAATTTGGCACTATTCATTGTACTTTTAGATGGGACCCATAATACTTTATTTATTTAATAATTCCCTCTCTATCTCTCTCTAAAATACTCAAATTCAAATCCCGCTTTGTTATCAACAACCAAACAAGAATTACAAGGATCTACAAATCCAATACTAAGAATCTAATACCAACAAAACAACAAATTACCAAATCCAGAAATTTTCAACCGTAATATTTTGGAATCCAAATTTCATAATCTTGCAACCAAATAGCCCCTCAGGAACTTATGGTGGATGCGGTCCCTTTCATTATGAAACTAAAGGGTGGTTTGGTTGCAGGATTACAATGGATTTTGCACTCTTTCAATTCAAGAATCCCAAAAAAGAGTGAGAATTGTAGGATATATATGCCCTATAGGCCATTATTTGTAATGGGTACTATGGATATGTTGGCTAAAGTGCTCTCAAGTCAATTATTGGATCGCAGGCACGTGATTGCGATGATTGAGGGATGACCTATACCGGTAGAACATACTTACTTGAGATGATAGTATGCTATCTGGTTTGTCTTTATCATCGTGTACATGCTTCAGATGACATTACAGATCACTATTACATGTTGATAGAGCCCATAGGATTCTTGCTTGACTACGAGCAGTATGATGGCGATCATATACGTGAGAGTTGGGTGGTCTATAAGCACATCCTTAAAATATCCCTAGTTGTGGGAGTTTTGAGACTGGATGTAATATCTTAGAATGCGATTAGTGTTAATTAAGCGATAATATGGATTTTTAGTAAAAAGTTTACCAAAATAGTTTTCAAATATTTTATCAAAATTAATTAATATTTTATTAATATTTATTGCAAGCTTGCACACACATGTGCATTTTAACCTAGGGTTAATTTGGGGTTAAACCATGCTTAAGTAGCCATGACATCTAACCCCATTCCATTAAGTGTAATATGTAATTAATTAAATTAATTAGTTTTCAAATTATAAAAAAAATGTTTTTATCTTATTTGGTTGACTTGAGAGAGAGGAAGAGAGAGAGGGCTGTTAGTTATATGTATGCCCTAGAGGCCATTACTGTACATGCGATGCATATTGTAGTGAATGCTTGGACATATATAAAAAGGACTTTCTTGCTCGATATGATAGTATGCTATCTGATTGCTCTTTATCTTAACATATACACTTATTGTTTCTCTATTATATGCTGATAAAGCCCTTAGGATGAGTACTTGACTACCGGGATTATGATGCAGATCATACTAGTGGGGACATGGTAGTCGATAAGTACATCCTTCAAAATGTTCTTAGTCGTGGGAGTATCGAGACAGGGTATCGATACTCCAGTGTAGACTAGCGTATACGCTTCTCGACCCATATGATGGGCGATGGATGATCCCATATCCATTGGTGTTTGACATCAGAGAAGGTATACGGGTGCTCAATGGAAACTGGGTACACTGGACGGACTCGCCGAGAACTCCTAGATGGTATTATACCTATCGTCGGATAGCAGTTCTCTGGTGACACTGGTAAAGGTTAATCTGTAGACCCGAGATTGTCATAAAGTCTTGTGTGATTCCCACTGTGCTTTGATTTCCACCATACAACGGTCAAGAGATCGTGCAAAAAGGTGGTTTTTGGGTACAGTTCCGAGTCACATGGAGGCAATGAACGATAAGAGGGGTTTCGTCTCTCCCGGTATTGGGAGTTGATGTTGCGCTATACTCAATTGGCCATTGTAAGTCGATGTACAACACCCCACGACTTGCGGGGAGGCGGAAAAATGAAAAACGATCTTGTTTTTATGCTAAACATCGACTAACCGCATGAATCGAAGCTAAACGATAACTAACATCAAACATAGAAGTTAACAACTACTATGTAAAGGGATTATACCTAAAGAACCGTGTCCTTCGTCTTTACGAACTCCACCTCCTCCTCGGCCTTCTCAAAGTAGTAGACGATCCACCCGAGAGCTTTACTCCAAGCTTAGCCTCTAAACTTGAGGCAACTAAACTTCTTTAAGTGCTAATCAAAGAAGCTAGGTGAAATAGAGTGAGGGTTATGGTTTAATAAGTCTAACTAATCCTTGTACTCAACACATGAGAGGGGAGGATTAGGGTTTGAAGAGGGAGAGCTTGAGGAGAGAGAATGTGAAGATGATAATGAAGTGAGAATAATGAGTTATCATAATATATATCAAGCATTTTATTTTATCAAGAAAAGAAAAGAAAATGATTTACAACCATGCTTGATAAATATCTTGTGGTGATTCATCTCCATGAGTCATTAAGCAATTATGAAGCATTAATGACATGGATGAATCATCCATATGACTCACTAATCTCATTCAATGCATATGCCACCTAAACCTCCTTAGTCACCATCTTCTAGAAGCTTCTCGCGCAATTACGAGAACGCCCCTCTTATCCGTGAAAACACGGAAAAACTTTAGACTGTATAAATCCAATAACCGGATACCAGTAACTGGCTTAAACCAAAGCCGACTGGTAAAAACTGTCCGAAAGTCGTACGTGCGTAAACACACGTATGTGTCTGAACCCTTGTCGTAAAACCATACGACCTCTATATCGTTTCGCCTGGAGTAGGGAAACTCTCTGTGTGGGACTCTAGAGACTCGACTACTACGTTGGCAGTGGGTTTAACCACAGACCGCAAGCGGCACTAGCTGTACGTAACGGTCCCCAGGTAGATGTCGATAAGAAAGCCGATGAGGAAACCCATCCGAACTCCTACTGAGTCTGATGTGACAATCTCCGTACAGTCCGGTCCGTTCGTCTAAGACTATCGCATATCGGGCCTAGGGGGCGGCAAGCGTCAGTCCCCTAATAGCGGTATAAGTCGTGTCGGAGCGAAGCCCATTACACCCTGAGAAACTACTGGAACCTACCAGCAAATCTCGCTTGCCCTGGCCAGGGACTTTGCGTGATGGCTCTCTGACACAGTGCGATATCAACCCCCAATACCGGGAGAGACAAATCCTGTCTAACCGCCACTGCCTCCAAGTGCTCGGGACTGCACCCAACTGCTACCTGTTTGCACGACTCCTTTGAGCCGTGGTAGGGTAGCAATCTAAGAACAGTGGGACACACTCGAGGCGAAGTAGCAGTGTCAAGTTTGCGGACTATGCTGTACTCATGTCACCTGGGAACTGTTCACTGACGACTGGTATAAAACCAACCAACAGTTCCCTGTGAGTCCTGTCCGGTGTACTCGTAACCTAACGAGCACCTGCATACTATCTCCAGTACGACGTACTGACGGCTGTGGGACAGACCATCTCCCCAACTGGGATGAGAAGCATACACACTAGTATACTCCGGAGTATCGATGCCCTGTCTCGATAATCCAACGACTAGGGACCTGAATAAGGATGTGTTTGTAGACTACCCAGCCCCCACTAGTGTGACTGCCATCACAACGCTGGTAGTCAAGCAAGATCCTAAGAGCTCTATCAATACATATACTCACATATTAAGATAGAAAAAACCAAGTAGCATACTACCATGTTTAGCAAGACTGTTATATACATGTGAATATCCCAAGCTTCCATTAAGTAATATACAAACTAGTATGATACAATAATGGCCCCTAGGGCATATACACTAACAATCTCCCACTTGCACTAGGGCCATGTACTGGCATATCGAAGACCGATGATCTCGAGTAGCCTCTCGAACTGAATCTGAGGTGGGCCTTTGTGAATGGATCAGCAATGTTCTCTTCAGAAGCAACTCTCCGAACCTCGATCTCCTGACGATCAATGATCTCCCTGATCAGGTGATACCGCCTTAAGATGTGTCTGGACTTCTGATGGGACCTTGGTTCCTTTGCTAAAGCTATAGCTCCGTTGTTGTCGCAATACAGAGGTATTGGATCAACTATGGTAGGAACCACCTGAAGTTCTGTTAGGAACTTCTTCATCCAGAATGCTTCTTTTGCGGCATCGCAAGCAGCTATATACTCCGCTTCCATCGTCGAGTCAGCAACGGTGTCCTACTTGGAGCTCTTCCAGCACACCGCCCCTCCATTGAGGGTAAAGACATAACCCGACATGGACTTGGAATCGTCCTTATCACTCTGGAAGCCGGAATCAGCAAAGGCCTCCAACCTGAGGTCTTTTCCGCCGTAAACCAAGAACATCTCCTTAGTCCTTCTCAGGTACTTGAGAATGTTCTTTACTGCTATCCAGTGCTTCTCCCCTGGGTCTGACCGATACCGGCTTACCACGCTCAGTGCGTAAGCTACATCTGGTCTGGTGCACAACATCGCATACATTATAGAGCCTATCGCAGAAGTGTAGGGTATAATAGACATGCGTTCCCTTTCCAAATCAGTCTTGGAAGACATCTCTTTGGAGAGGGTGATTCCGTGACAAGCCGGTAGATTACCGCGCTTAGAATCTTCCATACTGAATCTTTTCAGTACAGTGTCGATATACCTGGACTGCGAAAGTCCCAACATCCTCTTGGATCTATCACGATAGATCCGGATCCCTAAAATGTAAGAGGCATCACCCAGGTCTTTCATGGAGAACCTGTGTGACAAGAATCCTTTGACAGATTGTAGCATAGGAATGTCATTTCCTATCAATAGAATGTCATCCACGTACAAGACGAGGAATATGACACTTCTGGCTACAACTTTACTATATATGCACGGTTCATCTGGATTTTTGATAAAGTCATATTCTTTGACTGTTTCATCAAAACAGATGTTCCAACTCCGCGATGCCTGTTTTAGTCCATAAATGGATTTAAGCAGCTTGCATACTTTCCCGCTGCTCCCACTCTGATTGAAACCCTCTGGCTGATCCATATAGACGCACTCTTCTAAATTTCCATTCAGAAAAGCCGTCTTTACGTCCATCTGCCAGATTTCATAATCATGGAAGGCAGCAATAGCAAGAAGGACCCTAATGGATTTGAGCATAGCCACTGGAGAAAAAGTTTCGTCATAGTCCAAACCAGGTCTTTGACGAAAACCCTTTGCAACAAGTCTAGCCTTATAGGTTTCCACCTGTCCATCTACACCAATCTTTTTCTTGAAGATCCATTTGCATCCTATGGGTTTTACCCCATCTGGAGCAAAGTCCAAAGTCCATACTTTGTTGGTGTACATAGACTCCATTTCGGTCCGCATTGCATCTAGCCATCGTACCGAGTCGCCGCTCTGGATGGCCTGCTGGAAGTCAGTAGGTTCATCATCATCTATGATGCAATCCTCTCTATCCCCATCTATGAGAAAACCGTAGTATCTCTCAGGCGGATGAGACGGCCTACTACTCCTGCGGAGGGGTGCGGGAATGTCCTGTTCTTCTTGAACTACCGGTTCTACCAAACTTTCAGTATTAGTTTGTGGTTCTGGAATTTCTTCCAGTTCTATTTCGCTCCCACTTGATTCCTTTTCTAAAAACTGATGTTCTAGAAAATGGGCATTACGAGAAACAAATACCTTTTGTTCCTCTGCGTAATAGAATAGATATCCCCTGGAGTTCTTTGGATATCCCACAAACTTACACTTTACTGATCGTGCCTCGAGCTTGTCCACATGCTGCTTTTTAACAAAAGCTGGACATCCCCAAATCTTTATATACTGTAGATGGGGTTTCTTCCCGCTCCACATCTGATATGGAGTGGTAGGCACAGTCTTGGTAGGAACCATGTTCAGAAGATATGCTGCTGATTCTAGTGCATAACCCCAAAAAGATCGCGGTAACTCAGCATTACTCATCATGGATCGTACCATATCCAATAGGGTTCGATTCCGTCTCTCCGATACACCGTTATGCTGTGGAGTGTATGGAGGAGTAAGCTGAGAGAGAATTCCTTTCTCTTTTAGGTAACCTAGGAACTCGGCACTCAAGTATTCACCACCTCGATCAGATCTAAGTGTCTTGATACTTTTGCCGGTTTGGTTTTCTACTTCATTCTTATACTCTTGGAATTTCTCAAAAGCCTCGGATTTATATTTCATCAGATAAATGAATCCATATCTTGAGTAATCATCCGTGAAAGTAATGAAATAGGAAAAATCACCTCTTGCATGTGTAGACAATGGACCACATACATCGCTGTGTATGAGTCCTAAGAGCTCGCTCGCTCTTACTCCTTGTCCAGTGAATGGAGTCTTTGTCATCTTTCCTTTGAGACAAGATTGACAAGTGTCATAAGTTTGATATTCGAACGAGTCTAAATATCCTTCTCTATGCAACTTAATCAACCTTCTCTCATTGATGTGACCCAGTCTACAATGCCATAAGAAAGCTTTATTTAAATCTGGAGACTTTCTTTTAAGTGTGTTCTGGACATTGAAAATTTGGAGTTGGTTTAAAACATATATACCGTTATTTAGTGTACCGGACCCAATCAAACCATGATTAAGGTGGATGTTAACAACATCTCTTACAAACGTGAAATCATAACCTTTATTTGATAACAAGGAAACTGATATGATATTACACGTTAAGCTTGGTACAAAAAAACAGTTATGTAAAACCAAAATGTGTCCACTCGTCAATCCTAGGTGATAATCCCCGACGGACGCAGCTCCCACGCTAGCTCCGTTAGCAACCTTTAGGGTCATATCACCTTCCTTCAGCACTCTACGGTTTCTCAGTGCCTGCAATGAATTGCAAATATGAGATCCTGATCCGGTATCCAATACCCAGGAAGTAGAGTTGATCGACAGACAATTCTCAATTACAAACACACCTGAAGTCGAAGCCACAGCTTGCTTCGGTTCCTGGTTCTTGGCGTTCCACGCCTTGCGGTCTTTCTTCCAGTGCCCTTTCCTGTGACAATGGAAGCACTCATCCTGGCCCACTACCGGTACCGCAAACTTTTTCTTTCCCTTCCCTCCCACCTTACTAACACCTCCTCTAGGTTTGGTGGCGGCCTTCTTCTTCCTTCCTTTGGCCCTAGCCTTGGATCCGGAAGAAGATGCACCGCTAACAAACATAGCGGGTGTTTCCCTTGTCTTCTGCAAGGTGCCCTCTGCACTCCTTAACATGTTCAGGAGTTCCGGAAGTTCAACTTCTTTTCTTTGAATGTTGAAGTTCAGGATAAACTGGGCGTAGGTGTGAGGAAGGGACTGGAGAATAAGGTCTGTATAGAGCTCATTATCCAAAGTCGTCCCAAGGTCTGCGAGCTCTTCAATATAGCCGATCATCTTTAGGACATGTTCTCCTACCGATGACCCGACAGCCAACCTCGCTCGAAACAAGTTCTTAGAGGTCTCGTATCTTGCTATACGAGATTGCTCTCCATAAAGTTCTTTTGTATGGAGAAATATGCTATCTAGGTTCATATCCTCTTGCCTCCTCTGATGTTCATTGTTCATCGAGGCAAGCACGATGCACTTGGCTTTCGCGCAATCTAAATCCCAGGTTTTGCGGATTTCCTTATCCGCATTACTGGATTTGGGACCAGGGACAGCAGGTGCCGTAGCGGTGAGGACGTACCCTAATTTGTCATAGGTCAAAGCCATTTTGACATTCCGCAGCCAATCTTTATAGTTTGGCCCTGTCAGTATATTTTTCTCTAAAAGTAACTTAAGTCCAGTCATTTTCAGGGTCGCTGCAATTAGGAGAGAGAGAAGAAAACTCTTTAGCATGATGCTCTTGCAAGTTTAGAGTGGTTTTTAGTTTATCTAAACTGGATGGCTCCCACTGTTTCTCGAATCCTTCCTCAAACCATAAAAGAAGAATTAGCCAGGACTATTCTCACTGTACAATTCTTGCTTAACCGTTCAGCCAGGCTAGTGTCGATACTTCGAGGGAGGTTTTCCAACGCTTTCGCGAAGTTCCTTAATTAAATAACCTCTTTTCTCTGGGGGCGTAACCCCCTGACACCTTTCTTGACACCTACTTGGTTTATAGCATTGATCGTTAAGTGACGAATATCCTGATAAGTAGCATATACTCACAGTAGGATCGGGATCCAAATATCATTGTATGATAATGTTGAAGGAATCCTACCAACATTCACCAAACTCCAAATGGTATGCAACTCTTTGCAAATTTCAGTTTCTTTAGAAATTCCCGATATATATTTTTGCCCCATGCTCTTATGACCTTGGCGTTAGGTCAAAATGTCATAAGTCACATGTCAAGTTCTACCCATCATTATCTTGTCAATTTGAACCCATCCGTATATATCCTTGACGTTCGGCCAAAATGATAATACGACTGTCCCAAACTAACTCATCTATCTATGCAACAAATGAATACCCAGTAGCTACCAAACACTATGCCTTGGCGTTAGGTCAAAATACATAGCTTGAATACTACTGAATACCCAGATGAAATGATGGAGGGCTACGAATGGTTTTGGCGAAACCGTGAACGTAGTGAACTTGATATAACCGAAGGAACCTGATAGCTTTTAAAAGGAGTGGTTAAAGCTCCGCATTTAAAAATATCTGTTTTTAAAATTAACCGAGTGGTTTCTTTTAAATTGTTCCAACGATTAAACTTTTTGGTTTATTTTCTTTGCATTATAAATAATGCGTCCCATCATTAACCTATCATTGCAGAAAACAACGAAAATACAACGTCCTCTTATGCCATCCGCATTCGCCACGGGGGTCCCGTCATCACCCGTTAGGTTACTTAACTAACGACAGAGCGGGGGCTGGGCTAGCGCGGGTGTAAAACATAAGTGACGTCTAAATAGCTATCATATATAGATATTGTACATTCGTCAGACGCAATAATAGGCATTCCAGATCACAGATGAACTTTATTGGATTTGCAAGCAATCCGTGTTTGTTTTGAGCCTGCAACAAAAGATGGATTACACAGTTGTGATGAATAGCCATTACCCCACCCAAGACCCCAACGGGTACGGCAAACTACCCGCCCGGCAGTTTGTGCAACCCACCTTGGGTCTGTCCTAGGAGCAAAAACAGTAAAATGAAATAATACAACGGTGGCTACAACCGCAACCTGGATGTGCCCCGCAAAATAATATTACAACAAATTACATTTACATTAAATGAATTAAATAACAACCCATCACATAACCCCGGCTATACATCACAACAGTCCAACACAGTTCATATCCACAAACAGTAAAAACCATTACAGAAATGTGCAACCCCCTGCCAACCGACATACTAGCAGTTAGGGGAGGTTTACGAACACATTATACAAACACAGATATAATCCAATAAGCAAATACTGTATAATTTCGATCGATTAAACACTTTTAATTTTGCTCCAATACTTCTCTGTAAATCTGAAACCTGAGCAAAAATAAAAACTTCCAGAAAATACAAAATATCACAGAGAAGCAACACAGGAAAATTGGGATCCTGAATCGCTAACTCGGCGGCGGAATCGCGGCGAATCGGTGGGATCCGCCGCGGTTCCGCGGCTCTTTAGGCGATTCAGGGGCCCAATTTTCTTGGGTGTTCTTCTACTGTCTTTTCAAGCTTTCTGAACATCCCTGAAAAATTTTTGGACTTCATTTAAAAATCGACAGAAACTTGTGATTTCGGGCTTTTCCGGTTTCGTTTTTTCCGTTCGAAATTCATACAAATTTGCAAGTAAGTTATTTATTGTTTAGCGAGGCTCTGATACCACTGTAAGTCGATGTACAACACCCCACGACTTGCGGGGAGGCGGGAAAAATGAAAAACGATCTTGTTTTCATGCTAAACATCGACTAACCGCATGAATCGAAGCTAAACGATAACTAACATCAAACATAGAAGTTAACAACTACTATGTAAAGGGATTATACCTAAAGAACCGTGTCTTTCGTCTTTACGAACTCCACCTCCTCCTCGGCCTTCTCGAAGTAGTAGACGATCCACCCGAGAGCTTTACTCCAAGCTTAGCCTCTAAACTTGAGGCAACTAAACTTCTTTAAGTGCTAATCAAAGAAGCTAGGTGAAATAGAGTGAGGGTTATGGTTTAATAAGTCTAACTAATCCTTGTACTCAACACATGAGAGGGGAGGATTAGGGTTTGAAGAGGGAGAGCTTGAGGAGAGAGAATGTGAAGATGATAATGAAGTGAGAATAATGAGTTATCATAATATATATCAAGCATTTTATTTTATCAAGAAAAGAAAAGAAAATGATTTACAACCATGCTTGATAAATATCTTGTGGTGATTCATCTCCATGAGTCATTAAGCAATTATGAAGCATTAATGACATGGATGAATCATCCATATGACTCACTAATCTCATTCAATGCATATGCCACCTAAACCTCCTTAGTCACCATCTTCTAGAAGCTTCTCGCGCAATTACGAGAACGCCCCTCTTATCCGTGAAAACACGGAAAAACTTTAGACTGTATAAATCCAATAACCGGATACCAGTAACTGGCTTAAACCAAAGCCGACTGGTAAAAACTGTCCGAAAGTCGTACGTGCGTAAACACACGTATGCGTCCGAACCCTTGTCGTAAAACCATACGACCTCTATATCGTTTCGCCTGGAGTAAGGAAACTCTCTGTGTGGGACTCTAGAGACTCGACTACTACGCTGGCAGTGGGTTTAACCACAGACCGCAAGCGGCACTAGCTGTACGTAACGGTCCCCAGGTAGATGTCGATAAGAAGGCCGATGAGGAAACCCATCCGAACTCCTACTGAGTCTGATGTGACAATCTCCGTACAGTCCGGTCCGTTCGTCTAAGACTATCGCATATCGGGCCTAGGGGGGCGGCAAGCGTCAGTCCCCTAATAGCGGTATAAGTCGTGTCGGAGCGAAGCCCATTACACCCTGAAAAACTACTGGAACCTACCAGCAAATCTCGCTTGCCCTGGCCAAGGACTTTGCGTAATGGCTCTCTGACACAGCGCGATATCAACCCCCAATACCGGGAGAGACGAATCCTGTCTAACCGCCACTGCCTCCAAGTGCTCGGGACTGCACCCAACTACTACCTGTTTGCACGACTCCTTTGAGCCGTGGTAGGGTAGCAATCTAAGAACAGTGGGACACACTCGAGGCGAAGTAGCAGTGTCAAGTCTGCGGACTATGCTGTACTCATGTCACCTGGGAACTGTTCACTGACGACTGGTATAAAACCAACCAACAGTTCCCTGTGAGTCCTGTCCGGTATACTCGTAACCTAACGAGCACCTGCATTCTATCTCCAGTACGACGTACTGACGGCTGTGGGACAGACCATCTCCCCAACTGGGATGAGAAGCGTACACACTACTCTACTCCGGAGTATCGATGCCCTGTCTCGATAATCCAACGACTAGGGACCTGAATAAGGATGTGCTTGTAGACTACCCAGCCCCCACTAGTGTGACTGCCATCACAACGCTGGTAGTCAACCAAGATCCTAAGAGCTCTATCAATACGTATACTCACATATTAAGATAGAAAAACCAAGTAGCATACTACCATGTTTAGCAAGACTGTTATATACATGTGAATATCCCAAGCTTCCATTAAGTAATATACAAACTAGTATGATACAATAATGGCCCCTAGGGCATATACACTAACAGCCATAACAGGAAAACCCTGGTCAGGGTTGCTGAGATTTGTAGGGTTCCTAGGCACTCAAGTGAGGTCTCCCAAGCCATCAACCATGGCAATTTCAAAAATTATGGTGCCTACAAACCCTAAACTACGGATCGATAACTAGATGTCTAGGCGAACAAGAACTAGTTAACACTTAACTAATGAGAAAACGGAAATACAACCTTTGTAGATCCGGTGCTCCACCTCCATAGCTCCGCAACGAGGTCCTCTCCGCTGTCCAAAAAGAATCCGGGCTCTAGCGTCGACTTCATCGGAGAATAAGTGAGCTAGGTCGTCGATGTCCATGCTGAAGATGATCTACGTCGAGGCATCGATGAATCAAGCTCCACCTTCACCAAACCGTGAAAAGTTGTGAAGGAAACACACTCTACTACTTGGCAAGAGGTAGAGGATGAGGAAATAGGAAGTGGGTAGACTTTAGAATTGGATTTCTCACTCAAATCATCAATCCACCATTGATGACCTCAAGCTTCTTCACTTGAAGCAAGGAAGAAGAAGAAGAAAAGATTATGATAAGTTCATTGTAAAAGAAAAGAAAATGAATTCTTATCATAATGTTAACTAGAGTTAAGTGTAGAGAATGAATCATGGTTAGTGGGAATGGTTAGGGTTAAGGATGAGATAAGAATGGTTGACTTGATCAAAGATTCATGAAGCTTCAACTAAACTCCAAATTAAGCCACCATTCTTTTCTCCTCTTTTCCAAAATGAATAAACAAATAAATAAATGAATAAATAAAGGAAATGAAAACCCTAACCATTCTTTTAACCATGGTTTAATTCTTTGCACTTAACCAAGTAATCATGTATCATCAAACATGATACAAGCAAGTGCACAAAATCATATCGCATATGTAATGCGCACACCCGAGTGAGAAAATCCAATTAAAGTGAACCAATACTAGTTAATGCAAAGTAATATATCAAATATATAAATATGCATTAAATCATTAAATCAACACTTGATTCAATGACCCGGTTATGTCGCACACAACCGACTAGTATACAATATATCGGCTTATCGAATCAACGCTTGAATCGATAACTAGGTTATATCGCATACAACCATTCGATATATTTATCGCGAGAATAGAATACGGTATCACATACACGCATTATTCTCGGTCCCGCACATATCTCATATGCGCTCCTATTTCGTTTCGCTTGAGCCAGGAAACCTCTGTGTAGGACTCTAAAGACTCGTCAATACGCCGGCAGCGGATGATGATCATATCAAACATCCACAAGCCGCAAGCGGTCTGCTAAACGTAACGGCCACCCGGGTATTGAGCGATCTGAAGATCGACGAGCAAGCCCACTCACACTCCAGTGAATCCGACCAGTAACACTACCGTACAGTCCGGTCTCTTCGTCTGATATGTCGCATATCAAGTCTAGGGGTGGTAAACGTCAGACCCCAATAACTCAATAAGTCGTGTCGATATGAGGTCTATAACTGTTCGAGAAACTACTGGTAACACTTCCCAGTAAATCTCAGCAACCCTGGCCAGGGATTTCCTGTTATAGCCAATCGAACACAGCGCAACATCAACCCCCATATACCGGGAGAGACGAATCCTCTCCTATCGCTCATTGCCTCCATGTGACTCGGGACTGTACCCAAAAACCACCGTTTTGCACGCCCTCTTGGACGTGGTAAGATGGAAATCAAAGCACAGTGGGAACCACACAAGACTCTATGACGATCTCGGGTCAACAGACTACTCTGTACCAGTGTCACCAGAGAACTGCCATCTGACGTGAGGTATAATACCATCTGAGAGTTCTCGGCGAGTCCGTCCAGTGTACCCAGTCTCTACTGAGCACCCGTATATCATCTCTGATGTCAAACACCGATGGATATGGGATCATCCATCGCCCATCTATATGGGTCGAGAAGGTATACGCTAGTCTACTCTGGTATATCGATGCCCCGTCTCGATACACCCACGACTAGGGACTTTGAAGGATGTACTTATGGACTACCATGTCCCCACTAGTATGATCCGCATCATAGTCCAGGTAGTCAAGTACAGATCCTAAGGGCTTTACCAACATGTAACAGAGAGACAATCAGCATACACGTTAAGGTAAAGGGTAACCAGATAGCATACTATCATGTCGAGCAAGAAAGTCCTCCCTATATACGTCCTAGCATCCACTACAATATACATCCTATGTACAGTAATGGCCTCTAGGGCATACATATAACTAACAATCTCCCACTTGCACTAGGGCCATCTATAGCAGTGGTTGCAGTATCTCATACTCAACCATCCCATAAAAGTGTCTCTCTCTGGGAACAGGCCTTTGTGAGTGGATCCGCTGTGTTGTCCTCTGAGTCTACTCTCCTAACCTCGATCCCTTGGAGATCAACCATCTCCATGATCAAGTGATACTGCCTTAGAATATGTCTGGATCACTGATGGGACCGGCGTTCCTTGGCATAAGCCACAACTCCATTGTCACACAATGGGAGGAACTAAGTTCATCTCATGAACCATTATACACCCAAACAGCCTCTTTGGTAGCATCTTAAGTAGCGATGTATCCTGCCTTTATCGTCTAGTATGTCACGGTATCTATCTTGGAACTCTTCCAATATACCGTCCCTTTACTGAGGGTTAAGACAATGCCTGCGACTGACATTCAGTCGTCTTTATCACCCTGGAACACTTCCAGTGATTCTCCCCAGGATCGATTGATACCATCTCACTACAACTAGTGAGAGTCCTAACATCCAATTAGATCTATCTCATAGATCCAAAATCCAGGATTTAGTAGGTATCACTTTAATCCTATATGGAGAATCTTTGTGATAAGCGGAGATTGACCGAGCGTAGCATAGGAAACTCCTTCCCTATCAAGAGTATGTCATCCACGTACTCTACGAGGATCGTCACCATACTCCCTACTACCTTTTTGTTTATACAAGGTTCATCTACCATTTTGATGATGTCAAACTCTTTGACTAATTCATCAAAACAGATGTTCCAACTCCGCGATGCCTGCTTTATCCTATAAAGCATCTTGCACACGTTTCCGCTGCTCCCACTGTCTACGAAGCCCTCTGGCTGTGTACTTATAGACGCACTCTTCTAAAACTTCATTTAGAAAAGCAGTCATGACACCCAACCACCAGATATCGTAGTCATGGTATGTAGCCGTGGTAAGTAGGATCTGGATGGACTTAAGCATAGTCACTTGAAAAGGTTTCATCATGATCCTCGCCTGGTCGATGACAAAAAGCTTTAACAAGTCTAGCTTTGAAAGTCTTAACTTTTCCATCTACACCAAGTAATCTTCTCAAGATATACTTGCTCCTGATGGGGATTTAACCCTTCAGATATTGCAACCAAAGTCCATACTTTGTTGGTGTATAAGGATTCCATCTCAGATCGCTAAGCATCCAGCCATTCTTACAGAGTCTTACTCCTGATGACCTGCTCGAAGCTAGTTGGGTCATCATCTCATGATGCAATCCTCGCTCCCACTGTCATAGAGAAACTGAATTATCTCTCAGGTGGGTGAGGAACCCTACTAGATCGGCGGAGAGGCCGAGGTTCGTTGGAATCTACTGAATTCTTTGGATCTATCAAATCATCATCTGTAGTTTGCATAGCTGGAACATTTCCAGTTCTACATAACAGACCTTGCCTCGAGCTTGTCCGGATTTTGCTTTTAGACATAGGACGGACAATCCCCAAATCTTAACTAACTTAAGACATGGGTTCTTCCCATTCCATATCACATATGAAGCGGTAGGCAACTGATTTGATTAGAACCTATTCAACAGGTATGCAACTTCTCAAGTGCATAACTCCCAAAAGGAAAAAGGTAACTCAGTAGTACTCATCATAGAGCACACCATATCAAATAGGGTGTATCTGCTCCTCCCCGATATACCATCGTGCTATGGTGTATACGAAGGAGTAATGCTGAGAGAGAATCTCATTCCCCTTTAGAATGGTCCAGGAATTCCGTGCTCAAGTATTCTCCTCCTTGATCACATCAAAGGACATAATACTTATACCCGTATTGTGGTTCTCTACTTCTCGCTTATATTCTGTGAATATCTCAAAAGGTTCGGACTCATGTTTCAACAGGAACATATGACTGAATCTTGAGAGATTATCAGAGAATGTAATGAAGTACAAAGAACCTGTCCTGGCATGTGTAGACAGGGGACCTTACATACATCAACATGTATCAATCCCAAGAGTTCACTAACTCTTTCTCTGTTTCCAATAAACAGAGCTATGGTCATCTTATCTTTGTGACATGACTGGCGAGTTTCACAAGATGTAAATTCAAACTGATTTAAATATACATCTATATGTAACTCTAGCCAGTCGGGTCACATTGATCTGACCTAGTCTACAATACCTCAAGAAGGATTCGTTCATTTCTGAACTCTTCCTCTTGTGTGTGTTCCGTATATTAAGAACTGTAGTTTGATTTAGAACATTAATGCTTTTAGATAACGTGCCTGAACCGATCAACTTTTGATATAGGAAATGTTCAAAACATTATCCGACAATACAAAATTTTACCGTTTCTTTACTAATAAAGAGACAGATATGATTTTGTATATCAGGTTCGGTATCTAATAACATTCGTTCAGAATCAATGTATTGTAATACAGGGTGACAGTGACCAACAGACTTGGCTGCAACTCTTGCCCCGTTTTCTGCCTCATGAAACTTATCACCCGTTCTCAGTTCTCTACCTTTCTGTAGCCCTATGTAACAGATTACCTTCTTTGGGATCCTGATCTGGTATCATATACCCAGGACGTAAAGGATACTGAGAAACAGTTCTGTATAATGAACACACCCGAAGATGATGCATCAGCATGCACTCTCTTCGTTTGGGCGGCACGGGAAATCTGGTATTCCCCAATTTCCTGCTCTGTCTTATAACAATTATAAGTTGGAGCGGGACCAACGTTCCCCAGCTCAGTATAACAAGCGGGTTCGGTCAATAATCCGTATTATTATCTTGATTAAGGCGTGATATGGTCGCTACCAGGAGAGAGAGAGAAGAAAACACTCAGCGTGCGCTCTTTCAAGAATAGATTGGTTATTATTTTATCTAATCAGGATGGCTCCCACTGCTTTTTATCAAATCTTCCTTCAAACCCTAAAAGGAAAGACTAGCCGGGATTAATTACACACTACAAGTTCGCCAATCTTTCAGCCAGGCCAGTGTCGGTACTTTGAGGGAGGTCCCCCGTGCTTTCGCACGAACTTAATTACTGTAAACCTCGTTTTCCCAGAGGCGTAACCCCGTTAACACCTTTCTAGACACCTACTTGATCGGCTAATTGTAATGTATAAAACTCTCCCAGGAGTAACACTTACTCGCAGCGGGTATCGGGATCCAACTATCACATAGAAGGTATGCAATCTCATTGCAAATTTCAACACTTGAAATTCCCGATAATATTTTGCCCCTAGCGTCCTATGACCTTGACAGAGGTCAACAAACCATAGGCTGCTAGTCAAGTTCAACCCGTCATTTCCTGATTGAAGTAAACCCACCCGCACGACCCTTGACAGAGGTCAACAAGGTTGCACGACTACCCTAAATCAATCACATCATATGCTTATGCAGATAAGCACTAATCAGCTACCGCACACTGCGCCTTGACAGAGGTCAACAAACGCAGCACGAATACTAACCAGTACATATCTGAAATGACGGAGGGCTACGACAGGTTTTTCTGAAAACCTATTGCGTAATGAACTTGATATCGTTGTAGGATCGAATGAATTTTGAAATGGAGTGTTTTTGATGCTTTTCTAGTTTTGCTAAAGGAGTCACTCCAGGTGAAGGGATCGTCGGTCCTTTCCTCGTCGAATGAGGTGCGGGATATATCATATATATCACTGTGCAAAGCAAAAACTCTTAAAAGCAATCAAAAGACAAACCGAGTGTGTAGCATCTGCCAGTTATTGCTAAAGGAGTCACTCCCGGTGAAGGGATCTCGGTCCTTTCCTCATCGAATAAGGTGCAGGATATATCTCATATACCTCTGTGCAAAGCAAGAACTGTAGCTACCTGTTTTATTTTGAAATTCGATTCTACAACATCTTAGGTTTCTTTTATTTCATTAATCACATTAATGAAGTCCCATCATTTAAGTACCTAAACATCACAGATAAATACGACGTACACTTATGTCATCCGCATTCGCCTCGATGTCCCCTCGTGCACCGTTAGGTTAGGTAACTAACGGCAGAGCGGGGCAGGGCTAGCGCGGGTGTAAAACATAAGTAACGTCTATATAATATATCATATATACTATATACTATATCCATCACAGAAACATCTCATGATCACATCACAGATATCGCAGCAGAAGAATCATATGAAATATTGGATATACTAGGACGTCCGTGTTTTCAATACGAGCCAGTATAAAACACGGATTCCACGGTCGTGATGAATAGCCAAACCCACACCCCTAGACCCCTACGAGAGCGGCAAGCAACCCTACCAATTCTGGAGTTAGGAGACCCAGACTCGACTCCTCGAGTTGGTCTCCCACTGGACTCCAGAACCCGGTTACTTGTGCCCTCCTCCTTGGGTCTATCCTAGTGCGGAAAAGTAAATAATATACAACAGGTGACAACTCCCGCAACCAGGAAGCGCCCCAATAAAAGAATATTACATACAAGTTTTTACATGAATGAAAAAGAAAAACACTCATCTCACATAAAAAAACCCCGGCTATTCAAACACGACGATCCAATATAACATATCCAGCAACACATAACATCACATGTCATCAACGTAAGTAAACATGCGCATCCCAATTGTCGTTGACATATAGCAACAAAACCGGCGATATCACATATTACACTTACGGTCACAGAAAAGAAAGTGTAAAACTACAACAGTTGGAATCCGCAATCACCTCAGACATCGCATGCCTGACCAAATGAATTACTTAGACATCGCATGCCTAAAAATTATAAACCCCGCATTTTAGTCTCAAAATCGAAAACTCTTTTCAATATTAAGTCGGGCAATTCAATAAGATTCCCGACATTCTGATCGAATGCTCGTCGCAAACTTCAGTAGACGGCTGCACCCCCGATACCGTCGACGAAGTGCACCAAGGCGGAACACCGCCACCGCGAGCACCCGAACGGATGCTTTCGGCGACGGGGTTCTCCTACAGTCACTTGGTCGGGGCTATGGAGCGAGGCTGTCTATTAAGTTTACCCGGCGAGTATCCGCGTACGCTACGTGATTGCGACGGACTTTTGATCACATCAAAATTCCGTGGCAACCGATCAAGTGAGACTAAACCGCTAGATTTATAACATTCATTCAGTTATCTCATAACTTCTTGTGAATTCCAATTATTGTATCCCATTCCAGATAAATAGAAAATGTTAAACTTTCCGATCGAACAATCGAACACCCAAGTTTTCCCGATATAGATCAACACATGAAACAAGTCTAACAACATTCCGTTCGTACCTCAGTACCAACGGTCCAGCCGTAGAAGGGTCAAGCCAACGCCTCACATGTGGCACGCCGTACTGCCCCAAACCCGAAGGTTCAAAGGGCAGTTCAAGACGGTCACATAATCGAGTTAAGGTTTGTGTCTTCTAGAGGGACCATCGCGTTACTTGCACTACTTAGAACGTCGTTAAACTACGGAAAAATCCAACACTTGGAAATTTCCCGACAAGGGAAAAATTGGGTATTTATATCTGGTCGAACTTTTTAACATATTCTAAAATTTATCCGGAAAGCCACACAGACAAAATTTGATACTCCGATCGAAACACCGAATCCCCAAAATAACTGCAGAAAATTCAACTCTTGAAAAAATATTAAAAATACCCAGGAAAACCAGCACAGAATATTGTGAATTACTGTACAAATTAGGATGCCACAAACGACAAAACTGCCGCGCTTCCGCCGCACGAGCCATGCTCGTGTCGCGGAAACGCGGCGCACTGTTGGAAACAAGTACTCGTATTTCACAGTTATTCTTAGGATTGCCTGCTGATTTTTCTGAACATTTTTAATATGGAAAAATCCACGATTTTAAAATCTGGACAGAGAGCATGTTAGGTTTGGGTTTTCGGGTTCGTTCGGACTTCGAATTCCGTCTAGACTTCGCCTAAGGCTCTAGCTAGGCTCTGATACCACTGTAGGGTTCCTAGGCACTCAAGTGAGGTCTCCCAAGCCATCAACCATGGCAATTTCAAAAATTATGGTGCCTACAAACCCTAAACTACGGATCGATAACTAGATTTCTAGGCGAACAAGAACTAGTTAACACTTAACTAATGAGAAAACGGAAATACAACCTTTGTAGATCCGGTGCTCCACCTCCATAGCTCCGCAACGAGGTCCTCTCCGCTGTCCAAAAAGAATCCGGGCTCTAGCGTCGACTTCATCAGAGAATAAGTGAGCTAGGTCGTCGATGTCCATGCCGAAGATGATCTACGTCGAGGCATCGATGAATCAAGCTCCACCTTCACCAAACCGTGAAAAGTTGTGAAGGAAACACACTCTACTACTTGGCAAGAGGTAGAGGATGAAGAAATAGGAAGTGGGTAGACTTTAGAATTGGATTTCTCACTCAAATCATCAATCCACCATTGATGACCTCAAGCTTCTTCACTTGAAGCAAGGAAGAAGAAGAAGAAAAGATTATGATAAGTTCATTGTAAAAGAAAAGAAAATGAATTCTTATCATAATGTTAACTAGAGTTAAGTGTAGAGAATGAATCATGGTTAGTGGGAATGGTTAGGGTTAAGGATGAGATAAGAATGGTTGACTTGATCAAAGATTCATGAAGCTTCAACTAAACTCCAAATTAAGCCACCATTCTTTTCTCCTCTTTTCCAAAATGAATAAACAAATAAATAAATGAATAAATAAAGGAAATGAAAACCCTAACCATTCTTTTAACCATGGTTTAATTCTTTGCACTTAACCAAGTAATCATGTATCATCAAACATGATACAAGCAAGTGCACAAAATCATATCGCATATGTAATGCGCACACCCGAGTGAGAAAATCCAATTAAAGTGAACCAATACTAGTTAATGCAAAGTAATATATCAAATATATAAATATGCATTAAATCATTAAATCAACACTTGATTCAATGACCCGGTTATGTCGCACACAACCGACTAGTATACAATATATCGGCTTATCGAATCAACGCTTGAATCGATAACTAGGTTATATCGCATACAACCATTCGATATATTTATCGCGAGAATAGAATACGGTATCACATACACGTATTATTCTCGGTCCCGCACATATCTCATATGCGCTCCTATTTCGTTTCGCTTGAGCCAGGAAACCTCTGTGTAGGACTCTAAAGACTCGTCAATACGCCGGCAGCGGATGATGATCATATCAAACATCCACAAGCCGAAAGCGGTCTGCTAAACATAACGGCCACCCGGGTATTGAGCGATCTGAAGATCGACGAGCAAGCCCACTCACACTCCAGTGAATCCGACCAGTAACACTACCGTACAGTCCGGTCTCTTCGTCTGATATGTCGCATATCAAGTCTAGGGGTGGTAAACGTCAGACCCCAATAACTCAATAAGTCGTGTCGATATGAGGTCTATAACTGTTCGAGAAACTACTGGTAACACTTACCAGTAAATCTCAGCAACCCTGGCCAGGGATTTCCTGTTATAGCCAATCGAACACAGCGCAACATCAACCCCCATATACCGGGAGAGACAAATCCCCTCCTATCGCTCATTGCCTCCATGTGACTCGGGACTGTACCCAAAAACTGTAAGTGCACGGCGGCGCCCCGGCCGTCGATCCGACGGCCAAATGCGGAAGCGGTGAATAACTTAAATTTTGCGGACTTAGCAAACCGGCACCACCGCGCACTAAACACCCGGATCGAAACCATTAACTAGTCCTAGCTAACTACAAGAAAGGGAATAGAGATATACCGACGATCCAAGTCCTCCGGTCTTCTCGTCATCGTCCCGATCTCCTGCGGAATGTCCCGTCTCCTCCTCGTCGCCGGAAGTGCACCACATCGCCTACTTTGTTTACGGGCTCCCACCTCAATGCCGAGGCAACTCGGGCACGAAGCCGGCTACTCGACGTGCCCAAGGTTTGCTGTAGAATGTGTAGTAGAGGATTGTGTCTCATTTGGGGTTCATGGAGGTGCCTTTTGGTGGAGGAAAAGAGAGCTTGGAGAGAGGTGGGGAAAATGTAGCATACCAAAAATGAGAGTAACATTTTCCCACCACTAAAAGAAAATGAATCCCATTCCCATTCAAGGAATGGCCGGCCCCCCCCTTTCATGTGTGATTGGAGAGAGAGAGAGAACAAACAAGGGGGGGTGGAAAAAGAGTAATGATGGAGAAACAAATGATCACCACAAAGAAAATAACACTCCAAAGCAACCATTACCACAAAACAAGGGTCAAGCCATCATGACACAACCATGAAGCAAAAAGTCAAGTCAATGGATGGGACAAGTATCATGACATGATAATATGCAAAGACCCCCTCCACAAATGCTTATTTGCAACAATGCAAATAAGCCCTCCTCCACCAAACTTCGGCCAATGAACGGAACAATGGAAATTGGCCGAAACGGAAAGCAAACTGGCAACTCCATAAAACTGGTCCCGTAATAAATTACAGGAAAACCCCGATACTGTGCATACACACCCGCATTTGTATTCCGACCGAAATACAAATGCAATGAGACAAAATCTACACTGTACTATACTAGGATCCGGCTTAAACCAAAGCCGGCTAGTAATATCTGTTCGATCCTGATCCGTGCAATACCGCACGTATCTGATCGAACCCTGCCATATAACCATACGGCCTATAGTACAAACTGTCCGATCCCGATCCGTGCAATACCGCACGTATTTGGTCGGACCTTGCCATATCTCCATACGGCCTCTACAACCTTTCGCCCGAAAGCTGAGTAACTGAATGTGGGGGACTCTAAAGACTCATCAACACCTTGGTTGTGGATTTAACCACTAGCACGTCAGAGGTATAAGCCAATACGTAACGGGCTACCAGGTACTGACCAAAAGGGATGTCTGTGAGCGAACTCAGCCTGACAACCCTACTGAGCCTGTCAGTGACAATATCCGTGCAGTCCGGCCCGTTCGTCTATGAGTATCGCATGGCGGGCCTAGGGGGTTGGTAAAAGTCAGACCCCCAAAAGCGGTACAAGTCGTGTCGGAGTGTAGCCCAGAACACCCTGAGATACTACTGGAATACCTACCAGTAAATCTCCTTGCCTTGGCCAAGGACTTTGTGTAATGGCTCTCCTAGACACAGCACGACCTCACCCCCAATACCGGGAGAGACGAACCCCTGAAGATACGCTCACTGCCTCCATGTGGCTCGGGACTGTACCCAACTAAAACCTGTTTGCACGACTCCTTTGAGCCGTGGTAGGGTAGTAATCAAAGTACAGTGGGAACTCACACGAGACAAATGACGATCCCCAGGTCGATGAACTAACCTGCACACATGTCACCAGGGAACTGCTATCTGACGTCTGGTATATGACCAACTAGCATGTTCCCGGCGAGTCCTGTCCGGTGTACTCATAACCCAATGAGCACCTGTATACATCTTAGGTGATCCAACTGACACCAGTGGCTTGTGAGACCGGCCACCGCCCCTCGTCGGGGTCTCGACTGTATACACTAGTCTACTAATGGAGTATCGATGCCCAGTCTCGAAACTCCCACGACTAGGGACCTTTTAAGGATAAGCTTATAGACCCCCAGCTCCCACTTATATGATCGCCCTCATACTGCTGGTGGTCAAGCAAGAATCCTAAGGGCTCTACCAACGTGTAATAGCGACCTGTAAGGTCACCTAAAACAGTACACGATGATAAAGGTAAACCAGATAGCATACTATCATCTCGAGTAAGACTGTCCTACCGGGATAGGTCCTCTATCAATCATTACAATCACGTACCTGTGACCTAATAATTGACTCTGAGGGCACTATCTCCAACAATCTCCCACTTGCACTCAAGGCTATTATTGCGATGTCGCATACTCACAGCCCGTGTGATACCGAACACCCAACTCCTCTACTAGCCAGTCTCACAAAGCTCGTTTGCGAAACTTTTGCGTTTGAGGAATAGCCTCAGTGAGTGGATCCGCTTAGTTGTTTCTTTCTATGTCTCTCTATATCTCAAGTTCGCGGAGAAAACCATCTCCCGAAATGAGCAATACCTGTCTTAGAATATGTCTGGATGTCTGATGGGACCTAGCTCATAAATGAACTCCAAATCCAAACTTCTTAGACTGTATCGTCAACTGAACTTAATCAGTATCCTGCGCCATGCCACCCTCAGTATTGCCTTGGACCACCTGTCCAAAATACTGCCCCTCATCAGAAGGAAAAACTATAACTCTGACAACCTCCTTGTCGTCCATGTCACCTTGGAAGCCTGGAATGATAACTGTCTCCTGAATGAGGCTGTCGTTATCATATCCCTAGAACATCCACTTATGTTCTAAAACTGCTTCCGACTGTTTCTCCAGGATTGGATTAATGTCAACTTATTGCATCTAGTGCAAGAACAATATCTGGTGTGGTACTTGACATCTCACGATTGACTCAATTGCCTGAGCAAGTGATCTGCCAATCAAATGCCCGTCCCTCTCCCCTTTAGTCTGTAAGACACCTTTGGAGAGGGTGACTCCATTACCTGCAGGTACACTACCGTGCCAGGAGTCGCCCATCCTAAATACTCTTAGAATGCTGTCAAGTACCCTGATTGGGAAACCACCCAAATCTAGATCTAAGACCATAGATCTAGTAACCAGTATGTCTGATATAAAATCCATTTCCTTTGTGGAGAAACAACTGTGTGACGACCAAAGTATAACCGATCGTAGTGTAGGAGTTTCTTTACCTACTCTGTGTATATCATTCAAATACCAGGATATCACACCCTACTACCTTCTCAACAGATCCATCCCCTATTCTGATGAAGTCAAACCCATGACTGTCACGTCAGAAATAGATGATCTATCTCCGCTACTGGTGCTTCAGTCTATAAATAGACATAAGCAACCTGTCCACCAATGCTTCCGCTGCTCCCACTGACTACGACAACCCTCTGGCAGAGTCATATAGACGTACACTTCTAAAACTGGTTTAGAACGACGCTATACTCATCCTCCCGCCGGGTCTCGTAACCTGGAACAACAGCAATGGCAATTGTGGGTAAACAAGAACTTCCCTGTCACCGTCCTTGAGGCTACCGTAGTGCCTCTCGGGTGCCTGAAGTTACCCACCTTATCTGCGGAGTGGCCAATGGAATGTCAATCTAGATTGAATCTTTAGGTTCCTTATCAAATCTTCAGTAATCGTTTGTGGTTCTGGAATCACTTCCAGTTCTACCATACTCCCACTACTGTTTTCTGAAAAAATCCATTTTTAATAAAACTGTGGCGAGTCTAGAACAATATCGCTATTGTTCATCCAGATGGTAGAAAGTCAACCCTCGTCATAGCCTGGGTCAACCCACAAACAGCCATTACAGAAACGTGCCTTGAGTTGTCCAGTGTCTGGTTTTAAGCATAAACCGGACAACTCCCCGTACCTTAACATCGTTAAGATATGAACTGTTCTATATCCAATATAGAAACAGAGGCACTGATTTAATTGAACCAGATTCAAAACATGCAGCTGTCCCCAGCGCATGTCAACTAAATGGAAGGAGGCCGATCAGCGTTACTCAACTTAGGAATACTTCCAATTATGAGTAACCTGAAAGAGAAGCAAGATCTCTTTATCATTACTATCAACTGAATACCATACACAAGTATCTACATCTTCGATCACTTTGAAGAATCCCGATACTTGCTACACCTGGTTCTCTACTCTATTCAAATACCTATAACTCCTCAAAACTTAGACCCTGTGTTTCTACGAAACACATGTCTAAGAACTAGAGAAGTTAAAAGTAAACAGAATATAGTATGAGGACCAACCCCTCTGTCCTAATGGACACTGGACAACATACAATACTCTGTATAAGTCCCTTGAGTCTGATAACTCATTCACGGTGTGTCGTAGGTTGAAAACTGTACTTATGGTTAAGAAGAATTACACCGCTGTTTAATGCTCCTTACCTAACCATCCACTGATATAGGTAAATGTCGTAGACATAATTTCAGAAAGGTATATCTCACTCTATGAAAATAGACGTACAGATATATCAATTTGAAATTGGTGCATAACAGCGGATATTCAAAACCAAATATTTGCCGACCGGCAAACAGCCCAGGTGATTTCCTCAAATATCACCGATTACAACGAATCCCGATATAATGAGGATAATCACCCAATTCCCAATAACTTACTCCCACTCATCATCTGTAAAACCATACAGATGTGAGAATCGTACCTGGTAAATACATACCCTGGAGTAAGTATCTAATCGGGAAATCAGTTTTCCTTTAACATTACACAGTGAAACTGAAACATTGAAATGTTCCGATGGGGTATTCTGGTATTCCTAGTAATGCCTCTTCCAGATTCACAACTGTAACCGTATAGTTCTTTATTGCCACCTCTCCAAATCCCTTCATATGTCTTTAGTCTTTACCTTCTGCACACCCTTTTAGGCCAAATGGTTTTCTTCCTTCCCTACCGTTCGGCACCAGCCTATGGTTTGGAAGAAGACTATCCAATAAGCATAATGGGTGTACTGTCCCAATCCTAGGAACACTCACAATGAGAGAGGGTGAAGATAAAAGACAACCGAATAAACCTTATTCCTATTTCTCCTGAACCAGAATCCATCCCCGAACTGGAACCAGTTCCATTCGAGTTCGTATATAACCATACGATGGAGTATCCAAATAAACTGTGGATCTTCGTAGTGATACGGAGTGTCCTGGAGAAATACAAAGGTGATTTAGGATTGGCGAAGAGATACTTGGTTTGGTCGTGAATATCTGTTGCAATTTACTTTGCCCTCTTACTAATCCCTTGCTTTGTCTGAACTTAATACCTTCTGCACACCATCATTATGCTAATTGGTTTTCTTCATTCCCTACCGGTCGGCACCAGCCTAAGGTTTGGAAGAAGACAATCCAATTTGCGTAATAGGTGTACTACCCCTAAACCAAGGAGTACTCGTAACCTGAGAGAGGGTAAAAGGAAAAGACAACTGAATAATCCTATCCGTTTTCTCCAGAACCGGAAACCATCCTCGAATAAATTCTTTCGAGTTCGTATCTAACCATACGATGGTTTTGTCCAATGGAAGTGGACGTTCGTAGTAAAACGGGGTGTCCTGGAGAAAAGGGTAAAAGTAGGAGTGGCAAAGAGGTTCACAACTCTGACAATCCAAAAGCCAGTGTTAAGAAGGTTCGGTCAACTTGGTCTCTGAGTCAAAGTCTTAGGGTCGGGTCAATGGTCGCTGCCAGAGAGAGAGAGAAAAGAAACACTCAGCGTGCACTCTAACCTAGATCAGAATGGTTACCAATTTATCTAATCTGGAAACCTCCCACTGTACCTCAAATTCTCCTCCAAACCTGAAAGAAGAATTAGTCGGGGTCACCCGAGGAGTAAACTAACTCATCAGTGGGAATCGGGATCCAACTCTCATCGCATGACAACGTGACGGAATCCGCTCACGTCATCACACTCCAGAAGGTATGCGCATGTCTGGCAAGTTTCAGTTCTTTTGAAACTCCCGATGTGATTTCTGCCCCATGCTCTTATGACCTTGGCGTGAGGTCAAAATATCATAAGTCACATGTCAAGTTCTGCCCGTCATTATCCAGGTTAATCTGAACCCACCCGTACATACCCTTGACGTAGGCCAAAATAGTAGTACGGCTGTCCCAAACCAACGCATCTATCTATGCAACAGATAAATAACCGGCAGCTACCAAACACTATGCCTTGGCGTGAGGTCAAAATACATAGCTTGAATACTACCGAATATTTAACTGAAATGACGGAGGGCTACGAATGGTTTCTGGCGAAAACCTTTAACGTAATGAACTTGATATCGTCGAAGGAACAGATAGCTTTTAAAAATATAGTGACGAAAACCGTTGCTAAAGAGGTCACTCCCTGTGAAGGGATCTCGGCTCTTTCCCCGTAGAATGGGGTGCAGGATATTCCAAATGAATACCGCGATGCAAAGCAAAAGTAATCGGCTATAGTGAATTTAATGCCCTGACGCAAACTTCTGTCCAAGGGGTCACTCCCGGTGAAGGGATCTCGGCCCTTGCCTCGTCGACTGAGGAGCAGGATATTCCAATGAATACCACGATGCAAAACAAAAGTAAACGTCCTTGCAATAACAGCTTTTTGAAAAGTGTTCCAACAACATCAGATTAGGTTTGTTTTAACTTGCATTGATCCGAATCAATGCAGTCCCATCAATTGATCACACCAAAAAGAACGAAAATATACTGATGTACGTATATGCCATCCGCATTCGCCACTGGGTCCCGTCATTACCCGTTAGGTTAGCTAACTAACGACAGAGCGGGGACTGGACTAGCGCGGATGCAAAACATATACAACATCTACTAATATATATACCAATATATTATATTTCGCTCAAGGCGTGAAAGAAATGCAACATCACAGAGAATGAACAGCATCACAGAAACAATACAGATATCTGGGATCCCCGGGTTTCACAGAGCCGCTGAAACCCGACGTTCCCCTGGTCGTGTGGATAGCCTGTGCAATGAGAACCTAGACCCCTACGGGCGCGGCAAGTCACCCGCCAAAACCTGAAGCGAGGCAGCCCCCTTCAGCGCCGTGAATGGACCACCCAGCACTTCACGGAATCCGGTAACTTGGGCACCCCTCCTGGGTCAACCTGTACCCCCTACGAGTGCGGCGAATAGCCCGCCAATCCTAGAGTGAAGCCCCCTCCGTCTCAATGCCATGAGATGCGGGCTTGTTGCCCTCCAGAACCCGGCTATCCGTGCACCCCTCCGCGGGGCAATCCTAGTACAGAAAGTAAAATATACATACAACGGGTACATCGACCGCAACCAGGTCGTGCCCCAAAATAATAATACAAACAGGCAGTGACGGCAGTCCACATGTCGGACGCTCGCCTCGCAATATCAAATGTACATAATACAATCACAACTGTACTAGCATTGCATCCAGGCTATCCCCCACGACCGATCCGCAACATCACAGCAAATACATAGAACATCAACGTGAAAGTCACGTTCGCAAATCCGTCTAACCGGGCTATAGCAGTTAGACAGGATTTACCGATCGAGTGACATTCACGGTCGCAGATATAATGTAAATACTGTGAAAAATGTGTTTAAAATTTTCCGATTGACCAAAAATTAACAAGTGGGCCCCAATCAAAACTGTAGCAGTTAAAGAAATTCTGGGCCCAAATTTAATATTCCAAAAACCCTATTTTCTCCCCAGAAGCCCACTGAAAAAATCCAACCCAATGATTCTTCCATACTGCGGCGGAAGCGCGGCCAGAAGTGGGTTTTGGCCGCCCTTCCGCGCTCTGGTTGGAAGATCATTGTCTCGAATTTGAACAGTGGTCTTATAATTTTTAGTACATCAATATTTTAGAACCTGAAAATTTTTTCGAGACTGAAAAATTTCAACAGAAACTGATGTGGGCAAATACGGGTTTTTGAACATTTCGATCGATCGGAACTGAAAAACACATTACACAAAGCTAGACTAAGTTAATGGGGAGGCTCTGATACCACTGTAAGTGCACGGCGGCGCCCCGGCTGTCGATCCGACGGCCAAATGCGGAAGCGGTGAATAACTTAAATTTTGCGGACTTAGCAAACCGGCACCACCGCGCACTAAACACCCGGATCGAAACCATTAACTAGTCCTAGCTAACTACAAGAAAGGGAATAGAGATATACCGACGATCCAAGTCCTTCGGTCTTCTCGTCATCGTCCCGATCTCCTGCGGAATGTCCCGTCTCCTCCTCGTCGCCGGAAGTGCACCACATCGCCTACTTTGTTTACGGGCTCCCACCTCAATGCCGAGGCAACTCGGGCACGAAGCCGGCTACTCGACGTGCCCAAGGTTTGCTGTAGAATGTGTAGTAGAGGATTGTGTCTCATTTGGGGTTCATGGAGGTGCCTTTTGGTGGAGGAAAAGAGAGCTTGGAGAGAGGTGGGGAAAATGTAGCATACCAAAAATGAGAGTAACATTTTCCCACCACTAAAAGAAAATGAATCCCATTCCCATTCAAGGAATGGCCGGCCCCCCCTTTCATGTGTGATTGGAGAGAGAGAGAGAACAAACAAGGGGGGGGTGGAAAAAGAGTAATGATGGAGAAACAAATGATCACCACAAAGAAAATAACACTCCAAAGCAACCATTACCACAAAACAAGGGTCAAGCCATCATGACACAACCATGAAGCAAAAAGTCAAGTCAATGGATGGGACAAGTATCATGACATGATAATATGCAAAGACCCCCTCCACAAATGCTTATTTGCAACAATACAAATAAGCCCTCCTCCACCAAACTTCGGCCAATGAACGGAACAATGGAAATTGGCTGAAACGGAAAGCAAACTGGCAACTCCATAAAACTGGTCCCGTAATAAATTACAGGAAAACCCCGATACTGTGCATACACACCCGCATTTGTATTCCGACCGAAATACAAATGCAATGAGACAAAATCTACACTGTACTATACTAGGATCCGGCTTAAACCAAAGCCGGCTAGTAATATCTGTTCGATCCTGATCCGTGCAATACCGCACGTATCTGATCGAACCCTGCCATATAACCATACGGCCTATAGTACAAACTGTCCGATCCCAATCCGTGCAATACCGCACGTATTTGGTCGGACCTTGCCATATCTCCATACGACCTCTACAACCTTTCGCCCGAAAGCTGAGTAACTGAATGTGGGGGACTCTAAAGACTCATCAACACCTTGGTTGTGGATTTAACCACTAGCACGTCAGAGGTAGAAGCCAATACGTAACGGGCTACCAGGTACTGACCAAAAGGGATGTCTGTGAGCGAACTCAGCCTGACAACCCTACTGAGCCTGTCAGTGACAATATCCGTGCAGTCCGGCCCGTTCGTCTATGAGTATCGCATGGCGGGCCTAGGGGGTTGGTAAAAGTCAGACCCCCAAAAGCGGTACAAGTCGTGTCGGAGTGTAGCCCAGAACACCCTGAGATACTACTGGAATACCTACCAGTAAATCTCCTTGCCTTGGCCAAGGACTTTGTGTAATGGCTCTCCTAGACACAGCACGACCTCACCCCCAATACCGGGAGAGACGAACCCCTGAAGATACGCTCACTGCCTCCATGTGGCTCGGGACTGTACCCAACTAAAACCTGTTTGCACGACTCCTTTGAGCCGTGGTAGGGTAGTAATCAAAGTACAGTGGGAACTCACACGAGACAAATGACGATCCCCAGGTCGATGAACTAACCTGCACACATGTCACCAGGGAACTGCTATCTGACGTCTGGTATATGACCAACTAGCATGTTCCCGGCGAGTCCTGTCCGGTGTACTCATAACCCAATGAGCACCTGTATACATCTTAGGTGATCCAACTGACACCAGTGGCTTGTGAGACCGGCCACTGCCCCTCGTCGGGGTCTCGACTGTATACACTAGTCTACTAATGGAGTATCGATGCCCAGTCTCGAAACTCCCACGACTAGGGACCTTTTAAGGATAAGCTTATAGACCCCCAGCTCCCACTTATATGATCGCCCTCATACTGCTGGTGGTCAAGCAAGAATCCTAAGGGCTCTACCAACGTGTAATAGCGACCTGTAAGGTCACCTAAAACAGTACACGATGATAAAGGTAAACCAGATAGCATACTATCATCTCGAGTAAGACTGTCCTACCGGGATAGGTCCTCTATCAATCATTACAATCACGTACCTGTCACCTAATAATTGACTCTGAGGGCACTATCTCCAACAAAAACCACCGTTTTGCACGCCCTCTTGGACGTGGTAAGATGGAAATCAAAGCACAGTGGGAACCACACAAGACTCTATGACGATCTCGGGTCAACAGACTACTCTGTACCAGTGTCACCAGAGAACTGCCATCTGACGTGAGGTATAATACCATCTGGGAGTTCTCGGCGAGTCCGTCCAGTGTACCCAGTCTCTACTGAGCACCCGTATATCATCTCTGATGTCAAACACCGATGGATATGGGATCATCCATCGCCCATCTATATGGGTCGAGAAGGTATACGCTAGTCTACTCTGGTATATCGATGCCCCGTCTCGATACACCCACGACTAGGGACTTTGAAGGATGTACTTATGGACTACCATGTCCCCACTAGTATGATCCGCATCATAGTCCAGGTAGTCAAGTACAGATCCTAAGGGCTTTACCAACATGTAACAGAGAGACAATCAGCATACACGTTAAGGTAAAGGGTAACCAGATAGCATACTATCATGTCGAGCAAGAAAGTCCTCCCTATATACGTCCTAGCATCCACTACAATATACATCCTATGTACAGTAATGGCCTCTAGGGCATACATATAACTAACAAGATTTACTGGTAAGTGTTATCAGTAGTTTCTCGAACCGTTATGGACCTTGCATCGGCATGACTTATCAGGCTGTTGGGGTCTGACGTTATACCCCCCCAGGCTGTGATATGCGACATATCAGACGAAAAGACCGGACTGTACGGTAGTGTTACTGATTGGATTCGCAGGAGTATGAGCAGGCTTGCTTGTTGATTTTCTAATCGCTCAATACCCGAGCGACTGTTATGTTTAGCAGACCGCTTGCGGCTTGTGGGTGTTTGATATGATCATCACTTACTACCGGCGTATTGATGAGTTTTTAGAGTCCTACACAGAGGTTTCCTGGTTCATGCGAAATGGAGTAGGAGCACATATATGTTATGTATGGGACCGAGATTAATGCGCGTATGAGATACCGCATTCTATTCTCGCGACTTGTAACATTGGTCGGTTATATGTGATGTAGCCGGGTTATCGGATCAAGTGTTGATTCTATAAGCTGTTACATTTGATATTAGTCGATTGTATGTGATATAGCCGGATTATTAAATCAAGTATTGATTTGATAATTTAATGTATAATTATATATTTGATATAGAAATTTACATTAACTAATATTTGCTCACCGAGTATTTCTTTTCTCACAAGTGTGCATATAGTATATATGTAATATATATTAATGTACATTTTATTATGTCATGCTTGATGATACATGAAATATGGGTGTATGAGACTTACCCTATAGTTAGCATAATCTTAGGGTTTTTATTTATCAAGGTAATTCAAAAATGGTGAATATTTAGCATGGCTACAAGCTTGTAGAAGCTTGTGGAAAACATTGACTAAGTCCACTCTTTTTGTTTCACTTGTAGATATTTATTAACCCAACCATTATACTAATCATAGTTAAGTCTCTACATGAGTTAGTGTATGACACTAACTCACCCATGGTTCACATTTTCACCTCATGAGTTCATTCTCTCTTGATTTTTTCTTCATCTTCTTCTTCATTGAAAAAGCTTGCTAGTTTTTCTTTAAGTGAGAAAATAATGTGAGAAAAATAAAACTAAAGTGAGCCCACTTCCTACTTCATCATCCTCTACTATTAGCCATTTAGTTTAGGGTGTTTGCTTCACTAATTTCACCATTAGTGAAAAGCTAGCATGAGCTTGAGTCTCCTCGACGTAGATCATCTTCGTCCTCGACGACATCAAGCAAGCTTGTTCCGTACATCTCGTGGAGCCTTTCTAGAGTTCGAGGAGTTCACTACTTGAACCGAAAGGACTACTACACGGAGCATTTGAAGTGAAGGACCGTTCTACAAAGGTTGTATTCCTTCTTCACTTAGATGTAAAGTTGTTTACATATCATGTTTAACCCTAATTCTTTAGTTCGATTACTTGGTTGGTTTGTTTAGCACCCCAAAAATTTTAAATTGCATGTTTGATGCTTGCCAAAACCTTGCTAAGGTGTTAAGCTAACCCTACAATGGTATCAGAGCCAAGCTAGAGTATTAGGCGTTATCTAGACGAAGTTAGAATTCTGATCGAACCCCGAAAACCCGAATAATACCCCTTCTCTGGAAAATTTTCCAAAAGTTAGTTTTTCTATGTTAAAAATATTCAGAAAAACATACAGGGAATTCTATGGACACACCTGAAGAACGAAACCCTAACTCGTCTAAGGGACCGCGGATCCGTGGCCAAAACATGGTTTTGGCGGCGGATCGGCGGCGCCACTTGAGAGGCTTGGGTCGGGCCTTCAGCTGTAGGTCCGTAGGTACCGTAGTATGTCTCCGGTTAAATTTAACAGTGCTCAAGTGTTGAGCTTTCTGGGAAATTTGGAATTCATTGATTCGATCGAATTGTTTAAACTTCGCCTAACTTTCTATAATTGTGATACAAGATTTGGAATTCATATTGTTAGGCATGAAATCCGAAATATGTGATATTTCGGGTTTATGATGTCTAAGGTGATTGTGGATTCCAAATGTTATAGTTTGATATTTTCTTTTCTGCGACCGTAAGTGTAATATGTGGAGTATCACCGGTTTCGGTGCTATATATCAACGACAATTGGGATACGCATATTTACTTACGTTGATGACATGTGATGTTATGTGTTGCTGTGATATATTTTATTGGATCGTCGTGTTTTGAATAGCCGGGGGTTTTATGTGAGATGGAGGTTTTTATTTTCATTCATGTAAAATTCATTGTATGTAATTTCCTTTATTGGGGCACTTCCGGGTTGATGATGATGTCACCATTGATGTATATTATTTACTTTTCCGCATTAGGATAGACCGAAGGCGGGGAGCACAAGTAACCGGGTTCTAGGCTCCAGCGGGAGACCATCGCGAGGAGTCGAGACCGGGTCTTCTAACTCTAGAATTGGGAGGGTTGCTTACCGCTCTCGTAGGGGTCTAGGGATATGGGTTTGGCTATTCATCACGACCGTGGAATCCGCGTTTTTACTGGTTTAAATAAAATACGGAATTCCTAGTATATCCAATATTTCATATGTGATTCTTCTGCTGCTGATATTCTGTGATGTGATCATTTGATATGTTGAGACGAATGCCTATATTATATTTATGAGATATAATAAATATTGTTGCTTTCGTTTCTTCTATGATGCTTGGGAAGCATAATTTGATGGGACTTCATTAATGAGACTAATGAAAGAAAAAGAAACCTAAAAGATGTTGTAGAAACTTGTTTTAAAAACTGGTAGCTCTAGTTTTTGCTTTGCATAGCGGTATTCCTTATAGAATATCCAGCACCTTATTCGATAAGGAAAGAGCCGAGATCTCTTCACCGGGAGTGACTTCTTTAGCGAAACTGGCAGATACTATAACCCACTCAGTTTGTCTTTTGATTGCTTCTATAGTTTTTGCTTTGCATAGCGGTACCTTGTAGAATATCTAGAACCTCATAAAATGAGTAAAGAGCCGAGATCCCTTCACCGGGAGTGACCTCTTTAGCAAAACTAGTAAAAGCCTAAAAAACACTCCTTTTCAAAATCACTCGATTCTACAATGATATCAAGTTCATTACGCAAAGGGTTTTCTTAAAAAATTGTCGTAGCCCTCCGTCATTTCAGATAAGTACCACTTAGTATTCGTGTTATGTTTATTGGCCTCCATCAAGACGTAGTGTGCGGTAGCTAACTAGTGCTTATCTGCAGCATACGATGCGATTGGATTAGAGTAGTCATGCGGCTTTGTTGGCCTTCGTCAAGGGTCGTGCGGATGGGTTTAATTCAATCATGAAATGTACGGGTTGAACTTGACTAATAGCCTATGGTTTGTTGGCCTCCGTCAAGGTCATAGGAAGCTAGGGGTAAAATATTATCGGGAATTTCAAGTGTTGAAATTTGCAATGAGATTGCATACTTTCTATGAGATAGTTGGATCCCGATACCCACTGCGAGTAAGAGTTACTCCTGGGAAAGTTTTACACATTACAATTAGCCGATCAAGTAGGTGTCTAGAAAGGTGTTCACGGGTTATGCCCCTGGTAAAACGAAGTTTATTTTAATTAGGTCCGTGCGAAAGCAAGGGGAACCTCCCTCAAAGTACCGATACTGGCCTGGCCGAAAGATTGGCGAACTTGTAGGGTGTAATTAATCCCGGCTATTCTTACCTTTTAGGTTTTGAAGGTAGATTTGACTAAAACGGTGGGTGCCATCCTGATTAGATATATTAATAACCAATCTAATCCTGTAAGAGCGCAAGCAGAGTGTTTTCTTCTCTCTCTCTCCTGGTAGCGACCATGTCACGCCTTAATCAAGATAATAATATGGATGCATTGACCGAACCTGCTTATTATACCGAGCTTAGGAACGTTGGTTCCGCTCTATCTTATAAATGTTATAAGTCCAAGCAGGAAATAGGGGAATATCTGGATTCCCATACCACCCAATCAAAAAAAGTGCATGTTGATGCATCTTCTTCGGGTGTGTTCATTACCAAGAACTGTTTCTCAGTATCCTCTACGTCCTAGGTATGTGATACCGGATCAGGATCCTGCATATGTAATATGTTACATGGGCTACAGAAAGGTAGAGAACTGAGAATGGGTGATATGTCTCTAAAGTGTTAGAGAATGGTGCAATTGTTGCAGCCAAGTCTGTTGGCAGATATCACCATGTCACGCCCCGCTTCCCAGAGTACGCTAGATTGGGCACGTGACATAGCCAACCATGCTACCTGTGGGTAGGAAGTATCCATCCACAGTCACATTACGGCTGTAGAGATATCAAGAACAAGATAAAACTATCTAAAAACATGTCCATAATCCAGAATAACAGGAGTCAATGATAAATGAATGCGGAAGCAAATGATCCAATACAATAACTGAAAAGTAAGTCCCATAATGCGGGCTCAAATCTGGAAATAAATGCAGGAAATAAAACTAACCACTACAGGACTCACAACTCAGCCTGCTGGCTGAAGTACTCCTGCTCGGACTGCGACAGTGGTACAGAATCTGGGCCATGCAAAACCCAGACGTCAGCGCGTCATGTCAACCAGTAATATAATATGAAAATGTAACAGGCAATGCAAAATAAGCATGAATAAAGCAATAATGTGAAACAAGCAGTACAGGGTAATGTGCAGTGGGTAACTAAACTGTTCTATCAGGTTTTCTATTCTAAAGTCTTTGAAATCAAATTGAGTAATCCTCCATGTAACTCAAAGGATATGTCCCGTTACCCCCCGGGACCACGGATCAGGAATATGTGAACCAATAGTGGTTCTGTCCCGTTAACCCCCGGGACCACGGATCAGGAAAATGTAAGAGTCACGAATGGCTCTGTCCCGTTACCCCCCGGGACCACGGATCAAGTAATACCCTTTTAAATTACACTTTAGTTTACACTTTTGATTTCCCCATACCCCCAAGTTATATATGTCAGGTCAGGTATTCAGTAATCAAGAAACTAATGCCAACACAGGGTCAGGTAAACAGGTTTGTCTGGATAGACAACAGGAACGGTCCATGAGGACTACATGTTATGTTTGTTGGCATTAGACACAAGATCAGGTAACAGGTAAAGCCATGGTACATCAGGTCAAGCCAGGTAATGTATAAAGGTGTCATGTCATGTCAAGAGTGTACGGTACCATGTCATGTCAAGTAGGAAGTGTAACAGGTCATGTCAGGAAGCACAAGATGTCATGTGGGTGCTCATAATCAACTAACATAAGCATGTGTATAAATAAACAAGCATGAGTACTATCAGAACAATAAACTGGAACATATAATATGATATGCAAATAGATATAATTTCAAGGATATGGATGCACAGTTATCGATTAGGGTTACATTTATAGTTCCAATATTAATTAGGATGCAATTTATTAAACATGGAGTGTTAATATCACACTATTATGTAGTAATGTGATCTATGGATGCAATTATATGTATCTTAAATGCGATGGATGCAAACGGGTATCCGAAAAGTTATAAAACTGTAAAATGGTAATGTGGGATGTACAACTAAGCAATATGTGATATAAATATTGATATAATAATATTAATATGGATAGCATATTCAAAGCGATTAATAACTATAAAAGTGGTATTGATTAACCATGCACAAGAAAGTTCCGTTCAGAAATTCAGCGTCATCCTAATTTGTAAAATAGCTTAAAAATAACAAACGTTCTCCAAAAGGAACGTGTCTTATACCAAAACAAAGATAATTCAATAAGGTTTTCAGTTTTATAAGTATAAGCATCTCAGGTTGTCCCTACAAAAAGTTATGAACATTCGAAATTGAAAGTTTGCTGCTGGAATTTCCCTGGACAGCAGTTTGGAGACATTTTCATTTGCATTTTACGTTATTTAAACAATTTATTTTGCAAGTAAATATTTCATAGAGTTATAGTATTTTGAGTTAGCTTCGTAACGAACTAAAGAACGTATACTAATGATTTTTCTATGATTTATAATGAATTTTATAAGATAAGGTGTACAGTAAATTTCAGATTTGTCATATCCGATTTTTCAACGACGTTTCATGTGTAAACTATAAGATTTTCAAATGTATAACATTATAAAATGAAGATTATAAACTAATTAAAGATAATAATAATAAATATTACGACGATATATATTTTAAATGATATGGTTGCAGTATAATGTAATCTAGTATGTCACAAGATAAGTTTTCATGATCTAGATTTAATATGATATAAAGGGATGCAAACGGAACATCGAAACGTTATAAAATTAAACATGGGGCACTAGATTTAAACTATAGGTATCGTATTTATTTAAATAGGTATAAAATTAATTATATAGCATGTAGCAAGATTAACTTGCCTCGATAGGTCGCGAATCGGGAAAACAGAACGCTAACCGTCGGCGGGGAAAACTCGCGACGGGCGCACGGTTCACGGAATGAACCCAAACGACGAACAAAGGAACCACACGGGTCAGGGTACCTCGCTAGAACGTCGAGAAGCGTCATCGGCACGACGGAATTCCGGCAACAAAAGAACAGTTAAAAAAAATGAGAAACGAGACATGAAGCAAGAAGAGAAAGAATGATAAAGAGAAGTACGAGAGAATATATGAGAGAGAGAGAGAGAAAGTGGAGAGAGAGAGAGAGAGAGAGAGAGAGCTGCAGGTGGGGGCCTACGGAATTAAAAGGAACGCGATTGGCTAAAGGGGAATCGTTAGTTAGGGATAAATATTAATTAAAGATTCAAAACATTTTAAGGAACAATAGGATATATATATAGGTTAATTTAAAGATTTAAAAGATAGGTAATGAACAGTAAGATATCAGGTTAGTTAGAAAAATATATGCGATGGTTTTAATAATATTAAAATTTGGGATTTTGGCGCCAAATAAAACATTTCCAAATCGCGCCCGGGTCGGGTCCAAAAATTTGAAATTGAAATAATAGGATTTTAAGCGGGATCCAAATTTTAAAATTAAGTGTTTTATGATCAAAAAGCATACCCCAAAACGAACACACGTACGTGCACGTAGCCGTCCAAACTCGCCCGTTTCACGGAACGGGACGAGAACACAATGCACGGACGCTACCACGAGGCTAGGGGTGTTAAGTAGGCCAAGATGAATATTTTCAATTTTATTTTAGATGCCAAAATTTGTTATATGTAGAAATGACTTTGCCGGGTAAATTTTACAGTAAGCAACAAACAAGCAAGTTAAATGAAATGAGTACCACATTATGCTCAAACAGTAACTGAAAATAGTAGCATTGGGTTCGGGTGTTACATTATACCCAACTACAAAAAGAATTTCGTCCTCGAAATTCTAAGAATACAAAGATAGATAACTACAAGAAAAGGTGAGGACAATTCTGCCGGATCTCATTTTCTCGTTCCCAAGTGGACTCTCCATGCGATCGATTTCCCCAAGAAACAAGCACAAGGGGAAAAACTTTGTTTTTGAGAACCTTTTCCCTTCGATCCACGATTTCAATCGGTCGCTCCTCAAAAGTCAAGTCTTCTCGTACTGTTAGCTCCGAATGATCCAAGACGTGTGTTTCATCTCGAACATACTTATGGAGTTGAGATACGTGAAACACATCGTGCACATTTGCCAAGGACTGCGGTAACGCCAAACGATACGCTACCTCACCAACACGCTCCACGATCTCAAGGGTCCAACGAATCGAGGACCAAGCTTTCCTCGACTTCCAAAACGAATCACCCCTCTAGTCGGTGATGTCTTCAAGAATACCAAATCACCCACGGTGAACTCTAGAGGTCTTCTTGACGTATCTGCCCAACTCTTCTGTCGGTCCTGTGCTGCCTTCATATGATTTCTGATAGGGTTAACCTTCTCAACTGTCTGCACAACCAAATCTGGTCCTAATAATCTTCGTTCACCGACATCGTCCCAACAAACAGGTGAACGGCATTTACGACCATACAAAGCTTCAAATGGAGCCATCTGAATAGTCGCCTGAAAACTGTTGTTGTAAGACAACTCCACCAAAAGTAGATGATCCTCCCAAGACCCCTTGAAGTCCAACATGCATGCTCTCAACATATCCTCAAGAGTTTGGATCGTTCTCTCCGACTGACCATCAGTTTGAGGATGATAAGCTGTGCTAAACTTCAATCGAGTCCCCCAAACTTTCCTGTAAACTCCTCCAGAAGTGTGATAAGAACCGAGTGTCCCGATCGGACACGATGCTCACCGGTACTCCATGCAATCTTACAATCTCCTGCATATACCGCTCTGCCAAACTCTCTGTTGATTGACCAACCCGAAAAGGAATAAAGTGAGCTGCCTTGGTCAGTTGGTCACCAATTACCCATACTACATTGTTGCCTTTTGGACTTCACGGTAAAGCCGTCACGAAATCCATGGTTATATGTTCCCACTTCCACTGAGGAATCGGAAGTGGTTGCAATAAACCAGCAACCCTTTGATGTTCAGCCTTAACTTGCTGACACACCAAGCACTTTGCCACAAAGCGAGCAATCTCCCGCTTCATGCCCTCCCACCAGAAATGCTGTCGAATATCTCGGTACATCTTTGTGCCTCCTGGATGTACAGAATAAGCTGAGCTGTATGCCTCCTTCATAAGCTCTTCACGAACATCACCCTTTGGCACACACAAACGGCTACCATACCTCAACGAACCATCTTCGTGGATCAATAAATCTGTTCGTAGCCCGGCTTCAACCTGCTCTCGAAACTTTTGCAGTCTAGGATCCTACGATTGAGCTGCTTTAATATTCTCGATCAAAGACGAATGTACTTGCAGCTGCAACAACTGTCCCGTAGAACGCGGTAGCACAACCTCCAAGTCAAATCTTCGAAAATCTGCGACGATCTCCTTCTGCGTAGTTAACACCTGAATTACTGGTAACCAACTAAGCGCATCCGGCACAACATTAACCTTCCCCGGATGGTACTTAAGATCAAGATCGTAGTCAGCCATCAGCTCCAACCATCTACGCTGCCTCATGTTAAGCTCCTTCTGTGTGAACACATACTTCAAGCTCTTATGATCTGTAAAAACTTCGACTCTTTCGCCCAAAAGGTAGTGTCTCCAAATCTTCAAAGCGAAAATCACAGCCGCAAGCTCCAAGTCATGAGTTGGATAATTCTTCTCATGGGTCTTCAACTGTCTCGATGCGTATGCTACAACCTTCCCATGCTGCATCAAAACACATCCCAATCCTTTCCCAGATGCGTCGCTGTGAATCACCAATCCTTCGGAATTGTCTGGCACGGTCAGAATTGGGGCGGTTATCAACTTCTGCTTCAACGTCTCGAAAGCTAACGTACACTTATCCGCCCATACAAAAGGTACCTCCTTGCGCGTAAGCTTGGTCAACGGCTCTGCCAGACGAGCAAAGTTCTCCACAAATCTCCTGTAGTATCCGGCTAATCCAAGGAAACTTCTTATCTCAGCAACATTCTTTGGAATAGGCCAATCTCAAACTGCTGCAATCTTTTCTGGATCGACGGCAATGCCATCGCCAGACACAACATGCCCCAAAAACCTTACTTACTCCAGCCAAAACTCGCACTTACTCATCTTTGCATACAATTTCTCCTGTCTCAACGTCTGCAGTGCGATCTTCAAATGCTCAGCATGCTCTTCAAAACTCTTCGAGTAAACCAGAATATCGTCAATGAATACCACAATGAACTGATCCAAGAACGGTGAAAAGATTCGGTTCATCAAGTCCATGAATACTGCCGGCGCATTCGTTACTCCGAAGGGCATCACTAAGTACTCGTAATGTCCATACCGAGTTCGGAACGCCGTCTTGCAAATATCTTCTGTTTTCACTCGGACCTGATGATATCTGGATCGTAAATCCAACTTCGAGAATACCCTCGCGCCACTAAGCTGCTCAAAAGTTCTCCAATGCGAGGGATCGGGTACTTGTTCTTAACAGTCACTCGGTTTAATTCCCGATAGTCGATGCACATCCTTCTCGTGCCATCCTTCTTCTTTACTAGAAGAACTGGAGCTCCCCAAGGCGAGTTGCTGCTTCGAATCTAACCCTTCTCAAGCAATTCAGCAACCTGTTTCTTAACTTCTTCCAACTCTATTGGTGACATTGGATAATACGCTTCAGATACTGGCGCTGCACCAGGAATAAGATCAATTGCGAACTCCACATCTCGCTTCGGCGGTAAAACCCGATATATCTTCAAACATGTCCATAAAATCACGAACAACAGTCGGCTCTTCACTTTCATCACTTCCATTGATGCAAGAATATTATTTGTCGGCCTAGCCCTAAACTCGACTGGCCCGACAGAACTGCTTCCTTAACGCAACTGCTGTCTGCTGCAAACTCCCTTTCATCCCAGATAAACTCTGCTGCTCTTGGCTGCTGCAAGTATTTGTGAGAAAGTGGTCAAACCCAGGGAGACAATCTGCCTCTGGATGTCCACGTCCAGTCTGCGCATGAACCTCCGTGCCCTGTCTGCATCGTTGGCAACTAAAGGTCCAGTGAAACTACTGAGTCTCGTCCATTCTGCTACATGCACATCTACGGGTGCTCCATTCTGCTTTAGTTCGATGAACTTCTCTTCCATTTCCTCCCGTGCAGTCCGCGGGAAGAACTTCTCCAGGAAACTCTTCGAAAAATCCGCCCACTTGATCGGCTTGGGCAAACGGTTCTCTTCTACAAGCCACCATTCTCGGGCGTAATCCACTAGCTGAATGCGTACCGCAACAACTTTTTTGTCATCTGGAATCTGTGCCGTAAAAAGCAAGTTCTCTGTGTCAACTAGCCACTGCTCCACTGGCAACGACTCCTTTAAACCAGTAAATGTAGACGGACCCAACCGCCTGAAATCTGCTACGGTCCCTACTCGGTCAACTGGTCTAGCTCCAACATTGTTCACAGACTGCTGAACGATCTGCAAACCTTCCCGAAACGAGTCCGCTTGCTGCTGGATCAGCTCGGTCTATTTCTTTGATTCTCCAGCATTCCTTTTATCACTCCAAGCATGGCGGCTTTGTCCACACGCCTCTGGTATGTCTTCAATTTCTTACCGGCCATATTCCTAAACTCAAAATACCCAACATTAGCATGATGATAGATTTTGAATATAGATCAAGGCTAGAACTCCAAGATACTTAAATAGAGTACCGCATTGTAACTATGCCGCGGTATCATAGCCACAATTACATAACTCCATCCAAGTCGCCTAAGTCCTAGAGATAACAAGGAATCAGGTTTTCGAATCGATATGCAAAGAAAGTTTGCACATCGTAAAAGATATAATCAGGAAGAATGTGATTCAAGAATAGTAAAAACGGTCAAGGTGGCAGGACATGTTTCCTAAACACGGGTATTTTGATTCGTGTATTGGGTACAATACCCAACTACAAAAGAATCAACCCGACTATCCTATGTCTCTGATACCAAAAGAACCATGTCACGCCCCGCTTCCCAGAGTACGCTAGATTGGGCACGTGACATAGCCAACCATGCTACCTGTGGGTAGGAAGTATCCATCCACAGTCACATTACGGCTGTAGAGATATCAAGAACAAGATAAAACTATCTAAAAATATGTCCATAATCCAGAATAACAGGAGTCAATGATAAATGAATGCGGAAGCAAATGATCCAATACAATAACTGAAAAGTAAGTCCCATAATGCGGGCTCAAATCTGGAAATAAAATGCAGGAAATAAAACTAACCACTACAGGACTCACAACTCAGCCTGCTGGCTGAAGTACTCCTGCTCGGACTGCGACAGTGGTACAGAATCTGGGCCATGCAAAACCCAGACGTCAGCGCGTCATGTCAACCAGTAATATAATATGAAAATGTAACAGGCAATGCAAAATAAGCATGAATAAAGCAATAATGTGAAACAAGCAGTACAGGGTAATGTGCAGTGGGTAACTAAACTGTTCTATCAGGTTTTCTATTCTAAAGTCTTTGAAATCAAATTGAGTAATCCTCCATGTAACTCAAAGGATATGTCCCGTTACCCCCCGGGACCACGGATCAGGAATATGTGAACCAATAGTGGTTCTGTCCCGTTAACCCCCGGGACCACGGATCAGGAAAATGTAAGAGTCACGAATGGCTCTGTCCCGTTACCCCTCGGGACCACGGATCAAGTAATACCCTTTTAAATTACACTTTAGTTTACACTTTTGATTTCCCCATACCCCCAAGTTATATATGTCAGGTCAGGTATTCAGTAATCAAGAAACTAATGCCAACACAGGGTCAGGTAAACAGGTTTGTCTGGATAGACAACAGGAACGGTCCATGAGGACTACATGTTATGTTTGTTGGCATTAGACACAAGATCAGGTAACAGGTAAAGCCATGGTACATCAGGTCAAGCCAGGTAATGTATAAAGGTGTCATGTCATGTCAAGAGTGTACGGTACCATGTCATGTCAAGTAGGAAGTGTAACAGGTCATGTCAGGAAGCACAAGATGTCATGTGGGTGCTCATAATCAACTAACATAAGCATGTGTATAAATAAACAAGCATGAGTACTATCAGAACAATAAACTGGAACATGTAATATGATATGCAAATAGATATAATTTCAAGGATATGGATGCACAGTTATCGATTAGGGTTACATTTATAGTTCCAATATTAATTAGGATGCAATTTATTAAACATGGAGTGTTAATATCACACTATTATGTAGTAATGTGATCTATGGATGCAATTATATGTATCTTAAATGCGATGGATGCAAACGGGTATCCGAAAAGTTATAAAACTGTAAAATGGTAATGTGGGATGTACAACTAAGCAATATGTGATATAAATATTGATATAATAATATTAATATGGATAGCATATTCAAAGCGATTAATAACTATAAAAGTGGTATTGATTAACCATGCACAAGAAAGTTCCGTTCAGAAATTCAGCGTCACCCTAATTTGTAAAATAGCTTAAAAATAACAAACATTCTCCAAAAGGAACGTGTCTTATACCAAAACAAAGATAATTCAATAAGATTTTCAGTTTTATAAGTATAAGCATCTCAGGTTGTCCCTACAAAAAGTTATGAACATTCGAAGTTGAAAGTTTGCTGCTGGAATTTCCCTGGACAGCAGTTTGGAGACATTTTCATTTGCATTTTACGTTATTTAAACAATTTATTTTGCAAGTAAATATTTCATAGAGTTATAGTATTCTGAGTTAGCTTCGTAACGAACTAAAGAACGTATACTAATGATTTTTCTATGATTTATAATGAATTTTATAAGATAAGGTGTACAGTAAATTTCAGATTTGTCATATCCGATTTTTCAACGACGTTTCATGTGTAAACTATAAGATTTTCAAATGTATAACATTATAAAATGAAGATTATAAACTAATTAAAGATAATAATAATAAATATTACGATGATATATATTTTAAATGATATGGTTGCAGTATAATGTAATCTAGTATGTCACAAGATAAGTTTTCATGATCTAGATTTAATATGATATAAACGGATGCAAACAGAACATCGAAACGTTATAAAATTAAACATGGGGCACTAGATTTAAACTATAGGTATGGTATTTATTTAAATAGGTATAAAATTAATTATATAGCATGTAGCAAGATTAACTTGCCTCGATGGGTCGCGAATCGGGAAAACGGAACGTTAACCGTCGGCGGGGAAAACTCGCGACGGGCGCACGGTTCACGGAATGAACCCAAACGACGAACAAAAGAACCACACGGGTCAGGGTACCTCGCTGGAACGTCGAGAAGCGTCACCGGCACGACGGAATTCCTGCAACAAAAGAACAGTTAAAAAAAATGAGAAACGAGACATGAAGCAAGAAGAGAAAGAATGATAAAGAGAAGTACGAGAGAATATATGAGAGAGAGAGAGAGAGAGAAAGTGGAGAGAGAGAGAGAGAGAGAGAGCTGCAGGTGGGGGCCTACGGAATTAAAAGGAACGCGATTGGCTAAAGGGGAATCGTTAGTTAGGGATAAATATTAATTAAAGATTCAAAACATTTTAAGGAACAGTAGGATATATATATAGGTTAATTTAAAGATTTAAAAGATAGGTAATGAACAGTAAGATATCAGGTTAGTTAGAAAAATATATGCGATGGTTTTAATAATATTAAAATTTGGGATTTTGGCGCCAAATAAAATATTTCCAAATCGCGCCCGGGTCGGGTCCAAAAATTTGAAATTGAAATAATAGGATTTTAAGCGGGATCCAAATTTTAAAATTAAGTGTTTTATGATCAAAAAGCATACCCCCAAAACGGACACACGTACGTGCACGTAGCCGTCCAAACTCGCCCGTTTCACGGAACGGGACGAGAACACAATGCACGGACGCTACCACGAGGCTAGGGGTGTCAAGTAGGCCAAGATGAATATTTTCAATTTTATTTTAGATGCCAAAATTTGTTATATGTAGAAATGACTTTGCCAGGTAAATTTTACAGTAAGCAACAAACAAGCAAGTTAAATGAAATGAGTACCACATTATGCTCAAACAGTAACTGAAAATAGTAGCATTGGGTTCGGGTGTTACACACCTTGTATTAATACATTGATTCTGAACAAATGTTATTACATACCGAACCTGATATACAACATTACATCATGTTCTTTACTGAGTTAAAGAAGGATATAATTAATGTTGTGAACATTTTCCTGAATCAAGAGTTGATTCGATCAGGCACGTTAGATAATAGCATATACGTTCTAAATCAAACCACAATTCAAAATATATAGAACATACATAAGAGGAGTAGTTCAGAAATGAACGAATCCTTCTTATGGCATTATAGACTAGGTCATATCAATGCGACACGACCAGCTAAGTTACATAAGAATGAATATGAGAATCTGTTCGAATTTTTCATCTTATGCTACTTTCCAGTCTTGTCTCAAAGGTAAAATGACCAATACTCCGTTTACTGAAAATAGAGAAAGAGTTGGTGAACTCTTGGGACGCATACATGATGATATATACGGTCCTATGTCTACAAATGCCAAGGAAGGTTCTTCGTACTTCGTTATATTCATCGACTATCTCTCAGGATTCAGACATATGTTCCTGTTGAAACATGAGTCTGAAACTTTTGAGAAATTCAATGAATATAAGATTGAAGTTGGAGAACCAGATAGGTAGAAGTATTAAAGTCCTTCGATGTGATCGAGGAAAAGTATACTCGGGCATGGAGTTCCTAAATTATTTAAAAGGAGAATGTGATTCTCCCTCAGCTTACTCCTTCGAGTACACCATATCACAATGTTGTATCGGGGCGGAGGTATCACACCCTATGAGATATGGCGCTCTCTATGATGAGTACTGATGAGTTACCTGTTTCCTTTTTGTGTTATGCACTTGAGAAGCTGCATACCTATTGAATGGGGTTCCGTCCAAATCAGGGCTTACTACTACATATGAGATATGGTGTGGGAAGAGACCAGTCTTAAACGAGTTAAGATATGGAGTTGTCCGGCCTATGTTGAAAAGCAAAATCCGGAAAAGCTCGAAGCAAGATCAATACTGTATAAGTTTGTTAGGATATCCCAAACATTTGTGAGGGAATATCTTCTACCAATCTGAGGAGCAAAAGGTGTTTTGTTTCTCAGCATGTCACCTTTTCAGAAAAGGAATTTCTTGTGAAGAAATTAGTGGTCATGAGGTAGAATTGGAAGTTGTTCCAGCTAGACAAACTAACAGCTGATGATTTGGTGAAACCAAAGGATTCAATAGTCTCCAACGAACCTCAACCTCTCCGCGAATCTGGTAGGGTTCCTCATCCACTCGAGAGATACTACGGTCTTCTCGGTGACAGTGGGAGCGAGGATTGTATTATGGTAGATGATGGCCCAACTAGGTTCAGGCAGGCCATCACAAGTGGCGACTCTGTGAAATGGCTGGATGCTATGCAATCAAAGATGGAATCTATGTACACCAACAAAGTATGACTTTGAATGTTGCACCTGAAGAGGTAAAACCCATTGGAGCAAATGGATCCTGAGAAGATTCTTGGTGTAAATGGAAAAGTTGAGACTTTCAAAGCTATGCTTAAGTCCATCAGGATCAATGTACGCATCGCAGAGTTGGAACATCTGTTTTAATGTGATAGTCAAAGAGTTTGACTTCATAAAAAAGGTAGATGAACCTTGTATATACAAGAAGGATGTACAGAGTAAGGTTATCCTACACGTATTGTACATAGATGACATACTCTTAATAGGAAATGGTTTCCTATGCTACACTCGGTCAAGCTCCTCTTATCACAGGGATTCTCAATAGAAGATCTAAATGATACCTATTACATCTTGTGGATTATGATCTATGGTGATAGATCTAAGTGGATGTTGGGAGTGTCCCAAATCCAGGTACATTAACACCATACTAAAGGGGTTTAGTATGGAAGATTTTAAGCGTGGTTGTTCGCTAACTTACTCATGGATCAATTCTCCAAAAAGAAGTTTTCCAAGACTGATTTGGAGAGAGCTCGCGTGCAAGGGATACCCTATGCTTCGGCAGAAAGCTATATTAGAGTATGCGATGTTATGTACCAGACCAGATGTATATGACTCACTAGGTGTAGTGATTGTTGGGTTCCTTACAATGACAGCAAGGTTTAGGGAGATATCGTCCATGCCGTTTTAAAAAATTTGTCGTTACAAAGAACCCTACGCTAGAATCGTTAACTAGGGATTTAGTCAAAATAGAATGCAAACATCTTTACATCTAAAAAGATCAAGAATACAACCTTTGTAGACGGTCCTTCTCTTCAATATGCTCCATATAGTAGTCCCGCGATTCAATAAGGCTTCTCTTGAGACTTTGAACAAGTTTCCTTCGTAACCTCCGCGCCAAAGATGATCCACTCGAAGCTCCTACTAGTTCAAGCTACCACCACACTAAATCCTTTAGTGTATGAAACACATCACACTAATTTACTAAAATGGTGTGAGATGATGAAGTAGGGGATGCTAAGAGCTCACTAATTTGTGCTCAAGCTTCATGATTCACATCACATGTGAGGGTTGAAGCTTGAGGAAAAGCAAGAGGAGGAAAAAGAAGCAAGAGCAAGCATGAGAGAAAATGGTTAAGTCTTTTGGAATGAGCAAGAATGAATCAAAAGCCAAGACCCCTCACTCATTCAAGCATGGAATTATGCAATATTAAATTGCAACCACGCTTGAATAGTGAGTCAAGAATGAATAAAGAAGTATATAACCCATGCTTGCAACCATGCTTCATTTTACACCTCATTTCTATTTTCACAAAATAGAAATTTAAATACCATGCTTCATTATATAATATATATATATATATATATCATATATATCAATATATATTTAATGAAGATTAATTAGTGAGCTAATGATATTAGTTAATATGTAATTATATCACATACAATTTATATCACATTATTAAATCAAATGTTGATTTAATAATCCGGTTATATCATATATGACCGACTAATATCATTTATCTGTATCACATTATCGAATCAACACTTGATTCGACAATCTGGTTATATCACATATAACCGCACCGATGATAGATTACTGCCAGATTACAATACGGTATCACATACTCGTATTTAATCAGGCCCCTACACATATCACATGTGTCCTACTTCGTTTTGCTAGAACCAGGGAACTTCTGTGTGGGACTCTAAAGACCCGTCAATATGCCAGCAGTAGATGATGATCATATCAGCCACCTACAAACCGTCAGCGGTACTAGCTGGACGTAACGGCTACCCGGGTATTGAGCGATATGAAAAGTAACAAGCAAGCCTGTCCTCAGTCTCCATGAAGCCTATCAGTAACACTACCGTACAGTCCAATCTCTTCGTCTGATATGTCGCATATCATGTCTAAGGGTGGAAATCGTCAAACCCCAGTAACGTGATAAGTCATGTCGATGTCTGGCCTATAACGGTTCGAGAAACTACTGATAACACTTATCAGTGTATCTCGGTAGCAGCCCTGGCCAGGGACTTCCAGTTATAGCCAATCGAACATAGTGCAACATCAACCCCCAATACCGGGAGAGACGAAACTGTTAGGTCCACGTTACCTCTCCCGGTACTTTCGGGGTTGCGGAAACGGTAAATCAAAATTTTTCTAAACTTTGTAACATGGACCGTAAAAGCCGGATCTTTGCTAAACAATATACTAGCATCCTAACATGAGATGTATCTACTTGGTTAGGGGTTATACCTCAACTTGAACTCCTTCTCTTCTTGTTGTTGTTCATCTTTGATGTTCTTCTCTTCTTGTTGTTCTTCTCATTGCTTGCTCAATGGTTGATCCGGACTTCGGTCACCTCCGCGGCCTCCTTGAGTCGAAGATGATCCACCCGAGAGATGTACACCGAGCTCTACCTCAAGCCGAGGTAACTAGGGCAAGGAGATTGCTAATCTAGAAGCCCTAGGTTGTGTAGAGAAGATGTATGGATGTGTTTGTCAAGTAGAATCCTTTTTCTCTCAACACATGAGATCAAAGGAGAAATCAAGAGGAGGAAGAAGAAGGAGATTTTCTAGCAACCATGGAGCTTCTCATTTCAAGAGAGAGAATGAGAATAATATTATGAACAAAAGAAAAACAACCATGGTTGCAAATAATGCACAAACATTATCATTACTAATCCCATCAAGATAAAGGTGATGGCTACAAATGACATGACCATTATCATAACTAAAGAAAAAGAAAACCAAAGAATAATTTAGATCTTCTAAGAAGATCCAAGTCAACTTTGGTCAAATGGTCAACAAAGTCAAGATGGTCAAATGGTCAATGTAATTAGCCATAACAAAATTATCAATGAAAGAATTAGTAAATAATGTCCCCGGCTCATAATGGTTTTGACCAAACGAACTGTCGAAACCCTAATGAGTCGGCCTCAAAATGGTTTTGACCGAATCAACTGTCAAAACCCTAATGAGCCTGCCACATAGCGGTTTTGGCCGAACCAACTGCCAAAACCTTAATGAGGCACCTCCTCCTTCATCGCTCCGGAAAACTGTGCATACACACCTGTATCCGTATTCCGTAGAATGCGGATGCGCAGAAGACAAAACAAATCCATCCGTGCAATACTAGGATCTGGCTTAAACCAAAGCCCACTAGTACTGCCTGCCCGAACATCATATGCACACAAGTGTACGTAAGTGATCGCAGCCCTGCCGTAAAACCATACGGCCTCTACACATTTCGCTCAGTGCAGGGAAACTCTCTGTGTGGGACTCTAAAGACTCGACACTACGCTGGCAGTGGGTTTAACCACAGACCGCAAGCGGCACTAGCTGTACGTAACGGTCCCCAGATAGATGTCGATAAGAAGGCCGATGAGGTAAACCCATCCGAACTCCTACTGAGTCTGTATGTGACAATCTCCGTACAGTCCGGTCTGTTCGTCTGATACATCGCATGTCGGGCCTAGGGGGGCGGAAAGCGTCAGACCCCTAATAGCGGTACAAGTCGTGTCGGAGTGAAGCCCAGAACACCCTGAGATAGCACTGGAACCTACCAGTATATCTCGCTTGCCCTGGCCAGGGACTACTTGTGTAATGGCTCTCCTAGACACAGCGCGATGTCAACCCCCAATACCGGGAGAGACGAATCCTGTCTAACCGTCACTGCCTCCAAGTGCTTCGGGACTGCTCCCAACTACTACCTGTTTGCACGACTCAGAAGAGCCGCGGTAGGGTAGTAATCAAAGAACAGTGGGAACACACTCGAGGCGAAGTGACAGTGTCAAGTCAGCGGACTAAGCTGTACTCATGTCACCTGGGAACTGATAACTGACGATAGGTATAATACGAACCATCAGTTCCCTACGAGTCCTTTCCAGTGTACTCGTAACCTAACGAGCACCCGCATACTATCTCAAGTACGACGTACCGACGGCTGTGGGACAGACCGTCTCCCGTGCTGGGATGAGAAGCGTATACGCTAGTCTACTCCGGAGTATCGATGCCCTATCTCGATACTCCCACGACTAGGGACGTGTATAAGGATGTGCTTGTAGATTACCCAGCCCCCACGAGTGTGATCGCCATCACAACGCCGGTAATCAAGCAAAGATCCAAAGGGCTCTACTAATGCGTATAGGTGATATAATAAATAAACACACAAGTACACATTAAAGCAGAGACAAACCAAGTAGCATACTACTATATTGAGCAAGATTGTCTGTACAACTGTGAATATCCCAAGCTTCCATCAAGTAATATACATACTAGTATGATACAGTAATGGCCTCTAGGGCATATACACTAACAATCTCCCACTTGCACTAAGGCCATGTACTGGCGTATCGAAGACCTATCATCTCGATCAGCCGCTCGAACTGAGTCTGGGGTAAAGCCTTCGTGAATGGGTCCGCAGTGTTGTCCTTTGTGTCCACTCTCCGCACCTCGATCTCCTGTCGATCAATGATCTCCCTGATCAGGTGATACCGCCTTAAGATGTGCCTGGATTTCTGATGGGACCTTGGTTCCTTTGCTAAAGCTATAGCCCCATTGTTATCGCAATACAAAGGTATTGGGTCAACAATGGACGGAACCACCTGAAGTTCACTAATGAACTTCTTCATCCAGACCGCCTCTTTTGCGGCATCGCTTGCAGCAATGTATTCAGCCTCCATCGTCGAGTCTGCGACGGTATCCTGCTTGGAACTCCTCCAACATACCGCCCCTCCGTTGAGGGTAAACACAAAACCCGAGACAGACTTGCTGTCATCTTTGTCACTCTGGAAGCTTGAATCGGTAAAGGACTCGACCCTGAGGTCTCCATTACCGTAAATCAGGAACATCTCCTTAGTCCTTCTCAGGTACTTGAGAATGTTCTTCACTGCTGTCCAGTGGTCCTCCCCTGGGTCTGACTGATACCGGCTTACCATGCTCAATGCGTAAGCTACATCTGGTCTTGTACATAGCATCGCATACATTATAGATCCTACCGCCGAAGCGTAGGGTATAGTGCTCATGCGAACCCTCTCCTCGTCAGTCTTAGGAGACATCTTCTTGGAGAGGGTAATTCCGTGCAATGCGGGTATGTTACCGCGCTTGGAACCCTCCATACTAAATCTCTTTAGTACGGTCTCTATGTACCTGGACTGCGAAAGTCCCAATAGTTTCTTGGATCTATCTCTATAGATCTTGATCCCCAGAATGTACGAGGCATCACCCAGGTCCTTCATGGAGAACCTTTGTGACAAAAATAGCTTGACCGATTGTAGCATAGGAATATCATTTCCTATCAAAAGAATGTCGTCCACGTACAAGACTAGGAATACGACAGTTCGTCCTACAATCTTCTTATATACACAGGGTTCATCTTTGTTCTTGATGAAATCAAATTCCTTGATTGCCTCATCAAAACAGATGTTCCAGCTCCGCGATGCCTGCTTTAATCCATAAATGGATTTAAGCAACTTGCACACCTTTCCGCTGCTCCCACTGTCTACGAAACCTTCTGGTTGATCCATGTAAACGCACTCTTCCAAACAACCGTTTAGGAAAGCCGTTTTAACATCCATCTGCCAGATTTCATACTCATGGAAGGCAGCAATGGCAAGTAGGATCCGAATGGATTTGAGCATAGCCACCGGAGAAAAAGTTTCATCATAGTCCAAACCAGGTCTTTGACGAAAACCTTTTGCAACGAGTCTAGCTTTATAGGTTTCCACCTGCCCATCTACACCAAGTTTCCTTTTGTAGATCCATTTGCATCCAACGGGTTTTACCCCAGGTGGAGCAATATCCAAGGTCCACACTTTATTGGCGTACATGGACTCCATTTCGGATTGCATTGCTTCCTGCCACTTATCAGAGTCCCTACTGATAATGGCCTGCCTGAAACTGGTAGGGTCATCTTCTTCCAAGATGCAATCCTCTCGATCCCCGTCAATGAGAAAACCGTAGTATCTCTCGGGTGGATGAGAAATCCTACCAGATCTGCGGAGTGGCTGAGGTTCGTTTGGGGTTATTGAATCTAGCGGTTCCTCCAAATTTTCTGTTAAAGCTTGTGTTTCTGGAATTTCATCCAGTTCTACCGTGCTGCCACTAATGTTTTTAACAAGAAATTCTTTTTCTAAAAATGTGTCATTTCTTGAAACAATTATCTTCTGTTCCTCTGCATGGTAGAATAGATACCCACTTGAATCTTTTGGGTATCCCACAAACTTACACAAAACTGCCCGTGCCTCAAGTTTGTCTGGGTTCTGCTTTTTGACATAAGCTGGGCAACCCCAAATCTTAATACGTTTAAGATACAAACTTTTACCACTCCATATTTCATACGGAGTCTTAGGCACGGATTTGGATGGAACTTGATTCAATAGATGTGCTGCAGTTTGAAGTGCATATCCCCAGAATGAAAGAGGTAACTCAGCACTACTCATCATGGAGCGAACCATATCCAATAGGGTACGATTCCTCCGCTCCGAAACACAGTTGTGCTGTGGTGTATAAGGAGGAGTAAGCTGAGAGAGAATACCATTCTCTTTTAAGTAATCTAGGAATTCCGTGCTTAAGTACTCCCCTCCCCTGTCAGACCGGAGGATCTTGATACTTTTGCCTGTCTGGTTCTCTACTTCGTTTCTGAATTCCTTGAATTTCTCAAAAGCTTCAGATTTGTGTTTCATCAGATACACATATCCGAACCTAGAGAGATCGTCAGTGAATGTGATGAAGTACGAGAACCCACCCCTTGCATGTATAGACATCGGACCACATACATCACTATGTACGAGTCCCAAGAGCTCTGCTGCGCTTTCTCCATGTCCGGTGAACGGAGATTTGGTCATCTTCCCTTTGAGACAAGACTGACAAGTTTCATAAGATGAAAACTCGAACATATCCAAGAGTCCATCTTTATGCAACTTACTCAGTCTTTTCTCTCCGATATGACCAAGTCTACAATGCCATAAGTAGGATTCATTCGTATCTGAATTCTTCCTCTTGCGTGTGTTTTGTATATTGAGAACTGTATTCTGATTCAGAACGTAGATACCATTACACAGTGTACCCTCTGCAACCAGTACCTTATGAAGGTAAATGTTCATGATATTCTTTTCAAGAACAAAGTTATATCCATCTTTATCGAGTAAAGAAATTGATATGATGTTGCAAACCATGGAGGGTACATAGTAGCAATCGTTCAAAATCATAGTCTTGCCATTTGGCAATACTAGGTGATATTCACCGACGGCTGCCGCATTAACTTGTGCTCCGTTCGCTACTCTGAGCGACATATCACCCGGTGCAACTTTCCTACTTTTTCTCAGTCCTTGCAATAAATTACAGATATGAGATCCTGATCCGGTATCAAGTACCCAGGAGGTAGGGCTGACCGTAAAACAGTTCTCAATTACAAGAACACCTGAAGTAGATGCAAAACCATGCTTCTTCTTCAACTGGGTATCCTGGAAATCCATACTTTCCTCTTTCCCATTCTCATACTCATGACTGTTGTCACAGGTTAGAGCTGAACCAACTTTCCCCAGTCCCGAATAAGAATTCGGATCGGTCAAGCGATACATTTTATTATCTTGATTAGGGCGTGAAAAGGTTGCTGCCTGGAGAGAGAGAAAAGAAACACTCAGCGTATGCTCTTGCAAGATTAGATTGGTTTATTAATTTATCTAACCAGGATGTCTCCCACTGTTTCCTCAAATTCTTCTTAAAACCTTTTTAAAAGAAGAACTAGCCGGGTTTTAATTCACGTCACAATACTTGCTTAACCTTTCAGCCAGGCTAGTGTCGGTACTTCGAGGGAGGTTTTCCAACGCTTTCGCGAAGTTCCTTAATTAAAGAACCTCTTTTCCCTGGGGGCGTAGCCCCGCTAACACCTTTCTAGGCACCTACTAGGTTTATAGCATTGATCGTTAAGTGAAAGTAATTTCCCGAGAGTAATCCAACTCATCAGTGGGATCGGGATCCAACTGTCATTGTGTGATAGCCTAGATGGAATCCACTCTAGCTACCACACTCCAGAAGGTATGCGAAATCTGCAAGTTTCAGTTCTTTTGAAACTCCCGATGCGGTTTTTGCCCCTAGGACCCAAGTGATCTTGACACAGTCAACAAATCAAAAAGTCCTAGTCAAGTTCATCCCGTCATTTTCTTGATTGCATTAAACCCACCTGCATAACCCTTGACACAGTCAACAAGGTTCTACAAATGTCCTAACCAATCACATTGTATCCAGCAAATAAGCTACACTTAGCTACCGTTCACTGCGCCTTGACACAGTCAACAAACGCAGCACGAATACTAAGTATAACTTATAAGAAACGACGGAGGGCTACGGCTGGGTTTTTGGCGAAAAACCCGTTAACGTAATGAACTTGATATCGTTGAAGGAACGTGATACATCCTTTTGAAAAAACATAGTGGCGAAAACTTTTGCTAAAGAGGTCATTCCCTGCGAAGGGCACTCGGCTCTTTCCTCGTCGAGTGAGGTGCTGGGCATTCGTAAGATGAATACCTCGATGCAAAGCAAGAATAATCGACTATGGTGAAGTTATTACCCTGACGCAAACCTTTTGTCCAAGGGGTCACTCCCGATGAGGGGATCTCGGCCCTTGCCTCGTCGATTGAGGTGCTGGGCATTCATAACCGAATACCTCGATGCAAAACAAAAAGATGAACGTCCTTGTAATAACAGCTTTTTGAAAAACTTGTTCCAACAACGTCTTTTAGGTTTATTTTCTTGCATTAGTTCTTTTAATGCGTCCCATCATTTAAATCCTACCATTGCAGAAAACAACCAAAATATGACGTACGCTTATGCCATTCGCATTCGCCACGGGGTCCCGTCATCACCCGTTAGGTTACTTAACTAACGACAGAGCGGGGGCTGGGCTAGCGCGGCTGTAAAACATAAGCAACGCCTAAATAGTAAAGCAATGATAGACATTACAGATCACAGATGAATACATTGGATATATTAGGAATCCGCAATCCGTTCGAGCCTGCAACGAAAAGCGGATTACACGGTCGCGGTGAATAGCCAAAACCCCACCCAAGACCCCTACGGGTGCGGCAAACCACCCGCCAAGAACTCGGTAGTTTGTGCACCCCTCCATGGGTCTATCCTAGGAGCAAAAACAGTAAAAAGAATTATACAATGACGGCTACAACCCCGACCCGGTTGTGCGGCCAAACAAATAATATTACATCAATTTACAAATTTATTACATGAATGAAAGAAAAGAAACTCTCATCTCACATCCACCCCGGCTATTCATCCGCGACAATCCAACGAGTTCATATACACAAACCATCAACAACAATCACAAATCACAGATATGTATAACCCGGACTAATCGTCATATAGCGATTAGCCGACGTTCAATACATAAGAACATCACAGATATAACCTTTATAGTCAAAGTATATTGAAGTTCGGAAAAATACGGAATTATAGGCCCCCAAAAACATATTTCTATTCTGGAAAATCTGGGCACATATAATATATCTGAAAAATCCTAAAACCACGTCAGAAACAAACTGCACCAAAAACGACACAGTAACTCACCAAGTTGGCCGCGGTTCCGCGGCAATAGCTTTCTATTGCCGCGGAAACGCGGCGCCTTGGTCGATTCGCTGTCTCGTATTTGGTGGATTTCTTCTAAAAACCCTGAGATGAATTTTGGAGTATAACAAATTTTGTTTTGACCAGAAAATATTTTAACAGAAACTCAGGTTTTTATAACTTGGTTTTTTTTCGATTTTTCCGTTTCGAACTTCGATACAGTTTACTACCAAGCTAGTTTATGTTTAGTTTGGCTCTGATACCACTGTTAGGTCCACGTTACCTCTCCCGGTACTTTCGGGGTTGCGGAAACGGTAAATCAAAATTTTTCTAAACTTTGTAACATGGACCGTAAAAGCCGGATCTTTGCTAAACAATATACTAGCATCCTAACATGAGATGTATCTACTCGGTTAGGGGTTATATCTCAACTTGAACTCCTTCTCTTCTTGTTGTTGTTCATCTTTGATGTTCTTCTCTTCTTGTTGTTCTTCTCATTGCTTGCTCAATGGTTGATCCGGACTTCGGTCACCTCCGCGGCCTCCTTGAGTCGAAGATGATCCACCCGAGAGATGTACACCGAGCTCCACCTCAAGCCGAGGTAACTAGGGCAAGGAGATTGCTAATCTAGAAGCCCTAGGTTGTGTAGAGAAGATGTATGGATGTGTTTGTCAAGTAGAATCCTTTTTCTCTCAACACATGAGATCAAAGGAGAAATCAAGAGGAGGAAGAAGAAGGAGATTTTCTAGCAACCATGGAGCTTCTCATTTCAAGAGAGAGAATGAGAATAATATTATGAAAAAAAGAAAAACAACCATGGTTGCAAATAATGCACAAACATTATCATTACTAATCCCATCAAGATAAAGGTGATGGCTACAAATGACATGACCCTTATCATAACTAAAGAAAAAGAAAACCAAAGAATACTTTAGATCTTCTAAGAAGATCCAAGTCAACTTTGGTCAAATGGTCAACAAAGTCAAGATGGTCAAATGGTCAATGTAATTAGCCATAACAAAATTATCAATGAAAGAATTAGTAAATAATGTCCCCGGCTCATAATGGTTTTGACCAAACGAACTGTCGAAACCCTAATGAGTCGGCCTCAAAATGGTTTTGACCGAATCAACTGTCAAAACCCTAATGAGCCTGCTACATAGCGGTTTTGGCCGAACCAACTGCCAAAACCTTAATGAGGCACCTCCTCCTTCATCGCTCCGGAAAACTGTGCATACACACCTGTATCCGTATTCCGTAGAATGCGGATGCGCAGAAGACAAAACAAATCCATCCGTGCAATACTAGGATCTGGCTTAAACCAAAGCCCACTAGTACTGCCTGCCCGAACATCATATGCACACAAGTGTACGTAAGTGATCGCAGCCCTGCCGTAAAACCATACGGCCTCTACACATTTCGCTCAGTGCAGGGAAACTCTCTGTGTGGGACTCTAAAGACTCGACACTACGCTGGCAGTGGGTTTAACCACAGACCGCAAGCGGCACTAGCTGTACGTAACGGTCCCCAGGTAGATGTCGATAAGAAGGCCGATGAGGTAAACCCATCCGAACTCCTACTGAGTCTGTATGTGACAATCTCCGTACAGTCCGGTCTGTTCGTCTGATACATCGCATGTCGGGCCTAGGGGGGCGGCAAGCGTCAGACCCCTAATAGCGGTACAAGTCGTGTCGGAGTGAAGCCCAGAACACCCTGAGATAGCACTGGAACCTACCAGTATATCTCGCTTGCCCTGGCCAGGGACTACTTGTGTAATGGCTCTCCTAGACACAGCGCGATGTCAACCCCCAATACCGGGAGAGACGAATCCTGTCTAACCGTCACTGCCTCCAAGTGCTTCGGGACTGCTCCCAACTACTACCTGTTTGCACGACTCAGAAGAGCCGCGGTAGGGTAGTAATCAAAGAACAGTGGGAACACACTCGAGGCGAAGTGACAGTGTCAAGTCAGCGGACTAAGCTGTACTCATGTCACCTGGGAACTGATAACTGACGATAGGTATAATACGAACCATCAGTTCCCTACGAGTCCTTTCCAGTGTACTCGTAACCTAACGAGCACCCGCATACTATCTCAAGTACGACGTACCGACGGCTGTAGGACAGACCGTCTCCCGTGCTGGGATGAGAAGCGTATACGCTAGTCTACTCCGGAGTATCGATGCCCTATCTCGATACTCCCACGACTAGGGACGTGTATAAGGATGTGCTTGTAGATTCCCAGCCCCCACGAGTGTGATCGCCATCACAACGCCGGTAATCAAGCAAAGATCCAAAGGGCTCTACTAATGCGTATAGGTGATATAATAAATAAACACACAAGTACATATTAAAGCAGAGACAAACCAAGTAGCATACTACTATATTGAGCAAGATTGTCTGTACAACTGTGAATATCCCAAGCTTCCATCAAGTAATATACATACTAGTATGATACAGTAATGGCCTCTAGGGCATATACACTAACAGAAACCCCTCCTATCGCTCATTGCCTCTATACGACTCGGGACTGTACCCAAAATCCATCTGTTTGCACGACTCCTCTTGAGCGTGGTAGGGAGGAAATCAAAGCACAGTGGGAGCCGCACAAGACTCTATGACGATCTCGGGTCTACAGACTAACCTGTACCAGTGTCACCAGAGGACTGCTATCTGACGATAGGTATACTATCACATAGGAGTCCTCGGCGAGTCCTGTTCTACCCAGTTTCCACTGAGCACCCGTATACTATCTCTGATGTCAAACACAAATGGATGTGGGATCATCCATCGCCCATCATATGGGTCAAGAAGCATATACGCCAGTCTACTCTGGAACATCGATGCCCTGTCTCGATATTCCCTCGACTAGGAGCAATTAAAGGATGTACTTGTGAACTACCCTGGCCCCACTAGTATGATCTCCATCATAGTCCTGGTAATCAAGTACATATCTTAAGGGCTTTATCAACATGTGAGAGCAAGACAGTATAAATACCAGTCTGCATGTTAAGATAAAGGTAACCAGATAGTATACTATCATGTCGAGCAAGAAAGTCCTCTCTATATATGTCCAAGCATCCACTATAATATATATCATATGTATAATAATAGTCTCTAGGGCATACATATAACTAACAATCTCCCACTTGCACTAAGGCCAGTTGTCGTGGTATATCATACCCAACATCCCAAAAGTCTCTTTTATAGCATCTGGGGAATTGCCTCGGTGAGTGGATCCGCTGTGTTATTCTTTGTGTCAACTCTCCTGACCTCGATCTCCAAGAGATCAACTATTTCCCTGATCAGGTGATACTGTCCAAGAATATGTATGGATCGCTGACAGGACAAGGGTTCCTAGGCCAAAACCACAGCTCCATTGTCATCCCAATACACAGGTATTGGATGTCCAATGGTAGGAACCAGGTTCATCATATGAACCTTATTCATCCAGACAACCTCTTTGGTAGCATCGTTGGTAGCGATATAATTGGCCTTTATCGTCTAGTATGTCACGGTATCTAGCTTGGAACTCTTCCAACATACCGTCCCTTCATTGAGGGTAAAGACAATGCCTGTAACTGACTTTCAGTCTACCTTATTACTCTGAAAGCTCGAACCAAGAACATTCTTTTAGTGCTTCTCAAGTACTTAAGAATGTCCTCCACAGCTGTTCAGTGATTCTGCCAAGATCCGATTGATTCCTGATCACTACTTCTAGTGAGTCAGTTACATCTAGTCTGGTACATAACATCGCATACATGATAGAGCCTATCGCCGAAGCATAAGGTATCCCTTGCATATGAGCTCTCTTCAAACCAGGTTCTCTGCCCTGAAACTCCATTGTGATGTGGTGTATTCGGAGGAGTAAGCTGAGAGAGAATCCTATTTTCTTTTAAATAGTCTCGGACTTCCGTGCCCCAGTATTCATCTCCCCGATCATATCTTTTAGAGTTGAATACCTTTACCCATCTGGTTCTTTTCTTCGTACTTATATTCCTTGAAATTCTCAAAAGATTCAGTTTTGTGTTTCAACAAGAACACATGTCCGTATCTTGAGAGAACATCGGTGAATGTAATAAAGTACGCGGAACCAATCCTGGCATGTGTAGACATAGGACAGCATACATCACCATGTATCTGTCCAAGAGTTCAGTAGCTCTTTCTCCGTTTCCAGTAAACGGAGACTTGGTCACCTTTTCTTTGAGACATGACTGGCAAGTTTCATAAGATGTAAACTCGAACGGATTCAAATATGCATCCTTACAGAACTTTGGCTAGTCTTGTTTCATCGAAATGACCCAGTCTACAATGCCACAAGAAGGCTTCATTCATTTCTGAACTTTTCCTCTTGTTTGTGTTCAGTACGTTTAGAACTGTAGTTTGATTCAGAATGTATATACCGTTACATAACATACCAGATCCAATCAACACTTGATTTTGGAAAATGTTCATAACATTATCCTCTAATGTGAGATTATATCCTTCTTCAGTTAGCAAAGAAACCGATACAATGTTACACATCATTTTTGGTACGTAGTAACATTCGTTCAAAATCAATATATTACCAGTTGGTAATACAAGGTGATATCTGTCAACTTCTTTGGCTGTAACAATTGCACCATTCTCTACTACTAGAGACATATCACCCTTTCCCAGTTCTCCACCTATCTATAACCCATGTAACAATTTACATGTGTGGGATCCTGATCCGGTATTATATACCCAGGACGTAGAGATAACTGAGAAACAGTTTTAGGTTATGAACACACCTGAAGACAATGCATCAACATACTTATTTTTCGTTTGGGTGGCATGGGAATCCTGATATTCCCCTATTCCTTGCTCAGACTTATAACAATTATAAGGAAGAGCAAAACCTAACACAGTATAATAAGTAGGTTCGATCAATACATCCATATTATTATCTTGATTAAGGCATGTCATTAGTCGCTACAAGGAGAGAGAGAAGGATAATCACTTTGCGTGCGCTTTTTGCAAGATTAGATTGGTTATTATCTTATCTAATCAGGATGGCTCCCACTGTTTTTACCAAATCTTCCTTCAAACCCTAAAAGGTAAGACTAGCCGGGATTAATTACACCTTACAAGTTCGCCAATCTTTCAGCCAGGCCAGTGTTGGTACTTTGAGGGAGGTTCCTCGTGCTTTCGCACGGACCTAATTAGAATAAACCTCGTTTTTCCAGGGGCGTAACCCTGTTAACACCTTTCTAGACACCTACTTGATTGACTAATTGTTATGTGTAAAACTCTTCCAGGAGTAACTCTTACTCGCAGTGGGTATCGGGATCCAACTATCTCATAGAAGGTATGCAATCTCATTGCAAATTTCAACACTTGAAATTCCCGATAATACTTTTACCCCTAGCATCTTATGACCTTGACGAAAGCCAACAAACCAAGGGACGCTAGTCAAGCTCAACCTGTACATTTCTTGATTGAATTAAACCCACCCGTACGACCCTTGACGAAAGCCAACAAAGTCGTACGACTACCTTAATCCAATCACATCTCATGCTTTAGCAGATAAGCACTAATTAGCTACCGCACACTACGCCTGGACGAAAGCTGTTGGAGATAGTGCCCTCAGAGTCAATTATTGGATCACAGGCACGTGATTGCAATGATTGAGGGAGGACCTATCCCGGTAGGACAGTCTTACTCGAGATGATAGTATGCTATCTGGTTTATCTTTATCATCGTGTACTGCTTTAGGTGACCTGACATGTCGCTATTACACGTTGATAGAGCCCCTAGGATTCTTGCTTCACTGCCAGCAGTATGATGGCGATCATATACGTGGGAGCTGGTAGTCTATAAGCACATCCTTAAAAGGTCCCTAGTCGTAGGAGTTTCGAGACAGGGCATCGATACTCCATTAGTAGACTAGTGTATACAGTCGAGACCCCGACGAGGGGCGGTGGCCGGTCTCACTAGCCACTGGTGTCAGTTGGTTCACCTAAGATGTATACAGGTGCTCATTGGGTTATGAGTACACCGGACAGGACTCGCCGGGAACCTGCTAGTTGGGCTTATACCTGACGTCAGATAGCAGTTCCCTGGTGACATGTGTACAGGTTAGTTCATCGACCTGAGGATCGTCATTTGTCTCGTGTGAGTTCCCACTGTGCTTTGATTACTACCCTACCACGGCTCAAAGGAGTCGTGCAAACAGGTTTTAGTTGGGTACAGTCCCGAGCCACATGGAGGCAGTGAGCGGATCTTCAGGGGTTCGTCTCTCCCGGTATTGGGGGTGAGGTCGCGCTGTGTCTAGGAGAGCCATTACGCAAAGCCCTCGGCCGAGGCAGGAGATTTGCTGGTAGGTATTCCAGTAGTATCTCAGGGCGTTCTGGGCTACACTCCGACACGACTTGTACCGCTTTTGGGGGTCTGACTTTTACCAACCCCCTAGGCCCGCCATGCGATACTCATAGACGAACGGACCGGACTGTACGGATATTGTCACTGACAGGCTCAGTTGGGTGTCGGGGTGAGCTTCCTCATCGACGTCCCTTTTGGTCAATAGCTGGTGGCCCGTCACGTATTGGCTTATACCTCTGACATGCCAGTGGTTAAATCCACAGCCATTGTATTGACGAGTCTTTAGAGTCCACCACACTTACAGTTACTCAAGCTTTCGGGCGAAACGCTGTAGAGGCCGTATGGAGATATGGCAGGGTCCGATCAGATACGTGCGGTATTGCACGGATCAGGATCGGACAGTTTTGTACTAGTGGCCGTATAGTTATATGGCAGGGTTCGATCAGATACGTGCGGTATTGCACGGATCAGGATCGAACGGATTTTACTAGCCGGCTTTGGCTTAAGCCGGTCCTAGTTTAGTACAGTGTAGATTTTGTCTCATTGCATTTGTATCCGGTCGGAATACAGATGCGGGTGTGTATGCACAGTATTGGGGTTTTCCTGTAATTTATTACGGGACCAGTTTTCTGGAGTTGCCAGTTTGCATTCCGTTCCGGCCGGTTTTTCTTTGTTCTTTCCCGGCCGGACTTTTATGATGGAGGGGGTAATTTGCAGTTTTGCAAATTACTTTTAGGAAGGGGGTTTCTTACATTTGTGAGATTATGTTTGACCATCATCATTTTTATTCTCTTTACATCACTTGCTTTATTCATGATGAGAAAGGATTTGATTTGTGATTAGAATTGATAAGAAAGTTTGTAATGATAATGTTTGGATATGGTCACCTCTCTTTTTCTCCTACACTCACCTCCCTTTGCATTATGTTTCATTCCTCCACCATTCTTCTTCTCACTTGAGAAAAATAATAAGTTTTTCATGAGAGAAAAAAGGAAAGAGAGAAGAAGAAGAAGAAGAGAGCTTGAGTTTCATTTCTTGATCTCATTCATGCTAGAAAAATGCAAGCACCATTTTTCTAATCTCATTTGCTCCATCATCTTCAAATGGCAACAAACCCCAAATGAGACATAGCCACTACACTACACATTCTACAGCATATCTTGAGCACGTCGAGTTGCCGGCTTCATGCTCGAGTTGCCTCGGTATTGAGGCGGGAGCCCGTAAAAGACGCAGGCGTTGTGGTGCCCTTTCCGGCGAGGAGGCGACGATATGGAGACTACACTTTCCGCGGGAGATCGGGACGATGAAGAGAAGACCGGAGGACTCGGATCACTCGGTATACTTCTCACCCTATCTCTTGATTGCTAGCATTAGGTTAATGGTAAACGATCCGGGTTTTCTTTGTCCGCGGTAGCGGCGGTTTCCGAGTAAGGAAAATTTTTTGATTCCGCATTTTGGCCTCGAGTACGAGGCCGGGGCGCTGCCGTGGCGCAACATGGTATCAGAGCCACGCCATTAACCTTACCTAGCATCGTTTGATGTGTTTGCGTCTCCGATCGACCGAAATTTCCAAAAACCGTATTTTTCTAGCACATCAGTTTCTGTCGAAATTTTTTGGAGTCTAAAAATTTTTCAGGTGGTCTCAGAATGATGTGCAGGGAGTCGTAAGAACACTGCAAAAATTTGGTGACATGACTCCTCCGTACGACCACGGAAGGGCGGCCAAAACCCCCTTTTGGCCGCGCTTCCGCCGCAGGAGTGTGGGTTCGTGTGCTTAGTTTTTTGCAGTGGGCTTATGGGCTTATATTATGGGTTTTGGAATATTAAAATTGGGCCCAGGTTTTCTGTGAGTGCTACAGTTTTGATTGGGGGCCCACTTGTTAATTTTTGGTCAATCGGAAAATTTTAAACACATTATTTCACAGTGTTTACATTATATCTGCGACCGTGAATGTCACTCGATCGGTAAATCCGGTCTAACTGCTATAGCCCGGTTAGACGGATTTGCGAACGTGACTTTCACGTTGATGTTCTATGTTTATGCTGTGATGTTGCGGATCGGTCGTGGGGGATAGCCTGGATGCAATGCTAGTACAGTTTTGTTGTATTATGTACATTTGATTTTGCGGGGCGAGCGTCCGACATGTGGACTGCCGTCACTGCCTGTTTGTATTATTCTTTTGGGGCACGACCTGGTTGCGGTCGATGTACCCGGTGTATGTATATTTTACTTTCTGTACTAGGATTGCCCCGCGGTGGGGTGCACGGATAGCCGGGTTCTGGAGGGCAACAAGCCCGCATCTCATGGCTTTGGGACGGAGGGGGCTTCAGTCTGGAATTGGCGGGCTATTCGCCGCACTCGTAGGGGGTACAGGTTGACCCAGGAGGGGTGCCCAAGTTACCGGATTTCGTGAAGTGCTGGGTGGTCCATTCACGGTGCTGAAGGGGGCTGCCTCGCTTCAGGTTTTGGCGGGTGACTTGCCGCGCCCGTAGGGGTCTAGGTTTTTATTGCACAGGCTATCCACACGACCAGGGGAACGTCGGGTTTCAGCAGCGGCTCTGTGAAACCCGGGGCTTCCAGATATCTGTATTGTTCTGTGATGCTGTACATTTCTGTGATGTTGCATTTTATCACGCCTTGAGCGAAATACTATATATTGGTATATATATTAGTAGATGTTGTATATGTTTTTCATCCGCACTAGTCCAGTCCCCGCTCTGTCGTTAGTAAGCTAACCTAACGAGTGATGACGGGACCCAGTGGCGAATGCGGATGGCATATACGTACGTCAGTATATTTTCGTTCTTTGTGGTGTGATCATTTGATGGGACTGCGTTGATTCGGATCAATGCAAGATAAACAAAGCTATTCTGATGTTGTTGGAACATTTTTCAAAAAGCTGTTATTGCAAGGACGTTCACTTTTGTTTTGCATAGTGGTATTCATTTGGAATATCCTGCTCCTCAGTCGACGAGGCAAGGGCCGAGATCCCTTCACCGGGAGTGACCCCTTGGACAGAAGTTTGCGTCAGGGCATTAACTTCACTATAGCCGATTACTTTTGCTTTGCATCGTGGTATTCATTTGGAATATCCTGCACCTCATTCTACGGGGAAAGAGCCGAGATCCCTTCACCGGGAGTGACCTCTTTAGTAAAGGTTTTCGTCACTATATTTCATAAAAAGTTGTGCAGTTCCTTCAACGATATCAAGTTCATTACGTTAAAGGTTTTTCGCCAAAAATCAGTCGTAGCCCTCCGTCATTTCAGATTAGTATTACTTAGTATTCGTGCTGCGTATGTCGTGCTCAGCCGAGGCGTAGTGTTCGGTAGCTATGTAGTGCTTTTCTGTTGCATGGATATGTGATTGGTTAGGACAGTCGTACGGTCATTTTGGCTCAGTCAAGGACTCGTGCGGGTGGGTCTAATGCAATCAAGATAATGACGGGTTGAACTTGACTAGGATCCTTTGATATGTTGGCTCAGTCAAGGTCACTTGGGTCCTAGGGGTAAAAACACACATCGGGAGTTTCAAAAGAACTGAAACTTGCTAGACATGCGCATAACTTCTGGAGTGTGGTGACTTGAGTGGATTCCGTCAAGTTATCATGCGATGATAGTTGGATCCCGATTCCCACTGATGAGTTAGTTTACTCCTCGGGTGACCCCGACTAATTCTTCTTTCAGGTTTGGAGGAGAATTTGAGGTACAGTGGGAGGTTTCCAGATTAGACAAAGTGATAACCATTCTGATCTAGGTTAGAGTGCACGCTGAGTGTTTATTTTCTCTCTCTCTGGCAGCGACCATTGACCCGACCCTAAGACTATGACTCAGTGACCAAGTTGACCGAACCTTCTTAACACTGGCTTTTGGATTGTCAGAGTTGCAGACCTCATTGCCACTCCTACTTTTACCCTTTTCTCCAGGACACCCCGTATTACTACGAACGTCCACTTCCATTGGACAAAACCATCGTATGGTTATATACGAACTCTAAGGACTTCGAGGATGGTTTCTGGTTCTGGAGAAAACGGATAGGATTATTCAGTTGTCTTTTCCCTTTTACCTTCTCTCAAGTTGCGAGTACTTCTTGGTTTAGGAGTAGTACACCTATTACGCAAATTGGATAGTCTTCTTCCAAACCATAGGCTGGTGCCGACCGGTAGGGAATGAAGAAAACCAGTTAGCCTAAACGGTGTACAGAAGGTATTAAGTTAAGACAAAGCAAGGGATTAGTAAGAGGGCAAAGTAAGTTGCAACTGATATTCACGACCAAACCAAGTATTTCTTCGCCAATCCTAAATCACCTTTGTATTTCTCCAGGACACTCCGTATCACTACGAAGATCCCATTTTATTGGATAATCCATCGTATGGTTATATACGAACTCGAAAGGAACTTGTTCCAGTTCGGGGATGGATCCTGGTTCAGGAGAAATAGGAATAAAGTACATTCAGGTGTCTTTTATCTTCACCTTCTCTCGCATTGCGAGTGCTCCTAGGATTAGGACAGTACACCCTTTATGCTTTTTGGATAGTCTTCTTCCAAACCATAGGCTGGTGCCGAACGGTAGGGAAGGAAGAAAACCATTTGGCTTAAAGGGGTGTACAGAAGGTAATGACTAAAGACATATGAAGGGATTAAGAAAGATGGCAAAGAATTATACGGTTACAGTTGTGAATCTGGATAATGGAAGAGGCATTACTAGGAATACCAGGATACCCCGACGAAACATTTCAATGTTTCAGTTTCACTGTGTACTGTTAATGGAAAACTGATTTCCCAGTTAGACACTTGCTCCAGGGTATGTATTTACCAGGTATGATTCTCACATCTGTATAGTTTTACAGATGATGAGTGGGAGTAAGTTATTGGGAATTGGGTGATCATCCTCACTATATCGGGATTCATTGTAATCGGTGATATTTGAGGAAGTCACCTGGGTTGTTTGCCGGACGGCAATTTTTTGGTTTTGAATATCCGCGGTTATGCACCAATTTCAAATTGATATATCTGTACGTCTATTTTCATAGAGTGAGATATACCTTTTGATATTATGTCGATGACATTTACCTATATCAGTGGATGGTTAGGTAAGGAGCATTAAACAACGGTGTAATTCTTCTCAACCATAAGTACAGTTTTCAACCTACGACACACAGTGAAAGAGTTGTTAGACTCAGCGGACTTATACAGAGTATTGTATGTTGTCCAGTGTCCATTAGGACAGAGGGGTTGGTCCTTGTACTATATTCAGTTTACTTATGACTTCTCTAGTTTTTAGACAAGTGTTTCGTAGAAACGCAGGGTCCGAATTTTGAGAAGTTATAGGTATTTGAATAGAGTAGAGAACCAGGTGTAGCAAGTATCGGGATTCTTCAAAGTGATCGAAGATGTAGATACTTGTGTATGGTATTCAGTTGATAGTAATGATAAAGAGAAATTGCTTCTCTTTCGGGTTACTCATAATTGGAAGCATTCCTAAGTTGAGTAACGCTGATTGGCCTCCTTCCATTTAGTCGACATGCACTGGAGACAGCTGCATGATTTGAACCTGGTTCAATTAAATCAGTTCCTCTGGTTCTATATTGGATATAGAACAGTTCATATCTTAACGATGTTAAGGTACGGGGAGTTGTCCGGCTTATGCTTAAAACCAGACACTGGACAACTCAAGGCACGTTTCTGTAATGGCTGTTTGTGGGTTGACCCAGGCTATGACGAGGGTTGATTTTCTACCATCTGGATGAACAATAGCAATATTGTTCTAGACTCGCCACAGTTTTTATTAAAAAATGGATTTTTTCAAAAACAGCAGTGGGAGTATGGTAGAACTGGAAGTAATTCTAGAACCGCAAACGATTACTGAAGATTTAATAAGGAACCTAAAGATTCAATCTGATTTGACATTCCATTGGCCACTCCGCAGATACGGTGGGTAACTTCAGGCACCCGAGAGGTACTCCGGTAGCCTCAAGGACGGTGACAGGGAAGTTCTTGTTTACCCACACTTGCCATTGTTGTTGTTCCAGGCTGTGAGACCCGGTGGGAGGATGAGTATAGCGTCGTTCTAAACTAGCTTTAGAAGTGCACGTCTATATGACTCTGCCAGAGGGTTGTCGTAGTCAGTGGGAGCAGCGGAAGCATTGGTGGACATCAGGCTTATGTCTATTTATAGACTAAAGCAGATGTAGCGGAGATAGATCATCTATTTCTGATGTGACAGTCATAGGTTTGACGTCATCAGAATAGGGGATGGATCTGTTGAGAAGGTAGTAGGAAGTGATATTCCTATACTACGATCGGTTATACTTTGGTCGTCACACAGTGGTTTCTCCAAAAGGGACTTGGACATTATATCAGACATACTGGTTACTAGATCTATGGTTTTAGATCTAGATTTGGGTGGTTTCCCAATCAGGGTACCTTGACAGCATTCTATGAGTATTTAGAATGGACGACTCCTGACACGGTAGTGTACCTGCAGTTGATGGAGTCACCCTCTTTAAAGGTGTCTTATAGACTAAAGTAGAGAGGGATGTGCATGATTGGCAGATCACTTGCTTAGGCAATTGAGTCAATCATGAAATGTCAAGTACCACACCAGATGTTGTTCTTGCACTAGATGCAATAAGTTGATATTGATCCAATCCTGGAGGAACAGTCGGAAGCAGTTTTAGAACATAAGTGAATGTTCTAGGGATATGATAACGGCTGCCTCCTTTAGGAGACGGTTATCACTCCAGGCTTCCAAGGTGACATGGACGACAAGGAGGTTGTCAGAGTTATAGTTTTCCTTCTAAACGAAGGGCAGTATTTTGGACAGGTGATCCAAGGCAATACTGAGGGAGGCATGGCGCAGGATACTGATTAAGCTCAGTTGACGATACAGTCTAAGAAGTTTGGATTTGGAGTTCATTTATGAACTAGGTCCCATCAGACATCCAGACATTCCAAGACAGGTATTGCTCATTTCGGGAGATGGCTTTCTCCGCGAACTTGAGATATAGAGAGACATAGAAAGAAACATCACAGCGGATCCACTCACTGAGGCTATTCCTCGAACGCAATAGTTTCACAAACGAGCTTTGTGAGACTGACTTGTAGAGGAGTTGGGTGTTCGGTATCACACGGGCTGTGAGTATGCGGCATCGCAATAATTAGCCTTGAGTGCAAGTGGGAGATTGTTGGAGATAGTGCCCTCAGAGTCAATTATTGGATCACAGGCACGTGATTGCAATGATTGAGGGAGGACCTATCCCGGTAGGACAGTCTTACTCGAGATGATAGTATGCTATCTGGTTTATCTTTATCATCGTGTACTGCTTTAGGTGACCTGACATGTCGCTATTACACGTTGATAGAGCCCCTAGGATTCTTGCTTCACTGCCAGCAGTATGATGGCGATCATATACGTGGGAGCTGGTAGTCTATAAGCACATCCTTAAAAGGTCCCTAGTCGTAGGAGTTTCGAGACAGGGCATCGATACTCCATTAGTAGACTAGTGTATACAGTCGAGACCCCGACGAGGGGCGGTGGCCGGTCTCACAAGCCACTGGTGTCAGTTGGTTCACCTAAGATGTATACAGGTGCTCATTGGGTTATGAGTACACCGGACAGGACTCGCCGGGAACCTGCTAGTTGGGCTTATACCTGACGTCAGATAGCAGTTCCCTGGTAACATGTGTACAGGTTAGTTCATCGACCTGAGGATCGTCATTTGTCTCGTGTGAGTTCCCACTGTGCTTTGATTACTACCCTACCACGGATCAAAGGAGTCGTGCAAACAGGTTTTAGTTGGGTACAGTCCCGAGCCACATGGAGGCAGTGAGCGGATCTTCAGGGGTTCGTCTCTCCCGGTATTGGGGGTGAGGTCGCGCTGTGTCTAGGAGAGCCATTACGCAAAGCCCTCGGCCGAGGCAGGAGATTTGCTGGTAGGTATTCCAGTAGTATCTCAGGGCGTTCTGGGCTACACTCCGACACGACTTGTACCGCTTTTGGGGGTCTGACTTTTACCAACCCCCTAGGCCCGCCATGCGATACTCATAGACGAACGGACCGGACTGTACGGATATTGTCACTGACAGGCTCAGTTGGGTGTCGGGGTGAGCTTCCTCATCGACGTCCCTTTTGGTCAATAGCTGGTGGCCCGTCACGTATTGGCTTATACCTCTGACGTGCCAGTGGTTAAATCCACAGCCATTGTATTGACGAGTCTTTAGAGTCCACCACACTTACAGTTACTCAAGCTTTCGGGCGAAACGCTGTAGAGGCCGTATGGAGATATGGCAGGGTCCGATCAGATACGTGCGGTATTGCACGGATCAGGATCGGACAGTTTTGTACTAGTGGCCGTATAGTTATATGGCAGGGTTCGATCAGATACGTGCGGTATTGCACGGATCAGGATCGAACGGATTTTACTAGCCGGCTTTGGCTTAAGCCGGTCCTAGTTTAGTACAGTGTAGATTTTGTCTCATTGCATTTGTATCCGGTCGGAATACAGATGCGGGTGTGTATGCACAGTATTGGGGTTTTCCTGTAATTTATTACGGGACCAGTTTTCTGGAGTTGCCAGTTTGCATTCCGTTCCGGCCGGTTTTTCTTTGTTCTTTCCCGGCCGGACTTTTATGATGGAGGGGGTAATTTGCAGTTTTGCAAATTACTTTTAGGGAGGGGGTTTCTTACATTTGTGAGATTATGTTTGACCATCATCATTTTTATTCTCTTTACATCACTTGCTTTATTCATGATGAGAAAGGATTTGATTTGTGATTAGAATTGATAAGAAAGTTTGTAATGATAATGTTTGGATATGGTCACCTCTCTTTTTCTCCTACACTCACCTCCCTTTGCATTATGTTTCATTTCTCCACCATTCTTCTTCTCACTTGAGAAAAATAATAAGTTTTTCATGAGAGAAAAAAGGAAAGAGAGAAGAAGAAGAAGAAGAGAGCTTGAGTTTCATTTCTTGATCTCATTCATACTAGAAAAATGCAAGCACCATTTTTCTAATCTCATTTGCTCCATCATCTTCAAATGGCAACAAACCCCAAATGAGACATAGCCACTACACTACACATTCTACAGCATATCTTGAGCACGTCGAGTTGCCGGCTTCATGCTCGAGTTGCCTCGGTATTGAGGCGGGAGCCCGTAAAAGACGCAGGCGTTGTGGTGCCCTTTCCGGCGAGGAGGCGACGATATGGAGACTACACTTTCCGCGGGAGATCGGGACGATGACGAGAAGACCGGAGGACTCGGATCACTCGGTATACTTCTCACCCTATCTCTTGATTGCTAGCATTAGGTTAATGGTAAACGATCCGGGTTTTCTTTGTCCGCGGTAGCGCCGGTTTCCGAGTAAGGAAAATTTTTTGATTCCGCATTTTGGCCTCGAGTACGAGGCCGGGGCGCTGCCGTGGCGCAACAAAAGCCAATAAACGTAGCACGAATACTAAATAGTACTTATCTGAAATGACGGGGGGCTACGCAGGTTTTTCAGAAAACCATGAGCGTAATGAATTTGATATCGTTGTAGAAATGAGTGATTTTGAAAAGGAGTGTTTTTGAGGTTTTTCTAGTTTCGCTAAAGAGGCCACTCCCGGTGAAAGGATCTTAGCTCTTTCCTTATCGAATAAGGTGCTGGATTTCTACAAGAAATACTGCTATGCAAAGCAAGAACTATAGAAACAATAAAAAACTAAACCGAGTGATTTGTAGCATTTGCTAGTTTCGCTAAAGAGGTCACTCCCGGTGAAGGGATCTCGGCTCTTTCCATATCGAATAAGGTGCTGTATATTCTACAAGGAATAATGCTATGCAAAGCAAAAACTAGAGTTACCCTTTTTGAAAATTTGATTCTACAACATCTTTAGGTTTCTTTTCTTTCATTAATCTCATTAATAAAGTCCCATCAATTAAGCTTCCTAAACATCATAGAAGAAACGAAAATATATCGCACATATAAAGTGATCACATCATATAACATCAACAGCAGAAGATATCATATGAAATATTGGATATACTAGGAATTCTGTGTTTTAAGTTAAGCCAGAATAAAACACGGATTCCACGGTCGCAATGAATAGCCAAACCCACACCCCTAGACCCCTACGAGAGTGGCAAGCAACCCTACCAATTCTAGAGTTAGAAGACCCGGACTCGACTCCTCGAGTTAGTCTCCCACTGGACTCTAGAACCCGGTTACTTGTGCTCCCCTCCTTGGGTCTATCCTAATGTGGAAAAGTAAATAATATACAACAATGGTGACATCATCCTTAACCCGGAAGTGTCCCAATAAAAGAATATTACATACATTGAATTTTACATGAATGAAAATAAAAACTCTCATCTAACATAAAACCCCCGGCTATTCAAAACGCGACGATCCAATATAACATATCCAAGCAACACATAACATCACATGTTATCAAAATAGTTAGACGATGTTAAATATTCCGATCGAATCAACAAACACCCAAAGTTACCCAAAAAGCTCAACACTTGAGCGTAGTTTAAAAGTATCCATCACATGCCACAGTACCAATGGACCAGCCGTAGAAGGGTCAACCAAGGCCTCACATGTGGCACCGCTGAACCACCATAAACCCGAGGGTTCAGTGGCGGTTCTGACGGTCATATAATCGTGTTAAGGTTTTGTTCATCTAGAGGGTCCATTGAATCACTTGCACGATATTTGAATGTTTTAAACTACGGAAAAAATCCAACTCTTGAATAAATTTCCAGCGAGGGTCAAAGTGGGTATTTAATATTCGTTCGAACTTTTTAACACCGTCTAAAATAGCCCAAAAACAGTTAAAATCACGACCACGAAATACTCCGAGTTGCTGTTTTGGTAAATAAACATCACATGCAAATTTAGCAAAAATAAACAACACCTGAAACACCAAAATCCAGAGACCAGAACACACTACAAAACCCATCCCCTAATTCCATGGAAAATCCGGCGACGCCGGAATTCTTGGCTTGGTCGCCGACCAAAATCCGAGCCCAGGGGGTGAGGTTTGTACTGTATTCTTATACTGTCCCATACTACATTCTGCACTTGTTTAAATAATTTTTTGACAACTTTTAAAATTCGACAGAAACTGGAATTTTAGGGTTTCAAGTTTCGGAGTTTTTTGGTTTCGTAATTCTACGCAATCTGTCTAATTCTCTTGTTTGGCTCTGATACCACTGTTGGGTTCCTAGAAACGACAGCAAGGTTTTCGAGGGGCATCGTCCATGCCGTTTTAAAAAATTTGCTGTTACAAAGAACCCTATGCTAGAATCGTTAACTAGAGATTTAGTCAAAATAGAATGCAAACATCTTTACATCTAAAAAGATCAAGAATACAACCTTTGTAGACGGTCCTTCTCTTCAATATGCTCCATATAGTAGTCCCGCGATTCAACAAGGCTTCTCTTGAGACTTTGAACAAGTTTCCTTCGTAACCTCCGCGCCAAAGATGATCCACTCGAAGCTCCTACTAGTTCAAGCTACCACCACACTAAATCCTTTAGTGTATGAAACACATCACACTAATTTACTAAAATGGTGTGAGATGATGCAGTAGGGGATGCTAAGAGCTCACTAATTTGTGCTCAAGCTTCATGATTCACATCACATGTGAGGGTTGAAGCTTGAGGAAAAGCAAGAGGAGGAAAAAGAAGCAAGAGCAAGAATGAGAGAAAATGGCTAAGTCTTTTGGAATGAGCAAGAATGAATCAAAAGCCAAGACCCCTCACTCATTCAAGCATGGAATTATGCAATATTAAATTGCAACCACGCTTGAATAGTGAGTCAAGAATGAATAAAGAAGTATATAACCCATGCTTGCAACCATGCTTCATTTTACACCTCATTTCTATTTTCACAAAATAGAAATTTAAATGCCATGCTTCATTATATAATATATATATATATATATCATATATATTAATATATATTTAATGAAGATTAATTAGTGATCTAATGATATTAGTTAATATGTAATTATATCACATACAATTTATATCACATTATTAAATCAAATGTTGATTTAATAATCCGGTTATATCATATATGACCGACTAATATCATTTATCTGTATCACATTATCGAATCAACACTTGATTCGACAATCTGGTTATATCACATATAACCGCACCGATGACAGATTACTGCCAGATTACAATACGCTATCACATACTCGTATTTAATCAGGCCCACACACATATCACATATGTGTCCTACTTTGTTTCGTTTGAATCAGGGAACTTCTGTGTAGGACTCTAAAGACTCGTCAATACGCCGGCAGTAGATGATCATATCAGTCACTTACAAGCCGTCAGCGGTACTAGCTGGACGTAACGGCTATCCGGGTATTGAGCGATATGAATATCAACAAGAAAGCCTGTCCACAGTCTCCATGAAGCCTATCAGTAACACTACCGTACAGTTTGGTCTCTTCGTCTGATATATCGCATATCATGTCTAGGGGTGGAAATCGTCAGACCCCAGTAACGTGATAAGTCATGTCGATGTCTGGCCTATAACGGTTCGAGAAACCACTGATAACACTTATCAGTATATCTCGGCAGCAGCCCTGGCCAGGGACGTCCAGTTATAACCAATCGAACATAGCGCAATATCAACCCCCAATACTGGGAGAGACAAAACCCCTCCTATCGCTCATTGCCTCCATACGACTAGGGACTGTACCCAAAATTCACATGTTTGCATGACTCCTCTTGAGCGTGGTAGGGAGGAAATCAAAGCACAGTGGGAGCCGCACAAGACTCTATAACGATCTCGGGTCTACAGACTAACCTGTACCAGTGTCACCAGAGGATTACTATCTGACGATAGGTATACTACCACATAGGAGTCCTCGGCGAGTCCTGTTCAGTATACCCAGTCTCCACTGAGCACCCGTATACCATCTCTGATGTCAAACACCAATGGATGTGGGATCATCCGTCGCCTATCATATGGGTCAAGAAGTGTATACGCTAGTCTACTATGGAATATCGTTGCCCTGTCTTGATATTCCCTCGACTAGGAACAATTAAAGGATGTACTTGTGAACTACCCTGGCCCCACTAGTATGATCTCCATCATAGTCCTGGTAATCAAGTACATATCCTAAGGGCTTTATCAACATGTGAGAGCAAGACAGTATAAATACCAATCTGCATGTTAAGATAAAGGTAATCAGATAGCATACTATCATGTCGAGCAAGAAAGTCCTCTCTATATATGTCCAAGCATCCACTATAATATACATAAAATGTAAAATAATGGCCTCTAGGGCATACATATAACTAACAGTGATCAGGTATCAATCGGATCTTGGGAGAATCACTGGACAGCTGAGGAGGACATTCTTAAGTACTTGAGAAGCACTAAAAGAAAGTTCTTAGTTCCAACTTCCAGAGTGATAAGGTTGACTGAAAGTAAGTCACATGCATTGTCTTTGCCCTCAGTGGAGGGACGGTATGTTGGAAGAGTTCCAAGCTAGATACCGTGGCATACTAGACGATAAAAGCTGAATACATTGCTACCAATGATGCTGCCAAAGTGACTGTCTGGACATTTCTTGTTCATAAGATGAACAAGGTTCCTACCATTGAGCATCCAATAACTGTTATTGTGACAACAATAGAGTTGTGGTTTTGTCCTAGGAACGAAGGTCCCATCAGCGTTCCAGATATATTCTGAGGCAAGTATCACCTGATCAGGGAGATGGATGATCTCCAAGGGATCGAGGATAGAAGAATAGACACGAAGGATAACACAGCGGATCCACTCACAAAGACCTTACCCCTAGAGAGACTTCTATAAGATGGTTGAGTATGGGATACTACAACCACTGCTATATTGTTGGGTATTGGATACTACAACAGACGGTCTTAGTGCAAGTGGAAGATTGTTAGTTATATGTATGCCCTAGAGGCCATTACTGTACATGCGATGCATATTATAGTGGATGCTTGGACATATATAGAGAGGACTTTCTTGCTCGATATGATAGTATGCTATCCGGTTGCTCTTTATCTTAACATGTGTAAGGTTACTAGGCACTATGACAAGGTTTCACAAGGCATCAAACATGCCGTATTTAAAAATTTCATGTGCCAAACAACCTAAGCAATAATCTTTGCTAGAGAATTAGGGTTAACATGAACAAGTAAACATCTTTACTTCTAAGAGATAGGGATTAGAACCTTTGTAGTCCGTTCCTTCGCTTCATAAGCTCCGAGTTGAGGTCCCTTCGTTGCGATCATCAAGCTCCCGGACTCTCGAGAGGCTCCATGAGGTGAATGATACAACTTGCTTGAAGTCTTCGAAATCCAAGACGATCTACCTTGAGGAATCACAAACTCAAGCTCTCACTTTACTAATGAGGTATTAGTGAAGTGAACACTCTAATCTAAGTGGCTAGAATAGATGAGGACGACGAAGCAGTAATTTTGCTCTCTTTTGTTTTCTATTTCTCACTTTTATTCATCACTTAGAAAAATCTAGCAAGCTTTTTGTGAAGAGCAAGAAGAAGATGAAGTTGTGATGAATGAATTAATTATTGAGGTTAGAAATGCAATCAAGGGTTAAGCATGTCATGCTTAACCCTCGTAGAGAATAAACAATAGGGTAGGGTTAGGGTAAGATTAACAAATATCTTGATAAATATCTAAAGAGGGTAGACTAAGTCAAAGTGTCATGAAGCTTCCTCAAAACTCATCCACAACTTAATCCATCATTAAGAATTAACCAAAATAATTAACCTAATCCTAACCCTAATCATCGTTTAACTCATAAACATTAGTTGCATTTGTAACCCTAACATATTACAATATTATATATCACATATATAATATATAATGTAACAAAAGAAAATAATACAATTAACATATATCACATATATATCAATGTATCATCAAGTGAGAAAAAGAAACATTTAAGTGAGCTTATATTAGTTAATGTAATATAATATATCACATATATATATTTTTACATTAAATTATTAAATCAACACTTGATTTAATAACCCGGCTATAATACATATAACCGACTAATATAATATGTACCTGTATCGAATCAACCCTTAATCCGATAACCCGGCTATATCACATATACCCGGCCGATATCACATATCACGAGAATAGAATACGGTATCTCATATCTTATTAATCTCGGTACCGCACATATCACATATGTGCTCCTACTTCGTTTTGCCTGAGCCAGGAAACCTCTGTATAAGACTCTATAGAATTGTCAATACGCCGGCAGTAGGTGATGATCATATCAAACACCCACAAGCTGCAAGTAGTCAGCTAAACGTAACAGCTACCCAGGTATTGAGCGATCAGAAGATCGACAAGCAAGCCTGCACACACTCCTGTGAATCCAATCAGTAACATTTACGTACAGTCCGGTCTCTTCGTCTGATATGCCGCATATCTAGTCTAGGGGTGGTAAACGTCAGACCCTAGTAACCGATAAGTCGTGTCGATGTGAGGCTCATAACGGGTCGAGAAACTACTGATAACTCTTACCAGTAAATCTCCATATCAGCCCTGGCCAGGGACTTCCAGTTATAGCCAATCGAACACAGCGCAACATCAACTCCTAATACCGGGAGAGACGAAACCCCTCTTATCGCTCATTGCCTCCATGTGATTCGAGACTGTACCCAAAAGCCACTGTTTTGCATGTCCTCTTGAACGTGGTAAGGTGGAAATCAAAGAACAGTGGGAATCACACAAGACTCTATGACTATTTCGGGTCTACAGACTAACCTGTACCAGTGTCACCGGAGAACTGCTATCTGACGATAGGTATAATACCATCTAGGAGTTCTCGGCAAGTCCGTTCAGTGTACCTGTCACGACCCAAAAAGTACGGAATATGACCGGCACTTAAATTACGAAACGTTTTGAGACGTACGTAATCTAAGTAAGCCAAAACCCAGAAATCCAAACCAAGTAAAGCAGCAGAGTGAAGGAAAAACCAATTTTAAAGCAAGAAGTTTAACAACATAAGCCGAAGTATGCATTTTTAAAATGTCAAGTCTTTTCTGAAAATTTCTGCAGAGTTTCCTTTGTAAATTCAGACCCCAAACGGGTACAAAACCTGATAAAGCATGTATAATGAATAAAGGCATTCTCAAGCGGGAGCTAGCTCTTCGTCAATTGACGGTCACAACCACGCAAGCAATATAATATACAATGCCGAAATGCGAGGATTAAAACTCAAAAGAAATCCCATATCCACCAGAAAACTATAATAATATAAGCGCGACTCTAAGGTCGAAAGAATATACAGGTCTTCTAGTTCTATCAAATAAACAAGTCTGGTTGATAGAGTTTTACTAGATACAACTGAAATAACAAATATACAATAGTGGTCCTGATGCAAAAGAACCCACCTACCAAAACAATCACCCGGAAGGAACAGTGTGCCAGCAAAACCGCAACGAAACCTGTACAACGAAACCTGCAAGAAACTGTAGCACAACGGGGGTGAATTGCCAATTTGTGAATAGAAAACATCTACAAGTAGAAATCGCATGCATGACGCTATCCTAGGTCATATCAAGTAATATCCTCAAATGAATATCCTGGTCCATCTATGTATAAGTGTATACTACATGCTCGTGTCAGTACCTCAGATAGCAACATATCAGATATATGATGTATGAATGCTTTACAAATGAAACAGAATATATAGTGAATGAGACAACTGTTTTCTTTATTTAATGAGATTTCTGTATGTGTATCAATCGTGTATCATCAATGAAATCGACAGATAAAACAATGTCCAGTATCGACAGAAAACATAAATCTCAGTATCTCAATACCTCAGGCTCCGGCTATCCAGATTGTCCTGTATCATCAAATCTCAATATCTCAGTGTCTCAAGTCTCAATATCTCGATATCTCGGGCTCCGTAGGTCCGGATCGGCCCATATCATCAATCACACGACCACGAACGGTATCCTCCGGATATCCGCCGCGCCAGGTAAAATCACCGGTAGGCAGTCTGCCCCTACCGGGCTCATCGTCTACAACTCGAGCTTCTTACCCCGGGGTACCTTACCAGGCCCACCATGTATCCAAGACGGTTCATCCAACTCCTCGAATCGGGTCTCGAAAACATCTCAGAACCGAGAAAACATCATGGTGGACAATACTCAACATATCAAGGAAAACCACATTTTTCTCTTTAAAATAATTCATTAGTTTACAAAACTTTCACATGCGGTTTCCAAATCCAGAAAATATCAAGAATAATCCGAAATCATCAAGTCACCATGTCAATAACAATGAAAACTGGCATAAATCTCCATAATACTGCATAACCAATGAATATATGGATGCATCTGATATCATGTAATAATTAACTAGCATATGAAAGCTATAACATATAGCAACTATTAACTAGCAAGCTATCTCAATAAATAGTATTTTCTAAAGTGTATGTGACATGGCAATTACCGATGATGATGTGTGTGAGCCGGCAAGCAGGTGTACGTGGAACATACGCATCATTGGTAATGGTGCTGGTGTCCTGACAGCAGGATTTTATGATAAATACAGATAACATATATACCAGCATGCAATGCGATGAAACATCATGAATATACAGAAAGTGATGTAGTAACAGCAACACTGAAAAATATATCTACCCAATATACGAGTCATATAGTTTGGTATTTAAAATACTCACGATCCTCCACTTTTGAAAATGAGTATGACTCGAGCCCAGTTAAAAGGGTAAGGGAATCCACCTAAGTCTGAGTCGATCTATATATATATCTAGTAGTCGGTGATCTCGCCTCAATAGTATCCCGTACGATACAATAAATAATATGACATTCTCGAGTCAAGAATGCGGATCTAACATCATAACTATATCTCGTACGGTACATCTATCGTACGGAATCCCAAATCTGGGTACGGGTAAAATATCATATTTATCTCATTACCCATCTGGTATCCTTATCATCATATGTCATGAACTGGGGTACAAATCTAAGTCTAGTACACTACTGATATCATAAACAATATCCTGATCTGGCTACTGATCTAAGGTCTCATACAATCCGATGTCATCAACACATATTATCATATAGAAATATACATCTCCCAAGCGATCCATTAAAAATATCATAACATATCTCGATCATATGTCAACTATCATATATATATCATCATCCACATGGTATCGTCGTCCAATGATCCGCTATAACATCATGACATATCTCGGTCACATATTAATATCTCACGGCATCATGCCCGATCATATCGACTCATTCCCAAGTATCAGATAACATCCTCATCATCCAAGCACATGAATACCAATATATATTTGTGTCCCTAATACGCACAAGGAAGTAAAAGTATGCGAGTATGTGTATGTGCGTGTATGCAAATCTTTACTCTAGGGATTCATGACTAAGAAATCGACTAAAGTCCTTTCTTCACTTCTCGCTAACACTAAACCCATAATCTCCTAAAGCTTTTCCTGCTAAGTGTTCAAATCTCTTAATAACATATAAATGTATATCTATATCACATCACATTGTTTCTTACGACTTGCGGGGGTGCTATATGCCATCCACCCGACTTCCCCCGTAGATATAATCTACTCATCTTGATCTTCGCTTGCCGATGCCGACATCGCAACGCGCTTGCTTGTCATCTCGAAGTCCACATGGGGGTACCTACACATCATAAGGTATCGTATCGCATTAAAAACCAAATCAAACCCAAAACGACACGCTAAAAGCCTATAGGTTCGAACCTACAGATTACGCCTTCAAAACCACCAAACAACTCTCGATATCGTCGTACAAACGTCAAACCATCGAGTTAAAACCAAATTCCTAAAATCCAGAATTCAAAATACGCAAAACAAAACCCCAAATCAAAACAGTAACACAAGGAAATGGTCCCAGATTTTACTCTAGGCCAAATTAGTCAATTTTGCATATGTAAAGGGTCTAGTTTACTGGAGATGGAGGCATGAACCAAACAAGAACCCCATTGCTCCAGGTGTGGCCGCAAATTGCAGCCAGAAGGAATTTTTCTGCGGCCTGGGTAGAGGGTTAGGGGCTAGGGTTTCAGTGGGGAGTCCTAGGTTGCCTGCATGTATCACTGTCTTTGCTAAATTATTTTTCAGGTCCCCGAGTGTTAGCAGATTTCCAAATACCATCATATTTTCACAATTTTTCCGATGTCGAGGTTTCTGAGTTCGTATTCCGGGGTTAAGTCTCAGGTTTTAGTCCAATATGATATCAGTAACAGGGGTTTAGGATCACTACTAACCTCAATTACGCTTCACAACTCAAGAATCCTTCACACCCTCATCTTGGAAATTTCCAAACTCACAAAACTACACAATATCGGTTCTAAACAAACATAGGTGCTAAAGTGAATGGAAAACTATACTAAGGGTGAAGGAAACACCTCATTTGGCAACTCAAGAATTTTCTTGAGTTGCCCCAAGTTTTCAAAATCCTTGCTTTCTAGGTCCCAAGTGTTTGCCATGAGCTTGTGAACATTTTTAATGAAATGGAGATAGGATTTTGGGTTGTTTTTGATGGTGCTTTGTGGCTTGAAGAGGGGGAAGGAGATGGGGCGGCAGCCCAAGTGAGAGAGAGAGAGGAAAGAGATGAGACTGATGAAGTGTGGAGACAAGCCATGGTCAATGGAGACCCCTCACCCCCTCTCTCTCATGCCCATCCCTCATTATAATATCCTTTCTTTTCTTTTTCTTTGTTTTCTTTTCTTTTCTTTTCTCTTTTAAAAAAATCAACAACCATGCATGATAAAATGGAGAAAAGACCATGATAAAAATGCAACAACTGCTAAAAATGACATGTGCATGTCATGTGCACAAAATACGCTTAATGTCCGATTAGCGATATTTAATCGCGATTAGCATTAAAATAGTGTATAATAACACATAAAATTTCATAATTTGCTTAAATCACATAAAGTACCCTCTTTTTAGTAATTTCTATAATTTTCTAAATTTTTCCCCATTTATCGGTATTTAATTATTCCGCCTTATTAAAATATTCAATATATTCATTATTTAATTATAAAAATTCCCAAAAATAATATTTTATTTTTCTGAAATGTTACAGTCTTCCCCCCTTATAGAAACTCGGTCCCCGAATTTAAATTTAAACCCCTCAAATACTAAAACATTTCAGTAAAAGTCCAAGTCGTCGGGGCTCCAAAATCATCAATACATAAAACGCATCATAGCGCAATGCATGCGCATGAACAATGAGAAGATAACTCAAAAACAAAACTCCGTCAAGCATCCCACAATCATCGGAGTCATGGTGAAGACACAAATGTCAAATCCAAAATGAAACCAATATGATATACATCAAAACTATACATGTAAACATTAAGTCTATACATGTAAACATCTGAATGAAATGCATGCCAAATCTTTCATGTTGCTGTGCAATACGCATAACACTGCACAGTGGCAGATGTCTATTGTAAGAAAATAACTATATATATACTTATCCTTTGGTTAATATGTACGTCCCGCCGTTTTTGAAAATAATTTAGGAGGGGTTCCTTTATAAAATGTTTCGTGTCATCTCAGGCATGTAGGTAAATACTGAGACTATAGCTCCCTTTTTGGAAAACCCTTCGATAACTATTAATGCATGCAAAATATATCCAGGTACTGTCCTATGACTAGTCCTGCTTAGTACGAAAACAAATAGCAAATATCATAAAAACGTACTGCTCCATAAGAAATCAATCCCAAAATGTGCATATGAATGCTACGTGCGTCTGGTGTGCATGGAAATCGAAACCCATGAATATGCCATACATGTGCACAGAAACATCATCTAAGTGCATCGGGTGTGCACGAAACATCTGTCAAGGGCAACGGGTGTGCCTGACAGCAAAATCATGTGCATCTGATATGCAAAGAATCTCGATTTAGTGCATCTGGCGTGCACCAAAATCGCATCTCATATCATGCGCTCAACATACGCGAAAATCCAGATCAGGTGCATCCATCATGCACGAAATCACGAAATCTAATATCAAGCACCGAACATGCGCAAAATCCAATCCAAGCGCGTCAAATACGTGCAAGAATCCAATCAGGTGCACAAAACAAATATCGAGTATCACAATCGAAATCGACGGTATACAACACATTTCAATCCAAATCCAAATCAGGTATACCGTGGTATATAATCTCACAACTATATGCATCAGCGTGCACAAAAGCAAATCAAAATACTAAAAGTGCATGAAAACTATACCGAAGGCATAAGTCAAATCATATGCATGCCCTAGGCATGAAATCACAATCAATATCTCAAATGACATCAAACGAAGTCAGGTGCAACTGTGGTGCACAAAATATGTATCAATGCACTGCAAGCATATGTGAACTATACCGAGTGCAAAAACCAAATCGTGTGCGTACCATATGCACAAAATCAACCCAACTGTATGAAATCCATGAAATCATAAATATGTGCAGCCAAGACTCAAAATCAACATCAAGTGCAATAAATACGCACAAATCATAAATCAATACGACGGTGTATAAAAACATATTTCAAGTGAAATAACTATGCACACAAACGTAAATACCTAGTAGGTGCAACCATGGTGCACAAACGCAAAAATAATGAAACTCGGTTATCAAAACTCAATCATGCAATAAATCACCCAAAATACCGAAATCCAAAGTGACCGATACATGATAGTCAACTCATGAAATCACAAATCGTAAATACTGTCGTCGATATGTCCTTCCTTTAAGGTCGAGAAGGTGTCGGTGCATCCAATGCTAGCAGAGCAAGATATCTACTTGCTTTCTGATCACGGTCTGGCATCTTCTGTCTCTGGGTCCTCATTTCTCTGCAATTACCGATCTCGCAATCCCTCGGCTCGTTGGCCCGGTCCGGTGTACTAACGGAAACGATCCGCTCTAGTACTCCTCTGGTCCTCTCACGGCCAATTAGCACGACCACTTATCAAGCGGCACGTGTTAGGTTTACCTAGCACCCCATGAAGGGTTTGGAAGCATCACATGTGCCAAAATCAAATTTTTTAAGGTGCTAAGTGAACATACAAAGAATCATCACTAGAAATTTAGGGTTTCATTACTTAGACACCATCACAAGTAGAAAAAGCTAGGGTTTTGAGAGTACAACCTTTGTAGCTCCCTACGCTAGACTCCTTGGCTACTTGAGGGTTGGAAAAGGGTTCGCTTGAGATCCTCTAGGTCCACGACGATCCACCCGAAGCTCCTTTGCCCAAAACTCCTTGCTTTACTCGATATGTGAATGAAGTAGAGCAAACACCCTACACAAATGGGCTAGATGTGTGTAGTATGATGATGTGGTTTGTATTCTATAATCAAAACTCTTTCTTTTTATCAACCTTACTCAAAGAAATTATCAAGAGAGGAAGAAGAAGATGGTGGCTAAGCTTTCTCACAAAAGGAAAATGTTATGAAAGTGAATAATTGAAATGAGAAAAAGGATTAATCTATATTAATCCTTCTCACTTCAACCATGGTTAGAATAATCTAGATTTTTATCAAATGGGTTAAAAGACAAAAGGATAATTAACCCAAGGTTAAAAGGTGGTTGAAACATGGTCAAAGATGATAAACATAAACCTTGTATGAATTATCCTTTCCCATTTTCTAAATGATAAATAAATAGATAATTCTACAATATAAGTCTTGCATTGCCACCAAACATGTATCAACAACCATGATACAATGTATGTATGTATGTATGTATGTATGTATGCACATCATCATGTGCATACATGCATGCATACAAAAATAGAAAAAGAGTTTGATTAAAGAATTAATCTAAAAGTCATTTGTTAAATCAACACTTGATTTTGCAAACCGGTCATATCACATATGACCCGACCAATAGAAAATTCCCGATTAATATACGGTATCATATATCCATATTTAATCGGGTCCCCACGCATATCTCATATGCACACCACATCTTTTCGCCTGAGCTAGGAAACTTCATTGTGGGACTCTAAGACTCGTCAATACGCCGGCAGTAGGTAATGATCATATCAAATACCTACAAGCCGCAAGTGGTCGGCTAAATGTAACGGCCACCTGGGTATTGAGCGATCATAAGAAAACAAGCGAACCTGTCACAACTCCCGTCGAGCCAACCGGCAACACTACCATACAGTCCAGTCTCTTCGTCAGATATGCTGCATATCGAGTCTAGGGATGGTAACGTCGACCCCAATAACTCAATAAGTCATGCCGATGAATGGTCTATAACAGATGGAGAAACTACCGATAACACTTATCAGTAAATCTCAACAGCCTTGGCCAGGGACTTACTGATATAGCCAATCGAGCACAGCACAGCATCAACTCCCAATACCGGGAGAGACGAAAACCCCTCCTATCGCTCATTGCCTTCGTGTGTCTCGGGACTGTACCCAACGGCCACCTATTTGCATGACTCAGTAGAGCCATGGTAGGGTGGTAATCAAAGTACAGTGGGAGAACACACAAGACTCTATGACGATCTCGGGTCCACGGACTAACCTGCACCAGTGTCACCTGAGAACTGCTATCCGACGATAGATATAATTCCATATAGGAGTTCTCGGTGAGTCCGTCCAGTGTACCCAGTCACCGCTGAGCACCCGTATACGATCTCAATGTCAAACATCGATGAATGTGGGAACATCCATCGCCCATCATATGGGTCTAGTATCATATACGCTAGTCTACTCTGGTATATCGATGCCCCGTATTGATACACCTACGACTAGGGAAATTTCAGGATATGCTTATAAACTACAGATGTCCCACTAGTATGATCTCCATCATAATCACGGTAGTCAAGCCTATATCCTCAGGGCTTTATCAACATGTGTGAATGAATAAAAGCATGATCAAATCAACATGTCAGATAAAGAAGAACCAGATAGTATACTATCATGTCGAGCAAAAATGTACACTGAATATGTTGGGTTTACCTAGCACCTCATGAAGGGTTTGGAAGCATCATATGTACCGAAGATTAAAATTTTAGGGTGCTAAGTAAGCATACAAAGAATCATTCCTAGAAAAATTAGGGTTTCATAAACTACACTTCAACACAAGTAGATTAAGCTAGGGTTTTGAGAGTACAACCTTTGTAGCTCCCTACGCTAGACTCCTCGGCTACTTAGGGTTTGGAAAAAGTCCGCTTGAACTCCTCTAGGTCCACGATGATCCACCCGGAGTCCGCTTTGTCCAAGCTTGCAACTTCACTTTATCAAAAGAATGAAATGAAGCTAACACTCTAAACAAGTGGGCAAGACTTGTGTAGAATGGTGTTGTGGTGGCTTTTCTCACTTCAAAATCCTAACTTGATGAGTAATTTGCTCACTAGATAAATCTAGAGAGCAAAAGATGAAGGAGGAAGAAGATGGTGGCCTTTTAGAATAAGAGAAAAGATAAAACTCACTTAAGAAAATAGAAAATATGTCTATATATATTTTTTACCTCTCATCTCAAACCATGGTTGAACAATAAGGATATTATTGAACTTGAGTTAAAACCCAAAAGGAAAGTTAATCCATGGTTAAATGGTGGGTGAGCATGGTTAGGTCAAAGAAGAGTGTAGAAAGAAACCATGAATTATCCTTTCCTTTTTCTTTTTGTTTTAAATCAAATGCAATAATAATTCATATATATAAAACCATGGTGTGAGTCTTATATTGCCACCATTTTCTTTGTATATACAACCATGAAGGATGATGTATGTATACATGTGTGCATGCAAATCCATATGTGCATGAATCAAGAAAGAATGCATAAATGCATGCATACATCCAAAAATACAAGAAATGATTTCTAGTGAGAATCTAATGGTTAAATGATAAATCAACACTTGATTTATCAATCCGGCCATATCACATACAACCCAACCAAAAGCAAGCCGTCCGATTAATGTACGGTATCTCATACGCGCATTTTAACCGGGTCCATGCGCATATCGCATACGCGCACCACAACGTTTCGCCTGGACTAGGTAACTCCTTTGTGGGACTCTAAGACTCGTCAATACGCCGGCAGTGGGTGATGATCATATCAAGCACCCCCAAGCCGCAAGCGGTCAGCTAAACGTAACGGCCACCCGAGTATTGAGGGATCAGAAGAAAACAAGCGAACCTGCTACAACTCCCGTCAAGCCAACCGGCAACACTTCCCGCGCAGTCCGGTCTCCTCGTCTGATATGTCGCATATCAAGTCTAGGGGTGGTAAACGTCAGACCCAAATAACCGATAAGTCATGCCGATGTGAGGCTCATAACGGGTCGAGAAACTACTGGTAACACTTACCAGTAAATCTCTAATCAGCCCTGGCCAGGGACTTCCCTGTTACGGCCAATCGAGCATAGTGCAACATCAACCCCCAATACCGGGAGAGACGAAACCCCTCCTATCGCTCATTGCTTCCATGTGACTCGGGACTGTACCCAAAAACCACCGTTTTGCACGCCTTCATGGACGTGGTAAGGTGGAAATCAAAGCACCGTGGGAATCATACAAGACTCTATGATGATCTCGGGTCTACAGACTAACCTGCACAAGTGTCACCTGAGAACTGCCATCTGACGTGAGGTATAATACCATCTAGGAGTTCTCGGCGAGTCCGTCCAGTGTACCCAGTCTCCACCGAGCACCCGTATACCATCTCTGATGTCAAACACCAATGGATATGGGATCATCCATCGCCCATCTCATGGGTCGAGAAGCGTATACGCTATTCTACACTGGTATATCGATGCCCCATCTCGATACACCCACGACTAGGGACCTTGAAGGATGTACTTATGGACTACCATGTCCCCACTAGTATGATCCGCATCATAGTCCAGGTAGTCAAGTACACATCCTAAGGGCTTTACCAACATGTAACTATAAGACAGTATAAAGAGACAAGTATACATGTTAAGATAAAGAGCAACCAGATAGCATACTATCATATCGAGCAAGAAAGTCATCTCTATATATGTCCAAGCATCCAATATAATATACATCATCTGTACAATACTGGCCTCTAGGACATACATACAACTAACAATCTCCCACTTGCACTAGGGCCAGCTGCTGTAGTATCGCATACCGAGCATCCCGAAGAGTCTCTCAAACTGTATCTGGGAATGGCCTGTAAGTCCATGCTACCTCTCCCGGTACTTTCGGGAATGCGGAATTTGGTAGAAAACGATTTTCTTAAAGATGGTAACATGGACCTAAAACCCGGATCTTGGTTAAACATCTATCTAACAACCTAACTATGAGTTTTAGCTACTCGGTTAGGGGGTTATACCTTGCTTGTCTTGAACTCCTTCGTCTTCAAAGCTCCGATGGTGGTCCGATGGCTTCTTCTCGTCGTCTCCGTACGCCGAAGATAGATCCACCTGAAAGCTCCAACCTTTAGCTCCTTCTTCGTTCTTTGAAGAAACTAGTTCACTTGGTTTGCTAAACCTAGTGAACTAGAATGAGTAGAGAAGAAATAGAATGGGATTTTATCTATGGTTCTTGATTCTCAACTCATGAGACAAGAGAACCATAGATCAAGAGAGGGAGCAAGAGGTTGAGGGTGAGAGCAAGAGGAGAGCTCAAGAACAAGAGAGAGAATGAGCAAGAAAGAATGAGCAAGTATTTTGTCTCTCACCCTCTCATAATCCAAAGCAATGATAACTCATCATATTAACAAAAGTCTTATGTGATGGTTAGAAGCAACCACAACCATATCATTTCATGCACTCATTTTACACAAATGAGCAAGTAAACAAAAGTCTTTGCCATGAAATGATGGCTATGGTTATCATGATGGTCAACTAGTCAAGCCTAGTCAACCGGTCAACAAGTCAACAAAAGTCAACAAGTCAACAAAGTCAACAAGTCAACAAAAGTCAACAAGTCAACAACCATATCACCATAATACTTAATTAATATAATAGTTAATCACATATCATATTCTCATTAGGGTTGAGCATAAAGTCAAATAGTCAACGGTCAACTGCCAACAACCCTAATGAGAATCCGCTGCCTCTGCCTCCCTGTCAACTGTGCATACACACCCGCATCCGCGTTCCGAGGAACACGAATGCAAACTGGATAAATCCAATCCCATAAGGTACACCAGGATCTGGCTTAAACCAAAGCCCGCTAGTGTAAACTGTCCGGACACTGTACGTGCACAAGTGCACGGATGTGACCGAACCCTGTCGCAAAACCATGCGACCTGTCGCAATACCATGCGACCTCTACTCTTTTGCCTAAAGGCGAAAAGCTTTCTGTATGGGACTCTAAAGACTCGACACTACGCTGGCAGTGGGTTTAACCACAGACCGCAAGCGGCACTAGCTGTGCGTAACGGTCCCCAGGTAATGCCGACAAGAAGACCGACGAGGCGAAAACCCATCTGAACTCCTACTGAGCCTGAGTGTGACATTCTCCGTACAGTCCGGTCTGTTCGTCTGATACATCGCATGGCGGGCCTAGGGGGCGGTAAACGTCAGTCCCCCAATAGCGGTACAAGTCGTGCCGGAGCGAAGCCCAAAACACCCTGAGATAACACTGGAAACCTACCAGTATATCTCGTTTGCCCTGGCCAGGGACTACTCGTGTAATGGCTCTCCTAGACACAGCGCGATGTCAACCCCCAATACCGGGAGAGACGAATCCTGTCTAACCGTCACTGCCTCCAAGTGCTTCGGGACTGCACCCAACCACTACCTGTTTGCACGACTCCTTTGAGCCGTGGTAGGGTAGTGATCAAAGTACAGTGGGAACACACTCGAGGCGGAGTGACAGTGTCAAGTCAGCAGACTAAGCTGTACTCATGTCACCTGGGAACTGATAACTGACGATAGGTATAATACCAACTAGTCAGTTCCCGACGAGTCCTGTCCAGTGTACCCGTAACCTAACGAGCACCCGCATACTATCTCAAGTACGACGTACTGACGGCTGTGGGACAGACCGTCTCCCACACTGGGATGAGAAGCGCACGCGCTGGTCTACTCCGGAGTATCGATACCCTGTCTCGATAGTCCTGCGACCAGGGACCTGCATAAGGATGTGCTTATAGATTACCCAGCCCCACTAGTGTGACGGCCATCACATCGCTGGTAATCAAGCAAAGATCCTAAGGGCTCTACTAATGTGTATAGGCGATATACAAAAATAAACACATGTACACATTGAAGTAGAAACAAACCAAGTAGCATACTACTATTTTGAGCAAGATTGTATATACAAGGTGAATATCCCAAGCATCCATTAAGTAATATACAAACTAGTATGATACAGTAATGGCCTCTAGGGCATATACACTAACAATCTCCCACTTGCATTAAGGCCATGTACTGGCGTATCGAAGACCTATCATCTCGATCAGCCGCTCGAACTGAGTCTGGGGCAGGGCCTTGGTGAATGGATCTGTTATCTTCTGAAGCGACTCTCCGAACCTCGATCTCCTGGCGATCCACGATCTCCCTGATCAGGTGATACCGCCTTAAGATGTGCCTGGATTTCTGATGGGACCTGGGTTCCTTCGCTAAAGCTATAGCCCCGTTGTTGTCGCAATACAGAGGTATTGGATCAACAAAGGACGGAACCACCTGAAGTTCTTTCAAGAACTTCCTCATCCAGACAGCTTCTTTTGCGGCATCAGATGCAGCGATGTATTCCGCTTCCATCGTCGAGTCTGCAACGGTTTCCTGTTTGGAACTCTTCCAACACACCGCCCCTCCATTGAGGGTAAAGACAAAACCCGACATGGACTTGGAATCATCCTTGTCACTCTGGAAGCTGGAGTCAGCAAAGGCCTCGATCTGGAGGTCTTTTCCGCCATACACCAAGAACATCTCCTTAGTCCTTCTTAGGTACTTGAGAATGTTCTTTACCGCTATCCAGTGTTTCTCCCCAGGGTTTGACTGATACCGGCTTACCACACTCAGTGCATAAGCTACATCCGGTCTGGTACACAACATCGCATACATTATAGAGCCTACCGCAGAAGCGTAGGGTATAATAGACATGCGATCCCTCTCCAAATCAGTCTTGGGAGACATCTCTTTAGAGAGGGTGATCCCGTGACAAGCCGGCAGGTTACCGCGCTTGGAATCTTCCATACTGAATCTTTTCAGCACGGTGTCGATGTACCTGGACTGAGAAAGTCCTAATATCCTCTTGGATCTGTCACGGTAGATCCGGATACCCAGAATGTATGAGGCATCACCCAGGTCTTTCATGGAGAACCTGTGTGACAAGAACCCCTTGACAGATTGTAGCATAGGAATGTCATTTCCTATTAAGAGAATGTTATCCACGTATAAAATGAGGAATACTACAGTTCTCGCTACAAATCTACTATAGATGCATGGTTCATCTGGATTTTTGATAAAGCCAAATTCTTTGACCGTCTCATCAAAGCATATGTTCCAACTCCGCGACGCCTGCTTTAGTCCATAGATGGACTTAAGCAACTTGCACACCTTTCCGCTGCTCCCACTCTGAATGAAACCCTCTGGCTGGTCCATATAGACACACTCCTCTAAATTTCCATTTAGAAAAGCTGTCTTTACGTCCATTTGCCAGATCTCATAATCGTGGAAGGCAGCAATGGCAAGAAGGATCCGAATGGATTTCAGCATGGCTACTGGAGAAAAGGTTTCGTCATAGTCCAAGCCAGGTCTTTGACGAAAACCCTTTGCTACCAGCCTAGCTTTATAGGTCTCAACCTGTCCATCTACACCAATCTTCCTTTTGAAGATCCACTTGCATCCTACGGGTTTTACCCCGTCTGGAGCAATGTCCAACGTCCATACCTTGTTGGTGTACATGGACTCCATTTCGGTCCGCATTGCATCCAGCCATTTCACTGAGTCAACGCTCTGAACGGCCTGCTGGAAGCTAGTAGGCTCATCATAATCTATGATGCAATCCTCTCTATCCCCGTCAATGAGAAAACCGTAGTATCTCTCGGGCGGATGAGTCTGCCTACTACTTCTGAGGAGCGGCGCAGGAATGTCCTGTTCTGTTGAACCCTCTGGTTCCACTAAACTTTCAGTAATAGTCCGTGGTTCTGGAATTTCTTCCAGTTCTACTGCGCTCCCACTTATTTCTTTTTCTATGAACTGGTGTTCTAGAAAGTGGGCATGACGAGAAACAAGAACTTTTTGTTCCTCTTCACAGTAGAAGAAATATCCCTTGGAATTCTTTGGATATCCCACAAACTTGCACAGTACTGAGCGTGCCTCGAGCTTGTCCGCATGCTGCTTTTTGACAAAAGCTGGACTTCCCCATATCTTAATGTGATTAAGATGGGGTCTCTTCCCACACCACATCTCAAATGGCGTAGTAGGCACAGTCTTAGTGGGAACTCGGTTCAAAAGGTATGCGGCTGATTCTAGCGCATATCCCCAGAATGATCGCGGTAACTCAGCGTTACTCATCATGGACCGCACCATATCCAATAGGGTGCGGTTTCGTCTCTCCGATACACCGTTATGTTGCGGGGTGTATGGAGGAGTATGCTGAGAGAGAATTCCGTTCTCTTTTAAATAGTCCAGGAACTCGGCACTTAAGTATTCTCCACCTCGATCCGATCTTAGAATCTTAATACTTTTGCCGGTCTGTTTCTCTACTTCATTCTTATACTCCTGGAATTTTCCAAAGGCCTCGGACTTATGTTTCATCAAGAAGACATAACCGTACCTTGAGAAGTCATCCGTAAAAGTAATGAAGTAAGAATGTCCGCTTCGGGCATGTGTAGACATTGGACCGCACACGTCACTGTGTACGAGTCCCAAGAGCTCGCTCGCTCTTACTCCATGTCCAGTAAACGGAGTCTTTGTCATCTTTCCTTTGAGACAAGATTGACAAGTGGCATACGATTGATATTCGAACGCATTCAAATATCCTTCTGTATGTAACTTAGTCAACCTTCTCTCATTGATGTGACCCAATCTACAATGCCATAAGAAAGTCTGATTTATTTCTGGAGACTTTCTTTTGTGTGTATTTTGGACGTTGAAAATCTGTGGTTGGTTTAACACGTATATACCATTACTCAATGTACCTGACCCAATCAAAACTTGATTAAGGTGAATGTTTACAACATTACTTACAAACGCAAATTCATAACCTTCTTTAGAAACTAAAGATACAGAAATGATATTACAAGTTGCGTTGGGTACAAAAAAGCAATTACGCAAAACCAAAACATGTCCATCTGACATTCCCAGGTGATAGTCCCCCACGGCTTTAGCATCCATGCTAGCTCCGTTCGCAACTTTGAGGGTCATGTCACCTGCCTTCAAAACCCTACGGTTTCTCAACGCCTGCAAAGAATTACAGATATGAGATCCTGATCCGGTATCCAATACCCAGGAAGTAGAGTTTATTGAAAGACAGTTTTCAATAACATACACACCTGAAGCTGAAGCTGCAACCTGCTTCAATTCCTGTGTTCTGGCCTTCCAGGCCCTGCAATCATTCTTCCAGTGTCCTTTCTTATGACAATAGAAGCATTCTTCCTTATCCACAAGCTTCCCCGCTATCTTTGTTGCTTTACCTTTTTCCTTCGTATCCACTTTACTAACACCGCCCCTTGGTTTGGCGGGGGCCTTCTTCTTCTTTCCCTTGGCTTTCGCCTTGGACCTAGAAGAAGATGATCCTCCTACAAACAAAGTGGATGTATCCCTACCTTTCTGTAGGGTGCCCTCTGCGCTCCTCAGCATGTTGAGGAGCTCTGAAAGTTCAACCTCTTTTTCTTGTAAGTTGAAGTTCAGTATAAACTGGGCGTAAGTGGAAGGAAGGGACTGGAGAACTATATCCGTGTATAGCTCACTCTCCAATGTGATCCCTAGGTCAGCGAGCTCCTCAATGAAGCCGATCATCTTTAGCACGTGCTCGGCTACTGATGATCCGACGGCCATTCTTGTCGAAAATAACTTTTTCGACGCTTCGTATCTTGCGATACGAGATTGCTCTCCATACAGTTCTTTTGTATGGAGCAATATGGATTCCATGTCCATATTCTCATGCCTCCTCTGATGTTCGTTGTCCATCGAGGAAAGCAGGAGGCATTTGGCCTTCGCACTATCAATCTCCCAAGTCTTACGGATTTCCTTATCCGCGACGCTGGAAGTTGGACCAGGGACAGGGGGAGCTTTGGTGGTAAGAAGATACCCCAGCTTGTCGTAAGTGATTGCTATCTTGACATTCCTGAGCCAATCTTTGTAGTTTGGCCCTGTCAGTTTGTTTTTATCTAGGAGTAACTTAAGTCCAGTCATGTTGATTAGGTCGCTGCAATTAGGAGAGAGAAGAAGAAACACTCAGCATGATGCTCTTGCAAGTTTAGAGTGGTTTTTAGTTTGTCTAAACAGGATGGCTCCCACTGTTTCTCGAATCCCTCCTCAAACCATAAAGGAAGAATTAGTCGGGATCAATCCCACCGTACAATACTTGCTTAACCGTTCAGCCAGGCCGGTGTCGGTACTTCGAGGGAGGTTTTCCAACGCTTTCGCGAAGTTCCTTAATTAGAGAACCTCTTTTCCCTGGGGGCGTAGCCCCGCTAACACCTTTCTAGGCACCTACTAGGTTTATAGCATTGATCGTTTAGTGAGAAATTTTCCGAGGAGTAGCATATACTCACAGTAGGATCGGGATCCAAATATCATCGCGTGACGAAACTGAAGGAATCCTACCAGAATCATCACACTCCAAATGGTATGCAAATCTAGCAAGTTTCAGTACTTATGAAACTCCCGATGTGGATTTTTGCCCCATGCTCTTATGACCTTGACTTTGGCCAAAATATCATAAGTCACATGTCAAGTTCTACCCGTCATTATCCAGGTTAATTTGGATCCATCCGTACCTACCCTTGACTTTGGCCAAAATGGCAGCACGACTGTCCCAAACCAACGCATCTATCTATGCTACACATGAACACCCAATAGCTACCAATCACTGTGCCTTGACTTTGGCCAACATACACAGCTTGAATACTATTGACTATTCATGTGAAACGACGGAGGGCTACGGATGGTTTTGGCAAAACCGTGAACGTAGTGAACTTGATATGGTCGATGGAACGAGATAGCTTTTAAAAGGAGTGGCTCAAGCTCCGTATTTAAAAGTTGTTTTGAAAAGAACCGAGTGGTTTTTCGAAAGTGTTCCAACGACTTTAACTTGGTTTATTATCTTGCATTAGTTCTTTTAATGCGTGATATTCTTGCATTAGTTCTTTTAATGCGTCCCATCATTTAATCCTACCATTGCAGAAAACAACCAAAATATGACGTACGCTTATGCCATTCGCATTCGCCACGGGGCCCCGTCATTACCCGTTAGGTTACTTAACTAACGACAGAGCGGGGGCTGGGCTAGCGCGTCTGTAAAACATAAGCAACGCCTAAATAATATCATATATAGATATACTGCAATGATAAACATTTCAGATCACAGATGAATACATTGGATATACTAGGAATCTGTAATTTGTACGAGCCTGTAACAAAAGACAGATTACACGGTCGCGGTGAATAGCCAAATACCCCACCCAAGACCCCTACGGGTGCGGCAAACTACCCGCCAAGTACCCAAAGCGTAGTAACCTCCCTCATCTCCTATGAGTAGGCCACTCGACACTTCGGCATACCCGGTAGTTTGTGCACCCCCTCCATGGGTCCATCCTAGGAGCAAAAACAGTAAAAAGAAATTATACAATGATGGCTACAACCCCGACCCGGTTGTGCGGCCATATAAATAATTATTACATCAATTTACAAATTTACATGAATTGAAAGAAAAGAAAACTCTCGTCTCACAACCCCCGGCTATTCACCCGCGACAATCCAACATATTCATATACACATTCCAGCACATTACAGATCACAGATTTGTATAACCCCCACTAATCGACATATAGCGATTAGTAGACGTTCAATACAAATATCACATTACAGAAAAACCCGTTAGCTCAAGTCTTTTAGAAGTTCGATCAAAAATACGGATTTTCGGGACCCCAAAATAAAATTTTCGTTCTGGAAAATCTGGGTTGAAAATACATATACTAAAAATCCCAAAATACCCCAATTAGCAAACTGCAAAAAATAAAACCCATGACCGAGTCAACTCGGCCGCGGTTCCGCGGCGCTTTGATCGAGTCATGGGCCCAAATTTTTGCAGTTTCTTTAAAAAAGCCTGAGTCGATTTTTGGTGTATATTAAAAAAGTTTTCCAGCACTTTTAAAATCGACAGAAAGTTTAAAATTCCGGGGTTCGTTTCGGGACTTTTTCGTTGATCGATCTTCTAGTTACTTGCTAACATGTTAGATAGAGTTTAACTAGGCTCTGATACCACTGTAAGTCCATGCTACCTCTCCCGGTACTTTCGGGAATGCAGAATTTGGTAGAAAACGATTTTCTTAAAGATGGTAACATGGACCTAAAACCCGGATCTTGGTTAAACATCTATCTAACAACCTAACTATGAGTTTTAGCTACTCGGTTAGGGGGTTATACCTTGCTTGTCTTGAACTCCTTCGTCTTCAAAGCTCCGATGGTGGTCCGATGGCTTCTTCTCGTCGTCTCCGTACGCCGAAGATAGATCCACCTGAAAGCTCCAACCTTTAGCTCCTTCTTCGTTCTTTGAAGAAACTAGTTCACTTGGTTTGCTAAACCTAGTGAACTAGAATGAGTAGAGAAGAAATAGAATGGGATTTTATCTATGGTTCTTGATTCTCAACTCATGAGACAAGAGAACCATAGATCAAGAGAGGGAGCAAGAGGTTGAGGGTGAGAGCAAGAGGAGAGCTCAAGAACAAGAGAGAGAATGAGCAAGAAAGAATGAGCAAGTATTTTGTCTCTCACCCTCTCATAATCCAAAGCAATGATAACTCATCATATTAACAAAAGTCTTATGTGATGGTTAGAAGCAACCACAACCATATCATTTCATGCACTCATTTTACACAAATGAGCAAGTAAACAAAAGTCTTTGCCATGAAATGATGGCTATGGTTATCATGATGGTCAACTAGTCAAGTCTAGTCAACCGGTCAACAAGTCAACAAAAGTCAACAAGTCAACAAGTCAACAAAAGTCAACAAGTCAACAACCATATCACCATAATACTTAATTAATATAATAGTTAATCATATATCATATTCTCATTAGGGTTGAGCATAAAGTCAAATAGTCAACGGTCAACTGTCAACAACCCTAATGAGAATCCGCTGCCTCTGCCTCCCTGTCAACTGTGCATACACACCCGCATCCGCGTTCCGAGGAACACGAATGCAAACTGGATAAATCCAATCCCATAAGGTACACCAGGATCTGGCTTAAACCAAAGCCCGCTAGTGTAAACTGTCCGGACACTGTACGTGCACAAGTGCACGGATGTGACCGAACCCTGTCGCAAAACCATGCGACCTGTCGCAATACCATGCGACCTCTACTCTTTTGCCTAAAGGCGAAAAGCTTTCTGTGTGGGACTCTAAAGACTCGACACTACGCTGGCAGTGGGTTTAACCACAGACCGCAAGCGGCACTAGCTGTGCGTAACGGTCCCCAGGTAATGCCGACAAGAAGACCGACGAGGCGAAAACCCATCTGAACTCCTACTGAGCCTGAGTGTGACATTCTCCGTACAGTCCGGTCTGTTCGTCTGATACATCGCATGGCGGGCCTAGGGGGCGGTAAACGTCAGTCCCCCAATAGCGGTACAAGTCGTGCCGGAGCGAAGCCCAAAACACCCTGAGATAACACTGGAAACCTACCAGTATATCTCGTTTGCCCTGGCCAGGGACTACTCGTGTAATGGCTCTCCTAGACACAGCGCGATGTCAACCCCCAATACCGGGAGAGACGAATCCTGTCTAACCGTCACTGCCTCCAAGTGCTTCGGGACTGCACCCAACCACTACCTGTTTGCACGACTCCTTTGAGCCGTGGTAGGGTAGTGATCAAAGTACAGTGGGAACACACTCGAGGCGGAGTGACAGTGTCAAGTCAGCAGACTAAGCTGTACTCATGTCACCTGGGAACTGATAACTGACGATAGGTATAATACCAACTAGTCAGTTCCCGACGAGTCCTGTCCAGTGTACCCGTAACCTAACGAGCACCCGCATACTATCTCAAGTACGACGTACTGACGGCTGTGGGACAGACCGTCTCCCACACTGGGATGAGAAGCGCACGCGCTGGTCTACTCCGGAGTATCGATACCCTGTCTCGATAGTCCTGCGACCAGGGACCTGCATAAGGATGTGCTTATAGATTACCCAGCCCCACTAGTGTGACGGCCATCACATCGCTGGTAATCAAGCAAAGATCCTAAGGGCTCTACTAATGTGTATAGGCGATATACAAAAATAAACACATGTACACATTGAAGTAGAAACAAACCAAGTAGCATACTACTATTTTGAGCAAGATTGTATATACAAGGTGAATATCCCAAGCATCCATTAAGTAATATACAAACTAGTATGATACAGTAATGGCCTCTAGGGCATATACACTAACATGGCCTTCGTGAGTGGATTCGCTGTGTTATTCTTCGTGTCAACCCTCCCGACCTCGATCTCCCGGCGATCAACTATCTCCCGGATCAGGTGATACCGCCTCAGATTATGCCTGGATCGCTGATGGGACCTGGGTTCCTTGGCCAAAGCCACCGCTCCATTGTTATCGCAATACAAAGGTATTGGATTCTCAATGGATGGAACCATGCCAAGTTCAGTAATGAACTTCTTGATCCAGACAGCCTCTTTGGCAGCATCGTTGGCAGCGATGTATTCAGCCTCCATCGTCGAGTCTGCCACGGTTTCCTGCTTGGAACTCTTCCGGCTAACCGCTCCTCCGTAAAGGGTAAAGACAAATCCTGACTGCGACTTAGAGTCGTCCTTATCACTCTGGAAGCTCGAATCGGTAAAGGACTCCACTTGGAGTTCTCCGTTACCATACACCAAGAGCATCTCTTTAGTCCTTCGTAAGTACTTGAAAATGCTCTTCACAGCTGTCCAGTGACTCTCTCTAGGATCAGCTTGATACCTGCTCACTACACTTAGTGAGTATGCTACATCGGGTCTGATACATAGCATCGCGTACATGATAGAGCCTACAGCTGAAGAATAGGGTATCCCTTGCATGCGAGCTCTCTCCAAATCAGTCTTGAGAGACATGTCTTTGGAGAGAGTGACTCCAGAGATCGTGGGTAAGTTCCCACGCTTGGATTCTTCCATACTAAACCTCTTTAGTATGGTGTCAATGTACCTGGATTGGGACAATCCCAATATCCATTTGGATCTATCTCTATAGATCCTAATTCCCAATATGCAGGAGGCATCACCAAGATCTTTCATTGAGAATCTTTGTGATAAGAAGAGCTTGACCGATTGCAGCATAGGAATGTCATTTCCTATCAAGAGTATGTCGTCTACGTACAATACGTGGAAGACAACCTTACTCTCTGCCACCTTCTTGTAGATACAAGGTTCATCTACGTTTTTGACGAAATCAAACTCTTTGATAACGACGTCAAAGAAGATGTTCCAACTCCGCGATACTTGCTTTAATCCATAAATGGATTTAAGCAGCTTGCACACCTTCCCGCTGCTCCCACTGTCTACGAAGCCCTCTGGCTGAGTCATGTACACGCACTCTTCTAAATCACTGTTTAGAAAGGCGGTCTTAACATCCATTTGCCAGATTTCGTAATCATGATATGCAGCGATGGCAAGCATGATCCGGATGGATTTAAGCATAGCCACTGGAGAAAAGGTTTCATCATAATCCACACCTGGTCTTTGACGAAAACCCTTTGCAACAAGTTTAGCTTTGAAAGTCTTCACTTTCCCATCTACACCAAGTTTTTTCTTGAAGATCCACTTGCTCCCAATGGGTTTTACCCCTTCAGGAGCAACTTCCAAAGTCCATACTTTGTTGGTGTACATGGATTCCATCTCGGACCGCATTGCATCCAGCCATTTCACTGAGTCCCTACTTGTGATGGCCTGCTCGAAGCTAGTTGGGTCATCATCCTCCATGATGCAATCCTCGCTCCCATCGTCAATGAGAAAACCGTAGTATCTCTCAGGCGGACGAGAAACCCTACTAGATCGGCGGAGAGGCTGGGGTTCGTCGGGTACTACTGAATCCTCTGGTTCTACCAAATCATCTGGTTGTAGTTTGTTCTGCTGGAACTTCTTCTAGTTCTACCTCAATGCCACTAGTCTGTTTCATAAGAAAACCTTTTTCTAAGAAAGTGGCATGTCGAGAAACAAACACCTTTTGTTCCTCGGAGTGGTAGAAGATATACCCTCGCGAATGTTTGGGATATCCAACAAACTTATATAGAACAGACCTTGCCTCGAGCTTGTCCGGATTTTGTGTTTTAACATAGGCCGGACAACCCCATATCTGAATAAAATTAAGACATGGTCTCTTACCATTCCATATCTCATATGGAGTGGTAGGCACTGATTGTTGCGCCACGGCAGCGCCCCGGCCGTCTTACTCGAGGCCAAATTGCGGAATCAAAATTTTTCCTTACTCGGAAACCGGCGCTACCGCGGACAAAGAAAACCCGGATCGTAACCATTAACCTAATGCTAGCAATCAAGAGATAGGGTGAGAAGTATACCGAGTGATCCGAGTCCTCCGGTCTTCTCGTCATCATCCCGATCTCCCGCGGAAAGTCTTGCCTCCACATCGTCGCCTCCTCGCCGGAAAGGGCACCACAATGCCTGCGTCTTTTACGGGCTCCCGCCTCAATACCGAGGCAACTCGGGCATGAAGCCGGCAACTCGACATGCTCAAGATATGCTGTAGAATGTGTAGTGTAGTGTCTCACTTGGGTTATGTTGTTGCCATTGAGGATGATGGAGGAAACAAGGATTAGAAAAATGGTGCTTGCATTTTTCTAGCATGAAAATGAGATCAAGAAAGAAACTCTCAAGAATGAAGCTCTCTCTTCTTCTTCTTCTCTCTTTTTTTTTCTCTTATGAAAAAAACTTATCAAGTAAATGAGAATGGTGGAGGAGGTAATATGAAGCATGAAGGGAGGTGAGTGTAGGGTAAAGCAAGTGGTGACCACATCAAGACATAATCATCATCAAACTTACATCAAACTTCATCTCAAATCTAATCTTCATAAAGCAAGACAAGATGATAGAAAAGAATGGAATAAAAAGATGCTATCATAATTAATCATCTTACAAATAAAACCTCCACCAAAATGTAATTTGCAAAACTGCAAATTACCCCCTCCATCAGAAAAGTCCGGCCGGGAAAGAACAAAGAAAAACCGGCCGGAACGGAATGCAAACTGGCAACTCCAGAAAACTGGTCCCGTAATAAATTACAGGAAAACCCCGATACTGTGCATACACACCCGCATCTGTATTCCGACCGGATACAAATGCAATGAGACAAAATCTACACTGTACTAAACTAGTACCGGCTTAAACCAAAGCCGGCTAGTAAAATCCGTTCGATCCTGATCCGTGCAATACCGCACGTATCTGATCGAACCTTGCCATACAACTATACGGCCACTAGTACAAAACTGTCCGATCCTGATCCGTGCAATACCGCACGTATCTGATCGGACCCTGCCATATCTCCATACGGCCTCTACAGCGTTTCGCCCGAAAGCAGAGTAACTGAAAGTGTGGTGGACTCTAAAGACTCGTCAATACAATGGCTGTGGATTTAACCACTAGCACGTCAGAGGTATAAGCCAATACGTAACGGGCCACCAGCTATTGACCAAAAGGGACGTCGATGAGCGAACTCATCCTGACACCCTACTGAGCCTGTCAGTGACAATATTCATACAGTCCGGTCCGTTCGTCTATGAGTATCGCATGTCGGGCCTAGGGGGTTGGTAAAAGTCAGACCCCCAAAAGCGGTACAAGTCGTGTCGGAGTGTAGCCCAGAACGCCCTGAGATACTACTGGAATACCTACCAGTAAATCTCCTGCCTCGGCCGAGGGCTTTGCGTAATGGCTCTCCTAGACACAGCGCGACCTCACCCCCAATACCGGGAGAGACGAACCCCTGCAGATCCGCTCACTGCCTCCATGTGGCTCGGGACTGTACCCAACTAAAACCTGTTTGCACGACTCCTTTGAGCCGTGGTAGGGTAGTAATCAAAGCACAGTGGGAACTCACACGAGACAAATGACGATCTCAGGTCGATGAACTAACCTGTACACATGTCACCTGGGAACTGCTATCTGACGTCTGGTATAAGACCAACTAGCAGGTTCCCGGCGAGTCCTGTCCGGTGTACTCATAACCCAATGAGCACCTGTATACATCTTAGGTGAACCTACTGACACCAGTGGCTTGTGAGACCGGCCACCGCCCCTCGTCGGGGTCTCGACTGTATACACTAGTCTACTCTGGAGAATCGATGCCCTGTCTCGAAACTCCTACGACTAGGGACCTTTTAAGGATGTGCTTGTAGACTACCAGCTCCCACGTATATGATCGCCATCATACTGCTGGCAGTCAAGCAAGAATCCTAGGGGCTCTATCAACTTGTAATAGCGACATGTCAGGTCACCTAAAGCAGTACACGATGATAAAGATAAACCAGATAGCATACTATCATCTCGAGTAAGACTGTCCTACCGGGATAGGTCCTCCCTCAATCATTGCAATCACGTGCCTGTGATCCAATAATTGACTCTGAGGGCACTATCTCCAACACTGATTTGGTTGGAACTCTATTCAATAGGTATGCAGCTGTCTCCAGTGCATATCCCCAGAAGGAAATAGGTAACTCAGCTGTACTCATCATAGAGCGCACCATATCTAATAGGGTGCGATTTCTCCGCTCCGATACACCGTTGTGCTGTGGTGTATAAGGAGGAGTAAGCTGAGAGAGAATCCCATTCTATTTTAGATAATCTCTGAATTCATTGCTTAAGTATTCTCATCCTCGATCAGATCGAAGGATCTTAATACTTTTGCCCGTTTGGTTCTCTACTTCGTGTTTATATTCTCTGAATTTCTCAAAAGCTTCAGACTTGTGTTTCATTAGGAACACATATCCGAATCTTGAGAGATCGTCAGTGAATGTAATGAAGTAGGAAGAACCATCCCTGGCATATGTAGACATGGGACCACATACATAGCTATGCACCGGTCCTAAGAGTTCCGTAACTCTTTCTCCGTGTCCCGTAAACGGAGTTTTGGTCATCTTGCCTTTGAGACATGAATGGTAAGTATCATAAGATGATAATTCGAACGAATTCAAATATCCATCTTTATGTAACTTAGCCAGTCGTGTCGCATTGATATGACCAAGTCTACAATGCCACAAAAAGAATTCGTTCATTTCTGAACTTTTCCTCTTGTTTGCGTTTTGTATGTTGAGGACTGTATTTTGATTTAGAATGAATATGCCATTATGTAACGAGCCTGATGCAATCAACTTTTGATCTAGGAATATGTTCATAACATTATCCTTTACTACAAAATTATATCCTTCTTTACTTAATAAAGAAACTGATATAATGTTGCACATCATGTTCGGTATATAATAGCACTCATTTAGAATCAGTGTATCACCACTTGGTAATACTAGGTGATATTCGCCAACTGCTTTGGCTGCAATATTTGTCCCATTCCCTAGTTGAACGGAATGATCACCTTTTCCCAGTTCTCTACCTTTCCGTAGCCCATGTAACAATTTACATATGTGGGATCCTGATCCGGTATCTAATACCCAGGACGTAAGGTGAACTGAGAAACAGTTCTCAATAACTAACACACCTGAAGAAGATGCATCAACATGCATGTTCTTTTGGGCGGCTTGAGAATCCAGATATTCTCTTATTCCCTGTTCAGTTTTATAACTCTTATAAGAAAGAACGGGTCCAACGTTCCCCTGCTCAGTATAATAAGCGGGTTCAGTCAATACATCCATATTATTATCTTGATTAAGGCATGACATGGTCGCTACCTGGAGAGAGAGAGAAGAAAGCACTTTAGCGTATGCTCTTGCAAGATCAGATTGGTTATTATCTTATCTAATCAGGATGGCTCCCACTGTTTTTATCAAATCTTCCTTCAAACCCTAAAAGGAAAGACTAGCCGGGATTAATTACACCCTACAACTTCGCCAATCTTTCAGCCAGGCCAGTATCGGTACTTTGGGGGAGGTTCCCCGTGCTTTCGCACTGACCTAATTAAAGTAAACCTCGTTTTCCGAGAGGCGTAACCCCGTTGACACCTTTCTAGACACCTACTTGATCGGCTAATTGTCCTGTGTAAAACTCTCCCGGGAGTAACAATTACTCGCAGTGGGTATCGGGATTCAACTATCTCATAGAAGGTATGCAATCTCATTGCAAATTCCAACACTTGAAATTCCCGATAATGCTTTTGCCCCTAGCGTCCCATGACCTTGACGGAGGCCAAACTACCCATAGGGTGCTAGTCAAGTTCAACCCGTCATTTCTTGATTGAATTAAACCCACCTGTACGACCCTTGACGGAGGCCAAACTACGCCGTACGAATACCCTAATCCAATCGCATCATATGCTGGCAGATAAGCACTAGTTAGCTATCATACACTACGCCTTGACGGAGGCCAAACTACCGCAGCATGAATACTAAGCAGTACTTATCTGAAATGATGGAGGGCTACGCAGGTTTTTTCAGAAAAACCATGAGTGTATTGAACTTGATATCGTTATAGAATCAAGTGAATTTTGAAATAGAGTGATTTTGAGGCTTTTATTAGTTTTGCTAAAGAGGTCACTCCCGGTGAAGGGATCTCGGCTCTTTCCTCATCGAATAAGGTGCGGGATATATCATATATATCACCGTGCAAAGCAAAACTCTAAAAGCAATCAAAAACTAAACCGAGTTTTGTAGTATCTGCCAGTTTTGCAAAAGAGGTCACTCCCGGTGAAGGGATCTCGGCTCTTTCCCCATCGAATAAGGTGCAGGGTATATCATATATACCGCTATGCAAAGCAAAACTGTAGCTACCCTTTTTGAAAAATTTGATTCTACAACATCTTTTAGGTTTCTTTTCTTTCATTAATCACATTAATGAAGTCCCATCATTTAAGTCACCTAAACATCACAGATAAATACGACGTACACTTATACCATCCGCATTCGCCTCGATGTCCCCTCGTGCACCGTTAGGTTAGGTAACTAACGACAGAGCAGGGCAGGGCTAGTGTGGGTGTAAAACATAAGTAACGTCTATATAATATATCATATATACTGTATCCATCAGAACATATCAAATGATCACATCACAGATATCGCAGCAGAAACATAGATATAATGTGGGATATACTAGGACGTTCGTATTTAATACGGATTCCACAGTCGCGATGAATAGCCAAGCCCACACCCTGGACCCCTACGAGAGCGGCAAGCGACCCTACCAATTCTGGAGTTTAGGAGACCCGGTCTCGACTCCTCGAGATGGCCTCCCACTGAACCCCAGAACCTGGTCACCTGTGCTCCCCTCTTTGGGTCCATCCTAATGCGGAAAAGTAAATAATGTACAACACTGGTGGCATCGACCTCAACCCGGAAGTTTCCCAAATAAAAGAATATTACATTACATTTGAATTTACATGAATGAAAATATAAAACTCTCATCTCATATAAAACCCCTCGGCTATTCAATCGTGACAATCCTGCACATCATATCTCAGCAACACATAATATCTCATATCATCAACGTAAGTAAGTATGCATACACTGACCGTCGTCGATGTATAGCAACGACAATCGGTAAATACATACTACACTTACGGTCACAGAAAAGAAAGTGTAAAACTGCAATATCTGGAATCCACATTCTCTTTAGACATCGTAAATGCGAAATATCACATATTTCGTATTTCATATCTAGCTATATGAATTCCACACATTGCATCACATTCCAGATAAATAGACGGTATTAAAGTTTTCGAACGAATGATCAAATACCCAAAATTCCCTAAAGCTCAACACTTGAGCGGAGTTCAAAAACCCAGAGTGTAACACAGTAGTAGCGGTCCAGCCGTAGAAGGGTCAAGCCAACGCCTCACATGTGGCACGCCGTACTGCCCCAAACCCTAAGGTTCAAAAGGCAGTTCAAGACAGTCACATGATCGAGTTAAGGTTTGTTGTCTTCTAGAAGGTCCACCACAAAACTTGCACGTAATTTCGAAAGATTTAAACCCCGTGAAAAGTGAGCAAATGACACTCGTTCGAACAATTCAATACTTTCTAATTATCCGGAAAAACATGAAGTTAAAATTCCGATCGAATCATTGAACTCAAAACAATCTCCAGAACAAATAATACTAAGACCAGATTAAAAATACCCAAAAATATCAACATGCAGTTATACATATTACTGTGCAAAAGTTATGCGCTGACCCATCTGTACGGCCGCGGAACCGCGGCCCAAGCAAGCTTTGGCTGTGTTTCCGCGGCGGAAATAACTGTTCACTGCCTCGTTTTTTGCAGTATGTCTTAGATTTCCCTGCAGATATTTTTACATATTTTTAATACTGAAAAATCACTGTTTTGAAAAAATGTCCAGAGAGTGTCCCAAAAAGCCGTATTTTGTTTCGATCGGGGTTTTAACTTCGCTAAAGTGTCGCCTAATGTTCTAGGTCGGCTCTGATACCAATGTTGGGTTTACCTAGCACCTCATGAAGGGTTTGGAAGCATCACATGTACCAAACATTAAAATTTTAGGGTGCTAAGTAAGCATACAAAGAATCATTCTTAGAAAAATTAGGATTTCATAAACTACACTTCAACACAAGTAGATTAAGCTAGGGTTTTGAGAGTACAACCTTTGTAGCTCCCTACGCTAGACTCCTCGGCTACTTGGGGTTTGGAAAAAGTCTGCTTGAACTCCTCTAGGTCTACGATGATCCACCCGGAGTCCGCTTTGTCCAAGCTTGCAACTTCACTTTATCAAGAGAATGAAATGAAGCTAACACTCTAAACAAGTGGGCAAGACTTGTGTACAATAGTGTTGTGGTGGCTTTTCTCACTTCAAAATCCTAACTTGATGAGTAATTTGCTCACTAGATAAATCTAGAGAGCAAAAGATGAAGGAGAAAGAAGATGGTGGCCTTTTAGAATAAGAGAAAAGATAAAACTCACTTAAGAAAATAGAAAATATGTCTATATATATTTTTTACCTCTCATCTCAAACCATGGTTGAACAATAAGGATATTATTGAACTTGAGTTAAAACCCAAAAGGAAAGTTAATCCATGGTTAAATGGTGGGTGAGCATGGTTAGGTCAAAGAAGAGTGTAGAAAGAAACCATGAATTATCCTTTCCTTTTTCTTTTTGTTTTAAATCAAATGCAATAATAATTCATATATATAAAACCATGGTGTGAGTCTTATATTGCCACCATTTTCTTTGTATATACAACCATGAAGGATGATGTATGTATGCATGTGTGCATGCACATCCATATGTGCATGAATCAAGAAAGAATGCATACATTCATGCATACATCCAAAAATACAAGAAAGGATTTTTAGTGAGAATCTAATGGTTAAATGATAAATCAACACTTGATTTATCAATACGGCCATATCACATACGACCCAACCAAAAGCAAGCCGCCCGATTAATGTACGGTATCTCATACGCGCATTTTAACCGGGTCCATGCGCATATCGCATACGCGCACCACAACGTTTCGCCTGGACTAGGTAACTCCTTTATGGGACTCTACGACTCGTCAATACGCCGGCAGTGGGTGATGATCATATCAAGCACCCCCAAGCCGCAAGCGGTCAGCTAAACGTAACGGCCACCCGGGTATTGAGCGATCAGAAGAAAACAAGCGAACCTGCTACAACTCCCGTCGAGCCAACCGGCAACACTTCCCGCGCAGTCCGGTCTCCTCGTCTGATATGTCGCATATCAAGTCTAGGGGTGGTAAACATCAGACCCCAATAACCGATAAGTCATGCCGATGTGAGGCTCATAACGGGTCGAGAAACTACTGGTAACACTTACCAGTAAATCTCTAATCAGCCCTGGCCAGGGACTTCCCTGTTAAGGCCAATCGAGCACAGTGCAACATCAACCCCCAATACCGGGAGAGACGAAACCCCTCCTATCGCTCATTGTCTCCATGTGACACGGGACTGTACCCAAAAACCACCATTTTGCACGCCCTCATGGACGTCGTAAGGTGGAAATTAAAGCACAGTGGGAATCACACAAGACTCTATGACGATCTCGGGTCTACAGACTAACCTGCACAAGTGTCACCTGAGAACTGCCATCTGACGTGAGGTATAATACCATCTAGGAGTTCTCGGCGAGTCCGTCCAGTGTACCCAGTCTCCACTGAGCACCCGTACACCATCTCTGATGTCAAACACCAATTGATATGGGATCATCCATCGTCCATCTCATGGGTCGAGAAGCGTATACGCTAGTCTACACTGGTATATCGATGCCTCGTCTCGATACACCCACAACTAGGGACCTTGAAGGATATACTTATGGACTACCATGTCCTCACTAGTATGATCCGCATCATTGTCCAGGTAGTCAAGTACACATCCTAAGGGCTTTACCAACATGTAACTATAAGACAGTATAAAGAGACAAGTATACATGTTAAGATAAAGAGCAACCAGATAGCATACTATCATATCGAGCAAGAAAGTCATCTCTATATATGTCCAAGCATCCAATATAATATACATCATCTGTACAATACTAGCCTCTAGGGCATACATACAACTAACAGAATATATATATACATGTATAAATACATTCACTATCATATAATGGTCTCTAGGGCATACATATATCCAACAGCACGTCTCTGGCGTCGGTCTCTGGTCCTTTGAATATACGTCACACATTTGATGGATGCACTCGTACACCATCTTTGATGTCAAACACCAATGGATATGGGATCATCCATCGCCCATCATATGGGTCAAGATACGTATACGCTAGTCTACTCTGGAGTATCGATGCCCTGTCTCGATACACCCTCGACTAGGAACTGTTATAGGATGTACTCTTGGACTACCCTGGCCCTACTAGTATGATCTACATCATAGTCCCAGTAGTCGAGTACATATCCTAAGGGCTTTATCAACATGTGAGAGCAAGACAGTAAACCAATACAAGTCAACATGTTAAGACAAAGTGAAACCAGATAGCATACTATCATATCGAGCAAGAAAGTCCTCTCTATATATATCCAAGCATCCACTATAATATACATCATATGTACAACAATGGCCTCTAAGGCATATATATAACTAACAACATGTACACTTATTGTCTCTCTATTACATGCTGATAAAGCCTTTAGGATGAGTACTTGACTACCAGGATTATGATGCAGATCATACTAATGGGGACAGGGTAGTCGATAAGTACATCCTTCAAAATGTTCCTAGTCATGGGAGTATCGAGACAGGGCATCGATACTCCAGTGTAGACTAATGTATACGCTTCTCGACCCATATGATGGGCGATAGATGATCCCACATCCATTGGTGTTTGACATTAGAGAAGGTATACGGGTGCTCAGTGGAGACTTGGTACACTGGACGGACTCGCCGAGAACTCCTAGATGGTATTATACCAATCGTCGAATAGCAGTTCTCTGGTGACACTGGTAAAGGTTAGTCTGTAGACCCGAGATTTATAGGGTTCCTAGGCACACTCAAGAGGTTCTACAACTGATCAACCATGCCAAAATCAGATTTTTCCATGTGCCAAAGAACCCTATACTAGATCGTTAACTAGAGGATAGGCGAAACTACAACAAGTTAACAACTTAACTAATAAGTGAAAGGGACTACAACCTTTGTAGATCCGGTCCTCCACTTCCAAAGCTCCGTGAAGACGTCCCTCCGCTGCGATTATCGGAATCCCGGACTCTAGCGATGGTTTCGTCGGAGAAATGATCGGGCTAGGTCGTTGACTTCGGTGCCGAAGATGATCTACGTTGAGGAGACTCTAAATCAAGCTCCATCTCCACTTGGTCATGAACCTTGTGAAGAAAAGACCCTATACAACATGACAAGTGGTAGATGATGAAGAAATAGAAAGTGGGTTCACTTTGGATTTGGATTTCTCACTTGATTTCATCACTTAGAATTTTCTAGCAAGCTTTTCTTTTCTTCATCAAGAAGAAGAAGAAGAAGAAGAAGAAGAAGAAGAAGAAAAGAAAATGAATTATATGAAAAGAAAATTCAAGTGAAGTCTGTCATATTGCAATCATGGGTGAGTTTAACCTTTGTAGAGACTAAACCTAATTTAAGTTAAAGGTTAGGTTAGTAAAAGTGTCATGCAAAACAAAATGGTGGACTTTGTCAAAGATGCTTGAAAGTTTCATGAAGCTTCAAGTAAAGACAATGAGAGCCACCATTTTATTTCACAAAAATAAACAAAAACCCTAAACCATTAACTAAACATGGTGTATGTCATACACACACAAGTTTGCATGTATCATCAAACATGATACAATCTAGTGCACAAAAAATATATCACATATACAACTTGTGCACATCAAGTGAGAAAATCAATCTTAAGTGAACCAATACTAGTTAATGTAAAGTAATATATCAAATATATAATTATACATTAAATCATTAAATCAATACTTGATTTAACGATCCGGTCATATCGCATATAACCGACTAATATAAAGTGTATCAACATATCGAATCAACACTTGATTCGGTAACCCGGCTATATCACATATAACCGACCGATGATACAAATCGTGAGAATAGAATTCAGTATCACATACTGGTATTATTCTCGGTCCCGCACATATCTCATATGCGCTTCTATTTCGTTTCGCTTAAGCCAGGAAACCTCTGTGTAGGACTCTAAAGACTCGTCAATACGCCGGCAGTAGGTGATGATCATATCAAACACCCACAAGCCGCAAGCGGTCTGCTAAACGTAACGGCCACCCGGGTATTGAGCGATCAGAAGATCAACAAGCAAGCCCGCTCACACTCCTGTGAATCCAACCAGTAACACTTACCGTACAGTCCGGTCTGTTCGTCTGATATGTCGCATATCTTGCCTAGGGGTGGTAAATGTCAGACCCCAGTAGCTCGATAAGTTGTGTCGATATGAGGTCTATAACAGTTCGAGAAACTACTGGTAACAGTTACCAGTAAATCTCAGCAACCCTGTCCAGGGATTTCCGGTTATAGCCAATCGAACACAGCACAACATCAACTCCGTATACCGGGAGAGACGAATCCCCTCCTATCGCTCATTGCCTCCTTGTGATTCGGGAATGTAGCCAAAAACCACCGTTTTGCATGCCCTCTTGGACGTGGTAAGGTGGAAATCAAAGCACAGTGGGAATCACACAAGACTCTATGACGATCTCGGGTCTACAGACTAACCTGTACCAGTGTCACCAGAGAACTTCCATCTGACCTAAGGTATAATACCATCTGGGAGTTCTCGGCGAGTCCGTCCAGTGTACCCAGTCTCCACTGGGCACCCGTATATCATCTCTGATGTCAAACACCAATGGATATGGGATCATCCATTGCCCATCTGTATGGGTCGAGAAGGTATACGCTAGTCTACTCTGGTATATCGATGCCCCGTCTCGATACACCCACGACTAGGGACCTTGAAGGATGTACTTGGGGACTACCATGTCCCCACTAGTATGATCCGCATCATAGTCCAGGTAGTCAAGTACACATCCTAAGGGCTTTACCAACATGTAACAGAGAGACAATCAGTATACACGTTAAGGTAAAGAGTAACCAGATAGCATACTATCATGTCGAGCAAGAAAGTCCTCCCTATATATGTCCCAGCATCCACTACAATATACATCCTATGTACAGTAATGGCCTCTAGGGCATACATATAACTAACAATCTCCCACTTGCACTAGGGCCATCTGTAGCAGTGGTTGTAGTATCTCATACTCAACCATCCCATAAAAGTCTCTTTCTGGGAAAAGGCCTTTGTGAGTGGATTCGCCGTGTTGTCCTCTGAGTCTACTCTCCTAACCTCGATCCCCTGGAGATCAACCATCTCCATGATCAGGTGATACTACCTTAGAATATGTCTGGATCACTGACGGGACGGGCGTTCCTTGGCATAAGCCACAACTCCATTGTCACACAATGGGAGGAATGAAGTTCATCTCATGAACTAATATATATCCAGACTGTCTCTTTGGTAGCATCTTTGGTAGCGATGTATCCAGCCTTTATCATCTAGTATGCCACGGTATCTAGCTTGGAACTCTTCCAACATACCGTCCCTTTACTGAGGGTAAAGACAATGCCTGTGACCGACATTCAGTCGTCCTTATCACCCTGGAACCTTTCCAGTGATTCTCCCCAGGATCATTTGATACCATCTCACTACAACTAGTGAGTTTCCTAATATCCAATTAGATCTATCTCATAGATCCAAAATCCATGATTCAGGAGGTATCATTATGATCCTATATGGAGAATCCTTGTGATAAGCGGAGATTGACCGAGCGCAGCATAGGAAAATTCTTCCCTATCAAGAGTATGTCATCCACGTACTCTATGAGGATCACCACCATACTCCCTACTACCTTTTTTTATATACAAGGTTCATCTACCATTTTGATGATGTCAAACTCTTTGACTAACTCATCAAAACAGATGTTCCAACTCCGTAATGCCTGCTTTATCACATAAAACATCTTGCACACGTTTCTGCTGCTCCCACTGTCTATGAGGCCCTCTGGCTGTGTACTTATAGATGTACTCTTCTAAAACATCATTTAGAAAAGTAGTCATGGCACCCAACCACCAGATATCGTAGTCATGGTATGAAGCCGTGGCAAGTAGGATCTGGATAGACTTAAGCATAGCTACATAGAAAAGGTTTCATCATAATCCATACCTGGTCAATGATGCAAACTTTTAACAAGTCTAGCTTTGAAAGTCTCAACTTTTCCATGTACACCAAGTAATCTTCTCAAGATATACTTGCTCCTGACGGGGATTTAACCCTTCAGATCAAGCAACCAAAGTCCATACTTTGTTGGTGTATAAGGATTCCATCTCAGATCGATATGCATCCAGTCATTCTTATAGAGTCCCACTCCTGATGGCCAGCTCGAAACTAGTTGGGTCATCATCTCATGATGCAATCCTCGCTCCCACTGTCATAGAGAAACAGAAGTATCTCTCAGGTGGGTGAGGAACCCTACTAGATCGGCGGAGAGGCTGAGGTTCGTTGGAAACTATTGAATCCTTCGGTTCTACCAAATCATCAGCTGCAGTTTGTATAGCTGGAACTTTTCCAGTGCTACATAACAGACCTTGCCTCGAGCTTGTCCGGATTTTGCTTTTTAGACAGGCCGGACAACCCCAAATCTTAACAAACTTAAGATATGGGCTCTTCCCTTTCCATATCACATATGAAGTGGTAGGCAACTGATTTGATTTGAACCCTATTCAATAGGTATGCAGCTTCTTAAGTGCATAACTCCCAAAAGGAAGTAGGAAACTCAGTAGCACTCATCATAGAGCGCACCATATCATATAGGGTGTGATTGCTCCGCCCCGATACACCGTTGTGCTGTGGTGTATTCAGAGGAGTAACACTGAGAGAGAATCTCATTCTCCTTTAGAATAGTCCAAGAATTCCATGCACAAGTATTCTCCTCCCTGATTTCATCATAGGACAATACTTATACCCGTATTTTGGTTCTCTACTTCTAACTTATATTCTGTGAATATCTCAAAAGGTTCGGACTTATGTTCCAACAGGAACATATATCTGAATCTTGAGAGATTATCAGAGAATGTAATGAAATACAAAGAACCGGTCTTGACATGTGTAGACAGGGGACCTACATACATCAACACGTATCATCCCAAGAGTTCACTAACTCTTTCTCTGTTTCCAGTAAACAGAGCTATGGTCATCTTATCTCTGTGACATGACTGGCAAGTTTCACAAGATGTAAATTCAAACTAATTTAAATATGCATCTAAATGTAACTTCAGCCAGTCGGGTCGCATTGATATGACCTAGTCTACAATGTCTCAAGAAGGATTCGTTCATTTTTGAACTCTTCCTCTTGTGTGTGTTCCGTATACTAAGAATTATAGTTTGATTTAGAACATCAATGCTTTTAGATAACGTGCCTGAACCGATCAACTTTTGATATAGGAAATGTTCAAAACATTATCCAACAATACAAAATTTTATCATTTCTTTACTAATAAAGAGACTGATATGATTTTGTATATCAGGTTCGGTATCTAATAACATTCGTTCAGAATTAATGTACTGGTAATACAGGGTGACAGTGACCAACAGACTTAGCTGCAACACTTGCACCGTTTTCTGTCTCATGAAACTTATCACCCGTTCTCAGTTCTCTACCTTTCTGTAGCCCTATGTAACAGATTACATATCTGGGATCCTGATCCGGTATCAAATACCCAGGACGTAGAGGATACAGAGAAACAGTTCTTTGTAATGAACACACCCGAAGGAGATGCATCATATGCACTTTCTTCGTTTGGGCGGTATGGGAATCCTGGTATTCCCCTATTTCCTGCTCTGTCTTATAACATTTATAAGTTGGAGCGGGACCAACGTTCCCCAGCTCAGTATAACAAGCGGGTTCGGTCAATTTATCCGTATTATTATCTTGATTAAGGCGTGATATGGTCGCTACCTGGAGAGAGAGAGAGAAGAAAACACTCTGCGTGCGCTCTTGCAAGATCAGATTGGTTATTATTTTATCTAATCAGGATGGCTCCCACATCTTTCAGCCAGGCCAGTGTCGGTACTTTGAGGGAGGTTCCCCGTGCTTTCGCACGGACCTAATTACAGTAAACCTCGTTTTCCCAGAGGCGTAACCCCATTGACACCTTTTTAGACACCTACTTAATCGGCTAATTGTAAAGTGTAAAACTCTCCCAGGAGTAACAATTACTCGCAGTGGGTATCGGGATCCAACTATCTCTTAGAAGGTATGCAATCTCATTGCAAATTTCAACACTTGAAATTCCCGATAATATTTTGCCTCTAGCGTCCTATGACCTTGACACAGGCTAACAAACCATAGTCCGCTAGTCAAGTTCTACCCGTCATTTCTTGATTGAATTAAACCCACCCGCACGATCCTTGACGCAGGCTAACAAAGTCGCACGACTACCCTAATCTAATCTGCATCATATGCATAAACAGATAAATACTAGTTAGCTACCGCACACTACGCCTTGACGCAGGCCAACAAACGTAGCACGAATACTAAGTAGGACTTATCTGAAATGACGGAGGGCTACGACAGGTTTTTAAGAAAACCTATTGCGTAATGAACTTGATATCGTTGTAGAATCGAATGAATTTTGAAATGGAGTGTTTTTGAGGCTTTTCTAGTTTTGCTAAAGGGGTCACTCCCGGAAAAGGGATCGTCGGCCTTTTCCTCATCGAATAAGGTGCATGATATATCATATATACCACTGTGCAAAGCAAAATCTATAGAAGCAATCAAAAGACAAACCGAGAGTTGTAGCATCTGCCAGTTATTGCTAAAGGGGTCACTCCCGGTGAAGGGATCTCGACCCTTTCCTTATCGAATAAGGTGCAGGATGTTCTATAAGGAACACCGCGACGCAAAGCAAGAACTGTAGCTACCTGTTTTTGAAAATTCAATTCCACAACATCTTTCAGGTTTCTTTTCTTTCATTAATCATATTAATGAAGTCCCATCATTTAAGTCACCTAAACATCACAGATAAATACGACGTACACTTATGCCATCCGCATTCGCCTCGATGTCCCCTCGTGCACCGTTAGGTTAGGTAACTAACGGCAGAGCGGGGCAGGGCTAGCGCGGGTGTAAAACATAAGTAACGTCTATATAATATAATAATATATCGTATATACTATATACAACATCTATCACAACATATCAAATGATCACATCACAGATATCGCAGCAGAAGAAACATATGAAACATTGGATATACTAGGACGTCCGTGTTTTCAATACGAGCCAGTATAAAACATGGAGTCCACGGTCGCGATGAATAGCCAAACCCACACCCCAAGACCCCTACGAGAGCGGCAAGCAACCCTACCAATTCTAGAGTTAGGAGACCCGGACTCTACTCCTCGAGTTGGTCTCCCACTGGACTCTAGAACCCGGTTACTTGTGCTCCCCTCCTTGGGTCTATCCTAGTGCAGAAAAGTAAATAATATACATCAACGGTGACAGCTTTCGCAACCTGGAAGTGCCCCAATAAAAGAATATTACATACAAGTTTTTACATGAATGAAAAAGAAAAACACTTATCTCATATAAAAAACCCCCGGCTATTCAAACATGACGATCCAATATAACATATCCAGCAACACATAACATCACATGTCATCAACGTAAGTAAATATGCGCATCCCAATTGTCGTTGACATATAGCAACGAAACCGGCGATATCACATATTACACTTACGGTCGCAGAAAAGAAAGTGTAAAACTAAAACAGTTGGAATCCGCAACCTCTTTAGATATCGCATGCCTAACCAAATGAATTCCTTAGACATCGCATGCCTAACAATTATAAACGCCGCATTTTAATCTCATTTATCGAAAACTCTTTTCAATATCAAGTCGGGCAATTCAACAGGATTCCCGACATTCTGATCGAATGCTCGTCGCAAACTTTAGTAGACGGCCGTACCCCCGATACCGTCGACGAAGTGCACCAAGGCGGAACACCGCTATCGCGAGCACCCGAATGGATGCTTTCGATGACGGGGTTCTCCTACAGTCACTTGGTCGGGGCTAAGAGGTGTAGCTGTCTATTAAGTTTATCCGGCGAGTATCCGCGTACGCTACGTGATTGCAACGGACTTTTGATCGCATAAAAATTACGTGGCAACCGATCAAGTGAGACTAAACTGCTATGTTTATAATATTCAAATTAGTTATCTCATAACTACTTCTGGATTCCAAATATTGTATCACATTTCAGATAAATAGAAAATGTTAAACTTTCCGATCGAACTTTTAAACACCCAAGTTTTCCCGAAATAGCTCAACACATGAAATAAGTTTAAAAACATTTACTTCATGCCACAGTACCAACGGTCCAGCCGTAGAAGGGTCAAGCCAACGCCTCACATGTGGCATGCCGTACTGCCCCAAACCCTAAGGTTCAAAGGGCAGTTCAAGACGGTCACATAATCGAGTTAAGATTTGTTGTCTTCTAGAGGGACCATCGCGTTACTTGCACTACTTAGAACGTTCTTAAACTACGGAAAAATCCAACACTTGGAAATTTCCTGGCAGGGGAAAAAATGGGTATTTATATCCGGTCGAACTTTTTAACAGTTTCTAAAATATCCGGAAAAACATAAACGAACTTAAATTATCCGATCGAATTAACGAGTCCCCAATAAAACCCTAGAAAACTCAACACTTGAGTGGAATTAAAAAATTCCCAGAAAAAAATGACAAGAAAGGACCTAAGAATAAATATGTGAAGTTTGAGGGACTAATTCACAATTTGGGCCGCGGAACCGCCGCCAAACCCATGGTTTGGCCGCGGTTCCGCGGTCAAATTTTTGAGTTAGTGGTCCGTACTTCACAGTAATTCTTAGATTTTCCTGCTTAATTTTCTGAGCATTTTTAATTCACAAAAATCCACAGTTTGAAAATATATACAGAGAAGGGTTTTGATCGGGGTTTCGGGGTTCGATCGGATCTCTAACTTCGTCTACACTTCGCCTAAAGCTCTAGCTAGGCTCTGATACCACTGTAGGGTTCCTAGGCACACTCAAGAGCTCTACAACTGATCAACCATACCAAAATCAGATTTTTCCATGTGCCAAAGAACCCTATACTAGATCGTTAACTAGAGGATAGGCGAAACTACAACAAGTTAACAACTTAACTAATAAGTGAAAGGGACTACAACCTTTGTAGATCCGGTCCTCCACTTCCAAAGCTCCGTGAAGACGTCCCTCTGCTGCGATTATCGGAATCCCGGACTCTAGCGATGGTTTCGTCGGAGAAATGATCGGGCTAGGTCGTTCACTTCGGTGCCGAAGATGATCTACGTCGAGGAGACTCTAAATCAAGCTCCATCTTCACTTGGTCATGAACCTTGTGAAGAAAACACCCTATACAATATGAAAAGTGGTAGAGGATGAAGAAATAGGAAGTGGGTTCACTTTGGATTTGGATTTCTCACTTGATTTCATCACTTAGAATTTTCTAGCAAGCTTTTCTTTTCTTCATCAAGAAGAAGAAGAAGAAAAAGAAGAAGAAGAAAAGAAAATGAATTATATGAAAAGAAAATTCAAGTGAAGTCTATCATATTGCAACCATGGGTGAGTTTAACCTTTGTAGAGACTAAACCCTAGTTTAAATTAATGGTTAGGTTAGTAAAAGTGTCATGCAAAACAAAATGGTGGACTTTGTCAAAGATGCTTGAAAGTTTCATGAAGCTTCAAGTAAAGACAATGAGAGCCACCATTTTATTTCACAAAAATAAACAAAAACCCTAAACCATTAACTAAACATGGTGTATGTCATACACACACACAAGTTTGCATGTATCATCAAACATGATACAATCTAGTGCACAAACAATATATCACATATACAACTTGTGCACATCAAGTGAGAAAATCAATCTTAAGTGAACCAATACTAGTTAATGTAAAGTAATATATCAATTATATAATTATACATTAAATCATTAAATCAATACTTGATTTAACGATCCGGTCATATCGCATATAACCGACTAATATAAAGTGTATCAACATATCGAATCAACACTTGATTCGGTAACATGGCTATATCACATATAACCGACCGATGATACAAATTGTGAGAATAGAATTCAGTATCACATACTGGTATTATTCTCGGTCCCGCACATATCTCATATGCGCTCCTATTTCGTTTCGCTTGAGCCAGGAAACCTCTGTGTAGGACTCTAAAGACTCGTCAATACGCCGGCAGTAGGTGATGATCATATCAAACACCCACAAGCCGCAAGCGGTCTGCTAAACGTAACGGCCACCCGGGTATTGAGCGATCAGAAGATCAACGAGCAAGCCCGCTCACACTCCTGTGAATCCAACCAGTAACACTTACCGTACAGTCCGGTCTATTCGTCTGATATGTCGCATATCTTACCTAGGGGTGGTAAACGTCAGACCCCAGTAGCTCGATAAGTCGTGTCGATATGAGGTCTATAACAGTTCGAGAAACTACTGGTAACAGTTACCAGTAAATCTCAGCAACCCTGGCCAGGGATTTCTGGTTATAGCCAATCGAACACAGCACAATATCAACTCCCTATACCGGGAGAGACGAATCCCCTCCTATCGCTCATTGCCTCCATGTGATTCGGGACTGTACCCAAAAACCACCGTTTTGCATGCCCTCTTGGACGTGGTAAGGTGGAAATCAAAGCACAGTGGGAATCACACAAGACTCTATGACGATCTCGGGTCTACAGACTAACCTGTACCAGTGTCACCAGAGAACTTCCATCTAACGTAAGGTATAATACCATCTGGGAGTTCTCGACGAGTCCGTCCAGTGTACCTAGTCTCCACTGAGCACCCGTATATCATCTCTGATGTCAAACACCAATAGATATGGGATCATCCATCGCCCATCTGTATGGGTCGAGAAGGTATACGCTAGTCTACTCTGGTATATCGATGCCCCGTCTCGATACACCCACGACTAGGGACCTTGAAGGATGTACTTGTGGACTACCATGTCCCCACTAGTATGATCCGCATCATAGTTCAGGTAGTCAAGTACACATCCTAAGGGCTTTACCAACATGTAACAGAGAGACAATCAGTATACACGTTAAGGTAAAGAGTAACCAGATAGCATACTATCATGTCGAGCAAGAAAGTCCTCCCTATTTATACCCCTGCATCCACTACAATATACATCCTATGTACAGTAATGGCCTCTAGGGCATACATATAACTAACAAGATTGTCATAGAGTCTTGTGTGATTCCCACTGTGCTTTGATTTCCACCATACCATGATTAAGAGATCGTGCAAAAAGGTGGTTTTTGGGTACAGTCTCGAGTCACATGGAGGCAATGAGCGATAAGAGGGGTTTTGTCTCTTCCAGTATTGGGAGTTGATGTTGCGCTATGCTCGATTGGCCATAACAGGAAATCTCTGGTCAGGGTTGCTGAGATTTACTGGTAAGTGTTATCAGTAGTTTCTCGAACCGTTATGGACCTTGCATCGGCATGACTTATCAGGCTATTGGGGTCTGACGTTATACCACCCCCAGGCTGTGATATGCTACATATCAGACGAGGAGACCGGACTGTACGGTAGTGTTACTGATTGGATTCACAGGAGTATGAGCAGGCTTGCTTGTTGATCTTCTGATCGCTCAATACCCGGGCGGCTGTTACGTTTAGCAGACCACTTGCGGCTTATGGGTGTTTGATATGATCATCACTTACTGCCGGCGTATTGACATGTCTTTAGAGTCCTACACAGAGATTTCCTGGTTCATGCGAAATGGAGTAGGAGCACATATGTGATATGTTTAGGACCAAGATTAATGCGCGTATGAGATACCGCATTCTATTCTCGCGACTTGTGACATTGGTCAGTTATATGTGATATAGCCGGGTTATCGGATCAAGTGTTGATTCGATAAGCTGTTACATTTGATATTAGTTGGTTGTATGTGATATAGCCGGATTATTAAATCAAGTATTGATTTGATAATTTAATGTATAATTATATATTTGATATATAAATTTACATTAACTAATATTTGCTCACTGAGTATTTCTTTTCTCACAAGTGTGCATATAGTATATATGTAATATATATTAATGTACATTTTATTGTGTCATTCTTGATGATACATGAAACATGGGTGTATGAGACTTACACTATAGTTAGCATAATACTAGGGTTATATTTATCAAGGTAATTCAAAAATGGTGAATATTTGGCATGTCTACAAGCTTGTAGAAGCTTGTGGAAAATATTGACCAAGTCCACTCTTTTTGTTTCATTTGTAGATATTTATTAACCCAACCATTATACTAACCATAGTTAAGTCTCTACATGAGTTAGTGTATGACACTAACTCACCCATGGTTCACATTCTCACCTCATGAGTTCATTCTCTCTTGATTTTTTTTTCATCTTCTTCTTCATTGAAAAAGCTTGTAGTTTTTCTTCAAGTGAGAAAATAATGTGAGAAATATAAAACTAAAGTGAGCCCACTTCCTACGTCATCATCCTCTACTATTAGCCATTTAGTTTAGGGTGTTTGCTTCACTAATTTCTCCATTAGTGAAGAGCTAGCATGAGCTTGAGTCTCCTCGACGTAGATCATCTTCGGCCTCGACGACATCAAGCAAGCTTGTTCTGTACATCTCGTGGAGCCTTTCTAGAGTCCGATGAGTTCACTACTTGGAACGAAAGGATTACTACACGGAGCATTTGAAGTGAAGGACCAGTCTACAAAGATTGTATTACTTCTTCACTTAGATGTAAAGTTGTTTACATATCATATTTAACCCTAATTCTCTAGTTCGATTACTTGGTTGGTTTGTTTAGCACCCCAAAAATTTTAAATTGCATGTTTGATGCTTTCAAAAACCTTGCTAAGGTGTTAAACTAACCCTACAAGAGCATCATGAGGCATGGCAAGCATGCCATGCATTTAATGAGGAGAGAGGGGAGGGAGGCATGGCTTGTGCTGAACTCACCCCTCATTCCCAAACCCCTCACCCTCATGCATACACCCTCATTCCCTCACTCTCACTCTCATTTGTTTTCTCCTTCTCATATTTTCCTTCATCTCTTCCTTTCCCTTATCTCTCAACTGAAACCCTAACCTTATCCTCACAAACTCAAACAAAATCTCCATTTAGCATCACCAAAACCCTTCACAAAGCCAAGCCAAGCCACTAGGATCACTTGGAGCAAGGAAAGATAGGATTTTGGAGCAAGTGTGAATAGGTAATGGCCCCTAACTGTTAACTAGGAGTTTATTATGTTGTGTTGCTTAGTAAAATGCTGTTTAGATCACTAAAATTATAGTTTTTGTGCAAATTTTGTATTTTGGTATAGTTTTGGTGTCCTGTTGAATCTGCTATCAACTCAAGTTGTTGTTTAGGAAGTTGCCATTACAAAGACCTAGTTTAGAGACCTAGAACCCATCGCCAAAACCTGAGACCATCCTTCCCAAACCTGGCCGCAAATTAATTGATTCTGGCCAAAAATACGGCCAGACTGGTGATTGGTGTCTCGAGTCTTGGTCGTAGAGTCTCTGGGGTTGTTTTTAGGCTCATGGAACTTACAACTTTCACCAATTCTTTGTATAGAAAAATCTGGGACCTTTTAGCTAAAATTCAAGCGTTTCGGCAACGTGCGATGTGGATTATCCGATAATTGTTTAGGTGTTCTGTACGATGTGTAACCGTAGGGCTGGTCTAGAAAGTTGCTGCACGCGTTTCGGCAACGTCCCTCTTTTACTACATCCAGTCCTGAAACTTTTGCCCTTGCTTTTCCCTGGTTTCCTTCAGGGTATAAGCAGAGGGCAGGGACTGTAGAATTAAGTCAGTACTTGACCCATTCTCCAACGTGGTCTCCAGGTCCATGAGCTCAAAATAGCTGGTCTTTATAAGGACGTTGTCCCCTACAGATGACCCGACAGCCAACCCCGCTTGAAGCAATTCGTTCGAGGTCTCATATCTTGCGATATGAGATTGCTCTCCATATAAATCTTTGTTATGGAGGAAGATAGAAACTGAGTCCATCTTCTCGTGCTGCTTCTGGTTTGCACCATCAACTGAGGCTAACACGAGGCACTTGGCTTTCGCACAATCCTTTTCCGATGTCCTGCGGATGTAAATCTCCGTGACAGGGGAAACTGGACCTGAGACGGCAGGTGTTTGATTAGTTAAGAGGTGTCCTAACTTGTCATGGGTAATGGACATCTGTACAGACCTTTGCCAATCATAACAGTCAGGTTCAGTCATTTTATTATCTAGATGTAACCTAGGTGTGGTCACTGGGTCGCTGCAATTACGAGAGAGAGAGAAGAAAACACTCAGCATGATGCTCTTGCAAGTTTAGATTGGTTTTTAATTTGTCTAAACAGGATGGCTCCCACTGTCTCTCGAATCCCTCCTCAAACCAAAAAGGAAGAATTAGTCAGGATCAATCTCACCGTACAATTCTTGCTTAACCGTTCAGCCAGGCTAGTGTCGGTACTTCGAGGGAGGTTTTCCAACACTTTCGCGAAGTTCCTTAATTAAATAACCTCTTTTCCCTATGGGCGTAGCCCCGCTAACACCTTTCTAGACACCTATTTGGTTTATAGTATTGATCGTTAAGTGAGAAATTTCCCGAGGAGTAGCATATACTCACAGTAGGATCGGGATCCAAATATCATTGCGTGACAAAACTGAAGGAATCCTACCAGAATCATCACACTCCAAATGGTATGCAGCGCTAGCAAGTTTCAGTTCTTTTGAAACTCCCGATGTGGATTTTTGCCCCATGCTCTTATGACCTTGACGAAGGTCAACAAATCATAAGTCACATGTCAAGTTCTACCCGTCATTGTCCAGGTTAATTTGAACCCACCCGTATATACCCATGACGAAGGTCAACAAGGTAATACGACTGTCCCAAACCAACGCATCTATCTATGCTACATATGAACACCCAACAGCTACCAATCACTATGCCTTGACGAAGGTCAACAAACATAGCTTGAATACTATTGAATATTCATACAAAACGACGGAGGGCTATGAATGGTTTTGGCGAAACCGTGAACGTAGTGAACTTGATATAATCGATGGAATGAGATAGCTTTTAAAAGGAGTGGCTCAAGCTCCGCATTTAAAAGTTATTTTTGAAAAGAAACCGAGTGGTTTTTGAAAGTGTTCCAACGACTTTTACTTGGTTTATTTTTCTTTGCATTAGTTCTTTTAATGCGTATTTTTCTTGCATTAGTTCTTTTAATGCGTCCCATCATTTAATCCTACCATTGCAGAAAACAACCAAAATATGACGTACTCTTATGCCATTTGCATTCGCCACGGGGCCCCGTCATTACCCGTTAGGTTACTTAACTAACGACAGAGCGGGGGCTGGGCTAGTGCGGCTGTAAAACATAAGCAACGCCTAAATAATATCATATATAGATATATTGTAATGATAGCCATTTCAGATCACAGATGAACACATTGGATATACTAGGAATCCGCAATTCGTACGAGCCTGTAACGAAAAGCATACACGGTCGTGGTGAATAGCCAATACCCCACCCAAGACCCCTACGGGTGCGGCAAACTACCCGCCAAGTACCCGAAGCGAAGCAACCTCCCATAAAACCGTGAGTAGGCCACTCTGCACTTCGGGATACCCGGTAGTTTGTGCACCCCCTCCATGGGTCTATCCTAGGAGCAAAAACAGTAAAAAGAAATTATACAATGACGGCTACAACCCCGACCCGGTTGTGCGGCCATACAAATAATATTATATCAATTTACAATTTTACATGAATTGAAAGAAAAGAAAACTCTCATCTCACAACCCCCCGGCTATTCACCCGTGAGAATCCAATGAATTCATATACACATACCAACAACATTACAGATCACAGATTTGTATAACCCCCACTAATCGACATATAGCGATTAGCAGACGTTCAATACAAATATCACATCACAGATATAAACCCGTTAGCATTAGTCTTTAGAAGTTCGATAAAAAATATGGATTTTCAAGCCCCAAAAACAAAATTTTCTTTCTGGAAAATCTGGGCTGAAAAGACATATTGTAAAAATCCCAAAACACCCCCAGAAACACACTGCACGAAATTTGGACCACGGCCGAGTCAACTTGGCCGCGGAACCGCGGCGGGAGCATGCTCCCGCCGCGTTTCTGCGGCGCTTTGATCGGTTCGTTGGCTCAAATTTCTTGGGTGTTTAAATAAAAGCCTGAGCCGATTTTTAATATAAGATTTATCATTTTTTGAACAGAAAAAAATTCGGCAGAAACTTGATATTTCGGGTTCGTTTCGCGACTTTTTCTTTGATCGATCTTCTAGTTACTTAGCTAACATGTTAGATAGAGTTTAACTAGGCTCTGATACCACTGTAAGTCCATGCTACCCTTCCCCGGTACTTACGGGGTTGCGGAAGTGGTGAAAAACAATTTTCAAGAGGGTGGTAACATGGACTCAAAATACGGATCTTTGTTAAACTACTAACTAACAACCTAACAAGAGTTTACCTACTCGGTTAGGGGGCTATACCTTTCTTGAACTCCTTCGTCTTCAACTCCTCCCGGTGTACGGATCGGCCTCACCTCGTCGTCTCCTTGCGCCGAAAATAGATCCACCCGAAAGCTTCTACCTTAGGCTTCTTCTTCGAACTTTGAAGAAACTAGATCACTTGGCTTGCTAGGCCTTGTGAACTAGAATGAGTAGAGGAATGTTTTGGGGTCTTTTATCTCTAAGGCAAAGAGTCTCAACACATGAGAATGGTTTGCCTTGAGCTAGAGAGAGCAAGAGGAAGAGGGAGAGCTTGAGAATGAGAGAGCTCAAGAGAGAGAAAACCAATGAAAGAATGAGCCTCACTTTTCTCATACCCCTCTCATAATCCAAAAGCATCATGAGCCATAATGATAATCAAGTATTATGTGATGGTTATCATTTCACAAAAGGCAATATCATTTCATGCACTCATTTTGCAAACTACAACAAGCAAGCAAAAGTCTTTGCATGAAAATGACAACCATTGTGATGATGATGGTCAACTAGTCCAACCTAGTCAACCGGTCAACTAAGTCAACAAGTCAACAAAGTCAACCCCTCAACAACCATGTCACTATAATACTTAATTAATATTATTGCTAATTATATATATCTTATTCTCATTAGGGTTAAGCAAAAGTCAATGGTCAACGGTCAACTGTCAACAGTCAACAGTCAACAAACCCCAATGAGAATACTCTGCCTCTATCTCTCTGTCAACTGTGCTTACACACCCGCATCCGCGTTCCGAGGAACACGAATACAAACGAGATAAAACCAATCCCAAAACGTATACTAGGATCTGGCTTAAACCAAAGCCCGCTAGTAAAAACTGCCCGGTCATTAAATGTGCACAAGTGTGCGGATATGACCGAACCCTGTCGCAAAACCATGCGACCTGTCGCAAAACCATGCGACCTCTACTCTTTTGCCTAAAGGCGAATAGCTTTCTGTGTGGGACTCTAAAGACTCGACACTACACTGGCAGTGGGTTTAACCACAGGCCGCAAGCGGCACTAGCTGTGCGTAACGGTCCCCAGGTAGATGCCGACAAGAAGACGGACGAGGTGAAGCCCATCTGAACTCCTACTGAGCCTGAATGTGACAGTTTCCGTACAGTCCGGTCTGTTCGTCTGATACATCGCATGGCAGGCCTAGGGGGCGGTAAACGTCAGTCCCTTAATAGCGGTACAAGTCGTGTCGGAGTGAAGCCCAAAACACCCTGAGATAACACTGGAAACCTACCAGTATATCTCGCTTGCCCTGGCCAGGGACTACTCGTGTAATGGCTCTCCTAGACACAGCACGATGTCAACCCCCAATACCGGGAGAGACGAATCCTGTCTAACCGTCACTGTCTCCAAGTGCTTCGGGCTGCACCCAAAAACTACCTGTTTGCACGACTCCTTTGAGCCGTTGTAGGGTAGTAATCAAAGTACAGTGGGAACACACTCGAGGCGAAGTGACAGTGTCAAGTTAGCGGACTAAGCTGTACTCATGTCACCTGGGAACTGATAACTGACGATAGGTATAATACCAACCAACAGTTCACGACGAGTCCTGTCCAGTGTACTCGTAACCTAACGAGCACCCGCATACTATCTCAAGTACTACGTACTGACGGCTGTGGGACAGACCGTCTCCCGAGCTGGGATAAGAAGCGCATACGCTAGTCTACTCTGGAGTATGGATGCCCTGTCTCGATAGTCCTGCGACTAGGGACCTGCATAAGGATGTGCTTATAGATTACCCAGCCCCCACGAGTGTGACTGCCATCACAACGCTGGTAATCAAGCAAAGATCCTAAGGGCTCTACTAATATGTATAAGCGATATGCTAAAAGAAACATGTGCACATATTAAAGTAGAAACAAACCAAGTAGCATACTACCATTTTGAGCAAGATTGTCAATACAAGGTGAATATCCCAAGCTTCCATTAAGTAATATACATACTAGTATGATACAGTAATGGCCTCTAGGTCATATACACTAACAATCTCCCACTTGCACTAAGACCATGTACTAGCGTATCGAAGACCTATCATCTCGATCAGCCGCTCGAACTGAGTCTGGGGTAAGTGTTGGAGATAGTGCCCTCAGAGTCAATTATTGGATCACAGGCACGTGATTGCAATGATTGAGGGAGGACCTATCCCGGTAGGACAGTCTTACTCGAGATGATAGTATGCTATCTGGTTTATCTTTATCATCGTGTACTGCTTTAGGTGACCTGACATGTCGCTATTACACGTTGATAGAGCCCCTAGGATTCTTGCTTGACGACCAGCAGTATGATGGCGATCATATACATGGGAGCTGGTAGTCTACAAGCACATCCTTAAAAGGTCCCTAGTCGTAGGAGTTTTGAGACAGGGCATCGATTCTCCAGAGTAGACTAGTGTATACAGTCGAGACCCCGACGAGGGGCGGTGGCCGGTCTCACAAGCCACTGGTGTCAGTAGGTTCACCTAAGATGTATACAGGTGCTCATTGGGTTATGAGTACACCGGACAGGACTCGCCGGGAACATGCTGGTTGGTCTTATACCTGACGTCAGATAGCAGTTCCCTGGTGACATGTGTACAGGTTAGTTCATCGACCTGAGATCGTCATTTGTCTCGTGTGAGTTCCCACTGTGCTTTGATTACTACCCTCCCACGGCTCAAAGGAGTCGTGCAAACAGGTTTTAGTTGGGTACAGTCTCGAGCCACATGGAGGCAGTGAGCGGATCTGCAGGGGTTCGTCTCTCCCGGTATCGGGGGTGAGGTCACGCTGTGTCTAGGAGAGCCATTACGCAAAGCCCTCGGCCGAGGCAGGAGATTTACTGGTAGGTATTCCAGTAGTATCTCAGGGCGTTCTGGGCTACACTCCGACACGACTTGTACCGCCTTTGGGGGTCTGACTTTTACCAACCCCCTAGGCCCGACATGCGATCCTCATAGACGAACGGACCGGACTGTACGGATATTGTCACTGACAGGCTCAGTAGGGTGTCAGGATGAGTTCGCTCATCGACGTCCCTTTTGGTCAATAGCTGGTGGCCCGTTACGTATTGGCTTATACCTCTGACGTGCTAGTGGTTAAATCCATAGCCATTGTATTGACGAGTCTTTAGAGTCCACCACACTTTCAGTTACTCAGCTTTCGGGCGAAACGCTGTAGAGGCCGTATGGAGATATGGAAGGGTCTGATCAGATACGTGCGGTATTGCACGGATCAGGATCGGGCAGTTTTGTACTAGAGGCCGTATGGAAATATGGCAGGGTTCGATCAGGTACGTGCGGTATTGCACGGATCAGGATCGAACGGATTTCCCTAGTCGGTTTTGGTTTAAGCCGGTTCTAGTTTAGTACAGTGTAGATTTTGTCTCTTTGCATTTGTATCCGGACGGAATACAGATGTGGGTGTGTATGCACAGTATTGGGGTTTTCCTGTAATTTATTACGGGACCAGTTTTCTGGAGTTGCCAGTTTGTTTTCCGTTCCGGCCGGTTTTCCTTTGTTCTTTCCCGGCCGGACTTTTCCGATGGAGGGGGTTATTTGCAATTGTGCAAATAACATTTTGTGGAGGGGTTTATTGCATAAGGATTTATTATGATAGCATCATTTCTTTTGCTCCATGCTTTTGCATTAAATGAGATTGGAAAGGGTATGGAGGTTAAGCATGGTTGATGTTTTCTTGTCTTTGGATATGGTCACCCTTCATGCTCTCCTACACTCACCTCCCTCTTGTTTGATATATTCCTTCCTCCACCTTATTCTTCTCACTTGATGAAAATGGAAAAACATTAGAGAGAAAGAAAAGAATGAGAGAGTTCATCTTGGTTTTGTGAGGAATTCTTCATCTCCTTCTTCTTCTTGTTTTGGAAAAATGAAAGCACCATTTTTCTAATCCCATTCCTCCATCAAGGCAACTACAAACCCCAAATGAGACTAGCATGATCTACTACACATTCTACAGCATATCTTGAGCATGTCGAGTTGCCGGCTTCATGCCCGAGTTGCCTCGGTATTGAGGCGGGAGCCCGTAAAAGACGCAGGCGTTGTGGTGCCCTTTCCGGCGAGGAGGCGACGATGTGGAGGCAAGACTTTCCGCGGGAGATCGGGACGATGACGAGAAGACCGGAGGACTCGGATCACTCGGTATACTTCTCACCCTATCTCTTGATTGCTAGAATTAGGTTAATGGTAAACGATCCGGGTTTTCTTTGTCCGCGGTAGCGCCGGTTTCCGAGTAAGGAAATTTTTTGATTCCGCATTTTGGCCTCGAGTACGAGACCGGGGCGCTGCCGTGGCGCAACATGGTATCAGAGCAACGCCATTAACCTTACCTAGCTTGTTCTAATGTGTTTTGCTTATCCGATCGACCGAAATTCCAAAAACCGTATTTTTCCTTCACATCAGTTTCTGTTGAAATTTTTTGAAGTCTAAAAATTTTTCAGGTGGTCTCAGAATGATGTGCAGGGAGTTATAAGACCACTGTAAAAATTCGACAACTTCAGTCGACTACCTGAGCGCGGAAGCGCGGCCAAACCCCACCTTGGGCCGCGCTTCCGCCGCACTCTGGTGTCTTCGCTGTTCCCAATTTTTCCAGTGGGCTTGTAGGATAATTTTAGGGGTTTTGGGATATTAAATTTGGGCCCAGGTTTTCTATGACTTCTACAGTTTTGTTTGGGGGCCCACTTGTTAATTTTTGGTCAATCGGAAAATTTTAAACACATTTTTCACAGTATTTACATTATATCTGCGACCGTGAATGTCACTTGATCGGTAAATCCCGTCTAACTGCTATAGCCCGGTTAGACGGATTTGCGAACGTGATTTTCACGTTGATGTTCTATGTTTATGCTGTGATGTTGCGGATCGGTCGTGGGGGATAGCCTGGATGCAATGCTAGTACAGTTTTGTTGTATTATGTACATTTGATATTGCGGGGCGAGCGTCCGACATGTGGACTGCCGTCACTGCCTGTTTGTATTATTCTTTTGGGGCACGACCTGGTTGCGGTCGATGTACCCGGTGTATGTATATTTTACTTTCTGTACTAGGGTTGCCCCGCGGTGGGGTGCATGGATAGCCGGGTTCTGGAGGGCAACAAGCCCGCATCTCATGGCATTGGGACGGAGGGGGCTTCACTCCAGGATTGGCGGGCTATTCGCTGCACTCGTAGGGGGTACAGGTTGACCCAGGAGGGGTGCCCGAGTTACCGGATTCCGTGAAGTGCTGGGTGGTCCATTCACGTTGCTGAAGGGGGCTGCCTCGCTTCAGGTTTTGGCGGGTGGCTTGCCGCGCCCGTAGGGGTCTGGGTTTTCATTGCACAGGCTATCCTCACGACCAGGGGAACGTCGGGTTTCAGCAGCGGCTCTGTAAAACCCGGGGCTTCCAGATATCTGTATTGTTCTGTGATGCTGTACATTTCTGTGATGTTGCATTTTATTCACGCCTTGAGCGAAATACTATATATTGGTATATATATTAGTAGATGTTGTATATGTTTTTCATCCGCGCTAGTCCAGTCCCCGCTCTGCCGTTAGTTAGCTAACCTAACGGGTGATGACGGGACCCAGTGGCGAATGCGGATGGCATATACGTACGTCAGTATATTTTCGTTCTTTGTGGTGTGATTAATTGATGGGACTGCGTTGATTCGGATCAATGCAAGATAAACAAACCTAATTTAATGTTGTTGGAACACTTTTCAAAAAGCTGTTATTGCAAGGACGTTCACTTTTGTTTTGCATCGTGGTATTCATTTGGAATATCCTGCTCCTCAGTCGACGAGGCAAGGGCCGAGATCCCTTCACCGGGAGTGACCCCTTGGACAGAAGTTTGCGTCAGGGCATTAACTTCACTATAGCCGATTACTTTTGCTTTGCATCGTGGTATTCATTTGGAATATCCTGCACCTCATTCTACGGGGAAAGAGCCGAGATCCCTTCACCGGGAGTGACCTCTTTAGTAAAGGTTTTCGTCACTATATTTTTATAAAAGGCTATGCAGTTCCTTCGACGATATCAAGTTCATTACGTTAAAGGTTTTTCGCCAAAAACCAGTCGTAGCCCTCCGTCATTTCAGATTAGTATTACTTAGTATTCGTGCTGCGTATGTCGTGCTTAGCCGAGGCGTAGTGTTCGGTAGCTATGTAGTGCTTTTCTGTTGCATGGATATGTGATTGGTTAGGACAGTCGTACGGTCATTTTGGCTCAGTCAAGGACTCGTGCGGGTGGGTCTAATGCAATCAAGATAATGACGGGCTGAACTTGACTAGGATCCTTTGATATGTTGGCTCAGTCAAGGTCACTTGGGTCCTAGGGGTAAAAATCACATCGGGAGTTTCAAAAGAACTGAAACTTGCCAGGCATGCGCATACCTTCTGGAGTGTGGTGACTTGAGTGGATTCCGTCAAGTTATCATGCGATGATAGTTGGATTCCGATTTCTACTGATGAGTTGGTTTACTCCTCGGGTGATCCCGACTAATTCTTCTTTCAGGTTTGGAGGAGAATTTGAGGTACAGTGGGAGGTTTCCAGATTAGATAAAGTGATAACCATTCTGATCTAGGTTAGAGTGCACGCTGAGTGTTTCTTTTCTCTCTCTCTTTGGCAGCGACCTTTGACCCGACCCTAAGACTATGACTCAGTGACCAAGTTGACCGAACCTTCTTAACACTAGCTTTTGGATTGTCAGAGTTGCAGACCTCATTGCCACTCCTACTTTTACCCTTTTCTCCAGGACACCCCGTATTACTGCGAACGTCCACTTCCATTGGACAAAACCATCGTATGGTTAGATACGAACTCGAAGGACTTCGAGGATGGTTTCTGGTTCTGGAGAAAACGGATAGGACTATTCAGTTGTCTTTTCTTTTCACCTTCTCTCAGGTTGCGAGTACTCCTTGGTTTAGGAGTAGTACACCTATTACGCAAATTGGATAGTCTTCTTCCAAACCTTAGGCTGGTGCCGACCGGTAGGGAATAAAGAAAACCAATTAGCATAACGATGGTGTGCAGAAGGTATTAAGTTAAGACAAAGCAAGGGATTAGTAGGAGGGCAAAGTAAATTACGACTGATATTCACGACCAAACCAAGTATTTCTTCGCCAATCCTAAATCACCTTTGTATTTCTCCAGGACACTCCGTGTCACTACGAAGATCCACAGCTTATTGGATACTCCATCGTATGGTTATATACGAACTCGAAAGGAACTTGTTCCAGTTCGGGGATGGATTCTGGTTCAGGAGAAATAGGAATTAAGTACATTCAGGTGTCTTTCATCTTCACCTTCTCTCGCATTGCGAGTGTTCCTAGGATTGGGACAGTACACCCTTTATGCCTTTCGGATAGTCTTCTTCCAAACCATAGGCTGGTGCCGAACGGTAGGGAAGGAAGAAAACCATTTGGCCTAAGGGGGTGTACAGAAGGAAATGACTAAAGACATAGAAAGGGATTTAGAAAGATGGCAAAGAATTACAAGGTTACAGTTGTGAATCTGGATAATGGAAGAGGCATTACTAGGAATACCAGGATACCCCGACGAAACATTTCAATGTTTCAGTTTCACTGTGTGATGTTAAAAGAAAACTGATTTCCCGATTAGACACTTGCTCCAGGGTATGTATTTACCAGGTTGGATTCTCACATCTGTATGGTTTTACAGATGCTGAGTGGGAGTAAGTTATTGGGAATTAGGTGACCATCCTCATTATATCAGGATTCGTTGTAATCGGTGATATTTGAGGAGATCATCTGGGCTGTTTGCCGGTCGGCAAATATTTGGTTTTGAATATCCGCTATTGTGCACCAATTTCAAATTGATATATCTGTACGTCTATTTTCATAGAGTGAGATATACCTTTTGATATTATGTCGATGACATTTACCTGTATCAGTGGATCGTTAGGTAAGGAGTATTAAACAGCGGTGTAATTCTTCTTAACCATAAGTACAGTTTTCAACCTACGACACACAGTGAAAGAGTTGTTAGACTCAGCGGACTTATACAGAGTATTGTATGTTGTCCAGTGTCCATTGGGACAGAGGGGTTGGTCCTCATACTATATTCTGTTTACTTTTAACTTCTCTAGTTCTTAGACATGTGTTTCGTGGAAACACAGGGTCTAAGTTTTGAGGAGTTATAGGTATTTGAATACAGTAGAGAACCAGGTATAGCAAGTATCGGGATTCTTTAAAGTGATCGAAGATGTAGATACTTGTGTATGGTATTCAGTTGATAGTAATGATAAAGAGAAATTGCTTCTCTTTCAGGTTACTCATAATTGGAAGTATTCCTAAGTTGAGTAACGCTGATCGGCCTCCTTCCATTTAGTTTACATGCACTTGAGATACCTGCATGATTTGAATCTGGTTCATTTAAATCAGTGCCTCTGGTTCTATATTGGATATAGAACAGTTCATATCTTAACGATGTTAAGGTACGGGGAGTTGTCCGGCTTATGATTAAAACCAGACACTGGACAACTCAAGGCACGTTTCTGTAATGGCTGTTTGTAGGTTGACCCAGGCTACGACGAGGGTTGATTTTCTACCATCTGGAAGATCAATAGTGATATTGTTCTAAACTCGCCACAGTTTTATTAAAAATGGTTTTTTCAAAAAAGGTAGTGGGAGTATGGTAGAACTGGAAGTGATTCCAGAACCGCAAACGATTACTGAAGATTTGATAAGGAACCTAAAGTTTCAATCTGTTTTGACATTCCATTAGCCACTCCGCAGATAAGGTGGGTAACTTCAGGCACCCGAGAGGTACTCCGGTAGCCTCAAGGACGGTGACAGGGAAGTTCTTGTTTACCCACACTTGCCATTGTTGTTGTTCCAGGCTGCGAGACCCGGCAGGAGGATGAGTATAGCGTCGTTCTAAACTAGTTTTAGAAGTGCGCGTCTATATGACTCTGGCAGAGGGTTGTCGTAGTCAGTGGGAGCAGCGGAAGCATTGGTGGACATCAGGCTTATGTCTATTTATAGACTCAAGCAGATGTAGCGGAGATAGATCATCTATTTCTGATGTGACAGTCATAGGTTTGACGTCATCAGAATAGGGGATGGATCTGTTGAGAAGGTAGTAGGGTGTGATATCCTGGTATTTGGATGACATACACAAAGTAGGAAAAGAAACTCCTATACTACGATCGGTTATACTTTGGTCGTCACACAGTGGTTTCTCCACATGCGACTTGGATATTATATCTGACATGGGTACCTTGACAGCATTCTATGAGTATTTAGAATGGACGACTCCTGGCACGGTAGTACACCTGCAGGTATTGGAGTCATCCTCTCTAAAGGTGTCTTATAGACTAAAGCGGAGAGGGATACTCATGATTGGCAGATCACTTGCTTTGGCAATTGAGTCAGTCATGAGATGTCAAGTACCACACCAGATGTTGTTCTTGCAGTAGATGCAACAAGTAGATATTGATCCAATCCTGGAGAAACAGTCGGAAGCAGTTTTAGAACATAAGTGAATGTTCTAGGGATATGATAACGACAGCCTCATTTGGGAGACAGTTATCATTCCAGGCTTCCAAGGTGACATGGACGACAAGGAGGTTGTCAGAGTTATAGTTTTTCCTTCTGACGAGGGGCAGTATTTTGGACAGGTGGTCCAAGGCAATACTGAGGGAGGCATGGCGCAGGATACTGATTAAGTTCAGTTGATGATACAGTCTAAGAAGTTTGGATTTGGAGTTCATTTATGAGCTAGGTTCCATCAGACATCCAGACATATCCTAAGACAGGTATTGCTCATTTCGGGAGATGGCTTTCTCTGCGAACATGAGATATAGAGAGACATAGAAAGAAGCATCCCTGCGGATCCACTCACTGAGGCTATTCCTCGAACGCAATAGTTTCGCAAACGGGTTTTGTGAGACTGACTAGTAGAGGAGTTGGGTGTTCGGTATCACACGGGCTGTGAGTATGCGACATCGCAATAATTAGCCTTGAGTGCAAGTGGGAGATTGTTGGAGATAGTGCCCTCAGAGTCAATTATTGGATCACAGGCACGTGATTGCAATGATTGAGGGAGGACCTATCCCGGTAGGACAGTCTTACTCGAGATGATAGTATGCTATCTGGTTTATCTTTATCATCGTGTACTGCTTTAGGTGACCTGACATGTCGCTATTACACGTTGATAGAGCCCCTAGGATTCTTGCTTGACGACCAGCAGTATGATGGCGATCATATACGTGGGAGCTGGTAGTCTACAAGCACATCCTTAAAAGGTCCCTAGTCGTAGGAGTTTCGAGACAGGGCATCGATTCTCCAGAGTAGACTAGTGTATACAGTCGAGACCCCGACGAGGGGCGGTGGCCGGTCTCACAAGCCACTGGTGTCAGTAGGTTCACCTAAGATGTATACAGGTGCTCATTGGGTTATGAGTACACCGGACAGGACTCGCCGGGAACATGCTGGTTGGTCTTATACCTGACGTCAGATAGCAGTTCCCTGGTGACATGTGTACAGGTTAGTTCATCGACCTGAGATCGTCATTTGTCTCGTGTGAGTTCCCACTGTGCTTTGATTACTACCCTACCACGGCTCAAAGGAGTCGTGCAAACAGGTTTTAGTTGGGTACAGTCCCGAGCCATATGGAGGCAGTGAGCGAATCTGCAGGGGTTCGTCTCTCCCGGTATCGGGGGTGAGGTCACGCTGTGTCTAGGAGAGCCATTACGCAAAGCCCTCGGCCGAGGCAGGAGATTTACTGGTAGGTATTCCAGTAGTATCTCAGGGCGTTCTGGGCTACACTCCGACACGACTTGTACCGCCTTTGGGGGTCTGACTTTTACCAACCCCCTAGGCCCGACATGCGATCCTCATAGACGAACGGACCGGACTGTACGGATATTGTCACTGACAGGCTCAGTAGGGTGTCAGGATGAGTTCGCTCATCGACGTCCCTTTTGGTCAATAGCTGGTGGCCCGTTACGTATTGGCTTATACCTCTGACGTGCTAGTGGTTAAATCCATAGCCATTGTATTGACGAGTCTTTAGAGTCCACCACACTTTCAGTTACTCAGCTTTCGGGCGAAACGCTGTAGAGGCCGTATGGAGATATGGCTGGGTCTGATCAGATACGTGCGGTATTGCACGGATCAGGATCGGGCAGTTTTGTACTAGAGGCCGTATGGAAATATGGCAGGGTTCGATCAGGTACGTGCGGTATTGCACGGATCAGGATCGAACGGATTTCCCTAGTCGGTTTTGGTTTAAGCTGGTTCTAGTTTAGTACAGTGTAGATTTTGTCTCTTTGCATTTGTATCCGGACGGAATACAGATGTGGGTGTGTATGCACAGTATTGGGGTTTTCCTGTAATTTATTACGGGACCAGTTTTCTGGAGTTGCCAGTTTGTTTTCCGTTCCGGCCGGTTTTCCTTTGTTCTTTCCCGGCCGGACTTTTCCGATGGAGGGGGTTATTTGCAATTGTGCAAATAACATTTTGTGGAGGGGTTTATTGCATAAGGATTTATTATGATAGCATCATTTCTTTTGCTCCATGCTTTTGCATTAAATGAGATTGGAAAGGGTATGGAGGTTAAGCATGGTTGATGTTTTCTTGTCTTTGGATATGGTCACCCTTCATGCTCTCCTACACTCACCTCCCTCTTGTTTGATATATTCCTTCCTCCACCTTATTCTTCTCACTTGATGAAAATGGAAAAACATTAGAGAGAAAGAAAAGAATGAGAGAGTTCATCTTGGTTTTGTGAGGAATTCTTCATCTCCTTCTTCTTCTTGTTTTGGAAAAATGAAAGCACCATTTTCTAATCCCATTCCTCCATCAAGGCAACTACAAACCCCAAATGAGACTAGCATGATCTACTACACATTCTACAGCATATCTTGAGCATGTCGAGTTGCCGGCTTCATGCCCGAGTTGCCTCGGTATTGAGGCGGGAGCCCGTAAAAGACGCAGGCGTTGTGGTGCCCTTTCCGGCGAGGAGGCGACGATGTGGAGGCAAGACTTTCCGCGGGAGATCGGGACGATGACGAGAAGACCGGAGGACTCGGATCACTCGGTATACTTCTCACCCTATCTCTTGATTGCTAGAATTAGGTTAATGGTAAACGATCCGGGTTTTCTTTGTCCGCGGTAGCGCCGGTTTCCGAGTAAGGAAATTTTTTGATTCCGCATTTTGGCCTCGAGTACGAGGCCGGGGCGCTGCCGTGGCGCAACAGTAAGGCCTTTGTGAGTGGATCAGCAGTGTTATCTTCCGTATTTACTCTCTTCACCTCGATCTCCCGGCGATCAACGATCTCCCTGATCAGGTGGTACCGCCTCAAAATATGCCTGGACTTCTGATGGGACCTGGGTTCCTTTGCTAAAGCTATAGCGCCGTTGTTGTCACAATACAGCGGTATTGGATCAACAGTGGTAGGAACCACCTGAAGTTCCGTGAGGAACTTCTTCATCCAGACAGCTTCCTTTGCGGCATTGCAAGCAGCTATGGACTCCGCTTCCATAGTTGGGTCAGCAACGGTTTCTTGCTTGGAACTCTTCCAGCAAACCGCCCCTCCATTGAGGGTAAAGACATAACCCGACATAGACTTGGAGTCATCCTTGTCACTCTGGAAGTTGGAGTCAGCAAAGGCCTCGATCTGGAGGTCTTTTCCGCCATACACCAAGAACATCTCCTTAGTCCTTCTCAGGTACTTGAGAATGTTCTTTACTGCTATCCAGTGTTTCTCCCCTGGGTTCGACTGATACCGGCTTACAACGCTCAATGCGTATGCTACATCTGGTCTGGTACATAACATCGCATACATAATAGAGCCTACCGCAGATGCGTAGGGTATTGATGACATGCGGGCCTTTTCTAAATCAGTCTTGGGAGACATCTCTTTGGAGAGGGTGATTCCGTGACAAGCCGGTAGGTTACCGTGCTTGGAATCTTCCATACTGAATCGTTTCAGTATGGTGTCGATGTACCTTGACTGTGAAAGTCCCAACATCCTTTTAGATCTATCACGATAGATCTGGATCCCCAGAATGTAGTTGGCATCGCCCAGGTCTTTCATGGAGAACCTCTGTGACAAGAATCCTTTGACTGAATGTAGCATAGGAATATCATTTCCTATTAGGAGAATGTCATCGACGTACAAGACGAGGAATACCACATTTCTCCCTACAATCTTACTGTAAATGCATGGTTCATCTGGGTTTTTGACAAAATCGAATTCTTTGACAGTATCATCAAAGCAGATGTTCCAACTCCGCGATGCCTGCTTGAGTCCATAGATGGACTTGAGCAACTTGCACACTTTACCGCTGCTCCCACTCTGAATGAATCCCTCTGGCTGATCCATATAGACGCACTCTTCCAAATATCCGTTTAGGAAAGCCGTCTTTACGTCCATCTGCCAGATTTCATAATCGTGGAAGGCAGCAATGGCAAGAAGGATCCGAATGGATTTCAGCATAGCCACTGGAGAAAAAGTTTCGTCATAGTCCAAATCAGGTCTTTGACGAAAACCCTTTGCAACAAGTCTAGCCTTATAGGTCTCAACCTGTCCATCTACACCAATCTTCCTTTTGAAGATCCACTTGCATCCTACGGGTTTTACCCCGTCTGGAGCAACGTCCAACGTCCATACTTTGTTGGTGTACATGGACTCCATTTTGGTCCGCATTGCATCTAGCCATTTTATCGAGTCACTGCTCTGAATGGCTTGCTGGAAGCTAGTAGGCTCATCATAATCAATAGTGCAATCCTCTCTATCCCCGTCTACGAGAAAACCGTAGTATCTCTCGGGCGGATGAGACTGCCTACTACTCCTGCGGAGCGGTGCAGGAATGTCCGGTTCTCATGAAACTTCTGGTTCATCCAAGCTTTCAGTAACAGCTTGTGGTTCTGGAATTTCTTCCAGTTCTATTGCGCCCCCACTTATCTGATTTTCCAAAAATTCAGTTTCCAAGAAGCGGGCATGCGGAGAAACAAAAACATTTTGTTCTTCTGCGGAATAGAAAAGATACCCCCTGGAGTTCTTTGGGTATCCCACAAACTTACACAGTACCGAGCGTGCCTCGAGCTTGTCCGCATGCTGCTTTTTTACAAAAGGTGGACATCCCCATACCTTAAGATACTTAAGACAGGATTTCTTCCCACTCCACATCTGATATGGGGTGGTAGGCACAGTCTTGGTTGGAGCCTTGTTCAAGAGATATGCAGCTGCTTCTAGTGCATAACCCCAGAAAGATTGCGGCAACTCAGCCTTACTCATCATGGAACGAACCATATCCAATAGGGTTCGGTTCCGCCTTTCAGATACACCGTTGTGTTGTGGTGTGTATGGAGGAGTACGCTGAAAGAGAATTCCATTCTCTTTTAAGTAGTCCAGAAACTCGGCACTTAAGTATTCACCACCTCGATCAGATCTCAGTGTCTTTATACTTTTGCCTGTTTGTTTTTCAACTTCATTCTTGTATTCCCGAAATTTCCCAAAGGCCTCGGATTTGTGCTTCATTAAGAAGACATGTCCATACCTAGAGAAATCATCTGTGAAAGTAATGAAGTATGAATAACCACTTCGCGCATGTGTAGACATTGGACCACACACATCACTGTGTATGAGTCCCAAGAGCTCGCTCGCTCTTACTCCGTGTCCAGTGAACGGAGTCTTTGTCATCTTTCCCATGAGACAAGATTCACAAGTGGCACAAGACTGATACTCGAACGGATTCAAGTACCCCTCTTTATGTAACTTAGTTAATCGTGTCTCATTAATGTGACCCAGTCTACAATGCCATAAGAAAGCCTGATTAGTTTCCGGAGACTTTCTTTTAAGTGTGTTCTAGACACTGAATATCTGAGCTTGATTTAATACGTATATCCCGTTATTTAATGTACCTGATCCAATCAGAACTTGATTTAGGTGGATGCGTACTACATCACTTACAAAAGTAAATTCATATCCTTCCTTAGAAAGTAAGGATACATATATGATATTACAAGTCGCACCTGGTACATACAAACAGTTACGCAAAATCAATATCTGCCCAGTTGTCAGTCCAAGATGATATTCCCCTACGGATTCAGCATCCATGCTCATTCCGTTAGCAACCCTGAGAGTCATATCACCTTTCCTGATAACCCTACGGTTTCTCAGAGCCTGTAATGAATTACAGATGTGAGACCCTGATCCGGTATCCAATACCCAGGAAGTAGGGTTAACTGACATACAGTTCTCTATTACAAACACACCAGAAGCCGTAGCCACAACATGCTTCGAATTCTGGCTACTGGCTTTGCAAGCCCTGCAATCCTTCTGCCAATGTTCATTCCCGTTACAATAGGAACGTCCCTCTTTTACTACATCCAGTCCTGAAACTTTTGCCCTTGCTTTTCCTTCTTCTTCCCTGGTTTCCTTCAGGGTATAAGCAGAGGGCAGAGACTGTAGAATTAAGTCAGTACTTGACCCATTCTCCAACATGGTCTCCAGGTCCATGAGCTCAAAATAGCTGGTCTCTGTAAGGACGTTATCCCCTACAGATGACCCGACAGCCAACCCCGTTTGAAGCAATTCGTTCGAGATCTCATATCTTGCGATACGAGATTGCTCTCCATATAAATCTTTGTTATGGAGGAAGATAGAAACCGAGTCCATCTTCTCGTGCTGCCTCTGGTTTGCACCATCAAATGAGGTTAACACGAGGCACTTGGCTTTCGAACAATCCTTTTCCGATGTCCTGCGGATGTAAATCTCCGTGACATGGGAAACTGGACCTGAGACGGTAGGGGTTTGATTAGTTAAGAGGTGTCCCAGATTGTCATGGGTAATGGACATCTGTACAGACCTTTGCCAATCATAACAGTCAGGTTCAGTCATTTTATTATCTAGATGCAACCTAGGTGTGGTCACTGGGTCGCTGCAATTAAGAGAGAGAGAAGAAAACACTCAGCATGATGCTCTTGCAAGTTTAGATTGGTTTTTAATTTGTCTAAACAGGATGGCTCCCACTGTCTCTCGAATCCCTCCTCAAACCAAAAAGGAAGAATTAGTCAGGATCAATCTCACCGTACAATTCTTGCTTAACCGTTCAGCCAGGCTAGTGTCGGTACTTCGAGGGAGGTTTTCCAACGCTTTCGCGAAGTTCCTTAATTAAATAACCTCTTTTCCCTGTGGGCGTAGCCCCGCTAACACCTTTCTAGACACCTACTTGGTTTATAGTATTGATCGTTAAGTGAGAAATTTCCCGAGGAGTAGCATATACTCACAGTAGGATCGGGATCCAAATATTATTGCGTGACAAAACTGAAGGAATCCTACCAGAATCATCACACTCCAAATGGTATGCAGCGCTAGCAAGTTTCAGTTCTTTTGAAACTCCCGATGTGGATTTTTGCCCCATGCTCTTATGACCTTGACGAAGGTCAACAAATCATAAGTCACATGTCAAGTTCTACCCGTCATTGTCCAGGTTAATTTGAACCCACCCGTATATACCCTTGACGAAGGTCAACATGGTAATACGACTGTCCTAAACCAACGCATCTATCTATGCTACATATGAACACCCAACAACTACCAATCACTATGCCTTGACGAAGGTCAACAAACATAGCTTGAATACTATTGAATATTCATACGAAACGACGGAGGGCTATGAATGGATTTGGCGAAACCGTGAACGTAGTGAACTTGATATAATCGATGGAACGAGATAGCTTTTAAAAGGAGTGGCTCAAGCTCCGCATTTAAAAGTTGGTTTTGAAAAGAAACCAAGTGGTTTTTGAAAGTGTTCCAACGACTTTTACTTGGTTTATTTTTCTTTGCATTAGTTCTTTTAATGCGTATTTTTCTTGCATTAGTTCTTTTAATGCGTCCCATCATTTAATCCTACCATTGCAGAAAACAACCAAAATATGACGTACGCTTATGCCATTCGCATTCGCCACGGGGCCCCATCATTACCCGTTAGGTTACTTAACTAACGACAGAGCGGAGGCTGGGCTAGTGCGGCTGTAAAACATAAGCAACGCCTAAATAATATCATATATAGATATATTGCAATGATAGCCATTTCAGATCACAGATGAACACATTGGATATACTAGGAATCCGCAATTCGTACGAGCCTATAACGAAAAGCAGATTACACGGTCGCGGTGAATAGCCAATACCCCACCCAAGACCCCTACGGGTGCGGCAAACTACCCGCCAAGTATCCGAAGCGAAGCAACCTCCCTCAAAACCATGAGTAGGCCACTCGGCACTTCGGGATACCCGGTAGTTTGTGCACCCCCTCCATGGGTCTATCCTAGGAGCAAAAACAGTAAAAAGAAATTATACAATGACGGCTACAACCCCGACCCGGTTGTGCGGCCATACAAATAATATTATATCAATTTATAAATTTACATGAATTGAAAGAAAAGAAAACTCTCATCTCACAACCCCCCGGCTATTCACCCGCGACAATCAAATGAATTCATATACACATACCAACAACATTACAGATCACAGATTTGTATAACCCCCACTAATCGACATATAGCGATTAGCAGACGTTCAATACAAATATCACATCACAGATATAAACCCGTTAGCATTAGTCTTTAGAAGTTCGATAAAAAATATGGATTTTCAAGCCCCAAAAACAAAATTTTCTTTCTGGAAAATCTGGGCTGAAAAGACATATTGTAAAAATCCCAAAACACCCCCAGAAACACACTGCACGAAATTTGGACCACGGCCGAGTCAACTTGGCCGCGGAACCGCGGCGGGAGCATGCTCCCGCCGCGGCTCCATGGCGCTTTGATCGGTTCGTTGGCTCAAATTTCTTGGGTGTTTAAATAAAAGCCTGAGCCGATTTTTAAGATAAGATTTATCATCTTTTGAACAGAAAAAAATTCGGCAGAAACTTGATATTTCGGGTTCGTTTCGCGACTTTTTCTTTGATCGATCTTCTAGTTACTTAGCTAACATGTTAGATAGAGCTTAACTAGGCTCTGATACCACTGTAAGTCCATGCTACCCTTCCCCGGTACTTACGGAGTTGCGGAAGTGGTGAAAAACGATTTTCAAGAGGGTGGTAACATGGACTCAAAATACGGATCTTTGTTAAACTACTAACTAACAACCTAACAAGAGTTTACCTACTCGGTTAGGGGGCTATACCTTTCTTGAACTCCTTCATCTTCAACTCCTCCCGGTGTACGGATCGGCCTCACCTCATCGTCTCCTTGCGCCGAAGATGGATCCACCCGAAAGCTTCTACCTTTGGCTTCTTCTTCGAACTTTGAAGAAACTAGATCACTTGGCTTGCTAGGCCTTGTGAACTAGAATGAGTAGAGGAATGTTTTGGGGTCTTTTATCTCTAAGGCAATGAGTCTCAACACATGAGAATGGTTTGCCTTGAGCTAGAGAGAGCAAGAGGAAGAGGGAGAGCTTGAGAATGAGAGAGCTCAAGAGAGAGAAAACCAATGAAAGAATGAGCCTCACTTTTCTCATACCCCCTCTCATAATCCAAAAGCATCATGAGCCATAATGATAATCAAGTATTATGCGATGGTTATCATTTCACAAAAGGAAATATCATTTCATGCACTCATTTTGCAAACTACAACAAGCAAGCAAAAGTCTTTGCATGAAAATGACAACCATTGTGATGATGATGGTCAACTAGTCCAACCTAGTCAACCGGCCAACTAAGTCAACAAAGTCAACCCCTCAACAACCATGTCTCTATAATACTTAATTAATATTATTGCTAATTATATATATCTTATTCTCATTAGGGTTAAGCAAAAGTCAATGGTCAACAGTCAACTGTCAACAGTCAACAGTCAACAAACCCTAATGAGAATACTCTGCCTCTGTCTCTCTGTCAACTGTGCATACACACCCGCATCCGCGTTCTGAGGAACACGAATACAAATGAGATAAAACCAATCCCAAAACCTATACTAGGATCTGGCTTAAACCAAAGCCCGCTAGTAAAAACTGCCCGGTCACTAAACGTGCACAAGTGCGTGGATATGACCGAACCCTATCGCAAAACCATGCGACCTGTCGCAAAACCATGCGACCTCTACTCTTTTGCCTAAAGGTGAATAGCTTTCTGTGTGGGACTCTAAAGACTCGACAATACGCTGGCAGTGGGTTTAACCACAGACCGCAAGCGGCACTAGCTGTGCGTAACGGTCCCCAGGTAGATGCTGACAAGAAGACGGACGAGATGAAACCCATCTGAACTCCTACTGAGCCTGAATATGACAGTCTCCGTACAGTCCGGTCTGTTTGTCCGATACATCACATGGCGGGCCTAGGGGGTGGTAAACGTCAGTCCCCTAATAGCGGTACAAGTCGTGTCGGAGTGAAGCCCAGAACACCCTGAGATAACACTGGAAACCTACCAGTATATCTCGCTTGCCCTGGCCAGGGACTACTCGTGTAATGGATCTCCTAGACACAGCGCGATGTCAACCCCCAATACCGGGAGAGACGAATCCTATCTAACCGTTACTGCCTCCAAGTGCTTCGGGACTGCACCCAAAAACTACCTGTTTGCACGCCTCCTTTGAGCCGTGGTAGGGTAGTAATCAAAGTACAGTGGGAACACACTCGAGGCGAAGTGACAGTGTCAAGTCAGCGGACTAAGCTGTACTCATATCACCTGGGAACTGATAACTGACGATAGGTATAATACCAACCAACAGTTCCCGACGAGTCCTGTCCAGTGTACTTGTAACCTAACGAGCACCCGCATACTATCTCAAGTACGACGTACTGACGGCTGTGGGACAGACCGTCTCCCGAGCTGGGATAAGAAGCGCATACGCTAGTCTACTCTGGAGTATCGATGCCCTGTCTCGATAGTCCTGCGACTAGGGACCTGCATAAGGATGTGCTTATAGATTACCCAGCCCCCACGAGTGTGACTGCCATCACAACGCTGGTAATCAAGCAAAGATCCTAAGGGCTCTACTAATATATATAAGCGATATGCTAAAAGAAATACATGCACCTATTAAAGTAGAAACAAACCAAGTAGCATACTACCATTTTGAGCAAGATTGTCAATACAAGGTGAATATCCCAAGCTTCCATTAAGTAATATACATACTAGTATGATACAGTAATGGCCTCTAGTGCATATACACTAATATGGCGTTATGCGTCAGGGCTTGATAGGATATTATAGACGCATGTTTATATATATATATATATATATATATATATATATATATATATATATATATATATATATATATACACATTGATTGCGCATGTGTGCCATTGTTGCATACCCCATTTTCCTGTTGCATATGGATGTAGTATTAATGAGACACAACACTGTTACTAACGGTTCATGTTTGCACGAGCACTAAACTGTATGCCACACACACTGTTAGTAATTGCCATGACACACACACTATAGAATTGCCATGGATAATACATTGCTTAGCTTACCTTATCATTAGACATGATTCTTGTTTTATTGCGCATATGAATTGCATTATGTGTACATACATACTTGCATACATACATACTTGCGTGCATACATACATACTTACGTACATACATACTTGCTATAGCTATATGTACACCTTTATATGATGATTGGATTTGATTTTGGAGAAATTGGGAACCGCATGACACATTTAAAAACAGGATTCATTTAAAAGAGTGGTTTTCCCTTGATATGATCATATTTCGGTTTGATGTTGCATAGATCATACTGCATAGATTTACGCATTGAGATATGGATTTCATGTGATTTATGGATTTGAGAACCGTGGTATTATTTCAAGAAAGTAAGCATTGTTTTGAAAACCCGGTTCTCTTGATATGATATTTTAGTGCCTCCACCATGCGTTTTCTCGGTTCTGAGACGTATGATAGAAACTCGATTTGAGGAGCTGGATGATCCATTGGCGGGTTCATGGTGGACCCGATATGGTATCCCGGGGAGAAAATGGATGGTTGTGCAATAGACGATGGGCCTGGCAGAAGGACTACTACCTACCGGTGATTGGTTGGACCAGACGGTTATCCGGAGGATACCGACCGGAGTCGAGAGATGGATATGGGCCGACCGATACTGCCGGAGCCCGTGGGACGATCCGGACTGACGGAGCCCGATATATGTGGATTTGCGTGTCGATGCTGGACACGAGTATTTCATGATGTTTTCGAGTGTCGATATTGGGCACTCATATTCTATGAGATTTACAAGATATGAGGGCCGATTAGAGTGACGGCGCCTGAAGTATTGGGATTTGGGGTGTATTGATGGACACCGGGGTTTTTCCATGATGATGATTTACTGATGATGACATGTTTTATCCCATACTCAGCATTCATTGATATGCATCGCTTCATGTATTTATAGTACCTGATAAAGTACCTTTCATGATTATTGCATATCCATATTAGTATATTGATACTATCAGATTGCTTGTGATAGAGTATCGCAGTACGTGCATACCTGTGATTACCTGTATGATGTTACTTACTATTCACGAGTTGGCAACTCACTCCCGTTGTGCCACAGTGTTTTGCAGGTTGACCCTCAGAGTAGTTGCGGCATGGCTATCTTACCGTATCTTTTGCAGCAGATACCGCTACAGTTGGCTGTGAGCCGTTTTGCTATAGGTGGGTTTTGCGGTTATCCATTTATATTCATTGTACACCTTATTGTATCTAGTACTCTCCATATACCATTTCATGTATTGACTTAGAGATGAGACACGATGACGATATTGTATATTATTTTGTGACTCTGGATGTTGAGCTCGTGTGAGCCGGATTTTATTATGTAGTTTTATCTTTTTTGCTGTTTTTCACTTATATTGTCCATTTCTTCGCTACGGCATCATATATTATTCTTGTGGTGGTTGTTTCCGCCGTTGGGTGTGATTGCTCCCGTTTGGGGATGCTTTACTTATATCATATGTTGCATTACTTATATCTTATGTTGTACCCGTTTCGGGGCTAGTTTTTACAAAGGAGGTGCTGCCGAAATTTTTAAGAAAATAATTTAAGCTTTAAAGATTTTTACTTGAGATTTCCAAAAGTTTTTAACAAATGTTTTCATCACTTACTACTTTTGATGGTTTAGATTTCTGGGTTTCAGCTTACTTAAATTGCGTTACGCCTATAGACGTTACGTGGTTTAAGTGCCGGTCACGTGCCAAATTTTGGGTCGTGACAAAGTTGGTATCATAGCGCTAGGTTTTACCTTTAGGAGTGTAGGATGACCTTGGTATGATGGAGTAGGTAGCTTAAGCAGAGTGACGTAGAGAGTGTATGTTCCGCGGCATACTTACGACACGATACTCCGCCTAAGTGACCTTATGACTTGTTGGTTGAAATTTCTTCCGTGATTATATACATCCTTGTGATTCGATTTCCGTGTTCTTATCGAATCCTGTTTTCATTTCCGGCCATTATGCCGCCGAAGACTACGAGGGCGCAGAGAGCAGCCGCGAGAGCCAAGGTCAGAGTTGTCTTGTCTGAGACGAGAAATGACCAAGACGGTACGCCTGATGTACATGAGCAGATTGATCCACCTTCACTTGATCGTATTACTAGGCTAGAGGCCGACATGTAGGATTTACGCCAGATGATGGGATTATTAGTCGAGACCAGTAGAGTGCAGAGACAGGAGGTTGTCCCACCTGCTACGGGGACCGTGATGGTACCTACGGTTTAGGCAGTTGCACCTGCATCTACGGAGGTGATCACAGTATCGTTATCTGAGTTCATGAGGCTGAAGCCTCCGGATTTCACCGGCACTGATGCAGCAGAGGATCCACAGTCATTTATCGATCGGATAGCCAGGATACGTCGTTCGCCGAGATGGGTAGAGTTCGCGAGTTTTCGTCTGGAAGGTCTTGCCCAGAAGTGGTGCGAGTCCTTAGAGAGGGGTAGAGTCGCAGGTCTTTCTCCTATGACCTGGACTGAGTTCTGACGTTGTTTTTTGCCCGTTTTCTTCCACAGAGCGTCAGGGATGCTCGAGCGCGCAGTTTCGAGTCGTTACGCTAGACTCCAGAGATGACGGTGGCAGAGTACGACGTGCAGTTTACCGAGCTATTTGTGTATGCTCCGTATTTGGTGGACACTGAGGAGATGAGGGTCAAGAGGTTTGTTCGAGGCTTGCTTACCCAGTTGTTCCTCGCTATGAGCGCCCAGCATTGTAATACATATGCAGCAGCAGTGGATGCAGCCCTATTAGTCGAGAAGCGTCTTTCCGAGACGTCGGTCGTTCCAGAACCGAAGAGGGTCCGTACTGGTGTATCGACACGGAGACAGCCGTTTAGGCGCCACGACAGATTTTGTGCAGGTAGCAGAGGCTTTGGACGAGGCCGGCTGTTTAGCTCATATCCCCAGGAAGGTCAGCAGTCATCGTCTGGATGTTTTCAGTGCAGGAGTTTCTATAATTGTGTTCGAGATTGTACTGAGCCACGTGAGGACGAAGCAGCCGTACCACATGTTACCTTACCACCTTCTCCATCTCAGAGAGCGTTTCCTCTTGCGCTTGTTGTTGCTCCACGTCAGACGTTTGTTCAGAGAGGTCATGGTCATAGAGGGTTTGTTCAGAGAGGATGGGGTGACAGAGGCAGAGGACAGCCAGTTGCCGGTAGAGGGCAGGCATGGGTATTTTCTTTGACTCATCAGGATGCGCAGGCGTCCAATGCAGTAGTTTTAGGTATTCTTTCAGTATGTTGTAAGTCGATGTGCAACACCCCACGAGTTGCGGGGAGGCGGAAATATGAAAAACGATCTTGTTCTTGAAGCATACATCGACTAACCGAAGATCTTTGCTAAACGATAATTAACAACTACCATAGAAGTTCTTAGCTACTATGTAAAGAGATTATACCTAGTGATACATGTCCTTCGTCTTTACGATCTCTACGTCCTCCTCGGCCTCCTCCAAGTGATAGATGATCCACCCGAGAACCCTAATCCAAGCTTCACCTCAAAACTTGAGGTAACTAAGTTTCTCTAGTTGCTAATCCAAGGAACTTAGATCATATAGAGTTAGGTTATGGAATATTTAGTCTATTCTAATCCTTGTTCTCCACTCATGAGTGGTAGGATTAGAGCTTGAAGAGAAAGTGAGCTTAAGGAGAGAGAAGGTGAACTAGAATAATGAAAATGAAATTGTTTCTCACTTCATATATGAAGCATAATGAATAAATCAATAAATGAATAATATGAGATTATTCATCATGCTACATAAATGCATTTGAGTGATTCACTATGTGAGTCATTAAGCATTTAATAATGCATTAATGATATGATGAATCACTCTAAATGAGTTATAATATCATTTAATGACAATGCCACCTCACCCCTCAAGTCACCATGCTTCTAGAAGCTTCTCGAAAAATTACGAGAACGCCCCTCCTATCCGTGAAAACACGGAAAAACTTTAGACTGTACAAATCCAATAACCTGATACTAGAATCTGCCTTAAACCAAAGCCGGCTAGTAAAAACTGTCCGAATGTCGTACGTGCGTTTAAACATGTATTCGTCCGAACCCTTGTCATAAAACCGTACGACCTTTATATACTTTCGCCTGGAGTTGGGAAAACTCTGTATGGGACTCTAAAGACTCGACTACTACGCTGGCAGTGGGTTTAACCACAGTCCGCAAGTAGCACTAGCTGTACGTAACGGTCCCCAGGTAGATGTCGATAAGAAGGCCGATGAGGAAATCCATCCGAACTCCTACTGAGCCTGTCCGTGACAATATCCGTGCAGTCCGGTCTGTTCGTCTAAGAGTATCGCATGTATGGTCTAGGGAGGTGGTAAATATCAGACCCCTAATAACTGTACAAGTCGTGTTGGCATGGCTCAATTACCATCCGAGAATCTACCGATCAGTCTATCAGTAATTCTCAATCAGCCCTGGCCAGGGACTTATGTTAATGACCAACCGATCACTGTGCGATATCAACTCCCTATACTGGGAGAGATGAATCCCTAACAGTCGCTCACTGCCTCCACGTAGCTCGGGACTGTGCCCAACTAAAACTTGTTTGCACGACTCCTTTGAACCGTGGTAGGGTAGTAATCAAAGCACAGTGGGAACTCACACGAGACAAATGATGACCTTAAGTCAACGGACTATCTGCACACATGTCACCTGAGAACTGCTATCTGATGTTAGGTATAAATACCATCCAGTCAGTTCTCGGCGAGTCCTGTCCGGTGTACTCACACCCAGTGAGCATCTGTATACAATCTTAGGTGCACATCACCAATGGCTGCGGGACCAATCCATCGCCCCTCGTCAGGGTTTAGATATGTATACACTAGTCTACTCTGGAGTATCGATGCCCAATCTCGATACTCCTGCGACCAGGGACATCTAAGGATGTGCCTATTGACTATCCAGCTCCCACAAGTATGACTGCCATCACAACGCCGGTAGTCAGGCAAACACCCTATGGGCTTTATCAACATGTTTATAAATACAAAGTAAAATATATCACACGTTAAGATAAAGACAAACCAAATAGCGTACTATCATATCAAGCAAGACTGTCATGTATATACATATCCTTAGCATCCTATACAATGAAGGCCTCTAGGGCATATATATCCAACAATCTCCCACTTGCACTAAGGCCTATAATTGGTGCAATGAGTACCCACTGTCTGTACTAGATCCAGTTGCTGGCGTACCGCATACCCAACATCTCAAACAGCCTCTCGAACTGGACTTGAGGGATGGCCTTGGTGAATAGATCTGCTGTGTTGTCTTTTGTGTCCACTCTCCGTATCTTGATCTCCTGACGGTCCACGATCTCCCTGATCAGATGAAACCGCCTTAAGATATGCCTGGATTTCTGATGGGACCTTAGTTCCTTCGCTAATGCTATAGCCCCATTGTTATCACAATACAAAGGTATTGGATTGGCAATGGACGGAACCACCTGAAGTTCAGAGATGAACTTCCTCATCCAGACAGCCTCTTTTGCGGCTTCACTAGCAGCTATATACTCAGCCTCCATAGTTGAGTCTGCGACGGTATCCTGTTTGGAACTTCTCCAACATACCGCCCCTCCATTGAGGGTAAACACAAAACCCGAAATGGATTTAGAATCATCTTTGTCACTTTGGAATCCGGAGTCGGTAAAAGCCTCAACCTGGAGGTCCCCGTTACCGTAAATCAAGAACATCTCCTTAGTCCTTCTCAGGTACTTGAGAATGTTCTTTACCGCTATCCAATGCTTCTCACCTGGGTCAGACTGATACCTGCTTACTACACTAAGTGCGTAAGCTACATCTGGTCTGGTACATAACATCGCATACATTATAGATCTTACTGCCGAAGCGTAGGGTATAATGCCCATGCGAGCCCTCTCTTCATCAGTCTTTGGAGACATCTCTTTGGAGAGGGTGATCCTGTGACAAGCGGGTATATTACCACGCTTGGAATCTTCCATACTAAATCTCTTTAGTATAGTGTCAATATACCTGGACTGTGAAAGTCCCAACATTCTATTAGATCTATCACGATAGATCTTAATGCCCAAAATGTAGGTTGCATCACCCAAGTCTTTCATGGAGAATTTCTGTGACAAGAAGAGCTTTACTGATTGCAGCATAGGGACATCATTCCCTATCAGTAGTATGTCGTTGACGTACAAAACGAGGAAGACTACTGCCCTTTCTACAATCTTCCTATAAATACATGGTTCATCTACATTTTTGATAAAGTCAAATTCTTTGACTGTCTCATCAAAGCAGATGTTCCAACTTCGCGACGCTTGCTTTAATCCATAGATGGATTTAAGCAACTTGCACACTCTTCCGCTGCTCCCACTGTCTAAGAAACCTTCTGGTTGATCCATGTAAACACTCTCTTCTAAATGTCTATTTAGAAAAGCTGTTTTTACGTCCATCTGCCAGATTTCATAGTCATGGAAGGCAGCAATGGCAAGCAGGATCCGAATGGATTTAAGCATAGCTACAGGTGAAAAAGTTTTATCATAGTCCAATCCTGGTCTTTGACGAAAACCTTTTGCTACGAGTCTAGCTTTGTAGGTTTCCACTTGTCCAAGTGCACCAATTTTCTTTTTGAAGATCCATTTGCATCCAACTGGTTTCACCCCAGGAGGAGCAACTTCTAAAGTCCATACTTTATTGGTGTACATGGATTCCATTTCGGATCTCATACCATCCAGCCACTTCATCGAGTCAATACTCATGATAGCCTGCTGAAAACTAGTAGGCTCATCATCATCGACGATGCAATCTTCTCGATCCCCATCTAGAAGAAAACTATAGTATCTTTCAGGAGGATGAGAAAGCCTACTAGATCTGCGGAGTGGCGTTGGTTTGTCATGTTCTATTGAAATCTGAGGTTCTACTAAGCCCTCGATAGCAGTTTGAGGTTCTGGAATTTCTTCCAGCTCTACCGTACTCCCACTAATTTCTTTTGCAAGAAATTCGCTCTCCAAGAAGACAATGTGGCGAGCGACAAACACCTTTTGTTCTTCAGGGTGGTAGACCATGTACCCCCTTGAATGTTTGGGGTATCCTACAAACTTGCACAAAACCGATCGTGCCTCGAGCTTGTCCGGACTATGCTTTTTAACATATGCCGGACACCCCCATATCTTGATATACTTGAGATATGGTCTCTTCCCACTCCACATTTCATATGGAGTGGTAGGCATAGACTTAGTTGGAACTCTATTCAATAAGTATGCTGCTGATTCTAGAGCATAACCCAGAAGGAAAGTGGCAACTCAGCACTACTCATCATTGAACGCACCATATCTAATAGCGTGCGATTCCTCCTTTCTGATACACCATTATGCTGAGGTGTATAAGGCGGAGTAAGCTGAGAGAGAGTTCCATTCTCTTTTAAGCATTCAAGGAAACTGGTACTTAAGTATTCTCCACCTCGATCAGATCGAAATGTCTTGATGCTTTTACCAGTTTGTTTCTCTACTTCATTTTTATACTCCTTAAACTTCTCAAAGGCCTCGGATTTATGTTTTATTAAGAACACATGTCCATACCTAGAGAAGTCATCAGTAAAAGTGATGAAGTAGGAGTGACCGCTTCTTGCATGCGTAGATATTGGACCATATACATCACTATGTACAAGTCCCAAGAGTTCTGTGGCTCTTTCTCCGTGTCCGGTGAACGGAGATTTGGTCATTTTTCCTTTGATACATGATTGACAAGTTGCATATGATGAATAGTCAAACGGATCTAGATATCCATCTTTATGTAACTTAGTCAACCTTGTTTCATTTATATGACCAAGTCTACAATGCCATAGGAAGGCTTGATTTGAATCTGGAGCCTTTCTTTTAAGTGTGTTTTGAATATTGAAAATTCGAGGTTGATTAAGTATGTATATGCCGTTTTCCAGTGTGCCATACCCAATCAGTTCTTGATTTAGGATAATGTTCATGACATTTCTTTCAAGCGCAAAATTATATCCTTCATTAGATAACAAAGATACTGATATAATATTACACAACATACTGGGAATACAAAAACAGCTGTACAACACCAAAATGTGCCCACTAGTCAACCCTAGGTGATATTCTCCTATTGCAATAGCTCTACATGCATTCCATTGCCCATCCGGAGAGTCATATCACCTGTCCCCAGTACTCTACTATTTCTCAGATCCTGCAATGAATTACAGATGTGAGAACCAGAACCGGTATCAAGTACCCATGATGTAGAGTTTACTGAAAGACAATTTTCGATTACGAACACACCTGAAGCAGAAGCAACAACTTGCTTCTTGTCCTTGGCTTTGAAGGCTATACAGTCCTTCTTCCAGTGCCCTTACTTGTGACAATAAAAGCATTCGTTTATATCCGCTTTCACCCTTCCAGCCTTGTTCGTTCCCTGCACCTTCTTGACCCTACCCTTCGGTTTGGTGGCTTTCATCTTCTTCCTCCCTTTAGCTTTCGCTTTAGATTTAGAAGAGGATGATTGGCCAACATACAGAACGGGGGTCTTCTCCTGTTTCAAGGAGGTCTTTGCTACCCTTAACATGTTGAGGAGCTTTGGAAGATCAGCTTCCATTTCGTGCATGTTGAAGCTTAGCACGAACTGAGAGAAGGTGTGGGGAAGGGACTGCAAAATCAAGTCGATATACAAATCGTTCTCCAGCACGCATCCCAGGTTTGCGAGTTCCTCTATGAGGCTGATCATTTTGAGGATGTGCTCTCCTACAGGCGATCCTGGAGCCAACCTCATCTTGAAGAGTTTCCTTGAGGTCTCGTACCTCGCGATACGGGAGTGCTCCCCATACAATTCCTTGCAATGGAGAAAGATGGATATAACATCCATACTCTCGTGCTGTTTCTGGAGTTCATTGTTCATGGATGCCAGCACGATACACTTAGCTCGCTCACAGTCTAGATCCCAGGTTTTGCGAACTTCCTTGTCCACAACTGAGGAATCTGGTCCTGGGATAAGGGGAGGAACAACGGTGGTAACATATGCTACTTTGTTATAAGTCAGTGCAATGTTGACGTTTCTTAGCCAATCTTTATAGTTCTGCTCGGTTAGTATATTTTTTTCAAGTAATAGTTTTAATCCTGTCATGGTAGCTGCTAGAGAGAGAGAAAAGAAAACACTCAGCATATGCTTCTTGCAAGTTTAGATTGGTTATCAGTTTATCTAAACAGGATGGCTCCCACTGTTTCCTCAAATCCTTCTTCAAAACCTAAAAGAAGAACTAGTCAGGATTTAATTACACGTCACAATACTTGCTTAACCTTTCAGCCAGGCTAGTGTTGGTATTTCGAGGGAGGTTTTCCAATGCTTTCGCGAAGTTCCTTAATTAAATAACCTCTTTTCCTTGGAGGCGTAGCCCCTCTAACACCTTTCTGGACACCTACTTAGTTTATAGCATTGATTGTTAAGTGAGAAAGTTTCCCGAGAGTAATCCTACTCATCAGTGGGATCGGGATCCAACTATCATTGCATGATGTACTAGATGGAAGCCACTCTAGTCACCACACTCCAGAAGGTATGCTAAATCTGCAAGTTTCCTTTACGTTTGAAACTCCCGATGTGATTTTTACCCCAAGCCTTTATGACCTTGACATAGGCCAACAAATCATAAGACGCAAGTCAAGTTCTACCCGTCGTTGTCCTGATTAATTTAGGTACATCGTACATGCCCTTGACGTAGGCCAACAAGGCTGTACGTCTGTCCTATACTAATGCATCTATCTATGCAACAAATAAGCAAACACACTGCTACCATCCACTATGCCTTGACGTAGGCCAACAAGCATAGCATGAATACGATGTGCTGTCTATTTGAAACGACGGAGGGTTACGGTTGGTTTTTGGCAAAAAACCGTTAACGTAGTGAACTTGATATGATCGAAGGAACCATGATAGCCTTTATTAAAAGGAGTGGTTTAAGCTCCGTATTTAAAATTTGCTTTTTGAAGAAAACCGAGTGGTTTTAGAAATTGTTCCAACGATTCAGTTTAGGTTTTATTTTTCTTTGCATTAAAAATAATGCGTCCCATCATTAACCTATCATTACAGATAACAACGAAAATACAACGTCCTCTTCTGCCATCCGCATTCGCCACGAGGTCCCGTCATCACCCGTTAGGTTACTTAACTAACGGCAGAGTGGGGGCTGGGCTAGCGCGGGTGTAAAACATAAGTGACGTCTAAATAGCTATCATATATAGATATTGTACATTCGTCAGACGCAATAATAGGCATTCCAGATCACAGATAAACTTTATTGGATATGCAAGCAATTCGCGTTTCTTTTGAGCCTGTAAGAAAAGACGGATTACACAGTTGTGATGAATAGCCATTACCCCTCCCAAGACCTCTACGGGTACGGCAAACTACCCGCCAAGTACCCGAAGTGAAGCGGTCTCCCTCAACAATGTGAGTAGGCCACTAAGCACTTCGAAATACCCGGTAGTTTGTGCACCCCACCTTGGGTCTATCCTAGGAACAAAAACAGTAAAAAGAAATAATACAACGATGGCTACAACCGCAACCTGGATGTGCCCCGCAAAATAATATTACAACATATTACAATTACATCGAATGAATTAATTCAATAGCCCATCACAAAACCTCGGCTAATCATCACAACAATCCAATAGAGTTCATAATCACATACAGTTAAAACATTACAGATATGTGCAACCCCCTGCCAACCGACATACTAGCAGTTAGGGGAGGTTTATGAACACATAATACAGATCACAGATATAATCAAACAACCAAACATCGTATAATTTCGATCGATCAAACCCATTAGATTCTGCTCCAAAACTTCTCTGTAAACCTGAGACCTGAGCAAAAAATAAACATTCCAGAAAAGACAAAACATTCACAGAAGAGTTACTGGGGAAATTTGGGGTGAATCGGGCTCAACTCGGCCGCGGATCCGCGGCGGATCGGTGGGTTCGGCCGTGGTTCCGCGGTGTGTTGGCTGATTCATGCACCTAAATTTCTCCAGTGTTCTTAGGTTTCCATGTAGGTTATTCTGGAGGTCCCTGAAAAATTTTTGGATCTCTTTTCAAAATCGACAGAAACTATGTGAATACGATATCTTTTCCGGTTCGTTTTGCGTTCGAAATTCATACGACCTTGCAAGTGAGTTAATTATTGTTTAGTGAGGCTCTGATACCACTGTAAGTCGATATGCAACACCCCATGAGTTGTGGGGAGGCGGAAATATGAAAAACGATCTTGTTCTTGAAGCATACATCGACTAACCGAAGATCTTTGCTAAACGATAATTAACAACTACCATAGAAGTTCTTAGCTACTATGTTAAGAGATTATACCTAGTGATACGTGTCCTTCGTCTTTACGATCTATACGTCCTCCTCGGCCTCCTCCAAGTGATAGATGATCCACCCGAGAACCCTAATCCAAGCTTCACCTCAAAACTTGAGGTAACTAAGTTTCTCTAGTTGCTAATCAGAGGAACTTAGATCATATAGAGTTAGGTTATGGAATGTTTAGTTTATTCTAATCATTGTTCTCAACTCATGAGTGGTAGGATTAGAGCTTGAAGAGAGAGTGAGCTTGAGGAGAGAGAAGGTGAACTAGAATAATGAAAATGAAATTGTTTCTCACTTCATATATGAAGCATAATGAATAAATCAATAAATGAATAATATGAGATTATTCATCATGCTACATAAATGCATTTGAGTGATTCACTATGTGAGTCATTAAGCATTTAATAATGCATTAATGACATGATGAATCACTCTAAATGAGTCACAATATCATTTAATGACAATGCCACCTCATCCCTCAAGTCACCATGCTTCTAGAAGCTTCTCGAAAAATTACGAGAACGCCCCTCCTATCTGTGAAAACACGGAAAAACTTTAGACTGTATAAATCCAATAACCTGATACTAGAATCTAGCTTAAACCAAAGCCGGCTAGTAAAAACTGTCCGAATGTCGTACGTGCGTTTAAACACGTATTCGTCCGAACCCTTGTCGTAAAACCGTACGACCTCTATATAGTTTTACCTGGAGTTGGGAAAACTCTGTGTGGGACTCTAAAAACTCGACTACTACGCTGGTAGTGGGTTTAACCACAGACCGCAAGCGGCACTAGCTGTACGTAATGGTCCACAGGTAGATGTCGATAAGAAGGCCGATGAGGAAACCCATCCGAACTCCTACTGAGTCTGTCCGTGACAATATCCGTGCAGTCCGGTCTGTTCGTCTAAGAGTATTGCATGTATGGTCTAGGGAGGTGGTAAACGTCAGACCCCTAATAACCGTACAAGTCGTGTTGGCATGGCTCAATTACCATCTGAGAATCTACTGATCAGTCTATCAGTAATTCTCAATCAGCCCTGGCCAGGGACTTATGGTAATGACCAACCGATCACTGTGCGATATCAACTCCCTATACCGGGAGAGACGAATCCCTAACAGTTGCTCACTGCCTCCACGTGGCTCGGGACTGTGCCCAACTAAAACCTGTTTGCATGACTCCTTTGAACCGTGGTAGGGTAGTAATCAAAGCATAGTGGGAACTCACACGAGACAAATGATGATCTTAAGTCAACGGACTATCTGCACACATATCACCTGAGAACTGCTATCTGACGTTAGGTATAAATACCATCCAGTCAGTTCTCGGCGAGTCCTGTCCGGTGTACTCACACCCAGTGAGCATCTGTATACAATCTTAGGTGCACATCACCAATGGTTGCGGGACCAATCCATCGCCCCTCGTCAGGGTCTAGATATGTATACACTACTCTACTCTGGAGTATCGATGCCCAGTCTCGATACTCCTGCGACCAGGGACATCTAAGGATGTGCCTATTGATTATCCAGCTCCCACAAGTATGACTGCCATCACAACGCCGGTAGTCAGGCAAACACCCTTTGGGCTTTATCAACATATTTATAAATACAAAGTAAAATATATCACACGTTAAGATAAAGTCATACCAAATAGCATACAATCATATCAAGCAAGACTGTCATGTACATACATATCCCTAGCATCCTATACAATGAAGGCCTCTAAGGCATATATATCCAACATATGTTCCTTTGATGCACACGTATTGTTTGGCCCGGGATCTACGCACTCATATGTTTCTACACACTTCGTGCCGAGGTTGGGCCAAGAGTCGTGTTTACTAGATCAGCCGCTTGTCGTGACCACTCCTGTTGGCGAGTCTTTTGTGGCGCGACATGTGCTTCGGCCGTGTGTTGTCCGTATTGGAGATAGAGAGTTGTCCGTCGACTTGATCCTTCTTGAGATGTTGGACTTCGACGTTCTCCTGGGCATGGACTGGTTAGCTACTTGCTACGCGTCTGTGGACTATCGCGAGAAGACAGTTAGGTTTTATTTTCCCGGTGAGTCTGTTCTTGTTGTGCGGGGGGCCGTGGTGCCGCCCCTCACAGCTTGATTTCAGCCCTTTGCGCTAGTCGGCTTTTGATGAGAGGATGTAGGGGATTCTTGGCTTTCATTCGTGATACCGGGGCCACAGTAGATTCGTTGGACCGGGTTCCTATCATGCGAGAGTTTCTTGACGTATTTCCTGATGAGTTACCTGGATTTCCGCCAGAGCGTAAGATTGAGTTTTGCATTGATCTGATCCCCGGCACGGGGCCTATTTCTATACCACCTTACCGGATGGCCCCGGCGGAGCTTAAGGAGCTTAAGGATCAGTTGCAAGAGTTGCTTGATAGGGGACTTGTATGTCCGAGTGTTTCGCCTTGGGGAGCTCCTGTTCTGTTCGTCAAGAAGAAAGACGGCAGTTTGAGGTTGTGCATTGATTATCGTTTATTGAACCGAGTTACGGTGCGGAATAGGTATCCTTTACCTCGCATTGACGATTTGTTTGATCAGCTCCAGGGTGCGGGATATTTTTCTAAGATTGATTTGAGATCAGGTTATCATCAGTTGCGGGTTCGGAATGATAACATTCTGAAGACTGCTTTTCGTACGCGCTACGGGCATTATGAGTTTTTGGTGATGTCGTTAGGACTCACCAATTCCCCAGCAATGTTCATGGATTTGATGAATCGGATTTTCAGGCCGTTCCTCGACCAGTTTATTATTGTGTTTATTGATGACATTCTGGTTTATTCCAAGAGTCGTGAGGAGCATGAGCAGCACTTGAGGATTGCGTTGCAGACATTGAGAGAGCACCAGCTATTTGCTAAATTCTCGAAGTGTGCCTTCTGGCTTGATAGTGTTGACTTCCTTGGTCATGTGGTTACGGGAGACGGTATTCGTGTGGATCCGAGGAAGATCGAGGCCGTACAACTTTGGCCCAGACCTGTATCAGTGATAGAGGTCCGCGGCTTTTTGGGCTTAGCCGGATATTACCGCCGTTTCTTGCAGGACTTCTCGAGTATCGCTGCACCACTGACCGGACTGACCAGGAAGAGAGTTCCTTTTCTTTGGACTGAGGCATGCAAGCTGATTTTTCAGCAGTTGAAGACTCGGTTGACGACTGCACCGGTTTTATCTTTGCCTTCTGGATCGGACGGCTTTGTCATTTACTGTGATGCTTCTCGAGTGGGGCTCGGTTGTGTACTGATGCAGCATGATAGAGTTATCGCTTATGCTTCCCGACAGCTGAAGAAGCACGAGCAGAATTATCCCACTCACGATCTTGAGATGGCCGCGGTGGTCTTTGCGCTTAAGATTTGGAGACACTACTTGTACGGGGAGTCGTGTCAGATTTTCACAGACCACCAGAGCTTAATGTACATCTTCCAGCAGTGGGATCTGAATTTGAGACAGCGCCGTTGGATGGAGCTTGTTAAGGATTATGATTGTGAGATCCTTTACCACCCGGGCAAGGCGAATGTAATAGCTGATGCTTTAAGTCGTAGGCCCGAGGGTAGCTTGTCCCAGTTGAGCGTAGTTCAGATGCAGTCTTCTGCAGATTGGCAGATCTTGTGCGACAGCAGAGTACAGTTTGAGTTCACTTCCACTGGGGGACAGCTTGCTCATGTCCACGCCCTTCCACTTCTACTAGATCGTATTCATGAGGCAGAGCCCGCCGATGCCCATTTGTCTGAGATTCTTGAGCATGTTTGGCAGGGTAGAGATTTGGAGTTCTTGATTGATGACCAGGGTCTGCTACGTTTTGGGACTCGTTTGTGTGTACCTGATACCGATGGGTTGAGATGCGAGATCCTAGAGCAGGCCTATCAGTCAGCTTTTAGTGTTCACCCAGGTTCCACCAAGATGTTCGTGACTTGAGAGATATCTACTGGTGGGCAGGGATGAAGAGTGATGTTTCGGATTTTGTTTCGAGGTGCCTGACTTGTCAGCAAGTCAAGGCTAAGCATTAGAGACCGGCAGGAGAGTTGCAGCCTTTACCCGTTCCAGAGTGGAAATGGGAGCAGATTTCCATGGACTTCGTTGTAGGTCTACCTAGGTCTAGTCGATTGTATGACTCCATTTGGGTGATTGTTGACCAGTTGACGAAAGTGGCTCACTTCCTTCCAGTGAAGACCACTTTCAGTTATGCTCAGTATACTCAGTTGTACATTGATGAGATTGTGCATTTGCATGGAGTTCCTTCATGCATTATATCCGATAGGGGCACCCAGTTCACTAGCCGTCTTTGGCAGAAGCTTCAGGAAGCTTTGGGTACCCATTTGTGTTTTAGCACCGCTTTCCATCCGCAGACCGATGGTCAGTCAGAGTGGACTATACAGACTCTGGAGGATATGCTTCGTGCGTGCGTGCTTGATTATTGGCAGTTGGGATCGTCACTTGCCATTGATAGAGTTCTCCTACAATAACAGTTATCAGGAGACGATTCAGATGGCACCTTTTGAGGCTTTGTATGGTAGAAAGTGTCGATCGCTAGTCTGTTGGACCGAACTTCGCGAGAGCAGGATTTTGGGACCCTAGCTAATTCAAGAGACTGCGGAGAAAATTCAATTGATTCAGGATAGGATGAGAGCAGCCTAGTGCAGATAGAAGTCTTATACCGACCGTCGTCATCGCAGGCTCGAGTTCGCAGTAGTGGATCATTCATGTATTTCTACAGATTTCTCCGATGAAGGGCGTGATGAGATTTGGGAAGAAAGGGAAGCTTATCCCCAGATTTGTAGGTCCTTTCAAGATCCTTGAGTGAGTTGGTACCGTTGCCTATCGTTTGGAACTTCCACCCAGTTTTCCGGATGTTCACCCCGTATTCCATGTGTCGATGCTTCGCAAATACCTTCATGACCCTTCTCACATGATTCAGCACCAGACCGTTCAGCTAGAGCGCGATCTTTCGTTCACCGAGCAGCCGGTAGTTATATTGGATCGGCAGGTGAAGAAGCTTCGGTCAAAGGTCTTGCCATCTGTGAAAGTTCTTTGGCGTAGCCCAAATGGTGAATAGGTCACTTGGGAGGCTGAGAGCAAGATACGGAAGAAATTCGCTCATCTCTTTGAAGGTACGCATAGTAAATTTTTAAATTCGGGGACGAATTTCTTTAAAAGGCGAAGATTGTAACATCTTAGAATGCGATTAGTGTTAATTAAGCGATAATACAGATTTTTAGTAAAAAGTTCAGCAAAATAGTTTTCAAATATTTTATCAAAATTAATTAATATTTTATTAATATTTATTGCGGGCTTGCACACACATGTGCATGTTAACCTAGGGTTAATTTGGGGTTAAACCATGCTTAAGTAGCCATGACATCTAACCCCATTCCATTAAGTGTTATATGTAATTAATTAAATTAATTAGTTTTCAAATTATAAAAAAATGTTTTTATCTTATTTGGTTGACTTGAGAGAGAGGAAGAGAGAGAGAGAGAGAGCGAGGGCATCATGAGGCATGGCAAGCATGCCATGCATTTAATGAGGAGAGAGGGGAGGGAGGCATGGCTTGTGCTAAGCTCACCCCTCATTCCCAAACCCCTCACTCTCATGCATACACCCTCATTCCCTCACTCTCACTCTCATTAGTTTTCTCCTTCTCATATTTTCCTTCATCTCTTCCTCTCCCTTATCCCTTAACTGAAACCCTAACCCTATCCTCACAAACTCAAACAAAATCTCCATTTAGCATCACCAAAGCCACTAGAATCACTTGGAGCAAGGAAAGATGGGATTTTGGAGCAACTGTGAATAGGTAATGGCCCCTAACTGTTAACTAGGAGTTTATTATGTTGTGTTGCTTAGTAAAATGCTGTTTAGATCACTAAAATTACAGTTTTTGTGCAAATGTCGTATTTTGGTATAGTTTTAGTGTCCTGTTGAATCTGCTATCAACTCAGGTTGTTGTTTAGAAAGTTGCCATTACAGAGACCTAGTTTAGAGACCTAGAACCCATCACCAAAACCTGAGACCATCCCTCCCAAACATGGCCGCAAATTAATTGATTCTGGCCGCAAATTGCGGCCAGACTGGTGATTAGTGTCTCGAGTCTTGGTCGTAGGGTCTCTGGGGTTGTTTTTAGGCTCGTGGAACTTGCAACTTTCACCAATTCTTTGTATAGAAAAATCTGGGACTTTTTAGCTAAAATTCAAGCGTTTCAGCAACGTGTGCGGATTATCCGATAATTGTTTAGGTGTTCTGTACGATGTGTAACCATAGGGCTGGTCTAGGAAGTTGCTGCATGCGTTTAGTCGCTAAGAGAACACTTGGGAGCTTAGGGGGAGTCAGTTTGTTGTTGCCGTTGTTTGCGTGTGTTATCGAAAGGTTTCTAATGTGCACTTCTTATGTTGTGATATGTGTTAATAGGATCGCAGGCAGGGACTTCGGATGCCGCGAAGAAGGGGAAGTAGGTGGTTGGATATACTTAGCTCGAGATCATCGGTGAGTAGATTTAACATCTACGGGGAAATCACTCGTATGGCGTTATGCGTCAGGGCTTGATAGGATATTATAGCCGCATGTTTATATATATATACATTGATTGCGCATGTGTGCCATTATTGCATACCCTATTTTCCTGTTGTTAGTTATATGTATGCTCTAGAGGCCATTACTGTACATAGGATGTATATTGTAGTGGATGCTGGGACATATATAGGGAGGACTTTCTTGCTCGACATGATAGTATGCTATCTGGTTGAACTTTACCTTAACGTGTATGCTGATTGTCTCTCTGTTACATGTTGGTAAAGCCCTTAGGATCTATACTTGACTACCTGGACTATGATGCGGATCATACTAGTAGGGACATGGTAGTCCATAAGTACATCCTTCAAAGTCCCTAGTCGTGGGTGTATCGAGACGGGGCATCGATATACCAGAGTAGACTAGCGTATACCTTCTCGACTCATACAGATGGGCGATGGATGATCCCATATCCATCGGTGTTTGACATCAGAGATGATATACGGGTGCTCAGTAGAGACTGGGTACACTGGACGGACTCGCCGAGAACTCCCAGATGGTATTATACCTCACGTCAGATGGCAGTTCTCTGGTGACACTTGTACAGAGTAGTCTGTTGACCCGAGATCGTCATAGAGTCTTGTGTGGTTCCCACTGTGCTTTGATTTCCATCTTACCACGTCCAAGAGGGCGTGCAAAACGGTGGATTTTGGGTACAGTCCCGAGTCACATGGAGGCAATGAGCGATAGGAGGGGATTCGTCTCTCCCGGTATAGGGGGTTGATGTTGCGCTGTGTTCGATTGGCTATAACAGGAAATCCCTGGCCAGGGTTGCTGAGATTTACTGGTAAGTGTTACCAGTAGTTTCTCGAACATTTATAGACCTCATATCGACACGACTTATTGAGCTATTGGGGTCTGACGTTTACCACCCCTAGGCGAGATATGCGACAGAGAAGACGATCAGACCGGACTGTACGGTAGTGTTACTGGTCGGATTCACTGGAGTGTGAGCGGGCTTGCTCGTCGATCTTCAGATCGCTCAATACCCGGGTGGCCGTTACGTTTAGCAGACCGCTTGCGGCTTGTGGGTGTTTGATATGATCATCGCCTGCTGCCGGCGTATTGACGAGTCTTTAGAGTCCTACACAGAGGTTTCCTGGCTCAAACGAAACGAAATAGGAGCGCATATGAGATATGTGCGGGACCGAGAATAATGCGTGTATGTGATACCGTATTCTATTCTCGCGATAAATATATTGAATGGTTGTATGCGATATAACCTAGTTATCGATTCAAGCGTTGATTCGATAAGCCGATATATTGTATACTAGTCGGTTGTGTGCGACATAACCGGGTCATTGAATCAAGTGTTGATTTAATGATTTAATGCATATTTATATATTTGATATATTACTTTGCATCAACTAGTATCGGTTTACTTAAGATGGATTTTCTCACTCGGATGGGCGCATTGTATATGCGATATACTTTTGTGCACTTGATTGTATCATGTTTGATGATACATGTCATGCTAGGGTTCAAGTGTAAAGATTAAACCTTGGTTAATGAAATGGTTAGGGTTTATTATTTATTATTCATTTATCTTATTTAATTATCCTTTTTATTTTTGATAAATGAATAAAAGAAAAGAGAAAAGAATGGTGGCTAATTTTGTTCTTTAGTTGAAGCTTCATGAAGCTTTGTTCAAGTCAACCATTCTTATCTCATCCTTAACCCTAACCATTCCCACTAACCATGATTCATTCTCTACACTTGACTCTAGTTAAAATTATGATAAGAATTCATTTTCTTTTCTTATTCTTTTAACTTATCATATCTTTTTCCTTCTTCTTCTTCCTTGAACTTGAAGAAGAAAGCTTACCTCATCAATGGTGATTGATGAATTAGAGTGAGAAATCCAATTCTAAAGTCTACCCACTTCCTATTTCTTCATCCTCTACCTCTTGCCAAGTAGTAGAGTGTGTTTCCTTCACAAGTCATCATGGTTTGGTGAAGGTGGAGCTTGATTTAGCGATGCCTCGACGTAGATCATCTTCGGCATGGACATCGACGACCTAGCTTGCCCATTCTCCGACGAAGCCGACTCTAGAGCCCGGATTTGATTTGGACAGCGGAGAGGACCTCGTTGCGGAGCTATGGAGGTGGAGCACCGGATCTACAAAGGTTGTATTTCCGTATTCCCAATAGTTAAGTGTTAACTAGTTCTTTTTCGCCTAGACTTCTAGTTATCGATCCGTAGTTTAGGGTTTGTAGGCACCATAATTTTTGAAATTGCCATGGTTGATGGTTTGGGAGACCTCACTTGAGTGCCTAGGAACCCTACACCTGTTGCATATGGACGTAGTATTAATGAGACACAACAATGTTACTAACGGTTCATGTTTGCACGAGTACTAAACTGTATGCCACACACACACCGTTAGTAATTGCCATGACACTCACACTATAGAATTGCCATGGATAATACATTGCTTAGCTTACCTTATCATTAGACATGATTCTTGTTCTATTGCGCATATGAATTGCATTATGCATACATACTGTTAGTTGTATGTATGCCCTAGAGGCCAGTATTGTACAGATGATGTATATTATATTGGATGCTTGGACATATATAGAGATGACTTTCTTGCTCGATATGATAGTATGCTATCTGGTTGCTCTTTATCTTAACATGTACACTTGTCTCTTTAAACTGTCTTATAGTTACATGTTGGTAAAGCCCTTAGGATGTGTACTTGACTACCTGGACTATGATGCAGATCATACTAGTGGGGACATGGTAGTCCATAGGTACATCCTTCAAGGTCCCTAGTCGTGGGTGTATCGAGACGGGGCATCGATATACCAGTGTAGACTAGCGTATACGCTTCTCGACCCATGAGATGGGCGATGGATGATCCCATATCCATTGGTGTTTGACATCAGAGATAGTATACGGGTGCTCAGTGGAGACTGGGTACACTGGACGGACTCGTCGAGAACTCCCAGATGGTATTATACCTCACGTCAGATGGCAGTTCTCAGGTGACACTTGTGCAGGTTAGTCTGTAGACCCGAGATCGTCATAGAGTCTTGTGTGATTCCCACTGTGCTTTGATCTCCACCTTACCACGTCCATGAGGGCATGCAAAACGGTGGTTTTTGGGTACAGTTCCGAGTCACATGGAGGCAATGAGCGATAGGAGGGGTTTCGTCTCTCCCGGTATTGGGGGTTGATGTTGCACTGTGCTCGATTGGCCGTAACAGGGAAGTCCCTGGCCAGGGCTGATCAGAGATTTGCGGGTAAGTGTTACCAGTAGTTTCTCGACCCGTTATGAGCCTCACATCGGTACGACTTATCGGTTACTGGGGTCTGACGTTTACCACCCCTAGACTTGATATGCGACATATCAGACGAACAGACCGGACTGCACGGTAAGTGTTACTAGTTGGATTCACAGGAGTGTGAGCGGGCTTGCTCGTCGAACTTCTGATCGCTCAATACCCGGGTGGCCGTTACGTTTAGCAGACCGCTTGCGGCTTGTGGGTGCTTGATATGATCATCATCTGCTGCCGGCGTATTGACGAGTCTTTAGAGTCCTACACAGAGGTTTCCTGGCTCAAGCGAAACGAAATAGGAGCGCATATGAGATATGTGCGGGACCGAGAATAATGCGTGTATGTGATACCGTATTTCATTCTTGCGATGAATGTTTCGATTGGTTGTTTGCGATTTAACCTAGTTATCGAATCGAAGATTGATTCGATAAGTCGATACATTGGATACTAGTCGGTTATGTGCGACATGACCGGATCATTGAATCAAGTGTTGATTTAATGATTTAATGTATAATTATATATTTGATATATTACTTTGCATTAACTAGTATTGGTTCACTTTAAAAGGTTTTTCTCACTTGATGTGCACATTGTATATGTGATATATTTTTGTGTACACTTGATTGTATCATGTTTGATGATACATGTTTACTTGGGTTTGTGCAAAGAATTAAACCATGGTTAAGTTAATGCTTAGGGTTTTGTTTATTTGCTTATTTATTTATTTATTTATTTTTCCATTATGGAAAAGATAAATATGATATGGTGGCTTTCTTTGGATGCTTGTTGAAGCTTCATGAAGCTTTGAACAAGTCCACCATTCTTGTCTCATGCTTAACCCTAACCACTAAAAGTAACCATGGTCTATTCTCTACACCTAACCAAGGTTAGGATATGATAAGTATTCATATTGTTTTTCTTTTTAAAAAAGGACTTATCATATTCTATCTTCATCTTCTTCCTCTTGAACAAGAAGAAAAGCTTACTAGCTTTAATGGCATCTTGAGTAAAAGAGTGAGAAATCCAATTCTAAAGTGAACCCACCTCCTATTTCTTCATCCTCTACCTCTTGCCAAGTAGTATAGGGTGTTTTCTTCACAAGTTTCACGACTTGGTGAAGTTAGAGCTTGATCTTGTGTTGCCTCGACGTAGATCTTCTTCGGAATCGAAGCCGACGACCTAGCCCGTCCATTTCTCCGATGAAGCCGATGCTAGAGTCCGGGATCCGATATGGACAGCGAGAGGAAGTCTACGTGGAGCTAAGGAAGTGGAGAACCGGATCTACAAAGGTTGTAGTCTCTTTATTTTAGTTAAAATGTTAACTAGTTTCACTTTGTCGCCTAAAATCTAGTTGACGATCCGTATTAGGGTTTCTCGGCACTTGTAGTTTTTGAAATTGGCATGGTTGATGCCTTGTGAGACCTCATTAGTGTGCCGATGAACCCTACACATACATACTTGCGTACATATATACCTGCGTACATACATACTTGCTATAGCTACATGTACACCTCTATATGATGATTGAATTTGATTTTGGAGAAATTGGGAACCACATGACACATTTAAAAATTGAATTCATTTAAAAGAGCGGTTTTCCCTTGATATGATCATATTTCGGTTTGATGTTGCATAGATCATACTGCATGGATTTACGTATTGAGATATGGATTTCATGTGATTTATGGATTTGAGAACCATGGTATTATTTCAAGAAAGTATGCATTGTTTTGAAAACCCGGTTCTCTTGATATGATATTTCAGTGCGTCCACCATGCGTTTTCTCGATTCTGAGACGTGTGATAGAAACTCGATTCGAGGAGCTGGATGATCCATTTGCGGGTTCATGGTGGACTCGGTATGGTACCTCGGGGCGAGAATGGATGGTTATGCAGTAGACGATGAGCCTGGCAGAGAGACTACTACCTACCGGTGATTGGTTGGACCTGGCGGTTATCCGGAGGATACCGACCGGAGTCGAGAGATGGATATGGGCCGACCTGTATTGCCGAAGCCCGAGGGCCGATCCGGACAGAGGGAGCCTATGGTCCGATCCGGATTGACGGAGCCCGATATATGTGGATTTGCGTGTCGATGCTGGACACGAGTATTTCATGATGTTTTCGAGTGCTGATATTGGGCACTCATATTCCATGAGATTTACAAGATATGAGGGCCGATTAGAGTGACAGCGCCAGAGGTATTGGGATTTGGGGTGTATTGATGGACACCGGGTTTTTCCATGATGATGATTTACTGATGAAGACATGTTTTATCCCATACTCAGAATTCATTGATATGCATCGCTTCATGTATTTATAGTACCTGATAGAGTACCTTTTATGATTATTGCATATCCATATTAGTATATTGATACTATCAGATTGCCTGTGATACAGTATCGCAGTACGTGCATACCTGCGATTACCTGTATAATGTTACTTACTATTCACGAGTTGGCAACTCACCCCTGTTGTGCCACAGTGTTTTGCAGGACCCTCAGAGTAGCCGCGGTAGGCTATCTTACCGTATCTTTTGCAGCGGATACCGCTACAGTTGGCTGTGAGCCGTTTTGCTATAGGTGGGTTTTGCGGTTATCTGTTTATAATCATTGTACACCTTATTGTATCTAGTACTCTCCATATACCATTTCATGTATTGACTTAGAGATGAGACGCGAGGACGATATTGTATATTATTTTGTGACTCTGGATGTCGAGCTCGTGTGAGCCGGCTTTTATTATGTAGTTTTATCTTTTATGCTATTTTTCACTTATATTATCCATTTCTTCGCTACGGCGTCGTATATTATTCTTGTGGTGGTTGTTTCCGCCGTTGGACGTGATTGCTCCCATTTGGGGATGCTTTACTTATATCATATGTTACTTTACTTATCTTATGTTGTATCCTTTCGGGGCTAGTTTTTACAAAGGAGGTGCTTCCGAAATTTTTAAGAAAATAATTTAAACTTTAAAGTTTTTTACTTGAGATTTCTAAATATTTTTAACAAATGTTTTCATCACTTACTACTTTTGATGGTTTAGATTTCTGGGTTTCGGCTTACTTAAATTGCGTTACGCCTATAGACGTTACGTGGTTTAAGTGCCGGTCACGTGCCAAATTTTGGGTCGTGACACTGGGCATCGATACTCCAAGAGTAGACTAGTGTATACGGATCGAGACCCCGACGAGGGGCGGTGGCTGGTCTCACAAGCCATTGGTGTCTGTTGGTTCACCTAAGATGTATACAGGTGCTCATTGGGTTATGAGTACATCGGACGGACTCGCCGGGAACATGCTAGTTGGTATTATACCTATTTTCAGATAGCAATTCCCTGGTGACATGTGTACAGGTTAGTCTATCGACCTGAGATCGTCATTTGTCTCGTGTGAGTTCATACCGTGCTTTGATTACTACCCTACCATGGCTCAAAATAGTCGTGCAAACAGGTATTAGTTGGGTACAGTCCCGAGCCATATGGAGGCAGTGAGCAGATCGTCAGGGGATTCGTCTCTCTCGGTATTGTGGGTTGATGTCGCGGTGTGCACGGGTGGCCATCACCAGAAATCCTTGGCCAAGGTAGTCGAGAATTACTAATTCGGATCAGTAGTTTCTCAGATGGTGATAGGCTTCATACCGACACTCCGACACTAAATATCGCGTTATTTGGGGTCTGACTTTATCCACCCCCTAGACCCGATATGCGATACTCATAGACGAACGGACCGGACTGTACGGATATTGTCACTTTCAGGCTCGGTAGGGTTTCAGGATGAGTTTGCTCGTCAGCCTCCCTTTCGCTCAATACCTGGGTAGCCATTACGTACAGCTAGTGCCACTGACGTGCTTGTGGTTAAACCCACTGCCTGCGTATTGACGAGTCTTTAGAGTCCCATACAGAGGGTTTCCCTGGTTCGGGCGAAACGTTGTAGAGGCCGTATGGTTTTATGGCAGGGTTCGATCATATACGTGCACTTATGCACGGATCATGATTGGACGGATAATACTAGTGGGCTTTGGTTTAAGCCGGATCCTAGTATTATATTGTTGGATTACTTTCGTCTCATTGTATTCGTATTCAGTCGGAATACGGATGCAGGTATGTATATACGGATGAGGGGTATTCTTGTAATTCGTTACGAGTTTACTTTAGGGTTGCCATTTCCTTTTTTGATTAAACATTAAGTTTTAATGTTTATTGTGTGGAATTTGTGAGATTAAGTTTTGGTATATTGAGCATTGATTGTGGCATGACACATGAGTGCAAGTCTTGGCCTTGTGCATTCATGGTGGCATGTGCTCACTTGGTGACTCATGGTATTGGGCTTGGTGTGAGATATTTTGTATTGGGATTTTTCTTTACTTGAGCTCACACAAAATACTTCACAACCAACAAAAGAAAAACAACAGATACATTTTCTTGACTAGGTTTTTCTTTGTGCCAAAACTTGAGCTCACTCTTTTCCTCACTTGGCTTCTTCTTCAACCTCCACCCATTCCATCTCATGTGTTGAGAATCATTGCGTGTTTTGAGACAAAATATTCACACACACACTCTCTACTTTATCTTGTGCATCTAGGCTAGAAAACCGGATGCTCGAGTTGCTTCGGTTTTGAAGCGGGAGCCCGTATTACTAATTCTCGACGTAGATCGTCTTCGACGAGGGAGACTGGAGAGCGAACTTCATCAAGGTAGCCGCGATGAGCTTAGGACAGAGGTTGAAGAACGAAGGACACGGATTGATCGGTATAACCTCTCTAAACTCTTTACAGTTAACTAGTATAGGGTTAATGGTACGATCCGTCGTTTAGGGTTCCGTTAGCACCAAGTTTTAAAAGTTTTTGTTCCGCATTTGGCCACGGTTTGATGGCCGGGGCGCTGGCATAGTCTTACAGGATATGTATATATCAGGATATATATGTGTGCCCTAAATGCCATTATTTGTAATGGATACTATATATATATAGGACAATCTTGCGCGAAATGATAGTATGCTATCTGGTTTGACTTTATCTTAACATGTGCGTATGTTCTACTTATTATTACGTACTACTTATACATATTGATAAAGCCCGTAGGATATGCTTGACTATTAGTGTTGTGATGGCAGTCATACTTGTGAGGGCTGGACAGTCTATAAGCATATCCTTTAAAGTGTCCCCAGTTGTAGAAATATCGAGGCAGAGCATTGATATTCCAAATGAAAGTGTTTAATACAGTAGGAATGTTTGGCACGACAGCAAGGTTTCGGGAGGCATCGTCTATGCCATTTTCAAAAATTTGCCGTACAAAACAATCCTAACCCTAGAATTTTAACTAAAGATTTAGATAATACAATGTGTAAGCTACTTTATAACTAAGTGAGTAGGGACTACAACCTTTGTAGTCCGCTCCTTCACTTCTATAGCTCCTTGTAGTGATCCCTTCACTGCGATGAAGTGATCTTGCGGACTCTTGAACGGCTCCATAAGAAGAAAGCAACGGGCTTGCACGAAGTCTTCGAGGCCGAAGATGGTCTACGTCGAGGAGTCACTAACCCAATCTACCTCTTCACTAATATGGGATTAGTGAAGCTAACACCTTATACTAAAGTGCTAATCTAGTAGAGAATGATGAAGTAGGATTTTTGCTCACTTTAGAATTACTTTTCTCACTCTTTTTCTTCTTCTCTCAAAAACCTAGAGAGCTCACTCTTGCTGTTGATGAAGATGAAGCAAATGAAAGATGAGAGAATGAATGGCAACCATGGGTGGGAAAATATCTAATATCACTCATGTAGAGACTTAACCATAGGTTTAGATAATGGTTGAGTTAACAAATATCTAGTATTAAGACAAAACTAGTGGACTAGTCAATGGTTCTCCAAGCTTCTCAAAGCTTCATGCCATCTGACCATTATCCAACTAATAATTGAATTACACTAAATAAATAAACCTTTCATTATCATTAGTATGGTGTAAGTCTCATATACCCATGTTGCATGTATCATCAACCATGATACAAAAAATGTACATTAATATATATCACATATATACTTATGCACTTAAGTGAGAAAAGAAACATTTAAGTGAGATAATATTAGTTAATGTAAATTAATATATTAAATATATAATTATACATTAAATCATTAAATCAACACTTGATTTAATAATCCGGTTATATCTCATATGACCGACTTGTTAGTGTATATGCCCTAGGGGCCATTATTGTATCATACTAGCTTGTATATTACTTAATATGGAAGCTTGGGATATTCACAGTTGTATTAACAGTCTTGATCAATATACTAGTATGCTACTTGGTTTATATCTATCTTAATATGTATATATGTTTCTTTTAGCATATCACGAATACATATTGATAGAGTCCTTAGGATCTTGCTTGACTACCAGCGTTGTGATGGCAGTCACACTAGTGGGGGCTGGGTAGTCTACAAGAACATCCTTTTTCAGGTCCCTAGTCGTAGGATTATCGAGACAGGGCATCGATACTCTGGAGTATACTAGTGTATACGCTTCTCGTCCCAGCAGGGAAGATGGTCTGTCCTACAGCCATCAGTACGTTGTACTGGAGATAGTATGCAGGTGCTCGTTGGGTTACGGGTACACCGGACAGGACTCGCAGGGAACTGTTGGTTGGTATTATACCCATCGTCAGTTAACAGTTCCCAGGTGACATGAGTATAACATAGTCCGTAGACTTGACACCGCTGCTTCGCCTCGAGTGTGTTCCCACTGTTCTTAGATTGCTACCCTACCACGGCTCGACTGAGTCATGCAAACAGGTAGCAGTTGGGTGCAGTCCCAAAGCACTTAGAGGCAGTGGCAGTTAGATATGATTCGTCTCTCCCGGTATTAGGAGTTGATATAGCTCTGTGTTTGGAGAGCCATTATGCAAGGTCCTTGGCCAGGGTAAGCGAGATTTACTGGTAGGTATTTCAGTAGTTTCTCAAGATATAATGGGTTTCACTCCGACACGACTCATACCGCTTTTAGGGGACTGACGCTTGCCACCCCTAGGCCCGATATGCGATAGTCTTAGACGAACAGACCGGATTGTACGAAGATTGTCACATCAGGCTCAGCAGGAGTTCAGATGGGTTTCCTCATCGACCTTCTTATCGACATCTACCTGGGGACCGTTACGTACAGCTAGTACCGCTTGTGACTTGTGGTTAAACCCACTGCCAGTATAGTGTCGAGTCCTTAGAGTCCCACACAGAGGGTTTCCCTGCTTCAGGCGAAACGATATAGAGGTCGTATGGTTTTACGACAGGGTTCGGACATATACGTGTACTTGTGCACGTATGATGTTCGGACAGATTATACTAGCAGGCTTTGGTTTAAGCCAGATTCTAGTATTGGATTCTTGGATTTATGCATTCTCAGTATATCCGTGTTTTTCGTGAATATGGATGGGAGAGACATTCTCGTAATTAGTTGGGAAGCTTCTAGAAGAAAGGTGACTCATTTAGTTTTAATTCATTTATGAATTAAACTTAATGAGGTGGAGAGATGATATGTTATTTTCATTAATTGCACCATGAGTCATGAGGTGATCCATCTCAAGGTAATTAATGAAGCATGATTGATAATTTAATATATTATTGCTTAGATATTTTCATGCTTCATGATATTATCCAAATGACCCAAATTCATTTCATTATCACAAATTCATTCTCTCTCCTCAAACTCTCATCTTCTTCATCCTAACCCTAATCCTCTCATGAGTTGAGAACCATAGGGTTAGCAAGACTAAGAGATCCTTAATCAATCTCTATATCCTCTAGGTCACTTGGGTTAGCAATCCTAGCCACTTAGTTATCTCAAGTTAGAGGTTAAAGCTTGAAGAAGGAACTCTCGGGTGGATCTTCTATTACATCGAGGAGGCCGACGAGGAGGTGAACAACAAGAGCAAGAAGGACTAGTATCTTGAGGTATAATCATCTATCATAGTAGTTAACTACTTCTAGATAGTTTGTTAGTTAGGGTTTAGCAAAGATCCGTTTGATAGTCGATGTTACTTTGAACAAAATGATTGTTTTACCTATTCCGCCTCCCCGCATCTCGTGGGGTGTGTAACGTTGACTTACAGTGGTATCAGAGCCTAGCTAAACCATAACTAACATGTTAGCATAGTCTTTAGAAATTTGATCGCGATTTAATCCCGAAAAACAATATTTTCACCAAATTTCTGCCGATTTTAAATTGAGATCTAAATTTTTTTCAGGGACTTTAAAAATACAAGCAGGGTTTTTGAAGAATTGTGAAGAAATTTGGGATTGTGACTCGGCCAAACCGCGGCGGAACCACGGCCGATACAAGCAATCCGCCGCAGATCCGCGGCCTAGTTGACACCGAGTTAACCCAAATTTGCTCAGTTATTCTTCTGTGTTGATGTTGGGTTTTTTGGGATATTTTGTTTCTGCTCATGATTTTTGTGCACAGAGAAGTATTTGGAGTAGAATCAAATGTAGTGTTTGATCGAAATTCTAAGAGCTTTGGCTAACTGGATTATATCTGTGTTGTGATTAATGTGTTCGTAAACCTCCCCTAATTGCTATATGTCGGTTAGCAGGGGGTTGCACATTTCTGTAATGGTTACTTTATGTTTGTGAATATGAACTTGTTGGATTGTCGTGAATGGATAGACGGGGATGTGAGACGAGTATTTCTTTCATTCATTTGTAAATTATACATTGTTGTAATATTCTTTTGCGGGGCACATCCGGGTTGAGATTGTAGCCACCGTTGTATTATTTCATTTACTGTTTTCTGCTCCTAGGATAGACCCAAGGTGGGGTGCACAAACTACCGGGTACTTTGAAGTGCTTAGTGGCTTACTCACGTCGTTGAGGGAGACCGCTTCACTTCGGGTACTTGACGGGTAGTTTGCCGTAGCCGTAGGGGTTTAAGGTGGGGTTGGCTATTCATCAAGACTATGTAATCCGTCTTTTATTGCAGGCTCAAAAAATGCGGATTCCTAGAATATCCAATATGTTCATCTGTGATCTGGAATGCCTATTATTGCGTCTGACGAATGTACAATATCTATATATGATATCTAGTAGGCATTGCTTATGTTTTGCATCCGCGCTAGCCCAGCCCCCACTCTGTCGTTAGTTAAGTAACCTAACGGGTGAATGAAGGGGCCCAGTGGCGAATGCGGATGGCATAAGCGGACATTGTATTTTCGTTGTTTTCTGCAATGATAGGTTAATTGATGGGACGCATTATATTAATGCAAAGAAAATAAACCAAAGTTGAATCGTTGGAACAATTTAAAAGAAACCACTCGGTTATTTTTGTTAGTGTATATGCCCTAGAGGCCATTACTGTATCATACTAGTATGTATATTACTTAATGGAAGCTTGGGATGTTCACAGTTGTATAGACAATCTTGCTCGAAATAGTAGTATGCTACTTGGTTTGTCTTTGTTTTAATGTGTACATGTGTTTCTTTATTATATCACCTATACACATTAGTAGAGCCCTTAGGATCTTTGCTTGATTACCGGCATTGTGATGGCGATCACATTCGTGGGGGTTGGGTAATCCACAAGCACATCCTTATACACGTCCCTAGTCATGGGATTATTGAGACAGGGCATCGATACTCCGGAGTAGACTAGCGTATGCGCTTCTCATCCCAGCACGGGAGACGGTCTGTCCCACAGCCGTCAGTACGTCATACTTGAGATAGTATGCGGGTGCTCGTTAGGTTACGAGTACACTGGACAGGACTCGTTGGGAACTGATGGTTGGTATTATACCTATCGTCAGTTATTAGTTCCCAGGTGACATAGGTACAGCTTAGTCCGCTGACTTGACACTGTCACTTCGCCTCGAGTGTGTTCCCACTGTTCTTTGATTACTACCCTACCACGGCTCTACTGAGTCGTGCAAACAGGTAGTAGTTGGGTGCAGTCTCGAAGCACTTGGAGGAAGTGACGGTTAGACAGGATTCGTCTCTCCTGGTATTGGGGGTTGACATCGCGCTGTGTCTAGGAGAGCCATTACACATGTTGTCCCTGGCCAGGGCAAGCGAGACATACTGGTAGGTTTCCAGTGATGTCTCAGGGTGTTCTGGGCTACACTCCGACATGACTTGTACCGCTATTAGGGGACTGACGTTCACCACCCCCTAGTCCCGCCATGCGATGTATCAGACGAACAGACCGGACTGTACGGAGATTGTCACATACAGGCTCAGTAGGAGTTCGGATGGGTTTACCTCATCGGCCTTCTTATCGACATCTACCTGAGGACCGTTACGTACAGCTAGTGCCGCTTGCGGTCTGTGGTTAAACCCACTGCCAGTGTAGTGTCGAGTCTTTAAAGTCTCACACAGAGAGTTTCCCTGCATTGAGCGAAACGTGTAGAGGCCGTATGGTTTTACGGCGGGGCTACGATCACTTACGTGCACTTGTGTGCGTATGCTGTTCGAGCAGGCAATACTAGTGGGCTTTGGCTTAAGCCAGATCCTAGTATTGCATAGATGGATTTGATTTGTCTTCTGTGCATTCGCATTCTACGGAATGCGGATGCGGGTGTGTATGCACAGTTTTGAGGAGCGATGAAGGAGGAGGTGCCCAATTAGGGTTTTGGCAGTTGGTTCGGCCAAAACCGTAATGTGGCACACTCATTAGGGTTTTGACAGTTTGTTTGGTCAAAACCGTTATGAGCCGGAGACATTGTTTACTAATCCTTTTAGTGATAGATTTGTGATGGCTAATTGCATTGACCATTTGACCACTTGGATCTCTCTTGACTTTGTTGACCCGTTGACCGTGTTGACCATTGACCTTCAAGAGAGATCCACACTCTTCTTTCATTTTCTTTTTATTTCTTGTGTTATGATAATGGTCAATTCAATGTGCCATCAACTTCTATCATGATAGGATTAGTAATGATGATTTTGTGTATTATTGGAACCATGGTTCATTTCTTTTGGCTTAATCTTTTCATAATTCTCTTCTCATTCTCCCTCTTGAAGTGAGAAGAAAAAGAAAAGCTCCATGGTTGCTAAGTTTCTCCTTCTTCCTCCTCCTCTTGATCTCATCTTTTGATCTCATGTGTTGAGAGAAAAAGATCCCACAAAGACAAACACATCCATACATCTCCTCTACACATCCTAAGGCTTCTTGACTTGCAATCACTTTGCCCTAGTTGCTTCGGCTTGAGGTGGAGCTCGGTGTACATCTCTCGGGTGGATCGTCTTCAACTCAAGGAGGCCGCGGAGGTGACCAAAGTCCGGATCAACCCTCGGAGCAAGCAAGGAGAAGAACAACAAGAAGAGAAGGAGTTCAAGTTGTGGTATAACCCCTAACCGAGTAGATAAATCTCTAGTTAGGATGCTAGTGTGTTGTTTAGCAAAGATCCGGCTTTTACGGTCCATGTTACCAAGTCTAGAAATTTTTTTGTTTTACCGTTTCCGCAACCCCGAAAGTACCGGGAGAGGTAACGTGGACCTAACAGTGGCATCAGAGCCTAACTAAACACACCCTAGCATGTTAGCAAAGTATTTAGAATTTCGACCGGACGAAAAACCGCAAAACACCCCGGAAATTTGAAGTTTCTGCCGATTTTTAGAACTGTTCTAAAATTAATAAATTATACACTAAAAATCGGCTCAGGCTTTTTATAGAATACTGAAGAAAAATGATCACCTAACTCGGTTAAAGCGCCGCGGTTCTGCGGCATAAGCTTGCTTATGCCGCAGAACCGCGGCCGATTTAACTCGGTTGGCGATTTTCTTTTCTGCAGTTTTCTTAGATGGGTATTTTGGGATTTTTACAATATGACTTTTCTGCCCAGATTTTCCAGAAAGCAAAATTTGTTTTTGGGGCTTAAAAATACGTATTTTTGGTCGATGTTCTGTAGACTTTGGCTAATGGTTATATTTGTAATGTTATATGTGTATTGAACGTCTACTAATCGCTATACGTCGATTAGTGGGGGTTATACATATCTGTGATCTGTGTTATTGATGGTATGTGTATATGAACTCGTTGGATTGTCGCGAATGAATAGCCGGGGTGGATGTGAGATGAGAGTTTCTTTTTCTTTCATTCATGTAATAAATTTGTAAATTGATGTAATATTATTTGTATGGCCGTACAACCGGGTCGGGGTTGTAGCCGTCATTGTATAATTCTTTTTACTGTTTTTGCTCCTAGGATAGACCCATGGAGGGGGTGCACAAACTACCGGGTATCTCGAAGTGCCGAGTGGCTTACTCACGGCGTTGAGGGAGCTTGCTTCGCTTCGGGTACTTGGCGGGTAGTTTACCGCACCCGTAGGGGTCATGGGTGGGGTATTGGCTATTCATCGCGACCGTGTAATCCGCTTTTCGTTGCAGGCTTGAACGAATCGCGGGTTCCTAGTATATCCAAAGTGTTCATCTGTGATCTGGATTGGCTATCATTGCTATATATCTATATATAATAACTATTTAGGCGTTGCTTATGTTTTTCAGCCGCGCTAGCCCAGCCCCCGCTCTGTCGTTAGTTAAGTAACCTAACGGGTGATGACGGGGCCCCGTGGCGAATGCGAATGGCATAAGCGTACGTCATATTTTGGTTGTTTTCTGCAATGGTAGGATTTAAATGATGGGACGCATTAAAAAAACTAATGCAAGAAAATAAACATAAAAGACGTTGTTGGAACAATTTTTCAAAAAAAAAAGCTGTTATTGCAAGGACGTTCACTTTTGTTTTGCATCGAGGTATTCGGTTATGAATGCCCAACACCTCATTCGATGATGCAAGGGCCGAGATCCCCTCATCGGGAGTGATCCCTTGGACAAAAGTTTGCGTCAGGGTAATAACTTCACTATAGTCGATTAATTCTTGCTTTGCATTGAGGTATTCAGTTTGGAATATCCTGCACCTCATTCGACGAGGAAAGAGCCGAGATCCCTTCACAAGGAGTGACCTCTTTAGCAAAAGTTTTTCGCCACTATATTTTCAAAAAGTGTATCACGTTCCTTCAACGATATCAAGTTCATTACGTTAACGGGTTTTCGCCAAAAACCCAGCTGTAGCCCTCCATCATTTCTTACAAGTAACACTTAGTATTCGTGCTGCGTTTGTTGACTCCGTCAAGGCGTAGTGTACGGTAGTTGAGTGCTGCTTGTTTGTATCGGTATATGGGATTGGTTAGGACAGTCGTATAACCTTGTTGACTCCGTCAAGGGTTATGCAGGTGGGTTTGATGCAATCCAGATAATGACGGGTTGAACTTGACTAGGACTCTTTGATTTGTTGACTCCGTCAAGGTCACTTGGGTCCTAGGGGCAAAAACCACATCGGGAGTTTCAAAAGTACTGAAACTTGCTAGTGTTGCATACCATTTGGAGTGTGATGATTCTGGTAGGATTCCTTCAGTTTTGTCACGCGATGATATTTGGATCCCGATCCTACTGTGAGTATATGCTACTCCTCGGGAACTTTCTCGCTTAACGATCAATGCTATAAACCAAATAGGTGTCTAGAAAGGTGTTAGCGGGGCTACGCCCACAGAGAAAAGAGGTTATTTAATTAAGGAACTTCGCGAAAGCGTTGGAAAACCTCCCTCGAAGTACCGACACTGGCCTGGCTGAACGGTTAAGCAAGTATTGTACGGTGAGATTGATCCCGACTAATTCTTCCTTTATGGTTTGAGGAGGGATTCGAGAGACAGTGGGAGCCATCCTGTTTAGATGAATTAAAAACCAATCTAAACTTGCAAGAGCGCACGCTAAGTGTTTCTTTTCTCTCTCTCCAGGTAGCAACCATTTCACGCCCTAATCAAGATAATAAAATGTATCGCTTGACCGATCCGAATTCTTATTCGGGGCTGGGGAACGTTGGTTCGGCTCTAACTTGTGACAACAGTCATAAGTATGAGCAAGGGAAAGGGGATTGTATGGATTCCCACGATACCCAGTTGAAGAAGAAGCATGGTTTTGCATCTACTTCAGGTGTTCTTGTAATTGAGAACTGTTTTACGGTCAGCCCTACCTCCTGGGTACTTGATACCGGATCAGGATCTCATATCTGTAATTTATTGTACGGACTGAGAAAAAGTAGGAAAGTTGCACCGGCTGATATGTCGCTCAGAGTAGCGAACGGAGCACAAGTTAATGCGGCAGCCGTCGGTGAATATCACCTAGTATTGCCAAATGGCAAGACTATGATTTTGAACGATTGCTACTATGTACCTTCCATGGTTTGCAACATCATATCAGTTTCTTTACCCGATAAAGATGGATATAACTTTGTTCTTGATAGAAATATCATGAACATTTACCTTCATAAGGTACTGGTTGCAGAAGGTATACTGTGTAATGGTATCTACGTTCTAAATCAGAATACAGTTCTCAATGTACAAAACACACGCAAGAGGAAGAATTCAGATACGAATGAATCCTACTTGTGGCATTGTAGACTTGGTCATATCGGAGAGAAAAGACCGAGTAAGTTGCATAAAGATGGACTCTTGAATACGTTCGAGTTTTCATCCTATGAAACTTGTCAGTCTTGTCTCAAAGGGAAGATGACCAAATCTCCGTTTACCGGACATGGAGAAAGGGCAGCAGAGCTCTTGGGACTCATACACAGTGATGTATGTGGTCCGATGTCTATACTTGCAAGAGGTGGGTTCTCGTACTTCATCACATTCACTGACGATCTCTCTAGATTCGGATATGTGTATCTTATGAAACACAAATCTGAAGCTTTTCAGAAATTCAAAGAATTCAGAAAGGAGTAGAGAACCAGACTGGCAAAAGTATCAAGATCCTCTGGTCTGATAGAGGAGGGGAGTACTTAAGCACGGAATTCCTGGATTACTTAAAAGAGAATGGTATTCTCTCTCAGCTTACTCCTCCTTATACACCACAGCACAACGGTGTATCGGAGCGGAGGAATCGTACCCTATTGGATATGGTTCGCTACATGATGAGTAGTGCTGAGTTGTCTCTTTCATTTTGGGGACATGCGCTTCAGACAACGGCATACCTATTGAATTACGTTCCTTCCAAATCAGTGCCTAAGACTCCATATGAAATATGGAGTGGAAGAAATCCGTATCTTAAGCGATTTAAGATATGGGGTTGTCCGGCCTATGTGAAAACACAGAAACCGGACAAGCTAAAGGCACGGTCAGTTCTGTGTAAATTTGTGGGATATCCTAAAGACTCACTAGGATATCTGTTCTACCACACTGAGGAACAGAAGGTGTTTGTATCTCGCCACGCTACCTTTTTAGAAAGGGAGTTTCTTGCAAAAGAAACTAGTGGGAGTTCGGTAGAACTGGAAGAAATTCAGCGACCACAAAATATTACTGAAAATTTGGAGGAACCACTGAATTCAATAACCCCAAACGAACCTCAGCTACTCCGCAGATCTGGTAGGATTCTCATCCGCCCGAGAGATACTACGGTTTTCTCATAGACGGGGATCGAGAGGATTGCATCTTGGAAGAAGATGACCCTACCAGTTTCAGGCAGGCCATTATCAGTAGGGACTCTGATAAGTGGCAGGAAGCAATGCAATCCGAAATGGAGTCCATGCATGCCAATAAAGTGTGGACCTTGGATATTGCTCCACCTGGGGTAAAACCCGTCGTACATGAGATAGTATGTGGGTGCTCGTTAGGTTACGAGTACACTGGACATGACTCGTCGGGAACTGATGGTTGGTATTATACCTATCGTCAGTTATCAGTTCCCAGGTGACATGAGTACAACTTAGTCCACTGACTTGATACTGTCACTTCGCCTCGAGTGTGTTCCCACTGTTCTTTGATTACTACCCTACCACGGCTCTACTGAGTCGTCCAAATAGGTAGTAGTTGGGTGCAGTCCCGAAGCACTTGGAGGCAGTGACGGTTAGACAGGATTCGTCTCTCCCGGTATTGGGGGTTGACATCGCGCTGTGTCTAGGAGAGCCATTACACATGTAGTCCCTTGCCAGGGCAAGCGAGACATACTGGTAGGTTTCCAGTGATGTCTCAGGGTGTTCTGGGCTACACTCCGACACGACTTGTACCGCTATTAGGGGACTGACGTTCACCACCCCCTAGTCCCGCCATGCGATGTATCAGACGAACAGACCGGACTGTACGGAGATTTTCACATACAGGCTCAGTAGGAGTTCGGATGGGTTTACCTCATCGGCCTTCTTATCGACATCTACCTGGGGACCGTTACGTACAGCTAGTGCCGCTTGCGGTCTGTGGTTAAACCCACTGCCAGCGTAGTGTCGAGTCTTTAGAGTCCCACACAGAGAGTTTCCCTGCATTGAGCGAAACGTGTAGAGGCCGTATGGTTTTACGGCGGGGCTACGATCACTTACGTGCACTTGTGTGCGTATGTTGTTCGAGCAGGCAATACTAGTGGGCTTTGGCTTAAGCCAGATCCTAGTATTGCACAGATGGATTTGATTTGTCTTCTGTACATTCGCATTCTACGGAATGCGGATGCGGGTGTGTATGCACAGTTTTGAGGAGCGATGAAGGAGGAGGTGCCCAATTAGGGTTTTGGCAGTTGGTTCGGCCAAAACCGTAATGTGGCACACTCATTAGGGTTTTGACAGTTTGTTTGGTCAAAACCATTATGAGCCGGAGACATTGTTTACTAATCCTTTTAGTGATAGATTTGTGATGGCTAATTGCATTGACCATTTGACCACTTGGATCTCTCTTGACTTTGTTGACCCGTTGACCGTGTTGACCATTGACCTTCAAGAGAGATCCACACTCTTCTTTCATTTTCTTTTTATTTCTTGTGTTATGATAATGGTCAATTCAATGTGCCATCAACTTCTATCATGATAGGATTAGTAATGATGATTTTGTGTATTATTGGAACCATGGTTCATTTCTTTTGGCTTAATCTTTTCATAATTCTCTTCTCATCTCTCTCTTGAAGTGAGAAGAAAAAGAAAAGCTCCATGGTTGCTAAGTTTCTCCTTCTTCTTCCTCCTCTTGATCTCATCTTTTGATCTCATGTGTTGAGAGAAAAAGATCCCACAAAGACAAACACATCCATACATCTCCTCTACACATCCTAGGGCTTCTTGACTAGCAATCACTTTGCCCTAGTTGCCTCAGCTTGAGGTGGAGCTCGGTGTACATCTCTCGGGTGGATCGTCTTCGACTCAAGGAGGCCGCGGAGGTGACCAAAGTTCGGATCAACCCTCGGAACAAGAAAGGAGAAGAACAACAAGAAGAGAAGGAGTTCAAGTTATGGTATAACCCCTAACCGAGTAGATAAATCTCTAGTTAGGATGCTAGTGTGTTGTTTAGCAAAGATCCGGCTTTTACGGTCCATGTTACCAAGTCTAGAAAAAATTTTGTTTTACCGTTTCCGCAACCCCGAAAGTACCGGGAGAGGTAACGTGGACCTAACAATTTTAAAACAGCAGATTTTTAATTGCGGAGCTTAAACCACTCCTTTTAAAAGCTATCAGGTTCCTTCGATTATATCAAGTTCACTACGTTCACGGTTTCGCCAAAACCTGTAATGTTTTAAAAATAAATAATTAATTAATTAAATAAATAAAACCCTTTAGGTGAATTTTCTGATAATTGGTAAAATAAACCGTATTTTCCGTAAAACTCAACTATAGTTATTTTTCAATATAAATTTAAATACGCCTATTTTAACTATGTAATTACTAGTAAATGGTGTTTATTTAGTGACTTATAAATTATTAGTTTACTCAAATATTTTTCCTTAATTAATTAAATTTAAATATTAACATAAGCTTTAATTATACATTTAATTAGTGATAAATATAAATTAGAAATGGGTTAATTATAAAATTGTGCGCCATGACATACTAAAACAAAATGTAATATGTTGTTTTGAAATGAAAAGAAAATTTCAAGATGGTTCTAGAAATTGGAGGAAAGAGTTTACAAAAGAAAAGAAAATTAATTAATTAAAGAATGGGTTTTAAAAGTGGTCAAAATGGGGAGGCTTCTACAAGTCTCCACACACTTTTTTTCTCTCTCTTTTTCCTCCCAAGCTTGTGTCCGACCCTCCTCATTGCTGCCCAAAATTTTCCCACCCCATTTCCATCACAAAAATCTCCAAAAATCCATCAAAAAATCAATAAAAAATCTATAAATTCCTAATTTAATTCCTACCCATTATCCTTTGCTCATTCTAGCTTGGATTCTTGAGACAAGAGAGCCATTTGAGAGGCTATGTGAGCATGCTAGACATTATGTTGTGAGGTATAAATCTTAAGCTAAAGCTAAATTATTGGATAATTACTTTAATCTAGCCTAAGCAGAAGCTAAATTATGATTTTAATTTTATGATTCAAAATTAAAGAAAGGGTTTTTAAAATAAAGTTAGGGTTTTTATTAATGGAGTAGGGTTATAATAAGTGGTTTAACATTTTAAGTAATGAAAAGTCTAGTGTAGTTGTTGTATTATAAATTGTTGTTTCAAAATTGCTTAAATTAAACAATTTTGAAAACTAGGTTTTTATAACACATATAAATAGCTGAGATAAAATTCAAGTGGGGATTTTTATCAATTGTTCATGGTTTTAATGAGTGGATTAACACATAAAGACATGTAAAATCTAATCTAAATAGTTAAATTACTAATTGTTATATTTTAATTGTTCAAATTAAGCTATTGGTAAACTAGATTTTTATAAATCATGTATATTGGTGAGATAAAATTATGATGAGGGTTGCTATCATTATATTATGGTGTTAATGAGGAGATTAACATGTTAATTGAATGCAAAACCTAATTTGGTTACTAGTTGCTATTTGTTAGTTTAAAAATTGTGATAAATATGCTATTTTGCAAACTAGGTTTTAGAAATTAATTAAAAATGTGGGATTAAAAATCTAGTTAGGGTTTTAGCACATCATTAAGGTTTCCATGAGTGGTTTAACAATTTAAAATATGCAAAATCCAGTTTAGTTGTTGAATTGTGAATTTTGCTTAAAAAGTGTTAAAATTTGATAATTTTGCAAACTAGAATTTTGGACCTAATTCAAATTGATGAGATTAAATTATAGAAATGGTTTATAAAACCTAGTTATGATATTTAGTGAATATTATGGCCATTAGTTTCGTTTAAATATCAAGTTTTTAAGTAAAATGGTTAATTGACGCTTTCTAGGTTTCTGCGAAATAGAACGATTACATTGATTTTAAGGTTTTGATAATTCAAACCCTATTTATATTATAATTAGTGAGTTTTGGAACTACGATTTGTAAGTTAGTGTTTTATCTCGATCAATCGGCATTTGTACGCCGATATCGAGGGTTAACTGGTTATTTTGCATGAGCGGGTCATAGGTTTTAACCTATGCGCGTTTCGTGTGCTGCTTTGGGTTTTAATCGCGATTTCGGTTTATGATATTATATATGTTTGTTTGCATATAGGTACCCCTCACGTGGACTTCGGACGATGAAGAAGAGGATGCGGCATCGATTTCGGCAGACATGGACCAGATGATTAGATGTATATCTACGGGGGAAGTCGGGTGGATCGCGTAGGTGTTGGCTATAGTGCACTCAAGGCAATTATCATAGTCGCGGACTTGTGATTATGATGATTGAGTGAGGACCTATACCGATAAAGCAGTCTTACTCAAGATGATAGTATACTATCTGGTTTGTCTTTATCATCATGTACGTGTTGATAGAGCCTATAGGATTCTTGCTTGACTGCCAGCATTATGATGGAAATCATATATGTGAAAGCTGGGGTCTTTATGCACATCCTTAAATGTCCCTAGTCGTAGGAGTATCGAGACCGGGCATCGATACTCCAGTGTAGACTAGTGTATACTGATCGAGACCCCGATGAGGGGCGATGACCAGGTCTCACAAGCCATTGGTGTTAGTTTGTTCACCTAAGATAGTATGCAGGTGCTCATTGGGTTATGAGTACACTGGACGAACTCGCCGGGAACCTGCTAGTTGGTATTATACCTATTGTCAGATAGCAGTTCCCAGGTGACATGTGTACAGGTTAGTCTGTCGACCTGAGATCTTCATTTGTCTCGTGTGAGTTCCCACCGTGCTTTGATTACTACCCTACCATGACATAAAGGAGTCGTGCAAACAGGTTTTAGTTGGGTACAGTCCTGAGCCACATGGAGGCAGTGATCTGATCGTCGGGGATTCGTCTCTCCCGGTATTGGAGGTTGATGTCGCGTTGTGTACGGATGGCCATCACCATAAATCCGTAGCCACGGTGGATGAGAATTATCGATCCAGGATCGATAGTTTCTCAGGTGGTGATGGGGTTTCATACCGACACTAAATATCGCGTTGTTAGGGGTTTGACTTTATCCACCGCCTTAGACTCGATACGCAATACTCTTAGACGAACAGACCGGACTGTACGGATATTGCCACTGTCAGGCTCAGTAGGGGTTCTGCATGAGTTTGCTCGTCGGCCTCCCTTTCGCTCAATACCTGGGTAGCCGTTACGTACAGCTAGTGCCGCTGACGTGCTTGTGGTTAAACCCACTGCCAGCGTATTGACGAGTCTTTAGAGTCCTACACAGAGGGTTTTCACGGTTCAGGCGATATGGTGTACATGACGTATGCTGATACATACAGGTGTCCGATTAAATATGTGCACGAGCTACGCAGACTTTAATCAGACGGTTGATAATACTAGCGGCTTAGGATTAAGCCGGATTATTAAATCGAGTTTTGATTTAATAATTTATATATGTATTTGCATATACGTATTCTAGTATTATTGTTCACTATTCATTTTCTCTCTCGGCTATTCGTATTTTTGTACGAATACGCGTATATATATTTCGATATATGTACCAGGAAGTATTCCGTATTTTATACGGAATAGCTTATAGAAGATACCACCTCATTATTGATTTTCTTTTAGAAAATCAATTAGGAAATGAGGTGAAAAAGGTGACAAGGCATGGGCATAAGTCAAAGCATGGTGCAAAGTATGGTTGGATTTGTTTATTTGATTAATTGGAAAATGATAATTTTTGTGGGGATGAGAGAAGGGGCGGCGGCCACTTGATTGGATGATGGATTTCATTTTGTTGATTATTACACTTGTTTCACTCTCCACTCTCTCATTCACTCAAAAAGAAAAAGACTTAGCCATTTTTGTTGCCTCATCCCAAAGCTTCATCACCTCCATTCATCTTATATGGTTGCTCTCATGAGCATAAGAGTTGAGAGAAAATTGTAGTGACACTTTCATACACACCTACTCTCCATCGCTAGCGACTTTGGAGCGTCGGTTATCTCGTTCGACGAGGTTGGAGCTTGCGCCGTTTCTCTCGGGTGGATCATCGGAGATGGAGGAAGACCGGCAACCAAATATCGTCAAAGGATCACTAGGAGCTTGGAATGAAGACCAAAGGACACGGATCAACTCGGTATAACGATTCTAACTCTTAGTTAGTTACTAGTTTAGGGTTTAAGGTTGATCCGTAAATCGGGTAACAGTAGCGCCGGTTTAATAAATTTTTGTTCCGCATTTTGGCCGCGTTTCGATGGCCGGGGCGCTGCCGGAACCCTTCATGGTATTAGAGCCACCCTTTTAACCCCACTAGCTTGTTTAATCGTGCTTAAAAGATCGATTGACGGAAATTGCCAAATCACGACTTCAATTTTATGCTTGCTGTCGTTTTTCAAAAGTGTTCAAAAAATTATTTCCAGAGGCTTAAAAATCCGTGCAGGCGTTTTTAAGGGTACAGAAAAAATTTGGACTTCTGATGCCTCCAAATCGCCGTGGAACCGCCGCACTTACCCCCTATTGGCGGTGGTTCCGTGGCCATTTAATGGCGACGAGCTTCAAAATTTTTCCTATAGCCCCCTGACTTGGAATTGTGATTTTTGACATATACTGTCTTGGCCCATGTTTCAGTGCAGTGTTGTTTTTGCTATTGGGGCCAATTTGGAACTTAGTCGATCGATATTTTAAGTATGTGTTTAACAGCACATACATTTCTATCTGTGACCGTGAATGTCATTTGATCGGTAAACCTGTCTAACCGCTATATGTTCTTTTAGACGACTTTGCGAACGTGACATTCACGTTGATGTTCTGTGTTTTGCTGTGATATTGGTTGGATCGTCGTGGTAGATAGCAATGGTGCAATGTTAGTACAGTTTATTTTCATTTGTACATTTGATATTTCAGGGCGAGCGTCCGACATGTGGACTGCCGTCACTGCCAGTATGTATATTATTCTTTTGGGGCACGACCGGGTTGAGGTCGATATCACCCTTGTATATTATTTTCTTTTCTGTACTAGGATTACCCCGCGGTGGAGTGCACGAATAGCCGGGTTCTAGAGGGCAACTGGTCCGCATCTCATGGTGTTGGGACGGAGAGGACCTTACTCTAGAATTGGTGGGCTATTCGCCGCACTCGTAGGGGGTATAGGTGACCCAGGAGGGGTGCTCAAGTTACCGGATTCCGTGACGTGCTGGGTGGTCCATTCACATTGCTGAAGGGGGCTACCTCACTTCTGGTTTTGATGGGTAACTTGTCGCGCTTGTAAGGGTCTAGGTTTCATTTCACATGCTATCCACACGACAGAGAACGTCGAGTCTCACTTATGGCTCAAGTGAAACCCGGGGCTCCAGATTATCTACCATTCTGTGTTGCTTCTGTGATGTTTCTGTGATGTTGTTTTATATCATGCCTGAGATGATTGTTATATATATTTATATATATACTAGTAGATGTTGTATATGTTTTGCACCCGCGCTAGCCCAGTCCCCGCTCTGTCGTTAGTTAAGTAACTTAACGGGTGATGACGGGACCCAGTGGCGAATGCGGATGGCATATACATACATTTTATTTTCGTTCTTTTCTGGTGTGATTAATTGATGGGACTGCGTTGATTCTTATCAATGCAAGGATAAAACAAACCTATATATATATGATGTTGTTGGAACCAAGTTTTTAAAAACTGACATTACAGACGTTCTCTTTTGCTTTGCATAGTGGTATTCATTTTTGAATATCCTGCACCTCATTTGACGAGGCAAGGGCCGAGATCCCTTCATCGGGAGTGACCCTTTGAGTAAAAGTTTGCGTCAACGTAATAACTTCACTATAGTCGATTACTTTTGCTTTGCATCGTGATATTCAGTTTGGGATATCCTGCACCCCATTCGACGGGGAAAGAGCCGAGATCCCTTCACCGGGAGTGACCTCTTTCGCAAACGTTTTCGCCACTATATATTTATAAACCACTTGGATTCCTTCAATGATATCAAGTTCATTACGTTAAAGGTTTTTCGCCAAAAACCAGCCGTAGCCCTCTGTCATTTTAGATTAGTATTGCTTAGTATTCGTGCTACGTTTGTCGTTGCTATTCGCCGAGGCGTAGTGTGCGGTAACTCTGTAATGCTTTTCTGTCGCATGGATATGTGGATTGGTTAGGACAGTTATATGACTTTGTTGATTATTCGTCAAGGGTCGTGCGGGTGCGTTTAATGCAATCAAGATAATGACTAGTTGAACTTGACTAGGACCTTTTGATTTGTTGATTATTCGTCAAGGTCACTTGGGTCCTAGGGGTAAAAATCATATCGGGAGTTTCAAACATACAGGAAACTTGCCAGGCTTACGCATACCTTCTAGAGTGTGGTGACTTGTGTGGCTTCCATCAAGTTATCATGCGATGATAGTTGGATCCCGATTCCCACTGATGAGTAGGATTACTTCTCGAGTGATTCCGACTAATTCTCCTTTTGGGTTTGGAGGAGAATTTGAGGAAACAGTGGGAGCCATCCTGATTAGATAAAATGATTAACCATTCTGATTTAGGTTAGAGTGCATGCTGAGTGTTTCTTTTCTCTCTCTCTCTGGCTGCGACTATGACCCGACCTTTGACTAAAACTCATGAAACCAAGTTGACCGAACCTTCTTAAAATACTTTGGCTTTTGGAATGTCACGGTGTCGCATACATCATTGCCACTTCTATATCACCTTTGCATTTCTCCAGAACACCCCGTATCACTATAGATATCCACTTCCATTGGATAAATCCATCGTATGGTTATATACGAACTCGAAGGATCTGATTCGAGGATGGATTCTGGTTCTGGAGAGATTGAATAGGATTATTCGGTTGTCTTTTCTCTTTACCTTCTCTCAGGTTGTGAGGGCTCCTAGGATTAGGAGAGGGTACACCTATTGAGCTTATTGGATAGTCTTCCTCCAGACCATAGGCAGGTGCCGAATGGTAGGGAAGGAAGAAAACCAACAAACTTAACTATGGTGTACAGAAGGTAATAAGTAAAGATATATAAAGGGATTATAATAATGGCAAAGAAAATTGCGATCACCATCATTCACGACAAAGACCGTGTATATCCCTGCCCCTCCTACATCCACTTTGCTTTTCTCTAGAACACTCCGTATCACTACGGATATCCACTTCCATTGGATAAATCCATCGTATAGTTACATACGAACTCGAAGAAACTTTTTCGAGGATGGATTCTGGTTCAGGAGAAATAGAATATGATTATTCAGATGTCTTTTCTCTTTACCTTCTCTCAGGTTGCGAGGGCTCCTAGGATTAGTAGAGTACACCAATTGCGCTTATTGGATAGTCTTCTTCAAAATCTTAGGCTGGTGCCGAAGGGTAGGGAATGAAGAAAACCAATTAGCGTAAAGGAGGTGTACAGAAGGTAATAAGTAAAGACATAATAAAGGGATTGCAGTGAGGGCAGGTAAGTATATGGTTACTGTCATGATTCAGGATAATGGAAGAGGCGTTACTAGGAATACTAGTTAACACTTTTGAAACATTTTCATGTTTCAGTTTTACTATGCGATGTTAATTGAAAACTGTTTTCCCAATAAAAATCTAACTCCAGGGTATGTATTTACCAGAACAGTTTCTCATATCTGTATGTTATTACAGATGGTGAGTGGGAGTAAGATATTGGGAATTGGGTGATTAGATCCTCATTATATCGGAATTCGTAGTAATTGGTGATATTTGAGGAAATCATCTGGATTTTGCCGGATGGCAAATATTTGGTTTTGAATATCCGTTGTTATGCACCAATTTCAAACTGATATATCTGTACATTTATTTTATAAAGTGAGATATAACTTTTTGATATTGTGTCTATGATATTTACCTATATCAGTTGGTGATTAGGTAAGGTGCATTCAACAGCGGTGTAACTCTTCTTAACCAAAGTACAGTTTTTCAACCTACGACGCACAGGGTTGAGTTGTTGAACTCAGGGGACTTATACAAAGTATTGTATGTTGTCCAGTGTCCATTAGGACAATGGGGCCGGTACTCGTACTATATTCTGTTTACTTATGACTTCTTTTATTTTAGACAGGTATTTTGATGAAATGCAAAGTCCAGATATTGAGAAGTTATAGGTATAAGAATAAAGTAGAGAACCATTTGTTAGAAGTATTAGAATTCTTCGAGGAAGTCGAAGATTTAGATACTTGTGTTTGGTATTCCATTGATAGTAATGGTTTTGAGAACTTGCTTCTCGTTCGGGTTACTCATATATGGATGCACTCTTAGATGAGTAATGCTGATTGTCCTCTTTCCATTTGGTTGATATGCACTAGTGACAGCTGCATGATTTTGAATCTGGTTCTAATTAAATTAGTGCTTTTGTTTCTATATTAGATATATATAGAATCAATTTATATCTTAACGATGTTAAGGTATAGGGAGTTGTCCGGCTGATGCTTAAAACCAGAATCCGGATAAACTCAAGGCACATTTCAGTAATGGCTGTTTGTGGGTTATCCCGGGCTTTGACGAGGGATAACTATCTATATCAGGAAGATCAATATTTATATTGTTCTTGACTCGCCACAGTTTTAGTAAAATGGACTTTTTCAGAAAAACACAAGTGGGAGTATGGTAGAACTGGAAGTTATTCCAGAACCACAAACGATTACTGGAAATTTAATAGAACCTAAGGATTCAATTGGATTTGATGTTCCATTAGCCACTCCGCAGATTTTGGTGGGTAACCTTAGGCACCCGAGAGGTACTTTGGTCTTCTCAGAGACGGTGACAGGGAGGTTCTTGTTTATCCAAACTTGTCATTGCTGCTGTTCTAGACTATAAGACCCGGCAGGAGGATGAGTATAGTGTCGTTCTAAACTAGTTTTAGAAGTGTACGTATATATATGATTCTGCCAGAGGGTTGTTGTAGTCAGTGGGAGTAGCGGAAGCATAGTAGACAAGTTGCTTATGTCTATTTATAGACTAAAGCAGGTATAGCGGAAATAGATCATCTATTTTTGATGTGACAGTCATAGGTCTTGACTTCATCAGAATGGGAGATGGATCTGGTAAGAAGGTAGTAGGGAGCGATGTCCAGGTATTGGGATGACATGCACTTGATAGGAAGAGATATTCCTATACCGTGATCGGTTATACTGTGGTTGTCATAATGTTGTCTCTCCACATAGGATATGGATATAATAATAAGTTTTCTGGTTACTAGATCTATGGTTTTAGATCAGGATTTGGGAAGTATCCCAATATGGGTACTTTGACATTATTCTAAAGATATTTTAGAATGGACGACTCCTAGCATGGTGGTGAACCTGCAGGTGATGGAGTCAACCTCTCTAAAGGTGTCTTACAGACTAAAGGGGAGAGGGATCTGCATGATTAGTATATTGCTTGCTTGGGCAATTGAGTTAATCATGAAATGTCAAGTACCACACCAGATGTTGTTTTTGCACTAGATGCAATAAACATATCCAATCCTGGAGAAACATTGGGAAGCAGTTTATGAACATAAGTGAATGTTCTTGGGATATGGTAACGGCAGCCTCCTTCACGAGACGGTTATCATTTCAGGCTTCCAAGATGACCTGAATGACAGAGTGACTGTCAGAGTTATAGTTTTTTCCTTCTTTTGAGGGACAATATGTTGGACAGGTGGTCCAACCGGATACTGAGGAAAGGCATGGCGCAGGATACTGATTAAATTCAGTAGACGATACAGTATAAGAAGTTTGCTAGATTTGGAGTTCATTTGTGAACTGGGTCCTATCAGATATCCAAACAAATTCTAAGACAGGTATTGCTCATTTCGGGAGATAGCTCTCTCCGCGAAGTTGAGATTTAGAGAGATACAGAAAGAAACATTGGAGCGGATCCACTCACTGAGGCTATTTCTCGAACGCAATCATTTTCGCAAATGGGCTTTGCAAAACTGATTAGTAGAGAAGCTGGGTGTTCGGTATCACACGGGCTGTGAGTATGCGACATCGCAATAATTGGCCTTAAGTGCAAGTGGGAGATTGTTGGCTATAGTGCCCTCAAGGCAATTATCATAGTCGGCGGACTTGTGATTATGATGATTGAGTGAGGATCTATACCGATAAAGCAGTCTTACTCAAGATGATAGTATACTATCTGGTTTGTCTTTATCATCATGTACATGTTGATAGAGCCGATAGGATTCTTGTTTGACTGCCAGCATTATGATGGCGATCATATATGTGGGAGCTGGGGTCTATAAGCACATCCTTAAATGTCCCTAGTCGTAGGAGTATCGAGACTGGGCATCGATACTCCAGTGTAGACTAGTGTATACTGATCGAGACCCTGACGAGGGGTAATGGCCATGTCTCACAAGCCATTGGTGTTAGTTTGTTCACCTAAGATAGTATACAGGTGCTCATTAGATTATGAGTACACTGGACGGACTCGCCGGGAACCTGCTAGTTGGTATTATACCTATTGTCAGATAGCAGTTCTCAGGTGACATGTGTACAGGTTAGTCTGTCGACCTGAGATCGTCATTTGTCTCGTGTAAGTTCCCACTGTGCTTTGATTACTACCCTACTACGGCTCAAAGGAGTCGTGTAAATAGGTTTTAGTTAGGTACAGTCCCGAGCCACATGGAGGCAGTGATCGAATTGTCGGGGATTCGTCTCTCCCGGTATTGGGGGTTGATGTCGCGTTGTGTACGGATGGCCATCACTATAAATCCGTGGCTACGGTGGACGAGAATTATCGATTCAGGATCGATAGTTTCTCACGTGGTGATGGGGTTTCATACCGACACTAAATATCACGTTATTAGGGGTCTGACTTTATCCACCCCCTTAGACTCGATATGCGATACTCTTAGACGAACAGACCGGACTGTACGGATATTGCCACTGTCAGGCTCAGTAGGGGTTCTGCATGAGTTTGCTCGTTGGCCTCCCTTTCGCTCAATACTTGGGTAGCCATTACGTACAGCTAGTGCCGCTGACGTGCTTGTGGTTAAACCTACTGCCAGCGTATTGATGAGTCTTTAGAGTCCCACACAGAGGGTTTTCACGGTTCAGGCGATATAGTGTACATGACATATGTTGATACATACAGGTGTCCGATTAAATATGTGCACGAGCTGCGCAGAGTTTAATCGGACGGTTGATAATACTAGCGGCTTAGGATTAAGCCGGATTATTAAATCGAGTTTTGATTTAATAATTTATATATGTATTTGTATATACGTATTCTAGTATTATTGTTCACTATTCGTTTTCTCTCTCGGCTATTCGTATTTTTGTACGAATACGCGTATATGTATTTCGATACATGTACCGGGAAGTATTCCGTATTTTATACGGAATGACTTCTAGAAGATGCCACCTCATTATTGATTTTCTTTTAGAAAATCAATTAGGAAATGAAGTGGAAAAGGTGACAAGGCATGGGCATGAGTCAATGCATGGTGCAAAGTATGGTTGGATTTGTTTATTTGATTAATTAGAAAATGATATTTTTTATGGGGATGAGAGAAGGGGGGCCGACCACTTGATTGGATGATGGATTTCATTTTGTTGATTATTACACTTGTTTCACTCTCCACTCTCTCATTCACTCAAAAAGAAAAGACTTAGCCATTTTTGTTGCCTCATGCCAAAGCTTCATCACCTCCATTCATCTTCTATGGTTGCTCTCATGAGCACAAGAGTTGAGAGAAAATTGTAGTGACACTTTCATACACCCCCACTCTCCATCGCTAGCGACTTTGGAGCGTCGGTTACCTCGTTCGACGAGGTTGGAGCTTGCGCCGTTTCTCTCGGGTGGATCATCAGAGATGGAGGAAGACCGGCAACCAAACATCGTCAAAGGATCACTAGGAGCTTGGAATGAAGACCGAAGGACACAGATCAACTCGGTATAACGATTCTAACTTTTAGTTAGTTTGCTAGTTTAGGGTTTAAGGTCGATCCGTAAATCGGGTAACGGTAGCGCCGGTTTAATAAATTTTTGTTCCGCATTTTGGCTATGTTTCGATGGCCGGGGTGCTGCCAGAACCCTTCAGTATGGCACCCCCGCAAACGTAGAATAAGGATATTACGTACTGTTATTAGGAAGTTGGACGTGACCTTAGATTCTTGGCGAATAGGGTCCTATTGAAGACTTTAGATTGGACTAGACTGATTTAGAAAGACTTAACCGGAGGATGACTGCCTTGGAAGGAATTCGTAGGTTTCATGTAGACACACACACACGCACACACCTAAACTTGTCTTGGTGTATATGTGCGTGCGTGTGTCTGTGTGTGTATATATAGGAATGTGTGTAGGTATACACACACACACAACATATATATATGTGATATGAGGAGGTTATATGATACATGGGGATGAGTCAATATGACTAGGCTTGATGCCGTGATTAATTGGATAGATGATCGAGTTATGACATGAGATGTGTTATGATAGTAGCGGATCGTTGGGCAAGGAGATTATATAAAATATATTTATGCATAAACGATAATAGGTGATGATGACATTGAAATGTACGGGACTCTAGAATAGAACCCGGATTGTAATATGTGACTTAATCACGATATGATATATGACATGATGTTTTAGTGGATCATTTGACGATGTATAATTACACAGACGATGATATATGTTTGATGATATTGGGATGTATGCGATTATAGTACAGTACCCTTGATCACGATATTATTTGATGATGATACTATACGAACGATGATGTATATACGTGATAGTTGACCCGTACCCCGATTTTGGGATGCCGTACGATGGATTTTACCGTACGAGTCATAGATATGACGATTGATCCGCACCTTGACTCGAGAGAATCGTACTATGTACGTGACGCTATTTAGGCTGGATCGCCGACTACTAGAGATATCATCTCAGATTTTAGGAGGATTAATCTTACCTATCGATTAATGTCTTTAGTTAGTGTTGGATATAGTGCCCTCAGAGTCAATTATTGGATCACAGGCACATGATTGCAATGATTAAGGGAGGACCTATACCGGTAGGACAGTCTTACTCAGGATGATAGTATGCTATCTGGTTTATCTTTATCATCGTGTACAACTTTAGGTGACATTACAGGTCACTATTACACATTGATAGAGCCCTTAGGATTCTTGCTTGATGGTCAACAGTATGATGGCGATCATATACGTGGGAGCTGGGGTTTATAAGCACATCCTTAAAGTGGTCCCTAGTCGTAGGAGTTTCAAGACTAGGCATCGATACTCCATTAGTAGACTAGTGTATACAGTCGAGACCCTGACGAGGGGCGGTGGCCGGTCTCACAAGCCATTGGTCTCACAAGCCATTGATCGCCGACTGCTATCCCCACGACCGATCCGCATCATCACAGCAATACACAGAACATCAACGTGAAGGTCACGTTCGCAAATCCGTCTAACCGGGCTATAGCAGTTAGACAGGATTTACCGATCAAGTGACATTCACGGTCGCAGATATAATGTAAATACTGTGAAACAATGTGTTTAAAATATCTGATCGATTAAATTTTACCAAGTGGGCCCCTAAGTACTACTGTAGCACATAAAGAAATCTGGGCCCAAAAAATAACATTCCAGAAAACCTATTTTCCACTCAGGAGCATTCTGTAGAATTTTGGGGGACTGAACAGTTCAAGTCGCGGCGGAACAGCGGCCCAATTATGGGTTTGGCCGCGGTTCCGCGGTGGTTTGGACTGTTCACGAGTCCAAATTTTCACAGAACTCTTAGAATGTTCTACACATCATTCTGAAACAACCTGAAAAATTTTTGGACTTCAAAAAATTTCGACAGAAACTGATGTGAAGAAAAATACGGTTTTTGGAAAATTGTTCGATCGGAAATGTAAAACACATTAGACAAAGCTAGACTATGTTAATGGCGAGGCTCTGATACCACTGTAAGTGCACGGCGGCGCCCCGGCCTCCATCCCGAGGCTAAATGCGGAAGCGATGGTTAACTTTAAATTTTCTTGAACCGGCACCACCGCGCACTAAAACCCGGATCGAACCATTAACTAGTCCTAGCTAACTACAAGATGGGGAAGAGAGATATACAGACTGATCCGTGTCCTCCGATCTTCTCGTCGTCGTCCCGATCTCCCACGGAAGCTCCGGTCTCCACCTCGTCGCCGGAAGGGCACCACGTAGCCGGCTTCTTTTACAGGCTCCCACCTCTATACCGAGGCAACTCGGGCACGAAGCTGGCGAGTCGACGTGCCTAAGGTTTGCTGCAGAATGGTGTAGAACCATGTCTCATTTGGGGTTATGGAGTTTGCCATTTGGTGGAGGAATGAACTATACTTTGGAGGTGGAACTATGGGATTTTTGTGAAGCTAAAAGACCAAAATCCCCTTGCACAAAATTGGGACAGCCCCTTTGGAGCTTGGCCGGCCATGGCTATGGGAGAGGAGAGAATGAGAGAGTGTGAGTGAGTGTGTGTATCAAAAATGAGCCATACAACCAAATAATCCATGGGAGAGAGAGAAAAGGCTATCATGCAAAGAAATGATAACTAGGAAAGTCCAACACTCAAACAACAATCATCACTTCCAAAACTCATGCCATCATGAAGATAGAAGTCAAGCAAGGTCAATGGATGGTGCACCATCATGATACAATAAAATACAAAGAACACCCTCCACAAATGCTTATTTGCACAATTGCAAATAAGCCCTCCTCCACCAATCTTCGGCCAATGAAGGATACAAAGAAATATGGCCGAAACGGAAAGCAAACTGGCAACTCCAGAAAACTGATCCTGTAATAAATTACAGGAAAACCCCGCTACTGTGTATACACACCCGCATTTGTATTCCGACCGAAATACAAATGCAATGAGACAAAATCTACACTGTACTATACTAGGATCCATCTTAAACCAAAGCCGGCCAGTATTATCCGTCCGATCCTGATCCGTGCAATACCGCACGTATCTGATCGAACCCTGCCATATCTCCATACGGCCTCTACAGCGTTTCGCCCGAAAACTTGAGCAACTGAATGTGGGGGACTCTAAAGACTCGTCAACACCTTAGTTATGGATTTAACCACTAGCACGTCAGAGGTATAAGCCAATACGTAACGGGCTACCAGGTATTGACCAAAAGGGACGTCGCTGAGCGAACTCATCCTGACACCCTACTGAGCCTGTCAGTGACAATATCCGTACAGTCCGGTCCGTTCGTCTATGAGCATCGCATGGCGGGCCTAGGGGGTTGGTAAAAGTCAGACCCCCAAAAGTGGTACAAGTCGTGTCGGAGTGTAGCCCAGAACACCCTGAGATACTACTGGAATACCTACCAGTAAATCTCCTGCCTCGGCCGAGGGCTTTGTGTAATGGCTCTCCTAGACACAGCGCGACCTAACCCCCAATACCGGGAGAGACGAACCCCTGAAGATCCGCTCACTGCCTCCATGTGGCTCGGGACTGTACCCAACTAAAACCTGTTTGCACGTCTCCTTTGAGCGTGGTAGGGTAGTAATCAAAGTACAGTGGGAACTCACACGAGACAAATGACGATCCCTAGGTCGATGAACTAACCTGTACACATGTCACCAGGGAACTGCTATCTGACGTCAGGTATAAGACCAACTAGCATGTTCCCGGCGAGTCCTGTCCGGTGTACTCATAACCCAATGAGCACCTGTATACATCTTAGGTGAACCAACTGACACCAGTGGCTTGTGAGACCGGCTACCGCCCCTCGTCGGGGTCTTGACTGTATACACTAGTCTACTTTGGAGTATCGATGCCCTGTCTCAAAACTCCCACGACTAGGGACCTTTTAAGGATGTGCTTATAGACCCCAGCTCCCACTTATATGATCGCCCTCATACTGCTGGTGGTCAAGCAAGAATCCTAGGGGCTCTATCAACGTGTAATAGCGACATGTCAGGTCACCTAAAGCAGTACACGATGATAAAGATAAACCAGATAGCATACTATCATCTTGAGTAAGACTGTCCTACCGGGATAGGTCCTCCCTCAATCATTGCAATCACGTGCCTGTGATCCAATAATTGACTCTGAGGGCACTATCTCCAACAATCTCCTACTTGCACTCAAGGCTAATTATTGCGATGTCGCATACTCACAGCCCGTGTGATACCGAACACCCAACTCCTCTACTAGTCAGTCTCACAAAGCCCGTTTGCGAAACTATTGCGTTCGAGGAATAGCCTCAGTGAGTGGATCCGCCTTGAAGTTTCTTTCTATGTCTCTCTTAATCTCAAGTTCGCGGAGAAAGCCATCTCCCGAAATGAGCAATACCTGTCTTAGAATGTGTCTGGATGTCTGATGGGACCTAGCTCATAAATGAACTCCAAATCCAAACTTCTTAGACTGTATCGTCAACTGAACTTAATCAGTATCCTGCGCCATGCCTCCCTCAGTATTGTCTTGGACCACCTGTCCAAAATACTGCCCTTCGTCAAAAGGAAAAATATAACTCTGACAACCTCCCTGTCGTCCAAGTCACCTTGGAAGCCTGGAATGATAACTGTCTCCCGAAAGAGGCTGTCGTTATCATATCCCTAGAACATCCACTTATGTTCTAAAACTGCTTCCGACTGTTTCTCCAGGATAGGATCAATGTCAACTTATTGCATCTAGTGCAAGAACGACATCTGGTGTGGTACTTGACATCTCATGATTGACTCAATTGCCTGAGCAAGTGATCTGCCAATCATGCACATCCCTCTCCACTTTAGTCTGTAAGACACCTTTAGAGAGGGTGACTCCATCACCTGCAGGTACACTACCGTGCCAGGAGTCGTCCATTCTAAATACTCTTAGAATGCTGTCTGAGTACCCTGATTGGGAAACCACCCAAATCTAGATCTAAAACCATAGATCTAGTAACCAGTATGTCTGATATAATGTCCAAGTCCCATATGGAGAAACCACTGTGTGACAACCAAAGTATAACCGATCGTAGTATCGGAATATCACTTCTTATTCTGTGTATGTCATCCAAATACCAGGACATCACACCCTACTACCTTCTTAACAGATCCATCCCCTATTCTGACGAAGTCAAACCTTATGACTATCACATCAGAAATCGATGATCTATCTCCGCTATATCTGCTTTAGTCTATAAATAGACATAAGCAACCTGTCCACCAATGCTTCCGCTGCTCCCACTGACTACGACAACTCTCTGGCAGAGTCATATAAGCGTACACTTCTAAAGCAAGTTTAGAACGACGCTATACTCATCCTCCTGCCGGGTCTCACAGTCTGGAACAACAGCAATGGCAAGTGTGGGTAAACAAGAACTTCCCTGTCACCGTCCTTGAGGCTACTGGAGTACCTCTCGGGTGCCTGAAGTTACCCACTATATCTGCGGAGTGGCCAATGGAATGTCAAACTAGATTGAATCTTTAGGTTCTTATCAAATCTTCAGTAATCATTTGCGGTTCTGGAATCACTTCCAGTTCTACCATACTCCCACTACTATTTTCTGAAAAAATCCATTTTTATTAAAACTGTGGAGAGTCTAGAACAATATCACTATTGATCTGCCAGATGGTAGAAAGTCAACCCTCGTCATAACCTGGGTCAACCCACAAATAGCCATTACAGAAACGTGCCTTGAGTTGTCCAGTGTCTGGTTTTAATCATAAGCCGGACAACTCCCGTTAAGATATGAACTGTTCTATATCCAATGTAGAACCAGATGCACTGATTTAATTGAACCAGATTCAAATCATGCAGCTATCTCCAGTGCATGTTAACTAAATGGAAGGAGGCCAATCAGCGTTACTCAACTTAGGAATGCTTCCAATTATGAGTAACCTGAAAGAGAAGCAAGTTTTCTTAATCATTACTATCAACTGAATACCATACTCAAGTATCTACATCTCCGATCACTTTGAAGAATCCCGATACTTGCAATATCTGTCTCTCTACTTTATTCATATACCTATAACTTCTCAAAATTCGGACCCTGTGTTTCCACGAAACACCTGTCTAAAAACTAGGGAAGTCATAAGTATACCGAATATAGTACGAGGACCAACCCCTCTGTCCCGATGGACCCTGGACAACATACAATACTCTGTATAAGTCCCTTGAGTCTGACAACTCATTCACTGTGTGTCGTAGGTTGAAAACTGTACTTATAGTTTAGAAGAATTACACCGCTGTTTAATGCTCCTTACCTAACCATCCACTGATATAGGTAAATGTCATCGACATAATTTCAAAAAGTATATCTCACTCTATGAAAATAGACTTACAGATATACCAATTTGAAATTGGTGCATAACAGCGGATATTCAAAACCAAATATTTGCCGACCGGCAAACAACCCAGGCGACTTCCTCAAATATCACCGATTACAACGAATCCCGATATAATGAGGATGATCACCTAATTCCCAATAACTTACTCCCACTCATCATCTGTAAAACCATACAGATGTGAGAATCATACCTGGTAAATACATACCCTGGAGTAAGTATCTAATCGGGAAATCAGTTTTCCTTTAACAGTACACAGTGAAACTGAAACATTGAAATGTTTCGATGGGGTATCCCGGTATTCCTAGTAATGCCTCTTCCAGATTCACGACTGTAACCGTACAGTTCTTTGCCACCTCTCTAAATCCCTTTATATGTCTTTAGTCATTACCTTCTGTACACCCCTTTAGGCCAAATGGTTTTCTTCCTTCCTTACCATTCGGCACCAGCCTATGGTTTGGAAGAAGACTATCCAATAAGCATAATGAGTAAACTGTCCCAATCCTAGGAACACTCGCAATGCGAGAGAAGGTGAAGATAAAAGACACCTGAATAAACCTTATTCCTATTTCTCCTGAACCAGAATCCATCCCCGAACTGGAACAAGTTCCTTTCGAGTTCGTATATAATCATACGATGGAGTATCCAATAAACTGTGGATCTTCGTAGTGATACGGAGTGTCCTGGAGAAATACAAAGGTGAAGTGGGAGTGGTAATGAAATACTTGGTTTGGTCGTGAATAGCAGTCGCAATTTACTTTGCCCTCTTACTAATCCCTTGCTTTGTCTTAACTTAATACCTTCTGTACACCATCGTTAGGCTAATTGGTTTTCTTCATTCCCTACCGGTCGGCACCTGCCTATGGTTTGGAATAAGACTATCCAATTTGCGTAATAGGTGTACTATCTCCTAAACCAAGGAGTACTCACAACTCGAGAGAAGGTAAAAGGAAAAGACAACTGAATGATCCTATCCGTTTTCTCCAGAACCTGAAACCATCCTCGAATAAATCCCTTCGAGTTCGTATCTAACCATACGATGGTTTTGTCCAATGGAAGTGGACGTTCGTAGTAATACGGGGTGTCCTGGAGAAAAGGGTAAAAGTAGGAGTGGCAATGAGGTTTGCAACTCTGACAATCCAAAAGCCAGTGTTAAAGAAGGTTCGGTTAATTTTGGTCTCTGAGTCATAGTCTTAATGTCGGGTCAATGGTCGCTGCCGAAGAGAGAGAGAAAAGAAACACTCAGCGTGCACTCTATCCTAGATCAGAATGGTTACCAATTTATCTAATCTGGAAACCTCCTACTGTCACCTCAAATTCTCCTCCAAACCTGAAAGAAGAATTAGTCGGGGTCACCCGAGGAGTAAACTAATTCATCAGTGGGAATCGGGATCCAACTATCATCTCATGATAACATGACGGAATCCGCTCACGTCATCACACTCCAGAAGGTATGCGCATATCTGGCAAGTTTCAGTTCTTTTGAAACTCCCGATGTGATTTTTGCCCCATGCTCTTATGACCTTGACTTTGGCCAACAAATCATAAGTCACATGTCAAGTTCTACCCGTCATTCTCCAGGTTGATTTGAATCCACCCGTACCTACCCTTGACTTTGGCCAACAAGGCAGTACGACTGTTCCAAACCAACGCATCTATCTATGCTGCATATGAATAACCAACAGCTACCAAACACTGTGCCTTGACTTTGGCCAACAAACACAGCTTGAATATTATTGACTACCCATATGAAACGACGGAGGGCTACGAATGGTTTCTGGCGAAAAACTTTAACGTAAAGAACTTGATATCGTTGAAGGAACGGATAGCTTTTAAAAATATAGTGACGAAAACCGTTGCTAAAGAGGTCACTCCCGGTGAAGGGATCTCGGCTCTTTCCCCGTAGAATGAGGTGCAGGATATTCCAACTGAATACCACGATGCAAAGCAAAAGTAATCGGCTATAGTGAAGTTATTGCCCTGGCGCAAACTTCTGTCCAAGGGGTCACTCCCGGTGAAGGGATCTCGGCCCTTGCCTCGTCGACTGAGGAGCAGGATATTCCAAATGAATACCACGATGCAAAGCAAAAGTAAACGTCCTTGCAATAACAGCTTTTTGAAAAGTGTTCCAACAACATCAGATTAGGTTTGTTTTTAACTTGCATTGATCCGAATCAACAAAGTTCCATCAATTGATCACACCATAAAGAACGAAAATATACTGATGTACGTATATACCATCCGCATTCGCCACTGGGTCCCGTCATTACCCGTTAGGTTAGCTAACTAACGACAGAGCGGGGACTGGACTAGCGCGGATGCAAAACATATACAACATCTACTAATATATATACCAATATATAAAATTTCGCTCAAGGCGTGATAAAAAGCAACATCACAGAAATGTACAGCATCACAGAACAATACAGATATCTGGGATCCCCGGGTTTCACAGAGCCACTACTGAAACCCGACGTTCCCTTAGTCGTGTGGATAGCCTATGCAATGAAAATCCTAGACCCCTACGGGCGCGGCAAGTTACCCGCCAAAACCTGAAGCGAGGCAGCCCCCTTCAGCAACGTGAATGGACCACCCAACACTTCACGGAATCCGGTAACTTGGGCACCCCTCCTGGGTCAACCTGTACCCCCTACGAGTGCGGCGAATAGCCCGCCAATTCTAGAGTGAAGCCCCCTCCGTCTCAATGCCATGAGATGCGGGCTTGTTGCACTCTAGAATCCGGCTATCCGTGCACCCCTCCGCGGGGCAATCCTAGTACAGAAAGTAAAATATACATACAACGGGTACATCGACCGCAACCTGGTCGTGCCCCAAAATAATAATACAAACAGGCAGTGACGGCAGTCCACATGTCGGACGCTCGCCCCGCAATATCAAATGTACATAATACAACAAAAACTGTACTACCACTGCAACCAGGCTATCCCCACGACCGATCTGCAACATCACAGCAATACACAGAACATCAACGTGAAGGTCACGTTCGCAAATCCGTCTAACCGGGCTATAGCAGTTAGACAGGATTTACCGATCAAGTGACATTCACGGTCGCAGATATAATGTAAATACTGTGAAACAATGTGTTTAAAATATCCGATCGATTAAATTTTACCAAGTGGGCCCCAAGTACTACTGTAGCACATAAAGAAATCTGGGCCCAAAAAATAACATTCCAGAAAACCTATTTTCCACTCAGGAGCATTCTGTAGAATTTTGGGGGACTGAACAGTTCAAGTCACGGCGGAACCGCGGCCCAATCATGTGTTTGGCCGCGGTTCCGCGGTGGTTTGGGCTGTTCACGAGTCCAAATTTTCACAGAACTCTTAGAATGTTCTACACATCATTCTGAAACAACCTGAAAAATTTTTGGACTACAAAAAATTTCGATAGAAACTGATGGGAAGAAAAATACGGTTTTTGGAAAATTGTTCGATCGGAAATGTAAAACACATTAGACAAAGCTAGACTATGTTAATGGCGAGGCTCTGATACCACTGTAAGTGCACGGCGGCGCCCCGGCCTCCATCCCGAGGCCAAATGCGGAAGCGATGGTTAACTTTAAATTTTCTTGAACCGGCACCATCGCGCACTAAAACCCGGATCGAATCATTAACTAGTCCTAGCTAACTACAAGATGGGGAAGAGAGATATACAGACTGATCCGTGTCCTCCGATCTTCTCGTCGTCGTCCCGATCTCCCGCTGAAGCTCCGGTCTCCACTTCGTTGCCGGAAGGGCACCACGTAGCCGGCTTCTTTTACGGGCTCCCACCTCTATACCGAGGCAACTCGGGCACGAAGCTGGCGAGTCGACGTGCCCAAGGTTTGCTGCAGAATGGTGTAGAACCATGTCTCATTTGGGGTTATGGAGTTTGCCATTTGGTGGAGGAATGAACTATACTTTGGAGGTGGAACTATAGGATTTTTGTAAAGCTAAAAGACCAAAAATCCCCTTGCACAAAATTGGGACAGCCCCCTTGGAGCTTGGCCGGCCATGGCTATGGGAGAGGAGAGAATGAGAGAGTGTGAGTGAGTGTGTGTATCAAAAATGAGCCATACAACCAAATAATCCATGGGAGAGAGAGAAAAGGCTATCATGCAAAGAAATGATAACTAGGAAAGTCCAACACTCAAACAACAATCATCACTTCCAAAACTCATGCCATCATGAAGATAGAAGTCAAGCAAGGTCAATGGATGGTGCACCATCATGATACAATAAAATACAAAGAACACCCTCCACAAATGCTTATTTGCACAATTGCAAATAAGCCCTCCTCCACCAATCTTCGGCCAATGAAGGATACAAAGAAATATGGCCGAAACGGAAAGCAAACTGGCAACTCCAGAAAACTGATCCTGTAATAAATTACAGGAAAACCCCGCTACTGTGTATACACACCCGCATTTGTATTCCGACCGAAATACAAATGCAATGAGACAAAATCTACACTGTACTATACTAGGATCCATCTTAAACCAAAGTCGGCTAGTATTATCCGTCCGATCCTGATCCGTGCAATACCGCACGTATCTGATCGAACCCTGCCATATCTCCATACGGCCTCTACAGCGTTTCGCCCGAAAACTTGAGCAACTGAATGTGGGGGACTCTAAAGACTCGTCAACACCTTAGTTGTGGATTTAACCACTAGCACGTCAGAGGTATAAGCCAATACGTAACGGGCTACCAGGTATTGACCAAAAGGGACGTCGATGAGCGAACTCATCCTGACACCCTACTGAGCCTGTCAGTGACAATATCCGTACAGTCCGGTCCGTTCGTCTATGAGCATCGCATGGCGGGCCTAGGGGGTTGGTAAAAGTCAGACCCCCTAAAGCGGTACAAGTCGTGTCGGAGTGTAGCCCAGAACACCCTGAGATACTACTGGAATACCTACCAGTAAATCTCCTGCCTCGGCCGAGGGCTTTGTGTAATGGCTCTCCTAGACACAGCGCGACCTCACCCCCAATACCGGGAGAGACGAACCCCTGAAGATCCGCTCACTGCCTCCATGTGGCTCGGGACTGTACCCTACTAAAACCTGTTTGCACGTCTCCTTTGAGCGTGGTAGGGTAGTAATCAAAGTACAGTGGGAACTCACACGAGATAAATGACGATCCCTAGGTCGATGAACTAACCTGTACACATGTCACCAGGGAACTGCTATCTGACGTCAGGTATAAGACCAACTAGCATGTTCCCGACGAGTCCTGTCCGGTGTACTCATAACCCAATGAGCACCTGTATACATCTTAGGTGAACCAACTGACACCGGTGGCTTATGAGACCGGCCACCGCCCCTCGTCGGGGTCTTGACTATATACACTAGTCTACTCTGGAGTATCGATGCCCTGTCTCGAAACTCCCATGACTAGGGACCTTTTAAGGATGTGCTTATAGACCCCAGCTCCCACTTATATGATCGCCCTCATACTGCTGGTGGTCAAGCAAGAATCCTAGGGGCTCTATCAACGTGTAATAGCGACATGTCAGGTCACCTAAAGCAGTACACGATGATAAAGATAAACCAGATAGCATACTATCATCTTGAGTAAGACTGTCCTACCGAGATAGGTCCTCCCTCAATCATTGCAATCACGTGCCTGTGATCTAATAATTGACTCTGAGGGCACTATCTCCAACACTAAAGGCGTCTTACAGACTAAAGGGGAGAGGGATGTGCATGATTGGCAGATCACTTGCTTAGGCAACTGAGTCAATCATGAGATGTCAAGTACCACACCAGATGTTGTTTTTGCACTAGATGCAATAAATTGATATTAATCCTATCCTGGAGAAACGTTCGGAAGCAGTTTTAGAACATAAGTAGATGTTCTAGAGAAATGATAACGGTAGCCTCCTTCGGGAAACGGTTATCATTCCAGGCTTCCAAGGTGACCTGGATGACAGAGTGACTGTCAGAGTTATAGTTTTCCATCTGACGAGGGGCAGTAGTTTGGACAGATGGTCCAAGCGGATACTGATTAAATTCAGTTGACGATACAGTCTAAGAAGTTTGGATTTGGAGTTCATTTATGAATCAGGTCTCATCAGATATCCAGACATATTCTAAGATAGGTATTGCTCATTTCGGGAGATGGCTTTCTCCGCGAACTTGAGATAAAGAGAGATATAGAAAGAAACATTAGAGCGGATCCACTCACTGAGACTATTCCTCGAACGCAATAGTTTTGCAAATGGGCTTTGTGAGACTGATTAGTAGAGGAGTTGGGTGTTCGGTATCACACGGGCTGTGAATATGCGACATCGCAATAATTAGCCTTGAGTGCAAGTGGGAGATTGTTGGATATAGTGCCCTCAGAGTCAATTATTGGATCACAGGCACGTGATTGCATTGATTGAGGGAGGACCTATACCGGTAGGACAGTCTTACTATAGGGATGCTAGGCACACGCACAAGGGTCTACGAGGCATCCACCATGCCCGATTTAAGATTTAGCCGTGCTGAACAACCCTAACCAAGATCTTTATACTAGAGATTAGGCGAAACAAAGCATGTTAAACACTTTAACATCTAAGAGTTTGGGATTACAACCTTTGTAGTCCGGTCCTTCACTTCATAAGCTCCGTGTTGTGGTCCCTTCGCTGCGATCATCAAGTTCCGGACTCTCGAGAGGCTCCACGAAGAGAAAGATGCAAGCTTGCTTCCGATCTTTGATAACAAAGATGATCTACCTTGAAGTTTTATTTACACAAGCTCTCACTCACTAAATGAAGTGAACACCCTAATCTAAATGGCTATGATAGATTAGGATGATGAAGTAGGATTTTAGCTCTCATTTGTTTTCTATTTCTCACTCATTTTCATCACCTTCTAAAAAGCTAGAAAGCTTTTCCATGAAGAACTCAAGGAAGAAGATCAAGAAGAAGATGAATAATCAATTAAAAAATTCTTTTGTGATGAATAATGAAATAATATATGATTAATAATTTAACCATGGTCAACTAAACCTTTGTAGAGATTTAACTAGGGCTAGGGTTTGGGTTGGGTTAAGAATAAGTCATTACAAAATATCAAGCATAATATCTTAACTCAAGACAAAAGAAAAACCTTTTAGAATGTTCGTGAAAGAACTAACCCAATTCAAACCCTAACCTTGTTTAATCTCCACTAAACATGTTGCATTAGTAATCATATCATGTTACAATATTATATATCACATATATAATATTTATTGTAACAAAATAAAATAACACAATTAACATATATCGCATATATATCAATGTATTACCCGAGTGAGAAAAAGAATTTTTTAGTGAGTTTATATTAGTTAATGTAATTTAATATATCATATATATTATTATACATTAAATCATCGAATCAACACTTGATCCGACAATCCGGCTATATCGCATATAACCGACTGATATATCATTTACCGATTCATCGAATCAACATTTGATCCGATAACCCGGCTGATATCAAATATCGTGAGAATAGAATACAGTATCACATATCGCATTATCCTCGGTCCTGCACATATCACATATGTGCTCCTACTCCGTTTTGCCTGAGTCAAGAAACCTCTGTGTAGGACTCTAAAGAATCGTCAATACGCCGGCAGTAGGTGATGATCATATCAAACACCCACAAGCTGCAAGCAGTCAGCTAAACGTAACAGCTACCCAGGTATTGAGCGATCAAAAGATCAACAAGCAAGCTTGTACACGCTCCTGCGAATCCAATCAGTAACACTCCCGCACAGTCCGGTCTCGTCGTTTGATATGTCGCATATCTCGCCTAGAGGTGGTAAACGTCAGACCCCAATAGCTTGATAAGTCGTGTCGATATGAGGTCTATAACAGTTCGAGAAACTACTGATAACACTTACCAGTAAATCTTAGCAACCCTGGCCAGGGATTTCCAGTTATAGCCAATCGAACATAGCGCAACATCAACTCCCTATACCGGGAGAGACGAATCCCCTCCTATTGCTCATTGCCTCCATGTGATTCGGGACTGTACCCAAAAGCCACCTTTTGCACGCCCTCTTGGACGTGGTATGATAGAAATCAAAGCACAGTGGGAATCACACAAGACTCTATGACGATCTCGGGTTTACAGACTAACCTATACCAATGTCACCAGAGAACTGCCATCTGACGTGAGGTATAATACCATCTGGGAGTTCTCGGCGAGTCCGTCCAGTATACCCAGTCTCTACTGAGCACCCGTACACCATCCTTGATGTCAAACACCGATGGATATGGGATCATCCATTGCCCATCATATGGGTCAAGATGCGTATACGCTAGTCTACTCTTAGGTATCGATGCCTTGTCTTGATGCACCCTCGACTAGGAACAGTTATAGGATGTACTCGTCGACTACCATGGCCCCACTAGTATGATCTCATCATAGTCCTAGTAGTCGAGTACATATCCTAAGGGCTTTATCAACATGTAACATAGAGACAATCAGAGTACATGTTAAGATAAAGAGCAACCAGATAGCGTACTATCATGTCGAGCAAGAAAGTCCTCCCTATATATGTCCAAGCATCCATTACAATATACATCATATGTACAGTAATGGCCTCTAGGGCATACATATAACTAACACTTACTCAGGATGATAGTATGCTATCTGGTTTATCTTTATCATCGTGTACAGCTTTAGGTGACATTACAGGTCACTATTACACATTGATAGAGCCCTTAGGATTCTTGCTTGACGGCCAGCAGTATGATGGCGATCATATAAGTGGGAGCTGGGGTCTATAAGCACATACTTAAAGTGGTCCCTAGTTGTGGGAGTTTCGAGACTAGGCATCGATACTCCATTAGTAGACTAGTGTATACAGTCGAGACCCCGACGAGGGGCGGTTGCCGGTCTCACAAGCCATTGGTGTCAGTTGGTTCACCTAAGATGTATACAGGTGCTCATTAGGTTATGAGTACACCGGACAGGACTCGCCGGAAACATGCTAGTTGGTATTATACCTGACGTCAGATAGCAGTTCCTTAGTGACATGTGTACAGGTTAGTTCATCGACCTGAGATTGTCATTTGTCTCGTGTGAGTTCCCACTATGCTTTGATTACTATCCTACCACAGCTCAAAGGAGTCGTGCAAACAGGTTTTGTTAGTGTATATGCCCTAGAGGCCATTACTGTATCATACTAGTATGTATATTACTTGATGGAAGCTTGGGATATTCACAGTTGTATAGACAATCTTGCTCAATATAGTAGTATGCTACTTGGTTTGTCTCTGCTTTAATGTGTACATGTGTGTTTCTTTATTATATCACCTATACGCATTAGTAGAGCCCTTAGGATCTTTGCTTGATTACCGGCGTTGTGATGGCGATCACACTCGTGGGGGCTGGGTAATCCACAAGCACATCCTTATACACGTCCCTAGTCGTGGGATTATCGAGACAGGGCATTGATACTCCGGAGTAGACTAGCGTATGCGCTTCTCATCCCAGCACGGGAGACGGTCTGTCCCACAGCCGTCAGTACGTCGTACTTGAGATAGTATGCGGGTGCTCGTTAGGTTACGAGTACACTGGACAGGACTCGTCGGGAACTGATGGTTGGTATTATACCTATCGTCAGTTATCAGTTCCCAGGTGACATGAGTACAGCTTAGTCCGCTGACTTGACACTGTCACTTCGCCTCGAGTGTGTTCCTACTGTTATTTGATTACTACCCTACCACGGCTCTACTGAGTCGTGCAAACAGGTAGTAGTTGGGTGCAGTCCTAAAGCACTTGGAGGCAGTGACGGTTAGACAGGATTCGTCTCTCCCGGTATTAGGGGTTGACATCGCGTTGTATCTAGGAGAGCCATTACACGAGTAGTCCCTGGCCAGGGCAAGCGAGATATATTGGTAGGTTTCCAGTGTTATCTCAGGGTGTAATGGGCTTCACTCCGACACGACTTGTACCGCTATTAGGGGACTGACGTTTACCGCCCCCTAGGTCTGCCATGCGATGTATCAGACGAACAGACCGGACTGTACGGAGATTGTCACATACAGGCTCAGTAGGAGTTCCGATGGGTTTACCTCATCGGCCTTCTTATCGACATCTACCTGGGGACCGTTACGTACAGCTAGTGCCGCTTGCGGTCTGTGGTTAAACCCACTGCCAGCATAGTGTCAAATCTTTAGAGTCCCACACAGAGAGTTTCCCTGCACTGAGCGAAACGTGTAGAGACCGTATGGTTTTACGGCAGGGCTGCGATCACCTACGTACACTTGTGTGCGTGTGGTGTTTGGGCAGGCAGTACTAGTGGGCTTTGGTTTAAGCCGAATCCTAGTATTGCACGGATGGATTTGTTTTGTCTTCTGCGCATCCGCATTCTACGGAATGCGGATGCAGGTGTGTATGCACAGTTTTACGGAGCGATGAAGGAGGAGGTGCCTCATCAGGGTTTTGGCAGTTGGTTCGGCCAAAACCGTTATGTGGCAGGCTCATTAGGGTTTTGACAGTTGATTCGGACTCATTAGGGTTTTGGCAGTTCGTTTGGTCAAAACCATTATGAGCCGCGGACATCATTTACTAATCCTTTTAGTGATAATTTTATGATGGCTAATTGCATTGACCATTTGACCACCATGACCTCTCTTGAATTTGTTGACCGGTTGACCGTGTTGACCATTGACCTTCAAGAGGGATCTACACTCTTCTTTTCTTTTTCTTTTTCTATTTTGATTATGATAATGGTCATTTCAATGTAGCCATCAAACTTTATCTTGATGGGATTAGTAATGATATTGTTTTTGCATTATTGAACCATGGTTCATTTTCTTATGCTCATAATTCTTTTCTCACTCTCTCTCTTGTTTTTGATGAGAAGAAAAGAAATGCACCATGGTTGCTAGCTCCTCCTTCTTCCTCCTCTTGATTCATCTTTTGATCTCATGTGTTGAGAGATAAAGATCCCACAAAGACAAAACCATCCCTCTACCACTTCTACAAAACCTAAGGCTTCTAGATTGGCAATCTCTTTGCCCTAGTTACCTCGGCTCGAGGTGGAGCTCGATGTACATCTCTCGGGTGGATCGTCTTCGACTCAAGGAGGCCGCGAAGGTGACCAAAGTCCGGATCAACCCTCGAAGCAAGCAAGGAGAAGAACAACAAGAAGAGAAGGACTTCAAGTTGAGGTATAACCCCTAACCGAGTAGATAAATCTCTAGTTAGGATGCTAGAGTGTTGTTTAGCAAAGATCCGGCTTTTACGGTCCATGTTACCAAGTCTAGAAAATTTTTGTTTTACCGTTTCCGCAACCCCGAAAGTACCGGGAGAGGTAAAGTGGACCTAACAGGTTTTAGTTGGGTACAGTCCCGAGCCACATGGAGGCAGTGAGCGGATCGGCAGGGGTTTCGTCTCTCCCTGTATTGGGGGTGAGATCGCGCTGTGTCTAGGAGAGCCATTACACGAAGTCCTTAGCCAAGATAGGAGATTTACTGGTAAGTATTCCAGTAGTATCTCAGGGTGTTCTAGGCTACACTCCGACACGACTTGTACCGTTTTTGGGGGTCTGACTTTTACCAACCCTCTAGGCCCGCCATGCGATGCTCATAGACGAACGGACCGGACTGTACGGATATTGTCACTGACAGGCTCAGTAGGGTGTCTGGATGAGTTCGCTCATCGACCTCCCTTTTGTTTAATACCTGGTAGCTCGTTACATACAGCTGGTACCACTGACGTGCTGGTGGTTAAATCCACAGCTAAAGTATTGACGAGTCTTTAGAGTCCCCCACAGACAGTTTTCAAGTTTCGGGCGAAACGTTGTAGAGGCCGTATGATATATGGCAGGGTTTGATTATACACGTGTGGTAGTGCACGGATCATGATCGGACGGATCATACTAGTGGGCTTTGGTTTAAGCCGGATCCTAGTATTAGATTTGTTGGATTACTTTAGTCTCATCGTATTCGCATTCAGTCGGAATGTGGATGTAGGTATGTATATACAGGTGAGGGGTATCCTTGTGATCCATCACGAGTTTACTTTAGATGTTACCGTATCTTTTTATTGTTGTAAACATTTAGATTAATGTTTACAAATGGAAATTATGAGCTACAAATCATCATTTTGTGCATTTAATGTGACATTGACTTCATTAGTGACTCATGGTCTCTTTTCTTATGCTAATGTCACATTAAGTGATTGATTTTGTGTTGATATGATGAGAAGAGAGAGAGAGAGGGCAGCTATAGAAAAGAGTTTGGTCTTGTATTTTTCTCATAACACTCTCATTTTTCATAGCATAACAAAAGGAAAAGAAAATGCCTTCTCTTCTTCTTCTTCCTCTAGCTCACAACCTCCATTGATGGCTTCATCTTCAACCTCCATCCATGCAATGGATGCAAAGACAAAGTTGTCACAAACATTCTTTACTTCGCCTTGGACACGTCGGCTAGCGAATTTCGTGTTCGAGTTGCTTCGGATGAAACGGGAGCCCGTAAAAAGACTCGAAGATGTGGTGTCCTTTCCGACGAGGAGATCAAGACCAGAGATGCCGTGAGGAGTTTGGGATGGTGGCCAAAGACCGAAGGACACGGATCGATCGGTATAGCTTTCCAACCCTTTCTCTAGTTGCTAGTTGTAGGTTAATGGTTCGATCCAGATTTAAAGTATACGATAGTGCCGGTTCTAGTTTGAAAAAAGTTTTGTTTCCGCATTTTTGGCCTCGGACAGAAGGCCGGGACGCTACCGTAGACTTACAGTTAGTTTCTTAGTTGGTTAGGTAGATCTTAGTTTAGGCTCGAATCATACCTACTTTCAAAACTAATGAATCGTGTTTTTTTTCAAACAACAAACTGTATGACTCGTAATTAGTAGGTATTTTCTAGTTGTGCATTTACTACACATTCATCATCATATTCATGTTGTATTCATCGCATTGCATATTCATACATATGTTTCTTTAGCTAATATGAAACTCTGCCTGTTAGGACACCAGCACCATTACCGATGATGCGCATGTTACACGTACACTTATTAGCCGGCTTACACATATCATCATCGGTAATTGCCATGTCACGTACACTTTAAAACATATTATCTTTTACTGATAGAATCAGCTAAAGGATAAATCAATATAATATTGTGTGATTACTCTCATGTGCTAGTTTAGACATTGCATTTATTACTTAGACACTTCATGCATTCACATTTCATGTTATCATGCAGTATTGTGGGGTTTATGCCGATACTCATTATTTATGTATTCAGGATTTTGGGAGTTTGGATTTCTATGAGATTTCTGGATTTTGGGGAAAACCGCAAGAATATATATAAAAACTTCTCTCTCTCTCCCCCTCTCATTTTTAAAATACAAGTTGCAGTTTTCTCGTGATGTATGTGTCGTCCACCATGAGATTTCATATTTTCTGTTGAATTTCGAGACCCGATTCGAGGAGTGGATGAACCGTCTCGGGTACATGGTGGGCCCGGTATGGTACCCCGGGGCAAGAAGATCGAGTTGTAGACGATGAGCCTGGCAGGGGAAGACTACCTACCGGTGATGTCTGGCACGGCGGATATCCGGAGGATACCGACCGTTGTCGTAAGATTTGATGATATGGGCCGATCCGGACTGACGGAGCCTTAGATATTGAGACTATGAGATATTGAGACTGTGAGGTATTGAGACTTTGAGAATTACATATTTTGTGTCGATACTTGACACAGATTTCCATGGATTTCATTGATGTTTCAGATTACCGTACAAATTTTACTATGATACAAGTTAGAGATTTCTTATACAGATATATCCAGATTTCATGGTTGATTGTTTTACATTCATGGTGCATGCATACTCATACACATGACATGTTCCTACTTGAGGCACTGACATGAGCATTGAGCATTGCATTTACGCATAGACTATTACCTTGCCACTACTAGATGACTAGTGTTATATTAGGTATTATTATGACCTAGGAAAACATCGTGCATGCAATTTCTACCCGCAGATGTCTTCTACTCACAAGTTGGCAACTCACCCCCATTGTGCCAAATTTTCTTACAGGTTCAGATGTACAGGTTTCCTTGGCAGCTTGCTGGCACATCATTTCATTCAGGGTGAATTGCTTGGTAGGTTGGTTCACTTGTATCAGGACCGCCATTGTACTTCTATTATTTCATTTGTATCTAGTAAGCTCCATCAACCAGACTTGTATCACTGATAGATTTAGAAGACTAGTTGTTTTATTTCGACCTCAGAGCCATGCTTGTATTATTATGGTTTCTGGTGGATTTGGTTTTCTTTTGAGTTTTGAGCCTCGCCCTTCGGCATTGTATATTATAGTGTATTGTGTGGTTGTTTCCGCCCTTTTGGCGTAGAGCTAGCTCCCGCTTAGGGATGCTTTTTTATTGTTGCTTATGTATATATTCTTATTTGTACCCGTTTAGGGGCTAGTTTTTACAAAGGAGACTCTGCCGAAATTTTTAAGAAATTTGATGTTGCTTTTAAAACATATTTTCCTACACTTCTTCTTTTAAATGGTTTAGATTTCCGGGCTTCGTCTTACTAAGATTACGTTAAGTTTTTAAACGTTTCGTAATTTAAGTGTCGGTCACGTTTCGTACTTTTAGGTCGTGACAAAGTTGGTATCAGAGCGCTAGGTTTAACCCTTGTCTAAGTCTAGGTTGACCCTTGGTTGATGGAGAAGGTGACTTAGGTAGAGTGACGTACCGTGGGTATGATCCACGGTATACTTACGATACCCTACTCTGCTTAAGAAGCATTAGGATGTACATTTCTTTGCACCGTATTCTATTCGGTCCTTTGATCTATCTTCGTCGATATCGGATGGTGGTTTCTGTTACCACGGTCCCACGGGTAGAGGGAGCTGCGGCTCGAATGCGATGACCGTTAGGGTATTGTCTATTCTTGAGGATTGAAGTATTGTTTAGCATGCGGATGAAGGGTATTCACATGTCGTCCAGATGAAGTTAAAAGGTTCGAACGAATGTCAGAAACCCATTTTTCCAAGTTTAAGGTATTCGGAAGAACATGCAGGTATTTCTATGGACCCTCTAGAAGAATAAAACCCTAACTCGACATAATGACCATGAGAACGCCTTTAAACCTTAAGGTTTACGGCAGTTCCTTGGTGCCATTAGTAAGGCTTGGGTTTTCCCTTCTACGGCTAGTCCGCAGATACTGGGGCATGTACTGGATATTTTTAAACTATACTCGAGTGTTGATCTCTCGGGGGATTTTGGGATTTTGATGAATCGATCGAAAAGTTTAACGTAGTCCGGATATCAGGTGAAGGGATAGATTACTTGGGATACTCTATATATGAGTATAGCTGTTGTAGCACCATTCATACAGCTACGGAGAGACGAGTTCGAATCAGTCGACACCAGAGGAAAGAGGAGCACATTGACGTCGGTGTAACGATTTGCGATTGGTGATTCGAATATCACATTTCCGTTATTTGGATCCTGGTATTTTGATGATTTCATTTTATGATTGGTATTTCCTATGTGTACATTCATTACACTCTATTCGTGTTTCGTATATCAGTTGTATTGATGTTGTTTGGTGCATACCCAGTGCACTCGATTTGGATTTATACATTTTGAGATGTTGATTTGATTTCGTGCATATGGGTTGCACATGATTTTGGATATTCGATTTATGTTTTCGTGCACCATGTGCACTTGATTGAGATTCTTGCGCACACTTGACGCACTTGATGCGATTTGTGCACACCAGATGCACTAAATTTGGTTTTTGTGTAGATTAGATGCACCTGATATTATTGTCGTGTACGCCCATTGCACTTGACAGATGTTTTTGGTGGACACTCATTACACTCAGTTTTGTTTCTGTGCATATTCGTGGCTTCTGTATTTGATTTCGATTTCCATGCGCACCGGACGCACGTGGTACCTCGTATACTGTATTTGAGATTGATTTCATTTTGAGCAATACGTTTTTATGATATTTACTATTTGGTTTAATAATCGAGCATGACTTTTCTGTGACCAGTACCTAGGTGTTTTTGCATGCTTCTTTATTCAGATATTTGGACGATTTTACTACGATGCGCATTATATACAAGTTATAGTTTTGATGTATTTCATGTTGGTTTTCGTATTGAACTTTGACATGCTATTTTCACCATAACTCTGATGATCGCGTTATGCTTGACGGAGTTGATTTTTAGTTATGTATTGATGATTTCGGAGCCCCGACGATTTGAGTGTTTTGCTAAATGTTTTAGTATTTGGGGGGAGTTTCAATTTAAATTTGGGAACCGAATTTCTTTAAGGGGGGAAGATTGTAACCTTTTTAAAATAAATAAATAAATAATTAAATAAATAAAACCCTTTAGGTGAATTTTCTGATAATCGGTAAAATAAAACATATTTTCCGTAAAACTCAACTACAGTTATTTTTCAATATAAATTTAAATACGCCTATTTTAACTATGTAATTACTAGTAAATGATGTTTATTTAGTGACTTATAAATTATTAGTTTACTCAAATATTTTCCTTAATTAATTAAATTTAAATATTATCATAAGCTTTAATTATACATTTAATTAGTGATAAATATAAATTAGAAATGGGTTAATTATAAAATTGTGCACCATGACACACTAAAACAAAATGTAATATGTTGTTTTGAAATGAAAAGAAAATTTCAAGATGGTTCTAGAAATTGGAGGAAAGAGTTTACAAAAGAAAAGAAAATTAATTAATTAAAGAATGGGTTTTAAAAGAGGTCAAAATGGGGAGGCTTCTACAAGTTTCCACACACTTTTTCTCTCTCTCTTTTTCCTCCCAAGCTTGTGGCCGAGCCTCCTCATTGCTGCCCAAAATTTTTCCCACCCCATTTCCATCACAAAAATCTCCAAAAATCCATCAAAAAATCAATAAAAAATCCATAAATTCCTAATTTAATTCCTACCCATTATCCTTTGCTCATTCTAGCTTGGATTCTTGAGGCAAGAGAGCCATTTGGAAGGCTATGTGAGCATGCTAGACATCATGTTGTGAGGTATAAATCTTAACCTAGAGCTAAATTATTGGATAATTACTTTAATCTAGCCTATAGCAGAAGCTAAATTATGATTTTAATTTTATGATTCAAAATTAAAGAAAGGGTTTTCAAAATAAAGTTAGGGTTTTTATTAATGGAGTAGGGTTATAATAAGCGGTTTAACATTTTAAGTAATGAAAAGTCTGGTGTAGTTGTTGTATTGTAAATTGTTGTTTCAAAAATACTTAAATTAAACAATTTTGAAAACTAGGTTTTTATAACACATATAAATAGGCGAGATAAAATTCAAGTGGGGATTTTTATCAATTGTTCATGGTTTTAATGAGTGGATTAACACATAAAGACATGTAAAATCTAATCTAAATAGTTAAATTACTAATTGTTACATTTTAATTGTTCAAATTAAGCTATTGGTAAACTAGATTTTTATAAATCATGTATATTGGTGAGATAAATTATGATGAGGGTTGCTATCATTAGATTATGGTGTTAATGAGGAGATTAACATGTTAATTGAATGCAAAACCTAATTTGGTTACTAGTTGCTATTTGTTAGTTTAAAAATTGTGATAAATATGCTATTTTGCAAACTAGGTTTTAGAAATTAATTAAAAATGTGGGATTAAAAATCTAGTTAGGGTTTTAATACATCATTATGGTTTCCATTAGTGGTTTAACAATTTGAAATATGCAAAATTTAGCTTAGTTGTTCAATTGTGAATTTTGCTTAAAAAGTGTTAAAATTTGATAATTTTGCAAACTAGAATTTTGGACCTAATTCAAATTGATGAGATTAAATTATAGAAATGGTTTATAAAACCTAGTTATGATATTCAGTGAATATTATAGCCATTAGTTTCATTTAAACATCAAGTTTTGAAGTAAAATGGTTAATTGACGCTTTCTAGGTTTTTGCGAAATAGAACGATTTCATTGATTTTAAGATTTTGATGATTCAAACCCTATTTATATTAAAATTAGTGAGTTTTGGAACTACTATTTGTAAGTTGGTGTTTTATCTCGATCAATCGGCGTTTGTACGCCGATATCGAGGGTTAACTGGTTATTTTGCATAAGCGGGTCATAGGTTTTAACCTATGCGCATTTCGTGTGCTGTTTTGGGTTTTATCTGCGATTTCAGTTTACGATATTATATGTTTGTTTGCGTATAGGTACCCCTCACGTGGACTTCGGACGATGAAGAAGAGGATGCGGCATCGATTTCAGCAGATAAGGACCAGATGAGTAGATGTATATCTATGGGGGAAGTCGGGTGGATGGCGTATGGCACCCCCGCAAATGTAGAATAAGGATATAACGTACTGTTATTAGGAAGTCGGACGTGACCTTAGATTCTTAGCGAATAGGGTCCCATTGAAGACTTTAGGTTGGATTAGACTGATTTAGAAAGACTTAAGCCTTGGAGGGAATTCGTAGGTTTCATGTAGACACACACACGCACACCCCTAAACTTGTCTTGGTGTATATGTGTGAGTGAGTGAGTGTGTGTGTGTGTGTGTGTGTGTGTGTGTGTGTGTATAGGAATGTATGTAGGTATACACACACACACACAACATATACATGCGATATGAGGAGGTTATATGATACATGGGGATGAGTCGATATGACTAGGTTTGATGCCGTGATTAATTAGATAGATGATCGAGTTATGACATGAGATGTGTTATGATAGTAGCGGATCGTTGGGCAAGGAGATTATATAAAATATATTTATGCATAATCGATAATAGGTGTGATGACATTGAAATGTACGAGATTCTAGAATAGAACTCGGATTGTAATATGTGACTTAATCACGATATGATATATGACATGATGTTTTAGCGAATCATTTGACGATGTATAATTACACAGACGATGATATATGTTTGATGATATTGGGATGTATGCGATTATAATACAGTACCCTTGATCACGATATTGTTTGATGATGATACTATACAAACGATGATGTATATATGTGATAGTTGACCCGTACCCCGATTTTGGGATGCCGTACGATGGATTTTACCGTACGAGGCATAGATGTGACGATTGATCCGCACTCTTGACTCGAGGGAATCGTACTATGTACGTGATGCTATTGAGGCTGGATCGCCGACTACTAGAGATATCAACTCAGATTTTAGGGGGATTAATCTTACCTATCGATTAATGTCTTTAGTTAGTTCCTTAGTTGGTTAGGTAGATCTTAGTTTAGTCTCGAGTCATACTTACTTTCAAAACTAATGAATCGTGTTTTTTTTTCAAACAACAAACTGTATGACTCGTAATTAGTAGGTATTTTCTAGTTGTGCGTTTACTACACATTCACCGTCATATTCATATTGTATTCATCGCATTGCATATTCATACATATGTTTCTTTAGCTAATATAAAACTCTGCTTGTTAGGACACCAGCACCATTACCGATGATGCGCATGTTACACGTACACTTATTTACCGACTCACACACATCATCATCGGTAATTGCCATGTCACGTACACTTTAAAACATATTATCTTTTACTGATAGAATCAGCTAAAGTCTAAATCAATATAATATTGTGTGATTACTCTCATGTGCTAGATTAGACATTGCATTTATTACTTAGACACTTCATGCATTCACATTTCATGTTATCATGCAGTATTGTGGGGCTTATGCCGATACTCATTATTTATGTACTCAGGATTTTGGGATTTTTATGAGATTTCTGGATTTTGCGGAAAACCGCAAGAATATATATAAAAACTTCTCTCTCTCTCCCCCTCTCATTTTTAAAATACAAGTTGCGGTTTTCTCGTGATGTATGTGTCGTCCACCATGAGATTTCATATTTTCTGTTGGATTTCGAGACCCGATTCAAGGAGTGGATGAACTGTCTCGGGTACATGGTAGGCCCGGTATTGTCCCCCGGGACAAGAAGATCGAGTTGTAGACGATGAGCCTGGCAGAGGAAGACTACCTACCGGTGATGTCTGGCGCGGCGGATATCTGGAGGATACCGACCGTTGTCGTGAGATTTGATGATATGGGCCGATACGGACCGACGGAGCCCTAGATATTGAGACTATGAGATATTGAGACTGTGAGGTATTGAGACTTTGAGATTTACATGTTTTGTGTCGATACTTGACACGGATTTCCATGGATTTCATTGATGATGTTTCAGATTACCGTACAAATTTTACTATGATACAAGTTAAAGATTTGTTATACAGATATATCCAGATTTCATGGTTGATTGTTTTACATTCATGGTGTATGCATACTCATACACATGACATGTTCCTACTTTAGGCACTGACACGAGCATTGAGCATTACACTTATGCATAGACTATTACCCTGCCACTACTAGATGACCAGTGTTATATTTGGTATTATTATGACCTAGGAAAGTGTCGTGCATGCGATTTCTACCCGCAGATGTCTTCTACTCACGAGTTGGCAACTCACCCCCGTTGTGCCAAATTTTCTTACAGGTTCAGATGTACAGGTTTCCTTGGTAGCTTGCTGTCACATCATTTCATTCAGGGTGAATTGCTTGGTAGGTTGGTTCACTTGTATCAGGACCGCCGTTGTACTTCTATTATTTCATTTGTATCTAGTAAGCTCCATCAACCAGACTTGTATCACTGATAGATTTAGAAGACTAGTTGTTTTATTTCGACCTTAGAGTCGCGCTTGTATTATTATGGTTTCTGGTGGATTTGGTTTTCTTTTGAGTTTTGATCTTCGCCCTTCGGCGTTGTATATTACAGTGCATTGTGTGGTTGTTTCCGCCCTTTTGGCGTAGAGCTAGCTCCCACTTGGGGATGCCTTTTTATGGTTGCTTATGTATATATTCTTATTTGTACCCGTTTGGGGGCTAGGTTTTACAAAAGAGACTCTGCCGAATTTTTTAAGAAATTTGATGCTGCTTTTAAAACATGTTTTCCTACACTTCTTCTTTTAAATGGTTTAGATTTTCGGGCTTCATCTTACTAAGATTACGTTACGCTTTTAGACGTTTCGTAATTTAAGTGCCGGTCACGTTCCGCACTTTCGGGTCGTGACAAAACCATTCGTAGCCCCCCGCCATTTCATTTGGGTATTCAGTAGCATTCAAGCTATGTATTTTGACCAACGCCAAGGCATAGTGTTTGGTAGCTGCTGGGTATTCATTTGTTGCATAGATAGATCAGTTGGTTTGGGATAGTCGTACTGCCATTTGGCCAACGTCAGGGGTATGTACGGGTGGGTTCAAATTAACAAGATAATGATGGGTAGAACTTGACATGTGACTTATGATATTTTGGCCAACGTCAAGGTCATAAGAGCATGGGGCAAAAATCAATATCGGGAGTTTATAAAGAAACTGAAACTTGCTAGAGTTGCATACCATTTGGAGTGTGATAATTTTGGTAGGATTCCTTCAGCTTTATCACACGATGATATTTGGATCCCGATCCTACTGTGAGTGTATATTACTCATCGGGAGATTCTTTCACTTAAAGATCAATGCTATAAACCAAGTAGGTGTCGAGAAAGGTGTCAGCGGGGCTACGCCCCCAGGGAAAAGAGATTATTTAATTAAGGAATTTTACGAAATCGTCATAAAACCTCCCTCGAAGTACCGGCACTTGCCTGGCTGAACGGTTAAGCAAGTATTGTACGGTGAGAATAGTCCTGACTAGTTCTTCTTTTATGGTTTGAGGAAGGATTCGAGAAACAGTGGGAGTCATCCTGTTTAGATAAATTAAAAACCACTCTAAACTTACAAGAGCATCATGCTAAAGTGTTCTCTTCTCTCTCTGCTAAATTGCAGCGACCAAGAACATGACGGGCTTTAAGTTATTATTAGATAAAAATATTTTGATAGGGCCAAATTATAAAAATTGGTTCAGGAATGTCAAGATGGCAATCACCTATGACAAATTGGGGTATGTCCTTACTACTAAAGCCCCTGCCGTCCCAGGTCCAGAATCCAGTGCTGCGGATAAGGAAATCCACAAGACCTGGGAGATAGACTGCGCGAAGGCCAAATGCATCGTGCTTGCCTCTATGGATAATGAACATCAGAGGAAGCACGAGAATATGGATCTTGAATCCATATTTCTCCACACCAAGGAACTGTATGGAGAGCAATCTCGTATAGCTAGATACGAGACCTCGAAGAACTTATTTCAGTCGAGGCTGGCCGTCGGATCATCTGTAGGGGAACATGTCCTTATGAGGATTGGCTACATTGAGGAGCTCACGGATCTCGGGACAATATTAGAGAATGAGCTGTATACAGACTTAGTTCTCCAGTCCCTTCCTTCCACCTACGCCCAGTTTATCTTGAATTTCAATATTCAAGGTAAAGAAGTTGAACTTCCAGAACTCCTTAATATGTTGAGGAGTGCAGAGAGCACCTTGCAGAAAGCAAGGGAAACACCCGCTATATTTGTTCGTGGTGCTTTCTCTTCCAGGTCCAAGGCAAGGGCCAAAGGAAGGAAGAAGAAGGCCGCTACCAAACCGAGAGGTGGTGTTGGAAAGGTGGGAGTCAAGGAAAAGGCAAAGGTTGCGGTACCGGTAGTAGCAAAGGACGGGTGCTTCCACTGTCGTAGGAAAGGCCATTGGAAGAAGGATTGCAAAGCTTGGAATGCCAAGAACCAGGACCCGAGGCAAGTTGTGGCTTTGGCTTCAGGTGTGTTTGTAATTGAAAATTGTCTGTCAATCAACTCTACTTCCTGGGTATTGGATACCGGATCAGGATCTCATATATGCAATTCATTGCAGGCACCGAGAAGCCGTAGAGTACTGAAGGTTGGTGATATGACCCTCCAGATTGCTAACGGAGTGAGCGTGAATGCTGTGTCCGTAGGGGATTATCATCTTGGATTGCCGAATGGACATATTTTGGTTTTGCGCAACTGTTTTTGTGTACCTATTTTAACGTGTAATATCATATCAGTATCCTTGTTATCAAAAGAAGGTTATGATTTCACGTTTGTAAGCGATGTTGTTAATATCCACCTTAATCATGGTTTGATTGGGTCCGGTACACTAGATAACGGTATATACGTGTTAAACCAATTGCAGATTTTCAATGTCCAGAACACACTAAAAAGAAAGTCTCCAGATATAAATCAGGTTTTCTTATGACATTGTAGACTAGGTCACATAAATGAGACAAGGTTAACTAAGTTACATAAAGAAGGATATTTGGATCCATTCAAATATCAATCTTATGCCACTTGTCAATCATGTCTCAAAGAAAAGATGACAAAGACTCCATTCACTGGACATGGAGTAAGAGCGAGCGAGCTCTTAGGACTCATACACAGCGATGTATGTGGTCCAATGTCTACACATGCAAGAAGCGGTTTTTCATATTGTAGGGTTAGCTTAACACATTAGCAAGGTTTTGGCAAACATCAAACATGCTATATTAAAATTTTTGGGGTGCTAAACAAACCCTAACCAAGATCTTAAATAGAGAATTAGGGTTAACTATACATGTAAACTATTTTACATCTAAGAGAGAGGGATTACAATCTTTGTAGTCCGTTCCTTCGCTTCATAAGCTCCGAGTAGTAGTCCCCTTTCCGCGATCCATGATCTCCCGGACTCAAGAGAGGCTCCACAAGTCGAATGATCCATTCTTACTTGAAGTATTCCTTTTCGAAGATGATCTACTTAGAAGAATCACAAACTCAAGCTCTCACTTCTCTAATCAAGTATTAGTGAAGTGAAAACCCTAATCTAAGTGGCTAGAATAGATGAGGATGATGAGGTAGGAATTTAGCTCTCTTTTATTTTCAATTTCTCACACTAAATCATCACATGTAAAAAGCTAGCAAGCTTTTTCAAGGAGGAAGAAGAAGAAGAAAGCTTTTGTGATGAATAATGAATTATTGTTATGGTTACAATTGCAACCCTTGGTTAAGAATGAAGGCTTAACCCTTATAGAGAATAAACTAGGGTAAAGGGTTTGGGTTGGGTTAAGAAATATCTTCGCAAAATATCTTCACAAAATATCTAAGCTTAAAACAAAATAAAACTTCTAGAAGCTTCATGAAAAAGCTAACCCAAATGCTAACCCAAATCAAACCCTAACTTATTTAATCTCCACAAATCATGTTGTATTTGTAATCACAACTTGTTAAAATATTATATATCACATATATAATATATTTTTGTAACAAAAGAAAATAATACAATTAACATATATCGCATATATATCAATGTATTATCCGGTGAGAAAATGAATCAATAAAGCGAGCTTATATTAGTTAATGTAATGTAATATATCACATATATAATTATGCATTAAATTATCGAATCAACACTTGATCCGACAATCCGGCTATATCGCATATACCCGACTAATATAATATGTACCGATTCATCGAATCAACACTTGATCCGATGACCCGGCTATATCACATATAGCCGGCCGATATCATATATCGCGAGAATGGAATACGATATCTCATATCATAATATTCTCGGTCCCGCACATATCACATATGTGCTCCTACTCCGTTTTGCCTGAGCCAGGAAACCTCTGTGTAGGACTCTAAAGAATCGTCAATACGCCGACAGTAGGTGATGATCATATCAAACACCCACAAGCTGTAAGCAGTCAGCTAAACGTAACAGCCACCCAGGTATTGAGCGATCAGAAGATCAACAAAGCAAGCCTGTACATTCTCCTGCAAATCCAATCAGTAAACACTACCGTACAGTCCGATCTCTTCTGATATGTTGCATATCTAGTCTAGGGGTGGTAAACGTCAGACCCCAGTAACCGATAAGTCGTGTTGATGTAAGCCTCATAACGGTTGAGAAACTACTGATAACACTTACCAGTAAATCTCCATATCAGCCCTGGCCAGGGACTTCCAGTTATAGCCAATCGAACACAGCACAACATCAACTCCCTATACCGGGAGAGACGAAACCCCTCCTATCGCTCATTCCCTCCATGTGATTCGGGACTGTACCCAAAAGCCACCGTTTTGCACGCCCTCTTGGACGTGGTAAGGTGGAAATCAAAGCACAGTAGGAATGACACAAGACTCTATGACGATCTCGGGTCTACAGACTAACCTGTACCAGTGTCACCGGAGAACTGTTATCTGACGATAGGTATAATACCATCCAGGAGTTCTCGGCGAGTCCGTTCAGTGTACCCAGTCTCCACTGAGCACCTGTACACCATCTTTGATGCCCAACATCAATGGATATAGGATCATCCATCGCCCATCATATGGGTCAAGATGTGCGTACGCTAGTCTACTCTGGAGTATCGATGCCCTGTCTCGATACACCCTCGACTAGGAACTGTTATAGGATGTACTCGTTGACTACCCTGGCCCCACTAGTATGATCTCATCATAGTCCTAGTAGTCAAGTACATATCCCAAGGGCTTTATCAACACGTGCTCACAAAACAGTATTCGTTAACATGTTTAGATAAAGTGAAACCAGACAGCATACTATCATATCGAGCAAGAAAGTCCTCTTTATATATATCCAAGCATCCACTATAATATACATCATATGTACAACAATGGTCTCTAGGGCATACATATAACTAACAATCTCCCACTTGCACTAAGGCCAGCTATTGTAGTATCTCATACCCAACATCCCGAAGAGTTTCTCAAATTGTATCTGAGGAATGGCCTTTGTGAGTGGATCCGCAGTGTTGTCCTTTGTATCAACTCTCCTGACCTCGATCTCCCGGCGATCAACTATCTTCCGGATCAGGTGATACCGCCTCAGAATATGTCTGGATTTCTGATGGGACCTGGGTTCCTTGGCCAAAACCACAGCTCTATTGTTATCACAATACAGAGGTATTGGATACTAAATGGACGGAACCATACCAAGTTCAGTGATGAACTTCTTTATCCAGACAGCCTCTTTGGCAGCATCGTTGGCAGCAATGTATTCAGCCTCCATCATCGAGTCTTCCACGGTTTCCTGTTTGGAACTCTTCCGACAAACCGCCCCTCTATTTAGGGTAAAGACAAATCCCGAGTGCGACTTAGAGTCATCCTTATCACTTTGGAAGCTCGAATCGGTAAAGGACTCCACCTGTAGTTCTCCATTACCATACACCAAGAACATCTCTTTATTCCTTCTCAAGTACTTGAGAATGTTCTTCATAGCTGTCCAGTAATTCTCTCCAGGATCTGCTTGATACCTACTCACTACACTTAGTGAGTATGCTACATCGGGTCTGGTACATAGCATCGCGTACATGATAGAACCTACTGCCGAAGCATAGGGTATCCCTTGCATGCGAGCTCTTTCCAAATCAGTCTTGGGAGACATCTCTTTGGAGAGAGTGAGTCCAGAGATCGTGGGTAAGTTCCCACGCTTGGATTCTTCCATACTAAACCTCTTTAGTATGGTGTCAATGTATCTGGATTGGGATAATCCCAGTATCTGTCTAGATCTATCTCTATAGATCTTAATCACCAAAATGCAGGAGGCATCACCTAGATCTTTCATTGAGAATCTATGTGATAATAAGAGCTTGACCGAATGAAGCATAGGAATATCATTTCCTATCAAGAGTATGTCATCCACGTACAATACGAGGAAGACAACCTTACTCTCTGCAACCTTTTTGTATATACAAGGTTCATCTATGTTTTTGATGAAGTCAAACTCTTTGACTACCACATCAAAACAGATGTTGCAATTCTGCGATGCCTGCTTTAACCCGTAGATGGATTTAAGCAGCTTGCATACCTTTCCGCTGCTCCCACTGTCTACGAAGCCCTCTGGCTGAGTCATGTACACGCACTCTTCCAAATCACCATTTAGAAAGGCGGTCTTAACATCCATTTGCCAGATTTCATAGTCATGGTATGCAACAATGGCAAGTAAGATCCGGATGGACTTAAGCATAGCCACTGGAGAAAATGTTTCGTCATAATCCACACCTGGTCGTTGACGAAAACCCTTTGCAACTAGCTTTGAAAGTCTCAACTTTTCCATCTACACCAAATTTTTTCTTAAAGATCCATTTGCTCCCAATGGGTTTTACCCCTTCAGGAGCAACTTCCAAAGTCCATACTTTGTTGGTGTACATGGATTCCATCTCAGATCACATTGCATCCAGCCATTTCACAGAGTCACCACTCGTGATGGCCTGCTCGAAACTAGTCGGGTCATCATCTTCCATGATGCAATCCTCGTTCCCACCATCAATGAGAAAACCGTAGTATCTCTCTGGTGGATGAGGAACCCTACTAGATCGGCGGAGAGGCTGGGGTTCGTCGGGGACTACTGAATCCTCCGGTTCCACCAAATCTTCTGTCATAGTTTGTGTTGCTGGAACTTCTTCCAGTTCTACCTCCTCGCTACTAATTTCCTTTGCAAGAAATTCCTTTTCTAAAAAGGTGGCATGTCGAGAAATAAACACCTTTTATTCCTCAGTGTGGTAGAAGATATACCCTTGTGAGTTCTTGGGATATCCTACAAACTTGCACAGGACAGACCTTGCCTTGAGTTTGTCCGGATTGTGCCTTTTGACATAGGCCGGACAACTCCATATCTTAACATACTTAAGAGATGGTCTCTTCCCCTTCCATATCTCATATGGAGTGGTAGGCACTGATTTGGTAGGAACCATATTCAATAGGTATATGGCTGTCTCAAGCGCATACCCCCAGAAGGAAATAGGCAACTCAGCATTGCTCATCATAGAGCGCACTATATCTAATAGGGTGCGATTCCTTCGTTCCGATACACCGTTGTGCTGTGGTGTATAGGGAGGAGTAAGCTGAGAGAGAATCCCATTCTCTTTTAGATAATCTAGGAACTCATTGCTCAAGTATTCTCCTCCTCGATCAGATCGAAGGATCTTAATACTTTTACCCGTTTGGTTCTCTACTTCGTTCTTATATTCTCTGAATTTCTCAAAAGCTTCAGACTTGTGTTTCAACAGGAACACATGTCCGTATCTTGAGAGATCGTCAGTGAATGTAATGAAGTACGAGGAACCATTCCTGGCATGTGTAGACATGGGACCGCATACATCACTATGTATCAGTCCCAAGAGTTCCGTAACTCTTTCTCCGTGTCCATTAAACGGAGTTTTGGTCATTTTTCTCTTGAGACATGAATGGCAGGTTTCATAAGATGATAATTCGAACGTATTTAAATAACCATCTTTATGTAACTTAGCAAGTCGTGACGCATTGATATGACCAAGTCTACAATACCACAAGAAGGATTCGTTCATTTCTGAACGTTTTCTCTTGCGTGTGTTCTGTATATTAAGAACCGTGTTTTGATTTAGAACATATATGCCATTATTTAACGAGCCTCATCCAATCAACTTTTGATTTAGGAAGATGTTCATAACATTATCCTGTATTACAAAATTATATCTTTCTTTACTTAATAAAGAAACTGATATAATGTTGCATATCATGTTCGGTATATAATAGCATTCGTTCAGAATCAATGTATTACCACTTGGTGATACAAGGTGATATCCGCCAACTGCTTTGGCTGCAACATTTGCACCATTCCCTACTCTTACGGAATGATCACCCATTCCCAGTTCTCTACCTTTCTTTAGCCCATGCAATATATTGCATATATGGGATCCTAATCCGGTATCTAATGCCTAGGATAGAGTGAACTGAGAAACGGTTCTCGGTAACTAATACATCTGAAGATGATACATCAACATGTTTTTTCTTCGTTTGGGCGGCATGTGAATTCTGGTATTCCCCTATTTCCTATTCAATTTTATAACGACTATAAGAAAGAACGGAACCAACGTTCCCCTGCTTAGTATAACAAGCGGGTTCGGTCAATACATCCATATTATTATCTTGATTAAGGCCTGACATGGTCGCTACCTGGAGAGAGAGAGAAGGAAACACTTTACCGTGTGCTCTTGCAAGATTAGATTGGTTATTATCTTATCTAATCCGGATGGCTCCCACTGTTTTAATCAAATCTTCCTTCAAACCCTAAAAGGTAAGATTAGTCTGGATTAATTACACCCTACAAGTTTGCCAATCTTTCAGCCAGATCAGTGTTGGTACTTTGAGAGAGGTTCCCCGTGCTTTCGTACGGACCTAATTAAAATAAACCTCATTTTTCCAGAGGCATAACCCCGTTAACACTTTTCTAGACACCTACTTGATCGGCTAATTGTCTTGTGTAAAATTCTCCCAGGAGTAACTCTTACTCGTAATGGGTATCGGGATCCGTCTATCTCATAGAAGGTATGCAATCTCATTGCAAATTTCAACACTTGAAATTCCCGATAATATCTTTTACCCCTGACCTTGACGAATGCCAACAAACCATAGTCCGCTAGTCAAGTTCAACCCTTACATTTCTTGATTGAATTAAACCCACCCGCACGACCCTTAACAAAAGCCAACAAAGCCGTACGACTACCCTAACCCAATCGCATCATATGCTGCAGATAAGCAGTAAATAGCTACCGCACAGTACACCTTGACGAAAGCCAACAAACGTAGTACGAATACTGAATATTACTTATCTAAAATGTCGGAGGGCTACGCAGGTTTTTCTGAAAACCATGAGCGCAATGAACTTGATATCGTTGTAGAAACAAGTGATTTTGAAAAGGAGTGTTTTTGAGGCTTTTCTAGTTTTGCTAAAGAGGTCACTCCCGGTGAAGGGATCTCGGCTCTTTCCTCATCGAATAAGGTGCAGGGTATAAATACCGCTGTGCAAAGCAAGAACTATAGAAGCAATAAAAAACTAAACCGTGAGTTTGTAGTATCTGCCAGTTTTGCTAAAGAAGTCACTCCCGGTGAAGAGATCTCGGCTCTTTCCTTATCGAATAAGGTGCTGGATATTCTTCAAGGAATACCGCTATGCAAAGCAAAAACTGTAGCTAACTTCTTTTTTTTTTTGAAAATTTGATACTACAACATCTTTTAGGTTTATTTTCTTTTATTAATCTCATTAATAAATCCCATCATTTACGCTTCCTAAGCATCACAGAAGAAACGAAAGTAGCAATATTTATATATCAGCATATAGTATAAGCATTCGTCTCAGGCAGTAATATGATCTCATCACAGAACATTGCAGCAGAAGTCAACATATGAAATATTGGATATACTAGGACATCCGTGTTTTATTTTGAGCCTTTATAAAACACGGATTCCACAGTCGCGATGAATAGCCAAACCCACATCCCTAGACCCCTACGAGAGCGGCAAGTAAGCTTGCCAATTCTAGGGTTAAAAGACCCGGTCTCGACTCCTCGAGATGGCCTTCTACTGGACCCTAGAAACCGGTTACTTGTGCTCTCCGACTTGGGTTTATCCTAATGCGGAAAAGTAAATAATATACAATGGTGATATCATCCTCAACCCGGAAGTGCCCCAATAAAAGAATATTACATACAAATGAATTTTACATGAATGAAAAAAAACTCCCATCTCACATAAAATCCCCGGCTATTCAATACACAACGATCCAATATGACATATCACAGCAATACATAAACATTACAGATAACTAGGCAAAGTTAGATAATTCGATAGATACAACAAATTCCTAAAATACTCCAGTGAGCTCAACACTTGAGCAGAAATAAAAATTCCCAGTAGCATGCCCCAGCACCTACGGACCGTCGCTGAAGGGCCCATCCCAAGCCTCCACAGTGGCGCCGCGTAACCACCGCCAAAACCAGATTTTGGCCGCGGTTACGTGGTCACTGTAGCGAGTTAGGGACTCATTTTTTAGGTGGGTCCATAGAATTCCCTGCATGATTTTCTGAGCATTTTTAATATGAAAAATGTCAACTTTTTGAAAAATTTCCAGAAAAGGGGTCGTTTCAGGGTTTCGGGGTTCGATCGGACTTCTAATTTCGTCTAGACAACGCCTAATGCTCTAGCTTGGCTCTGATACCAATGTAAGGTTAGCTTAACACCTTAGCAAGGTTTTGGCAGGTATCAAACATGCTATATTAAAATTTTTGGGGTGCTAAACAAACCTTAACCAAGATCTTAACTAGAGAATTAGGGTTAACTATGCATGTAAACTATTTTACATCTAAGAGAGAGGGATTACAACCTTTGTAGTTTGTTCCTTCGCTTCATAAGCTCCGAGTAGTAGTCCCTTTTCCATGATCCATGATCTCCCGGACTCAAGAGAGGCTCCATAAGTCGAATGATCCATTATTGCTTGAAGTCTTCCTTTTCGAAAATGATCTACCTTGAAGAATCACAAACTTAAGCTCTCACTTCTCTAATAAAGTATTAGTGAAGTGAAAACCCTAATCTAAGTGGCTAGAATAGATGAGGATGATGTGGTAGGAATTTAGCTCTCTTTTGTTTTTAATTTCTCACACTAAATCATCACATGTAAAAAAATAGCAAGCTTTTTCAAGGAGGAAGAAGAAGAAGAAAGCTTTTGTGATGAATAATGAATTATTGTTATGGTTACAATTGCAACCCTTGGTTAAGAATGAAGGTTTAACCCTTGTAGAGAATAAACTAGGGTAAAGGGTTTGGGTTGGGTTAAGAAATATCTTCACAAAATATCAATACAAAATATCTAAGCTTAAAACAAAATAAAGATTCTAGAAGCTTCATGAAAAAGCTAACCCAAATGCTAACCCAAATCAAACCCTAACTTGTTTAATCTCCACAAATCATGTTGTATTTGTAATCACAACTTGTTACAATATTATAAATCACATATATAATATATTTTTGTAACAAAAGAAAATAATACAATTAACATATACCGCATATATATTAATGTATTATCCGGTGAGAAAATGAATCAATAAAGCGAGCTTATATTAGTTAATGTAATGTAATATATCACATATATAATTATGCATTAAATTATCGAATCAACACTTGATCCGATAATCCGGCTATATCGCATATACCCGACTAATATAACATGTACCAATTCATCGAATCAACACTTGATCCGATGACCCGGCTATATCACATATACCCGGCCGATATCATATATCGCGAGAATGGAATACGATATCTCATATCGTAATATTCTCGGTCCCGTACATATCACATATGTGCTCCTACTCCGTTTTGCCTGAGCCAGAAAACCTCTGTGTAGGACTCTAAAGAATCGTCAATACGCCGGCAGTAGGTGATGATCATATCAAACACCCACAAGCTGCAAGCGGTCAGCTAAACGTAACAGCCACCCAGGTATTGATCGATCAGAAGATCAACAAGCAAGCCTGTACATTCTCCTGTAAATCCAATCAGTAAACACTACTGTACAGTCCGATTACTTCGTCTGATATGTTGCATATCTAGTCTAGGGGTGGTAAACGTCAGACCCCAGTAACCGATAAGTCGTGTCGATGTAAGGCTCATAACGGGTTGAGAAACTACTGATAACACTTACCAGTAAATCTCCATATCTGCTGATTGAATGATTCTCGGTGTGTGGGTAGAAAATGTATAGATCACAACCAAATAAATTTGTAAACCGCAATCAATAACGGTATCAATTGTAGCTTCGTTAGCGAGTGCGGATCGTCCACAGGGAAAGTGTGATTTGATCGTAATTGATTTAGATGAATTGAAAATTAAAGAGAAAAGAAAAGAGAATTCGATTCAAGATTTAAAAGTGAATTTCAAGAATTATCAAAACCTAGATCTAATATTAAGAAATACTAAAAATCAAGAATCAAGAATTGATGATATCCAATTTGAATGAGTAATCAAGATTTGTAATGAGGCTCGTAGGAATCGATCGAATCGATAGTGAGGATGAAGACTTGTGATTACGTATTCTTATCCATTGATGATTTGTTGCTAGATCGATGACGATCAACGAGATTTAAGGATCTATTGAAGGAACTAGGGTTTCTTCATCTCATCCTTTGTCCTTTCGTTGATTATCATTCAAGTGCTAGCCTCTAGTAAATTGAATTATCGATCGTTGATATCTAATTAAGAGCGAAAACATTCAAGAAAGCATCTCACTTGAAACTAGATTGTCGATGATTCAATCTACAAGAGTTTACAAAACTCTTTGGAATTAAGAATCGTTTCAAGATTGTAATCATCATCATCTATCTATTCTCTCGACTCTTCTACGAGCGGAGTTTCTACTCAAACATCATGACAAAGAAATCAATCAAGAATCAAAAACTCATCATAATGCTCAAATATAAAGATAAGCAAGATAAAGAAATTTCACCTTTTATTATTCAACAATTCCGTTACAGTTCGCTCAAGAACTATAAGAATTTGAGGAAAGAACTCGATCGTCGAATTAGCTTCGCATCGTCTCCGTGAGTCGCGTATCGTCTTGGATCACTTGCTCGGTTGAAGATCGGTGTCGCTTCTAAAAGGTTGATGGCTTCTTGCTTAATTTGTACTCGGAGATCTTGAATTTGGCTTTGGTGATTGGATTAGGGTTAGGGTTTGAATGCACAAGTTGTGTCACTCAACTTGTGGAATTTTGGCTCAATTTTCAACAACTCTTCAACAACGTTCCTTGGGTCTCCTTTTATAGCCCTCTCCTTTAGCTTCCCCTAGAAGCTTGATTAGGATTAGCTTCCTTTAGAAGCTAGGTGAGGATTAGCTTCTCTTGCAAGCTTGGTAGTTAGGTAGAAGATTCTAGAGTTAGTTAGTTAGCTAGCTTCCTTTAGAAGCTTGGTTGATAGGAAGAACCTTCTAGGTTTAGCTAGCTATGTGGCTTGCTTAAGAAGCTTGGAAATGTTTAGCTTGAACAAAATGCTTTGCTGTTCGGACAGAAGCTTCTGGAGATCTCTGGAATTTACATTGGCTTAAATGAATCTTCCAATTGAAAGAAGAAGCCAGAACCATCAAACTGCTGACGTCATCCTTACGTGGCCGCGGATCCGCCGCGGGAAGGTCTATTCGGCCGCGGATCCGCGGCCCATTGAAGGCATCTGTGGATCAAATTTCTTAGGCTGCCTTGTGTTGGCCTTATGGTATGTTTCTGATGTGTGGAATCTCATATTTCTTTCTACATCACTGCCAGATCACAAGTCTGTAAGTCCACGTTGCCCACCCCGGTGCTTGCAGGGAGGCGGAAAACGGAATAAAAATCGGGTTTTTATCACTTTAGGCAACATGGACTAGACAAAGAAGGATCTTTGCTGAACAAAAATAAGCTAAAGCTAACTAGAAACTAGCTAAAGGGTAGAATGGTTATACCTAGGGCTTTATGTCCTTCTCTCCTTGCTCCTTGGAGTAGTAGAAAGGGATCACCTTTGTCGTCTTCTTGAGTCGAAGAAGGATCCACCCGGAAGCCTCAACCTTTGGTTTCAACTTCAAGCTAGAAGTAACTAGGGTGCTAGAAGTGCTAGTCCTAAAACCCTAGATGAGAATAAAGATTATCAAGAAGAGGTTTTTCTCAAGCTCAAGTGTTTCTCAACACATGAGAGGGGAGAGCTTGAGGGAGAGGAAGAACAAGAGAGAGAAAGTGAATGATAGAATGAGAGAATAAAACAACCATTCTCACATATATGTGTGAATTATTATAAATTGATAATTAGCTAGATAATTGTCATGGTTAATCAAGACATGACCATTATCATTTCATATTTAATGCTAATTGCAAGGATCAAAGAGCATCTTTTATATGGAATGATGATGGTCAACATGTCAACTAAGGTCAACAAGTCAAGATAGTCAAATGGTCAACAACCATAACCATGAACAATTATATTAAACTAATATCAATTAACCATAATACACACATAAGCATTAGGGTTAATAAAATGACAATGGTCATTAACCCTAATCAAAGTCCTCTCCCTCTGTCTCAAGCAACTGTGCATACGCACCCGTATTTGTGATCCGAGGAACACGAATACAAAGAGATAAAACCAATCCCAAATCATATACTAGGATCCGGCTTAAACTAAAGCCCGCTAGTATAAGCTGTCCGGACAGCAAACGTGCACAAGTGCGCGGATGTGAACGAACGCTGTCGCAAAACCATGCGACCTCTACTCATTTTTCCTAAAGGCGAATAGCTCTCTGTGTGGGACTCTAAAGACTCGACACTACGCTGGCAGCGGGTTTAACCACAGACCGCAAGCGGCACTAGCTGTACGTAACGGTCCCCAGGTAGATGCCGATAAGAAGACCGACGAGGTGAACCCCATCTGAACTCCTACTGAGCCTGTATGTGACAGTCTCCGTACAGTCCGGTCTATTCGTCTGATACATCGCATGGCGGGCCTAGGGGGCGGTAAACGTTAGTCCCCTAATAGCGGTACAAGTCGTGTCGGAGCGTAGCCCAGAACACCCTGAGATAACACTGGAAACCTACCAGTATATCTCGCTTGCCATAGCCAGGGACTACTCGTGTAATGGCTCTCCTGGACACAGCGCGATGTCAACCCCCAATACCGGGAGAGACGAATCCTGTCTAACCGTCACTGCCTCCAAGTGCTTCGGGACTGCACCCAACTACTACCTGTTTGCACGACTACTTTGAGCCGTGGTAGGGTAGTTATCAAAGTACAGTGGGAACACACTCGAGACGAAGTGACAGTGTCAAGTCAGCGGACTAAGCTGTACTCATGTCACCTGGGAACTGATAACTGACGATAGGTATAATACCAACCAACAGTTCCCGACGAGTCCTGTCCAGTGTACTCGTAACCTAACGAGCACCCACATACTATTTCAAGTACGACGTACTGACGGCTGTGGTATAGACCGTCTCCCACGCTGGGATGAGAAGCGCATACGCTAGTCTACTCCGGAGTATCGATGCCCTGTCTCGATAGTCCATCGACTAGGGACCTGTATAAGAATGTGCTTATGGATTACCCAGCCCCCACGAGTGTGAGCGCCATCACAACGCTGGTAATCAAGCAAAGATCCTAAGGGCTCTACTAATATGTATATAAGCGATATGCTAAAAGAAATACATGCACATATTAAAGCAGAGACATACCAAGTAGCATACTACCATTTCGAGCAAGATTGTATATACAACTGTGAATATCCCAAGCTTTCATCAAGTAATATACAAACTAGTATGATACAGTAATGGCCTCTAGGGCATATACACTAACAAAGTCTTGGACTTGGCGTATTTTTATCAGCACTGTTAGCTGTTTCGGCTCTTTTCTTGGAATTTCCTGCACAGATTCTCGAGACAAGTGTTGCACTATACAAAGATTATGCGTGCAATGATAAACACTCAATTTCCCTCAAAGTGTCGGTTAAAATACATAACACAAGTTATTTGGTATTTTACAAATGTTTTGCTAATATGTGCTATATTCATATCGAACACCTTTAGATGATTGCAAATAGTAGGGAAAATGATGTGTTAAAAATGCAATATTTCGACTGATCAAATTCCCCCAAACTTATTTTTGGTCGTCTCGAGCAAACTGTTTTATTAGAAAGAGAAGGAGAAAATAAAGAAAAAGAAAAACTAACTAGCACACTTTCGTAGGCAAAACGATTGCACTGAGCACGTGCAACAAGCCTTTAAACCTCTAGGTGTCCCTAGTAGGAGGAGTGTTGTCTCCTGGGGGTTTTCAGCGGATTGCACCCATAAAATCTCATAATAAAAGGAAGATCATGAAAGTTACATGTAAAGATAAGAATTGTAAAAGAAAGACTTTGAAAATTAGAGTTTCCAACTATACTAGCTTTTCGGTTGTCATGTGCCCTATCTTAATAGTCATGAAAAAATGTTAGAAATCATACCATCCCTCAATAAAACATCGTCTTTATTTTTCATTCCTACCTTTCTTCCAAACATCGATCATATAACCCTACGTGTGTGTAAAGAACATCCCTACACTCGGAGAATTCAATTCAAGCTATCATACTCTTGTCCATCTATCTCAGTACTTTTTAATTAATGAATATGAATTTTCTCACACATTTTTCATGCGACCGTTAATACTTCTTGAGGTACTAACCGACCGATTACTCATGTGCTTGCTTATTTGGTGTATTTTCCTCGTCTTGCACCACCTAACGCTTAGAAGTGACTCCCAGACCAGTTGGTCTAAGGCACTAGGTGATAAAGCACCATCGCTATATTTTTTTATTGCTGCCTTGGCGATAACAAAACCAGTGTTCATTTTTCTTCACCATTTTATCTTTTCTTCATTTATTATTTTCTTCATACTTTGGCTTTTAGACAAGAGCATTTCAAGGTATCCTCTACTATCTCGAGTTTCAAGACGTGTGTAAGTGCGTATAATAGGGTATCAACGTTCAAATGTTTGGCTTCTAGAATAGAAACTATTTTTCAGACTTATTTTTATCCTCAGATTAGTGACTTCCTTCATCTTACTAACCGTTGGGACAACGGCTCATAACTACTTATTACTAGTTCATTTAAGAAAACTTCTAATTTTCTTAGTTTTCTTAAATTTTTCCAATCTTTTGGATGTAATTTTTCACTATCTAATCTTTCATTATCTTATTTATGTACAAAATTAAATATTAAATATTTTTATCTTTTGAAATTTTTAAAATTTTTATAGGTTTTTAAAATGTTTTGTGCTTATACAAAGTATGATGCAAATGATGCGAAAATAAGCACAAACCTCCCCCAAACTTGTTTTCAACAGTGTCCTCACTATTGCCATCCGCTATATCATAAAAACCTGTAAGCCTGGGAGGAAATTTATTAATGGGGGCAATATATATGATCGTGAAAATCTTCCCCCAAACTTATTTTTGGCTCACAATTTTAAGTAAAATTTTTATTTTCAAGAGCCAGATTATACCCCCCAAACTTGAGTTAAACAATGTTAAGCTTTGAAAATCACAAGAGGGGATCAAAATTATTGGTCGATGCCAAGCTTTGCAAAGACCGAAAGTCAACACCAACCATTCGAAGATTTTATCAGTGTAGTGCACCGGTTGGTGGAATAAGAAGTAGGGAAAGGGTAAGTGGTGGAATAGAATGTGTTTGCGTCTCGTTTTGGAGAGACGACGCAGTGATTGTGATGGATTACTCGCATTCTCTTTACAGTCCAGAAGAAGGGGTGGAGGTTCAATTTCTTTGTTTGGGAGATGATTCATCTCAACACCCATATTTGCTAAAAATGCAAGCTCATCAGCAAAAATTTCCTCAAAGCTTTCATCGATACCCCGAAGAATAATGTCATCACAAAGCGCGGGGTGATCTTCAGATTCCAAAAACGGTTCATAATCAGTGTTAGATGTTGATCTGGACAACTCGGTAGAAGAGTCCGTATGTGTATGATACATAGTTGGGTCAAATAACAACATATGAAAAGAGTCTAGATCGGTATCATGAGGATCATAAATTCGCTGCTGTCGACATCCATTAATTCGACAGAACAGACCTGAGCAGTAGGTTCGGAGGGTACACTTCCCAACTTGTAAATGTTCAGCTCAATTGATCTATTCCCTAAGGATAGGGTCATAGAACCATTACGACAGTTGATGATAGCATTGGAAGTGGCCAAAAAGTGGCGACCAAGAATCACTGGAATTTGATTCCGTGGGTTTGCTACAGGCTGTGTATCAAGTACAATAAAGTCCACAGGGAATACAAATTCCCCGATTTTTATTAACACATCCTCTAGTTCACCCCTAGCTTTGGTGATTGATCGGTCAGCCATCTGGAGAGTGCAGTGGGCTGGTTTCAACTCTCCGATCCCTAACTGCTCATAAACCGAGAAAGGAAGCAGGTTAACACTTGCGCCAAGGTCAAGTAGAGCACGGTTGATGTGTTATCCCCAATCGAAATAGAATTAGTAGGATAGCCAAAATCCTTACGTTTCCTCGGTAATTGTTGGGGAAAAGCTGTGTCTACAGTCTTTGACATGAATACCTTTTTTGGCACTTGAGTCTTCCTCTTTCTAGTGCACAAGTCTTTGAGAATTTTCGCATAAGCGGGGACTTGTTGGATAGCATCTAGAAGAGGGATGTTGATGTTAACCTGTTTCAAGATTTCAGTGATCTTCTCCATTTGTGGACTTGGTCTATTTTCCCTTAACCGATTCGGATAAGGAGCTTGAGCAATAAAGTTGGGGTCCAACATTGGAGAAGATCGTGTGGGTGGGAACAATCTAAGAATAGGAGTGGGGATCGTTTTTGGTGGACTAGAAGAGGTGGGCTGAGGTGTCGAGCCTTGAGAAAAACGGAGAATAGGCTCAGAAGAAAATGGTGGGGTAGACGAACTGGAGTCAGAATTAGAAATAGAAGTGGAAGGAAAAGTCTCAGCCGGGGTATCATCTATTGATTCTTCATTATTATCAATCTCCTCACCAACATGATTGTCAAGCACTCTTCCAGATCTCTGCATGGTGATAGCATTCACATGATGTGAATAGCCAGGATTAGGTAAAGCTTGAGCTGGAAGTTTCCCTTTCTCTCTCACACTCAATTCGGCTTTTAATTGTGAAATTTGTTCTTCCATCGATTTTATAGTCTCATTTTGAGAAACAGAGTTTCTTTTCATGTCATCGACGGAAGACTTCAACTTAGCCGACACTTGCATGATATTTGTCAGGAGCAAATTCATGTTTTGTGCAAATGAAGAGGATTCATCAGTCCCGGTCAACTGCAATGGATTATACGGTGCAGGTGTGTTGACCGGATTTTGGAAGTTTTGTGATTGGTAGGGGTGTTGACTCAATTGAAGTAGTTGCTGTTGTGGTGGAAGTGCCCTTTGGAAATTGTTTTGGTTTGGAACTGTGTTTTGAGTTTGTGATTGGTTCCAAGCAAAATCAGGGTGATTCCTCCAACCCTGATTATAAGTGGAAGAAAATGGATCATTTCTCGGTCTTTGTTGGAAAGCAGAATTGATATGCTCATGACCTTGAAACGGAGAATTCAATGGACATTCTTCCGTCAAATGAGAAGGATCAGAACAGCATCCACATACAGTTTTGGAAAATGACATTTGATTTAGGGCGGTGGCTAAAAATTTGTTTTTCATAGTTTTGAGTTTCTTTTGCATTGCTGACATTTCAGCTCTAACTCCTATGGAAACATCAGACTGGTAATTGGCCCCCTTAGACGATTGACTTACACCCTCCCACTGTAAAGATCTTTCAGCGAAATCTTCTAAAAATTTCCAGGCTTCACCATCATCTTTAGTCATGAAAGTGCCTTGACACATGGATTCAAGGGTCTGTTTTGTGGTAGAATTAATGCCCTCATATATGATTCTGCATAGATCCCATCTAGGGATTCCGTGATGTGGACATTGAACAACAGATCCTTGAAGCGTTCAAAACACTTCGAGAATGGTTCATTTGGAAGCTGGGTGAATTGATTTATTTCGCTACGGACTCGAGCTGTTTTATAATTAGGGTAGAATTTCTTTAAGAATGCTGCGACGAATTCTTCCCAATTCGAAATAGAATGTGCGGTTGTGTTATAAAACCACTTCTCGGCTATATCGCACAAGGTAAATGGGAGAAGACGGAGACGCATAGCATCCACATAAAGCTATGAAGTACCCATCATTGCGCATACATTTTCAAATTTGGTAATAAAGACATATGTGTCTTCAGACTCAAGACCATGATATTTGGGTAGAAGATTGATGTATTGGGGTTTTATTTCAAAATTGTCCCCGTTGGCTGGTAGAATGGTGAGACAGGTCGAAAGAGGACCTCGCATAGGATAGCATCTTTCTTGGAGAGAGATGCAGGGTGGATTCTGCGTATCTACGGACGGTGGCAGAGTAGTGGTAAAGAAGTTCGATGGAGAACCGTCCATCGACGTGGGTGTGGTGGTGGATAAAGAAAAAGTAGACGTAGAAATACTGACTTCGGAGTCGATAGGGGGAACGCGGACAAGACGGGCACTAGAATCCCGTGTCCAGCTGAGCATACACTAATGGGTTTAGCACAAGTGGCAGCGTTAAGATAATTAAGGAAAATGTGGATTGGTGTTTGTTTTGAAAAAGATACGGATTTTTGAAAAAAAATGAAAATCACAAAAAATGCACACACAACCCTAAGTCTAATGGTCACTTAGGTCAAGTCTCTAGACCGCTCCTAACTGCCAGAAGACAAATCGCAGGATCAATCCTCTACTATCTCTTTGTCCCTTCTGTGGCCAGGTAAGTGCCAGGTAAGTGGGAGGTTCTCCACTACGTAAGTAGTGGGCCTAATTAAGTAACCACTTGCCTTAGACACACTTGCCTTAGACACCACAAAAGAAACGTGGATAAGCAATAGATTACCCACGACCTCCTTCTATCCTAAGTGAGCACGACGGTCCTTTGAGTCATGTCTAGATATTTTTTAGTTAATGAGGGTAATGCGGATGCAGTTTTGTGATTTTTGGGTCTTAGGAAGGGTAATGAACTCCCCACCTAATCTGAATTTGGTCTTTGCTCCTTAATTTCTGTATTAAAAATACAAACAACCAAGATCAAACACGCACAATTTTTATTTTTTGTAGCGCTGCGAATTTTTGTAAAGAAACCTGTAGAAATTGGTTAATGGAGCAGATCAAGGAGGAGATAAGAAAGTGAGAATTATAATTGAGAAATTCAGTGCACTGAAACCCTAAACGAGGAGTGGATCCGCCGCGATTAGCCTTCTTCGACCGTGGATGCGCGGTGATATGACGTGATACCTGCACAAAATTTCTTGCACCTGTTCCTGTTTACTCACTGAACTCTCTGGAATATTCAAAAAAATTTTCCTCTCGCTCCACAGATACCAGATTTCCTCGCAACAAATCATAACAAATCGTTTAGTGTTTGTGCGAATTTTGATCTAAAAATTTTTGATAGAATAAAATTTTCAACTCAAATTTTAAAAATGAACAAATTAGCACATGATCCCCAGCAACGGCGCCATTTGATTGAATGATTCTCAGTGTGTAGGTAGAAAATGTATAGAAATCACAACCAAAGAAATTTGTAAACCGCAATCAATAACGGTGTCAATTGTAGCTTCGTTAGCGAGTGCGGATCGTCCATAGGGACAGTGTGATTTGATCGTAATTGATTTAGATGAATTGAAAATTAAAGAGAAAAGAAAAGAGAATTTGATTCAAGATTTAAAAGTGAATTTCAAGAATTATCAAAACCTAGATCTAATATCAAGAAATACTAAAAATCAAGAATCAAGAATTGATGATATCCAATTTGAATGAGTAATCAAGATTTGTAATGAGGGTCGTAGGAATCGATCAAATTGATAGTGAGGATGAAGACTTGTGATTATGTATTCTTATCCATTGATGATTTGTTGCTAGATCGATGACGATCAACGAGGTTTAAGGATCTATTGAAGGAACTAGGGTTTTTTCATCTCATCCTTTGTCCTTTCGTTGATTATCATTCAAGTGCTAGCCTCTAGTAAATTGAATTATCGATCGTTGATCTCTAATTAAGAGCGCAAATATTCAAGAAAGCATCTCGCTCGAAACTAGATTGTCGATGATTCAATCTACAAGAGTTTATAAAACTTATAGGAATTAAGAATCGTTTCAAGATTGTAATCATCATCATCTATCTATTCTCTCGACTCCTCCACGAGCGGAGTTTCTACTCAAACATCATGACAAAGAAATCAATCAAGAATCGAAAACTCATCATAATGCTCAAATATAAAGATAAGGAAGATAAAGAAATTTCACCTTTTATTATTCAACAATTCCGTTACAATTCGCTCAAGAATTACAAGAATTTGAGGAAAGAACTCGATTGTCGAATTAGCTTCGCATCGTCTCCGTGAGTCGCGGATCGTCTTGGATCACTTGCTCGGTTGAAGATTGGCGTCGCTTCTAAAAGGTTGATGGCTTCTTGCTTGATTTGTACTCGGAGATCTTGAATTTGGCTTTGGTGATTGGATTAGGGTTAGGGTTTGAATGCACAAGTTGTGTCACTTAACTAGTGGAATTTTGGCTCAATTTTCAACAACTCTTCAATAACCTTCCTTGGGTCTCCTTTTATAGCCCTCTCCTTTAGCTTCCCCTAGAAGCTTGATTAGGATTAGCTTCCTTTAGAAGCTAGGTTAGGATTAGCTTCTCTTGCAAGCTTCGTAGTTAGGTAGAAGATTCTAAAGTTAGTTAGTTAGCTAGCTTCCTTTAGAAGCTTGGTTGTTAGGAAGAACCTTCTAGGTTGCTAGCTATGTGGCTTGCTTAAGAAGCTTGGAAATGTTTAGCTTGAACAAAAAGCTTTGCTGTTCGGACAGAAGCTTCTGGAGATCTCTGGAATTTACATTGGCTTAAATGAGTCTTCCAATTGAAAGGAGAAGCCTGAACCATCAAACTGCTGACGTCATCCTTACGTGGCCGTGGATCCACCGCGGGAAGGGCTATTCGGCCGCGGATCCGCGGCGTATTGAAGGCATCTGTGGATCAAATTTCCTGGGCTGCATTGTGTTGGCCTTATGGTATGTTTCTGATGTGTGAAATCTCATATTTATTTCTACATCACTGCCAGATCACAAGTCTTGGACTTGGCGTATTTTTATCTGCACTGTTAGCTGTTTCGGCTCTTTTCTTGGAATTTCCTGCATAGATTCTCGAGACAAGTGTTGCGCTATACAAAGATTATGTGTGCAATGATAAACACTCAATTTCCCTCAAAGTGTCGATTAAAATACATAACACAAGTTATTTGGTATTTTACAGATGTTTTGCTAATATGTTCTATATTCATACCTAACACTTTTAGATGATTGCAAATAGTAGGGAAATTGATGTGTTAAAAATGCAATATTTTTGACTGATCATCATCCCTGGACAGGGACTTCCAGTTATAGCCAATCGAACACAACACAACATCAACTCCCTATACTGGGAGAGACGGAACCCCTCCTATCGCTCATTGCCTCCATGCGATTCGGGACTGTACCTAAAAGCCACCGTTTTGCACGCCCTCTTGGATGTGGTAAAGTGGAAATCAAAGCACAGTAGGAATGACACAAGACTCTATGACGATCTTGGGTCTACAGACTAACCTGTACCAGTGTCACCGGAGAACTGTTATCTGACGATAGGTATAATACCATCTAGGAGTTCTCGGCGAGTCCGTTCAGTGTACCCAGTCTCCACTGAGCACCCGTACACTATCTTTGATGTCCAACATCAATGGATATGGGATCATCCATCGCCCATCACATGGGTCAAGATGCGTGTACGCTAGTCTACTCTGGAGTATCGATGCCCTGTCTCGATACACCCTCGGCTAGAAACTGCTATAGGATGTACTCGTTGACTACCCTGGCCCCACTAGTATGATCTCATCATAGTCCTAGTAGTCAAGTACATATCCCAAGGGCTTTATCAACACGTGATCACAAAGCAGTATTCGTTAACATGTTTAGACAAAGTGAAACCAGACAACATACTATCATATCGAGCAAGAAAGTCCTCTCTATATATATCCAAGCATCCACTATAATATACATCATATGTACAACAATGGCCTCTAGGGCATACATATAACTAACACATATTTCATTACTTTTACGGATGATTTCTCTAGGTATGGATTCATTTTCTTGATGAAACATAAATCCGAGGCCTTTGAGAAATTCCGAGAATATAAGATTGAAGTAGAAAACCAAACTGGCAAAAGTATTAAGACACTGATATCTGATCGAGGTGGTGAATACTTAAGTGCCGAGTTCCTGGGTTACCTAAAAGAGAAAGGAATTCTCTCTCAGCTTACTCCTCCATACACTCCACAACACAACGATGTATCGGAGAGACGGAACCGAACCCTATTGGATATGGTACGTTCCATGATGAGTAATGCTGAGTTACCGCAATCTTTCTGGGGTTATGCACTAGAATCAACTGCATATCTTTTGAGCAGAGTTCCTACCAAGACTGTGCCTACCACACCATATCAGATGTGGAGTAGGAAGAAACCCTATCTTCAATATCTCAAGATATGGGGATGTAACACTTTAGAATGTGTTTAGTGACTAATTATATTTAATATGTGATTTTAATAAAAAGTTTACCAAATTCATTTTCAAATATTTTTTCAAAATTTATAAATATTTTTCTAGAATTTTCCTAAGCTTGCACAAACATGTGCATGTAAACTAGGGTTAGAATTTGGGTTAAACCATGTTTAACAACCATGGTAGATTAACCCCTCCTTGTTAAGATAAAATGATTTAATTTAAGGGTATTTTTTTTTCTTTTAAAAAAAATGAAATGGGATTTAAGTTATTTCTTGTGTTGACTTGAGAGAATGAGAGAGAGAGAGAGAATGCATCATGGCAATGCCATGCTTGCATTAAATGAGAAAGAGAGGGAGTGCATCATGGCAAGCCCATGCTTGCATTTAATGAGGCAAGAGAGAGATGGGGGTTGACTCTCTTGTAGTATCATTTTCTTTTGTTGCACACTCTCATATTTCTCACACTCTCTCTCTCACACACACACAGCCTCAGCTGAAGCAACAGCATCAGCTTCAGCAACAGCAGCTCCATCAGTAGTAGCTTCAGCCCCAACAGCAGTTGCAAGCATCAGCAACACCAAGCAGCAGCAGCAGCTCCTTGCAACAGCAACAGCACATGTAGCAGCAGCCTCAGCACAGCAGCATCAGCACTAGCAGCCCCAGCACAACAACAACAACATCAACAACAGCAACATCAACAACAACAACATCAACAGCAACAGCATCAGGAGAAGCAACAACAACAGCAGGAGAAGCAAGCAGTAGCAGCTTCTTCCCTTCCCCTTCTTCTCCTGACCCGGCATTGTAGGGTCGAGTAAGGTATAACTTCTGGGCTCCGTTTCCATGTTCGCTAGATTGTGTGTTAGTTTAGCTTATTTAGTGATTAAATGGAGTTTTAGTGCTAGATTTGTGCTTTGATGTTAGATCTAGTTAAGTTAGAGTGTTTATAGCTAAATCAACCCTATTAGGTGTCAGTTGTTCTGTTTTAGCCTAGTGGTGTCGCTAGAATTAGCTAGATAGCCTTAAGTCGCAAAACTTGAAACTTTAAAATACGGTTTTTGACACATATCATAGGATATTAGGATCTGCTACATTTCTGGCCCTTTCCTAGATTAGCAAACAGTTTTAGAATAGTGTGCAGGGTTTTTAGAGTGTTGTGTTGGAGTTCGAGCCCCTCCCACCGAAGGTAGACAGGCGGCCTCCTCTTTCCGGACCGGCGACGCCGGCCCCCTGTTGAAATGAGTGTGTGTCTTGTGTATGTGGGTGTATGTGGAGATTTACTGTGATTAGTATTGTTTCCTTTTTGAGTTTTTACCTGAGAAAAAATCTGGGTTTGTGTAGCCATATTATTGGGTTTTGGTGGACTTTGATGTTAACTTGGGTAATTTTGTTGGAGAACAGGGAGTTTCAGGGTGTTTGTAGTTAAATTTACCCTAATTTATACTGTTGGTATCACTTGTTTCCTGTTAATTGACCCAGATCCTTAGAATACCCTAGTGTTGCACACTTGGTGCTTAAACTAAACCCTTATTGATATTTGAAATCTGCTGTTATTAGGGTAACCTTTTTAGTAAGCAAATATATACATTAGGATATAAACTGTGTTAGGACCCTAGTGTAGCAACCTGGACCCATGCCACCGGAATTTGGCCGGCCCCCCTATGCCGCCGACCCAATAGTGTAGGTTTGTGTTGGTTTTAGGTTTGATAGGTGTCTGTAGGTATTGTGATAGATTTGGCCTTGTTTGCTTTACTTGTTTTTGCTCCAGATTAAATCTGGGACCGTTTATCTATTTTTTTTAGCGTAGCGGGACTTGCGTGACACGTACGATATGTGTCGAGTTGGTTTATTATGAATCACAGTGTGTCGCTGTGTGCCACCACGTGTCGCGTTGGGTTTTGGCGTATGCACACACGTTACGTATACGCGCGCGTTTAGTTCGCGACGCGGGATTCGTATTTGATTTTGATATCGCGTATTTGTGAGATATTTGCTTATATAGGGGTTCATTGTGTAAATTCCAGGTTCGCAGGCGGGTACGTCAGACGCCGCCAGAAAAGGGAAGCAGGTGGTCGACTATACTTAGCACGCGACCAGGTGAGTAGATCTAACATCTACGGGGAAATCGCCCGTATGGCGTTAAGCGTCAGGGCGTATTAGGATATTTAGCTATGTGTGTTCATTTGGATATAATAGTAGCATACCTTCTGTTACATATAGAACTGGTAGTATAGAACACTGCACTGTCGCTAACGGTTCAAGTTGCACGAGCACGATTTATATGCTACACTCACACCATTAGTGATTGCCATGACACTCACATTATAGGATTGCTATAAATCATATATCAGGTTGATTCCGATTTATTGATGTTTGTCATGATTTGTCGCATATTAGCATATGTTATATTCATACCATGCACACTGTATACTCACTTTTGTGCATACCTACCTTTATATGTTATCTACCATTCACGAGTTGGCAACTCACCCCCGTTGTGCCACAGTGCTTGCAGGTTGCCCTTTGGAGTAGTCGCGGCTGGCTGTTTATCGCATCTTTTGACACAGATACCACTGCTGAGGCGTGCTAGCCCTTTTGCTATTAGGTGGGTTTTGTGCAGTATCTGTTTACTTTTCAGTTGTACATTGATGTATCTAGTACTCTCCATCTACTTTCATGTATTGACTTAGAGACCAGTTGTGAGGACGATATATATTATTTTGTACTCTGGTGTTGAGCTCGTTGTGAGCCGACTTTATTTATGCAGTCTTATCCTTTTATGATATTTGTTTTCATTTTTACTGCTCATTTTTCGCTACGGCGTCGTATATCATATTGTGGTGATTGTTCCGCCGTTGGGCGTGATTCTTCCATTTGGGATGCTCTATTCATTTCACATGACATTTGACTTATATCTTTCCTTTTACCCGATTTCAGGACAAATTTTTATAAGGGAAATGTTGCCAAAATTATTAAAAATAACTCTTGAACTAAAAAGGATTTCTACTAAATTACTTAAGGTTTTCTAAACATTATACAAATGTTTCTACTAAAATGTTTTAACACTCTATATTTTAAATGGTTTTGATTTCTGGGTTTCGGCTTACTTAGTCGCATTACGCCTGTAGACGTTACGTGGTTAAGTGCCGGTCACGGGCCGAACTTTGGGTGGTGACAGGGGATGTCCAGCTTTTGTTAAAAAGCAGCATGCAGAAAAACTCGAGGCACGCTCAGTACAGTGTAAGTTTGTGGGATATCTAAAGAACTCGAAGGGTTTTTTTTTTCTATTACGCAGAGGAACAAAAGGTTTTTGTTTCTCGTAATGCCCGTTTTCTAGAACAGCAGTTTTTAGAAAAGGAAACAAGTGGGAGCACAATAGAACTGGAAGAAATTCCAGAACCACAAGCTACTACTGAAAGCTTGGTAGAACCAGAAGTTCCAGAAGAACAGGACATCCACGCACCCCTCTATAGGAGTAGTAGGCCATCTCATCTGCCTGAGAGATACTACGGTTTTCTCATAGACGGGGATAGAGAGGATTGCGCCATTGATAATGATGAACCTACTATCTTCCAGCAAGCCATTCAGAGAGGCGACTCGGTAAGATGGCTGGATGCAATACAGACCGAGATGGAGTCCATGTACACCAATAAAGTATGGACTTTGGACTTTGCTCCAGATGGGGTAAAACCCATAGGATGCAAGTGGATCTTCAGAAAGTAGATTGGTGTAGATGGACAGGTGGAAACCTATAAGGCTAGACTTGTTGCAAAAGGTTTTCCTCAAAGGCCTGGTTTGGACTATGACAAAACTTTTTCTCCAGTGGCTATGCTCAAATCCATTCGGATCCTTCTTGCCATTGCTGCCTTCCATGATTATGATATCTGGCAGATGGACGTAAAGACGGCTTTTCTAAATGGAAATTTGGACGAGTGCGTCTATATGGATCAGCCAGAAGGTTTCAATCAGAGTGAGAGCAGCGGGAAAGTGTGCAAGTTGCTTAAGTCCATTTATGGACTAAAACAGGCATCGCAGAGTTGGAACATCTGTTTAATGAAACAGTCAAAGAATATGACTTTATCAAAAATCCAGATGAGCCATGTATATATAGTAAGATTGTAGCACGAACTGTCGTATTCCTCGTCTTGTACTTGGATGACATTCTCTTGATAGGAAATGATATTCCTATGCTACAATCTGTCAAAGGATTCTTGTCACACAGGTTCTCCATGAAAGACCTGGGTGATGCCTCTTACCTTCTGGGGATCTAGATCTATCGTGATAGATCTAAGAGGATGTTGGGACTTTCGCAGTCCAAGTATATTAACACTATACTGAAAAGATTCAGTATGGAAGATTCAAAGCACGATAATTTACCGGCTTGTCACGGAATCACCCTCTCCAAAGAGATGTCTCCCAAGACTGATTTAGAAAGGGATCGCATGTCGATTATACCCTACGCTTCTGCGGCAGGCTCTATAATGTATGCGATGTTGTATACCAGACCAGATGTAGCTTACGCACTAAGCGGTAAGCCGGTATCAGTTAGACCCAGGGGAGAAGCACTGGATAGCAGTAAAGAACATTCTCAAGTACCTGAGAAGGACTAAGGATATGTTCTTGGTTTACGGCGGAAAAGACCTCCAGATCGAGGCTTTTGCTGACTCCAACTTCAAGAGTGACAAGGATGACTCCAAGTCCATGTCAGGTTATGTCTTTACCCTCAATAGAGGGGCGGTGTGCTGGAAGAGTTCCAAGCAGGACACCGTTACTGACTCGACGATGGAATCGGAGTATATCACAACTTCTGATGCTGTAAAAGAAGCAGTCTGGATAAAGAAGTTCTTAACAGAACTTCAGGTGGTTCCATCCATTGTTGATCCAATACCTCTGTATTGTGACAACAACGGGGCTATAACTTTAGCGAAGGAACCCAGGTCCCATCAAAAGTCCAGACACATCTTGAGGTGGTATCACCTGATCAGGGAGATCATAGATCGCCGAGAGATCGAGGTCCGGAGAGTTTCTACAGAGGAGAACACTGCATATCCATTCACAAAGGCCTTATCTCAGACACAGTTCGAGAGGCTATTCGAGATGATAGGTCTGCGATACGCCAGTACATGGCCCTAGTGCAAGTGGGAGATTGTTAGTGTATATGCCCTATGGGCCATTATTGTTTCATACTAGCTTGTATATTACTTAATGAAAGCTTGGGATATTCACAGTTGTATTAACAGTCTTGCTCAACATAATAATATACTACTTGGTTTATATCTATCTTAATATGTATATATGTTTCTTTTAGCATATCGCGAATACATATTGATAGGGACCTTAGGATCTTGCTTGACTACCAGCGTTGTGATGGCAGTCACACTAGTGGGGCCTGGGTAGTCTACAAGCACATCCTTTTTCAGGTCCCTAGTCGTCGGATTATTGAGACAGGGCATCAATACTCCAGAGTAGACTAGTGTATACGCTTCTTATCCCAGCAGGGGAGATGGCCTGTCTCACAGCCATTAGTACGTTGTACTGGAGATAGTATGCAGGTGCTCGTTGGGTTATGGGTACACCGGATAGGACTCGCAGGGAACTGTTGGTTGGTATTATACCCGTCGTCAGTTAACAGTTCCCAGGTGACATGAGTACAGCATAGTCCATAGACTTGACACTGCTGTTTCGCCTCGAGTGTGTTTCCACTGTTATTAGATTGCTACCCTACCACGTCTCGAATGAGTCGTGCAAACAGGTAGCAGTTGGGTGCAGTCCTGAAGCACTTGGAGGTAGTAGCGGTTAGATAGGATTTGTCTCTCTCGGTATTGGGAGTTGATATCGCGCTGTGTTTAGAGAGCCATTACACAAGGTCCCTGGTCAGGGCAAGCAAGATTTACTGGTAGGTGTTTCAGTAGTTTCTCAAGATGTAATGGGCTTCATTCCGACATGACTTATACCGCTTTTAGGGGACTGACGCTTGCCGCCCCCTAGGCTCGATATGCGATAGTCTTAGACGAACAGACCGGACTGTATGGAGATTGTCACATCAGGCTCAGCAGGAGTTCGGATGGGTTTCCTCATCGACCTTCTTATCGACATCTACCTGGGGACCGTTACGTACAGCTAGTACCACTTGCGACCTATGGTTAAACCCACCGCCAGTATAGTGTCGAGTCTTTAGAGTCCCACACAGAGGGTTTCCCTGCTTCAGGCGAAACGATATAGAGGTCGTATAGTTTTACGACAGGGTTCGGACATATACGTGTACTTGTGCACATATTATGTTCGGACAGATTATACTAGCAGGCTTTGGTTAAGCCAGATTCTAGTATTGGATTCTTGGATTTATGCAGTCTCAGTATATCCGTGTTTTTCGTGAATACGGATGGGAGGGGCATTCTCGTAATTAGTCGGGAAGCTTCTAGAAGACAGGTGACTCATTTAGTTTTAATTTATTTATGAATTAAACTTAATGAGGTGGAGAGAAGATGTGTTATTTTCATTAATTGGACCATGAGTCATGAGGTGATTCATCTCAAGGTAATTAATGAAGCAAGGTTGATAATTTAATATATTATTTCTTAGATATTTTCATGCTTCATAATATTATCCAAATGACTAAAGTTCATTTCATTATCACAAATACATTCTCTTTCCTCAAGCTCTCATCTTCTTCATCTTAACCCTAATCCTCTTATGAGTTGAGAACTATAGGGTTATCAAGACTAATAGATCCTTAATCAATCTCTATATTCTCTAGGTCACTTGGATTAGCAATCCTAGCCACTTAGTTACCTCAAGTTAGAGGTTAAAGCTTGAAGAAGGAACTCTCGGGTGGATCTTCTATTACATCGAGGAGGCCGACGAGGAGGTGAACAACAAGAACAAGAAGGACTAGTATCTTGAGGTATAATCATCTATCATAGTAGTTAACTACTTCTAGATAGTTTGTTAGTTAGGGTTTAGCAATGATCCGTTTGATAGTCGATGTTACTTTGAACAAAATGATTGTTTTACCTATTCCGCCTCCCCGCATCTCGTGGGGTGTGTAACGTTGACTTACATGACTAATATTATTGTATCAGCTTATCGAATCAACACTTGATTCGATAACCTGGCTATATCAGATATAACCGACCGATACAGTATCGACTTATCGAATCAACACTTGATTCGATAACTCGGCTATATCTCATAGAACCGATCGATACCTTATATTGCGAGAATAGAATACGGTATCACATACTCGTATTAATCTCGGTCCTGCACATATCACATATGTGCTCTTACTTCGTTTTGCCTGAGCCAGTGAAACCTCTGTGTAGGACTCTAAAGACTCGTCAATACGCCGGCAGTAGGTGATGATCACATCAAGCACCCACAAGCCGTCAGCGGTACTAACTGGACGTAACAGCTATCCGGGTATTGAATGATCAGAAGATCAGCAAGCAAGCCCGCTCTAACACCTGCAAAAGCCTGTCAGTAACACTACCGTACAGTCCGATCTTTTCGTCTGATATGTCGCATATCCAGTATAGGGGCGGTAAACGTCAGAACCCAAAAACCGATAAGTCATGCCGATGTGTGGCTCATAACGGATCGAGAAACTACTGATAAAACTTATCAGTAAATCTCCGTAGCATCCCTGGCCAGGGACTTATCGTTATGGCCAATCAAGCACAGCGCAATATCAAACTCCAATACCGGGAGAGACAAATCCCCTCCTATCGCTCATTGCCTCCATGTGATTCGGGACTGTACCTAAAAGCCACCATTTTGCACGTTCTGTTGAACGTGGTAAGGTGAAAATCAAAGCACGGTGGGAATCACACAAGACTCTATGACGATCTCGGGTCTACAGACTAACCTGTACCAGTGTCATCAGAGAACTGCTATCTGATGATAGGTATAATACCAACTAGGAGTTCTCGGTGAGTCCGTTCAGTGTACTCAGTCTTCACTGAGTATCCATACACCATCTTTGATGTCAAACACCAATGGATATGGGAACATCCATCGCCTATCATATGGGTCAAGATGCGTATACGCTAGTCTACTCTGGAATATCGATGCCCTGTCTCGATACACCATCGACTAGGAACAATTTTAGGGTGTACTTACGGACTATCCTTAGCCCCACTAGTATGATCTCCATCACAGTCCTGGTAGTCAAGTACACAACCTAAGGGCTTTATCAACTTGTGAGAGCAAGACGACATTACATATACAAGTCAACATGTTAAGATAATATGCAACCAGATAGCATACTATCATGTTGAGCAAGAAAGTCCTCTCTATATATATCCAAGCATCCACTATAATATACATCAATAATGACTTCTAGGGCTTACATATAACTAACAATCTTCCACTTGCACTAAGGCCAGTTGTTGTAGTATCTCATACCCAACATCCCGAAGAGTCTTTCAAATTTTATCTGGGGAATGGCCTTGGTGAGTGGATCCACCGTGTTGTCCTTCGTGTCAACTCTCCTGACCTCGATCTCCCGGCGATCAACTATCTTCTGGATCAGGTGATTCCGCCTCAGAATATGCCTGGATCGCTGATAGGACCTGGGTTCCTTGGCCAAGGCCACTGCTCTATTGTTATTATAATACAAAAGTATTGGACGCTCAATGGATGGAACCACACCAAGTTCAGTTATGAACTTCTTCATCCAGACAGCCTCTTTGGCAGCAGCATTGGCAGCGATGTATTCAGCCTCCATCGTTGAGTCTGCCACGGTTTCCTGTTTGGAACTCTTCCAACAAACCTTCCCTCCATTTAGGGTAAAGACAAATCCCGAGTGCGACTTGGAGTCATCCTTATCACTTTGGAAGCTCGAATCGGTAAAGGACTCTACTTGGAGTTCTCCATTACCATATACCAAGAACATCTCTTTAGTCCTTCTCAACTACTTGAGAATGTTCTTCACAGCTGTCTAGTGTCTCTTTCCTGGATCTGCTTGATACCTACTCACTACACTTAGTGAGTATGCTACATCGGGTCTGGTACATAACATCGTATACATGATAGAGCCTACTGCCGAAGTATAGGGTATCCCTTGTAGGCGAGCTCTCTCCAAATCAGTCTTGGGAGATATCTCTTTGGAGAGAGTGAGTCCTGTGATCGTGGGTAAATTCCCACGCTTGGATTCTTCCATACTAAACCTCTGTAGTATGGTGTCTATGTACCTAGATGGGGACAATATCAGTATCCATTTAGATCTATCTTAATCCCCAAGATGTAGGAGGCATCCCCTAGATCTTTCATTGAGAATCTTTGTGATAAGAAGAGCTTGACCGATTGCAGCATAGGAACATCATTTCCTATCAAGAGTATGTCATCCACGTACAATACGAGGAAGACAACCTTACTCTCTGCAACTTTCTTGTATATGCAAGGTTCATTTACATTTTTGATGAAGTCAAACTCTTTGACTACAACATCAAAAACGATGTTCCAACTCTGTGATGCTTGCTTTAACCCATAAATGGATTTAAACAGTTGCACACCTTCCCGCTGCTCCCACTGTCTACGAAGCCCTCTGGCTGAGTCATGTACACGCACTCTTCTAAATCACCATTTAGAAAGGCGGTCTTAACATCCATTTGCCAGATTTCGCAGTCATGGTATGCAGCAATGGTAAGTAGGATCCGGATGGACTTAAGTATAGCCACTGGAGAAAAGGTTTCATCATAGTCCACTCCTGGTCGTTGATGAAAACCTTTTGCAACTAGTCTAGCTTTGAAAGTCTCAACTTTTCCATCTACACCAAGTTTCTTCTTAAAGACCCATTTGCTCCCGATGGGTTTTACCCATTCAGGAGCAACTTCCAAAGTCCATACTTTGTTGGTGTACATGGATTCCATCTCAGATCTCATTGCATCCAGCCATTTCACAGAGTCCCAACTCATGATGGCCTGCTCGAAACTAGTTGGGTCATCATCTACCATGATGCAATTCTCGCTCCCACCATCTATGAGAAAACCATAGTATCTCTCAGGTGGATGAGGAACCCTACTAGATCAGCGGAGAGGCTGAGATTCGTTGGGAACTATCGAATCCTCTGGTTCCACTAAATCATTAGTTGCAGTTTGTGCTGCTGGAACTTCTTCCAGCTCTACCTCTTCGCCACTAATTTCTTTTGCAAGAAATTCCTTTTCTAAAAAGGTGGCATGTTGAGCAACAAACACCTTTTGTTCCTCACCGTGGTGGAAATAATATCCATATGAATTCGTTGGATATCCCACAAACTTGTAGAGAACTGATCGTGCCTCGAATTTATCTGGATTTTGCCTTTTGACATTGGCTGGACAACCCCATATCTTAACTAGTTTAAAATATGGTCTCTTCCCACTCTATATCTCATATGGTGTGGTAGGTATAGATTTAGATGGAACTTGATTCAATAGGTATGCTACTGTCTCCAGCGCATAACCCCAAAAGAAAATAGGTAATTCAGCAGTGCTCATCATAGAGCGCACCATATCCAATAGGGTGCGATTCCTCCGTTCCGATACACCGTTGTGCTGTTGTGTATACGGAGGAGTGAGCTGAGAGAGAATCCCATTCTCTTTTAGACAGTCACGAAATTCCGTGCTCAAGTATTCTCCTTCCCGATCGGATCGCAGGATTTTAATACTTTTGCTCATTTGGTTCTCAACTTCATGCTTATATTCTTTGAATTTCTTAAAAGATTCAGACTTGTGTTTAAACAGGAACACATGTTCGTATCTTGAGAGATCGTTAGTGAATGTAATGAAGTATGAAGAACTATTCCTGGCATGTGTAGACATGGGACCACATACATCTCTATGTATCAGTCCTAAGAGTTCCGTAACTCTTTCTCCGTGTCCACTAAACAGAGTTTTGGTCATTTTGCCTTTAAGACATGACTGGCAAGTGTCATAAGATGAAAATTCGAATGGTTTCAAATATCCATCTTTATGTAACTTAGCTAGTCGTGTTGCATTGATATGACCTAGTCTACAATGCCACAAGAAGGATTCGTTCATTTCTGAACTCTTCCTCTTGTGTGTGTTTTGTACATTAAGAACTGTGGTTTGATTTAGAATGTATATGCCATTATTTAACGATTCTGATCCAATCAACTTTTGATTGAGGAAGATGTTCATAACATTATCCTGTACTATAAAATTATATCCTTCTTTACTTAATAAAAAAACTGATATAAGATTGCATATCAGGGTCGGTATGTAATAGCATTCGTTCAGAATCAATGTATTACCATTTGGTAATATAAGGTGATGTTCGCCAACTGCTTTGGCTGCAACATTTGCACCATTCCTTACTAGTACGGAATGATCACCTACTCCCAGTTCTCTACCTTTCCTTAGCCCATGTAACATATTACATATATGGGATCCTGATCCAGTATCTAATACCCATGATGTAGAGTGTACTGAGAAACAGTTCTGGGTGACTAACACACCCAAAAAAGATGCATCAACATACTCATTCTTCGTTTGGGTGGCGTGTAAATCCGGATATTTTCCTACTTCCTGCTCGGACTTATAACAATTATAAGTTGGAGCGGAACCAACGTTTCCCTGCTCAGCATAAAAAGCGGGTTCGGTCAATACATTCATATTATTATCTTGATTAAGGCCTGACATGGTTGCTACCTGGAGAGAGAGAGAAGAAAACTTAGCGTATGCTCTTGCAAAGATCAGATTGGTTATTTATCTTATCTAATCGATATCTCCCACTGCTATTCTCAAATTTTCCTTCAAACCTTTAAAAAGAAAATTCAGCCAGGATTAATTGCATTCTACAACTTCGCTAACCGTTCAGCCAGGCCAGTGCCGGTACTTCTGAGGGAGGTTCCCCGTGCTTTCGCACGGACCTAATTAAAATAAACCTCATTTTCCCAGAGGCGTAGCCCCGTTGACATAGTGCAAAATTCTCCCGGGAGCAACTTTTTCTCTCAGTGGGAATTGAGATCCAATTATCTCATAGAAGGTATGCAATCTTATTGCAAATTTCAACATTTGAAATTCCCGTTAATGCTTTTACCCCAAGCGATCTATGACCTTGACAAGGTCAACAAACCATAAATCGCAAGTCAAGTTCAACTCGTACATTTCATGATTGAATTAAACCCACCCGCACGACCCTTGAAAAGGTCAACAAGGCCATACGAATACCTTAATCCAATCGCATCTCATGCTTTAGCAGATAAGCACTAATTAGCTACCGTACACTACGCCTTGACAAGGTCAACAAACGTAGTACGAATACTAAATATTACTTATCTGAAATATCGGAGGGCTACGCAGGTTTGTAAGAAAACCATGAACGTAATGAACTTGATATATTTGTAGAAACAAGTGATTTTTGAAAAGAAATGTTTTTGAGGATTTTTACTAGTTTTGCTAAAGAGGTCACTCCCGGTGAAGGGATCTCGGCTCTTTCGTTATCGAATAAGGTACATGATATTTCATAAATACCGCTATGCAAAGCAAAAACTAAAAGAAGCAATCAACAAACAAAACCGAGTGGGTTGTAGCATCTTCTAGTTTTGCTAAAGAGGTCACTCCCGGTGAAGGGATCTCAGCTCTTTCCTTATCGAATAAGGTGCTGGATATTCTACAAGGAATACCGCTATGCAAAGCAAAAAACTAGAGCTACCTTTTCTGAAAATATGATTCTACAACATCTTTTAGGTTTCTTTTCTTTTCATTAATCTCATTAATAAAATCCCATCATTTATGCTTCCTAAGCATCACAGAAGAAACGAAAATATAACATACGCTTATGCCATCCGCATTCGCCACAGTGTCCCGTTATACACCGTTAGGTTACTTAACTAACGGTATAGCGGGGTGGGACTAGCGCGGGTGTAAAACATAAGCAACGTTTATTATATATTATATTTATAATAATAAAGCATTCATCTCACGCATATAAAGTGAACACTTCACAGAATATCAGCAGCTGAAGATAACCGTGTTTTGAGTTTGTGATTGGTTCCAAGCAAAATTAGGGTGATTCCTCCAACCCTGATTATATGTAGAAGAATACGAATCGTTTCTAGGTCTTTGAAAAGCAGCATTGGTATGCTCGTGACCTTGAAACGGAGAATTTAGTGGACATTCTTCTGTGAGATGAGACGGATCAGAACAGCATCCACATACAGTTTTGGAAAGTGACATTTGATTTAGGGCGGCGGCTAAAAATTTGTTTTCCATAGTTTCGAGTTTCTTTTGCATTGCTGACATTTCAGCTCTAACTCCTATGGAAACATCCGACTGGTTATTGCCACCCCTAGATGATTGACTCCCACTCTCCCACTGGAAAGATTTTTCAGCGAAATCTTCTAGGAATTTCCAGGCTTCCCCATCATCTTTGGTCATGAAGGTACCTTTACACATGAATTCAAGGGTCTGTTTTGTGTTAGGATTAATGCCCTCATATATGATTCTGCACAAATCTCATCTAAGGATTCCGTGATGTGGACATTGGACTAACAGATCCTTGAAGCGTTCAAAACACTTCGAAAATGTTTCATTGGGAAGCTGGGTGAATTGATTGATTTCGCTACGGACTCGAGCTGTCTAATGATTGGGGTAAAATTTCTTTAGGAATGCTTTTACGAATTTTCCCCAGTTTGAAATGGAATGTGCGGTTGTGTTATAAAGCCACTTCTCGGCTATATCGCACAAAGTAAATGGGAGAAGACATAGACGCATAGCATCCATAAAAAGCTTTGAAGTACCCATCATTGCGCATACATTTTCAAATTTTGTAATAAAGACATATGCGTCTTTAGACTCGAGACCGTGATATTTTGGTAGAAGGTTGATTTATTGGGGTTTTATTTCAAAATTGTCCCCGTTGGCTGGTGGAATGGATAGACAGGTCGAAAGAGGACCTCGCATAGGATAGCACCTCTCTTGGAGAGAGATGCGGGGTGGATTCTGCGCACCTGCGGACGGCGGCAGAGTAGTGGTAAAGAAGTTCGATAGAGAACCGTCCATCGAAGTAGGTGTGGTGGTAGGTAAAGAAGAAGTAAATGTAGAAATACCGACTTCGGAGTCGATCGGGGGAACGCGGACAAGTCGTGCACTAGAATCCCGTGTCCAGCCTATCTTGCACTAAAAGGGTTTAGTACAAGTGGCAGCGTTAATATAATTAGGGGAAATGAATGAAGTGGTGTTTGTTTTGAAAAATATACGGATTTTTTTTTGAAAAAATGATGCAAATCACAACAAATGCAACAAGCAACCCTAAGTCTAGTGGTCACCTAGGTCAAGGCTCTGGACCGCTCCTAACTGTCGAAAGACAAGTCGCAGGATCAATCCTTCACTGCCACTTTGTCCCTCCTGTGGCCAGGTAAGTGCCAGGTAAGTGGGAGGTTCTCCACAACGTAAGTAGTGGGCCTAATTAAGTAACCACTTGCCTTAGACACACTTGCCTTAGACACCACAAAAGAAACGCGGATAAGCAATAGATTACCCACGACCTTCTCCTGTCCTAAGTGAGCGCGACGGTCCTTAGAGTCATGTCTAGATTTCTTTTAGTTAATGAAGGTAATGCGGATGCAATTTTGTGATTTTTGGGGCTTAGGAAGGGTAATGAACTCCTCACCTTATCTGAATTTGGCCGTGCCCCTTAAGTTCCGTATTAATATGCAAACAACCAAGAATCAAAACACGCACACTTTTTATTGCTTTTTGCGGCGCTGCGAATTATTTGCAAAGAAACCTGCAGCAAATTTGTTATTGGAGCAGATTGAGGAAGAGATAAGAAAGTTAAGAAGTCACCTGAGAATTTTCGTACAGAGAAGTAACAGTATCACCGCGGTTCCGCCGCAATGATCGCCTAATGCCGTTCTTCCTCCGCGATTCTACAAGATCACTGCACAAAAATTTTACAGAATGCCTCTGTTCACCTCCTGAGCTCTCTGGAAAATTCAAAATATTTTTTTCTCAAGCTCCACAGTTTCCAGATTTCCTTGCAACAAATCACAACGAATCGTTTAGTGTTTGTGCGAGTTTAGATCTAAAAATTCTAATGGAATAAATTTTTCAAATCAAATTTCAAAAACAAACGAATTAGCGCACTATCCCCGGCAACGGTGCTATTTGATTGAATGAATTCTCGGTGTGTAGGTAGAAAATGTATAGAAATCACAACCAAAGAAATTTTTGACCGCAATCAATAACGGTGTCGTATGTAGCGCGTTAGCGAGTGCGGATCGTCCACAGGGAAAGTGTGATCCGTTCGAATTCGAATTAGATGAATTGAAAATTAAAGAAAAGAGAAAAGACAATTCAATTCAAGATTTATAAAATTGAAGTTCAAGAATTATCTTGATCTAAATCTAAAATCAAGAAAACATTTAAAATCAAGAATTAAGAATTGATGATATCAAATCCAAATAGTAATCAAGAATCGAAGTGAGGCTCGTAGGAATCGATTGAATCTATAGACGTGATGAAAACTATTGATTACGTTTTCTTATCCATTAATGATTCGATACTAGATCAATGACGATCAACGAGAATTAGGGATTTCTTACGGAAACTAGGATTTCATCATCTATCCTTTGTCCTTTCGTTGATTTCATTCACATTCTAGCCTCTAGTAAATTCAAGAATCTATCGTGGATCGCTAATTAAGAGCGAACATAATTAAGAAAGCATCGCTCGAAACTAGGTTGTCGATTCTTCAATTTACTAAAGTTTACAAAACTCATAGGACTTAAGAATCGTTTCACGATTTGTAATCATCATCATCTATTGATTCTCTCGACTCCTTCACGAGTGGAGTTTTACTCAAACATCATAAAAAGAAACACAATCAAGAATTGAGATCGAATCATGATGCAAGAATGTAAAGAAAGCAAGATTAAAGATCTTCACCTTTATTATTCAACAATTCGTTACACTTCGCTCAAGGATTACAAGAAATTGAGGAGAGAACGAGATCGTCGAATTTAGCATCGCATCGTCTCTGTGAGCCGCGGATCATCTTGGATCACTTGCTCGGATGAAGATCGGCTTCGCTCCAAAAGGATGGTTGAAGGCTCGCTTGATTTGGTACTCGGTGTTCTTGATTTTGGCTTGGATTTTGAATTAGGTTTAGGTTTACAAGTTGTGTCACTCAACTTGTGTTGGGAATTAATGGAAGGATCAACAACTCAACAACCTTAGAAGTGAAGCCTTAGGGTCCCTTTTACAGCCTTGATCTTTAGATTAGCTTCCTTTAGAAGCTAGGTTTTTTTAGCTTCCCTTGTAAGCTTGTTAGTTAGGTAGAAGGTTCTAGAGGTAGTTAGTTAGGGTTAGCTTCCTTCATAAGCTTGGAGGTTAGGGAGAAGCTTATAGGCTTAGGTGGTTATTTGAGAAGCTTGCTTGAGAAGCTTGAGAATGTTTAGCTTGAACCCAAAGCTTTGCTGGAGGAAAAAGCTGTCGACGACATGCTGACGTGGCCGCGGATCCGCCATGGGAATGGGGCTCTGGCCGCGGATCCGCGGCCCTTTAGTGGTATCTGTGCCTGCATTTTCTTGTACTTCTTTGTACTGACTTTTGGTGTATCTTCTGATGTGTATAATCTTATAATTCTTTCTATATCACTGCCAGATCAAAAATCTTAGACTTGGCGCATTTTTATCAGCACTTTTCACATTTTCGGCCATATTCCTGGAATTTCCTGCACAGATTCTCGAGACAAGTGTTGCGCTACACAAAGATGATGCGATGCCATGATAAACACTCAATTTCCCTCAAAATGTTGGTTTTAATCTATAGCACATGTTATTTGGTATTTTACGGCTGTTTTGCTAATATGTGCTATATTCATACCGAACACCTCTATATGAGTGCAAATGGTAAGGAAATTGACGTGTTAAAAATACATTATTTTCGACTGATCAAGTACCTACCAATGATTGGTTGGACCTGGCGGCTATCTGGAGGATATCGACCGGAGTCGATAGATGATATGGGCCGATCCGGACTGACGGAGCCCGAAAGATATGAGGATTTACTTGCCGATGATGGGCACGGGTTTCATGATGTTTCGAGTGTCAATATTGGGCACTCAGATTCCATGATTTTGATGTGTCGCGAGGGAAACACGTTGATTTATATCCTCATATTTTCATGCATATGCTTTTATGATATTTACATGCATGATGTTGTGGTGTCATCAGTTGACACATGGACGGGATCCACTTGCATACATATATTGATCATATGGTTGGACAAGATCCACATGCATGCATTTATTGATTATATTGTTGGATGATATCCACATGTTGATAGGCATTTACTTCTAATGCAGGCACATAAACAGACACGGTCATCCTAGATATCATAGTATTACCTTCATGATATAATTGACCTAGGAGTCGTTGTTTATTCGATTTCTACTTGTAGATGTTTTTCTACTCAGGAGTTGGCAATTCACCCCCGTTGTGCCACAGTTCTTGCAGGTTGACCGTATGGATCCGTAGCGGCATCGCTGTCACATAGATTCATTTGGGTGTTTTGCTTGGTAGGTGGGACATTTGTATCGTACCCACTCTCGTATTATTATTCATATTGTATCTAGTTAACTCCATCAATCAAAATTTATAATTGTATAAGTATTGAGACTTAGTGAGACTTGTGGTTGCGAGACTTAGAGCGAGGGGTTTTTCGCTACTTATGGTTTTGATATCTCGCTTTATTCATTATCTTTTGTGATGATCTTCTCCGTTGGGCATCGTATACTTATATTTATGCTTGCGTGATTGTGGATCCACCGATTGGCGAAGAGCTTGCTCCTGCTTGGGGATGCCTTTTATATTATCATGTATTGTGGTTTTGGTTCAAAAAATACAAAGAAGGTGCTGCCCAAATTTTTAAAAGACAAACATGTTTTCAAACTAATAAATTCCACTTGCATTGTCTTGTTTCTTATTTATGCATTTATGAAAACATCGATTTCATTGTACCTTTATTTCAATACCTCACCTCTTTTATTTTCAAAAAGGTTTAGATTTTCTGGGTTTCGGCTTACTTAAATTACGTTACGCCTTTAGACGTTGCGTGATCTAAGAGCCGGTTACGAGCTATTATTTCGGGTCATGACAAAGTTGGTATCAGAGCTGCTAGGTTTAACCCGGGTTTGAGTCTATGTTTGACTATGAGGAGTCTAGGGCATATGTATATTTCGGAACATAGGCTTGACCTTATGGAACTTAGACTTGAACGGGGGGTATTAGACCCGAACTTTCGTTTCATAGGCTGGCCCTGATTGATGGAGTAGGTAGCTTGGGTAGAGTGACGTACCGTACGTATGCTCCGCGGCATATTTACGATATGATACTCCACTTAAGAAACCTTAGGATGTACATATTCTAAGATCTGTGATTCTATTCGTACCTATGATTATACATCCATTTGAGATCATTGATTCTGTTCGTCTCCATGATCATACTTTCATTAATGATGTTTCTTCTTATGATCATGTATCCATTCTGGATCTGTTGTTTCCTTCCATACCCTTGATCTATTTTCATCGACACATGATTGAGATTCCTGTCACCATGGTTAGAGCACAGATTAAGCTGCTTCTAGTGTTGCGGTCAGGGTGAGCTCGTCGTGGATGAGGACTGACCATTGTGTTTTCCGGTGACATGGGAACGTCTCGATATAGTGTTGAGTTGTGACCTCTTGCAGAGGCGAGTGTTTGGTTTTACGCCGGATGATTGGGCCATTGTTAAAGCTGCCAGTTGCGAGAGGACTGTTGATGTACAGCTTACCTCAGAGATGGTGATGTCGTCTACCATGCAGACAGATGACCCAGCTGTTGCTGAGATTGATAGGATGTCGCTTCCAGAGTATACGAGCTGAGATCGCTGGAGCTTTCAGGCAGAGCTGCGATAGGTGATAGCTAGTCTACCTCGAGTTGAGAGATGAAGGTGTTTCGTCAGATTGATATGCCGACGCAGGCCCAGTTGAGTTGAAGATTTTCAGTATGGAAAGTCTTACTCAGGTCTAGAGATGACCGATCCAGAGATGACCGTGATGCACCGTGCTTCGTGGAAGATAGAGGCATTCTTTAGCATGCGGACGAAGGGTATTCACATGTCGTCTAGGCGAAGTTAAAAAGTACGATCGAATGTCAGAAGCCCATTTTTCCAAGTTTAAAATAATTGGAAAAACATGCAAGGAATTATGTGGACCCTCTAGAAGAATGAAGCCCTAACTCGACAGGATGACCATGGAACCGCTTTGAACCTTAGGGTTAGTTATATGTATGCCCTAGAGACCATTACTGTACATACATTGTATATTGTAGTGGATGCTTGGACATATATAGGGAAGACTTTCTTGCTCGACATGATAGTATGCTATCTGGTTACACTTTATCTAAACATGTACTCTGATTGTCTCTATGTTACATGTTGATAAAGCCCTTAGGATGAGTACTTGACTACCAGGACTATGATGCAGATCATATTAGTTGGGACAGTGTAGTCGCCAAGTATATCCTTCAAATGTTCCTAGTTGTGGGAGTGCCGAGATAGGGCATCGATACTCCAGAGTAGACTAGCGTATGCGCTTCTTGACCCATATGATGGGCGATGGATGATCCCATATCCATTGGTTTTTGACATCAGAGAAGGTATACGGGTGCTCACTGGAGACTGGGTACACTGGACGGACTCGCCGAGAACTCCCAGATGGTATATACCTCAAGTCAAAAGGCAGTTCTCTGGTGACACTGGCACAGGTTAGTCTGTAGACCCGAGATCGTCATAGAGTCTTGTGTGATTCCCACTGTGTTTTGATTTCCATCATACCACATCTAAGAGGGCGTGAAAAACGATGGCTTTTGGGTACAGTCCCGAATCATATGGAGGCAATGAGCGATAGGAGGGGTTTCGTCTCTCCCGGTATAGGGAGTTGATGTTGCGCTGTGTTCGATTGGTTATAACTGGAAATCCCTGGCCAGGGTTGCAGAGATTTACTGGTAAGTGTTATCAGTAGTTTCTCGAACTGTTATGGACCTCACATCGACACGACTTATCAAGCTACTGGGGTCTGACGTTTATCACCCCTAAGCGAGATATGCGACATATCAAACGAAGAGACCGGACTGTACGGGAGTGTTACTGGATGGATTCACGGGAGAAAGTACAGGCTTGCATGTTGATCTTCTGATTGCTCAATACCTGGGTGGCTGTTACGTTTAGCTAACCGCTTGCAGCTTGTGGGTGTTTGATATGATCGTCACCTACTGCCGGCGTATTGACGATTCTTTAGAGTCCTACACAGAGGTTTCCTGGCTCAGGCAAAATGGAGTAGGAGCACATATATGATATGTGCGGGACCGAGAACAATACGTGTATGTGATACCGTATTAGATTCTCGCGATATGAGATATCGGCCGGGTATATGTGATATAGCCGGGCCATCGGATTAAGTGTTGATTCGATGAACTGATACAGATTATATTAGTCGGTTATTTGTGAAATAGCTGGATTATCGAATCAAATGTTGATTCGATAATTTAATGTATAATTATATACTTGATATGTTAAATTACATTAACTAATATAAGCTCACTTAAAGATTCTTTTTCTCACTCGGGTAATACATTGATATATATAAGATATATGTTAATTGTATTATTTTATTTTGTTACAATAAATATTGTATATGTGATATATAATATTGTAACAAGTTATGATTACAAATGCAACATGATTAGTGGAGATTAAACATAGTTAGGGTTTGATTTGGGTTAGATCTTTCATGAAGCTTCTAGAAGCTTTTGTTTTGTTTTAAGCTAAGATATTATGTGTTGATATTTTGGAGATATTTCCTAACCCAACCCAAACCTTTTACCCTAGTTAAATCTCTACAATGGTTAGCCCTTTTGATTTTTAACCATGGGTTGCATTTGCAATTATGATAACAATTCATTATTTATCACAAATAGATTAGGGTGTTTGCTTTGCTAATACTTGATTAACAAAGCAAGAGCTTGGGTTTGAGTTTCTCCAAGATAGATCATCTTTGTTATTGAAGATCGGAAGCAAGATTGCATCTTTCTCTTCATGGAGCCTTTCTAGAGTCCGGGTACTCGATGATCGCAGTGAAGGGACCTCAACACGGAGCTTTAGATGTGAAGGAACAGACTACAAAGGTTGTAATCCCTAACTCTTAGAAGTAAAGTTATTTACTTGCATGTTTAACCCTAATTATCTAGCAAAGATCCTCGCTTTAGGTTGTTCGGCACGTCTAAATTTTAAATTGGGCATGGTTGATGCCTTATAGACCCTTGTGACAGTGCCTTGTAACCCTACAGTGGTATCAGAGACTAGATAGAGAATTAGGCGACGTGTATACGAAGTTAAAAGTCCGATCGAACCCCGAAACATCGTGTTTCACCCCCTCTCTGGAAATTTTTTAAAATGTTGATTTTTTCTGTATTAAAAATACTCAGAAAATTGAGCAGGGAATTCTAAGGATTACTGTAAAAAACGAACCACTAATCCCCTTAAAGCGCCGCGGAACCGCGGCAATACCATGCCTTGCGCGGCGGTTCCGCGGCCGTACAGGGGTATTAGGGTTAGAAGTTTCACAGTAATATCCGTAGCTATTTCTGCATGTTTCTGGGAATTTTTAATTTCATTCAAGTGTTGAGTTTTCTGGAGATCTTTTGTATTCGTTGATTCGATCGGAAAGTTTAACTTCATTTAAGTTTAACTTCATTTAAGTTTAACTTCGTTTAAGTTTTTCCGGGTAATTTAGAACGTGTTAAAAAGTTCCAACAGATATCAATAACTCACTTTTTCCCCTTCCGGAAAATTTCCAAGTGTTGGATTTTTCCTTCGTTAAAGAACGTTCTAAGTCGTGCAAGTAACGTGGTGGACCCTCTAGAAGAACACAAACCTTAACTCGATTATGTGACCGTCTGAACCACCTCTAAACCTTAGGGTTTAGGGCAGTACGGCGTTGCCACATGTGAGGCGTTGGTTTGACCCTTGTACGGCTGGACCATTGGTACCGTGGTATGTGATGGATACTTTTTGAACTCCGCTCAAGTGTTGAGCTATTTGGGAAATCTTGGGTGTTTGTTTATTCGATCGGAAAATTTAACATTGTCTATTTATCTGGAATGTGATACAATATTTGGAATCCACAAGTAGTTATGAGATAACTAATTTGAATGTTATAAATCTAGCAGTTTAGTCTTATTTGATCGGTTGCCACGGGATTTTGATGTGATCAAAAGTCCGTCGCAATCATCTAGCGTACGCGGATACTCGCCGGGTAAACTTAATAGATAGCCACGCCCCATAGCCCCGACCAAGTGACTGTAGGAGAACCCCGTCACCAAAAGCATCTGTTTGGGTGCTCGCGGCAGCGGTGTTCCGCCTTAGTGCACTTCGTCGACGGCATCCGGGGGTGCGGCCGTCTACTAAAGTTTGCGACGAGCATTCGATCAGGATGTCTGGAATCTTGTTGAATTTTCCAACTAGATATTGAAAAGTGTTTTCGAGATCGAGACTAAAATGCGGGGTTTATAATTGTTAGGCATGCGATGTCTAAGAAGGTTGCGGATTCCAACTGTTGTAGTTTTACACTTTCTTTTCTGCGACCGTAAGTGTAATATGTGTAGGGTTCCTAGGCACTCCAATGAGGTCTCACAAGGCATCAACCATGCCAATTTCAAAGCTTACAAGTGCCGAGAAACCCTAAGCCGGATCGTTAACTAGAATTTTAGGCGAAAAAAGAAAATAGTTAACAACTTAACTAAAAGAACGGAAATACAACCTTTGTAGATCCGGTTCTCCAGCTCCATAGCTCCATGATGAAGTCCCCTCGCTGTACAAATCGCATCCCGGACTCTAGCATCGGCTTCATCGGAGAAATGGGCGGGCTTGGTCGTCGGCTTCGATGCCGAAGATGATCTACGTCGAGGCATCACTAGATCAAGCTCCCACTTCACCAAGTCATGAAACTTGTGAAGAAAACACCCTATACTACTTGGCAAGAGGTAGAGGATGAAGAAATAGGAAGTGGGTTCACTTTAGAATTGGATTTCTCTCACTTTTGCTCAAATCACCATTGATGAAGCAAGCTTTTCTTCAAGTGAAGAAGAAGAAGAAGATGAATATTATGATAAGTTAATTAAAATTAAAAAAGAAAATGAATACTTATCATAATATAAATCATGGTTAGGTGTAGAGAATTGACTAAGGTTAGATGAATGGTTAGGGTTAAGCATGAAGACAAAATGGTCACTTTGGTCAAAGCTTCATGAAGCTTCAACTAGCTTCATGTTTGAAAGCAACCCTTTTGTTTTCATTTCTCTTTTTCTTTTGTCAAAACAAAATAAATAAATGGATAAATAAATCAAATGAAACCCTAACCATTAACTAACCATGGTTTAATCATACACTTAACCAAGTAAGCATGTATCATCAAACATGATACAATCAAGTGCACAAAAAGTATATCACATATACAACTTGTGCAATGCAAGTGAGAAAATCCATTTAAAGTGAACCAATACTAGTTAATGCAAAGTAATATATCAAATATATAATTATTCATTAAATCATTAAATCAACACTTGATTTAACGATCCGGTCATATCGCATATAACCGACTAATATCCAATGTATCGACTTATCGAATCAATCCATGATTCGATAACTAGGTTATATCGCATACAACCATTCGATACATTCATCGCGAGAATGAAATACGGTATCACATACACGCATTATTCTCGGTCCCGCACATATCTCATATGCGCTCCTATTTCGTTTTGCTTGAGCCAGGAAACCTCTGTGTAGGACTCTAAAGACTCGTCAATACGCCGGCAGAAGATGATGATCATATCAAGCATCCACAAGACGCAAGCGGTCTGCTAAACGTAACGGCCATCCGGGTATTGAGCGATCAGAAGATCGACGAGCAAGCCCGCTCACACTCCTATGAATCCAACCAGTAACACTTACCGTACAGTCCGGTCTGTTCGTCTGATATGTCGCATATCTTGCCTAGGGGTGGTAAACGTCAGACCCCAGTAGCTCGATAAGTCGTGTCGATATGAGATCTATAACAGTTCGAGAAACTACTGGTAACACTTACCAGTAAATCTCAGCAACCCTGGCCAGGGATTTCCGGTTATAGCCAATCGAACACAGCGCAACATCAACTCCCTATACCGGGAGAGACGAATCCCCTCCTATCGCTCATTGCCTCCATGTGATTCGGGACTATACCCAAAAGCCACCGTTTTGCACGCCCTCTTGGACGTGGTAAGGTGGAAATCAAAGCACAGTGGGAACCACACAAGACTCTATGACGATCTCGGGTCAACAGACTACTCTGTACCAGTGTCACTAGAGAACTGCCATCTGACGTAAGGTATAATACCATCTGGGAGTTCTCGGCGAGTCCGTCCAGTGTACCCAGTCTCCACTGAGCACCCGTATATCATCTCTGATGTCAAACACCAATGGATATGGGATCATCCATCGCCCATCTGTATGGGTCGAGAAGGTATACGCTAGTCTACTCTGGTATGTCGATGCCCCGTCTCGATACACCCACGACTAGGGACCTTGAAGGATGTACTTGTGGACTACCATGTCCCCACTAGTATGATCCGCATCATAGTCCAGGTAGTCAAGTACACATCCTAAGGGCTTTACCAACATGTAACAGAGAGACAATCAGTGTACACGTTAAGGTAAAGATCAACCAGATAGCATACCATCATGTCGAGCAAGAAAGTCCTCCCTATATATGTCCAAGCATCCACTACAATATACATCCTATGTACAGTAATTGCCTCTAGGGCATACATATAACTAACAATCTCCCACTTGCACTAGGTGTTAGTTATATGTATGCCCTAGAGGCCATTACTGTACATAGGATGTATATTGTAGTGGATGCTGGGACATATATAGGGAGGACTTTCTTGCTCGACATGATAGTATGCTATCTGGTTACACTTTACCTTAACATGTACACTCATTGTCTCTCTGCTACATGTTGGTAAAGCCCTTAGGATGTGTACTTGACTACTTGGACTATGATGCGGATCATACTAGTCCATAAGTACATCCTTCAAGGTCCTTAGTCATGGGTATATCGAGACGGGGCATCGATATACCAGAGTAGACTAGCGTATACCTTCTCGACCCATACAGATGGGTGATGGATGATCCCATATCCATTGGTGTTTGACATCAGAGATGATATACGGGTGCTCAGTAGAGACTGGGTACACTGGACGGACTCGCCGAGAACTCCCAGATGGTATTATACCTCACGTCAGATGGCAGTTCTCTGGTGACACTGGTACAGAGTAGTCTGTTGACCCGAGATCGTCATAGAGTCTTGTGTGGTTCCCACTGTGCTTTGATTTCCATCTTACCACGTCCAAGAGGGCGTGCAAAACGGTGGTTTTTGGGTACAGTCCCGAGTCATATGGAGGCAATGAGCGATAGGAGGGGATTCGTCTCTCCCGGTATAGGGGGTTGATGTTGCGCTGTGTTCGATTGGCTATAACAGGAAATCCCTGGCCAGGGTTGCTGAGATATACTGGTAAATGTTACCAGTAGTTTCTCGAATTGTTATAGACCTCATATCGACACGACTTATCAAGCTATTGGGGTCTGACGTTTACCACCCCTAGGCAAGATATGCGACATATCAGACGATCAGACCGGACTGTACGGTAGTGTTACTGGTTGGATTCACTGGAGTGTGAGCGGGCTTGCTCGTCGATCTTCAGATCGCTCAATACCCGTGTGGCCGTTACGTTTGGCAGACCGCTTGCGGCTTGTGGGTGCTTGATATGATCATCACCTGCTGCCGGCGTATTGACGAGTCTTTAGAGTCCTACACAGGGGTTTCCTGGCTCAAGCGAAACGAAATAGGAGCGCATATGAGATATGTGCGGGACCGAGAATAATGCGTGTATGTGATACCGTATTTCATTCTCGCGATGAATGTATCGATTGGTTGTATGCGATATAACCTAGTTATCGAATCAAGGGTTGATTCGATAAGCCGATACATTGGATACTAGTCGGTTATATACGATATGACCGGATCATTGAATCAAGTGTTGATTTAATGATTTAATGCATAATTATATATTAGATATATTACTTTGCATTAACTAGTATTGGTTCACTTTAAATGGATTTTCTCGCTCGGATGTGCACATTGTATATGTGATATATTTTTTGTGCACTTGATTGTATCATGTTTGATGATACATGCTCACTAGGGTTTGTGTAAAGATCAAACCATGGTTACATGATTATGGTTAGGGTTTTGTTTTATTCACTTATTTATTTATCCATTTCTTTTTGGAAAATAATTTGCATAAAGAGAAAATGGTGGCTTTCTTTGTTTGTACATTGAAGCTTCATGAAGCTTTGACCTTGTGACCATTTTGTCTTGATGCTTAACCCTAACCCTTCATTCTAACCATGGTTTATTCTCTACAACAAACTATGGTTGCTAAATGATAAGTATTCATTTATTTTCCTTTTTGGAAAATACATTATGATATTCTATCATCTTCTTCTTCTTCTTCACTTCAAGAAAGAAGCTTGCATCCATCAATGGTGATTGATGAATTAGAGTGAGAAATCCAATTCTAAAGTCTACCCACTTCCTATTTCTTCATCCTCTACCTCTTGCCAAGTAGTAGAGTGTGTTTCCTTCACAAGTTTTCTTGACTTGGTGAAGTTGGAGCTTGATCTAGCGATGCCTCGACGTAGATCATCTTCGGCACGTCGTCGATGACCTAGCTCGCTTCTTCTCCGATGAAGCCGACGCTAGAGCCCGGGATTGGATGAGGACAGCGAGGAGACTTCATTGCGGAGCTATGGAGGTGGAGAACCGGATCTACAAAGGTTGTATTTCCGTATTCTTGTAGTTAAGTGTTAACTAGTTTGTTTTTCGCCTAAATATCTAGCCAACGATCTTGTTAAGGTTTCTCGGCACCGTTAAAATTTGAAATTGGTATGGTTGATGCCTTGTGAGACCTCTTGAGAGTGCCTAGGAACCCTACAGTGGTATCAGAGCCTAGCTAGAGCTTTAGGCGAAGTGTATACGAAGTTAGAAGTCCGATCGAAGCCGTAATCCCCCGATTATACTCTTCTCTGTACATTTTTACAAACTGTGGCTTTTTCCAAATTAAAAATTCTCAGAAAATTATGCAGGAAAAACTAAGAATTACGGTGAAGTTTGGACGTCTAATTCAACAATTTGACCGCGGAACAGCGGCGAAACCAAGGGTTTTGCGGCGGTTCCGCGGCCAAAATTATGACTTAGTCCCTGAAATTTCATGTAATTATTTTTAGGTCCTTTCTTGTTAATTTTTTGTGTGAATTTTTTAATTCCACTCAAGTGTTGAGTTTTCTAGGGTTTTATTGGGGATTCGTTAATTTGATCGGATAATTTAACTTCGTTTATGTTTTTCCGGATATTTTAGAAACTGTTAAAAAGTTCGACCGGATATAAATACCCAATTTTTCCCCTGTCGGGAAATTTCCAAGTGTTGGATTTTTCCGTGGTTCAAAGACGTTCTAAGTAGTGCAAGTAACGCGATGGTCCCTCTAGAAGACAACAAACCTTAACTCGATTATGTGATCGTCTTGAACTGCCCTTTGAACCCTCGGGTTTGGGGCAGTACGGCGTGCCATATGTGAGGCGTTGGCTTGACCCTTCTACGGCTGGACCGTTGGTACTGAGGCATGAAGTGAATGTCTTTGAACTTATTTCATGAGTTGACCTGTATCGGGAAAACTTGGGTGTTTGAATGTTCGATCGGAAAGTTTAACATTTTCTATTTATCTGGAATGGGATACAATAATTGGAATTCATAAGTAGTTATGAGATAACTAAATGAATGTTATAAACATAGCACTTTAGTCTCACTTGATCGGTTGCCACGGAATTTTGATGTGATCAAAAGTCCGTCGCAATCACGTAGCGTACGCGGATACTCGCCGGGTAAACTTAATAGACAGCCTCACTCCATAGTCCCGACCAAGTGACTGTAGGAGAACCCCGTCGCCGAAAGCATCCGTTCGGGTGCTCGAGGTAGCGGTGTTCCGCCTTGGTGCACTTCGTCGACGGTATCGGGGGTGCGGCCGCCTACTAAAGTTTGCGACGAGTATTCGATCAGCATGTCGGGAATCTTGTTGAATTGCCCGACTCGATATTGAAAAGTGTTTTCGATAATGAGACTAAAATGCGGGTTTATAATTGTTAGGCATGCGATGTCTAAGGAATTCATTTGGTCAGGCATGCGATGTCTGAGATGATTGCGGATTCCAACTGTTGTAGTTTTACACTTTCTTTTCTGTGATCGTAAGTGTAATATGTGATATCGCCGGTTTCGTTGCTATATGCCAACGACAATTGGGATGCGCATATTTACTTACGTTGATGACATGTGATGTTATGTGTTGCTGGATATGTTATATTGGATCGTCGTGTTTGAATAGCCGGGGGTTTTTATGTGAGATGGGTGTTTTTCATTTTCATTCATGTAAAAACTTATATGTAATATTCTTTTATTGGGGCACTTCCAGGTTGCGGAAGATGTCACCTTTTGTATATTATTTACTTTTCCGCACTAGGATAGACCCAAGGAGGAGGGCACAAGTAACCGGGTTCTGGAGTCCAGTGGGAGACCAACTCGAGGAGTCGAGTCCGGGTCTCCTAACTCTAGAATTGGTAGGGTTGCTTGCCGCTCTCGTAGGGGTCTAGGGGTGTGGGTTTGGCTGTTCATCGCGACCGTGGAATCCGTGTTTTATACTGGCTCGTATTGAAAACACGAACGTCCTAGTATATCCAATATTTCATATGATTCTTCTGCTGCCTTATCTGTGATGTGATCATGTGATGTTCTGTGATGGATACTTTATATAGTATATATGATATATTATATAGACGTTACTTATGTTTTACACCCGCGCTAGCCCTGCCCCGCTCTGCCGTTAGTTACCTAACCTAACGGTGCACGAGGGGACATCGAGGCGAATGCGGATGGCATAAGTGTACGTCGTATTTATCTGTGATGTTTAGGTAATGTAAATGATGGGACTTCATTAATGAGATTAATGAAATAAAAGAAACCTAATGATGTTGTAGAATCGAATTTCAAATTAAAACAGGTAGCTACAGTTCTTGCTTTGCATAGCGGTATATGTGATATATCCTGCACCTTATTCGATGAGGAAAGGACCGAGATCCCTTCACCGGGAGTGACTCCTTTAGCAATAACTGGCAGATGCTACACACTCGGTTTGTCTTTTGATTGCTTTTAAGAGTTTTTGCTTTGCACAGTGATATATATGATATATCCCGCACCTTATTCGATGAGGAAAGGACCGACGATCCCTTCACCGGGAGTGACTCCTTTAGCAAAACTAGAAAATCCTCAAAAGCACTCCGTTTTTAAAATCATTTGATTCTACAACGATATAAAGTTCATTACGCAATAGGTTTTCAGAAAAACCTGTCGTAGCCCTCCGTCATTTCAGATAAGTCCTAGTTAGTATTCGTGCTGCTTTTGTTGACTCAGTCAAGGCGTAGTGTGCGGTAGCTGATTAGTGCTTATCTGCAAAGCATATGATGCGATTGGATTAGGGTAGTCGTGCGGCCTTGTTGACTCAGTCAAGGGTCGTGCGGGTGGGTTTAATTCAATCGAGAAATGACGGGTTGAACTTTACTTGTGGTCTATGATTTGTTGACTCAGTCAAGGTCATAGATCGCTTGGGGCAAAATATTATCGGGAATTTCAAGTGTTGAAATTTGCAATGAGATTGCATACCTTCTATGAGATAGTTGGATCCCGATACCCGCTGCGAGTAAGAGTTACTCCTGGGAGAGTTTTATACATTACAATTAGCCGATCAAGTAGGTGTCTAGAAAGGTGTCAACGGGGTTACGCCTCTGGGAAAACGAGGTTTACATTAATTAGGTTCGTGCGAAAGCACGGGGGACCTCCCTCAAAGTACCGACACTGGCCTGGCTGAAAGATTGGCGAACTTGTAGTGTGTAATTAATCCCGGCTAGTCTTTCCTTTTAAGGTTTGAAGGAAGATTTGATTAAAACAGTGGGAGCCATCCTGATTAGATAAAAAAATAACCAATCTATTCTTGCAAGAGCGCACGCTGAGTGTTTTCTTCTCTCTCTCTCCAGGTAGTGACCATATCACGCCTTAATCAAGATAATAATACGGATTATTGACCGAACCCGCTTGTTATACTGAGCTGGGGAACGTTGGTCCTGCTCCAACTTATAATTGTTATAAAACAGAGCAGGAAATTGGAAATTACCAGAATTCCCGTGCCGCCCAAACGAAGAGAGTGCATGCTGATGCATCATCTTCGGGTGTGTTCATTATACAGAACTGTTTCTTAGTATCCTTTACGTCCTGGGTATGTGATACCAGATCAGGATCCCAGATATATAATATGTTACATAGGGCTACAGAAAGGTAGAGGACTGAGAACGGGTGATAAGTTTCATTAGGCAGAAAACGGGGCAAATGTTGCAGCCAAGTCTGTTGGTCACTGTCACCCTGTATTACCAATACATTGATTCTGAACGAATGTTGTTAGATACCGAACCTGATATACAAAATCATATCAGTCTCTTTATAAGTAAAGAAATGATAAAATTTTGTATTGTTGGATAATGTTTTGAACATTTCCTATATCAAAAGTTGATCGGTTCAGGCACGTTATCTAAAAGCATTGATGTTCTAAATCAAATTACAGTTCTTAGTATATGGAACACACATAAGAGGAAGAGTTCAGAAATGAACGGATCCTTCTTAAGGTATTGTAGACTAGGTCAGATCAATGTGACCCGACTAGCTGAAGTTACATGTAGATGCATATTTAAATCAGTTTGAATCTACATCTTGTGAAACTTACCAGTCATGTCACAAAGATATAATGACACTAGCTCTGTTTATTGGAAACAGAGAAAGAGTTAGTGAACTCTTGGGATGATACATGTTGATGTATGTAGGTCCCCTGTCTACACATGCCAGGACCGGTTCTTTGTACTTCATTACATTCTCTGATGATCTTTCGAGATTCAGACCTATGTTCCTGTTGAAACACAAGTCCGAACCTTTTGAGATATTCACAGAATATAAGTTAGAAGTAGAGAACCAAAATACGGGTAAAAGTATTATGTCCTTTGATGCGATCAAGGAGGAGAATACTTGTGCACGGAATTCCTGGACCGTTCTAAAGGAGAATGATATTCTCTCTCAGCATTACTCCTCCGTATACACCATAGCACGATGGTATATCGGGGCGGAGCAATCGCACCCTATATGATATGGTGTGCTCTATGATGAGTACTATTGAGTTACCTTTTTCCTTTTGGGAGTTATGCACTTATGAAGTTGCATACCTATTGAATAGGGTTCCAATCAAATCAGTTGCCTACCACTTCATATGTGATATGGAAAAGGAAGAGCCCATCTCTTAAGTCAGTTAAGATTTGGGGTTGTCCGGCCAATGTCTAAAAGCAAAATCCGGACAAGCTCGAGGCAAGATCTGTTATGTAGAACTGGAAAGGTTCCAGCTATACAAAATACAGCAGATGATTTGGTACAACCAAAGGATTCAGTAGATGCCAACGAACTTCAGCCTCTCCGCCGATCTAGTAGGGTTCCTCACCCACCTGAGAGATACTTCGGTTTCTCTATGATAGTGGGAGCGAGGAATGCATCATGAGATGATGACCCAACTAGTTTCGAGCTGGCCATCAGGAGTGAGACTCTGTAAGAATGGCTGGATGCTTAGCGATCTGAGATGGAATCCTTATACACCAACAAAGTATGGACTTTAGTTGCTATATCTGAAGGGTTAAATCCCCATCAGGAGCAAGTATATCTTGAGAAGATTACTTGGTGTACATGGAAAAGTTGAGACTTTCAAAGCTAGACTTGTTAAAGCATTTCGTCATTGACCAGGAGTGTATAATGATGAAACCTTTTCAAGTAGCTATGCTTAAGTCCATCCAGATCCTACTTGCCACGGCTACATACCATGACTACGATATCTAGCGGTTGGGTGCCATGACTGCTTTTCTAAAATGATGTTTTAGAAGAGAACGTCTATAAGTACACAGCCAGAGGGCTTCGTAGATAGTGGGAGCAGCGGAAACGTGTACAAGATGCTTTATAAGATAAAGCAGGTATCGCGGAGTTGGAACATCTGTTTTGATGTGGTAGTCAAAGAGTTTGACTTCATCAAAATGGTAGATGAACCTTGTATAAACAAAAAGGTAGTAGGGAGTATGGTGACGATCCTCGTAGAGTACATGGATGACATAGTCTTGATAGGGAAGGAGTTTCCTATGCTACGCTCGATCAATCTCCGTTTATCACTAGGATTCTCCATATAGGATCAAAGTGATACCTACTAAATCCTGGATTTTGGATCTATGAGATAGATCTAATTGGATGTTAGGATACTCACTAGTTATAGTGAGATAATATCAATTGATCCTGGGGAGAATCACTGGAAGTGTTCCAGGGTGATAAAGACGACTGAATGTCAGTCACATGCATTGTTTTTACCCTCAGTAAAGGGACGGTATGTTGGAAGAGTTCCAAGCTAGATACCGTGACATACTAGACGATAAAGGCAGGATACATCGTTACTTAAGATGCTACCAAAGAGGCTGTTTGGGTGTATATTGGTTCATGAGATGAACTATGTTCCTCCCATTGTGTGACAATGGAGTTGTGGCTTATGCCAAGGAACGCAGGTCCCATCAGTGATCCAGACATATTCTAAGGCAGTATCACCTGATCATGGAGATGATTGATCTCCAGGGGATCGAGGACAGGAGAGTAGACTCAGAGGACAACACAGCGGATCCACTCACAAAGGCCTTTTCCCAGCGAGAGACTTTTATGGGATGGTTGAGTATGAGATGCTACAACCACTGCTACAGATGGCCCTAGTGCAAGTGGGAGATTGTTAGTTATATGTATGCCCTAGAGGCCATTACTGTACATAGGATGTATATTGTAGTGGATGCTGGGACATATATAGGGAGGACTTTCTTGCTCGACATGATAGTATGCTATCTGGTTACACTTTACCTTAACATGTACACTCATTGTCTCTCTGCTACATGTTGGTAAAGCCCTTAGGATGTGTACTTGACTACCTGGACTATGATGCGGATCATACTAGTGGGGACATGATAGTCCATAAGTACATCCTTCAAGGTCCCTAGTCATGGGTATATCGAGATGGGGCATCGATATACCAGAGTAGACTAGCGTATACCTTCTCGACCCATACAGATGGGCGATGGATGATCCCATATCCATTGGTGTTTGACATCAGAGATGATATACGGGTGCTCAGTAGAGACTGGGTACACTGGACGGACTCGCCGAGAACTCCCAGATGGTATTATACCTCACGTCAGATGGCAGTTCTCTGGTGACACTGGTACAGAGTAGTCTGTTGACCCGAGATCGTCATAGAGTCTTGTGTGGTTCCCACTGTGCTTTGATTTCCATCTTACCACGTCCAAGAAGGCGTGCAAAATGGTGGTTTTTAGGTACAGTCCCGAGTCACATGGAGGCAATGAGCGATAGGTGGGGATTCGTCTCTCCCGGTATAGGGGGTTTATGTTGCGCTGTGTTCGATTGGCTATAACAGGAAATCCCTGGCCAGGGTTGCTGAGATATACTGGTAAGTGTTACCAGTAGTTTCTCGAATTGTTATAGACCTCATATCGACACGACTTATCAAGCTATTGGGGTCTGACGTTTACCACCCCTAGGCAAGATATGCGACATATCAGACGATCAGACCGGACTGTACGGTAGTGTTACTGGTTGGATTCACTGGAGTGTGAGCGGGCTTGCTCGTCGATCTTCAGATCGCTCAATACCCGGGTGGCCGTTACGTTTGGCAGACCGCTTGCGGCTTGTGGGTGCTTGATATGATCATCACCTGCTGCCGGCGTATTGACGAGTCTTTAGAGTCCTACACAGGGGTTTCCTGGCTCAAGCGAAACGAAATAGGAGCGCATATGAGATATGTGCGGGACCGAGAATAATGCGTGTATGTGATACCGTATTTCATTCTCGCGATGAATGTATCGATTGGTTGTATGCGATATAACCTAGTTATCGAATCAAGGGTTGATTCGATAAGCCGATACATTGGATACTAGTCGGTTATATACGATATGACCGGATCATTGAATCAAGTGTTGATTTAATGATTTAATGCATAATTATATATTAGATATATTACTTTGCATTAACTAGTATTGGTTCACTTTAAATGGATTTTCTCGCTCGGATGTGCACATTGTATATGTGATATATTTTTTGTGCACTTGATTGTATCATGTTTGATGATACATGCTCACTAGGGTTTGTGTAAAGATCAAACCATGGTTACATGATTATGGTTAGGGTTTTGTTTTATTCACTTATTTATTTATCCATTTCTTTTTGGAAAATAATTTGCATAAAGAGAAAATGGTGGCTTTCTTTGTTTGTACATTGAAGCTTCATGAAGCTTTGACCTTGTGACCATTTTGTCTTGATGCTTAACCCTAACCCTTCATTCTAACCATGGTTTATTCTCTACAACAAACTATGGTTGCTAAATGATAAGTATTCATTTATTTTCCTTTTTGGAAAATACATTATGATATTCTATCATCTTCTTCTTCTTCTTCACTTCAAGAAAGAAGCTTGCATCCATCAATGGTGATTGATGAATTAGAGTGAGAAATCCAATTCTAAAGTCTACCCACTTCCTATTTCTTCATCCTCTACCTCTTGCCAAGTAGTAGAGTGTGTTTCCTTCACAAGTTTTCTTGACTTGGTGAAGTTGGAGCTTGATCTAGCGATGCCTCGACGTAGATCATCTTCGGCACGTCGTCGATGACCTAGCTCGCTTCTTCTCCGATGAAGCCGACGCTAGAGCCCGGGATTGGATGAGGACAGCGAGGAGACTTCATTGCGGAGCTATGGAGGTGGAGAACCGGATCTACAAAGGTTGTATTGCCGTATTCTTGTAGTTAAGTGTTAACTAGTTTGTTTTTCGCCTAAATATCTAGCCAACGATCTTGTTAAGGTTTCTCGGCACCGTTAAAATTTGAAATTGGCATGGTTGATGCCTTGTGAGACCTCTTGAGAGTGCCTAGGAACCCTACACTAGGGCCATCTGATAGCAGTGGTTGTAGTATCTCATACTGAACCATCCCATAAAAGTCTCTCTCTGGGAAAAGTCCTTTGTGAGTGGATCCGCCGTGTTGTCCTCTGAGTCTACTCTCCTAACCTCGATCAACCTGGAGATCAACTATCTCCATGATCAGGTGATGCTGCCTCAGAATATGTCTGGATCACTGATGGGACCGGCGTTCCTTGGCATAAGCCACAACTCCATTGTCACACAATGGGAGGAACTAAGTTCATCTCATGAACAAATATACATCTAGACTGCCTCTTTGGTAGCATCTTAAGTAGCGATGTATCCAGCCTTAATCGTCTAGTATGCCACGGTATCTAGCTTGGAACTCTTCCAACATACCGTCCCTTTACTGAGGGTAAAGACAATGCCTGCGACTGACATTCAGTCGTCTTTATCACCCTGGAACCCTTCCAGTGATTCTCCCCAGGATCGATTGATACCATCTCACTACAACTGGTGAGAATCCTAACATCCAATTAGATCTATCTCATAGATCCAAAACCCTGGATTTAGGAGGTATCACTTTTATCCTTTATGGAGAATCATTGTGATAAGCGAAGAATGACCGAGCGTAGTATAGGAAACTCCTTCCCTATCTAGAGTATGTCATCCACGTACTCTACGAGGATCATCACCATACTCCCTACTACCTTTTTGTATATACAAGGTTCATCTACCATTTTGATGATGTCAAACTGTTTGACTTATCCATCAAAACAGATGTTCCAACTCCGCGATGCCTGCTTTATCACATAAAATATCTTGCACACGTTTCCGCTGCTCCCACTGTCTACGAAGCCCTCTGGCTGTGTTCTTATAGATGTTCTCTTCTAAATCATTATTTAGAAAAGTAGTCATGGCACCCAACCGCCAGATATCGTAGTCATGGTATGTAGCCGTGGCAAGTAGGATCTGGATGGACTTAAGCATAGCCACTTGAAAAGGTTTCATCATAATCCACGCCTGGTCGATGACGAAAAGCTTTAACAAGTCTAGCTTTGAAAGTCTCAACTTTTCCATCTACACCAAGTAATCTTCTCAAGATATACTTGCTCCTAATGGGGATTTAACCCTTCAGATATAGCAACCATAGTCCATACTTTGTTGGTGTACATGGATTCCATCTCAGATCGCTAAGCATCCAGCCATTCTTACAGAGTCCCTACTCTTGATAGCCAGCTCGAAACTAGTTGGGTCATCATCTCATGATGCAATCCTCGCTCCCACTGTCATAGAGTAACCGAAGTATCTCTCAGGTGGGTGAGGAACCTTACTAGATCGGCGGAGAGGCTGAGGTTCGTTGGTAACTATTGAATCCTTTGGTTCTTTCAAATCATCAGCTGCAGTTTGTATAGCTGGAACCTTTCCAGTTCTACATTACAGACCTTGCCTCGAGCTTGTCCGGATTTTGCTTTTAGACATAGGCTGGACAACCCCAAATCTTAACCATCTCAAGATATGGGCTCTTCCCTTTCCATATCACATATGAAAATGTAGGCAACATATTTGATTTGAACCCTATTCAATAGGTATGCAGCTTCTCAAGTGCATAACTCCCAAAAAGGAAACAGGTAACTCAGTAGTACTCATCATAGAGCACACCTCATCACATAGGGTGTGATTGCTCCGTCCCGATATACCATCGTGCTATGGTGTATACGGAGGAGTAATGCTGAGAGAGAATCTCATTCTCCTTTAGAATAGTCTAGGAATTTCGTGCTCAAGTATTCTCCTCCTTGATCTCATCAAAGGACATAATACTTTTACCCGTATTGGTTCTCTACTTCTAACTTATATTCTGTGAATATCTCAAAAGGTTCAGACTTGTGTTTCAACAAGAACATATGTCTGAATCTAAAGAGATTATCAGAGAATGTAATGAAGTACAAGAAATCGGTCTTGGCATGTGTAGACAGGGGACCTACATACATCAACATGTATCATCCCAAGAGTTCACTAACTCTTTCTCTGTTTCCAGTAAACGGAGCTATGGTCATCTTTATCTTTGTGACATGACTGGAAAGTTTCATAAGATGTAAATTCAAACTGATTTAAATATGCATCTAAAATGTAACTTCAGCCAGTCGGATCGCATTGATATGACCTAGTCTATAATGCCTCAAGAAGGATTCGTTCATTTTTGAACTCTTCCTCTTGTGTGTGTTCCGTACACTAAGAACTGTAGTTTGATTTAGAACATCAATGCTTTTAGATAACGTGCCTGAACCGATCAACTTTTGATATAGGAAATGTTCAAAACATAATCCAACAATACAAAATTATATCCTTTCTTTACTAGTAAAGAGACTGATATGATTTTGTATATCAGGTTCGGTATCTAATAACATTCGTTCAGAATCAATGTATTGGTAATACAGGGTGACAGTGACCAACAGACTTGGCTGCAACTCTTGCCCCATTTTCTGCCTCATGAAACTTATCACCCGTTCTCAGTCCTCTACCTTTCTGTAGCCCTATGTAACAGATTACATATCTGTGATCCTGATCCGGCATCAAATACCCAGGACGTAGAGAATAGAGAAACAGTTCTGTATAAAGAACACACCCGAAGATGATGCATCAGCATGCACTCTCTTCGTTTGGGCAGCACGGGAATTCTGGCATTTCCCAATTTCCTGCTATGTCTTATAACAATTATAAGTTGGAGCGGGACCAACGCTCCCCAGCTCAGTATAACAAGCGGGTTCGGTCAATATCCGTATTATTATCTTGATTAAGGCGTGATATGGTCGCTACCTGGAGAGAGAGAGAAGAAAACACTCAGCGTGCGCTCTTTCAAGAATAGATTGGTTATTATTTTATCTAATCAGGATGGCTCCCACTGTTTTTATCAAATCTTCCTTCAAACCCTAAAAGGAAAGACTAGCCGGGATTAATTACACACTACAAGTTCGCCAATCTTTCAGCCAGGCCAGTGTCGGTACTTTGAGGGAGGTCCCCCGTGCTTTCGCACGAACCTAATTAATGTAAACCTCGTTTTCCCAGAGGCGTAACCCCGTTGACACCTTTCTAGACACCTACTTGATCGGCTAATTGTAACGTGTAAAACTCTTCCAGGAGTAACAATTACTCGCAGCGGGTATCGGGATCCAACTATCTCATAGAAGGTATGCAATCTCATTGCAAATTTCAACACTTGAAATTCCCGATAATATTTTTCCCCGAACGATCTATGACCTTGACAAGGTCAACAAACCATAGACCGCAAGTCAAGTTCAACCCGTCATTTCTTGATTGAATCAAACCCACCCGCACGACCCTTGACAAGGTCAACAAGGCCGCACGACTACCCTAACCCAATCTGCATCATATGCATAAGCAGATAAATACTGGTTAGCTACCGCACACTGCGCCTTGACAAGGTCAACAAACGCAGCACGAATACTAAACAGGACTTATCTGAAATGACGGAGTGCTACGACAGGTTTTTCTGAAAACCTATTGCGTAATGAACTTGATATCGTTGGAGAATCAAATGATTTTAAAAATGGAGTGTTTTTTAGGCTTTTCTAGTTTTGCTAAAGGAGTCACTCCCGGTGAAGGGATCTTCGGTCCTTTCCTCGTCGAATGAGGTGCGGGATATATCATATATATCACTGTGCAAAGCAAAAACTCTTAAAAGCAATCAAAAGACAAACCGAGTGTAGCATCTGCTAGTTATTGCTAAAGGAGTCACTCCCGGTGAAGGGATCTCGGTCCTTTCCTCATCGAATAAGGTGCAGGATATATCACATATACCGCTATGCATAGCAAGAACTGCAGCTACCTGTTTTATTTTTGAAATTCAATTCTACAACATCTTTAGGTTTCTTTTATTTCATTAATCACATTAATGAAGTCCCATCATTTAAGTACCTAAACATCACAGATAAATACGACGTACACTTATGCCATCCGCATTCGCCTCGATATCCCCTCGTGCACCGTTAGGTTAGGTAACTAACGGTAGAGCAGGGCAGGGCTAGCGCGGGTGTAAAACATAAGTAACATCTATATAATATATCATATATACTATATACAGTATCTATCACAGAACATCACATGATCACATCACAGATATCGCAGCAGAAGAATCATATGAAATATTGGATATACTAGGACGTCCGTGTTTTCAATACGAGCCTGTATAAAACATGGATTCCACGGTCGTGATGAATAGCCAAACCCATACCCCTAGACCACTACGAGAGCGGCAAGCAACCCTTCCAATTCTAGAGTTAGGAGACCCGGACTCGACTCCTCGAGTTGGTCTCCCACTGGACTCCAGAACCCGGTTACTTGTGCTCCCCTCCTTGGGTCTATCCTAGTGCGGAAAAGAAAATAATATACAAAAGGTGACATCTTCCGCAACTTGGAAGTGCCCCAATAAAAGAATATTACATACAAGTTTTTACATGAATGAAAATGAAAAACACTCATCTCACATAAAAACCCCCGGCTATTCAAACACGACGATCCAATATAACATATCCAGCAACACATAACATCACATGTCATCAACGTAAGTAAATATGCGCATCCCAATTGTCATTGACATATAGCAACGAAACCGGCGATATCACATATTACACTTACGGTCACAGAAAAGAAAGTGTAAAACCACAACAGTTGGAATCCGCAACCTCTTTAGACATCGCATGCCTAAACCAATGAATTCCTTAGACATCACATGCCTAACAATTATAAACCCCGCATTTTAGTCTCATTATCGAAAACTCTTTTCAATATCAAGTCGGGCAATTCAACAAGATTCCCGACATCCTGATCGAATGCTCGTCGCAAACTTTAGTAGGCGGCTGCACCCCTGATACCGTCGACGAAGTGCACCAAGGCGGAACACCGCTACCGCTAGCACCCGAACGGATGCTTTCGGCGACGGGGTTCTCCTACAGTCACTTCGTCGGGGCTACGGAGTGAGGCTGTCTATTAAGTTTACCCGGCGAGTATTCGCGTACGCTACGTGATTGCAACAGACTTTTGATCACTTCAAAATTCCGTGGCAACCGATCAAGTGAGACTAAACTGCTATGTTTATAACATTCATTCAGTTATCTCATAACTACTTATGAATTCCAATTATTGTATCCGGTTCCAGATAAATAGAAAATGTTAAACTTTCCGATCGAACATTCAAACACCCAAGTTTTCCCGAAAACTGCTCAACACATGAAACAAGTTTAAAAACATCCAGTTCATGCCTCAGTACCGACGGTCCAGCCGTAGAAGGGTCAAGCCAACGCCTCACATGTGGCACGCCGTACTGCCCCAAACCCTAAGGTTCAAAGGGCAGTTCAAGATGGCCACATAATCGAGTAAAGGTTTATTGTCTTCTAGAGGGTCCATCGCGTTACTTGCACTACTTAGAACGTCGTTAAACCACGGAAAGATCCAACACTTGGAAATTTTCCGACAGGGGAAAAGGTGGGTATTTATAGCCGGTCGAACTTTTTAACATATTCTAAAATTATCCGGAATCCACATAGACAAAATCTGATAATCCGATCGAATCTACGAACTCCCAATACACCCCAGAAAATTCAACTCTTGAATAAATTTTAAAAATTCCCATAAAATTCAGCATTTAAATAAAGAAGTTACTGTGCAAAAATGGTTGACTGAAGAGACTAAATGGGCACGGAACCGCCGCAATAGGCGGGTAATGCCGCGGATCCGCCGCGCTTTAGACAGATCATTAGGTAATTTTTGCACCGTAATTCTTAGAATTTCCTGCTGAATTTTTTAAGCATTTTTAATTTTGAAAAAACCACTTTTTCAGAAAAAGTCCAGAGAGGGTTAAAAGTTAGGGTTTCGGGGTTCGATCGGGTTTCTAACATCGTCTACGCATCGCCTAAGGCTCTAGCTAGTCTCTGATACCACTGTAGGGTTCCTAGGCACTCCAATGAGGTCTCACAAGGCATCAACCATGCCAATTTCAAAGCTTACAAGTGCCGAGAAACCCTAAGCCGGATCGTTAACTAGAATTTTAGGCGAAAAAGGAAACTAGTTAACAATTTAACTAAAAGAACGGAAATACAACCTTTGTAGATCCGGTTCTCCACCTCCATAGCTCCATGATGAAGTCCCCTCGCTATACAAATCGCATCCCGGACTCTAGCATCGGCTTCATCGGAGAAATGGGCGGGCTTGGTCGTCGGCTTCGATGCCGAAGATGATCTACGTCGAGGCATCACTAGATCAAGCTCCCACTTCACCAAGTCATGAAACTTGTGAAGAAAACACCCTATACTACTTGGCAAGAGGTAGAGGATGAAGAAATAGGAAGTGGGTTCACTTTAGAATTGGATTTCTCTCACTTTTGCTCAAATCACCATTGATGAAGCAAGCTTTTCTTCAAGTGAAGAAGAAGAAGAAGATGAATATTATGATAAGTTAATTAAAATTACAAAAGAAAATGAATACTTATCATAATATGAACCATGGTTAGGTGTAGAGAATTGACTAAGGTTAGATGAATGGTTAGGGTTAAGCATGAAGACAAAATGGTCACTTTGGTCAAAACTTCATGAAGCTTCAACAAGCTTCATGTTTGAAAGCAACCCTTTTGTTTTCATTTCTCTTTTTCTTTTGTCAAAACAAAATAAATAAATGGATAAATAAATCAAATGAAACCCTAACCATTAACTAACCATGGTTTAATCATACACTTAACCAAGTAAGCATGTATCATCAAACATGATACAATCAAGTGCACAAAAAGTATATCACATATACAACTTGTGCAATGCAAGTGAGAAAATCCATTTAAAGTGAACCAATACTAGTTAATGTAAAGTAATATATCAAATATATAATTATGCATTAAATCATTAAATCAACACTTGATTTAACGATCCGGTCATATCGCATATAACCGACTAATATCCAATGTATCGACTTATCGAATCAATCCATGATTCGATAACTAGGTTATATCGCATGCAACCATTCGATACATTCATCGCGAGAATGAAATACGGTATCACATACACGCATTATTCTCGGTCCCGCACATATCTCATATGCACTCCTATTTCGTTTCGCTTGAGCCAGGAAACCTCTGTGTAGGACTCTAAAGACTCGTCAATACGCCGGCAGCAGATGATGATCATATCAAGTATCCACAAGCCGCAAGTGGTCTGCTAAACGTAACGGCCACCCGGGTATTGAGCAATCAGAAGATCGACGAGCAAGCCCGCTCACACTCCTGTGAATCCAACCAGTAACACTTACCGTACAGTCCGGTCTGTTCGTCTGATATGTCGCACATCTTGCCTAGGGGTGGTAAACGTCAGACCCCAGTAGCTCGATAAGTCGTGTCGATATGAGGTCTATAACAGTTCGAGAAACTACTGGTAACACTTACTAGTAAATCTCAGCAACCCTGGCCAGGGATTTCCGGTTATAGCCAATCGAACACAGCGCAACATTAACTCCCTATACCGGGAGAGACGAATCCCCTCCTATCGCTCATTGCCTCCATGTGATTTGGGACTGTACCCAAAAGCCACCATTTTGCATGCCCTCTTGGATGTGGTAAGGTGGAAATCAAAGCACAGTGGGAACCACACAAGACTCTATGACGATCTCGGGTCAACAGACTACTCTGTACCAGTGTCACCAGAGAACTGCCATCTGACGTAAGGTATAATACCATCTGGGAGTTCTCGGCGAGTCCGTCCAGTGTACCCAGTCTCCACTGAGCACCCGTATATCATCTCTGATGTCAAACACCAATGGATATGGGATCATCCATCGCCCATCTGTATGAGTCGAGAAGGTATATGCTAGTCTACTCTGGTATATCGATGCCCCGTCTCGATACACCCACGACTAGGGACCTTGAAGGATGTACTTGTGGACTACCATGTCCCCACTAGTATGATCCGCATCATAGTCCAGGTAGTCAAGTACACATCCTAAGGGCTTTACCAACATGTAACAGAGAGACAATCAGTGTACACGTTAAGGTAAAGATCAACCAGATAGCATACCATCATGTCGAGCAAGAAAGTCCTCCCTATATATGTCCAAGCATCCACTACAATATACATCCTATGTACAGTAATGGCCTCTAGGGCATACATATAACTAACAATATGTGGTGTATCGCCGGTTTCGTTGCTATACATCAACGACAATTAGGATACGCATATTTACTTACGTTGATGACATGTGATGTTATGTGTTGCTGTGATATGTTATATTGGATCGTCATGTTTTGAATAGCCGGGGGTTTTATATGAGATGAAGGTTTTTATTTTCATTCATGTAAAATTCATTGTATGTAATATTCTTTTATTGGGGCACTTCCAGGTTGGGGATGATGTCACCATTGTATATTATTTACTTTTCCGCATTAGGTAGACCCAAGGCCGGGAGCATAAGTAACCGGGTTCTAGGGTCCAGTGGGAGACCATCTCGAGGAGTCGAGACAGGGTCTCCTGACCCTAGAATTGGCAGTGTTTCTTGCCGCTCTCATAGGGGTCTTGGGATATGGGTTTGGCTATTCATTGGGACCGTGGAATCCGTGTTTTATGCAGGCTCAATATAAAATACGGACGTCCTAGTATATCCAATATTTCATATGTTATCTTTTGCTGCAATGTTATGTGATGAGATCATATTACTGCCTGAGACGAATGTTTATATTATATATATGAGATATATATTGTATATTGTTGATTTCGTTTCAAATGTGATGCTTGTGAAGTATAATAAAATGGGACTTCATTAATGAGATTAATGAAACTAAAAGAAACCTAAAGATGTTGTAGAAACTTGTCTTAAAAATAGGTAGCTCTAGTTCTTGCTTTCCATAGCGGTGTTCCTTGTAGAACATCCAGCACCTTATTCGATAAAGAAAGAGCCGAGATCCCTTCACAAGGAGTGACCTCTTTAGCGAAACTAGCAGATGCTACAAATTCGGTTTGTCTTTTGATTGTTTTTATAGTTTTTGCTTTGCATAGTGATATTTGTGAAATATCCTGCACCTTATTCGATGAGGAAAGAGCCGAGATCCTTTCACATGGAGTGACCTCTTTAACAAAACTAGAAAAGGCCTAAAAAACATTCCATTTAAAATCACTCAATTCTACAACGATATCAAGTTCATTACGCAAATGGTTTTCTTAAAAACCTGTCGTAGCCCTTCGTCATTTCAGATAAGTAGTATTTAGTATTCGTGCTGCGTTTGTTGGCCTTTGTCAAGGCGTAGTGTGTGGTAGCTGATTACTGCTTATCTGTATAAGCATATGATGTGATTGAGTTAGGGCAGTCGTGCGACTTTGTTGGCCTTTGTCAAGGGTCGTGCGGGTGGGTTTAATTCAATCATGAAATGACGGGTTGAACTTGACTAGCATCCTATGGTTTGTTGGCCTTTGTCAAGGTCATATGAGATTAGGGGCAAAATATTATCGGGAATTTCAAGTGTTGAAATTTGCAATGAGATTGCATACCTTTTATGAGATAGTTGGATCCAGATAACCACTGCGAGTAAGAGTTACTCCTGGGAGAGTTTTACACATTACAATTAGCCGATCGAGTAGGTGTCTAGAAAGGTGTTAACGGGGTTATGCCTCTGGGAAAACGAGATTTATTTTAATTAGGTCCGTGCGAAAGCGCGGGGAACCTCCCTCAAAGTACCGGCACTAGCCTGGCTGAAAGATTGGCGAACTTGTAGAGTGTAATTAATCCCGGTTAGTCTTTCCTTTTAGGGTTTGAAGGAAGATTTGACTAAAACAGTGGGAGACATCCTGATTAGATATATTAATGACCAATCTAATCTTACAAGAGCATACGCTGAGTGTTTTCTTCTCTCTCTCTCTCCAGGTAGCGACCATGTCACGATTTAATCAAGATAATAATACGGATGTATTGACCGAACCCGCTTGTTATACTGCGCTAGGGAACGTTGGTCCCGCTCCAACTTATAATTGTTATAAGACAGAGCAGGAAATAGGAGATTACCAGAATTCCCGTGCCACCCAAACGAAGAAAGTGCATGCTGATGCATCTTCTTCGGGTATGTTCATTACCGAGAACTGTTTCCCAGTATCCTTTACGTCCTGGGTATGAGATACCGGATCAGGATCCTGCAAATGTAATTTGTTACATGGGCTACAGATAGGTAGAAAACTGAGAACGGCTGGTAAGTTTCAAGAGTTGGAAATGATACAAGTGTTGCAGCCAAGATCGTTGGCAGTTATCACCCTGTATTACCAGAATACATTGATTCTGAACGAATGTTATTAGATACCGAACCTGATATACAACATCATATCAGTCTCTTTATTAGTAAAGAAGGATATAATTTTGTATTGTTGGATAATGTTTTGAACATTTCCTATATCAAGTATTGATCGGTTCAGGCACGTTATCTAAAAGCATAGACGTTCAAAATCAAACCACCGTTCTTAACGTACAGAACACATACAAGAGGAAGAGTTCAGAAATGAACGAATCCTTCTTGAGGCAATTTAGACTTGGTCATATCAATGCGACCCGACTAGCTGAAGTTACATAAAGATACATATTTAAATTAGTTTGGATTTACATCTTGTAAAACTTGCCAGTCATGTCACAAAGATAAGATGACCACAGCTCCGTTTATTGGAAACAGAGAAAGAGTTAGTGAACTCTTGGGATTGATACATGCTGATGTATGAAGGTCCCCTGTCTACACATGCCAAGACCGGTTCTTTGTACTTCATTACATTCACTGATGATCTTTCAAGATTCAAACATGTGTTCCTGTTGAAACACAAGTCCGAAACTTTTGAGATAATCACAGAATATAAGTTAGAAGTAGAGAACCAAAAACGGGTATAAATATTATGTCCTTTGATGAGATCAAGGAGGAGAATACTTGAGCACGGAATTCCTGGACTATTCTAAAGGAGAATAAGATTCTCTCTCAACATTAATCCTCCGTATACACTACAGCACGTCGGTGTATCGGGGCGGAGCAATCACACCCTATGAGATATGGTGTGCTCTATGATGAGTACTACTGAGTTGCCTATTTTCTTTTAGGGTTATGCACTTGAGAAGTTGCATACCTATTGAATAGGGTTCCAACCAAATCAGATGCCTACCACTCCATATGTGATATGGTATGGGAAGAGCCCATCTCTTAAAGATGTTAAGATTTGGGGTTTTCCGGCCTATATCCAAAGCAAAACCCGGATAAGCTCGAGGCAAGGTCAGTTCTGTGGAAGTTTGTTGGATATCCCAAGCATTCACAAGGGAATATCTTCTACCACACCGAGGAACAAAAGTTGTTTTATTTCTCGGCATACCACTTTTTGAGAAAAAGGGAATTTCTTGTGAAGAAATTAGTGGTTATGAGGTAGAACTGGAAGGAGTTCCAGCTATACAAACTGCAGCTGATGATTTGGTAAACCTGGAGGATTCAATAGTTTCCAATGAACCTCAGCCTCTCCGCCGATCTGGTAGGGTGCCTCATCCACCTGAGAGATACTTTGGTTTCTCTATGACAGTGGGAGAGAGGATTGCATCATGAGATGATGACCCAACTATTTTCGAGCAGGCCATCAGGAGTGGGGACTCTATGATCATAGCTGGATGCTTAGTGATTTGAGATAGAATCCTTATACACCAACAAAGTATGGACTTTGGTTGCTTTATCTGAAGGGTTAAATCCCCATCAGGAGCAAGTATATCTTGAGAAGATAACTTGGTTTACATGGAAAGGTTGAGACTTTCAAAGCTATGCTTAAGTCCATCTAGATCCTACTTGTCACGGTTACATACCATGACCACTATATCTGGCGGTTGGGTGTCATGATAACTTTTCTAAATGATGATTTGGAAGAGAGCGTCTATAAGTACACAGACAGAGGGCTTCATAGACAGTGGGAGTAGCGAAAACGTGAGCAAGATGTTTTATAGGATAAATCAGGCATCGCGGAGTTGGAACGTCTGTTTTGATGTGCTAGTCAAAGAGTTTGACTTCATCAAAATGGTAGATGAACCAAGTATATACAAAAAGGTAGTAGGGAGTATGGTGGTGATCCTCGTATATTACGTGGATGACATACTCTTGATAGGGAAGAAGTTTCCTATGCTATGCTCGGTCAATCTCCTCTTATCACAAAGATTCTCCATATAGGATCAAGGTGATACCTCCTAAATCCTGGATTATGGATCTATGAGATAGATCTAATTGGATGTTAGGATTCTCACTAGTTGTAGTGAGATGGTATCAATCGATCCTGGGGAGAATCACTGGAAAGGTTCCAGGATGATAAGGACGACTGAATGTCAGTCGCAGGCATTGTCTTTACCCTCAGTGGAGGGACGGTATGTTGGAAGAGTTCCAAGCAAGATACCGTGACTTACTAAACGATTAGAGGCAAGATACATCGTTACCAAGGATGCTACCAAAGAGGCAGTCTGGATATATTTTAGTTCATGAGATGAACTTTGTTCCTGCCATTGTGTGACAATGGAGTTGTGGCTTATGCTTAGGAACCCCCGTCCCATCTGTGATCCAGATATATTCTTAGGCAGTATCACCTGATCATAGAGATGGTTGATCTCCAGATAGATCGAGGTTAGGAGAGTAGACACAGAGGACAACAGCGCGGATCCACTCACAAAGGCCTATTTTCCAGTAGAGACTTTTATGGGTTGGTTGAGTATGAGATACTTCAACCACAGCTTATTGTTGGGTATAAGATACTACAACAGATGGCCATAGTGCAAGTGGGAGATTGTTAGTTATATGAATGCCCTAGAGTCCATTACTGTACATACGTTGTATATTGTAATGGATGCTTGGACATATATAGGGAAGATTTTCTTGCTTGACATGATAGTATACTATCTGGTTACACTTTATCTAAACATGTACTCTGATTGTCTCTATGTTACATGTTGATAAAGCCCTTAGGATGAGTACTTGACTACCAGGACTATGATGCAGATCATATTAGTGGGGACAGTGTAGTCGCCAAGTACATCCTTCAAATGTTCCTAGTCGTGGGAATGCCGAGACAGGGCATCGATACTCCAGAGTAGACTAGCGCATGCGCTTCTTGACCCATATGATGGGCGATGGATGCTCACATATCCATTGGTGTTTGACATCAGAGAAGGTATACGGGTGCTCACTGGAGACTGGCTACACTGGACGGACTCGCCGAGAACTCCCAGATGGTATTATACCTCATGTCAGATGACAGTTCTCTGGTGACACTGGTACAGGTTAGTCTGTAGACCCGAGATTGTCACAGAGTCTTGTGTGATTCCCACTGTGCTTTGATTTCCATCATACCATGTCCAAGAGGGCATGCAAAACTGTGGCTTTTGGGTACAGTCCCGAATCACATGGAGGCAATGAGTGATTTGAGGGGTTTCGTCTCTCCCGGTATAGGGAGTTGTTGTTGCGCTGTGTTCGATTGGCGATAACTGGAAATCCCTGAGCAGGGTTGATGAGATTTACTGGTAAGTGTTATCAGTAGTTTCTCGAACTGTTATGGACCTCACATCGACACGACTTATCAAGCTACTGGGGTCTGACGTTTACCACCCCTAGGCGAGATATGCGACATATCAGACGAAGAGACCGGACTGTACGGGATTGTTACTGGATGGATTCACGGGAGAAAGTACAGGCTTGCTTGTTGATCTTCTGATTGCTCAATACCTAGGTGGCTATTACGTTTAGTTGACCGCTTGCAGCTTGTGGGTGTTTGATATGATCGTCACCTACTGCCGGCGTATTGACGATTCTTTAGAGTCCTACACAGAGGTTTCCTGGCTCAGGCAAAACAGAGTAAAAGCACATATATGATATGTGCGGGATCGAGAACAATACGTGTATGTGATACAGTATTAGATTCTCACGATATGTGATATCGGCCTGGTATATGTGATATAGCCGGGTCATCGGATCAAGTGTTGATTCGATGAACTGATACAGATTATATTAGTCGGTTATTTGTGAAATAGCCGGATTATCGGATCAAGTGTTGATTCAATAATTTAATGTATAATTATATATTTGATATGTTAAATTACATTAACTAATATAAGCTCACTTAAAGATTCTTTTTCTCACTCGGGTAGTACATTGATATATATGTGATATATGTTAATTGTATTATTTTATTTTGTTACAATAAATATTGTATATGTGATATATAATATTGTAACAAGTTATGATTACAAATGCAACATGATTAGTGGAGATTAAACATAGTTAGGGTTTGATTTGGGTTAGCTCTTTCATGAAGCTTCTAGAAGCTTTTGTTTTGTTTTAAGCTAAGATATTATGTGTTTATATTTTGGAGATATTTCCTAACCCAACCCAAACCCTTTACCCTAGTTAAATCTCTACAATGGTTAGCCCTTTTGATTTTTAACCATGTGTCGCATTTGCAATTATGACAACAATTAATTATTCATCATAAATAGATTCTTCTTCTTCTTCCTCAAAAAAAGGCTTTCTAGCTTTCTGCAAAGTGATGATAATGAGTGAGAAATTGAAATAAAAGAGTGCTAAATTCCTACTTCACCATCCTCATCTATTCTAGCCGCTTAGATTAGGGTGTTTGCTTTGCTAATACTTGATTAGCAAAGCAAGAGCTTGGGTTTGAGTTTCTTCAAGGTAGATCATCTTTGTTATTGAAGATCGGAAGGAAGATTGCATCTTTCTCTTCATGGAGCCTCTCTAGAGTCCGGGTACTCGATGATCGCAACGAAGGGACTTCAACACAGAGCTTTAGAAGTGAAGGAATGGACTACAAATGTTGTAATCCCTAACTCTTAGAAGTAAAGTTGTTTACTTGCATGTTTAACCCTAATTATCTAGCAAAGATCCTCACTTTAGGTTGTTCGGCACGTCTAAATTTTAAATCAGGCATGGTTGATACCTTATAGACCCTTGAAGACTGGAGATTCAGGAGATCGGAGCAGCCGCAACAAAGCGTGGGATGATGGTTGAAGACCGAAGGACTCGGATCGATCGGTATAACATTTCTACCCACTTTGTAGTTTGTTACTTTAGCTTTAATGGCAGATCCGGGTTATAGTACGCGATAGCGCCAGTTGTAAAAAGTTTTTGTTCCGCATTTAGCATCTGTTAGACGGCTGGGGCGCTACCGTGGACTTACAGTGGTATCAGAGCCTCACCATTAAGCTTCACTAACTTGTGCTAACGCGTTTAAAATATCGATCGAACGGATTTTTGAAAACCGCAAATTCTAAGTTCTGAGTTTCTGTTAATTTTAAATGATGTCTAAAAATAATTTTACATATGCCAGAAAATCAAGCAGGGCTTTTATAGAAGACTAGAGAAAAATGACCAACTGCGTCGACCGTACGGCCGCGGAAACGCGGTCAAAGCCTGGCTTTGACCGCGGAACCGCAGCGGTTTTGGTGACTCAGTTGGCAATTTTTCTCCTGTTATTTCTAAATTGGAAATTGTGGTTTTTGGTATAGTTCTTTTGGGCCCAGTTTTTGTTACAGTACAGCAGATGTATGTAGGGCCCACTTCGGGAAATTTTGTCGTTCGAAATTTTAAACTTGTTAGTATGCAGTATTTACATTATATCTCCGACTGTGAATGTCATTTGATCGGTAAACCGCATCTGATTGCTATAGTTCTTTTAGACGGGTTTGCGAACGTGGCATTTGCATTGATGTTCTGTGTTGTGCTGTAATGTTGTGGATTTGTCGTGGTGGATAACAGTGTGCAATGGTAGTGCAGTTTCGATTTATTTGTTCTTTTGATATTGCAGGGCGAGCGTTCAATATGCGGACTGCCGTCACTGCCTGTTTGTATAATATTCTTTTGGGACACGACCGGGCTGAGGTCGATGTACCCGTTGTATATATTTCTTTTCTGTACTAGGTTTACCCCGCGACGGGGTGCACGGATAGTCGGGTTCTGGAGGGCAACGGGTCCGTATCTCATGGCTTTGAGAGGCAAAGGGACCTCATTCTAGAATTGGCAGACTATTCGCCGCACTCGTAGGGGGTACAGTTTGATCCAAGGAGGGGTGCTCAATTTACCGGATTCCGTGAAGTGCCGGGTGTTCCATTTACTATGCTGTGGGGACTACCTCGCTTCAGGTTTTGGCGGGTAACTTGTCGCACCCGTAGGGGTCTAGGTTTCATTGCACAGGCTATCCACACGACCAGGGGAACGTCAGGTTTTAGCAGCGGCTCTGTGAAACCCGGGGATCCCAGATTATCTGTATTGTTCTGTGATGCTTATTACTTTTCTGTAATGTTGCATATTATCACGCCCGGAGCGATTATTGTATATTGGTATATATACTATTAGATGTTGTATATGTTTTACACCCGCGCTAGTCCAGCCCCCACTCTGTCGTTAGTTAAGTAACCTAACGGGTGATGACGGGACCCAGTGACGGATGCGGATGGCATATACGTACATTTTATTTTTGTTCTTTTCTGGTGTGATTGATTGATGGGACTGCATTGATTCTTATCGATGCAAGGATAAAACAAACCTATATTTGATGTTGTTGGAACCAATTTTAAAAGGTGTTATTACAAAGATGTTTCCTTTTGTTTTGCATAGTGGTATTCAGTTGGAATATCCAGCACCTCATTCGACGAGGCAAGGGCTGATATCCCTTCACTGGGAGAGACCCCTTGGGCAGAAGTTTGCGTCAGGGTAATAACTTCAATATAGTCGATTACAAGTTGCTTTGCATAGTGGTATTCAGTTGGAATATCCTGCATCTCATTCCACGAGGAAAGAGCCGAGATTCTTTCACCGGGAGTGACCTCTTTAGCAAAGGTTTTCGTCTCTATATTTTATAAAAAGCTATCAGGTTCCTTCAACGAGATCAAGTTCATTACGTTAAAGGTTTTTCGCCAAAAACCAGCCGTAGCCCTCCGTCATTTCTTATGGATAGTCAATAGTATTCAAGCTATGTTTGTTGGCCAAAGTCAAGGCATAGTGTTTGGTAGTTACTGAATATTCATCTGGAGCATAGATAGATGCGTTGGTTTGGGACAGTCATATTACCTTGTTGGCTAAAGTCAAGGGTATGTACGAGTGGGTTCAAATTAACCTGGATAATTACGGGTAGAACTTGACATGTGACTTATGATTTGTTGGCCAAAGTCAAGGTCATAAGAGCATGAGGCAAAAATAACATCGGGAGTTTCAAACATAAAGAAACTTGCCAAGTATGCGCATACCTTCTGGAGTATGATAACTTGAGTGGCTTCCATCAAGTTATCATGTGATGATAGTTGGATCCCGATTCTCACTGATGAGTTAGTTTACTCTTCGGGTGATACCGACTAATTCTTCTTTCAGGTTTGGAGGAGAATTTGAGATTACAGTGGGAGGTTTCCTGATTAGATAAAGTGATAACCATTCTGATCTAGGTTAGAGTGCACGCCGAGTGTTTCTTTTCTCTTAGAGTGCACGCCGAGTGTTTCTTTTCTCTCTCTCTTTTTGGCAGCGACCTTTGACCAACCTTAGACTATGACTCAGTGACCAAGTTGACCGAACCTTCTTAAAATACTGGCTTTTGGATTGTCTATAGTTGCATAAGTCATTGCCGCTCCTTCTTTTACCCTTTGTATTTCTCAGAACATCCCGTATTACTACGGACATCCACTTCCATTGGATAGATCCATCGTATGGTTATATACGAACTCGAAAGGACTTCTTCGAGGATGGATCCAGGTTCAGGAGAAATAGAATTGATTATTCAGTTGTCTTTTATTATCACTTTCTCTCAGGTTGCGAAGGCTCCTTAGTTTAGAAGGGTACACCTATTACGCTTATTGGATAGTCTTATTCCAAACCATAGGCAGGTGCCGAAAGGTAGGGAATGAAGAAAACCAATTAGCCTAAGTAGGGTGTACAGAAGGTAATATGTAAAGACAAAATAAAGGGATTAGAAAGAGGGCAAAGTAAATTGCGACTGTTATCATTCATGACCAAACCACGTACTTCATCGCTACTCCTTTTTCACCTTTAAAAGAATAAGATATTATTCAGTTATCTTTTATCACCACCTTCTCTCAAGTTACGAGTACTCCTAGGATTAGGAGAGTACACCTATTATGCTTACTGGATAGTCTTCTTCCAAACCATAGGCTGGTACCAAACGGTAGGGAAGGAAGAAAACCATTTAGCCTAACGATGGTGTACAGAAGGTAATGAATAAAGACAAATAAAGGGATTTGGAGAGATGGCAAAGAAATATACGGTTATTGTCATGAATTGGATTATGGAAGAGGCATTACTAGGACTACAAGGATACCCCTACGAAACATTATTTTTATGTTTCAGTGCATTGTTAAAGGAAAACTGATTTCCCAATTAGATACTTACTCCAGGGTATGTATTTACCAGGTTTCATTCTCATATCTGTATGGTTTTACAGATGATGAGTGGGAGTAGGTTATTGGGAATAAGGTGATCATCCTCATTATATCGGAATTCGTTGTAATTGGTGATATTTGAGGAAGTCGCCTGGGTTTTTGCCGGACGGCATGTATTTGGTTTTGAGTATCCGTTGTTGTGCACCAATTTCAAAATGATATATCTGTACGTTTATTTTTATAAAGTGAGATATAAACTTTTTGAAATTATGTCCGTGACATTTACCTATATCAGTTGACGATTGGGTAAGGAGCATTGAACAACGGAATAGTTCTTAACCATAAGTACAGTTTTCAACCTACGATGCACAGGTTTTGAGTTATTCAACTCAGCGGACTTATACAGAGTATTGTATGTTGTCCAGTGTCCATCAGGACAAAGGGGTTGGTCCTCGTACTCTGTTCTGTTTACTTGTAATTTCTCTAGTTTTTAGACAAGTGTTTCGTTGAAATACAATGTCTAAGTTTTGAGAAGTTGTGGGTATAAGAATAAAGTAGAGAACCAGGTATCGCAAGTATCAGGATTCTTCAAAGAGATAGAAGATGTAGATTTTGGTGATTGGTATTCAGATGAAAGTAATGGTTTTGAGAAACTTGTTTCTCTTTCAGGTTACTCATAATTGGATGGATTCCTAAGTTGAGTAATGCTGATTAGCCTCTCTTCATTAAATTGATATGCACTGGAGACAGCTGCATGATTTGAATCTGGTTCCAATTAAATTATTGCCTCTATTTCTATATTGTGTATAGAATGGTTCATATCTTAACGATGTTAAGATACGGGGAGTTGTCCAGCTTATACTTAAAACCAGACACCGGATAACTCAAGGCACGTTTCTGTAATGGCAGTTTGTGGGTTGACCTTGGCTTTGACGAAGGTTGACATTTCTACCATCTGGAAGATCAATAGTGATATTGTTCTTGACTCGCCGCAGTTTTATTAAAATGGACTTTTCCAGAAAACAGTAGTGGGAGTATGGTAGAACTGGAAGTGATTCCAGAACCGCAAACGATTACGGAAAATTTAATAGGACCTATATATTCAATCAGGTTTGACATTCCAATAGCCACTCCGCAGATATGGTGGGTAACCTCAGACACCTGAGAGGTACTCCGGTACCCTCAAAGACGGTGACAGGGAGGTTCTTGTTTACCCAGACTTGACACTACGGTTGTTCCAGGCTATGAGACCCGGCAGGAGGGTAAGTATAGCGCCGTTCTAAACTAGCTTTAGAAGTGTACGTATATATTATTCTGCCAGAGGGTTATCGTAGTCAGTGGGAGCAGTGGAAGCATAGTGGGCAAGTAGCTTATGTCTATTTATAGACTTCAGCAGTTATAGCGGAGATAGATCATCTAATTTTGATGAGACAATCATGGCTTTGATTTCATCAGAATAGGGGATGGATTTATTGAGAAGGTAGTAGGGTGTGATGTCCTGGTATTTGGATGACATACACAGAGTAGGAAGTAAAATTCATATACTACGATCGGTTGTACTTTGGTCGTCACACAGTTGTTTTTCCATAAAGGATATGGATATAATATCTGACATTCTGGTTACTAGATCTAGATTTGGGTAGTTTCCCAATATGGGTACTTTGACAATATTCTAATAGTATTTTAGAATAGATGACTCCTGACATGGTGGTGTACCTGCAGGTGATGGAGTCACCCTCTCTAAAGGTGTCTTAGAGACTAAAGGAGAGAGGAAAGTGCATGATTGGCAGATCACTTGCTTAGGCAATTGAGTCAATTATGAGATGTCACGTACCATACCGGATGCTGTTTTTGCACTAGATGAGATAAGTTTATATTAATCCAATCCTGGAGAAACATTAGGAAGCAGTTTAAGAACATGAATGGATGTTCTATGGATTTGATAATGGCAGCCTCCTTGAGGAGACGGTTATCATTCCAGGCTTCCAAGGTGACCTGGATGACAGAATGATTGTCAGAGTTATAGTTTTCTCTCTAACGAGGGACAGTATTATGGATAGATGGTCCAAGAGGATACTGTGGGAGGCATGGTGCTGGATACTGATTAGGTTCAGTTATCAATAAAGTCTAAGAAGTTTGGATTTGGAGTTCATTTATAAACTAGGTCCCATCAGATATTCAGACATATTCTAAGACAGGTATTACTCGATTCGGGAGATGGCTTTCTCCACGAACTTGAGATTAAGAGAGACATAGAAAGAAACATCAGGGCGGATCCACTCACTGAGGCTATTTCTCGAACACAAGAGTTTTACAAACTAGCTTTGTGAAACTGATTAGTAGAGGAGTTGGATGTTCGGTATCACACGGGCTGTGAGTATGCGACATTGCAATAATTAGCCTTAAGTGCAAGTGGGAGATTATTGGAGATAGTGCCCTCAAAGTCAATTATTGGATCGCAGGTACGTGATTGCAATGATTGAGGCAGGACCTATACCGATATGACAGTCTTGCTCGAGATGATAGTATGCTATCTGGTTTGTCTTTATCATCGTATACATGCTTTAGTTCGCTATTGCATGTTAATAGAGCCCATAGGATTCTGCTTGACAGCTAGCAGTATGATGGTGATCATATACGTGGGCGCTGGGGTCTATAAGCATATCCTTGAAGTGTCCATAGTCGTAGGAGTTTCGAGACAGGGCATCGATACTCCAGAGTAGACTAGTGTATACAGTCGAGACCCCGACGAGGGGCGATGGCCAGTCTCACAAGCCATTGGTGTCAGTTGGTTCACCTAAGATGTATATAGGTGCTCATTGGGTTATGAGTACACTGGACAGGACTCGCCGGAAACATGCTAGTTGGTATTATACATATCGTCAGATAGCAGTTCCCTGGTGACATGTGTACAGGTTAGTTTGTCGACCTGAGATCGTCATTTGTCTCGTGTGAGTTCCACTGTGCTTTGATTTCTACCCTACCACGCTCAAAGGAGACATGCAAACAGGTATTTTTTGGGTACAGACCTAAGCCACATGGAGGCAGTGAGCAGATCGTCGGGGATTCGTCTCTCCTGATATTGAGGGTTGATGTCGCACAGTGCACGGGTGGCCATCATTAGAAATCCTCGGCCGAGGTAGTGGAGAATTACTGATTTGGATCAGTAGTTTCTCAGGTGGTGATGGGCTTCATACCGACACGAATTATCGTGTTATTAGGGGTTTGACTTTATCCATCCCTCTAGACTCGATATGCGATACTCTTTAGACGAACGGACCGGACTGTACGGATATTGTCACTGTTAGGCTCAGTAGGGTTTATAGATGAGTTCGCTGGTCAGCTTCCCTTCCAATCAATACATAGGCAAATGTTACGTACAGCTCGTACCTCTGACGTGCTAGTGGTTATACCCAGTGCCAGTGTGTTGATGAGTCATTAGAGTCCCCCACCGATAGTTTCCCAAGTTCGGGCGAAACGTTGAAGAGGCCGTATGGTTTTATGGCAAGGTTCGGAAAATGCAAGTGCGTTTTCGCACGTGTCATTTTTCGGGCAGATAATACTGGTAGGCTTTGGTTTAAGCCGGATCCAAGTATTAAACTGTGTAGATATAATATCTTTGTCTCAGTTGCATTTGTATTTGGTCGTAATACAAATGCGGGTATGTTTATACTGTTACGGGGTTATCCTGAAATTCGTTTCAGGATCACTTTTGGAAGTTGTCAGTTTCCAGTTTTCTATCGGCCGTATTTAACATTCGGTTAAATGAGGATTTATTTTTTCATTGGATGAGTGTGGAAGCTTCTTGGATGGTGACTAGGATTAGTGAGTCACTCATTGCATTTAATGACTTGGTGAGGTGTTTTAATGAGTCATTCTTTTTGCATTAAATGTTAAGTGACTCATTTGTTTCCATTAATGCATTTTGTAAAGCTTAAGATATTTCTTCATGATCTTTATCCTTGTGGTCACCACTCCCTCCTCCTACACTCACCCTCCCTTTTATAAGTGGCCGGCCCCTCTTGTTGAGGAAAGATGATTTTTTGGGAAAAAGAAAGGATTGTTAAAATGAGAAGAGAGAGATCTAGTTCATATATATTTTCATATCTCATTTCAATCCGATCCAAAAGGCAACTTCATTAACCGTTCGTCCATGGCTTTGGACGTAACGAGACAAAGTGTTCTACTCATTCTCTACATCAATCTTGGTCATCTCTTTTAGCAAACTTGATGATCGAGTTGCCTCGGTTCAGAGGCGGGAGCCCGTTTAAAGATCCGTCGACGTGGTGCCACCTGGATGAGAAGACTGGAGATTCAGAAGATCGGAGCAGCCGCAACAAAGCGTGGGATGATGGTTGAAGACCGAAGGACTCGGATCGTTCGGTATAACATTTCTACCCACTTTGTAGTTTGTTAGTTTAGCTTTAATGGCAGATCCGGGTTATAGTACGCGATAGCGCCAGTTGTAAAAAGTTTTTGTTCCGCATTTGGCGTCTGTTAGACGGCTGGGGCGCTACCGTGGACTTACAACATATGCTTGCAGTGCATTGATACGTATTTTGTGCACCACAGTTGCACCTGACTTCGTTTTTATGTCATTCGAGATATTGATTTTGATTTCATGCCTAGGGCATGTATATGATTTGACTTATGCTTTCGGCATAGTTTTCATACACTTTTAACATTTGATACGTATTTTGTGTACGCTGATGCACATGGTTGTGAGGTTATATACCACGGTATACCTGATTTGGATTTGGATAGAAATGTGTTAGATACCGTCGATTTCGATTGTGATACTCGATATTTATTTTGTGCACCTTGTGTACCAGATTAGATTCTTGCGCATATTTGACGCGCTTGGATAGGACTTTTGCGCATGTTCGGCGCTTGATATTGGGATTTTCGTTCGTGCATGTTAGTTGCACTGGATTGAGATTTTCGTGCACTCTATATGCACTTGATTTTGTTGTCGTACACACCCGTTGCACTTAGTTTGGTTTTGTGCACATTCGTAGCACTTGTATTTGGATTTGATTTTCGTGCGCACCAGACGCACATGATTGTTGAACTTTCGAGGCTGATTTTGCTCTTGAGCACCTTATTTTCATGTTGAGCACTATGTTACATAGTAGCCGAACACGACTAGTCCGAGGACAGTACCTGAATAAATTTTTGCATGCATTGATAGTTATCGAAGGGATTTCCAAAAAGGAGCTATAGTCTCAGTATTTACCTATATGTCCGGGACGACACGAAACATTTTATAAAGCAAACCCTTCTAAATTATTTTCAAAACGGCGGGACGTGTATGTTAAACAAGTGTGTGTATATATATATATAGTTATTTTCTCACAATGGACGTCCGCCACTGTTCAGTGATACACACAATGCCCAGCGACTTGAAAAGGGTTCGACATGCATTTCTTTCAGATGTTTTGACGAATTTACACCGACGCATACTTTGTACGAATTATAGTTTCGATGTATATCATGTTGATTTTCGTTTCGGGATTTGACATTGGCGTCTTCGATATAACTCCGATGATTTGCAGGATGCTTGACGGAGTTTTGATTTTTGGTTTATATACCCGTTTTTCTTGCGCATGCATTGCGCTACGATATGATTTATGTATTGATGATTTCAGAGCCCATACGACTTAACCTTTTTACTGAAATGTTTTAGTATTGGAGGAGTTATAAATTTAAATTCGGGGATCAAATATCTTTAAGGGGGAAGATTGTAAAATTTCAGAAAAATAAAATATTATTTTTGGGAATTTTTATAATTTAATAATAATTATATTGAATATTTTAATATTACGGTATAATTAAATACCGATAAATTGGGAAAAATTTGGGAAATTGTGGAAATTACTAAAAAGAGGGTGTTTTATTTGATTTAAGCAAATTGTGAAATTTTATGATTTATTTGACACTATTTTAATGCTAATCGCGATTAAATATCGCTAATCGCCCATTAAGCGTGTTTTGTGCACATGACATGCACATGTCATTTTTGGCAATTTTTTATTTCTCCTAGTATGGCTTTTCTTCATTTTCAAGCATGTTTTGGTTTAAATGAAAAGAAAAGAAAAGAAATGAAAAGAAAAGGGAATATAATATAGAAGTATGGGCATGAGAAAGAAGAGAGAGGTGAGGGGTCAAACCTTGGTCTTGGCCCTTTGTTTTATCCATCATCTTCATCCTTCCTTCTCCCTCTCCTCTTTAGGGTTGCTGCCCTCACTCCCTCCCCCTCTTCAAGATTCAAAACACCCCCAAAATCAACACGAAACTCCATCTCCATTTCACAAAAAACATGCACAAGACTATTACAATCACTTTGGACCAAGAAAGTTTGCATTTTGGAGACTTGGGGCAACTCAAGAAAATTCTTGAGTTGCCAAATAAGATAATTCCTATACCAATTTCATTGTATTTCATTTAATTTAGCACCCATATTTGTTAGAACCGTTTTAGTGAAGAAATGTGAACTTTGAAAATTTAAAGTTGAGGTTAGGGTTTGGAATTGATTCTAAGGGTGCAATTGAGTGTAGTGGTAACCTTAAACCCCCTTTAGTGTTAGTTTTAGGGATAAAAACAGAGACTAGAACCCCTTAACCCAAACTTAGAAACCTCAATATCGGGAAATTGTGAGAATTTTGATGAGTTTTGGAGATCTGCTAACACCCGGGTGACCTGAAAATTATTTAGCAAGTACAGCGAGTAGTGCAAGCAACTTAGATGATAATCCCAAGACCCCAGCTCCTGCACCCTCTTCTTGGCCGCAAATTAATGCCTTCTGGTTGCAAATTGCAGCCAGGTCTTGGCCAATGTGTCTTGTGTTTGTTTTGTGGCTCGTTTATCAATTAACTAGACCCTTTACATATGCAAAATTGGCTAACTTCTTATAGGGTAAAATCTGGAGCATATTTGTAAGTTTCCGATTACGTTTTGCGACTTTTAATGAAATTGGTTTTGGTATTTGATATTGTGTTTCCGTCGTGTGGCGTTTGAACGCCAACCACTAGGGCTATTGGTCGTGTTTTGCATACGAGGCTATAGGTTTTGACCTATAGGCGAAACGTTTGCCGTTTTGGTTTTCCGACTTGATTTTAATGTGCATTACGATTGTGTATTTGTTGTAGGTACCCTCGTGTGGATCCCGAAATGACAAGCCCATCGACTTCGGCAAGCTTGGATCAGGTGAGTGGATCTATATCCACGAAGGAAGTCGGGTGGATGGCGTATAGCACCCCCGCAAGTTTTTAATGGAAACCGATTCATAGTTTATGGTTAAGAAAACCTTTAATAGAAAACGAGGGTTAGAATTAATGATGGTTAGAGAAAACATATTATAAACTAGAATATAGTTAGTGATGATTGAACATATATTTTGGGATATGAGTTGAAGCTTTGGGGATAAGAAAAAGCGAATTGTGAATCACGACTTATAGCTATGTAATTACCCTAGAATCAGTATGAGTTTAGAATATCATGACCTTTGATGTATGGTGTAGATTGCATATGTAAATTGACTTATTGCGAGATATAAATGCGATGGGAAGAGAATACGATTTGATATGTGATCCGATGATATGATAGTATACGGATGTGAGCCGTTTGTGCTAATTAATACCTCGTCGGTCCCCTGATATGAGATTGTTATGGATGTGACCTTGGGCATAGGTATATATATATATATTGTGGTGAATCATGAGTGATATGCCGTACTTGACGTTAGATCCGTAACCTTCATTGTCATATAGGTTTGTAGGATCCCTATTGGTTTAATGCCGCCGTACGATAATTTTCCGTATGTGATGAGTTTGACTTGAGTATTGATTCATACCCTTGTCTAGAGGATGCCGTACGATGGTTTATACCGTACGTGATGTGTGAGGCTGGATGCCGATTTTTGTGAGGCTGGATGCCGACTGATAGATTCACTGACTCGGTCATACTAGATACGTATACCTGTCAGCATTTGCATATGATTTACCTTATGCTGCATTCATGTTATTCTCATTGCATCGAATATACCTGTGCTAGTACACTTACACCATTATCGATGATGCGTATGTTACACGCACATAGATCTGCCGGCTCACACACTTCATCATCGATAATTGCCATGTCACTACATAGTAGGATTTGCTGCAGCATGATATGACTCCTTGCAGGACTTACTTGCTATAGTTGTATATGCACTTTTATACGATGTTGCATTGGACCTTGGTGAAATTGGGAACCGCGGGATATATTTTAAAACTGGATTCATTTAAAAGAGCGGTTTTCCCTCGTTATGTACACATCATTGTTCCATGTTGCATGATATGCGGATATGCTTACATTTCTGTTATGTATCGCATACATCATGCTTTACGATTATACGCATTGAGATATGCTGTTTTCATGAGATTTCTGGATTTGAGAACAGGGGATATTTCAAAGGAAAGTATGTATTGTTTTTTAAAAAAACGGTTTTTCTTGACATGATATTTCAGTACGTCCACAATGCGTTTTCTCGGTTCTGAGACGTGTGATATGTGAAACCCGATTCGAGGAGGCGGATGATCCGTTTGCGGGTTCATGGTGGACCCGGTATGGTTCCCCAGGGCGAGAATGTTTTTGTGGAGTATACGATGAGCCTAGCAGGGTGGCGAGTACCTACCGGTAATTGGTTGGACCTGGCGGCTATCCGGAGGATACCGATCGGAGTCGAGAGATGATATGAGCCAATCCGGACTGACGGAGCCCGAGAGATATGAGGATTTACGTGCCGATGCTGGGCATGGGTTTCATGATGTTTCAAGTGTCGATGTTGGACACTCAGGTTCCATGATTTTGATGTGTCGCGAGGGACACACATTGATTTATATCCTCATATTTTCATGCATATGCTTTTATGATATTTACATGCATGATGTTGTGGTGTCAGCGGTTGACACGTAGACGGGATCCACTTGCATTCATACATTGATCATATGGTTGGACGAGATCCACATGCATACATTCATTGATTATATTGTTGGATGATATCCACATGTTGATAGGCATTTACTTCTAGTGCAGGCACATATACAGATACGGTCACCCTAGATATCATAGTATTACCTTCATGATATAGTTGACCTAGGAGTCATTGTTTATTCGATTTCTACTTGTAGATGTTTTTCTACTCACGAGTTGGCAACTCACCCCCGTTGTGCCGCAGTTCTTGCAGGTTGACCGTATGGATCCGTAGCGGCATCGCTAGCAATAAGATTCATTTGGGTGTTTCGCTTCGTAGGTGGGAAATTTGTATCGTACCCACTCTCTTATTATTATTCATATTGTATCTAGTCAACTCCATCAATCAAAATTTATACTTGTATAAGTATTGAGACTTAGTGACACTTGTGGTTGCGAGACTTAGAGCGAGGGGTTTTCCGCTACTTGTGGTTTTGATATCTCGCTTTATTCATTATCTTTTGTGGTGATCTTCACCGTTGAACGTCGTATACTTATATTTATGCTTGCGTGGTTGTGGATTCGCCGATTGGCGAAGAGCTAACTCCCACTTGGGGATACCTTTTATATTATCATGTATTGTGGTTTTGTATCAAAAAATACAAAGGAGGTGCTGCCCAAATTTTTAAAAGAAAAACATGTTTTCAAACTAATAAATTCCACTTGCATTGTCATGTTTCTTACTTATGCATTTTTGAAAACATCGATTTCATTGTACCTTTATTTCAAAACTTCACCTCTTTTATTTTCAAAAAGGTTTAGATTTTCTGAGTTTCGGCTTACTTGAATTACGTTATGCCTTTAGACGTTGCTTGATTTAAATTCCGGTCACGAGCTATTTTTTCGGGTTGTGACACTGAACTTCAGCATGGCTTACCATCTATAAACAGACGGACAGTCCGAGTGAACAATTCAGAATCTAGAAGACATGCTAAGAGCTTGTATGTTAGACTTCGGAGGTTCGTGGAAAGATCATCTACACCTTGTGGAGTTTTCATACAACAACAGCTATCAGGCGAGCATTAGAACGGCACCATTTGCAGCTCTCTACGGAAGGAAGTGTCGTTCACCACTAAGTTAGGACGACATCAGAGATCGTGAACTCCTTGGACTAGAGATGATCGTGGCAACTGTGGACGTAGTTCGCACGATCAGGAAAAGAATGCGCATAACTCAAGACCGAGAGAAGCTTTAGGCTGATGCAAAGTGCCGACACCTGGAGTTCCAACCTGGAGACTATGTTTTCTAAAGATTTCTCCAAATAGAGGAGTGATCCACTTTAGCAAGAGGGGTAAGCTCAATCCGAGATATATAGGACCGTTCGACATTCTTGAACGAGTCGGAGAAGTGGCCTACCGTTTAGCACTACCACTCTCATTGAAAGGCGTGCACAATGTGTTTCGCATATCCCAGCTACGAAGATATTTGAGCGACCCCAGCCACATCCTTGATCACTCAGAGCTCACATTCCAGACTGACCTGACCTGCGAGCAACAACCCATTGAAATCCTAGATCGAAAGGTGAAGTCACTGCGGAACAAGGAAGTAAACATGGTCCGAGTGATATGGATAGAAGATTCGCCAGGAGAATCAATGTGGGAACGAGAAGACATGCGTGCAAAATACTCTCACTTATTTGTAAATTAGTCCATATATAAATGTAAATTTCAAGGACGAAATTTTATAAGGAGGGTAGAATGTAACGACTCTGAATTTACTGTACAAAATTTTTCAATTTAATGTACAGAAAAGAGTTTACAAGTCTGAGTACAAGTTATAAGTGTATTTTGTTTAAGAACAATAAGAAACAACTTGTAGCTCACTGGTAAAGCCTTGCACTGCAGAGATGTAGACACTTTGTTCGAATCCCATCAAACACATTATTTTTCTGATTTTTTAAAAACTTTTTGGAAGCCCAAAAGTTTACACATGCAATATACACAAAAACGAAAAGACAGAAAAATCAAACATGTGCACAAGGATTTAAATACAGACAAGTACATGTGGCCAAAATCCGGAGCACCAAAGCTCCTAATCGACCGGCCAAAAGGCCATTTCAACCGATATCGACGGTCGGCCCGAGCCCAATGAGGCCCGGGATTTGCACACAAAACCTTTCCTCTATCCCTAACTTCCCTGCACTATTTGATTGCTCTGCAATCAAACAGAGACCTTTCAATTTTCTATTTATCATCATTTTAATGCATTTTAATTCACCATTTTAATTCCAAAACTCTAATTCTATACTATAAATACTACCCCATGCCCTAGCCCTTCCTCATTCTGAAAATTCTAGCCAAAACTCTCAAAATTTTCTAAGTACAAGTGGAGTAGAAGAGAAGTTAGCAAGCGGTCAACTTCCAGCAAAGAATCGAAACTTTTCTGACGATCCCACGATGCCACGAAGTTCACACCTCCCTCTTCTACCTTTTCATAGGCTAACTAGCTTGTAAGTGCTGGGTTCCATAGCACCCTAACTAGGATTGATGAGGCACCAAGCATGCAATTTTAAAAAACCTAGAGAGCTATGCTACCCATACTAAGGATCTAACTAGAAAATTAGGAGTAAGCTAGCATGTAATCAAACATTACGTCTAAGTGAACAAGGAATACAACCTTTGTAGACCGGTCCTTCACTTCAAAAGCTCCGTGTAGTAGTCCCTTCGCTCCTAGTAGTGATCTCCCGGACTCTAGTAAGGCTCCACAAGGTGAATTGAACAAGTTTGCTTGAAGTCTTCGAGGCCGAAGATGATCTACGTCGAGGAGACACTAACTCAAGCTATCTCTTCACTAATTAGGAATTGGTGAAGCAAACAACCTAAACTAAATGGCTAATCTATTGTAGGTTGATGAAGTATGATTTTTGCTCACTTTAGAATAATTTTCCTCACTATATTTCTTCACTTTCCAAAAAGTTAGAGAGCAAAATTGGAATGAAGAAGAAGATGAAGTTGTGAATGGAATGAGAATCAATGAGTGAGAATATCAACCATGGGTGAGATAATATCTCATATAACTCTTGTAGAGACTTAACCATGGCTAAAAATAATGGTTAGGTTAAAAAATATCTTAAGATAAAACAAAATTAGTGGACATAGTCAATGTTTCTATAAGCTTCTCCAAGCTTCAAACCATGTGACTTTTCCACCTAATTTTGAATTACCTTAAATAAATAAATGCCCTTAATTATCTATGGAATGGTGTGAGTCTCATACTCCCATGAACAATGTATCATCAAGCATGACACAATAATATATATCACATACATATTATATAGAAGTGAGAAAAAGAAATGCTTAAGTGAGCTTATATTAGTTAATGTAAAATTAAAATATCAAATATATAATGATGCATTAAATTATTAAATCAACACTTGATTTAATAATCTGGATATATCACATATAACCGGCTATTATTATTTGTATAAACTTATCGAATCAACACTTGATTCGATAACCCGGCTATATCACATATAACTGACCGATATCACATATCACGAGATTAGAATACGGTATCACATACTCGTATTAATCTCGGTTCCGGACATATCACATACGTGCTCCTACATCATTTCGCCTGAGCCAGAAAACCTCTGTGTAGGACTCTAAAGACTCATCAATATGCCGGCAGTAGGTGATGATCATATCAGTCACCCACAAGCCGTCAGCGGTACTAGCTGCACGTAACGACTACCTGGGTATTGAGCGATCAGAAAATCAATAAGCAAGCCTGCTCATACTCCTATGAATCCAATAAGTAACGCTAAAGTACAGTCCGGTCTCTTCGTCTGATATGTCGCATATCCAGCCTGGGGGTGGTAAACGTCAGACCCCAATAGCTTGATAAGTCATGTTGATGTGAGGCCCATAATGGTTCGAGAAACTAATGATAACACTTTCCAGTAAATCTCAGCAACCCTGGCCAGGGATTTCTTGTTATGGCCAATCGAGCACAACGCAACATCAACCCCCAATACCGGGAGAGACGAAATCCCCTCCTATCGCTCATTGCCTCCATGTGACTCGGGACTGTACCCAAAAACCACCGTTTTGCACGTTCTTTTGAATGTTGTAAGGTGGAAATCAAAGCACAGTGGAAATCATACAAGACTCTATGACGATCTTGGTTCAACAGAATAACCTGTACCAGTGTCACCAGAGAACTGCTATCTGACACGAGGTATAATACCATCTAGGAGTTCTCGGCGAGTCCTGTTCAGTGTATCCAGACTCCACTGAGCACCTGTATACAATCTTTGATGTCAAACACCAATGGATGTGGGATCATCCATCGCCCATCATATTGGTCAAGAAATGTATACGCTAGTATACTTTGGAATATCAATGCCCCGTCTCGATACTCCCACGACTAAGAACAATTGAAGGATGTACTTATGAACTACCCTTGTCCCACTAGTATGATCTGCATCATAATCCTGGTAGTCAAGTACACATCCTAAGGGCTTTATCAATATGTAACAGAGAGACAATAAGTGTACATGTTAAGAAAAAGTTCAACCATATAGTATAATATCATGTCGAGTGAGAAAGTCCTCCCTATATATGTCCAAGCATCCACTATAATATACATCATATGTATAATAATGGCCTCTAGGGCATACATACAACTAACAATCTCCCACTTGCACTAAGGCCATTTGTTGTAGTATCCCATACTCAACGTCCGATAAAAGTCTCTCTAGGGAAAGGCTTTTGTCAGTGGATAGGCTGTGTTATCCTTCACATCAACTCTCATAACTGTAAATCCACGTTACCCTTCCCGGTTCTTACGGGTATGCGGAAATGGTAAAAAATGATTTTTTATGGCTAAGTAACATGGACTTGAAAAGATGATCTTTGCTAAACAAAAACCTAGAAACTAACTACAAGTTTTACCTACTCGGTTAGAAGGTTATACCTAAGTCTTGAACTCCTTCTCTTCGTGCTCCTTTGGAGTGGGTTGAATGGTTCCTCCTCGTCGCCTTCTCTTGCTGAAGAAAGATCCACCCGAGGGCCTCTACCTTGAGCTCCTACCTCAACCTAGAGGTAACTAAAGTGCTTGGCTTGCTAAACCTGGAACCTTAGAATGAGTAGAGAGGAATTTTGGTGTTTTATCTCAAAAGCAAATGGTTCTCAACACATGAGAGATTAGTGCTTTGAGAGAGATGAAGAGGATGAGAGAGAATGAGCAAGAGAGAATGAGCAAGAGAGAATGAGAGAAAAATATCAACCATTCTCACATATATGTGAATTATGAATTAACAATAATAATTAAAAGAAAATGGTAATGGTTCATTTGAAATGACCATTATCATTTCACATTTAATGAATTTTGCTAGAATCAAAGAGCATCTTTCATGTGAAATGATGATGGTCAATGTTTCAACTTGGGTCAACAAGTCAAGCAAGGTCAAATGGTCAACAACCCTAACCATAACACCCGCATCCATGTTCCGAGGAACACGAATACAATGAGATAAAATCAATCCCAAAACATATACTAGGATCTGGCTTAAACCAAAGCCCGCTAGTAATAACTGTCCGGACACCAAACGTGCACAAGTGCGTGGATATGAACAAACCCCGTCGCAAAACCATGCGACCTCTACTCTGTTTTGCCCAAAGGCGAATAACCCTTTGTGTGGGACTCTAAAGACTCGACACTACGCTGGAAGTGGGTTTAACTACAGGCTGCAAGCGGTACTAGCTGTACGTAACGGTCCCCAGGTAGATGCCGATAAGAAGACTGATGAGGTGAACCCATCCGAACTTCTACTGAGCCTGAATGTGACAATCTCCGTACAGTCCGGTCTGTTCATCTGAGAATATCGCATGGCGGGCCTAGGGGTGGTAAACGTCAGTCCCTTAATAGCGGTACAAGTCGTGTCGGAGTGTAGCCCAGAACACCCTGAGATAACACTGGAAACCTACCAGTACATCTCGCTTTCCCTGGCCAGGGACTTTGTGTAATGGCTCTCCTAGAACAGCGCGATATCAACCCCCAATACCGAAAAAAACGAATCCTGTCTAACCGTCACTGCCTCCAAGTGCTTCGGGACTGCACCCAACTACTACCTGTTTGCATGACTCCTTTGAGCCGTGGTAGGGTAGTAATCAAAGAACAGTGGGAACACACTCGAGGCGAAGTGATGGTGTCAAGTCAGTGGACTAAGCTGTACTCATGTCACCTGGGAACTGATAACTGACGATAGGTATCGTACCAACCAACATTTCCCGACGAGTCATGTCCAGTGTACTCGTAACCTAACGAGCACCCGCATACTATCTCCAGTACGACGTACTGATGGCTGTGAGACAGACCATCTCCCTTGCTGGGATGAGAAGCGCATACGCTAGTCTACTCCGGAGTATCGATGCCCTGTCTCGATAATCCTACGACTAGGGACCTGTATAAGGATGTGCTTATAGATTACCCAGCCCCCACAAGTGTGACTGCCATCACAACGCTGGTAATCAAGCAAAGATCCTAAGGACTCTACTAATATGTATAAGCGATATGCTAAAAGAAACACATGCACATATTAAAGTAGAAACAAACCAAGTAGCATACTACCATTTCGAGCAAGATTGTCTATACAACTGTGAATATCCTAAGCTTCTATCAAGTAATATACAAACTAGTATGATACAGTAATGTCCTTTAGGGCATATACACTACCAATCTCTCACTTGCATTAAGGCCATGTATTGGCATATCGAAGACCTATCATCTCGATCAGCTGCTCGAACCGAGTCTGGGGTATGGCCTTCATGAATTGATCTGCAGTGTTATTCTCCGAATTTACTCTCTTCACCTCGATCTCCCAGCGATCTACGATCTCCCTGATCAGGTGGTATCACCTCAAAATGTGCCTGGACTTCTGATAGGACCTGGGTTCCTTTGCTAAAGCTATAGCACCGTTGTTGTCATAATACAGCGGTATTGAATCAACAATGGTAGGAACCACCTGAAGCTCCGTGAGGAACTTCTTCATCCAGACAGCTTCCTTTGCGGCATCGCAAGCAGCTATGTACTCCGCTTCCATAGTTGAGTCAGAAACGGTTTCCTGCTTGGAGCTCTTCCAGCAAACAGCCCCTCCATTGAGGGTAAAGACATAACCCGACATGGACTTGGAGTCATCCTTGTCACTCTGGAAGCTGGAGTCAGCAAAGACCTCGATCTTGAGGTCTTTTCTGCCATATACCAAGAACATCACCTTAGTCCTTCTCAGGTACTTGAGAATTTCTTTACTGCTATCCAGTGTTTCTCCCCTGGGTCCGACTGATACCGGCTTACAACGCTAAATGCATATGCTACATCTGGTCTGGTACACAACATCGCATACATTATAGAGCCTACCGCTGATGCGTAAGGTATAGATGTAACACTTTGAATTTCCGTTAGAATGTTTTTCGTGATAATTAGAAATTGAGCGTGTTATTGTGTATGCGTTCATAGGATTATTAGTTATATTTAGTCGTGTTGGCAAATTGGAAATTTCCCTTTGTAGTGTACACTTGCACACTTAGCATTTTGTGACTTAGGGTTTTTTTGGTAGCATGTTAATCATTCTTTTGTTGCATGGTTGTTAACTTAATTCCCACCATTTTTAAATCATATCATAACCCTTTTTTTTATAATTTCAAATCCTAATAAACAATGAGGCATGGTGGGTAGGTGAAGTTTGACCTTTAGACCATTTTCTTTCTCTCTCTCTCTTTTCTTCTCCCCACTTCAGTATTCTGCAGCCTTCCAGCAGAGAAACCCCCTCTTCCTCCATCTTTTTTTCTCCTTTTTCATTTCCCTTTGATCCTTACACAAAACCCTATACATATCAACTCATTTTCTTCACGAAACCATGGAAAAGTGAGGTTTTTGAGGTGTTCAAAGGCAAATCTGCACACTTGAGGGAAAAGCTGAGACTTTTTGTGTTTTTCAAGGTTCTTAGAAGGTATTAACTCATGTCAGCACTCCTTTTCCTTAAACTTGTAGTATTGTTTAGCAAAAATCTCTTTTTGTGCATTTTTAGTGATATTATAGGATATTTGTGATTCACATGTTAGATTAGGGTTTTGTTAGTTTGGTTAGCTCTATTAGGTGTTATTAGAACTATTTTAGGCCAGGTTTGTTTCAGTTTGCACAGAAATACTATAAAGTTCCATTTTAGTGCAAAAGTGTGGATTTTAACTTGATTTAAGGCTCTGTAGGATCTGCTACTACCCGAGATGTCCCAGAACAAAACTAGATATTACTGTAGCATGTATGGGGGGTTTAGAGTGCACACACAAAACCTGGGAGCCCAATTCCCTACCCAGGCCGCCGAAATAAGCATTCTGGCCGCAATTTGCGGCCAGATGGGGGTGTTTTGGGTTGGGGTTTGGGGTGTTGGTGTCTGCTGCTATGTGGGTTATTTTGGTATATATAGTTTTACAATATCTGTTCTGTATCAAAATCTGGAGGTGATTACCTATTTTCCCGTATTTTTAATCTTTCGCGACGCGCGTGATACGTGTGTGTGGGTTTGGGGTTTCTGTTAGTGTATATGCCCTAGAGGCCATTACTGTATCATACTAGTTTGTATATTACTTAATGGATGCTTGGGATATTCACCTTGTATATACAATCTTGCTCAAAATAGTAGTATGCTACTTGGTTTGTTTCTACTTCAATGTGTACATGCGTTTATTTTTGTATATCGCCTATACACATTAGTAGAGCCCTTAGGATCTTTGCTTGATTACCAGCGATGTGATGGCCGTCACACTAGTGGGGCTGGGTAATCTATAAGCACATCCTTATGCAGGTCCCTGGTCGCAGGACTATCGAGACAGGGCATCGATACTCCGGAGTAGACCAGCGCATGCGCTTCTCATCCCAGTGTGGGAGACGGTCTGTCCCACAGCCGTCAGTACGTCGTACTTGAGATAGTATGCGGGTGCTCGTTAGGTTACGGGTACACTGGACAGGACTCGTCGGGAACTGACTAGTTGGTATTATACCTATCGTCAGTTATCAGTTCCCAGGTGACATGAGTACAGCTTAGTCCGCTGACTTGACACTGTCACTCCACCTCGAGTGTGTTCCCACTGTACTTTGATCACTACCCTACCACGGCTCAAAGGAGTCGTGCAAACAGGTAATGGTTGGGTGCAGTCCCGAAGCACTTGGAGGCAGTGACGGTTAGACAGGATTCGTCTCTCCTGGTATTGGGGGTTGACATCGTGCTGTGTCTAGGAGAGCCATTACACGAGTAGTCCCTGGCCAGGGCAAACGAGATACACTGGTAGGTTTCCAGTGTTATCTCAGGGTGTTTTGGGCTTCGCTCCGGCACGACTTGTACCGCTATTGGGGGACTGACGTTTACCGCCCCCTAGGCCCGCCATGCGATGTATCAGACGAACAGACCGGACTGTACGGAGAATGTCACACTCAGGCTCAGTAGGAGTTCAGATGGGTTTCGCCTCGTCGGTCTTCTTGTCGGCATTGCCTGGGGACCGTTACGCACAGCTAGTGCCGCTTGCGGTCTGTGGTTAAACCCACTGCCAGCGTAGTGTCGAGTCTTTAGAGTCCCACACAGAAAGCTTTTCGTCTTTAGGCAAAACAGTAGAGGTCGCATGGTATTGCGACAGGTCGCATGGTTTTGCGACAGGGTTCGGTCACATCCGTGCACTTGTGCACGTACAGTGTCCGGACAGTTTACACTAGCGGGCTTTGGTTTAAGCCAGATCCTAGTGTACCTTATGGGATTGGATTTATCCAGTTTGCATTCGTGTTCCTCGGAACGCGGATGCGGGTGTGTATGCACAGTTGACAGGGAGGCAGAGGCAGCGGATTCTCATTAGGGTTGTTGACAGTTGACCGTTGACTTTTGACTTTTTGCTCAACCCTAATGAGAATATGATTTGTGATTAACTATTATATTAATTAAGTATTATGGTGATATGGTTGTTGACTTGTTGACTTTTGTTGACTTGTTGACTTTGTTGACTTGTTGACTTTTGTTGACTTGTTGACCGGTTGACTAGGCTTGACTAGTTGACCATCATGATAACCATGGTTATCATTTCATGCCAAAGACTTTTTCTTGCTTGCTCATTTGAGTAAAATGAGTGCATGACATGATAAGCTTATGGTTGCTTCAAACCATCACATAAGACTTTTTTGATATGATGAGTTATGATCACTTTGGATTATAAGAGGGTGAAAGACAAAAAGAGTTGCTCATTCTTTCTTACTCATTCTCTCTCTTGTTCTTGAGCTCTCCTCTTGCTCTCACCCTCAACCTCTTGCTCCCTCTCTTGATCTATGGTTCTCTTGTCTCATGAGTTGAGAATCAAGAACCATAGATAAAATCCCATTCTAAATCATCTCTACTCATTCTAGTTCACTAGGTTTAGCAAACCAAGTGAACTAGTTTCTTCAAAGAACGAAGAAGGAGCTAAAGGTTGGAGCTTTCAAGTGGATCTATCTTCGGCGTACGGAGACAACGAGAAGGAGCCATCGAACCACCATCGAAGCTTGAAGAGAAGGAGTTCAAGTTTAGGTATAACCATCTTCATCCGAGTAGCTAAATATCTTTAGCTTAGTATGCTAGTTTTAGTTTAGGTAAAGATCCCGACCTTGCTTAGTCCATGTTGCCTCTTGCGTTAAAATTTTGATTTTATACCGTTTCCGCCTCCCCGTAAGAACCGGGGGTCGCAACGTGGACTTACAGTGGTATCAAAGACTAACTAAACTTAAACTAGCTTAGTAGTAAAGTGTAACGAAGTTCGGAACCGAAAAAAATCCAAAAACCTAACTTTTACAAAAACTGAGTTTCTGTTGAAATTTTTTCTGGTCAAAATGAAAAACTTTACACTTGTAAATTCGGCTCAGGGTTTTGTGTGAACACCCAAGAAAAACGATACAGTAATTCGTCCAAACCGCCGCCCTTCCGCCGCGTGAGCTAGGCATCCGCCGCGGAAGCGCCGCGCTTTGTCGTCTTCTGTGCATCGTTTTTCATGCAGTGTGTGTCTGTGTTGGTTTTGGGATTTTTGGAATATATTATATGTGCCCAGATTTTCCAGAAAAGAAATTTCCTTTTGGGGTCCTATAATTCCGTATTTTTCCGAACTTCACTGCACTTTGACTATGATGGTTATATCTGTGATGTTTGCATGTATTGAACGTCGGCTAATCGCTATAAGTCGATTGGTCGGGGTTATACATGATCTGTAATGTGCTGGAATGTGTATATAAATATGTTGGATTGTCGCGGGTGAATAGCCGGGGGTTGTGAGACGAGAGTTTTCTTTTCTTGCAATTCATGTAAATTTGTAAATTGATGTAATAATTATTTGTATGGCCGCACAACCGGGTCGGGGTTGTAGCCGTCATTGTATAATTTCTTTTTGCTGTTTTTGCTCCTAGGATAGACCCATGGAGGGGTGCACAAACTACCGGGTATGCCGAAGTGTCGAGTGGCCTACTCATGGAGATGAGGGAGGTTGCTACGCTTCGGGTACTTGGCGGGTAGTTTGCCGCACCCGTAGGGGTCTTGGGTGGGGTTTTGGCTATTCACCGCGACCGTGTAATCTGTTTTTGTTACAGGCTCGTACAAATTACAGATTCCTAGTATATCCAATGTATTTATCTGTGATCTGAAATGTTTATCATTGCAGTATATCTATATATGATATTATTTAGGCGTTGCTTATGTTTTACAGACGCGCTAGCCCAGCCCCCGCTCTGTCGTTAGTTAAGTAACCTAACGGGTAATGACGGGGCCCCGTGGCGAATGCGAATGGCATAAGCGTACGTCATATTTTGGTTGTTTTCTGCAATGGTAGGATTAAATGATGGGACGCATTAAAAGAACTAATGCAAGAATATCACGCATTAAAAGAACTAATGCAAGATAATAAACCAAGTTAAAGTCGTTGGAACACTTTCGAAAAACCACTCGGTTCTTTTCAAAAACAACTTTTAAATGCGGAGCTTGAGCCACTCCTTTTAAAAGCTATCTCGTTCCATCGACCAAATCAAGTTCACTACGTTCACGGTTTTGCCAAAACCATTCGTAGCCCTCCGTCGTTTCGTATGAATATTCAATAGTATTCAAGCTGTGTTTGTTGACCTTCGTCAAGGCATAGTGATTGGTAGCTATTGGGTATTCATATGTGGCATAGATAGATGCGTTGGTTTGGGACATTCGCATTACCTTGTTGACCTTCGTCAAGGGTATATACGGATGGATTCAAATTAACCTGGATAATGACGGGCAGAACTTGACATGTGACTTATGATTTGTTGACCTTCGTCAAGGTCATAAGAGCATGGGGCAAAAATCCACATCGGGAGTTTCATAAGTACTGAAACTTGCTAGATTTGCATACCATTTGGAGTGTGATGATTCTGGTAGGATTCCTTCAGTTTCGTCACGCGATGATATTTGGATCCCGATCCTACTGTGAGTATATGCTACTCCTCGGGAAATTTCTCACTTAACGATCAATGCTATAAACCTAGTAGGTGCCTAGAAAGGTGTTAGCGGGGCTACGCCCCCAGGGAAAAGAGGTTCTTTAATTAAGGAACTTCGCGAAAGCGTTGGAAAACCTCCCTCGAAGTACCGACACCGGCCTGGCTGAACGGTTAAGCAAGTATTGTACGGTGGGATTGATCCTGACTAATTCTTCCTTTATGGTTTGAGGAGGGATTCGAGAAACAGTGGGAGCCATCCTGTTTAGACAAACTAAAAACCACTCTAAACTTGCAAGAGCATCATGCTGAGTGTTTCTTCTTCTCTCTCCTAATTGCAGCGACCATTCAACATGACTGGACTTAAGTTACTCCTAGATAAAAACAAACTGAAAGGGCCAAACTACAAAGATTGGCTCAGGAATGTCAAGATAGCAATCACTTATGACAAGCTGGGGTATCTTCTTACCACCAAAGCTCCCCCTGTCCCTGGTCCAACTTCCAGCGTCGCGGATAAGGAAATCCGCAAGACTTGGGAGATTGATAGCGCGAAGGCCAAGTGCCTCCTGCTTGCCTCGATGGACAACGAACATCAGAGGAGGCATGAGAATATGGACATGGAGTCCATATTGCTCCATACAAAAGAACTGTATGGAGAGCAATCACGTATCGCAAGATACGAAGCGTCGAAAAAGTTGTTTTCGACAAGAATGGCCGTCGGATCATCAGTAGCCGAGCATGTGCTAAAGATGATCGGCTACATTGAGGAGCTCGCTGACCTAGGGATCACATTAGAGAGTGAGCTATATACGGATATAGTTCTCCAGTCCCTTCCTTCCACTTACGCCCAGTTCATACTGAACTTCAACCTACAAGAAAAAGAGGTTGAACTTTCAGAGCTCCTCAACATGCTGAGGAGCGCAGAGGGCACCCTACAGAAAGGTAGGGATACATCCACTTTGTTTGTAGGAGGATCATCTTCTTCTAGGTCCAAGGCGAAAGCCAAGGGAAAGAAGAAGAAGGCCCCCGCCAAACCAAGGGGCGGTGTTAGTAAAGTGGATACGAAGGGAAAAGCAAAAGCAACAAAGATAGCGGGGAAGCTTGTGGATAAGGAAGAATGCTTCTATTGTCATAAGAAAGGACACTGGAAGAATGATTGCAGGGCCTGGAAGGCCAGAACACAGGAATTGAAGCAGGTTGCAGCTTCAGCTTCAGGTGTGTATGTTATTGAAAACTGTCTTTCAATAAACTCTACTTCCTGGGTATTGGATACCGGATCAGGATCTCATATCTGTAATTCTTTGCAGGCGTTGAGAAACCGTAGTGTTTTGAAGGCAGGTGACATGACCCTCAAAGTTGCAAACGGAGCTAGCATGGATGCTAAAGCCGTGGGGGACTATCACCTGGGAATGTCAGATGGACATGTTTTGGTTTTGCGTAATTGCTTTTTTGTACCCAACGCAACTTGTAATATCATTTCTGTATCTTTAGTTTCTAAAGAAGGTTATGAATTTGCGTTTGTAAGTAATGTTGTAAACATTCACCTTAATCAAGTTTTGATTGGGTCAGGTACATTGAGTAATGGTATATACGTGTTAAACCAACCACAGATTTTCAACGTCCAGAATACACACAAAAGAAAGTCTCCAGAACTAAATCAGACTTTCTTATGGCATTGTAGATTGGGTCACATCAATGAGAGAAGGTTGACTAAGTTACATACAGAAGGATATTTGAATGCGTTCGAATATCAATCGTATGCCACTTGTCAATCTTGTCTCAAAGGAAAGATGACAAAGACTCCGTTTACTGGACATGGAGTAAGAGCGAGCGAGCTCTTGGGACTCGTACACAGTGACGTGTGCGGTCCAATGTCTACACATGCCCGAAGCGGACATTCTTACTTCATTACTTTTACGGATGACTTCTCAAGGTACGGTTATGTCTTCTTAATGAAACATAAGTCCGAGGCCTTTGGAAAATTCCAGGAGTATAAGAATGAAGTAGAGAAACAGACCGGCAAAAGTATTAAGATTCTAAGATCGGATCGAGGTGGAGAATACTTAAGTGCCGAATTCCTGAATTACTTAAAAGAGAATGGTATTCTCTCTCAGCTTACTCCTCCATACACTCCGCAACATAATTGTGTATCGGAGAGACGGAACCGAACCCTATTGGATATGGTTCGGTCCATGATGAGTAACGCTGAGTTACCGCGATCATTCTGGGGATATGCACTAGAAGCAGCTGCGTATCTCTTGAACAAGGCTCCCACCAAGACTGTGCCTACCACCCCATATGAGATGTGGACTGGGAAGAAACCCTGTCTAAAGTATCTTAAGGTATGGGGATGTCCAGCTTTTGTAAAAAAGCAGCATGCGGACAAGCTTGAGGCACGTTCAGTACAGTGTAAGTTTGTGGGATACCCAAGGAACTCCAGGGGGTATCTTTTCTATTCCGCTGAGGAACAAAAGGTTTTTGTTTCTCAGCATGCCCGCTTCTTGGAAACTGAGTTTTTGGAAACCCAGATAAGTGGGAGCACAATAGAACTGGAAGAAGTTCCAGAACCACAGACTGTTACTGAAAGCTTAGTGGAACCAGAGGGTTCAACAGAACAGGACATTCCTGCGCCACTCCGCAGGAGTAGTAGGCAGTCTCATCCGCCCGAGAGATACTACGGTTTTCTCATAGACGGGGATAGAGAGGATTGCATCATAGATTATGATGAGCCTACTAGCTTCCAGCAGGCCGCTCAGAGCGTTGACTCAGTGAAATGGCTGGATGCAATGCGGACCGAAATGGAGTCCATGTACACCAACAAGGTATGGACGTTGGACATTGCTCCAGATGGGGTAAAACCCGTAGGATGCAAGTGGATCTTCAAAAGGAAGATTGGTGTAGATGGACAGGTTGAGACCTATAAAGCTAGGCTGGTAGCAAAGGGTTTTCGTCAAAGACCTGGCTTGGACTACGACGAAACCTTTTCTCCAGTAGCCATGCTGAAATCCATTCGGATCCTTCTTGCCATTGCTGCCTTCCACGATTATGAGATCTGGCAAATGGACGTAAAGACAGCTTTTCTAAATGGAAATTTAGAGGAGTGTGTCTATATGGACCAGCCAGAGGGTTTCATTCAGAGTGGGAGCAGCGGAAAGGTGTGCAAGTTGCTTAAGTCCATCTATGGACTGAAGCAGGCATCGCGGAGTTGGAACATCTGCTTTGATGAGACGGTCAAAGAATTTGGCTTTATCAAAAATCCAGATGAACCATGCATCTATAGTAGATTTGTAGCGAGAACTGTAGTATTCCTCGTTTTATACGTGGATGACATTCTCTTAATAGGAAATGACATTCCTATGCTACAATCTGTCAAGGGGTTCTTGTCACACAGGTTCTCCATGAAAGACCTGGGTGATGCCTCATACATTCTGGGTATCCGGATCTACCGTGACAGATCCAAGAGGATATTAGGACTTTCTCAGTCCAGGTACATCGACACCGTGCTGAAAAGATTCAGTATGGAAGATTCCAAGCGCGGTAACCTGCCGGCTTGTCACGGGATCACCCTCTCTAAAGTGATGTCTCCCAAGACTGATTTGGAGAGGGATCGCATGTCTATTATACCCTACGCTTCTGCGGTAGGCTCTATAATGTATGCGATGTTGTGTACCAGACCGGATGTAGCTTATGCACTGAGTGTGGTAAGCCGGTATCAGTCTAACCCAGGGGAGAAACACTGGATAGCGGTAAAGAACATTCTCAAGTACCTGAGAAGGACTAAGGAGATGTTCTTGGTGTATGGCGGAAAAGACCTCCAGATCGAGGCCTTTGCTGACTCCAGCTTCCAGAGTGACAAGGATGATTCCAAGTCCATGTCGGGTTTTGTCTTTACCCTCAATGGAGGGGCGGTGTGTTGGAAGAGTTCCAAACAAGAAACCGTTGCAGACTCGACGATGGAAGCGGAATACATCGCTGCATCTGATGCCGCAAAGGAAGCTGTCTGGATGAGGAAGTTCTTGAAAGAACTTCAGGTGGTTCCGTCCATTGTTGATCCAATACCTCTGTATTGCGACAACAACGGGGCTATAGCTTTAGCGAAGGAACCAAGGTCCCATCAGAAATCCAGGCACATCTTGAGGCGGTATCACCTGATCAGGGAGATCGTAGATCGCCAGGAGATCGAGGTTCGGAGAGTCGCTTCAGAAGATAACACTGCTGATCCATTCACCAAGGCCCTGCCCCAGACTCAGTTCGAGCGGCTGATCGAGATGATAGGTCTTCGATACGCCAGTACATGGCCTTAGTGCAAGTGGGAGATTGTTAGTGTATATGCCCTAGAGGCCATTACTGTATCATACTAGTTTGTATATTGCTTAATGGATGCTTGGGATATTCACCTTGTATATACAATCTTGCTCAAAATAGTAGTATGCTACTTGGTTTGTTTCTACTTCAATGTGTACATGTGTTTATTTTTGTATATCGCCTATACACATTAGTAGAGCCCTTAGGATCTTTGCTTGATTACCAGCGATGTGATGGCCGTCACACTAGTGGGGCTGGGTAATCTATAAGCACATCCTTATGCAGGTCCCTGGTCGCAGGACTATCGAGACAGGGCATCGATACTCCGGAGTAGACCAGCGCATGCGCTTCTCATCCCAGTGTGGGAGACGGTCTGTCCCACAGCCGTCAGTACGTCGTACTTGAGATAGTATGCGGGTGCTCGTTAGGTTACGGGTACACTGGACAGGACTCGTCGGGAACTGACTAGTTGGTATTATACCTATCGTCAGTTATCAGTTTCCAGGTGACATGAGTACAGCTTAGTCCGCTGACTTGACACTGTCACTCCGCCTCGAGTGTGTTCCCACTGTACTTTGATCACTACCCTACCACGGCTCAAAGGAGTCGTGCAAACAGATAATGGTTGGGTGCAGTCCCGAAGCACTTGGAGGCAGTGACGGTTAGACAGGATTCGTCTCTCCCGGTATTGGGGGTTGACATCGCGCTGTGTCTAGGAGAGCCATTACACGAGTAGTCCCTGGCCAGGGCAAACGAGATATACTGGTAGGTTTCCAGTGTTATCTCAGGGTGTTTTGGGCTTCGCTCCGGCACGACTTGTACCGCTATTGGGGGATTGACGTTTACCGCCCCCTAGGCCCGCCATGCGATGTATCAGACGAACAGACCGGACTGTACGGAGAATGTCACACTCAGGCTCAGTAGGAGTTCAGATGGGTTTCGCCTCGTCGGTCTTCTTGTCGGCATTACCTGGGGACCGTTACGCACAGCTAGTGCCGCTTGCGGTCTGTGGTTAAACCCACTGCCAGCGTAGTGTCGAGTCTTTAGAGTCCCACACAGAAAGCTTTTCGCCTTTAGGCAAAACAGTAGAGGTCGCATGGTATTGCGACAGGTCGCATGGTTTTGCGACAGGGTTCGGTCACATCCGTGCACTTGTGCACGTACAGTGTCCGGACAGTTTACACTAGCGGGCTTTGGTTTAAGCCAGATCCTAGTGTACCTTATGGGATTGGATTTATCCAGTTTGCATTCGTGTTCCTCGGAACGCGGATGCGGGTGTGTATGCACAGTTGACAGGGAGGCAGAGGCAGCGGATTCTCATTAGGGTTGTTGACAGTTGACCGTTGACTTTTGACTTTTTGCTCAACCCTAATGAGAATATGATTTGTGATTAACTATTATATTAATTAAGTATTATGGTGATATGGTTGTTGACTTGTTGACTTTTGTTGACTTGTTGACTTTGTTGACTTGTTGACTTTTGTTGACTTGTTGACCGGTTGACTAGGCTTGACTAGTTGACCATCATGATAACCATGGTTATCATTTCATGCCAAAGACTTTTTCTTGCTTGCTCATTTGAGTAAAATGAGTGCATGACATGATAAGCTTATGGTTGCTTCAAACCATCACATAAGACTTTTTTGATATGATGAGTTATGATCACTTTGGATTATGAGAGGGTGAAAGACAAAAAGAGTTGCTCATTCTTTCTTACTCATTCTCTCTCTTGTTCTTGAGCTCTCCTCTTGCTCTCACCCTCAACCTCTTGCTCCCTCTCTTGATCTATGGTTCTCTTGTCTCATGAGTTGAGAATCAAGAACCATAGATAAAATCCCATTCTAAATCATCTCTACTCATTCTAGTTCACTAGGTTTAGCAAACCAAGTGAACTAGTTTCTTCAAAGAACGAAGAAGGAGCTAAAGGTTGGAGCTTTCAAGTGGATCTATCTTCGGCGTACGGAGACAACGAGAAGGAGCCATCGAACCACCATCGAAGCTTGAAGAGAAGGAGTTCAAGTTTAGGTATAACCATCTTCATCCGAGTAGCTAAATATCTTTAGCTTAGTATGCTAGTTTTAGTTTAGGTAAAGATCCCGACCTTGCTTAGTCCATGTTGCCTCTTGCGTTAAAATTTTGATTTTATACCGTTTCCGCCTCCCCGTAAGAACCGGGGGTCGCAACGTGGACTTACAGTTTCTGCGTATCGTGACGCGTCAGAGTGACTTCAGGCGCATAACCACACGTTTTAGCGTATCGCGCACACGCGCGCTTGGTTCACGACACGAGTTAGTAGTTCGGCCTTAATGTCGTGTTTGTGTGACTTCAAGCTTATGTATGATGTATTGTGTAATTCTAGGTTCGCAGGCGAGTACGGAGGACGCCGCGCAGAAGGGGAAACAAGTTGTTGGCTATACCTAGCGAGAGACTTCGGTGAGTAGATTTAACATCTACGGGGATATCGCCCACATGGCGTTCTACGTCAGGGCTGATAGGACCTTATAGCTACATTTACATACATTGACTGTGCATGGCTACTATTTAGTGCATACTGCATTCCCTGCTATATGGATATAAACTAGAATTGATAGAACACCGCACCATTACTAACGGTCCATATTGCACGAGCACTATCCTGCATGTTACACGCACACCTTTAGTAATTGCCATGACACTCACACTGTAGAATTCACATCGGATCATTATATTGTAGCTCATCTATATGTGACTTGACATGATATTCATACTTAATGCATATATCACATCGGATCATTATACTGTAGCTCATCTATATGTGACTTGACATGATATTCATATTTGATGCACATATCATATCGGATCATTGACTTGCATATTGGTTTGGATTACATGTGATTTCTGGATTTGGGAACCGTGGCTATTTCAAATATGTAATCATTTAAAAACCCGGTTCCCTTGATATGATATTTCGGTGCGTCCACCATGTGTTTCCTCGGTGTTAGAGTGATATATGTGAACCCGAATCGAGGAGCTGGTTGAGGCCGATTACGGGTACATGGTGGACCTGGTATGGTACCCGGGGCGAGAACGGTTTCGCTGTGTAGTAGACGGTAAGCCTGGAAGAGGGACTACTACTTACCGGTGATTGGTTGGACCTGACAGTTATCCGGAGGATACTGATCAGAGTCAATAGATGGATGCTGGGTGATCCGTACTGCCGGGGCCGAGGGCCGATACCGCAGATGGAGCCAGTGGGCTGACCCGGACTGACGAGACCCGATGGATGAGGATTTGCGTGTCGATGCTGGACACGAGTATTTATGATATTTGGGTGCCGATGTTGGGCACTCGGGATTCTCAGAGATTTACAGGATTTGAGGGCCGATGAGAGTGCCGGCGCCTGAGCTATTTAGGGGATCTGGGTGCATTGATAGACACCGATTATATATTCCACGTTGACATTCCGTGTAGATGTTATATTGCCCATGCTCAGTATTTATTATTGTACCTCATCCTGTAGTTATATTAGCTGATAGAGCACTTGCATGATTATTGCACATACTGCTTATCACATATTGATATCATCTGTTGGCATATGATAGAGTAGCGCAGTACGTGCATGCTCGCGATTATCTTTATATGTTATCTCTATTCACGAGTTGGCAACTCACCCCCGTTGTGCCACAGTGTTTGCAGGTTGCCCTTCGGAGTAGTCGCGGCAGGCTGCGTTTCGCATCTTTTGACACAGATACCCCCATAGTTGGTGTACTAGCTCTTTTGCTGATAGGTGGGTTTTGTGCGGTATCTGTTTATCTTTCAGTTATGTACATTTTTGTATCTAGTATTCTCCATCTACCATGTATGTATTTGACTTAGAGACAGTGTGAGGACGATGATGTATATTACTTGTATTCTGGTGTCGAGCTCGTTGTGAGCCGACTGTACTTGCAGTTTATTCTATCTGTGATGCTCCCACTTGTGGATCTTGATCTTCGCTATGGCGTCGTATATTCCTATCTTGGTGATTGTTTACTTAGATTTCTTAACATGTTAGTAAGTGCTTTCATTATAAACTTATAACACTCTATAATTTTACTGGTTTGATTTCTGGGTTTTCGGTTCACTTAGTCGCGTTACGCCTGTAGACGTTACGTGGTTAGGTGCCGGTCGCGGGCCAAACCTTGGGTCGTGACAAAGTTGGTATCAGAGCGTAGGTTTTACCTTTCGGAGTGTAGGATGACCAAGAGTTTACTAACTCTTTCTCTGTTTCCAATAAACAGAGCTATGGTCATCTAATCTTTGTGACATGACCGGCAAGTTTTCATAAGATGTAAATTCAAATTGATTAAATATACATCTAAATGTAACTTCAGCCAGTCGGGTCGCATTGATATAACCTAGTCTATAATGTCTCAAGAATGATTCATTCATTTCTGAACTCTTCCTCTTGTGTGTGTTCTGTATACTAGGAACTGTAGTTTGATTTAGAACATCAATGCTTTTAGAAAACGTGCCTGAACCGATCAACTTTTGATATAGGAAATGTTCAAAACATTATCCAACAATACAAAATTTTATCATTTCTTTACTAATAAAGAGACTGATATGATTTTGTATATCAGGTTCGGTATCTAATAGCATTTATTCAGAATCAATGTATTGGTAATACAGGGTGACAGTGACCAACAGACTTGGCCGAAACACTTGTCCTGTTTTCTGTCTCATGAAACTTATCACCCGTTCTCAGTTTTCTACCTTTTTGTAGCCCTATGTAACAGATTACATATCTGGGATCTTAATCCGGTATCAAATACCCAGGATTAAGAGGATACTGAGAAACAGTTCTTTATAATGAACACACCCGAAGGAGATGCATCATATGCACTTTCTTCGTTTGGGCGGCATAGGAATTCTGGTATTCCCCTAATTCCTGCTCGGTCTTATAACTATTATAAGATGGAGCGGGACCAACGTTCCCCAGCTCAGTATAACAAGCGGGTTCGGTCAATACATCCATATTATTATCTTAATTAAGGCGTGATATGGTCGCTACAGAGAGAGAGAGAGAAGAAAACACTCTGCGTGCGCTCTTGCAAAATTAGATTGGTTATATATTTTATCTAATCAGGATGGCTCCCACTGTTTTTATCAAATCTTCCTTCAAACCTTAAAAGGAAAGACTAGCCGGGATTAATTACACTCTACAAGTTCGTCAATCTTTCAGCCAGGCCAGTGTCGGTACTTTGAGAGAGGTTCCCCGTGCTTTCGCACGGACCTAATTACAGTAAACCTCGTTTTCCCAGAGGCGTAACCCCGTTGACACCTTTCTAGACACCTACTTGATCAGCTTATTGTAAAGTGCAAAACTCTCCCAGGAGTAACAATTTCTCGCGGTGGGTATCGGGATCCAACTATCACATAGAAGGTATGTAATCTCATTGCAAATTTCAACACTTGAAACTCCCGATAAAGATTTTTACCCCTAGCACTTATGACCTTAACTATGGCCAACAAATCATAAGTACCAGTCAAGTTCTACCCGTCATTTCGTGATTAATTAGACCCACCGACATGACCCTTAACTAAGGTCAATAAAGTCACGCGACTGTCCTAACTAATCGCATCATATGCGGTGTAGGAAGACATCACTTAGCTACCGTACACTGTGCCTTAACTAAGGTCAACAAACACAACACGAATACTAAGTACTCTACTTCCTAAAATGACGGAGGGTTGCGAATGGTTTTTATGAAAACCTTTAACGCTTTGAACTTGATCTCGTTGCGGAATCAAATGGTTTTTAAATGGAATGTTTTTGAGGCTTTTCTAGTTTTGCTAAAGGGGTCACTCCCGGTAAAGGGATCGTCGGCCCTTTCCTCATCGAATAAGGTGCAGGATGTTCTATAAGGAACACCGAGATGCAAAGCAAGAACTGTAGCTACCTGTTTTATTTTGAAATTCGATTCCACAACATCAATTAGGTTTATTTTCTTTCATTAATCTCATTAATGAATATCCCATCATTAAAGTCCACCTAAACATCACAGATAAATATAACATACGCTTATGCCATCCGCATTTGCCTCGATGTCCCGTCTGCACCGTTAGGTTAGGTAACTAACGCCAGAGCGAGGCAGGGCAAGTGCGGGTGTAAAACATAAGCAACGTCTATATAATATATCATATATACTATACATAATATCTATCTGAACATATCACATGATCACATCACAGATAACGCAGCAGAAAATATCATATGAAATATTGGATATACTAGGACGTCCGTGTTTTCAATACGAGCCAGTATAAAACACGGATTCCACGGTCGCGATGAATAGCCAATCCCACACCCCTAGACCCCTACGAGAGCGGCAAACAACCCTACCAATTCTAGGGTTAGGAGACCCGGACTCGACTCCTCGAGATGGTCTCCCACTGGACCCCAGAACCCGGTTACTTGTGCTTCCCTCCTTGGGTCTATCCTAATGCGGAAAAGTAAATAATATACAAATGGTGACATCATCCGCAACCTTGAAGTGCCCCAATAAAAGAATATTACATACAAGTTTTTACATGAATGAAAATGAAAAACACTCATCTCACATAAAAAAACCCCGACTATTCAAACACGACGATGCAATATAACATATCCAGCAACACATAACATCACATGTCATCAACGTAAGTAAACATGCGCATCCCAATTGTCGTTGGCATATAGCAACGAAACCGGCAATATCACATATTACACTTACGGTCACAGAAAAGAAAGTGTAAAACTACAACAGTTGGAATCCGCATCCTCTTTAGACATCGCATGCCTAGCCAAATGAAATACATAGACATCGCATGCCTAACAATTATAAACCCCGCATTTTAGTCTCAAAATCGAAAACACTTTTCAATATAAAGTCGGGCAATTCAACAAGATTCCCGACATCCTGATCGAATGCTCGTCGCAAACTTCAGTAGGCGGCCGCACCCCCGACGCCGTCGACAAAGTGCACCAAGGCGGAACACCGCTGCCGCGAGCACCGGAACGGATGCTTTCGGCGACGGGGTTCTCCTACAGTCACTTGGTCGGGGCTATGGAGTGAGGCTGTCTATTAAGTTTACCCGGCAAGTATCCGCGTACGCTACGTGATTGCGACGGACTTTTGATCATATCAAAATTCCGTGGCAACCGATCAAGTGAGACTAAACCGCTAGATTTACAACATTCATTCAGTTATCTCATAACTACTTGTGAATTCCAATTATTGTATCACAATCCTGATAAATAGAAAATGTTAAACTTTCCGATCGAACATTCGAACACCCAAGTTTTCCCGAAACAGCTCAACCCATGATATAAGTTTAAAAACATTCAGTTCGTGCCTCAGTACCAACGGTCCAGCCGTAGAAGGGTCAAGCCAACGCCTCACATGTGGCACGCCGTACTGCCCCAAACCCTAAGGTTCAAAGGGCAGTTCAAGACGGTCACATAATCGAGTTAAGGTTTATTGTCTTCTAGAGGGACCATCGCGTTACTTGCACTACTTGGAACGTCATTAAACTACGGAAAAATCCAACAATTGGAAATTTCCCAGCAGGGGAAAAAGTGGGTATTTATATCCGGTCGAACTTTTTAACATATTCTAAAATTATCTGGAAAAGCACAGAGACAAAATTAGACAATCCGATCGAAACACCGAGTCCCCAATACAACCCAGAAAACTCAACTTTTGAGTTCAGATTAAAACTTCCCAGGAAAACCAACACTCCAAAATAGGAATTACTGTGTAAAATTAATTGACTGAAGAGGAGACTAAAGGGCCGCGGAACCGCCGCATTAGCATGCTAATGCCGCGGTTCTTCCGCGCTTTGATGGACTCAGGAGTACGGGATTCTCAGTAATTCTTAGAATCTCCTGCTGGGTTTTCTGCATATTTTTAATTCTCAAAAATCCACGATTTCAGAAAATGTACAGAGAGCAAGTTTGAATTAGGGTTTCGGTTCGATCGGACTTCTAACTCCGTCTACGCATCGCCTAAGGCTCTAGCTAGTCTCTGATACCACTGTAGGGTTCCTAGGCACACACTAGAGGTCTCCCAAGTGATCAAAAATGGCCAATTTAAATTTTACAGGTGCCGAGAAACCCTAATACGGATCGTTAACTAGATGTATAGGTGATGCGATGCAAATAAACGAATTTATAGCTAAAGGGAAGGGGATACAACCTTTGTAGATCCGGTCCTCCATCTCCATGGCTCCGTGATGAAGTCCCCTCGCTGTCCAAGTCGAATCCATGACTCTAGCATCGGCTTCATCGGAGAAATGGGCGGGCTAGGTCGTCGACTTCGATGCCGAAGATAATCTACGTCGAGGCAACTCAAGATCAAGCTCCAACTTCACCAAGCCATGAAACTTGTGAAGAAAACACCCTATACTACTTGGCAAGAGGTAGAGGATGAAGAAATAGGAAGTGGGTTCACTTTGGAATTGGATTTCTCACTCATTTTCACAAGTTGCCATTGATGGAGGCAAGCTTTCTTCATTTGTTGAAGAAGAAGAAGATGAAGAAAGAATATGATAAGTTATTTCCAAAAAGGAAAATAATATGAATACTTATCATATACAAATCATGGTTAGGTGTAGAGAATAGACTATGGTTAATTTGAACGGTTAGGGTTAAGCATGAGACAAGAATGGTGGACTTGTTCAAAGCTTCATGAAGCTTCAACAAGCAAACAAAGAAAGCCACCATTCCTTATTTATCTTTTCCAAAATGAAAAAATAAATAAATGAATAAGAAAAATGTAAACCCTAATCATTAACTTAACCATGGTTTAATTTTTTACACAAACCCAAGTGAGCATGTATCATCAAACATGATACAAACAAGTGCACAAAAGTATATCACATATACAACTTGTGAACTTCAAGTGAGAAAATCCATTTAAAGTGAACCAATACTAGTTAATGCAAAGTAATATATCAAATATATAATTATGCATTAAATCATTAAATCAATACTTGATTTAACGATCCGGTCATATCGTATATAACCGACTAGTATCCAATATATCGGCTTATCGAATCAATCCTTGATTCGATAACTAGGTTATATCGCATACAACCATTCGACACATTCATCGCGAGAATGGAATACGGTATCACATACACGCATTATTCTCGGTCCCGCACATATCTCATATGCGCTCCCATTTCGTTTCGTTTGAGCCAGGAAACCTCTGTGTAGGACTCTAAAGACTCGTCAATACGCCGGCAGCAGATGATGATCATATCAAGCACCCACAAGCCGCAAGCGGTCTGCTAAACGTAACGGCCACCCGGGTATTGAGCGATCAAAAGATCGACGAGCAAGCCCGCTCACACTCCTGTGAATCCAACCAGTAACATTTACCGTACAGTCCGGTCTGTTCGTCTGATATGTCGCATATCTCGCCTAGGGGTGGTAAACGTCAGACCCCAGTAGCTCGATAAGTCATGCCGACGTAAGGTCCATAACATGTGTGAGACTACTGATAACACTTACCAGTAGATCACTGCAACCCTAGCCACGGATTTCCTGTTATGGCCAGTCGAGCATAGCGCAACATCAACCCCCAATACCAGGAGAGACGAATCCCCTCCTATCGCTCATTGCCTCCATGTGAATCGGGACTGTACCCAAAAACCACCTGTTTGCATAACTCAGTAGAGCCGTGGTAGGGTGGAAATCAAAGCACAGTGGGAGACACACAAGACTCTATGACGATCTCGGGTCAACAGAGTAAGCTGTACCAGTGTCACCAGAGAACTGCCATCTGACGTGAGGTATGATACCATCTGGGAGTTCTCGGCGAGTCCGTTCAGTGTACCCAGTCTCCACTGAGCACCCGTATACCATCTCTGATGTCAAACACCAATGGATATGGGATCATCCATCGCCCATTGCATGGGTCGAGAAGATATACGCTAGTCTACTCTGGAATATCGATGCCCCGTCTCGATATTCCCACGACTAGGAACATTGAAGGATGTACTCATGGACTATCCAGGCCCCACTAGTATGATCTGCATCATAGTCCTGGAAGTCAAGTACACATCCTAAGGGCTTTATCAACATGTAATCAGAGAGACAGAAAGTATACATGTTAAGATAAAGAGCAACCAGATAGCGTACTATCATGTCGAGCAAGAAAGTCCTACCTATATATGTCCCAGCATCCATTACAATATACATCCAATGTACAGTAATGGCATCTAGGGCATACATATAACTAACAATCTCCCACTTGCACTAGGGCCATCTGTAGCAGTGGTTGCAGTATCACATACTCAACCATCCCCTAATAGTCTCTCTCTGGGTAAAAGCCTTCGTGAGTGGATCCGCCGTGTTGTCCTCTGAGTCTTCTCTCCTAACCTCGATCACCCAGGAGATCAACTATCTCCATGATCAGGTGATGCTGCCTCAGAATATGTCTGGGTCACTGATGGGACCAGGGTTCACGGGCCAAAGCCACACTTCCATTGTCACACAATGGTAGGAACCTAGTTCATCTTATGAACCAATATACACCCAAACTGCCTCTTTGGTAGTATCTTTAATAGCGATGTTACCAGCCTTTATCGTCTAGTTTGCCACGGTATCATGCTTGGAACTCTTCCAACATACCGTCCCTCCACTGAGGGTGAAGACAATGCCTGTGACTGACATTCAGTCGTCCTTATCATCCTGGAACAATTCCAGTGATTCTCCCCAGGATCGATTGATACCATCTCACTACAACTAGTGAGAATCCTAACATCCATCTAGATCTATCTCATAGATCCAAAACCCAGGATTTAAGAGGTATCACTTTGATCCTATATGGAGAATTCATGTGATAAGAGGAGATTGACCGAGCGTAGCATAGGAAACTCTTTTCCTATCAAGAGTATGTTGTCTACGTACAATACGAGGATGACCACCTTACTCTCTACTACCTTTTTGTATATATAAGGTTCGTCTACCATTTTGATGAAGTCAAACACTTTGACTATCATATCAAAACAGACGTTCCAATTCCGCGATGCCTGCTTTATTCTGTAAAGCAACTTGCACACGTTTCCGCTGCTCCCACTGTTTACGAAGCCCTCTGGCTGTGTTCATATAGACGTTCTCTTCTAAATCACTATTTAGAAAAGTAGTCATGGCACCCAACCACCAGATATCGTAGTCATGGTATGTAGCAATGGCAAGTAGGATCTGGATGGACTTAAGCATAGCCACTGGAAAAGGTATCATCATTATCTACGCCTGGTTGATGACTAAAACCTTTAACAAGTCTAGCTTTGAAAGTCTTAACTTTTCCATCTACACCAAGTAATCTTCTTAAAATATACTTGCTCCTGATGGGGATTTAACCCTTCAGATATAGCACCTAAAGTCTATACTTTGCTGGTGTACATGGATTCCATCTCAGATCTCTAAGCATCCAGCCATTCTTACAGAGTCCCTACTCTCGATGGCCTGCTCGAATCTAGTTGGGTCATCATCTCATGATGCAATCCTTGCTCCTACTGTCATCGAGAAACCGAAGTATCTCTCAGGCAGGTGAGGAACCCAACCAGATCGGCGGAGAGGCTAAATTTCGTCGGGGATTATTGAATCCTTTGGTTCTTTCAAATTATCAGCTGCAGTTTGTATAGCTGGAACCATTCCAGTTCTACAAAACTGACCTTGCCTCGATCTTGTCCGGATTTTGCTTTTAGACATAGGCCGGACAATCCCAAATCTTAACTTACTTAAGAGATAGGCTCTTCACATACCATATCTTATATGGAGTGGTAGGCATTAATTTGAATCGAAACCTATTCAATAGGTATGCAACTTCATAAGTGCATAACTCCCTAAAAGGAAATAGGAAACTCAGTAGTATTTATCATAGAGCGCACCATATCATATAGGGTGTGATTGCTCCGCCCTGATATACCATCGTGCTATGGTGTATACGGAGGAGTAATGCTGAGAGAGAATCTCATTCTCCTTTAGAATAGTCCAGGAATTCCATGCACAAGTATTCTCCTCCCTGATCTTATCATAGGACATAATACTTATACCCGAATTTTGGTTCTCTACTTCTAACTTGTGTTCTGTGAATATCTCAAAAGGTTCGGACTTCTGTTTCAACAGGAACATATGTCTGAATCTTGAGAGATTATCAGAGAATATAATGAAGTACAAAGAACCGGTCCTGGCATGTGTAGACAGGTGACCTTATATACATCATCATGTATCAGTCCCAAGAGTTTACTAACTCTTTCTCTGTTTCCAATAAACAGAGCTATGGTCATCTAATCTTTGTGACATGACCGGCAAGTTTTCATAAGATGTAAATTCAAACTGATTAAATATACATCTAAATGTAACTTCAGCCAGTCGGGTCTCATTGATATGACCTAGTCTACAATGTCTCAAGAATAATTCGTTCATTTCTGAACTCTTCCTCTTGTGTGTGTTCTGTATACTAGGAACTGTAGTTTGATTTAGAACATCAATACTTTTAGATAACGTGCCTGAACCGATCAACTTTTGATATAGGAAATGTTCAAAACATTATCCAACAATACAAAATTTTATCATTTCTTTACTAATAAAGAGACTGATATGATTTTGTATATCAGGTTCGGTATCTAATAGCATTTATTCAGAATCAATGTATTGGTAATACAGGGTGACAGTGACCAACAGACTTGGCTACAACACTTGCCCCATTTTCTGTCTCATGAAACTTATCACCCGTTCTCAGTTTTCTACCTTTTTGTAGCCCTATGTAACAGATTACATATCTGGGATCTTGATCCGGTATCAAATACCCAGGATTAAGAGGATACTGAGAAACAGTTCTTTGTAATGAACACACCCGAAGGAGATGCATCATATGCACTTTCTTCGTTTGGGCGGCATAGGAATTCCGGTATTCCCCTAATTCCTACTCGGTCTTATAACTATTATAAGATAGAGCGGGACCAACGTTCCCCAGCTCAGTATAACAAGCGGGTTCGGTCAATACATCCATATTATTATCTTGATTAAGGCGTGATATGGTCGCTACCTGGAGAGAGAGAGAAGAAAACACTCTGCGTGCGCTCTGGCAAAATTAGATTGGTTATATATTTTATCTAATCAGGATGGCTCCCACTGTTTTTATCAAATCTTCCTTCAAACCTTAAAAGGAAAGACTAGCCGGGATTAATTACACTCTACAAGTTCGTCAATCTTTCAGCCAGGCCAGTGTCGGTACTTTGAGGGAGGTTCCCCGTGCTTTCGCACGGACCTAATTACAGTAAACCTCGTTTTCCCAGAGGCGTAACCCCGTTGACACCTTTCTAGACACCTACTTGATCGGCTAATTGTAAAGTGCAAAACTCTCCCAGGAGTAACAATTACTCGCTGTGGGTATCAGGATCCAACTATCACATAGAAGGTATGCAATCTCATTGCAAATTTCAACACTTGAAACTCCCGATAAAGATTTTTACCCCTAGCACTTATGACCTTAACTATGGTCAACAAATCATAAGTACTAGTCAAGTTCTACCCATCATTTCGTGATTAATTAGACCCACCGACATGACCCTTAACTAAGATTAATAAAGTCACGCGACTGTCCTAACTAATCTCATCATATGCGGTGTAGGAAGACATCACTTAGCTACCGTACAATGTGCCTTAACTAAGGTCAACAAACACAGCACGAATACTAAGTACTCTACTTCCTAAAATGACGGAGGGTTGCGAATGGTTTTTATGAAAACCTTTAACGCTTTGAACTTGATCTCGTTGCGGAATCAAATGGTTTTTAAATGGAATGTTTTTGAGGCTTTTCTAGTTTTGCTAAAGCGGTCACTCCCGGTAAAGGGATCGTCGGCCCTTTCCTCATCGAATAAGGTGCAGGATGTTCTACAAGGAACGCCGCGATGCAAAGCAAGAACTGTAGCTACCTGTTTTATTTTGAAATTCGATTCCACAACATCAATTAGGTTTATTTTCTTTCATTAATCTCATTAATGAATATCTCATCATTTAAGTCCACCTAAACATCACAGATAAATATAACGTACGCTTATGCCATCCGCATTTGCCTCGATGTCCCGTCTGCACCGTTAGGTTAGGTAACTAACGCCAGAGTGAGGCAGGGCAAGTGCGGGTGTAAAACATAAGCAACGTCTATATAATATATCATATATACTATATATAATATCTATCTGAACATATCACATGATCACATCACAGATAACGCAGCAGAAAATATCATATGAAATATTGGATATACTAGGACGTCCGTGTTTTCAATACGAGCCAGTATAAAACACGGATTCCACGGTCGCGATGAATAGCCAATCCCACACCCCTAGACCCCTACGAGAGCGGCAAACAACCCTACCAATTCTAGGGTTAGGAGACCCGGACTCGACTCCTTGAGATGGTGTCCCACTGGACCCCAGAACCCGGTTACTTGTGCTCCCCTCCTTGGGTCTATCCTAATGCGGAAAAATAAATAATATACAAATGGTGACATCATCCGCAACCTGGAAGTGCCCCAATAAAAGAATATTACATACAAGTTTTTACATGAATGAAAATGAAAAACACTCATCTCACATAAAAACCGCCCGGCTATTCAAACACGACGATGCAATATAACATATCCAGCAACACATAACATCACATGTCATCACCGTAAGTAAACATGCGCATCCCAATTGTCGTTGGTATATAGCAACAAAACCGGCGATATCACATATTACACTTACGGTCACAGAAAAGAAAGTGTAAAACTACAACAGTTGGAATCCGCATCCTCTTTAGACATCGCATGCCTAGCCAAATGAAATACATAGACATCGCATGCCTAACAATTATAAACCCCGCATTTTAGTCTCAAAATCGAAAACACTTTTCAATATAAAGTCGGGCAATTCAACAAGATTCCCGACATCCTGATCGAATGCTTGTCGCAAACTTCAGTAGGCGGCCGCACCCCCGACGCCGTCGACAAAGTGCACCAAGGCGGAACGCCGCTGCCGCGAGCACCCGAACGGATGCTTTCGGCGACGGGGTTCTCCTACAGTCACTTGGTCGGCGCTATGGAGTGAGGTTGTCTATTAAGTTTACCCGGCAAGTATCCGCGTACGCTACGTGATTGCGACGGACTTTTGATCACATCAAAATTCCGTGGCAACCGATCAAGTGAGACTAAACCGCTAGATTTACAACATTCATTCAGTTATCTCATAACTACTTGTGAATTCCAATTATTGTATCACAATCCTGATAAATAGAAAATGTTAAACTTTCCGATCGAACATTCGAACACCCAAGTTTTCCCGAAACAGCTCAACACATGATATAAGTTTAAAAACATTCAGTTCGTGCCTCAGTACCAACGGTCCAGCCGTAGAAGGGTCAAGCCAACGCCTCACATGTGGCACGCCGTACTGCCCCAAACCCTAAGGTTCAAAGGGCAGTTCAATACGGTCACATAATCGAGTTAAGGTTTATTGTCTTCTAGAGGGACCATCGCGTTACTTGCACTACTTGGAACGTCATTAAACTACGGAAAAATCCAACAATTGGAAATTTCCCAGCAGGGAAAAAAGTGGGTATTTATATCCGGTCGAACTTTTTAACATATTCTAAAATTATCTGGAAAAGCACACAGACAAAATTAGACAATCCGATCGAAACACCGAGTCCCCAATACAACCCAGAAAACTCAACTCTTGAGTTCAGATAAAAACTTCCCAGGAAAACCAGCACTTCAAAATAGGAATTACTGTGTAAAATTAATTGACTGAAGAGGAGACTAAAGGGCCGCGGAACCGCCGCATTAGCATGCTAATGCCGCGGTTCCGCCGCGCTTTGATGGATTCAGGAGTACGGGATTCTCAGTAATTCTTAGAATCTCCTGCTGGGTTTTCTGCATATTTTTAATTCTCAAAAATCCACGATTTCAGAAAATGTACAGAGAGCAAGTTTGAATTAGGGTTTCGGTTCGATCGGACTTCTAACTCCGTCTACACATCGCCTAAGGCTCTAGCTAGTCTCTGATACCACTGTAGGGTTCCTAGGCACACACTAGAGGTCTCACAAGTGATCAAACATGGCCAATTTAAATTTTACAGGTGCCGAGAAACCCTAATACGGATCGTTAACTAGATGTATAGGTGATGCGATGCAAATAAACGAATTTATAGCTAAAGGGAAGGGGCTACAATCTTTGTAGATTCGGTCCTCCATCTCCATGGCTCCGTGATGAAGTCCCCTCGCTGTCCAAGTCGAATCCATGACTCTAGCATCGGCTTCATCGGAGAAATGGGCGGGCTAGGTCGTCGACTTCGATGCCGAAGATGATCTACGTCGAGGCAACTCAAGATCAAGCTCCAACTTCACCAAGCCATGAAACTTGTGAAGAAAACACCCTATACTACTTGGCAAGAGGTAGAGGATGAAGAAATAGGAAGTGGGTTCACTTTGGAATTGGATTTCTCACTCATTTTCACAAGTTGCCATTGATGGAGGCAAGCTTTCTTCATTTGTTGAAGAAGAAGAAGATGAAGAAAGAATATGATAAGTTATTTCCAAAAAGGAAAATAATATGAATACTTATCATATACAAATCATGGTTAGGTGTAGAGAATAGACTATGGTTAATTTGAACGGTTAGGGTTAAGCATGAGACAAGAATGGTGGACTTGTTCAAAGCTTCATGAAGCTTCAACAAGCAAACAAAGAAAGCCATCATTCCTTATTTATCTTTTCCAAAATGAAAAAATAAATAAATGAATAAGAAAAATGTAAACCCTAATCATTAACTTAACCATGGTTTAATTCTTTACACAAACCCAAGTGAGCATGTATCATCAAACATGATACAAACAAGTGCACAAAAGTATATCACATATACAACTTGTGAACTTCAAGTGAGAAAATCCATTTAAAGTGAACCAATACTAGTTAATGCAAAGTAATATATCAAATATATAATTATGCATTAAATCATTAAATCAATACTTGATTTAACGATCCGGTCATATCGCATATAACCGACTAGTCTCCAATGTATCGGCTTATCGAATCAATCCTTGATTCGATAACTAGGTTATATCGCATACAACCATTCGACACATTCATCGCGAAAATGGAATACGGTATCACATACATGCATTATTCTCGGTCCCGCACATATCTCATATGCGCTCCCATTTCGTTTCGCTTGAGCCAGGAAACCTCTGTGTAGGACTCTAAAGACTCGTCAATACGCCGGCAGCAGATGATGATCATATCAAGCACCAACAAGCCGCAAGCGGTCTGCTAAATGTAACGGCCACCCGGGTATTGAGCGATCAGAAGATCGACGAGCAAGCCCGCTCACACTCCTGTGAATCCAACCAGTAACACTTACCGTACAGTCCGGTCTGTTCGTCTGATATGTCGCATATCTCGCCTAGGGGTGGTAAACGTCAGACCCCAGTAGCTCGATAAGTCATGCCGACGTAAGGTCCATAACATGTGTGAGACTACTGATAACTCTTACCAGTAAATCACTGCAACCCTGGCCAGGGTTTTCCTGTTATGGCCAGTCGAGCATAGCGCAACATCAACCCCCAATACTGGGAGAGATGAATCCCCTCCTATCGCTCATTGCCTCCATGTGAATCGGGACTGTACCCAAAAACCACCTGTTTGCACGACTCAGTAGAGCCGTGGTAGGGTGGAAATCAAAGCACAGTGGGAGACACACAAGACTCTATGACGATCTCGGGTCAACAGAGTAAACTGTACCAGTGTCACCAGAGAACTGCCATCTGACGTGAGGTATGATACCATCTGGGAGTTCTCGGCGAGTCCGTTTAGTGTACCCAGTCTCCACTGAGCACCCGTATACCATCTCTGATGTCAAACACCAATGGATATGGGATCATCCATCGCCCATCGCATGGGTCGAGAAGATATACGCTAGTCTACTCTGGAATATCGATGCCCCGTCTCGATATTCCCACGACTAGGAACATTGAATGATGCACTCATGGACTATCCAGGCCCCACTAGTATGATCTGCATCATAGTCTTGGAAGTCGAGTACACATCCTAAGGGCTTTATCAACATGTAATCAGAGAGACAGAAAGTATACATGTTAAGATAAAGAGCAACCAGATAGCGTACTATCATGTCGAGCAAGAAAGTCCTACCTATATATGTCCCAGCATCCATTACAATATGCATCCAATGTACAGTAATGGCCTCTAGGGCATACATATAACTAACAGCATGCACAGAGAGGTCGTGGTCGCGGAGGATTTGTTCATAGAAGACGAGGTGACTGAGGCAGAGGGCAGCCAGCGACCGGCAGGGGACAGTTAGTTGCAGGTGGAGGACAGGCGCGGGTTTTTGCTTTGACGCATCAGGAAACGCAGGCGTCCAATGCGGTGGTCTCAGGTATCCTTCCAGTATGTTCGGTTGATGCACACGTGTTATTCGATCCCGGATCCACGCATTCGTACGTATCCACACACTTTGTGCCGAGTTTGGGTAGAGAGTCCGGTTTGCTTGACCAGCCGCTTGTTGTGACTACTCCTGTGGGAGAGTCGTTTGTTGCTAGGCACGTGTTCCGATCCTGTACAGTCCATATTGGCGGGAGAGAGTTGCCGGTCGATTTGATCCTTCTTGAGATATTGGACTTCGACGTCCTCTTGGGCATGGATTGTTTAGCCACGTGCTATGCTTCTGTTGACAGCCGCGAGAAGACAGTTCGATTTTGTTTTCCCGGCGAGTCGGTTGTTGTTGTGTTGGGGGACCGTGGTGCCACCCCTCACAGTGTGATTTCTTCTGTTCACGCTGGATAGCTTTTGCGGAAGGGATGTCAGGGATTTCTCGCCTATGTTTGCTATTCTAGAGCTACAGAGGTTCCGATGGATCAGGTTCCAGTTGTTAGCGAGTTCCCTGATGTGTTCCCTGATGAGCTTCCTGGGCTACCGCCCGAGCGTGATATTTCTTTCTGTATTGATTTGGTTCCTGGCATGGGGCCTATTTCTGTACCGCCTTATCGGATGGCCCCGGCGGAACTTAGAGAATTGAAGGGCCAGTTGCAAGATTTGCTGGACAAGGGACTTATTCGACCCAGTATTTCTCCTTGGGGTGCTCCAGTCCTGCTCGTCAAGAAGAAGGACGGCAGTTTGCGTCTGTGTATTGACTACCGCCAGCTGAACAGGGTGACAGTGCGGAACAGGTATCCTTTGCTACGCATCGACGATTTGTTCGACCAGCTTCAGGGGGCAGGATACTTTTCGAGGATCGATTTGCGATCAGGATACCATCAGCTGCGGGTTCGATAGGAGGACATTTCCAGGACAGCTTTCCGCACGCGCTACGGCCATTATGAGTTTTTGGTGATGTCGTTCGGACTCACCAACGCGCCAGCAGCATTTATGGACTTGATGAACCGTATTTTCCGGCCGTATCTTGATCTGTTCATCATAGTGTTCATTGACTATATCTTGGTGTATTCTCGGAGTAGAGAGGAGCACGAGCAGCACCTGCGGATTACACTGCAGACCTTGAGGGAGCATCAGCTTTTCGCCAAATTTTCAAAGTGTGCTTTCTGGCTAGACAGCGTAGACTTCTTGGGGCACGTGATTACACGAGATGGTATATGTGTAGACCCGAGGAAGATCGAGGCGGTTCGGAGTTGGCCTAGACCCACGTCAGTGACGGAGGTTCGCAGCTTTCTAGGGCTGGCAGGCTATTACAGGCGATTTGTGCAGGACTTCTCTCGCATTGCTACACCTTTGACCGGGTTGACCCGGAAGGGAGTTCGCTTCGATTGGACGGAGGAGTGTGAGCACAGTTTCCAGCAGCTACGGGCTCTACTGACTACGACACTAGTGCTATCGTTGCCTTCAGGATAAGGCGGATTTGTGGTCTACTGTGATGCTTCACGAGTGGGGCTAGGGTGCATTTTGATGCAGCATGACAGGGTGATCGCGTATGCTTCACGGGAATTAAAGAAACATGAATAGAATTACCCCACTCATGATCTGGAAATGGCTGCAGTGGTCTTTGCACTCAAGATCTGGTGACATTATTTGTATGGAGAGTCGTGCCAGATATTCACTGACCACAAGAGCTTAAAGTATATATTTCAGCAGTGAGACCTGAACCTTAGACAGCGCCGATGGATGGAGTTGGTGAAGGACAACGATTGTGAGATCTTGTATCATCCGGGCAGGGCGAATGTAGTGGCGGATGCTTTAAGCAGGAGGCCCGGGGGTAGTCTATCCTGTTTGAGCGCAGTGCAGAGGCGGTCGTCGGCGGATTGGCAGATCTTATATGACAGCCGGGTACAGTTCGAGTTTACGCCGATCGGAGGACAGATTGCGCATGTTCGTGCACGCCCACAGTTGCTTGACCGTATATAGGAGGCACAGCACAGTGATGACCGCTGTTCAGAGATCAGGACACAGATGGGACAGGGCAGATTTTCCGAGTTCGTGATCGATGATCAGGGGATACTACGATTTGGAGCTAGACTGTGCGTACCAGATGCTAAGGGATTGCGGCGCGAGATTCTTGAGGAGGCACATCGATCAGTATATAGTGTTCATCCCGGTTCCACCAAGATGTACCATGACTTGAGAGATGTTTACTGGTGGGACGGAATGAAGAGAGACATTGCAGATTTTGTGTCAAGATGCCTGACTTGTCAGCAAGTCAAGGCTGAGCATCAGAGGCCCGCGGGAGAGCTACAGCCATTACCCATTCCGGAGTGGAAATGGGAACAGATATCTATGGATTTCATTGTGGGTCTACCCAGGACTAGTCGAGGGTATGACTCCATCTGGGTGATCGTGGATTGTTTGACGAAGGCGGCTCACTTCCTACCGGTGAAGACGACTTTCGGATTTGCTCAGTATGCCCAGATTTACATTGATGAGATTGTACGACTGCACGGAGTTCCGACATGTATCATGTCCGATAGAGGCACCCAGTTTACCAGCCGGTTATGGCAGAGGCTTCAGGAAGCTTTGGGCACTCGCTTGAGTTTCAGCACAGCATTCCATCCGCAGACCGACGGACAGTCAGAGCGGACTATTCAGACTCTCGAGGACATGCTCAAAGCATGCGTATTAGACTTCAGAGGTAGCTGGGATCATCATTTTGCCCTTAGTAGAGTTCTTCTACAACAACAGCTACCAGGAGATGCAGATCGCCCACCTGTTGGACGGAGCTCAGTGAGAGCAGTGTCTTAGGGCCGCAGATTGTAGAGGAGACGACCGCGAAGATCCAGTTGATTCGCGATAGGATGAGAGCAGCCCAGAGTAGGCAGAGGTCTTATGCGGACCGTCGTCGGCGCAGACTTGAGTTTTCTGTTGGTGATCATGTTTTCTTGAGGGTCTCCCCAATGAAAGGCGTGATGAGGTTTAGAAAGAAGGGGAAGCTTAGTCCCAGATATGTGGGCCCCTTCGAGATCCTAGAGCGTGTTGGTGCGGTTGCAAATCGATTAGCCCTTCCGCCCAGTTTTCCAGACGTACACCTCGTATTTCACGTTTCGATGCTCCGCAAATATCTTTATGATCCTTCGCATGCGATTCAGCACCCGACGATCCAGCTTGAGCGCGACCATTCCTATGCAGAGCAGCCGGTGATGATCTTGAATCGACAAGTGAAGAAATTGAGGTCGAAGGAGATACCGTCCGTCAAGGTACTTTGGTGTGGCCAGAGCGGCGAGGAGGTCACTTGGGAGACCGAGAGCGAGATGAGGAAGAGGTATCCCCATCTTTTTGAAGGTGCGTATAGTTAGATTTTTAAATTCGGGGACCGAATTTCTTTAAGGGGGGTAGATTGTAACACTTTGAATTTCCGTTAGAATGTTTTTCGTGATAATTAGAAATTGAGCGTATTATTGTGTATGTGTTCATAGGATTATTAGTTATATTTAGTCGTGTTGGCAAATTGAAAATTTCCCTTTGTAGTGTACACTTGCACACTTAGCATTTTGTGACTTAAGGTTTTTTTTGGTAGCATGTTAACCATTCTTTTGTTGCATGGTTGTTAACTTAATTCCCACCATTTTTAAATCATATCATAACCCTTTTTTTTATAATTTCAAATCCTAATAAACAATGAGGCATGGTGGGTAGGTGAAGTTTGACCTTTAGACCATTTTCTTTCTCTCTCTCTCTTTTCTTCTCCCCACTTCAGAATTCTGCAGCCTTCCAGCAGAGAAACCCCCTCTTCCTCCATCTTTTCTTCTCCTTTTTCATTTCCCTTTGATCCTTGCACAAAACCCTATACATATCAACTCATTTTCTTCACGAAACCATGGAAAAGTGAGGTTTTTGAGGTGTTCAAAGGCAAATCTGCACACTTGAGGGAAAAGCTGAGACTTTTTGTGTTTTTCAAAGTTCTTAGAAGGTATTAACTCATGTTAGCACTCCTTTTCCTTAAACTTGTAGAATTGTTTAGCAAAAATCTCTTTTTGTGCATTTTTAGTGATATTATTGGATATTTGTGATTCATATGTTAGATTAGGGTTTTGTTAGTTTGGTTAGCTCTATTAGGTGTTATTAGAACTATTTTAGGCCAGGTTTGTTTCAGTTTGCACAGAAATACCATAAAGTACCATTTTAGTGCAAAAGTGTGGATTTTAACTTGATTTAAGGCTCTGTAGGATCTGCTACTACCCGAGATGTCCCTGAACAAAACTAGATATTACTGTAGCATGTATGGGGGGTTTAGAGTGCACACACAAAACCTGGGAGCCCAATTCCCTACCCAGGCCGCCGAAATGAGCATTCTGGCCACAATTTGCGGCCAGATGGGGGTGTTTTGGGTTGGGGTTTGGGGTGTTGGTGTCTGCTGCTATGTGGGTTATTTTGGTATATATAGTTTTACAATATCTGTTCTGTATCAAAATCTGGAGGTGATTACCTATTTTCCCGTATTTTTAATCTTTCGCGACACGCGTGATACGGGTGTGTGGGTTTGGGGTTTCTGCGTATCGTGACGCGTCGGAGTGACTTCAGGCGCGTAACCACATGTTTTAGCGTATCGCGCACACGCGCGCTTGGTTCACGACACGAGTTACTAGTTCGGCCTTAATGTCGTGTTTGTGTGACTTCAAGCTTATGTATGATGTATTGTGTAATTCTAGGTTCGCAGGCGAATACGGCGGACACCGCGCAGAAGGGGAAACAAGTTGTTGGCTATACCTAGCGAAAGACTTCGGTGAGTAGATTTAACATCTACGGGGATATCGCCCGCATGGCGTTCTACGTCAGGGCTGATAGGACCTTATAGCTACATTTACATACATTGACTGTGCATGGCTACTATTTAGTGCATACTGCATTCCCTGCTATATGGATATAAACTAGAATTGATAGAACACCGCACCATTACTAACGGTCCATGTTGCACGAGCACCATCCTGCATGTTACACACACACCGTTAGTAATTGCCATGACACTCACACTGTAGAATTTACATCGGATCATTATATTGTAGCTCATCTATATGTGACTTGACATGATATTCATACTTGATGCATATATCACATCGGATCATTATATTGTAGCTCATCTATATGTGACTTAACATGATATTCATACTTGATGCATATATCACATCGGATCATTATACTGTAGCTCATCTATATGTGACTTGACATGATATTCATATTTGATGCACATATCATATCGGATCATTGACTTGCATATTGGTTTGGATTACATGTGATTTCTGGATTTGGGAACCGTGGCTATTTCAAATATGTAATCATTTAAAAACCCGGTTCCCTTGATATGATATTTCGGTGCGTCCACCATGTGTTTCCTCGGTGCTAGAGTGATATATGTGAACCCGAATCGAGGAGCTGGTTGAGGCCGGTTACGAGTACATGGTGGACCCGGTATGGTACCCCGGGGCGAGAACGGTTTCGCTGTGTAGTAGACGGTGAGCCTGGCAGAGGGACTACTACCTACCGGTGATTGGTTGGACCTGACAGTTATCCGGAGGATACTGATCAGAGTCTATAGATGGATGCGGGGTGATCCGTACTGCCGGGGCCGAGGGCCGATACCGCAGACGGAGCCCGCGGGCTGACCCGGACTGACGGGGCCCGATGGATGAGGATTTGCATGTCGATACTGGACACGAGTATTTATGATATTTGGGTGCTGATTTTGGGCACTCGGGATTCTCAGAGATTTACAGGATTTGAGAGCCGATGAGAGTGCCGGCGCCTGAGCAGATTGGGGGATCTGGGTGCATTGATGGACACCGATTTTATATTCCACTTTGACATTCCGTGTAGATGTTATATTTCCCATGCTCAGCATTTATTATTGTACCTCATCCTGTAGTTATATTACCTGATAGAGCACTTGCATGATTATTGCACACACTGCTTATCACATATTGACATCATCTGTTGGCATATGATAGAGTAGCGCAGTACGTGCATGCTCGCGATTACCTTTATATGTTATCTCTATTCAGGAGTTGGCAACTCACCCCCGTTGTGCCAGAGTGTTTGCAGGTTGCCCTTCGGAGTAGTCGCGGCAGGTTGCCTACCCCCATAGTTGGTGTACTAGCTCTTTTGCTAATAGGTGGGTTTTGTGCGGTATCTGTTTATCTTTCAGTTATGTACATTGTTGTATCTAGTATTCTCCATCTACCATGTATGTATTTGACTTAGAGACAGTGTGAGGATGATGATGTATATTACTTGTATTCTGGTGTCGAGCTCGTTGTGAGCCGACTGTACTTGCAGTTTATTCTATCTGTGATGCTCCTACTTGTGGATCTTGATCTTCGCTACGGCGTCGTATATTCCTATCTTGGTGATTGTTTACTTAGATTTCTTAACATGTTAGTAAGTGCTTTCATTATAAACTTATAACACTCTATACTTTTACTGGTTTGATTTCTGGGTTTTCGGTTCACTTAGTCGCGTTACACCTGTAGACGTTACGTGGTTAGGTGCCGGTCGCGGGCTAAACCTTGGGTCGTGACAATAGATGACATGCGAGCTCTTTCCAAATCAGTCTTGGGAGACATATCTTTGGAGAGGGTGATTCCGTGACAAGCCGGTAGATTACCGTGCTTTGAATCTTCCATACTGAATTGTTTCAGTATGGTGTCGATGTACCTAGACTGCGAAAATCCCAACATCCTTTTAGATCTATCAAGATAGATCTGGATCCCCTGAATGTGGTTGGCATCGCCCAGGTCCTTCATGGAGAACCTCTATGACAAGAATCTTTTGACTGACTGTAGCATAAGACTATCATTTCCTATTAGAAGAATGTCATCCACGTACAAGACGAGAAATACCACAGTTCTCCCTACAATCTTACTGTAAATGCATGGTTCATCCGGGTTTTTGATAAAGTCGAATTCCTTGACAGTATCATCAAAGCAGATGTTCCAACTCCGCGATGCCTGCTTCAGTCCATAAATGGACTTGAGCAACTTGCACACTTTACCGCTGCTCCCACTCTGAATGAATCCCTCCGGCTGATCTATATAGACGCACTCTTCTTAATTTCTATTTATGAAAGCCGTCTTTACGTCCATTTGCCAGATCTCATAATCGTGGAAGGCAGCAATGGCAAGAAGGATCCGAATGGATTTGAGCATAGCCACTGGAGAAAAGGTCTCGTCATAGTCCAAACCAAGTCTTTGATGAAAACCCTTTGTAACAAGTCTAGCTTTATAGGTTTCAACCTGCCCATCTACACCAATCTTCTTTCTAAAGATCCATTTGCAGCCTACGGGTTTTACCCCTTCTGGAGCAAAGTCCAAAGTCCAAACTTTGTTGGTGTACATGGACTCCATCTCGGTCCGTATTGCATCCAGCCATTTTACTACGTCACCGCTCTGAATGGTTTGCTGGAAGCTAGTAGGCTCATCATAATCAATAGTACAATCCTCTCTATCCCCGTCTATGAGAAAACCATAGTATCTCTCGAGTGGATGAGACTGCCTACTACTCCTGCGGAGTGGCGTTGGGATGTCCGGTTCTCCTGAAACTTCTGGTTCTTCCAAGCTTTCAGTAATAGCTTGTGGTTCTGGAATTTCTTCCAGTTCTATTGCGCTCCCACTTATCCGACTTTCTAAAAATTCAGTTTCCAAGAAGTGGGCATGCTGAGAAACAAAAACCTTTTGTTCCTCTGCGGAATAGAAAAGATACCCCCTGGAGTTCTTGGGGTATCCCACAAACTTACACAGTACTGGGCATGCCTCGAGCTTGTCCGCATGCTGCTTCTTTACAAAAGCTGGACATCCCCATGTCTTAAGATACTTAAGACAAGGTTTCTTCCCACTCCACATCTGATATGGGGTGGTAGGCACAGTCTTGGTTGGAACCTTGTTCAAAAGATATGCAGCTGTTTCTAGTGCATAACCCCAGAAAGATCGCGACAACTCAGCCTTACTCATCATGGAACGAACCATATCCAATAGAGTTCGATTCCGTCTTTCCGATACACCGTTGTGTTGTGGTGTGTATGGAGGAGTAAGCTGCGAGAGAATTCCATTGTCTTTTAAGTAGTCCAGAAACTCGGCACTCAAGTATTCACCACCTCGATCAGATCTCAGTGTCTTGATACTTTTGCCTGTTTGTTTTTCAACTTCATTCTTGTATTCCCGAAATTTCTCAAAGGCCTCGGATTTATGCTTCATCAGGAAGACATGTTCATACCTAGAGAAATCATCTGTGAAAGTAATGAAGTATGAATAACCGCTTCGCACATGTGTAGACATTGGACCACACACATCACTGTGTATGAGTCCCAAGAGCTCGCTTGCTCTTTCTCCGTGTCCAGTGAACGGAGTCTTTGTCATCTTTCCCATGAGACAAGATACACAAGTGGCGTAAGACTGATACTCGAACGGATTCAAGTATCCCTCTTTATGTAACTTAGTTAACCGTGTCTCATTAATGTGACCCAGTCTACAATGCCATAAGAAAGCCTGATTTAATTCCGGAGACTTTCTTTTAAGTGTGTTCTGGACACTGAAAATCTGAGCTTGATTCAATACGTATATCTCGTTTTCTAATGTACCTGACCCAATCAGAACTTGATTTAGGTGGATGTGGACCACATCGCTTACAAAAGTAAAATCATATCCTTCCTTAGAAAGTAAGGATACAGATATGATATTATAAGTCGCACCTGGTACATACAAACAGTTACGCAGAATCAATATCTGCTCAGTTGTCAGCCTAAGATGATATTCCCCTACGGATTCAGCGTCCATGCTCATTCCATTAGCAACCCTGAGAGTCATATCACCAATCTTGATAACCCTACGGTTTCTCAGAGCCTATAACGAATTACAGATGTGATATCCTGATCCGGTATCCAGTACCCAGGAAGTAGGGTTAACTGACATACAGTTCTCTACCACAAACACATCCGAAGCCGAAGCCATAACATGCTTCGAATCCTGGCTACTGGCTTTGCTAGCCCTGCAATCCTTCTGCCAATGTTCATTCCCGTAACAATACGAACGTCCCTCCTTTACTATATCCAGCCCCGAAACTTTTGCCCTTCCCTTTCCTTCTACTTCCTTGGTTTCCTTCAGGGTATAAGTAGAGGGCAGAGACTGTAGAATCAAGTCAGTATTTGACCCATCGTTCAACGTGGTCTTCAGGTCCGTGAGCTCAAAATAGCTGGTCTCTGTAAGGACGTTGTCCCCTACAGATGACCCGACAGCCAACCTTGCTTGAAGCAATTCGTTTGAGGTCTCATATCTTGCGATACGAGATTGCTCTCCATATAAATCTTTGTTATGGAAGAAGATAGAAACTAAGTCCATCTTCTCGTGTTGCCTCTGGTATGCACCATCAACTGAGGCTAACACAAGGCACTTGTCTTTCGCACAGTCTTTTTCCGATGTCTTACGGATATCAATATCCGTGACAGGGGAAACTGGTCCTGAGATGGTAGGGGTTTGATTAGTTAAGAGGTGTCCCAGCTTGTCATGGGCAATGGACATCTGGACAGACCTTTGCCAATAATAACAGTCAGATTCAGTCATTTTATTATCTAGATGTAACCTATGTGTGGTCACTGGGTCGCTGCAATTAAGAGAGAGAGAAGAAAACACTCAGCATGATGCTCTTGCAAGTTTAAGTTGGTTTTTAATTTATCTAAACAGGATGGCTCCCACTGTTTCTCGAATCCCTCCTCAAACCAATAAGGAAGAATTAGTCGGGATCAATCTCACCGTACAATACTTGCTTAACCGTTCAGCCAGGCCAGTGTTGGTACTTCGAGGGAGGTTTTCCAACGCTTTCGCGAAGTTCCTTAATTAAGTAACCTCTTTTCCCTGTGGGCGTAGCCCCGCTAACACCTTTCTAGACACCTACTTGGTTTATAGCATTGATCGTTAAGTGAGAAAGTTCCCGAGGAGTAGCATATACTCACAGTAGGATCGGGATCCAAATATCATCGTGTGATAAAACTGAAGGAATCCTACCAGAATCATCACTCCAAATGGTATGCAGCACTAGCAAGTTTCAGTTTCTTTAGAAACTCCCGATGTGGATTTTTTGCCCCATGCTCTTATGACCTTGACGAAGGTCAACAAATCATAAGTCACATATCAAGTTCTACCCGTCATTGTCCAGGTTAATTTGAACCCACCCGTATATACCCTTGACGAAGGTCAACAAGGTAATACGACTGTCCCAAACCAACACATCTATCTATGCTACATATGAACACCCAACAGCTACCAATCACTATGCCTTGACGAAGGTCAACAAATATAGCTTGAATACTATTGAATATTCATATGAAATGACGGAGGGTTATGAATGGTTTTGGCGAAACCGTGAACGTAGTGAACTTGATATAATCGAAGGAACCTTGATAGCTTTTAAAAGGAGTGGTTTAAGCTCCGCGTTTAAAAGTTGTTTTTGAAAAGAAACCGAGTGGTTTTGAAATTGTTCCAACGACTTAACTTTGGTTTATTTTCTTGCATTAATTTAATGCGTCCTATCATTTAATCCTACCATTGCAGGAAACAATGAAAATATGACGTACGCTTATGCCATCCGTATTCGCTACGGGGCCCCGTCATCACCTGTTAGGTTACTTAACTAACGACAGAGCGGGGGCTGGACTAGCGCGGATGCAAAACATAAGCAACGCCTAATAGATATCATATATAGAGTTAAACATTCGTCAGATGCAATGATAGCCATTCCAGATCATAGATGAACACATTGGATATACTAGGAATCCGCGTTTCGTTCGAGCCTGCAAGGATTACACGGTCGCGATGAATAGCCAAACCCCCACCCTAGACCCCTACGGGTGCGGCAAACTACCCGCCAAGTACCCGAAGCGAAGAAACCTCCCTCAACAACGTGAGTAGGCCACTCGGCACTTCGAGGTACCCGGTAGTTTGTGCACCCCACCTTGCGTCTATCCTAGGAGCAAAAACAGTAAAAGAAATAATATATAATGGCGGATACAACCTCATCACGGATGTGCGGCCATACAAATAATATTACATCAATTTACATATTACATCAAATGAAAGATAAAGAAAACTCTCATCTCACAACCCCCCGGCTATTCATCCGTGACAATCCAACGAATTCATATACACAAACCATCAACATTACAGATCACAGATATGCACAACCCCCACCAATTGACGTATAGCGATTAGTTGACGTTCAGTGCATATATCACATCACAGATATAACCCATTAGCTAAAGTCTACAGAACTTTGATCAAAATACGGATTTGTAATCACCCCAAACACAACTTTGTTCTCTGGAAATTCTGGGCAGAAACAAATTATCCTAAAAATCCCAAAACATCTCACTAAGAACACTGCAGCAAAAACGAGTCACGGCCGAGTCAACTCGGCCGCGGATCCACGGCAAGAAGCATGTTCTTGCCGCGGTACCGCGGCGCGTTGACCGAGTCAGTGGATCGTTTTTGCTGATGGTTCTTAAAAAACCCTGAGCCGATTTTTAGTGTATGTGGAATTATTTTTTGAACAGGTTTAAAAATCGGCAGAAAGTTCATTTTCCGGACGTCTTTTGCAATTTTTTCTCCGATCGAAATTCTAAATACTTTGCTAACATGCTAGTTTGTGTTTAGCTAGGCTCTGATACCACTGTAAGTCCACGTTACCCTTCCCGGTTCTTACGGGTATGCGGAAACGGTAAAATACGATTTTTTATGGCTAGGTAACATGGACTTGAAAAGAGGATCTTTGCTAAACAAAAACCTAGCAACTAACTACAAGTTTTACCTACTCGGTTAGAGGGTTATACCTAAGTCTTGAACTCCTTCTCTTCTTGCTCCTTTGGAGCGGGTTGAATAGTTCCTCCTCGTCGCCTTCTCTTGCCGAAGAAAGATCCACCCGAGGGCCTCTACCTTGAGCTCCTACCTCAACCTAGAGTTAACTAAAGTGCTTGGCTTGCTAAACCTAGAACCTTAGAATGAGTAGAGAGGAATTTTGGTGTTTTATCTCAAAAGCAAATGGTTCTCAACACATGAGAGATTAATGCTTTGAGAGAGAGGAAGAGGATGAGAGAGAATGAGCAAGAGAGAATGAGCAAGAGAGAATGAGAGAAAAATATCAACTATTCTCACATATATGTGAATTATGAATTAACAATAATAATTAAAAGAAAATGGTGATGGTTCATTTGAAATAATCATTATCATTTCACATTTAATGAATTTTGCTAGAATCAAAGAGCATCTTTGATGTGAAATGATGATGGTCAATATTTCAACTTGGGTCAACAAGTCAACCAAGGTCAAATGGTCAACAACCCTAACCATAACACAATTATCTTTAATTAATATTATTAATCATATTTCACATATTCATTAGGGTTTGGAAAAAGACAACGGTCATCAACCCTAATGAGAATCCTCTGCCTCTGCCTCTGTCAACTGTGCATACACACCTGCATCCATGTTCCGAGGAACACGAATACAATGAGATAAAATCAATCCCAAAACATATACTAGGATCTGGCTTAAACCCAAGCCCGCTAGTAATAACTGTCCGGACACCAAACGTGCACAAGTGCGTGGATGTGAACGAACCCCGTCGCAAAACCATGCGACCTCTACTCTGTTTTGCCCAAAGACGAATAACCCTCTGTGTGGGACTCTAAAGACTCGACACTACGCTGGCAGTGGGTTTAACCACAGGCCGCAAGCGGCACTAGCTGTACGTAACGGTCCCCAGGTAGATGCCGATAAGAAGACCGATGAGGTGAACTCATCCGAACTCCTACTGAGCCTGAATGTGACAATCTCCGTACAGTTCGGTCTGTTCGTATGAGAATATCGCTTGGCGGGCCTAGGGGATGGTAAACGTCAGTCCCCTAATAGCGGTACAAATCATGTCGGAGTGTAGCCCAGAACACCCTGAGATAACACTGGAAACCTACCAGTATATCTCGCTTGCCCTGGCCAAGGACTTTGTGTAATGGCTCTCCTAGACACAGCGTGATATCAACCCCCAATACCGGGAGAGCCGAATCCTGTCTAACCGTCACTGCCTCCAAGTGCTTTGGGACTGCACCCAACTATTACCTGTTTGCATGACTCTTTTGAGCCGTGGTAGGGTAGTAATCAAAGAACAGTGGGAACACACTCGAGGCGAAGTGACGGTGTCAAGTCAGCGGACTAAGCTGTACTCATGTCACCTGGGAACTGATAACTGATGATAGGTATAGTACAAACCAACAGTTCCCGACGAGTCCTGTCCAATGTACTCGTAACCTAACGAGCACCCGCATACTATCTCCAGTACGACGTGCTGATGGCTGTGGGACAGACCATCTCCCCTGCTGGGATGAGAAGCGCATACGCTAGTCTACTCCGGAGTATCGATGCCCTGTCTCGATAATCCTACGACTAGGGACCTGTATAAGGATATGCTTATAGATTACCCAGCCCCTACAAGTGTGACTGCCATCACAACGCTGGTGATCAAGCAAAGATCCTAAGGGCTCTACTAATATGTATAAGCGATATGCTAAAAGAAACACATGCACATATTAAAGTAGAAACAAACCAAGTAGCATACTACCATTTCGAGCAAGATTGTATATACAACTGTGAATATCCCAAGCTTCCATCAAGTAATATACAAACTAGTATGATACAGTAATGGCCTCTAGGGCATATACACTAACAATAACCTCGATCCCTTAGAGATCAACCGTCTCTTTGATCAGGTGATTCTTCCTCAGAATATGTCTGGATCGCTGATGGGACCGGGGTTCCTAGGCCAAAGCTACAACTCCATTGTTGTAGCAATAACCGTTATTGGATGCTCAATGGTAGGAACCATGTTCATCTTATGAACAAGAAATATCCAGACATCCACTTTGGCAGCATCGCTGGTAGCGATGTACTCATCCTTTATCGTCTAGTTTGCCATGGTATTTAGCTTGGAACTCTTCCAACATACCTTCCCTCCACTGAGGGTAAAGACAAAGCCTGAAACTGACTTTCAGTCGACCTTATCACTCTGGAAGCTCGAATCGGTAAAGGACTCCTACTGGAGTTCACCGTTACCAAACACCATGAACATTACTTTAGTGCTCTCAAGTACATAAGAATGTCCTTCACAGCTGTCCAGTGATTCTCCCAAGATCTGATTGATTCCTGGTCACTACACCTAGTGAGTTAGCTACATCTAGTCTGGTACATAACATCGTATACATGATAGAGCCTACCGCCGATGCATATGGTATCCCTTGCACACAAGCTCTCTCTAAATCAGTCTAGGAAGACATCTTTTTGGAGAGAGTGATTCCAGAGTAAGTGGACGAATCACCACGCTTAGAATCATGCATACTAAACCCTTTTAGTATGGTGTTAATGTACCTGGATTTGGGGCACTCCCAACATCCACTTAGATCTATCACCATAGATCAAAATCCACAAAATATAATATGTATCATCTAGATCTTTCTTGGAGAATCCTCGTGATAAGAGGAGCTTGACCGAGTGTAGCAAGGGAGCACCATTTCCTATCAAGAGTATGTCATCGACGTACAATCCGAGGAAGACAATCTTACTCTCTACAACCTTCTTGTTTATACAAGGTTCATCTGTATTTTTGTTGAAGTCAAACTCTTTGACTTCCATATCAAAATAGATGTTCCATCCATCCATTTCATAGAGTCCCTACTCATGATGGCCTGCCGAACCTAGTTGGGTCATCATCTACCATTATGCATTCCTCGCTCCCACCGTCATTGAGAAAACCGTAGTATCTCTCTGGTGGATGAGGAACCCTACCAGATTCACGGAGAGGCTGAGGTTCGTTGGAAACTATCGAATCCTTTGGTTCGACTAAATCATCAGTCCTAGTTTGTATAGCTGGAACTCCTTCCAGTTCTACCTCATGACCACTAATTTTTTTTTCAAGAAATTCCTTTTTCTAAACAAGGTGGCATGTTGAGAAACAAAACACCTTTTGTTTCTCGGTTTGGTAGAAGATATTCCCTTGCGAATGTTTGGGATATCCAACAAACTTACAGAACTGACCTTGCCTCGAGTTTGTCCGGATTTTTCTTTTCAACATAGGCCGGACAACCCAATATCTTAACTCGTTTAAGACATGGTCTCTTCCCATACCATATCGCATATAGAGTGGTAGGCACTTGATTTGGTTGGAGCCCAATTCAATAGGTATGCAGCTTCTTAAGTGCATAACTCCAAAAGGAAACAGGCAACTCAGCAGTACTCATCATAGAGCGCACCATATCTCATAGGGCGCGATACCTCCGTCCCGATACACTGTTGTTCTGTGGTGTATACGAAGGAGTAAGCTGAGAGAGAATCCTATTCTCTTTTAAATAATCCAGGAACTCCGTGCTCAAGTATTCTCCTTCCCGATCACATCGAAGGACTTTAATACTTCTACCCGTTTGGTTCTCTACTTCGTACTTATATTTCTTGAATTTATCAAAAGTTTCAGACTTGTGTTTCAATAGAAATACACGTCCGAATCTTGAGAGATAGCCAGTGAACATAATGAAGTACGAGGAAATATCCATGGCATGTGTAGACATAGGATCGTATACATCACCATGTATCTGTCCCAAGAGTTCAATAACTCTTTCTCCGTTTCCAGTAAATGAAGTATTGGTCATTTTACCTTTGAGACAAGAATGGCAAGTATCATAAGATGAAAATTCGAACGGATTAAAATATTCATCCTTATGTAACTTAGCTAGTCATGTCACATTGATATGACCTAGTGTACAATGCCATAAGAGGGATTCGTTCATTTCTGAACTACTCCTCTTGTGTGTGTTTTATATACTTTGAGTTGTGGTTTGATTTAGAACGTATATGCCATTACATAACGTGCCTGATGCAATCAACTCTTGATTAAGGAAAATGTTTACAACATTATCCTGCATTACAAAATTATATCCTTCTTTAACTTAATAAAGAAACTAATGTAATGTTGTATATCAGGTTCGGTATGTAATAACATTCGTTCAGAATCAATGTATTAACCATTTGGTAATACAAGGTGATATTTGCCAACTAGTTTGGCTGCAACATTTGCACGATTCTCTACACTTAGAGACATATCACCCAATCCCGGTTCTCTACCTTTCTGTATCCCATATAACATATTACATATGTGGGATCCTGATCCGGTATCTCATTCCTAGGACGTAGAGGATACTGAGAAACAGTTCTCGGTAACAAACACACCCGAAGAATATGCATCAACATGTTTTTCCTCTATTAGGTGGCACGGGAATCTTGGTATTCCCATATTTCCTACTCAGACTTACAACAATTATAAAGTAGAGCAGAACCAAAGTTCCCTAGCACAGTATAATAAACAGGTTCAGTCAATACATTCATATTAATATCTTGATTAAGACATGTCACGGTCGCTACCAGGAGAGAGAAGGAAGAAAACACTCTGGGTATGCTCTTGCAAGATTAGATTGGTTGTTATTTTATCTAATCAGGATGGCTCCCACTGTTTTTATCAAATCTTTCTTCAAATCCTAAAAGGTAAGACTAGCCGCGATTAATTACACGCTACAAGTTCGCCAATATTTTAGCCAGGCCAGTGTCGGTACTTTGAGGGAGGTTCCCCGTGCTTTTGTACGGACCTAATTAAAATAAACCTCGTTTTCCCAGGGGCGTAACCCCGTTAACCCCTTTCTAGACACCTACTTTGATCAGCTAATTGTAATGTGCAAAACTCTCTCAGGAGTAACACTTACTCGCAGTGGGTATCGGGATCCAACTATCTCATAGAAGGTATGCAATCTCATTGCAAATTTCAACACTTGAAATTCCCGATAATATTTTGCCCCTAGCAACTTATGACCTTGGCTATGGTCAACAAATCATAAGCGCTAGCCAAGTTCAACCCGTCATTTCATGATTGAATTAAACCTACCCGTACGACCCTTGGCTATGGTCAACAAAGCCGTATGACTACCCTAACTCAATCGCATCATATGGTTGCAGATAAGCATTAATTGGCTACCGCACACTACGCCTTGGCTATAGTCAATAAACGTAGCACGATTACTAAATAGTCCTTATCTGAAATGACGGAGGGCTACGATAGGTTTTTTAGGAACTTGAACGTTGTAGAATCGAGTGATTTTGAAAAGGAGTGTTTTTTAGGCTTTTGCTAGTTTTGCTAAAGAGTTCACTCCCGGTGAAGGGATCTCGGCTTTTTCCTCATCGAATGAGGTGCTGGATATTCATGAATACCACTATGTAAAGCAAGAACTAAAGAAGCAATCAAAAGACAAAACCGAGTGGTTTATAACATCTGCTAGCTTTTTTCTAAAAGGGTCACTCCTAGTGAAGGGATCTCGGCTCTTTCCTCATCAAATGAGGTGCTGGATATTCTACATGGAATACCGCTATACAAAGCAAAAACTAGAGCTATCCTTTTTGAAAATTTGATTCTACAACATCTTGGGTTTCTTTCCTTTCATTAATCACATTAATGAAGTCCCATCAATTATGCTTCCTAAGCATCACAGATAATGAAACGAAAATAGAACGTACGCTTATATGATCCGCATTCGCTACAGTGTCCCGTTATGCACCGTTAGGTTACTTAACTAACGGCATAGCGGGCCGGGACTAGCATGGGTGCAAAACATAAGAAACGTCTATTATATATCATATATATAATAACAACATTCATCTCATCATAAGTGATCACATCACAAAATATCAGCAGCAGAAGAACACATATGAAATATTGGATACTAGGAATTCCGTGTTTTAAATTAATCCAGTAAAAAACACGGATTCCACGGTCGCGATGAATAGCCAAACCCACATCCCTAGACCCCTACGAGAGCGGCAAGCAACCCTCCCAATTCTATAGTTAGGAGACCCGGTCTCGACTCCTCGAGATGGTCTCCCACTGGATCCTAGAACCTGGTTACTTGTGCTCCCCTCCTTGGGTCTATCCAAATGCGGAAAAGTAAATAATATACATCAATGTTGACATCATCCTCAACCCGGAAGTGCCCCAATAAAAGAATATTACATATATGTTTTTACATGAATGAAAATGAAAAAACTCTCATCTCACGCAAAAAATCCCGACTATTCAAAACACGACGATCCAATATAACATATCCCAGCAATACATAACTTCACATGTCATCAACGTAGGTAAATATGCGTATCCCAATTGTCATTGACATATAGCAATGAAACCGGCGATACACCACATATTACACATACGGTCGCAGAAAAGAAAATGTCAAATTACAACATTTGGAATCGACACTGCCCTTAGACATCATAAACCCGGTATAACTCATATTTCGGATTTCATGCCCACATTGCAAATCTTACATTTGGGTCTCATTCATGAAAACATCTTTTCAAAAGAAATCGGGTAATTCAACAAGATTCCCGATTCCTTCCGAGACCGAAATGTTAAATTTACAAGCAACTAATCAATTTTCACAAAACTAATTAGTGTAGATTCCAAATATTATATCACAACACAGATAGCTAGACGATGTTAAACATTTCGATCGAATCAACAAACACCCAAAATTTCCCAGAGAGCTCAACACTTGAACACAGTTTAAAAAATACTCAAAACATGCCATAGTACATATGGACCAACTGTAGAAGGGCTGACCCACGCCTCACTCATGGCGCCGCGGAACTGCCGCAAACCCTAAGATTTGGTCGCGGTTCCGTGGTGAAAAAGTCGGGTTTGGGTATCGTTCTTCTAGAGGGTCTATAGAATTACTTGCATAATTTTTGAATATTTTTAAACCCAAAAATTCCAACTTTTGGAAAATTTCCAGAGAGGGGTGAAAAATGAGTTATTAATATTCGTTCGAACATTTTAACGTCGTCTAAATTACCCACAACGATGTTTAAATTACGACTAAGAAATACTAAACTCCAGAGCCCCGAAACAAAAAAAAATCGAAGCCAAACCCATCACATAGGTTTCGGCCAGAATTCACCAATGGAATTGTGTCGGGGTTTCGGAGTTGTTATGGTTTTGCAATTCATCTAACATCATCAAAACAGCTCCTAATTCTCTAGCTTGGCTTTGATACCACTGCTGGGTTCCATACACCCTAACTAGGATTTATGGGGCATCAAGTACACAATTTCAAAAAACCTAGAGAGCTATGCAACCTGATTAACAAGTTTTGACCGTGTCGTATTCAGAAAGAATTTGAAATTACCACAATCAAAGACGGTGTTGTGTGTAGCGAGCCGCGATGAGTACGGGTCATCCACAGGGAGATGGTAGGCTTTTAGCTTGTATAAACGAGTTAATGTTGTATCTTGAGTTGTTGTTTATACAAAGTGTCGTAACTATGATATGTTCAATAAAAATACTTGTTAAGGGTAGCTTTTGGTTAGCTTGTGTGAGGATGATATTTTCCGTCTCCTTATAGACCTAATTTTGATATTGACACTAAGGCAATAGGCAATAATATGGATTGGGGAACTTGAAATACGGTATTTGTGTTTGAGTGCTAAATCCGTATTTCTTGTCCCCTGTCCTTTCGTTGTTGTCTCTTGATCTTAGCCTTTGGCAAACCACTCGCAATCCGGTCATGATTAGGATTCACCGCTATCGTGGTAGGATAGGGTGCCTAACGGAGCGGAATTGTTAGTCGTTTGGTCGGAATTTCAATTGCAAAGTTAAGGTTTTTTAAGGTTTCAGCAAACACATCTCCTAACACAAACTAACCATATTTTACCCTTAACAAGTAAATCGATTACTCACACATATTTACAAAGAAAAATAAAGAAAAGAGAAAAGTGAGACATAACAAAAATTGCAAGAAAAAGGAAAGTTAAGGTTAGAAAGTTAAGAACTGATTAATTCAACGTGCAAATTTCTTCAAATGTTCTTATAAGCCCGTACCAATGTGAAATAAAAATACCAAATTTTAAGGTTGCAAGTTCACTTAAGAGGTTGCAAGATCAAAGCAAGGCAACGATTTCACAAGTTTGAAGTTTGTAGAAAGCAAAACACGGTGAAATGAATAATGAGAACTTTTTATTGATTTTCAAGAAAGATACAACTAATCTTGAATTCAAGAACCTAAATCTTAAGCTTGCAAGTTCAATGAAGAAGTTGCAAGGTCAAGACAAATTGGCAAGAGCCCAAGAGTTCAAAAGAAAGACAAATTACAATTGTTCTAGACTAAAACTAAAGCAAAAAAGTATCCTCTCCCCTTGCCCATGATCTGGTATTTATAGGCTAAAAATCGAAATAAACAAATAATAAAAATAGGAAGATGGGACAACAATAACTGAACATACAAAAGATGAAGCCATTTCTCCTTGGTGGGCCCGGCGCCGCCGGCCATTTGCTTGATGTTGCCAATTTATTTGTTGAGTTTTGGACCCGTTTTGATATGGTGATCATGAGTGCACTCCATAAGTCTACTGGCATTGCTTGATTTCTTGATAACAACATGGGTTGCTTAGTAGCTTTTGGAAGGAAATCATGATGCTTTAAATCACATCACATCCTTTAGCATTTAATGCATATCACACCCACTTGTGCCTTGGGCAGCCCCCACCTAGGTCCAAGCATCAAAGAGTTATGTGTACACTTGTATTGTGATGGACCAAAATTGTGTACACTTTATTTGTTGCAAAAGAACTCTTTGGATATCGATCGGATATCTATTCTGATTGCAACGTCGGCTCACAAATGTCATATCTGTGAATTTGTGTGTGTTTCCAATATTTTGTCACGAATACCTGTAATCTGTATTTACTGAGCAGACACTGGTTAATAGTACCGATAAATAACAGAATAGATAATGAATGAGTGGTATTAAGATGCAGTTTTCTGTGATGAACATATACCCCCAAACTTATCTTTTGCTCGTTCCGAGAAAAACAAAACTCCTGACCTCATTTTCGCAGGGAACGCGGTTTCACTGAGCTCGTGCAACAAGCCATTAAATCTCTAGGTGTCCCTAGTAGGAGGAGTGTTGTCTCCGGAGGGTTTTCAGTGGATTTCACCCACAAAATCCCATCAAGCTAGTTTTGTGAAATAACTATGATTCTAACCCTAAGGTTTTGTTTCAAAACAAGCAATTCTATTATCCTAAATTAGAAATATCAAACCTTTATTTTTCACATCTCGCTTCTTATTTAACTTAAGATCCTATATGTCTTTACGTGTGGTGCAAATAGTGTCGTAAAGTTTCAAAAAGGATCGATTAAAGTCGTCATGTCACAAAATAAAGCCCAGATAAAAACGTAAAAAGGATCACACAAGTTTTATAAAGAGTTAGGTACTTCTCAAGTTTCGTTTTCAAGCTAGGTTTCAAATTCAAAATTTCTATCTTCCTTAATAGGAAACTAGGTCTTATTTTTCACTCCACCTTTTACTTGTTTTTGTTTCATACACACCTTCGTTAACGTGCAATAGTCTTCATCATAGGATAAGACCTTCATATCTCCGTTAAAAATATTTTTATAAAAACCCGACTTTTGTCAAGATTATTCTCACACAAAGAACCGTTAGGAATTTTAACTCGAAGAGAACACTTGCTTGACTTTGTTATAATTTGGACTTTCTAGGTTTCTGTCACGACCCGAAGGTACGGAACGTGACTGGCACTTAGATTACGAGACGTCTAAAGGCGTACCGTAACCTAAGTCAGCCAAAGCCCAGAAAATCTAAACCAAAATCAAAAGAGAGTGAAGGAAAACCTATAATGAAAACGGTTTTTAAATCAATTAAGTTGCATAGAATCCCTTTTTAAAAACATCAAAAATTCCCGAAAATTTCGGCAGAGTCTCCCCTGTAAATTCTATCCCCCAAAATGGGTACAACAAGATATATATAACCTGTAATCATAAAATGGCATCCCCAAGCGGGAGCTAGCTCTTCGCCCAAGGCGGATCACAACCACATGAATATATAAGTAATATCAAGAAAAGAGCATAAAAGAAATGCAAAATATCAGAAAACACAACGTCGGCTCAAGTGAGCTCGACCCAAAAGAAACCGTATATATACAAATCTCTCAGTCTCATCACTAGGTCGCATATACAAATAGAAAGTGGTAGATGGAGAATACTAGATACAATGATAGAGCAAAAAGAAATAAAGTGTGCTCGCAACCCACCTACGGGCAATGCCGCGAGTCTGAGCAAAAGGAGCTGATGATAAGATAGCCGCCGCTACATGACTGATGAGTCCGACCTGCAAGACACTGTGGCACAACGGGGGTGAGTTGCCAGCTCGTGAGTAGAATATAACATCTAGTAAGGAAATCGTAAGAATGCACGCAATGCGTCACAACATGTATGTCCATATGTGGTATAATATCTCTAGTATGCATGCACATGTATGCAATGTCATTACTAAATCTTTAAGTGTTTTAAATGCTAAGGGTACTGCATTCTTAACTTTAGAAAATGAATATCTGTATAATAGCTAAGTACCATCAAGAAATCATCTGAAAACTCGTGTCAAGCATCGACACCAAATATGAAATCATATCTGTCTCAATATCTCACTGTATCAATGTCTCAAATATCGGGCTCCGTCAGTCCGGATCGGCCCATATCATCAAATCTCACGACAACGGTCGGTATCCTCCGGATATCCGCCGCGCCAGACATCACCGGTAGGTAGTCTTCCCCTGCCAGGCTCATCGTCTATAACTCGATCTTCTTGCCCCGGGTACCATACCGGGCCCACCATGTACCCGAGACGGTTCATCCACTCCTCGAATCGGGTCTCGAAATCCAACAGAAAACATGGAAACTCATGGTGGACGAAAAATACATCACGAGAAAACCGCAACTTTGTTTTTTAAAAAAAATGATAAATATAAGCTTTTTGTTAAAGTCTTGCGGTTTTCCCCAAAAATCCAGAAATCGCAGCAATACTGAAATCCTCAAGAAAATCATAATGTCCACATGTTATATATGATAAATGCCTATGATATCAATGTATACGATGTGAATTTTGGCTAGAAATCTATGAAAATATGATGATAATGCGAGGTATATGCATGCTATGCAATTTCATATATCATGCACGATGCAAGGCGATACTAAGCTAAACAGGTTCTATAGTGCACGTGGCATGGCAATTACCAAAGACGTGTGTGTCACATGAATAGTGCGCGTGCAACAGATGCCAATGGTAATGGTGTTCGTGTCCTACGAAGTGTTATCGCATATGTGCATATGAATAACCATGCAATCTAGCATACTATTAACTATAAGGGTATACAGTGTAAATAAAGGGGTAAGCTAACTAACAATATAAATCTTGCAAGAAATAGGGTAATCCTAACTAGGGGGCGCCTCGCGCCATCCAGACGATTCCCCCATAGATGAGTACATCTACTCACCTGAATGCCTCGCTAATCCGATCCGACCACCGCCTTGCCTTTACGCGCCGTGTCCGATGTTTCCCCGACCGATCCTATATTTGCACAACACCAAGCATAAGATTACATATCCTAAAACGATGCAAGTGACAATATACAAATATCTACGCTCTCGAATTAAACATAACGTGCACTCGGTGCGCGGGAAAACACACGAAATTCGCTAAATCTTAACTAGAATCGTCATTTCGGGGAAATCGACAAAACTAAAACCCGGCTAGACAAAACCCCGCATTCGCGCACTCTAATAGTCGTAAATGATGCTAATTATATCGCTAATATAACGTAATTAGATCACATCCTAATTTTAATAAAAATCTAGTAAGCAAAAAGCATACCGATTCGATGCAAATATCACAATTTTATCGATCTAGCGAGCGCAACATCGCACAATTCACCACTCTAACTAATTAGATAACCAAACCCTAACTTAACTCCATCAACCATGCTACAAACCCTAATTCAAAATCAAATCCCATTCTTGAATTTCCTAAACAAACAATTACTACTAAATTAACACTTCGAATTTCAATTTTAGCACATTTAAACTACAAGTTAACAAATAGATTAGAATCTTCACCTCACAAGTGGTGAACCTCTTGCACTTAGCCTCCAAAAAGGTCTTCTTTCTCCTTATTTTAAACAATTTATGGTTTGAGAAGAGGTGGAATAGGATTATGGTTTGAATTAGAGAAGAAAAATGTGCATTTTTGTGGATTTTTGCATGAAATTTTAAGAAAGAAAGTGAGTGGAAAAAAATGGGGCTGTAGGGTGAAGCTCGGCAAGAGCTAGAGGGTGAGGGAGAGTGAGGGAAAAATGTAGAAAGTTCTAAGAAAAGTCACTCTCAAATGTATTTAATGCTTAACATAACAATTTTTACAAAAAAACCCCTTTTTCAATTCATTTTTGCTTTAAATTTCAAACCATAGAACTATATTCTAGAAAATTCTTGATACAATTTTATTAACACTAAATTTTAGTTTATAATGGTTCCTAAGTGTGTAATTTACCTAATTAAATTTTTATTTATCACTAATTTAATGTATTTTTAAGAGCTTAAAATAATATTAAAAATAATTAATTACGAATTTTTTTTTATTTAACTAGAAAATTATAAGTGACATTTTAGTGAAAAAATTATAGTAATATATTATCTAAATTTTGTATAATTAGGTCTACAATGAAAAATACCTATTTTGACTTTTTACGGAAAAAGCTGAAAATTTAGCCGATTACCGAAAAACTGCCTGAACGATTTTCGAAGGGTTACAATCTTCCCCCCTTAAAGAAATTCGGTCCCCGAATTTAGAATTCAACTACGCGTACCTTCAAAATGATGGGGATATCTTTTCCTCATCTCGACCTCGGTCTCCCAGGTGACCTCCTCGCTGTTCGGGCCACGCTAAAGGACCTTGACAGACGGTATAACCTTCGACCTCAATTTCTTCACCTGCCGATCCAGAATGAACACCGGCTGCTCGGTGAATGAAAGATCACGCTCTAGCTGGATCGTCTGGTGCTGATCGCATGGGAAGGATCATGAAGGTACTTGCGGAGCATCGAGACATGGAACACGGGGTGAACATCAGGGAAGCTGGGCGGAAGAGCTAACCGATAAGCGACTGGACCAACACGCTCTAGGATCTCGAAAGGACCAACATATCTAGGACTCAGTTTCCCTTTCCGCCCAAATCTCATCACACCTTTCATCGGAGAGACCTTCAGGAAAACATGATCGCCAACAGCGAACTCGAGTCGGCGACGACGCCTGTCAGCATATGATTTCTGCCTGTTCTGTGCCGCTCTCATCCTGTCCCGAATCAGCTGTATCTTCTCGGTAGTCTCCTGTACAATCTGCGGCCCCAAAATACTGCTCTCCCTAAGCTCTGTCCAACATACAGGCGATCGACATCTCCTCCCATATAAAGCCTCAAAAGGTGCCATCTGAATCGTCTCCTGGAAGCTATTATTGTAGGAAAACTCGATCAAAGGCAAATGACGATCCCAGCTACCACCGAAATCTAAAACACAAGCTCTGAGCATGTCCTCAAGAGTCTGAATAGTACGCTCCGACTGACCGTCAGTCTGCGGATGAAAGGCTGTGCTAAAACTCAATCGGGTGCCCAAAGCTTCCTGAAGTTTCTGCCACAATCGGCTGGTAAACTGGGTGCCCCGGTCAGACACGATGCAAGTCGGAACACCATGCAGTCGCACTATCTCATCAATATAAACCTGGGCGTACTGAGAAAATCCAAAAGTGGTCTTCACTGGCAGGAAGTGAGCCGCTTTCGTCAGTCGATCCACAATCACCCAAATAGAGTCATACCCTCGACTGGTCCTGGGTAGACCCACAATGAAGTCCATGGAGACCTGCTCCCACTTCCACTAAGGGATGGGCAAAGGATGTAACTCGCCGGCTGGCCTCTGGTGCTCGGCCTTGACTTGCTGACAAGTCAGGCATCTGGACACAAAGTCTGTAACATCCTTCTTCATCCCGTCCCACCAGTAAACCTCTCTCAAATCATGGTACATCTTGGTGGAACCTGGGTGAACACTGTATACCGATCTATGTGCCTCCTCAAGAATATCATGCCTCAGTCCCTCTAAATCTGGCATGCACAGTCGAGTCCCAAATCGAAGTATCCCCTGATCATCAATCACGAACTCGGAAACTCTGCCTTGCCGAATCTTCTTAATAATCTCTAATATACGGGCATCGCCGGACTGTGCCTCGCGGATACGGTCAAGTAACTGTGGGCGTGCTCTGAAATGGGCCAGCTGTCCCCCTGTAGGAGTAAACTCGAACTGCACTCTGCTGTCACATAACACCTGCCAATCCGCCGTCGACTGCATCTGCACTGCGCTTAAACAAGATAAGCTACTTCCGGGCCTCCTACTCAAAGCATCTGCCACCACATTCGCCTTGCCCGGATGGTATAGAATCTCGCAGTCATAATCCTTCACCAACTCCATCCAACGGCGCTGTCTCAGGTTCAGATCTCGCTGCTGGAAGATATACTTCAAACTCTTGTGGTCAGTGAATATCTGGCACGACTCATCGTATAGGTAATGTCTCCAGATCTTAAGGGCAAATACCACTGCAGCCATCTCTAAATCATGGGTGGGGTAGTTCTGTTCATATTTCCTCAGCTGCCGAGAAGCATACACGATAACTCTGTCGTGCTGCATCAATACACAGCCCAGCCCCACTTGAGAAGCATCACAATATACCACGAACCCGCCTGATCCTGAAGGCAATGCTAACACTGGTGCAGTAGTCAGATGAGTCTTCAACTGGTGGAAACTATCCTCACATGCCTGGGTCCAATCAAAAGGAACCCCCTTCCGGGTCAATCCGGTCAACGGTGCAGCAAAGCGGGAGAAATCCTGGATAAAACGTCGATAGTAGCCGGCCAGACCTAGAAAGCTGCGAACCTTTGAAACTGATACTGGTCTAGGCCAACGCTGAACTGCCTCGATCTTCTTCGGGTCCACACAAATACCATCTCTCGTCACCACATGACCCAAGAAGTCGACACTGTCTAACCAGAATGCGCACTTGGAAAATTTGGCGAACAGCTGATACTCTCTCAAAGTCTGCAATGTGATACGTAAGTGCTTCTCATGCTCCTCCCGGCTCCGAGAATAAACCATGATGTCGTCAATGAACACAATAATGAACTGATCGAGATACGGCCTGAATACACGGTTCATCAAGTCCATAAATACTGCCGGGGCATTGGTGAGCCCGAACGACGTCACCAAGAACTCATAATGACCATACCGAGTACGGAAAGCAGTCTTCGGAATATCCTCCTTCTGAACCCGCAACTGGTGATAACCTGACCGTAAATCAACCTTCGAGAAAAACCCTGCACTCTGGAGCTGATCGAATAAGTCATCAATGCGGGGTAGGGGATATCTGTTCCGCACAGTAACCCGGTTCAGCTGACGATAATCAATGCATAAACGCATACTTCCGTCCTTCTTCTTAACAAACAAAACGGGAGCACCCCAAGGTGACACGCTCGGTCTGATAAGCCCTTTGTCCAGCAAGTCCTGTAACTGATCCTTTAGCTCTCTCAGCTCTGCCGGGGCCATCCGATAAGGCGGTATAGAGATAGGCCCCGTGCCGGGGATCAAGTCAATACAGAACCCAATCTCGCGCTCTGGTGGCAGACCAGGCAGCTCGTCAGGGAATACATCAGGAAACTCTCTCACAACAGGGACCTGGTCCAACGGAACCTCTGTGGAGCTAGTATCACAAACATAGGCTAAGAATCCCTGACACCCTTTTCTTAAGAGCTGACCAGCGCGAAGAGAAGAAATCAAGCTGGGAAGGGTAGCGCTACGATCTCCCTGAATAATAAGAACCGGCTCACCAGGAAAACTGAATCTGACTGCTTTCTTACGGTAGTCCACGGATGCATAACAGGTGGCTAGCCAGTCCATACCAAGAAGAACGTCAAAGTCTAGCATATCGAGGAGAATCAAATCAACTGAAGAATCTCTCTCCCCGATACAAACGGAACATGATAGGTACACAAAACGGGCAACAAATGACTCGCCTACCGGTGTAATAACGAAAAGCGGCTAATCTAACGGAGAAGACTCTCGGCCCAACCTCGGCGCAAAATACGTGGATACATAGGAATGTGTGGAGCCTGGATCAAATAATACCCGTGCATCAAAAGAACATACTGGCAGAGTACATGTCATGATGGCATTGGATGCCTATGCATCCTGAGGAGTCAACGCGAACACTCGGGCCTGTCCACCACTAATAGCTGGCTGTCCTCTGCCTCTACCTCGGCCTTAGCCTCTGCCTCTGTCGCCTCGTCCTCTCTGAACCGGACCGCCACGCCCACGACCTCTAGAAGCATCTGGCCGGCATGGAGCATCATCAGGAGTAGGAAGTAGAGCTCTCTGAGGAGGTGGTGAGGGGGGTAAGGTCACATGCGGGACTGTCGCCACGCCCTGGCGTCCCATGGTACAGTCTCTGACACGGTGGTACTGACTCCCACACCGAAAACATCCTGGAGACGACTGCTGGGTCTGTGGATATGAACCAAATAACTGACCTCGTCTCAATCCTCTGCCTCCACCATCTCCCGGAAATAATCTATCGCGGTGTCTACCCATCTGCCGCTGAGCTGGCGTATCAGTACGGATCCTCTTCGGCCCAGAAACGACCGGAGTCTCAGAAATACGCTCCTCCAAAAGTAAAGCTGCGTCCATCGCGGCTGCGTATGTATCAAAGTGCTGGGTGCCGATGGCAAGGAATAGCTGTGTATCAAGCCCTCGCACGAACCTCTTTATTCTTTTCTCTTCTGTGTCTACTAGGTACGGAGCATATCGAGACAACTGGGTAAACTGTATATCATACTCCGACACCGTCATCCCAGGAGTCTTGCGCAAAGACTCAAAACTACGGGCTCGAGCATCTCGGACACTCTCCGGAAGAAAACGGGCAAGAAACGCAGCTGTAAACTCATCCCAGGTCATAGAAGGCAGACCTGCAGCTCGGCCTCTCTCTACTGAATCGTACCATGTCTGGGCAAGACCCTCCAGACGAAAACTCGCAAACTCCACCAATCTATCATCAGAACACCTCAATGAACGGCAAATCCGAGCCATCCTATCAAGAAATGCCTGTGGGTCCTCTGTCGCATCTGTACCGGTAAAAGCTGGAGGTCTCAATCTCATGAATTCCTGTAGTGAAACAGGGATAGTCTCCGTAGTAGCAGCAGGAGTGACCATCTGTGCAGCAGGTACAATCGTGGTCTGTGCGGTGGAAGGAACGTCCTCGGATCTCTGTGCCCGACTGGACTCAACTAAAGATCCCATCATCTGTCGCAACTCTTGCATGCCAGCCTCTAATCTGGCAATACGGTCTGGATAAGGCGGATCAGTATGACCCTGAGGGGTAGGCGTATCATCCCGCTCGATCCTCGCCTCAGACGAGCCCGCTCGAATCTCATCCCTAGCGGCAGCCCGCTGAGCTCTTGTAGTCTTTGGCAGCATCGAAGCTGGAATAAGAAACAGGACTGATAAGGACATTGCAATTGAATCAAGGAATGCAAGGAATCAAGAAGGGAAATACAGGCAATTATGTCCTAAGGTCACTTAGTCGGAGTACCGTATCGTAAGTATGCCGCGGATCATACCCACGCTACGCCACTCTGCTTAAGTCACCTACTCCATCTACCAAGGTCGTCCTACACTCAGAAAGGTAAAACCTACGCTCTGATACCAACTTTGTCACGACCCGAAGGTACGGAACGTGACTGGCACTTAGATTACGAGACGTCTAAAGGCGTACCGTAACCTAAGTCAGCCAAAGCCCAGAAAATCTAAACCAAAATCAAAAGAGAGTGAAGGAAAACCTATAATGAAAACGGTTTTTAAATCAATTAAGTTGCATAGAATCCCTTTTTAAAAACATCAAAAATTCCCGAAAATTTCGGCAGAGTCTCCCCTGTAAATTCTATCCCCCAAAATGGGTACAACAAGATATATATAACCTGTAATCATAAAATGGCATCCCCAAGCGGGAGCTAGCTCTTCGCCCAAGGCGGATCACAACCATACGCAATATATAAGTAATATCAAGAAAAGAGCATAAAAGAAATGCAAAATATCAGAAAACACAACGTCGGCTCAAGTGAGCTCGACCCAAAAGAAACCACATATATACAAATCTCTCAGTCTCATCACTAGGTCGCATATACAAATAGAAAGTGGTAGATGGAGAATACTAGATACAATGATAGAGCAAAAAGAAATAAAGTGTGCTCGCAACCCACCTACGGGCGATGCCGCGAGTCTGAGCAAAAGGAGCTGATGATAAGATAGCCGCCGCTACATGACTGATGAGTCCGACCTGCAAGACACTGGACAGTACTTGAACAGGTAGGATTCATCCCAATAAAAGTGTTTTACTTGGGATAAAAATCTAAGTCTGTCCTGACTTGACCAATCGTTATGTATGAGTCCAGTTGCCAGGTAGTTCACAATATCTGCAAACCACGGTTTGCAAGATACCGTCAAGAGTTGCTCATCAGGGAAAGTATTGTTGATTGGGAGAGGGAGCGTCGACGAAGAGGGAAGTTGTGAAAGATGATCGGCTACTACATTTTCACATCCTCTTTTGGCCTTAATGACAAGGTCAAATTCTTAAGTAAGAGGATCTAACGTATTAACCGAGATTTTGCATCCTTTTTCGCAAAAAGATATCGCAGAGCTGAATGATTGGTGTAGACAAGACTAGGGAGGCGTTCAGATAGGGCTTGAATTTTTCTAAAGCAAACACAACAACCAAGAACTCTTTCTCGGTTGTTGTGTAATACATTTAGGCGTCATTCAGGGTCCTTCTTGCATAATAGATTACGTGCGACATCTTATCGATGTGTTGTCCTAGGACTGCACCGATAGCAAAGTCGGATGCATCGCACATAATCTCAAAAGGATGCGTCCAGTCAAGAGAAGAAAGAATGAGAGCTGTAGTGAGTGAGCTTCACAGTGATTCGAAAGCATTCGAACAACTCGAGTCGAAGTTGAATGTGGTATCCTTGGCCAGAAGAAGAGTCAAAGGTCTAGCAATCTTGCTGAAGTCCTTGATAAACCGTCTGTAGAAACCGGCATGGCCAAGAAAAGCTCGAATATCTCTGACGCATTTGGGAGGAGGGAGGTTGGAAATGACATCAATCTTTGCTTTGTCAACCTCGATGCCATTTCGCGAAATGATATGTCCTAAGACAATTCCTTCACGCACCATGAAGTGGCATTTTTCCTAGTTTAAAGTGAGATTTTTATCCTTACATCGGGTAAGAACAGCGTTAAGATGTTGCAGACACTCGTCAAAAGAATCGCCAAAGATGGAGAAATCATCCGTGAATATCTCCAGAAATTTCTCAACCATGTCATAGAAAATTCCCATCATACATCGCTGGAAGGTAGCGGGAGCATTGCATAGCTCAAAGGGCATGCAGCGATATGCGAATGTACCGAAAGGAAAAGTGAATGTGGTTTTGTCCTGGTCTTTCTCAGCGATGGGAATCTGGTTGTAGCCTGAGTAACCGTCCAGAAAACAGTAATACTCATGTCCAGCTAATCTTACGAGCATTTGGTCAATGAATGGCAGTGGAAAGTGATCTTTCCACGTTGCGGCATTGAATTTTCGATAATCAATGCACACTCGCCATCCGGTTTGGATGCGAGTAGGGATCAACTCATTCACCTCGTTTGCGATGACTAAAATGCCCGACTTCTTAGGGACAACGTATATAGGACTGACCCATTGGCTGTCTGAAATAGGGTAAATGATACCACTATCCAAACACTTGATGATTTCCTTTTTCACAGCCTCCTTCATTACTGGATTTAATCGCCTTTGTGGATCCCTAGCTGATTTGGAATCATCCATCAGGTGAATGTGATATTCAATGATCAGGGGACTAATCCCCTTGATATCCGCCATCGTCCACCCGAATGCTTGCCGATTGGATTGCAAGACCGTGAGAAGGGCTTTCTCTTGCTCTAGAGCTAGAGAAGCCGAGATGATTACTGGGAGGGTCTCGTTCTCACTTAAGTAAGCATACTTAAGATGAGATGGCACAGGCTTGAGTTCGAGCATAAGAGGTGAAATGAATGAAGGCAAGATTGGAGAAAATGTCTTGAACTCAAAAGATTCCAACATGGGCTCAAAGTGAGTGTATACGACCGAGTCAGATGGTTCAACTAACGCATCCGAAAATTCGAAAGATTCAAACTCGGACGGCGACAAGCCAAGATCGTTCGAAAACGTGAAGCACTCGTAATCGTTGTTGGAAGCGGAAGCAGCAACAGGTTCAAATAGAAACGCACTAGTGGCGTCAAGATTATTGTGATCAAACAAGAATTCCTCAAATTCAAAGTCCTCTGGGGCGATCTCCTGGAAGGAACAAACATCTAGTATATGAGCACTTGGTTCGGATGGCTTATTCCCTAACCTAAAAATGTTGAGTTCAATTGTCATGTTGCCAAAAAGATAGGTTCATCAAACCATTTCGACAATTAATCACAGCATTTGAGGTTGTAAGTAATGGACAACCGAGTATCACCGAAATTTGATTCCGGAGGTTAGCTATAGGTTGTGTATCTAAAACAAGGAAGTCAACGGGGAATACGAAGTCCTCGACCATTATTATGTTGGGTTACGGCAGCACCCTGGCCATCAATCCGTGGCAAAATGCGGAACACAAATTTACAAAACTGGCACTACCACAACCCGATGCCCGGATCAACCCTAAACCCTATACTAGCAAGCAATATAAAGGAAGTTAGGAATGGTTATACCTAATTGATCTGTGTCTTTCGGTCTTCAACCTTCATCCCAAGCTCCTAAAGGTTGCGGACCGTGATTGGTTGCCGGTCTTCCTCCATCTACGATGATCCACCTGAGGGAAATGGCGCAAGCTTCAATCTCGCCAAGCGAGGTAACTGACGCTCCAAGGTTGCTAGCAATGGAGAGTGGAGGTGTAGTAATGTATCACTATAATTTTTCTCTCATCACAAATGCTCCAAGAGCAACTCAAGAAGATGAAGAGGAGGTGAGGAAATATGTGGCATGAGCAACTAAAGAAAAAATGGCTAAGTCTCCAAGTGAGAGTAGAATGAATCGAGTCAAAAAAATGAGCAAGCCCCATACCCCAAAACAAGTAGCTGCCCTCTCTCTCTCTCTCAATCATCCAACAAAAAATATCTCATCTCTTTTTTCAAATGAACAAATGAAAGCCATGCCTCTCTACATGCCAAACCCATGCTCATGCCAACTCAACCCTCCACCCCATTTCTAAAATGATTTTGTAAAAATAAAATAAATAATGATGTGGCCATCTTCTAGAAGTTATTACGTATAAATACGGAATACTTCTCGGTACACGTATCGAAATACATATACGCGTATTCGTATCAAAATACGAATAGCCAAGAGAGAAAATGAATAGTGAACAATAATACTAGAATACATATATATATAAATACATATATATAAATTATTAAATAAAAACCTGATTTAATAATCCGGCTTAATCCTAAGCCGCTAGTATTATCAACCGTCCGATTAAAGTCTGTGCACCCTGTACACCTATTTAATCGGAAACCTATATGTACTAACATACGTCATCTACACCATATCGCCTGAACCATGAAAACCCTCTGTGTGGGAATCTAAAGACTCATCAATACGCTGGCAGTGGGTTTAACTATAAGCACGTCAGCGGCACTAGCTGTACGTAACGGCTACCCAGGTATTGAGCGATAGGAAAGCCGACGAGCAAACTCATCCAAACCCCTCCTGAGCCTGACAGTGACAATATCTGTACAGTCCGGTCTATTCGTCCAAGAGTATCGCATATCGAGTCTAGGGGGGTGGATAAAGTCAGACCCCTACTAACGCGATAATTCATGTCGGTATGTAACCCATCACCACCTGAGAAACTATCGATCCTGGATCGGTAATTCTCGTCAACCCCGGCCGAGGATTTCTGGTGATGTCCACCAGTGCACAACGCGACATCAACCCGCAATACCGGGAGAAGCAAATCCCCGACGATCTGCTCACTGCTTCCATGTGGCTCGGGACTGTACCCAACTAAAACCTGTTTGCACGACTCCTTTGAGCCGTGGTAGGGTAGTAATCAAAGCACAGTGGGAAATCACATGAGACAAATGACGATCTCAGGTCGACAGACTAACTTATACACATGTCACCTGGGAACTGCTATCTGACAATAGGTATAATACAAAGTAGCAGGTTCCCGGTGAGTCCGTCCAGTGTACTCATAACCCAATGAGCACCTGTATAGTATCTTAGGTGAACAAACTAACACCAATGGCTTGTGAGACCTGGCCACCGCCCCTCGTCGGGGTCTCGATCAGTATATACTAGTCTACACTGGAGTATCGATGTCCAGTCTCGAAACTCCCAAGACTAGGAACATTTAAGGATTTGCTTATAGACCCACAGCTCCCACATATATAATCACCATCATAATGCTGGTAGTCAAGAAAGAATCCTATGGGCTCTATCAACATGTAATAATGATGATAAAGACAAAGCAGATAGCATACTATCATCTCGAGTAAGACTGTTCTACCGGTATAGGTTCTCTCTCAATCATCATAATCACCTGCCTGCGACTACGATAATTGCCTTGAGGGCACTATAACCAACAATCTCCCACTTGCATTTAAGGCCAATTATTGCGGTGTCGCATGCTCACAGCTCGTGTGATATCGAACACCCAACTTCTTTACTAAGCAGTTTCGCAAAGCTCGTTTGTGAAACTATTGTGTTCGAGAAATAGTCTCAGTGAGTAGATCCGCTCCAATGTCTCTATATTTATCTCTCTATATCTCAACTTTGCGGAGAATAACCATCTCCCGAAATGAGCAATACCTTGTCTTAGAATTTGTCTGGATATCTGATAGGACCCAGTTCATAAATAAACTCCAAATCCAGCAAACTTCTTAGACAACATCATCCGCTGAACTTAATCAGTATCCTGCGCTATGCCTTCCACAGTATCCGCTTGGACCACCTGTCCAACATACTGTCCCTCAAAAGAGGGAAAATCTAGAACTCAGACAGCTACTCTGTCATCCAGGTCATCTTGGAAGCCTGAAATGATAACCGTCTTCTGAAGGAGGCTGCCGTTACAATATCCCTAGAACATCCATTTATGTTCATAAACGGCTTCACTACATTTATCTAGGATTGGATTAATATATGTTTATTGCAACTAGTGTAAAAACAATATCTGGTGTGGTACTTGACATCACATGATTGACTCAATTGCGTAAGCAAGTGATATGCCAATCATGCAAATCCTTCTCCCCTTCAGTCCGTAATACATCCTTTAGAGAGGGTGACTCCATCACCTGCAGGTACATCACCATTCCAGGAGTCGTCCATTCTAAAACACTTTAGAATAGTGTTAAGTACCCAAATTGGGACACTTCCCAAATCTAGATCATCTCTAACTGGCTTTTTCACTTACAGCCAGACCAGAAACACTGATATTATATCCATGTCCTATGTAGAGAAACAACTGTGTCACAACCACACTATAACCTATCGTAATATAGGAATTTCACTTCCTATAAAGTGCATGTCATTCCAAATACCAGGACATCACACCCTACTACCTTATTACCAGATCCATCTCCTATTTTGATGAAGTCAAAGCCTATGACTGTCACATCAAAAATAGATAATCTATTTCCGATATACCCGCTTTAGTCTATAAATAGACATAAGCTACTTGCCACTTTGCTTCCACTGCTCCCACTGACTACAACAACCCTATGGCAGAGTCATATACACGTGCACTTCTAAATCTAGTTTAGAACGACGCTATACTCATCCTCTTGCCGGGTTTCGTAGTCTAGAACAACAGTAATGGCAAGTCTGGGTAAACTAGAACCTCCCTATCACCGTCTTTAAGAAGACCGAAGTACCTCTCGGGTGCCTGAGGTTACCCACCAAATCTGCGGAGTGGCTAATGGAATGACAGATACAATTGAATCCTTAGGTTCTATTAAATTTTCAGTAATCGTTTGTGGTTCTGGAATCACTTCCAGTTCTACCAAACTCCCACTTCTGTTTTCTGAAAAAATCCATTTTACTAAAACTGTGGCGGGTCAAGAACAATATCACTATTGATCTTCCTGATGGTAGAAAGTTAACCCTCGTCAAAACCCGGGATAACTCACAAACTGCCATTACTGAAACGTGCCTTGAGTATGTCCAGAGTCTGGTTTTAAGCATAAGCCGGACAACTCCATATACCTTAACATCATTAAGATATGAACCATTCTATATACAATATAGAAACAAAGGCACTGATTTAATTGGAACCAGATTCAAATCATGCAGCTGTCTCCAGTGCATATCAACAAAATGGAAAGAGGCCAATCAGCATTACTCATCTAGGAGTGCATCCATATATGTGTAACCTGAAAAAGAAGTAAGTTCTCAAAACCATTACTATCAACGGAATACTAAACATAAGTATCTACATCTTCGACTACCTCAAAGAATCCTGATACTTCCAACAAATGGTTCTCTTCCTTATTCTTATACCTATAGCTTCTTAAAATCTGGACCTTGTATTTCAATGAAATGCTTGTCTAGAACTGGAGAAGTCATAAGTAAACAGAATATAGTTCGAATACCAACCCTATTGTCCTAATAGACACTGGACAACATACAATACTTTGTATAAGTCCCCTGAGTTCAATAACTCAAATCTTGTGCGTCGTATGTTGAAAACTGTACTATGGTTAAGAAGAATTACACCGCTTTTGAATGCACCTTACCTAACCATCAACTGATATAGGTAAATGTCATAGACATAATTTAAAAAAGTTATATCTCACTTTATAAAATAAATGTACAAACATATCAGTTTGAAATTGGTGCATAACAAAGGATATTCAAAACCAAATAATTGCCATCTGGCAAAAACTTACAACGAATTATGATATAATGAGGATATAATCACCTAATTCCCAATATCTTACTCCCACTCACCATCTGTAATAATATACAGATATGAGAAACTGGTCTGGTAAATACATACCCTGGAGTTAGATTCCAATTCGGAAAACAATTTTCAATTAATATCGCACAGTGAAACTAAAACATGAAAATGTTTCAAAGGGGTTAACCGGGTATTCCTAGTAATGCCTCTTCCACTATACTGATTCATGACTATAACCGTATACTTCCATGCCCTCACTCCAATCCTTTTATTATGCATTTACTTATTACCTTCTGTACACCTTTTTTTGGCTAATTGGTTTTCTTCCTTTCCTACCCTTCGGCACCAGCCTAAGGTTTGGAAGAAGACTATCCAATAAGCGTAATAGGTGTACACTCCTTATTCCAGGAGCCCTCGCAACCTGAGAGAAGGTAATGGGAAAAGACATCTGAATAATCCTATTCTATTTCTCCTGAACCCAAAACCATCCTCGAATCTGGAACGAATTCCTTCAAGTTTGTATGTAACTATACGATGGCATGTCCAAGCATTATGAACATTCGTAGTGATACGAAGTTTTTTGGAGAAATCCAAAGTGGATGTGGGAGTGGCAGGGGTATACACGTTTTTGTCGTGAATGATAGCAGTCGCAATTTTCTTTGTCGTTATTCTAATCCTTTATATGTCTTTACTTATTACCTTCTATACACCACCTTTAGGCTAATTGGTTTTCTTCCTTCCCAACCTTTCGGCACCTGCCTATGGTCTGGAGGAAGACTATCCAATAAGCTAAATAAGTGTACCATCTCATAATCCTAGGAGCCTTCACAACCTGAGAGAAGGTAAAGAGAAAAGACAACCGAATAATCCGATTCAATCTCTCCGGAACTAGAATCCATCCTCGAATCTGGAACAAGTTCCTTCGAGTTCGTATGTAACTATACGATGGATTATCCAATAAGTGCGGATCTTCGTAGTGAAACGGGGTGTTCTGGAGAAACTCAAAGGAGATATAGAAGTGGCAATGATATATGTGACACCGTGACATTCCAAAAGCCAAAGTATTGTAAGAAGGTTCGGTTAACTTGGTTCATGAGTTTCAGTTTAGGGTCGGGCCATGGTCGCTACCAGAGAGAGAGAAAAGAAATACTCAGCGTGCACTCTAACCTAGATCAGAATGGTTAATCACTTTATTTAATTAGGATGGCTCCCACCGTTTCTTCGAATTCTCCTCCAAACCCTAAAGGAGAATTAGTCGGAATCATCTAAAATCACCCGAGAAGTAATCCTACTCATCAGTGGGAATCGGGATCCAACTTTCATCGCATGATAACTTGATGGAATCCACTCAAGTTACCACACTCCAGAAGGTATGCGCAAGCTTGGCAATTTTCCTGTATGTTTGAAACTCCCGATGTGATTTTTACCCCTAACGACCTATAACCTTAACGCTTGCCAACAAGTTATAGGCCACTAGTCAGGTTCAACCCGTCATTGTCCTGGATTAACTCGAACCCACCCGCATAAACCCTTGACGCTTGCCAACAAAGCTGTACGACTATCCTGATCAATCGCATATCCATGCTACAAATAAGTATTATTCAGCTGCCGTACACTATGCCTTGACGCTTGCCAACAAACATAGCATGAATACTAAATAGTACTTATAAGAAATGACGGAGGGCTACGGCTGGTTTTTGACGAAAAACCTTTAATGTAATGAACTTGATATCGTTGAAGGAACCGAGTGGTTTTACAAATATATGGTGGAGAAAACTTTTGCTAAAGAGGTCACTCCCTGTGAAGGGATCTCGGCTCTTTTCTCGTCGAATAAGGTGCAAGATATTCCAAACTGTATACCACGATGCAGAGCAAAAGAAACGACTATAGTGAAATTATTACGCTGATGCAAACTTTTGCTCAAGGGGTCACTCCCGATGAAGGGATCTCGGCCTTTGCCTCGTCGAATGAGGTGCAGGATATTCATAACTGAATACCACTATGCAAAGCAAAAGAGAACGTCTGTAATGTAAGTTTTTAAAAATCGGTTCCTACAACATCATATAGGTTTGTTTTATCCTTGCATTGATCAGAAACAATGCAGTCTCATCAACTAATCACACTAGAAAAAAACGAAAATAAAATGTACGTATATGACATCCGCATTCGCCACTGGGTCTCGTCATCACTCGTTAGGTTACTTAACTAACGACAGAGCGGGGACTGGACTAGCGCGGGTGCAAAACATATACAACATCTACTAGTATTTATATAATTATATATAACAATCGTCCCAGGCATGATATAAAGCATCTTCACAGAATCTCAGCCAACAACACAGAGTGGTGGATAGTCCTGGAGCCCCGGGTTTCACTTGAGCCGCAAATGAGAACCAACGTTCCCTGTCGTGTGGATAGCCTGTGCAATGAAAACCTAGACCCCTACGAGTGTGGTAAGTTACCCGCCAATCCTAGAAGTGAGGTAACCCCAATCAATAACGTGAATGGGCCACCCAGCACTTCATGGAATCCGGTAACTTGAGCACCCCTCCATGGGTCAACCTATACCCCTTACGAGCACGGTGAATAACCCGCCAATTCTAGAGTAAGGTCCCCTTCATCTCAACGCCATGATATGCGGATCCGTTTCCCTCTAGAATCCGGCTATTCGTGCACTCCACCGCGGGGTTATCCTAGTACGGAAAAGAACAATAATATGTACAAGAGTGACATCGATCTCAACCCGGTCGTGCCCAAAACAAATAATATACAAACGGGCAGTGACGGCAATCCACATGTCGGACGCTCGCCCCGCAATATCAAAAGTACAAATGAGTCTAAACTGTACTAATATTGCACCCATGCTATCCACCACGACGATCTAACCACAATCATAGCACAACACAGAACATCAATGTGAATGTCACGTTCGCAAACCTGTCTAAAAGAACATATAGCAATTAAACGAGTTGTACCGCTTGAATGACATTCACGGTCGCAGATAGTAATGCATATACTGATAAATAATTAAACAGTGTTAAATTATCGACTTCGAAACACCCCGAATTGCCCCTGAACAAAAGATAACATAATATCCAAAATGGGCAAAACAAGCAATACCACTAAACCAATATTCCAGAAACTAGATTACCCTGCAAAATTCAAGTCCCAACTCCAATAAAAAACCAGTGTCACCTATTTTTTTGCAATTCTCACCAGGTCAAATCCGGCGGATGGGGCTCATTTTTGTAGGGTGTTCAAGTTGTGTCATAAATAGCCTTCTGCAATTGCTTAAAAAAAATTTTGAAGACTTTGAAAAATCAACATAAACTGAAATATTCGTGGTATTGTTTCGTAGTTGTTTCGGTTTCGTCTAAACAAGCTAGCTAAGGGTCTACGGGTTGGCTCTGAAACCATGTTGGGTTACGGCAACGCCCCGGACATGAAACCGTGGCCAAATTCGGAACAAAGATTTACAAAATTGGCGCTACCACAACCCGATGCCCGGATCTATCCTAAACCTTATACTAGCAAGCAATATAAAGGAAGTTAAGAATGGTTATACCTAGTTGATTTGTATCCTTCGGTCTTCAACCTTCATCCCAAGATCCTAGAGGTTGCAGATCGTGTTTGGTTGCCGGTCTTCCTCCATCTACGATGATACACCTGAGGGAAACGGCGCAAGCTTCAACCTCGCCAAGCGAGGTAACCGACGTTCCATGGTTGCTAGCAATGGAGAGTGGAGGTGTAGGAATGTATCACTATAATTTTTCTCTCATCACAAATGCTCCAAGAGCAACTCAAGAAGATGAAGAGGAGGTGAGGAAACATGTGGTATGAGCAACAAAAGAAAAAATGTCTAAGTGTCCAACTGAGAATACAATGAATCAAGTTAAAAAAAAATTGAGCAAGCCCCATCCACCAAAACAAGTGGTTGCTCTCTCTCTCTCTCTCAATCATCCAACAAAAAATATCTCATCTCTTTTTTCAAATAAACAAATGAGAGGCATGTCTCTCTACATGCTAAACCCATGCTCATGCCAACTCACCCTTCCACCTCATTTCCAAAATGATTTTCTAAATAGAAAATCAATAATGAGGTGGCCATCTTCTAGAAGCTATTCCGTATAAATACGGAATACTTCCCAGTACACATATCGAAATACATATACGCGTATTCGTATCAAAATATGAATTGCCAAGAGAGAAAATGAATAATGAACAATATTACTAGAATACATATATATAAATTATTAAATCAAAACCTGATTTAATAATCCGGCTTAATCCTAAACCGCTAGTATTATCAACCGTCCGATTAAAGTCTGTGCTGCATGTACACATATTTAATCGGACACCTGTATGTACCAACATACGTCATCTACACCATATCTCCTGAACCGTGAAAACCCTTTGTGTGGGACTTTAAACACTCATCAATACGCTGGCAGCGGGTTTAACAACAAGCACGTCAGCGGCACTAGCTGTACGTAACGGCTACCCAGGTATTGAGCGAAAGGAAGGCCAACGAGCAAACTCATCCAAACCCCTACTGAGCCTGACAGTGACAATATCCGTACAGTCCGATCTGTTCGTCTATGATTATCGCATATCGATTCCATGGGGTGGATAAAGTCAGACCCCTACTGACGTGATAATTCATGTCGGTATGTAACCCATCACCACCTGAGAAACTATTGATCCTGAATCGGTAATTCTCGTCAACCCCGGTCAAGGATTTCTGGTGATGGCTACTCGTGCACAACACGACATCAACCCCCAATACCGGGAGAGGTGAATCCCCGACGATCCGCTCACTGCTTCCATGTGGCTTGGGACTGTACCCAACTAAAACCTGTTTGCACGACTCCTTTGAGCCATGGTAGGGTAGTAATCAAAGCACCGTAGGAAGTCACACGAGACAAATGACGATCTCGGGTCAACAGACTAACTTGTATGCATGTCACCTAGGAACTGCTATCTGACAATAGGTATAATACCAACTAGCAGGTTCCCGGCGAGTCCGTCCAGTGTATTCATAACCCAATGAGCACCTGTATACTATCTTAGGTGAACAAACTAACACCAATGGCTTGTGAGACCTGGCCGCCGCCCTTCGTCAGGGTCTCGGTCAGTATACACTAGTCTACACTGGAGTATCGATGCCCAGTCTCGAAACTCCCACGACTAGGGACATTTAAGGATTTGCTTATAGACCCTCAGCTCCCATATATATGATCTCCATCATAATGCTGGAAGTCAAGCAAGAATCCTATGGGCTCTATCAACATGTAATAGTGATGATAAAGACAAACCAGATAGCATACTATCATCTCGAGTAAGACTGTTCTACCAGTATAGGTCCTCCCTCAATCATCATAATCACCTGCCTGGGACTACGATAATTACCTTGAAGGCACTATAGCCAACATATTAACACATCCTCTAGCTCACCCCTAAGATGGGTGATAGATCGGTCGGCCATTTGAAGAGTACAATGTGTAGGTTTCAGTTCTCCTACACCTAGTTGATCATATATAGAATAAGGAAGCAGGTTAACACTAGCACCAAGATACAAAAGAACGTGATTGATGTTCTTATCCCCAATGGTTATTGAAATTGTAGGACAGCCAGGGTCCTTCGGTTTTTGTTGTAAATTTTGGGTAAGAGCATCACTCACGTTACTAGTCAAGAAAACTTTCTTTGGTACCTGAGATTTCCTCTTCTTAGTGCACAAGTCTTTCAAAAATTTTGCGTAAGACGGGACTTGCTAAATTGCATCTAAGAGGGGAATGTTGATGTTAACCAGTTTAAACAACTCCAGAATCTTCTCCATTTGTGGATTTTGTTTATTGGATCTAAACCGGTTTGGAAATGGAACATTTTTGAAATTGGTTGAGTCCAATGCTTGTGGAGGAGATTGTAGAGTTGGAACGGATCCCAAAACCGGAGTTTGAGTGGAGTGAGATGTGGATCTGTTTGGAGCACGATTGAAGAAGAAGATCCTTTTGAAGAATGGAGAATAGGAACAGAAGAAGAAAGAGTAGAAGAAACGGCCGGGGTGTCATCATCATCAATTCGTGTGCCGATGTTGTTGTTCAGCATTCTTCCAGATCTCAACGTTGTCACGGCACTCATATTATGGTTCTGTTGTTCAAGAGCAAGATGTACATTATGTGGGTGACCAGGATTTGGGAGTGGTTAAGATGGAAGCCTTCCTTTCTCTCGCTCACTTAATGCCGCGTTCAGCTTGCAATCTGGGCTTTAATGGTCTTGATGCTTTGCCCGTGTGCAGCGGTGTGTTGCACCAGAGACTGAATAGAAGACTGGATATTGGTGGTGTTAGTTATATGTGTGCCCGAGAGGCCATTACTGTATATATGATGTATATTAAAGTGTATGCTTGGACATATATAGGGAGGACTTTCTTGCTCGACATGATAGTATGCTATCTGGTTGCTCTTTATCTTAACATGTACTCTGATTGTCTCTATGTTACATGTTGATAAAGCCCTTAGGATGAGTACTTGACTACCAGGACTATGATGCGGATCATACTAGTGGGGACAGTGTAGTCGCCAAGTATATCCTTCAAATGTTCCCAGTCGTGGGTGTATCGAGACAGGGCATCGATATACAAGAGTAGACTAGCGTATGCGCTTCTTGACCCATACGATGGGCGATGGATGATCCCATATCCATTGGTGTTTGACATCAGAGAAGGTATACGGGTGCTCAATGGAGACTAGGTACACTGGACGGACTCGCCGAGAACTCCCAGATGGTAATATACCTCATGTCAGATGGCAGTTCTCTGGTGACACTGGTACAGGTTAGTCTGTAGACCCGAGATCGTCATAGAGTCTTGTGTGATTCCCACTGTGCTTTGATTTCCATCATACCACGTCCAAGAGGGCGTGCAAAAAGGTGGCTTTTGGGTACAGTCTCGAATCACATGGAGGCAATGAGCGATAGGAGGGGATTCGTCTCTCCCGGTATAGGGAGTTGATATTACGCTGTGTTCGATTGGCTATAACTAGAAATGCCTGGCCAGGGTTGCTGAGATTTACTGGTAAGTGTTATCAGTAGTTTCTCGAACTGTTATAGACCTCATATCGACACGACTTATCAAGCTACTGGGGTCTGACGTATACCACCCCTAGGCGAGATATGCGACATATCAGACGAAGAGACCGGACTGTACTGGAGTGTTACTGATTGGATTCATGGGAGAAAGTACATGCTTTCTTGTTGATCTTCTAATCGCTCAATACCTGGGTGGCTGTTACGTTTAGTTGATCGCTTGCAGCTTGTGGGTGCTTGATATGATCATCACCTACTGCCGGCGTATTGACGATTCTTTTGAGTCCTACACAGAGGTTTCCTGGCTCAGGCAAAACGGAGTAGGAGCACATATATGATATGTGCGGAACCGAGAACAATATGTGTATGTGATACCGTATTAGATTCTCGCGATATGAGTTATCGGCCGGGTATATGCGATATAGCCGGGTCATCGGATCAAGTGTTGATTCGATGAATTGATACATATTATATTAGTCGGTTATTTGTAAAATAGCCGGATTATCGAATCAAGTGTTGATTCGATAATTTAATGTATAATTATATATTTGATATATTAAATTACATTAACTAATATAAGCTCACTAAAAGATTCTTTTTCTCACTCGGGTAATACATTGATATATATGCGATATATGTTAATTGTATTATTTTATTTTGTTACAATAAATATTGTATATATGATATATAATATTGTAACATGTTATGGTTATAAATGCAACATGATTAGTGAAGATTAAACATGGTTAGTGTTTGATTTGGGTTAAACTTTCTAGTAGCTTCTAGAAGCTTTGCTTTTGTTTTAAGCTTGCATCTTTCTCTTAACCCTAGTTAACTCTCTACAATGGTTAGCTTTTCTTTTATCAACCATGGTTGCATTTCTAACCTCACTATGGATTCATTTTTCATCAAAAAAGGTTTTGGATATTCTTCTTCTTCCTCCTTGGTGAAAAGCTCTCTAGCTTTTTTCTTTGTGATGAAAATGAGTGAAATTAAGAAAAAAAATGAGAGCTAAATTCCTACTTCATCATCCTAATCTATTCTTGCCAATTAGATTAGGGTGTTCACTTCATTTAGTGAGTGAGAGCTTGTGTTAAAGAAACTTCATGGTAGATCATCTTAGTTATCGAAGATCGGAAGCAAAGTTGCATCTTTCTCTTCATGGAGCCTCTCTAGAGTCCGGATACTCGATGATCGCAGTGAAGGGACCTCAACACGGAGCTTTAAAAGTGAAGGACCGGACTACAAAGGTTGTAATCCCAAACTCTTAGAGGTAAAGTTGTTTACTTGCTTTATTTCGCCTAATCTCTAGTTTAAGATCTTGGTTAGGGTTGTTCGGCACCTCTAAAATTTAAATCGGGCATGGTTGATGCCTTGTAGAACCTTTTGAGAGTGCCTAGTAACCCCATAGTGGTATCAGAGCCAAGCTAGAGTTTTAGGCGAAGTCTAGGCGAAGTTTAAAGTCCGATCGAACCCCGAAACCCCGACACGAACCTCTTATCTGAAATTTTTTTAAAATGTTGATTTTTTCATATTAAAAATACCCAGAAATATAAGCAGGGAATTATAAGGATATCTATGAAAAATGATCCACTAATACCATTAAAGAGCCGCGGAACCTCGGCAAAGACATGCCTTGCGCGGCGGTTCCGCGGCGGCGCTGTGGAATTAGGGTTTTATTTTTGTACAGTAATATCTGTATGTATTTCCTGATGCTTCTGGTAATTTTTAATTCTACTCAAGTGTTGAGTTTTCTGGGTTGTATTGGGAACTCGTTGATTCGATCGGAAAGTTTAACTTCGTTTAGTTTTTCCGGGTAATTTTAGAAAGTGATAAAAAGTTCGAACGTATATCAATAACTCACTTTTTCCCCTGCCGGAAAATTTCCAAGTGTTGGATTTTTCCGTAGTTTAAGAACGTTCTTAGTCGTGCAAGTAATGCGGTGGACCCTCTAAAAGAACACAAACCTTAACTCGATTATGTGACCGTCTGAACCGTCTCTAAACCTTAGGGTTTGGGGCAGTACGGCGTTGCCACATGTGAGGCGTTGGTTTGACCCTTCTACGGCTGGACCATTGGTACTATGGCATGTGATGGATACTTTTTGAACTCCGCTCAAGTGTGTCACGACCCAAGATAGCCCGTGACTGGCACCTGAATCGTATGAAGCCTATAGGACCCTATTTAATTCAAGTAAGCTAAAAGCCCAAAAATCTAAAACCATTTTAAGAAGTAAATAAGAAACTAGTTTTTAAGAAGCGAAGAAAACAGGTTTTTTTAAAAACAAGGGTTTTAAAATAGGTAAGCCGAATATGCATTTTAAATCCTCCAATCTTTTCTAAAAATTTCGACAGAGTTTCCTTTGTAAATACTGGGCCCGAACGGGGTACAACAAGAATAATATATATGCAATGATAAAAGGCATCCCCAAGCGGGAGCTAGCTCTTCGTCAATCGACGGTCACAACCACACAAGCAATATAATATACAACGCCGAAGGGCGAGAATCAAAACTCAAAAAGAACTCAAAATCAACATAAAAACCATAATACTACAACGCGCGACTCTAAGGTCGAAATAATACATAACTGGTTTCTAAGTCTGAACAATATACAAATTTTGGGTGATAGATTTACTAGATACAAATCAATAAAATAAATACAAGGGTGGTCACGATGCGAGTGAACCCACCTACCAATGCAATCACCCAAAAAGGAAGCAGTGTGCCAGAAAAGCCGCAATGAAACCTGTACGGCAAAACCTGCAAGAAACTGTGGCACAACGGGGGTGAGTTGCCAACTCGTGAATAGAAAACATCACAGAGCAGAAATCGCATGTATGACACAATCCTAGGTCAATACGATCAGATATATATATAATCCTCAAATGAATAGGTCTGAAGCATGATAAGGCGGCAATGTAACATCTATACATGAGTGTAGTACTAAGTGCTTGTGCCAGTGCCTCAGGTAATAACATATCATAAATATGTGGTATGATCAATGTTGACTATATCATGAAGTCTATAAAAAAGTGGATATCATCCAACTATGTAATTAATATCATCAATGTCAATATATGTATGTGGAAATCGTCCACGCGTCACCCAATGACAATAAACATCATGCATTTAAACATCATAAACATATGCATGGAAGTATGAGGATGTAAATCAACAGGTATCACTCGCGACATATCAAAATCATGGAACCTGAGTGTCAAGCATCGACACTCGAAAACATCATGAAACCTGTGCCTATCATCGGCACGTAAATCCTCATATATCAGGCTCCGTCAGTCTGGATCGGCCCCTATCATCTCTCGACTCCGGTCGGTATCCTCCGGATATCCGCCGAGCCCAAATAATATCACCGGTAGGTACTCGCCACCTTGCCAGGCTCATCGTCTGCTCCACGAAAAACATTTCTCGCCCCGGGGAACCATACTGGGTCCACCATGAACCCGTAAACGGATTATCCAACTCCTCGAATCGGGTTTCAAGCACACGTCTCAGAACCGAGAAAACGCATAATGGACGCACTGAAATATCATATCAAGGGTAACCGGATTTTTTAAACAATTACATACTCTCTTTTGATATATCCACGGTTCCCAAATCCAGAAATATCATGAAAACAACATATCTCAATGCGTATAATCAAAAGCATGATGTATGTGACATGTAAAAGAAATGTAAGCATATCAGTATATCATGCAATATGGAATAGTAATATGCACATATTCCTTTAAAATGAATCAGTTTTAAGGAGTATCTTGTGGTTCCCAAATCTCTAATCAAGCCAGAATCATCTATGTATGTGCAAATACTTATGTATATAAATATGGGTGTACAATGGGTATGTACACAAGTATGCCATGCAAGAGATCATATCCTGAATGCAACGGTACTACAGTGTAGTGACATGGCAATTATCGATGATGAAGTGTGTGAGCCGGTAAGCAGGTGTACGTGGAACATATGCATCATCGATAATGGTGCTGGTGTCTTAACAGCATGAGTTTAATAATGGTATATGAAATCACAATATAAGTATGCAAGGGGGAGCGAACAGCAATAATGTGCGGGAGCTGAATGATAAACACAATGATAACTAATCTGCATTTAATATAAATATAAGTCATACAGTAGTGCCTTTTAAAATAACACGAATCGCGGTGTTTTGGAAATAAGGGCTACGGTATTTTAAAGAAAAGATACGTCCTTTGAAATATCCGTAGAATCCTTGGCTTGTCTTTTAAAATACCCACGATTCGTTAGTTTTGAAATAGATATAACATCGGCCTAGTCTAACATCTACTAAGCAACTAAAGATTTAGCAAATAAGCTAATCGGGAGGGGTATGGAAACCACCTACATCTGAGTCGATATATATATATATATATATATATATATATATATATATATATATATATATATAATAGTCGGTGATCCCGCCTCAAAGGTACCGCGTACGATACAATATCATATGACATCCTCAACTCATGAGTGTGGATCTATCATCAATATAAAGCTCGTATGGTAAATTATCGTACGACATCCCAAAAGCTGGGTACGGGTCAATATCACATTCCTCTTATCAAATATCAGGTATTTATCATCATATCTCATGATCTGGGGTACTGATCTAAGTCTAGTACAAATCGATACCATCTATATAAATATGAATGCGTGTGTGGAACACAAGTCCAAAGGCCTGCTAAAATCACATGTCGTATCCCAAATACGAATCACAATATATCACCGATCTCACGGCACTATGCCCAATATCATCGACTCATCAACAATTATCATCCACTATCCTCATCATCACAGTATAAGTATACAAGCAAGCATGTGTGTGCGTATAGGTGTAAACCTATTCTAGGGTTCGCAATTAGGTACTATACTAGTTTACTTCTAGGCCCTAATCTAATCATAGTACACCTAATTTCATCTCAATATCCACGGCACACAATAAGCTATCATATATATAATATATATAGTATACTAGATATCGAACTGCGGGGGTGCTATACGCCATCCACCCGACTTCCCCCATAGATATAATCTACTCACCTTGCATCATGCGTGTCGGTGTCGATGTCGCCACCATCTTCTTCGTTGTCTTGGATCACCGTGGGGGTACCTACATGTCACATGTATCGCGTCGCATTGAAACCAAATCGAAACCAAAACGATACACGAAAACCAAATTGACGCGCTTAAAAGCCTATAGGTTAGAACCTATAGTTTGCTCTCGCAAATCAACCCAATTACACTCGAGATAGACGTACAAACGTCAAGTGACCGAGTACAAACACAAATATCAAATCTTAAATCCATAAGCATCATGAAACACATGGCATCAACCCAAAAAAGTGGTTCCAGATTTCGTCTCAGGTGAAAAAAAGATAAGCAAACAGTACTTAGGTGTTATTTAGGAGGTATATAAGCTACAGAAGCAACTTGGGCCAAAAACTCCACAAATGACCCGGGGACATACCCCCCAAAACCGGTGAGCTCGGTTTTGTAGTGGTAAAATGGTCTCGTATTGGTAGGGTGGTCTCATACTGGTCCCATTTGGCCTCTAGAGTTGTTTATTTTTCTTGTATTGACCCCGGATCACTCCGAATTTCCCGGCACGCTCCAATTCCTCACAAACCGACATGGACTGTTTTTGTTTTGGGTTTTAGGTTTGGTAATGTGTTGGATCTGGGTTCTTAGCACCAAGGGGTTTTTTAAGGGTCACCACTAAAGCTCGATTCACAATCACAACTCTATTTAACCCAAACCCTCTCAAGAAAACTTCAAGGTTCACTAAACCGATATAAAACACCTCTAAACTTATATGGGTGCTAAGGAAATCTAAATACAATACCAAAGGTGCATAAATTATCTCATTTGGCAACTCAAGAACTTTCTTGAGTTGCCCCAAGTCTCCAAAACCTTTCCTTTCTTGGTCCAAAGTGTTTTCCATGAGCTTGTGCACACTTTTTGTGAAATGGGAGTGGGGTTTTGAGGTGATTTTCATGGAGATTTAGGGGTTGAAGATGGAGGAGAAGGAGAGGGGAAGCAGCAGCAGCAGCAGCAACTTGAGAAGGGGAGAGGAAATGAGTGAGATGATGGTGTGGGAATGGTTCAAAACCCTAGTTGACTCTCACCCACTCTTTCTCTCTCTTCACCATACCTAATATTATATCCTAAATCCTTTTCCTTTTCTTTTCTTTTCCCCTTTCTAATAACTCATCAACCATGATAAAACATGTAGAAAGCCATGGGAAAATATGTAACAAGTGTAGAAAAAGATACGGTGCATATTTTGCCCAAATACGCTTAAAGCGCGATTAGCGATTTTTAATCGCGATTAGCGCTAAATTAGCATATAATTAAACATAAAAACATTAAAAATAGCATAATTCCATAAAACACTCTCTTTTAGAATTTTCCATAATTTTCCAAATTTTTTCCCAATTTATCGGTATTTAATTATACCGAAATATTAAAATATTCAATATAATATTATTTAATTAAAAAAATTCCCAAAAATAATATTTTATTTTTCTGAAGTGTTACAAAGTGTTGAGCTATTTGGGAAATCTTAGGTGTTTGTTTATTCGATCAGAAAGTTTAACACTGTCTATTTATCTAGAATGTGATACAATATTTGGAATCCACGAATAGTTATGAGATAACTAATTTGAATATTATAAATTTAGCAGTTTAGTCTTATTTGATTGGTTGCTACGGGATTTTGATGTGATCAAAAGTCCGTCGTAATCATGTAGCGTACGCGGATACTCGCCGGGTAAACTTAATAGACAGCCACGCCCCATAGCCCCGACCAAGTGACTGTAGGAGAACCCCGTCGCCAAAAGCATCCGTTCGGGTGCTCGCGGCAGCGGTGTTCCTCCTTAGTGCACTTCGTCGACGGCATCCGGGGGTGCGGCCGTCTACTAAAGTTTGCGACGAGCATTCAATCAGGATGTCAGCAATCTTGTTGAATTGCCCGAATTGATATTGAAAAGTGTTTTCGATATAGAGACTAAAATGCGGGGTTTATAATTATTAGGCATGAGATTTCTAAGAAATTCATTTGGTTAGGCATGTGATGTCTAAGGAGGTTGCGGATTCCAACTGTTGTAGTTTTACACTTTTTTCTGCGACCGTAAGTGTAATATGTGGTGTATCGCCGGTTTCGTCTCTATACATCAACGACAACTGGGATACGTATATTTACTTACGTTGATGATATGTGATATTATGTGTTGCTGTGATATATTATATTGGATTGTCGCGTTTTTGAATAGCCGGGGGTTTTATGTGAGATGACAGTTTTTCTTTTTCATTCATGTAAAATTCATTTGTATGTAATATTCTTTTATTGGGGCACTTTCGGGCTGAGGATGATGTCACCATTGTATATTATTTACTTTTCCGCATTAGGATAGACCCAAGACGGGGAGCACAAGTAACCGGGTTCTAGGGTCCAGTGGGAGACCATCTCGAGGAGTCGAAACCTGGTATCCTAACCCTAGAATTGGCAGTGTTACTTGCCGCTCTCGTAGGGGTCTAGGGATGTGGGTTTTGGCTATTCATCGCGACCGTGGAATCCATGTTTTATACAGGCTCGTATTAAAACACGGACCTCCTAGTATATCCAATATTTCATATATGTTCTTCTGCTGCAATGTTCTGTGATGAGATCATATTACTGCCTGAGACGAATGTTAATATTATATATATGAAATATATATTGTATATTGTTGATTTCATTTCAAATTTGATACTTGTGAAGCATAATAAAATGGGACTTCATTAATGAGATTAATGAAATAAAAGAAACCTAAACATGTTGTAGAAACTTGTTTAAAAACTGGTAGCTCTAGTTCTTGCTTTGCATAGCGGTGTTCCTTGTAGAACATCCAGCACCTTATTCGATAAGGAAAGAGCCGAGATCCCTTCTCCGGGAGTGACCTCTTTAGCGAAACTAGCAGATGCTGCATACTCGGTTCGTCTTTTGATTGCTTCTATAGTTTTTGCTTTGCATAGTGGTATTTGTGAAATATCCTGCACCTTATTTGATGAGGAAAGAGCCGACGATCCCTTCACCGGGAGTGATCTCTTTAGCAAAACTAGTAAAAGCCTCAAAAACACTCCATTTAAATTCACTCGATTCTACAACGATATCAAGCTCATTACGCTCATGGTTTTCTTAAAAACCTGCGTAACCCTCCGTCATTTCAGATAAGTACTACTTAGTATTCGTGCTGCGGTAGTTTGGCCTCCGTCAAGGCGTAGTGTACGGTAGCTAACTAGTGCTTATCTGCTAGCAAACGATGTGATTGGATTAGGGTATTCGTACGGCGTAGTTTGGCCTTCGTCAAGGGTCGTACGGGTGGGTTTAATTCAATCAAGAAATGAACGGGTTGAACTTGACTAGCGCCCTATGGGTAGTTTGGCCTCCGTCAAGGTCATAGGACGCTAGGGGTAAAATATTATTAGGAATTTCAAATGTTGAAATTTGCAATGAGATTGCATACCTTCTATGAGATAGTTGGATCCCGATACCCGCTACGAGTAAGAGTTACTCCTGGGAGAGTTTTACACATTACAATTAGCCGATCAAGTATGTGTCTAGAAAGGTGTTAACGGGGTTATGCCCCTGGAAAAACGAGGTTTACTTTAATTAGGTCCGTGCGAAAGCACGGGGAACCTCCCTCAAAGTGCCGGCACTGGCCTGGCTGAAAGATTGGCGAAATTGTAAGGTGTAATTAATCCCGGCTAGTTTTTCCTTTTAAAGTTTGAAGGAAGATTTGACTAAAACAATAGGAGACATCCTGATTAGATATATTAATAACCCATCTAATCTTGTAAGAGCATACGCTGAGTGTTTTCTTCTCTCTCTCTCTCCTGGTTGCGACTATGTCACGCCTTAATCAAGATAATAATACGGATGTATTGACCGAACCCGCTTGTTATACTGCGCTAGGGAATGTTAGTCCCACTCCAACTTATAAATGTTATAAGACAGAGCAGGAAATTTGGGATTACCAAAATTCCCGTACCGCCCAATCGAAGAAGGTACATGTTGATGCATCTTCTTTGGGTGTGTTCATTATACAGAACTGTTTATCAATATCCTTTACATCCTGGGTATATGATACCGGATCAGGATCCCGCAAATGTAATTTGTTACATGGGCTACAGATAGGTAGAGAACTGAGAACGGGTGATAAGTTTCATGAAATAGAAACAGTGCAAGTGTTGTAGCCAAGTCTGTTGGTAACTATCACTCTGTATTAACAAATACATTGATTCTGAACGAATATTATTAGATACCGAACCTGATGTACAACATCATATCAGTCTCTTTATTAGTAAAGAAGGATATAATTTTGTATTGTTGGATAATCTTTTGAACATTTCCTATATCAAGAGTTGATTGGTTCAGGCACGTTTTCTAAAAACATTGACGTTTTAAATCAAACTACAGTTCTTAGTATACAGAACACACACAAGAGGAAAAGTTCAGAAATGAACAAATCCTTCTTGAGGTATTGTAGACTAGGTCATATCAATGCGACCCGACTAGCTAAGTTACATTTAGATGCATATTTAAATTAGTTTGAATTTACATCTTGTGAAACTTGCCTGTCATGTCACAAAGATAAGATAACCACAGCTCTGTTTATTAGAAACAGAGAAAGAGTTAGTGAACTCTTGGGATTGATACATGATGATGTATGAGTTCCCCTGTCTACACATGCCAAGACCGGTTCTTTATACCTCATTACATTCACTGTTTATCTCTCAAGTTTTGGACAAATGTTCCTGTTGAAACACAAGTCTGAACCTTTTGAGAAATTCAATGAATATGAGTTAGAAGTAGAGAACCAAAACGGGTATAAGTATTATATCCTTTGATGTGATCAGGAAGGAGAATACTTGTGCATAGGATTCCTGGACTATTCTAAAGGAGAATGAGATTCTCTCTCAGCATTACTCCTCCGTATACACCATAGCACGATGGTGTATCGGGGTGGAGCAATCTCACCCTATTAGATATGGTGCGCTCTATGATGAGTACTACTGAGTTTCTGTAACACCTTAGATTGTGTTTTGTAGCTAATTGTATTTTAATGTATGGTTTTTAATAAAAAGTTTACCAAATTGGTTTTTAATTATTTTATCCTATTTAATGAATATTTTATTAGAATTTTTCTAGGCGCACATACACTTGTGTATGTAAACTAGGGTTCGGAGATGGGGTTAGACCATGATTAGCAAACATGATGGATTAACCCATTCTCTTTATGTTAATAAATATTGTTTAGGTGCTTTTGGGTTTAATAGTGTGCATGGTTGTTTTAAATTGAAAATGAATTTTAAAAGGGTTTTATTTTAGGGTTGAATGTTGACTTTGTGTGAGAGAGAGAGGGAATGGGAGCATGGCGTGAACCATGCCTCATTAATGAGGAAAGAGAGTGAGAAGGGGGAGGGGTCATGGTTGTTCTCTCATTCTCCCTCTCATTTTCATATTTCATTCTTTCTCACTCTCTCTCACAAACACACACACCCTCACAGCAGCAACAAACAACAGCAGTAGCAACAACAGAAGAAGCTCCAGCAGCAGCAACTAGTAGCAGCAACAGCATCATCATCATTATCAGCAGCAGCAGGAGCAGCAGGCAGCAACAGCAGTAGTAGGAGCTCCAGCAACTTGCAGCAGCTCCTTTCACTTCTTTACCTGCCTTCTAGGGTTCGTTAGGGTATATTTTCTGAACCCAATCTCCTAGTTGCTTAGTTTATGTGTTAATTGGTGTCGGTTAGTGTTAATTAGCTAGTTTAGTGCTAATTATGGTGATTTGTGAGATGTTGTGGCTAATTGATAATTGTGTTAGTTAACCCTACCTATTTAAGTGTTATTAGGGTCACTTGAACTGAGTTTAACCCAGATTTCACTAAAATACCATAGGGTTTGTGTTTTGTGCTAAATTAGCATTTTTAAAGCGACATTGTAGCATTTTGTAATTTGCTTTTGACCCGGATCTTTCAGAACAAAATTGGGAAAACTGGGGCATGCACACTAGGTCTAGAACACAACACCAGAACACGAGACCCTACTTCCCAGTCCAGGCCGCAGATTTATTAGGTTTGGCCGCAATTTGCGGCCAAGTAGGGGGCAGGGGTGTTGGGGTCTTGGCTAGGGTTGTCTGCAGTGTTGTCTAGTGCTTTGGCATGTCTAGTTTTGTAAGATTTGACCTGTAGGAAAATCTGGGATCAAATATCGTTTTGCATGTCCGTTGTGTTTACGCGATATGCGCGATACGTGAGTGGGTTCTGTGATCCAGCGAATCGCGGCATGTCGCGGTCGTTTTAGACGCGTATACACACGTTTTAGCGCATCGTGCACGCGCACGTTTAGTTCACGACGCGAGTCTATCTTTTGGGTTCGATATCGCGTTTTGCGGAATATTTGGTTTATATATAATTTCCATGTCTTATTTGCAGGTTTGCAGGCAGGGACTACGGACACTGCTACAGGGGGAGCAGATGGTAGGATTCACCTAGCGTGGAGTGTAGGTGAGTAGATTTAACATCTACAGGGGAATCGCCCGCATGGCGTTATGCGTCTGGGCTAGGATTCAAATACCTGTCGCATATTCTACGTCATTGTTAGAATTGCGCCTTTACCTTATTTACTTAGATATAGTTGTACTGTGACTAGTAGCCGTAGGGCACTGCACATTTTATTGACGGTTCATGTTGCACGAGCACGGATTGTATGCTACACACACACCGTCAATAATTGCCATGTCACACACAAACTCCATATAGATACTATATCGCTTATCATACATGACATCTAGCTTATCGGTATACCTATAGTGTATCTTACCATTAGTGATAGGTACATCTACACCTTGCGATACAGCTACAGGTATACCTTGCACATATTTTACTTATACCCAGGGGGGTATTCTTCATATTCTATTTATACGCAGGGGGGTATACGACATCAGTTCTTATAGGTAGATACCTATAAATTGCTACACCTGTATGTTACATACATATTCAGTTGCTGTTACATATTTACCTTTACTGATGTTACTTAGCTGTACTTTATTGGTTTCGCATACACCTGGTTTCAGCTACATATTCTCATTTATATGCTCGCATTTCAGATATATCGCATATATTTATTCCTGGATTGCGCATTGTTATTTGGATTTCACATGATGATTTCTGGATTTGGGAACCGCGGGAGTTCATGAAATTATGCATACATTGAAAAACCCGGTTTCCTTGATATGATATTTGCGCAGCCACCATGAGATTTATCGGTTCTGATTATATACTCCATACGAGGTGTGGTTGCCGTATGAGGGTACATGGTGGGGCCCGGTATGGTTCCCCTCGGCAAGAAGATCGATGGATGTTGCCGATTGAGCCTGGAGGCGGACGAATACCTACCGGTGACAGAACTGATGACTCGGCGGGGATCATGGAGATACCGTTGGGAGTCATGAACGTATGCATACGTCAAAAGGCGAGGGTCAGAGCTAGGCACTCGTGCTTTCGGGACAGCGTATGATACGTACCTATCAGGATTTCTGTGTCGATACTTGGCACATTGTTTTCATGATATTTCTTTTAATACCTTTGTATATATAACAGGGGATTTAGCCGTTGTTATATATACCCTTACACCAATATTTGTAGAATGGGACGCTAATATATATGTATTGACCCCATCATATTTATTTCTGCATATATATTTATTTAGGATGTTAGAAATTTACTTGAGATTCGACTTGGGATATAGGTGATTCATTGAGATTGGATATTGGATATGAAAGAGATTGTTGATTTGTACATTCGAGATATAGGAGAGCTATTCGATATTGTACATTGAGGTGATGTGAGACTTATATGATGTGAGAGCTCAGTTTGGGGGCTGATTTGAGGAATTGTGGATTTGAGTGTCTTGATGGATTGTGATCCTGCCACGATGTCAGGTTTCCGTGGAAATGACATATTCCACCCTATACCTCACACTTATCTATTTTATGCACAGTTTCATATATTGGTAGTACCTGTTAGTGTACCCTTATGATAGTTGCATATCTACATTCTCATATCCCTATTGCATTGTTATTGCATACTATTGTCATGTTACTATTGCTTCACATATTGATTGTACCTGCTAGTGTACTTTCCATTATTTTGCATTCACATGACATGTTATTACTGTAATCGCATACCTTAGATTCATACTGTACGTATATTCCTGCGATTACCTGCATATGTTATCTACTATTCACGAGTTGGCAATTCACTCCCGTTGTGCCATAGGTGTTTCAGGTTGTTCCCCAGAGTAATCGAGACATGCTATTCAGCTATTCATCTATCATCTTTTGCTACAGATACCACATCAGCTCACAGTACTATTTTGCTTATGTGGGTTGAATGATTATCCGTATTTCATATTGTACAATCGTTGTATCTTGTACTCTCCATCTACTAGTATGTTGTTGACTTAGAGACTTGGTGATGACGTTATTGTATATTAAATGTGGATTTGTCGTCTTTTATACAGCTTTCTCTCTATTGCCTTTATTTCTTCTCTACAGCTTGTATATTTGTGTTGTTTTCATCTTGGGCTAGTTTTTTCAAAAAGGGGTGTTGCCAAAATTTTAAAGAAAGAAAGTAGGACTTTTAAAAGAATTTGGGTTACGATTTCAAATGTTTCAAAAACTTATATTATCTTTTCCGTATTTTCTTTGTTTAGATTTCTGGGTTTTGGCTTTCTTTTACTGCGTTACGTCTTTAAGCGCTGCGTAGTATTAGGGCCGTCACGGGCCAATTTTGGGTCGTGACAAAGTTGTTATCAGAGCGCTAGGTTTTACCTTTCGGAGTGTAGGATGACCTTAGTATGATGGAGTAGGTAGCTTAAGCAGAGTAACGTTGTGTGTGTATGTCTGCAGCATACCCACGATGCGGTACTTCGCCTTAAGTGACCTAAGTACAAATTGCTTGAAATTCCTTCCTTGATGATTCATATCCTTGAGATTCGATTCCTTATTCTTATCGAATCTTATATCTATTTATAGCCTTGCCGCCGATGACTATAGGGACTCAGAGTGATGCAGCGAGGGCCGAGGTCAGAGTTGGCTCGGATGAGACGAGTACTGACCAGGATGGCACTCTAGTTGCTCAGGTGCAGACGGATCAGCCAACGACATATACTATTGATAGGCTTTTGGCAGAGATGCAGGACTTCCGCCAGACTATGAGTTCATTGGTTGATGTCGTTCGGGAGCTACGACAGGAGGTTGTCACCCCTGTTACTCAGTTGTCACTTACGATCAGCATGCAGCAGTCCGTCACCTACATAGCACCAGTGGTTGCAGCTCCAGTTGACGAGGCACATATTCCATGACAGTAGAGGACTCGTACCAGTGTACCATCCCAGAGACGTTTGGTCATCGAGACAGATTTCGTGGCCGTCGCGAGAGTAGCAGAGGCTTAGGACGAGGACAGTCGTTCAGCTCTCATCCCCAGGATGGTCAGCAGTCAGCGCGTGGATGTTTTTGATGCGGAAGCCTTCAGCACTTGGTCAGGGATTGTTCCTCAACACGGCGTCAGGATCGTACTCAGAGAGGCCGTGGACGTGGAAGGTTCGCTCAGAGGGATCAGGCTACCAGAGGAGTTTAACCAGTTGTGGGTAGAGGGCAGACACAGGAGTTTGCTTCTACTCATCGGGACGCGCAGACGTCCAATGCAGAGTTTTCAGGTATCCTTAATTTGCATGTTCTTTTGATGTGTTCGTTCGTTTTTCATACTTGTACCGTGGTTGGGTAGATTAGTCGTAGTTTGTTGTTTTAACCTCTGTCAGCGATTCTTTTGTTGCGCGACACGTATATCAGTTATGTGCCAATTGGATAGGAGATAGAGATTCGTCCATCGTTTGATCCTTCTAGAGATGTTGGATTTGACGTTCTCCTGGGCACGGACTGGTTAAATACGTGCTAGGCGTCTGTGGACTACCGTAAGGAAACAGTTAGGAATTGTTTTCCCGGCAAGTCGGTTCTTGTTGTGCAGGTGGATGGTTGTGCCGCCACTCACAGCTTGAATTCAGCCTTTTTCGCTGGTCGGCTACTGAGAAGATGTCATGGATTCTTGGCGTTCATTCGAGATACCGGAGCCACAGTGGGATTGTTGGACCGGGTTCCTTTCGTGCGAGAGTTTTTCCGACGTTGTTCCAGAGGAGCCGGCGAAGCTTGGGGAGCTTAAGGATCAGCTGCAGAGTTGTGGTTTGGGGAGTTTTGTGCGTCTGAGTGTTTCGCTTTTGGAAGCTCCTATTCCTGTTCGTTAAGGAGAAAGACGGCAGTTTAAGGTTGTGTATCGACGAATCGTTAATTGAACCGGCTTACGGTGCGGATAGGTATCCCTTACCTCCTATTGACGATTTCTTCGATCAGCTCCAGAGTGCGAGACATTGTCTAAGTTTGTTTAGGATCAGGTCATCATTATTGCGGATTCGGAGTGATGGCATTCCGAAGACTGCCTTGTGCGTGCTACGGGCCTTGTGTGTATTAGTGAGTCGTTAGATTCACTGATGCCCTGGAAGCATTTATAGATGTGGTGGACCAGATTTCTTCAGGCCGTTCCTCGACCAGTTATTGTTGTACTATATACGACATTCTGGTCTATTTAATGCGTCTTGAGGGATAGGAATAGCACTTGAGAATTTGTTATGCAGATACTGGGAGAGCCCCAGCGGTCTGCTAGATTCTCGGGTTGTTTCTTCAGGCTTGTTTGTGTTGACTCCTAGGTCTTGTAGTCACGGAAGACGGTTTTGTATGGTCCCGAGGGAGATCGTGGCCATACAGCTTAGGTCCAGACTTGTGTGCAGGACGGAAGTCCGCAGATTTTTGGGCTTAACAGGTTCTTACCGCCGTTTCATGCAGGATTGCTAGAGTAGTACTGCACCATCGACTGAACGGACCGAAAGGGAGGTTTCTTTTCTGTGGACTGAGGCATGTGTGTGGAGTTTCGGCAGTTGAAGATTCTGTTAACAACTGCATCAGTTCCTTCTTTTCCTTTGGTTCGGGCGACCTTGTTGTTTAACTATAATGTTTTTCGAGTGGGGCTCGAGTGTGTACTGAGGTGACACTATAGAGTTATCGCTTTTGCTTCCCTATATTTGGAGGAAGTACGAGAAGGATATTCCACTCATGATCTGGAGATGGCCCCGGTGGTTTTGTGTTGGAGATTTGGAGACACTATCTGTTCGAGAGTCATGTCAGATTTTCACGGACCACCAGAGCTTAATGTACATCTTCCTGCAGCGGATTTGGATTGTTGTGATAGTCTTCTGCAGATTTACAGTTCTTGTGTGATTATCGAGTACAGTTTAAGTTTGTCTCTACGGAGGGGACAGCTTGCTCATGTCCGCACCCGACCACTTTCCTTAAATCTTCGCGAGACACTGTCCGCCGATGCTCGTTCGTCAGAGATACTTGAGCATACTCGGCTGGGTAATGATTCGGAATCCTTGATCTGTGACATGGTGTGCTAAGTTAGGGATGCGTGGGTGTACCTGATGTTATCAGGTAAAGAAGTGTAATCCTAGAACATGCACATTTGTCAACTCTCTCTATGCATTCAAGTTCCACCAACATTGACGTGACTTGTGAGATAGTTACGGGTGGGCAGGGATGTAAAGAGAAGTTTCAAGTTTCGTTTCAAGGTGTCTGTCTTTTGTGTGTTTGGGTTGAGCATCTGAGGCCGGCCGGAGAGTTGCAACCTTTAACCGTTCCGAAGTAGGAGTGGGAGCAGATCTCCACGAATTTCGTTATGGTTTCTACCCAAGTTTGGTCAGGGTGTGACCCTATTCAGATTCTCGTCGTCCGGTTATACTCAGTTTGCTCAGTTGTCCTTTGTTAAGTTGTGTGTGTTTGTGTTAATTATTGTCGGCAGTTGGGGATCGTCACTCGCCATTGTTAGGGTTCTCCTTCGATAGTTGTTATCGGGAGATACTCCAATTGGCAACCTTTAGGTTTAGAGGTTAGGTCGTGTCGATCACCAGTCTGTTGTTTTCTGACTCTGCGTAAGTAGGATTTTGGACCCCAGCTAGTCTAGAGACTTCGGAGATGATCCGGTTGTTCAGGTCAGGATGAGAGTAGCCCAGCGCAAATAGAGGTCTTATGCCGACTATGTGGGTCGTAGAATTAAGTGCGCAGTGGAAAACCATGTATTCCTGCGGATTTTTCTGATGAATGACGTGTTGGATTCTGGGAAGCTTGACCCAGGATTGTAGGTCCTTTCGAGATCCTATAAGAGAGTTAGTTTCGTTGCCTTTTAATTGGCACTTCCGCCCAGATTATTGCATTTTCACCCCGTATTCCTTGTGATGATACTTTACAATTACCTTCTTGACCTTTCTCACATGATTTAGCACACACCTTTTAGCTTAGACGCGATCTTTCGTTCACCAGCAGCCAATTGTGTTAATGGCTCGGCAGGTGGAGGAACATCGGTCAAAGGACTTGATATCTGTGGAGAGTTTTCTTGGGCGTAGCCGTATAGTGAGGTAATCACTTGGAAGGCTGCGAGCGAGATCTGAGAGTTGTAATCTTCTCTTTGAAGGTACGCGTAGAAGTATATTTTTAAATTCGGGGACGAATTTCTTTTAAGGGGGGAGATTGTAACACCTTAGATTGTGTTTTGTAGCTAATTATATTTTAATGTATGGTTTTTAATAAAAAGTTTACCAAATTGGTTTTTAATTATTTTATCCTATTTAATGAATATTTTATTAGAATTTTTCTAGGCACACACACAATTGTGCATGTAAACTAGGGTTTAGAGATGGGGTTAGACCATGATTAGCAAACATGATGGATTAACCCATTCTCTTTAAGTTAATAAATATTGTTTAGGAGCTTTTGGTTTAATAGTGTGCATGGTTGTTTTAAATTGAAAATGAATTTTAAAAGGGTTTTATTTTGGGGTTGAATGTTGACTTTGTGTGTGAGAGAGAGGGAATGGGAGCATGGTGTGAACCATGCCTCATTAATGAGGAAAAAGAGTGAGAAGGGGGAGGGGTCATGGTTGTTCTCTCATTCTCCCTCTCATTTTCATATTTCATTCTTTCTCACTCTCTCTCACAAACACACACACCCTCACAGCAGCAGAAAACAACAGCAGTAGCAACAGCAGAAGAAGCTCCAGCAGCAGCAACTAGTAGCAGCAACAGCATCATCATCATCAGCAGCAACAGCAGCAGGAGCAGCAGGCAGCAACAGCAGTAGCAGGAGCTCCAGCAACTTGCAGCAGCTCCTTTCACTTCTTTACCTGCCTTCTAGGGTTCGTTAGGGTATATTTTCTGAACCCAATCACCTAATTGCTTAGTTTATGTGTTAATTGGTGTCGTTTAGTGTTAATTAGCTAGTTTAGTGCTAATTATGGTGATTTGTGAGATGTTGTAGCTAATTGATGATAGTGTTAGTTAACCCTTCCTATTTAAGTGTTATTAGGGTCACTTGAACTGAGTTTAACCCAGATTTCACTAAAATACCATAGGGTTTGTGTTTTGTGCTAAATTAGCGTTTTTAAAGCGACATTGTAGCATTTTGTAATCTGCTTTTGACCCGGATCCTTCAGAACAAAATTGGGAAAACCGAGGCATGCACACTAGGTCTAGAACACAACACCAGAACACGAGACCCTACTTCCCAGTCCAGGCCGCAGATTTATTAGGTTTGGCCGCAATTTGCGGCCAAGTAGGGGGCAGGGGTGTTGGGATCTTGGCTAGGGTTGTCTGCAGTGTTGTCTAGTGCTTTGGCATGTCTAGTTTGTAAGTCCACGTTGCGACCCCCGGTTCTTACGGGGAGGCGGAAACGGTATAAAAAACGAATTTTTATCGCAAGAGGCAACATGGACTAAACTATGGTCGGGATCGTTACCTAAACTAAAACTAGCATACTAAGCTAAAGATATTTAGCTACTCGGATGAAGATGGTTATACCTAAACTTGAACTCCTTCTCTTCAAGCTCCGATGGTGGTTCGATGGCTCCTTCTCGTTGTCTCCGTACGCCGAAGATAGATCCACTTGAAAGCTCCAACCTTTAGCTCCTTCTTCGTTCTTTGAAGAAACTAGTTCACTTGGTTTGCTAAACCTAGTGAACTAGAATGAGTAGAGATGATTTAGAATGGGATTTTATCTATGGTTCTTGATTCTCAACTCATGAGACAAGAGAACCATAGATCAAGAGAGGGAGCAAGAGGTTGAGGGTGAGAGCAAGAGGAGAGCTCAAGAACAAGAGAGAGAATGAGCAAGAAAGAATGAGCAACTCTTTTGTGTTTCACCCTCTCATAATCCAAAGCAATGATAACTCATCATATCAACAAAAGTCTTATGTGATGGTTGAAGTAACCATAACCTTATCATGTCATGCACTCATTTTACTCAAATGAACAAGCAAGAAAAAGTCTTTGGCATGAAATGATAACCATGGTTATCATGATGGTCAACTAGTCAAGCCTAGTCAACCGGTCAACAAGTCAACAAAAGTCAACAAGTCACCAAAGTCAACAAGTCAACAAAAGTCAACAAGTCAACAACCATATCACCATAATACTTAATTAATATAATAGTTAATCACATATCATATTCTCATTAGGGTTGAGCATAAAGTCAAAAAGTCAACGGTCAACTGTCAACAACCCTAATGAGAATCCGCTGCCTCTGCCTCCCTGTCATTTGTGCATACACACCCGCATCCGCGTTCCGAGGAACACGAATGCAAACTGGATAAATCCAATCCCATAAGGTACACTAGGATCTGGCTTAAACCAAAGCCCGCTAGTGTAAACTGCCCGGACACTGTACGTGCACAAGTGCACGGATGTGACCGAACCCTGTCGCAAAACCATGCGACCTGTCGCAATACCATGCGACCTCTACTCTTTTGCCTAAAGGCGAAAAGCTTTCTGTGTGGGACTCTAAAGACTCGACACTACGCTGGCAGTGGGTTTAACCACAGACCGCAAGCGGCACTAGCTGTGCGTAACGGTCCCCAGGTAATGCCGACAAGAAGACCGACGAGGCGAAACCCATCTGAACTCCTACTGAGCCTGAGTGTGACATTCTCCATACAGTCCGGTCTGTTCGTCTGATACATCGCATGGCGGGCCTAGGGGGCGGTAAACGTCAGTCCCCCAATAGCGGTACAAGTCGTGCCGGAGTGAAGCCCAATACACCCTGAGATAACACTGGAAACCTACCAGTATATCTCGTTTGCCCTGGCCAGGGACTACTCATGTAATGGCTCTCCTAGACACAACGCGATGTCAACCCCCAATACCGGGAGAGACGAATCCTGTCTAACCGTCACTGCCTCCAAGTGCTTCGGGACTGCACCCAACCACTACCTGTTTGCACGACTCCTTTGAGCCATGGTAGGGTAGTGATCAAAGTACAGTGGGAACACACTCGAGGCGGAGTGACAGTGTCAAGTCAGCGGACTAAGCTGTACTCATGTCACCTGAGAACTGATAACTGACGATAGGTATAATACCAACTAGTCAGTTCCCGACGAGTCCTGTCCAGTGTACCCGTAACCTAACGAGCACCCGCATACTATCTCAAGTACGACGTACTGACGGCTGTGGGACAGACCGTCTCCCACACTGGGATGAGAAGCGCATGCGCTGGTCTACTCCGGAGTATCGATGCCCTGTCTCGATAGTCCTGCGACCAGGGACCTGCATAAGGATGTGCTTATAGATTACCCAGCCCCACTAGTGTGACGGCCATCACATCGCTGGTAATCAAGCAAAGATCCTAAGGGCTCTACTAATGTGTATAGGCGATATACAAAAATAAACACATGTACACATTGAAGTAGAAACAAACCAAGTAGCATACTACTATTTTGAGCAAGATTGTCAATACAAGGTGAATATCCCAAGCTTCCATTAAGTAATATACATACTAGTATGATACAGTAATGGCCTCTAGGGCATATACACTAACAATCTCCCACTTGCATTAAGGCCATGTACTGGCGTATCGAAGACCTATCATCTCGATCAGCCGCTCGAACTGAGTCTGGGGCAAGGCCTTGGTGAATGGATCTGCAATGTTATCTTCTGATTTTACTCTCTTTACCTCGATCTCCTGGCGATCAATGATCTCCCTGATCAGGTGGAACCGCCTCAAAATGTGCCTGGACTTCTGATGGGACCTTGGTTCCATCGCTAAAGCTATAGCGCCGTTGTTGTCACAATACAGCGGTATTGGATCAACACTGGTAGGAACCACCTGAAGTTCCGTGAGGAACTTCTTCATCCAGACAGCTTCCTTTGCGGCATCGCAAGCAGCTATGTACTCCGCTTCCATGGTTGAGTCAGCAACGGTTTCCTGCTTGGAACTCTTCCAGCAAACCGCCCCTCCATTGAGGGTAAAGACATAACCCGACATGGACTTGGAGTCATCCTTGTCACTCTGGAAGCTGGAGTCAGCAAAGGCCTCAATCTGGAGGTCTTTTCCGCCATACACCAAGAACATCTCCTTAGTCCTTCTCAGGTACTTGAGAATGTTCTTTACTGCTATCCAGTGTTTCTCCCCTGGGTCTGACTGATACCGGCTTACAACGCTCAATGCGTATGCTACATCTGGTCTGGTACATAACATCGCATACATAATAGAGCCTACCGCAGATGCGTAGGGTATTGATGACATGCGAGCCCTTTCCAAATCAGTCTTGGGAGACATCTCTTTGGAGAGGGTGATTCCGTGACAAGCCGGTAGATTACCGCGCTTGGAATCTTCCATACTGAATCGTTTCAGTATGGTGTCGATGTACCTTGACTGTGAAAGTCCCAACATCCTTTTAGATCTATCACGATAGATCTGGATCCCCAGAATGTAGTTGGCATCGCCCAGGTCCTTCATGGAGAACCTCTGTGACAAGAATCCTTTGACTGACTGTAGCATAGGAATATCATTTCCTATTAGGAGAATGTCATCGACGTACAAGACGAGGAATACCACATTTCTCCCTACAATCTTACTGTAAATGCATGGTTCATCTGGGTTTTTGACAAAGTCGAATTCTTTGACAGTATCATCAAAGCAGATGTTCCAACTCCGCGATGCCTGCTTAAGTCCATAGATGGACTTGAGCAACTTGCACACTTTACCGCTGCTCCCACTCTGATTGAATCCCTCTGGCTGATCCATATAGACGCACTCTTCTAAATTTCCATTTAGGAAAGCCGTCTTAACGTCCATCTGCCAGATCTCATAATCGTGGAAGGCAGCAATGGCAAGAAGGATCCGAATGGATTTAAGCATGGCTACCGGAGAAAAAGTCTCGTCATAGTCCAAACCAGGTCTTTGACGAAAACCCTTTGCAACGAGCCTAGCCTTATAGGTTTCAACCTGCCCATCTACACCAATCTTCTTTCTGAAGATCCATTTGCAGCCTACGGGTTTTACCCCTTCTGGAGCAAAGTCCAAAGTCCAAACTTTGTTGGTGTACATGGACTCCATCTCGGTCCGCATTGCATCCAGCCATTTTACCGAGTCACCGCTCTGAATGGCTTGCTGGAAGCTAGTAGGCTCATCATAATCTATGATGCAATCCTCTCTATCCCCGTCTATGAGAAAACCGTAGTATCTCTCGGGCGGATGAGACTGCCTACTACTCCTGCGGAGCGGCGTAGGAATGTCCGGTTCCCCTGAACCTTCTGGTTCTACTAAGGTTTCAGTAATAGCTTGTGGTTCTGGAATTTCTTCCAGTTCTATTGCGCTCCCACTTATCTGATTTTCTAAAAACTCAGTTTCCATGAAGCGGGCATGACGAGAAACAAGGACTTTTTGCTCCTCTGCGTAATAGAAAAGATACCCCTTGGAGTTCTTTGGGTATCCCACAAACTTGCACTGTACTGAGCGTGCCTCGAGCTTGTCCGCATGCTGCTTTTTTACAAAAGCCGGACATCCCCATGTCTTAAAGGATTTAAGACAGGGTTTCTTCCCACTCCACATCTGGTATGGTGTGGTAGGCACTGTCTTAGTAGGAACTTGGTTCAAGAGATGTGCAGCTGTTTCCAGTGCATAACCCCAGAAAGATCGCGGTAACTCAGCCTTACTCATCATGGAACGAACCATATCTAGTAGGGTTCGATTCCTTCTTTCCGATACACCATTGTGTTGTGGTGTGTATGGAGGAGTACGCTGAGAGAGAATTCCATTCTCTTTTAAGTAGTCCAGAAACTCGGCACTCAAGTATTCACCACCTCGATCCGATCTTAGGATCTTGATACTTTTGCCCGTTTGTTTTTCTACTTCATTCTTATATTCTCGAAATTTCTCAAAGGCCTCGGATTTGTGCTTCAATAAGAAGACATGTCCAAACCTAGAGAAATCATCTGTGAAAGTAATGAAGTATGAATAACCGCTTCGCGCATGTGTAGACATTGGACCACACACGTCACTGTGTATAAGTCCCAAGAGCTCGCTCGCTCTTACTCCGTGTCCAGTGAACGGAGTCTTTGTCATCTTTCCCATGAGACAAGATTCACAAGTGGCATAAGACTGGTACTCGAACGGATCCAAGTATCCTTCTTTATGTAACTTAGTCAACCGTGTCTCATTGATGTGACCCAGTCTACAATGCCATAAGAAAGCCTGATTTAATTCTGGAGACTTTCTTTTAAGTGTGTTCTGGACACTGAATATCTGAGCTTGATTCAATACGTATATACCGTTATTTAATGTACCTGACCCAATCAGTGCTTGATTTAGGTGGATGTTTACTACATCGCTTACAAAAGCAAAATCATATCCTTCCTTAGAAAGTAAGGATACAGATATGATGTTACAAGTCGCACCTGGTACATACAAACAGTCACGCAGAATCAATATCTGCCCAGTTGTCAGTCCTAGGTGATATTCCCCTACGGATACAGCATCCATGCTCATTCCGTTAGCAACCCTGAGAGTCATATCACCTTTCCTGATAACCCCACGATTTCTCAGACCCTGTAACGAATTACAGATATGAGATCCTGATCCGGTATCCAATACCCAGGAAGTAGGGTTAACTGACAAACAGTTCTCAATTACAAACACACTCGAAGCCGAAGCCACAACATGCTTCGAATTCTGGCTACAGGCTTTACAAGCCCTGCAATCTTTCTGCCATAGTTCATTCCCGTTACAATAGGAACATCCCTCTTTTACTATATCCAGTCCTGAAACTTTTGCCCTTGTTTTTCCTTTTTCTTCCCTGGTTTCTTTCAGGGTATAAGCAGAGGGCAGGGACTGTTGAGTTAGGTCAGTACTTCACCCATTCGCCAACGTGGTCTCCAGGTCCGTGAGCTCAATATAGCTGGTCTCTGTAAGGTGTCAGTGCACGGCGGCGCCCCGGCCGTCAATCCGACGCCGGAATGCGGAAGCGGTGAATAACTTAAATTTTGCGGACTTTGCAAACCGGCACCACCGCGCACTTTAACCGGATCGGACCATTAACTAGTCTAAGCTATCTACAAGAATGGGAATAGAGATATACCGACGATCCAAGTCCTCCGGTCTTCATCTCCACTCCGATCTCCTCGCGGGATCTCCGTCCACATCGTCGCCTCCTCGCCGGAAAGGGCACCACATCGCCTTCGTCTTTTACGGGCTCCCGCCTCAATACCGAGGCAACTCGAGCATGAAGCCGGCAACTCGACATGCTCAAGATTTGCTGTAGGAATGTGTAGTAGATCATGCTAGTCTCATTTGGGGTTTGTAGTTGCCTTGATGGAGGAATGGGGTTAGGAAAAATGGTGCTTTCATTTTTCTATAACAAGAAGAAGAAGGAGATGAAGGATTCCTCACAAAATAAGGATGAACTCTCTCATTCTTTTTCTTCTCTCTAGTGTTCTTTCTTTTCTCAAGTGAGTATCATAATGTGGTGGAGGAAAGACTATGAAGTAAGAAGGGAGGTGAGTGTAGGAGATGAAAGAGGGTGACCACACCAAGGGACAAAGAAACATACACCATGCTTGTTACTATTGAACCCATACCCTCACTTTATCACCATCAAATCTCATAAAGCAAAAGCATGGTGGAAAAGAAAATGATAGCTATCATAATCAAACATTTACAAGAAACCCCCTCCACAAATGTCATTTGCACAATTGCAAATACCCCCCTCCATCGGAAAAGTCCGGCCGGGAAAGAACAAAGGAAAACCGGCCGGAACGGAATGCAAACTGGCAACTCCAGAAAATTGGTCCCGTAATAAATTACAGGAAAAACCCCAATACTGTGCATACACACCCGCATCTGTATTCCGTCCGGATACAAATGCAATGAGACAAAATCTACACTGTACTAAACTAAGACCAGCTTAAGCCAAAGCCGGCTAGTTAAAACCGTTCGATCCTGATCCGTGCAATACCGCACGTATCAGATCAAACCCTGCCATACAACTATACGGCCACTAGTACAAAACTGTCCGATCCTGATCCGTGCAATACCGCACGTATCTGATCGGACCCTGCCATATCTCCATACGGCCTCTACAGCGTTTCGCCCGAAAGCTGAGTAACTGAATGTGTGGTGGACTCTAAAGACTCGTCAATACAATGGCTGTGGATTTAACCACTAGCCCGTCAGAGGTATAAGCCAATACGTAACGGGCCACCAGCTATTGACCAAATGGGACGTCGATGAGGAAGCTCACCCCGACACCCAACTGAGCCTGTCAGTGACAATATCCGTGCAGTCCGGTCCGTTCGTCTATGAGTATCGCATGGCGGGCCTAGGGGGTTGGTAAAAGTCAGACCCCCAAAAGCGGTACAAGTCGTGTCGGAGTGTAGCCCAGAACACCCTGAGATACTACTGGAATACCTACCAGTAAATCTCCTTGCCTTGGCCAAGGACTTTGTGTAATGGCTCTCCTAGACACAGCACGACCTCACCCCCAATACCGGGAGAGACGAACCCCTGAAGATACGCTCACTGCCTCCATGTGGCTCGGGACTGTACCCAACTAAAACCTGTTTGCACGACTCCTTTGAGCCGTGGTAAGGTAGTAATCAAAGTACAGTGGGAACTCACACGAGACAAATGACGATCCCCAGGTCGATGAACTAACCTGCACACATGTCACCAGGGAACTGCCATCTGACGTCTGGTATATGACCAACTAGCATGTTCCCGGCGAGTCCTGTCCGGTGTACTCATAACCCAATGAGCACCTGTATACATCTTAGGTGATCCAACTGACACCAGTGGCTTGTGAGACCGGCCACCGCCCCTCGTCGGGGTCTCGACTGTATACACTAGTCTACTAATGGAGTATCGATGCCCGGTCTCGAAACTCCCACGACTAGGGACCTTTTAAGGATATGCTTGTAGACCCCCAGCTCCCACTTATATGATCGCCCTCATACTGCTGGTGGTCAAGCAAGAATCCTAGGGGCTCTATCAACGTGTAATAGCGACGTGTCAGGTCACCTAAAACAGTACACGATGATAAAGGTAAACCAGATAGCATACCATCATCTCGAGTAAGACTGTCCTACCGGGATAGGTCCTCCCTCAATCATTACAATCACGTACCTGTGACCTAATAATTGACTCTGAGGGCAGTATCTCCAACAATCTCCCACTTGCACTCAAGGCTAATTATTGCGATGTCGCATACTCACAGCCCGTGTGATACCGAACATCCAACTCCTCTACTAGTCAGTCTCACAAAGCTCGTTTGCGGAACTATTGCGTTCGAGGAATAGCCTCAGTGAGTGGATCCGCTTTGTTGTTTCTTTCTATGTCTCTCTATATCTCAAGTTCGCGGAGAAACCCATCTCCCGAAATGAGCAATACCTGTCTTAGAATGTGTCTGGATGTCTGATGGGACATAGCTCATAAATGAACTCCAAATCCAAACTTCTTAGACTGTATCGTCAACTGAACTTAATCAGTATCCTGCGCGCCATGCCTCCCTCAGTATTGCCTTGGACCACCTGTCCAAAATACTGCCCCTCATCAGAAGGAAAACTATAACTCTGACAACCTCCTTGTCGTCCATGTCACCATGGAAGCCTGGAATGATAACCGTCTCCTGAATGAGGCTGTCGTTATCATATCCCTAGAACATCCACTTATGTTCTAAAACTGCTTCCGACTGTTTCTCCAGGATTGGATTAATGTCAACTTATTGCATCTAGTGCAAGAACAACATCTGGTGTGGTACTTGACATCTCATGATTGACTCAATTGCCTAAGCAAGTGATCTGCCAATCATGCACGTCCCTCTCCCCTTTAGTCTGTAAGACACCTTTAGAGAGGGTGACTCCATTACCTGCAGGTACACTACCGTGCCAGGAGTCGTCCATCCTAAATACTCTTAGAATGCTGTCAAGTACCCTTATTGGGAAACCACCCAAATCTGGATCTAAAACCATAGATCTAGTAACCAGTATGTTTGATATAATGTCCAAGTCCTTTGTGGAGAAACCACTGTGCGACGACCAAAGTATAACCGATCGTAGTATAGGAATTTCTTTTCCTACTACCTTCTCAACAGATCCATCCCCTATTCTGATGACGTCAAACCTATGACTGTCACATCAGAAATAGATGATCTATCTCCGCTACATCTGCTTTAGTCTATAAATAGACATAAGCCTGATGTCCACCAATGCTTCCGCTGCTCCCACTGACTACGACAACCCTCTGCCAGAGTCATATAGACGTGCACTTCTAAAACTAGTTTAGAACGACGCTATACTCATCCTCCTGCCGGGTCTCGCAGCCTGGAACAACAACAATGGCAAGTGTGGGTAAACAAGAACTTCCCTGTCACCGTCCTTGAGGCTACCTGAGTACCTCTCGGGTGCCTGAAGTTACCCACCTTATCTGCGGAGTGGCCAATGGAATGTCAAACCAGATTGAATCTTTAGGTTCCTCATCAAATCTTCAGTAATCGTTTGTGGTTCTGGAATCACTTCCAGTTCTACCATACTCCCACTACTATTTTCTGAAAAAATCCATTTTTAATAAAACTGTGGCGAGTCTAGAACAATATCGCTATTGTTCATCCAGATGGTAGAAAGTCAACCCTCGTCATAGCCTGGGTCAACCCACAAACAGCCATTACAGAAACGTGCCTTGAGTTGTCCAGTGTCTGGTTTTAATCATAAACCGGACAACTCCCCGTACCTTAACATCGTTAAGATATGAACTGTTCTATATCCAATATAGAACCAGAGGCACTGATTTAATTGAACTAGATTCAAATCATGCAGCTGTCTCCAGTGCATGTCAACTAAATGGAAGGAGGCCAGATCAGCGTTACTCAACTTAGGAATACTTCCAATTATGAGTAACCTGAAAGAGAAGCAATTTCTCTTAATCATCACTTTCAACTGAATACCACAAGTATCTATATCTTCGATCTCTTTGAAGAATCCCGATACTTGCTACTCCTGGTTCTCTACTCTATTCAAATACCTGTAACTTCTCCAAATTCGGACCCTGCGTTTCCACGAAACACCTGTCTAAAAACTAGAGAAGTCATAAGTAAACTGAATGTAGTACGAGGACCAACCCCTCTGTCCTGATGGACTCTGGACAACATACAATACTCTGTAAAAGTCCCTTGAGTCTGATTACTCATTCACTGTGTGTCGTAGGTTGAAAACTGTACTTATGGTTAAGAAGAATTACACCGCTGTTTAATGCTCCTTACCTAACCATCCACTGATATAGGTAAATGTCATCGACATAATATCAAAAGGTATATCTCACTCTATGAAAATAGACGTACAGATATATCAATTTGAAATTGGTGCATAACCGCGGATATTCAAAACCAAATGATTGCCGTCCGGCAAACAACCCAGGTGACTTCCTCAAATATCACCGATTACATCGAATCCCGATATAATGAGGATGATCACCCAATTCCCAATAACTTACTCCCACTCAGCATCTGTAAAACCATACAGATGTGAGAATCATACCTGGTAAATACATACCCTGGAGTAAATATCTAATCGGGAAATCAGTTTTCCTTTAACATTACACAGCGAAACTGAAACATTGAAATGTTCCGATGGGGTATTCTGGTATTCCTTGTAATGCCTCTTCCAGATTCACGACTGTAACCGTATAGTTCTTTGCCACCTCTCCAAATCCCTTCATATGTCTTTAGTCTTTACCTTCTGCACACCCTTTTAGGCCATATGGTTTTCTTCCTTCCCTACCGTTCGGCACCAGCCTATGGTTTGGAAGAAGACTATCCAATAAGCATAATGGGTGTACTGTCCCTATCCTAGGAACACTCGCAACACGAGAGAAGGTGAAGATAAAAGACACCTGAATGTACTTTATTCCTATTTCTCCTGGACCAGAATCCATCCCCGAACTGGAACAAGTTCCTTTCGAGTTCGTATATAACCATACGATGGAATATCCAATAAACTGTGGATCTTCGTAGTGATACGGAGTGTCCTGGAGAAACACAAAGGTGATTTTAGGATTGGCGAAGAAATACCTGGTTTGGTCGTGAATATCTGTTGCAATTTACTTTGCCCTCTTACTAATCCCTTGCTTTGTCTGAACTTAATACCTTCTGCACACCATCGTTATGCTAATTGGTTTTCTTCATTCCCTACCGGTCGGCACCAGCCTAAGGTTTGGAAGAAGACAATCCAATTTGCGTAATAGGTGTACTACCCCTAAACCAAGGAGTACTCGTAACCTGAGAGAGGGTAAAAGGAAAAGACAACTGAATAATCCTATCCGTTTTCTCCAGAACCGGAAACCATCCTCGAATTCCTTCGAGTTCGTATCTAACCATACGATGGTTTTGTCCAATGGAAGTGGACGTTCGTAGTAATACGGGGTGTCCTGGAGAAAAGGGTAAAAGTAGGAGTGGCAATGAGGTCTGCAACTTTGACAATCCAAAAGCCAGTGTTTAAGAAGGTTCGGTCAACTTGGTCACTGAGTCATAGTCTTAGGGTCGGGTCAATGGTCGCTGCCAAAGAGAGAGAGAAAAGAAACACTCAGCGTGCACTCTAACCTAGATCAGAATGGTTACCAATTTATCTAATCTGGAAACCTCCCACTGTACCTCAAATTCTCCTCCAAACCTGAAAGAAGAATTAGTCGGGGTCACCCGAGGAGTAAACCAACTCATCAGTGGGAATCGGGATCCAACTCTCATCGCATGATAACGTGACGGAATCCGCTCACGGTATCACACTCCAGAAGGTATGCGCATATCTGGCAAGTTTCAGTACTTTTGAAACTCCCGATGTGATTTCTGCCCCATGCTCTTATGACCTTGACGAAGGTCAACAAATCATAAGTCACATGTCAAGTTCCACCCGTCATTATCCAGGTTAATTTGAATCCACCCGTACAAGCCCTTGACGAAGGTCAACAAGGCTGTACGACTGTCCCAAACCAACGCATCTATCTATGCAGCAGAAAGGTAACAAGCAGCTACCATACACTATGCCTTGACGAAGGTCAACAAACATAGCATGAATACTACGTGCTACCCGTCTGAAACGACGGAGGGCTACGAATGGTTTCTGGCGAAAACCTTTAACGTAATGAACTTGATATCGTCGAAGGAACGGATAGCTTTTAAAAATATAGTGACGAAAACCGTTGCTAAAGAGGTCACTCCCGGTGAAGGGATCTCGGCTCTTTCCCCGTAGAATGGGGTGCAGGATATTCCAACTGAATACCACGGTGCAAAGCAAAAGTAATCGGCTATAGTGAAGTTAATGCCCTGACGCAAACTTATTGTCCAAGGGGTCACTCCCGGTGAAGGGATCTCGGCCCTTGCCTCGTCGACTGAGGAGCAGGATATTCCAATGAATACCACGATGCAAAACAAAAGTAAACGTCCTTGCAATAACAGCTTTTTGAAAAATGTTCCAACAACATCAGATTAGGTTTGTTTTTAAACTTGCATTGATCCGAATCAATGCAGTCCCATCAATTGATCACACCAAAAAGAACGAAAATATACTGATGTACGTATATGCCATCCGCATTCGCCACTGGGTCCCGTCATTACCCGTTAGGTTAGCTAACTAACGACAGAGCGGGGACTGGACTAGCGCGGATGTAAAACGTATACAACATCTACTAATATATATACCAATATATTATATTTCGCTCAAGGCGTGAATGAAATGCAACATCACAGAGAATGAACAGCATCACAGAAACAATACAGATATCTGGGATCCCCGGGTTTCACAGAGCCACTGCTGAAACCCGACGTTCCCCTGGTCGTGTGGATAGCCTGTGCAATGAAATCCTAGACCCCTACGGGCGCGGCAAGTCACCCGCCAAAACCTGAAACGAGGCAGCCCCCTTCAGCGCCGTGAATGGACCACCCAGCACTTCACGGAATCCGGCAACTTGGGCACCCCTCCTGGGTCAACCTGTACCCCCTACGAGTGCGGCGAATAGCCTGCCAATCCTAGAGCGAAGCCCCCTCCGTCTCAATGCCATGAGATGCGGGCTTGTTGCCCTCCAGAACCCGGCTATCCGTGCACCCCTCCGCGGGGCAATCCTAGTACAGAAAATAAAATATACATACACCGGGTACATCGACCGCAACCAGGTCGTGCCCCAAAAGAATAATACAAACAGGCAGTGACGGCAGTCCACATGTCGGACGCTCGCCCCGCAATATCAAATGTACATAATACAACCACAACTGTACTAGCATTGCATCCAGGCTATCCCCACGACCGATCCGCAACATCACAGCAAATACATAGAACATCAACGTGAAAGTCACGTTCGCAAATCCGTCTAACCGGGCTATAGCAGTTAGACCGGATTTACCGATCGAGTGACATTCACGGTCGCAGATATAATGTAAATACTGTGAAAAATGTGTTTAAGATTTTCCGATTGACCAAAAATTAACAAGTGGGCCCCAAACTAATACTGTAGCACTCACAGAAATAATTGGCCCAATTTTAATATTCCAAAACCCCTAATTACTACCCTGAAGCCCACTGGAAAAAGATGGCCCACTGACCTCTCTAAGTTGCGGCGGATCCGCGGCCCAATAGAAGGGTGAGGCCGCGGTTCCGCGCTCTGGAAGAGGGATTAGTGCGTCGAATTTTCCCAGAGTGCTTAGAATTTCCTGCACATCATTCTGAGACCACCTGAAAAATTTTTGGACACCAAAAAATCTTAACAGAAAACTGATGTGAGGTAAAAATGAGTTTTTGGAATTTTGGTCGATCGGAACCGCAAAACACATCACACAAAGCTAGACTAAGTTAATGGCGAGTCTCTGATACCACTGTCAGTGCACGGCGGCGCCCCGGCCGTCAATCCGACGCCGGAATGCGGAAGCGGTGAATAACTTAAATTTTGCGGACTTTGCAAACCGGCACCACCGCGCACTTTAACCGGATCGGACCATTAACTAGTCTAAGCTATCTACAAGAATGGGAATAGAGATATACCGACGATCCAAGTCCTCCGGTCTTCATCTCCACTCCGATCTCCTCGCGGGATCTCCGTCCACATCGTCGCCTCCTCGCCGGAAAGGGCACCACATCGCCTTCGTCTTTTACGGGCTCCCGCCTCAATACCGAGGCAACTCGAGCATGAAGCCGGCAACTCGACATGCTCAAGATTTGCTGTAGGAATGTGTAGTAGATCATGCTAGTCTCATTTGGGGTTTGTAGTTGCCTTGATGGAGGAATGGGGTTAGGAAAAATGGTGCTTTCATTTTTCTATAACAAGAAGAAGAAGGAGATGAAGGATTCCTCACAAAATAAGGATGAACTCTCTCATTCTTTTTCTTCTCTCTAGTGTTCTTTCTTTTCTCAAGTGAGTATCATAATGTGGTGGAGGAAAGACTATGAAGTAAGAAGGGAGGTGAGTGTAGGAGATGAAAGAGGGTGACCACACCAAGGGACAAAGAAACATACACCATGCTTGTTACTATTGAACCCATACCCTCACTTTATCACCATCAAATCTCATAAAGCAAAAGCATGGTGGAAAAGAAAATGATAGCTATCATAATCAAACATTTACAAGAAACCCCCTCCACAAATGTCATTTGCACAATTGCAAATACCCCCCTCCATCGGAAAAGTCCGGCCGGGAAAGAACAAAGGAAAACCGGCCGGAACGGAATGCAAACTGGCAACTCCAGAAAATTGGTCCCGTAATAAATTACAGGAAAAACCCCAATACTGTGCATACACACCCGCATCTGTATTCCGTCCGGATACAAATGCAATGAGACAAAATCTACACTGTACTAAACTAAGACCAGCTTAAGCCAAAGCCGGCTAGTTAAAACCGTTCGATCCTGATCCGTGCAATACCGCACGTATCAGATCAAACCCTGCCATACAACTATACGGCCACTAGTACAAAACTGTCCGATCCTGATCCGTGCAATACCGCACGTATCTGATCGGACCCTGCCATATCTCCATACGGCCTCTACAGCGTTTCGCCCGAAAGCTGAGTAACTGAATGTGTGGTGGACTCTAAAGACTCGTCAATACAATGGCTGTGGATTTAACCACTAGCCCGTCAGAGGTATAAGCCAATACGTAACGGGCCACCAGCTATTGACCAAATGGGACGTCGATGAGGAAGCTCACCCCGACACCCAACTGAGCCTGTCAGTGACAATATCCGTGCAGTCCGGTCCGTTCGTCTATGAGTATCGCATGGCGGGCCTAGGGGGTTGGTAAAAGTCAGACCCCCAAAAGCGGTACAAGTCGTGTCGGAGTGTAGCCCAGAACACCCTGAGATACTACTGGAATACCTACCAGTAAATCTCCTTGCCTTGGCCAAGGACTTTGTGTAATGGCTCTCCTAGACACAGCACGACCTCACCCCCAATACCGGGAGAGACGAACCCCTGAAGATACGCTCACTGCCTCCATGTGGCTCGGGACTGTACCCAACTAAAACCTGTTTGCACGACTCCTTTGAGCCGTGGTAAGGTAGTAATCAAAGTACAGTGGGAACTCACACGAGACAAATGACGATCCCCAGGTCGATGAACTAACCTGCACACATGTCACCAGGGAACTGCCATCTGACGTCTGGTATATGACCAACTAGCATGTTCCCGGCGAGTCCTGTCCGGTGTACTCATAACCCAATGAGCACCTGTATACATCTTAGGTGATCCAACTGACACCAGTGGCTTGTGAGACCGGCCACCGCCCCTCGTCGGGGTCTCGACTGTATACACTAGTCTACTAATGGAGTATCGATGCCCGGTCTCGAAACTCCCACGACTAGGGACCTTTTAAGGATATGCTTGTAGACCCCCAGCTCCCACTTATATGATCGCCCTCATACTGCTGGTGGTCAAGCAAGAATCCTAGGGGCTCTATCAACGTGTAATAGCGACGTGTCAGGTCACCTAAAACAGTACACGATGATAAAGGTAAACCAGATAGCATACCATCATCTCGAGTAAGACTGTCCTACCGGGATAGGTCCTCCCTCAATCATTACAATCACGTACCTGTGACCTAATAATTGACTCTGAGGGCACTATCTCCAACATAAGGACGTTGCCCCTTACAGATGACCCGACTGCCAACCTCGCTTGAAGCAATTCGTTCGAGGTCTCATATCTTGCGATACGAGATTGCTCTCCATATAAAACTTTGTTATGGAGGAAGATAGAAACTGAGTCCATCTTCTCGTGCTGCCTCTGGTTTGTACCATCAACTGAGGCTAACACGAGGCACTTGGCTTTCGCACAATCCTTTTCCGATGTCCTGCGGATGTGAACATCCGTGACAGGGGAAACTGGACCTGAGACAGGAGGGTTTAGATTAGTTAAGAGGTGTTCCAACTTGTCATGGGCAATGGACATCTGGACAGACCTCTGCCAGTCATAACAGTCAGGTTCAGTCATATTTTTATCTAGATGTAACCTAGGCGTGGTCACAGGGTCGCTGCAATTAAGAGAGAGAAGAAGAAACACTCAGCATGATGCTCTTGCAAGTTTAGAGTGGTTTTTAGTTTGTCTAAACAGGATGGCTCCCACTGTTTCTCGAATCCCTCCTCAAACCATAAAGGAAGAATTAGTCGGGATCAATCCCACCGCACAATACTCGCTTAACCGTTCAGCCAGGCCGGTGTCGGTACTTCGAGGGAGGTTTTCCAACGCTTTCGCGAAGTTCCTTAATTAAAGAACCTCTTTTCCCTGGGGGCGTAGCCCCGCTAACACCTTTCTAGGCACCTACTAGGTTTATAGCATTGATCGTTTAGTGAGAAATTTTCCGAGGAGTAGCATATACTCACAGTAGGATCGGGATCCAAATATCATCGCGTGACGAAACTGAAGGAATCCTACCAGAATCATCACACTCCAAATGGTATGCAAATCTAGCAAGTTTCAGTACTTATGAAACTCCCGATGTATATTTTTGCCCCATGCTCTTATGACCTTGACTAAGGCCAACAAATCATAAGTCACATGTCAAGTTCTACCCGTCGTTGTCCAGGTTAATTTGAATCCACCCGTACATACCCTTGACTAAGGCCAACAAGGTAATACGACTGTCCCAAACCAACGCATTCTATCTATGCAACATATGAATACCCACCAGCTACCAAACACTGTGCCTTGACTAAGGCCAACAAACACAGCTTGAATACTGTTGAATATTCATATGAAACGACGGAGGGCTACGAATGGTTTTGGCGAAACCGTGAACGTAGTGAACTTGATTTAGTCGATGGAACGAGATAGCTTTTAAATGGAGTGGCTCAAACTCCGCATTTTAAAAGTTTGTTTTGAAAAGAACCGAGTGGTTTTTCGAAAATGTTCCAACGACTTATACTTGGTTTATTTTCTTGCATTAGTTCTTTTAATGCATGTTTTGCTTGCATTAGTTCTTTTAATGCGTGATATTCTTGCATTAGTTCTTTTAATGCGTCCCATCAATTAATCCTACCATTGCAGAAAACAACCAAAATATGACGTACGCTTATGCCATTCGCATTCGCCACGGGGCCCCGTCATTACCCGTTAGGTTACTTAACTAACGACAGAGCGGGGGCTGGGCTAGCGCGTCTGTAAAACATAAGCAACGCCTAAATAATATCATATATAGATATACTGCAATGATAAACATTTCAGATCACAGATAAATACATTGGATATACTAGCAATCTGTAATTTGTACGAGCCTGTAACAAAAACAGATAACACGGTCGCGGTGAATAGCCAAAACCCCACCCAAGACCCCTACGGGTGCGGCAAACTACCCGCCAAGTACCCGAAGCGTAGCAACCTCCCTCAACTCCATGAGTAGGCCACTCGACACTTCGGCATACCCGGTAGTTTGTGCACCCCTCCATGGGTCTATCCTAGGAGCAAAAACAGTAAAAAGAAATTATACAATGACGGCTACAACCCCTTCCCGGTTGTGCGGCCATACAAATAATTATAACATCAATTTACAAATTTACATGAATTGCAAGAAAAGAAAACTCTCGTCTCATAACCCCCGGCTATTCACCCGCGACAATCCAACATATTTATATACACATTCCAGCACATTACAGATCATGTATAACCCCGACCAATCGACTTATAGCGATAAGCCGACGTTCAATACATGCAAACATTACAGATATAACCATCATAGTCAAAGTGCAGTGAAGTTCGGAAAAAATACGGAATTATAGGACCCCAAAAGGAAATTTCTTTTCTGGACAATCTGGGCACATATAATATATTTTAAAAATCCCAAAACCAACACACAAACACACTGCACGAAAAACGATGCAGAGAAGACAACAACTCGCGGCGGTTCCGCGGCGGCTAAGAAGGATTACGCGGCGGAAGGGCGGCGGTTTAGAGGAATTACTGCATCGTTTTTCTTGGGTGTTCTCACAAAACCCTGAGCCGAATTTAGGAGTATAAAGTTTTTCATTTTGACCAGAAAAAATTTCAACAGAAACTCAGTTTTAGTAAAAGTTTGGTTTTTGGATTTTTCCGGTTCCGAACTTCGTTACACTTCACTACCAAGCTAGTTTAAGTTTAGTTAGGCTCTGATACCACTGTAAGTCCACGTTGCGACCCCCGGTTCTTACGGGGAGGCGGAAACGGTATAAAAAACGAATTTTTATCGCAAGAGGCAACATGGACTAAACTATGGTCGGGATCGTTACCTAAACTAAAACTAGCATACTAAGCTAAAGATATTTAGCTACTCGGATGAAGATGGTTATACCTAAACTTGAACTCCTTCTCTTCAAGCTCCGATGGTGGTTCGATGGCTCCTTCTCGTTGTCTCCGTACGCCGAAGATAGATCCACTTGAAAGCTCCAACCTTTAGCTCCTTCTTCGTTCTTTGAAGAAACTAGTTCACTTGGTTTGCTAAACCTAGTGAACTAGAATGAGTAGAGATGATTTAGAATGGGATTTTATCTATGGTTCTTGATTCTCAACTCATGAGACAAGAGAACCATAGATCAAGAGAGGGAGCAAGAGGTTGAGGGTGAGAGCAAGAGGAGAGCTCAAGAACAAGAGAGAGAATGAGCAAGAAAGAATGAGCAACTCTTTTGTGTTTCACCCTCTCATAATCCAAAGCAATGATAACTCATCATATCAACAAAAGTCTTATGTGATGGTTGAAGTAACCATAACCTTATCATGTCATGCACTCATTTTACTCAAATGAACAAGCAAGAAAAAGTCTTTGGCATGAAATGATAACCATGGTTATCATGATGGTCAACTAGTCAAGCCTAGTCAACCGGTCAACAAGTCAACAAAAGTCAACAAGTCACCAAAGTCAACAAGTCAACAAAAGTCAACAAGTCAACAACCATATCACCATAATACTTAATTAATATAATAGTTAATCACATATCATATTCTCATTAGGGTTGAGCATAAAGTCAAAAAGTCAACGGTCAACTGTCAACAACCCTAATGAGAATCCGCTGCCTCTGCCTCCCTGTCATTTGTGCATACACACCCGCATCCGCGTTCCGAGGAACACGAATGCAAACTGGATAAATCCAATCCCATAAGGTATACTAGGATCTGGCTTAAACCAAAGCCCGCTAGTGTAAACTGCCCGGACACTGTACGTGCACAAGTGCACGGATGTGACCGAACCCTGTCGCAAAACCATGCGACCTGTCGCAATACCATGCGACCTCTACTCTTTTGCCTAAAGGCGAAAAGCTTTCTGTGTGGGACTCTAAAGACTCGACACTACGCTGGCAGTGGGTTTAACCACAGACCGCAAGCGGCACTAGCTGTGCGTAACGGTCCCCAGGTAATGCCGACAAGAAGACCGACGAGGCGAAACCCATCTGAACTCCTACTGAGCCTGAGTGTGACATTCTCCATACAGTCCGGTCTGTTCGTCTGATACATCGCATGGCGGGCCTAGGGGGCGGTAAACGTCAGTCCCCCAATAGCGGTACAAGTCGTGCCGGAGTGAAGCCCAATACACCCTGAGATAACACTGGAAACCTACCAGTATATCTCGTTTGCCCTGGCCAGGGACTACTCGTGTAATGGCTCTCCTAGACACAGCGCGATGTCAACCCCCAATACCGGGAGAGACGAATCCTGTCTAACCGTCACTGCCTCCAAGTGCTTCGGGACTGCACCCAACCACTACCTGTTTGCACGACTCCTTTGAGCCGTGGTAGGATAGTGATCAAAGTACAGTGGGAACACACTCGAGGCGGAGTGACAGTGTCAAGTCAGCGGACTAAGCTGTACTCATGTCACCTGGGAACTGATAACTGACGATAGGTATAATACCAACTAGTCAGTTCCCGACGAGTCCTGTCCAGTGTACCCGTAACCTAACGAGCACCCGCATACTATCTCAAGTACGACGTACTGACGGCTGTGGGACAGACCGTCTCCCACACTGGGATGAGAAGCGCATGCGCTGGTCTACTCCGGAGTATCGATGCCCTGTCTCGATAGTCCTGCGACCAGGGACCTGCATAAGGATGTGCTTATAGATTACCCAGCCCCACTAGTGTGACGGCCATCACATCGCTGGTAATCAAGCAAAGATCCTAAGGGCTCTACTAATGTGTATAGGCGATATACAAAAATAAACACATGTACACATTGAAGTAGAAACAAACCAAGTAGCATAATACTATTTTGAGCAAGATTGTCAATACAAGGTGAATATCCCAAGCTTCCATTAAGTAATATACATACTAGTATGATACAGTAATGGCCTCTAGGGCATATACACTAACATAGTTTTGTAAGATTTGACCTGTAGGAAAATCTGGGATCAAATATCGTTTTGCATGTCGGTTGTGTTTGCGCGATACGCGCGATACGTGAGTGGGTTCTGTGATCCAGCGTATCGCGGCGTATCGCGGTAGTTTTAGATGCGTATACACACGTTTTAGCGCATCGTGCACGCGCGCGTTTAGTTCACGACGCGAGTTTCTCGTTTGGGTTCGATATCGCGTTTTGCGGAATATTTGGCTTATATATGATTTCCATGTCTTATTTGCAGGTTTGCAGGCAGGGACTACGGACACTGCTACAGGAGGGAGCACATGGTAGGATTCACCTAGCATGGAGCGTAGGTGAGTAGATTTAACATCTACAGGGAAATCGCCCGCATGGAGTTATGCGTCTAGGCTAGGATTCAAATACCTGTCGCATATTCTACGTCATTGTTAGAATTGCGCCTTTACCTTATTTACTTAGATATAGTTGTACTGTGACTAGTAGCCGTAGGGCACTGCACATTTTATTGACGGTTCATGTTGCACGAGCACGGATTGTATGCTACACACACACCGTCAATAATTGCCATGTCACACACAAACTCCATATAGATACTATATTGCTTATCATACATGACATCTAGCTTATCGGTATACCTATAGTGTATCATACCATTAGTGATAGGTACATCTACACCTTGCGATACAGCTACACCTTGCGATACAGCTACAGGTATACCTTACACATATTTTACTTATACCCAGGGAGTTATTCTTCATATTCTATTTATACCCAGGGGGGTATACGACATCAGTTCTTATAGGTAGATACCTATAAATTGCTACACCTGTATGTTACATACATATTCAGTTGCTGTTACATATTTACCTTTACTGATGTTACTTAGCTGTACCTTATTGGTTTCGCATACACCTGGTTTCAGCTACATATTCTCATTTATATGCTCGCATTTCAGATATATCGCATATATTTATTCCTGGATTGTGCATTGTTATTTGGATTTCACATGATGATTTCTGGATTTGGGAACCGCGGGAGTTCATGAAATTATGCATACATTGAAAAACCCGGTTTCCTTGATATGATATTTGCGCAGCCACCATGAGATTTACGGTTCTGATTATATATTCCATACGAGGTGTGGTTTCCGTATGAGGGTACATGGTGGGGCCCGGTATGGTTCCCCTCGGCAAGAAGATCGATGGATGTTGTCGATTGAGCCTGGAGGCGGGCGAGTACCTACCGGTGACAGTACTGATGACTAGGCGGGGATCATGGAGATACCGTTGGGAGTCATGCACGTATGCATACGTCGAAAGGCGAGGGTCAGAGCTAGGCACTCATGCTTTCGGGATAGCGTATGATACGTACCTATCAGGATTTCTGTGTCGATGCTTGGCACATTGTTTTCATGATATTTCTTTTAATACCTTTGTATATATAACAGGGGATTTAGCCGTTGTTATATATACCCTTACACCAATATTAGTGGAATAGGACGCTAATATATATGTATTGACCCCATCATATTTATTTCTGCATATATATTTATTTAGGATGTTAGAAATTTACTTGAGATTCGACTTGGGATATAGGTGATTCATTGAGATTGGATATTGGATATGAAAGAGATTGTTGATTTGTACATTCGAGATATAGGAGAGCTATTCGATATTGTACATTGAGGTGATGTGAGACTTATATGATGTGAGAGCTCAGTTTGGGGGCTGATTTGAGGAATTGTGGATTTGAGTGTCTTGATGGATTGTGATCCTGCCACGATGTCAGGTTTCCGTGGAAATGACATATTCCACCCTATAACTCACACTTATCTATTTTATGCACAGTTTCATATATTGGTAGTACCTGTTAGTGTACCCTTATGATAGTTGCATATCTACATTCTCATATCCCTATTGCATGGTTATTGCATACTATTGTCATGTTACTATTGCTTCACATATTGATTGTACCTGCTAGTGTACTTTCCATTATTTTGCATTCATATGACATGTTATTACTGTAATCGCATACCTTAGATTCATGCTGTACGTACATTCCTGCGATTACCTGTATATGTTATCTACTATTCACGAGTTGGCAACTCACCCCCGTTGTGCCACAGGTGTTTCAGGTTGTTCCCCAGAGTAATCGAGGCAGGCTATTCAGCTATTCATCTATCATCTTTTGCTACAGATACCACATCAGCTCACAGTACTATTTTGCTTAGGTGGGTTGGATGATTATCTGTATTTCATATTGTACATTCGTTGTATCTTGTACTCTCCATCTTTTAGTATGTTGTTGACTTAGAGACTTGGTGATGACGTTATTGTATATTAAATGTGGATTTGTCGTCTTTTATACAGCTTTCTCTCTATTGTCTTTATTTCTTCTCTACAGCTTGTATATTTGTGTTGTTTTCATCTTGGGTTAGTTTTTACAAAAAGGAGTGTTGCCAGAATTTTAAAGAAAGAAAGTAGGACTTTTAAAAGAATTTGGGTTGCGATTTCAAATGTTTCCAAAACTTATATTATCTTTTCCGTATTTTCTTGGTTTAGATTTCTGGGTTTTGGATTTCTTTTACTGCGTTACGTCTTTAGGCGTTGCGTAGTATTAGGGCCATCACGGGCCAATTTTGGGTCGTGACAGTTTCCTATTTCCTTTTGGGAGTTATGCACTTGAGAAGTTGCAAACCTATTGAATAAGGTTCAAATCAAATCAGTTGCCTACCACTTCATATGTGATATGGAATGGGAAGAGTTCGAATAAGCTGGAGGCAAAGTTAGTTCTGTAGAAGTTTGTTCGATATCTCAAGCATTCGCAAAGGAATATCTTCTACCAAACCGAGGAATGAAAGATGTTTTGTTTCTCAGCATGCCACCTTTGTGAATGGGAATTTCTTGTGAAAAATTAGTGGTCATGAGGTAGAACTGGAAAGAGTTCCAGCTATACAAATTGCAGCTGATGATTTGGTAGAACCAAAGGATTCAATAGTAACCAACGAATCTCAGCCTCTCCGCCGATCTAATAGGGTTCCTCACCCACCTGAGAGATACTTCGGTTTCTCTATGACAGTAGGAGCGAGGATTTCATCATGAGATGATGACCCAACTAGTTTCGAGCTGGCCATTAGGAGTGGGACTCTGTAAGAATGACTGGATGCTTAGCGATCTGAGATGGAATCCTTATACACCAACAAAGTCTGGACTTTGGTTGCTTTATCTGAAGGGTTATACCCCTATCAGGAGCAAGTATATCTTGAGAAGATTACTTGGTGTACATGGAAAAGTTGAGACTTTTAAAGCTATGCACAAGTCCATCCAGATCCTACTTGCCACGGCTATATACCATGACTACGATATCTGGTGGTTGGGTGTCATGACTGCTTTTCTAAATGATGTTTTAGAAGAGAGCTTCTATAAGTATACAGCCAGCGGGCTTCGTAGACAGTGGGAGCAGCGGAAACGTGTGCAAGTTGTTTTATGCGATAAAACAGGCAATGCGGAGTTGGAACGTCTATTTTGATGTGATAGTCAAAGAGTTTGACTTCATCAAAATGGTAGATGAACCTTGTATATACAAAAAGGTAGTAGGGAGTATGGTGGCGATCCTCGTAGAGTACGTGGATGACATACTCTTGGTAGGGAAGGAGTTTCCTATGCTACGCTCGGTCAATCTCCGCTTATCACAAGGATTCTCCATATAGGATCAAATCGATACATCCTGAATCCTGGGTTTTGGATCTATGAGACAGATCTAATTGGATGTTAGGATTCTCACTAGGTATAGTGAGATGGTATCAATCGATCTTGGGGAGAATCACTGGAATAGTTCCAAGGTGATAAGGACGACTGAATGTCAGTCGCGGGCATTGTCTTTACCCTCAGTAGTGGGACGGTATGTTGGAAGAGTTCCAAGCTAGATACCGTAACATACTAGACGATTAAAGGCAAGATACATCGTTACCAATGATGCTACCAAAGAGGCAGTCTGGATATATTTTAGTTCATAAGATGAACTCCGTTCCAACTATTGTGTGACAATGGAGTTGTGGCTTATGCCAAGGAAACCCCATCCCATCAGAAATCCGGATATAAATCTTAGGCAGTATCACCTAATCATGGAGATAGTTGATCTCTGAGGAGATCAAGGTTAGGAGAGTAGACACAGAGGACAACAGCGTGGATCCACTCACAAAGGCTTTTTTCCCAGTAGAGACTTTTATGGGATGGTTGAGTATGAGATACTTCAACTACAGCTAATTGTTGGGTATGCGATACCACAACAGATGGCTCTAGTGCAAGTGGGAGATTGTTAGTTATATGTATGCCCTAGAGGCCATTACTGTACATATGATGTAGATTGTAGTGGATGCTTGGACATATATAGGGAGGACTTTCTTGCTCGACATGATAGTATGCTATCTGGTTCTGGTTGCTCTTTATCTTAACATGTACTCTGATTGTCTCTATGTTACATATTGATAAAGCCCTTAGGATGAGTACTTGACTACCAGGACTATGATGCGGATCATACTAGTGGGGACAGTGTAGTCGCCAAGTACATCCTTCAAATGTTCCTAGTCGTGGGTGTATCGAGACAGGGCATCGATATACCTATGTAGACTAGCGTATGCGCTTCTTGACCCATATGATGGGTGATGGATGATCCCATATCCATTGGTGTTTGACATCAGAGAAGGTATACGAGCGCTCAGTGGAGACTGGGTACACTGGACGGACTCACCGAGAACTCCCAGATCGTATTATACCTCATGTCAGATGGCAGTTCTCTGGTGACACTGGTACAGGTTAGTCTGTAGACCCGAGATCGTCATAGAGTCTTGTGTGATTCCCACTGTGCTTTGATTTCCATCATACCACGTCCAAGAGGGCGTGCAAAAAGGTGGCTTTTGGGTACAGTCCCGAATCGCATGGAGGCAATGAGCGATAGGAGGGGATTCGTCTCTCCCGGTATAGGGAGTTGATGTTGCGCTGTGTTCGATTGGCTATAACTAGAAATCTCTGGCCGGGGTTGCTGAGATTTATTGGTAAGTATTATCAGTAGTATCTCGTACTGTTATAGACCTCATATCGATACGACTTATCAAGCTACTGGGTCTGACGTATACCACCCCTAGGCGAGATATGCGACATATCAGACGAAGAGACCGGACTGTACGGGAGTGTTACTGATTGGATTTACGGGAGAAAGTACAGGCTTGCTTTTTGATCTTCTGATCGCTTAATACCTGGGTGGCTGTTACATTTAGCTGACCGTTTGCAGCTTGTGGGTGTTTGATATGATCATCACCTACTGCCGGCGTATTGACGATTCTTTAGAGTCCAACAAAAAGGTTTCCTGGCTCAGGCGAAACGGAGTAGTGTAAGACTATGGTAGCGTCCCGGCCGTCTTTCCGAGGCCAAAATGCGGAAACGAATATTTTTCTAAACTAGAAAACTGGCGCTGTCGTATGCTTAAAACCCGGATCGAACCATTAACCTACAACTAGCTAACTAGAGAGAGGGTTGGAAAGCTATGTCGATCGATCCGTGTCCTTCGGTCTTTGGCCACCATCCCAAGCTCCTCGCGGCATCTCCGGTCTCGATCTCATCATCGGAAAGGTCACCACATCATCGGAAAGGTCACCACATCATCGATTCCTTTTACGGGCTCCCGCTTCATCCGAAGCAACTCGGGCACGAAGTGTGCTAGCCGACGTGTCCAAGGTGATGTAGAGAATGTTAGTGATCACTTTGTCTCTTTCATCCATGAAATGGATGGAGGTTAGAAATGAAGCCATTGATGGAAGTTTTGAGCTAGAGGAAGAAGAAGAAGAAAAAGAAAAGAGCCTTTTTTGGTGTTTCTTATGATAAAAAAGAGAGAGTATAAGATCTCAAACAATACAAGACCAACCATACCTCATAGCAGCCCCCATCTCTCTCTTGTTATCATATCAACACAAATCAATCACAATATGTGACATTTGCACAAGAAATGATACCATGAGTCACCCATGAAGTACATGTATCATTTAATGCACAAAATGATGGCTTAAGCTCACAATTTCCATTAACAAACATTAATCCAAATGTTTGCAACAATAAAAAGATACGGCAACATCTAAAGTAAACTCGTGATGGATCACAAGGATACCCATCACCTGTATATACATACCTGCATCCGCATTCTGACCGAATGCGAATGCGATGAGACTAAAGTAATCCAACAAATCTAATACTAGGATCCGGCTTAAACCAAAGCCCACTGGTATGATCCGTCCGATCATGATCCGTACAATACCGCACGTATATGATCGAACCCTGCCATATATCATACGGCCTCTACAACGTTTCCCCCGAAACTTGAGAAACTGTCTGTGGGGGACTCTAAAGACTCATCAATACTTTGGCTGTGGATTTAACCACTAGCACGTCAGAGGTATTAGCCGTACGTAACGGGCTACCAGGTATTAACCAAAAGGGAGGTCGATGAGCGAACTCATCCTGACACCCTACTGAGCCTGTCAGTGACAATATCCGTACAGTCCGGTCTGTTTGTCTATGAGCATCGCATGGCGAGCCTAGGGGGATGGTAAAAGTCAGACCTCCAAAAGCGGTACAAGTCGTGTCGGAGTGTAGCCCAGAACACCCTGAGATACTACTAGAATACCTACCAGTAAATCTCCTGCCTCGGCCGAGGGTTTTGTGTAATGGCTCTCCTAGACACAACGCGATCTCACCCCCAATACCGGAAGAGGCGAATCCCCTGCCGATCCGCTCACTTGCCTCCATGTGGCTCGGGACTGTACCCAACTAAAACCTGTTTGCATGACTCCTTTGAGCCATGGTAGGGTAGTAATCAAAGCACAATGGGAACTCACACGAGAAAAATGACGATCTCAGGTCGATGAACTAACCTGTACACATGTCACCAGGGAACTGCTATCTGACGTCAGGTATAATACCAACTAGCATGTTCCCGCGCGAGTCATGTCCGGTGTACTCATAACCCAATGAGCACCTGTATACATCTTAGGTGAACAAACTGACACCAATGGCTTATGAGACCGGCCACCACCCCTCGTCGGGGTCTCGACTGTATACACTATCTACTCCGGAGTATCGATGCCCTGTCTCGAAACTCCCACGACTAAGGACCACATTTAAGGATGTGCTTATGGACTACCCAACTCTCATGTATATGATCGCCATCATAATGTTGGTAGTCAAGCAGGATCCTAAGGGCTCTATCAACGTGCAATAGTGAACATGTCAGCTAAAGTTGTACACGACTGATAAAGACAAACCATGTTAGCATACTATTCTCTATCAACGTGTAATAGTGAACTACAATGTCACCTAAAGAATGTACACGATGATAAAGACAAACCAGATAGTATACAAACCTCTCGAGTAAGACTGCCCTACCGGTATAGGTCCTCCCTCAATCATTGCAATCACGTGCCTGCGATCCAATAATTGACTCTAAGGGAACTATATCCAACAATCTCCCACTTGCACTCAAGGCTAATTATTGCGATGTCGCATATTCACAGCCCATGTGATACCGAACACCCAACTCCTCTACTAATCAGTCTCACAAAGCTCGTTTGCGAAACTATTGCGTTCGAGAAATAGCCTCAGCTAGTGGATCCGCCCTGATGTTTCTTTCTTTGTCTATCTTTATCTCAAGTTCGCGGAGAAAGCCATCTCCCGAAATGAGCAATACCTGTCTTAGAATATGTCTGGATATCTGATGGGACCTAGTTCATAAATGAACTCCAAATCCAAACTTCTTAGACCGTATCGTCAACTGAAACCAATCAGTATCCTGCGCCATGCCTCCCTCAGTATCCGCTTGGACCACCTGTCCAAAATACTTCCCCTCGTCAGGGGGAAAACTATAACTCTGACAGCCACTCTGTCATCCAGGTCACCTTGGAAGCCTGGAATGATAACTTTCTCCCGAAGGAGGATGTCGTTATCATATCCGCAGAACATCAACTTATGTTCTAAACTTCTTCTGAATGTTTCTCTAGGATTGGATTAATATAAACTTATTGCATCTCGTGCAAAAACAACATCTGGTGTGGTACTTGACATCTCATGATCAACTCAATGCCTAAGTAAGTGATCTACCGATCATGCACATCCCTCTCCCCTTTAATCTGTAAGACACCTTTAGAGAGGGTGACTCCACCACCTGCAGGTATACTACCGTGCCAGGAGTCGTCCATTCTAAAACACCTTTAGAATGCTATCTAAGTACCCAGATTGGGATACTACCCAAATCTAGATCTAAAACCATAGATCTAGTAACCAGAATGTCTGATATAATATCCAAGTCCAATGTAGAGAAACCACTGTGAGACAACCAAAGTATAACCGATCGTAGTGCAGGAATATCACTTCCTACTATGTCTATGTCATCCAAATACCAGTACATGACACCCTACTATCTTCTTAACAGATCCATCCCCTATTCTGATGAAGTCAAATCTATGACTGTCATATCAGAAATAGATGATCTAATTCCGCTATTACCGCTTTAGTCTATGAATAGACATAAGCCACTTCTCCACTATGCTTCCGCTGCTCCCACTGACTATGACAACCCTCTGGCAGAGTCATATACACGTGCATTTCTAAAGCTTGTTTAGAACGACGCTATACTCATCCTCCTGCCGGGTCTCACGGTCCGGAACAACAGCAATGGAAAGTCTGGGTAAACAAGAACCTCCCTATCACCGTCTTTGAGGCTACAGGAGTACCTCTCGGGTGCCTGAGGTTACCCACCATATCTGTGGAGTGGCTAATGGAATGTCAAACCAGATTGAATCTTTAGCTTCTTATCAAATTTTCAGTAATCATTTGCGGTTCTGGAATGAGTTCCAGTTCTACCATACTCCCAGTACTATTTTCTGAAAAAATCCATTTTATTAAAAACTGTGGCGAGTCAAGAACAATATCACTATTGATCTTCCAGATGATAGAAAGTCAACCCTCTTCATAGCCCGGGTCAACCTACAAACAGCCATTAAAGAAACATGCCTTGAGTTATCCAGAGTCTGGTTTTAAGCATAAGCCGGACAATTCCCCGTACCTTAACAATGTTAAGATATGAACTGTTCTATATCCAATATAGAAACAGAGGCACTGATTTAATTGGAACCAGATTCAAATCATGCAGCTGTCTCCAGTGCATGTCAACTAAATAGAGAGAGGTCGATCAGCATTACTCAACTTAGGAATACATCTAGATATGAGTAACTTGAAAGAGAAGCAAGTTCTCATAATCATTACTATCAACTGAATACCATACACAAGTATCTACATCTTCGGTCACCTTGAAGAATCCTGATACTTGCAATACCTGGTTTTCTACTTTATTCATATACCTATAACTTCTCAAAACTTAGATCTTGCATTTCAACGAAACACATGTCTAAGAACTAGAGAAGTCACAAGTAAACAGAATATAGTACGAGTACCAACCCCTCTGTCCTCATGGACACTGGACAACATACAATACTCTGTATAAGTCTCCCGAGTCTAATAACAAATTCCCTGTATGTCGTAGGTTGAAAACTGTACTTATGGTTAAGAAGAATTACACCGCTGTTTAATGCTCCTTACCTAACCATCCACTGATATAGGTAAATGTCATAGACATAATCTCAAAAAGTTATATCTCACTTTATAAAAATAAACGTACATATATATCAATTTGAAATTGGTGCATAACAACGGATATTCAAAACCAAATATTTGCCGTCCGGCAAACAATCCATGCGATTTCCTCAAATATCACCAATTACAACGAATCTCGATATAATGAGGATCATCACCTAATTCCTAATAAATTACTCCCACTCATCATCTGTAAAACCATACAGATGTGAGAACCATACCTGGTAAATACATACCATGGAGTAAGTACTAATTGGGAAATCAGTTTTCTATTAACAATGCACAGTGAAACTGAAACATGTAAATGTTTCGAAGGGGTATCCTGGTATTCCTAGTAATGCCTCTTCCATTATCAGATTCACAACTGTAACCATATATTTCTTTGCCATCTCTCCAAATCCCTTTATTTGTCTTTAGTCGCTTCCTTCTGCACACCATCGTTAGGCTAAATGGTTTTCTTCCTTCCCTACCATTCGGCACCAGCCTATAGTTTGGAAGAAGACTATCCAATAAGCTTAATGGGTGTACACCCCTAAGCCTAGGAGCACTCACAACGCGAGAGAAGGTAAAGATAAAAGACAACTGAATAAAACTTATTCCTATTTCTCCTGAACCAGAATCCATTCCCGTACTGGAACAAGTTCCTTTCGAGTTCGTATATAAGCATACGATGGAGTATCCAAATAACCGTGGATCTTCGTAGTGATACGGAGTGTTCTGGAGAATTACAAAGGTGAAGTAGGAGTGGCGATGAAATACTTGGTTTGGTCGTGAATAGCAGTCGCAATTTACTTTGCCCTCTTTCGAATCCCTTTATTTGTCTTTACTTAATACCTTCTGTACACCACCGTTAGGCTAATTGGTTTTCTTCATTCCCTACCGTTCGGCACCTGCCTATGGTTTGGAAGAAGACTATCCAATTAGCGTAATAGGTGTACCGTCCTTATCCAAGGAATACATGCAACCTGAGAGAAGGTAAAAGGAAAAGACAACTGAATAGTCCTATTCGTTTTCTCCAGAACCGGAAACCATCCTCGAATCTGGATCAAATTCCTTCGAGTTCGTATATAACCATACGATGGTTTTATCCAATGGAAGTGGATGTTCGTAGTAATACAGGGTATTCTGGAGAAAAGGGTAAAAGTAGGAGTGGCAATGAGGTATGCAACTCTGACAATCCAAAAGCCAGTGTTATAAGAAGGTTCGATCAATTTGGTCACTGAGTCATAGTCACGGGTCGGGTCATGGTCGCTGCCAAAGAGAGAGAGAAAAGAAACACTCAGCATGCACTCTATCCTAGATTAGAATGGTTATTAATTTATCTAATCAGGAAACCTCCCACTGTAACCTCAAATTCTCCTCCAAACCTGAAAGAAGAATTAGTCGGGATCACCCGAGGAGTAAGCCAACTCATCAGTGGGAATCGGGATCCAACTATCATCGTATGATAACGTGACGGAATCCACTCACGTTATCATACTCCAGAAGGTATGCACATGCCTGGAAAGTTTCAGTTTCTTTAGAAACTCCCGATGTGATTTTTACCCCTAGGACCCAAGTGACCTTGACACAGTCAACAAATCAAAGAGTCCTAGTCAAGTTCAACCCATCATTATCCTGGATTGCATTAGACCCACCCGTACGAGCCCTTGACACAGTAAACAAGGCCGCACGAATGTCCTAACCAATCCCATTAATATGCCACAAACGAACACTACTTAGCTACCGTACACTATGCCTTGACACAGTCAACAAACGCAGCAAGAATACTAAGTAATACTTGTAAGAAATTATGGAGGGCTACGTCTAGTTTTTGGCAAAAAACTTTTAACGTAATGAACTTTATATCGTTGAAGGAACTGCATAACTTTTTATAAAAATATAGTGACGAAAACCTTTGCTAAAGAGGTCACTCCCGGTGAAGGGATCTCGGCTCTTTCCCCGTAGAATGGGGTGCAAGATATTCCAACTGAATACTACGATGCAAAGCAAAAAGTAATCGACTATAGTGAAGTTATAACCCTGATGCAAACTTCTATCCAAGGGGTCACTCTCGGTGAAGGGATCTCGGCCCTTGCCTCGTCGACTGAGGTGCTGGATATTCATAACCGAATACCACTGTGCAAAACAAAAGAGAACGCCCTTGCAATAACAGCTTTTTTTGAAAAATGTTCCAACAACATCAGAATAGGTTTGTTTAGCTTGCATTGATCCGAATCAACGCAGTCCCATCAATTGATCACACCAATAAAGAACGAATATACGATGTACGTATATGCCATCCGCATTCGCCCCTGGGTCCCGTCATCACCCGTTAGGTTAACTAACGACAGAGCGGGGACTGGACTAGCGCGGGTTAAGAACATATACAATATCTACTAGTATATATATCAATATATAATATTCGCTCAAGGCGTGATAAAATGCAATATCACAGAATTGTAATAAGCATCACAGAACAATACAGATAATCTGGGATCCCCGGGTTTCATAGAGCCGCTACTGAAACCCGACGTTCCCCTGGTCATATGAATAGCCTGTGCAATGAAATCCTAGACACCTACGGGCGCGGCAAGTTACCCGCTAAAACCTGAAGCGAGGCAGCCCCCTTCAACAACGTGAATGGACCACCCAGCACTTCACAGAATCCGGTAACTTGAGCACCCCTCTTTGGGTCAACCTGTACCCCCTACGAGTGCGGTGAATAGCCCGCCAATTCTAGAGTGAAGCCCCCTCCGTCTCAAAGCCATGAGATGCGGGCCCATTGCCCTCTAGAACCCGGCTACCCGTGCACCCCTCCGCGGGGTAATCCTATTACAAAAAGTAAAAATATATACAATGGGTACATCAACCTCAACCCGGTCGTGCCCCAAAAGAATAATATACAAACAGGCAGTGACGGCAGTCCACATGTCGGATGCTCGCCCCGCAATATCAAATGTACAAATACAACCAAACTGTACTACCATTGCATCCAGGCTATCCACCACAACAAATCCGCAACATCACAGCACAACACAGAACATCAACGTGAATATCACGTTCGTAAATCCGTCTAAAAGAACTATAGCAATTAGACAGGATTTACCGATCAAATGACATTCACGGTCGCAGATATAATGTAAATACTGTGAACTAACATATTTAAATTTTCGATCGACAAAATTTCCCGAAATGGGCCTAGGTATGTATCATTTAATGCACAAAATGATGGCGTAAGCTCACAATTTCCATTAACAAACATTAATCCAAATGTTTGCAACAATAAAAAGATACGGCAACATCTAAAGTAAACTCGTGACGAATCACAAGGATACCCCTCACCTGTATATACATACCTGCATCCGCATTCCGACCGAATGCGAATGCGATGAGACTAAAGTAATCAAACAAATCTAATACTAGGATCCGGCTTAAACCAAAGCCTACTAGTATGATCCGTCCGATCATGATCTGTGAAATACCGCACGTATATGATCGAACCCTGCCATATATCATACGGCCTCTACAACGTTTCGCCCGAAACTTGAGAAACTGTCTGTGGGGGACTCTAAAGACTCGTCAATACTTTGGCTGTGGATTTAACCACTAGCATGTCAGAGGTATTAGCCGTACGTAACGGGCTACCAGGTATTGACCAAAAAGGAGGTCGATAAGCGAACTCATCCTGATACCCTACTGAGCCTGTCAGTGACAATATCCGTACAGTCCGGTCCGTTCGTCTATGAGTATCGCATGGCGGGCCTAGGGGGTTGGTAAAAGTCAGACCCCCAAAAGCGGTACAAGTCGTGTCGGAGTGTAGCCCAGAACACCCTGAGATACTACTGGAATACCTACCAGTAAATCTCCTGCCTTGGCCAAGGCCTTCTTGTAATGGCTCTCCTAGACACAACGTGATCTCACCCCTAATACCGGGAGAGACGAAACCCCTGCCGATCCGCTCACTTCCTCCATATGGCTCGGGACTGTACCCAACTAAAACCTGTTTGCACGACTCCTTTGAGCCGTGGTAGGGTAGTAATCAAAGCACAGCGGGAAATCACACGAGACAAATGACGATCTCAGGTCGATGAACTAATCTGTAAACATGTCACCAGGGAACTGCTATCTGACGTCAGGTATAATACCAACTAGCATGTTCCCGACGAGTCCTGTCCGGTGTACTCATAACCCAATGAGCACCTGTATACATCTTAGGTGAACCAACTGACACCAATGGCTTGTGAGACCGGCCTGTTAGTTATATGTATGCCCTAGAGGCCATTACTATACATAGGATGTATATTGTAGTGGATGCTTGGACATATATAGGGAGGACTTTCTTGCTCGACATGATAGTATGCTATCTGGTTGCTCTTTAGCTTAATGTGTACACTGATTGTCTCTCTGTTACATGTTGGTAAAGCCCTTAGATGTGTACTTGACTACCTGGACTATGATGCAGATCATACTAGTGGGGACATGGTAGTCCATAAGTACATCCTTCAAAGTCCCTAGTCATGGGTATATCGAGACGGGGCATCGATATACCAGAGTAGACTAGCGTATACCTTCTCGACCCATTCAGATGGGCGATGGATGATTCCATATCCATTGGTGTTTGACATCAGAGATGATATACGAATGATCAGTGGAGACTGGGTACACTGGACGGACTCGCCGAGAACTCCCAGATGGTATTATACCTTAGGTCAGATGGCAGTTCTCTGGTGACACTGGTACAGAGTAGTCTGTTGACCCGAGATCGTCATAGAGTCTTGTGTGGTTCCCACTGTGCTTTGATTTCCATCTTACCACGTCCAAGAGGGCGTGCAAAACGGTGGTTTTTGGGTACAGTCCCGAATCACATGGAGGCAATGAGCGATAGGAGGGGATTCGTCTCTCCCGGTATAGGGAGTTGATGTTGCGCTGTGTTCGATTGGCTATAACAGGAAATCCCTAGCCAGGGTTGCTGAGATTTACTGGTAAGTGTTACCAGTAGTATCTCGAATTGTTATAGACCTCATATCGACACGACTTATCGAGCTATTGGGGTCTGACGTTTACCACCCCTAGGCGAGATATGCGACTATCAGACGAACAGACCGGACTGTACGGTAAGTGTTACTGGTTGGTTTCACAGGAGTATGAGCGGGCTTGCTCGTCGATCTTCTGATCGCTCAATACCCGGGTGGCCGTTACGTTTAGCAGTCCGCTTGCGGCTTATGGGTGTTTGATATGATCATCACCTGCTGCCGGCGTATTGACGAGTCTTTAGAGTCCTACACAGAGGTTTCCTGGCTCAAGCGAAACGAAATAGGAGCGCATATGAGATATGTGCGGGACCGAGAATAATGCGTGTATGTGATACCGTATTCTATTCTCGCGATGAATGTATCGATATGGTTGTATGCGATATAACCTAGTTATCGAATCAAGGATTGATTCGGTAAGCCGATACATAGGATACTAGTCGGTTATATGCGATATGACCGGATCGTTAAATCAAGTGTTGATTTAATGATTTAATGTATAATTATATATTTGATATATTACTTTGCATTAACTAGTATTGGTTCACTTTAAATGGATTTTCTCACTTGAATTGTGCACATTGTATATGTGATATACTTTTGTACACAAGTTTGTATCATGTTTGATGATACATGCTCACTAGGGTTTGTGTAAAGATTAAACCATGGTTGTGTAATGGTTAGGGTTTTCATTTTCTTATTCATTTATTTATTTATTTCATTCATTTCTTTTTGGCAAAAGAAAAGAAAAATGGTGGCTTTCTTTGGATGCATGTTGAAGCTTCATGAAGCTTTGACTAAGTCACCATTTTTGTCTTCGTGCTTAACCCTAACCATTGACCTAACCCTAGTTTATTCTCTACACTTGACCATGGTTGGATTATGATAAGTATTCATTTTATTTTCTTTTTGAATAAGACTTATCATAACATTTTTTTTCATCATCTTCTTCTTCTTCTTCAAGAAGAAGCTTGACTTCATCAATGGTGACTTGATGAAATGAGTGAGAAATCCAATTCTAAAGTGAAACCACTTCCTATTTCTTCACCCTCTACCTCTTGCCAAGTAGTATAGGATGTTTTCTTCACAAGTTTCATGACTTGGTGAAGTGGGAGCTTGATCTAGTGATGCCTCGACGTAGATCATCTTCGGCATCGAAGTCGACGACCTAGCCCGTCCATTTTTCCGATGAAGCCGACGCTAGAGCCTGGGATTCGATTTGGACAGCGAGGAGACTTCATTGCGGAGCTATGGAGGTGGAGGACCGGATCTACAAAGGTTGTATTTCCGTTCTTTTAGTTAAGTTGTTAACTAGTTGCATCTTTCGCCTAAAATTCTAGTTAACGATCCGTATTAGGGTTTCTCGGCACTTGTATTTTTGAAATTGGCATGGTTGATACCTTGTGAGACCTCATTAGTGTGCCTAGTAACCCTACAGTGGTATCAGAGCCTAGCTAGAGCCTTAGACGATGCGTAGACGAAGTTTGAAACCCGAACGAACCCGAAACCCTAACACAAACATGCTCTCTGGACTTTTTCCAAAATCTGGAGTTTTTCGATATTAAAAATATGCAGAAAAATCAGCAGGAATATCTAAGAGTTACTGTGAAATTCGACAGCCCAATTCCACAAAGGCGCCGCGGTTCTGCGGCACGAGCATGGCTCGTGCGGCGGTTCCGCGGCCGTACGGCCTCATTATATAATGTATTTTGCCCAGTAATTCTTTGTTTCAAGTGCTGGTTTTCCTGGGAATTTTTAATATGTTTTCAAGAGTTGAATTTTCTGGGTTGTTTTGGGGATTCGAATGTTCGATCGGATTATCAAATTTTGTCTGTGTGGCTTTCCGGATAATTTTTTAATATGTTAAAAAGTTCGACCGGATATAAATACCCAATCTTTCCCCTGCCGGAAAATTTCCAAGTGTTGGATTTTTCCGAGGTTTAAAGACGTTCTAAGTAGTGCAAGTAACGCGATGGTCCCTCTAGAAGACAACAAACCTTAACTCGATTATGTGACCGTCTTGAACTGCCCTTTGAACCTTCGGGTTTGGGGCAGTACGACGTGCCACATGTGAGGCGTTGGCTTGACCCTTCTACGGCTGGACCGTTGGTACTGAGGCACGAACTAAATGTTTTTAGACTTATTTCATGTATTGATCTGTTTCGGGAAAACTTGGGTGTTTGACTGTTCGATCGAAAAGTTTAACATTTTCTGTTTATCCGGAATGTGATACAATAATTGGAATTCAAAATAAGTTATGAGATAACTGAATGAATGTTATAAACGTAGCACTTTAGTCTCACTTGATCGGTTGCCACAGAATTTTGATGTGATCAAAAGTCCGTCGCAATCACGTAGCGTACGCGGATACTCGCCGGGTAAACTTAATAGACAGCCTCACTCCATAGCCTCGACCAAGTGACTGTAGGAGAACCCCGTCGCCGAAAGCATCCGTTTGGGTGCTCGCGGCAGCGGTGTTCCGCCTTGGTGCACTTCGTCGACGGTATCGGGGGTGCGGCCGCCTACTAAAGTTTGCGACGAGCATTCGATCAGGATGTCGGGAATCTTGTTGAATTGCCCGACTTGATATTGAAAAGTGTTTTCGATTTTGAGACTAAAATGCGGGGTTTATAATTGTTAGGCATGCGATGTCTAAGGAATTCATTTGATTAGGCATGGGATGTCTATGGAGATTGCGGATTCCAGCTGTTGTAGTTTTACACTTTTTTTTCTGTGACTGTAAGTGTAATATGTGATATCGCCGGTTTCGTTGCTATATGTCAACGACAATTGGGATGCGCATATTTACTTACGTTGATGACATGTAATGTTATGTGTTGCTGGATATGTTATATTGGATCGTCGTGTTTGAATAGCCGGTGGTTTTTATGTGAGATGAGTGTTTTTCATTTTCATTCATGTAGAAACTTGTATGTAATATTCTTTTATTGGGGCACTTCCAGGTTGCGGAAGATGTCACCCTTTGTATATTATTTACTTTTCCGCACTAGGATAGACCTAAGGAAGAGGGCACAAGTAACCGGGTTCTAGGGTCCAGTGGGAGACCAACTTGAGGAGTCGAGTCCGGGTCTCCTAACTCTAGAATTGGTAGGGTTGCTTGCCGCTCTCGTAGGGGTCTAGGGGTGTGGGTTTGGCTATTCATCACGACCGTGGAATCCGTGTTTTATACTGGCTCGTATTGAAAACACGGACGTCCTAGTATATCCAATATTTCATATGATTCTTCTGCTGCGATATCTGTGATGTGATCATGTGATGTTCTGCGATGGATACTTTATATAGTATATATGATATATTATATAGGCGTTACTTATGTTTTACACCCGCGCTAGCCCTGCCCCGCTCTGCCGTTAGTCACCTAACCTAACGGTGCACGAGGGGACATCGAGGCGAATGCGGATGGCATAAGTGTACGTCGTATTTATCTGTGATGTTTAGGTGACTTAAATGATGGGACTTCATTAATGTGATTAATGAAATAAAAGAAACCTAAGATGTTGTAGAATCGAATTTCAAAAATAAAACAGGTAGCTACAGTTCTTGCTTTGCACAGAGGTATATGTGATATATCCTGCATCTTATTCGATGAGGAAAGGACCGAGATCCCTTCACCGGGAGTGACTCCTTTAGCAATAACTGGCAGATGCTACACACTCGGTTTGTCTTTTGATTGCTTTTAAGAGTTTTTGCTTTGCACAGTGATATATATGATATATCCCGCACCTCATTCGACGAGGAAAGGACCGACGATCCCTTCACCGGGAGTGACTCCTTTAGCAAAACTAGAAAAGCCTCAAAAACATTCCATTTTTAAAATCATTTGATTCTACAACGATATCAAGTTCATTACGCAATAGGTTTTCAGAAAAACCTGTCGTAGCCCTCCGTCATTTCAGATAAGTAGTAGTTAGTATTCGTGCTGCGTTTGTTGGCCTTTGTCAAGGCGCAGTGTGCGGTAGCTAACTGGTGCTTATCTGCTTATGCATATGATGCAGATTGGATTAGGGTAGTCGTGCGATCTTGTTGGCCTTTGTCAAGGGCCGTGCGGGTGGGTGTATTTCAATCAAGAAATGACGGGTTGAACTTGACTAGCAGCCTATGGTTTGTTGGCCTTTGTCAAGGTCATAGGAGGTTAGGGGCAAAATAGTATTGGGAATTTCAAGTGTTGAAATTTGCAATGAGATTGCATACCTTCTATGAGATAGTTGGATCCCGATACCCGCTGCGAGTAAGAGTTACTCCTGGGAGAGTTTTACACATTACAATTAGCCGATCAAGTAGGTGTCTCGAAAGGTGTCAACGGGGTTACGCCTCTGGGAAAACGAGGTTTACATTAATTAGGTTCGTGCGAAAGCACGGGGGACCTCCCTCAAAGTACCGACACTGGCCTGGCTGAAAGATTGGCGAACTTGTAGTGTGTAATTAATCCCGGTTAGTCTTTCCTTTTAGGGTTTGAAGGAAGATTTGATAAAAAGCAGTGGGAGCCATCCTGATTAGATAAAATAATAACCAATCTATTCTTGCAAGAGCGCACACTGAGTGTTTTCTTCTCTCTCTCTCCAGGTAGCGACCATATCATGCCTTAATCAAGATAATAATATGGATTTTTTTACCGAACCCGCTTGTTATACTGAGCTGGGGAACGTTGGTCCCGCTCCAACTTATAATTGTTATAAGACAGAGCAGGAAATTGGGGATTACCAGAATTTCCGTGCCGCCCAAACGAAGAGAGTGCATGATGATGCATCATCTTCGGGTGTGTTCATTACAAAGAACTATTTCTCAGTATCCTTTACGTCCTGGGTATGAGATACCAGATCAGGATCCTGGATATGTAATCTGTTATATAGGGCTATAGAAAGGTAGAGAACTGAGAACGGGTGATAAGTTTCATGAGGCAGAAAACGGGGCAAGTGTTGCAGCCAAGTCTGTCGGTCACTGTCACCCTGTATTACCAGTACATTGATTCTGAACGAATGTTATTAGATACCGAACCTGGTATACAAATCATATCAGTCTCTTTATTAGTAAAGAAATGATAAAATTTTGTATTGTTGGATAATGTTTTGAACATTTCCTATATCAAAAGTTGATCGGATCAGGCACGTTATCTAAAAGCGTTGATGTTCTAAATCAAACTACAATTCTTTAATATACTGAACACACACAAGAGGAAGAGTTCAGAAATGAACGAATCCTTCTTGAGGCATTGTAGACTAGGTCATATCAATGCGACCCGACTAGCTCAAGTTACTAGTAGATGCATATTTAAATCAGCTTGAATTTACATCTTATGAAACTTTCCAGTCATGTCACAGAGATAAGATGACCACAGCTCTGTTTATTGGAAACAGAGAAAGAGTTAGTTAACTCTTGGGACGATACATGTTGATGTATGTAGGTCCCCTGTCTGCACATGCCAAGTCCGGTTCTTTGTACTTCATTACATTCTCTGATGATCTCTTTAGATTCAGACATATGTTCCTGTTGAAACACAAGTCCGAACCTTTTGAGATATTCACAGAATATAAGTTAGAAGTAGGGAACCAATATGGGTATAAGTATTATGTCCTTTGATGTGATCAAGGAGGAGAATACTTGAGCACGGAATTCCTGGACTATTCTAAAGGAGAATGGGATTCTCTCTCAGCATTACTCCTCCGAATACACCATAACACGATGGTATATCGGGGGGAATAATCGCACCCTATGTGATATGGTGTGCTCTATGATGAGTACTACTGAGTTTCCTATTTCCTTTGGGAGTTATGCACTTGAGAAGATGCATACCTATTGAATTAGGTTCGAATCAAATCACTGCCTACCACTTCATATGTGATATGGAAAGGAAAGAGCCCATATCTTAAGTTAGTTAAGATTTGGGGTTGTCCGGCCTATGTCTAAAAGCAAAATCCGGACAAGCTCGAGGCAAGGTCTGTTATGTAGAACTGGAAAGGTTCCAGCTATACAAAACTGCAGCTGATGATTTGACAGAACCAAAGGATTCAATAGTTACCAACGAACCTCAGCCTCTCCGCCGATCTAGTAAGGTTTCTCACCCGCCTGAGAGATACTTCTCTTTCTCTATGACAGTGGGAGCGAGGATTGCATCATGAGATGATGACCCAACTAGTTTCGAGCTGGCCATCAGGAGTGGGACTCTGTAAGAATGGCTGGATGCTTAGCGATCTGAGATGGAATCCATGTACACCAACAAAGTATGGACTTTGATTGCTATATCTGAAGGGTTAAATCCCCATCAGGAGCAAGTATATCTTGAGAAGATTACTTGGTGTAGATGGAAAAGTTGAGACTTTCAAAGCTAGACTTGTTAAAGCTTTTCGTCATCGACCAGGCATGGATAATGATGAAACCTTTTCAAGTGGTTATGCTTAAGTCCATCCAGATCCTACTTGCCACGGCTACAGACCATGACTACGATATCTGGCGGTTGGGTGCCATGACTACTTTTCTAAATAATGATTTAGAAGAGAACGTCTATAAGAACACAGCCAGAGGGCTTCGTAGACAGTGGGAGCAGCGGAAACGTGTACAAGATGCTTTATAGGATAAAGCAGGTATCGCGGAGTTGGAACATCTGTTTTGATGTGTTAGGCAAAGAGTTTGATATCATCAAAATGGTAGATGAACCTTATATATACAAAAAGGTAGTAGGGAGTATGGTGATGATCCTCGTAGAGTACGTGGATGACATACTCTTGATAGGGAAGGAGTTTCCTATGCTACGCTCGGTCAATCTCCACTTATCACAATGATTCTCCATATAGGATCAAAGTGATACCTCCTAAATCCTGGGTTATGGATCTATGAGATAGATCTAATTGGATGTTAGGATTCTCACTAGTTGTAGTGAGATGGTATCAACCGATCCTGGGGAGAATCACTGGAAGGGTTCCAGGGTGATAAGAACGACTGAAAGTCAGTCACAGGCATTGTCTTTACCCTCAGTAAAGGGACGGTATGTTGGAAGAGTTCCAAGCTAGATACCGTGGCAAACTAGACGATAAAGGCAGGATACATCGCTACTTAAGATGCTACCAAAGAGGATGTTTGGGTGTATATTGGTTCATGAGATGAACTACGTTCCAACCATTGTGAGACAATGGAGTTGTGGCTTATGCCAAGGAACGAAAGGTCCCATCAGTGATCCAGACATATTCTGAGGCAGCATCACCTGATCATGGAGATAGTTGATCTCCAGGGTGATCGAGGTTAGGAGAGTAGACTCAGAGGACAACACGGCGGATCCACTCGCAAAGGCCTTTTCCCAGAGAGAGACTATTATGGGATGGTTGAGTATGAGATACTACAACCACTGCTATCAGATGGCCCTAGTGCAAGTGGGAGATTGTTAGTTATATGTATGCCCTAGAGGCCATTACTATACATAGGATGTATATTGTAGTGGATGCTTGGACATATATAGGGAGGACTTTCTTGCTCGACATGATAGTATGCTATCTGGTTGCTCTTTACCTTAACGTGTACACTGATTGTCTCTCTGTTACATGTTGGTAAAGCCCTTAGGATGTGTACTTGACTACCTGGACTATGATGCGGATCATACTAGTGGGGACATGGTAGTCCATAAGTATATCCTTCAAAGTCCCTAGTCGTGGGTATATCGAGACGGGGCATCGATATACCAGAGTAGACTAGCGTATACCTTCTCGACCTATTCAGATGGGCGATGGATGATCCCATATCCATTGGTGTTTGACATCAGAGATGATATACGGGTGCTCAGTGGAGACTGGGTACACTGGACGGACTCGCCGAGAACTCCCAGATGGTATTATACCTTACGTCAGATGGCAGTTCTCTGGTGACACTGGTACAGAGTAGTCTGTTGACCCGAGATCGTCATGGAGTCTTGTCTGGTTCCCACTGTGCTTTGATTTCCATCTTACCACATCCAAGAGGGCGTGCAAAACGGTGGTTTTTGGGTACAGTCCCGAATCACATGGAGGCAATGAGCGATAGGAGGGGATTCGTCTCTCCTAGTATAGGGAGTTGATGTTGCGCTGTGTTCGATTGGCTATAACAGGAAATCCCTGGCCAGGGTTGCTGAGATTTACTGGTAAGTGTTACCAGTAGTATCTCAAATTGTTATAGACCTCATATCGACACGACTTATCGTGCTATTGGGGTCTGACGTTTACCACCCCTAGGCGAGATATGCGACATATCAGACGAACAGACCGGACTGTACGGTAAGTGTTACTGGTTGGATTCACAGGAGTATGAGCGGGCTTGCTCTTCGATCTTCTGATCGCTCAATACCCGGGTGGCCGTTACGTTTAGCAGACCGCTTGCGGCTTATGGGTGTTTGATATGATCATCACCTGCTGCCGGCGTATTGACGAGTCTTTAGAGTCCTACACAGAGGTTTCCTGGCTCAAGCGAAACGAAATAGGAGCGCATATGAGATATGTGCGGGACCGAGAATAATGCGTGTATGTGATACCGTATTCTATTCTCGCGATGAATGTATCGATATGGTTGTATGCTATATAACCTAGTTATCGAATCAAGGATTGATTAGGTAAGCCGATACATAGGATACTAGTCGGTTATATGCGATATGACCGGATCGTTAAATCAAGTGTTGATTTAATGATTTAATGTATAATTATATATTTGATATATTACTTTGCATTAACTAGTATTGGTTCACTTTAAATGGATTTTCTCACTTGAATTGTGCACATTGTATATGTGATATACTTTTGTACACAAGTTTGTATCATGTTTGATGATACATGCTCACTAGGGTTTGTGTAAAGATTAAACCATGGTTGTGTAATGGTTAGGGTTTTCATTTTCTTATTCATTTATTTATTTATTTCATTCATTTCTTTTTGGCAAAAGAAAAGAAAAATGGTGGCTTTCTTTGGATGCATGTTGAAGCTTCATGAAGCTTTGACTAAGTCACCATTTTTGTCTTCCTGCTTAACCCTAACCATTGACCTAACCCTAGTTTATTCTCTACACTTGACCATGGTTGGATTATGATAAGTATTCATTTTATTTTCTTTTTGAATAAGACTTATCATAACATTTTTTTTCATCATCTTCTTCTTCTTCTTCAAGAAGAAGCTTGACTTCATCAATGGTGACTTGATGAAATGAGTGAAAAATCCAATTCAAAAGTGAACCCACTTCCTATTTCTTCATCCTCTACCTCTTGCCAAGTAGTATAGGGTGTTTTCTTCATAAGTTTCATGACTTGGTGAAGTGGGAGCTTGATCTAGTGATGCCTCGACGTAGATCATCTTCGGCATCGAAGTCGACGACCTAGCCCGTCCATTTTTCCGATGAAGCCGACGCTAGAGCCCGGGATTCGATTTGGACAGCGAGGAGACTTCATTGCGGAGCTATGGAGGTGGTGGACCGGATCTACAAAGGTTGTATTTCCGTTCTTTTAGTTAAGTTGTTAACTAGTTGCATCTTTCGCCTAAAAATCTAGTTAACGATCCGTATTAGGGTTTCTCGGCACTTGTATTTTTGAAATTGGCATGGTTGATGCCTTGTGAGACCTCATTAGTGTGCCTAGGAACCCTACACGGCCACCGCCCCTCGTCGTGGTCTCGACTGTATACACTAGTCTACTCCGGAGTATCGATGCCCTGTCTCGAAACTCCTACGACTAGGGACCACTTTTAAGGATGTGCTTATGGACTACCCAACTCTCACGTATATGATCGCCATCATACTGTTGGTAGTCAAGCAGGATCCTAAGGGCTCTATCAACGTGTAATAGTGAACATGTCACCTAAAGCTGTACACGACTGATAAAGACAAACCATGATAGCATACTATTCTCTATCAACGTGTAATAGTGAACTACAATGTCACCTAAAGCATGTACACGATGATAAAGACAAACCAGATAGTATACAAACCTCTCGAGTAAGACTGTCCTACCGGTATAGGTCCTCCCTCAATCATTGCAATCACGTGCCTGCGATCCAATAATTGACTCTGAGGGCACTATATCCAACAAGTAGGAGCATATATATGATATGTGCGGGACCGAGAACAATACGTGTATGTGATACCGTATTAGATTCTCGCGATATGAGTTATCGGCCGGGTATATGAGATATAGCCGGGTCATCAGATCAAGTGTTGATTCGATGAACTGATACAGATTATATTAGTCGGTTATTTGTAAAATAGCCGGATTATCGAATCAAGTGTTGATTCGATAATTTAATGTATTAAATTACATTAACTAATATAAGCTCACTAAAAGATTCTTTTTCTCACTCGGATAATACATTGATATATATGCGATATATGTTAATTGTATTATTTTATTTTGTTACAATAAATATTTTATATGTCATATTTAATATTTTAACATGTTATGGTTATAAATGCAATTTGATTAGTGGAGATTAAACATGGTTAGGGTTTGATTTGGGTTAAACTTTCTAGTAGCTTCTAGAAGCTTTGCTTTTGTTTTAAGCAAAGATATTTGCTATGATATTTTGTGAGATATTTGTTTAACCCAACCCAACCCTTTAACCCTAGTTAACTCTCTACAATGGTTAGCTTTTCTTTTATCAACCATGGATGCATTTCTAACCTCACTATGGATTCATTTTTCATCAAAAAAGGTTTTGGATATTCTTCATCTTCTTCCTTGGTGAAAAGCTCTCTAGCTTTTTTCTTTGTGATGAAAATGAGTGAGATTAAGAAAATAAATGAGAGCTAAATTCTTACTTCATCATCCTAATCTATTCTTGCCAATTAGATTAGGGTGTTCACTTCATTTAGTGAGTGAGAGCTTGTGTTAAAGAAACTTCAAGATAGATCATCTTAGTTATCGAAGATCGGAAGCAAGCTTGCATCTTTCTCTTCATGGAGTCTCTCTAGATTCCGGATACTCGATGATCGCAGCGAAGGAACCTCAACACGGAGCTTTAGAAGTGAAGGACCGGACTACAAAGGTTGTAATCCCAAACTTTTAGAAGTAAAGTTGTTTACTTGCTTTGTTTCGCCTGATCTTTAGTTTAAGATCTTGGTTAGGTGTTAGTTATATGTATGCCCTAGAGGCCATTATTATACATAGGATGTATATTGTAGTGGATGCTTGGACATATATAAGGAGGACTTTCTTGCTCGACATGATAGTATGCTATCTGGTTGCTCTTTACCTTAACATGTACACTGATTGTCTCTCTGTTACATGTTGGTAAAGCCCTTAGGATGTGTACTTGACTACCTGGACTATGATGTGGATCATACTAGTGGGGACATGGTAGTCCATAAGTGTAGGGTTCCTAGGCACGCTAGTGAGGTCTCCCAAGCCATCAACCATGGCAATTTCAAAAATTATGGTGCCTACAAACCCTAAAGTACGGATCGTTTGCTAGATGTCTAGGCGAACATGCTAACTAGTTAACACTTAACTAAAAGATACGGAAATACAACCTTTGTAGATCCGGTGCTCCACCTCCACGGCTCCGCAACGATGTCCTCTCCGCTGTCCAAATCAAATCCGGGCTCTAGGATCGGCTTCGTCGGAGAATGGGCAAGCTAGGTCGTCGATGTCCATGCCGAAGATGATCTACGTCGAAGCATCGATGAATCAAGCTCCACCTTCACCAAGTCATGAAACTTGTGAAGGAAACACACTCTACTACTTGGCAAGAGGTAGAGGATGAAGAAATAGGAAGTGGGTAGACTTTAGAATCGGATTTCTCACTCATTTCCATCACTTGCCATTGATGGGGCAAGCTTTCTTCACTTGAAGAAATGGAGGAAGAAGAAGAATGTTATGATAAGTCTTGAATTAAAAATAAAACAAAAACAATACTTATCATACTTTTAACTCTAGTTAAGTGTAGAGAATTAACTTAGATTAGTTAAATTGGTTAGGGTTAAGAATATGATAAGAATGAAGACTTAGTCAAAGTTTCAAGAAACTTCAACTAAATCCAAAAAATGCCACCATTTATCTTTCTTTTCCTTTTTCCAAAAAAAAGAATAAATAAGAAAGATAAATGAATAAATAAAAATCAAAACCCTAACCCATTCATTACCATGGTTCATTCTTTACACTTAACCAAGTTTGGCATGCATCATCAAACATGATACAAGCATGTGCACATAAACATATCGTATATACAATGCGCACACTCGAGCGAGAAAATCCATCTTAAGTAAACCGATACTAGTTGATGCAAAGCAATATATCAAATATATAAATATGCATTAAATCATTAAATCAACACTTGATTCAATGATCCGGTCATGTCGCACACAACCGACTGGTATCATTAGTAACAACTTATCGAATCAACACTTGATCCGATAACCCGGCTATATCGCATATAACCGATCAATGTCACATCGTGAGAATCGAATACAGTATCACATACTGATATTATTCTCGGTCCCGCACATATCTCATATACGCTCCTATTTCGTTTCGCTTGAGCCAGGAAACCTCTGTGTAGGACTCTAAAGACTCGTCAATACGCCGGCAGCGGATGATGATCATATCAAACATCCACAAGCCGCAAGCGGTCTGCTAAACGTAACGGCCACCCGGGTATTGAGCGATCTGAAGATCGACGAGCAAGCCCGCTCACACTCCAGTGAATCCGACCAGTAACACTACCGTACAGTCCGGTCTGATCGTCTGATATGTCGCATATCTCGCCTAGGGTTGGTAGACGTCAGACCCCAATAGCTCAATAAGTCATGTCGATATGAGGTCTATAACTGTTCGAGAAACTACTGGTAACACTTACCAGTAAATCTCAGCAACCCTGGCCAGGGATTTCCTGTTATAGCCAATCGAACACAGCGCAACATCAACTCCCTATACCGGGAGAGACGAATCCCCTCCTATCGCTCATTGCCTCCATGTGACTCGGGACTGTACCCAAAAACCACCGTTTTGCACGCCCTCTTGGACGTGGTAAGATGGAAATCAAAGCACAGTGGGAACCACACAAGACTCTATGACGATCTCGGGTCAACAGACTACTCTGTACCAGTGTCACCAGAGAACTGCCATCTGACGTGAGGTATAATACCATCTGGGAGTTCTCGGCGAGTCCGTCCAGTGTACCCAGTCTCTACTGAGCACCCGTATGTCATCTCTGATGTCAAACACCAATGGATATGGGATCATCCATCGCCCATCTGTATGGGTCGAGAAGGTACACGCTAGTCTACTCTGGTATATCGATGCCCCGTCTCGATACACCCACGACTAGGGACTTTGAAGGATGTACTTATGGACTACCATGTCCCCACTAGTATGATCCGCATCATAGTCCAGGTAGTCAAGTATAGATCCTAAGGGCTTTACCAACATGTAACAGAGAGACAATCAGCATACACGTTAAGGTAAAGGGTAACCAGATAGCATACTATCATGTCGAGCAAGAAAGTCCTCCCTATATATGTCCCAGCATCCACTACAATATACATCCTATGTACAGTAATGGCCTCTAGGGCATACATATAACTAACAATCTCCCACTTGCACTAGGGCCATCTGTAGCAGTGGTTTGAAGTATCTCATACTCAACCATCCCATAAAAGTGTCTCTCCCTGGGAACAGGCCTTTGTGAGTGGATCCGCTGTGTTGTCCTCTGAGTCTACTCTCCTAACCTTGATCACCATGGAGATCATACATCTCCACGATCAGGTGATACTGCCTTAGAATATGTCTGGATCACTGATGGGACCGGCGTTCCTTGGCATAAGCCACAACTCCATTGTTACACAATGGTAGGAACGTAGTTCATCTCATGAACCAATATACACCCAAACAGCCTCTTTGGTAGCATCTTAAGTAGTGATGTATCGTGCCTTTATCGTCTAGTATGTCACGGTATCTAGCTTGGAACTCTTCCAACATACCGTCCCTTTACTGAGGGTAAAGACAATGCCTGTGACTGACATTCAGTCGTCTTTATCACCCTGGAACCCTTCCAGTGATTCTCCTCAGGATCAATTGACACCACCTCACTACATCTAGTGAGTTTCCTAACATCCATTTAGATCTATCTCATAGATCCAAAATCCAGGATTTAGTAGGTATCACTTTAATCCTATATGGAGAATCTTTGTGATAAGCGGAGATTGATCGAGTGTAGCATAAGAAACTCCTTTCTTATCAAGAGTATGTCATCCACGTACTCTACGAGGATTGTCACCATACTCCCTACTACCTTTTTGTATATACAAGGTTCATCTACCATTTTGATGATGTCAAACTCTTTGACTAACACATCAAAACAGACGTTCCAACTCCGCGATGCCTGCTTTATCCTATAAAGCATCTTGCACACGTTTCCGCTGCTCCCACTGTCTACGAAGCCCTCTGGCTGTGTACTTTTAGACGCACTCTTCTAAAACTTTATTTAGAAAAGCAGTCATGACACCCAACCACCAGATATCGTAGTCATGGTATGTAGCCGTGGTAAGTAGGATCTGGATGGACTTAAGCATAGTCACTTGAAAAGGTTTCATCATTATCCACGCCTGGTCGATGACGAAAAGCTTTAACAAGTCTAGCTTTGAAAGTCTCAACTTTTCCATGTACACCAAGTAATCTTCTCAAGATATACTTGCTCCTGATGGGGATTTAACCCTTCAGATATAGCAACCAAAGTCCATACTTTGTTGGTGTATAAGGATTCCATCTCAGATCGATAAACATCCAGCCATTCTTACAGAGTCTCACTCCTGATGGCCAGCTCGAAGCTAATTGGGTCATCATCTCATGATGCAATTCTCGCTCCCACTGTCATAGAGAAACCGAAGTATCTCTCAGGTGGGTGAGAAAACCCTACTAGATCGGCGGAGAGGCTGAGGTTCGTTGGAATCTACTGAATCCTTTGGTTCTATCAAATCATCAGCTGCAGTTTGTATAGCTGGAACCTTTCCAGTTCTACATTACAGACTTTGCCTCGAGCTTGTCCGGATTCTGCTTTTAGACATAGGCCGGACAACCCCAAATCTTAACTAGCTTAAGATATGGGCTCTTCCCTTTCCATATCAAATATGAAGTAGTAGGCAACTGATTTGATTCGAACCTTATTCAATAGGTATGCAGCTTCTCAAGTGCATAACACCCAAAAGGAAATAGGTAACTCAGTAGTACTCATCATAGAGCACACCATATCAAATAGGGTGTATCTGCTCCGCCCTGATATACCATCGTGCTATGGTGTATTCAGAGGAGTAATGCTGAGAGAGAATCTCATTCTCCTTTAGAATAGTCCAGGATTTCCGTGCTCAAGTATTCTCCTCCTTGATCACATCAAAGGACATAATACTTATACCCACATTTTGGTTCTCTACTTCTAACTTATATTCTGTGAATATCTCAAAAGGTTCGGACTCATGTTTCAGCAGGAACATATGACTGAATCTTGAGAGATTATCAGAGAACGTAATGAAGTATAAAGAACCAGTCCTGGTATGTGTAGACAGGGGACCTACATACATCAACATGTATCATCCCAAGAGTTCATTAACTCTTTCTCTGTTTCCAATAAACAGAGCTATGGTCATCTTATCTTTGTGACATGACTGGCGAGTTTCACAAGATGTAAATTCAAACTGATTTAAATATACATCTATATGTAACCCTAGCCAGTCGGGTCGCATTGATCTGACCTAGTCTACAATACCTCAAGAAGAATTCGTTCATTTCTGAACTCTTCCTCTCGTGTGTGATCCGTATACCAAGAACTGTAGTTTGATTTAGAACATTAATGCTTTTAGATAACGTGTCTGAACCGATCAACTTTTGATATAGGAAATGTTCAAAACATTATCCAACAATACAAAATTATATCCTTTTTTTTCTAACAAAGAGAGTGATATGATTTGGTATATCAGGTTCGGTATCTAACAACATTCGTTCAGAATCAATGTATTGGTAATACAGGGTGACAGTGACCGACAGACTTGGCTGCAACACTTGCCCCGTTTTCTGCCTTATGAAACTTATCACCCGTTCTCAGTTCTCTACCTTTCTGTAGCCCTATGTAACTGATTACATATCTGGGATCCTGATCTGGTATCACATACCCAGGACGTAGAGGATACTGAGAAACAGTTCTGTATAATGAACACACCCGAAGATGATGCATCAGCATGCACTCTCTTCGTTTGGGCGGCATGGGAATTCTGGTAATCCCCAAATTCCTGCTCTGTCTTATAACAATTATAAGGTGGAGCGGGACCAACGTTCCCCAGCTCAGTATAACAAGCGGGTTCGGTCAATAATCCGTTTTATTATCTTGATTAAGGCATGATATGGTCGCTACCTGGAGAGAGAGAGAAGAAAACACTCAGCGTGCGCTCTGTCAAGAATAGATTGGTTTTTATTTTATCTAATCAGGATGGCTCCCACTGCTTTTTATCAAATCTTCCTTCAAACCCTAAAAGGAATGACTAGCCGGGATTAATTACACACTACAAGTTCGCCAATCTTTCAGCCAGGCCAGTGTCGGTACTTTGAGGGAGGTCCCCCGTGCTTTCGCACGAACCTAATTACTGTAAACCTCGTTTTCCCAGAGGCGTAACCTCGTTAACACCTTTCTAGACACCTACTTGATCGGCTAATTGTAATGTATAAAACTCTCCCAGGAGTAACTCTTACTCGCAGCGGGTATCGGGATCCAACTATCTCATAGAAGGTATGCAATCTCATTGCAAATTTCAACACTTGAAATTCCCAATAATATTTTGCCCCTAGCTCGCTATGACCTTGACGCATGCCAAACAACCCATAGTCTGCTAGTCAAGTTCAACCCGTCATTTCCTGACTGAATTAAACCCACCCGCACGACCCTTGACGCATGCCAAACAACGCCGTACGAATACCCTAATCCAATCGCATCATATGCTAGCAGATAAGCACTAGTCAGCTACCGTACACTACGCCTTGACGCATGCCAAACAACCGCAGCATGAATACTAACTAGTACTTATCTGAAATGACGGAGGGCTACGACAGGTTTTTCTGAAAACCTATTGCGTAATGAACTTGCTATCGTTGTAGGATCGAATGATTTTAAAATGGAGTGCTTTTGAGGCTTTTCTAGTTTTGCTAAAGGAGTCACTCCCGGTGAAGGGATCGTCGGTCCTTTCCTCGTCGAATGAGGTGCAGGATATATCACATATATCACTGTGCAAAGCAGAACTCTTAAAAGCAATCAAAAGACAAACCGAGTGTGTAGCATCTGCCAGTTATTGCTAAAGGAGTCACTCCCGGTGAAGGGATCTCGGTCCTTTCCTTATCGAATAAGGTGCAGGATATATCACATATACCGCTGTGCAAAGCAAGAACTGTAGCTACCTGTTTTATTTTGAAATTCGATTCTACAACATCTTAGGTTTCTTTTATTTCATTAATCACATTAATGAAGTCCCATCATTTAAGTACCTAAACATCACAGATAAATACGACGTACACTTATGCCATCCGCATTCGCCTCGATGTCCCCTCGTGCACCGTTAGGTTAGGTAACTAACGGCAGAGCGGGGCAGGGCTAGCGCGGGTGTAAAACATAAGTAACGTCTATATAATATATCATATATACTATATACTGTATCTATCACAGAACATCATATGATCACATCACAGATATCGCAGCAGAAGAAACATATGAAATATTGGATATACTAGGACGTCCGTGTTTTCAATACGAGCCAGTATAAAACACAGATTCCACGGTCGTGATGAATAGCCAAACCCACACCCCTAGACCCCTACGAGAGCGGCAAGCAACCCTGCCAATTCTGGAGTTAGGAGACCCGGACTCGACTCCTCGAGTTGGTCTCCCACTGGACTCCAGAACCCGGTTACTTGTGCTCCCCTCCTTGGGTCTATCCTAGTGTGGAAAAGTAAATAATATACAAACGGTGACAACTTCCGCAACCTGGAAGCGCCCCAATAAAAGAATATTACATACAAGTTTTTACATGAATGAAAATGAAAAACACTCATCTCACATAAAAACCCCCGGCTATTCAAACACGACGATCCAATATAACATATCCAGCAACACATAACATCACATGTCATCAACGTAAGTAAATATGTCCATCCCAATTGTCGTTGACATATAGCAACGAAACCGGCGATATCACATATTACACTTACGGTCACAGAAAAGAAAGTGTAAAACTACAACAGTTGGAATCCGCAACCTCCTCAGACATCGCATGCCTGACCAAATGAATTACTTAGACATCGCATGCCTAACAATTATAAACCCCGCATTTTAGTCTCAAAATCGAAAGCACTTTTCAATATCAGGTCGGGTAATTCAACAAGATTCCCGACATCCTGATCGAATGCTCGTCGCAAACTTCAGTAGACGGCCGCACCCCCGATACCTTTGACGAAGTGCACCAAGGCGGAACACCGTTGCCGCGAGCACCCGAACGGATGCTTTCGGCGACGGGGTTCTCCTACAGTCACTTGGTCGGGGCTATGGAGTGAAGCTGTCTATTAAGTTTACCCGGCGAGTATCCACGTACGCTACGTGATTGCGACAGACTTTTGATCACATCAAAATTCCGTGGCAACCGATCAAGTGAGACTAAACCGCTAGATTTATAACATTCATTCAGTTATCATATAACTTCTTGTGAATTCCAATTATTGTATCCCATTCCAGATAAATAGAAAATGCTAAACTTTTCAATCGAACAATCGAACACCCAAGTTTTCCCGATACAGATCAACACATGAAACAAGTCTAACAACATTCCGTTCGTGCCTCAGTACCAACGGTCCAGCCGTAGAAGGGTCAAGCCAACGCCTCACATGTGGCACGCCGTACTGCCCCAAACCCGAAGGTTCAAAGGGCAGTTCAAGACGGTCACATAATCGAGTTAAGGTTTGTGTCTTCTAGAGGGACCATCGCGTTACTTGCACTACTTAGAACGTCGTTAAACTACGGAAAAATCCAACACTTGGAAATTTCCCGACAGGGGAAAAGTTGGGTATTTATATCCGGTCGAACTTTTTAATATATTCTAAAATTTATCCGGAAAGCCACATAGACAAAATTTGATACTCCGATCGAAACACCGAATCCCCAAATCAACTCAGAAAAATTAAACTCTGGAAAAAAATATTAAAAATTCCCAGAAACACCAGCACAGTACAATAAGAATTACTATAGAAAACAAGCTGCGTAAAACGACAAAATGGCCGCCTTTCCGCCGCACGAGCAAGGCTCGTGCCGCGGAAACGCGGCAGAATGATGGAAACAGTAACTCGAATTTTGCAGTATATCTTAGAATTGCCTGCTGATATTTTTGAATATTTTTAATGTTGAAAAATACCAGATTTTAAAAATTGGACAGAGAGCAAGTTTGAATCGGGGTTTCGGGTTCGTTCGGACTTCAATTTCCTTCTAGACTTCGCCTAAGGCTCTAGCTAGGCTCTGATACCACTGTAGGGTTCCTAGGCACGCTAGTGAGGTCTCCCAAGCCATCAACCATGGCAATTTCAAAATCTATGGTGCCTACAAACCCTAAAGTACGGATCGTTTGCTAGATGTCTAGGCGAATATGCTAACTAGTTAACACTTAACTAAAAGATACGGAAATACAACCTTTGTAGATCCGGTGCTCCACCTCCACGGCTCCGCAACGAGGTCCTCTCCGCTGTCCAAATCAAATCCGGGCTCTAGGATCGGCTTCGTCGGAGAATGGGCAAGCTAGGTCGTCGATGTCCATGCCGAAGATGATCTACGTCGAAGCATCGATGAATCAAGCTCCACCTTCACCAAGTCATGAAACTTGTGAAGGAAACACACTCTACTACTTGGCAAGAGGTAGAGGATGAAGAAATAGGAAGTGGGTAGACTTTAGAATCGGATTTCTCACTCATTTCCATCACTTGCCATTGATGGGGCAAGCTTTCTTCACTTGAAGAAATGGAGGAAGAAGAAGAATGTTATGATAAGTCTTGAATTAAAAATAAAACAAAAACAATACTTATCATACTTTTAACTCTAGTTAAGTGTAGAGAATTAACTTAGGTTAGTTAAATTGGTTAGGGTTAAGAATATGATAAGAATGAAGACTTAGTCAAAGTTTCAAGAAACTTCAACTAAATCCAAAAAATGCCACCATTTATCTTTCTTTTCCTTTTTCCAAAAAAAAGAATAAATAAGAAAGATAAATGAATAAATAAAAATCAAAACCCTAACCCTTTCATTACCATGGTTCATTCTTTACACTTAACCAAGTTTGGCATGCATCATCAAACATGATACAAGCATGTGCACATAAACATATCGCATATACAATGCGCACACTCGAGCGAGAAAATCCATCTTAAGTAAACCGATACTAGTTGATGCAAAGCAATATATCAAATATATAAATATGCATTAAATCATTAAATCAACACTTGATTCAATGATCCGGTCATGTCGCACACAACCGACTGGTATCATTAGTAACAACTTATCGAATCAACACTTGATCCGATAACCCGGCTATATCGCATATAACCGATCAATGTCACATCGCGAGAATCGAATACAGTATCACATACTGATATTATTCTCGGTCCCGCACATATCTCATATGCGCTCCTATTTCGTTTCGCTTGAGCCAGGAAACCTCTGTGTAGGACTCTAAAGACTCGTCAATACGCCGGCAGCGGATGATGATCATATCAAACATCCACAAGCCGCAAGCGGTCTGCTAAACGTAATGGCCACCCGGGTATTGAGCGATCTGAAGATCGACGAGCAAGCCCGCTCACACTCCAGTGAATCCGACCAGTAACACTACCGTACAGTCCGGTCTGATCGTCTGATATGTCGCATATCTCGCCTAGGGGTGGTAGACGTCAGACCCCAATAGCTCAATAAGTCGTGTCGATATGAGGTCTATAACTGTTCGAGAAACTACTGGTAACACTTACCAGTAAATCTCAGCAACCCTAGCTAGGGATTTCCTGTTATAGCCAATCGAACACAGCGCAACATCAACTCCCTATACCGGGAGAGACGAATCCCCTCCTATCGCTCATTGCCTCCATGTGACTCGGGACTGTACCCAAAAACCACCGTTTTGCACGCCCTCTTGGACGTGGTAAGATGGAAATCAAAGCACAGTGGGAACCACACAAGACTCTATGACGATCTCGGGTCAACAGACTACTCTGTACCAGTGTCACCAGAGAACTGCCATCTGACGTGAGGTATAATACCATCTGGGAGTTCTCGGCGAGTCCGTCCAGTGTACCCAGTCTCTACTGAGCACCCGTATGTCATCTCTGATGTCAAACACCAATGGATATGGGATCATCCATCGCCCATCTGTATGGGTCGAGAAGGTACACGCTAGTCTACTCTGGTATATCGATGCCCCGTCTCGATACACCCACGACTAGGGACTTTGAAGGATGTACTTATGGACTACCATGTCCCCACTAGTATGATCCGCATCATAGTCCAGGTAGTCAAGTACAGATCCTAAGGGCTTTACCAACATGTAACAGAGAGACAATCAGCATACACGTTAAGGTAAAGGGTAACCAGATAGCATACTATCATGTCGAGCAAGAAAGTCCTCCCTATATATGTCCCAGCATCCACTACAATATACATCCTATGTACAGTAATGGCCTCTAGGGCATACATATAACTAACAATAAGTATATCCTTCAAGGTCCCTAGTCGTGGGTGTATCGAGACAGGGCATCGATATACCAGAGTAAACTAGCGTATATCTTCTCGACCCATACAGATGGGCGATAGATGATCCCATATCCATTGGTGTTTGACATCAGAGATGATATACGGGTGCTCAGTGGAGACTGGGTATACTGGACGGACTCGCCGAGAACTCCCAAATGGTATTATACCTTACGTCAGATGGCAGTTCTCTGGTGACACTGGTAAAGAGTAGTCTGTTGACCCGAGATCTTCATAGAGTCTTGTGTGGTTCCCATTGTGCTTTGATTTCCACCTTACCACGTCCAAGAGGGCGTGCAAAATGGTGGTTTTTGGGTACAGTCCCGAATCACATGGAGGCAATGAGCGATAGGAGGGGATTCGTCTCTCCCAGTATAGGGAGTTGATGTTGCACTGTGTTCGATTGGCTATAACCAGAAATCCCTGGCCAAGATTGTTGAGATTTACTGGTAAGTGTTACCAGTAGTTTCTCGAACAGTTATAGACCTCATATCGACACGACTTATCGAGCTATTGGGGTCTGACGTTTACCACCCCTAGGTGAGATATGCGACATATCAGACGAACATACCGGACTGTACGGTAAGTGTTACTCGTTGGATTCACAGGAGTGTGAGCGGGCTTGCTCTTCGATCTTCTGATCGCTCAATACCCGGGTGGCCGTTACGTTTAGCAGACCGCTTGCGGCTTGTGGGTGTTTGATATGATCATCACCTGCTGCCGGCGTATTGACGAGTCTTTAGAGTCCTACATAGAGGTTTCCTGGCTCAAGCGAAAAGAAATAGGACCGCATATGAGATATGTGCGGGACCGAGAATAATGCGTGTATGTGATACCGTATTCTATTCTCGCGATGAATGTATCGATTGGTTGTATGCGATATAACCTAGTTATCGAATCGAGGATTGATTCGATAAGCCGATACATTGGATATTAGTCGGTCACATGCGATATGACCGGATTGTTAAATCAAGTGTTGATTTAATGATTTAATGTATAATTATATATTTGATATATTACTTTACATTAACTAGTATTCGTTCACTTAAAATGGATTTTCTCACTTGATGTGCACATTGTATATGTGATATATTTTTGTGCACTTGATTGTATCATGTTTGATGATATATGAATGTTTGGGTGTATGTTTAGATTAAACCATGGTTATGTAATGGTTAGGGTTTTGATTTTATTTACTTATTCATTTATTTATTTATTTATTCATTTTGGAAAGATAAAACGAAATTGTGGCTTGATTTGTTTTCTAGTTGAAGCTTCATGAAGTTTTGAATAAGTCCACCATTTTTGTTTCATGCTTAACCCTAACCATTCAACCTAACCTTAGTTTATTCTCTACACCTAACTATGGTTGCAAATATGATAAGTATCATTTTGTTTTCTATTTTGAAAATAACTTATGATATTCTTTCTTCTTCTTTTTCTTCTTCAACAAAGAAGAAACCTTGCCTCCAATAATGGCAACTTGAGAAAAAGAGTGAGAAATCCAATTCTAAAGTGAACCCACTTCCTATTTATTCATCCTCTACCACTTTCCAAGTAGTATAGGGTGTTTTCTTCACAAGTTTCATGACTTGGTGAAGTTGGAGCTTGATCTTGTGTTACCTCGACGTAGATCATCTTCGGCATCGAAGTCGACGACCTAGCCCGATCATTTCTTCGATGAAACCACCGCGAGAGTCCGGGATCCGATGGGTACAGCGGAGGGACTTCATCACGGAGCTATGGAGATGGAGGACCGGATCTACAAAGGTTGTATTTCCGTTCACTTAGCACTAAAGTAGTTTAGTAGCATTTCGTTTCGCCTAAACTCTAGTTAACGATCCGTATTAGGGTTTCTCGGCACCGGAATTTTTGAATTTGGCAGGGTTGATGCCTTGTGAGACCTCATTAGCGTGCCTAGGAACCCTACAGTGGTATCAGAGCCTAGCTAGAGCCTTAGGTGATGCGTAGACGATGTTAGAATTCCGATCGAACCCCTAAACCCTAAAAATGACCCCTCTCTGTACATTTTTACAAAACAGAGTTTTTTCCATATTAAAAATTCTTTAAAAATTCAGCAGGAAATTCTAAGAATTACGGTGCAAAATTGACCAAGTGATACGGCTAAAGCGCGGCGGAACCGCGGCAGAAGCTTGGCTTCTGCGGCGGTTCCGCGGCCAAATAATGAGATTAGACTTCCATTTTTGCACAGTAATTTGTCTCTTCAGGTGCTGAGTTTTCTGGGAATTTTTAATTTGCACTCAAGAGTTGAGTTTTCTAGGGTGTTTTGGAGCTTCGATGATTCGATCGGAAATTTCAAACTTTGTCTATGAGTTTTTCCGGATATTTTAGAATATGTTAAAAAGTTCGACTGGATATAAATACCCACTTTTTCCCCTGCCGGGAAATTTCCAAGTGTTGGATTTTTCCGTAGTTTAATGACGTTCTAAGTAGTGCAAGTAACGCGATGGACTCTCTAGAAGACAACAAACCTTAACTCGATTATGTGACCGTCTTGAACTGCCCTTTGAATCTTAGGGTTTGGGGTAGTACGGCATGCCACATGTGAGGCGTTGGCTTGACCCTTCTACGGCTGGACCGTTGGTACTGAGGCATGAAGTGAATGTTTTTAAACTTGTTTCATGTGTTGAGCTATTTCGGGAAAACTTGGGTGTTCGATTGTTCGATCGAAAAGTTTGACATTTTCTATTTATCCGGAATGTGATACAATATTTGGAATCCACAAGTAGTTATGAGATAACTGAATGAATGTTATAAGCATAGCACTTTAGTCTCACTTGATCAGTTGCCACGGAATTTTGATGTGATCAAAAGTCCGTCGCAATCTCGTAGCGTACGCGGATACTCGCCGGTAAACTTAATAGACAACCTCACCCCATAGCCCCGACCAAGTGACTGTAGGAGAACCCTGTCGCCGAAAGCATCCGTTTGGGTGCTGGCGGCAGCGGTGTTCCGCCTTAGTGCACTTCGTCGACGGTATCGGGGGTGCGGCCGCCTACTAAAGTTTGCGACGAGCATTTGATCAGGATGTCGGGAATCTTGTTGAATTACCCGACTTGATATTAAAAAGTGTTTTTGATAATGAGACTAAAATGCGGGGTTTATAATTGTTAGGCATGCGATGTCTAAGGAATTCATTTGATTAGGCATGCGATGCCTATGCAGGTTGCGGATTCCAACTGTTGTAGTTTTACACTTTCTTTTCTGTGACCGTAAGTGTAATATGTGATATCGCCGGTTTCGTTGCTATATGTCAACGACAATTGGGATACGCATGTTTACTTACGTTGATGACATGTGATGTTAAGTGTTGCTGGATATGTTATATTGGATCGTCGTGTTTGAATAGCCGGGGGGTTTTTATGTGAGATGAGTGTTTTTCATTTTCATTTATGTAAAAACTTATATGTAATATTCTTTTATTGGGGCACTTTCAGGTTGCGGAAGATGTCACCTTTTGTATATTATTTACTTTTCCGCACTAGGATAGACCCAAGGAGGGGAGCATAAGTAACCGGGTTCTGGAGTCCAGTGGGAGACCAACTCGAGGAGTCGAGTCCGGTTCTCCTAACTCTAGAATTGGTAGGGTTGCTTGCCGCTCTCGTAGGGGTCTAGGGGTTGGGTTTGGCTATTCATCGCGACCGTGGAATCCGTGTTTTATACTGGCTCGTATTGAAAATACGGACGTCCTAGTATATCCAATATTTCATATGTTTCTTCTGCTGCGATATCTGTGATGTGATCATGTGATATTCTGTGATAGATACAGTATATAGTATATATGATATATTATATAGGCGTTACTTATGTAAGTGCACGGCGGCGCCCCGGTCGTCAATCCGACGGCCAAATGCGGAAACGGTGATAAACTTTAATTTTGCGAACTTAGCAAACCGGCACCACCGCGCACTAAACCCCGGATCGGGCCATTAAACTAGATCTAGCAAAGTAACAAGATAGGGAAGAGATATACTGAGTGATCCGAGTCCTCCGGTCTTCTCGTCATCGTCCCGATCTCCCGCGGAAACTCCGGTCGTCGCCTCCTTGCCGGAAGGGCACCACATCGCCTGCATCTTTTACGGGCTCCCGCCTCTATACCGAAGCAACTCGGGCATGAAGCTGGCAAGTCGACATGCCCAAGACTAGCTGTAGGATGTGTAGAGTCTATGTCTCATTGGGGTTTTAGTTGCCATGAAGGATGAAGAGAATCATGAACTTTGGAGAGGGTTTTTGAGAATTTGGCAAGCATGAAAAGGAGATGTGAATTAATCCCTCATACATCAATTGGGGCCTCTCATTTTTCCTCCCCTCTCAATATATATGGCCGGCCCTTACAATGTGAGAATGGTGGAGGGAAAAACAACTAAGGGAGGTGAGTGTAGGAAAAGGTGGAGGGTGACCCCTTGCAAAAAAGAAAAACTCACATCAACCCCATAACAACATCTAATCCTTTCATATCAAATAAATGCACCATCATGGATGAGAAACAAAAGATGCTTAATCAATCATAATGCCATTTGCAAGAAACCCCCTCCACAAAAGTTATTTGCACAATTGCAAATAACCCCCTCCATCGGAAAAGTCCGGCCGGGAAAGAACAAAGGAAAACTGGCCGGAACGGAATGCAAACTGACAACTCCAGAAAACTGGTCTCGTAATAAATTACAGGAAAACCCCGATACTGTGCATACACACCCGCATCTGTATTCCGACCGGATACAAATGCAATGAGACAAAATCTACACTGTAGTAAACTAGGATCCGGCTTAAACCAAAGCCGGCTAGTAATATCCGTTCGATCCTGATCCGTGCAATACCGCACGTATCCGATCGAACCCTGCCATATAACTATACGGCCTCTAGTACTAACCGTCCGATCCTGATCCGTGCAATACCGTACGTATCTGATCGGACCCTGCCATATCTCCATATGGCCTCTACAGCGTTTCGCCCGAAAGCTTGAGTAACTGAATGTGTGGTGGACTCTAAAGACTCGTCAATACTATGGCTGTGGATTTAACCACTAGCACGTCAGAGGTATAAGCCAATACGTGACGGGCCACCAGCTATTGACCAAAAGGGACGTCGATGAGCGAACTCATCCTGACACCCTACTGAGCCTGTCAGTGACAATATCCGTACAGTCCGGTCCGTTCGTCTATGAGCATCGCATGGCGGGCCTAGGGGGTTGGTAAAAGTCAGACCCCCAAAAGCGGTACAAGTCGTGTCGGAGTGTAGCCCAGAACACCCTGAGATACTACTGGAATACCTACCAGTAAATCTCCTGCCTTGGCCAAGGACTTCGTGTAATGGCTCTCCTAGACACAGTGCGACCTCACCCTCAATACCGGGAAAGACGAACCCCTGAAGATCCGCTCACTGTCTCCATGTGGCTCGGGACTGTACCCAACTAAAACCTGTTTGCACGACTCCTTTGAGCCGTGGTAGGGTAGTAATCAAAGTACAGTGGGAACTCACACGAGACAAATGACGATCCCCAGGTCGATGAACTAACCTGTACACATGTCACCTGGGAACTGCTATCTGACGTCAGGTATAAGACCAACTAGCATGTTCCCGGCGAGTCCTGTCCGGTGTACTCATAACCCAATGAGCACCTGTATACATCTTAGGTGAACCAACTGACACCAGTGGCCTGTGAGACCGGCCACCGCCCCTCGTCGGGGTCTCGACTGTATACACTAGTCTACTCTGGAGTATCGATGCCCTGTCTCGAAACTCCCACGACTAGGGACCTTTTAAGGATGCGCTTATAGACTCCAGCTCTCACTTATATGATCGCCCTCATACTGCTGGCAGTCAAGCAAGAATCCTAGGGGCTCTATCAACGTGCAATAGCGACCTGTCAGGTCATCTAAAGCAGTACACGATGATAAAGGTAAACCAGATTGCATACTATCATCTCGAGTAAGACTGTCCTACCGGGATAGGTCCTCCCTCAATCATTGCAATCACGTGCCTGTGATCCAATAATTGACTCTGAGGGCACTATCTCCAACAATCTCCCACTTGCACTCAAGGCTAATTATTGCGATGTCGCATACTCACAGCCCGTGTGATACCGAACACCCAACTCCTCTACTAGTCAGTCTCACAAATCCCGTTTGTGAAACTATTGCGGTCGAGGAATAGCCTCAGTGAGTGGATCCGCCTAGATGTTTCTTTCTATGTCTCTCTATATCTCAAGTTCGCAGAGAAAGCCATCTTCCGAAATGAGCAATACCTGTCTTAGAATGTCTGGATGTCTGATGGGACCCAGTTCATAAATGAACTTCAAATCCGAACTTCTTAGACTGTATCGTCAACTGAACTTAATCAGTATCCTGCGCCATGCCACCCTCAGTATTGCCTTGGACCACCTGTCCAGAATACTGCCCCTCGTCAGAAGGAAAACTATAACTCTGACAACCTCCTTATCGTCCATGTCACCTTGGAAGCCTGGAATGATAACTGTCTCCCAAATGAGGCTGTCGTTATCATATCCCTAGAACATCCACTTATGTTCTAAAACCGCTTCCGACTGTTTCTCTAGGATTGGATCAATGTCAACTTATTGCATCTAGTGCAAGAACAACATCTGGTATGGTACTTGACATCTCATGATTGACTCAATTGCCTAAGCAAGTGATCTGCCAATCATGCACATCCCTCTCTACTTTAGTCTATAAGACACCTTTAGAGAGGGTGACTCCATTACCTGCAGGTACACTACCATGCCAGGAGTCGTCCATTCTAAATACTCTTAGAATGTTGTCTAAGTACCCAGATTGGGAAACCACCCAAATCTAGATCTAAAACCATAGATCTAGTAACCAGTATGTCTGATATAATGTCCAAGTCCCATGTGGAAAAACCACTGTGTGACGACCAAAGTATAACCGATCGTAGTATAGGAATATCACTTCCTACTTTGTGTATGTCATCCAAAACCCGGATATCACACCCTACTACCTCTCAACAGATCCATCCCTTATTCTGATAACGTCAAACCCATGACTGTCACATCAGAAATAGATGATCTATCTCCGCTACATCTGCTTTAGTCTATAAATAGACATAAGCCTGATGTCCACCAATGCTTCCGCTGCTCCCACTGACTACGACAATCCTCTGGCAGAGTCATATAGATGTGCACTTCTAAAGCTAGTTTAGAATGACGCTATACTCATCCTCCTGCCGGGTCTCGCAGCCTGGAACAACAACAATGGCAAGTGTGGGTAAACAAGAACTTCCTTGTCACCGTCCTTGAGGCTATTGGAGCACCTTTCGGGTGGCTGAAGTTACCCACCACATCTGCGGAGTGGCCAATGGAATGTCAAATCAGATTGAATCTTTAGGTTCCTTATCAAATCTTCAGTAATCGTTTGCGGTTCTGGAATCACTTCCAGTTCTACCATACTCCCACTACTGTTTTTGAAAAAATCCATTTTTAATAAAACTGTGGCGAGTCTTAGAACAATATCGCTATTGTTCATCCAGATGGTAGAAAATCAACCCTCGTCATAGCCTGGGTCAACCCACAAACAGCCATTACAGAATCGTGTCTTGAGTTATCCAGAGTCTGGTTTTAGTCATAAGCCGGACAACTCCCCGTACCTTAACAATGTTAAGATATGAACTGTACTATATCCGATATAGAACCAGAGGCACTGATTTAATTGAACCGGATTCAAATCATGCAGCTGTCTCCAGTGCATGTCTACTAAATGGAAGGAGGCCGATCAGCGTTACTCAACTTAGGAATGCTTCCAATTATGAGTAACCTGAAAGAGAAGCAATTTCTCTTTATCATTACTATCAACTGAATACCATACACAAGTATCTACATCTTCGATCACTTTGAAGAATCCCGATACTTGCTATACCTGGTTCTCTACTCTATTCAAATACCTATAACTCCTCAAAACTTAGACCCTGTGTTTCTACGAAACACATGTCTAAAAACTAGAGAAGTTAAAAGTAAACAGAATATAGTATGAGGACCAACCCCTCTGTCCTAATGGACACTGGACAACATACAATACTCTATATAAGTCCGCTGAGTCTAACAACTCTTTCACTGTGTGTTGTAGGTTGAAAACTGTACTTATGATTAAGAAGAATTACACTGTTGTTTAATGCTCCTTACCTAACCATCCACTGATATAGGTAAATGTCATCGACATAATATCAAAAGGTATATCTCACTCTATGAAAATAGACGTACAGATATATCAATTTGAAATTGGTGCACAACAGCGGATATTCAAAACCAAATATTTGCCGACCGGCAAACAGCCCAGGTGATCTCCTCAAATATCACCGATTACAACGAATCCCGATATAATGAGGATGATCACCCAATTCCCAATAACTTACTCCCACTCATCATCTGTAATACCATACAGATGTGAGAATCAAACCTGGTAAATACATACCCTGGAGCAAGTGTCTAATCGGGAAATCAGTTTTCTTTTAACAGTACACAGTTGAACTGAAACATTGAAATGTTTCGATGGGGTATCCTGGTATTCCTAGTAATGCCTCTACCATTATCGAGATTCACAACTATAACCGTATAATTCTTTGCCACCTCTCCAAATCCCTTTATATGTCTTTAGTCATTACCTTCTGCACACCCCTTAGGCCAAATGGTTTTCTTCCTTCCCTACCGTTCGGCACCAGCCTATGGTTTGGAAGAAGACTATCCAACAAGCATAATGGGTGTACTGTCCTAGTCCTAGGAGCACTCGCAATGCGATAGAAGGTGAAGATAAAAGACAACCGAATAAACCTTATTCCTATTTCTCCTGGACCAGAATCCATCCCCGAACTGGAACAAGTTCCTTTCGAGTTCGTATATAACCATACGATGGAGTATCCAATAAACTGTGGATCTTCGTAGTGATACGGAGTGTCCTGGAGAAATACAAAGGTGATTTAGGATTGGCGAAGTAATACTTGGTTTGGTCGTGAATATCAGTCGCAATTTACTTTGCCCTCTTACTAATCCCTTGCTTTGTCTTAATCTTAATACCTTCTGCACACCATCGTTATGCTAATTGGTTTTCTTTATTCCCTACCGGTCGGCACCAGCCTAAGGTTTGGAAGAAGACTATCCAATTTGCATAATAGGTGTACTATCTCCTAAACCAAGGAGTACTCACAACTTGAGAGAAGGTAAAAGGGAAAAGACAACTGAATAATCCTATCCGTTTTCTCCAGAACCAGAAACCATCCTCGAATAATTCCTTCGAGTTCGTATCTAACCATACGATGGTTTTTTTCCAATGGAAGTGGACGTTCGTAGTAATACGGGGTGTCCTGGAGAAAAGGGTAAAAGTAGGAGTGGCAATGAGGTCTGCAACTCTGACAATCCAAAAGCCAGTGTAAAGAAAGTTCGGTCAACTTGGTCACTGAGTCATAGTCTAGGGTCGGGTCAATGGTCGCTGCCAGAGAGAGAGAGAAAAGAAACACTCAGCGTGCACTCTAATCTAGATCAGAATGGTTATCCCTTTATCTAATCTGGAAACCTCCCACTGTACCTCAAATTCTCCTCCAAACCTGAAAGAAGAATTAGTCGGGGTCACCCAAGGAGTAAACCAACTCATCAGTGGGAATCGGGATCCAACTCTCATCGCATGATAACGTGACGGAATCCGCTCACGGTATCACACTCCAGAAGGTATGCGCATATCTGGCAAGTTTCAGTTCTTTTGAAACTCCCGATGTGATTTTTACCCCATGCTCTTATGACCTTGACGAAGGTCAACAAATCATAAGTCACATGTCAAGTTCCACCCGTCATTATCCAGGTTAATTTGAACCCACCCGTACAAGCCCTTGACGAAGGTCAACAAGGCTATACGACTGTCCCAAACCAACACATCTATCTATGCAGCAGAAAAGCAACAAGCAGCTACCATGCACTATGCCTTGACGAAGGTCAACAAACATAGCATGAATACTACGTGCTATCTGTCTGAAACGACGGAGGGCTATGAATGGTTTCTGGCGAAAACCTTTAACGTAATGAACTTGATATCGTTGAAGGAACGAATAGCTTTTTAGAAAATATAGTGACGAAAACCTTTACTAAAGAGGTCACTCCCGGTGAAGGGATCTCGGCTCTTTCCCCGTAGAATGGAGTGCAGGATATTCCAAATGAATACCACGATGCAAAGCAAAAGTAATCTGCTATAGTGAAGTTAATGCCCTGACGCAAACTTCTGTCCAAGGGGTCACTCCCGGTGAAGGGATCTCGGCCCTTGCCTCGTCGACTGAGGAGCAGGATATTCCAAATGAATACCACGATGCAAAACAAAAGTGAACGTCCTTGCAATAACAGCTTTTTGAAAAGTGTTCCAACAACATCAGAATAGGTTTGTTTTAACTTGCATTGATCCGAATCAATGCAGTCCCATCAATTGATCACACCACAAAGAACGAAAATATACTGATGTACGTATATGCCATCCGCATTCGCCACTGGGTCCCGTCATCACCCGTTAGGTTAGCTAACTAACGGCAGAGCGGGGACTGGACTAGCGTGGATGAAAAACATATACAACATCTACTAATATATATACCAATATATTATATTTCGCTCAAGGCGTGAATAAAAATGCAACATCACAGAAAAGTACAGCATCACAGAACAATACAGATATCTGGGATCCCCGGGTTTCACAGAGCCACTACTGAAACCCGACGTTTCCCTGGTCGTGTGGATAGCCTGTGCAACAAAATCCTAGACCCCTACGAGAGCGGAAAGTTACCCGCCAAAACCTGAAGCGAGGCAGCCCCCTTCAGCACCGTGAATGGACCACGCAGCACTTCACGGAATCCGGTAACTTGGGCACCCCTCCTGGGTCAAACTGTACCCCCTACGAGTGCGGCGAATAGCCCGCCAATTCCAGACTGAAGACCCCTCCGTCTCAATGCCCTGAGATGCGGGCTAGTTTCCCTCCGGAACCCGGCTATCCGTGCACCCCACCGCGGGGTAATCCTAGTACAGAAAGTAAAATATACATACAACGGGTACATCGACCGCAACCAGGTCGTGCCCCAAAAGAATAATACAAACAGGCAGTGACGGCAGTCCACATGTCGGACGCTCGCCCCGCAATATCAAATGTACATAATACAACAACACTGTACTAGCATTGCATCCAGGCTATCCCCCACGACCGATCCGCAACATCACAGCAAAAACACAAAACATCATCGTGAAAGTCACGTTCGCAAATCCGTCTAACCGGGCTATAGCAGTTAGACCGGATTTACCGATCGAGTGACATTCACGATCGCAGATATAATGTAAATACTGTGAAATAATGTGTTTAAAATATCCGATCGATCAAAAATTAACAAGTGGGCCCCCAAGCAATACTGTAGCACTCACAGAAAATATGGGCCCAATATTAATATTCCAAAACCCCTAAAATTAGCCCAGAAGCCCACTGGGAAAAATTGATGCAGTGACGACACTAATGTGCGGTGGAACCGCGGCCCAAGGGGGGGTTTGGCCGCGGTTCCGCGCTTCAATGGTCGACTGACTTTGTCGAATTTTTCCAGTAGTCTTAGAATTTCCAGTACATTAGTTTTCTACAACCTGAAAAAAATTTCGAGACCAAAAAATTTCAACAGAAAACTGATGTGAACAAAAATGCAAGTTTTGGAATTTTGGTCGATCGGAAATGTAAAACACATCAACCAAAGCTAGACGAAGTTAATGGTGAGGCTCTGATACCACTGTAAGTGCACGGCGGCACCCCGGTCGTCAATCCGACGGCCAAATGCGGAAACGGTGATAAACTTTAATTTTGCGAACTTAGCAAACCGGCACCACCGCGCACTAAACCCCGGATCGGGCCATTAAACTAGATCTAGCAAAGTAACAAGATAGGGAAGAGATATACCGAGTGATCCGAGTCCTCCGGTCTTCTCGTCATCGTCCCGATCTCCCGCGGAAACTCCGGTCGTCGCCTCCTTGCCGGAAGAGCACCACATCGCCTGCATCTTTTACGGGCTCCCGCCTCTATACCGAGGCAACTCGGGCATGAAGCTGGCAAGTCGACATGCCCAAGACTAGCTGTAGGATGTGTAGAGTCTATGTCTCATTGGGGTTTTAGTTGCCATGAAGGATGAAGAGAATCATGAACTTTGGAGAGGGTTTTTGAGAATTTGGCAAGCATGAAAAGGAGATGTGAATTAATCCCTCATACATCAATTGGGGCCTCTCATTTTTCCTCCCCTCTCAATATATATGGCCGGCCCTTACAATGTGAGAATGGTGGAGGGAAAAACAACTAAGGGAGGTGAGTGTAGGAAAAGGTGGAGGGTGACCCCTTGCAAAAAGGAAACTCACATCAACTCCATAACAACATCTAATCCTTTCATATCAAATAAATGCACCATCATGGATGAAAAACAAAAGATGCTTAATCAATCATAATGCCATTTGCAAGAAACCCCCTCCACAAAAGTTATTTGCACAATTGCAAATAACCCCCTCCATCGGAAAAGTCCGGCCGGGAAAGAACAATGGAAAACCGGCCGGAACGGAATGCAAACTGGCAACTCCAGAAAACTGGTCCCGTAATAAATTACAGGAAAACCCCGATACTGTGCATACACACCCGCATCTGTATTCCGACCGGATACAAATGCAATGAGACAAAATCTACACTGTAGTAAACTAGGATCCGGCTTAAACCAAAGCCGGCTAGTAATATCCGTTCGATCCTGATTCGTGCAATACCGCACGTATCCGATCGAACCCTGCCATATAACTATACGGCCTCTATTACTAACCGTCCGATCCTGATCCGTGCAAAACCGTACGTATCTGATCGGACCCTGCCATATCTCCATATGGCCTCTACAGCGTTTCGCCCGAAAGCTTGAGTAATTGAATGTGTGGTGGACTCTAAAGACTCGTCAATACTATGGCTATGGATTTAACCACAAGCACGTCAGAGGTATAAGCCAATACGTGACGGGCCACCAGCTATTGACCAAAAGGGACGTCGATGAGCTAACTCATCCTGACACCCTACTGAGCCTGTCAGTGAAAATATCCGTACAGTCCGGTCCGTTCGTCTATGAGCATCGCATGGCGGGCCTAGGGGGTTGGTAAAAGTCAGACCCCCAAAAGCGGTACAAGTCGTGTCGGAGTGTAGCCCAGAACACCCTGAGATACTACTGGAATACCTACCAGTAAATCTCCTGCCTTGGCCAAGGACTTCGTGTAATGGCTCTCCTAGACACAGCGCGACCTCACCCCCAATACCGGGAGAGACGAACCCCTGAAGATCCGCTCACTGTCTCCATGTGGCTCGGGACTGTACCCAACTAAAACCTGTTTGCACGACTCCTTTGAGCCGTGGTAGGGTAGTAATCAAAGTACAGTGGGAACTCACATGAGACAAATGACGATCCCCAGGTCGATGAACTAACCTGTACACATGTCACCTGGGAACTGCTATCTGACGTCAGGTATAAGACCAACTAGCATGTTCCCGGCGAGTCCTGTCCGGTGTACTCATAACCCAATGAGCACATGTATACATCTTAGGTGAACCAACTGACACCAGTGACCTGTGAGATCGGCCACCACCCCTCGTCGGGGTCTCGACTGTATACACTAGTCTACTCTGGAGTATCGATGCCCTGTCTCGAAACTCCCACGACTAGGGACCTTTTAAGGATGCGCTCATAAACTCCAGCTCTCACTTATATGATCGCCCTCATACTGCTGGCAGTCAAGCAAGAATCCTAGGGGCTCTATCAACGTGCAATAGCGACCTGTCAGGTCACCTAAAGCAGTACATGATGATAAAGGTAAACCAGATAGCATACTATCATCTCGAGTAAGACTGTCCTACCGGGATAGGTCCTCCCTCAATCATTGCAATCACGTGCCTGTGATCCAATAATTGACTCTGAGGGCACTATCTCCAACAACTTATGTTTTACACCCGCGCTAGCCCTGCCCCGCTCTGTCGTTAGTTACCTAACCTAATGGTGCACGAGGGGACATCGAGACAAATGCGGATGGCATAAGTGTACGTCGTATTTATCTGTGATGTTTAGGTACTTAAATGATGGGACTTCATTAATATGATTAATGAAAGTAAAAGAAACCTAAAGATGTTGTAGAATCGAATTTCAAAAATAAAACAGGTAGCTACAGTTCTTGCTTTGCACAGTGATGTATATGATATATCCCGCACCTCATTCGACGAGGAAAGGACCGAGAGCCCTTCACCGGGAGTGACTCCTTTAGCAATAACTGGCAGATGCTACACCCCTCGGTTTGTCTTTTGATTGCTTCTATAGTTCTTTCTTTGCACAGTGATATATATGATATATCCCGCACCTCATTCGACGAGGAAAGGGCCGACGATCCCTTCACCGGGAGTGACCCCTTTAGCAAAACTAGAAAAGCATAAAAAACACTCCATTTCAAAATCATTTGATTCTACAACGATATCAAGTTCATTACGCAATAGGTTTTTAGAAAAACCTGCCGTAGCCCTCCGTCATTTCAGATAAGTAGTAGTTAGTATTCGTGCTGCGTTTGTTGGCCTTTGTCAAGGCGTAGTGTGCGGTAACTAACTGGTGCTTATCTGCCTATGCATATGATGCAGATTGGATTAGGGAAGTCGTGCGACCTTGTTGGCCTTTGTCAAGGGCCGTGCGGGTGGGTGTATTTCAATCAAGAAATGACGGGTTGAACTTGACTAGCAGCCTATGATTTGTTGGCCTTTGTCAAGGTCATAGGAGGCTTGGGGCAAAAAATTATCGGGAATTTCAAGTGTTGAAATTTGCAATGAGATTGCATACCTTCTATGAGATAGTTGGATCCCGATACCCGCTACGAGTAAGAGTTACTCCTGGAAGAGTTTTACATATTACAATTAGCCGATCAAGTAGGTGTCTAGAAAGGTGTAAACGAGGTTACGCCTCTGGGAAAACGAGGTTTACATTAATTAGGTTCGTGCGAAAGCACGGGGGACCTCCCTCAAAGTACCGACACTGGCCTGGCTGAAAGATTTACGAACTTGTAGCGTGTAATTAATCCCAGCTAGTCTTTCCTTTTAGGGTTTGAAGGAAGATTTGATAAAAACAGTGGGAGCCATCCTGATTAGATAAAATAATAACCAATTTATTCTTGCAAGAGCGCACGCTGAGTGTTTTCTTCTCTCTCTCTCTCTCTCTCTCCAGATAGCGACCATATCACGCTTTAATCAAGATAATAATACAGATATATTGACCGAACCCGCATGTTATACTAAGCTGGGGAACGTTGGTCCCGCTCCAACTTATAATTGTTATAAGACAGAGCAGGAAATAGGGGATTACCAGAATTCCCGTGCCGCACAAACGAAGAAAGTGCATGCTGTTGCATCATCTTCGGGTGTGTTCATTACAAAGAACTGTTTCTCAATGTCCTCTACGTCCTGGGTATTTGATACCGGATCAGGATCCCAGATATGTAATCTGTTACATAGGGCTACAGAAATGTAGAGAACTGAGAAAGGGAGATAAGTTTCATGAGACAGAAAACGGGGCAAGTGTTGCAGCCAAGTCTGTTGGTCACTGTCACCCAGTATTCTAAATACATTGATTCTAAACGAATGTTATTAGATTCCGAAACTGATATACAAAATCATATCAGTCTCTTTATTAGTAAAGAAATGATAAAATTTTGTATTGTTGGATAATGTTTTGAACATTTCCTATATCAAAAGTTGATCGGTTCAGGCACGTTATCTAAAAGCATTAATGTTCTAAATCAAACTACAGTTCTTAGTTTACAGAACACACACAAGAGGAAGAGTTCAGAAATGAACGAATTCTTCTTGAGGTATTGTAGACTAGGTCATATCAATGCGACCCGACTAGCTGAAGTTACATATAGATGCATATTTAAATCAGTTTAAATTTACATCTTGTGAAACTTGCCAGTCATGTCACAAAGATAAGATGACCATAGCTCCGTTTACTGGAAACAGAGAAAGAGTTAGTGAACTCTTGGGATGATACATGTTGATGTATAAAGGTCCCCTGTCTACACATGCCAAGACTGATTCTTTGTACTTCATTACATTCTCTGATGATCTCTCAAGATTCAGACATATGTTCCTGTTGAAACATAAGTCCGAACCTTTTGAGATATTCACGGAATATAAGTTAGAAGTAGAGAACCAAAATGAGGGTATAAGTATTATGTCCTTTGATGCGATCAGGGAGGAGAATACTTGAGCACGGAATTCCTGGACTATTCTAAAGGAGAATGAGATTCTCTCTCAGCATTACTCCTCCGAATGCACCATAGCACGATGGTATATCGGGGCGGAGCAATTGCACCATATTCGATATGGTGCGCTCTATGATGAGTACTACTGAGTTACCTGTTTCCTTTTGGGAGTTATGCACTTGAGAAGCTGCATACCTATTGAATAGGGTTTGAATCAGATCACAGCCTACCACTCCATATGAGATCTGGTATGGGAAGAGCCTATGTCTTAAGCAAGTTAAGATTTGGGGTTGTCCGGCCTATGTCTAAAAGCAAAATCCGGACAAGCTCGAGGCAAAGTCAGTCATGTAAAACTGGAAAGGTTCCAGCTATACAAACTACAGCAGATGATTTGGTAGAACCAAAGGATTCAGTAGATACTAACGAACCTCAGCCTCTCCACCGATCTAGTAGGGTTTCTCTCCCACCTGAGAGATACTTCTCTTTCTCTATGACAGTGGGAGCGAGGATTACATCATGAGATGACGACCCAACTAGCTTCGAGCTGGCCATCAAGAGTGGGACTCTGTGAGAATGGCTGGATGCTTAGCGATCTGAGATGGAATCCTTATACACCAACAAAGTATGAACTTTGGTCGCTATATCTGAAGGGTTAAATCCCCATTAGGAGCAAGTATATCTTGAGAAGATTACTTGGTGTAGATGGAAAAGTTGAGACTTTCAAAGCTAGACTTGTTAAAGGTTTTCGTCATCAACCAGGCATGGATAATGATGAAACCTTTTCTGGGGCATATGCTTAAGTCCATCCAGATCCTACTTGCCACGGCTACATACCATGACTACGATATCTGGTGGTTGGGTGTCATGACAGCTTTTTTAAATGATGTTTTAGAAAAGGGCGTCTATAAGTACACAGCCAGAGGGCTTCGTAAACAGTGGGAGTAGCGGAAACGTGTACAAGATGCTTTATAGGATAAAGCAGGCATCGCGGAGTTGGAACATCTGTTTTGATGTAGTAGTCAAATAGTTTGACTTCATCAAAATGGTAGATGAACCTTGTATATACAAAAAGGTAGTAGGGAGTATGGTGGTGATCCTCGTAGAGTACGTGGATGACATACTCTTGATAAGAAAGAAGTTTCCTATGCTGCGCTCGGCCAATCTCCGCTTATCACAATGATTCTCCATATAGGATCAAAGTGATACCTACTAAATCCTGGGTTTTGGATCTATGAGATAGATCTAAATGGATATTAGGATTCTCACTAGTTGAAGTGAGATGGTATCAATTGATCCAGGGGAGAATCACTGGAAAAGTTCCAGAGTGATAAGGACGACTGAATGTCAGTCACAGGCATTGCCTTTACCCTCAGTAAAAGGACGGTATGTTGGAAGAGTTCCAAGCTAGATACCGTGGCATACTAGACGATTATAGGCAAGATACATCGCTACTTAAGATGCTACCAAAGAGGCAGTGTGGGTGTATAGTGGTTCATGAGATGAACTTAGTTCCTCCTATTATGTGACAATGGAGTTGTGGCTTATGCCAAGGAACGTCCGTCCCATCAGTGATCCAGACATATTCTAAGGCAGTATCACCTGATCATGGAGATGGTTGATCTCCAGGGTGATCGAGGTTAGGAGAGTAGACTCAGAGGACAACACGGCGGATCCACTCACAAAGGCCTTTTCCTAGAGAGAGACTTTTATGGGATGGTTGAGTATGAGATACTACAACCACTGCTATCAGATGGCCCTAGTGCAAGTGGGAGATTGTTAGTTATATGTATGCCCTAGAGGCCATTACTATACATAGGATGTATATTGTAGTGGATGCTTGGTCATATATAGGGAGGACTTTCTTGCTCGACATGATAGTATGCTATCTGGTTGCTCTTTACCTTAACATGTACACTGATTGTCTCTCTGTTACATGTTGGTAAAGCCCTTAGGATGTGTACTTGACTACCTGGACTATGATGCGGATCATACTAGTGGGGACATGGTAGTCCATAAGTACATCCTTCAAGATCCCTAGTCGTGGGTGTATCGAGACAGGGCATCGATATACCAGAGTAGACTAGCGTATATCTTCTCGACCCATACAGATGGGCGATGGATGATCCCATATACATTGGTGTTTGACATCAGAGATGATATACGGGTGCTCAGTGGAGACTGGGTATACTGGACGGACTCGCCGAGAACTCCCAGATGGTATTATACCTTACGTCAGATGGCAGTTCTCTGGTGACACTGGTACAGAGTAGTCTGTTGACCCGAGATCGTCATAGAGTCTTGTGTGGTTCCCACTGTGCTTTGATTTCCACCTTACCACGTCCAAGAGGGCGTGCAAAACGGTGGTTTTTGGGTACTATCCCGAATCACATGGAGGCAATGAGCGATAGGAAGGGTTGATGAGAGTTGATGTTGATGTTGCACTGTATTCGATTGGTTATAACCGGAAATCCCTGGCCAGGGTTGATGAGATTTACTGGTAAGTGTTACCAGTAGTTTCTCGAACTGTTATAGACCTCATATCGACACGACTTATCGAGCTATTGGGGTCTGACGTTTACCAACCCTAGGTAAGATATGCGACATATCAGACGAACAGACCGGACTGTACGGTAAGTGTTACTGGTTGGATTCACAGGAGTATGAGCGGGCTTGCTCGTCGATTTTCTGATCGCTCAATACCCGGGTGGCCGTTATGTTTAGCAGACCGCTTGCGGCTTGTGGGTGTTTGATATGATCATCACCTGCTGCCGGCGTATTGACGAGTCTTTAGAGTCCTACACAGAGGTTTCCTGGCTCAAGCGAAACGAAATAGGAGCGCATATGAGATATGTACGGGACCGAGAATAATGCGTGTATGTGATACCGTATTCTATTCTCGCGATGAATGTATCGATTGGTTGTATGCAATATAACCTAGTTATCGAATCGAGGATTGATTCGATAAGCCGATACATTGGATATTAGTCGGTCACATGCGATATGACCGGATCGTTAAATCAAGTGTTGATTTAATGATTTAATGTATAATTATATATTTGATATATTACTTTACATTAACTAGTATTTGTTCACTTAAAATGGATTTTCTCACTTTATGTGCACATTGTATATGTGATATATTTTTGTGCACTTGATTGTATCATGTTTGATGATACATGAATGTTTGGGTGTATGTTTAGATTAAACCATGGTTATCTAATGGTTAGGGTTTTGATTTTATTTACTTATTCATTTATTTATTTATTTATTCATTTTGGAAAGATAAAGAGAAATTGTGGCTTGATTTGTTTTCTAGTTGAAGCTTCATGAAGCTTTGAATAAGTCCACCATTTTTGTTTCATGCTTAACCCTAACCATTCAACCTAACCTTAGTTTATTCTCTACACCTAACTATGGTTGCAAATATGATAAGTATCATTTTGTTTTCTATTTTGAAAATAACTTATGATATTCTTTCTTCTTCTTCTTTTTCTTCAACAAAGAAGAAACCTTGCCTCTAATAATGGCAACTTGAGAAAAAGAGTGAGAAATCCAATTCTAAAGTGAACCCACTTCCTATTTCTTCATCCCCTACCACTTGCCAAGTAGTATAGGGTGTTTTCTTCACAAGTTTCATGGCTTGGTGAAATTGGAGCTTGATCTTGTGTTGCCTCGACGTAGATCATCTTCGGCATCGAAGTCGACGACCTAGCCCGATCATTTCTTCGATGAAACCACCGTGAGAGTCCGGGATCCGATGGGTACAGCGGAGGGACTTCATCACGGAGCTATGGAGGTGGAGGACCGGATCTACAAAGGTTGTATTTCCGTTCACTTAGCACTAAAGTAGTTTAGTAGCATTTCGTTTCTCCTAAACTCTAGTTAACGATCCGTATTAGGGTTTCTCGGCACCAGAATTTTTGAATTTGGCATGGTTGATGCCTTGTGAGACCTCATTAGCGTGCCTAGGAACCCTACATTAGGGTGTTCGGCACGTCTAAAATTTAAATCGGGCATGGTTGATGCCTTGTAGAACCTTGTGAGAGTGCCTAATAACCCTACAGGTGGTGGATTGAGTCGATTGCTTTACAAAAGCCTCTAGACTCCATTCTAGCGAGGAAACCTTATCATTATTTGATGGAACAAAGTTGTTTTAAAGAAAAGAATTGTTGCACGGAGCAAAGTTATTCGTCGGATTCTGAAAAGGTTGGGGTTGGAAAAGCTGCTGAAATTTTTGTTGAGTTTGTTGTTGAGGAGGAGGAGGCCTCTGGAAGTTGTCGTGGCCTTGGAATTGATGCTGGTTCTAATTCCTGGCGAAATTGGGATGGTTCCTCCAACCGGGATTATGTATGGAAGAGTATGGATTGTTTCTTGGACTTTGCTAAAATGCAGCATTAAGTTGATCCTGTCCTTGAGATGGTGGATTGTAAGGACACTCTTCGGTAAAATGAGATGGATCCAAACAACGAGTGCAAATGGTACGAGGGGGAAGAACAGGGGCAGAAGAAGGAGATGAGAATTTGCTCTCAATTGCTTCTAGTTTCCGCGTGATTGCAGCCATCTCGGCCTTCATTGCAATTGAGATGTCGAGTTGATGAACTCCTATCCTGAAGAGACCTGAAGAAGAAGAATTTGAAGTGCTCGTTCTGGTGCTCTCCCACTGCAGCGTTTGCTCTGCAAGATCGTCAAAGAATTGCCAAGCCTCCTCGTCAGATTTGGACAGAAAGCGACCCTGACAGATGGTGTCCATCAACTGTCTAGTTGTTGGATTCAGGCCCTCGTACAGAGTTTAGCAAAGTTACCATTTCTCTATACCGTGATGAGGACACTGAATAAGGAGGTCCTTGTACTGGTCAAAGCACTTCCAGAAAGGTTCGGTAGGAAGCTGGGTGAATTGGTTATTTTCGTTTCGAATCCGTGCGGTCTTATGATTTGGGTAGAATTTCTTTTAAAACGCTTTTACAAACTCGTCCCAGCTTGTTATCGAATGAGATGTGGTGCTATACAGCCACTTTTCAGCAAGGTTGTATAAATGAAAGGAATAACTCGTAGCCGTATAACATCGTCAGACAGCTGGGTTGTCTTCATCATCGCACAAACGTTCTGAAATTTATTTATGAATATATAGGCATCTTTGGATTCAAGCCCGTGAAATTTAGGCAACATGTTGATGTAGTGTGGCTTAATTTCAAAATTATCCCCATTGGCCGATGGAAGTGAAAGATAAGTCGGAAGCTCAGCGCGGGTAGGATAGAAACGATCCTAGAGCGCGATTCGTTGTGGCGCTTCAACAAGAGGTGGTCGTGGGTTATTCTCACCTAATAGAGGTGGAATAATTCCCAAGGGAGGTAAATTGATGTTAGGAGGAAATCCCGACATCTCGAAAGAAGAGTCTAGTGAAAGTGAAGGTGAAGAAGTATGGACAGAATCATGGTCAACGTCGGAGTTGATCGGCAAGGGTAAAGGTGAGGCGTGGAAGGAGTTTCGACTTCGGGATCGATCACATAGTCCATAGAGACTAACGAAACACAGACTAAACGGGCACTAGGGTCCCTAGTCCAAGCGAACATACACTGAACGAGTTTAGTGTAGTCAAAGCATAGAATGTGAGGGTAAGAAAGCGAAAGTGGAGAAAAATTTGGTGAAGGTGGTAAAAGTGGAGAATTTGTGTTTGTTTTGTAAGGATGTGAAAATGAAATGACAGTTCAATAAAAAAAATCACAAATGCACAATCAATACCTAGATTAGGGTCCTCTAAGTCCACTAGACCTGCTCCAAACTGTTCCAAAGCGATAAATTGTGAGATAACCCTCAAATCGCCTCTTCATATCTAGTTGTGTCCAGGTAAGCACAAGTGAGGTAAGGAGGGTTCCTCTCCCGAATCACCGTGAGCCGGGCCTTTTAAAATTACCCCCTCGCTTGTCTAGCCTAGGCACCACAAAAGTCATGTTTAGATAAACGGACGAATGCCCACAATCTTCCTTTTTCCTATTGAGCACGACAAGTCCTTAATTGGATGAGTCTAGATATTTTTTTATTAAGCTTGATGTGACACTTATGCAATTAATGATTTTCGGGGATTTAAGAAGGGTGATGAAATCCACACCCAATCTGAATTGGTGTTATAGCCCCTTAAGTCCGTATTAATGATGCAATGCGCAAATCAACAAAGTTTTGTTATCAAACAATCAATTTATATTTTTTTACTTTAAATGTGGCGCTGCAACAAATACAGTTAGTTTTAGTTTGGCTATTGCAGAAATATTGCAAAGAATCCTGCAAAAATATGAATAATATAGCGTCGGATTTGAGAAGAGGAGGTTTAGAAAGATATGTACCAAAAGAGTTGAGTTTAAGAAACTCGTGTTGATAATTCCTACGAGTGTTTGAATGGTACGTTTGTGCGGGTCAAACTACCCGGGTCTTCGGCACTAAGTGTTCAATCCACTTATACTTGAAAATGCCCCCTGCTCTGCACAATCGTCGCTTGCTAATCCGTCAAATCTGCAAATGTCGGAAAAATACGGATATTTGAGCTAAAAAGCGATATAGATAGCCAAAGTTCTGAACACAAATAATTAAGAAAATCAAACAATAAAAACAGGACACTAATAGAACAACGGTGGCAATACAAAAAAACAATTTTTAAAACCTCACCATAAAACCGGCGAGATCGGGAATTACCAAGCTTTCGCCTGCCAAATTTGCAAGTTTGGTGCTCAAATTTTGTGTGTTTCCTCTATATAATAATAGTATTCCACTTTTATACTTTGATTTTTATGTTAAAACACAGTGTGTCAGCAGATCAAAAATCCAGAGAACATCATTGTTTTTAGTTCACGTGTCGGTTTTAAAAATAATGTGTTTTAATCCGTTGAATCTGTTAGAAAGATAGTTTTTGTACAAAATATTCACAAATTAACCCGAGACTACAAGTGTAAATGCGTTACCGTCTCGCCGGTAACAGAGCCATTTGATTAACAAGTTTTGACCGTGTCGTATTTAGAAAGAATTTGAAATTACCGCAATCAAAGACGGTATCGCGTGTAGCGAGCCGCAACAAGTACGGGTCATCCACAGGAAGATAGTAGGTTTTTAGCTTGTTTTAACGAGTTAATGTCGTATCTTGAGTTGTTGTTTATACAAAGTGTCGTAAGTATGATATGTTCAATAAAAGCAAGCACCGCTGCCTTTAATAATGAATAAACAATAGGTAGGCTTCAAGTGATTTCCGGTCAGCCGACTTGTTAAGGGTAGTTTTAGGCTAGCTTGTGTGAGAATGATATTTGTCGTCTCCTTATAGACCTAATTTTGATATTGACACTAAGGCAATAGGCAACAATGTGGATTGGGGAACTTGAAATACGGTATTTGTGTTTGAGTGCTAAATCCGTATTTCTTGTTCCTTGTCCTTCCGTTGTTGTCTCTTGATCTTAGCCTTCGGCAAACCACTCGCAATTCGGTCACGATTAGGATTCACCGCTATCGTGGTAGGATAGGGTGCCTAACGGAGCGGAATTACTAGTCGTTTGGTCGGAATTTCAATTGCAAAGTTAAGGTTTTTTAAGGTTTTAGCAAACATATCTCCTAACACAAACTAACCATATTTTACCCTTAACAAGTAAATCAATTACTCACACATATTTACAAAGCAAAATAAAGAAAAAAGAAAAATGAGACACATAACAAAAATTGCAAGAAAAAGGAAAGTTAAGGTTAGAAAGTTAAGAACAGATTAAGTCAACGTGCAAATTTCTTCAAATGTTCTTATAAGCCCGTACCAATATGAAATCAAAATACCGAATTTTAAGGTTGTAACCTCACTTAAGAGGTTGCAAGATCAAAGCAAGGCAAAGATTTCACAAGTTTGAAGTTTGTAGAAAGCAAGACACAATGAAATGAACAATGAAAACTTTTTATTGATTTTCAAGTAAGATATAACTAATCTTGAATTCAAAAACCTAAATCTTAAGATTGCAAGTTCAATGAAGAAGTTGCAAGGTTAAGAAAATTGGGCAAGAGCTCAAGAGTTCAAAGGAAAGTCAAATTACAATTGTTCTAGACTAAAACTAAAGCAAATAAGTATCCTCTCCCCTTGCCCATGATCTGGTATTTATAGGCTCAAAATCGAAATAAACAAATAATAAAAATAGGAAGATAGGACAACAATGAGTGAACAGACAAAAGATGAAGCCATTTCTCCTTGGTGGGCCCGGCGCCGCCGGCCATTTGCTTGATGCCGCCAGTTTATTTGTTGAATTTTGGACCCGTTTTGATATGGTGATCATGAGTGCACTCTATAAGTCTACTGGCATTGCTTTTTTTCTTGATAACAACATGGGTTGCCTAGTAGCTTTTAGAGGGAAATTGTGATGCTTTAAATCACATCACATCTTTTAGCATTTAATACATATCACACTCACTTGTGCCTTGGGCAGCCCCCCACCTAGGTCCAAGCATCAAAGAGTTATGTGTACACTTGTATTGTGTTGGACCAAAATTGTGTACATTTTATTTGTTGCAAAAGAACTCTTTGGATATCGATCGGATTTCTGTTTTGATTGCAGCGTCGGCTCACAAATGTCATGTCCGTGAATTTGTGTGTGTTTCCAGTATTTTGTCACGAATACCTGTAATCTGTATTTGCTGACTAGACACTGGTTAATAGTACCGATAAATAACAGAATAGATAATGAATGAGTGGTATTAAGATGCAATTTTTTGTGATGAACACAACCCATAACAAGGATCTAACTAGAAAATTAGGAGTAAGCTAGCATGTAATCAAACATTACATCTAAGTGAACAAGGAATACAACCTTTGTAGACCGGTCCTTCACTTCAAAAGCTCCGTGTAGTAGTCCCTTCGCTCCTAGTAGTGATCTTCCGAACTCTAGTAAGGCTCCATAAGGTGAAATGAGCAAGCTTACTTGAAGTCTTCGAGGCCGAAGATGATCTACTTCGAGAAGACACTAACTCAAGTTACCTCTTCACTAATTAGGAATTAGTGAAGCAAACAACCTAAACTAAATGGATAATCTAGTGTAAGTTGATGAAGTAGGATTTTTGCTCACTTTAGAATAATTTTCCTCACTATATTTCTTCACTTTCCAAAAAGATAGAGAGCAAAATTGGAATAAAGAAGAAGATGAAGTTGTGAATTGAATGAGAATCAATGAGTGAGAATATCAACCATGGGTGAGATAATATCACATATAACTCTTATAGAGACTTAACCATGACTAAAGATAATGGTTGGTTAATAAATATCTTAAGATAAAACAAAATTAGTGGACTTGGTCAATGTTTCTATAAGCTTCTCCAAGCTTCAAACCATATGACTTTTCCACCTAATTTTGAATTACCTTAAATAAATAAATACCCTTAATTATCTATGGAATGGTGTGAATATCATACACCCATGAACAATGTATCATCAAGCATGACACAATAATATATATCACATACATATTATATAGAAGTGAGAAAAAGAAATGCTTAAGTGAGCTTATATTAGTTAATGTAAAATTAATATATCAAATATATAATGATACGTTAAATTAAATCAACACTTGATTTAATAATCCGGCTATATCACATATAACCGACTAATATTATTTGTATCAACTTATCGAATCAACACTTGATTCGATAACCCGGCTATATCACATATAACCGACCGATATCACATATCGCAAGATTAGAATACGTTATCACATACTCGTATTAATCTCAGTCATGCACATATCTCATATGTGCTCCTACTTCATTTCGGCCTCGCATCCAACTGCAATCTCAGAGAAAGGATATTCGCCTGAGCCAGGAAACCTCTGTGTAGGAATCTAAAGACTCGTCAATACGCCGGCAGTAGGTGATGATCATATCAGTCACCCACAAGCCGTCAGCGGTTCTAGCTGCATATAACGGCTACCCGGGTATTGAGCGATCAGAAGATCAACAAGCAAGCATGCTTATACTCCTGTGAATCCAATAAGTAACACTACCGTACAATTCGGTCTCTTCGTCTGATATGTCGCATATCCGGCCTTAGGGTGGTAAACGTCAGAACCCAATAAGTTGATAAGTCATGCCGATGTGAGGCCCATAACGGTTCGAGAAACTATTGATAACACTTACTAGTAAATCTCAGTAACCCTAGCTAGGGATTTCTTGTTATGGCCAATCGAGCACAGCGTAACATCAACCCCCAATACCGAGAGAGACGAAATCCTCTCCTATCGCTCATTACCTCCATGTGACTCGGGATTGTACCCAAAAACCACCATTTTGCACGTTATCTTGAACGTGGTAAGGTGGAAATCAAAGCATAGTGGGAATCACACAAGACTCTATGACGATCTCGGGTCAACAAACTAACCTGTACCAGTGTCACCAGAGAACTGCTATCTAACGCGAGGTATAATACCATCTAGAAGTTCTCGGCGAGTCATGTTCAGTATACCCAGTCTCCACTGGGCACCCGTATACAATCTTTGATGTCAAACAACAATGGATTTGGGATCATCCATCGCCCATCATATGGGTCAAGAAACGTATACGCTAGTCTAGTCTAGAATATCGATGCCCCGTCTCGATACTCTCACGACTAGGAACAATTGAAGGATTTACTTACGGACTACCCTGGTCCTACTAGTATGATCTGTATCATAATCTTGGTAGTCAAGTACACATCCTAAGGGCTTTATCAACATGTAACAGAGAGACAATAAGTATACATGTTAAGATAAAATGCAACCAGATAGCATACTATCATGTCGAGCAAGCAATTCCTCCCTATATATGTCCAAGCATCCACTATAATATACATCATATGTACAATAATGGCCTCTAGGGTATACATACAACTAATAGTAAGTTCCTCTCAATCCCTCTTCTTCTTTCTTGAAAATCTTATTTCAAAACATATGTCGGTAAGTGGAGTTAATACCGACATCTTCTTCTAAACTATAGAAATTCCACCTTTTCTTAAATATTGTTCATCCACATTCTTACCCAATACTTGTAATCATAAAACCAATACTTAGAACCAACTTTTAATCAAAAGTATTATGCAAAATTACTTTAACTTAACTTTTACATTAAAATACCATGAACTTTGTATATCATCTTTTAACGTTTTGCTTAAACATACATTTAGGAAAATTCACGAGGTAATGACCTATCTCTCACATACACATATGGTTCCATAGCACGATGCATATTTGTTGGAATTTTTGTGACGAATACAATATTACAAGAAAATACCATTTACTATAAAAACAGGGTTTCTTTTAAATTGTATTTTAATTTCCTTTGCAAAATTGCCTCTACAACCATTTTTAGGGGACCCACTATTGGATAGTACGGATTATCGCACATCCTTGGGCTAGTAGAGCGAGATGCAGAGCGCCTCACGGAGCATTCGATCTGGAAAGATTTTAAATACGTTTTTAAAAAAACGCATTTTTCCAATTAAATAAAATTTAATTTTTTATAATTATATAAATATTACAAAATCCATATATTTTAAGAATACAACAAACTTACATTTTTTCTAAAGATGGAAGTTTACAAGTTTCACTAAAATACCATCAAGATATCAATACCAGACAAGTTTTACAATAAAATACTACGAACTATTCAAGCTAAGTAATTATCACTAAAATACCTCAAATCCTTAAAATTCACATCCATAAAAACACTAAATAAAATAAATAAATTCTTGAGGTTATTTTGAAACTATATTAAAATACTTTTCATAAAACCCCCTCGAGTTATATAAAACAATATTAAAGACTTTAGTAAGTATAGGTTTAAGCGGGATCAATTCTCTTGAGCCTCAGGGAGCCGGAGAAAGTGAGTGCTTGCCTATTTAAGATAGAAAACTTAACGGAGCTATCAATAGTAATTGTCTTGGGAAAAGACACAAATCCTGCTGTCCATGTGCAGCAGTTACCAACGACTCCCGAACCTAATTCAGGATCTAAATCAGTTACAAATGTCCGACTCAAGTCTGAGTCTAAATCAAACCTGAATCCAAACTGAAATTAGAATCCAACTCAAACATGAATCCAAAGTCTAACATGCATACTTGAACAAGAATCTGAATACCTAAATTCGAACACAAATATCAACCTGAATACTTGACTTGACCGAACCATGGCTATAACTTGACATGATTACAAGATTACATCCTTAACCTGACTACTTGAACAATTTGTATCAATGGTCTTGACCAGAATTGTAATATAACTCTATACAATACATTACATGGGGTTAACGGGGTAAATTGGTATGGAACGTATTAACGTGGCATGAGATGGTCACTTAAAAGACACCTACATGAACCCTCGTGCCATTGTCCTGTAGGTTTTGACGGGGCCTTGTACTACATGTTACCATAGTCCACGGGGTAAGATGTGTAAGTTGATGCTATGCACCCCACATGTTCGCGAGGAGGCAGATTTTGCAAAAAAACGATTTTTATATGCTTCGTAACATCAACTAAACTCCAGGATCGATACTAAACCCTAACTATCATACAAACTATGAGGTTCAACTACTATGTAAGAAGGTTATACCTCAAGCTACTAGTCCTTCTTCTCCTCGCTGTCCTTCTCCTCGTCGTGAGCTCCTTAGAGTAAGTATGGATCATGCCTCCTTGTTGGCCTTCTCGAATCGAAGAAGATCCACCCGAGAGTGTCTACATTGAGCTTTAACCTATAAGATGAGCTAACTAGGGTACTTGGTGTGCTAAATAAGTAGCCTAGAGTGAGTAGAGAGTGATTATGGATCTATTAGTCTCACTAACCCTAGGATTCTAAACACATGAGACAATTAGGGTTCTTGAGAGGAAGAAGAAGAGAGCTTGAGGAAAGAGAAAGTGTTTGTGATAATGATAATGAATATGGCTCATGTGAAGACTATTAAGCAAATGAAAATATCTTACATAAATATCTTAAAATATCTCAAAAATATGTAAGTCTTCTCTCACCTCATTAGTGTCCTAAGAGTCAACATGTTACCAAGCTCAATTATCACAAAAATACCTCATAACTCCACCTCATCAAGCATTTAACCTAAATGCAAATTCAAGTAATGAGGTGCACACTTCTAGAAACAATCTTGAGGAATCACAAGAATTCCCCTTCATCCGTATATACAAACCCGTATCCATATTCCGAGAAACACGAATACAATGAGACGAAACTAATCCAATAATCAAATACTAGGATCTGGTTTAAACCAAAGCCCACTAGTATTATCTGCCCGAACATCATACGTGCATAAGTACACGTAAGTGATCGAACCCTGTCGTAAAACCATACGACCTCTACATCGTTTCGCCCGAAGCAGGGAAACCCTCTGTGTGGGACTATAAAGACTCGACACTACGTTGGCAGTAGGTTTAACCACAAACCGTCAGCAGTACTAGCTGCACGTAACGGCTACCCAGGTATCTGTCGATAAGAAGGCCGATGAGCAAACTCATCCGAACTCCTACTGAGCCTGTCTTTGAAAATCTCTATACAATCCGGTCTGTTCGTCTAAAAGTATCACATATCGGGCCTAGGGGGCAGTAAACGTCAGACCCCTAATAGCGCAATAAGTCATATCGGAGTGCAGCCCAAAACACCCTGAGAAACTACTGGAGTACCTACCAGTAAATTTCGCTTGCTCGGGCCAGGGACTTTGTGTAATGGCTTTCCGAACACAGCGCGACATCAACCCACAATACTGGGAGATACGAATCCTATCTAACCGCCACAGCCTCCAAATGCTTCCGGACTACACCCAACTACTACCTGGTTGCAAGCCTCAATAGAGCCGTGGTAGGGTAGTAATCTAAAAACAGTGGGAACACACTTGAGGCGAAGTAGCAGTGTCAAATCAACGGACTATGATGTACTCATGTCACCTGGGAACTGCTACCTAACGATAGGTACAGTACCAACCAGTAGTACCCCATGAGTCCGTCCAGTGTAACTCATAACCTAATGAGCATCTACATACTATCTCCAGTACGACGTACTAATGGCTGTGGGACAGACCATCTCCCCTGCTGGGATGAGAAGCGTATACACTAGTCTATTTTGGAGTATCGATGCTCTGTCTCGATAATCCTATGACTAGGGACCTGTATAACGATGTGCTTATAGACTACCCAGCCCCTACTAGTGTGACTGCCATCATAATGCTAGTAGTCAAGCAAAGATCCTAAGGGCTCTACCAATATGTATTAGTGATACGTTAAAAGAAACATACACACATATTAAGATAGATACAAACCAAGTAGCATACTACCATATTGAGCAAGACTGTTATAAATCCGTGTATATATCCCAATCTATTTGTTACATGTATGCCCTAGAGGCCATTACTGTACATGCGATGTATATTGTAGTGGATGCTTGGACATATATAGGGAGGACTTTCTTACTCGACATGATAGTATGCTATCTGGTTGCACTTTATCTTAACATGTACACTTATTGTCTCTCTATTACATAATGATAAAGCCTTCAGGATAAGTACTTGACTACCAGGATTATGATGCAGATCATAATAGTGGGGCAAGGGTAGTCGGTAAGTACATCCTTCAATTGTTCCTAGTCATGGGAGTATCGAGACGGGGCATCGATATTCCAGAGTAGACTAGCGTATACGCTTCTCGACCCATATGATGGGCGATGGATGATCCCATATCCAATGGTGTTTGACATCAGAGATGGTATACGGGTGCTCAGTAGAGACTGGGTACACTGAACGGACTCGCCGAGAACTCCTAGATGGTATTATACCTATCATCAGATAGCAGTTCTCTGGTGACACTGGTACAGGTTAGTCTGTCGACCCGTGATCGTCATAGAGTCTTGTGTGATTCCCACTGTGCTTTGATTTCTACCTTACCACGTTCAAGAGATCATGCAAAATGGTGTTTTCTGGATACAGTCCCGAGTCACATGGAGGCAATGAGCGATAGGAGGGGATTCGTCTCTCCCGGTATTGGGGGTTGATGTTGCGCTTTGCTTGATTGGCCATAACAGGAAATCCCTGGCCAGGGTTGCTGAGATCTACTGGTAAGTGTTATCAGTAGTTTCTCGAACCGTTATAGACCTCACATCGGCATGACTTATCATGCTATTGGGGTCTGACGTTATACCACCCCCAGGCTTTGATATGCGACATATCAGACAAAAAGACCGGACTGTACGGTAGTGTTACTTGATTGAATTCGCAGGAGTATGAGCAGGCTTGCTTGTTGATCTTCTGATCGCTCAATACCCGGGTGGTCGTTACGTTTAGCAGACCGCTTGCGGCTTATGGGTGACTGATATGATCACCACCTACTGCCAGCGTATTGACGAGTCTTTAGAGTCCTACAAGAGCTTTCCTGGCTCAAGCGAAACGAAGTAGAAGCACATATGTGATATGTGCGGGACCGAGATTAATACGTGTATGTGATACCATATTCTATTCTTGCGATATGTGATATCGGTCGGTTATATGTGATATAACCGGGCTGTCGAATCAAGTGTTGATTCGACAAGTTGATACATTTGATATTAGTCGGTTGTATGTGATATAGCCGGATTATTAAATCAAGTGTTGATTTAATAATTTAATGTATAATTATATATTTGATATATTATCTTACATTAACTAATATTAGCTCACTTAAGTATTCTTTTTTTCACTAGTGTACACTTAGTATATATGTGATATATATTAATGTACATCTTTTGTGTCATGCTTGATGCCGCATCCTACATGGGTGTATGAGACTCACACCATACTTATAATAATATAAGGTTTTGTTTATTTAAAGTAATCAAATTAGTTGGAAAATTTCACATGGTTGAAGCTTGTAGAAACTTGTGGAACCATTGACCAAGTCCACTAATTTTGTTTTACTTGAAGATATTTATTAACCCAACCATTTTTTTTAGCCATGGTTTAGTCTCTACATGAGTTATTATATAATATTAACTCACCTATGGTTGCTATTCTCACCACTTGATTCATTCTTCACTTGCTTCATTCCATGAGAGCTTTCATCATCTCCTTCCTCAAGCTTTCTAGCCTCATGTGAGGTGAAGAAAATTAGTGAGAAAATTATTTCTAAAGTTAGCAAAATTCCTACTTCATCAATCTCTTCTCTACTATCCATTTAGATTAGGTTGTTTTTTCACTAGTTCATCACTTAGTGAAGAGGTAGCCTGAGTTAGTGTCTCCTCGACGTAGATCATCTTCGGGCTCGAAGACTTCAAGTAAGCTTGTTCATTTCACCTTGTGGAGCCTCACTAGAGTCCGGGAGATCCCTACTTGAAGCGAAAGGATTACTACACAGAGCTGTTGAAGTGAAGGACCAGTCTACAAAGGTTGTATTCCTTGTTCACTTAAATGTAAATATGTTTACATGCTTGTTCGTCTAATTCTCTAGTATAGATTCTAGCATTAGGCTTCTTTAGCGCGCCAATTTTTGAAAACGGCATGGTCGATACCTTCCTAAACCCAGCGGCCGCCCTAAGGAGCCTTGCAGTGGCATCATAGCCATGCTAGAGAATTAGACGATATTTGTAGAATTAAGAAATCGAAACAACTCCGAAACACTCGAAATAATAACCCAGTTTCTTTCGAATTTTTCAGAGTGTCTAAATTTTTTTTAAGCAATTGCAAAATGTTATATGAGATGTAACATGAACACTACAGAAATTCAAGCCCTCTTCGCTGGATTTTGGCCGGCGACATCAAGGGAAATTCTGGCCTGGCCATCCCTATTCAGTATTCTAAGCTTCAATTTTTGTCGGTGTTCCAGTCTTGAGTTTTGGTGTTTCAGGCGTTGCTTTCTTTTACAGAAAGTGCATGTGATGTTATCTTTAAATAAAGGCAATTCGGAGTGTTTCGTGGTCGTAATTATCGTTTCAGGTTATTTAGACGACGTTAGAAAGTTTGAACGGATATCAATAACCCAATTTTTCCCTCACTGGAAATTTTCCAAGAGTTGGATTTTTTCTAAGTTTGAAATCTTCAGAAAATCGTGCAGGTGTTTTCTATGGACCCTCTAGAAGAACGAAACCCTAACTCGATTCTGTGACCGCCGGAACTGCCACCAAAACCTAGGGTTTGTGGTGGTTCCACGGCGCCGTTGGTGAGGCAAGGGTTGACCGTTCTACGGTTGGTCCATAGGTGTTGTGGCATGTTCTGGGTACTTTTAAACTCCGCTCAAGTGTTGAGCCCTTTGGGAAATTTTGGGTGTTTGTTCATTCGATCAAAAAGTTTAACATCGTCTAGCTATTTATTATTGTGATACAATATTTTGAATCCATAAATTTAGTTTTGCGAAAACTAATTTGAATTTTATAAATCTAGCAAGTTAGTCTCATTTAATCGGTTGCCACGGAATTTTGATGTGGATCAAAAGTCCGTCGCAATTACGTAGTGTACGTGGATACTCGCCGGGTAACCTTACCAGATAGCCACGCCCCATGGCCCCGACCAAGTGACTGTAGGAGAACCCCGTTGCCAAAAGCATCCGTTCGGGTGCTCACGGCCACGGTGTTCCGCCTAAGTGCACTTCGTCGACGGCATCGGGGGTGCGGCCGTCTACTAAAGTTTCCGACGAGCATTCGATCAGGTTGTCAGGAATCTTGTTGAATTACCCGACTTGTTATTGAAAAGTGTTTTCAATATCGAGACTAAAATCCGAGTTTTATAATTGTTAGGCATGCGATGTCTAAGGAATTCATTTGGTTAGGCATGAAATCCGAAGTATGTGATACATTGGGTTTATGATGTCTAAGGTGGTTGTGGATTCCAATTGTTGTAGTTTTTCACTTTCTTTTATGCGACTGTAAGTGTAATATGTGGTGTATCGCCGGTTTCGTTGCTATATGTCAACGACAATTGGAATACGCATATTTACTTACGTTGATGACATGTGATGTTATGTGGTGATGCGATATGTTATATTGGATCGTCGTGTTTTGAATAGACGGGGTTTTTTATGTGAGATGAAAGTTTTTTATTTTTATTCATGTAAAAACTTGTATGTAATATTCTTTTATTGGGGCACTTCCGGATTGAGGATGATGTCACCATTGATGTGTATTATTTACTTTTCCGCATTAAGATAGACCCAAGGAGGGGAGCACAAGTAACCGGGTTCTAGGGTCCAGTGGGAGACCATCTCGAGGAGTCGAGACCGGGTCACCTAACTCTAGAATTGGTAGGGTTGCTTGACGCTCTCATAGGGGTATAGGGATGTGGGTTTGGGTATTCATCGCGACCGTGGAATCCGTGTTTTTTACTAGCTTAATTTAAAACGCGGAATTCCTAATATATCCAATATTTCATATGTGTTCTTCTACTGCTGATATTCTGTGATGTGATCACTTGATATTCTGAGAAGAATGATTATATTATATATATGATATATAATAAATATTGCTGCTTTCGTTTCTTCTGTGATACTTAGGAAGCATAATTGATGAAACTTCATGGATAAGATTAATGAAATAAAAGAAACCTAAAGATGTTGTAGAATCTTGTTTTAAAAACTGGTAGCTCTAGTTCTTGCTTTGCATAGCGGTATTCCTTGTAGAATATCCAGCACCTTATTTGATAAGGAAAGAGCCGAGATCACTTCACCTGGAGTGACCTCTTTAGCAAAACTGGCAGATGCTACTACCCACTCGGTTTTGTTTTGTGATTGCATTTTTAGTTCATGCTTTGCATAGAGGTATTTGTGAAATATCCAGCACCTTATTCGATAAGGAAAGAGCCGAGATCCCTTCACCGGGAGTGGCCTCTTTAGCAAAACTAGTAAAAGCATCAAAAACACTCCTTTTCAAAATTACTCGATTCTACCACGATATAAAGTTCATTACGCAAAAGGTTTTCTTAAAAACCTGTCATAGCCCTTCGTTATTTCAAATAAGTAGTATTTAGTATTCGTGCTACATTTGTTGGCTTTGGTCAAGGCGTAGTGTGCGGTAGCTGATTAGTGCTTATCTGCTTAAGCATGTGATGCGATTGGATTAGGGTAGTCATACAATTTTGTTGGCTTTCGTCAAGGGTCGTGCGGGTGGGTTTAATTCAATCATGAAATGTACGGGTTGAACATGACTAGCGGACTTTGGTTTGTTGGCTTTCGTCAAGGTCATAGGACGCTAGGGGCAGAAGATTATCGGGAATTTCAAGTGTTGAAATTTGCAATGAGGTTGCATACCTTCTATGAGATAGTTGGATCCCGATACCAACTGCGAGTAAGAGTTACTCCTGGAAGAGTTTTACACATTACAATTAGCCGATCAAAGTAGGTGTCTAGAATGGTGTTAACAGGGTTACGCCCATAGGAAGACGAGGTTTATTTTAATTAGGTCTGTGCGAAAGCACGGGGAACCTCCCTCAAAGTACCGACACTGGCCTGGCCGAAAGATTGGCGAACTTGTAGAGTGTAATTAATTCCGGCTAGTCTTACCTTTTAGGGTTTGAAGGAAGATTTGATAAAAACAGTGGGAGCCATCCTGATTAAATAAAATAATAACCAATCTGATCTTGCAAGAGCATACGCAGAGTATTTTCTTCTCCCTCTCTCTCTCCTGGTAGCGACCATGTCATGCCTTAATCAAGATAATAATATGGATGTTTTGACCGAACCTGCTTATTATACTGTGCTAGGGGACGTTGGTTCCACTCTATCTTATAATTGTTATAAGTCCGAGCAGGAAATAGAGGAATATCCGGATTTCCATTCAACCCAAACGAGGAATAAGCATGTTGATGCGTATTCTTCGGGTATGTTCGTTACCAAGACCCGTTTCTTAGTATCCTCTACGTCCTAGGTATGAGATACCAGATTAGGATCCCATATATGCAATTTTTTACATGGGCTACAGAAAGCTAGAGAACTGGAATTAGGTGATATGTCTCTAAAATGTTAGAGAATGGTATAATTGTTGCAGCCAAATCAGTTGGCAAATATCACCTTGTATTATCAAGTGTTAAATACATTGATTCTGAACAGATGTTATGACATGTCGAACCTCATATACAACATTACATCAGTTTCTTTATTCAGTTAAAGAAGGATATAATTTTGTATTGGAGGATAATGTTGTGAACATTTTCCTGAATCAAGAGTTGATTGGATCAGGCACGTTATATAATAGCATATACGTTCTAAATCAAACCACAGTTCAAAGTATGTAGAACACACACAAGAGGAGTAGTTGAGAAATGAACGAATCCTTCTTGTGGCATTATAGACTAGGTCATATTAATGCGACACGACCAGCTAAGTTACATAAGGATGAATATGAGAATCTGTTCGAATTTTCATCTTATGATACTTGCCAGTCTTGTCTCAAAGGTAAAATGACCAAATACTCCATTTACTGGAAACAGAGAAAGAGTTACTAAACTCTTGGGATAGATACATGATGATGTATTTGTCCTATGTCTACAAATGCCAAGGTTGGTTCTTCATACTTCATTATATTCACTGATCATCTCTCAGGATTCGAACATATGTTCCTGTTGAAACACAAGTCTGAAACTTTTGAGAAATTCAAGGAATATAAGCTTGAAGTTGAGAACCAGACGGGTAGAAGTATTAAACTCCTTCGATGTGATCGAAGATGCGAATACTTGGAATTGGAGTTCCTGGATTTTCTAAACAGGGAATAGGATTCTCTCTCAGCTTACTCCTTCATATACACCACAGCACAACGGTGTATCGGGGCTGAGGTATCACGCCCTATGAGATATGGTGAGTTTTATGATGAGTACTGTTGAGTTATATGTTTCCTTTTGGAGTTATGCACTTGAGAAGCTGCATACCTATTGAATGGGCTTCCATCCAAATCAGTGCCTACCACTCCATATGAGATATAGAATGGGAAGAGACCATGTCTTAAACGAGTTAAGATATGGGGTTGTCCGAACTATGTTAAAAAGCAAAATCCGGACAAGCTCGAGGCAAGGTCAGTTCTGTATAAGTTTGTTAAGATATCCCAAACATTTGCGAGGGTAAATCTTCTACTACACTGAGGAGCAAAAGGTGTTTTGTTTCTCAGCATGCCACCTTTCTAGAAAAGAAATTCCTTGTGAAGAAATTTGTGGTCATGAGGTAGAACTGGAAAGAGTTCCAGCTGGACAAACTAACAGCTGATGATTTGGTGAAACCAAAGGTTCAATAGTCTCCAACAAAGCTCAGCCTCTCCGCGAAACTGGTAGGGTTCCTCATCCACCTGAGAGATACTACGATTTCCTCGGTGACTGTGGAAGCGAGGATTGTATCATGGTAGATGATAACCCAACTAAGGTTCAGGCAGGACATCACGAGTGGGGACTCTGTGAAATGGTTGGATGCTATGCTATCAAAGATGAAATCCATGTACACCAACAAAGTATGACTTTGAATGTTGCACCTGAAGAGGTAAAACCTATTGGGAGCAAATGGATCTTGAGAAGATTCTTGGTGTAGATGGAAAAGTTGAGACTTTCAAAGCTAGACTTGTAGTAAAAGGCTATCGTAAATAACCAGTTGTGGTTTATGATGAAACCTTTTCTCCAGTGGCTATACTTAAGTCCATCAGGATTAAAGCACGCATCGCGGAGTTAGAACATCTGTTTTGATGTGGCAGTCAAAGAGTTTGACATCCTCGAAAAGGTAGATGAACCTTATATATACAAGAAGGTTGTAGAGAGTAAGGTTGTCTTCCACGTATTGTACGTAGATGACATACTCTTGATAGGAAATGATTTCCTATGCTACACTTGGTCAAGCTCCTCTTATAACGAGGATTCTCCATGGAAGATCTGGATGATACCTACTATATCTTGTGGATTATGATCTATGGTGATAGATCTAAGTTGATGTTGGGAGTGTCCCAAATCCAGTGTCACGACCCAGAATTCGGCCCGTGACCGGCACTTGACCACGTAATGTCTACAGGCGTAACACGATTAAGTAAGCCGAAACCCAGAAATCAAAACCATTAAAAGTAATGAGTGATGAAATCATTGGATTAAAACATTTAGAAAACTCAGGTAAAAATCTTTAAAGTTCATGTTATTTTCTTAAAAATTTCGGCAGCACCTCCTTTGTAAAAACTAGCCCCGAAACGGGTATAAGATATGATACAAGTAAAATGACATATAATATAGATAAGGCATCCCCAAACGGGAGCAATCACGCCTGTTAGTGTATATGCCCTAGAGGCCATTACTGTATCATACTAGTTTGTATATTACTTAATGGAAGCTTGGGACATTCACCTTGTATATACAATCTTGCTCAAAATAGTAGTATGCTACTTGGTTTGTTTCTACTTCAATGTGTACATGTGTTTATTTTATTATATCACCTATACGCATTAGTGGAGCCCTTAGGATCTTTGCTTGATTACCAGCGTTGTGATGGCAGTCACACTAGTGGGGGCTGGGTAATCTATAAGCACATCCTTATGCAGGTCCCTAGTCGCAGGACTATCGAGACAGGGCATCGATACTCCGGAGTAGACTAGCGCATGCGCTTCTCATCCCAGTGTGGGAGATGGTCTGTCCCACAGCCATCAGTACGTCGTACTGGAGATGGTATGCGGGTGCTCGTTAGGTTACGAGTACACTGGACAGGACTCGTCGGGAACTGACCGGTTGGTATTATACCTATCGTCAGTTATCAGTTCCCAGGTGACATGAGTACAGCTTAGTCCGCTGACTTGACACTATCACTTCGCCTCGAGTGTGTTCCAACTGTACTTTGATTACTACCCTACCACGGCTCAAAGGAGTCGTGCAAACAGGTAGTAGTTGGGTGCAGTCCCGAAGCACTTGGAGGCAGTGACGGTTAGACAGGATTCGTCTCTCCCGGTATTGGGGGTTGACATCGCGCTGTGTCTAGGAGAGCCATTACACGAGTAGTCCCTGGCCAGGGCAAGTGGGATATACTGGTACGTTTCCAGTGTTATCTCAGGGTGTATTGGGCTTCACTCCGACACGACTTGTACCGCTATTAGGGGACTGACGTTTACCGCCCCCTAGGCCCGCCATGCGATGTATCAGACGAACAGACCGGACTGTACGGAGATTGTCACATTCAGGCTCAGTAGGAGTTCAGATGGGTTTCACCTCGTCAGTCTTCTTGTCGGCATCTACCTGGGGACCGTTACGCACAGCTAGTGCCGCTTGCGGTCTATGGTTAAACCCACTGCCAGCGTAGTGTCGAGTCTTTAGAGTCCCAAACAGAAAGCTATTCTCCTTTAGGCAAAAGAGTAAAGGTCGCATGGTTTTGCGACAGGTCGCATGGTTTTATGACAGGGTTCAGTCACATCCGTGCACTTGTGCACGTTTAGTGTCCAGACAGTTTACACTAGCGGGCTTTGGTTTATGCCAGATCCTAGTGTGCGTATTGGGATTGGTTTTATCCAGTTTGTATTCGTGTTTCTCGGAACACGAATGCGGGTGTGTATGCACAGTTGACGGAGAGACAGAGGCAGAGGATTCTCATTAAGGTTGTTGACCGTTGACTGTTGACTATTGACTTTTTGCTCAACCCTAATGAGAATATGATATGTAATTAACAATAATATTAATTAAGTATTGTGGTGACATGGCTGTTGAGGGGTTGACTTTGTTGACTTGTTGACTTTGTTGACCGGTTGACTAGGTTGGACTAATTGACCATCATGATGACAATAGCTATCATTTTATGGTAAAGACTTTTTACTTGCTTGTTCTCTTGTGCAATATGAGTGCATGAAATGATATAGCCATTTTGACTTAAACCATTTTACACAATACTTGATTACTATTTTTGTGATGATGGTTTTGGATTATGAGAGCCAAGAGAGAAAAGTCTTTCTCATTCTATTATTTTCATTCTCTCTCTTGTGTTCTTGAGCTCTCATCTCCTTCCTCTTGCTCTCCCTCTCTTTATTCTATGGTTCACTTGTCTCATGTGTTGAGAACTAAGAACCATAAAGAAAATCCCAACACACTCTCCTCTACTCACTCTAATTCATAAGGTTTAGCAAACCGAGTGAACTAGTTTCTTCAAAGACCGAAGAAGAAGCCAAAGGTAGAAGCTTTCAGGTGGATCGATCTTCGGCGCAAGGAGACGAGGGGGTGAAGCCAATCCGGACAACCATCGAGGCTTGAAGACGAAGGAGTTCAAGAAAGAAAGGTATAACCCCCTAACCGAGTAGTTAATAACTCCTAGTTAGGTTGTTAGTTAGATATTTAACAAAGATCTGGTTTTGAGTCCATGTTACCACCTCTAGAAAATTGTTTTTCACCAAATTCCGCTTGCCCGAAAGTACCGAGATAGGTAGCATGGACTTACAGTGGTATCAGAGCCTAGTTAAACTCTATCTAACATGTTAGCATAGTAGCTAGAAATTCGATCGGAGAAAAAGTCCCAAAATAAACCCGAAATTCAAAGTTGCTGTCGATTTTCAAAGTGCTGCAAAAATTATTTGAGATATACCAAAAATCGACTCAGGGTTTTTAGAAGAAACTGCAAAAATTCGACCCACTGAATCGATCAACGCGCCGCGGAACCGCGGCCGAGTTGACTCGGTCGTGGGGTTTTATTTTTGCAGTTTGTTCATAGGGGTATTTTGGGATTTTTGGAATATGTATTTTCTGCCAAGATTTTCCAGAACGAAAATTTTGTGTTTGGGGCCTGAAAATCCGTATTTTTGATCGAACTTCTAAAAGACTTAAGCTGACGGGTTTTTCTGTGATGTGATATTTGTATTGAACGTCTGCTAATCGCTATATGTCGATTAGTGGGGGTTATACAAATCTGTGATCTGTAATGTTATTGGAATGTGTATATGAATTCATTGGATTGTCGCGGGTGGATTGTCGCGGGTTGTGAGACGAGAGTTTTCTTTTCTTTTAATTCATGTAAATTTGTAAATTGATGTAATAATTATTTGTATGGCCGCACAAACGGGTCGGGGTTGTAGCCGTCATTGTATAATTTCTTTTTACTGTTTTTGCTCCTAGGATAGACCCATGGAAGGGGTGCACAAACTACCGGGTATGCCGAAGTGCCGAGTGGCCTACTCACGGAGTTGTGGGAGGTTTCTTCGCTTCGGGTACTTAGAGGGTAGTTTGCCGCACCCGTAGGGGTCTTGGGTGGGGTATTGGCTATTCACCGCGACCGTGTAATCTGCTTTTCGTTACAGGCTCGTATGAATTGCGGATTCCTAGTATATCCAATGTGTTCATCTGTGATCTGAAATGGCTATCACTGCATTATATCTATATATGATATTATTTAGGGGTTGCTTATGTTTTACAGCCACGCTAGCCCAGCCCCCGCTCTGTCGTTAGTTAAGTAACCTAACGGGTAATGACGGGGCCCCGTGGCGAATGCGAATGGCATAAGCGTACGTCATATTTTGGTTGTTTTCTACAATGGTAGGATTAAATGATGGGACGCATTAAAAGAACTAATGCAAGAATATCACGCATTAAAAGAACTAATGCAAGAAAATAAACCAAGTAAAATTCGTTGGAACACTTTCAAAAAACCACTCGGTTCTTTTCAAAACCAACTTTTAAATGCGGAGTTTGAGCCACTCCTTTTAAAAGCTATCTCGTTCCATCGATTATATCAAGTTCACTACGTTCACGGTTTCGCCAAAACCATTCGTAGCCCTCCGTCGTTTCACATGAATAGTCAATAGTATTCAAGCTATATATGTTGGCCAAAGTCAAGGCATAGTGATTGGTAGCTATTGGGTATTCATGTGTAGCATAGATAGATGCGTTGGTTTGGGACAGTCGTACTGCCATTTTGGCCAAAGTCAAGGGTAGGTACGGGTGGATCCAAATTGACCTGGAGAATAACGGGTAGAACTTGACATGTGACTTATGATATTTTGGCCAAAGTCAAGGTCATAAGATCATGGGGCAAAAATCCACATCGGGAGTTTCAAAAGAACTGAAACTTGCTAGTGTTGCATACCATTTGGAGTGTGATGATTCTGGTAGGATTCCTTCAGTTTCGTCACGCGATGATATTTGGATCCCGATCCTACTGTGAGTATATGCTACTTCTCGGGAAATTTCTCACTTAACGATCAATGCTATAAACCAAGTAGGTGTCTAGAAAGGTGTTAGCGGGGCTACGCCCCTAGGGAAAAGAGGTTATTTAATTAAGGAACTTCGCGAAAGCGTTGGAAAACCTCCCTCGAAGTACCGACACTGGCCTGGCTGAACGGTTAAGTAAGTATTGTACGGTGAGATTGATCCTGACTAATTCTTCCTTTTTGGTTTGAGGAGGGATTCGAGAAACGGTGGGAGCCATCCTGTTTAGACAAACTAAAAACCATTCTAAACTTACAAGAGCATCATGCTGAGTGTTTCTTCTCTCTCCTAATTGCAGCGACCAATCGACATGACTGGACTTAAGTTACTCCTAGATAAAAACATACTGACGGGGCCAAACTACAAAGATTGGCTCAGGAATGTCAAGATGGCAATCACTTACGACAAGCTGGGGTATCTTCTTACTACCAAAGCTCCCCCTGTCCCAGGTCCCAAAACCAGCGTCGCGGATAAGGAAATCCGTAAGACCTGGGAATTAGACTGCGCGAAGGCCAAGTGCCTCGTGCTTGCCTCTATGGACAATGAACATCAGAGGAGGCACGAGAATATGGACCTGGAATCCATATTTCTTCATACAAAAGAACTGTATGGAGAGCAATCTCGTATCGCAAGATACGAAGTGTCGAAAAAGTTATTTTCGGCAAGATTGGCCGTCGGATCATCGGTAGCGGAACACGTGCTTAAGATGATTGGCTACATTAAGGAGCTCGCGGACCTTGGGACCACGTTGGAGAATGAGCTCTATACAGACTTGATTCTCCAGTCCCTTCCTTCCACTTACGCCCAGTTCATACTGAACTTCAACTTACAAGAAAAGGAAGTTGAACTTTCAGAACTCCTCAACATGCTGAGGAGCGCAGAGGGCACCCTACAGAAAGGTAGGGAAACATCCACTATGTTTGTAGGAGGATCTTCTTCTTCTAGGTCCAAGGCGAAAGCCAAGGGAAAGAAGAAGAAAACCCCCGCCAAACCAAGGGGCGGTGTTAGTAAAGTGGATACGAAGGGAAAGGCAAAAGCAACAAAGAAAGTGGGAAAGCTTGTGGATAAGGAAGAATGCTTCTATTGTCATAAGAAGGGATACTGGAAAAATGATTGCAGGGCTTGGAAAGCCAGGACACAGGAATTGAAGCAGGTTACAGCTTCAGCTTCAGGTGTGTATGTTATTGAAAACTGTCTTTCAATAAACTCTACTTCCTGGGTATTGGATACCGGATCATGATCTCATATCTGTAATTCTTTGCAGGCGTTGAGAAACCGTAGGGTTTTGAAGGCAGGTGACTTGACCCTCAAAGTTGCAAACGGAGCTAGCATGGATGCTAAGGCCGTGGGGGACTATCACCTGGGGTTGTCAGATGGACACGTTTTGGTTTTGCGTAATTGCTATTTTGTACCCAACGCAACTTGTAATATCATTTCTGTATCTTTGACTTCTAAAGAAGGTTATGAATTTGCGTTTGTAAGTAATGTTATAAACATTCACCTTAATCAAGTTCTGATTAGGTCAGGTACATTAAGCAATGGTATATACGTATTAAACAATCCACAGATTTTCAATGTCCAGAATACACACAAAAGAAAGTCTCCGGAAATCAATCAGACTTTCTTATAGCATTGTAGACTGGGTCACATCAATGAGAGAAGGTTGACGAAGTTACATACAGAAGGATATTTGAATCCGTTCGAATATCAATCATATGCCACTTGTCAATCCTGTCTCAAAGGAAAGATGACAAAGACTCCGTTTACTGGACACGGAGTAAGGGCGAGCGAGCTCTTGGGACTCGTACACAGCGACGTGTGCGGTCCAATGTCTACACATGCGCGAAGCGGCTATTCTTACTTCATTACTTTTACGGATGACTTTTCAAGGTACGGTTATGTCTTCTTAATGAAACATAAGTCCGAAGCCTTTGGAAAATTCCAGGAATATAAGAATGAAGTAGAAAAACAAACCGGCAAAAGTATCAAGATTCTAAGATCGGATCGAGGTGGAGAATACTTAAGTGCCGAGTTCCTGGACTATTTAAAAGAGAACGGAATTCTCTCTCAGCTTACTCCTCCATACACTCCGCAACATAACGGTGTATCGGAGAGACAGAACCGAACCCTATTGAATATGGTACGGTCCAGATGAGTAACGCTGAGTTACCGCGATCATTCTGAGGGTATGCGCTAGAATCAGCTGCATACCTTTTGAACCGAGTTCCCACTAAGACTGTGCCTACTACACCATATGAGATGTGGTGTGGGAAGAGACTCTATCTTAATCACATTAAGACATGGGGAAGTCCAGCTTTTGTCAAAAAGCAGCATGCGGACAAGCTCGAGGCACGCTCAGTACAGTGCAAGTTCATGGGATATCCAAAGAACTCCAAGGGATATTTCTTCTATTGCGAAGAGGAACAAAAGGTTTTTGTTTCTCGTCATGCTCACTTTCTAGAACACCAGTTCTTAGAAAAGGAAATTAGTGGGAGCGCAGTAGAACAGGAAGAAATTCCAGAACCACGAGCTATTACTGAAAGCTTAGTGGAACCAGAGGGTTCAAAAGAACAGGACATTCCTACGCCGCTCCCCAGGAGTAGTAGGCAGTCTCATTCGCCCGAGAGATACTATGGTTTTCTCATAGACGGGGATAGAGAGAATTGCATCATAGATTATGATGAGCCTACTAGCTTCCAGCAGGCCGTTCAGAGCGTTGACTCAGTAAAATGGCTGGATGCAATGCGGACCGAAATGGAGTCCATGTACACCAACAAAGTATGGACGTTGGACATTGCTCCAGACGGGGTAAAACCCGTAGGATGCAAGTGGATCTTCAAAAGGAAGATTGGTGTAGATGGACAGGTTGAGACCTATAAAGCTAGACTTGTTGCAAAGGCTTTCCGTCAAAGGCCTGGCTTGGACTATGACGAAACCTTTTCTCCAGTGGCTATGCTGAAATCCATTCGGATCCTTCTTGCCATTGCTGCCTTCCACGATTATGAGATCTGGCAAATGGACGTAAAGACCGCTTTTCTAAATGGAAATTTAGAGGAGTGTGTCTATATGGACCAATCAGAGGGTTTCATTCAGAGTGGGAGCAGCGGAAAGGTGTGCAAGTTGCTTAAGTCCATCTATGGACTAAAGCAGGCATCTCGGAGTTGGAACATCTGTTTTGATGAGACGGTCAAGGAATTTGGCTTTATCAAAAATCCAGATGAACCATGCATCTATAGTAGATTTATAGCGAGAACTGTAGTATTCCTCGTTTTGTACGTGGATGACATTCTCTTAATAGGAAATGACATTCCTATGCTACAATCTGTCAAGGGGTTCTTGTCACACAGGTTCTCCATGAAAGACCTGGGTGATGCCTCATACATCCTGGGGATCCGGATCCATCGTGATAGATTTAAGAGGATATTAGGACTTTCACAGTCCAGGTACATCGACACCATACTGAAAAGATTCAGTATGGAAGATTCCAAGCGCGGTAACCTACCGGCTTGTCACGGGATCACCCTCTCTAAAGAGATGTCTCCCAAGACTGATTTGGAGAGGGATCGCATGTCTATTATACCCTACGCTTCTGCGGTAAGCTCTATAATGTATGCGATGTTGTGTACCAGACTGGATGTAGCTTATGCACTGAATGTGGTAAGCCGGTATCAGTCAAACCCTGGGGAGAAACACTGGACAGCGGTAAAGAACATTCTCAAGTACCTGAGAAGGACTAAGGAGATGTTCTTGGTGTATGGCGGAAAAGACCTCCAAATCGAGGCCTTTGCTGACTATAGCTTCCACAGTGACAAGGATGATTCCAAGTCCATGTCGGGTTTTGTCTTTACCCTCAATGGAGAGGCGGCGTGTTGGAAGAGTTCCAAACAGGAAACCGTTGCAAACTCGACGATGGAAGCGGAATGCATCGCTGCATCTGATGCCGCAAAGGAAGCTGTCTGGATGAGGAAGTTCTTGAAAGAACTTCAGGTGGTTCCGTCCATTGTTGATCCAATACCTCTGTATTGCGACAACAACGGGGCTATAGCTTTAGCGAAGGAACCCAGGTCCCATCAGAGATCCAGACACATCTTGAGGCGGTATCACCTGATCAGGGAGATCGTGGATCGCCAGGAGATCGAGGTTCGGAGGGTTGCTTCAGAAGATAACACTGCAGATCCATTCACCAAGGCCTTGCCCCAGACTCAGTTCGAGCGGCTGATCGAGATGATAGGTCTTCGATATGCCAGTACATGGCCTTAGTGCAAGTGGGAGATTGTTAGTGTATATGCCCTAGTGGCTATTACTGTATCATACTAGTTTGTATATTACTTAATGGAAGCTTGGGATATTCACCTTGTATATACAATCTTACTCAAAATAGTAGTATGCTACTTGGTTTGTTTCTACTTCAATGTGTACATGTGTTTATTTTATTATATCACCTATACGCATTAGTGGAGCCCTTAGGATCATTGCTTGATTACCAGCGTTGTGATGGCAGTCACACTAGTAGGGGCTGGGTAATCTATAAGCACATCCTTATGCAGGTCCCTAGTCGCAGGACTATCGAGACAGGGCATCGATACTCCGGAGTAGACTAGCGCATGCGCTTCTCATCCCAGTGTGGGAGATGGTCTGTCCCACAGCCATCAGTACGTCGTACTGGAGATAGTATGCGGGTGCTCGTTAGGTTACGAGTACACTGGACAGGACTCGTCGGGAACTGACCGGTTGGTATTATACCCATCGTCAGTTATCAGTTCCCAGGTGACATGAGTACAGCTTAGTCCGCTGACTTGACACTGTCACTTCGCCTCGAGTGTGTTCCCACTGTACTTTGATTACTACCCTGCCACGGCTCAAAGGAGTCATGCAAACAGGTAGTAGTTGGGTGCAGTCCCGAAGCACTTGGAGGCAGTGACGGTTAGACAGGATTCGTCTCTCCCGGTATTGGGGGTTGACATCGCGCTGTGTCTAGGAGAGCCATTATACGAGTAGTCCCTGGCCAGGGCAACCGGGATATACTGGTAGGTTTCCAGTGTTATCTCAGGGTGTATTGGGATTCACTCCGACACGACTTGTACCGCTATTAGGGGACTGACGTTTACCGCCCTCTAGGCCCGCCATGCGATGTATCAGACGAACAGACCGGACTGTACGAAGATTGTCACATTCAGGCTCAGTAGGAGTTCAGATGGGTTTCACCTCGTCAGTCTTCTTGTCGGCATCTACCTGGGGACCGTTACGCACAGCTAGTGCCGCTTGCGGTCTGTGGTTAAACCCACTGCCAGCATAGTGTCGAGTCTTTAGAGTCCCACACAGAAAGCTATTCGCCTTTAGGCAAAAGAGTAGAGGTCGCATGGTTTTGCGACAGGTCGCATGGTTTTGCGACAGGGTTCAGTCACATCCGTGCACTTGTGCACGTTTAGTGTCCGGACAGTTTACACTAGCGGGCTTTGGTTTAAGCCAGATCCTAGTGTACGTATTGGGATTGGTTTTATCCAGTTTGTATTCGTGTTCCTCGGAACACGAATGTGGGTGTGTATGCACAGTTGACGGAGAGACAGAGGCAGAGGATTCTCATTAGGGTTGTTGACCGTTGACTGTTGATTTTTGACTTTTTGCTCAACCCTAATGAGAATATGATATGTAATTAACAATAATATTAATTAAGTATTGTGGTGACATGGTTGTTGAGGGGTTGACTTTGTTGACTTGTTGACTTTGTTGACCGGTTGACTAGGTTGGACTAGTTGACCATCATGATGACAATGGCTATCATTACATGGCAAAGTCTTTTTACTTGCTTGTTCTCTTGTGCAATATGAGTGCATGAAATGATATAGCCATTTTAACTTAAACCATTTTACACAATACTTGATTACTATTTTTGTGATGATGGTTTTGGATTATGAGAGCCAAGAGAGAAAAGTCTTTCTCATTCTATCATTTTCATTCTCTCTCTTGTGTTCTTGAGCTCTCATCTCCTTCCTCTTGCTCTCCCTCTCTTTAGTCTATGGTTCACTTGTCTCATGTGTTGAGAACCAAGAACCATAGAGAAAATCCCAACACACTCTCCTCTACTCACTCTAGTTCACAAGGTTTAGCAAACCGAGTGAACTAGTTTCTTCAAAGACCGAAGGAGAAGCCAAAGGTAGAAGCTTTCAGGTGGATCGATCTTCGGCGCAAGGAGACGACGGGGTGAAGCCGATCCGGACAACCATCGAGGCTTGAAGACGAAGGAGTTCAAGAAAAAAGGTATAACCCCCTAACCGAGTAGTTAACAACTCCTAGTTAGGTTGTTAGTTAGATGTTTAACAAAGATCCGGTTTTGAGTCCATGTTACCACCTCTAGAAAATTGTTTTTCACCAAATTCCGCTTGCCCGAAAGTACCGGGAGAGGTAGCATGGACTTACACGCCCAATGGTGGAAACAATCACCACGAGACTAATATACTACGTCGTAGCGAAGAAATGAACAATATAAGTGAAAAACATCATAAAAGATAAAACTGCATAAACAAAGTCGACTCACACGAGCTCGACATCCAGAGTACAAAATAATATACAACATTGTCCTCACAAGTGGTCTCTAAGTCAATACATGAAATGGTAGATGGAGAGTACTAGATACAATAGAATGTACAATGAAATATAAATGGATACCCGCAACCCACCTATAAGCAAAATGGCCTACACGCCAACTATAGCGGGATCCGCAACAAAAAGATACATTGATGTAGCCCTGCTGCGACTACTCTAAGGGTCAACCTGCAAACACTGTAGCACAACGGGGGTGAGTTGCCAACTTGTGAATAGTAAATAACATATAAAGGTAATCGTAGGTATGCACGTACTACGATACTCTAACATGTGCAATCTGATAATATCAATATGGTAATCTGGGTATGCAACAATCATGCGAGGTACTCTATCAGGTACTATAACTACATGATGCAATGCATTTCTGTGAAGGCTAAGCATGGAATAAAATATCATCTACACAAATCATTCTCGTGGGAAAATTACCCGGTGTCCACCACATACACCCCAAATCACAATAACTCAGGCGCTGTCACTCTAATCGGCCCTCAAATCCTGTAAATCTCATGGAATCATGAGTGCCCAATATCGGCACTCGAAAATATCATGAAATACTCATGTCCAGTATCGACACGCAAATCCTCATGTATCGGGCTCCGTCAGTCCGGATCAGCCCACGGGCTCCGTCTACGGAATCGGCCCTCGGCCCCAGCAGTACGGGTTGGCCCATATCTATCTCTCGACTCTAGTCAGTATCCTTCGGATAATCGCTGAGTCCAACCAATCACCGGTAGGTAGTAGTCCCTCTGCCAGGCTTATCGTCTACATCACAAAAATCCGTTCTCGCCTCGGGGTACCATACCGGGTCCACCATGTAACCGCAATCGGCCTCATCCAGCTCCTCGAATCGGGTTTCACATGTCACACGTCTCAGAACCAAGAAAACGCATGGTGGACGTACTGAAATATCATATCAAGAGAAACCGGGTTTTTAAAACAGTACATGCATTCTTTTGAAATAGCCATGGTTCTCAAATCCAGAAATCTTAAGAAAACAGCATATCTCAATGCATAAAATCAGAAAGCATGATGTATGCAACATATGATAAAAATGTAAGCATATCCGAATATCATGCAACATGGAACAGTGATATGACATATTAAGGGAAAACTGCTCTTTTAAATGGATCCAGTTTTGAAAATATCTCATGCGGTCCCCAATTCTCTAAAACCAAAGCCAGCATCATCTATGTATGTGCAATAAGTATGTATGTAGGTATGGATGCACAAGTGGTATATACGCATGTATGAGTATACAATATGTATGTGCGCCAATATGGATATACAGGTAGGTATATACGCAAGTATGAGTGTCATGGAAATTACTAACGGTGTGTGTGTAGCATGCAATTAGTGCTCGTGCAGCATGAACCATTAGTAACAGTGCGGTGTTTCATAAATACTATGTATATATGCAACAAAAGAGGGGTATGCTACAATGGTACATATGCACAACCAAAATATATATATGAATATAACACGTGACTACAATATCCTATCAAGCCCTGATGCATAACGCTATACGAGCGATTTCCCCGTAGATGTTAAATCTACTCACCTGTGATCTCGATCTACGTGTATCCGACCACCTGCTTCCCCTTCTTCGCGGCGTCCGAAGTCCCCGCCTGTGACCCTAGAATTTACACAAAGCAACACACATAAGGCTAAAATCCTGCAAAAACGCGATATCAAGACCGAACGAGAAACTCGTGTCGCAAGCTAAACGCGTGTGCATCCGATACACCAAAACGTGTATACAAACGTCTGAAACCACCCTGACATGCTGTGACACATAGCAACCACCAAACCCACACATATAACGTACGTGTCGCGCAAACTTAAAAGAACTAAAACAAGGAAATAGGTTCCAGATTTTGATACGAGCTGAAATAAGAAAAGTTGCATATACCAAACATCTTAAATATACAGAAGACTCCCGTAGCCCAAACCCCGACACCAACCACCACCATCTGGCCGCAATTTGCGGCCAGAACTAATTAATTTGCGGCCACAACTTGGACTGGGGTCTCGTGCTCTGTGTGTGTGGTCTAGGTCTAGTGAACACGGTCCACTAAACTCAATTTTTCCCTGAAGCATCGGGAGTGAAAGCAGATCCAAAAAAGGCTATAATTCTTAACTAAAACACTAAAATACGATATCGGCACTAAAACTAACACTTTATCATTCTAAACTGGAACTACAAGACACTACAACATGTTAACTAGCTAATTAACGGTAAGAAGAGAACTGCCTTCCCAAACTTGCTCAAAACTCTAACTTTCCAAGCTCCAAGTGATCTCCATGGCTTTGGATCAAGTTTAGAGAAGGGTGAAGTGAATTTTAGTGAGGGTAGCGAGGATTTTTGAAGATTGAGGTTGGGTTTTGGTGAAGGGCAGAAAAGTTTCTGTTTTAGGAGAGAGAGAGAGCAAAATATGAGAGAAAGAAAATAGGATTTCAAATAATAGAGAGAGAGTGAGAGGGGGGTATGGGTGCAAGCATGCACTTCCTCTCTCTTCATTTAATGCTAAGCATGCTTGTCTCCCATGCTTAAGCATCATCATTCTCTCTCTCTCTCCTCCTTCTCCAAGTCAAACAAAAAGAATAACATTAGTTAAAATTATTATTTGTTTTTTTGAAAACTTATTTACTTAATTAATTACATTTTACCCTAATGGGGTGGTTAATGCACCATGGCTACTTAAGCATGGTTTAACCCCAAATTAGCCGTAGGTTATCATGCACATGTGTGTGCAAGCCCAAATTAAATTCTAATAAAATATTCATTAATTTTTATAAAATATTTAAAAACCATTTTGGTAAACTTTTTACTAAAAATCTGCACTATCACTTAATTAACCACTAGTCGCATTCAAAGGTGTTACAATCTTCCCCCCTTATAGAAATTCGTCCCCGAATTTAAATTTTTTACTAGGCGTACCTTCAAAGAGATGAGGGAATTTCTTCCGCATCTCGCCCTCGGCGTCCCAAGTGATCTCTTCACCATTCGGGCAGTGCCAAAGAACCTTCACAGATGGCAAGACCTTGGATCGAAGTTTCTTCACCTGCCGGTTCAATATCACTACTGGCTGCTCAGTGAACGAAATATTGCGCTCAAACTAGACGGTCTGGTGCTGAATCATGTGAGAAGGGTCATGAAGGTATCTGCGAAGCATCAACACTTGGAATACAGGGTGAACATCCGGAAAGTCGGGTGGAAGAGCCAAACGATACGCAACTGCGCCTACACGCTCGAGGATCTCGAAGAAACCTACAAATCTAGGACTAAGCTTCCCTTTCCGCCCAAATCTCATTACGCCCTTCATCGGAGAGACCCTCAGAAAAACATGATCGCCAATGGCGAACTCAAGTCTGCGACGGCGTCTTTCAGCATACGATTTCTGCTTACTCTGAGCTGTCTTCATCCTATCTCAAATCAACTGTATCTTCTCGGTCGTCTCCTGTACGATCTGCGGCCCTAAAATACTGCTCTCGCTGAGCTCTGTCCAACGGACGGGCGATCGACATCTCTTCCCATATAAAGCCTCAAAAGGTGCCATCTGAAATGTATCCTGGAAGCTATTATTGTAGGAGAACTCTACCAAGGGCAAATGACGATCTCAGCTGCCACCGAAATCTAGAATACAAGCTCGAAGCATGTCCTCAAGAGTTTGGATAGTCCGCTCTGACTGGTCGTCGGACTGCAGATGAAATGCCGTGCTGAAACTCAAGCGGGTGCCCAAAGCCTCATGAAGTCTCTGCCATAGTCGGCTGGTGAGCTGGGTGCCTCGGTCGGAAACGATACAAGTCGGAACGCCATGCTATCATACAATCTCGTCGATATATATCTGGGCATACTGAGAAAATCCAAAAGTGGTCTTCACTGGCAGAAAGTGAGCCGCTTTCGTCAATCGATCCACGATCACCCAAATGGAGTCGTACCCTCGACTGGTCCTAGGTAGACCCACAACGAAGTCCATAGAAATCTGCTCCCATTTCCACTCCGGAATGGGCAACGGCTTTAGCTCTCCCGCGGGCCTCTAATGCTCAGCCTTGACTTGTTGACAAGTCAGGCATCTCAAAACGAAGTCTGTGACATCCTTCTTCATCCCTTCCTACCAGTAAACATCTCTCAGATCATGGAACATCTTGGTGGAACCTGGATGAACAATGTACACCGATCGATGCGCCTCCTCGAGAATCTCACGCCTCAGTCCCTCTGAATCCGGTACGCACAGGCGAGTCCCAAATTGCAGTACCCCTGATCATCGATCACGAACTTGGAGTCTCTGCCCTGCCTAACCTGCTCCCTGATCTCTGAAAGACAGTCATCACTGGGCTGCGCCTCACGGATACGGTTAAGCAACTGTGGACGTGCACGGATATGCGCAAGCTGTCCCCCGGTCGGAGTAAACTCGAACTGCACTCGGTTGTCGCATAGAATCTGCCAATCTGCCAACGACTGCCTCTGCACTGGGCTCAAACAAGATAGACTACCTCTAGGCCTCCGACTCAAAGCATCTGCCACTACATTCGCCTTGCCCAGATGATAAAGGATCTCGCAATCGTAGTCCTTCACTAGCTCCATCCAACGGCTCTGTCTCGGATTCAGGTCTCGTTGCTGAAATATTACTTCAAGCTTTTGTGGTCCGTGAATATCTGGCACACCTCGCCATATAGGTAATGTCTCCGGATCTTGAGCGCAAAAACCACTGCAGCCATCTCTAAATCGTGAGTGGGGTAATTCTGTTCGTGTTTCTTCAGCTGCCGAGAAGCATAAGCGATAACCCTGTCGTGCTGCATCAATACACACCCTATCCCTACTCGAGAAGCGTCACAAAAAACCACAAATCCGCCCGATCCCGAAGGCAATGATAACACCGGCGCCGTAGTCAAACGAGTCTGCAACTGCTGAAAGCTATGCTCGCATGCCTCCATCCAAACAAAAGGAACTCCTTTCTGGGTCAACCCGGTCAACGGTGCAGCGATACGGGAGAAGTCCTTAACAAATCGTCGGTAGTAGCCGGCCAGTCCTAGGAAGCTGCGGATCTCCGTAACTAATGCTGGTCTGGGCCAATTCTGAACGGCCTCGATCTTCTTCGGGTCCACTCATATGCCATCTCTCGTCACTACGTGACCCAATAAGTCTACACTGTCGAGCCAAAATGCGCATTTGGAGACTTTAGCGAACAGCTAATGCTCCCTCAAGGTCTGCAACGTAATACGCAAGTGCTGCTCGTGCTCCTCTCGGCTCCAGGAGTACACTAAGATGTCGTCGATGAATACGATGATGAACTGATCAGGATAGGGCCTGAAGACACGGTTCATCAAGTCTATAAACGCTGCTGGGGTGTTGGTGAGTCCGAACGACATCACCAAAAACTCATAGTGGCCGTAACGCGTGCGAAAAGCCGTCCTCGGAATATCCTCCTGCCGAACTCGCAACTGATGGTAGCCTGATCGCAAGTCGATCTTCGAGAAGTGTCCCGCACCCTGAAGCTGGTCGAACAAATCATCGATACGAGGCAAGGGATATCTGTTCCGCACAGCAACCCGGTTCAGCTGACGGTAATCAATACACAAACACAAACTGCCGTCCTTCTTCTTAACGAACAGGATATGAGCTCCCCATGGCGAAACACTCGGACGTACAAGTCCCTTATCTAGCAACTCTTGCAACTGATCCTTCAGCTCCTTAAGCTCCGCCGGGACCATTCGGTAAAGCAGTATAGAAATCGGCCCCGTGCCGGGAATCAGATCAATGCAACACTCTATCTCACGCTCTGGCGGCAATCCAGGAAACTCATCGGGAAAGACGTCAGAAAACTCTCGTACGATAGGAACTCGGTCCAACGAATCTACTGTGGCTCCGCTATCACGAATGGAAGCTAAGAATCTCTGACATCCCCTCCTCAAAAGCCGACTAGCATGAAGGGCCGAAATCAAACTGTGAGGGGCGGCACCACGGTCCCCCCGCACAACAAAAACTGACTCGCCGGGAAAACAAAACCTAACTGTCTTCTCGCGGCAGTCCACAGATGCATAGCACGTAGCTAACCAGTCCATGCCCAGGAGAACATCGAAGTTCAACATCTCAAGAAGGATCAAGTCGACGGATAACTCCCTCTCACCAATACGGACAACACACGACCGGAACACGTCTCTAGCAATAAACGACTCGCCCACAGGAGTGGTCACAACAAGCAGCTGATCAAGCAAACAAGTCTCTCTGCCCAAACTCGGCACGAAGTGTGTAGAAACATACGAGTGCATAGATCCCGGATCAAAAAATATGTGTGCATCAATAGAACATACTGAAAGAGTACCTGAGACCACTGCATTGGACGCCTGCGTGTCCCGGTGTGTCAAAGCAAAGACCTGTGCCTGCCCTCTACCCGTGACTGGCGGTCCTCCACTGGCAACTGGCTGTCCTCTATCTCGGCCACCTCAGCCTCTCTGAGCAAACCCTCCGCGACCACGACCTCCCTGTGCATAAGTCTGATGCGGAGCAATAGCATATGCAAGAGGCAACGCTCTCTGAGGTGGAGAAGGTGGTAAAGCAACATGTGGTACGGTTGTCTCGCCCTCACGTGACTCCGGACAATCTCGAACACGATGATAAGTACTCCCACACCGGAAACATCTATACGGTGTCTGCTGCTGACCCTCCTGGGGATAAGAGCTAAACAATCAGCCTTGCCCCAAGTCTTTGCCACCTGCATGAAGTCTATCATGGTGCCTAAATGGTCATCTCTGTGCTGATGTATCAGTATGAACCCTCTTCAGTCCCGGAACTACCGAAGTCTCGGCAAGACGCTCCTCGACTAATAAGGCTGCATCCACTGCTGCTGCATAGGTATCACAATGCTGTGCGCTGATGGTGAGAAACAACAGGGTAAGCAAGCCTTGAACAAACCACTTGATCCGCATCTCCTCAGTAGCTACCAAATACAGGGCATACGTAGATAGATCGGTAAACAGTACATCGTACTCTGCTACTGTCATCTTCGAATTCTGATGTAACGACTTGAAACTGCGTGCTCGAGCATCCCTGACACTCTGTGGAAGAAAACGGGCAAGAAACACCGTCACGAACTCAGCCCAGGTCATAGGAGGAAGACCTGCGGCTCTGCCCTTCTTTAGAGATTCGCACCACATCTGCGCAAGACATTCCAAATGAAAGCTCGTGAACTCCGCCCATCTCGTGTTGGAGCATCTAAGTGAACGACATATCCTGGTCATCCGATCGATAAATGACTGCGGGTCTTTGGCTGCATCGGTGCCTGTGAAGACCGGAGGCTTCAACCTCATGAACTCTGATAACGATACTGTGATCACTTCTGTAGCTTCAGGTGCAACTACCTAAACCGTAGGTACCATCGCGGTCCACACAATAGGTAGAACAACCTCCTATCTTTGCGCTCGAATGGCCTTAACTAACGACCCCGTCATCTGGCACAACTCCTGCATACCGGCTCCTAGCGTAGCAATATGGTATGTCGAAGGGGGATCAATTTGCTTCGGTACAACTGGCGTACCGCCCGGTTCAGTCCTCGTCTCGGATGAGTCAACTCTGATCTCAGCTCTCGCGGCCGCTCTCTATGCCTTCGTAGTCTTCGACGGCATAATGGCTGGAGATGAAACAAGATTCGATAAAAATAAGGAAATTGAATCATAAGAATGTATATAATCACGAAGGAATCTCAACCAATAAGTCCTAAGGTCACTTAGGCGAACTACCTGTTAGTTATATGTATGCTCTAGAGGCCATTACTGTACATTGGATGTATATTGTAGTGGATGCTGGGACATATATAAGGAGGACTTTCTTGCTCGACATGATAGTATGCTATCTGGTTACTCTTTACCTTAACGTGTACACTGATAGTCTCTCTGTTACATGTTGGTAAAGCCCTTAGGATGTGTACTTGACTACCTGGACTATGATGCGGATCATACTAGTGGGGACATGGTAGTCCATAAGTGCATCCTTCAAAGTCCCTAGTCGTGGGTATATCGAGACGGGGCATCGATATACCAGAGTAGACTAGCGTATACCTTCTCGACCCATATAGATGGGCGATGGATGATCCCATATCCATTGGTGTTTGACATCAGAGATGATATACGGGTGCTCAGTGGAGACTGGGTACACTGGACGGACTCGCCGAGAACTCCCAGATGGTATTATACCTTACGTCAGATGGCAGTTCTCTGGTGACACCGGTACAGAGTAGTCTGTGTTAGTTATATGTATGCTCTAGAGGCCATTACTGTACATAGGATGTATATTGTAGTGGATGCTGGGACATATATAGGGAGGACTTTCTTGCTCGACATGATAGTATGCTATCTGGTTACCCTTTACCTTAACGTGTATGCTGATTGTCTCTCTGTTACATGTTGGTAAAGCCCTTAGGATCTGTACTTAACTACCTGGACTATGATGCGGATCATACTAGTGGGGACATGGTAGTCCATAAGTACATCCTTCAAAGTCCCTAGTCGAGGGTGTATCGAGACGGGGCATCGATATACCAGAGTAGACTAGCGTGTACCTTCTCGACCCATACAGATGGGCGATGGATGATCCCATATCCATTGGTGTTTGACATCAGAGATGATATACGGGTGCTCAGTAGAGACTGGGTACACTGGACGGACTCGCCGAGAACTCCCAGATGGTATTATACCTCACGTCAGATGGCAGTTCTCTTGTGACACTGGTACAGAGTAGTCTGTTGACCCGAGATCGTCATAGAGTCTTGTGTGGTTCCCACTGTGCTTTGATTTCCACCTTACCACGTCCAAGAGGGCGTGCAAAACGGTGGTTTTTGGGTACAGTCCCGAGTCACATGGAGGCAATGAGCGATAGGAGGGGATTCGTCTCTCCCGGTATAGGGGGTTGATGTTGCGCTGTGTTCGATTGGCTATAACAGGAAATCCCTGGCCAGGGTTGCTGAGATTTACTGGTAAGTGTTACCTGTAGTTTCTCGAACAGTTGTAGACCTCATATCGACACGACTTATCGAGCTATTGGGGTCTGACGTTTACCACCCCTAGGCGAGATATGCGACATATCAGACGATCAGACCGGACTGTACGGTAGTGTTACTGGTTGGATTCACTGGAGTGTGAGCGGGCTTGCTCGTCGATCTTCAGATCGCTCAATACCCGGGTGGCCGTTACGTTTAGCAGACCGCTTGCGGCTTGTGGATGTTTGATATGATCATCATCCGCTGCTGGCGTATTGACGAGTCTTTGGAGTCCTACACAGAGGTTTCCTGGCTCAAGCGAAACGAAATAGGAGCGCATATGAGATATGTGCGGGACCGAGAATGATGCGTGTATGTGATACCGTATTTCATTCTCGTGATGTGACATTGATCGGTTTTATGCGATATAGCCGGGTTATCGGATCAAGTGTTGATTCGATAAGTTGTTACTGATGATACCAGTCGGTTATGTACGACATGACCGGATCATTGAATCAAGTGTTGATTTAGTGATTTAATGCATAATTATATATTTGATATATTACTTTGCATTAACTAGTATCGGTTCACTTTGAATGGATTTTCTCACTCGGGTGTGCGCATTGCATATGCGATATGATTTTGTGCACTTGATTGTATCATGTTTGATGATACATATCTTTTTTGTTAAGTGTAATGAATTAAACCTAGGTTAAGTAAATGATTAGGGTTTTCTTTTATTCATTCATTTATCTTTTCATTTGCATGAAAAAGATAAATGAGAAAAGGAAAAGAAGTGAAAAATGGTGGCTAGTTTTGTTTTCTACATGAAGCTTCATGAAGCTTTCATGAAGTCGCCATTTTTGTCTCATCTCCTTAACCCTAGCCATTCTTTATCCTTGGTCAATTCTCTACACCTAACCATGGTTTTCTTATGATAAGAATGTATTTTCTTTTCTATTTTAATTATTCTTATCGTAACAATTTCCTTCTTCTTCTTCATTTCTTCAAGTGAAGAAAGCTTGCCTCCATCAATGGCAAGTGATGAAAAAGAGTGAGAAATCCAAATCTAAAGTCTACCCACTTCCTATTTCTTCATCCTCTACTTCTTGCCAAGTAGTAGAGTGTGTTTTCTTCACAAGTTTCTTGACTTGGTGAAGTCGGAGCTTGATTTAACGATGCCTCGACGTAGATCATCTTCGGCATGAACATCGATGACCTGGCCCGTCAATTCTCCGATGAAGCCGACGCTAGAGCTCGGGACTTGTTATGGACAGCGAGGAGACTTCATTGCGGAGCTATGGAGGTGGAGAACCGGATCTACAAAGGTTGTATTTCCGTATCTCTTAGTTAAGTGTTAACTAGTTTACTTTTCGCCTAGATTTCTAGCAAACGATCCGTACACTAGGGTTTCTCGGCACCATAATTTTTGAAATTGGCATGGTTGATGCCTTGTGAGACCTCTTGAGAGTGCCTAGGAACCCTACAGTCTGTTGACCCGAGATCGTCATAGAGTCTTGTGTGGTTCCCACTGTGCTTTGATTTCCACCTTACCACGTCCAAGAGGGCGTGCAAAACGGTGGTTTTTGGGTACAGTCCCGAATCACAAGGAGGCAATGAGCGATAGGAGGGGATTCGTCTCTCCCGGTATAGGGAGTTGATGTTGCGCTGTGTTCGATTGGCTATAACCGGAAATCCCTGGCCAGAGTTGCTGAGATTTACTGGTAAGTGTTACCAGTAGTTTCTCGAATTGTTATAGACCTCATATCGACACGACTTATAAAGCTATTTGGGTCTGACGTTTACCACCCCTAGGCGAGATATGCGACATATCAGACGATCAGACCGGACTGTACGGTAAGTGTTACTGGTTGGATTCACAGGAGTGTGAGCGGGCTTGCTCGTCGATCTTCTGATCGCTCAATACCTGGGTGGCCGTTACGTTTAGCAGACCGCTTGCGGCTTGTGGATGTTTGATATGATCATCATCCGCTGCCGGCGTATTGACGAGTCTTTAGAGTCCTACACAGAGGTTTCCTGGCTCAAGCGAAACGAAATAGGAGCGCATATGAGATATGTGCGGGACCGAGAATGATACCAGTATGTGATACTGTATTCGATTCTCTCGATTTATGACATTGATCGGTTATATGCGATATAGCCGGGTTATCGGATCAAGTGTTGATTCGATAAGTTGTTACTGTTGATACTAGTCGGTTATATGCGATATAACCGGATCATTAAATCAAGTGTTGATTTAATGATTTAATGTATAATTATATATTTGATATATTACTTTGCATTAACTAGTATCGGTTCACTTTAAATGGATTTTCTCACTCGGATGTGCACATCGTATATGTGATATACGTTTTGTGCACTTAGATGTATCATGTTTGATGATACATGTTTACTTGAGCTTGTGTAAAGAATAAACCATGGTTTTATGAATGGTTAGGGTTTTGATTTCTTATTAATTTATTCTTTTGGGAAATGAAAGGATAATGAACAAAATGGTTTCTTCTTTATTTCTTTCTTGAAGCTTCATGAAGACTTTGACCAAGTGACCATTTTGTCTCATGCTTAACCCTAACCATTCCACTTAACCATGATTCATTCTCTACACTTGACCATGGTTTGATTATGATAAGTATTCATTTTTCTTTTCAATTTAAATTAACTTATCATATTCATTCTTTCTTCTTCTTCTTCTTCATCACATGAAGAAAGCTTGCTACTACAATGGCAACTTGAGAAAACAAGTGAGAAATCCAATTCTAAAGTGAACCCACTTCCTATTTCTTCATTCTCTACCTCTTGCCAAGTAGTATAGGGTGTTTTATTCACAAGTTTTATGACTTGGTGAAGTGGGAGCTTGATCTAGTGATGCCTCGACGTAGATCATCTTCGGCATCGACATCGACGACCTAGCCCGCCCTTTTCTCCGACGAAGCCGACGCTAGAGTCCGGGATTCGATTGGGACAGCGGAGGGACTTCATCATGGAGCTATGGAGGTGGAGAACAGGATCTACAAAGGTTGTATTTCCGTTCTTTAAGTTAAATTGTTAACTAGTTGCTTATTCGCCTAGAATTCTAGTTAACGATCCGTATTAGGGTTTCTCGGCACCCGTAAAATTTCAAATTGGCATGGTTGATGCCTTGTGAGACCTCATTAGCGTGCCTAGGAACCCTACAGTGGTATCAGAGCCTAGTTAGAGCCTTAGGCGATGCGTAGACGGAATTAGAAGTCCGATCGGACCGAAACCCAAACCCTGAAATGCTCTCTGTACATTTTTGAAATTCGTGGACTTTTGTGAATTAAAAATATGCAGAAAAGTAAGCAGGAAAAACTAAGAATTACTGTGAAGTTTGGGCCCCTAATTCCATAATTCGACCGCGGAACCGCGGCCAAACCAGGGGTTTGGCGGTGTTTCCGCGGCCTAAATTTCGACTTAGTCCTTCAAATTTCATATATTTATTCTTAGGTCCTTTCTTGGCAATTTTTTATGTGAATTTTTTAATTCCACTCAAGTGTTGAGTTTTCTAGGGTTTTATTGGGGATTCGTTAATTTGATTGGATAATTTAACTTCGTTTATGTTTTTCCGGATATTTTAGAAACTGTTAAAAAGTTCGACCGGATATAAATACCCACTTTTTCCCCTGCCGGGAAATTTCCAAGTGTTGGATTTTTCCATGGTTTAAAGACGTTCTAAGTAGTGCAAGTAACGCGATGGACCCTCTAGAAGACAACAAACCTTAACTCGATTATGTGACCGTCTTGAACTGCCCTTTGAACCTTAGGGTTTGGGGCAGTACGGCGTGCCGCATGTGAGGCGTTGGCTTGACCCTTCTACGGCTGGACCGTTGATACTGAGGCACGAACTGAATGTTGTTAGACTTATTTCATGTGTTGAGCTGTATCGGGAAAACTTGGGTGTTCGATTGTTCGATCGGAAAGTTTAACATTTTCTATTTATCTGGAATGTGATACAATAATTGGAATTCACAAGTAGTTATGAGATAACTGAATGAATGTTATAAATCAAGCACTTTAGTCTCACTTGATCGGTTGCCACGGAATTTTGATGTGATCAAAAGTCCGTCGCAATCACGTAGCGTACGCGGATACTCGCCGGGTAAACTTAATAGACAGCTACACCCTATAGCCCCGACCAAGTGACTGTAAGAGACCCCATCGCCGAAAGCATCCGTTCGGGTGCTCGCGGTAGCGGTGTTCCGCCTTGGTGCACTTCGTCGACGGTATCAGGGGTGCGGCCGCCTACTAAAGTTTGCGACGAGTATTCGATCAGGATGTCGGGAATCTTGTTGAATTACCCGACTTAATATTGAAAAGTGTTTTCGATTTTAAGACTAAAATGTGGGGTTTATAATTATTAGGCATGCAATGTCTAAGGAATTCATTTGATTAGGCATGCGATGTCTATGCAGGTTGCGGATTCCAACTGTTGTAGTTTTACACTTTCTTTTCTGTGACCATAAGTGTAATATGTGATATCGCCGGTTTCGTTGCTATATGTCAACGACAATTGGGATGCGCATATTTACTTACGTTGATGACATGTGATGTTATGTGTTGCTGGATATGTTATATTGGATCGTCGTGTTTGAATAGCCGGGGGGGTTTTATGTGAGATGAGTGTTTTTCATTTTCATTCATGTAAAAACTTGTATGTAATATTCTTTTATTTGGGGCACTTCCAGGTTGCGGAAGTTGTCACCCTTTGTATATTATTTACTTTTCCGCACTAGGATAGACCCAACGAGGGAAGCACAAGTAACCGGGTTCTGGGGTCCAGTGGGAGACCAACTCGAGGAGTCGAGTCCGGGTCTCCTAACTCCAGAATTGGTAGGGTTGCTTGCCGCTCTCGTAGGGGTCTAGGGGTGTGGGTTTGGCTATTCATCGCGACCGTGGAATCCGTTTTTTATACTGGCTCGTATTGAAAACACGGACGTCCTAGTATATCCAATATTTCATATGTTTCTTCTGCTGCGATATCTGTGATGTGATCATGTGATGTTCTGTGATAGATACAGTATATAGTATATATGATATATTATATAGACGTTACTTATGTTTTACACCCGCGCTAGCCCTGCCCCGCTCTGCCGTTAGTTACCTAACCTAACGGTGCACGAGGGGACATCGAGGCGAATGCAGATGGCATAAGTGTACGTCGTATTTATCTGTGATGTTTAGGTAATTTAAATGATGGGACTTCATTAATGAGATTAATGAAATAAAAGAAACCTAATGATGTTGTAGAATCGAATTTCAAAATAAAAAGGGTAGCTACAGTTCTTGCTTTGCACAGAGGTATATGTGATATATCCTGCACCTTATTCGATGAGGAAAGGACCGAGATCCCTTCACCGGGAGTGACTCCTTTAGCAATAACTGGCAGATGCTACACACTCGGTTTGTCTTTTGATTGCTTTTAAGAGGTTTTGCTTTGCACAGTGATATATATGATATATCCCGCACCTCATTCGGCGAGGAAAGGACCGACGATCCCTTCACCGGGAGTGACTCCTTTAGCAAAACTAGAAAAGCCTCAAAAGCACTCCATTTTAAAATCATTTGATTCTACAACGATATCAAGTTCATTACGCAACAGGTTTTCAGAAAAACCTGTCGTAGCCCTCCGTCATTTCAGATAAATCCTGTTTAGTATTCGTGCTGCGTTTGTTGACCTTGTCAAGACGCAGTGTGCGGTAGCTAACCAGTATTTATCTGCTTATGCATATGATGCAGATTGGGTTAGGGTAGTCGTGCGGCCTTGTTGACCTTGTCAAGGGTCGTGCGGGTGGGTTTGATTCAATCAAGAAATGACGGGTTGAACTTGACTTGCGGTCTATGGTTTGTTGACCTTGTCAAGGTCATAGATCGTTCGGGGCAAAATATTATCGGGAATTTCAAGTGTTGAAATTTGCAATGAGATTGCATACCTTCTATGAGATAGTTGGATCCCGATACCCGCTGCGAGTAAGAGTTACTCCTGGGAGAGTTTTACACATTATAATTAGCCGATCAAGTAGGTGTCTAGAAAGGTGTTAACGAGGTTACGCCTCTGGGAAAACGAGGTTTAACATTAATTAGGTTCGTGCGAAAGCACGGGGGACCTCCCTCAAAGTACCGACACTGGCCTGGCTGAAAGATTGGCGAACTTGTAGTGTGTAATTAATCCCGGCCAGTCTTTCCTTTTAGGGTTTGAAGGAAGATTTGATAAAAAGCAGTGGGAGCCATCCTGATCAGATAAAATAATAACCAATCTATTCTTGCAGAGCGCACGCTGAGTGTTTTCTTCTCTCTCTCCAGGAAGCGACCATATCACGCCTTAATCAAGATAATAATATGGATGTATTGACCGAACCCGCTTGTTATACTGAGCTGGGAAACGTTGGTCCCGCTCCAACTTATAATTGTTATAAGACAGAGCAGGAAATTGGGGATTACCAGAATTCCCGTGTCGCCCAAACGAAGAGAGTGCATGCTGATGCATCATCTTCGGGTGTGTTCGTTACAAAGAACTGTTTCTCAGTATCCTCCGCATCCTGGGTATATGATACCGGATCAGGATCCCAGATATGTAATCTGTTACATAGGGCTACAGATAGGTAGAGAACTGAGAACGGGTGATAAGTTTCATGAGGCAGAAAACGGGGCAAGTGTTGCAGCCAAGTCTGTTGGTCACTGTCACCCTGTATTCCAAATACATTGATTCTGAACGAATGTTATTAGATACCGAACCTGATATACAAAATCATATCACTCTCTTTAATAGTAAAGAAATGATAAAATTTTGTATTGTTGGATAATGTTTTGAACATTTCCTATATCGAAAGTTGATCGGTTCAGGCACGTTATCTAAAAGCATTAATGTTCTAAATCAAACTATAGTTCTTAGTATACGGAACACACAAAAGAGGAAGAGTTCAGAAATGAACGAATCCTTCTTGAGGCATTGTAGACTAGGTCATATCAATGCGACCCGACTAGCTGAAGTTACATGTAGATGCATATTTAAATCAGTTTGAATTTACATCTTGTGAAACTTGCCAGTCATGTCACAAAGATATAATGACACCAGCTCTGTTTATTGGAAACAGAGAAAGAGTTAGTGAACTCTTGGGATGATGCATGTTGATGTATAAAGGTCCCCTGTCTACACATGCCAAGACCGGTTCTTTGTACTTCATTACATTCTCTGATAATCTCTTAAGATTCAGACATATGTTCCTGTTGAAACACAAGTCCGAACCTTTTGAGATATTCACAGAATATGATTTAGAAGTAGAGAACCAAAATGGGTATAAGTATTATGTCCTTTGATGAGATCAAAAAGGAGAATACTTGAGCACGGAAATCCTGGACTATTCTAAAGGAGAATGAGATTCTCTCTCAGCATTACTCCTCCGTATACACCATAGCACGATGGTATATCGGGGTGGAGCAATCACACCCTATATGATAAGGTGTGCTCTATGATGAGTACTACTGAGTTTCCTATTTTCTTTTTGGGAGTTATGCACTTGAGAAGATGCATACCTATTGAATTAGGTTCGAATCAAATCAATGCCTACCACTTCATATGTGATATGGAAAGGGAAGAGCCCATATCTTAAGTTGGTTAAGATTTGGGGTTGTCCGGACTATGTTTAAAAGCATAATCCGGACAAGCTCGAGGCAAGGTCTGTTATGTAAAACTGGAAATGTTCCAGCTATACAAACAACAGCAGATGATTTGGCAGAACCAAAGGATTCAGTAGATTCCAACGAACCTCAGGCTCTCCGCCGATCTAGTAGGGTTCCTCACCCACCTGAGAGATACTTCGATTGCTCTATGACAGTGGGAGCGAGGATTGCGTCATGAGATGATGACCCAACTAGTTTCGAGCTGGCCATCAGGAGTAAGACTCTATAAGAATGGCTGGATGCTTAGCGATCTGAGATGGAATCCTTATACACCAACAAAGTATGGACTTTGGTTGCTATATCTGAAGGGTTAAATCCCCATCAGGAGCAAGTATATCTTGAGAAGATTACTTGGTGTAGATGGAAAAGTTGAGACTTTCAAAGCAAAGACTTGTTAAAGGTTTTCGTCATCGACCAGGCGTGGACAATGATGAAACCTTTTCAAGTGGCTATGCTTAAGTCCATCCAGATCCTACTTGCCACGGCTACATACCATGACTACGATATCTGGCGGTTGGGTGTCATGACTGCTTTTCTAAAATGATGTTTTAGAAGAGAGCGTCTGTAAGTACACAGCCAGAGGGCTTCGTAAACAGTGGGAGCAGCGGAAACATGTACAAGATGCTTTATAGGATAAAGCAGGCATCGCGGAGTTGGAACGTCGGTTTTGATGAATTAATCAAAAAGTTTGACATCATCAAAATGGTAGATGAACCTTGTATAAACAAAAAGGTAGTAGGGAGTATGGTGGTGATCCTCGTAGAGTACGTGGATGTCATGCTCTTGATAAGAAAGGAGTTTCCTATGCTACGCTCGGTCAATCTCCGCTTATCACAAGGATTCTCCATATAGGATCAAAGTGATACCTCCTAAATCCTGGGTTTTGGATCTATGAGATAGATCTAAATGGATGTTAGGATACTCACTAGTTGTAGTGAGATGGTATCAATCGATCCTGGGGAGAATCACTGGAAGGGTTCCAGGGTGATAAGGACGACTGAAAGTCAGTCACAGGCATTGTCTTTACCCTCAGTAAAGGGACGGTATGTTGGAAGAGTTCCAAGCTAATTACCGTGGCATACTAGACGATAAAGGCTGCATACATCGCTACTTATGATACTACCAAAGAGGCTGCCTGGGTGTATAATAGTTCATGAGATGAACTTCGTTCCTACCATTGTGAGACAATGGAGTTGTGGCTTATGCCAAGGAACGCCCGTCCCAACAGTGATCCAGACATATTCTGAAGCAGCATCACCTGATCATGGAGATAGTTGATCTCCAGGGTGATCAAGATTAGGAGAGTAGACTCAGAAGATAACACGGCGGATCCACTCACGAAGGCCTATTCCCAGAGAGAGACTTTTATGGGATGGTTGAGTATAAGATACTACAACCACTGCTATCAGATGGCCCTAGTGCAAGTAGGAGATTGTTAGTTATATGTATGCCCTAGAGGCCATTACTGTACATTGGATGTATATTGTAGTGGATGCTGGGACATATATAGGGAGGACTTTCTTGCTCGACATGATAGTATGCTATCTGGTTACTCTTTACCTTAACGTGTACACTGATAGTCTCTCTGTTACATGTTGGTAAAGCCCTTAGGATGTGTACTTGACTACCTGGACTATGATGTGGATCATAATAGTGGGGACATGGTAGTCCATAAGTGCATCATTCAAAGTCCCTAGTCGTGGGTATATCGAGACGGGGCATCGATATACCAGAGTAGACTAGCGTATACCTTCTCGACCCATATAGATGGGCGATGGATGATCCCATATCCATTGGTGTTTGACATCAGAGATGATATACGGGTGCTCAGTGGAGACTGGGTATACTGGACGGACTTGCCGAGAACTCCCAGATGGTATTATACCTTACGTCAGATGGCAGTTCTCTGGTGACACTGGTACAGAGTAGTCTGTTGACCCGAAATCGTCATAGAGTCTTGTGTGGATCCCACTGTGCTTTGATTTCCACCTTACCACGTCCAAGAGGGCGTGCAAAACGGTGGTTTTTGGGTACAGTCCCGAATCACATGGAGGCAATGAGCGATAGGAGGGGATTCGTCTCTCCCTGTATAGGGAGTTGATGCTGCGCTGTGTTCGATTGGCTATAACCGGAAATCCCTGGCCAGGGTTGCTGAGATTTACTGGTAAGTGTAACCAGTAGTTTCTCGAATTGTTATAGATCTCATATCGACACGACTTATCAAGCTATTGGGGTCTGACGTTTACCACCCCTAGGCGAGATATGCGACATATCAGACGATCAGACCGGACTGTACGGTAAGTGTTACTGGTCGGATTCACAGGAGTGTGAGTGGGCTTGCTCGTCGATCTTCTGATCGCTCAATACCCGGGTGTCCGTTACGTTTAGCAGACCGCTTGCGGCTTGTGGATGTTTGATATGATCATCATCCGCTGCCGGCGTATTGACGAGTCTTTAGAGTCCTACACAGAGGTTTCCTGGCTCAAGCGAAACGAAATAGGAGCGCATATGAGATATGTGCGGGACCGAGAATGATACCAGTATGTGATACTGTATTCGATTCTCGCGATTTGTGACATTGATCTGTTATATGCGATATAGCCGGGTTATCGGATCAAGTGTTGATTCGATAAGTTGTTACTGTTGATACTAGTCGGTTATATGCGATATAACCGGATCATTAAATCAAGTGTTGATTTAATAATTTAATGTATAATTATATATTTGATATATTACTTTGCATTAACTAGTATCGGTTCACTTTAAATGGATTTTCTCACTCGGATGTGCACATCGTATATGTGATATACGTTTGTGCACTTGGATGTATCATGTTTGATGATACATGTTTACTTGAGCTTGTGTAAAGAATAAACCATGGTTTTATGAATGGTTAGGGTTTTGATTTCTTATTCATTTATTCTTTTGGGAAATGAAAGGATAATGAACAAAATGGTTTCTTCTTTATTTCTTTCTTGAAGCTTCATGAAGACTTTGACCAAGTGACCATTTTGTCTCATGCTTAACCCTAACCATTCCACTTAACCATGATTCATTCTCTACACTTGACCATGGTTTGATTATGATAAGTATTCATTTTTCTTTTCAATTTAAATTAACTTATCATATTCATTCTTTCTTCTTCTTCTTCTTCACATGAAGAAAGCCTGCTACTACAATGGCAACTTGAGAAAACAAGTGAGAAATCCAATTCTAAAGTGAACCCACTTCCTTTTTCTTCATCCTCTACCTCTTGCCAAGTAATATAGGGTGTTTTCTTCACAAGTTTTATGACTTGGTGAAGTGGGAGCTTGATCTAGTGATGCCTCGACGTAGATCATCTTCGGCATCGACATCGATGACCTAGCCCGCCCTTTTCTCCGACGAAGCCGACGCTAGAGTCCGGGATCCGATTGGGACAGCGGAGGGACTTCATCATGGAGCTATGGAGGTGGAGAACTGGATCTACAAAGGTTGTATTTCCGTTCTTTAAGTTAAATTGTTAACTAGTTGCTTATTCGCCTAGAATTCTAGTTAACGATCCGTATTAGGGTTTCTCGGCACCCGTAAAATTTCAAATTGGCATGGTTGATGCCTTGTGAGACCTCATTAGCGTGCCTAGGAACCCTACACTACCGTGTCGTGTGTATGCCGCAGAACATTCACACGCTACGCCACTCTGCTTCAGCTACCTACTCCATCATACCAAGGTCATCCAACACTCCGAAAGGTAAAACCTACGCTCTGATACCAACTTTGTCACGACACAGAATTCGGCCCATGACCGGCACTTGACCACGTAACGTCTACAGGCATAACGCGATTAAGTAAGACGAAACCAAGAAATCAAAACCATTAAAAGTAGTGAGTGATGAAAACATTGGTTTAAAACATTTAGAAAACTCGGATAAAAATCTTTAAAGTTTAAGTTATTTTCTTAAAAAATTCGGCAGCACCTCCTTTTTAAAAACTAGCCCCGAAACGGGTACAAGACATGATACAAGTAAAATGACATATAATATAGATAAGGCATCCCCAAACGGGGGCAATCACACCCAACGGCGGAAACAATCACCACGAGACTAATATACGACGCCGTAGCGAAGAAATGAACAATATAAGTGAAAAACATCATAAAAGATAAAACTGCATAAATAAAGTCGGCTCACACGAGCTCGACATCCAGAGTACAAAATAATATACAATATCGTCCTCACAACTGGTCTCTAAGTCAATATATGAAATAGTAGATGGAGAGTACTAGATACAATAGAATGTACAATGAAATATAAACGGATACCCACAACCCACTTATAAGAAAAATGGCCCACACGCCAACTGTAGCGGGATCCGCAACAAAAAGATACAATGATGTAGCTCTGCCACGACTACTGTGAGGGTCAACCTGCAAACACTGTGGCATAATGGGGGTGAGTTGCCAACTCGTGAATAGTAAATAACATATAAAGGTAATCGCAGGTATGCACGTACTGCGATACTCTAACATGTGCAATCTGATAACATCAGTATGGTAATCTGGGTTTGCAACAATCATGCGAGGTACTCTATCAGGAACTACAACTACATGATGCAATGCATATCTATGAAAGCTGAGCATGGAATAAAATATCATCTACGCGGATCATCATCGTGGGAAAAATACCCGGTGTCCACCACATACCACCCCAAATCCTAATAACTCAGGCGCCGTCACTCTAACCGGCCCTCAAATCCTGTAAATCTCATGGAACCATGAATGCCCAATATTGGCACTCGAAAATATCATGAAATACCCGTGTCCAGCATCGACACGCAAATCCTCATGTATCGGGCTCCGTCAGTCCGGATCGGCCCAAGGGCTCCGTCTACAGAATTGGCCCTCGAGCTCGGCAGTACGGGTCGGCCCGTATCTATCTCTCGACTCTGGTCAGTATCCTCCGGATAACCGCCAGGTCCAACCAATCACTGGTAGGTAGTAGTCCCTCTTCCAGGCTCATCATCTACAGCACAACAATCTGTTCTCGTCCCGGGGTACCATACCGGGTCCACCATGTACCCGCAATCGGTCTCATCCAGCTCCTCAAATCGGGTTTCATAGGTCACATGTCTCAGAACCAAGAAAACGCATAGTGGACGTACTGAAATATCATATCAAAAGAAACCGGATTTTTAAAACAGTACATGCTTTCTTTTGAAATAGCCACGGTTCTCAAATCCAGAAATCTTACGAAAACAACATATCTCAATGCGTAAAATCATAAAGCATGATGTATGCGACATATGATAAAATGTAAGTGTTAGTGTATATGCCCTAGAGGCCATTACTATATCATAATAGCTTGTATAGTACTTAATGGAAGCTTGGGATATTCACAGTTGTATAGACAATCTTGCTCAAAATGGTAGTATGCTACTTGGTTTGTCTCTACTTCAATATGTGCATGTGTTTTTTTAGCATATCGCTTATATACATATTAGTGGAGCCCTTAGGATCTTTACTTGATTACCAGCATTGTGATAGCAGTCACACTTGTGGGGGCTGGGTAATCTATAAGCACATCCTTATACAGGTCCCTAGTCGTAGGACTATCGAGACAGGGTATCGATACTCCAGAGTAGACTAGCGTATGCGCTTCTCATCCCAGCAGGGGAGATGGTCTGTCCCACAGCCATCAGTACGTCGTACAGGAGATAGTATGTGGGTGCTCGTTAGGTTACGAGTACACTGGACAGGACTCGTCGGGAACTGTTGGTTGGTATTATACCTATCGTCGGTTATCAGTTCCCAGATGACATGAGTACAGCTTAGTCCGCTGACATGACACTGTCACTTCGCCTCGAGTGTGTTCCTACTGTACTGTTCCCCTCCGAATGGCGGCCGAGACATTAGGACGTCGGTGCCTGAGGTTCGGGGTGTAGGGTTCCTAGGCACACAAGTGAGGTCTCACAAGGCATCGATCATGCCAAATTAAAATTTTAACGGTGCCGAGAAACCCGACTACGGATCGTCGGCTAGAAGTTTAGGCGAAAAAGCTATCTAGTTAACACTTAACTAAGAGATACGGAAATACAACATTTGTAGATCCGGTCATCCACCTCCACGGCTCCGAGATGAGGTCCTCTCCACTGTCCAAATCAAATCCGGGCTCTAGCGTCGGCTTCATCGGAGAATGGACGGGCTAGGTCGTCGACGACGTGCCGAAGATGATCTACGTCGAAGCATCACTAGATCAAGCTCCACCTTCACCAAACCATGATAACTTGTGAAGGAAACACACTCTACTACTTGGCAAGAGGTAGAGGATGAAGAAATAGGAAGTGGGTAGACTTTAGAATTGGATTTCGCACTCAAATCATCAATCCACCATTGATGACCTCAAGCTTCTTCAAAGAAGAAGATGAAGAAGAAGAAGAAAAGTTATGATATCAATAATTCTAAAAAAGAAAAGAAATATAATCCTTATCATAACTTTAACCATGGTCAAGTGTAGAGAATAAATCATGGTTAGTGGGATGGTTAGGGTTAAGCATGAGACAAAATGGTAACTTGGTCAAAGTCTTCATGAAGCTTCATGAACAAAACAAAAGAAGCCACCATTTTCTCATTTGCTTTACATTTTCCAAAATGAATAAATGAATAAATAAATAGATATGAAAATGTAAACCCTAACCATTACATAACCATGGTTTAAACTTTACACAAAACACAAGTTAGCATGCATCATCAAACATGATACATACAAGTGCACAAAAATATATCACATATACAATGTGCACAATCCAAGTGAGAAAATCCGTTTAAAGTGAACCAATACTAGTTAGTGCAAAGTAACATATCAAATATATAATTATGCATTAAATCATTAAATCAACACTTGATTCAATGATCCGGTCATGTCGCACACAACCGACTAGTATTCAATGTATCGGCTTATCGAATCAACGCTTGAATCGATAACTAGGTTATATCGCATATAACCTTTCCGATACATTCGCGAGAATGTAATACGGTATCACATACACGTATTATTCTCGGTCCCGCACATATCTCATATGCGCTCCTATTTCGTTTCGCTTGAGCCAGGAAACCTCTGTGTAGGACTCTAAAGACTCGTCAATACGCCGGCAGCAGGTGATGATCATATCAAACACCCACAAGCCGCAAGCGGTCTGCTAAACGTAACGGCCACCCGGGTATTGAGCGATCTGAAGATCGACGAGCAAGCCCGCTCACACTCCAGTGAATCCGACCAGTAACACTACCGTACAGTCCGGTCTGATCGTCTGATATGTCGCATATCTCGCCTAGGGGTGGTAAACGTCAGACCCCAATAGCTCGATAAGTCGTGTCGATATGAGGTCTATAACTATTCGAGAAACTACTGGTAACACTTACCAGTAAATCTCAGCAACCCTGGCCAGGGATTTCCTGTTATAGCCAATCGAACACAGCGCAACATCAACCCCCTATACCGGGAGAGACAAATCCCCTCCTATCGCTCATTACCTCCATGTGACTCGGGACTGTACCCAAAAACCACCGTTTTGCACGCCCTCTTGGACGTGGTAAGATGGAAATCAAAGCACAGTGGGAACCACACAAGACTCTATGATGATCTCGGGTCAACAGACTACTCTGTACCAGTGTCACCAGAGAACTGCCATCTGACGTGAGGTATAATACCATCTGGGAGTTCTCGGCGAGTCCGTCCAGTGTACCCAGTCACTACTGAGCACCCGTATATCATCTCCGATGTCAAACACCAATGGATATGGGATCATCCATCGCCCATCTGTATGGGTCGAGAAGGTATACGCTAGTCTACTCTGGTATATCGATGCCCCGTCTCGATACACCCACGACTAGGGACTTTGAAGGATGTACTTATGGACTACCATGTCCCCACTAGTATGATCCGCATCATAGTCCAGGTAGTCAAGTACACACCCTAAGGGCTTTACCAACATGTAACAGAGAGACAATCAGTATACACGTTAAGGTAAAGTTCAACCAGATAGCATACTATCATGTCGAGCAAGAAAGTCCTCCCTATATACGTCCCAGCATCCACTACAATATACATCCTATGTATAGTAATGGCCTCTAGGGCATACATATAACTAACAATCTCCCACTTGCACTAGGGCCATCTGATAGCAGTGGTTGTAGTATCTCATACTCAACCATCCCATAAAAGTCTCTCTCTGGGAACAGGCCTTTGTGAGTGGATCCGCTGTGTTGTCCTCTGAGTCTACTCTCCTAACCTCGATCTCCCTGGAGATCAACCATCTCCATGATCAAGTGATACTGCCTTAGAATATGTCTGGATCACTGATGGGACCGGCGTTCCTTGGCATGAGCCACAACTCCATTGTCATACAATGGGAGGAACATAGTTCATCTTATGAACCAATATACACCCAAACAGTCTCTTTGGTAGCATCTTTAGTAGCGATGTATCCTGCCTTTATCGTCTAGTATGTCACGGTATCCAGCTTGGAACTCTTCCAACATACCGTCCCTTCACTGAGGGTAAAGACAATGCCTGTGACTGACACTCAGTCGTCTTTATCACCCTGGAACACTTCCAGTGATTCTCCCTAGGATCGATTGATACCATCTCACTACAACTAGTGAGAATCCTAACATCCAATTAAATCTATCTCATAGATCCAAAACTCAGGATTTAGGAGGTATCATCTTGATCCTATATGGAGAATCATAGTGATAAGCGGAGATTGATCGAGCGTAGCATAGGAAACTCCTTCCCTATCAAGAGTATGTCATCCACGTACTCTACGAGAATTGTCACAATACTCCCTACTACCTTTTTGTTTATACAAGGTTCATCTACCATTTTGATGATGTCAAACTCTTTGACTAATCTATCAAAACAAATGTTCCAACTCCGCGATGCCTGCTTTATCATATAAAACATCTTGCACACGTTTCCGCTGCTCCCACTGTCTACGAAGCCCTCTGGCTGTGTACTTATAGACGTCCTCTTCTAAATCATCATTTAGAAAAGCAGTCATGGCACCCAACCGCCAGATATCGTAGTTATGGTATGTAGCCGTGGCAAGTAAGATCTGGATGGACTTAAGCATAGCCACTTGAAAATGTTTCATCATAATCCACGCTTGGTCAATGAAGCAAACCTTTAACAAGTCTAGCTTTGAAAGTCTCAACCTTTCCATGTACACCAAGTAATCTTCTCAAGATATACTTGCTCCTGATGGGGATTTAACCCTTCAGATACAGCAACCAAAGTCCATACTTTGTTGGTGTATAAGGATTCCATCTCAGATCACTAAGCATCCAGCCATTCTTATAGAGTCTTACTCCTGATGGCCAGCTCGAAACTAGTTAGGTCATCATCTCATGATGCAATCCTCGCTCCCACTGTCATAGAGAAACCGAAGTATCTCTCAGGTGGGTGAGGAACCCTACTAGATCGGCGGAGAGGCTGAGGTTCGTTGGTATCTACTGAATCCTTTGGTTCTACCAAATCATCTTCTGTTGTTTGTATAGTTGGAACTTTTCCAGTTGTACATAACAGATCTTGCCTCGAGCTTGTCCGGATTTTGCTTTTAGACATAGGCCGGACAACCCCAAATCTTAACTATCTTAAGATATGGGCTCTTCCCTTTCCATATCACATATGAAATGGTAGGTAATTGATTTGATTGGAACCCTATTCAATAGGTATGCAGCTTCTCAAGTGCATAACTTCCAAAAAGGAAAAAAGTAACTCAGTAGTACTCATCATAGAGCACACCTTATCATATAGGGTGTGATTGATCCGCCCTGATATACCATCGTGCTATGGTGTATACAGAGGAGTAATGCTGAGAGAGAATCTCATTCTCCTTTAGTATAATCCAGGATTTCCGTGCACAAGTATTCTCCTCCTTGATCTCATCATAGGACATAATACTTATACCCGTATTGGTTCTCTACTTCTAACTTATATTCTGTGAATATCTCAAAAAGTTCGGACTTGTGTTTCAACAGGAACATATGTCTGAATCTTGAGAGATTATCAGAGAATGTAACGAAGTACAAAGAACCAGTCCTGGCATATGTAGACAGGGGACCTTACATACATCAACATGTATCATATCCCAAGAGTTCGCTAACTCTTTCTCTGTTTCCAGTAAACGGAGCTATGGTCATCTTATCTTTGTGACATGACCGGCGAGTTTCACAAGATGTAAATTCAAACTGATTTAAATATGCATCTAAATATAACTCCAGCCAGTCGGGTTACATTGATATGACCTAGTCTACAATGCCTCAAGAAGGATTCGTTCATTTCTGAACTCTTCCTCTTGTGTGTGTTCCGCATACTAAGAACTGTAGTTTGATTTAGAACATCAATGCTTTTAGATAACGTGCCTGAACCGATCAACTTTTGATATAGGAAATGTTCAAAACATTATCCAACAATACAAAATTTTATCATTTCTTTACTAATAAAGAGACAGATATGATTTTGTATATCAGGTTCGGTATCTAATAACATTCGTTCAGAATCAATGTATTTGTAATACAGGGTGACAGTGACCAACAGACTTGGCTGCAACACTTGCCCCGTTTTCTGTCTCATGAAACTTATCACCCGTTCTCAGTTCTCTACCTTTCTGTAGCCCTATGTAACAGATTACATATCTGGGATCCTGATCTGGTATCACATACCCAGGACGTAGAGGATACAGAGAAACAGTTCTTTGTAACGAACACACCCGAAGATGATGCATCAGCATGCTCTCTCTTCGTTTGGGCGGCACGGGAATTCTGGTAATCCCCAATTTCCTGCTCTGTCTTATAACAATTATAAGTAGGAGCGGGACCAACGTTCTCCAGCTCAGTATTACAAGCGGGTTCGGTCAATATTCCGTATTATTATCTTGATTAAGGCGTGATATGGTCGCTACCAGGAGAGAGAGAGAAGAAAACACTCAGCGTGCGCTCTTGCAAGAATAGATTGGTTATTATTTTATCTAATCAGGATGGCTCCCACTGCTTTTTATCAAATCTTCCTTCAAACCCTAAAAGGAAAGACTAGCCGGGATTAATTACACACTACAAGTTCGCCAATCTTTCAGCCAGGCCAGTGTCGGTACTTTGAGGGAGGTCCCCCGTGCTTTCGCACGAACCTAATTAATGTAAACCTCGTTTTCCTAGAGGCGTAACCCCGTTAACACCTTTCTAGACACCTACTTGATCGGCTAATTGTAATGTATAAAACTCTCCCAGGAGTAACACTTACTCGCAGCGGGTATCGGGATCCAACTATCTCATAGAAGGTATGCAATCTCATTGCAAATCTCAACACTTGAAATTCCCGATAATATTTTGCCCCTAGCACCCTATGACCTTGACGGAGGTCAACAAACCATAGGCTACTAGTCAAGTTCAACCCGTCATTTCTTGATCGAATTAAACCCACCCGTACGACCCTTGACGGAGGTCAACAAGGCCGCACGACTACCCTAACTCAATCTGCATCATATGCATAAGCAGATAAATACTGGTTAGCTACCGCACACTGCGCCTTGACGGAGGTCAACAAACGCAGCACGAATACTAAACAGCACTTATCTGAAATGACGGAGGGCTACGACAGGTTTTTCTGAAAACCTATTGCGTAATGAACTTGATATCGTTGTAGAATCAAATAATTTTAAAAATGGAGTGTTTTTGAGGCTTTTCTAGTTTTGCTAAAGGAGTCACTCCCGGTGAAGGGATCGTCGGTCCTTTCCTCGTTGAATGAGGTGCGGGATATATCATATATATCACTGTGCAAAGCAAAAACACTTAAAAGCAATCAAAAGACGAACCGAAGGTTGTAGCATCTGCCAGTTATTGCTAAAGGAGTCACTCCCGGTGAAGGGATCTCGGTCCTTTCCTTATCGAATAAGGTGCAGGATATATCGCATATACCGCTGTGCAAAGCAAAAACTGTAGCTACCTATTTTATTTTGAAATTCGATTCTACAACATCTTAGGTTTCTTTTATTTCATTAATCACATTAATGAAGTCCCATCAATTATGTACCTAAACATCACAGATAAATACGACGTACACTTATGCCATCCGCATTCGCCTCGATGTCCCCTCGTGCACCGTTAGGTTAGGTAACTAACGGCAGAGCGGGGCAGGGCTAGCGCGGGTGTAAAACATAAGTAACGTCTATATAATATATCATATATACTATATATTGTATTTATCACAGAACATCACATGATCACATCACAGATATCGCAGCAGAAGAATCATATGAAATATTGGATATACTAGGACGTCCGTGTTTTCAATACGAGCCAGTATAAAACACGGATTCCACGGTCGTGATGAATAGCCAAACCCACACCCCTAGACCCCTACGAGAGCGGCAAGCAACCCTACAAATTTTGGAGTTAGGAGACCCGGACCCGACTCCTCGAGTTGGTCTCCCACTGGACTCCAGAACCCGGTTACTTGTGCCCTCCTCCTTAGGTCTATCCTAGTGCGGAAAAGTAAATAATATACAAACGGTGACTACTTCCGCTACCTGGAAGTGCCCCAATAAAAGAATATTACATACAAGTTTTTACATGAATGAAAATGAAAAAACACTCATCTCACATAAAAAACCCCGGCTATTCAAACACGACGATCCAATATAACATATCCAGCAACACATAACATCACATGTCATCAACGTAAGTAAATATGTCCATCCCAATTATCGTTGACATATAGCAACGAAACCGGCGATATCACATATTACACTTACGGTCACAGAAAAGAAAGTGTAAAACTACAACAGTTGGAATCCGCAACCACCTCAGACATCGCATGCCTGACCAAATGAATTTCTTAGACATCGCATGCCTAACAATTATAAACCCCGCGTTTTAGTCTCTTTATCGAAAACACTTTTCAATACCAAGTCGGGCAATTCAACAGGATTCCCGACATTTTGATCGAATGCTCGTCGCAAACTTCAGTAGACGGCTGCACCCCCGATACCGTCGACGAAGTGCACCAAGGCGGAACACCGCTACCGTGAGCACCCGGAGGGATGCTTTCGGAGACGGGGTTCTCCTACAGTCACTTGGTCGGGGCTATGGAGTGAGGCTGTCTATTAAGTTTACCCGGCGAGTATCCGCGTACGCTACGTGATTGCGACGGACTTTTGATCACATCAAAATTCCGTGGCAACCGATCAAGTGAGACTAAACTGCTATGTTTATAACATTCATTTAGTTATCTCATAACTATTTGTGAATTCCAATTATTGTATCCCATTCTAGATAAATAGAAAATGTTAAACTTTCCGATCGAACATTCTAACACCCAAGTTTTCCCGATACAGATCAACACATGAAACTAGTCTAACAACATTCAGTTCATACCTCAGTACCAACGGTCCAGCCGTAGAAGGGTCAAGCCAACGCCTCACATGTGGCACGCCGTACTGCCCCAAACCCGAAGGTTCAAAGGGCAGTTCAAGACGGTCACATAATCGAGTTAAGGTTTGTTGTCTTCTAGAGGGACCATCGCGTTACTTGCACTACTTAGAACGTCGTTAAACTACGGAAATATCCAACACTTGGAAATTTCCCGACAGGGGAAAAATTGGGTATTTATATCCGGTCGAACTTTTTAACATATTCAAAAAATTATCCGGAACGACACATAGACAAAGTTTGACAATCCGATCGAATGTATGAACTCCCAATACAACCCAAAATACTCAACTCTTGATTTCAGATTAAAAATTCCCAGGAAAACCAGCACTGAAAAATAGGAGTTACTGTGCAAAATTCAACGGCAGATAAGACAAAAGTGCGGCGGAAGGGCCGCATTAGCACGCTAATGCCGCGGTTCCGCCGCACTTTAGAAAGATCATTAGGTAATTTTTGAATCGTAATTCTTAGATTTACCTGCTTGTTTTTCTGCATATTTTTAATTTGCAAAAATCCACATTTTACAAAAATGTCCAGAGAGCATTTTAAAGTCGGGGTTTCGGGTCGATCGGACTTCTAACTCCGTCTACGCATCGCCTAAGGCTCTAGCTAGGCTCTGATACCACTGTAGGGTTCCTAGGCACACAAGTGAGGTCTCACAAGGCATCGATCATGCCAAATTAAAATTTTAACGGTGCCGAGAAACCCGACTACGGATCGTCGGCTAGAAGTTTAGGCGAAAAAGCTATCTAGTTAACACTTTACTAAGAGATACGGAAATACAACCTTTGTAGATCCGGTCGTCCACCTCCACGGCTCCGAGATGAGGTCCTCTCCGCTGTCCAAATCAAATCCGGGCTCTAGCGTCGGCTTCATCGGAGAATGGACGGGCTAGGTCGTCGACGACGTGCCGAAGATGATCTACGTCGAAGCATCACTAGATCAAGCTCCACCTTCACCAAACCATGATAACTTGTGAAGGAAACACACTCTACTACTTGGCAAGAGGTAGAGGATGAAGAAATAGGAAGTGGGTAGACTTTAGAATTGGATTTCGCACTCAAATCATCAATCCACCATTGATGACCTCAAGCTTCTTCAAAGAAGAAGATGAAGAAGAAGAAGAAAAGTTATGATATCAATAATTCTAAAAAAGAAAAGAAATATAATCCTTATCATAACTTTAACCATGGTCAAGTGTAGAGAATAAATTATGGTTAGTGGGATGGTTAGGGTTAAGCATGAGACAAAATGGTAACTTGGTCAAAGTCTTCATGAAGCTTCATGAACAAAACAAAAGAAGCCACCATTTTCTCATTTGCTTTACATTTTCCAAAATGAATAAATGAATAAATAAATAGATATGAAAATGTAAACCCTAACCATTACATAACCATGGTTTAAACTTTACACAAAACACAAGTTAGCATGCATCATCAAACATGATACATACAAGTGCACAAAAATATATCACATATACAATGTGCACAATCCAAGTGAGAAAATCCGTTTAAAGTGAACCAATACTAGTTAGTGCAAAGTAACATATCAAATATATAATTATGCATTAAATCATTAAATCAACACTTGATTCAATGATCCGGTCATGTCGCACACAACCGACTAGTATTCAATGTATCGGCTTATCGAATCAACGCTTGAATCGATAACTAGGTTATATCGCATACAACCTTTCCGATACATTCGCGAGAATGTAATACGGTATCACATACACGTATTATTCTCGGTCCCGCACATATCTCATATGCGCTCCTATTTCGTTTCGCTTGAGCCAGGAAACCTCTGTGTAGGACTCTAAAGACTCGTCAATACGCCGGCAGCAGGTGATGATCATATCAAACACCCACAAGCCGCAAGCGGTCTGCTAAACGTAACGGCCACCCGGGTATTGAGCGATCTGAAGATCGACGAGCAAGCCCGCTCACACTCCAGTGAATCCGACCAGTAACACTACCGTACAGTCCGGTCTGATCGTCTGATATGTCGCATATCTCGCCTAGGGGTGGTAAACGTCAGACCCCAATAGCTCGATAAGTCGTGTCGATATGAGGTCTATAACTATTCGAGAAACTACTGGTAACACTTACCAGTAAATCTCAGCAACCCTGGCCAGGGATTTCCTGTTATAGCCAATCGAACACAGCGCAACATCAACCCCCTATACCGGGAGAGACAAATCCCCTCCTATCGCTCATTGCCTCCATGTGACTCGGGACTGTACCCAAAAACCACCGTTTTGCATGCCCTCTTGGACGTGGTAAGATGGAAATCAAAGCACAGTGGGAACCACACAAGACTCTATGATGATCTCGGGTCAACAGACTACTCTGTACCAGTGTCACCAGAGAACTGCCATCTGACGTGAGGTATAATACCATCTGGGAGTTCTCGGCGAGTCCGTCCAGTGTACCCAGTCACTACTGAGCACCCGTATATCATCTCCGATGTCAAACACCAATGGATATGGGATCATCCATCGCCCATCTGTATGGGTCGAGAAGGTATACGCTAGTCTACTCTGGTATATCGATGCCCCGTCTCGATACACCCACGACTAGGGATTTTGAAGGATGTACTTATGGACTACCATGTCCCCACTAGTATGATCCGCATCATAGTCCAGGTAGTCAAGTACACACCCTAAGGGCTTTACCAACATGTAACAGAGAGACAATCAGTATACACGTTAAGGTAAAGTTCAACCAGATAGCATACTATCATGTCGAGCAAGAAAGTCCTCCCTATATACGTCCCAGCATCCACTACAATATACATCCTATGTATAGTAATGGCCTCTAGGGCATACATATAACTAACACGGGGCAGATACTATTTGGTTTTATCCGTTTATCTCTCCGAAGATGCCAAGTTGATTTATGGCACCGTGTATCGGAGGTTTTAGACGGATGCGGCCGATGTAGCAGACTTCGTCAGATTCCCCCTCAGGGTGAGGGGTTTTTGATTGTGGGGACGCTCTTCCCTGCAGGCGCAAGCCCCTGCAGTTAATTACGCTACCGCATCGCGGTAACAACTTTCTCCTTCTCCAGAATTTCACTTCGTGTCGTGTGTGTTTGTTTTGTTTGTGGTTACCCGTGGATTGTATACGGAGACCGAGTAATGCCGTCGCCCGTAGGACGTGGATTAGTCCAAATCCGTATTTACTTAGATTTGGGTTTGGTGTTTTTAGTTTAAGGATGCATTAGTCGCGTTGCGGCTAAGATCAACTTAATACATTAGTCCTATTTTAGACTAAGATCAACTTAACGTAGTGATTAATTTAATTATATGGCCATCAGGACTCGTCACCTCTCTGACGTCGTTGAAGGATTACAACGACATGTATCAGAGGAGCTCGGAGATGTACCCTCGTACCAGAGTTGATTGGGAGTTTTATAATCCATTTGAATGTTTAAGGATACGTTAGCCGTGTTTGGGGCTAAGATCAACTTAAACGGGACCGTTTAGATCCGGCAAAAGAGCGTTTGGAGGCTCTATTGTTTCAGTTTGGGGACGTAGTGGTCCGTTTTCCAGTTCAGGGACGTGGTGGTCCATCGCCAGTTTAGGGACGTGGTGGTCCATCGCCAGTTTAGGGACGTGGTGGTCCGATATTAGTTTAGAGACGTTTCGGTCCATCGCCAGTTTAGGGACGTAGTGGTCCATCGCCAGTTTAGGGACGTGGTGGTCCGCATTCCAGTTTTGGGGACGTGGTGGTCCGTATTCCAGTTTAGGGACGTGGTGGTCCATCGCCAGTTTAGGGACGTGGCGGTCCAATGTTAGTTTAGGGACGTTCCGGTCCAATATTAGTTTAGGGACGTCTCGGTCCGATGTTAGTTTAAGGACGTTTCGGTCCGATGTTAGTTTAAGGACGTCTCGGTCCACGAGTTGAAGGACCCCGCAGTCCATATGGGTGTGTGGTCGTTGGGACCCGTCACCTCTTTGACGTCGTTGAGGAATTACAACGATGGATGTCAAAGGAGTTCGGAGATGTACCCTCGAACCGGATGTAGATTGATTTAGGAGAGCCATTTTGCTCAGTCAATTTGATTTAAGGACTTATGGCCACGATTGGGCTAAGTCCAGAAAGGATGCAGAGCATCAATTTTATTTAGGCCCAGCCCTTTTATTGCTTTGCAATTTATTTTTGCCTGCTAGGTCTTTTTGATTTGGGCCTAGCCCTTCAAGTAATGCATTGCATTTGTGCAAAGCACCAAGAATCTTTTAGATTCAGGAAAAGAAGTGCGGAGCACTTTTTAATTTCTTGATCTAAATTTAGATCAAAGAAAAGAAAGAAATCTTTTCTTTCTTTCTGTCTCAGAGAACCAGAGGTTCATAGCAAGTGCAAGGCACTATTTTTATTATTTTTATTTATTTATTTATTTATTTATTTATTTATTTATTGAAGATCACTGATCTTGTTTTTTAGATCAATGATCTATTCTTTAAGAGAATTTTCTCTTATCTCAAAGGTTTTTACCTTCTTTTTTTTGTATTCTCAAGGAGTTCTCAAGAGTTCTCTTCTCACTTCTTCTTTTTTTTTTAAAACCAGATCATCTCTTTGAAATGAGGTTTGGGGTCCTTTTTATAGTGCTAAAAAATTAGTTAAATTTGTTAAAAAGATCTTTTTCTAAGTGATTTGGGGAATTTTCCCCACCGTTGGATCTTTGATCCAAGGGCCCCTGTTTTACAGAAGAAATCTTCTTGTTTTAACAAGAACAGAAAAAATTTCCTCAAATCTTCATTCTGTTGTTGCGCAACTCACCAGCGCGTGACACGTGTCGCGCAGTAAGGCGTGTCGCGCTCAGCGGTGCGCTTGCGTAACAGCGTTTGCGCAACTGCGCAGACACGTGTCGCGCAGCGGTGCGCTTGCGCAACTGCGCAGACACGTGGCGCGCTACGATGCGCTTGCGCAACAGCGCAGACACGTGGCGCGCTGCGGTGCGCTTGCGCAACAGCGTTTGCGCAACTGCGCAGACACGTGTCGCGCAGCGGTACGCTTGCGCAGTTGTGTTCGCGCAACTGCGCAGACACGTGTCACGCAGCGCAGCGCTTGCGCAACTGAGCGTTGCTTTTGCTTTTTAAAGAGCCTTGCTCTGATTGGACGCACTGCCTTGGGCGTTGTGCTGCCGAGTCAACTTCTGACACGTGGCAAATTGCGCGCAGCGCACGGGATCTGAAGCATTGCTTTAAAATTTTGAATTTTTGAAATTCAAACAGAGCCTTGCTCTGATTGGGGGAACATGTACTTACATTACTACCCTACCACAACTCAAAGGAGTCGTGCAAACAGGTAGTAGTTGGGTGCAGTCCCGAAGCACTTGTAGGCAGTGACGGTTAGACAGGATTCGTCTCTCCCGGTATTGGGGGTTGATATCGCGCTGTGTCTAGGAGAGCCATTACACAAGTAGTCCCTGGCCAGGGCAAGCGAGATATACTGGTAGGTTTCCAGTGTTATCTCAGGGTGTTCTGGGCTACACTCCGACACGACTTGTACCGCTATTAGGGGACTGACGTTTACCATCCCCCTAGGCCCGCCATGCGATATTCTCAGACGAACGGACCGGACTGTACAGAGATTGTCACATACAGGCTCAATAGGAGTTCGGATGGGTTTACCTCATCGGCCTTCTTATCGACATCTACCTGGGGACCGTTATGTACAGCTAGTGCCGCTTGCAGTCTGTGGTTAAACCCACTGCCAGCATAGTGTCGAATCTTTAGAGTCCCACACAGCGAGTTTCCCTGCACTGAGCGAAACGTGTAGAGGCCGTATGGTTTTACGGCAGGGCTACGATCACTTACGTGCACTTGTGTGCGTATGCTGTTCGGGCAGGCAATACTAGTGGGCTTTGGTTTAAGCCGGATCCTAGTATTGCACGGATGGATTTGTTTTGTCTTCTGTGCATTCGCATTCTACGGAATGTGGATGCGGGTGTGTATGCACAGTTTTGAGGAGAGAAGAAGGAGGTGGTGCCTCATTAGGGTTTTGACAGTTGATTCGGTCAAAACCATTTTGAGGCGGACTCATTAGGGTTTTGGCAGTTGGTTCGGTCAAAATCATTATGAGCCGGGGACATTATTTACTAATCTTTTTAGTGATAATTGTGTGATGGCTAATTGCTTTGACCATTTGACCATACTTGACTTTGTTGACTGTTAGACCAAAGTTGACTTGGACCTTCATGAGAGGTCTAGAGTTTTCTTTGGATTTCTTTTTATTTTTGGATTATCAAAATGGTCAATTCAATTGTAGCCATCAACTTTATCATGAAAGGATTGGTATTGATGATGTTTATGTATTATTGCAACCATGGTTCATTTTTCTTTGGTTGATAATTTCATTTCTCATTTCTCATTCTCTCTCTTGTGAGAAGAAAAGAAAAGAGCTCTATGGTTGCTTGTTCTTCTTCCTCCTCTTGATTCTTCCTTTGATCTCATTTGTTGAGAGAAAAAGGATCCAAATAGACAAACACTTCCATCTACCTCTTCTACACATCCTAGGACATGAAGACTAGCGATCTTGTTGCCCTAGTTGCCTCGGCTCGAGGTGGAGCTCGGAGCACAACTCTCGGGTGGATCGTCTTCGACTCAAGAAGGCCGCGGAGGTGATCAAGATCCAAATCGACCCTCGGAGCGTGGATGGACGAGCCGGACAGTGGAATGAAGATCCGAAAGACCGGTATCATGAGGTATAATCTCTATGGCATAGTAGATAGCATCTCAAGTTGTTTGCTAGTTTGTAGTTTAGCAAAGATCCTTCTTTTAGTCCATGTTGCCTTCGTGCCAAAAATCGTTTTTCGCCGTTTCCGCCTCCCCGTAAGAACCAGGGTGAGCAACGTGGACTTACAGTGGTATCAGAGCCTAGCTAAACACAAACTAGCTTATTAGCAAAGTATTTAGAATTTCGATAGGAAAAAATTCGCAAAACAAGTCCGGAAAAATCAACTTTTTGCCGATTTTTTATACTGCTCTAAAAGTGATTTAACATACATGAAAAATCGGCTCAGGGTTTTCTAAAAACACCCACCAAAAACGATCCATTGACTCGGTCAAAGCGCCGCGGTTCCGCGGCAAGAACATGCTTCTTGCCGCGGTTCCGCGGCCGAGTTGACTCGGCCGTGGACCGTTTTTGGTGCAGTGTACTTAGTTGGATGTTTTGGGATTCTTAGTACAGTTTGTTTCTGCCCAGATTTTCCAGAGAACAAATTTAATTTTGGGGTGGTTTCAAATCCGTATTTTGATCGAAATTCCGTAGACTTTGGCTAATGGATATTATCTGTGATGTGATATATGTATTGAACGTCTGCTAATCGCTATACGTCGATTAGCGGGGGTTATACATATCTGTGATCTGTAATGTTGATGGTTTGTGGATATGAACTCGTTGGATTGTCGCGGATGAATAGCCGGGTGGATGTGAGATGAGAGTTTCTTTTTCTTTCATTCATGTAAAATTTGTAAATTGATGTAATATTATTTGTTTGGCCGCACATCCGGGATGAGGTTGTAGCCGTCATTGTATAATTTCTTTTTACTGTTTTTGCTCCTAGGACAGACCCAAGGTGGGGTGCATAAACTACCGGGTATCTCGAAGTGCCAAATGGCCTACTCACGTTGTTGAGGGAGGTTGCTTCGCTTCAGGTACTTGGCGGGTAGTTTGCCGCACCCGTAGGGGTCTAGGTGGGGTATTGGATATTCATCGCGACCGTGTAATCTGTCTTTCGTTGCAGGCTCGAACGAAACGCGGATTCCTAGTATATCCAAAGTGTTCATCTGTGATCTGGAATGGCTATCATTGCATCTGACGAATGTATATATCTATATATGATATCTATTTAGGCGTTGCTTATGTTTTGCATCCGTGCTAGTCCAGCCCCTGCTCTGTCGTCAGTTAAGTAACCTAACGGGTGATGACGGGACCCTGTGGCGAATGCGGATGGCATAAACGTACGTCATATTTTCGTTGTTTTCTGCAATGGTAGGATTAAATGATGGGACGTATTAAAATTAATACAAGAAAATAAACCAAGTAAAACTCGTTGGAACACTTTTAAAACCACTCGGTTCTTTTCAAAAAACCAATTTTTAAACACGGAGCTTGAACCACTCCTTTTAAAAGCTATCTCATTCCATCGATTATATCAAGTTCACTACGTTCACGGTTTCGCCAAAACCATCCGTAGTCCTCCGTCGTTTCATATGAATATCCAACAGTATTCAAGTTGTGTTTGTTGGCCTTAGTCAAGGCACGGTGTTTGGTAGCTGGTGGGTATTCATATCTTGCATAGATAGATGGGTTGGTTTAGGACAGTCGTATTACTTTGTTGGCCATAGTCAAGAGTATATACGGGTGGGTTCAAATCAACCTGGACAATGACGGGTAGAACTTGACATGTGACTTATGATTTGTTGGCCTTAGTCAAGGTCATAAGAGCATGGGGCAAAAATCCACATCGGGAGTTTCTAAAGAAACTGAAACTTTCTAGTGCTGCATACCATTTGGAGTATGATGATTCTGGTAGGATTCCTTCGGTTTTATCACACGATGATATTTGGATCCCGATCCTACTGTGAGTATATGCTACTCCTCGGGAACTTTCTCACTTAACGATCAATGCTATAAACCAAGTAGGTGTCTAGAAAGGTGTTAGCGGGGCTACGCCCACAGGGAAAAGAGGTTACTTAATTAAGGAACTTTACGAAAGCGTTGGAAAACCTCCCTCGAAGTACCGACACTGGCCTGGCTGAACAGTTAAGCAAGTATTGTACGGTGAGATTGATCCTCACTAATTCTTCCTTTATGGTTTAAGGAGGGATTCGAGAGACAGTGGGAGCCATCCTGTTTAGATAAATTAAAAACCAATCTAAATTTGCAAGAGCATCATGCTGAGTGTTTTCCTTACTCTCTCTTAATTGCAGCGACCCAGTGACCGTACATAGGTTACATCTAGATAATAAAATGACTGAATCTGACTGTTATGACTGGCAAAGGTCTGTCCAGATGTCCATTGCCCATGACAAGCTGGGACACCTCTTGACTGATCCAACCCCTGCCGTCTCAGGTCCAGTTTCCCCTGTCACGAATATTCATATCCGCAAGATATCGGAAAAAGACTATGCGAAAGCCAAGTGCCTCGTGTTAGCCTCAGTTGATGGTGCATACCAGAGGCAGCACGAGAAGATGGACTTAGTTTCTATCTTCCTCCATAACAAAGATTTATATGGAGAGCAATCTAGTATCGCAAGATATGAGACCTCGAATGAATTGCTTCCAGCGATGTTGGCTATCGGGTCATCTGTAGGGGGCAACGTCCTTACAGAGACCAGCTATTTTGAGCTCACGGACCTGAAGACCACGTTGAAGAACGTGTCAGATGATGACTTGATTCTACAGTCTCTACCTTCTACCCTGAAAGAAACCAGAGAAGTAGAAGGAGAGGAAATGGCAGAAGTTTCGGGACTGGATGTAGTAAAAGAAGGACGATCCTATTGTTACGAGAATGAACATTGGTGGAAGGATTGCAGGGCTAGCAAAGCCAGTAGCCAGAATTCGAAGAATGTTATAGCTTCGGCTTTGGGTGTGTTTGTAATAGAGAACTGTATGTCAGTTAACCCTACTTCCTGGGTATTGGATACCGGATCAGGTTCTCACATCTGTAATTCGTTACAGGCTCTGAGAAACCGTAGGGTTATCAAGATAGGTGATATGATTCTCAGGGTTGCTAATGGAATGAGCATGTACGCTAAATCCGTAGGGGAATATCATCTTGGACTGACAACTGGGCAGATATTGATTCTGCGTGACTGTTTTTATGTACCAGGTGCGACTTGTAATATCATATCTGTATCCTTACTTTCTAAGGAAGGATATGATTGTACTTTTGTAAGCGATGTGGTCAACATCCACTTAAATCAAGTTCTGATTGGGTCAGGTACATTAAAAAACGGGATATACGTATTAAATCAAGCTCAGATTTTCAGTGTCCCGAACACACTTAAAAGAAAGTCTCCGGAATTAAATCAGGCTTTCTTATGGCATTATAGACTGGGTCACATTAATGAGACACGGTTAACAAAGTTACATAAAGAAGGATACTTGGATCAGTTCGAGTACCAGTTTTATGCCACTTGTGAATCTTGTCTCATGGGAAAGATGACAAAGACTCCGTTCATTGGACACGGAGAAAGAGCAAGCGAGCTCTTGGGACTCATACATAGTGACGTGTGTGGTCCAATGTCTACACATGCGCGAAGTGGTTATTCATACTTCATTACTTTCACAGATGATTTCTCTAGGTATGGACATGTCTTCTTGATGAAGCATAAATCCGAGGCCTTTGAGAAATTTTGGAAATACAAGAATGAAGTTGAAAAACAAACAGGCAAAAGTATCAAGACACTGAGATCTGATTGAGGTGGTGAATACTTGAGTGCCGAGTTTCTAGGCTACTTAAAAGAGAATGGAATTCTCTCTCAGCTTACTCCTCCATACACACCACAACACAACGGTGTATCGGAAAGGTGGAATCGAACCCTATTGGATATGGTTCGTTCCATGATGAGTAAGGCTGAGTTACCGCGATCCTTCTGGAGTTATGCACTAGAAACAGCTGCATATCTTTTGAACCAAGTTCCTACTAAGTCAGTGCCTACCACACCATATCAGATGTGGAGTGGGAAGAAACCCTGTCTTAAACACTTTAAGACATGGGGGTGTCCAGCTTTTGTTAAAAAGCAGCATGCGGACAAGCTCGAGGCACGTTCAGTACAGTGTAAGTTTGTGGGATACCTAAAGAACTCCAAGGGGTATCTTTTCTATTACGCAGAGGAACAAAAGGTTTTTGTTTCTCGTCATGCCCGCTTCTGGAAACTGAGTTTTTTGAAAATCAGATAAGTGGGAGCGCAATAGAACTGGAAGAAATTCCAGAACCACGAGCTATTACTGAAAACTTAGTAGAACCAGAGGGTTCGAAAGAACCGGACATCCCAGCGCCACTCCGCAGGAGTAGTAGGCAGTCTCATCCGCCCGAGAGATACTACGATTTTCTCATAGACGGGGATAGAGAGGATTGCACTATTGACTATGGTGAGCCTACTAGATTCCAGCAAGCCATTCAGAGCGCTGACTCGGTAAAATGGCTGGATGCAATGCGGACCGAAATGGAGTCCATGTACACCAACAATGTTTGGACTTTGGACTTTGCTCCAGAAGGCGTAAAACCCATAGGCTGCAAATGGATCTTCAGAAAGAAGATTGGTGTAGATGGGCAGGTTGAAACCTATAAAGCTAGACTTGTTGCAAAGGGTTTTCGTCAAAGACCTGGTTTGGACTATGATGAGAACTTTTCTCCAGTGGCTATGCTCAAATCCATTCGGATCCTTCTTGCCATTGCTGCCTTCCACGATTATGAAATCTGGCAGATGGACGTTAAGACGGCTTTTCTAAATGGAAATTTAGAGGAGTGCATCTATATGGATCAGCCGGAGGGATTCATTCAGAGTGGGAGCAGCGGTAAAGTATGCAAGTTGCTCAAGTCCATCTATGGACTGAAGCAGGCATCGCGGAGTTAGAACATCTGCTTTGATGATACTGTCAAGGAACTCGACTTTATCAAAAACCCAGATGAACCATGCATTTACAGTGAGATTGTAGGGAGAACTGTGGTATTCCTCATCTTGTACGTGGATGACATTCTCCTAATAGGAAATGATATTCCTATGCTACAGTCAGTCAAAACATTCTTGTCACAGAGGTTCTCCATGAAGGACCTGGGCGATTCCAACTACATTCTGGGGATCCAGATCTATCGTGATAGATCTAAGAGGATGTTGGGACTTTCGCAGTCCAGGTACATCGACACCATACTGAAACGATTCAGTATGGAAGATTCCAAGCGCGGTAATTTACCGGCTTGTCACGGGATCACCCTCTCCAAAAAGATGTCTCCCAAGACTGATTTGGAAAGGGATCGCATGTCTATTATACCCTACACTTCTGCGGTAGGCTCTATAATGTATGCGATGTTATGTACTAGACAGATGTAGCATACGCATTGAGCGTTGTAAGCCGGTATCAGTCGGACCTAGGGGAGAAACACTGGATAGCGGTAAAGAACATTCTCCAGTACCTGAGAAGGACTAAGGAGATGTTCTTGGTGAATGGCGGAAAAGACCTCCAGATCGAGGCCTTTGCTGACTCCAGCTTCCAGAGTGACAAGGATGACTCCAAGTCCATGTCGGGTTATGTCTTTACCCTCAATGGAGGGGCGGTTTGCTGGAAGAGTTCCAAGCAGGAAACCGTTGCTGACTCAACTATGGAAGCGGAGTACATAGCTGCTTGTGATGCCGCAAAGAAAGCTGTATGGATGAAGAAGTTCCTCACGGAGCTTCAGGTGGTTCCTACCATTGTTGATCCAATACCGCTGTATTGCGACAACAACAGCGCTATAGCTTTAGCGAAGGAACCCAGGTCCCATCAGAAGTCCAGGCACATTTTGAGGCGGTACCACCTGATCAGGGAGATCGTTGATAGCCAGGAGATCGAGGTGAAGAGAGTAAATTCAGAGAATAACACTGCAGATCCACTCACGAAGGCCCTACCCTAGACTCAGTTCGAGCGGCTGATCAAGATGATAGGTCTTCGATACGCCAGTACATGGCCTTAGTGCAAGTGGGAGATTGTTAGTGTATATGCTCTAGAGGCCATTACTGTATCATACTAGCTTGTATATTACTTAATGGAAGCTTGGGATATTCACAGTTGTATAGACAATCTTGCTCAAAATGGTAGTATGCTACTTGGTTTGTCTCTACTTCAATATGTGCATGTGTTTTTTTTTAGCAGATCGCTTATATACATATTAGTGGAGCCCTTAGGATCTTTGCTTGATTACCGGCATTGTGATGGCAGTCACACTTGTGAGGGCTGGATAATCTATAAGCACATCCTTATACAGGTCCCTAGCCGTTGGACTATCGAGACAGGGCATCGATACTCCAAAGTAGACTAGCGTATGCGCTTCTCATCCCAGCAGGGGAGATGGTCTATCCCACAGCCATCAGTACGTCGTACTGGAGATAGTATGCGGGTGCTCGTTAGGTTACGAGTACACTGGACAGGACTCGTCGGGAACTAGTGGTTGGTATTATACCTATCGTCAGTTATCAGTTCCCAGGTGACATGAGTACAGCTTAGTCCGCTGACGTGACACTGTCACTTCGCCTCGAGTGTGTTCCCACTGTACTTACATTACTACCCTACCACGGCTCAAAGGAGTCATGCAAAAAGGTAGTAGTTGGGTGCAGTCCCGAAGCACTTGGAGGCAGTGACGGTTAGACAGGATTCGTCTCTCCCGGTATTGGGGGTTGATATCGCGTTGTGTCTAGGAGAGCCATTACACATGTAGTCCCTGGCCAGGGCAAGCGAGATATACTGGTAGGTTTCCAGTGTTATCTCAAGGTGTTATGGGCTACACTCCGACACGACTTGTACCGCTATTAGGGGACTGATGTTTACCACCCCCTAGGCCCGCCATGCGATATTCTCAGACGAACGGACCGGACTGTACGGAGATTGTCACATACAGGCTCAGTAGGAGTTCGGATGGGTTTACTTCATCGGCCTTCTTATCGACATCTACCTGGGGACCGTTACGTACAGCTAGTGCCGCTTGCGGTCTGTGGTTAAACCCACTGCCAGCGTAGTGTCGAGTGTTTAGAGTCCCACACAGAGAGTTTCCCTGCACTGAGCGAAACGTGTAGAGGCCGTATGGTTTTACGGCAGGGCTACGATCACTTACGTGCACTTGTGTGCGTATGCTGTTCGGGCAGGCAATACTAGTGGGCTTTGGTTTAAGCCGGATCCTAGTATTGCACGGATGGATTTGTTTTGTCTTCTGTGCATTCGCATTCTACGGAACGTGGATGCGGGTGTGTATGCACAGTTTTGAGGAGAGAAGAAGGAGGTGGTGCCTCATTAGGGTTTTGACAGTTGATTCGGTCAAAACCATTTTGAGGCGGACTCATAAGGGTTTTGGCAGTTGGTTTGGTCAAAACCATTATGATCCGGGGACATTATTTACTAATCCTTTTAGTGATAATTGTGTGATGGCTAATTGCTTTGACCATTTGACCATACTTGACTTTGTTGGCCGTTTGACCAAAGTTGACTTGGACCTTCATGAGAGGTCTAGAGTTTTCTTTGGATTTCTTTTTATTTTTGGATTATCAAAATGGTCAATTCAATTGTAGCTATCAACTTTATCATGAAAGGATTGGTAATGATGATGTTTATGTATTATTGCAACCATGGTTCATTTTTCTTTGGTTGATAATTTCATTTCTCATTTCTCATTCTCTCTCTTGTGAGAAGAAAAGAAAAGAGCTCCATGGTTGCTAGTTCTTCTTCCTCCTCTTGATTCTTCCTTTGATCTCATGTGTTGAGAGAAAATGGATCCAAATAGACAAACACTTCCATCTACCTCTTCTACACATCCTAAGACATCAAGACTAGCGATCTTGTTGCCCTAGTTGCCTCGGCTCGAGGTGGAGCTCGGAGCACAACTCTCGGGTGGATCTTCTTCGACTCAAGAAGGCCACGGAGGTGATCAAGATCCGGATCGACCCTCGGAGCGTGGATGGATGAGCCGGACAGCGAAATGAAGATCCGAAGGACCGGTATCGTGAGGTATAATCTCTATGGCATAGTAGATAGCATCTCAAGTTGTTTGCTAGTTTGTAGTTTAGCAAAGATCTTTCTTTTAGTCCATGTTTCCTTTGCGCCAAAAATCGTTTTTCGCCATTTCTGCCTCCCCGTAAGAACCGGGGTGTGCAACGTGGACTTACAGTAAGCATATCCGAATATCATGCAACATGGAACATTGATATGACATATTAAGGGAAAACCGCACTTTTAAATGGATCCAGTTTTGAAAATATCTCATGCAGTCCCTAATTATCCAAAACCAAAGCCAGCATCATCTATGTATGTGCAATAAGTATGTATGTAGGTATGGATGCACAAGTGGTTTATACGCATGTATGAGTGTACAAAATTTATGTGCGCCAATATGGATGTACAAGTGGGTATATACACAAGTATGAGTGTCATGGCAATTACTAACGGTGTGTGTGTAGCATGCAATTAGTGCCCGTGCAACATGAACCGTTAGTAACAGTGCGGTGTTTCATAAATACTATGTGTATATGCAACAAAAGAGGGGTATGCTACAATGGTATATATGCACAACCAATATATATATATGAATATAACACGCGACTACAATATCCTATCAAGCCCTGACGCATAACGCCATATGGGTGATTTCCTCATAGATGTTAAATCTACTCACCAGTGATCTCGATCTACGTGTATCCGACCACCTGCATCCCCTTCTTCGTGGCGTCCGAAGTCCCCGCCTGCTGTAAGTCCACGTTGCGACCCCCGGTCCTTACGGGGAGGCGGAAACGGTATAAAATCAAAATTTTAACGCAAGAGGCAACATGGACTAAACTAGGTCGGGATCTTTACCTAAACTAAAACTAGCATACTAAGCTAAAGATATTTAGCTACTCGGATGAAGATGGTTATACCTAGCTTGTCTTGAACTCCTTCGTCTTCAAGCTCCGGTGGTGGTCCGATGGCTCCTTCTCGTCGTCTCCGTACGCCGAAGATAGATCCACTTGAAAGCTCCAACCTTTAGCTCCTTCTTCGGTCTTTGAAGAAACTAGTTCACTTGGTTTGCTAAACCTAGTGAACTAGAATGAGTAGAGAGGAAATAGAATGGGATTTTATCTATGGTTCTTGATTCTCAACTCATGAGACAAGAGAACCATAGATCAAGAGAGGGAGCAAGAGGTTGAGGGTGAGAGCAAGAGGAGAGCTCAAGAACAAGAGAGAGAATGAGCAAGAAAGAATGAGCAACTCTTTTGTCTTTCACCCTCTCATAATCCAAAGTGATCATAACTCATCATATCAAAAAAGTCTTATGTGATGGTTAGAAGCAACCATAACCTTATCATGTCATGCACTCATTTTACTCAAATGAGCAAGCAAGAAAAAGTCTTTGGCATGAAATGATAACCATGGTTATCATGATGGTCAACTAGTCAAGCCTAGTCAACCGGTCAACAAGTCAACAAAAGTCAACAAGTCAACAAAGTAAACAAGTCAACAAAAGTCAACAAGTCAACAACCATATCACCATAATACTTAATTAATATAATAGTTAATCACATATCATATTCTCATTAGGGTTGAGCATAAAGTCAAATAGTCAACGGTCAACTGTCAACAACCCTAATGAGAATCCGCAGCCTCTGCCTCCCTGTCAACTGTGCATACACACCCGCATCCGCGTTCCGAGGAACACGAATGCAAACTGGATAAATCCAATCCCATAAGGTACACTAGGATCTGGCTTAAACCAAAGCCCGCTAGTGTAAACTGTCCGGACACTGTACGTGCACAAGTGCACGGATGTGACCGAACCCTGTCGCAAAACCATGCGACCTGTCGCAATACCATGCGACCTCTACTCTTTTGCCTAAAGGCGAAAAGCTTTCTGTGTGGGACTCTAAAGACTCGACACTACGCTGGCAGTGGGTTTAACCACAGACCGCAAGCGGCACTAGCTGTGCGTAACGGTCCCCAGGTAATGCCGACAAGAAGACGGACGAGGCGAAACCCATCTGAACTCCTACTGAGCCTGAGTGTGACATTCTCCGTACAGTCCGGTCTGTTCGTCTGATACATCGCATGGCGGGCCTAGGGGGCGGTAAACGTCAGTCCCCCAATAGCGGTACAAGTCGTGCCGGAGTGAAGCCCAATACACCATGAGATAACACTGGAAACCTACCAGTATATCTCGTTTGCCCTGGCCAGGGACTACTCGTGTAATGGCTCTCCTAGACACAGCGCGATGTCAACCCCCAATACCGGGAGAGACGAATCCTGTCTAACCGTCACTGTCTCCAAATGCTTCGGGACTGCACCCAACCACTACCTGTTTGCACGACTCCTTTGAGCCGTGGTAGGGTAGTGATCAAAGTACAGTGGGAACACACTCGAGGCGGAGTGACAGTGTCAAGTCAGCGGACTAAGCTGTACTCATGTCACCTGGGAACTGATAACTGACGATAGGTATAATACCAACTAGTCAGTTCCCGACGAGTCCTGTCCAGTGTACCCGTAACCTAACGAGCACCCGCATACTATCTCAAGTACGACGTACTGACGGCTGTGGGACAGACCGTCTCCCACACTGGGATGAGAAGCGCATGCGCTGGTCTACTCCGGAGTATCGATGCCCTGTCTCGATAGTCCTGCGACCAGGGACCTGAATAAGGATGTGCTTATAGATTACCCAGCCCCCACTAGTGTGACTGCCATCACACCGCTGGTAATCAAGCAAAGATCCTAAGGGCTCCACTAATGCGTATAAGTGATATACTGAAATAAACACAAGTACACATTGAAGTAGAAACAAACCAAGTAGCATACTACTATTTTGAGCAAGATTGTATATACAAGGTGAATATCCCAAGAATCCATTAAGTAATATACAAACTAGTATGATACAGTAATGGCCTCTAGGGCATATACACTAACAATCTCCCACTTGCACTAAGGCCATGTACTGGCGTATCGAAGACCTATCATCTCGATCAGCCGCTCGAACTGAGTCTGGGGCAAGGCCTTGGTGAATGGATCTGCAGTGTTGTCTTCTGAAGCGACTCTCCGAACCTCGATCTCCTGGCGATCCACGATCTCCCTGATCAGGTGATACCGCCTCAAGATGTGCCTGGATCTCTGATGGGACCTGGGTTCCTTCGCTAATGCTATAGCCCCGTTGTTGTCGCAATACAGAGGTATTGGATCAACAATGGACGGAACCACCTGAAGTTCTTTCAAGAACTTCCTCATCCAGACAGCTTCTTTTGCGGCATCAGATGCAGCGATGTATTCCGCTTCCATCGTCGAGTCTGCAACGGTTTCCTGTTTGGAACTCTTCCAACACACCGCCCCTCCATTGAGGGTAAAGACAAAACCCGACATGGACTTGGAATCATCCTTGTCACTCTGGAAGCTGGAGTCAGCAAAGGCCTCGATCTGGAGGTCTTTTCCGCCATACACCAAGAACATCTCCTTAGTCCTTCTCAGGTACTTGAGAATGTTCTTTACCGCTATCCAGTGTTTCTCCCCAGGGTTTGACTGATACCGGCTTACCACACTCAGTGCATAAGCTACATCCGGTCTGGTACACAACATCGCATACATTATAGAGCCTACCGCAGAAGCGTAGGGTATAATAGACATGCGATCCCTCTCCAAATCAGTCTTGGGAGACATCTCTTTAGAGAGGGTGATCCCGTGACAAGCCGGTAGGTTACCGCGCTTGGAATCTTCCATACTGAACCTCTTCAGTATGGTGTCGATGTACCTGGACTGAGAAAGTCCTAATATCCTCTTGGATCTGTCACGGTAGATCCGGATACCCAGAATGTATGAGGCATCACCCAGGTCTTTCATGGAGAACCTGTGTGACAAGAACCCCTTGACAGATTGTAGCATAGGAATGTCATTTCCTATTAAGAGAATGTCATCCACGTATAAAACGAGGAATACTACAGTTCTCGCTACAAATCTACTATTGATGCATGGTTCATCTGGATTTTTGATAAAGCCAAATTCTTTGACCGTCTCATCAAAGCAGATGTTCCAACTCCGCGATGCCTGCTTTAGTCCATAGATGGACTTAAGCAACTTGCACACCTTTCCGCTGCTCCCACTCTGAATGAAACCCTTTGGCTGGTCCATATAGACACACTCCTCTAAATTTCCATTTAGAAAAGCTGTCTTTACGTCCATTTGCCAGATCTCATAATCGTGGAAGGCAGCAATGGCAAGAAGGATCCGAATGGATTTCAGCATGGCTACTGGAGAAAAGGTTTCGTCGTAGTCCAAGCCAGGTCTTTGACGAAAACCCTTTGCTACCAGCCTAGCTTTATAGGTCTCAACCTGTCCATCTACACCAATCTTCCTTTTGAAGATCCACTTGCATCCTACGGGTTTTACCCCGTCTGGAGCAATGTCCAACGTCCATACCTTGTTGGTGTATATGGACTCCATTTCGGTCCGCATTGCATCCAGCCATTTCACTGAGTCAACGCTCTGAACGGCCTGCTGGAAGCTAGTAGGCTCATCATAATCTATGATGCAATCCTCTCTATCCCCGTCTATGAGAAAACCGTAGTATCTCTCGGGCGGATGAGACTGCCTACTACTCCTGCGGAGTGGCGCAGGAATGTCCTGTTCTGTTGAACCCTCTGGTTCCACTAAGCTTTTAGTAACAGTCTGTGGTTCTGGAACTTCTTCCAGTTCTATTGCGTTCCCACTTATCTGGGTTTCTAAAAACTCAGTTTCCAAGAAGTAGGCATGACGAGAAACAAGGACTTTTTGTTCCTCTTCACAGTAGAAGAAATATCCTTTGGAATTCTTTGGATATCCCACAAACTTGCACTGTACTGAGCGTGCCTCGAGCTTGTCCGCATGCTGCTTTTTGACAAAAGCTGGACATCCCCATGTCTTAATATGCTTAAGATAGGGTCTCTTCCCACACCACATCTCATATGGTATAGTAGGCACGGTCTTAGTAGGTACTCGGTTCAAAAGGTATGCGGCTGATTCTAGCGCATATCCCCAGAATGATCGCGGTAACTCAGCGTTACTCATCATGGACCGCACCATATCCAATAGGGTGCGGTTCCGTCTCTCCGATACACCGTTATGTTGCGGGGTGTATGGAGGAGTAAGCTGAGAGAGAATTCCGTTCTCTTTTAAATAGTCCAGGAACTCGGCACTTAAGTATTCTCCACCTCGATCCGATCTTAGAATCTTAATACTTTTGCCGGTCTGTTTCTCTACTTCATTCTTATACTCCTGGAATTTTCCAAAGGCCTCGGACTTATGTTTCATCAAGAAGACATAACCGTACCTTGAGAAGTCATCCGTAAAAGTAATGAAGTAAGAATGTCCGCTTCGGGCATGTGTAGACATTGGACCACACACGTCACTGTGTATGAGTCCTAAGAGCTCGCTCGCTCTTACTCCTTGTCCAGTAAACGGAGTCTTTGTCATCTTTCCTTTGAGACAAGATTGACAAGTGGTATACGATTGATATTCGAACGCATTCAAATATCCTTCTGTATGTAACTTAGTCAACCTTCTCTCATTGATGTGACCCAATCTACAATGCCATAAGAAAGTTTGATTCATTTCCGGAGACTTTCTTTTGTGTGTATTCTGGACATTGAAAATCTGTGATTGGTTTAACACGTATATACCATTACTCAATGTACCTGACCCAATCAGAACTTGATTAAGGTGAATGTTTACAACATTACTTACAAACGCAAATTCATAACCTTCTTTAGAAACTAAAGATACAGAAATGATATTACAAGTTGCGTTGGGTACAAAAAAGCAATTGCGCAAAACCAAAACATGTCCATCTGACATTCCCAGGTGATAGTCCCCCACGGCTTTAGCATCCATGCTAGCTCCGTTCGCAACTTTGAGGGTCATGTCACCTGCCTTCAAAACCCTACGGTTTCTCAACGCCTGCAAAGAATTACAGATATGAGATCCTGATCCGGTATCCAATACCCAGGAAGTAGAGTTTATTGAAAGACAATTTTCAATAACATACACACCTGAAGCTGAAGCTGCAACCTGCTTCAATTCCTGTGTTCTGGCCTTCCAGGCCCTGCAATCATTCTTCCAGTGTCCTTTCTTATGACAATAGAAGCATTCTTCCTTATCCACAAGCTTCCCCGCTATCTTTGTTGCTTTTGCTTTTCCCTTCGTATCCACTTTACTAACACCGCCCCTTGGTTTGGCGGGGGCCTTCTTCTTCTTTCCCTTGGCTTTCGCCTTGGACCTAGAAGAAGATGATCCTCCTACAAACAAAGTGGATGTATCCCTACCTTTCTATAGGGTGCCCTCTGCGCTCCTCAGCATGTTGAGGAGCTCTGATAGTTCAACCTCTTTTTCTTGAAGTTCAGTATAAACTGGGCGTAAGTGGAAGGAAGGGACTGGAGAACTATATCCGTATATAGCTCACTCTCCAATGTGATCCCTAGGTCAGCGAGCTCCTCAATGTAGCCGATCATCTTTAGCACGTGCTCGGCTACTGATGATCCGACGGCCATTCTTGTCGAAAATAACTTTTTCGATGCTTCGTATCTTGCGATACGTGATTGCTCTCCATACAGTTCTTTTGTATGGAGCAATATGGACTCCATGTCCATATTCTCATGCCTCCTCTGATGTTCGTTGTCCATCGAGGCAAGCAGGAGGCATTTGGCCTTCGCGCTATCAATCTCCCAAGTCTTACGGATTTCCTTATCCGCGACGCTGGAAGTTGGACCAGGGACAGGGGGAGCTTTGGTGGTAAGAAGATACCCCAGCTTGTCATAAGTGATTGCTATCTTGACATTCCTGAGCCAATCTTTGTAGTTTGGCCCTGTCAGTTTGTTTTTATCTAGGAGTAACTTAAGTCCAGTCATGTTGATTGGTCGCTGCAATTAAGAGAGAGAAGAAGAAACACTCAGCATGATGCTCTTGCAAGTTTAGAGTGGTTTTTAGTTTGTCTAAACAGGATGGCTCCCACTGTTTCTCGAATCCCTCCTCAAACCATAAAGGAAGAATTAGTCTGGATCAATCCCACCGTACAATACTTGCTTAACCGTTCAGCCAGGCCGGTGTCGGTACTTCGAGGGAGGTTTTCCAACGCTTTCGCGAAGTTCCTTAATTAAAGAACCTCTTTTCCCTGGGGGCGTAGCCCCGCTAACACCTTTCTAGGCACCTACTAGGTTTATAGCATTGATCGTTAAGTGAGAAATTTCCCGAGGAGTAGCATATACTCACAGTAGGATCGGGATCCAAATATCATCGCGTGACGAAACTGAAGGAATCCTACCAGAATCATCACACTCCAAATGGTATGCAAATCTAGCAAGTTTCAGTACTTATGAAACTCCCGATGTGGATTTTTGCCCCATGCTCTTATGACCTTGACTTTGGCCAACAAATCATAAGTCACATGTCAAGTTCTGCCCGTCGTTCTCCAGGTTAATTTGAATCCACCCGCACCTACCCTTGACTTTGGCCAACAAGGCAGTACGACTGTTCCAAACCAACGCATCTATCTATGCTGCATATGAATACCCAATAGCTACCAATCACTGTGCCTTGACTTTGGCCAACAAACACAGCTTGAATACTATTGACTATTCATGTGAAACGACGGAGGGCTACGGATGGTTTTGGCAAAACCGTGAACGTAGTGAACTTGATTTAGTCGATGGAACGAGATAGATTTTAAAAGGAGTGGCTCAAGCTCCGCATTTAAAAGTTGGTTTTGAAAAGAACCGAGTGGTTTTTCGAAAGTGTTCCAACGACTTTAACTTGGTTTATTATCTTGCATTAGTTCTTTTAATGCGTGATATTCTTGCATTAGATCTTTTAATGCGTCCCATCATTTAATCCTACCATTGCAGAAAACAACCAAAATATGACGTACGCTTATGCCATTCGCATTCGCCACGGGGCCCCGTCATTACCCGTTAGGTTACTTAACTAACGACAGAGCGGGGGCTGGGCTAGCGCGTCTGTAAAACATAAGCAACGCCTAAATAATATCATATATAGATATACTGCAATGATAAACATTTCAGATCACAGATAAATACATTGGATATACTAGGAATCTGTAATTTGTACGAGCCTGTAACAAAAACAGATTACACGGTCGCGGTGAATAGCCAAAATCCCACCCAAGACCCCTACGGGTGCGGCAAACTACCCGCTAAGTACCCGAAGCGTAGCAACCTCCCTCATCTCCATGAGTAGGCCACTCGACACTTCGGCATACCCGGTAGTTTGTGCACCCCTCCATGGGTCTATCCTAGGAGCAAAAAAAGTAAAAAGAAATTATACAATGACGGCTACAACCCCGACCCGGTTGTGCGGCCATACAAATAATTATTACATCAATTTACAAATTTACATGAATTGCAAGAAAAGAAAACTCTCGTCTCACAACCCCGGCTATTCACCCGCGACAATCCAACATATTTATATACACATTCCAGCATATTACAGATCATGTATAACCCCGACCAATCGACTTATAGCGATTGGCCGACGTTCAATACATGCAAACATTACAGATATAACCATCATAGTCAAAGTGCAGCGAAGTTCGGAAAAAAATACGGAATTATAGGACCCCAAAAGGAAATTTCTTTTCTGGAAAATCTGGGCACATATAATACATTCCAAAAATCCCAAAACCAACACAGACACACACTGCACGAAAAACGATGCAGAGAAGACGACAAACCGCGGCGCTTCCGCGGCAAATGCCTACCTCGTGCGGCGGAAGCGCGGCGGTTTGAACGAATTAGGGCAACGTTTTTCTTGGGTGTTCACACAAAACCCTGAGCCGAATTTAGGAGTATAAAGTTTTTCAATTTGACGAGAAAAAATTTCAACAGAAACTCAGGTTTTGTAAAAGTTAGGTTTTTGGATTTTTTCCGGTTCCGAACTTCGTTACACTTTACTACCAAGCTAGTTTAAGTTTAGTTAGGCTCTGATACCACTGTAAGTCCACGTTGCGACCCCCGGTCCTTACGGGGAGGCGGAAACGGTATAAAATCAAAATTTTAACGCAAGAGGCAACATGGACTAAACTAGGTCGGGATCTTTACCTAAACTAAAACTAGCATACTAAGCTAAAGATATTTAGCTACTCGGATGAAGATGGTTATACCTAGCTTGTCTTGAACTCCTTCGTCTTCAAGCTCCGGTGGTGGTCCGATGGCTCCTTCTCGTCGTCTCCGTATGCCGAAGATAGATCCACTTGAAAGCTCCAACCTTTAGCTCCTTCTTCGGTCTTTGAAGAAACTAGTTCACTTGGTTTGCTAAACCTAGTGAACTAGAATGAGTAGAGAGGAAATAGAATGGGATTTTATCTATGGTTCTTGATTCTCAACTCATGAGACAAGAGAACCATAGATCAAGAGAGAGAGCAAGAGGTTGAGGGTGAGAGCAAGAGGAGAGCTCAAGAACAAGAGAGAGAATGAGCAAGAAAGAATGAGCAACTCTTTTGTCTTTCACCCTCTCATAATCCAAAGTGATCATAACTCATCATATCAAAAAAGTCTTATGTGATGGTTAGAAGCAACCATAACCTTATCATGTCATGCACTCATTTTACTCAAATGAGCAAGCAAGAAAAAGTCTTTGGCATGAAATGATAACCATGGTTATCATGATGGTCAACTAGTCAAGCCTAGTCAACCGGTCAACAAGTCAACAAAAGTCAACCAGTCAACAAAGTCAACAAGTCAACAAAAGTCAACAAGTCAACAACCATATCACCATAATACTTAATTAATATAATAGTTAATCACATATCATATTCTCATTAGGGTTGAGCATAAAGTCAAATAGTCAACGGTCAACTGTCAACAACCCTAATGAGAATCCGCAGCCTCTGCCTCCCTGTCAACTGTGCATACACACCCGCATCCGCGTTCCGAGGAACACGAATGCAAACTGGATAAATCCAATCCCATAAGGTACACTAGGATCTGGCTTAAACCAAAGCCCGCTAGTGTAAACTGTCCGGACACTGTACGTGCACAAGTGCACGGATGTGACCGAACCCTGTCGCAAAACCATGCGACCTGTCGCAAAACCATGCGACCTGTCGCAATACCATGCGACCTCTACTCTTTTGCCTAAAGGCGAAAAGCTTTCTGTGTGGGACTCTAAAGACTCGACACTACGCTGGCAGTGGGTTTAACCACAGACCGCAAGCGGCACTAGCTGTGCGTAACGGTCCCCAGGTAATGCCGACAAGAAGACGGACGAGGCGAAACCCATCTGAACTCCTACTGAGCCTGAGTGTGACATTCTCCGTACAGTCCGGTCTGTTCGTCTGATACATCGCATGGCGGGCCTAGGGGGCGGTAAACGCCAGTCCCCCAATAGCGGTATAAGTCGTGCCGGAGTGAAGCCCAATACACCCTGAGATAACACTGGAAACCTACCAGTATATCTCGTTTGCCCTGGCCAGGGACTACTCGTGTAATGGCTCTCCTAGACACAGCGCGATGTCAACCCCCAATACCGGGAGAGACGAATCCTGTCTAACCGTCACTGTCTCCAAATGCTTCGGGACTGCACCCAACCACTACCTGTTTGCACGACTCCTTTGAGCCGTGGTAGGGTAGTGATCAAAGTACAGTGGGAACACACTCGAGGCGGAGTGACAGTGTCAAGTCAGCGGACTAAGCTGTACTCATGTCACCTGGGAACTGATAACTGACGATAGGTATAATACCAACTAGTCAGTTCCCGACGAGTCCTGTCCAGTGTACCCGTAACCTAACGAGCACCCGCATACTATCTCAAGTACGACGTACTGACGGCTGTGGGACAGACCGTCTCCCACACTGGGATGAGAAGCGCATGCGCTGGTCTACTCCGGAGTATCGATGCCCTGTCTCGATAGTCCTGCGACCAGGGACCTGAATAAGGATGTGCTTATAGATTACCCAGCCCCCACTAGTGTGACTGCCATCACACCACTGGTAATCAAGCAAAGATCCTAAGGGCTCCACTAATGCGTATAAGTGATATACTGAAATAAACACAAGTACACATTGAAGTAGAAACAAACCAAGTAGCATACTACTATTTTGACCAAGATTGTATATACAAGGTGAATATCCCAAGCATCCATTAAGTAATATACAAACTAGTATGATACAGTAATGGCCTCTAGGGCATATACACTAACACCTGCGACCCTAGAATTTATACAAAGCAACACACATAAGGCAAAAATCCTGCTAAAACGCGATATCAAGACCGAACGAGAAACTCGTGTCGCAAGCTAAACGCGTGTGCATCCGATACGCCAAAACGTGTGTACAAACGTCTGAAACCACCCTGACACGCTGCGACACACAGCAACCACCAAACCCACACACATAACGTACGTGTCGCGCAAACTTAAAAGCACTAAAACAAGGAAATAGGTTCCAGATTTTGATATGAGCTGAAATAAGAAAAGTTGCATATACCAAACACCTTAAATATACAGCAGACTCCCGTAGCCCAAACCCCAACACCAACCACCACCATCTAGCCGCAATTTGCGGCCAGAACTAATTAACGTCCATAACTTGGACTGGGGGTCTCGTGCTCTTTGTGTGTGGTCTAGGTCTAGTGAACATGCTCCAGTAAACTCAATTTTTCTCTGAAGCATCGAGAGTGAAAGGAGATCCCAAAACGGCTATAATTCTTAATTAAAACACAAAAATACGATCTCGGCACTAAAACTAACGCTTTATGGTTCTAAACTGGAACTACAAGACACTACAACATGTTAACTAGCTAATTAACAGTAAGAAGAGAATTACTTTCCCAAACTTACTCAAAACTCTAACTTTCCAAGCTCCAAGTGATCTCCATGGCTTTGGCTTAAGTTTAGAGAAGGGTGAAGTGAATTTTGGTGAGGGTAGTGAAGATTTTTGAAGATTGGGGTTGGGTTTTGGTGAAAAGCAGAAAAGTTTCTTTTTTGGGAGAGAAAGAGAGCAAAATATGAGAGAAAGAAAATGGGATTTCAAATAATAGAGAGAGAGAGAGAGTGAGAGGCGGAGTATGGGCGCAAGCATGCACTTCCTTTCTCTTCATTTAATGCTAAGCATGCTTGTCTCCCATGCTTAAGCATCATCATTCCCTCTCTCTCTTTCTCTCCTCCTTCTCCAAGTCAGCCCAAAAGAATAACATTAGTTAAAATTATTATTTATTTTTTTGAAAACTTATTTACTTAATTAATTACATTTTACCCTAATGGGATGGTTAATGCACCATGGCTACTTAAGCATGGTTTAACCCCAAATTAGCCCTAGGTTATCATGCACATGTGTGTGCAAGCCCAAATTAAATTCTAATAAAATATTCATTAATTTTTATAAAATATTTAAAAACCATTTTGGTAAACTTTTTACTAAAAATCCGCATTATCGCTTAATTAACCACTAATCGCATTCCAAGGTGTTACATCCAGGTACATTAACATCATACTAAAGGGGTTTAGTACGAAGAATTCTAAGCATGGTGGTTTGCCCACTTACTCAGGAATCACTCTCTCCAAAAAGATATCTTCCAAGACTGATTTGGAGAGAGCTCGTGTGCAAGGGATATCCTATGCATCGGCAGTAGGCTCTGTCATGTATGCGATATTATGTACCAGACTAGATATAGCTAAATCACTAGTTGTAGTGATCGGGAAACAATCGGATCTTGGGAGAATCACTGGATAGCTGTGTAGGACATTCTTGAGTACTTGACAAGCACTGAAGAAATGTTCTTGGTGTTTGGTAACGGTGAACTCCAGTGGGAGTCCTTTACCAATTCTATCTTCAATAGTGATAAGGACGACTGAAAGTCAGTCATGGGCTTTGTCTTTACCTTCAGTGGAGGGACGGTATGTTGGAAGTGTTCCAAACTAGATACCGTGGCATACTAAACGATAAAGGCTGAATACATTGCTACAAACCATGCTGCCAAAGTGCCTGTCTGGACATTTTTTGTTCATAAGATGAACATGGTTCTTACCATTGAGCGTCCAATAAGTGTTATTGAGACAACAATGGAGTTGTGGCTTTGGCCTAGGAACGCCAGTCCCATCAGTGATCCAGACATATTCTGAGGACAGTATCACCTGATAAAGGAGATGGTTGATCCCCAAGGAATCGAGATAAGGAGAGTTGACGCGAAAGATAACACGGTGAATCTACTCACAAAGGCCTTTCCCTAGAGAAACTTCTATAGGACGTTGAGTATGAGATACTACAACAAATGGCATTAGTGCAAATGGGAGATTGTTAGTTATATGTATGCCCTAGAGGCCATTACTGTATATGCGATTTATATTGTAGTGGATGCTTGGACATATATAGAGAGGACTTTCTTACTTGACATGATAGTATGCTATCTGGTTGCACTTTATCTTAATATGTACACTTATTGTCTCTCTATTACATGTTGATAAAGCCTTCAGGATAAGTACTTGACTACCAGTATTATGATGCAGATCATACTAGTGGGGCAAGGGTAGTCAGTAAGTACATCCTTCAATTGTTCCTAGTCGTGGGAGTATCGAGACGGGACATCGATATTCCAGAGTAGACTAGCGTATACGCTTCTCGACCCATATGATGGGCAATGGATGATCTCATATCCATTGGTGTTTAACATCAGAGATGGTATACGGGTGCTCAGTGGAGACTGGGTACACTGAACGGACTCGCCGAGAACTACTAGATGGTATTATACCTATCGTCAGATAGCAGTTCTCTGGTGACACTGGTACAGGTTAGTCTGTCGACCCGAGATCGTCATAGAGTCTTGTGTGATTCCCACTGTTCTTTGATTTCCACCTTACCACGTTCAAGAGATCATGCAAAATGGTGGTTTTTGGGTACAGTCCCGAGTCACATGGAGGCAATGAGCGATAGGAGGGGATTCGACTCTCCCGGTATTGGGGTTGATGTTGCGCTATGCTTGATTGGCCATAACAGGAAATCCCTGGCCAAGGTTATTGAGATCTACTGGTAAGTATTATCAGTAGTTTCTCGAACCGTTATGGACCTCACATCGACATGATTTATCATGCTATTGGGCTCTGACGTTATACCCCCCAGGCTGTGATATGCGACATATCAGACGAAGAGACTGGACTGTACGGCAGTGTTACTTGATTGGATTCGCAGGAGTATGAGCAGGCTTGCTTGTTGATCTTCTGATCGCTCAATACCCGGGTGGCCGTTACGTTTAGCAGACCGCTTGCGGCTTGTGGGTGACTAATATGATCACCACCTACTGCCGGCGTAATGACAAGTCTTTAGAGTCCTAAACAGAGATTTCCTGGCTCAAGCGAAACAAAGTGATATGTGCGGGACCGAGATTAATACGCGTATGTGATACCGTATTCTATTCTCGAGATATATGATATCGGTCGGTTATATGTGATATAATCGGGTTGTCGAATCAAGTGTTGATTCGACAAGTTGATACATTTGATATTAGTCGGTTGTATATGATATAGCCGGATTATTAAATCAAGTGTTGATTTAATAATTTAATGTATAATTATATATTTGATATATTATCTTACATTAACTAATATTAGCCCACTTAAGTATTCTTTTTCTCACCAGTGTACACTTAGTATATATGTGATATATATTAATGTACATCTTTTGAGTCATGCTTGATGCCACATGCTACATGGGTGTATGAGACTCATACCATGCTTATAATAATGTAAGGTTTTGTTTATTTAAAGTAAATCAAATTAGTTGGAAAATGTCACATGGTTGAAGCTTGTAGAAGCTTGTGGAACCATTGTCCAAGTCCACTAATTTTGTTTTGCTTGAAGTTATTTATTAACCCAACCATTATTGTTTAGCCATGGTTTAGTCTCTATATGAGTTAGTATATGCTATTAACTCACCCATGGTTTCTATTCTCACCACTTGATTCATTCTTTACTTACTTCATTTCATGAGAGCTTTCTTCATCTCCTTCCTCAAGCTTTCTAGCTTCATGTGAGGTGAAGAAAATTAGTGAGAAAATTATTTCTAAAGTGAGCAAAATTCCTACTTCATCAATCTCTTCTCTACTTGCCATTTAGATTGGGTTGTTTCTTCACTAGTTCATCACATAGTGAAGAGGTAACTTGAGTTAGTGTCTCCTCGACGTATGTCACGACCCAAAGTTCGGCCCGTGACCGGCACTTAATCGCGTGACGTCTACAGACGTAACGCGACTAAGTAAGCTGAAACCCAGAAATCAAAACCATAAAATGTATAGAGTGTTTTAAAAATTTATTAGAATATTTGTTAAAACATTTAGAAAACTTTAAGTTGTTTGGTAGAATTCTTTAAAGTTCAAGTTATCATTTTAAAAATTTTGGCAGCATTTGCTTTGTAAAACTAGCCCCGAAATCGGGTACAAGGCAATATATGAGTAAAATAATACACAATAAGAAATAAGCATCCCAGACGGGAGCAATCACGCCCAACGGTGGAAACAACACCACAAAGATAATATATGACGCCGTAGCGAAGAAAGAGTAAAAATGAATGAAGACAACATGAAATATAAAACTGCATAAATAAAGTCGGCTCACGACGGGCTCGACACCAGAGTACAATAATATACATCGTCCTCACAACTGGTCTCTATGTCCATACATAAGTAGTAGATGGAGAATACTAGATAAAATAATGTATACAACTGGAAAATAAACAGATACCGCACAAAAACCCACCTATCAGCAAAAGGGCTAGTATGCCAACCGCAGTGGTATCTGTGTCAAAAGATGCAAGAAAACAGCCTGCCGCGACTACTCCGAGGGGCAACCTGCAAACACTGTGGCACAACGGGGGTGAGTTGCCAACTCGTGAATAGTAGATAATATATAAAGATAATCGCCAGTATGCACGTGCTGCGATACTCTAACCTATGCCAACAGATAACATCTATATGATGAACTGGATGCTCAAATCATTCAACAAATGCGATCTAAGAACATCTCTATGTGATGAGCAAGGTATGCAATAATCGTGCATAGCATGTGTACTCTAACAGGTACTACAGATACAGGATGAGATGTGCAATACTAAATACTGAGCATGCGAATAAATAATATCTACACAGAATGTCAACGTGGAAAAATAGCCGGTGTCCAACAATACACCCAAATCCCAGTAAAACTCAGGCGCCGTCATCCTCATCGGCCCTCAAATCCTGTAAATCTCATAGAATCGTGAGTGCCCAATATCAGCACTCGAAATATCATAAAATCGCCGTGTCTAGCATCGATACGTAAATCCTCAAGTATCGGGCTCCGTCCCTCGGATCGGCCTACGGGCTCCGTTTGCGGAATCGGCCCTTGACCCCAGCAGTACGGATCGTCCTGTATCTCCATCTATCGACTCTGTTCAGTATCCTCCGGATAACCGTCAGGTCCAACCAATCACCAGTAGGTAGTGGTCCCACTGCCAGGCTCATCGTCTACTGCACGACAGATCCGTTCTCGCCCCGGGGTACCATCCCGGGTCCACCATGTACCCGCAATCGGTCTCGTCCAGCTCCTCGATTCGGGTTCACAGGTCACACGTCTCAGAACCGAGAAAACGCATGGTGGACGCACTAAAATATCATATCAAGGGAAACCGGGTTTTTAAAACAGTGTGTATTTTCTTAAAATAATACTCCGGTTCCTAAATCCAGAAATCACATAAATCCAAACTCAATGCGTAAATCCATGCAATATGTCGTATGACACTAAGAGTAAAAGATAGGGAAAACCGCTCTTTTAAAAGATCCAGTTTTGAAATATCCCATGCGGTCCCTTAGTTTTTAAAACAAGTCAATGTCATCCATGTATGTAATATATGTATGTGTATAGGTATGGATGTTCAAATGGATAGGTACGCAATGTGAGTGTAGCAATGTACGTGTGCACTAATAGGGACATACGATGTATTTGTGCCCAAGTATGGATATATGATGTATATGTGCACAAGGGTAAATATATCAAGATATGTATGCACTAAGGTAAATATAAGGGTGCATGTGCGCAGGTAGTGATATATCAGTGACGGTAAGCACAAAAGTGAATATACAGTGTGCATGGTATGAATATAAAAATATATACCAATATGCAGCAAGTCATGACAATCATCAATGAAGCGGAATCAAGACGATATATGATTCGTAGCAATCCTATAATGTGAGTGTCATGGCAATCACTAACGGTGTGAGTGTAACATAAAAATAGTGCTCGTGCAGCTTGAACCGTTAGTGACAGTGCAGTGTTCTATACTACCAATACAATATGCAACAAGAAGGTATGCCACTATAGTATATCTACATGAACACATACAACTAAACTATCCTATTACGCCCTGACGCTTAACGCCATACGGGCGATTTCCCCGTAGATGTTAAATCTACTCACCTGGTCACGTGCTAAGTATAGCCGACCACCTGCTTCGCTTTCCTTGCGGCATCTGACGTACCCGCCTGCGAACCTGGAATTTACACAAGAAAACCATATAAGCAAATGTCTCGAGAAAACAAGATATCGAACTCAACGAGTGTAGGGTTGCTAGGCACGCGCACAAAGGTCTACGAGACATCAACCATGCCCGATTAAAATTTTAGCCCTGCCGAACAACCCGAAGCCGGATCTTTAAACTAGGGTTTAGGCGAAAACAAGCATGTTAAACACTTTAACACTAAGTGAGAGGGATTACAACCTTTGTAGATCCGGTCCTTCACTTCTAAAGCTCCGTGTTGAAGTCGCTTCGCTGCGATCATCGTGTTCCGAACTCTTGAGAGGTTCCACGAAGAGAAAGATGCAGACTTGCTTCCGATCTTCGATACAAAGATGATCTACCTTGAAGTTTCGTTAACACAAGCTAACACTCATAATATGAAGTGAACACCCTCATCTAAATGGAAAGGATAGATGAGGATGATGAAGTAAGATTTTTGCTCTCTTTTATTATCTTTTTCTCACTCATTTATCATCACAAAATCAAATCAAGAAAGCTTTTCCATGAAAAGAGAAGGAAGAAGAAGATGGAATCCTTTTGTGATGAATAATGAATAACTCATTAGTGAGGTTAGAAATGCAACCATAGTTAAGAATGAATCTTTAACCCTTGTAGAGAAACAACCATGGTCAAGGGTTTGGGTTTGGTTAAGCAAATATCTTCACAAAATATCTTACACAAAACAAAACAAAAAACCTTCTAGAAACTTCTAGAATAGCTTAACCCTAATCAAACCCTAACCATGTTTAATCTCCACTAATCATGTTGCATTAATAACCATATCATGTTACAATATTATATATCACATATATAATATTTATTGTAACAAAATAAAATAATACAATTAACATATATCGCATATATATCAATGCATTACCCGAGCGAGAAAAAGAATCTTTTAGTGAGCAAATATTAGTTAATGTAATTTAATATATCATATATATTATTATACATTAAATTATCGAATCAACACTTGATCCGACAATCCGGCTATATCGCATATAACCGACTAATATTTATCTGTACCGATTCATCGAAACAACACTTGATCCGATGACCCGGCTGATATCATATATCGTGAGAATAGAATACGGTATCTCATATCGCATTATCCTCGGTCCCGCACATATCACATATGTGCTCCTACTCCATTTTGCCTGAGCCAAGAAACCTCTGTGTAGGACTCTAAAGAATCGTCAATACGCCGGCAGTAGGTGATGATCATATCAAACACCCACAAGCTACAAGCGGTCAGCTAAACGTAACAGCTACCCAGGTATTGAGCGCTCAGAAGATCGACAAGCAAGCCTGTACATTCTCCTGTGAATCCAATCAGTAACACTCCCGTACAGTCCGGTCTCGTCGTCTGATATGTCGCATATCTCGCCTAGGGGTGGTAAACGTCAGACCCCAGTAGCTTGATAAGTTGTGTCGATATGAGGTCTATAACAGTTCGAGAAACTACTGATAACACTTACCAATAAATCTCAGCAATCCTGGCCAGGGATTTGTGGTTATAGCCAATCGAACACAGCACAACATCAACTCCCTATACCGGGAGAGACAAATCCCTTCCTATCGCTCATTGCCTCCATATGATTCGGGACTATACCCAAAAGCCACCTTTTTGCACGCCCTCTTAGACATGGTATGATGGAAATCAAAGCACAATGGGAATCACACAAGACTCTATGACGATCTCGGGTCAACAGACTACTCTGTACCAGTGTCACCGGAGAACTGCCATCTGACGTGAGGTATAATACCATCTGGGAGTTCTCGGCGAGTCCGTCCAGTGTACCCAGTCTCCACTGAGCACCCGTACACCATCCTTGATGTCAAACACCGATGGATATGGGATAATCCATCGCCCATCATATGGGTCAATATGCGTATACGCTAGTCTACTCTGGTGTATCGATGCCCTGTCTCGATACACCCTCGACTAGGAACAGTTATAGGATGTACACGTCGACTACCGTGGCCCCACTAGTATGATCTCATCATAGTCCCAGTATTCGAGTACATATCCTAAGAGCTTTATCAACATGTAACATAGAGACAATCAGAGTACATGTTAAGATAAAGTACAACCAGATAGCATACTATCATGTCGAGCAAGAAAGTCCTCCCTATATAGTCCAAGCATCCATTACAATATACATCGTATGTACAGTAATGGCCTCTAAGGCATACATATAACTAACAATCTCCCACTTGCACTAGGGCCATCTGTTATGGTATCACATACCCAACAATTAGCTGCGGTTGAAGTATCTCATACTCAACCATCCCATAAAAGTCTCTACTGCGAAAAAGGCCTTTGTGAGTGGATCCGCGCTGTTGTCCTCTGTGTCCACTCTCCTAACCTGAATCTCGCTGGAGATCAACCATCTCCATGATCAGGTGATACTGCATAAGAATTATATCTGGATTTCTGATGGGACGGGGGGTTCCTTGGCAAAAGCCATAACTCCATTGTCACACAATGGTAGGAACGAAGTTCATCTCATGAACTTATATTTATCCAAACTGCCTCTTTGGTAGTATCCTTGGTAACGATGTATCTTGCCTTTAATCGTCTAGTAAGTCACGGTATCTAGTTTGGAACTCTTCCAACATACCGTCCCTCCACTGAGGGTAAAGACAATGCCTGCGACTGACATTCTTTCGTCCTTATCACCCTGGAACCTTTCCAGTGATTCTTCCCAGGATCGATTGATACCATCTCACTTCAACTAGTGAGTATCCTAACATCCAATTAGATCTATCTCATAGATCCAAAACCCTGGATTTAGGAGGTATCATTTTGATCCTATATGGATAATCCTTGTGATAAGCGGAGATTGACCGAGTGTAGCATAGGAAACTCCTTCCCTATCAAGAGTATGTCATCCACGTACTCTTCGAGGATCACCACCATACTCTCTACTACCTTTTTGTATATACAAGGTTCATCTACCATTTTAATGAAGTCAAACTCTTTGACTACCATATCAAAAAAGACGTTCCAACTCCGCGATGCCTGTTTTATCACATAAAATATCTTGTACACGTTTCCGCTGCTCCCACTGTCTACGAAGCCCTCTGGCTGTGTACTTATAGACGCTCTTTTCTAAAACATCATTTAGAAAAGCAGTCATGACACCCAACCGCCAGATATCGTAGTCATGGTATGTAGCCGTGGCAAGTAGGATCCGGATGGACTTAAGCATAGCTTTGAATGTCTCAACTTTTCCATGTACACCTAGTAATCTTCCCAAGATATACTTGCTCCTGATGGGGATTTATGTCACGTCCCGAAAGTACGGAACATGACCGGCACTTAAACTACGAAACGTCTCGAGGCGTACGTAATCTAAGTAAACCGAAAACCCAGAAATCCAAACCAAGAAAAGTAATAGAGTGGAGGAAAACCAATTTAAAACAAGTAGTTTCAATAGCATAAGCCGAATTATGCGGTTTTTAAAACATCAAAAATTTCCTGAAAATTTCGGCAGAGTCTCCTTTGTAAATACTGGACCCCAAACGGGATACAACATGAATAGTATACGAAATAAATAAAAAGCCATCCCCAAGCGGGAGCTAGCTCTTCGTCAATCGACGGCCACAACCATACAAGCAATATAATATACAACGCCAACGGCGAGGATCAAAATCTAAAAGAAAACTCAAAACCACAAGAAAACCACAGGAATAAAACGCGCGACTCTAAGGTCGAAGGAATAACATCACTGGTCTCTATCTCAAAATAAATACATGTTTGGTTGATGGAACTTCTAGATACAACAGAATAATAATATACAAGATATAAAATGGGGGTACGATACAAGTAAACCCACCTACTAGCAAATCACCCGAAGGAAAGTATGCCCGCAAAGCCGTAATGAAACCTGTACGGCAAACCTGCAAGAAAACTGGGGCACAACGGGGGTGAGTTGCCAACTCGTGAATAGAAAAACATCTACGCACAGAAATCGCATAAATAACGCAACCTAGGTCAATGATCATAATATATCCTCAATATATATAACATGCAACCTATAACAAGGCTAGGGTAAATATCTAACCCGAGTGTGATCGCATGTGCCCGTGTCAGTACCTCAGGTAGCAATATATCATATGAATGAGGTATGAATGCATGAAAACAGAATACATGTAAATGAAGAACTGTTTTCATAATTTAGTGAGATTTCCTTTATATTTTTAAAATGAGGTATCATAATGAAATCAGCATAAAACAGTGCCCAGCATCGACACAAAACAAGTGTCCAAATATCTTGATATCTCAATCACAATATCTAGGGCGCCGTCAATCCAGACCGGCCCCTACCATCCATCTCAAGGCCACGACGGTATCCTCCAGATATCCGACGCGTCGGGTAATATCACCGGTCGGTAGTGCTCCCCTGCCGGGCTCAACGTCAACAACACATTCCTCTTGCCCCGGGGTACCGTACCGGGCCCACCATGTACCCGAAACGGTTCCTCCACTCCTCGAATCGGGTCTCGAAATCCATCAGCAAACTCATGGTGGACGACTCATACATCATGGGAAAACCGCACTTTTTATTTTAAAAGAGAGAAAAGGTTTATTTATGTTTTTGCGGTTTTCGTCCAAATCCAGAAAATCTCATGGAAATCCGAATCCAAAATCTCAATAACACGTAAAATAGTGAATATATGCATGAGAATCCATGAATGCGGCATAACAATGAATAACAGTATGCATGAAGTTGCAGGTAATTACTACAATGTCTAAACTAACATATAAGGCAAGTACACTGATATCATGTCTAAACTGTTAGCTAACAGGCTATGTCAAGCAATAATATTTTCTAAGGTGTACGTAATATGGCAATTACCGATGAAGATGTGTGTGAGCCGGGAAGTAAGTGTACGTGGTACATACGCAACATCGGTAATGGTGCTGGTGTCCTAACAGCATGATATCAATAATGGAGTATGAAACATAATATAACCATGCGATGCGAAGCGAACCATAATAATGAGCGGGAGCTGAATACTAGACGCAACTATAACTAATCTGCATTAATCAAATATAAGTCCTACAAATGGTGCCTTTTGAAATAACACGAATCATGGGGTTTTGAAAATAGGGGCTACGGTGTTTTTATGAAAAGATACGTCTTTTGAAATATCCGTAGGATCCCTTGGGCTGTCTTTTAAAATACCCACGATTCGTTAGTTTTGAAATAGGTAAGAATCGAATCTAATCTAATAACTAAACTAAACTAAAGGGCTAAGCTGACCAGCTGGGCTACAGGTAAGGAAACCGCCTAACATCTGAGTCGATACATATACATACATGTATATATATTAGTCGGTGATCCCGCCTCAATAATATCCTATCAGATACCATATCTATAATCAGACATCCCAAGTCAAGAGTGCGGATCAATCATCAATATATAGCTCGTACGTAAATCCGTCGTACGGCATCCCCCAATTCTGGGTACGGGTCAAAATCACATTCATCATACTATTCACCCGGTATCCTTTTTATCAATATCATGATCTGGTACTGATCTACGTCTAGTACAATACTGATATCGCCTAAGTATGTATGCACGTGTGTAAAAACTACGTCAAGGACCCGCTACAACGTCATGTCGTATCTCAAATACGAATCCTGCTATATCACCGATCTCACGGCCTCAAATCAAATCTCATCGACTCATCATAAATCCCAAGTACTATCCCCAAATCCGTATGTGAACACACAGTCCCATACCTATGTGAACACATAACTATATATTCCCGAATAAGCACAAAAGAAAGAAGAAAGTATGCAAGTATGGGTGGGTGTGTGCAAGTGTGGTGCGACCGCTACTCTAGGGTTTCGCGACACTCAATCATCCAAGAACACCAAATATCCATATTTATCATCAATAACTCAAACAATCTAATCGATATATATATGTGTGTATACGTATTCGTATACATCACCACAAACTGCGGGGGTGCTATACGCCATCCACCCGACTTCTCCTCGTAGATATAAATCTACTCACCTGGTCCTCGCTCGTCGGTGCCGACGTCGCCACGCGCTTGCTGGTAGTCTCAAAGTTCACATGGGGTACCTACATATCATAACGCACCGTATCGCATTAAAATCCAACTCATGACCAAAACGACATACGAATCCCACATAGGTCAAAACCTATGGTTTGCTTTCACAAATCAACCCAAAACCCTCCACATCGGCTTACAAACGCCGAGTGATCATGAAAAAACTCAAACACGCAAATCATGGTTTCAAAACTCACTAATTATATAAGGAATAGGTTTTTAATTCGTCAAAACCATAAAAGTACACAAATCGTTTTATTTCCCAAAACTCTAGTTAGCGGTCGTTAACCGTTTTAATACAAATCTTGATGTTTAAGCAAAACGAGTTGTCAAAATATTTACTAAATAGATTAATTAGGCCATATAAACACTTACTAGATTTTAATCTCACTTCTTTATATTAATTACAAAAATCTAGTTTGCAAACCAACATAATTAGAATTTTTTTATCTAACAATTTAACTTAAGTTTTAAAACCTAGTTTACAAAATTATGCAATTTGGACAATTTAAAAGAGCGATTAGCAAGATGCAACAAGATTAAGTTTTCTATATCTTAATATGCTAACTACACCATGACATTATAAACATTTTATAAAAACCCTAACCTTATTTAAAATCCCTAATCTTGAATTTCTAAATAGAAAATTAAACCAATTTAGATACCTAATTAAGTTGATTACAACAATTATCAACAAGATAACACTTGGAGCAAGATTATACCTCACAATTTGTAGATCTATCTTGCAAAAATCTTAGCCTCCAAAACTTGCTTCCATGCTCTAAGATCCACACTAGATTGGTTAAAGAATAATGGGTAATTGTTGGATTTGGGATTTATGAGGTTTTAATTTGACTTTTTCTTGAATTTTTGAGCACTTTTGTGTTGGAAATGAAGTGGTAAAATTTGGGGCTGATCAAGGAGGGGTCTCGGCCAGATTGGGGAGAGAATGAGTGAGGAGAGAGAGAGAGAATGGGTTTGTGGCAAAAGTCAAACAAATCCCATACCCCAAAGTCAACACTTACTCTTTTCTTCATTCATTCTTCTCTTGTTGTTTGCTTGGACTTTTCTTTTCTCAAGTGGGGAATTGGGCAGCAAGGGTTTGGCCACAGTGGAATGGGGGTGGGTGAGTGTGGGTGTGTGTGTGGGGTGATGAAAAATGATAAATACGATACCCCAAACATCCATTTACACTAAAAAAAAGCCTTTTTTCTTCAATAATTTCTAAACCGTTTTGGCAAACGATTTCGTTTCAAAAACCACATGATAAAATTTTGTTTAATGTTTTATGATGCACAAAATTTGTTTCAACTCATTCCAATTTGTAATTTTCCCTAATTAAATATATTAGTGACGGCTTAAAATAATATTAAAATAATTAATTTCGGAAAAATTTTCAGAAAATTTGAAATTTCACCAGTGACTCAATAAACACCAAATACTAGCAATTACATAGCTAGAATATGTATATTTAATTTTATAATAAAGATATTTGCATTTTGACTTTTTACAGAAAACTCCCTTATTTTTACCATTTTTTTCGAAATTTCACCGAAACGATTTTCAAAACGTTACAATCTTCCCCCCTTAAAGAAATTCGGTCCCCGAATTTAAATTAAAACTCTCCCCAAATACTAAAACATCTAAACCAAAACCATCAAGTCGTCGGGGTTCCTAAATTGTAAATACATAAAACAAATCGTAGCGCAGCGCATGCGCATAAAAAAAAGGGCATATAACTCAAATCACAACTCCGTCAAGCATCCCGCAATCATCGGAGTCATGGGGAAGACATCAATGCCAAATCCAAAGCAAAACCAATATGATATAACTCGAAACTATACATGTAAATATCGAATCTATATATATAAATATCTGAAGGAAATGCATGCCAAATCTCTTTAAGTCGCTGTGCACGCGTATAACACTGCACCGTGGCGGACGTCTATCATAAGAAATAGCTATATACATATATTCCTTTGTTTGAAAAGTACGTTCCGCCGTTTTGGAAACAATTTAGAAGGGTCTCCTTGTTTTAAACATTTCGTGTCATATCAGACACGTAGGTAAATACTGAGGCTATAGCTCGCTTTTTGGAAATCCCTTCAATAACCATCAATGCATGCAAAACATATTCAGGTACTGTCCTCTGACTAGTCCTGCTCAGTACGAAAACACATAGCGAAATCATAAAAACGTACTGCTCTATAAGAAAAATCAATCCCAAAATACGCGTATGAATACTACGTGCGTCTTGTGCGCACGGAAATCAAAATCCAAATATGTGCCATACATATGCACAGAAACAACATCTAAGTGCATCGGGTGTGCACGAAACATCTGTCGTAGGCAACATGTGTGCCTGACAGCAAAATCAGGTGCATCTGACATGCACGAAAAATCTCGATTTAGTGCATCTGGTGTGCACCAAAATCACACTTCAAAACATGCGCCCAACATGCGCGAAAATCCAAATCAGGTGCATCCATCGTGCACGAAATCATGAAATCCAATATCAAGTGCCGAATATACGCAAAATCCAGTCAGGTGCACAAGGTGCACAACATACGTAACACTGCACTGCAAGCATATATGAACTATACCGAATGCAAAAACCAAATCGTGTGTGTATATACGCACAATCAACTTAACTGTATGAAATCCATATAATCACAAACATGAGAACCAAGGCACGAAAACGATATCAAGTGCAACAACCGTGCAAAAATCGTAAATACTCAGCAGGTGCAACCATGGTCCATGAAGACAAATATCATGAAACTCAATCATCAAAATCCATCATGCGAATAAATCGCCCAAAATACGCAAATCGAGTATGACGGAATAGTCCCGCTCAAGCACATCCTCCAAGAATCTCTGGCCAACTGCCGTGGTCACTCATAGCATGTCTCGTCGACGATCCTGAACTCTGGCCTGCCGGTGTGCATAACAATGACCACTCCTGGGTCAAGGTCTTCACTGTGAATTACCAATCTCTCGGTCCATCGGCTCATCGGCCCTGTCAGGTGTGCTAACGGGGATGATCCCGTTCTGGCACTTCTCTAGTCATCTCTCGGTCAATCATCGCGACCACTCGTAAGACAGCATATCACTGGAGTTGACCTCTGGCTCTCTGAATGTACGTGACACATCTGATCCTGGGTGTAAGTATCATTGCAGCAGTGTCCTGGAAGGAATCCTGCTCACGGTCTCTTCCATGTCTCGTCTCTGCCAACTGTCCGGAAGTCATCGTCCTTTACAATATCTGCGTCTTGCTCTGGAACGACTGCATTCTCATCGCGACTCCTCTGGAAGGTATATCCAAGCACAATGCCTCGTCATGCGTATCGCATCTCTGATGTCGGCGGAGTGGAACGTCGTCTTATCCAGATCTTGTACGGACCTCTTTACTCCACTTTCTCTAATGTCGACTGCTTCGGACTCGTCTCATCGTGGCTACATGGACCGAGCTCCAACGGCTATCCTCATATCGGGAATCTTCCAAGAAATGCATCTCACCACCTAGCATCCGAATTAAGTCGAGCCATCCGATCGAGTCGTCAAAACCTCATAATCCCCCAAGAGCTCAACCTCTTAGGCACAGTTTAATAGTATCAAGTACATACCACAGCATCGGTGGTCCAGCCGTAGAAGGGCAAACCCAAGCCTCACTAATGGCGCCGTAGAACTGCCGCAAACCCGAAGGTTCAAAGGCTTTCACACGGTCATTAAGTCGAGTTAGGGTTTCATTCTTCTAGAGGGACCATAGAATTGCCTGCATGTCTTTCTGACTACTTTAAACTTAGAATAATAGGTTTCTGACATTCGATCGTCTCTGTCGACTCCCAACGTCTCCGCGTGAAGTCGTCTCTAGCTGGAATCAATCTATCTGATGACCTCGCATCGGGGTAGGCGAACGATCCACATGTCCTAGTCATTCATCCTCGATGACTAGCGACCTTCTATCATCTCTCAGTACAACTCATTCTGCACCAACCCCAGCATCTGGGGCAATATCTCGTCGTTCGCAGCAACAACTGGCTCACTCGTCTGCACGCTGAACAGTGCCTCAATCATCATGAGTGAGCAATACTCCAACGGTCATCAAAATCTGGCCGGCCTCTATCATTGGCTCAATCCTCTAGTGTCGATCAGCACATCCGAGTAACCTCATAAAGGCGACCCGCCAAACGCTCGTGGCGCGGAAACACAGTAAAAAGACACATCTCCGCAATCGTGTGTCGCCGGAATTTCGCCCTGGTCAGTCCTCGTTCGTGACGAGCTCATGCTGACCGCAACTCTAGCCGTAGCTCTCCCTGCCCGTAATCGTGGCAGCAAAACCATAACTGGTACTGATGAGGCTAGATCGGAATGAATATAATACTGAGCAAAGAAATGTACATCCTAAGGCTTTTTAAGTGGAGTAGCGTATCGTAAATATGCCGCGGAACATACCTACGGTACGTCACTCTACTTTAGTCACCTATTCCATCAACCAAGGGTCATCCTGTTAGTTGTATGTATGCCCTAGAGGCCAGTATTGTACAGATGATGTATATTATATAGGATGCTTGGACATATATAGAGATGACTTTCTTACTCGATATGATAGTATGCTATCTGGTTGCTCTTTATCTTAACATGTACACTTGTCTCTTTAAACTGTCTTATAGTTACATGTTAGTAAAGCCCTTAGGATGTGTACTTGACTACCTGGACTATGATGCAGATCATACTAGTGGGGACATGGTAGTCCATAGGTACATCCTTCAAGGTCCCTAGTCGTGGGTGTATCGAGACGGGGCATCGATATACCAGTGTAGACTAGCGTATACGCTTCTCGACCCATGAGATGGGCGATGGATGATCCCATATCCATTGGTGTTTGACATCAGAGTGAAAGGTTCCTATGCACCCTAGTGGGTTCTCACAAGGCATCGAACATGCCAATTTAAAAAAATTGGTGCCGAGAAACCCTAGACAACGGATCTTAGACTAGAAGTTTAGGCGAAATAGAAAACTAAGTTAACTCTTAACTAAAGTTGAGATGCTACAACCTTTGTAGATCCGGATTTCCGCCTCCTTAGCTCCACGTGGTCATGTCCCCGCTGTCCATCATGAATCCTCGACTCGATCATCGGCTTCATCGGGAAAACAAGCAGAATAGGTCGTCGGCTTTGTGTCAAAGACGATCTACGTCGAGGTTGCACAAACTCAAGCTCCGACTTCACAAACTTGTGAAACTTGTGAAGTAAACACCCAAAACAACTTGGCAAGAGGTAGAGGGTGAAGAAATAGGAGGTGGGTTCACTTTAGAATTGGATTTATCTCACTAGATCTCAAGTTGCCATTGTTGTAGCAAGCTTGAAGAAGAAGAAGAAAATGAGCTAGTTATGATAAGTTATGATAAAAAGAAATAGAAAATCAAATACTTATCATAACTAAACTAGGGTTAAGTGTAGAGAATAAACCATGGTCACTTTAGAGGGTTAGGGTTAAGCATGAAGATAAGGATGGTTACAAAAGTCAAAGCTTCATGAAGCTTCAACTTAAAACAAAAAGAGCCACCATTCTCATCATAATCCATTTCAAATAAATAAATAAACAAATAAATAAATAAATGAATATGCAAAACCCTAATTATCAAATTAACCATGGATTAATTCTATACACTTAACTAAATGATCAAGTATCATCAAACATGATACAAAAAAGTGCACGAAAGCATATCACATATACAATGTGCATCAAGTGAGAAAAATCCGTTTAAAGTGAACCAATACTAGTTAATGCAAAGTAATATATCAAATATATAATTATACATTAAATCATTAAATCAACACTTGATTCAATGATCCGGTCATGTCGAACATAACCGACTAGTATTCAATGCATCGATTTATCGAATCAATGATTCGATAACTAGGTCATATCGAATATAACCATTCGAAACATATATCGCGAGAATGAAATGCGGTATCACATACACGCATTATTCTCGGTCCTGCACATATCTCATATGCGCTCCTATTTCGTTTCGCTTGAGCCAGGAAACCTCTGTGTAGGACTCTAAAGATTCGTCAATACGCCGGTAGCAGATGATGATCATATCAAGCACCCACAAGCCGCAAGCGGTCTGCTAAACGTAACGGCCACCCGGGTATTGAGCGATCAGAAGATCGACGAGCTAGCCCGCTCATACTCCTGCGAATCCGACCAGTAACACTTACCATACAGTCCGGTCTCTTCGTCTGATATGTCGCATATCAAGTCTAGGGGTGGTAAACGCCAGACCCCAATAACCTGATAAGTCATGCCGATGTGAGGCTCATAACGGGTCGAGAAACTACTGGCAACACTTACCAGAAAATCTCTGATCAGCCCTGGCCAGGGACTTCCCTGTTACGGCCAATCGAGCACTGCGCAACATCAACCCCCAATACCGGGAGAGACGAAACCCCTCCTATCGCTCATTGCCTCCATGTGACTCGGGACTGTACCCAAAGACCACCGTTTTGCACGCCCTCATGGACGTGGTAAGGTGGAGATCAAAGCACAGTGGGAATCACACAAGACTCTATGACGATCTCGGGTCTACAGACTAACCTGTACAAGTGTCACCTGAGAACTGCCATCTGACGTGAGGTATAATACCATCTGGGAGTTCTCGGCGAGTCCGTCCAGTGTACTCAGTCTCCACTGAGCACCCGTATACCATCTCTGATGTCAAACACCAATGGATATGGGATCATCCATCGCCCATCACATGGGTCGAGAAGCGTATACGCTAGTCTACTCTGGTATATCGATGCCCCGTCTCGATACACCCACGACTAGGGACCTTGAAGGATGTACTTATGGACTACCATGTCCCCACTAGTATGATCTGCATCACAGTCCAGGTAGTCAAGTACAAATCCTAAGGGCTTTACCAACATGTAACTATAAGACAGTATAAAGAGACTAGTGTACATGTTAAGATAAAGTGCAACCAGATAGCATACTATCATGTCGAGCAAGAAAGTCATCTCTATATATGTCCAAGCATCCAATATAATATACATAATCTGTACAATACTGGCCTCTAGGGCATACATACAACTAACAATCTCCCACTTGCACTAGGGCCAGCTGCTGTAGTATCGCATACCGAGCATCCCGAAGAGTCTCTGAAACTGTATCTGGGGAATGGCCTTCGTGAGTGGATCCGCCGTGTTGTTCTTCGTGTCAACCTTCCTGACCTCGATCTCCCGGCGATCAACTATCTCCCGGATCAGGTGATACCGCCTTAGAATATGCCTGGATCGCTGATGGGACCTGGGTTCCTTGGCCAAAGCCACCGCTCCATTGTTATCGCAATACAAAGGTATTGGATGCTCAATGGATGGAACCACTCCAAGTTCAGTAATGAACTTCTTGATCCAGACAGCTTCTTTAGCAGCATCGTTGGCAGCGATGTATTCAGCCTCCATTGTCGAGTCTGCCACGGTTTCTTGCTTGGAACTCTTCCAGCTAACCGCCCCTCCGTATAGGGTAAAGACAAAGCCCGACTGCGACTTAGAGTCGTCCTTGTCACTCTGGAAGCTCGAATCGGTAAAGGACTCCACTTGGAGTTCTCCGTTACTATACACCAAGAACATATCTCTAGTCCTTCGCAAGTACTTGAGAATGCTCTTCACAGCTGTCCAGTGACTCTCTCCAGGATCAGCTTGATACCTGCTCACTATACTTAGTGAGTATGCTACATCGGGTCTGGTACATAGCATCGCATACATGATAGAGCCTACTGCCGAAGTATAGGGTATACCTTGCATGCGAGCTCTCTCCAAATCAGTCTTAGGAGACATCTCTTTGGAGAGAGTGACTCCAGAGATCGTGGGCAAGTTCCCACGCTTGGACTCTTCCATACTAAACCTCTTTAGTATGGTGTCAATGTACCTGGATTGGGACAATCCCAAAATCCGTTTGGATCTATCTCTATAGATCCTAATTCCCAATATGCAGGAGGCATCACCAAGATCTTTCATTGAGAATCTTTGTGATAAGAAGAGCTTGACCGACTGCAGCATAGGAATATCATTTCCTATCAAGAGTATGTCGTCCACGTACAATACGAGGAAGACAACCTTACTCTCTGCCACCTTCTTCTAGATACAAGGTTCATCTGGATTTTTGACGAAATCAAACTCTTTGATAACGACGTCAAAGCAGATGTTCCAACTCCGCGATGCTTGCTTTAATCCATAAATGGATTTAAGCAGCTTGCACACCTTCCCGCTGCTCCCACTGTCTACGAAGCCCTCTGGCTGAGTCATGTACACGCACTCTTCTAAATCACCATTTAGAAAGGCGGTCTTAACATCCATTTGCCAGATTTTGTAGTCATGAAAGGCAGCAATGGCAAGCATCATCCGGATGGATTTAAGCATAGCTACTGGAGAAAAGGTCTCGTCATAGTCCACACCTGGTCTTTGACGAAAACCCTTTGCTACTAGTCTAGCTTTGAAAGTCTCCACTTTCCCATCTACACCAAGTTTCTTCTTGAAGATCCACTTGCTCCCAATGGGTTTTACCCCTTCAGGAGCAACTTCCAAATTCCATACTTTGTTGGTGTACATGGAATCCATCTCGGACCGCATAGCATCCAGCCATTTCACTGAGTCCCCACTCGTGATGGCCTGCTCGAAGCTAGTTGGGTCATCATCCTCCATGATGCAATCCTCACTACCACCATCAATGAGAAAACCATAGTATCTCTCAGGTGGACGAGAAACCCTACTAGATCGGCGGAGAGGCTGGGGTTCGTCGGGAGCTACTGAATCCTCTGGTTCCACTAAACCTTCAGTTTGAGTTTGTGTAGCCGGAATTTCTTCCAGTTCTACCTCATCGCCACTAATTTCTTTTGCAAGAAATTCCTTTTCCAAAAAGGTGGCATGGCGAGAAACAAACACTTTTTGTTCCTCTGTATGGTAGAAAAGATATCCATGTGAATGTTTGGGATATCCCACAAACTTGCATAGAACCGACCGTGCCTCGAGTTTGTCCGGATTTTGCCTTTTGACATAGGCCGGGCAACCCCATATCTTAACTCGTTTAAGACATGGTCTCTTCCCACTCCATATCTCATATGGTGTGGTAGGTACAGATTTAGATGGAACTTGATTCAATAGGTATGCTGCTGTGTCCAGCGCATAACCCTAGAAGGAAATATGTAACTCAGCTGTGCTCATCATAGAGCGCACCATATCTAATAGGGTGCGGTTCCTCCGTTCAGATACACCGTTGTGCTGTGGTGTGTATGGAGGAGTCAGCTGAGAGAGAATCCCATTCTCTTTTAGGAAGTCCAGGAATTCATTGCTTAAGTATTCTCCTCCTCGATCAGATCGTAGGATTTTAATACTTTTTCCGGTTTGGTTCTCAACTTCTTGTTTATATTCCCTAAATTTCTCAAAAGCTTCTGATTTGTGTTTCATCAGGAACACATACCCGAACCTAGAGAGATCGTCAGTGAATGTAATGAAGTATGAAGAACCATCCCTGGCATGTGTAGACATGGGACCACATACATCACTATGTATCAGTCCCAAGAGTTCGGTAACTCTTTCTCCGTGTCCCGTAAACGGAGTTTTGGTCATCTTGCCTTTGAGACATGACTGGCAAGTGTCATAGGATGAAAATTCAAACGGATTTAAATATCCATCCTTATGCAACTTAGCCAGTCGTGTCGCATTGATGTGACCCAGTCTACAATGCCACAAGAAGGATTCGTTGAGTTCAGAACTCTTCCTCTTGTGTGTGTTTGTTATGCTCAGAACTGTTGATTGATTTAGAACATAAATGCCATTGCACAACGTGCCTGATCCAACCAACTTTTGGTCACGGAAAATGTTCATAACATTGTCCTGTAATACAAAATTATATCCCTCTTTACTTAATAAAGAAACCGATATAATGTTGCATATCAGGTTCGGCATGTAATAGCATTCGTTCAGAACCAATGTATTACCAGTTGGTAATACAAGGTGATATTCCCCGACAGTCTTAGCTGCAACAATTGCACCATTTCCAACTCTAATGTCTTTATCACCTTCTCCAAGTTCTCTACCTTTCTTAAGCCCATGTAACTGATTACATATATGGGATCCTGACCCGGTATCTAATACCCAGGACATAGAGCAAATGGAGAAACAGTTCTCAGTAACGAACACACCCGAAGAAAATGCATCAACATGTACTTTCTTCATTCGGGTGGCATGGGAATCCTGGTATTCCCCTATATCCTGTTCAGTCTTATAACTCTTACAGGAAAGAACGGAACCAACGTTCCCCAGAACAGAATAACATGCGGGTTCGGTCAATACATCCATATTATTATCTTGATTAAGGCATGAAATGGTCGCTACCTGGAAAGAGAGAGAAGAAAACACTTTAGCGTAAGCTCGTGCAAGATCAGATTGGTTATTATCTTATCTAATCAGGATGGCTCCCACTGCTTTTTATCAAATCTTCCTCCAAACCCTAAAAGGAAAGACTAGCCGGGATTAATTACACACTACAGGTTCGCCAATCTTTCAGCCAGGCCAGTGTCGGTAGTTTGAGGGAGGTCCCCCGTGCTTTCGCACGAACCTAATTAATGTAAACCTCGTTTTCCCAGAGGCGTAACCCCGTTGACACCTTTCTAGACACCTACTTGATCAGCTAATTGCAATGTGCAAAACTCTCCCAGGAGTAACTCTTACTCGCAGCGGGTATCGGGATCCAACTATCTCATAGAAGGTATGCAATCTCATTGCAAATTTCAACACTTGAAATTCCCGATAATATTTTGCCCCTAGTGTCCTATGACCTTGACAAAGGCCAACAAATCATAGGATGCTAGTCAAGTTCAACCCGTCATTTCTTGATTGAATCAAACCCACCCGCACGACCCTTGACAAAGGCCAACAAGGTCGTACGACTACCCTGAAACAATCTGCATCATATGCATAAACAGATAAGCACTATTCAGCTACCGCACACTACGCCTTGACAAAGGCCAACAAACGCAGCACGAATACTAAACAGTCTTTATCTGAAATGACGGAGGGCTACGCAGGTTTTTCATAAAAACCATGAGCGTAATGAACTTGATATCGTTGTAGAATCAAATGATGTTTTGAAATGGAGTGATTTTGAGGCTTTTCTAGTTTTGCTAAAGGAGTCACTCCCGGTGAAGGGATCTCGGTCCTTTCCTCATCGAATGAGGTGCGGGATATATCATATATATCGCTGTGCAAAACAAAAACCCAAAAGCAGTCAAAAGCAAACCGAGTGTGTAGCATCTGCCAGTTATTGCTAAAGGAGTCACTCCCGGTGAAGGGATCTCGGTCCTTTCCTCATCGAATAAGGTGCGGGGTATATCATATATACCGCTGTGCAAAGCAAAAACTGTAGCTACCTGTTTTATTTTAAAATTCGATTCTACAACATCTTAGGTTTCTTATCTTTCATTAATCACATTAATGAAGTCCCATCATTTAAATACCTAAACATCACAGATAGATATGACGTACACTTATGCCATCCGCATTCGCCTCGATGTCCCCTCATGCACCGTTAGGTTAGGTAACTAACGACAGAGCAGGGCAGGGCTAGCGCGGGTGTAAAACATAAGTAACATCTATATAATATATCATATATACTATATACTATATCCATCACAGAGTCACAACACAGATATCGCAGCAGAATAAACATATGAAATATTGGATATACTAGGACGTCCGTGTTTTCAATACGAGCCAGTATAAAACACGGATTCCACGGTCGTGATGAATAGCCAATCCCACACCCCTAGACCCCTACGAGAGCGGCAAGCAACCCTGCCAATTCTAGGGTTAGGAGACCCGGACTCGACTCCTCGAGTTGGTCTCCCACTGGACCCCAGAACCCGGTTACTTGTGCTCCCCTCCTTGGGTCTACCCTAATGCGGAAAAGTAAATAATATACAAAGGGTGACAGCTTCCGCTACCTGGAAGTGCCCCAAATAAAAGAATATTACATACAAGTTTTTACATGAATGAAAATGAAAAAACACTCATCTCACATAAAAAAAACCCCGGCTATTCAAACACGACGATCCAATATAACATATCCAGCAACACATAACATCACATGTCATCAACGTAAGTAAATATGTCCATCCCAATTGTCGTTGACATATAGCCACGAAACCGGCGATATCACATATTACACTTGCGGTCACAGAAAAGAAAGTGTAAAACTACAACAGTTGGAATCCGCAACCTCTTTAGACATCACATGCCTAACTGATATAAATCCCGCATTTTAGTCTCGTTATCGAAAACTCTTTTCAATATCGTATGGGACTAAACTGCTAGATTTATAACATTCATCCAGTTATCTCATAACTGTTTGTGAATTCCAATTATTGTATCCAATTCCGGATAAATAGAATATATCAAACTTTCCGATCGAACATTCGAACACCCAAGTTTTCCCGACACCGATCAACAAATGAATAGGTTCAAAGACATTCACTTCATACCTCAGTACCAACGGTCTAGCCGTAGAAGGGTCAAGCCAACGCCTCACATGTGGCACGCCGTACTGCCCCAAACCCGAAGGTTCAAAGGGCAGTTCAAGACGGTCACATAATCGAGTTAAGGTTTGTTGTCTTCTAGAGGGACCATCGCGTTACTTGCACTACTCAGAACGTCTTTTAACCACAGAAAAATCCAACACTTGGAATTATTCCGGGAGGGGAAAACCTGGGTATTTATATCCGGTCGAACTCTTTAACATATTCTACAGTTATCTGGAAAAACACTTAGACAAAGTTTGATATTCCGATCGAATCGTCGATTCCCAATATAACCCCAGAGCACTCAACCTTTAAATCAATTTAAAAATACCCAGAAAACTCACCAGAATTTATCAGGTATTACTGTGCAAAGAAGTGGGGCTGACGTCACTATATGACCGCGGAACAGCGGCAGAAGCCATGCTTCTGCCGCGTTTCCGCGGCTCATTGAACTGTTCATGGGAAACGTTTTACACAGTAATTCTTAGAATTCTTTGGTGAATTTTTTAAGCATTTTTAATATCAAAAATTCCCAGATTTCATAAAATGTCCAGAGAGCTCTTGGGCATCGGGGTTTCGGGTTCGTCCGGACTTCAAACTCCGTCTAGACTACGCCTAAGGCTCTAGCTAGGCTCTGATACCAGTGAAAGGTTCCTAGGCACCCTAGTGGGTTCTCACAAGGCATCGAACATGCCAATTTAAAAAAATTGGTGCCGAGAAACCCTAGACAACGGATCTTAGACTAGAAGTTTAGGCGAAATAGAAAACTAAGTTAACTCTTAACTAAAGTTGAGATGCTACAACCTTTGTAGATCCGGATTTCCGCCTCCTTAGCTCCACGTGGTCATGTCCCCGCTGTCCATCATGAATCCTCGACTCGATCATCGGCTTCATCGGGAAAACAAGCGGAATAGGTCGTCGGCTTTGTGTCAAAGACGATCTACGTCGAGGTTGCACAAACTCAAGCTCCGACTTCACAAACTTGTGAAACTTGTGAAGTAAACACCCAAAACAACTTGGTAAGAGGTAGAGGGTGAAGAAATAGGAGGTGGGTTCACTTTAGAATTGGATTTATCTCACTAGATCTCAAGTTGCCATTGTTGTAGCAAGCTTGAAGAAGAAGAAGAAAATGAGCTAGTTATGATAAGTTATGATAAAAAGAAATAGAAAATCAAATACTTATCATAACTAAACTAGGGTTAAGTGTAGAGAATAAACCATGGTCACTTTAGAGGGTTAGGGTTAAGCATGAAGATAAGGATGGTTACAAAAGTCAAAGCTTCATGAAGCTTCAACTTAAAACAAAAAGAGCCACCATTCTCATCATAATCCATTTCAAATAAATAAATAAACAAATAAATAAATAAATGAATATGCAAAACCCTAATTATCAAATTAACCATGGATTAATTCTATACACTTAACTAAATGATCAAGTATCATCAAACATGATACAAAAAAGTGCACGAAAGCATATCACATATACAATGTGCATCAAGTGAGAAAAATCCGTTTAAAGTGAACCAATACTAGTTAATGCAAAGTAACATATCAAATATATAATTATACATTAAATCATTAAATCAACACTTGATTCAATGATCCGGTCATGTCGCACATAACCGACTAGTATTCAATGCATCGATTTATCGAATCAATGATTCGATAACTAGGTCATATCGAATATAACCATTCGAAACATATATCGCGAGAATGAAATGCGGTATCACATACACGCATTATTCTCGGTCCTGCACATATCTCATATGCGCTCCTATTTCGTTTCGCTTGAGCCAGGAAACCTCTGTGTAGGACTCTAAAGACTCGTCAATACGCCGGTAGCAGATGATGATCATATCAAGCACCCACAAGCCGCAAGCGGTCTGCTAAACGTAACGGCCACCCGGGTATTGAGCGATCAGAAGATCGACGAGCTAGCCCGCTCATACTCCTGCGAATCCAACCAGTAACACTTACCATACAGTCCGGTCTCTTCGTCTGATATGTCGCATATCAAGTCTAGGGGTGGTAAACGCCAGACCCCAATAACCCGATAAGTCGTGCCGATGTGAGGCTCATAACGGGTCGAGAAACTACTGGCAACACTTACCAGAAAATCTCTGATCAGCCCTGGCCAGGGACTTCCCTGTTACGGCCAATCGAGCACTGCGCAACATCAACCCCCAATACTGGGAGAGACGAAACCCCTCCTATCGCTCATTGCCTCCATGTGACTCGGGACTGTACCCAAAGACCACCGTTTTGCACGCCCTCATGGACGTGGTAAGGTGGAGATCAAAGCACAGTGGGAATCACACAAGACTCTATGACGATCTCGGGTCTACAGACTAACCTGTACAAGTGTCACCTGAGAACTGCCATCTGACGTGAGGTATAATACCATCTGGGAGTTCTCGGCGAGTCCGTCCAGTGTACTCAGTCTCCACTGAGCACCCGTATACCATCTCTGATGTCAAACACCAATGGATATGGGATCATCCATCGCCCATCACATGGGTCGAGAAGCGTATACGCTAGTCTACTCTGGTATATCGATGCCCCGTCTCGATACACCCACGACTAGGGACCTTGAAGGATGTACTTATGGACTACCATGTCCCCACTAGTATGATCTGCATCACAGTCCAGGTAGTCAAGTACAAATCCTAAGGGCTTTACCAACATGTAACTATAAGACAGTATAAAGAGACTAGTGTACATGTTAAGATAAAGTGCAACCAGATAGCATACTATCATGTCGAGCAAGAAAGTCATCTCTATATATGTCCAAGCATCCAATATAATATACATAATCTGTACAATACTGGCCTCTAGGGCATACATACAACTAACACAGAGATGGTATACGGGTGCTCAGTGGAGACTGGGTACACAGGACGGACTCGCCGGGAACTCCCAGATGGTATTATACCTCACGTCAGATGGCAGTTCTCAGGTGACACTTGTGCAGGTTGGTCTGTAGACCCGAGATCGTCATAGAGTCTTGTGTGATTCCCACTGTGCTTTGATCTCCACCTTACCACATCCATGAGGGCGTGCAAAACGGTGGTCTTTGGGTACAGTCCCGAGTCACATGGAGGCAATGAGCGATAGGAGGGGTTTCGTCTCTCCCGGTATTGGGGGTTGATGTTGCGCTGTGCTCGATTGGCCGTAACAGGGAAGTCCCTGGCCAGGGCTGATCAGAGATTTGCTGGTAAGTGTTACCAGTAGTTTCTCGACCCGTTATGAGCCTCACATCGGCACGACTTATCGGTTATTGGGGTCTGACGTTTACCACCCCTAGACTTGATATGCGACATATCAGACGAACAGACCGGACTGTACGGTAAGTGTTACTGGTTGGATTCATAGGAGTGTGAACGGGCTGGCTCGTCGATCTTCTGATCACTCAATACCCGGATGGCCGTTACGTTTAGCAGACCGCTTGCGTCTTGTGGGTGCTTGATATGATCATCATCTGCTGCCGGCGTATTGACGAGTCTTTAGAGTCCTACACAGAGGTTTCCTGGCTCAAGCGAAACTAAATAGGAGCGCATATGAGATATGTGCAGGACCGAGAATAATGTGTGTATGTGATACCGCATTCCATTCTCGCGATGAATGTATCGATTGGTTATATTCGATATGACCTAGATATCGAATCAAGGATTGATTCGATAAGCCGATACATAGGATACTAGTCGGTTATATGCGATATGACCGGATCGTTAAATCAAGTGTTGATTTAATGATTTAATGTATAATTGTATATTTGATATATTACTTTGCATTAACTAGTATTGGTTCACTTTAAATGGATTTTCACACTTGATGTGCAAGTTGTATATGTGATATACTTTTGTGCACATGTTTGTATCATGTTTGATGATACTTGCTCATTTGGTTAAGTGTAAAGAATTAAACCTTGGTTAAGTAAATGGTTAGGGTTTTTATTTATTCATTCATTTATCCTTTTAATTAAAAAGAAATTGCAAAAGAAAAAAAAATGGTTGCTATCATTCTTGAAGCTTGTTGAAGCTTCATGAAGCCTTGACCAAAGTGACCATTTTTGTCTTCATGCTTAACCCTAACCATTCATCTAACCTTAGTCAATTCTCTACACCTAACCATGGTTTACATTATGATAAGTATTCATTTTCTTTTTCATTTTAAAGACTTATCATAATCATCTTCATCTTCTTCTTCTTCATGAGATAAAGAAAAAGCTTGCCACCATTAATGGCATGTTGAGCAAAAGTGTGAGAAATCCAATTCTAAAGTGAACCCACCTCCTATTTCTTCACCCTCTACCTCTTGCCAAGTAGTAAAGGGTGTTTTCTTCACAAGTTTCACAACTTGGTGAAGTCGGAGCTTGATCTTGTGAAGCCTCGACGTAGATCATCTTCGGCATCGTAGCCGACGACCATTCCGCTCATTCTCCGATGAAGCCGATGCGAGAGTCCGGGATTTGAGATGGCCAGCAAGGGGAAGACTACGTGGAACCAAGGAAGTGGATAACCGGATCTACAAAGGTTGTAGCATCTCACTTTTAGTTAAGTCGTTAACTAGTTTCCTTTTTCGCCTAAAATTCTAGTTGACGATCCGTATTAGGGTTTCTCGGCACTCATAAAATTTGAAATTGGCATGGTTGATGCCTTGTGAGACCTCTATTGTGTGCCTAGGAACCCTACACATCCTACGCTCTGAAGGTAAAACCTAACGCTCTGATACCAACTTTGTCACGTCCCGAAAGTACGGAACATGACCGGCACTTAAACTACGAAACGTCTCGAGGCGTACGTAATCTAAGTAAACCGAAAACCCAGAAATCCAAACCAAGAAAAGTAATAGAGTGGAGGAAAACCAATTTAAAACAAGTAGTTTCAATAGCATAAGCCGAATTATGCGGTTTTTAAAACATCAAAAATTTCCTGAAAATTTCGGCAGAGTCTCCTTTGTAAATACTGGCCCCTAAACGGGATACAACATGAATAGTATACGAAATCAATAAAAAGCCATCCCAAAGCGGGAGCTAGCTCTTCATCAATCGACGGCCACAACCGCACAAGCAATATAATATACAACGCCAACGGCGAGGATCAAAATCTAAAAGGAAACTCAAAACCACAAGAAAACCACAGGAATAAAACGCGCGACTCTAAGGTCGAAGTAATAACATCACTGGTCTCTATCTCAAAATAAATACATGTTTGGTTGATGGAACTTCTAGATACAACAGAATAATAATATACAAGATATAAAATGGGGGTACGATACAAGTAAACCCACCTACTAGCAAATCACCCGAAGGAAAGTATGCCCGCAAAGGCGTAATGAAACCTGTACGGCAAACCTGCAAGAAAACTGGGGCACAATGGGGGTGAGTTGCCAACTCGTGAATAGAAAAATATCTACGCACAGAAATCGCATAAATAACGCAACCTAGGTCAATGATCATAATATATCCTCAATATATATAGCATGCAACCTATAACAAGGCTAGGGTAAATATCTAATCCGAGTGTGATCTCATGTGCCCGTGTCAGTACCTCAGGTACCAATATATCATATGAATGAGGTATGAATGCATGAAAACAGAATACATGTAAAAGAAGAACTGTTTTCATAATTTAGTGAGATTTCCTTTATATTTTTAAAATGAGGTATCATAATGAAATCAGCATAAAACAGTGCCCAGCATCGACACAAAACAAGTGTCCAAATATCTTGATATCTCAATCACAATATCTAGGGCGCCGTCAATCCAGACCGGCCCCTACCATCCATCTCAAGGCCACGACGGTATCCTCCGGATATCCGACGCGTCGGGTAATATCACCGGTCGGTAGTGCTCCCCTGCCGGGCTCAACGTCAACAACACATTCCTCTTGCCTCGGGGTACCGCACCGGGCCCACCATGTACCCGAAACGGTTCCTCCACTCCTCGAATCGGGTCTCGAAATCCATCAGCAAACTCATGGTGGACGACTCATGCATCATGGGAAAACCGCACTTTTTATTTTAAAAGAGAGAAAAGGTTTATTTATGTTTTTGCGGTTTTCGTCCAAATCCAGAAAATCTCATGGAAATCCGAATCCAAAACCTCAATAACACGTAAAATAGTGAATATATGCATGAGAATCCATGAATGCGGCATAACAATGAATAACAGTATGCATGAAGTTGCAGGTAATTACTACAATGTCTAAACTAACATATAAGGCAAGTACACTGATATCATGTCTAAACTATTAGCTAACAGGCTATGTCAAGCAATAATATTTTCTAAGGTGTACGTGACATGGCAATTACCGATGAAGATGTGTGTGAGCCGGCAAGTAAGTGTACGTGGTACATACGCAACATCGGTAATGGTGCTGGTGTCCTAACAGCATGATATCAATAATGGAGTATGAAACATAATATAACCATGCGATGCGAAGCGAACCATAATAATGAGCGGGAGCTGAATACTAGATGCAACTATAACTAATCTGCAATAATCTAATATAAGTCCTACAAATGGTGCCTTTTGAAATAACACGAATCATGGGGTTTTGAAAATAGGGGCTACGGTGTTTTTATGAAAAGATACGTCTTTTGAAATATCCGTAAGATCCCTTGGGCTGTCTTTTAAAATACCCATGATTCGTTAGTTTTGAAATAGGTAAGAATCGAATCTAATCTAACAACTAAACTAAACTAAAGGGCTAAGCTGACCAGCTGGGCTACAGGTAAGGAAACCGCCTAACATCTGAGTCGATACATATACATACCTGTATATATATTAGTCGGTGATCCCGCCTCAATAATATCCTCTCCGATACCATATCTATAATCAGACATCCCAAGTCAAGAGTGCGGATCAATCATCAAGATATAGCTTGTATGTAAATCCGTCGTACGGCATCCCCCAATTCTGGGTACGGGTCAAAATCACATTCATCATACTATTCACCTGGTATCTTCTTTATCAATATCATGATCTGGTACTGATCTACGTCTAGTACAATACTGATATCGCCTAAGTATGCATGCACGTGTGTAAAAACTACGTCAAGGACCCGCTACAACGTCATGTCGTATCTCAAATACGAACCCTACTATATCACCGATCTCACGGCCTCAAATCAAATCTCATCGACTCATCATAAATCCCAAGTACTATCCCCAAATAAGTATGTGAACACACAGTCCCATACCCATGTGAACACATAACTATATATTCCTGAATAAGCACAAAAGAAAGAAGAAAGTATGCAAGTATGGGTGGGTGGGTGCAAGTGTGGTGCGACCGCTACTCTAGGGTTTCGCGACACTCAATCATCCAAGAACACCAAATATCCATATTTATCATCAATAACTCAAACAATATAATCAATATATATATGTGTGTATACGTATTCGTATACATCACCACGAACTGCGGGGGTGCTATACGCCATCCACCCGACTTCTCCTCGTAGATATAAATCTACTCACCTGGTCCTCGCTCGCCGGTGCCGACGTCACCACGCACTTGCTGGTCATCTCGAAGTCCACATGGGGTACCTACATATCATAACGCACCGTATCGTATTAAAATCCGACTCATGACCAAAACGACATACGAATCCCACATAGGTCAAAACCTATGGTTTGCTTTCACAAATCAACCCAAAACCCTCCACATCGGCGTACAAACGCCGAGTGATCGTGACAAAACTCAAACACACCAATCATGATTTCAAAACTCACTAATTATATAAGGAATAGGTTTTTAATTCGTCAAAACCATAAAAGTACACAAATCGTTTTATTTCCCAAAACTCTAGTTAGCGGTCGTTAACCGTTTTAATACAAATCTTGATGTTTAAGCAAAACGAGTTGTCAAAATATTCACTAAATAGCTTAATTAGGCCACATAAACACTTACTAGATTTTAATCTCACTTCTTTATATTAATTACAAAAATCTAGTTTGCAAACCAACATAATTAGAATTTTTTTATCTAACAATTTAACTTAAGTTTTAAAACCTAGTTTACAAAATTATGCAATTTGGACAATTTAAAAGTAGCAATTAGCAAGATGCAACAAGATTAAGTTTTCTATGTCTTAATATGCTAACTACACCATGACATTATAAACATTTTATGAAAACCCTAACCTTATTTAAAAACCCTAATCTTGAATTTCTAAATAGAAAATTAAACCAATTTAGATACCTAATTAAGTTGATTACAACAATTATCAACAAGATAACACTTGGAGCAAGATTATACCTCACAATTTGTAGATCTATCTTGCAAAAATCTTAGCCTCCAAAACTTGCTTCCATGCTCCAAGATCCACACTAGATTGGTTAAAGAATAATGGGTAATTGTTGGATTTGGGATTTATGAGGTTTTAATTTGACTTTTTCTTGAATTTTTGAGCACTTTTGTGTTGGAAATGAAGTGGTAAAATTTGGGGCTGATCAAGGAGGGGTCTCGGCCAGATTGGGGAGAGAATGAGTGAGGAGAGAGAGAGAATGGGTTTGTGGCAAAAGTCAAACAAAACCCATACCCCAAAGTCAACACTTACTCTTTTCTTCATTCATTCTTCTCTTGTTGTTTGCTTGGACTTTTCTTTTCTCAAGTGGGGAATTGGGCAGCAAGGGTTCGGCCATAGTGGAATGGGGGTGGGTGAGTGTGGGTGTGTGTGTGCGGTGATGAAAAATGATAAATACGATACCCCAAACATCCATTTACACTAAAAAAAGCCTTTTTTCTTCAATAATTTCTAAACCGTTTTGGCAAACGATTTCGTTTCAAAAACCACATGATAAAATTTTGTTTAATGTTTTATGATGCACAAAATTTGTTTCAACTCATTCCAATTTGTAATTTTCCCTAATTAAATATATTAGTGACGGCTTAAAATAATATTAAAATAATTAATTTCGGAAAAATTTTCAGAAAATTTGAAATTTCACCAGTGACTCAATAAACACCAAATACTAGCAATTACATAGCTAGAATATGTATATTTAATTTTATAATAAAGATATTTACATTTTGACTTTTTACAGAAAACCCCTTTATTTTTACCGTTTTTTTCGAAATTTCACCGAAACGATTTTCAAAACGTTACAATTTAACCCTTCAGATAGAGCAACCAAAGTCCATACTTTGTTGGTGTATAAGGATTCCATGTCAGATCGATAAGCATCCATCCATTCTTACAGAGTCCCACTCCTGATAGCCTGCTCGAAACTAGTTGGGTCATCATCTCATGATGCAATCCTCGCTCCCACTGTCATAGAGAAACCGAAGTATCTCTCAGGTGGGTGAGGAACCCTACTTGATCGGCGGAGAGGCTGAGGTTTTTTGGAAACTATTGAATCCTTTGGTTCTACCAAATCATCAGTTGCAGTTTGTATAGCTGGAACATTTCAAGTTCTACATAACAGACCTTGCCTCAAACCTTGCCTCGAGCTTGTCCGGATTTTGCTTTTAGACATAGGCCGGACAACCCCAAATCTTAACCAACTTAAGATATGGGCTCTTCCCTTTCCATATCACATATGAAGTGGTAGGCAACTGATTTGATTCGAACCCTATTCAATAGGTATGCAGCTTCTCAAGTGCATAACTCCCAAAAGGAAATAGGAAACTCGGTAGTACTCATCATAGAGCACACCATATCAAATAGGGTGCTATTGCTCTGCCCCGATATACCATCGTGCTATGGTGTATAAGGAGGAGTAATGCTGAGAGAGAATCTCATTCTCCTTTAGAATAATCCAGGAATTCCGTGCTCAAGTATTCTCATCCTTGATCTCATCAAAGGACATAATACTTATACCCGTATTTTGGTTCTCTACTTCTAACTTACATTCTGTGAATATCTCAAAAGGTTCGGACTTGTGTTTCAACAGGAACATATGTCTGAATCTTGAGAGATCATCAGAGAATGTAATGAAGTATAAAGAACCGGTCTTGGCATGTGTAGACAGGGGACCTTCATACATCAGCATGTATCAATCCCAAGAGTTCACCAACTCTTTCTCTGTTTCCAATAAACGGAGCTGTGGTCATCTTATCTCTGTGACATGACTGGCAAGTTTCACAAGATATAAATTCAAACTAATTTAAATATGCATCTTTATGTAACTTCAGCTAGTCGGGTCGCATTGATATGACCTAGTCTACAATGCCTCAATAAGGATTCGTTCATTTCTGAACTCTTCCTCTTGTGTGTGTTCTGTATACTAAGAACTGTAGTTTGATTTAGAACGTCAATGCTTTTAGATAACGTGCCTGAACCGACCAACTCTTGATATAGGAAATGTTCAAAATATTATCCAACAATACAAAATTAAATCCTTTCTTTACTAATAAAGAGACTGATATGATGTCGTATATCAGGTTCGGTATCTAATAACATTCGTTCAGAATCAATGTATTCTGGTAATACAGGGTGACAGTGACCAACAGACTTGGCTGCAACATTTGCACCGTTTCTATCTCATGAAACTTATCACCCGTTCTCAGTTCTCTACCTTTCTGTAGCCCATGTAACAGATTACATATGCGGGATCCTGATCTGGTATCTCATACCCAGGACGTAAAGGATACTGAGAAACGGTTCTATGTAATGAACACACCCGAAGATGATGCATCAGCATGCACTTTCTTCGTTTGGGCGGCACGGGAAATCTGGTATGCCCCAATTTCCTGCTCTGTCTTATAACAATTATAAGTTGGAGCGGGACCAACGTTCCCTAGCTCAGTATAACAAGCGGGTTCGGTCAATACATCCGTATTTTTATCTTGATTAAGGCGTGATATAGTCGCTACCTGGAGAGAGAAAGAGAAGAAAACACTCAGTGTATGCTCTTGCAAGATTAGATTGGTTATCTAATATATCTAATCAGGATATCTCCCACTGTTTTAATCAAATCTTCCTTCAAAACCTAAAAGGAAAGACTAGCCGGGATTAATTATACGCTACAAGTTCGCTAATCTTTCAGCCAGGCCAGTGTCGGTACTTTGAGGGAGGTCCCCCGTGCTTTCGCACGAACCTAATTAAAGTAAACCTCGTTTTCCCAGAGGCGTAACCCCGTTAACACCTTTCTAGATACCTACTTGATCGGCTAATTGTAATGTGTAAAACTCTCCCAGGAGTAACTCTTACTCGCAGCGGGTATCGAGATCCAACTATCTCATAGAAGGTATGCAATCTCATTTGCAAATTTCAACACTTGAAATTCCCAATAATATTTTACCCCTAACGTCCTATGACCTTGATGGAGGTCAACAAACCATAGGCTACTAGTCAAGTTCAACCCGTCATTTCCTGATTGAATTAAACCCACCCGCACGACCCTTGACGGAGGTCAACAAGGCCGCACGACTACCCTAATCCAATCTGCATCATATGCATAAGCAGATAAATACTAGTCAGCTACCACACACTACGCCTTGACGGAGGTCAACAAACGTAGCATGAATACTAAGTAGGACTTATCTGAAATGACGGAGGGCTACGACAGGTTTTTAAGAAAACTCTTTGCGTAATGAACTTGATATCGTTGTAGAATCGAGTGATTTTAAATGGAGTGTTTTTTAGGCTTTTCTAGTTTTGCTAAAGGGATCACTCCCGGTGAAGGGATCGTCGGCCCTTTCCTCATCGAATAAGGTGCAGGATATTTCACAAATATGACTATGCAAAGCAAGAACTATAGAAGCAATCAAAAGACAAACCGAGTTTGTAGCATCTGCTAGTTTCACTAAAGAGGTCACTCCCGGTGAAGGGATCTCGGCTCTTTCCTTATCGAATAAGGTGCTGGATGTTCTACAAGGAACACCGCTATGCAAAGCAAGAACTAGAGTTACCAGTTTTTAAACAAATTTCTACAACATCTTAGGTTTCTTTTAGTTTCATTAATCTCATTAATGAAGTCCCATTTTTATATGCTTCATAAGTATCTCATTTGAAACGAAATCTGCAATATAACATATAACTCATATATATAATATAAACATTCGTCTCAGGCAGTAATATGATCTCATCACAGAACATTGCAGCAGAAGAACATATATGAAATATTGGATATACTAGGACGTCCGTGTTTTCAATACGAGCCTGTATAAAACATGGATTCCACGGTCGCGATGAATAGCCAAACCCACATCCCTAGACCCCTACGAGAGCGGCAAGCAACACTGCTAATTCTAAGGTTAGGAGACCCGGTCTCGACTCCTCGAGATGGTCTCCCACTGGACCCCAGAACCCGGTTACTTGTGCTCCCCGCCTTGGGTCTACCTAATGCGGAAAAGTAAATAATATACAATGGCAACATCATCCTCATCCCGGAAGTGCCCCAATAAAAGAATATTACATACAAATGAATTTTACATGAATGAAAAAGAAAAAACTCTCATCTCACATAAAACCCCCGGCTATTCAAACGCGACGATCCAATATAACATATCACAGCAACACATAATATCTCATATCATCAACGTAAGCAAGTATGCGTATCCCGATTGTCGTTGATTTATAGCAACGAAGCCGGCGATACACCACATACTACGCTTACGATCACAAAAAAGAAAGTGTAAAAATACAACAGTTGGAATCCGCAACCTTCTTAGACATCGCATGCCTAACCAAATGAATTCCTTAGATATCGCATGCCTAACAATTATAAACCCCGTATTTTAGTCTCATTATCGAAAAACTCTTTTCAATATCAAGTCGGGAAATTCAACAAGATTCCCGACATCCTGATCGAATGCCCGTCGCAAACTTTAGTAGACGACCGCACCCCCAGATGCCGTCGACGAAGTGCACTAAGCCGGAACACCGCTGCCGCGAGCACCCGAACGGATGCTTTTGGCGACGGGGTTCTCCTACAGTCACTTGGTCAGGGCTATGGGGCGTGGCTGTCTATTAAGTTTACCCGGCGAGTATCCGCGTACACTACGTGATTGCGACAGACTTTTGATCACATCAAAATCCCGTGGCAACCGATCATCTGAGACTAAATTGATAGATTTATAACATTCAAATTAGTTATCTCATAATTACTTATGGATTCCAAATATTGTATCACATTCTAGATAATTAGACAAAGTCAAACTTTCCGATCGAATAATCAAACACCCAAGATTTCCCAAATTGCTCAACACTTGAGCGGAGTTCAAAAATATCCATCACATGCTTCAGTACCAATGGTCCAGCCGTAGAAGGGTCAGGCCAACGCCTCACATGTAGCACGCCGTACTGCCACAAACCCTAAGGTTTACAGGCAGTTCAAGACGGTCACATAATCGAGTTAAGGTTTGTTGTCTTCTAGAGCGTCCACTGCGTTACTTGCATGACTTAGAAAGTTTCAAACTCGAGAAAAAAAAATCCAACTTTTGAAAAATTTTCCGACTAGGGAAAAAGTGAGTTATTGATATCCGTTCGAACTTTTTAACAGTTTCTAAAATTATCCGGAAAAACTAAACAAAGTTAAATTATCCGATCGAATCAACGATTACCCAATACAACATTAGAAAACTCAACACTTGAGTGGAATTAAAAAATTCCTAGAAAAAATTGTCGAGAAAGGACCAAAGAATAAATATATGAAATTCCAAGGACTAAGCCCAAATTTTGGCCGCGGTTCCGCGGTCAAAATATTGACTTAGTGAACCGTACTTCATAGTAATTCTTAGTTTTTCCTGCTTGTTTTTCTGAGCATTTTTAATTCAGACAAAATCAACTTTTTGAAAATTATCCAGAGAGGGGTTTTATCGGGGTTTTCCGGGTTCGATCGGACTTCTAACTTCGTCTACACTTCGCCTAAAGCTCTAAATTGGCTCTGATACCACTGTAGGGTTGCTAGGCATGCGCACAAGGGTCTACGAGACATCAACCATGCCCGATTAAAATTTTAGCCGTGCCGAACAACCCGAAGCCGGATCTTTAAACTAGGGTTTAGGCGAAAACAAGCATGTTAAACACTTTAACACTAAGTGAGAGGGATTACAACCTTTGTAGATCCGGTCCTTCACATCTAAAGCTCCATATTGAAGTCCCTTCGCTGCGATCATCGTGTTCCGGATCTCGAGAGGTTCCACGAAGAGAAAGATGCAGTCTTGCTTCCGATCTTCGATACAAAGATGATCTACCTTGAAGTTTCGTTAACACAAGCTAACACTCATGATATGAAGTGAACTCCCTCATCTAAATGGCAAGGATAGATGAGGATGATGAAGTAAGATTTTTGCTCTCTTTTATTATCTTTTTCTCACTCATTTATCATCACAAAATCAAATCAAGAAAGCTTTTCCATGAAAAGAGAAGGAAGAAGAAGATGGAATCCTTTTGTGATGAATAATGAATAACTCATTAGTGAGGTTAGAAATGCAACCATAGTTAAGAATGAATCTTTAACCCTTATAGAGAAACAACCATGGTCAAGGGTTTGGGTTTGGTTAAGCAAATATCTTCACAAAATATCTTACACAAAACAAAACAAAAAACCTTCTAGAAACTTCTAGAATAGCTTAACCCTAATCAAACTCTAACCATGTTTAATCTCCACTAATCATGTTGCATTAATAACCATATCATGTTACAATATTATATATCGCATATATAATATTTATTGTAACAAAATAAAATAATACAATTAACATATATCGCATATATATCAATGCATTACCCGAGCGAGAAAAAGAATCTTTTAGTGAGCAAATATTAGTTAATGTAATTTAATATATCATATATATTATTATACATTAAATTATCGAATCAACACTTGATCCGACAATCCGGCTAAATCGTATATAACCGACTAATATTTATCCGTACCGATTCATCGAATCAACACTTGATCCGATGACCCGGCTGATATCATATATCGCGAGAATAGAATACGGTATCTCATATCGCATTATCCTCGGTCCCGCACATATCACATATGTGCTCCTACTCCGTTTTGCCTGAGCCAAGAAACCTCTGTATAGGACTCTAAAGAATCGTCAATACGCCGGCAGTAGGTGATGATCATATCAAACACCCACAAGCTGCAAGCGGTCAGCTAAACGTAACAGCTACCCAGGTATTGAGTGCTCAGAAGATCGACAAGCAAGCCTGTACATTCTCCTGTGAATCCAATCGGTAACACTCCCGTACAGTCTGGTCTCGTCGTCTGATATGTCGCATATCTCGCCTAGGGGTGGTAAACGTCAGACCCCAGTAGCTTGATAAGTTGTGTCGATATGAGGTCTATAACAATTCGAGAAACTACTGATAACACTTACCAATAAATCTCAGCAATCCTGGACAGACATTTCCGGTTATAGCCAATCGAACACAGCACAACATCAACTCCCTATACCGGGAGAGACGAATCCCCTCCTATCGCTCATTGCCTCCATGTGATTCGGGACTGTACCCAAAAGCCACCTTTTTGCACGCCCTCTTGGACGTAGTATGATGGAAATCAAAGCACAGTGGGAATCACACAAGACTCTATAACGATCTCGGGTCAACAGACTACTCTGTACCAGTGTCACCGGAGAACTGCCATCTGCCGTGAGGTATAATACCATCTGGGAGTTCTCGGCGAGTCCGTCCAGTGTACCCAGTCTCCACTGAGCACACGTACACCATCCTTGATGTCAAACACCGATGGATATGGGATAATCCATCGCCCATCATATGGGTCAAGATGCATATACGCTAGTCTACTATGGTGTATCGATGCCCTGTCTCGATACACCCTTGACTAGGAACAGTTATAGGATGTGCTCGTCGACTACCGTGGCCCCACTAGTATGATCTCATCATAGTCCCAGTAGTCGAGTACATATCCAAGGGCATTATCAACATGTAACATAGAGACAATCAGAGTACATGTTAAGATAAAGTACAACCAGATAGCATACTATCATGTCGAGCAAGAAAGTCCTCCCTATATATATCCAAGCATCCATTACAATATACATCGTATGTACAGTAATGGCCTCTAGGGCATACATATAACTAACAATGAGGACTCGCGTCGCAAACTAAACGCGCGTGTATACGTACCGTGTGTGCATACGCCAAAACCCAACGCGACACGCTGTGGCATACAGCGATACACTGTGATACACAGCAAACCAACTCAACACGCATCGCATGTGTCACGCAAGTCCCGCTACGTTAAAAATAGGTAAATGGTCCGAGATTTAATCTGGAGCAAAAACAAGAAAATCAAACAAGACCAAACATCTTATAATACCTACAGACAGCTACCCGCAAAATTCCAAAACAAATCCTCAAAATTGGGCCGGCCACCATAGAGGTCATATCGGCCCAAACTGGGTAAAACTGGTCCAGTTTTCTACACTATGATCCTAGCACAATTCATATCCTAGTGTATATGTTTGCTTGCTAAAATTTCTATCCTAGGAACAGGAAATTCTATGTATCATAAAGTTTAGTTTTAAAAACGTTTTAAAACACTTAATTGGTACAAAAAGGTATTTTAGTGCAACTGAAACAAAAGGCTTGGTTTAACAGTACTAATAGCACTTAAACAAGTTAATCAACCCTAAAAACCCCAACTTACCGTAATCTTTACTTAAACCACAAGCTTAGCAATAAAACTCACCAAAAACACTAGCAAAACAAACCCAGATTTCAACTTGCAAAGAAACAAGGAAAATAAATAATACCAAACACTTTAAAACACTCACAGACACCACTAGCCAAAACACCAACACCCAAACATCAGGGGGGCCGATGACACCGGAACTGCAAGAGGAGGTCGCCGGATCTTTGGGGAGGTGGTGGGCTCGGATTTCAACACATTAGCCTAAAAAGCCTGCACACTATTCTGTATGTGTTTGCTAAGCTAGAAAATGATCACAAATGCAGCAGATCTCATATATCCTACAAATTATTTCAAAACCGTATTTTAAAGTTTCAAGTTTTAGACTTTAAGGCGATTAAGCTAAATCTAGTGACACTACTAGGTTTAAACAGCATATATAACACCTAAATAGGTTCATTAAGCTATAACAACCTTAACTTAGCTTAATCTTCCCATAAAACACAAAACTAGCTCTAAACTCACACTATTCGCTAACCGAAGCTAAAACAACACATAAACTTAGCAACAAGGAGTTGGGTTTAAGAAATATACCCCAAAATACCTTAGGAAGCAGGAGGAAGGAGAAGAAGAGGAAGGGTAGAAGGTGCTGCTGCTGCTGGTCACTGCTGCTGCTTGCTTCTCCTGCTGCTGTTATTGCTTCTGCTGCTGATGCTGTTGCTGCTCTTGTTGCTGCTACTGCTGAGCTGATGGTGCTGCTGCTGCTGAGGATGCTGGGCTGCAATTGTGTGTGTGTATGTATGAGTGAGTGAGTGAGAGTTGAAGGGTCCCGGCAGAGCCCCGGCCATCAAAACGCGGCCGAAATGCGGAATAAAAATTTTCTAAACCGGCGCTACCGCTACCCGATTTACGGATCGACCTTAAACCCTAAACTAGCAAACTAAGAAGAGGTTAGAATCGTTATACCGAGTTGATCCAAGTCCTTCGGTCTTCATTCCAAGCTCCTAGAGTTTCTTTGACGAAGTTTGGTCGCCGGTCTTCCTCCATTTCCACCCGAGGGAAACGACACAAGCTCCAGCTCGACGAACGAGGCAACCGACGCTTCAAAGTTGCTAACGATGGAGAGTCGGGGTGTAGTAATGTGTCACTATGATTTTCTCTCAACCATGTGCTCCATGAGAGCATCTATAGAAGATGAGTGGAGGTGGTGAAGCATTTTTCATGAACAAAGAATAGCTAAGTGTTTTGCATGAATGAGAGAGTGAGAGAGTGGGCTAATGTTTCATGTAAATCACCAAATCAAATGAACCCCCACCCTACCTTGTATTGGCCGGCCCCCCCTCTCTCTGTCCCATCAAGAAAAATCATTTTCTTTTAATCATTAAACAATGCACCATACTTTGCTACATGCACTTTGAACCATGCTTTGACACTATGCACTTTCCACCTCACACTTCCACCTCATTTGTGAGTCAAATGAATTTCCAAAAATGGAAATTCATACAAATGATGTGGCACCTTCTAGAAGCTATTCCGTAGAAAATACGGAATACTTCCCGGTACATGTACCGAAATACATATACGCGTATTCGTACCAAAATACGAATAGACGAGAGAGAAAACGAATAGCGAACAATAATACTAGAACACGTATATACAAATACATATAGAAATTATTAAATCAAAATCCGATTTAATAATCCGGCTTAATCCTAAGCCGCTAGTATTATCAACCGTCCGATCAAAATCAGAGCAGCAAGTGCACATATTTAATCAGACACCTGTATATATCAACATACGTCATGTACACCATATCGCCTGAACCGTGAAAATCCTCTGTGTGGGACTCTAAAAACACGTCAATACGTTGGCAGTGGGTTTAACCATAAGCACGTCAGCGGCACTAGCTGTACGTAACGGCTACTCAGGTATTGAGCGAAAGGGAGGCCGACGAGCAAACTGATTCTGGACCCCAACTGAGCCTGTCAGTGACAATATCCGTACAGTCCGGTCTGTTCGTCTAAGAGCATCGCATATCGAGTCTAGAGGGGTGGATAAAGTCAGACCCCAAACAACGCGATATTTAGTGTCGGCATGTAACCCATCGCCACCTGAGAAATTATCGATCCTGGATCGGTAATTCTCGTTCACCATAGCCATGGATTTCTAGTGATGGCCACCCGTACACAATGCGACATCAACCCCCAATACCGGGAGAGATGAATCCCCGACAATCCGATCACTGCCTCCATGTGGCTCGGGACTGTACCCAACTAAAACCTGTTTGCATGACTCCTTTGAGCCGTGGTAGGGTAGTAATCAAAGCATAGTGGGAACTCACACGAGACAAATGACGATCTCAGGTCGGCAGACTAACCTACACACATGTCACCTGGGAACTGCTATCTGACAATAGGTATAATACCAACTAGCAGGTTCCCGGTGAGTCCATCCAGTGTACTCATAACCCAACGAGCACCTGTATACTATCTTAGGTGAACAAACTAACACCAATGACTTGTGAGACCTGGCCACAGCCCCTCATCGGGGTCTCGATCAGTATACACTAGTCTACACTGGAGTATCGATGCCCGGTCTCGATACTCCTATGACTAGGGACATTTAAGGATGTGCTTATAGACCCCAGCTCCCACATATATGATCGCCATCATAATGCTGGCAGTCAAGCAAGAATCCTATGGGCTCTATCAACATGTACATGATGATAAAGATAAACCAAATAGTATACTATCATCTTGAGTAAGACTATTTTATCGGTATAGGTCCTCACTTAATCATCATAATCACAAGTCCGCGACTATGATAATTGCCTTGAGGGCACTATAGCCAACAATCTCCCACTTGCACTTAAGGCCAATTATTGCGATGTCGCATACTCATAGCCCGTGTGATACCGATCACCCAACTTCTTGTAAGGTTCCTAGGCACTCTTGTTAAGGTTCATAAGGCATCAAACATGCCCGGATAAAATTTTAGACGTGCCGAACAACCCAAAGCCAGGATCTTTGCTAGATTATTAGGGTTAAACATGCAAGATGATAACTTTTATCTAAGTGTGAGGGATTACAACCTTTGTAGTCCGCTCCTTCGCTTCACAAGCTCCGAGTAGAAGTCCCTTTGCCGCGATCCACGATCTCCCGGACTCATGAAAGGCTCCACGACTCGAACGATCCATGCTAGCTCGAAGTATTCCAAATCTCCGATGATCTACCTTGAAGTTGCAAAGACTCAAGCTTTCTCACTCTAAAGAGATGAACACACTAATCTCATGGGCTAGATGAGATGAGGATGAGAGAGTAGTATTTTTGCTTTCTTTTAAAATCATTTTCTCATATTTATTCATCACATAAAGAAAATCTAGTGAGCTTTCTTCAAGAGAGAAGAAGATGATAATGGAAATGATAATGAATTAATTTCTTTTGTGATGAATAGAATAAAAGCTATATGATTGAATTGTAAACCATGGTCAAGGATGAGTGGCTAGGATTTAGTAGAGAAATAACTAGAGTTAGGGTTTGGTTGGGTTAAATAAGTGTCATCTAAAAATATCCTAAGAATGACAAAAGAATAAAGCTTCTAGAAGGTGCATGAAGCATCCAACCCTAATCAAACCCTAACCTCAATTAATCATCCTTAAACATGTTTAACAATTAATCATATCATGTCACAATAATATATATCAAATATATATTATATATTTGCAACAAAAGAAAATAATACAATTAACATATATCGCATATATATCAATGTATCATCCAGAGAGAAAATGAAATAATAAAGCGAGCCAATATTAGATAATGTAATACAATATATCATATATATTATTACACATTAAATCATCGAATCAACACTTGATCCGACGATCCGGCTATATCGAATATTACCGACTAATATATCATGTACCGATTCATCGAATCAACACTTGATCCGATGACCCGGTTCATATCTTGATATCGCGAGAATATAATACGGTATCTCATATCGCATTATTCTCGGTCCTGCACATATCACATATGTGCCTCTACTCCGTCTCGCCTGAGCCAAGAAACCTCTGTTTTAGGACTCTAAAGAATCGTTAATACGCCGGTAGCAGGTGATGATCATATCAAACACCCACAAGCTGCAAGCGGTCAGCTAAACGTAACAGCCACCCAGGTATTGAGCGATCAGAAGATCAACAAGCTAGCCTGTGCGTTCTCCTGTGAATCCAATCAGTAACACTCCCGTACAGTCCGGTCTGTTCGTCTGATATGTCGCATATCAAGTCTAGGGGTGGTATACGTCAGACCCCAGTAACCGATAAGTCGTGTCGATATGTGGCTCATAACAGGTCGAGAAACTACTAGTAACACTTACCAGTAAATCTCCATATCAGCCCTGGACAGGGACTTCCAGTTATAGCCAATCGAACACAGCACAACATCAACTCCCTATACCGGGAGAGACGAATCCCCTCCTATCGCTCATTGCCTCCATGTGATTCGGGACTGTACCCAAAAGCCACTGTTTTGCACGCCCTCTTGGACGTGGTAAGGTAGAAATCAAAGCACAGTGGGAATCACACAAGACTCTATGACGATCTCGGGTCTACAGACTACCCTGTACCAGTGTCACCGGAGAACTGCCATCTGACGTGTGGTATATCACCATCTGGGAGTTCTCGGCGAGTCCGTCCAGTGTACCCAGTCTCCACTGAGCACCAGTACACCATCTCTGATGTGTAACACCGATGGATATGGGATCATCCATCGCCCATCATATGGGTCAAGATGCGTATACGCTAGTCTACTCTGGTGTATCGATGCCCTGTCTCGATATACCCTCGACTAGGAACAGTTATAGGATGTACTCATCGACTACCGCGGCCCCACTAGTATGATCTCATCATAGTCCCAGTAGTCGAGTACAGATCCTAAGGGCTTTATCAACATGTGAGAGTAAAACAGTAAACCAATACAAGTCAACATGTTAAGATAAAGTGAAACCAAATAGCATACTATCATGACGAGCAAGAAAGTCATCTCTATATATATCCAAGCATCCATTATAATATACATCATAAGTACAACAATGGCCTCGAGGGCATATACATAACTAACAATCTCCCACTTGCACTAAGGCCAGCTGCTGTAGTATCTCATACCTAGCATCCCGAATAATCTCTTAAACTGTATCTGGGGAATAGCCTTCGTGAATGGATCCGCAGTGTTGTCCTTCGTATCTACTCTCCTGACCTCGATCTCCCGGCGATCAACTATCTCCGTGATCAGGTGATATCGCCTCAGAATATGTCTGGACTTTTGATGGGATCTGGGTTCCTTGGCTAAAGCCACGGCTCCATTGTTATCGCAATACAGAGGTATTGGATGCTCAATGGATGGAACCACACCAAGTTCACTAATGAACTTCTTGATCCAGACAGCCTCTTTGGCAGTATCGTTGGCAGCGATGTATTCAGCCTCCATCGTCGAGTCTGCAACGGTATCCTGTTTGGAACTCTTCCAACATACCGCCCCTCCATTGAGAGTAAAGACAAAACCCGAATGCGACTTAGAGTCGTCCTTATCACTTTGGAAGCTGGAATCGGTAAAGGACTCCACCTGGAGTTCTCCGTTACCATACACCAAGAACATCTCCTTAGTCCTTCGCAAGTACTTGAGAATGTTCTTCACAGCTGTCCAGTGACTCTCTCCAGGATCTTCTTGATACCGACTCACTACACTTAGTGAGTATGCTACATCGGGTCTGGTACATAGCATCGCATACATGATAGAGCCTACTGCCGAAGCATAGGGTATCCCTTGCATGCGAGCTCTCTCCAAATCAGTCTTGGGAGACATCTCTTTGGAGAGAGTGAGTCCAAAGATCGTGGGTTGGTTCCCACGCTTGGATTCTTCCATACTAAACCTTTTTAGTATGGTGTCAATGTACCTGGATTGGGACAATCCCAGTATCCTTTTAGATCTATCTCTATAGATCATAATTCCCAATATGCAGGAGGCATCACCTAGATCTTTCATTGAGAATCTCTGTGATAAGAAGAGCTTGACTGATTGCAGCATAGGAATATCATTTCCTATCAAGAGTATGTCATCCACGTACAATACGAGGAAGACAACCTTACCCTCTGCTACCTTCTTATAAATACAAGGTTCATCTATATTTTTGATGAAGTCAAACTCTTTGACTACAACATCAAAACAGATGTTCCAACTCCGCGATGCTTGCTTTAACCCATAAATGGATTTAAGCAGCTTGCACACCTTTCCGCTGCTCCCACTATCTACGAAGCCTCTGGCTGAGTCATGTACACGCTCTCTTCTAAATCACCGTTTAGAAATGCGGTCTTAACATCCATTTGCCAGATTTCGTAGTCATGGTATGCAGCAATGGCAAGTAAGATCCGGATGGACTTAAGCATAGCCACTGGAGAAAAGGTTTCGTCATAATCCACACCTGGTCGTTGACGAAAACCCTTTGCTACAAGTCTAGCTTTGAAAGTCTCAACTTTTCCATCTACACCAAATTTCTTTTTAAAAATCCACTTGCTCGCAATGGGTTTTACCCCTTCAGGAGCATTTTCCAAAATCCATACTTTATTGGTGTACATGGATTCCATCTCAGATCACATTACATCCAGCCATTTCACAGAGTCACCACTCGTGATGGCCTGCTCGAAACTAGTTGGGTCATCATCATCCATGATGCAATCCTCGCTTCCACCATCAATGAGAAAACCGTAGTATCTCTCAGGTGGACGAGAAACCCTACTAGATCGGTGGAGAGGCTGGGGTTCGTCGGGTACTACTGAATCCTCTGGTTCCACTAAATCATCTGTTGTAGTTTGTTCTGCTGGAACCTCTTCCAGTTCTACCTCAATGCTACTGTTCTGTTTCATAAGAAAACATTTTTCTAAGAAAGTGGCATGTTGAGAAACAAACACCTTTTGTTCCTCGGGGTGGTAGAAGATATACCCTTATGAGTTTTTGGGATATCCTACAAACTTACATAAGACAGATCTTGCCTCGAGTTTGTCCGGATTTTGTCTTTTGACATAGGCCGGACAACCCCATATCTTAATGTAATTAAGATGTGGTCTCTTCCCTTTCCATATCTCATATGGAGTGGTAGGCACAGATTTGGTAGGAACTCTATTCAATAGGTCTATGGCTGTCTCAAGCGCATACCCCCAAAAAGAAATAGGTAACTCAGCTGTACTCATCATCGAGCGCACCATATCTAATAGGGTGCGATTTCTTCGCTCAGATACACCGTTGTGCTGTGGTGTATAAGGAGGAGTAAGCTGAGAGAGAATCCCATTCTCTTTTAGATAATCTAGGAACTCACTGCTTAAGTATTCACCTCCTCGATCAGATCGAAGAATCTTAATACTTTTGCCCATTTGATTCTCTACTTCTTGCTTATATTCTCTGAATTTCTCAAAAGCTTCAGACTTGTGTTTCATCAGGAACACATATCCGAATCTTGAGAGATCGTCAGTGAATGTAATGAAGTAGGAAGAACCGTTCCTGGCATCCGTAGACATGGGACCGCATACATCACTATGTACCAGTCCTAAGAGTTCGGTAACTCTTTCTCTGTGTCCACTAAACGGAGCTTTGGTCATTTTTCCTTTGAGACATGAATGGCAAGTATCATAAGATGATAATTCGAACGGATTCAAATAACCATCTTTATGCAACTTAGCCAGTCGTGTCGCATTGATATGACCAAGTCTACAATGCCACAAGTAGGATTCGTTCATATCTGAACTTTTCCTCTTGTGTGTGTTTTGTATATTCAGGACTGTATTCTGATTTAGAATAAATATGCCATTATGTAACGAGCCTGATGCAATCAACTTTTGATCTAGGAATATGTTCATAACATTATCCTGTACTACAAAATTATATCCCTCTTTACTCAATAAAGAAACTGATATAATGTTGCACATCATGTTCGGTATATAATAGCACTCATTTAGAATCAGTGTATTACGACTTGGCAATACAAGGTGATATTCGCCAACTGCTTTGGCTACAATACTTGCACCGTTCCCTACTTGAACGGAATGATCACCTTTTCCCAGTTCTCTACCTTTTCGTAGCCCATGTAACAACTTATATATGTGGGATCCTGATCCGGTATCTAATACCCAGGACGTAGGGTGAACTGAGAAACAGTTCTCAATAACTAACACACCCGAAGAAGATGCATCAACATGCATGTTCTTTTGGGCGGCGTGAGAATCCAGATATTCTTCTATTTCCTGTTCAGTCTTATAACTCTTATAAGAAAGAACGGGTCCAACATTCCCTAGCTCAGTACAATAATTGGGTTCAGTCAATACATCCATATTATTATCTTGATTATGGCATGACATGGTCGCTACCTGGAGAGAGAGAGAAGAAAACACTTTAGCGTATGCTCTTGCAAGATTAGATTGGTTATTATCTTATCTAATCAGGATGTCTCCCACTGGTTTTATCAAATCTACCTTAAAACCCTAAAAGGTAAGATTAGCCGGGATTAATTACACCTTACAATTTCATCAATCTTTCAGCCAGATCAGTGTCGGTACTTTGAGGGAGGTTCCCCGTGCTTCCGCACGGACCTAATTAAAGTAAACCTCGTTTTCCCATAGGCGTAACCTCGTTAACACTTTTCTAGACACCTACTTGAATGACTAATTGTCCTGTGTAAAACTCTCCCAGGAGTAACTCTTACTCGCAGTGGGTATCGGGATCCAACTATCTCATAGAAGGTATGCAATCTTATTGCAAATTTCAACGCTTGAAATTCCCGATAAAGCTTTTACCCCTAGTGTGCTATGACCTTGACGCATGCCAAACAACCCATAGTCCACTAGTCAAGTTCAACCCGTACATTTTGTGATTGAATTAAACCCACCCGTACGACCCTTGACGCATGCCAAACAACGTCGTACAAATACCCTAATCCAATCGCATCTCATGCTGCAGATAAATAATAATTAGCTACCGTACACTACGCCTTGACGCATGCCAAACTACCGTAGCACGAATACCAAAGATTACTTATCTGAAATGACGGAGGGCTACGCAGGTTTTTCTGAAAACCCTGAGCGTAATGAACTTGATATCGTCGTAGAATCGAGTGAAGTTTTTCAAAAGGAGTGTTTTTTAGGCTTTTCTTAGTTTCGCTAAAGGGGTCACTCCCGGTGAAGGGATCATCGGCCCTTTCCTCATCGAATAAGGTGCAGGATATATCATATATATCGCTGTGCAAAGCAAAATTCTAAAAACAATCAAAAGACAAACCGAGTGTTGTAGCATCTGCCAGTTTCGCTAAAGGAGTCACTCCCGATGAAGGGATCTCGGTCCTTTCCTCATCGAATAAGGTGCAGGATATATCATATATATCACTGTGCAAAGCAAAACTGTAGCTACCCCCTTTTATAAAGTTTTTGATTCTACAACATCTTTAGGTTTCTTTTCTTTTATTAATCTCATTAATAAAAATCCCATCGGCTTATGCTTCCTAAGCATCACAGAAGAAACGAAAGCAGTAATATTTATATATCAGCATATATATATAGTATAAGCATTCGTCTCAGGCAGTAATATGATCTCATCACAGAACATTGCAGCAGAAGAACATATATGAAATATTGGATATACTAGGACGTCCGTGTTTTCAATACGAGCCTGTATAAAACACGGATTCCACGGTCGCGACGAATAGCCAAACCCACATCCCAAGACCCCTACGAGAGCGGCAAGTAACACTGCCAATTCTAGGGTTAGAAGACCCGGTCTCGACTCCTCGAGATGGCCTCCCACTGGACCCTAGAACCCGGTTACTTGTGCTCCCCTCCTTGGGTCTACCTAATGCGGAAAAGTAAATAATATACACTGGTGACAGCAACCGCAACCTGGAAGTGCCCCAAATAAAAGAATATTACATTACAAATGAATTTTACATGAATGAAAATAAAAACCCTCATCTCACATAAAACCCCCGGCTATTCTGAACGCGACGATCCAATATAACATATCACAGCAACACATAATATCACATATCATCAACGTAAGTAAATATGCGCATCCCAATTGTCGTTGACATATAGCAACGAAACCGGCGATATCACATATTAGACTTACGGTCACAGAAAAGAAAGTGTAAAACTACAATATTTGGAATCCACAATCACTTTAGACATCGTAAATCCGAAATATCACATACTTCGCATTTCATGCTTAACTCTATGAATTCCACATATTGTATCACATTCCAGATAAATAGACAGTATTAAACTTTCCGAACAGATAATCAAATACCCAAAATTTCCCAAAGTGCTCAACACTTGAGCAGAGTTCAAATAATCCCAGAATATGTCACAGTACCGGTGATCCAGCCGTAGAAGGGTCAAGCCAACGCCTCACATGTGGCACGCCGTACTGCCCCAAACCCGAAGGTTCAAAAGGCAGTTCAAGACGGTCACATAATCGAGTTAAGGTTTGTTGTCTTCTAGAGGGTCCACCGCTTAACTTGTACAATTTTTCGAAAGATTTAAACCCAAAAAAAAAATTCAACACTTGAAAGTTTGCCGTACCGGGAAACAGTGAGTTAATGATATCCGTTCAAATAGTTTAACAATTTCTAAATGTCCGGAAAGAAATACGAATTTAAAATTTCCGATCGAGTCTACTATTACAAAACAAACCCCAGAATTTTCAACACCTGAAACAGATTAAAAATACCCAGAAGCATCAACAAGCACCTACGGACATTACCATAAAAGCCACGTGTCACAATCCTATCAATCCGCCGCGGAACCGCCGCGTAAGCATGCTTACGCCGCGGTTCCGCCACCGTTTGATCGAATTGGGGGCTCGGGTTTTATGGTAATTCTTAGAATTCCCTGCTGATTTTTTTACATATTTTTAATTCAGAAAAATCCCAAAATTTAAAAAATTTCCAGAGAGAGGTCTAGTTTCGTCGTTTCGGGTTCGATCGGAGTTTTAACTTCGTAAACACATCGCCTAATGCTCTAGCTAGGCTCTGATACCACTATAAGGTTCCTAGGCACTCTTGTTAAGGTTCATAAGGCATCAAACATGCCCGGATAAAATTTTAGACGTGCCGAACAACCCAAAGCCGGGATCTTTGCTAGATTATTAGGGTTAAACATGCAAGATGATAACTTTTATCTAAGTGTGAGGGACTACAACCTTTGTAGTCCGCTCCTTCGCTTCACAAGCTCCGAGTAGAAGTCCCTTTGCCGCGATCCACGATCTCCCGGACTCATGAGAGGCTCCACGACTCGAACGATCCATGCTAGCTCGAAGTATTCCAAATCTCCGATGATCTACCTTGAAGTTGCAAAGACTCAAGCTTTCTCACTCTAAAGAGATGAACACACTAATCTCATGGGCTAGATGAGATGAGGATGAGAGAGTAGTATTTTTGCTTTCTTTTTAAATCATTTTCTCATATTTATTCATCACATAAAGAAAATCTAGTGAGCTTTCTTCAAGAGAGAAGAAGATGATAATGGAAATGTTAATGAATTAATTTCTTTTGTGATGAATAGAATAAAAGCTATATGATTGAATTGTAAACCATGGTCAAGGATGAGTGGCTAGGATTTAGTAGAGAAATAACTAGAGTTAGGGTTTGGTTGGGTTAAATAAGTGTCATCCAAAAATATCCTAAGAATGACAAAAGAATAAAGCTTCTAGAAGGTGCATGAAGCATCCAACCCTAATCAAACCCTAACCTCAATTAATCATCCTTAAACATGTTTAACAATTAATCATATCATGTCACAATAATATATATCACATATATATTATATATTTGCAACAAAAGAAAATAATACAATTAACATATATCGCATATATATCAATGTATCATCCAGAGAGAAAATGAAATAATAAAGCGAGCCAATATTAGATAATGTAATACAATATATCATATATATTATTACACATTAAATCATCAAATCAACACTTGATCCGACAATCCGGCTATATCGAATATTACCGACTAATATATCATGTACCGATTCATCGAATCAACACGTGATCCGATGACCCGGTTCATATCTTGATATCGCGAGAATATAATACGGTATCTCATATCGCATTATTCTCGGTCCTGCACATATCACATATGTGCCTCTACTCCGTCTCGCCTGAGCCAAGAAACCTCTGTGTAGGACTCTAAAGAATCGTCAATACGCCGGTAGCAGGTGATGATCATATCAAACACCCACAAGCTGCAAGCGGTCAGCTAAACGTAACAGCCACCCAGGTATTGAGCGATCAGAAGATCAACAAGCTAGCCTGTGCGTTCTCCTGTGAATCCAATCAGTAACACTCCCGTACAGTCCGGTCTGTTCGTCTGATATGTCGCATATCAAGTCTAGGGGTGGTATACGTCAGACCCCAGTAACCGATAAGTCGTGTCGATATGTGGCTCATAACGGGTCGAGAAACTACTAGTAACACTTACCAGTAAATCTCCATATCAGCCCTGGCCAGGGACTTCCAGTTATAGCCAATCGAACACAGCACAACATCAACTCCCTATACCGGGAGAGACGAATCCCCTCCTATCGCTCATTGCCTCCATGTGATTCGGGACTGTACCCAAAAGCCACCGTTTTGCACGCCCTCTTGGACGTGGTAAGGTGGAAATCAAAGCACAGTGGGAATCACACAAGACTCTATGACGATCTCGGGTCTACAGACTACCCTGTACCAGTGTCACCGGAGAACTGCCATCTGACGTGTGGTATATCACCATCTGGGAGTTCTCGGGCGAGTCCGTCTAGTGTACCCAGTCTCCACTGAGCACCCGTACACCATCTCTGATGTCTAACACCGATGGATATGGGATCATCCATCGCCCATCATATGGGTCAAGATGCGTATACGCTAGTCTACTCTGGTGTATCGATGCCCTGTCTCGATATACCCTCGACTAGGAACAGTTATAGGATGTACTCATCGACTACCGTGGCCCCACTAGTATGATCTCATCATAGTCCCAGTAGTCGAGTACAGATCCTAAGGGCTTTATCAACATGTGAGAGTAAAACAGTAAACCAATACAAGTCAACATATTAAGATAAAGTGAAACCAAATAGCATACTATCATGACGAGCAAGAAAGTCATCTCTATATATATCCAAGCATCCATTATAATATACATCATATGTACAACAATGGCCTCTAGGGCATATACATAACTAACACTTCTCTACTAATCAGTTTCGCAAAGTCCGTTTGCGAAAATGATTGCGTTCGAGAAATAGCCTCAGTGAGTGGATCCGCTCTAATGTTTCTTTCTGTATCTCTCTATATCTCAACTTCGCGGAGAAAATGTTAGGTTTGCCTAGCACCTCATGAAGGGTTTGGAAGCATCATATGTACCAAAGATTGAGTTTTTAGGGTGCTAAGTTAGCAAACAAAAGATCGTTCCTAGAAAAATTAGGGTTTCAATTTTTCACACATCATCTCATGAAAGAAATGATAGGGTTTTGAGAGTACAACCTTTGTAGCTCCCTACGCTAGACTCCTTGGCCACTTGAGGGTTGGAGGAGGGTTCTCTTGAAGTCTCCTAGTATCCACGACGATCTACCCGAAGCTCCTAGTCCAAGCTTGCAACTTCGCTTTTTCAAGAGAAGAAAGGAAGATAACACTCTAAACAAGTGGGCTAAACTTGTGTAGAATGATGTTGTGGTGGCTTTTCTCACTTAAAAAACCTAACTTGATGAGTATATTGCTCACTACAAAAATCTAGAGAGCAAATGAGAGAGGAAGAAGAAGATGATGGTTATTCTTTAACAAGAGTGAAAAGAATAACTCTTGTTAAGAAAAATGAAAATATATGTATATATACTTTCGTGTTCTCATCTCAAACCATGGTTAAACAATGAATATCTTATTGAACTTGAGTTCAAACACAAAAGGAAAGTTTACCCAAGGTTAAAAGGTGGGTGAGGATGGTTAAGTCAAATGAAGAGTGTAGAACAAATCAATGATAACCATTTTCCTTTTTCCTTTTTGTTTTAAATCAAATGCAATAAAATCCATATATAAAGCTATGGTGTGAGTCTTATATTGCCACCATTTTCAGAGTTAAATGAAGCTTTTCTTTGGCACTGTAGACTTGGTCATATTAACGAAACAAGACTAAACAAGTTACACAAAGATGGATATTTAAATTCTTTTGAATATAAATCTTATGCGACTTGCCAGTCTTGTATCAAGGGTAAAATGACCAAAACTCCGTTTACCGGACACGGAGAAAGAGCTACTCAGCTCCTGGGCCTCATACATAGTGATGTATGTGGGCCTATGTCTACATAGGCTAGAGGCGGTTTTTCATACTTCATTACATTCACTGATGATTTCTCAAGATTTGGTCATGTATTTTTATTAAAACACAAGTCCGAAGCTTTTGAGAAATTCATTGAATATAAACAAGAAGTAGAAAAACAAACCGGCTTGAGTATCAAGATGCTTCGATCAGATCGAGGTGGTGAGTATCTCAGTGCAGAATTTGCAAACTTCTTGAAAGAGAATGGGATTCTCTCTCAGCTCACTCCTCCTTACACACCACAGCACAACGGTGTGTCAGAACGAAGGAATAGGACCCTATTAGATATGGTCCGGTCCATGATGAGTGACGCTGAGTTACCCGTCTCGTTTTGGGGGCATGCATTGGAGACTGCAGCGTTTCTACTGAACAGGGTTCCAAACAAAGCCGTGTCCACCACACCATATGAGATATGGCAAGGAAAGAAACCATCTCTTAAAAGAATTAAGATTTGGGGTTGCCCGGCCTATGTTAAAAAGCAGAATCCGGACAAACTCGAGACACGGTCGGTCATGTGTAACTTTGTGGGATATCCAAAGAATTCTCATGGATATCTATTCTACCACAAAGAGGAACAAAAGGTGTTTGTTTCTCAGTATGCCACATTCTTGGAAAAAGAGTTTTTCACAGATAAAGATGATGGCAAGGTGGTGGATCTAGAAGAGGTTCTAGAGACACAAACTACAAATGACGATTTGGTTGAACCGTCTGTTGCAGCAGAAACTGAAGAACCTCGGCCACTCCGTAGGTCTGGTAGGACTTCTCGCCCACCGGAGAGGTACTACGGTTTCCTCATTGATGGTAACGGAGAAGATTGCATCATGGATGATGATGATCCTACCAGTTTTCAGCAAGCTATCACGAGTAAAGACTCTGTGAAGTGGCTGGATGCCATGAGATCCGAAATGGAGTCTATGTACACCAACAAAGTGTGGACTTTGGACGTTGTACCCCCTGGGGTAAAACCTGTAGGGTGCAAATGGATCTTTAAAAGAAAGATTGGTGTAGATGGGCAGGTGGAGACCTATAAGGCAAGACTTGTGGCGAAGGGTTTTCGTCAAAGACCAGGTTTGGACTATGATGAGACTTTTTCTCCCGTAGCCATGCTTAAATCCATTCGGATCCTACTTGCTATTGCTGCTCACTACGACTATGAAATCTGGCAGATGGACGTTAAAACCGCGTTTCTAAATGGAAATTTGGAAGAATGCGTTTATATGGATCAGCCAGAGGGCTTCATTGATAGTGGGAGCAGCGGGAAAGCATGTAAATTGCTTAAATCCATATATGGGTTAAAGCAGGCATCACAGAGTTGGAACATCTGTTTCGATGATGTCATCAAAGAGTTTGATTTCATCAAAAATCCAGATGAACCTTGTGTTTATAAAAAGGCTGTAGGGAGAGCTGTCACATTCCTCGTATTGTACGTGGACGACATTCTTCTGATAGGAAATGATATTCCTATGCTACAGTCGGTCAAATCTTTCTTATCACTAAGGTTCTCCATGAAGGACCTGGGTGATGCCACATACATTCTGGGCATAAGGATCTATAGGGATAGATCCAAAAGGTTATTGGGATTGTCCCAAACCAGATACATTGACACCATCCTAAAAAGGTTTAGTATGGAAGACTCCAAGCGGGGTGCCTTACCCGCTTGCCATGGGGTCACTCTCTCCAAGGATTCTTGTCCAAAGACCGATGAAGAGAAAGCTCGCATGAGTATTATACCCTATGCTTCGGCAGTAGGATCTATAATGTATGCGATGTTATGTACACGCCCAGATGTAGCTTATGCACTTAGTGTTGTAAGCAGGTATCAATCCAACCCAGGGGAGAATCACTGGACAGCTGTGAAAAACATTCTTAAGTACTTGCGAAGGACTAAAGAATTGTTCTTGGTGTATGGTAATGGAGATCTCCAAATGGAGGACTTTACCGATTCGAGCTTCCAGAGCGATAAGGATGACAGCAAATCTATCTCTGGGTTTGTATTTACCCTCAATGGAGGGGCGGTGAGTTGGAAGAGTTCCAAACAAGATACCGTTGCAGACTCTACGACGGAAGCTGAGTACATTGCTGCAAATGATGCCACCAAGGAAGCCATCTGGATGAAGAAGTTCGTCTCGGAGCTAGGAGTAGTTCCAACCATTATTGATCCAATACCTTTGTATTGTGACAATAATGGGGCTATGGCGTTAGCCAAGGAGCCCAGATCCCATTAGCGGTCCAGACATATCCTGAGGCATTTTTATTTGATCCGGGAGATTGTTGATCGCCGCGAGATCGAGATTAGGAGGGTAGACACAAAGAATAACGCCGCGGATCCATTCACCAAGGCCCTCCCTCAGCCGCAGCATGAGCGACTTTTTGAGATGTTGGGTATGAGATACGCCAATAACTGGCCTTAGTACAAGTGGGAGATTGTTGGATATATGTATGCCCTAGAGGCCATTATATGATAGTGGATGTATCTATACATGTATATATATATTCAGTATGCATTCTTGCTCGACATGATAGTATGCTATCTGGTTCTTCTTTATCTGACATGTTGATTTGATCATGCTTATTATTCACTCATACATGCTGATTAAGCCCTGAGGATATTGGCTTGACTGCTCTGATTATGATGGAGATCATACTAGTGGGACATCTGTAGTCTATAAGCATATCCTGGAAAGTCCCTAGTCGTAGGTATATCGAGACGGGGCATTGATATACCAGAGTAGACTAGCGTATATGATGCTAGACCCATGCGATGGGCGATGGATGTTCCCACATTCATCGATGTTTGACATCAAGATCATATATGGGTGCTCAGTGCTGACTAGGTACACTGGACGGACTCACCGAGAACTCCTATATGGAATTATATCTATCGTCGAATAGCAGTTCTCAGGTGACACTGGTACAGGTTAGTCTGTGACCCGAGATCGTCATAGAGTCTTGTGTGTTCTCCCACTGTACTTTGATTGCCACCCTACCATGGCTCTACTGAGTCGTGCAAACAGGTGGCCGTTGGGTACAGTCCCGAGGCACACGAAGGCAATGAGCGATAGGAGGGGTTTCGTCTCTCCCGGTATTGGGAGTTGATGCTGTGCTGTGTCCGACTGGTTATATCAGTAAGTCCCTGGCCAGGGCTACTGAGATTTGCTGATAAGTGTTATCGGTAGTTTCTCGATCTGTTATAGACCATTCACCGGCACGACTTATTGAGTTATTAGGGTCGACGTGACCATCCCTAGGCTTGATATGCAGCATATCTGACGAAGAGACCGGACTGTACGGTAGTGTTGCCGGTTGGCTCGACGGGAGTTGTAGCAGGTTCGCTTGTTTTCTTCTGATCGCTCAATACCCGGGTAGCCGTTACGTTTAGCTGACCGCTTGCGGCTTGGGGGACTTGATATGATCATTACCCTCTGCCGGCGTATTGACGAGTCTTAGAGTCCCATAAAGGAGTAACCCAGTCCAGGCGAAACGTTGTGGTGCGCGTATGCGATATGCGCATGCACCCGATTAAAATGTGCGTATATGATACCGAACATTGATCGGGTGGCCTGCTTTTGGTGGGATCATATGAGATATGACCGGATTGATAAGTTAAGTGTTGATTTATCATCTAACAATTAGTTTTCTCACTTGAAACCTTTCTAGAGTTTGATGGATGTATGCATGCATGCATGTGTTTCTTTCTTTCATTCTAGTTTCATGCACATGTGGATGTGCATACATGCATACATACATACACCCATTCATCATGGTTGTTAGCATATGGAAATGGTGGCAATATAAGACTCAAACCATGGATTAAATTATGGATTATTATTTAATTTTGGTTTTAAAAACAAAATGAAAAGAAAAGGATAATCATTCTAGCTTCTACATTCTTCTTCTAACCTAACCAACCTCAACTACCACTAACCTAGGGTTATCCTTCTCTTTATCATTTAAAACCCAAGTTAAATTAACTCTCCATCATTTAATCATGGTTGAATGCAAGAAGGAAATAAATATATATAGTGATATATATTTCATTTTCTTTTAAACTAAGGGTTATTTTTCCACCTCTTGTTAAAAATAGCCACCATCTTCATCCTCCTTCACTTTTTCCTCTCTAGTTTTTTCTAGTGAGTTAAACACAATTAAAGAAAGGTTTTTGAAGTGAGATCCTTAGCCACAACATCATTCTACTCAAGTCTAGCCAACTTGATTAGAGTGTTCTCTTTGCTTTTCCAAAGTTGTAAGCTTGGACGGGAAACTTCGGGTGGATCGTCGTGGACGAAAGAGGACTACAAGTGGACCTTCTTCCAACACCCTAGAGATCAAGGAGTCAAGCAAAAGGGGAGCTACAAAGGTTGTAGCCTTCAAACCCTAATTTTTATTAGCTTAAAGTTTTGTAACCCTAATTTTCTAGGATCGATTCCTTTGCGTGTTTGTTTAGCACCTTAAAAATACATACTTTGAGACATGTGATGCTTCAAAACTCTTCATAGGGTGCTAGGCAAACCTAACATTGGTATCAGAGCTACTAGGCATTAGATGTCGACCTATGGGGGGTTCTCACTGTGTGACAGTGTGGCGAAGCATAGGCTCTTACCCCTAGGGTGTCCCGAGACCGGAAGGTGTTCCGGCGGGTTGTAGTCCTCGCGATGGGGCATGCGTAAAAAGTAGTTGCTGAGGGACCCGTTGGTGCCACGGCGACCCCATTGGATGGGGTGACTGCCGACCTTACATTGGTATCAGAGCCGACCTAGAACATTAGGCGACTTTTTTACGAAGTTAAAACTCCGATCGAACCGAAATACGGTATTTTAGGGTGCTCTCTGGGAATTTTCTAAAATTTGACATTTTTCAGAATTAAAAATATCTAAAAATATCAGCAGATAAATCTATGGATTACGGTACAAAAATTTTCCAATGAACAGTGATTGTTGTCGCGGAAACGCGGCCTAAGCTTGGTTAGGCCGCGGTTCCGCGAACGTATATATGAATTATTGGATAATTTTTTTACTGTAATTTTTGAATCTGCTTGTATAAATTTTTGGGTATTTTTAATCTGTATTTAGTTTTGAAAAATTCTGGAGATGATTTTGGACTCGTCGATTCGATCGGAATTTTCATTTCGTAGCTTTTCCGGGTAAATAAGAAAGTATTGAAGTGTTTGAACGAGTATCATTTGCTCACTATTCACGGGGTTTAAATGTTTTGGAAATACGTGCAAGTCTTTTTATGGTGATCCCTCTAGAAGACAACAAACCTTAACTCGATTATGTGACCGTCTTGAACTGCCCTTTGAACCTTAGGGTTTGGGGCAGTACGGCGTGCCACATGTGAGGCGTTGGCTTGACCCTTCTACGGCTGGACCGCTACTACTGTGTCACATTCCAAGTGTTTGAACTCTGCTCAAGTGTTGGGCTTTAGTGAATCCTGGGTATTTGATCGTTCGTTCGAAAACTTCAATGCTGTCTGTTTATCCGGAATGTGATACAATATATGGAATTCGTATAGTTTAGGCATGAAATACGAAATATGTGATATTTCGCATTTATGATGTCTAAAGAGAATGTGGATTCCAAATATTGTAGTTTTACACTTTCTTTTCTGTGACCGTAAGTGTAGTATGTACGATATCGCCGGTTTCGTTGCTATACATCAACGACAATTGGGGTATGCATACTTACGTTGATGATATGAGATATTATGTGTTGCTGTGATATGATGTGCAGGATTGTTGCGATTGAATAGCCCGGGGGTTTTTTATGTGAGATGAGAGTTTTTGTATTTTCATTCATGTAAATTCATATGTAATGTAATATTCTTTTATTTGGGGCACTTCCGGGTTGAGGTTGCTGCCACCTGTGTTGTATATTATTTACTTTTCCGCATTAGGATGGACCCAAGGAAGGGAGCACAGGTGACCGGGTTCTGGGGTTCAGTGGGAGGCCATCTCGAGGAGTCGAGACCGGGTCTCCTAAACTCCAGGATTGGTAGGGTCACTTACCGCTCTCGTAGGGGTCCAGGGTGTGGGCTTGGCTATTCATCGCGACTGTGGAATCCGTATTTTCTATTCTGGCTAAATACTAAATACGGGCGTCCTAGTATATCCCACGTTATATCTATATTTCTGCTGCCTGTGTTCTGAGATATCTGAGACGAATGACATATTATATATATGATATATAGTAGACGTTGCTTATATTTTACACCCGCGCTAGTCCCGTCCCGGTATGCCGTTAGTTAAGTAACCTAACGGTGCATAACGGAACATTGCGGCGAATGCGGATGGCATAAGCGTACGTGTTATTTTCGTTTCTTTTCTGAGATTGGCTTAAGGACTTAAATGATGGGATTACATTAATGTGATTAATGTAAAGAAAATAAACCTAAAAAGATGTTGTAGAATCGGATTTGAAAACTACTCGGCTATTTATGAAAAAGCTATATTTCAAAACTGCGGAGCTTAAGCCACTCCTTTTGGAAACCATTTGATTCTACAACAATATCAAGTTCAAAGCGTTAAAAATTTTCTTAAAAATCATCCGCAACCCTCCGTCATTTTAGGAAGTAGAGTACTTAGTATTCGTGCTACGTTTGTTGACTATAGTTAAGGCGTAGTGTACGGTAGCTAAGTGATGTCTTCCTACATTGCATATGATGCAGATTAATTAGGACATTCTTATGACTTTGTTGACCTTAGTTAAGGGTCATGTGAGTGGGTCTAATTAATCAAGAAATGACGGGTAGAACTTGACTGGTACTTATGATTTGTTGACCTTAGTTAAGGTCATAAGTGCCAGGGGTAAAAACCACATCGGGAACTTCAATAGTTGAAATTTGCAATGAGATTGCATACCTTCCATGTGATGGTTGGATCCCGATCCCACTGTGGGCAATAGTTGCTCCTAGGAGAGTTTTGCAGTTTACAATTAGCTAACTCATTAGGTGTCTAGAAAGGTGTTAACGGGGCTCCACCTCTGGGAAAACGAGGTTTACTCTAATTAGGTCCGTGCGAAAGCACGGGGAACCTCCCCCAAGTACCGTCACTGGCCTGGATGAACGGTTAGCGAAGTTGTAGACTGTAATTAATCCTGGCTAGTTTTTCTTTTTAAGGTTTGAAAGAAAGACTCGATAAAAGCAGTGGGAAACATCGATTAGATAAGATAATAACCAATCTAATCTATGCAAGAGCTTTCGCTGAGTGTATTCTTTTCTCTCTCTTAATGGCAGATACCCATGACTGGACTCAAGCTTTTACTAGATAAAAACAAACTGAATGGGACCAACTATAAAGACTGGCTGAGGAATCTGAAAATCGCCTTGACTTATGATAAAGTATCATATGTCCTCACGGCTTCAGCCCCGCCCGTCCCTGGTCCAAAATCCTCAGTTGCGGACATTGAAGTCCGCAAGACATGGGACGCTGACTGTGCCACGGCCACATGCCTCGCGCTTGCATCGATGGATAACACACATCAAAAGCAGCACGAGGACATGGACATTCACGGTATATTGCTCCTTACAAAGGAGTTGTATGGGGAGCAATCCCGCGTATTACGATACGAAGCATCAAAGAAATTATTTCAGATGCGAATGGCCCCTGGCACACCAGTAGGAGATCATGTTCTGAAGATGATAGCTCTTATAGAAGAGCTTGAGGACCTTGGATGGACGATGGACAATGAACAATATATAGATATTATTCTGCAGCCCCTCCCCTCCACCTTTGCTCAGTTCATAGTGAACTTCAACATGCATGGCATGGAGAAGGACCTCCCTGAACTCCTTAATATGTTAAGGAGTGCAGAGAGCACTATGAAGTTAGCAAAAACTCCCGTTATGACTATTGGACAGTCTTCCTCTTCTCGCCCGAAAGCCAAGGCCAAGGGAAAGAAAAAGAGGAAACCCACTAATCCTAAGGGCGGAGTTAAAAAGGAGAAGGGAAAGGGAAAGTCCAAGGCTGGAGACTCGAGGAAGGGTGAATGTTTTCACTGCCACAAGACAGGACATTGGAAGCGCAATTGCACGGAGTACTTAAGTATCAAGAAGAAGCATGGTGATGCTTCTGCTTCAGGTGCGTTTGTGACTGAAAACTGTTTTTCTATAAACTCTGCTTCCTGGGTATTGGATACCGGTTCAGGTTCTCACATTTGCAATTCTATGCAGGGGCTGAGAAATAGCAAGGTTTTGAGGACAGGTGACCATACTCTCCGCGTTGGAAATGGTTCCAATGTACATACAGTCGCAGTGGAAGAGTATCACTTGGGGTTGCCATCTGGATGTATTTTGGTTTTAAATCCATGTTATTTTGTACCAAGTATGCTATGTAATATAATATCCGTTTCTTTGTTGGACAATGAAGGGTATAATTTTGTATTGCAGAACAATATTATGAACATTAACCTGAATCAAATGTTGGTTGGGTATGGTACGCTTAACAACGGAATATATGTCCTAAATCAACACACAGTTTTCAGTATACAACACACTAATAAAAGAAAACTTTCAGAGTTAAATGAAGCTTTTCTTTGGCACTGTAGACTTGGTCATAATAACGAAACAAGACTAAACAAGTTACAAAAAGATGGATATTTAAATTCTTTTGAATATAAATCTTATGCGACTTGCCAGTCTTGTATCAAGGGTAAAATGACCAAAACTCCGTTTACCGGACACGGAGAAAGAGCTACTCAGCTCCTGGGCCTCATACATAGTGATGTATGTGGGCCTATGTCTACACAGGCTAGAGGCGGTTTTTCATACTTCATTACATTCACTGATGATTTCTCAAGATTCGGTCATGTATTTTTATTAAAACACAAGTCCGAAACTTTTGAGAAATTCATTGAATATAAACAAGAAGTAGAAAAACAAACCGGCTTGAGTATCAAGATGCTTCGATCAGATCGAGGTGGTGAGTATCTCAGTGCAGAATTTGCAAACTTCTTGAAAGAGAATGGGATTCTCTCTCAACTCACTCCTCCTTACACACCACAGCACAACGGTGTGTCAGAACGAAGGAATAGGACCCTATTAGATATGGTCCGGTCCATGATGAGTGACGCTGAGTTACCCGTCTCGTTTTGGGGGCATGCATTGGAGACTGCAGCGTTTCTACTGAACAGGGTTCCAACCAAAGCCGTGTCCACCACACCATATGAGATATGGCATGGGAAGAAACCATCTCTTAAATGAATTAAGATTTGGGGTTTCCCGGCCTATGTTAAAAAGCAGAATCCGGACAAACTCGAGACACGGTCGGTCATGTGTAACTTTATGGGATATCCAAAGAATTCTCATGGATATCTATTCTACCACAAAGAGGAACAAAAGGTGTTTGTTTCTCAGTATGCCACATTCTTGGAAAAAGATTTTTTCACAGATAAAGATGATGGCAAGGTGGTGGATCTAGAAGGGGTTCTAGAGACACAAACTACAAATGACGATTTGGTTGAACCGGCTGTTGCAGCAGAAACTGAAGAACCTCGGCCACTCCGTAGGTCTGGTAGGACTTCTCGCCCACCGGAGAGGTACTACGGTTTCCTCATTGATGGTAACGGAGAAGATTGCATCATGGATGATGATGATCCTACCAGTTTTCAGCAAGCTATCACGGGTAAAGACTCTGTGAAGTGGCTAGATGCCATGAGATCCGAAATGGAGTCTATGTACACCAACAAAGTGTGGACTTTGGACGTTGTACCCCCTGGGGTAAAACCTGTAGGGTGCAAATGGATCTTTAAAAGAAAGATTGGTGTAGATGGGCAGGTGGAGACCTATAAGGCAGGACTTGTGGCGAAGGGTTTTCGTCAAAGACCTGGTTTGGACTATGACGAGACTTTTTCTCCCGTAGCCATGCTTAAATCCATTCGGATTCTACTTGCTATTGCTGCTCACTACGACTATGAAATCTGGCAGATGGACGTTAAAACCGCGTTTCTAAATGGAAATTTGGAAGAATGCGTTTATATGGATCAGCCAGAGGGCTTCATTGATAGTGGGAGCAGCGGGAAAGCATGTAAATTTCTTAAATCCATATATGGGTTAAAGCAGGCATCACGGAGTTGGAACATCTGTTTCGATGATGTCATCAAAGAGTTTGATTTCATCAAAAATCCAGATGAACCTTGTGTTTATAAGAAGGCTGTAGGGAGAGCTGTCACATTCCCGAATGTTACGTGGATGACATTCTTCTGATAGGAAATGATATTCCTATGCTACAGTCGGTCAAATCTTTCCTCCATGAATGACCTGGGTGATGCCACATTCATTCTGGGCATAAGGATCAATAGGGATAAATCCAAAAGGTTATTGGGATTGTCCCAAACCAGATACATTGACACCATCCTAAAAAGGTTTAGTATGGAAGACTCTAAGTGGGGTGCCTTGCCCGCTTGCCATGGGGTCACTCTTTCCAAGGATTCTTGTCCAAAGACCGATGAAGAGAGAGCTCGCATGAGTATTATACCCTATGCTTCGGCAGTAGGATCTATAATGTATGCGATGTTATGTACATGCCCAGATGTAGCTTATGCACTTAGTGTTGTAAGCAGGTATCAATCCAACCCAGGGGAGAATCACTGGACAGCTGTGAAGAACATTCTTAAGTACTTGCGAAGGACTAAAGAATTGTTCTTGGTGTATGGTAATGGAGATCTCCAAATGGAGGCCTTTACCGATTCGAACTTCCAGAGCGATAAGGACGACAGCAAATCAATCTCTGGGTTTGTATTTACCCTCAATGGAGGGGCGGTGAGTTGGAAGAGTTCCAAACAAGATACCGTTGCAGACTCTACGATGGAAGCTGAGTACATTGCTGCAAATGATGCCGCCAAGGAAGCCGTCTGGATGAAGAAGTTCGTCTCGGAGCTAGGAGTAGTTCCAACCATTATTGATCCAATACCTTTGTATTGTGACAATAATGGGGCTATGGCGTTAGCCAAGGAGCCCAGATCCCATCAGCGGTCCAGACACATCCTGAGGCGTTTTCATTTGATCCGGGAGATTGTTGATCGCCGCGAGATCGAGATTAGGAGGGTAGACACAAAGAATAACGCCACGGATCCATTCACCAAGGCCCTCCCTCAGCCGCAGCATGAGCGACTTTTTGAGATGTTGGGTATGAGATACGCCAATAACTGGCCTTAGTACAAGTGGGAGATTGTTGGATATATGTATGCCCTAGAGGCCATTATATGATAGTGGATGTATCTATACATGTATATATATATTCAGTATGCATTCTTGCTCGACATGATAGTATGCTATCTGGTTCTTCTTTATCTGACATGTTGATTTGATCATGCTTATTATTCACTCATACATGCTGATTAAGCCCTGAGGATATTGGCTTGACTGCTCTGATTATGATGGAGATCATACTAGTGGGACATCTGTAGTCTATAAGCATATCCTGGAAAGTCCCTAGTCGTAGGTATATCGAGACGGGGCATTGATATACCAGAGTAGACTAGCGTATATGATGCTAGACCCATGCGATGGGCGATGGATGTTCCTACATTCATCGATGTTTGACATCAAGATCATATACGGGTGCTCAGTGCTGACTGGGTACACTGGACGGACTCACCGAGAACTCCTATATGGAATTATATCTATCGTCGAATAGCAGTTCTCAGGTGACACTGGTACAGGTTAGTCTGTGAACCCGAGATCGTCATAGAGTCTTGTGTGTTCTCCCACTGTACTTTGATTGCCACCCTACCACGGCTCTACTGAGTCGTGCAAACAGGTGGCCGTTGGGTACTGTCCCGAGACACACGAAGGCAATGAGCGATAGGAGGGGTTTCTTCTCTCCCGGTATTGGGAGTTGATGCTGTGCTGTGCCCGACTGGTTATATCAGTAAGTCCCTGGCCAGGGCTACTGAGATTTGCTGATAAGTGTTATCGGTAGTTTCTCGATCTGTTATAGACCATTCACCGGCATGACGTATTGAGTTATTGGGGTCGACGTGACCATCCCTAGGCTCGACATGCAGCATATCTGACGAAGGGACCGGACTGTACGGTAGTGTTGCCGGTTGGCTCGACGGGAGTTGTAGCAGGTTCGCTTGTTTTCTTCTGATCGCTCAATACCCGGGTAGCCGTTACGTTTAGCTGTCCGCTTGCGGCTTAGGGGACTTGATATGATCATTACCCTCTGCCGGCGTATTGACGAGTCTTAGAGTCCCACAAAGGAGTTACCCAGTCCAAGCGAAACGTTGTGGTGCGCGTATGCGATAGGCGCATGCACCCGATTAAAATGTGCGTATATGATACCGAACATTGATCGGGTGGCCTGCTTTTGGTGGGGTCATATGAGATATGACCGGATTGATAAGTTAAGTGTTGATTTATCATCTAACCATTAGTTTTCTCACTTGAAACCTTTCTAGGGTTTGATGGATGTATGCATGCATGCATGTGTTTCTTTCTTTCATTCTAGTTTCATGCACATGTGGATGTGCATACATGCATACATACATACACCCATCCATCATGGTTGTTAGCATATGGAAATGGTGGCAATATAAGACTCACACCATGGATTAAATTATGGATTATTATTTAATTTTGGTTTTAAAAACAAAATGAAAAGAAAAGGATAATCATTCTAGCTTCTACATTTTTCTTCTAACCTAACCAAGCTCAACTACCACTAACCTAGGGTTATCCTTCTCTTTATCATTTAAAACCCGAGTTAAATTAACTCTCCATCATTTAATCATGGTTGAATGCAAGAAGGAAATAAATATATATAGTGATATATATTTCATTTTCTTTTAAACTAAGGGTTATTTTTCCACCTCTTGTTAAAAATAGCCACCATCTTCATCCTCCTTCACTTTTTCCTCTCTAGTTTTTTCTAGTGAGTTAAACACAATTAAAGAAAGGTTTTTGAAGTGAGATCCTTAGCCACAACATCATTCTACTCAAGTCTAGCCAACTTGATTAGAGTGTTCTCTTTGCTTTTCCAAAGTTGCAAGCTTGGACGGGAAACTTCGGGTGGATCGTCGTGGACGAAAGAGGACTACAAGTGGACCTTCTTCCAACACCCTAGAGATCAAGGAGTCAAGCAAAAGGGGAGCTACAAAGGTTGTAGCCTTCAAACCCTAATTTTTATTAGCTTAAAGTTTTGTAACCCTAATTTTCTAGGATCGATTCCTTTGCGTGTTTGTTTAGCACCTTAAAAATACATACTTTGAGACATGTGATGCTTCAAAACTCTTCATAGGGTGCTAGGCAAACCTTACATTCTCTACACATAACCATGGTTGCAATATGATACTTATGATATTTATTTTTCTATTAGAAAATAACATATCATATTCTTTCTTCATCTTCTTCTTCTTCAACAAATGAAGAAAGCTTGCCTCCATCAATGGCAACTTGTGAAAATGAGTGAGAAATCCAATTCCAAAGTGAACCTACTTCCTTCTTCATCCTCTACCTCTTGCCAAGTAGTATAGGGTGTTTTCTTCACAAGTTTCATGGCTTGGTGAAGTTGGAGCTTGATCTTGAGTTGCCTCGACGTAGATCATCTTCGGCATCGAAGTCGACGACCTCGCCCGCTCATTTCTCCGATGAAACCGATGCTATAGTCATGGATTCGACTTGGACAGCGAGGGGACTTCATCACGGAGCCATGGAGATGGAGGACCGGATCTACAAAGGTTGTAGCCCCTTCCCTTTAGCTATAAATTCGTTTATTTGCATCGCATCACTTATACATCTAGTTAACGATCCGTATTAGGGTTTCTCGGCACCTGTAAAATTTAAATTGGCCTTGTTTGATCACTTGTGAGACCTCATTAGTTTGCCTAGAAACCCTACAGTGGTATCAGAGCCTAGCTAGAGCCTTAGGCGATGCGTAGACGGAGTTAGAAGTCCGATCGAACCGAAACCCTAACTCCAAAATGCTCTCTGTACATTTTTGAAATTCATGGAATTTTGTAAATTAAAAATATGCAGAAAAATCAGCAGGCGTTTTTAGGAATTACCATGAAATTCGAGAGGCCAATTCGACTAAAACGCCGCGGAACCGCGGCACGAGCATGGCTCGTGCGGCGGTTCCGCGGCCATATGTTCACCTTGTGCATTACTTTTTGCACAGTAATTCCTATAATGAAGTGCTGGTTTTCCTGGGAATTTTTAATCTGAACTCAAGAGTTGAGTTTTCTGGGTTGTATTGGGGACTCGGTGTTTCGATTGAATTGTCTAATTTTGTCTGTGTGTTTTTCCGGGTAATTTTAGAATATGTTAAAAAGGTTCGACCGGATATAAATACCCACTTTTTCCCCTGCCGCGAAATTTCCAATTGTTGGACTTTTCCGTAGTTTAATGACGTTCTAAGTAGTGCAAGTAATGCGATGGTCCCTCTAGAAGACAACAAACCTTAACTCGATTATGTGACCGTCTTGAAGCTTAGGGTTTGGGGCAGTACGGCGTGCCACATGTGAGGCGTTGGCTTGACCCTTCTACGGCTGGACCGTTGGTACTGAGGCATGAACTGAATGTTTTTAGACTTATTTCATGTATTGAGCTGTATTGGGAAAACCTGGGTGTTCGATTGTTCGATCAGAAAGTTTAACATTTTCTATCTTATCCGGAATGTGATACAATAATTGGAATTCATAAGCAGTTATGAGATAACTGAATGAATGTTATAAATCTAGCGGTTTAGTCTCACTTGATCGGTTGCCACGGAATTTTGATGTGATCAAAAGTCCATCGCAATCACGTAGCGTACGCGGATACTCGCCGGGTAAACTTAATAGATAGCCTCACTCCATAGCCCCGACCAAGTGACTGTAGGAGAACCCCGTCGCCGAAAGCATCCGTTCGGGTGCTCGCGGCAGCGGTGTTCCGCCTTGGTTCACTTTGTCGACGGCGTCGGGGGTGCGGCCGCCTATTGAAGTTTGCGACGAGCATTCGATCAGGATGTCGAGAATCTTGTTGAATTGCCCGACTTTATATTGAAAAGTGTTTTCGATTTTGAGACTAAAATGCGGGATTTATAATTGTTAGGCATGCGATGTCTAAGTATTTCATTTGATTAGGCGTGCGATGTCTAAAGAGGTTGCGGATTCCAACTATTGTAGTTTTACACTTTCTTTTCTGTGACCGTAAGTGTAATATGTGATATCGTCGGTTTCGTTGCTATATGTCAACGACAATTGGGATGCGCATATTTACTTACGTTGATGACATGTGATGTTATGTGTTGCTGGATATGTTATATTGGATTGTCGTGTTTGAATAGCCGGGGGGTTTTTATGTGAGATGAGTGTTTTTCATTTTCATTCATGTAAAAAACTTGTATGTAATATTCTTTTATTGGGGCACTTCCAGGTTGCGGAAGATGTCACCGTTTGTATATTATTTACTTTTCCGCATTAGGATAGACCCAAGGAGGGGAGCACAAGTAACCGGGTTCTGGGGTCCAGTGGGAGACCATCTCGAGGAGTCGAGTCCGGGTCTCCTAACCCTAGAATTGGTAGGGTTGCTTGCCGCTCTCATGGGGGTCAGGGGTGTGGGATTGGCTATTCGTCACGACCGTGGAATCCGTGTTTTATACTGGCTCGTATTAAAAACACGGACGTCCTAGTATATCCAATATTTCATATGATATTTTCTGCTGCGTTATCTGTGATGTGATCATGTGATTTGTTCAGATAGATATAGTATATAGTATATATGATATATTATATAGACGTTGCTTATTTTTTACACCCGTGCTAGCCCTGCCTCGCTCTGCCGTTAGTTACCTAACCTAACGGTGCAGACGGGAGATCGAGGCGAATGCGGATGGTATAAGCGTACGTTATATTTATCTGTGATGTTTAGGTAAACTTAAATGATGGGATATTCATTAATGAGATTAATGAAAGAAAATAAACCTAATTGATGTTGTGGAATCGAATTTCAAAATAAAACAGGTAGCTACAGTTCTTGCTTTGCATCGCGGTGTTCATTGTAGAACATCCTGCACCTTATTCGATGAGGAAAGGACCAAGATCCCTTCACCGGGAGTGACTCCTTTAGCATTAACTGGCAGATGCTACACACTCGGTTTGTCTTTTGATCGCTTCTATAGTTTCCGCTTTGCACAGTGATATATATGATATATCCCGCACCTCATTCGACGAGGAAAGGGCCGACGATCCCTTCACCGGGAGTGACCCCTTTAGAAAAACTAGAAAAGCCTAAAAAACATTCCATTTAAAAACCATTTGATTCCGCAACGAGATCAAGTTCAAAGCGTTAAAGGTTTTCACAAAAACCATTCGCAACCCTCCGTCATTTTAGGAAGTAGAGTACTTAGTATTCGTGCTACGTTTGTCGACCATAGCCGAGGCGTAGTGTGCGGTAGCTAAGTGATGTCTTCCTACACAGCATATGATGCGATTAGTTAGGACAGTCATATAGCTTTGTTGACCTTAGCCATGGGTCATGTGGATGGGTCTAATTAATCACGAAATGACGGGTAGAACTTGACTAGTACCTATGATCTGTTGACCTTAGCCAAGGTCATAGGTGCTAGGGGTAAAAATCATTATCGGGAGTTTCAAGTGTTGAAATTTGCAATGAGATTGCTTACCTTCTATGTGATAGTTGGATCCCGATATCCACTGTGAGTAATTGTTACTCCTGGGAGAGTTTTGCACTTTACAATCAGCCGATCAAGTAGGTGTCTAGAAAGGTGACAACGGGGTTACGCCTCTGGGAAAACGAGGTTTACTGTAATTAGGTCCGTGCGAAAGCACGGGGAACCTCCCTCAAAGTACCGACACTGGCCTGGCTGAAAGATTGGCGAACTTGTAGTGTGTAATTAATCCCGGCTAGTCTTTCCTTTTAAGGTTTGAAGGAAGATTTGATAAAAACAGTGGGAGCCATCCTGATTAGATAAAATAAATAACCAATCTGATCTTGCAAGAGCACACGCAGAGTGTTTTCTTCTCTCTCTCTCCAGGTAGCGACCATATCACGCCTTAATCAAGATAATAATATGCATGTATTGACCGAACTCGCTTGTTATACTGAGCTGGGGAACGTTGGTCCCGCTCCAACTTATAATTGTTATAAGACCGAGCAGGAAATACGGGAATACCAGAATTCCTATGCCGCCCAAAGGAAGCAAGTGCATATGATGCACTCCTTCGGGTGTGTTCATTACAAAGAACTGTTTATCAGTATCCTCTGCATCCTGGGTATTTGATACCAGATCAGGATCCCAGATATGTAATCTGTTACATAGGGCTATAAAAAGGTAGAAAAACTGAGAACGGGTGATAAGTTTCATGAGACAGAAAATGGGGCAAGTGTTGCAGCCAAGTCTGTTGGTCACCGTCACCCTGTATTACCAATACATTGATTCTGAATAAATGCTATTAGATACCGAACCTGATATACAAAATCATATCAGTCTCTTTATTAGGAAAGAAATGATAAAATTTTGTATTGATGGATAATGTTTTGAACATTTCCTATATCAAAAGTTGATCGATTTAGGTGCGTTATCTAAAAGCATTAACGTTCTAAATCAAACTACAGTTCTTAGTATTCAGAACACACACAAGAGGAAGAGTTCAGAAATGAACGAATCATTCTTGAGGCATTGTAGACTAGGTCATATCAATGCGACCCGACTGGCTGAAGTTACATTTTAGATGCATATTTAAATCAGTTTGAATTTACATCTTGTGAAACTTGCCAGTCATGTCACAAAGATTAGATGACCATAGCTCTGTTTATTGGAAACAGAGAAAAAACTAATGAACTCTTGGGACTGATACATGATGATGTATGTAAGGTCTCCTGTCTACACATGCCAGGACCGGTTCTTTGTACTTCATTATATTCTCTGATAATCTCTCAAGATTCAGTCATATGTTCCTGTTGAAACACAATTCCGAACCTTTTGAGATATTCACAGAATATAAGCTAGAAGTAGGGAACCAATACGGGTATAAGTATTATGTCCTTTGATGTGATCAGGGAGGAGAATACTTGTGCATAGAATTCCTGGATTATTCTAAAGGAGAATGATATTCTCTCTCTGTATTACTCTTCTAAATACACCACAGCACAACGGTGTATCAGGGTGGAGCAATCACACCTTGTATGATATGGTGTGCTCTATGATGAGTATTACTGAATTACCTATTTCCTTTTGAGGTTGTGCACTTGAGAAGCTGCATACCTATTGAATTAGGTTCGAATCAATTTAGTGCCTACCACTCCATATGAGATATGGTATGGGAAGAGCCCATCTCTTAAGTAAGTTAAGATTTGGAATTGTCCGGCCTATGTCAAAAGCAAAATCCGGACAAGATCGAGGCAAGGTCAGTTCTGTAGAACTGGAAAGGTTCCAGCTATACAAAACTGCAGCTGATGATTTGACAGAACCAAAGGATTCAATAGTTCCCGACGAACCTCAGCCTCTCCGCCGATCTAGTAGGATTCCTCATCCGCCTGAGAGATACCTCGGTTTCTCGATGATAGTGGGAGCGAGGAATGCATCATGAGATGATGACCCAACTAGTTTCGAGCAGGCCATCGAGAGTAAGGACTCTGTAAGAATGGCTGGATGCTTAGCGATCTGAAATGGAATCCATGTACACCAACAAAGTATGGACTTTGGTTGCTATATCTGAAGGGTTAAATCCCCATCAGGAGCAAGTATATCTTGAGAAGATTACTAGGTGTAGATGGAAAAGTTGAGACTTTCAAAGCTAGACCTGTTAAAGGTTTTCGTCATCGACCAGGCGTGGATAATGATACCTTTTCCAGTAGCTATGCTTAAGTCCATCAGGATCCTACTTGTCACGGCTACATACCATGACTACGATATCTGGCGGTTGGGTGCCATGACTACTTTTCTAAATAATGATTTAGAAGAGAATGTCTATAAGTACACAGCCAGAGGGCTTCGTAAGCAGTGGGAGCAGCGGAAACATATGCAAGTTGCTTTACAGGATAAAGCAGGCATCGCGGAGTTGGAACATCTGTTCTGATGTGGTAGTCAAAGAGTTTGACTTCATCAAAATGGTAGACGAACCTTGTATATACAAAAAGGTAGTAGAGAGTAAGGTGGTCATCCTCGTATTGTACGTGGACAACATACTCTTGATAGGAAAAGAGTTTCCTATACTACGCTCGGTCAATCTCCGCTTATCACAAGGATTCTCCAATAGGATCAAAGTGATACCTCCTAAATCCTGAGTTTTCATCTATGAGATAGATCTAAATGGACGTTGGGATTCTCACTAGATGTAGTGAGATGGTATCAATCGATCCTGGGGAGAATCACTGGAAGGGTTCCAGGGTGATAAAGACGACTGAATGTCAATCACAGGCATTGTCTTTACCATCAGTAAAGGGACGGTATGTTGGAAGAGTTCCAAGCTAGATACCGTGGCAAACTAGACAATAAAGGCTGGTAACATCGCTATTAAAGATACTACCAAAGAGGCAGTTTGGGTGTATATTGGTTCATGAGATGAACGAGGTTCCTGCCATTGTATGACAATGGAAGTGTGGCTTTGGCCAAGGAACCCCGATCCCATCAGTGACCCAGACATATTCTGAGGCAGTATCACCTGATCATGGAGATAGTTGATCTCCAGGGTGATCGAGGTTAGGAGAGTAGACTCAGAGGACAACACGGCGGATCCACTCACGAAGGCCTTATCCCAAAGAGAGACTTTTAGGGGATGGTTGAGTATTAGATACTACAACTACTGCTACAGATGGCCCTAGTGCAAGTGGGAGATTGTTATTTATATGTATGCCCTAGAGGCCATTACTGTACATTGGATGTATATTGTAGTGGATGCTGGGTCATATATAGGTAGGACTTTCTTGCTCGACATGATAGTACGCTATCTGGTTGCTCTTTATCTTAACAGGTATACTTTCTGTCTCTCTGTTACTTGTTGATAAAGACCTTAGGATGTGTACTCGACTTCCAGGACTATGATGCAGATCATACTAGTGGGGCCTGGGTAGTCCATGAGTACATCCTTCAATGTTCCTAGTCGTAGGAATATCGAGACGGGGCATCGATATTCCAGAGTAGACTAGCGTATATCTTCTCGACCCATGTGATGGGCGATGGATGATCCCATATCCATTGGTGTTTGACATCAGAGATGGTATGCGGGTGCTCAGTGGAGACTGGGTACACTGAACGGACTCGTCGAGAACTCCCAGATGGTATTATACCTCACGTCAGATGGCAGTTCTCTGGTGACACCGGTACAGCTTAGTCTGTTGACCCGAGATCGTCATAGAGTCTTGTGTGTCTCCCACTGTGCTTTAATTTCCACCCTACCACGGCTCTACTGAGTCGTGCAAACAGGTGGTTTTTGGGTACAGTCCCGATTCACATGGAGGCAATGAGCGATAGGAGGGGATTTGTCTCTCCCGGTATTGGGGGTTGATGTTGCGCTATGCACGACTGGCCATAACAGGAAATCCCTGGCCAGGGTTGCAGTGATATACTGGTAAGAGTTATCAGTAGTTTCACGAATGTTATGGACCTCACATCAGCATGACTTATCGAGCTATTGGGGTCTGACGTTTACCACCCCTAGGCGAGATATGCGACATATCAGACGAACAGACCGGACTGTACGGTAAGTGTTATTGGTTGGATTTACAGGAGTGTGAGCGAGCTTGCTCGTCGATCTTCTGATCGCTTAATACCCGGGTGGCCGTTACGTTTGGCAGACCGCTTGCGGCTTGTGGGTGTTTGATATGATCATCATCTGCTGCCGGCGTATTGACGAGTTTTTAGAGTCCTACACAGAGGTTTCCTGGCTCAAGCGAAACGAAATAGGAGCACATATGAGATATGTGCAGGACCGAGAATAATGCGTGTATGTAATACCGTATTACATTCTCGTGATGAATGTATCGATTGGTTGTATGCGATATAACCTAGTTATCGAATCGAAGATTGATTCGATAAGCCGATACATTGGATACTAGTCGGTTATATGCGATATGACCGGATCGTTAAATCAAGTATTGATTTAATGATTTAATGTATAATTATATATTTGATATATTACTTTGCATTAACTAGTATTGGTTCACTTTAAAAGGATTTTCTCACTTGAAATACACAAGTTGTATATGTGATATACTTTTGTGCACAAGATTGTATCATGTTTGATGATACATGCTAGTTTGGGTGTATGTTTAGTTTAAATCATGTTTAAGTGAATGGTTAGGGTTTTATAATCTTCTCTTGATTATTTAGTTTATTTATTTATTCATTTATTTGTTTATTTCCTTTTAAGGCAAGAAAAGAAATGGTTGCTTTTTGGATTTACTTGAAGCTTCATGAAGCTTTGAAAAAGTTCAACCATTTTTGTTTCTTTGCCTAAGCTAACCATTCACCTAACCTTGGTTTATTCTCTACACATAACCATGGTTGTAATATGATACTTATCATATTTTTTTTCTATTAGAAAATAACATATCATATTCTTTCTTCATCTTCTTCTTCTTCAACAAATGAAGAAAGCTTGCCTCCATCAATGGCAACTTGTGAAAATGAGTGAGAAATCCAATTCCAAAGTGAACCCACTTCCTATTTCTTCATCCTCTACCTCTTGCCAAGTAGTATAGGGTGTTTTCTTCACAAGTTTCATGGCTTGGTGAAGTTGGAGCTTGATCTTGAGTTGCCTCGACGTAGATCATCTTCGGCATCGAAGTCGACGACCTCGCCCGCTCATTTCTCCGATGAAACCGATGCTAGAGTCATAGGTTCGACTTGGACAGCGAGGGGACTTCATCACGGAGCCATGGAGATGGAGGACCGGATCTACAAAGGTTGTAGCCCCTTCCCTTTAGCTATAAATTGGTTTATTTGCATCGCATCACCTATACATCTAGTTAACGATCCGTATTAGGGTTTCTCGGCACCTGTAAAATTTAAATTGGCCTTGTTTTGATCACTTGTGAGACCTCATTAGTGTGCCTGGGAACCCTACACATCCATCAAACTCAAGAAAGGATTTCAAGTGAGAAACTAATGGTTAAATGATAAATCAACACTTGATTTATCAATCCGGCCATATCACATATGACCCCACCAAAAGCAAGCCGCCCGATCAATATACGGTATCCCATACGCGCATTTTAATCGGGTCCATGCGCATATCGCATACGCGCACCACAACGTTTCGCCTGGACTAAGAAACTCCATTGTGGGACTCTAAGACTCGTCAATACGCCGGCAGTGGGTGATGATCATATCAAGCACCCCCAAGCAGCAAGCGGTCAGCTAAACGTAACGGCCATCCGGGTATTGAGCGATCAGAAGAGAACAAGCGAACCTGCTATAACTCCCGTCGAGCCAATCGGCAACACTTCCCGTACAGTCCGGTCTCCTCATCTGATATGTCGCATATCAAGTCTAGGGATGGTAAACGTCAGACCCCAATAACTGATAAGTCATGCCGATGTGAGGCTCATAACGGGTCGAGAAACTACTGGTAACACTTACCAGTAAATCTCCAATCAGCCCTGGCCAGGGACTTCCCTGTTACGGACAATCGAGCACAGTGCAACATCAACCCCTAATACCGGGAGAGACGAAACCCCTCCTATCGCTCATTGCCTCCATGTGACTCGGGACTGTACCCAAAAACCACCGTTTTGCACGCCCTCATGGACGTGGTAAGGTGGAAATCAAAGCACAATGGGAATCACACAAGACTCTATGACGATCTCGGGTCTACAGACTAACCTGTACAAGTGTCACCAGAGAACTGCCATCTGACGTGAGGTATAATACCAACTGGGAGTTCTCGGCGAGTCCGTCCAGTGTACCCAATCTCCACTGAGCACCCGTATACCATCTCTGATGTCAAACACCAATGGATATAGGATCATCCATCGCCCATCTCATGGGTCGAGAAGCGTATACGCTAGTCTACACTGGTATATCGATGCCCCGTCTCGATACACCCACGATTAGGGACCTTGAAGGATGTACTTATAGACTACCATGTCCCCACTAGTATGATCCGCATCATAGTCCAGGTAGTCAAGTACACATCCTAAGGGCTTTACCAACATATAACCATTCGACAGTATAAAGAGACAAGTATACATGTTAAGATAAAGAACAACCAGATAGCATACTATCATATCGAGCAAGAAAGTTATCTCTATATATGTCCAAGCATCCAATATAATATACATCATTTGTATAATACTGGCCTCTAGGGCATACATACAACTAACAATCTCCCACTTGCACCAGGGCCAGCTGCTGTAGTATCGCATACCGAGCATCCCGAAGGGTCTCTCAAACTGTATCTGGGGAATAGCCTTCGTGAGTGGATCCGCTGTGTTATTCTTCGTATCAACCCTCCTGACCTCGATCTCTCGGCGATCAACTATCTCCCGGATCAGGTGATACCTCCTCAGAATATGCCTAGATCGCTGATGGGACCTGGGTTCCTTGGCCAAAGCCACCGCTCCATTGTTATCGCAATACAAAGGTATTGGATGCTCAATGGATGGAACCACTCCAAGTTCAGTAATGAACTTCTTGATCCAGACAGCCTCTTTGGCAGCATCGTTGGCAGCGATGTATTCAGCCTCCATCGTCGAGTCTGCCACGGTTTCCTGCTTGGAACTCTTCCAGCTAACCGCCCCTCCGTAAAGGGTAAAGCAAATCCCGACTGCGACTTAGAGTCGTCGTTATCACCCTGCAAGCTCGAATCGGTAAAGGACTCCACTTGGAGTTCTCTGTTACCATACACCAAGAGCATCTCTTTAGTCCTTCGCAAGTACTTGAGAATGCTCTTCACAGCTGTCCAGTGACTCTCTCCAGGATCAGCTTGATACCTGCTCACTACACTCAGTGAGTATGCTACATCGGGTCTGGTACATAGCATCGCGTACATAATAGAGCCTACAGCCGAAGCATAGGGTATCCCTTGCATGCGAGCTCTCTCCAAATCAGTCTTGGGAGACATCTCTTTGGAGAGAGTGACTCCAGAGATCGTGGGTAAGTTCCCACGCTTGGATTCTTCCATACTAAACCTCTTTAGTATGGTGTCAATGTACCTGGATTGGGACAATCCCAATATCCATTTGGATCTATCTCTATAGATCCTGATTCCCAATATGCAGGAGGCATCACCTAGATCTTTCATTGAGAATCTTTGTGATAAGAAGAGCTTGACCGATTGCAGCATAGGAATATCATTTCCTATCAAGAGTATGTCGTCCACGTACAATACGAGAAAAGCAACCTTACTCTCTGCCACCTTCTTGTAAATACAAGGTTCATCTATGTTTTTGACGAAATCAAACTCTTTGATAACGACGTCAAAGCAGATGTTCCAACTCCGCGATGCTTGCTTTAATCCATAAATAGATTTAAGCAGCTTGCACACCTTCCCGCTGCTCCCACTGTCTACGAAGCCCTCTGGCTGAGTCATGTACACGCACTCTTCTAAATCACCGTTTAGAAAGGCGGTCTTAACATCCATTTGCCAGATTTCGTAATCATGATATACAGCGATGGCAAGCATGATCCGGATGGATTTAAGCATAGCTACTGGAGAAAAGGTCTCGTCATAGTCCACACCTGGTCTTTGACGAAAACCCTTTGCAACAAGTCTAGCTTTGAAAGTCTCCACTTTCCCATCTACACCAAGCTTTTTCTTGAAGATCCACTTGCTCCCAATGGGTTTTACCCCTTCAGAGCATCTTCCAAAGTCCATACTTTGTTGGTGTACATGGATTCCATCTCGGACCGCATTGCATCCAGCCATTTCACTGAGTCTCTACTCGTGATGGCCTGCTCGAAACTAGTTGGGTCATCATCCTCCATGATGCAATCCTCGCTCCCATCGTCAATGAGAAAACCGTAGTATCTCTCAGGTGGACGAGAAACCCTACTAGATCGGCGGAGAGGCTGGGGTTCATCGGGTACTACTGAATCCTCTGGTTCTACCAAGTCTTCTGTTATAGTTTGTTTCGCTGGAACCTCTTCCAGTTCTACCTCAATGCCACTTGTCTGTTTCATAAGAAAACCTTTTTCTAAGAAAGTGGCATGTCGAGAAACAAACACTTTTTGTTCCTCGGAGTGGTAGAAGATATACCCTCGCGAATGTTTGGGATATCCAACAAACTTACATAGAACAGACCTTGTTTCGAGCTTGTCCGGATTTTGTGTTTTAACATAGGCCGGACAACCCCATATCTAAATAAAATTAAGACATGGTCTCTTACCATTCCATATCTCATATGGAGTAGTAGGCACTGATTTGGTTGGAACTCTATTCAATAGGTATGCAGCCGTCTCCAGTGCATATTCCCAAAAGGAAATAGGTAACTCAGCTGCACTCATCATAGAGCGCACCATATCTAATAGGGTGCGATTTCTCCGCTCCGATACATCGTTGTGCTGTGGTGTATAAGAAGGAGTAAGCTGAGAGAGAATCCCATTCTCTTTTAGATAATCTCTGAATTCATTGCTTAAGTATTCTCCTCCTCGATCAGATCGAAGGATCTTAATACTTTTTCCGGTTTGGTTCTCGACTTCTTATTTATATTCTCTAAATTTCTCAAAAGCTTCTAATTTGTGTTTCATCAGGAACACATATCCGAATCTAGAGAGATCGTCAGTGAATGTAATGAAGTACGAAGAACCATCCCTGTCATGTGTAGACATGGGACCGCATACATCACTATGTATCAGTCCCAAGAGTTCGGTAACTCTTTCTCCGTGTCCTGTAAACGGAGTTTTGGTCATCTTGCCTTTGAGACATGAATGGCAAGTATCATAAGATGATAATTTGAATGAATTCAAATATCCATCTTTATGTAACTTAGCCAGTCGTGTCGCATTGATATGACCAAGTCTACAATGCCACAAGAATGATTCGTTCATTTCTGAACTTTTCCTCTTGTTTGTGTTTTGTATATTGAGGACTGCATTTTGATTTAGAATGAATATGCCATTATGTAACGAGCCTGATGCGATCAACTTTTGATCTAGGAATATGTTCATAACATTATCCTTTACTACAAAATTATATCCTTCTTTACTTAATAAAGAAACTGATATAATGTTGCACATCATGTTCGGTATATAATAGCACTCATTTAGAATCATTGTATCACCACTTGGTAATACTAGGTGATATTCGCCAACTGCTTTGGCTGCAATACTTGTACCATTCCCTACTTGAACGGAATGATCACATTTTCCCAGTTCTCTACCTTTCCGTAGCCTATGTAACTGTTTACATATGTGGGATCCTGATCCGGTATCTAATACCCAGGACGTAGGGTGAACTGAAAAACAGTTCTCAATGACAAACACACCCGAAGTAGGTGCATCAACATGCATGTTCTCCGTTTGGGCGGCGTGAGAATCCAGACATTCTCATGTTTCCTGTTCAGTCTTATAACACTTATAAGATAGAACGGGCTCAACGTTCCCCTGCACAGTATATGCGGGTTCGGTCAATACATCCATATTATTATCTTGATTAAGGCATGACATGGTCGCTACCTGGAGAGAGAAAGAAGAAAACACTTTAGCGTATGCTCTTGCAAGATCAGATTGGTTATTATCTTATCTAATTAGGATGGCTCCCACTGGTGTTTATCAAATCTTCCTTCAAACCCTAAAAGGAAAGATTAGCCGGGATTAATTACACCCTACAATTTCGCCGATCTTTCAGCCAGGCCAGTGTCGGTACTTTGAAGGAGGTTTCCCGTGCTTTCGCACGGACCTAATTAAAATAAACCTCGTTTTCCCAGAGGCGTAACCCCGTTGACACCTTTCTAGACACCTACTTGATCGGCTAATTGTCCTGTGTAAAACTCTCCCAGGAGTAACAATTACTCGCAGTGGGTATCGGGATCCAACTATCTCATAAAAGGTATGCAATCTCATTGCAAATTTCAACATTTGAAATTCCCGATAATGCTTTTGCCCCTAGCGTCCCATGACCTTGACGGAGGCCAAACTACCCATAGGGCGCTAGTCAAGTTCAACCCATCATTTCTTGATTGAATTAAACCCACCCGTACGACCCTTGACGGAGGCCAAACTACGCCGTACGAATACCCTAATCCAATCACATCATATGCTAGCAGATAAGTACTAGTTAGCTACCATACACTACGCCTTGATGGAGGCCAAACTACCGCAGCATGAATACTAAGTAGTACTTATCTGAAATGACGGAGGGCTACACATGTTTTCTCAGAAAAACCATGAGCGTAATGAACTTGATATCGTTGTAGAATCTAGTGAATTTTGAAATGGAGTGATTTTGAGGCTTTTATTAGTTTTGCTAAAGAGGTCACTCCCGGTGAAGGGATCTCGGCTCTTTCCTCATCGAATAAGGTGCGGGATATATCATATATATCACTGTGCAAAGCAAAACTCCAAAAGCCATCAAAAGTCAAACCGAGTGTTGTAGCATCTGCCAGTTTCGCTAAAGAGGTCACTCCCGGTGAAGGGATCTCGGCTCTTTCCCCATCGAATAAGGTGCAGGGTATATCATATATACCGCTATGCAAAGCAAAACTGTAGCTACCCTTTTATTTAAAATTTTGACTCTACAACATCTTTTAGGTTTCTTTTCTTTCATTAATCACATTAATGAAGTCCCATCATTTAAGTCACTTAAACATCACAGATAAATACGACGTACACTTATGCCATCCGCATTCGCCTCGATGTCCCCTCATGCACCGTTAGGTTAGGTAACTAACGACAGAGCAGGGCAGGGCTAGTGCGGGTGTAAAACATAAGTAACGCCTATATAATAGATCATATATACTATATATTGTATCCATCACAACATATCAAATGATCACATCACAGATATCGCAGCAGAAACATAGATATAATGTGGGATATACTAGGACGTCCGTATTTAGTATTTAGCCAACAATAGAAAATACGGATTCCACAGTCGCGATGAATAGCCACGCCCACACCCTGGACCCCTACGAGAGCGGCAAGTGACCCTACCAATTCTAGAGTTTAGGAGACCCGGTCTCGACTCCTCGAGATGGCCTTCCACTGAACCCCAGAACCCGGTCACCCATGCTCTCCTCCTTGGGTCCATCCTAATGCGGAAAAGTAAATAATATACAACACTGGTGGCATCGACCTCAACCCGGAAGTACCCCAAATAAAAGAATATTACATTACATTTGAATTTACATGAATGAAAATATAAAACTCTCATCTCACATAAAACCCCCCGGCTATTCAATCGCGACAATCCTGCACATCATATCTCAGCAACACATAATATCTCATATCATCAACGTAAGTAAGTATACGTACCCCAATTGTCATTGATGTATAGCAACGAAACCGGCGATATCGACATACTACACTTACGGTCAAAGAAAAGAAAGTGTAAAACTGCAATATTTGGAATCCACATTCTCTTTAGACATCGTAAATGTGAAATATCACATACTTCGTATTTCATGTCTAGTAATATGAATTCCACATATTGCATCTCATTCCAGATAATTAGACGGTATTAAAGTTTTTGAACGAATGATCAAATACCCAAAATTCCCTAAACCTCAACACTTGAGCGGAGTTCAAAAACCCGGAGTGTGACACAGTGGTAGCGGTCCAGCCGTAGAAGGGTCAAGCCAACGCCTCACATGTGGCACGCCGTACTGCCCCAAACCCTAAGGTTCAAAAGGCAGTTCAAGACGGTCACATAATCGTGTTAAAGTTTGTTGTCTTCTAGAGGGTCCACCAAAAACAAACTTGCACGTATTTCCGAAAGATTTTAAACCCCGTGAAAAGTAAGCAAATGATACTCGTTCAAACACTTCAATACATTCTAATTTATCCGGAAAAGACACGAAATGAAAATTCCGATCGAATCGACGAGTCCAAAACCATATCCAGAATATACAGTACTAAATTCAGATTAAAAATACCCAAAACCATCTACAAGCAGACAAGAACATACTGTAGGAAAAATGAAGCCTTAAAGGCTCTGTACGGCCGCGGTTCCGCGGTGGAATTGGCGAATTAGGGTTTCATTTTTTACAGTATTTCTTAGAATTCCCTGCTATATTTTTTACATATTTTTAATTCTGAAAATAACCAGTTACGGAAAAATGTCCAGAGAGGATTCTATAACGTCGTATTTTGGTTCGATCGGATTTTTTACTTCGTAAAATTGTCGCCTAATGTTCTAGGTCGGCTCTGATACCAATGTTGGTTAGCCTAGCATCTCATGAAGGGTTTGGAAGCATCACATGTACCAAAGATTGAGTTTTTAGGGTGCTAAGTTAACAAACAAAAGATCGTTCCTAGAAAAATTAGGGTTTCAATTTTTCACACATCATCTTATGAAAGAAATGCTAGGGTTTTGAGAGTACAACCTTTGTAGCTCCCTATGCTAGACTCCTTGGCCACTTGAGGGTTGGAGGAGGGTTCTCTTGAAGTCTCCTAGTGTCCACGACGATCCACCCGAAGCTCCTAGTCCAAGCTTGCAACTTCGCTTTTTCAAGAGAAGAAAAGAAGATAACACTCTAAACAAGTGGGCTAAACTTGTGTAGAATGATATTGTGGTGGCTTTTCTCACTTCAAAAACCTAACTTGATGAGTGTATTGCTCACTACAAAAATCTAGAGAGCAAATGAGAGAGGAAGAAGAAGATGATGGCTATTCTTTAACAAGAGTGAAAAGAATAACTCTTGTTAAGAAAAATGAAAATATATGTATATATATTTTCATGTTCTCATCTCAAACCATGGTTAAACAATGAATATCTTATTAAACTTGAGTTAAAACACAAAATGAAAGTTTACCCAAGGTTAAAAGGTGGGTGAGGATGGTTAGGTCAAAAGAAGAGTGTAGAAACAAATCAATGATAACCATTTTCCTTTCTCCTTTTTGTTTTAAATCAAATGCAATAAAATCCATATATAAAGCCATGGTGTGAGTCTTATATTGCCACCATTTTCATGTATGTAGAACCATGAAGGATGTATGTATGTATGTATGTGTGTATGTACATCCATATGTGCATGAATCTATAAAAAAGGCATACATGCATGCATACATCCATCAAACTCAAGAAAGGATTTCAAGTGAGAAACTAATAGTTAAATGATAAATCAACACTTGATTTATCAATCCGGCCATATCACATATGACCCCACCAAAAGCAAGCCGCCCGATCAATATACGGTATCCCATAATCGGGTCCATGCGCATATCGCATACGCGCACCACAACGTTTCGCCTGGACTAAGAAACTCCATTGTGGGACTCTAAGACTCGTCAATACGCCGGCAGTGGGTGATGATCATATCAACCACCCCCAAGCCGCAAGCGGTCAGCTAAACGTAACGGCCACCCGGGTATTGAGCGATCAGAAGAGAACAAGCGAACCTGCTACAACTCCCGTCGAGCCAATCGGCAACACTTCCCGTACAGTCCGGTCTCCTCGTCAGATATATCGCATATCAAGTCTAGGGGTGGTAAACGTCAGACCCCAATAACTGATAAGTCGTGCCGATGTGAGGCTCATAACGGGTCGAGAAACTACTGGTAACACTTACCAGTAAATCTCCAATCAGCCCTGGCCAGGGACTTCCCTGTTACGGCCAATCGAGCACAGTGCAACATCAACCCCTAATACCGGGAGAGACGAAACCCCTCCTATCGCTCATTGCCTCCATGTGACTCAGGACTGTACCCAAAAACCACCGTTTTGCACGCCCTCATGGACATGGTATGGTGGAAATCAAAGCACGGTGGGAATCACACAAGACTCTATGACGATCTCGAGTCTACAGACTAACCTGTACAAGTGTCACCAGAGAACTGCTATCTGACGTGAGGTATAATACCAACTGGGAATTCTCGGCGAGTCCGTCCAGTGTACCCAGTCTCCACTGAGCACCCGTATACCATCTCTGATGTCAAACACCAATGGATATGGGATCATCCATCGCCCATCTCATGGGTCGAGAAGCGTATACGCTAGTTCACACTGGTATATCGATGCCCCGTCTCGATACACCCACGACTAGGGACCTTGAAGGATGTACTTATGGACTACCATGTCCCCACTAGTATGATCCGCATCATAGTCCAGGTAGTCAAGTATACATCCTAAGGGCTTTACCAACATGTAACCATTCGACAGTATAAAGAGACAAGTATACATGTTAAGATAAAGAACAACCAGATAGCATACTATCATATCGAGCAAGAAAGTCATCTCTATATATGTCCAAACATCCAATATAATATACATCATTTGTACAATACTGGCCTCTAGGGCATACATACAACTAACAGAAAACTATCTCTCGAAATGAGCAATACTTGTCTTAGAATTTGTCTGGATATCTGATGGGACCCAGTTCACAAACGAACTCCAAATCCAGCAAACTACTTAGACTGTATCATACACCGAATTTAATCAGTATCCTGCGCCATGCCTTTCTTCAGTATTCGCTTGGACTACCCGTCCAACATACTGTCCCTCAAAAGAGGGAAAACCATAGCTCTGACAGTCACTCTGTCATCTAGGTCACCTTGGAAGCCTGAAATGATAACCGTCTCCCGAAGGAGGCTGCCGTAAACATTTCCCAAGAACATTCACTTATGTTCAATAACTGCTTCCCAATGTTTCTCCAGGATTGGATTAATATATCTGCTTATTACAGCCAGTGTAAAAACAACATCTGGTGTGGTACTTGACATTCATGATTAACTCAATTGCCTAAGCAAGTGATATGTTAATCATGTAGATCTCTCTCCCCTTTAGTCTGTAAGACGCCTTTAGAGAGATTGACTCCATCTCCTGCAGGTACACCACCATGCCAGGAGTCGTCCATTTAATGTCAAAGTACCCAGATTAGGATACTTCCCAAATCTAGATCTAAAACCATAGATATAGTTACCAGAAACCCTGATATTACATCCATATCCTGTGTGAAAAAACAAGTTTGTGATAACCACGGTATAACCGATTGTAGTATAGGAATATCTCTTCCTATCAAGTGCATGTCATCCCGAATCCTCGGACATCACACCCTTCTACCTTCTTACCAGATCCATCTCTTATTCTGATGAAGTCAAGATCTATGACTGTCACATCAAAAATAGATGATCTATTTCCGCTATACCTGCTTTAGTCTGTAAATAGACATAAGCTACTTGCCTACTATGCTTCCGCTGCTCCCACTGACTACAACAACCCTCTGGCAGAGTCATATACACGTGCACTTCTAAAGCTAGTTTATAATGACGCTATACTCATCCTCCTGCCGGGCCTTATAGTCTAGAACAGCAGCTATGGCAAGTCTAGGTAAACAAGAACCTCCCTGTCACCGTCTCTGAGAAGACCGAAGTACCTCTCGGGTACCTGAGGTTACCCACCAAATCTGCGGAGTGGCTAATGGAACATCAAATCCAATTGAATCCTTAGGTTCTATTAAATTTTCAGTAATCGTTTGTGGTTCTGGAATAACTTCCAGTTCTACCATACTCCCACTTGTGTTTTTTGAAAAAGTCTATTTTACTAAAACTGTGGCAAGTCAAGAACAATATAAATATTGATCTTCCTGATGGTAGAAAGTTAACCCTCGTCAAAGCCCGGGATAACCCACAAACAGCCATTACTGAAACGTGCCTTGAGTTTATCCGGATTCTGATTTTAAGCATCAGCCAGACAACTCCCTATACCTTAACATCGTTAAGATATAAATTGATTCTATATATATCTAATATAGAAACAAAAGCACTAATTTAATTTAAACCAGATTCAAAAATTTGCAGCTGTCTCCAGTGCATATCATCCAAATGGAAAAAGCCCAATCAGCATTACTCATCTAGGAGTGCATCCATATATGAGTGACCTGAAAGAGAAACAAGTTCTCAAAATCATTACTATTAACGGAATACCGGACACAAGTATCTACATCTTCGACTTCCTTGAAGAATCCTGATACTTCCAACAAATGGTTCTCTACTTTACTCTTATATCTATAACTTCTCAATATCTGGACTTTACATTTCTACGAAATACTTGTCCATAACTGGAGAAGTCACGATTAAAAAGAATATAGTACGAGTACCAACCCCATTGTCCTAATGGACACTGGACAACATACAATACTTTGTACAAGTCCTCTGAGTTCAATAACTCAAACCCTGTGCGTCGTAGGTTGAAAAACTGTACTATGCTTAAGAAGAATTACATCGCTGTTGAATGCAGCTTACCTAATCACTAACTGATATAGGTAAATGTCATAGACATAATATCGAAAAGATATATCTCACTTTATAAAAATAAACGTACAGATATATCAGTTTGAAATTGGTGCATAACAACGGATAATCAAATCCATATATTTGCCATCCGGCAAAATCCAGATGATTTCCTCAAATATCACCAATTACAACGAATTCTGATATAATGAGGATCTAATCACCCAATTCCCAATATCTTACTCCCACTCATCATGTGTAATAACAAACAGATGTGAGAAAATGATCTGGTAAATACATACCCTAGAGTTAGATTCTTATTGGGAAAACAGTTTTCAATTAACATCGCATAGTAAAACTGAAACATGAAAATGTTTCAAAAGGGTTAACTGGTATTCCTAGTAACGCCTCTTCCATTATCCTGAATCATGACAGTAACCATATACTTACCTGCCCTCACTGCAATCCCTTTATTATGTCTTTACTTATTACCTTCTGTACACCTCCTTTATGCTAATTGGTTTTCTTCATTCCCTACCCTTCGGCACCAGCCTAAGGTTTGGAAGAAGACTATCCAAATAGCGTAATAAGTGTACTCTCCTAATCCTAGGAGTCCTCGCAACCTGAGAGAAGGTAATGGGAAAAGACATCTGAATAATCATATTCTATTTCTCCTAAATCAGAATCCATCCTCGAAAAAGTTCCTTCGAGTTCGTATGTAACTATACGATGGATTTATCCAATGGAAGTGGATATCCGTGGTGATACGGAGTGTTCTAGAGAAAAGCAAAGTGGATGTAAGAGTGGCAGGGGTATACACGGTCTTTGTCGTGAATGATGGTGATCGCAATTTCCTTTGCCATTATTCTAATCCCTTTATATGTCTTTACTTATTACCTTCTGTACACCACAGTTAAGCTTGTTGGTTTTCTTCCTTCCCGACCGTTCGGCACCTGCCTATAGTTTGGAAGAAGACTATCCAATAAGCTCAATAGGTGTACCCTCTCCTAATCCTAGGAGTCCTCACAATCTGAGAGAAAGTAAAGAGAAAAGACAACCGAATAATCATATTCAATCTCTCCAGAACTAGAATCCATCCTCGAATCAGATCCTTCGAGTTCGTATATAACCATACGATGGATTTATCCAATGGAAGTGGACGTTCGTAGTGATACGGGGTGTTCTGGAGAAATGCAAAAGTGATATAGAAGTGGCAACAGTATATGCGACACCGTGACATTCCAAAAGCCAATGTGTTTAAAAAAAAGGTTCGGTCAACTTGGTTTCATGAGTTTTAGTCAAAGGTCGGGTCATAGTCATAGCTAGAGAGAGAGAAGAAAAGAAACACTCAGCGTGTACTCTAACCTAGATCAGAATGGTTAAGCACTTTATCTAATCTGGATGGCTCCCACTGTATCCTCGAATTCTCCTCCAAACCCAAAAGGAGAATTAGTCAGAATCACCCGAGGAGTAATCCTACTCATCAGTGGGAATCGGGATCCAACTATCATCGCATGATAACTTGATGGAAGCCACTCAAGTCACCACACTTCAGAAGGTATGTGCAAGCCTGGCAAGTTTCCTGTATGTTTGAAACTCCCGATATGATTTTTACCCCTAAGACCCAAGTGACCTTGACACAGTCAACAAATCAAAGAGTCTTAGTCAAGTTCAGCCCGTCATTATCCTGGATTGCATTAAACCCACCCGCACGAGCCCTTAACACAGTTAACAAGGCCGCATGACTGTCCTAACCAATCGCATTAATATGCCACAAACAAGCACTACTTAGCTACCGCACACTACGTCTTGACACAGTCAACAAACACAGCATGAATACTAAGCAATACTTGTGAGAAATGACAGAGGGTTACGGCTGGTTTTTGGCGAAAAACCTTTAACGTAATGAACTTGATATCGTTGAAGGAATCTAAGTGGTTTTTACAAATATATAGTGACGAAAACTTCTGCTAAAGAGGTCACTCCTGGTGAAGGGGTCTTGGCTCTTTCCCCGTCGAATGGGGTGCAGGATATCCCAAACTGAATACCACGATGCAAAGCAAAAATAATAGACTATAGTAAAGTTATTACGTTGACGCAAACTTTTACCCAAGGGGTCACTCCCGATGAAGGGATCTCGGCCCTTGCCTCGTCGAATGAGGAGCAGGATATTCCAAATGAATACCACGATGCAAAGTAAACGTGTACGTCTGTAATGTCAGTTTTTAAAAACTTGGTTCCAACAACATCATATATATAGGTTTGTTTTATCCTTGCATTGATAAGAATCTATGCAGTCCCATCAATTAATCACACCAGAAAAGAACGAAAATAAAATGTATGTATATGCCATCCGCATTCGCCACTGGGTCCCGTCATCACCCGTTAGGTTACTTAACTAACGACAGAGCGAGAACTGGGCTAGCACGGGTGTAAAACATATACAACATCTACTAGTATATATAAATATATATAACAATCGTCCCAGACATGATATAAAGCAACATCACAGAAACATCACAGAAGTAATACAGAATGGTGGATAATCTGGAGCCCCGAGTTTCACTTGAGCCGCAAGTGAGACTCGACATTCCCTGTCATGTGGATAGCCTGTGCAATGAGACCTAGACCCCTACGAGCGCGGCAAGTTACCCGCCAAAACCAGAAGTGAGGCAGCCCCCTTCAGCAACATGAATGGACCACCCAGCACTTCACGGAATCCGGTAACTTAGGCACCCCTCCTGGGTCAACCTATACCCCCTACGAGTGCGGCGAACAGCCCGCCAATTCTAGAGTAAGATCCCCTCCGTCCCAATGCCATGAGATGCGGATCAGTTGCCCTCTAGAACCCGGCTATTCGTGCACCCCACCGCGGGGCAATCCTAGTACAAAAAATAAAATAATATACAAGGGTGACATCGACCTCAGCCCGGTCGTGCCCCAAAACAATAATATACAAACTGGCAGTGACGGCAGTTCACATGTCGGACGCTTGCCCCGCAATATCAAATGTACAAATGAAATTAAACTGTACTAACATTGCACCATTGCTATCCACCACGACGATCCAACCAACATCACAGCACAACACAGAACATCAACATGAATGTCACGTTCGCAAACCCGTCTAAAAGAACATATAGCAGTTAGACGGGTTTACCGATCAAATAACATTCATGGTCGCAGATATAAATGTATGTACTGTTAAACGCCCACTTAAATTATCGATCGACAAAGTTCCAAATTGGCCCCAATAGCAAAACAACACTTTACTGAAACCTGGGCCAAAACAGAATATCACAAAAATCACAATTCCATGTCTCTGAGCTACAGTGAAAATTTGAAGGCACGTCACCAATAAATGGCCGCGGATCCGCCGCCAAAAAGGGGTTAGTGTGGCGGATCCGCTGCGCTTTAGTGGCATCACGCGCTCAAATTTTTTGTGTAGCCTTATATTTGCCTGCACGGATTTTTAAGATACTGCAAATAATTTTTTGAACACTTTAGAAAATCGACAGCAAACTGATAATTGGAATCGTGTTTTCGGTAAAATCCGTCGATCGATCTTTTAAGCACGTCTAAACAAGCTAGTAAGGGGTTTAAAGGGTGGCTCTGATACCATGAAGGGTCCCGGCAGCGCCCCGGCCATCAAAACGCGGCCAAAATGCGGAACAAAAATTTTCTAAACCGGCGCTACCGCTACCCGATTTACGGATCGACCTTAAACCCTAAACTAGCAAACTAAGAAGATGTTAGAATTGTTATACCGAGTTGATCCAAGTCCTTCGGTCTTCATTCCAAGCACCTAGAGGTTCTTTGACGAAGTTTGGTCACCGATATTCCTCCATCTCCGATGATCCACCCGAGGGAAACGACACAACCTCCAACTCGACGAACAAGGCAACCGACGCTCCAAAGTTGCTAACGATGGAGAGTCAGGGTGTAATAATGTGTCACTATGATTTTCTCTCAACCATGTGCTCCATGAGAGCATCTATAGAAAATGAGTAGAGGTGGTGAAGCATTTTTCATGAACAAAGAATAGCTAAGTGTTTTGTATGAATGAGAGAGTGAGAGAGTGGGCTAATGTTTCATGTAAATCACCAAATCAAATTAACCCCTACCCCACCTTGTATTGGCCGGCCCCCCTCTCTCTCTCCCATCAAGAAAAATCATTTTCTTTTAATCATTAAACAATGCACCATACTTTGCTACATGCACTTTGAACCATGCTTTGACACTATACACTTTCCACCTCACACTTCCACCTCATTTGTGAGTCAAATGAATTTCCAAAAATGGAAATTCATACAAATGATGTGGCACCTTCTAGAAGCTATTCCATAGAAAATACGGAGTACTTCCCGGTACATGTACCGAAATACATATACGCGTATTCGTACCAAAATACGAATAGCTGAGAGAGAAAACGAATAGCGAACAATAATACTAGAACACGTATATACAAATACATATAGAAATTATTAAATCAAAATCCGATTTAATAATCCGGCTTAATCCTAAGCCGCTAGTATTATCAACCGTCCGATCAAAGTCTGCGCAGCAAGTGCACATATTTAATCGGACACCTGTATGTATCAACATACGTCATGTACACCATATCGCCTGAACCGTGAAAACCCTCTGTATGGGACTCTAAAGACTCTTCAATACGCTGGCAGTGGGTTTAACCACAAGCACGTCAGCGGCACTAGCTGTACGTAACGGCTACCCAGGTATTGAGCGAAACAGAGGCCAACGAGCAAACTCATCCTGAACCCCTACTGAGCCTGTCAGTGACAATATCCGTACAGTCAGGTCTGTTCGTCTAAGAGCATCACATATCGAGTCTAAAGGGGTGGATAAATTCAAACCCCCAACAACGCGATATTTAGTGTCGGCATGTAACCCATCACCACCTAAGAAATTATCGATCCTGGATCGGTAATTCTCGTTCACCATGGCCATGGATTTCTGGTGATGGCCACCCGTACACAATGCGACATCAACCCCCAATACCGGGAGAGACGAATCCCCGACGATCCGATCACTGCCTCCATGTGGCTCGGGACTGTACCCAACTAAAACCTGTTTGCATGACTCCTTTGAGCCGTGGTAGGGTAGTAATCAAAGCATAGTGGGAACTCACACAAGACAAATGACGATCTCAGGTCGGCAGAATAACCTGCACACATGTCACCTGGGAACTGCTATTTGACAATAGGTATAATACCAACTAGCAGGTTCCCGGCGAGTCCGTCCAGTGTACTCATAACCCAACGAGCACCTGTATACTATCTTAGGTGAAAAAAACTAACACCAATGGCTTGTGAGACCTGGCCACCGCCCCTCGTCGGGGTCTCGATCCGTATACACTAGTCTACACTAGAGTATCGATGCCCGGTCTCGATACTCCTACGACTAGGGACATTTAAGGATGTGCTTATAGACCCCAGCTTCCACATATATGATCGCCATCATAATACTGGCAGTCAAGCAAGAATCCTATGGGCTCTATCAATATGTACATGATGATAAAGATAAACCAAATAGCATACTATCATCTTGAGTAAGACTGTTTTATCGGTATAGGTTCTCACTTAATCATCATAATCACAAGTCCGCGACTATGATAATTGCCTTGAGGGCACTATAGCCAACAAGAGTGAGAGAGATGTGAGAACAAATGAGAGGCAAGAAATGATAACACCCAAGTCAAACCCCCTCCTCTCTCTCTCTCTTCATTAAATGCAAGCATGGCACTTGCCATCATGCCATTTCTCTCTCTCTCTCTCTCTCTCTCCCCCCCCCCTTCCAAGTCAACCAAATTCAAAACAATTCAAACTATAAAAAAAGAACAATTAACCCCAAAACACTTAATAAGAATTTTAAATTGGCTTAAGGAAAATGGTTGATCCACCATGGTTTCTAATCATGGTTCAACCCCATTTTTAACCCTAGTTTACATGCACAAGTGTGTGCAAGTCTAGTAAAATTCTAATAAAATATTCATTAAATTTGATAAAATATTTGAAAATCAATTTGGTAACCTTTTTATTAAAAACCATATATTAAAATATAATTAGCCACTAAACACATCCTAAGATGTTACAATCTTCCCCCCTTAAAGAAATTCATCCCCGAATTTAAAATATAAAGCTACGCATACCTTCAAAGAGATGAGGGAACTTCTTCTGCATCTTGCCCTCGGCCTCCCAAGTGATCTCTTAACCATTCGGGCTGCGCCAAAGCACCTTCACTGATAGCAAGACCTTCGATCGAAGTTTCTTCACCTGCCGGTCTAATATCACAACTGGCTGCTCGGTGAACGAAAGATCACGCTCGAGCTGAACGGTCTCATGTTGAATCATGTGCGAAGGGTCATGTAGGTATCTGCGAAGCATCGACACATGGAACACGGGGTGAACATCTGAGAAGTCGGGTGGAAGAGCCAAACGATATGCTACTGCGCCCACACGCTCGAGGATCTCGAAGGGACCTATGAATCTAGGGCTAAGCTTCCCCTTCCGTCCAAACCTCATCACTCCCTTCATCGGAGAGACCCTCAGAAAAACGTGATCTCCAACTGCGAACTCTAATCTGCGGCGGCGTCTGTCAGCATACGATCTCTGCCTGCTCTGGGCTGTCCTCATCCTGTCTCGAATCAGCTGTATCTTCTCGGTCATCTCCTGTACGATCTGTGGCCCCAAAATACTGCTCTCACTGAGCTCTGTCCAACAGATGGGCGATCTACATCTCCTCCCATACAAAGCCTCGAAATGTACCATCTGGATAGTATCCTAGAAACTATTGTTGTAGGAGAACTCCACCAAGGGTAAATGATGATCCCAGCTACCACCAAAGTCTAAAACGCACGCTCGGAGCATGTCCTCGAGAGTCTGAATAGTCCGCTCTGACTGGCCGTCGATCTGCTGATGAAATGTCGTGCTGAAACTCAAGCGTGTGCCCAATGCCTCCTGAAGCCTCTGCTATAGTCGGCTGGTAAACTGGGTGCCTCGGTCGGACACGATACACGTCGGGACTCCATGCAGTCGTACAATCTCATCGATGTATATCTGGGCATACTGAGCAAATCCGAAAGTCGTCTTCACTGGCACGAAGTGAGCCACTTTCGTCAAACGATCCACGATCACCCAAATGGAGTCATACCCTCTCCTAGTCCTAGGCAGACCCACGATGAAGTCCATAGAAATCTGTTCCCATTTCCATTCCGGAATGGGTAACGGCTGTAGCTCACCCGCGGGCCTCTGGTGCTCGGCCTTGACTTGCTGACAAGTCAGGCATCTCGACACGAAATCTGCGATGTCCCTCTTCATTCCGTCCCACCAGTAAACATCTCTCATATCATGGTAAATCTTGGTGGAACCCGGATGAACACTGTACATCGATCGATGTGCCTCCTCAAGAATCTCATGCCGCAGTCCCGTAATATCTGGTACACACAGTCTAGTCCCAAATCGCAGTATCCCCTGATCATCGATCACGAACTCGGAAAATATGCCCTGTCCAATCTGTGCCATGATCTCTGAACAACGGTCATCACTGTGTTGTGCCTCATGTATACGGTCAAGCAACTGTGGGCGTGCACGAACATGTGCAAGCTGTCCCCCTATCGGCGTGAACTCGAACTACACTAGGCTGTCGCATAATATCTGCCAATCTGCCAACGACTGCCTCTGCACCGCGCTCAAGCAAGATAGACTGCCCCCGGGCCTCCTGCTCAAGGCATCCGCCACTACATTTGCCTTGCCCGGGTGATACAAGATCTCGCAATCATAGTCCTTCACTGGTTCCATCCAATGGCGCTGTCAGAGATTCAGGTGTCGCTGCTGAAATATATACTTTAAGCTTTTATGATCAGTGAATATCTGGCACGACTCGCCATATAGGTAATGTCGCCAGATCTTAAGTGTGAAGACCACTGCAGCCATCTCCAAATCGTGAGTGGGGTAGTTCTGTTCATGTCTCTTCAACTGCCGTGAAGCATACGCGATCACCCTGTCATGCTGCATCAATACGCACCCTAGCCCCACTCGTGAAGCGTTACAATAGACTATAAATCCGCCCGATCCTGAAGGCAATGATAACATTGGCGCCGTAGTCAAACGAGTCCGTAGCTGCTGAAAGCTGTGCTCGCACTCCTCCGTCCAATCGAAAGGAACCCCCTTCCGGGTCAACCTGGTCAAAGGTGCAGCAATGCGGGAGAAGTCCTGCACAAATCGCCTGTAATAACCGGCCAATCCTAGAAAGCTGCGGATCTCCGTAACTGATGCGGGTCTGGGCCAACTCCGAACGGCCTCAATCTTTTTCGGGTCCACACATATACCGTCTCGTGTAATCACATGACCCAAGAAGTCTATGCTGTCGAGCCAGAATGCGCACTTGGAGAATTTTGCGAAAAGCTGGTGCTCACTCAAAGTCTGCAGTGTGATCCGCAGGTGCTGCTCGTGCTCCTCTCGGCTCCGGGAATACACCAATATATCGGCAATGAATACGATGATGAACAAATCAAGGTACATCCTGAATATACGGTTCATCAAATACATAAACGCTGCTAGGGCATTGGTGAATCCGAACGACATCACCAAAAACTCATAATGGCCGTAATGCGTGCGGAAAGCTGTCCTCGGAATATCCTCCTGTCGAACCCGCAGCTGATGGTAGCCTGATCGCAAATCGATCCTCGAAAAGTACCCTGCACCCTGAAGCTGGTTGAACAAGTCGTCGATGCGTAGCAAAGGATATCTGTTCTGCACGGTAACCCTATTCAGCTGGCGGTAGTCGATACACAAACGCAAACTGCCGTCCTTCTTCTTGACAAACAGGACTGGAGCACCCCAAGGAGACACACTTGGTCGAATAAGTCCCTTATCCAGCAAATCTTGCAACTGACCCTTCAATTCTCTAAGCTCTGCCGGGGCCATCCGATAAGGCGGTATAGAAATAGGCCCAGTGCTGGGAATCAAATCAATACAGAAGGCAATATCGCGCTCAGGCGGTAGCCCAGGAAGCTCGTCAGGGAAAACATCAGGGAACTCACATACAATTGGAACTTGGTCCAATGGAACATCTGTAGCTCTGGTATCGCAAACATAGGCTAGAAATCCCCGACATCCTTTCCTCAACAGCTGTCCAGCGTGAAGAGAAGAAATCAATATGTGAGGGGCGGCACCACGGTCTCCCTGCACAACAAAAGCCGACTCGCCGGGAAAACAAAATCTAATTGTTTTCTCACGGCAATCCACAGACGCATAGCACGTGGCTAACCAATCCATGCCCAAAAGAACGTCGAAGCCCAACATCTCAAGAAGGATCAAGTTGACAGGCAACTCTCTCTCGCCAATACGGACAACACATGATCGGAACACGTGCCTAGCAACAAACGACTCTCCCATAAGGGTGGTCACAACAAGCGGCTGATCAAGCAAACTGGACTCTCTACCCAAACTCGGCATGAAGTGTGTGGAAACGTACGAGTGCGTGGATCCGGGATCAAACAACACGTGTGCGTCAACAGAACATACTGATAGGGTACCTGAGACCACAGCATTGGACGCCTACGCGTCCTGATCCATCAACGCGAAAACCAGCGCCTGTCCTCCACCTGCGACTGGCTGTCCCCTACTAGCAACTGGCTGCACTCTGCCGATAGCTGGCTGTCCTCTGCCTCGGCCACTCCTCCTCTAGGAACAAACCCTCCGCGACCATGGCCTCTCTGCACATGAGTCTGATGCGGAGCAACAGTAGGTACAACAGGCAACGCCCTCTGGAGTGGTGAAGGAGGTAATGTGACATGCGGTACGGCTGCCTCCCTCCGGGGTATCTCCGGACAATCTCGAACACGATGATAAGAACTCCCGCAGTGGAAACATCCCGACGATGACCGCTTCCCCTCCTGGGGATAAGAGCTGAACAACCGGCCTCGCCCCAAATCTCTGCCACCTGCAAGACGTCTGTCACGGCGCCGAAAAGGCTATCTCTGTGCTGATGTATCCGCACAAACTCTCTTCGGCTCTGGAACTACCGAAGTCTCAGCAAGGCGCTCTTCGACTAATAAGGCTGCGTCTACAGCTGTTGCATACGTCTCGCAATGCTGGGTGCTGATCGCAAGGAACAGTGGTGTAAGCAAGCCTCGGACAAATCTCTTGACTCGCATCTCCTCAGTAGCCACTAGGTATGGAGCGTAAACTGATAGCTCGGTACATAGCACGTCGTACTCTGTCACTGTTATCTCTGGCGTCTGGCGCAATGACTCGAATTTGCATGCTCGGGTATCCCTGACACTCTGGGGAAGGAAGCGGGCTAGAAATACCGTCATGAACTCGGTACAGGTCATCGGAGGAAGACCCGCTGCTCCGCCCTTCTCGACCGATTCATACCATTTCTGCGCAAGACCTTCCAGGCGAAAGCTCGCGAACTCTACCCATCTCGCATCTGAGCATCTGAGCGAACGACATATCCGGGCCATCCTATCAAGAAAGACTATGGGTCCTCGGCTGCTTCGGTGCCCATGAAGACCGGAGGCTTCAGCCTCATGAACTCTGATAACGATACTGTAATCACCTCCGTGGCTGCAGGGGCAACTTCCTGTACTGTAGGTACCATCACGGTCCCCGTGACGGGTGGAGCTACCTCTGGTCGCTGCGCTCGAAGCGTCTCAACTAGCGATCCTATCATCTGGCGCATCTCCTGCATACTGGATCCCATCATCTGGCGCATCTCCTGCATACCGAATCCCATCATCTGGTCTGTCGAAGGAGGAACAGTCTGCTCTGGTACAACAGGGGTACTACCCGATCAGTCCTCGTCTCAGACGAGTCAACTCGAATCTCGGCCCTCGCGGCCACTCTCTGCGCCCTCGTAGTCTTTGGCGGCATATGGCTGAAAAGAAAGTAGGATTTGATAAGGATACGGAAATTGAATCATAAGAATGTATACAATCATGAAAGAATTCTGATCAATAAGTCCTAAGGTTGCTTAGGCGGAGTACCGTGTCGTAGGTATGCCGCGGAACATACACACACTACGCCACTCTGCTCCAGCTACCTACTCCATCATACCAGGGTCATCCTACACTCCGAAGGTAAAACCTACGCTCTGATACCAACTTTGTCATGACCCAAAGTTCGACCCGTGACCGACACTTAACCACATGACGTCTACAGACGCAACGCGACTAAGTAAGCCGAAACCCAGAAATCAAAACCATTAAAAGTATAGAGTGTTTTAAACATTCATTAGAATATTTTTTAAAACATTTAGAAAACTTTAAGTTGTTTGGTAGAATTCTTTAAAGTTCAAGTTATCATTTTAAAAATTTTGGCAGCATTTCCTTTGTAAAACTAGCCCCGAAATCGGGTACAAGGCAATATATGAGTAAAATAATACACAATAAGAAATAAGCATCCCAGACGGGAGCAATCACGCCCAACGGTGGAAACAACACCACAAATATACGACGTCGTAGCGAAGAAAGAGTAAAAACGAATGAAGACAACATGAAATATAAAACTGCATAAATAAAATCGGCTCACAACGAGCTCGACACCAGAGTACAATAATATACATCATCCTCACAACTTGTCTCTAAGTCCATGCATAAATACTAGATGGAGAATACTAGATACAATAATGTATACAACTGGAAAATAAACAGATACCGCACAAAAACCCACCTATCAGCAAAAGGGCTAGTATACCAACCGCAGTGGTATCTGTGTCAAAAGATGCAAGAAAGCAGCCTGCCGCGACTACTCCGAGGGGTAACCTGCAAACACTGTGGCACAACGGGGGTGAGTTGCCAACTCGTGAATAGTAGATAACATATAAAGCTAATCGCGGGTATGCACGTGCTGCGGTACTCTAACCTATGCCAACAGATAATATCTATATGATGAACTGGATGCTCAAATCATGCAACAAATGCGATCTAATAACATCTCTATGTGATGAGCAAGGTATGCAATAATCGTGCATAGCATGTGTACTCTAACAGGTACTACAGATACAGGATGAGATGTGCAATACTAAATACTGAGCATAGGAATAAATAATATCTACACGGAATGTCAACGTGGAAAAATAGCCGGTGTCCAGCAATACACCCAAATCGCAGTAAAACTCAGGCGCCGTCATCATCATCGGCCCTCAAATCCTGTAAATCTCATAGAATCGTGAGTGCCCAACATCAGCACTCGAAATATCATAAAATCGCCATGTCTAGCATCGACACGTAAATCCTCAAGTATCGGGCTCCGTCCATCGGATCGGCCCACGGGCTCCGTCTGCGGAATCAGCCCTCGACCCCGGCAGTACGGATCGTCCCGTATCCATCTATCGACTCTGGTCGGTATACTCCGGATAACCGCCAGGTCCAATCAATCACCGGTAGGTAGTGGTCCCACTGCCAGGCTCATCGTCTACTGCACGACAGATCCGTTCTCGCCCCGGGGTACCATACCGGGTCCACCATGTACCCATAATCGGCCTCGTCCAGCTCCTCGATTCGGGTTCACAGGTCACACATCTCAGAACCGAGAAAACACATAGTGGACGCACTAAAATATCATATCAAGGGAAACCGGGTTTTTTAAAGAGTGCGTATTTTCTTAAAATAATACTCCGGTTCCCAAATCCAGAAATCACATAAATCCAAACTCAATGCGTAAATCCATGCAATGTGTCGTATGACACTAAGAGTAAAAGATAGGGAAAACCGCTCTTTCAAAAGATCCAGTTTTGAAATATCCCATGCGGTCCCTTAGTTTTTAAAACAAGTCAATATCATCCATGTATGTAACATATGCATGTGTATAGGTATGGATGTGCAAATGGATAGGTACGCAATATGAGTGTAGCAATATATGTGTGCACTAATAGGGACATACGATGTATATGTGCCCAAGTATGGATATATGATGTATATGTGCACAAGGGTAAATATATCAAAATATGTATGTACTAAGATGAATATAAGGGTGCATGTGCGCAGGTAGTGATATATCAGTGACGGTAAGCACAAAAGTGAATATACAGTGCGCATGATATGAATATAAAAATATATACCAATATGCAGCAAGTCATGACAATCATCAATGAAGCGGAATCAAGACGGTATATGATTCGTAGCAATCCTATAATGTGAGTGTCATGGCAATCACTAACGGTGTGAGTGTAACATAAAAATAGTGCTCGTATAGTTTGAACCGTTAGTGACAGTGCAGTGTTCTATACTACCAATTCTATATGCAATAAGAAGGTATGCCACTATAGTATATCTACATGAACACATACAACTAAACTATCCTATTACGCCCTGACGCTTAATGCCATACGGGCGATTTTCCCGTAGATGTTAAATCTACTCACCTGGTCACGTGCTAAGTATAGCTGACCACCTGCTTCCCTTTCCTTATAGCGTCTGACGTACCCGCCTGCGAACCTGGAATTTACACAAGGAAACCATATAAGCAAATGTCTCGATAAAACACGATATCGAACTCAACGAGGACTCGCCTCGCAAACTAAACGCGCGTGTATACGTACCGTGTGTGCATGTGCCAAAACCCAACGCGACACGCTGTGTCACACAGCGATACGCTGTGATACACAGCAAACCAACTCAACACGCATCGCATGTGTCACGCAAGTCCCGCTACGCTAAAAATAGGTAAATGGTCCGAGATTTAATCTGGAGCAGAAAAAAGAAAATCAAACAAGACCAAACATCTTATAATACCTACAGACAGCTACCCGCAAAATTCCAAAACAAATCCTCAAAATTGGGCCGGCCACCATAGGGGTCATATCGGCCCAAACTGGGTAAAACTGGTCCAGCTTTCTACACTATGATCCTAGCACAATTCATATCCTATTGTATATGTTTGCTTGCTAAAATTGCTATCCTAGGAACACCAGATTCTATGTATCATAAAGTTTAGTTTTAAAAACGTTTTAAAACACTTAATTGGTACAAAAAGGTATTCTAGTGCAACTGAAACAAAAGACTTGGTTTAACAGTACTAATAGCACTTAAACAAGTTAATCAACCCTAAAAACCCCAACTTACCCTAATCTTTACTTAAACCACAAGCTTAGCAATAAAACTCACCAAAAACACTAAACTTAGCAATACAAACCCAGATTTCAACTTGCAAACAAACAAGGAAAATAAATAATACCAAACACTTTAAAACACTCACAGACACCACTGGCCAAAACACCAACACCCAAACATCAGGGGGGCTGGTGACACCGGAACTGCAAGAGGAGGTCGCCGGATCTTTGGGGAGGTGGTGGGCTCGAATTTCAACACATTAGCCTAAAAAGCCTGCACACTATTCTGTATGTGTTTGCTAAGCTAGAAAATGATCACAAATGCAGCAGATCTCATATATCCTACAAATTATTTCAAAACCGTATTTTAAAGTTTCAAGTTTTAGATTTTAAGATGATTAAGCTAAATCTAGTGACACTACTAGGTTTAAACAGCATATATAACACCTAAATAGGTTCATTAAACTATAACAACCTTAACTTAGCTTAATCTTCCCATAAAACACAATACTAGCTCTAAACTCACACTATTCGCTAACCGAAACTAAAACAACATATAAATTTAGCAACAAGGAGTTGGGTTTAAGAAATATACCCCAAAAGACCTTAGCAAGCAGGAGGAAGGAGAAGAAGAAGAAGGGTAGAAGGTGTTGCTGCTGCTGGTCACTGCTGCTGCTTGCTTCTCCTGCTGCTGTTATTGCTTCTGCTGCTGATGCTGTTGCTGCTCTTGTTGCTGCTGCTGCTGCTGAGGCTGCTGGGCTGCAATTGTGTGTGTGTATGAGTGAGTGAGAGTGAGAGTGATGTGAGAACAAATGAGAGGCAAAAAATGATAACACCCAAGTCAAACCTCCTCCTCCTCTCTCTCTCTTCATTAAATGCAAGCATGGCACTTGCCATCATGCCATTTCTCTCTCTCTCCCCCCCTCTCTCCCTCTCCCCCTCCAAGTCAACCAAATTCAAAACAATTAAAACCATAAAAAAAACAATTAACCCCAAAACACTTAATAAGAATTTTAAATTGGCTTAAGGAAAATGTTTGATCCACCATGCTTGCTAATCATGGTTCAACCCCATTTTTAACCCTAGTTTACATGCACAAGTTTGTGCAATCCTAGGAAAATTTTAATAAAATATTCATTAAATTTGATAAAATATTTGAAAATCAATTTGGTAACCTTTTTTTATTAAAAACCATATATTAAAATATAATTAGCCACTAAACACATCCTAAGGTGTTACAACGTAGATCATCTTCGGCCTCGAAGACTTCAAGTAAGCTTATTCATTTCACCTTGTGGAGCCTCACTAGAGTCCGGGAGATCACTACTTGGAGCGAATGGACTATTACACGGAGCTATTGAAGTGAAGAACCGGTCTACAAAGGTTGTATTCCTTGTTCGCTTTGATGTAAAGATATTTACATGCTTGTTTTTCTAATTCTCTAGTTTAGATTCTAACGTTAAGGTTTTTTAGCGAGCCAATTTTTGAAAACGGTATGGACGATACCTCCCTAAATCCAGCGGCCGCCCTAGAGAACCCTGCACAAGCTTCCAAAATGTAATATATAAACTAGTACTATACAATAATGGCCTCTAGGGCATATAACACTAACAAGATGGACTCCTCTCGTATACACAAATACTTTCTGTACTAAGTCACAAACAACTACGTTAGAATAACAATGTTATACCTGTACAACTTGCTAGTTTCAATTCTCATTACTTGTTCTATTCCATTCTTTCTTTTGGGACTTACCGAGCGCTAGTTCGCTGACGACATTCCTGTCTATTTCTTTCTTTGGAATGTTCGTCAGAAGGACCGGACTCTCAGGAGATCGAGCCGAGTCAGGAGGACTTGGATTAGTTCACTGTCCAGCGGGACTAGTAGCTCATCTTGTACTTATTTCAGTTTGTATGCCACAGTTTGAGCATTGCTTTATATCATTGTATCTTTCCTTTTTAAAGCAGTTGTAATATAAAGATGAATGTTAATAAAAATTACTGTTTATTTTATCTCTTATCATTCTTATGCATTTTTCATATATTGCTTAATTACGCTTAACGTATTTATTTCTTAGTAAATATGCTGCGGGCTTGCCACGTCTCTGCTTCTGTACATTGGGAAGCGGAGCATGACAGTTGGGCAGAGTTCCAAATCCATAACAGGCATGTCTTCTGGAAGCTTCTCATCTTTTTGGCCAGGTTTATTAATTCATTCTGGGCTGGGTACTTTTACATGGGCCGACAAAAAACATGATTAAAATGAGATGGGATCAAATAATAGGGTTTGAGAGAGCTAATAAAGAGGTCTCAAAATCCAAGCACAAGAAAAAAAGTCCCCAAGATTTTTTTTTCTGTTTTTTAAAACAATTTTCATGGCTTTGTTTTGAGATAAGCACTGCGAAAATAAAAGAGAAAGGACATCAATTCTTTCCCTCCTTCTGCTCTCTGTATTTCTTTTTTATAAAATAGGACTTAAAAGTTGGATTTTATAAACCAAATCCAAATCCGCTCTATTAAACTAGTAACAGTAAATACAAATCTGAGTCAAAAAACATTAACACTAGATTTTAAAATCTAAATTCAACTCCTAAACTAATAGCACTATATTTTTATTCAATTCCGGTTCGAAAACTAATAACACTAGATTTTAAAATCCAAATCCGGCTACATAACAATAACACAAGATTTTAAAATCCAAATCCCGGTCCAAGACCGATAACACTAAAAAAAGAAGTCCTGCAAAAAGTACAAATCCAATGAAAAACTCCAAAACTAATAACCCCAAATATGTTTCTATACGATAATTTCAACCAACAAAAAAGGTATATGCACTAACTAAAATTATTTAGCTTTTAAAGTGACGGCCACACTAAAAACAATTTTTAAAAAATCTTCTCTTGATTGTATATCTTAAATTTATGACTTGCCATGAAAAAATTTGCCATAACATTTTCAATATTGCAAAATATCTTGATATTTTTTCGTATGTGAATTTCAGCATAAGAGATCATTATTATTTTTTCCTTTTTATCAATATCATACGAGAACTAAATGCAAGATTAAATTAAATCCAGACCTCTTATTCAACTGTAAGAGATCTTGCTCACCTTACAAGTATGGTACAGAGCCAATCACGACCAGGGTCATACTTTTCTTAGATAAGAATGAGATTACACCTTTTATAAGAATAAAATGGACTTCACATGTTAGTTAAAAGACAATTTGGCTCATGAAAAATTTAACTAAAATTTTGTCAATCAATTATTAATTTAGTTCTAATGAGGGCAATTGATTCTAATAAGAGAAATAGTTTAATAAGTTCAAGTTCTGCGAGCACTTGCTAATCACCATAGTTCTGTAATTGAATTTTATTTTCATTTATTTTCTAATTTGAAGAATATATTCCATAACTGAATATATAATAAAATAATTCAGCAAGTACAATACTATTATGTAGCAACTTTCACGTTTCTATGACATCAGAAAGATTACTTCGTGACGTCACGATGAGAGAAAGAAAAGACAAAATAGCTGTCTCTTTAATGTATTAAAATTGCCAGATGTAACATTTGACTTTTCAAATATTCCTTTCTCCATATCAATTACTAGCTACTATATACATAAAAATTAAAGTCAACAAATTAAAAGTCAACACAAAACAATTTAGATGGTAAATTAAGACAAGAAACCTCATGGAATCTTTATGAATATAAAGGCTCAAAACAATTTGGAGAATTTGTCCTAAGAATAATATTAGCTTATTTCACAAAAATCATCTTATGCTTTACTCAATTTTTCTAAAACCGCCATGTAATTTAAATTCATCATGAAAATCTTTCGAACTTTTATTTCATTATACAGAAACCCTATGTGGTTATTTACTACAAAAATTGGTTAAATTAATCTCGTATTTAAAGAAAAATACGGATCCTCTACATTCTTCGAAGGTAAACCATACTCGTAATGCCGTTATTGGGCAAATTTGCACCGGGAGAACATCACTTTGTGTTCGAGAATTTGGAGAAAAAACCTCATTTTGAACTTAAATAAAAAATTACGAAAAAGAGCTGATATAATGAAATTAGAATGGATAATTTAGAATAAAACTATAAGAATCGGTCAAATATAGGGCTCACAAGACTCATTAATTGCCAAAAAACTTTATAAATCAAACCACATAGAGGTTTCCTACGACGAACTGAAAGTTCAAGGGGTTCTCATGATTGGTTTGAACTAAAGGGATGGTTTTAGGATAGTCGAGTAAAGCTCAGGATGATTATTGCGAAATAAGCCTATATTCTTTTATCCAGCTTTGATGTATTATATTAATTAGTAATTAAAAATAGCAATTGTCATGGCATCGCAACAACATTTAGGGCAGAAAATCAGAAAAAAGAAATTAAGTGAAATGGCATCTTTTTTCTTACTGTTAACAATAAAATATCTGTTATTACCAATTTGATGTCTTGTGATATTTGCTGTAATGTTTATATGAAATATGGCAATTTAATAAATTTTCCATCCACCGAGTGTTTCTTAGTCAGCCTATGCAAACATTAAGCAATTGTAAGGCAAGCGACAGCATAGCCGCGGGTTTTACCATATACTAGCATAGTAACATTCTTCTAATTGTTATGCAAGTGTAGTGGGACTCAAAATCCGCTTACATAAAATTAAAAATAGACATTTTATTTGAGATATTTGAAAAATCAGATTTATTTTCATCAAATATTCGGTCTTAGAATTTTTTAGATAAACGTCATAGAAACTAAATACAAAAACTTTCGTAAATGCAAGAATAGACAAAATCATAGATTTTTTATTTTTATTTTACATTTTATATTTTTGTAGATTTCAATTCATATGATGATAAAAAGAAGCCGTATTTATTTGCAAAGACTTTAAAACCCAAAAATTCGTGGTATTTATTAACGCCGTGCTGTATTTATCGTATATATTTTCTACACCATAGAGAAAAAGTGAAAGTTCAAGATATTAATTTGACATAATTAAATTTCATGGTTAATAAATAATGATTCATGATATTTATTTGAAAAACCTTGAAATTTCATGGTGTTTTGATGAAAACCGAGTTGATTTTTGGGCAGTGACACGACCGTAATTGCATGGAATCTATCCTATGTGATGCTGGCAAGATTTTACACCTTGTATTGCCATAATTGCTCTCAAGATCTGGGCACAACCACAAGTTTACCAACACAGCCTAAATCTCCACAATTCTTGATGTATTGGGCAAAACGGAAATCCAAAAGTTTAGCTCATGGCTAAATTTATATGTTTGTCCACACTACCAGACTATATTCTCCAAAATAACAGCATAGTCCAAATTTGAAGCAAAAGAAAATAGGAAAAGTGAAGACGTAAAATAGGAAATTCCAAATTTTCACACACAGTATAAAGATGGCTCGTCATAGGATTATACAATAGCCATCATAACTAAAATTAATGCAGAAGAAAAGTGCCCATCACAAGATCAATGCTTTAGAGAGGCATGCATCATGTGCTCAAACTACTCGCTAGAAATTATCATATAATCTTACCCACACAAATTAGGACTCACATCTCGTAATTTTTTAAAAAAAATATGTACGGGCACGCAATAAAGATTTCCAACAGTAAAAATATCCATAAAAATTTAACCCTTTTTTTAAGGAAAGCTAGACTCAAATGAGTCCGTCTCATTAAACTGAAAATCAAAGAGTACAAAATGATTATACTAAATGACTCCACAAAGAAATCAGTTATAAATTATACATTTACTTACTGTAACATTTCAGAAAAATAAAATATTATTTTTGGAAATTTTTATAATTAAATAATAAATATTATGAATAATTTATTAATACAGTATAATTAAATACCGATAAAGTGGAAAATTATGGGAATTACTGAAAAGAGCGTGTTTTATAAGATTTGAGTATTTATAGATTTTTATATAATTAATTATATTATTTTTAATGCTAATCGCGATTAAATATCGATAATTGTGCATCAAGCTAGTTTTGTGCACATGACATGCACCATGTCATATTTTGCATTTTTACATTTTCCTACCACGTCTTTTTCTTTTTCTATGCTTGGTTTTGTTTTAGAATAAGAAGAAGAAAAGAAAATATTAAACTAAGAGGGATGGATAAGAGAGAGAGAGAGATGAGGGTCAACCTTGGTCATGGCTTCTTATTTCATTTGTCACCTTCATCTTTTCTTCTTTCTCTTCCCTCAAGCTTGGCTGCCCTCTCTCTCTCCTCCATAAAACACCCCACTTTACCATAAAAAATTCATCAAAAGTTCATCCCCACTTCACAAAAAATATGGACAAGCTCCCTACAAACACTTTCGACTAAGAAAGTAAGGATTTTGGACACTTGGGGCAACTCAAAAAATTTCTTAAGTTGCCAAATGAGATAATCTCTTTACCATTAGTGTAGTATTACATTCACTTTAGCACCCATAAAGGTTTAGAAGTGTTTTAATGATGTTTAGTGAACTTTGAAAATTCCAAATTAAGGATTATGGTTTGATTTGAATCCAAAAGTGTAATTGAGATTAGTAGAGACCATACAACCCTTTTAGTGTGTGATTAGAGACTTAAACCAAAGAATTAAACCCTGCAACACGAACTTAGAAACCCGATATCGGGAAATTTTGGATTCTGTGAAGATGTATTGGTATCTGCTATCACCGGAGACACCTGAAAAATATTTACCAAATACAGAGACACAAGTAGGCAACCTAGAACCTATATCCAAAACCCAGGACCCCAATTCCCTTGCCAGGCAGCAGATTTAATCAATCTGGCAGGGTAGGAGCTTTTGGTCTAGTGTTTGTTCTATCGCTTTATCTCCAGTAAAATAGACCCTCCACATATGCAAAATTGACCAATTTAACCTAGGGTAAAATTTGGAGCAAGTTTTCAAGGTTTATGTTTTCGTTTTGCAGCTTTTAATAAATGGGAATTTGGTATTTGTGTTTTATCTCGGTCGATTCACGTTTATACGTCAATCGTCGAGAGTTGTTGGTTATTCGTTCATGCTTAAACCATAGGTTTTAACCTATGTACGTTTCGTGTATCGTTTTGGTTTTCGTTTACGATTTCAGTTTACGATACTATGTGTGATATGTAGGTACCTCTACGTGGATTTCGAGACGACGAGGAGAGCGTAGCGTCATCGACTCCAGCAAGCGAGAATCATGGTGAGTAGATATATATCTACGGGGGAAGTCGGGTGGATGGCATATAGCACCCCTGCAGTTCGTAGTGTAGTATACGATATATATGTTATATATATGATTATTGCGTTGTGAAACTTGGATGATTAATGAGTAAGATGTTAGATATTCATGAGTTAGTGTTAGTGTATTTGTAACGTTTCAAAATAAAAAAATATTATTTTTAAAGGAATTTTTATAATTTAATATTATTTTATTGAATATTTTAATATTTCGGTATTATTAAATACAAATAAATGGAAAAAATTATGGAAAATTATAAAATAGGGTATTTTATAGAATTATGCCATTTTTAAGTCTTTATGATTAGTTATATGCTAAATTATTGTTAATCGCGATTAAAAATCGCTAATCGGTTTTTTAGCATTTTTTGTGCAAAACATGCACATATCACTTTTTCACACTTGTGCATTTTCTTGCCATGGTTCACTTTGGGTTTACTATTCTTGGGAGAAGGATTTTGAGAGAATAAGAAAAAGAAAAGGAAAAGAAAAGGGGAAAATAATAAAGAATGAGGTTTGGTGAGAAAGAGAGGTATGGGCTCCTTTGACCAAACACTTAGCCATTTTTCCTTCCCTCATTTCCTTCCCTCTCCCTCCATTGTTGCTGCTGCTCCTGCACCTCACCTCCCTCCCCTCTTCAAGCCCTCTAAACACCTCTAAAACAACTCCAAAACCCCACTCTCATTTCATTAAAAGTGTGCACAAGCTCAAGATCTACATATTGGACCAAGAAAGCAAGCATTTTGGCCACTAGGAGCAACTCAAGAAAATTCTTGAGTTGCCAAATAAGGTATTTTCTGGATCATTAACTTAGTTTTAGCTTTTCCTTTACCCCCATGTTAGATATTGTGTGATTTGGCGACTTGAGGAAAAACCTAGTTAGGGTTGTGAAGAATTTTGTGTTATATTGTGAAACTAAGCTCAGTAGAGGTTATACTATCATCCTAGTGCATGAATTGAGACCCTAACCTGAGAGTTGAAACCCGAAATACGGATTTAGAAACCGATATCGGAGAATTTGTGGAATCTGTGAAGAGTATATTGAATCTGCTATCACCCGAGACATCCTAAATTAAAACTGATTGGACAGTGACATGTGAAGGCACCTAGGAAGCTACCACCAAGACCCCAACCACTAACTCATCAAACCGACCGCAGATTTATTCCAATTGGCCGCAATTTGCGGCCATACCTGCACCAAACTTTCTCGTTTTGGTTCTGTAGCCCTTACATGCATAGATTAGACCCCTGGTATATATAGATTTGTCTAATTTGACCTAGGGTGAAATCTGGAGCATATTTCCTTAGTTGCTCTTTTTGATTCGTGTTTCCATATTCCGTATTCTTAATTCTGAATTTGTGTCTTGTGTTTTACCTCGACTATTTGGCATTTATACGACGATATAGAGGATTTATTGATGGTTTTGAAGGCGTGCCATAGGTTCTAACCTATATTCCCCTTATCGTATCGTTTTGGGATTCGTATGCCGTTTTAGTTTTGAATTGGTTTTAATGCGCATATACGACACTTTGATGTGTAGGTACCCTATGAAGACTTCGGGACGACAAGCAAACGCGTGGTGACATCGAAAGATAAAGACGCAAGGTGAGTAGATTATATCTACTTGGGGAAGTCGGGTGGATGGCGTATAGCACCCCCGCAGTCCGTAGTTGTTATTATATATGATAGTTAGGTGTATTATGGATAGTGTAGGATTAGAAGTGACTAGTGTAGTTCATAGTCGCGAACCCCTAGAATAGATTTACACCTACACACACACCCTTGAATATTCCTTTTACTTGCACTGTGTTTGATGATATTGGATGACATTGGAGATGAGTCGATGATGTTGGGCATTGTGCCCGCGAGATCGGGTGATTTGATGTGATTCGTATTTGGGATACGATACGTGATCTCTAGCGGGTCTTGGGACGTATGCTTGCACACGCAGTATATGTAGGGTTCCTAGGCACCCTAGTGAGGTCTCACAAGGCATCGATCATGCCCAAAATTAAAATTTTAACGGTGCCGAGAGACCCGACTACGGATCGTCGGCTAGAAAACTAGGCGAAAAACTAACTAGTTAACACTTAACTAAAAGTTTAACGGAAATACAACCTTTGTAGATCCGGTGCTCCACCTCCATAGCTCCGCAACGTAGTCGTCTCCGCTGTCCAAAAGGAATCCGGGCTCTAGAGTCGGCTTCGTCGGAGAATGGGCAAGCTAGGTCGTCGATGTCCATGCCGAAGATGATCTACGTCGAAGCATCGCTAAATCAAGCTCCAACTTCACCAAGTCCAAAAACTTGTGAAGGAAACACACTCTACTACTTGGCAAGAGGTAGAGGATGAAGAAATAGGAAGTGGGTAGACTTTAGATTTGGATTTCTCACTTGTTTGCTCAATTCACCATTGATGAAGAAAGCTTTTTCTTCTTGAGTTCAAGGAAGAAGAAGAAGAAAATGTTATGATAAGTTAATTGAAAAAGAAAAGAAAATGAATTCTTATCATAAAATTAACCATGGTCAAGTGTAGAGACTAAACTAGGGTTAGTGGGAATGGTTAGGGTTAAGGATGAGATAAGAATGGTTGACTTTATCAAAGCTTCATGAAGCTTCAACTAAAGAACAAATAAAGCCACCATTCTTTTCTCTTTTCCATTTATTTTCCAAAATGTATAAACAAATAAATAAATGAATAAATAAGTAATGGAAAATAAAACCCTAACCACTCTCACAAACCATGGTTTAATCTTCACACAAAACACAAGTTAGCATGCATCATCAAACATGATACATACAAGTGCACAAAAATATATCACATATACAATGTGCACAATCCAAGTGAGAAAATCCGTTTAAAGTGAACCAATACTAGTTAGTGCAAAGTAACATATCAAATATATAATTATGCATTAAATCATTTAAATCAACACTTGATTCAATGATCCGGTCATGTCGCACACAACCGACTAGTATTCAATGTATCGGCTTATCGAATCAACGCTTGAATCGATAACTAGGTTATATCGCATACAACCTTCCGATACATTCATCGCGAGAATGTAATACGGTATCACATACACGTATTATTCTCGGTCCCGCACATATCTCATATGCGCTCCTATTTCATTTCGCTTGAGCCAGGAAGCCTCTGTGTAGGACTCTAAAGACTCGTCAATACGCCGGCAGCAGGTGATGATCATATCAAACACCCACAAGCCGCAAGCGGTCTGCTAAACGTAACGGCCACCCGGGTATTGAGCGATCTGAAGATCGACGAGCAAGCCCCGCTCACACTCCAGTGAATCCGACCAGTAACACTACCGTACAGTCCGGTCTGATCGTCTGATATGTCGCATATCTTGCCTAGGGGTGGTAAACGTCAGACCCCAATAGCTCGATAAGTCGTGTCGATATGAGGCTCATAACGGGTCGAGAAACTACTGGTAACACTTACCAGCAATTCTCTGATCAGCCCCTGGCCAGGGACTTCCTGTTATAGCCAATCGAACACTGTGCAACATCAACTCCCTATACCGGGAGAGACGAATCCCCTCCTATCGCTCATTGCCTCCATGTGACTCGGGACTGTACCCAAAAACCACCGTTTTGCACGCCCTCTTGGACGTGGTAAGATGGAAATCAAAGCACAGTGGGAACCACACAAGACTCTATGACGATCTCGGGTCAACAGACTACTCTGTACCAGTGTCACCAGAGAACTGCCATCTGACGTGAGGTATAATACCATCTGGGAGTTCTCGGCGAGTCCGTCCAGTGTACCCAGTCTCTACTGAGCACCCGTATATCATCTCCGATGTCAAACACCAATGGATATGGGATCATCCATCGCCCATCTGTATGGGTCGAGAAGCTATACGCTAGTCTACTCTGGTATATCGATGCCCCGTCTCGATACACCCACGACTAGGGACTTTGAAGGATGTACTTATGGACTACCATGTCCCCACTAGTATGATCCGCATCACAGTCCAGGTAGTCAAGTACACATCCTAAGGGCTTTACCAACATGTAACAGAGAGACAAACAGTATACACGTTAAGGTAAAGTTCAACCAGATAGCATACTATCATGTCGAGCAAGAAAATCCTCCCTATATATGTCCTAGCATCCACTACAATATACATCCTATATACAGTAATGGCCTCTAGGGCATACATATAACTAACAATCTCCCACTTGCACTAGGGCCATATGATAGCAGTGGTTGCAGTATCTCATACTGAACCATCCCATAAAAGTCTCTCTCTGGGAACATGCCTTTGTGAGTGGATCCGCTGTGTTGTCCTCTGAGTCTACTCTCCAAACCTCGATCACCCTGGAGATCAACCATCTCCATGATCAAGTGATACTGCCTTAGAATAAGTCTGGATCACTGATGGGACCGGTGTTCCTCGGCATGAGCCACAACTCCATTGTCTCACAATGGTAGGAACGTAGTTCATCTCATGAACTAATATACACCCAAACATCCTCTTTGGTAGCATCTTAAGTAGCGATGTATCCTGCCTTTATCGTCTAGTATGTCACGGTATCTAGCTTGGAACTCTTCCAACATACCGTCCCTTTACTGAGGGTAAAGACAATGCCTGCGACGGACATTCAGTCGTCTTTATCACCCTGGAACCCTTCCAGTGATTCTCCCCAGGATCGGTTGATACCGTCTCACTACATCTAGTGAAAATTCTAATATCCATTTAGATCTATCTCATAGATCCAAAACCCAGGATTTAGAAGGTATCATTTTGATCCTATATGGAGAATCATAGTGATAAGCGGAGATTGATCGAGCGTAGCATAGGAAACTCCTTCCCTATCAAGAGTATGTCATCCACGTACTCTACGAGGATCATCACCATACTCCCTACTACCTTTTTGTATATACAAGGTTCATCTACCATTTTGATGATGTCAACTTCTTTGACTACTTCATCAAAACAGATGTTCCAACTCCGCGATGCCTGCTTTATCCTATAAAGCATCTTGCACACGTTTCCGCTGCTCCCACTGTCTACGAAACCCTCTGGCTGTGTACTTATAGACGCACTCTTCTAAAACATCATTTAGAAAAGCAGTCATGACACCCAACCACCAGATATCGTAGTCATGGCATGTAGCCGTGACAAGTAGGATCTGGATGGACTTAAGCATAGTCACTTGAAAAGGTTTCATCATGATCCACGCCTGGTCGATGACGAAAAGCTTTAACAAGTCTAGCTTTGAAAGTCTCAACTTTTCCATCTACACCAAGTAATCTTCTCAAGATATACTTGCTCCTGATGGGGATTTAACCCTTCAGATATAGCAACCAAAGTCCATACTTTGTTGGTGTATAAGGATCCCATCTCAGATCGCTAAACATCCAGCCATTCTTACAGAGTCTTACTCTCGATGGCCTGCTCGAAGCTAGTTGGGTCATCATCTCATGATGCAGTCCTCGCTCCCACTGTCATAGAGAAACCGAAGTATCTCTCAGGTGGGTGAGGAACCCTACTAGATCGGCGGAGAGGCTGAGGTTCGTTGGTAACTATTGAATCATTTGGTTTTACCAAATCATCTGCTGTAGTTTGTATAGCTGGAACCTTTCCAGTTCTGCATTACAGACCTTGCCTCGAGCTTGTCCGGATTTTGCTTTTAAACATAGGCCGGACAACCCCAAATCTTAACTAGCTTAAGACATAGGCTCTTCCCTTTCCATATCACATATGAAGTGGTAGGCAACTGATTTGATTTGAACCCTATTCAATAGGTATGCAGCTTCTCAAGTGCATAACACCTAAAAGGAAATAGGTAGCTCAGTATTACTCATCATAGAGCACACCTTATCAAATAGGGTGTATCTGCTCCGCCCCGATATACCATCGTGCTATGGTGTATACGGAGGAGTAATGCTGAGAGAGAATCTCATTCTCCTTTAGAATAGTCCAGTATTTCCGTGCTCAAGTATTCTCCTCCTTGATCTCATCATGGGACATAATACTTATACCCGTATTCTGGTTCTCTACTTCTCGCTTATATTCTGTGAATATCTCAAAAGGTTCAGACTTGTGTTTCAACAGGAACATATGTCTGAATCTTGAGAGATTATCAGAGAACGTAATGAAGTATAAAGAACCAATCCTGGCATGTGTAGACAGGGGACCTACATACATCAACATGTATCATCCCAAGAGTTCATTAACTCTTTCTCTGTTTCCAGTAAACGGAGCTATGGTCATCTTATCTTTGTGACATGACTGGCGAGTTTCACAAGATGTAAATTCAAACTATTTTAAATATGCATCTATATGTAACTCCAGCTAGTCGGGTCGCATTGATATGACCTAGTCTACAATGGCTCAAGAAGAATTCGTTCATTTCTGAACTCTTCCTCTTGTGTGTGTTCTGTACACTAAGAACTGTAGTTTGATTTAGAACATTAATGCTTTTAGATAACGTGCCTGAACCGATCAACTTTTGATACAGGAAATGTTCAAAACATTATCCAACAATACAAAATTTTATCATTTCTTTACTAATAAAGAGAGTGATATGATTTTGTATATCAGGTTCGGTATCTAATAACATTCGTTCAGAATCAATGTATTGATAATACAGGGTGACAGTGACCGACAGACTTGGCTGCAACTCTTGCCCCGTTTTCTGCCTCATGAAACTTATCACCCGTTCTCAGTTCTCTACCTTTCTGTAGCCCTATGTAACAGATTACATATCTGGGATCCTGATCTGGTATCACATACCCAGGACGTAAAGGATACTGAGAAACAGTTCTGTATAATGAACACACCCGAAGATGATGCATCAGCATGCACTCTCTTCGTTTGGGCGGCACGGGAATTCTGGTAATCCCCAATTTCCTGCTCTGTCTTATAACAATTATAAGTTGGAGCGGGACCAACGTTCCCCAGCTCAGTATAACAAGCGGGTTCGGTCAATATTCCGTATTATTATCTTGATTAAGGCGTGATATGGTCGCTACCTGGAGAGAGAGAGAAGAAAACACTAAGCGTGCGCTCTTGCAAGAATAGATTGGTTATTATTTTATCTAATCAGGATGGCTCCTACTGCTTTTTATCAAATCTTCCTTCAAACCCTAAAAGGAAAGACTAGCCGGGATTAATTACACACTACAAGTTCGCCAATCTTTCAGCCAGGCCAGTGTCGGTACTTTGAGGGAGGTCCCCCGTGCTTTCGCACGAACCTAATTAATGTAAACCTCGTTTTCCCAGAGGCGTAACCTCGTTAACACCTTTCTAGACACCTACTTGATCGGCTAATTGTAATGTGTAAAACTCTCCCAGGAGTAACTCTTACTCGCAGCGGGTATCGGGATCCAACTATCTCATAGAAGGTATGCAATCTCATTGCAAATTTCAACACTTGAAATTCCCGATAATATTTTGCCCCTAGCGTCCTATGACCTTGACGCAGGCCAACAAACCATAGTCCGCTAGTCAAGTTCAACCCGTCATTTCCTGATTGAATTAAACCCACCCGCACGACCCTTGACGCAGGCCAACAAAGTCGCACGACTACCCTAATCCAATCACATCATATGCTTATGCAGATAAGCACCAGTTAGCTACCGCACACTACGCCTTGACGCAGGCCAACAAACGTAGCACGAATACTAACTACTACTTATCTGAAATGACGGAGGGCTACGACAGGTTTTTCTGAAAACCTATTGCGTAATGAACTTGATATCGTTGTAGAATCAAATGAATTTTGAAATGGAGTGTTTTTGAGGCTTTTCTAGTTTTGCTAAAGGAGTCACTCCCGGTGAAGGGATCGTCGGTCCTTTCCTCGTCGAATGAGGTGCGGGATATATCGTATATATCACTGTGCAAAGCAAAACACTTAAAAGCAATCAAAAGACAAACCGAGCGTGTAGCATCTGCCAGTTATTGCTAAAGGAGTCACTCCCGGTGAAGGGATCTCGGTCCTTTCCTCATCGAATAAGGTGCAGGATATATCACATATACCTCTGTGCAAAGCAAGAACTGTAGCTACCTGTTTTATTTTGAAATTCGATTCTACAACATCTTAGGTTTCTTTTATTTCATTAATCTCATTAATGAAGTCCCATCATTTAAATTACCTAATCATCACAGATAGATATGACGTACACTTATGCCATCCGCATTCGCCTCGATGTCCCCTCGTGCACCGTTAGGTTAGGTAACTAACGACAGAGCGGGGCAGGGCTAGCGCGGGTGTAAAACATAAGTAACGCCTATATAATATATCATATATACTATATACTGTATCTATCACAGAACATCACATGATCACATCACAGATATCGCAGCAGAAGAAACATATGAAATATTGGATATACTAGGACGTCCGTGTTTTCAATACGAGCCAGTATAAAACACGGATTCCACGGTCGTGATGAATAGCCAAACCCACACCCCTAGACCCCTACGAGAGCGGCAAGCAACCCTGCCAATTCTAGAGTTAGGAGACCCGGACCCGACTCCTCGAGTTGGTCTCCCACTGGACTCCAGAACCCGGTTACTTGTGCTCCCCTCCTTGGGTCTATCCTAGTGCGGAAAAGTAAATAATATACAAAGGGTGACTACTTCCGCAACCTGGAAGCGCCCCAATAAAAGAATATTACATACAAGTTTTTACATGAATGAAAATGAAAAACACTCATCTCACATAAAAACCCCCGGCTATTCAAACACGACGATCCAATATAACATATCCAGCAACACATAACATCACATGTCATCAACGTAAGTAAATATGCGCATCCCAATTGTCGTTGACATATAGCAACGAAACCGGCGATATCACATATTATACTTACGGTCACAGAAAAGAAAGTGTAAAACTACAACAGTTGGAATCCGCAATCACCTCAGACATCGCATGCCTGATCAAATGAATTTCTTAGACATCGCATGCCTAACAATTATAAACCCCGTATTTTAGTCTCATTATCGAAAACACTTTTCAATACCAAGTCGGGCAATTCAACAAGATTCCCGACATCCTGATCGAATGCTCGTCGCAAACTTTAGTAGACGGCCGCACCCCCGATGCCGTCGACGAAGTGCACCAAGGCGGAACACCGCTACCGCGAGCACCCGAACGGATGCTTTCGGCGACGGGGTTCTCCTACAGTCACTTGGTCGGGGCTATGGAGTGAGGCTGTCTATTAAGTTTACCCGGCGAGTATCCGCGTACGCTACGTGATTGCGACAGACTTTTGATCGCATCAAAATTCCGTGGCAACCGATCAAGTGAGACTAAACTGCTATGTTTATAACAGTCATTCAGTTATCTCATAACATCTTGTGAATTCCAATTATTGTATCCCATTCCAGATAATTAGAAAATGTTAAACTTTCCGATTGAACATTCGAACACCCAAGTTTTCCCGATACAGCTCAACACAAGAAATAAGTCTAACAACATTCAGTTCGTGCCTCAGTAGCAACGGTCCAGCCGTAGAAGGGTCAAGCCAACGCCTCATATGTGGCACGCCGTACTGCCCCAAACCTGAAGGTTCAAAGGGCAGTTCAAGACGGTCACATAATCGAGTTAAGGTTTGTTGTCTTCTAGAGGGACCATCGCGTTACTTGCACTACTTGGAACGTCGTTAAACTACGGAAAAATCCAACACTTGGAAATTTCCCGACAGGAGAAAAATTGGGTATTTATATCCGGTCGAACTTTTTAACATATTCTAAAAACTATCCGGAAAGCCACATAGACAAAATTTGATACCCCGATCGAAACACCGAATCCCCAAATCAACCCAGAAAATAAAACTCTGGAATAAATTTTAAAAATTCCCAGAAAAACCAGCACAGAAAGCTAAGAACTACAGTGCAAAATTTGAGGCACAAAGCGACAAAAGCGCGGCGGATCCGCCGCATCAGCCTACTGTAGGGCCGCGGATCCGCGCCACTTTTGTGGAATCAGGACCACGAATTTTACAGTGTTTCTTAGATCTTTCTGCTGATTTTACTGCATATTTTTAATGTGGAAAAATCCTCTGTTTTCAAAAATGTACAGAGAGCATGATCCGGGTCGGGTTTTCGGTTCGTTCGGACTTCAAATTCCGTCTAGACTTCGTCTAAGGCTCTAGCTAGGCTCTGATACCACTGTAGGGTTCCTAGGCACCCTAGTGAGGTCTCACAAGGCATCGATCATGCCAAATTAAAATTTTAACGGTGCCGAGAGACCCGACTACGGATCGTCGGCTAGAAAACTAGGCGAAAAACTAACTAGTTAACACTTAACTAAAAGTTTAACGGAAATACAACCTTTGTAGATCCGGTGCTCCACCTCCATAGCTCCGCAACGTAGTCGTCTCCGCTGTCCAAAAGGAATCCGGGCTCTAGAGTCGGCTTCGTCGGAGAATGGGCAAGCTAGGTCGTCGATGTCCATGCCGAAGATGATCTACGTCGAGGCATCGCTAAATCAAGCTCCAACTTCACCAAGTCCAAAAACTTGTGAAGGAAACACACTCTACTACTTGGCAAGAGGTAGAGGATGAAGAAATAGGAAGTGGGTAGACTTTAGATTTGGATTTCTCACTTGTTTGCTCAATTCACCATTGATGAAGAAAGCTTTTTCTTCTTGAGTTCAAGGAAGAAGAAGAAGAAAATGTTATGATAAGTTAATTGAAAAAGAAAAGAAAATGAATTCTTATCATAAAATTAACCATGGTCAAGTGTAGAGACTAAACTAGGGTTAGTGGGAATGGTTAGGGTTAAGGATGAGATAAGAATGGTTGACTTTATCAAAGCTTCATGAAGCTTCAACTAAAGAACAAATAAAGCCACCATTCTTTTCTCTTTTCCATTTATTTTCCAAAATGTATAAACAAATAAATAAATGAATAAATAAGTAATGGAAAATAAAACCCTAACCACTCTCACAACCATGGTTTAATTTTCACACAAAACACAAGTTAGCATGCATCATCAAACATGATACATACAAGTGCACAAAAATATATCACATATACAATGTGCACAATCCAAGTGAGAAAATCCGTTTAAAGTGAACCAATACTAGTTAGTGCAAAGTAACATATCAAATATATAATTATGCATTAAATCATTAAATCAACACTTGATTCAATGATCCGGTCATGTCGCACACAACCGACTAGTATTCAATGTATCGGCTTATCGAATCAACGCTTGAATCGATAACTAGGTTATATCGCATACAACCTTTCCGATACATTCATCGCGAGAATGTAATACGGTATCACATACACGTATTATTCTCGGTCCCGCACATATCTCATATGCGCTCCTATTTCATTTCGCTTGAGCCAGGAAGCCTCTGTGTAGGACTCTAAAGACTCGTCAATACGCCGGCAGCAGGTGATGATCATATCAAACACCCACAAGCCGCAAGCGGTCTGCTAAACGTAACGGCCACCCGGGTATTGAGCGATCTGAAGATCGACGAGCAAGCCCGCTCACACTCCAGTGAATCCGACCAGTAACACTACCGTACAGTCCGGTCTGATCGTCTGATATGTCGCATATCTTGCCTAGGGGTGGTAAACGTCAGACCCCAATAGCTCGATAAGTCGTGTCGATATGAGGCTCATAACGGGTCGAGAAACTACTGGTAACACTTACCAGCAATTCTCTGATCAGCCCTGGCCAGGGACTTCCTGTTATAGCCAATCGAACACTGTGCAACATCAACTCCCTATACCGGGAGAGACGAATCCCCTCCTATCGCTCATTGCCTCCATGTGACTCGGGACTGTACCTAAAAACCACTGTTTTGCACGCCCTCTTGGACGTGGTAAGATGGAAATCAAAGCACAGTGGGAACCACACAAGACTCTATGACGATCTCGGGTCAACAGACTACTCTGTACCAGTGTCACCAGAGAACTGCCATCTGACGTGAGGTATAATACCATCTGGGAGTTCTCGGCGAGTCCGTCCAGTGTACCCAGTCTCTACTGAGCACCCGTATATCATCTCCGATGTCAAACACCAATGGATATGGGATCATCCATCGCCTATCTGTATGGGTCGAGAAGCTATACGCTAGTCTACTCTGGTATATCGATGCCCCGTCTCGATACACCCACGACTAGGGACTTTGAAGGATGTACTTATGGACAACCATGTCCCCACTAGTATGATCCGCATCACAGTCCAGGTAGTCAAGTACACATCCTAAGGGCTTTACCAACATGTAACAGAGAGACAAACAGTATACACGTTAAGGTAAAGTTCAACCAGATAGCATACTATCATGTCGAGCAAGAAAGTCCTCCCTATATATGTCCTAGCATCCACTACAATATACATCCTATGTACAGTAATGGCCTCTAGGGCATACATATAACTAACAGTATATAGATGGTATCAATTTGTACTAGACTTAGATCAGTACCCCAGATTATGTGTTATGATGATAATGATACCTGATATTTGATGAGAGGAATGTGATATTGACCCGTACCCAGCTATTGGGATGCCGTACGACGATTTACCGTACGAGCCTATATTGATGATAGATCCGCACTCATGACTCGAGGATGTCTTACGATAATTGTATCATACGCGATATTATTGAGGAGGGATCACCGACTATTATATCTATATATATATCGACTCAGATTTAGGTGGTTCCCATACCTCTCCCGATTGACTTGATACTTAGATCTGTAGTTTGCATAGTAGATTCTTCACTGTGGTGTTGATTATTTGATTTCCGCATATTCATGCTATTCGCATTGCTTGCATATGTTTATTGCTATATTATTATCATGCTGTTAGGACACCAGCACCATTATCGATGATGCGTATGTTCCACGTACACTATTTGCCGGCTCATACACTTCATCATCGATAATTGCCATGCCACTACACTATAGTACTGTTGCATTCATGATATGATTCTTGCATGGCATATTGTACACTTATACCTGTATACAAACATAGATGATTCTGACTTGATTAGAGATTTGGGAACCGCAAGATGTTCTTCAAACTGATTCGTTTTAAAAGAGCGGTTTCCCTCGACATGTGCACATTACTATTCCATGTTGCATGACTTCTGATATGCTTACCTTTCTTTACATGTCGCATACATCATGTTTTGATCATACGCATTGAGATATGTTGTTTCCATGATATTTCTGGATTTGGGAACCGTGGGTATTTCAAAAGAGAAAATATGATTGTTTTAAAAACCCGGTTACCCTTGATATGATATTTCAGTGCGTCCACCATGTGTTTTCTCGGTGCTGAGAGCGACAATTGAAACCCGATTCGAGGAGGCGGATGAAGCCGATTGCGGGTACATGGTGGACCCGGTATGGTACCCCGGGGCGAGAACGGTTTCGCTGTGTAGTAGACGGTGAGCCTGGCAGAGGGACTACTACCTACCGGTGATTGTATTTGAGCTCGACGGATATCGGGAGGATACCGACCGGAGTTGAGAGATGGACATGGGCTGACCCGTACTGCCGGGGGCGAGGGCCGATACCGCAGACGGAGCCCCATATGGATGAGGATTTACGTGTCGATGCTAGGCACGGGTTTCATGATATTTTCCATGATTTGATTATATCCTCATATTTGCATACATGACGTTTATTGTCATTGGGTGACGGGTGGACGGGTTCCACGTTTATTGTCATTGGGTGACGGGTGGACGGGTTCCACGTTTATACAGACTTGATCACATACAGACTGGATCTACATTGATCATACTTCATGCAGACATACCTTATACTGATGATATGTTATTACCTGAGTACTTGGCACTATATACATGTTTAGATGTTACATTGCCACTTTATTATGCTTCAGACGTACTCTTGTGGTTTATATTACTGATTGTTTGACCTAGGTTTATGTCTTGCATTCGGTTTCTGCTTGCAGATATTTCTATTCACGAGTTGGTAACTCACCCCCGTTGTGCCATAGTTCTTGCAGGTTTTGCCGTACAGGTTCCATTGCGGCATTTCTGGCACACTGCTTCCTTGCGGGTGAATTGCTTTTGGTAGGTGGATTCTTTTGTATCAAGAACCACCATTGTACTTGTATTATTCATTGTATCTAGAATTTCCATCAACCAAAACTTGTATATTGTTTCAGAATTAGACACTAGTGATGTATTATTCGACCTCAGAGTCGTGCCTAGCAGTATTACGGTTTTCATGTTATTATGAGTTTTCTTTTGAGTTTTGATCCTCGCCCTTCGGCGTTGTATATTATATTGCTTGTGTAGTTGTGACCGTCGATTGACGAAGAGCTAGCTCCCGCTTGGGGATGCCTTTTATCATTGCATATATATTGTTCTTGTTGTACCCCGTTCGGGGCCAGTATTTACAAAAGAATCTCTGCCGAAATTTTTAGAAAAGACTTGACATTTTAAAATGCATATTCGGCTTAGTTATTTAAAAACCTTGACTTCAAACATGTTTTCCTTCACTTCTTTAAACCAGTTTTCTTTACTTACTCTTAAAATGGTTTTAGATTTCTGGGCTTTTGGCTTACTTGGATCAGATGGAGTCCTATAGACTTCATATGGTTCAAGGGCCAGTCACGTGCTCTTTCGGGACGTGACAAAGTTGGTATCATAGCGCTAGGTTGACCTTGGTTCGAGTCTAAGTTTGACTGTGTGGAGCCTAGGGCGTTTATATATACGGAACTTAGGCTTGACCTTACGGAATTTAGACTTTGTCGAGGGGGTATTAGACCCGAACTTTCGTCGCGTAGGATGACCCTTGGTTGATGGAATAGGTGACTAAAGTAGAGTGACGTACCGTTGGTATGTTCCGCGGCATACTTACGACACGCCACTCCGCTTAAGGAACCTTAGGATGTACATATTTTCGAGATCAGTGACTCTCTTCATATCCATGATTATACATCCATTTGAGATCCTCGATTCTATTCGTTTCGTGATCATACCTTCATTGATGCTTTTCCTTCTTATGATCATGTATCCACTCTGGATTTTTTTTTTCTTTCTTGTCATTGATCTGCTCTCTTCGATACTCGATAGAGGTTCCTGTCGCCATGTTTGAGCACAGTTTGGGCTGCTGCTAGGGTTACGGTCAGGGCGAGCTCGTCTGTTACGAGGGCCGACCATTGCGTTTTCTGGTGACATGGGAACGTCTCGAGTTAGTATTGATGATTGTGACCTCTAGTGGAGGCGAGTGCTTGGTTTTGCACCGAATGATCGGGCCATTGTTAGAGCTGCCAGTTGAGAGAGGACTGTTGATGTACATCATACCCCAGACATTATGATGTCGCCTACTGTGCAGACAGATGGACCAGCTGTTACTGAGATTGACAGGATGTCGCTTCCGGAGCTTACGATGCTGAGATTGCCGGAGCTTCCAGGCAAATATGAGACAGATGATAGCTAGTCTACCCGATTTGAGAGATGAAGGTGATTCGTCCGATTTATGCGCCGGAGCGGGCCCAGTTGAGTTGAAGATTTCCAGTGTGGAGAGTCTTACTCAGATCTAGAGCAGACCGATTCAGAGATGACCGCCAATGTGTCGCCTTTCCTGGAGGATTGAGGCGCTGTTCGGCGTACAGGCGAATGAGCCAGTTGCTGCTGCAAATAACGAGATATCGCCCAGATGGTTGGAGCTACTGTAGCATGAGCATATACTTAGAGCTATGATGGACGGTCGCTAGTCACCTGAGGATGAATGACTAGGACATGTGGTTCGTTCGTTTACCGATGCGAGGTCATCAGATAGATTGTTTCCAGCTAGAGACGACTTCACGCAGGTTCGTTGAGAGTCGATAGAGACGATCGAATGTCAGGAGCCCATTTTCCAAGTTTAAAGTATACGGAAAGACATGCAGGTGATTCTATGGACCCTCTAGAAGAATGAAACCCTAACTCAACTTAATGACCGTGTGAAAGCCTTTGAACCTTAGGGTTTGTGGCAGTTCCGCGGCGCCATTAGTGAGGCTTGGGTTTGCCCTTCTACGGCTGGACCACCGACAATGTGGCATGTACTTGATACTATTAAACTGTACTCAAGGTGTTGATCTCTTGGGGGATTATGAGGGTCTGACGAGTCGATCGGACGATTCGACATCATTCGGATATCATGTGATGGGATGCATTGCTTGGGAGACTCCAGATACGAGCATAGCCGTTGGAGCGCAGTCCGTGCAGCCACGATGAGGCGAGTCCGAATCAGTCGACATTGAAGCAGAGTGAAGTGAAGAGTTCGCGAGAGATTTCGACGAGATGACGTTCCACTCCGCCGACATCAGAGATGCGATACATACGCAGAGGCAATGTATATGGATATAGCTTCCAGAAAGAGGCGCGATGAGTATGCAGCCATTCTGGAACAAGAATTAGCTTCAGCATTAGACGATGACTTCCGGGCAATTCGGCAGAAAAGAGATATGCGAGAGACTTCGGATCGACCATAGCCGAGAGCATTGCAGTGCATAGATTGAGACGTGACTTCGAAGTGGACGGAAATACAGACAAGAGGACAAGAGGTTCGTGCGAGACGCTGACGAGATGTCATTACTTCCCGTCGAGACCAGAGGTCAGATATGCTTACAGAGGCATTGGGATGCAACCAGATTCCGAGAAATGTTGTGCTGAGGACACAGATGTCCATTGAGCGAGGAGAGATTATGCAAGAGTACCAGCCTCCGTACAGATCGGCATAGGCATGATTGGAAGAGACCCTGAGCAGGATTCCTTCCAGGACACTGCTGCAATGATGTTTGCACCCAGGATCAGATGTGTGACGTGCATTCAGAGAGCCAGAGGCCGACGCCAGTAATATGCAGCTTTATGAGTGGTCGTGAGGATTGACCGAGAGATGACCAGAGAAGTGCCAGAACGGAATCGTCCCCGTTAGCACACCTGACAGGGCCGATGAGCCGATTGACTGCGAGATAGGTAATCCGCAGAGAAGATAAGGACCCAGAGTCAGAGGACGCTAGACCGTGAGCAAGAGACAAGTAGATATCTTGCGCTGCTAGCATTAGATGCACCGACTCCTTCTCGACCTTGAAGGAGGAACTACCGACGACGGTATTTATGATTTGTGATTTTGTGATTCGATTATCACGTATCCGTCATCTTAAATTTTGGTATTTTGGGCGTTCTATTGCATGATTTAGTTTTGATGACTGAGTTTCATGATATTTGTTTCATGCACTTAATGGATATTTATATTTTGCGCATAAGTTATTACATTTGAGCTATTGATGGTGATTTCATGCCTATTTTATGCCAGTGATTGATTTACGTTTCCAGCATAGTTTTCATGCACCTTTAGTGTTTTGATATACGATTTTGGTGCACGCCAGATGCACTAAATCGGGATTCTTCGTGCATGTCACACGCACCTGATTTTTCTGTCAGGCACACACGTTGCCTATGACAGATGTTCGTGCATACCCATTGCACCTAGATGTTGTTTTGTGCCCATGTATGGCACATATATGGATTTTGATTCCTGGCGCACCAGACGCACAGGATATTCTTATATATACATTTTGTGGATTGATTTCTAGTTGAGCAGTACACTTTGATGATATTCGCTATGTATTGATATTTTCGGAGCCCCGACAATTTGGATTTTTGCTAAAATGTTTTAGTATTGGGTGTTTAAATTTAAATTCGGGGATCGAATTTCTTTAAGGGGGGTAGATTGTAACGTTTCAAAATAATAAAATATTATTTTAAAGGAATTTTTATAATTTAATATTATTTTATTGAATATTTTAATATTTCGGTATTATTAAATACAAATAAATGGGAAAAATTATGGAAAATTATAAAATAGGGTATTTTATAGAATTATGCCATTTTTAAGTCTTTATGATTAGTTATATGCTAAATTATTGTTAATCGCGATTAAAAATCGCTAATCGGTTTTTTAGCATTTTTGTGCAAAACATGCACATATCACTTTTTCACACTTGTGCATTTTCTTGCCATGGTTCACTTTGGGTTTACTATTCTTGGGAGAAGAATTTTGAGAGAATAAGAAAAAGAAAAGGAAAAGAAAAGGGGAAAATAATAAAGAATGAGGTTTGGTGAGAAAGAGAGGTATGGGCTTCTTTGACCAAACACTTAGCCATTTTTCCTTCCCTCATTTCCTTCCCTCTCCCTCCATTGCTGCTGCTGCTCCTGCACCTCACCTCCCTCCCCTCTTCAAGCCCTCTAAACACCTCTAAAACAACTCCAAAACCCCACTCTCATTTCATTAAAAGTGTGCACAAGCTCAAGATCTACATATTGGACCAAGAAAGCAAGCATTTTGGCCACTAGGGGCAACTCAAGAAAATTCTTGAGTTGCCAAATAAGGTATTTTCTGGATCATTAACTTAGTTTTAGTTTTTCCTTTACCCCCATGTTAGATATTGTGTGATTTGGTGACTTGAGGAAAAACCTAGTTAGGGTTGTGAAGAATTTTGTGTTGTATTGTGAAACTAAGCTCAGTAGAGGTTATACTATCATCCTAGTGCATGAATTGAGACCCTAACCTGAGAGTTGAAACCCGAAATACGGATTTAGAAACCGATATCGGAGAATTTGTGGAATCTGTGAAGGGTATATTGAATCTGCTATCACCCGAGACATCCTAAATTAAAACTGATTAGACAGTGACATGTGAAGGCACCTAGGAAGCTACCACCAAGACCCCAACCCCTAACTCATCAAACCGGCCGCAGATTTATTCTAATTGGCCGCAATTTGCGGCCATACCTACACCAAACTTTCTCGTTTTGGTTCTGTAGCCCTTACATGCATAGATTAGACCCCTGGTATATATAGATTTGTCTAATTTGACCTAGGGTGAAATCTGAAGCATATTTCTTTAGTTGCTGTTTTTGATTCGTGTTTCCATATTCCGTATTCTTAATTCTGAATTTGTGTCTTGTGTTTTACCTCGACTATTTGGCGTTTATACGACGATATAGAGGATTTATTGATGGTTTTGAAAGCGTGCCATAGGTTCTAACCTATATGCCCCTTATCGTATCGTTTTGCGATTCGTATTCCGTTTTAGTTTTGAATTGGTTTTAATGCGCATATACGACACTTTGATGTGTAGGTACCCTATGAAGACTTCGGGACGACAAGCAAACGCGTGGTGACATCGAAAGATAAAGACGCAAGGTGAGTAGATTATATCTACTGGGGGAAGTCGGGTGGATGACGTATAACACCCCCGCAGTCCGTAGTTGTTATTATATATGATAGTTAGGTGTATTATGGATAGTGTAGGGTTAGAAGTGACTAGTGTAGTTCATAGTCGGGAACCCTAGAATAGATTTACACCTACACGCACACCCTTGAATATTCCTTTTACTTGCACTGTGTTTGATGATATTGGATGACATTGGAGATGAGTCGATGATGTTGGGCATTGTGCCGCGAGATCGGTGATTTGATGTGATTCGTGTTTGGGATACGATACGTGATCTCTAGCGGGCCTTGGGACGTGTGCTTGCACACGCAGTATATAGATGGTATCGATTTGTACTAGACTTAGATCAGTACCCCAGATTATGTGTTATGATGATAATGATACCTGATATTTGATGAGAGGAATATGATATTGACCTGTACCCAGCTATTGGGATGCCGTACGACGATTTACCGTACGAGCCTATATTGATGATAGATCCGTACTCACGACTCGAGGATGTCTTACGATATATTGTATCATACACGATATTATTGAGGCGGGATCACCGACTATTATATCTATATATATATCGACTCAGATTTAGGTGGTGCATAGTAGATTCTTCACTGTGGTGTTGATTATTTGATTTCCGCATATTCATGCTATTCGCATTGCTTGCATATGTTTATTGCTATATTATTATCATGCTGTTAGGACACCAGCACCATTATCGATGATGCGTATGTTCCACGTACACTATTTGCCGGCTCACATACTTCATCATCGATAATTGCCATGCCACTACACTGTAGTACTGTTGCATTCATGATATGATTCTTGCATGGCATATTGTACACTTATACCTGTACACAAACATAGATGATTCTGACTTGATTAGAGATTTGGGAACCGCAAGATGTTCTTCAAACTGATTCGTTTTAAAAGAGCGGTTTCGCTCGACATGTGCACATTACTATTCCATGTTGCATGACTTCTGATATGCTTACCTTTCTTTACATGTCGCATACATCATGTTTTGATCATACGCATTGAGATATGTTGTTTCCATGATATTTCTGGATTTGGGAACCGTGTGTAAGTCGATGTAGAACACCCCAATACTTGTGGGGAGGCGGAATTTTCAAAAACGAACTTGTTTAGTGGACAAACATCGACTAACCGCTTGAATCGAAGCTAAACGATAACTAACAACAAACATAGAGTTTCTATGCTACTATGTTTAGGGATTATACCTAACGAATCGTGTCCTTCGTCTTTGTGAATTCCTCCTCCTCCTCGGCCTTCTCGAAGTAGTAGACGATCCACCCGAGAGCTTTACTCCAAGCTTAGCCTCTAAACTTGAGGCAACTAAACTTCTTTAAGTGCTAATCAAAGAAGCTAGGTGAAATATAGAGAGGGTTATGGATTAAGTAGTCTAACTAATCCTTGTACTCAACTCATGAGAGGGGAGGATTAGTGTTTGAAGAGGGAGAGCTTGAGGAGAGAGAAGATGATAAAGATAATCATATGAGAATAGTGAGATAACATGATATATATCAAGCATTTCTTTTTATCAAGAAAAGAAAAGAAATGAATTTAACAACCATGCTTGATAATATCTAGTGATGATTCACATCCATGAGTCATTAAGCATTTATGATGCATTAATGACATGGATGAATCATCCATATGACTCACTAATCACATTCATTGTATATGCCACCTAAACCTCCTTAGTCACCATCTTCTAGAAGCTTCTCGCGCAATTACGAGAATGCCCCTCCTTTCCGCAAAAATACGGAAAAACTTTAGACTGTATAAATCCAATAACCGGATACCAGTAACTGGCTTAAACCAAAGCCGACTGGTAAAAACTGTCCGAAAGTCGTACGTGTGTAAACACACGTATGCGTCCGAACCCTTATCGTAAAACCATACGACCTCTATATCATTTCGCCTGGAGTAGGGAAACTCTCTGTGTGGGACTCTAGAGACTCGACTACTACGCTGGCAGTGGGTTTAACCACAGACCGCAAGCGGCACTAGCTGTACGTAACGGTCCCCAGGTAGATGTCGATAAGAAGGCCGATGAGGAAACCCATCCGAACTCCTACTGAGTCTGATGTGACAATCTCCGTACAGTCCGGTCCGTTCGTCTTAGACTATCGCATATCGGGCCTAGGGGGGCGGCAAGCGTCAGTCCCCTAATAGCGGTATAAGTCGTGTCGGAGGGAGGCCCATTACACCCTGAGAAACTACTGGAACCTACCAGCAAATCTTGCTTGCCCTGGCCAGGGACTTTGCGTAATGGCTCTCTGACACAGCGCGATATCAACCCCCAATACCGGGAGAGACGAATCCTATCTAACCGCCACTGCCTCCAAGTGCTCGGGACTGCACCCAACTGCTACCTGTTTGCACGACTCCTTTGAGCCGTGGAAGGGTAGCAATCTAAGAACAGTGGGACACACTCGAGGTGAAGTAGCAGTGTCAAGTCTGCGGACTATGCTGTACTCATGTCACCTGGGAACCGTTCACTGACGACTGGTATAAAACCAACCAACAGTTCCCTGTGAGTCCTGTCCGGTGTACCCGTAACCTAACGAGCACCTGTATACTATCTCCAGTACGACGTACTGACGGCTGTGGGACAGACCATCTCCCCAACTGGGATGAGAAGCGTACACACTAGTCTACTCCGGAGTATCGATGCTCTGTCTCGATAATCCAACGACCAGGGACCTGAATAAGGATGTGCTTGTAGACTACCCAGCCCCCACTAGTGTGACTGCCATCACAACGCTGGTAGTCAAGCAAGATCCTAAGAGCTCTATCAATACGTATACTCACATATTAAGATAGAAAAACCAAGTAGCATACTACCATGTTTAGCAAGACTGTTATATACATGTGAATATCCCAAGCTTCCATTAAGTAATATACAAACTAGTATGATACAGTAATGGCCTTCTAGAGCATAAACACTAACAATCTCCCACTTGCACTAGGGCCATGTACTGGCGTATCGAAGACCGATGATCTCGAGTAGCCTCTCGAACTGAATCTGAGGTAGGGCCTTCGTGAATGGATCAGCAATGTTCTCTTCAGAAGCAACTCTCCGAACCTCGATCTCCTGACGATCAATGATCTCCCTGATCAGGTGATACCGCCTTAAGATGTGTCTGGACTTCTGATGGGACCTTGGTTCCTTTGCTAAAGCTATAGCTCCGTTGTTGTCGCAATACAGAGGTATTGGATCAACTATGGTAAGAACCACCTGAAGTTCTGTTAGGAACTTCTTCATCCAGACTGCTTCTTTTGTGGCATCGCAAGCAGCTATATACTCCGCTTCCATCGTCGAGTCAGCAACAGTGTCCTTCTTGGAGCTCTTCCAGCACACCGCCCCTCCATTGAGGGTAAAGACATAACCCGACATGGACTTGGAATCGTCCTTATCACTCTGGAAGCCGGAATCAGCAAAGGCCTCCAACCTGAGGTCTTTTCCGCCGTAAACCAAGAACATCTCCTTAGTCCTTCTCAGGTACTTGAGAATGTTCTTTACTGCTATCCAGTGCTTCTCCCCTGGGTCTGACTGATACCGGCTTACCACGCTTAGTGCGTAAGCTACATCTGGTCTGGTGCACAACATCGCATACATTATAGAGCCTACCGCAGAAGCGTAGGGTATAATAGACATGCGTTCCCTTTCCAAATTAGTCTTGGGAGACATCTCTTTGGAGAGGGTGATTCCGTGACAAGCCGGTAGATTACCGCGCTTAGAATCTTCCATACTGAATCTTTTCAGTACAGTGTCGATATACCTGGACTGCGAAAGTCCCAACATCCTCTTGGATCTATCACGATAGATCCGGATCCCCAGAATGTAAGAGGCATCACCCAGGTCTTTCATGGAGAACCTGTGTGACAAGAATCCTTTGACAGATTGTAGCATAGGAATGTCATTACCTATTAATAGAATGTCATCCACGTACAAGACGAGGAATACGACACTTCTGGCTACAACTTTACTATATATGCACGGTTCATCTGGATTTTTGATAAAGTCATATTCTTTGACTGTCTCATCAAAACAGATGTTCCAACTCCGCGATGCCTGCTTTAGTCCATAAATAGACTTAAGCAGCTTGCATACTTTCCCGCTGCTCCCACTCTGATTGAAACCCTCTGGCTGATCCATATAGACGCACTCTTCTAAATTTCCATTCAGAAAGGCCGTCTTTACGTCCATCTGCCAGATTTCATAATCATGGAAGGCAGCAATAGCAAGAAGGACCCGAATGGATTTGAGCATAGCCACTGGAGAAAAAGTTTCGTCATAGTCCAAACCAGGTCTTTGACGAAAACCCTTTGCAACAAGTCTAGCCTTATAGGTTTCCACCTGTCCATCTACACCAATCTTTTTCTTGAAGATCCATTTGCACCCTATGGGTTTTACCCCATCTGGAGCAAAGTCCAAAGTCCATACTTTGTTGGTGTACATGGACTCCATTTCGGTCCGTATTGCATCTAGCCATCGTACCGAGTCGCCGCTCTGGATGGCCTGCTGGAAGTCAGTAGGTTCATCATCATCTATGATGCAATCCTCTCTATCCCCATCTATGAGAAAACCGTAGTATCTCTCAGGCGGATGAGACGGCCTACTACTCCTGCGGAGGGGTGCGGGAATGTCCTGTTCTTCTTGAACTTCCGGTTCTACCAAACTTTCAGTATTAGTTTGTGGTTCTGGAATTTCTTCCAGTTCTATTTCGTTCCCACATGATTCCTTTTCTAAAAACTGATGTTCTAGAAAATGGGCATTACGAGAAACAAATACCTTTTGTTCCTCTGCGTAATAGAATAGATATCCCCTGGAGTTCTTTGGATATCCCACAAACTTACACTTTACTGATCGTGCCTCGAGCTTGTCCACATGCTGCTTTTGAACAAAAGCTGGACATCCCCAAATCTTTATATACTGTAGATGGGGTTTCTTCCCGCTCCACATCTGATATGGAGTGGTAGGCACAGTCTTGGTAGGAACCATGTTCAAAAGATATGCCGCTGATTCTAGCGCATAACCCCAGAAAGATCGCGGTAACTCAGCATTACTCATCATGGATCGTACCATATCCAATAGGGTTCGATTCCGTCTCTCCGATACACCGTTATGCTGTGGAGTGTATGGAGGAGTAAGCTGAGAGAGAATCCCTTTCTCTTTTAGGTAACCTAGGAACTCGGCACTCAAGTATTCACCACCTCGATCAGATCTAAGTGTCTTGATACTTTTGCCGGTTTGGTTTTCTACTTCATTATTATACTCTCGGAATTTCTCAAAAGCCTCGGATTTATATTTCATCAGATAAATGAATCCGTATCTTGAGTAATCATTCGTGAAAGTAATGAAATAGGAAAAACCACCTCTTGCATGTGTAGACATTGGACCGCATACATCGCTGTGTATGAGTCCTAAGAGCTCGCTCGCTCTTACTCCATGTCCAGTAAATAGAGTCTTTGTCATCTTTCCTTTGAGACAAGATTGACAAGTGTCATAAGTTTGATATTCGAACGAGTCCAAATATCCTACTCTATGCAACTTAGTCAACCTTCTCTCATTGATGTGACCCAGTCTACAATGACATAAGAAAGCTTTATTTAAATCTGGAGACTTTCTTTTTAGTGTGTTCTGGACATTGAAAATTTGGAGTTGGTTTAAAACATATATACCGTTATTTAGGGTACCGGACCCAATCAAACCATGATTAAGGTGGATGTTAACAACATCTCTTACAAACGTGAAATCATAACCTTTATTTGTTAACAAGGAAACTGATATGATATTACACGTTAAGCTTGGTACAAAATAACAGTTATGTAAAACCAAAATGTGTCCACTCGTCAATCCTAGGTGATAATCCCCGACGGACCCAGCTCCCACGCTAGCTCCGTTAGCAACCTTTAAGGTCATATCACCTTCTTTCAGCACTCTACGGTTTCTCAGTGCCTGCAATGAATTGCAAATATGAGATCCTGATCCGGTATCCAATACCCAGGAAGTAGAGTTGATCGACAGACAATTCTCAATTACAAATACACCTGAAGTCGAAGCCACAGCTTGCTTTGGTTCCTGGTTCTTGGCGTTCCACGCCTTGCAATCCTTCTTCCAGTGCCCTTTCCTGTGACAATGAAAGCACTCATCCTGGCCAACTACCGGTACCGCAAACCTTTTCTTTCCCTTCCCTCCCACCTTACTAACACCTCCTCTAGGTTTGTTGGCGGCCTTCTTCTTCCTTCCTTTGGCCCTAGCCATGGACCCGGAAGAAGATGCACCGCTAACAAACATAGCGGGTGTTTTCCTTGCTTTCTGCAAGGTGCCCTCTGCACTCCTTAACATGTTCAGGAGTTCCGGAAGTTCAACTTCTTTTCTTTGAAGGTTGAAGTTCAGGATAAACTGGGCGTAGGTGTGAGGAAGGGACTGGAGAATAAGGTCTGTATAGAGCTCATTATCCAAAGTCGTCCCAAGGTCTGCGAGCTCTTCAATATAGCCGATCATCTTTAGGACATGTTCTCCTACTGATGACCCGACAGCCAACCTCGCTCGAAACAAGTTCTTAGAGGTCTCGTATCTTGCTATACGAGATTGCTCTCCATAAAGTTCCTTTGTATGGAGAAATATTCCATCTAGGGTCAGATCCTCGTGCCTCCTCTGATGTTCATTGTTCATTGAGGCAAGCACGATGCACTTGGCTTTCGCGCAATCTAAATCCCAGGTTTTGCGGATTTCCTTATCCGCATTGCTGGATTTGGGACCAGGGACAGCAGGTGCCGTAGCGGTGAGGACGTACCCCAATTTGTCATAGGTCAAAGCCATTTTGACATTCCGCAGCCAATCTTTATAGTTTGGCCCTGTCAGTATATTTTTCTCTAAAAGTAACTTAAGTCCAGTCATTTTCAGGGTCGCTGCAATTAGGAGAGAGAGAAGAAAACTCTTTAGCATGATGCTCTTGCAAGTTTAGAGTGGTTTTTAGTTTATCTAAACTGGATGGCTCCCACTGTTTCTCGAATCCTTCCTCAAACCATAAAAGAAGAATTAGCCAGGACTATTCTCACTGTACAATACTTGCTTAACCGTTCAGCCAGGCTGGTGTCGGTACTTCGAGGGAGGTTTTCCAACGCTTTCGCGAAGTTCCTTAATTAAATAACCTCTTTTCTCTGGGGGCGTAACCCCGCTGACACTTTTCTGGACACCTACTAGGTTTATAGCATTGATCGTTAAGTGACGAATATCCTGATAAGTAGCATATACTCACAGTAGGATCGGGATCCAAATATCATTGTATGATAATGTTGAAGGAATCCTACCAACATTCATCAAACTCCAAATGGTATGCAACTCTTTGCAAATTTCAGTTTCTTTAGAAATTCCCGATATATATTTTTGCCCCATGCTCTTATGACCTTGGCGTTAGGTCAAAATGTCATAAGTCACATGTCAAGTCCTACCCATCATTATCTTGTCAATTTGAACCCATCCGTATATATCCTTGACGTTCGGCCAAAATGATAATACGACTGTCCCAAACTAACTCATCTATCTTATGCAACAAATGAATACCCAGTAGCTACCAAACACTATGCCTTGGCGTTAGGTCAAAATACATAGCTTGAATATTACTGAATACCCAGATGAAATGACGGAGGGCTACGAATGGTTTTGGTGAAACCGTGAACGTAGTGAACTTGATATAACCGAAGGAACCTGATAGCTTTTAAAAGGAGTGGTTAAAGCTTCGCATTTAAAAATATCTGTTTTTTAAAATTAACCGAGTGGTTTCTTTTAAATTGTTCCAACGATTAAACTTTGGTTTGTTTTTTCTTTGCATTATAGATAATGCGTCCCATCATTAACCTATCATTGCAGAAAACAACGAAAATACAACGTCCTCTTATGCCATCCGTATTTGCCACGGGGTCCCGTCATCACCCGTTAGGTTACTTAACTAACGACAGAGCGGGGGCTGGGCTAGCGCGGGTGTAAAACATAAGTGACGTCTAAATAGCTATCATATATAGATATTGTACATTCGTCAGACGCAATAATAGGCATTCCAGATCACAGATGAACTTTATTGGATTTGCAAGTAATCCGTGTTTGTTTCGAGCCTGCAACAAAAGACGGATTACACAGTTGTGATGAATAGCCATTACCCCACCCAAGACCCCAACGGGTACGGCAAACTACCCGCCCGGCAGTTTGTGCACCCCACCTTGGGTCTGTCCTAGGAGCAAAAACAGTAAAATGAAATAATACAACGGTGGCTACAACCGCAACCTGGATGTGCCCCGCAAAATAATATTACAACAAATTACATTTACATCAAATGAATTAAATAATAACCCATCACATAACCCCGGCTATACATCACAACAGTTCAACACAGTTCATATCCACAAACAGTAAAAACCATTACAGAAATGTGCAACCCCCTGCCAACCGACATACTAGCAGTTAGGGGAGGTTTACGAACACATTATACAAACACAGATATAATCCATCAAGCAAATACTGTATAATTTCGATCGATTAAACACTTTTAATTTTGCTCCAATACTTCTCTGTAAATCTGAAACCTGAGCAAAAATAAAATATTCCAGAAAATACCAAACATCACAGAGAAGCAACACAGGAACTTTGGGTTCCTGAATCGCCAACTCGGCGGCGGAAGCGCGGCGGATCGGTGCGATCCGCCGCGTTTCCGCGGCGCTTTAGGCGATTCAGGGGCCCAAATTTCTTGGGTGTTCTACTACTGTCTTTTTAAGCTTTCTGAACCTCCCTGAAAAATTTTTGGACTTCATTTAAAATTCGACAGAAACTTGTGATTTCGGGGTTTTCCGGTTTCGTTTTTTTCCGTTCGAAATTGATACAAATTTGCAAATAAGTTATTTATTGTTTAGCGAGGCTCTGATACCACTGTAAGTCGATGTAGAACACCCCAATACTTGTGGGGAGGCGGAATTTTCAAAAACGAACTTGTTTAGTGAACAAACATCGACTAACCGCTTGAATCGAAGCTAAACGATAACTAACAACAAACATAGAGTTTCTATGCTACTATGTTTAGGGATTATACCTAACGAATCGTGTCCTTCGTCTTTGTGAATTCCTCCTCCTCCTCGGCCTTCTCGAAGTAGTAGACGATCCACCCGAGAGTTTTACTCCAAGCTTAGCCTCTAAACTTGAGGCAACTAAACTTCTTTAAGTGCTAATCAAAGAAGCTAGGTGAAATATAGAGAGGGTTATGGATTAAGTAGTCTAACTAATCCTTGTACTCAACTCATGAGAGGGGAGGATTAGTGTTTGAAGAGGGAGAGCTTGAGGAGAGAGAAGATGATAAAGATAATCATATGAGAATAGTGAGATAACATGATATATATCAAGCATTTCTTTTTATCAAGAAAAGAAAAGAAATGAATTTAACAACCATGCTTGATAATATCTAGTGATGATTCACATCCATGAGTCATTAAGCATTTATGATGCATTAATGACATGGATGAATCATCCATATGACTCACTAATCACATTCATTGTATATGCCACCTAAACCTCCTTAGTCACCATCTTCTAGAAGCTTCTCGCGCAATTACGAGAATGCCCCTCCTTTCCGCAAAAATACGGAAAAACTTTAGACTGTATAAATCCAATAACCGGATACCAGTAACTGGCTTAAACCAAAGCCGACTGGTAAAAACTGTCCGAAAGTCGTACGTGTGTAAACACACGTATGCGTCCGAACCCTTGTCGTAAAACCATACGACCTCTATATCGTTTCGCCTGGAGTAGGGAAACTCTCTGTGTGGGACTCTAGAGACTCGACTACTACGCTGGCAGTGGGTTTAACCACAGACCGTAAGCGGCACTAGCTGTACGTAACGGTCCCCAGGTAGATGTCGATAAGAAGGCCGATGAGGAAACTCATCCGAACTCCTACTGAGTCTGATGTGACAATCTCCGTACAGTTCGATCCGTTCGTCTTAGACTATCGCATATCGGGCCTAGGGGGGCGGCAAGCGTCAGTCCCCTAATAGCGGTATAAGTCGTGTCGGAGGGAAGCCCATTACACCCTGAGAAACTACTGGAACCTACCAGCAAATCTCGCTTGCCCTGGCCAGGGACTTTGCGTAATGGCTCTCTGACACAGCGCGATATCAACCCCCAATACCGGGAGAGACGAATCCTATCTAACCGCCACTGCCTCCAAGTGCTCGGGACTGCACCCAACTGCTACCTGTTTGCACGACTCCTTTGAGCCGTGGTAGGGTAGCAATCTAAGAACAGTGGGACACACTCGAGGCGAAGTAGCAGTGTCAAGTCTGCGGACTATGCTGTACTCATGTCACCTGGGAACTGTTCACTGACGACTGGTATAAAACCAACCAACAGTTCCCTGTGAGTCCTGTCCGGTGTACCCGTAACCTAACGAGCACCTGTATACTATCTCCAGTACGACGTACTGACGGCTGTGGGACAGACCATCTCCCCAACTGGGATGAGAAGCGTACACACTAGTCTACTCCGGAGTATCGATGCTCTGTCTCGATAATCCAACGACCAGGGACCTGAATAAGGATATGCTTGTAGACTACCCAGCCCCCACTAGTGTGACTGCCATCACAACGCTGGTAGTCAAGCAAGATCCTAAGAGCTCTATCAATACGTATACTCACATATTAAGATAGAAAAACCAAGTAGCATACTACCATGTTTAGCAAGACTGTTATATACATGTGAATATCCCAAGCTTCCATTAAGTAATATACAAACTAGTATGATACAGTAATGGCCTTCTAGGGCATAAACACTAACACCGTGGGTATTTCAAAAAAGAAAATATGATTGTTTTAAAAACCCGGTTACCCTTGATATGATATTTCAGTGCGTCCACCATGTGTTTTCTCGGTGCTGAGAGCGACATGTGAAACCCGATTCGAGGAGGCGGATGAGGCCGATTGCGGGTACATGGTGGACCCGGTATGGTACCCCGGGGCGAGAACGGTTTCGCTGTGTAGTAAACGGTGAGCCTGGCAGAGGGACTACTACCTACCGGTGATTGTATTTGAGCTCGGCGGATATCGGGAGGATACCGACCGGAGTTGAGAGATGGACATGGACTGACCCGTACTGCCGTGGGCGAGGGCCGATACCGCAGACGGAGCCCCATATGGATGAGGATTTACGTGTCGATGCTAGGCACGGGTTTCATGATGTTTTCCATGATTTGATTATATCCTCATATTTGCATACATGACGTTTATTGTCATTGGGTGACGGGTGGACGGGTTCCACGTTTATTGTCATTAGGTGATGGGTGGACGGGTTCCACGTTTATACAGACTTGATCACATACAGACTGGATCTACATTGATCATACTTCATGCAGACATACCTTATACTGATGATATGTTATTACCTGAGTACTTGGCACTATATACATGTTTAGATGTTACATTGCCACTTTATCATGCTTCAGACGTACTCTTGTGGTTTATATTACTGATTGTTTGACCTAGGTTTATGTCTTGCATTCGGTTTCAGCTTGTAGATATTTTTATTCACGAGTTGGCAACTCACCCCCGTTGTGCCACAGTTCTTGCAGGTTTTGCCGTACAGGTTCCATTGCGGCATTTCTGGCACACTGCTTCCTTGCGGGTGAATTGCTTTTGGTAGGTGGATTCTTTTGTATCAAGAACCACCATTGTACTTGTATTATTCATTGTATCTAGAATTTCCATCAACCAAAACTTGTATATTGTTTCAGACCTAGACACTAGTGATGTATTATTCGACCTTAGAGTCGCGCCTAGCAGTATTACGGTTTTCATGTTATTATGAGTTTTCTTTTGAGTTTTGATCCTCGCCCTTCGGAGTTGTATATTATATTGCTTGTGTAGTTGTGACCGTCGATTGACGAAGAGCTAGCTCCCACTTGGGGATGCCTTTTATCATTGCATATATATTGTTCTTGTTGTACCCCGTTCGGGGCCAATATTTACAAAAGAATCTCTGCCGAAATTTTTAGAAAAGACTTGACATTTTAAAATGCATATTCGGCTTAGTTATTTAAAAACCTTGACTTCAAACATGTTTTCCTTCACTTCTTTAAACCAGTTTTCTTTACTTACTCTTAAAATGGTTTTAGATTTCTGGGCTTTTGGCTTACTTGGATCAGATGGAGTCCTATAGACTTCATATGGTTCAAGGGCCAGTCACGTGCTCTTTCGGGATGTGACAGTATTAGAAGTAATTTAGTTATTTTCTTAGTCGCGAATCCTAGAATAAGGTTTACACTCACACACACACACTTGCATGCATTTTATTTTCTTATGCGTATATGAGGATATGTATATATATATACACACATCGCGGACTATGTATGTATGTATATATATATATATATTTATATATATATATATATATATATATATATATATATATATATAGACACACACACACACGTATACATATACATGGATAACGAGGATAGTATATGGTATTTGGAGATGAGTCGATGAGATTGGGCATGGTGCCATGAGATCGGTGATGTGACATGGTTCGTATTATGAGATACGACATGATTAGTATAGCGGGTCTTTAGGCGGTGTTTTCATACACATGCATATATATTTGTAGTTGGTATCAGTATTGTACTAGACTTAGATCAGTACCACAGCTCATGATATATGAGAATAAGGATACCAGTTGGATAATGAGATAAATGTGATATTGACCCTTACCCAGATTTGGGATGCCGTACGATGGATTTACCGTACGAGCTATATTGATGATAGATCCGCATTCTTGACTAGAGGATGTCATATGATATATATATTGTATCGTACGCGATACTATTGAGGCGAGTTCACTGACTATTATATATATATATATATCGACTCAGTTTGAGGTGGTTTTCTTACCTTTTCGATTAGCATGTTAGTTTAGTCCTGTAGTTTACTTGTAGATGTTAGACTAGAATTGAGTCATATATATTTCAAAACTAATGAATCATGAATATTTTAAAGACAGGATAAGGGATTCTACGGATATTTTAAAGGACGTACATTTTCTTAAAAACATCGTAGCCCTATTTTCAAAACACCAGAATTCGTATTATTTCTAATGGCAAAACGGTATGACACATATATAGTAATGTAGATTCTTTATTGTTGCGTTATTATTCATGTTCCGCATAGTATTGCTACATTTACTATTCATTTGCCATTTATTCTGCTATTCGCATTGCATTGCATGGCTATATGTATTTTCGTGAGTAATGATGAAACTTGTTGTTAGGACACCAGCACCATTACCGATGATGGGTATGCTCCACGTACACTTGCTTGCCGGCTCACACACATCTTCATCGGTAATTGCTATGTCACGTACACTTTAGAGAACATTACTTCATTGACATAGCTTGCTAGCTGATAGTTCCTATATGTTATTGTTTTCATATGCTAATTTAGATATTGCATTTATTACTGTGATTTTCATGTTTATTTATATGTTCATTCGCCATGACATTTTGGGCCAGTCTGGATTGCCGGAGCCCAGTATTCATTATTTATTTACATAGTGATTTATGATTTCGGATTTCCATGAGATTTCTGGATTTAGAAAAACCGCAAAGATTTTATAAACTTATCATCTTTTTCAAAGATAGAAAAATACGGTTTTCTCATGATATGATTTGAGATATGTCCATCATGAGTTTTCTCGGCTCTTGAGCGATATCATACACCCGATTCGAGGAGGAGGAGGAACCGTCTGTGGGTGCATGGTGGACCCGGTGCGGTACCCCGGGACGAGAAGGTCGCATATGATGGCGTTGAGCCTGTGACAAGGGAGCACTACTGACCGGTGATTTTATTTGTGACTCGACGGATATCCGGAGGATACCGATCGGAGTACAGGCCAGTCTAGATAGCCGGAGCCTGAGGTTTTGAGATTTGATGATATGGGCCAGTCCGGATAGCCGGAGCCATAGATAATGATATTTGATGATATAGGCCAGTCCGGATAGCCGAAGCCTGAGATATTGAGATATTGGGATTTATATTTTGTGCCGATACTTGACACTGATTCTATGTTGATTTCATTGATAATACTTCGATTTAAACATACAGAAATCTCACTAAACTAAGAAAACGGTTTTCTCATACATGATGCATTTTGTTTTCATTATATTGCATTCATACCTCATGTTTATGATATGTTACTACCTGAGGCACTGATACGAGCACTTGGTATTATACATATGTATAGATGTTTACCCATGCCATATTTAGATGCTTCAGACTATATCATTTTGAGGATATTTATATTATGATCGTATTGACCTAGGATTGAGTCATACATACGATTTCCGCTCTGTGATGTTTTCTACTCACGAGTTGGCAACTCACCCCCGTTGTGCCACAGTTCTTGCAGGTTTTGCTGTATAGGTTTCGTTGCGGTTTTGCTGAAACACTGCTTTCATTCCGGGTGATTGCTTTAGTAGGGGGTTCACTCACATCGTGACCACCATTGTACCTTATTTATTTTCAGTTGTATCTAGAAAACTCCATCAACCAGACTTATATATTTATTAACCTTAGAAGACCGGTTGTATATTATTTCGACTTTAGAGTCGCGCTTGTATTATTATGGTTTTCATGTTGATTTTGAGTTTCCTTTTGAGTTTTGATCCTCGCCCTTGGCGTTGTATATTATATTGCTTGTGTGGTTGTGACCGTCAATTGACGAAGAGTTAGCTCCCGCTTGAGGATGCCTTTATTCATATTATGCATGTTGTACCCCTTTTGAGACCAGTATTTACAAAGGAAACTCTGCCGAAATTTTCAGAAAAGACTTGAGATTTTAAACACAAAACTTCGGCTTATGTTATTAAAACCACTTGCTTTAAAGATAAGTTTTCTTCACTTCCTCTTTAAAATGGTTTAGATTTTTGGCATTTTTGGCTTACTTGAATTAGACGGGGTCCTATAGACTTCATATGATTCAAGTGCTAGTCACGTGCCATTTCGGGTCGTGACAAAGTTGGTATCAGAGCGCTAGGTTAACCTTGGTTCGAGTCTATGTTTGACTATGCGGAGTCTAGGGCATTTATATATATATTCAGAACCTAGGCTTGACCTTACGGAACTTAGACTTGGTCGAGGGGGTATTAGACCCGAACTTTCGTCGCCTAGTTGACCTTGGTTGATGGAGCAGTTGACTTAGGGAGAGTGGCGTACCGTGTGTATGTTTCGCGGCATACTTACGATACGCTACTCCGCTTAAGAAGCCTTAGGATGTACATTTCCTTGCACAACATTATATTCATTCCTATGATCTATCCTTATCGACACTGGTTTATGGTTTTGCTGCCACGATTACACGGGCAGAGAGAGCCACGGCTAGAGTTGGGTCAACACGAGCTCATCACGGACGGGGACTGACCAGGGCGTGATTCCAGGGACACACGATTTGTATAGATATATCGTCCTAGTGTGTTTTCGCGCCATGAGCGTTTGATGGATTGCTTTTACAAGATTTCTCGGACGTGCAGATCAGCACCAGAGGATTGGGCTACTGCTAGAGGCCAGTCAGAATGTGATGACCGTCAATGCACCGATTATTTTGATGATTGAGGCACCGTTCAGCATGCGGACGAATGATTCAGTTATTGCCGCGACTGACGAGATGTCGCCCAGATGTTTGAAGCCAATGCCGCACGAGTTATACTTAGAGATATGATAGAAGATCGCTAGTCACCCGAGGAGGGATGACTAGGACTTGTGATTCGTTACCTACCCCGATGCGAAGTCATTAGATTAATTGATTCCAGTTAGAGACGACTTTATGCAGGTACGTTGAGAGTCGATAGATGACGATCGAATGTCAGAAACCCATTTTTCCAAGTTTAAAGTATTCGGAGAAACATGCAAGTAATTCCGTGGACCCTCTAGAAGAATGAAACCCTAACTCGACATAATGACCATGGGAACGCTTTTGAACCTTAGGGTTGGCGGCAGTTCCGCGGTGCCAATAGTAAGACTTGGGTTTGCCCTTCTACGGCTGGTCCATAGGTACTGTGGCATGTACTAGAATACTATTAAACTGTACTCAAGATGCTGAGCTCTTGGGGGATTATGGAACTTTGACGAATCGATCGAAAGGTTCGACGTCATTCGGATATCATATGATGGGATACATTGCTTGGGAGACTCCAGATACGAGTATAGCCGTTGGAGCGCAGTCCATGCAGCCATGAAGAGACGAGTCCGAAGCAGTCGATATTAGAGAAAAGTGGAGTAAGAGGTTCGTACGAGATCTTGACTAGATGACGTTTTACTCCGCTGACATTAGAGATGTGATACGCATGCAGAGGCGTTGTACATGGATATATCTTCCAGAAGGAGTCGTGATGAGTATGCAGCCATTCCGGAACAAGAAATAGATTTAGTAAAAGATGGTAACTTCCAGGCAGTTCGGCAGAAAAGAGATTTAGGAGATACTTCGACAGAACCTTTCTGGAATACTATACGAGAAGATTTGGACCCCGGTGTTAGTGTATATGCCCTAGAGGCCATTACTGTATCATACTAGTTTGTATATTACTTAATGTAAGCTTGGGATATTCACAGTAGTATAGACAATCTTGCTCAAAATGGTAGTATGCTACTCGGTTTGTTTCTACTTCAATATGTGCATATGTTTCTTTTAGCATATCGCTTATACATATTAGTGGAGCCCTTAGGATCTTTGCTTGATTACCAGCGTTGTGATGGCAGTCACACTAGTGGGGGCTGGGTAATCTACAAGCACATCCTTATACAGGTCCCTAGCCGTAGGATTATCGAGACAGGGTATCGATACTCTAGAGTAGACTAGCGTATATGCTTCTCATCCCAGCAGGGAAGATGGTCTGTCCTACAGCCATTAGTACGTCGTACTGGAGATAGTATGCTGGTGCTCGTTAGGTTACGAGTACACTGGATAGGACATGTCGGGAACTGTTGGTTGGTACTGTACCTATCGTCAGATAACAGTTCTCAGGTGACAGGAGTACAGCTTAGTCCGTCGACTTGACACTGCTACATCGCCTCGAGTGTGTTCTCACTGTACTATGATTACTACCCTACCACGGCTCAAAGGAGTCATGCAAACAGGTAGTAGTTGGGTGCAGTCCCGAAGCACTTGGAGGTAGTAGCGGTTAGATAGGATTCGTCTCTCCCGGTATTGGGCTTGATATCGCGCTGTGTCTAGGAGAGCCATTACACAAAGTCCCTGGCCAGGGCAAGCGAGAATTATTGGTAGTATTTCCAGTAGTTTCTCAGGGTGTTCTGGGCTACACTCCAGCATGACTTGTACCGCTATTAGGGGTCTGACGTTTACCGCCCCCTAGGCCCGACATGCGATACTCATAGACGAACAGACCGGACTGTACGGAGATTGTCACATTCAGGCTCCTTAGGAGTTCGGGTGGGTTTACCTCATCGGCCTTCTTATCGACATCTACCTAGGGACCATTACGTACAGCTAGTGCCGCTTGTGGTCTATGGTTAAACCCACTGCCAACATAATGTCGAGTCTTTAGAGTCCCACACAGAGAGTTTTCCTGCACTGCGCAAAAGGTGTAGAGGCCGTATGGTTTTACGGCAAGGCTACGATCACTTACGTGCACTTGTGCGCGTATGATGTTCGGGAAGACGATACTAGTGGGCTTTGGTTTAAGCCGGATCCTAGTATTGTATAAATGGATTGGTTTTGTCTTTTGTGCATTCGCATTCTACGGAATGCGGATGCGGGTGTGTATGCACGGTTGTGAGGAGCGAAGAAGGAGGTGCGTCATTGGGGTTCTGACCGTTGATTCGATCAAAATCATTATGAGGTGAGGAAAATTTTACTAATCTTTTTAATGATAATTGTGTTATGGCTAATTGCTTTGACTATTTGACCATACTTGACAATTTGACCTAGTTGACCATTGTTGACTTGGATATTTCTTGTGAGCTCTAGACCCTTCTTTGGCTTTATCAAGACATGATAGTGGTCAAATCAAACTTAGCCATCATAATTATTATGATAAAAGATTGGTTTTTATTTATTCTATGGCTCATTATCTCATTGGCATTTTCTCTCTTTATTTGAGCTCTCAAGCTTTGCTCTTCTTCTTCTTCCTCACTAGAATTCCCAAAAGGTCTCATGTGTTGAGCAAGTTGAGGTTCAAATAGACAAACAAATCCATCTTCTTCCTCTACATCACCTAGGACATCAAGAGTAGCAAACTTGTTGCCCTAGTTACCTCGGCTTGAGGTGGAGCTCAGACTATAGACTCTCGGGTGGATCGTTTTCGACTCAAGGAGGCCGCGGAGGTGACCAAGATCCCGATCGACCCATGGAGCCTACGGAGACGAGGAGGATAGCAGAGAAGACCCGAAGGACTAGTAGCATAAGGTATAATATCCTTGCATAGTAGATAGAATCTCATGTCGTTTGTTAGCAATGGTTTTGCAAAGATCCTCAAGTTTTATTCTATGTTACCTTATGTTAAAAATTTGTTTTTTACCTATTCCGCCTCCCCGTAAGTACCATGGTGGGTAACGTAGACTTAGAGTGGTATCAGAGCCTCGCTAAACCATTACTAACTTTTTAGCAAAGTGTTAGAAATTTGATCGCCGGAAAAATCGCAAAATTACGTCAAAAATGCAAGTTTTCTGTCAATTTTAAAATCTTGTCCAAAAATTTTTCCAGGGACCTTAAATATACGTGCATGCTTTTTGAAGGACACACAAGAAAAACGAGCCTATGAATCGGTCAGATCGCCGCGGAAGCGCGGCCAAACCAAGCGTTTTGCCGTGGATCCGCGGCCGAGTCGACGCCGAGTCAACTCGTTTTTCCTGCAGCCTGTCCAGATTTGTATTTTGTGATTTTTCTGGTAGCTTGTTTCTGCCCAGATTTTGCTGAGTACTGTGTTGTGCTTGGGGTAGTTTCAAATCAAGTTATCGATCGAAATTCTAAGTACTTTAGCTAATCGGATCTTCTGTGATGTGATATATGTATTGAACGTCTACTAATCGCTATACGTCGATTAGTGGGGGTTGTACATATCTGTGATCTGTGATATTGGTTTGTGTATATGAACTTGTTGGATTGTCGTGATGAATAGCCGGGGATGTGAGTGTTAGTTATATGTATGCCTTAGAGGCCATTACTATACATAGGATGTATATTGTAGTGGATGCTTGGATATATATAGGGAGGACTTTCTTGCTCAACATGATAGTATGCTATCTGGTTACTCTTTACCTTAACGTGTATACTGATTGTCTCTCTGTTACATATTGGTAAAGCCCTTAGGATGTGTACTTGACTACCTGGACTATGATGCGGATCATACTAGTGGGGACATAGTAGTCCATAAGTACATCCTTCAAAGTCCCTAGTCGTGGGTGTATCGAGACGGGGCATCGATATACCAGTGTAGACTAGCGTATACCTTCTCGACCCATACAGATGGGCGATGGATGATCCCCTATCCATTGGTGTTTGACATCAGAGGAGATATACGGGTGCTCAGTAGAGACTGGGTACACTGGACGTACTCGCCGAGAACTCCCAGATGGTATTATACCTTACGTCAGATGGCAGTTCTCTGGTGACACTGGTACAGAGTAGTCTGTTTACCCGAGATCGTCTTAGAGTCTTGTGTGATTCCCACTGTGCTTTGATTTCCACCTTACCACGTCCAAGAGGGCATGCAAAACGGTGGCTTTTGGGTACAGTCCCGAATCACATGGAGGCAATGAGCGATAGGAGGGGATTCGTCTCTCCCGGTATAGGGAGTTGATGTTGCGCTGTGTTCGATTGGCTATAACCGGAAATCCCTAGCCAGGGTTGCTGAGATTTACTGGTAAGTGTTACCACTAGTTTCTCAAATTGTTATAGACCTCATATCGACACGACTTATCGAGCTATTGGGGTCTGACGTTTACCACCCCTAGGCAAGATATGCGACATATCAGACGACGAGACCGGACTGTACGGTAAGTGTTACTGGTTGGATTCACAGGAGTGTGAGCGGGCTTGCTCGTCGATCTTCTGATCACTCAATACCCGGGTGGCCGTTACGTTTAGCAGACCGCTTGCGGCTTGTGGGTGTTTGATATGATCATCACCTGCTGCCGGCGTATTGACGAGTCTTTAGAGTCCTACACAGAGGTTTCCTGGCTCAAGCGAAACGAAATAGGAGCGCATATGAGATATGTGCGGGACCGAGAATAATACGTGTATGTGATACCGTATTCCATTCTCGCGATGATTGTATCGAAAGGTTGTATGCGATATAACCTAGTTATCGAATCAAGGATTGATTCGATAAGCCGATACATAGGATACTAGTCGGTTATATGCGATATGACCGGATCGTTAAATCAAGTGTTGATTTAATGATTTAATGTAGAATTATATATTTGATATATTACTTTGCATTAACTAGTATTGGTTCACTTTAAATGGATTTTCTCACTTGAAGTTCACAAGTTGTATATGTGATATACTTTTGTGCACTTGTTTGCATCATGTTTGATGATACATGCTCACTTGGGTTTGTGTAAAGAATTAAACCATGGTTATATGAATGGTTAGGGTTTCATTTCATTTACTTATTCATTTATCTATTTATTGGTTTATTTATTTATTTCTTTTTGGAAAATAATAAGCATAAAGAAAAATGGTGGCTTTCTTTGGATGCATGTTGAAGCTTCATGAAGCTTTGACTAAGTCACCATTTTGTCTCATGCTTAACCCTAACCATTCTACTTAACCCTAGTCTATTCTCTACACTTGACCATGGTTGGATTATGATAAGTATTTATTTTATTTTCTTTTTGAGATATACTTATCATAACATACTTCATCTTCTTCTTCTTCTTCTTCAAGAAGAAGCTTGCCTCCATCAATGACAACTTGGGAAAATGAGTGAGATATCCAATTCTAAAGTGAACCCACTTCCTATTTCTTCATCCTCTACCTCTTGCCAAGTAGTATAGGGTGTTTTCTTTACAAGTTTCATGACTTGGTGAAGTGGGAGCTTGATCTTGTGATGCCTCGACATAGATCATCTTCGGCATCATAGTCGATGACCTAGCCCGCCCATTTCTCCGATGAAGCCGACGCTAGAGCCCGGGATTGGATTTGGACAGCGAGGAGACTTCATTGCGGAGCTATGGAGGTGGAGGACCGGATCTACAAAGGTTGTATTTCCGTTCTTTTAGTTAAGTTGTTAACTAGTTTCTTTTCTCGCCTAAAATCTAGTTAACGATCCGTAGTCTAGGGTTTCTCGGCATCGTAAAATTTGAAATTGGCATGGTTGATGCCTTGTGAGACCTCTTTATAGTGCCTAGGAACCCTACAGTGGTATCAGAGCTACTAGGCATTGGATGTCGACCTATGGGGGTTCTCACTGTGTGACAGTGTGGCGAAGCATAGGCTCTTACCCCCAGGGTGTCCCGAGACCGGAAGGTGTTCCGGCGGGTTGTAGTCCTCGCGAGGGGGAATGCGTAAAAAGTAGCGGTTGAGGGACCCGTTGGTGCCACGGTGACCCTATTGGATGGGGTGGCTGCCTGACCTACAGTGGTATCAGAGCCTAGCTAGAGCCTTAGGCGATGCGTAGACGGAGTTAGAAGTCCGATCGAACCGAAACCCTAATTCAAAACATGCTCCCTGTACATTTTTGAAAATTGTGGATTTTTGAGTATTAAAAATATGCAGAAAAATCAGCAGGAAATTCTAAGAATTACGATGCAAAATTTATCGAGTGATGCTGCTACAGTGCGGCGGAACCGCGGCCAATAAATGTGATCACTATTTAATTTTTGCACAGTAATTCATGTTTTCAGGTGCTGAGTTTTCTGGGAATTTTTAATATTTAATCAAGAGTTGAATTTTCTGGGGTTGTTTTGGGGATTCGATGATTCGATCGGATTATCTGATTTTTTCTATGTGGATTCCGGATAATTTTTGAATATGTTAAAAAGTTCGACCGGATATAAATACCCAACTTTTCCCCTGCCGGAAAATTTCCAAGTGTTGGATTTTTCCGTGGTTTAAAGACATTCTAAGTAGTGCAAGTAACGCAATGGACCCTCTAGAAGATAACAAACCTTAACTCGATTATGTGACCGTCTTGAACTGCTCTTTGAACCTTCGGGTTTGGGGCAGTACGGCATGCCACATGTGAGGCGTTGGCTTGACCCTTCTACGGCTGGACCGTTGGTACTGAGGCACGAAGTGAATGTTTTAAACTTATTTCATGTGTTGAGCTGTATCGGGAAAACTTGGGTGTTTGAATGCTCGATCGGAAAGTTTAACATTTTCTATTTATCTGGAATGGGATACAATACTTGGAATCCACAAGTAGTTATGAGATAACTGAATGAATGAATGTTATAAACACAGCACTTTAGTCTCACTTGATCGGTTGCCACGGAATTTTGATGCGATCAAAAGTCCGTCGCAATCACGTAGCGTACGCGGATACTCGCCGGATAAACTTAATAGACAGCCTCACTCCATAGCCCCGACCAAGTGACTGTAGGAGAACCTCGTCGCCGAAAGCTTCCGTTCGGGTGCTCGCGGCAGCGGTGTTCCGCCTTGGTGCACTTCGTCGGAGGCATCGAGGGTGCAGCCGTCTATTGAAGTTTGCGACGAGCATTCGATCAAAATGTCGGGAATCCTGTTGAATTGCCTGACTTGGTATTGAAAAGTGTTTTCGATAATGAGACTAAAATGCGGGGTTTATAATTGTTAGGCATGCGATGTCTAAGTAATTCATTTAGTCAGGCATGCGATGTTTGAGGTGGTTGCGGATTCCAACTGTTGTAGTTTTACACTTTCTTTTCTGTGACCGTAAGTGTAATATGTGATATCGCCGGTTTCATTGCTATATGTCAACGACAATTGGGATGCGCATATTTACTTACGTTGATGACATATGATGTTATGTGTTGCTGGATATGTTATATTGGATCGTCGTGTTTGAATAGCCGGGTTTTTTTTATGTGAGATGGGTGTTTTTCATTTTCATTCATATAAAAACTTGTATGTAATATTCTTTTATTGGGGCACTTCCAGGTTGCGGAAGTTGTCACCCTTTGTATATTATTTACTTTTCCGCACTAGGATAGACCCAAGGAGGAGGGCACAAGTAACCGGGTTCTGGAGTCCAGTGGGAGACCAACTCGAGGAGTCGAGTCCGGGTCTCCTAACTCTAGAATTGGTAGGGTTGCTTGCCGCTCTCGTAGGGGTCTTGGGGTGTGGGTTTGGCTATTCATCGCGACCGTGGAATCCGTGTTTTATACTGGCTCGTATTGAAAACACGGACGTCCTAGTATATCCAATATTTCATATGTTTCTTCTGCTGCGATATCTGTGATGTGATCATGTGATGTTCTGTGATAGATACTGTATATAGTATATATGATATATTATATAGACGTTACTTATGTTTTACACCCGCGCTAGCCCTGCCCCGCTCTGCCGTTAGTTACCTAACCTAACGGTGCACGAGGGGACATCGAGGCGAATGCGGATGGCATAAGTGTATGTCGTATTTATCTGTGATGTTTAGGTACTTAAATGATGGGACTTCATTAATATGATTAATGAAATAAAAGAAACCTAAGATGTTGTAGAATCGAATTTCAAAAATAAAACAGGTAGCTACAGTTCTTGCTTTGTACAGCGGTATATACGATATATCCTGCACCTTATTCGATGAGGAAAGGACCGAGATCCCTTCACCGGGAGTGACTCCTTTAGCAATAACTGGCAGATGCTACAACCCTCGGTTTGTCTTTTGATTGCTTTTAAGAGTTTTTGCTTTGCACAGTGATATATATGATATATCTCGCACCTCATTCGACGAGGAAAGGACCGACGATCCCTTCACCGGGAGTGACTCCTTTAGCAAAACTAGAAAAGCCTCAAAAACACTCCATTTCAAAATTCATTCGATCCTACAACGATATCAAGTTCATTACGCAATAGGTTTTCAGAAAAACCTGTCGTAGCCCTCCGTCATTTCAGATAAGTAGTAGTTAGTATTCGTGCTGCGTTTGTTGGCCTTTTGTCAAGGCGCAGTGTGCGGTAGCTAAATGGTGCTTATCTGCTTATGCATATGATGCAGATTGGGTTAGGGTAGTCGTGCGACCTTGTTGGCCTTTGTCAAGGGTCGTGCGGGTGGGTTTAATTCAATCAGGAAACGACGGGTTGAACTTGACTAGCATCCTATGGTTTGTTGGCCTTTGTCAAGGTCATAGGAGGTTAGGGGCAAAATATTATCGGGAATTTCAAGTGTTGAAATTTGCAATGAGATTGCATACCTTCTATGAGATAGTTGGATCCCGATACTCGCTGCGAGTAAGAGTTACTCCTGGGAGAGTTTTACACATTACAATTAGCCGATCAAGTAGGTGTCTAGAAAGGTGTCAACGGGGTTACGCCTCTGGGAAAACGAGGTTTACATTAATTAGGTTCGTGCGAAAGCACGGGGGACCTCCCTCAAAGTACCGACACTGGCCTGGCTGAAAGATTGGCGAACTTGTAGTGTGTAATTAATCCCGGCTAGTCTTTCCTTTTAGGGTTTGAAGGAAGATTTGATAAAAACAGTGTGAGCCATCCTGATTAGATAAAATAACAACCAATCTATTCTTGCAAGAGCGCACGCTGAGTGTTTTCTTCTCTCTCTCTCCAGGTAGCGACCATATCACGCCTTAATCAAGATAATAATACGGATTATTGACCGAACCCGCTTGTTATACTGAGCTGGGGAACGTTGGTCCCGCTCCAACTTATAATTGTTATAAGACAGAGCAGGAAATAGGGGAATACCAAGATTCCCATGCCGCCCAAACGAAGAGAGTGCATGCTGATGCATCATCTTCGGGTGTATTCATTACAAAGAACTGTTTCTCAGTATCCTCCGAATCCTGGGTATATGATACCGGATTAGGATCCCAGATTTGTAATCTGTTACATAGGTCTACAAAAGGGTAGAAAAACTGAGAACGGGTGATAAGTTTCATGAGGCAGAAAACGGGGCAAGTGTTGCAGCCAAGTCTGTTGGTCACTGTCACCCTGTATTGTAATACATTGATTCTGAATGAATGTTATTAGATACCGAACCTGATATACAAAATCATATCTGTCTCTTTATTAGTAAAGAAACGATAAATTTTGTATTGTTGGATAATGTTTTGGACATTTCCTATATCAAAAGTTGATTGGTTCAGGCACGTTATCTAAAAGCATTAATGTTCTAAATCAAACTACAGTTCTTAGTATACAGAACACACACAAGAGGAAGAGTTCAGAAATGAACGGATCCTTCTTCAGGTATTGTAGACTAGGTCATATCAATGTGACCCGACTAGCTGAAGTTACATAAAGATGCATATTTAAATCAGTTTGAATTTACATCTTATGAAACTTGCCAGTCATGTCACAAAGATAAGATGACCATAGCTCCGTTTACTGGAAACAGAGAAAGAGTTAATGAACTCTTGGGATTGATACATGTTGATGTATGTAAGTCCCCTGTCTACACATGCCAAGACCGGTTCTTTCTACTTCATTACATTCTCTGATAATCTCTTAAGATTCAGACATATGTTCCTGTTGAGACACAAGTCCGAACCTTTTGAGATATTCACAGAATATAAGTTAGAAGTAGAGAACCAATACGGGTATAAGTATTATGTCCTATGATGAGATCAAGGAGGAGAATACTTGAGCACGGAATTCCTGGACTATTCTAAAGGAGAAAGAGATTCTCCCTCAGCATTACTCATCCGTATACACCATAGCACGATGGTATATCGGAGCAGAGCAGATACACCCTATTTGATATGGTGTGCTCTATGATGAGTACTACTGAGTTACCTATTTCCTTTTGGGAGTTATGCACTTGAGAAGCTGTATACCTATTGAAAAAGGTTCAAATCAAATCAGTTGCCTACCACTTCATATGTGATATGGAAAGGGAAGAGCCCATGTCTTAAGCTAGTTAAGATTTGGGGTTGACCAGCCTATGTCTAAAAACAAAATCCGGACAAGCTCGAGGAAAGATCTGTTATGTAGAACTGGAATGGTTCCAACTATACAAACTACAGCAGATGATTTGATATAACCAAAGGATTAAATAGTTACCAACGAACCTCAGCCTCTCCGCCGATCTAGTAGGGTTCCTCACTCACCTGAGAGATACTTCTGTTTCTCTATGACAGTGGGAGCGAGGATTGCATCATGAGATGATGACCCAACTAGCTTCGAGCTGGTCATCAGGAGTAAGACTCTGTAAGAATGGCTGGATGCTTAGCGATCTGAGATGGAATCCTTATACACCAACAAAGTATGGACTTTAGTTGCTATATCTGAAGGGTTAAATCCCCATCAGGAGCAAGTATATCTTGAGAAGATTACTTGGTGTACATGGAAAAGTTGAGACTTTCAAAGCTAGACTTGTTAAAAGTTTGCATCATTGACCAGGTGTGGATAATGATGAAACCTTTTCAAGTAGCTATGCTTAAGTCCATCCAGATCCTACTTGTCACGGCTACATACCATGACTACGATATCTGGTGGTTGGGTGTCATGACTGCTTTTCTAAATGATGTTTTGGAAGATAGCGTCTATAAGTACACAGCCAGAGGGCCTCGTAGGCAGTGGGAGCAGCGGAAATGCGTACAAGATGCTTTATAAGATTAAAGCAGGTATCGCGGAGTTGGAACATCTGTTTTGATGAATTAGTCAAAGAGTTTGACATCATCAAAATGGTAGATGAACCTTGTATAAACAAAAAGGTAGTAGGGAGTATGGTGACGATCCTCGTAGAGTACGTGGATGACATACTCTTGATAGGGAAGGAGTTTCCTATGCTACGCTCGATCAATCTCTGCTTATCACAATGATTCTCCACATTGGATCAAAGTGATACCTACTAAATCCTGGGTTTTGGATCTATGAGATAGATCTAATTGGATATTAGGACACTTACTAGCTGTAGTGAGATGGTATCAATTGATCCTGGGAAGAATCACTGGAAGTGTTCCAGGGTGATAAAGACGACTGAGTGTCAGTCACAGGCATTGTCTTTACCCTCTATCGAGGGACGGTATGTTGGAAGAGTTCCAAGCTAGATACCGTGACACACTAGACGATAAAGGCTAGATACATCGCTACTTAAGATGCTACCAAAGAGGCTGTTTGGGTGTATATTGGTTCATGAGATGAACTACGTTCCTACCATTGTGAGACAATGGAGTTGTGGCTTATGCCAAGGGACGTCCGTCCCATCAGTGATCCAGACATATTCTAAGGCAGTGTCACCTGATCGTGGAGTTGGTTGATCTCCAGGGGATCGAGGTCAGGAGAGTAGACTCAGAGGACAACACGGCGGATCCACTCACGAAGGCCTATTCCCAGAGAGAGACTTTTATGGGATGGTTGAATATGAGATACTACAACCACTGCTATCAGATGGCCCTAGTGCAAGTGGGAGATTGCTAGTTATATGTATACCCTAGAGGCCATTACTATACATAGGAAGTATATTGTAGTAGATGCTTGGACATATATAGGGAGGACTTTCTTGCTCAACATGATAGTATGCTATCTGGTTACTCTTTACCTTAACGTGTATACTGATTGTCTCTCTGTTACATGTTGGTAAAGCCCTTAGGATGTGTACTTGACTACCTGGACTATGATGCGGATCATACTAGTGGGGACATGGTAGTCCATAAGTACATCCTTCAAAGTCCCTAGTCGTGGGTGTATCGAGACGGGGCATCGATATACCATTGTAGACTAGCGTATACCTTCTCGACCCATACAGATGGGTGATGGATGATCCCATATCCATTGGTGTTTGACATCAGAGGAGATATACGGGTGCTCAGTAGAGACTGGGTACACTGGACGGACTCGCCGAGAACTCCCAGATGGTATTATACCTTACGTCAGATGGCAGTTCTCTGGTGACACTGGTACAGAGTAGTCTGTTGACCCGAGATCGTCATAGAGTCTTGTGTGATTCCCACTGTGCTTTGATTTCCACCTTACCACGTCCAAGAGGGCGTGCAAAACGGTGGCTTTTGGGTACAGTCCTGAATCACATGGAGGCAATGAGCGATAGGAGGGGATTCGTCTCTCCCGGTATAGGGAGTTGATGTTGCGCTGTGTTCGATTGGCTATAACCGGAAATCCCTGGCCAGGGTTGCTGAGATTTACTGGTAAGTGTTACCAGTAGTTTCTCGAATTGTTATAGACCTCATATCGACACGATTTATCGAGCTATTGGGGTCTGACGTTTACCACCCCTAGGCAAGATATGCGACATATCAGACGACGAGACCGGACTGTACTGTAAGTGTTACTGGTTGGATTCACAGGAGTGTGAGAAGGCTTGCTCGTCGATCTTCTGATCGCTCAATACCCGGGTGGCCGTTACGTTTAGCAGACCGCTTGCAGCTTGTGGGTGTTTGATATGATCATCACCTGCTGCCGGCGTATTGACGAGTCTTTAGAGTCCTACACAGAGGTTTCCTGGCTCAAGCGAAACGAAATAGGAGCGCATATGAGATATGTGCGGGACCGAGAATAATACGTGTATGTGATACCGTATTCCATTCTCGCGATGATTGTATCGAAAGGTTGTATGCGATATAACCTAGTTATCGAATCAAGGATTGATTCGATAAGCCGATACATAGGATACTAGTCGGTTATATGCGATATGACCGGATCGTTAAATCAAGTGTTGATTTAATGATTTAATGTAGAATTATATATTTGATATATTACTTTGCATTAACTAGTATTGGTTCACTTTAAATGGATTTTCTCACTTGAAGTTCACAAGTTGTATATGTGATATACTTTTGTGCACTTGTTTGTATCATGTTTGATGATACATGCTCACTTGGGTTTGTGTAAAGAATTAAACCATGGTTATATGAATGGTTAGGGTTTCATTTCATTTACTTATTCATTTATCTGTTTATTGATTTATTTATTTATTTCTTTTTGGAAAATAATAAGCATAAAGAAAAATGGTGGCTTTCTTTGGATGCATGTGGAAGCTTCATGAAGCTTTGACTAAGTCACCATTTTGTCTCATGCTTAACCCTAACCATTCCACTTAACCCTAGTCTATTCTCTACACTTGACCATGGTTGGATTATGATAAGTATTCATTTTATTTTCTTTTTGAGATATACTTATCATAACATACTTCATCTTCTTCTTCTTCTTCTTCTTCAAGAAGAAGCTTGCCTCCATCAATGGAAACTTGAGAAAATGAGTGAGAAATCCAATTCTAAAGTGAACCCACTTCCTATTTCTTCATCCTCTACCTCTTGCCAAGTAGTATAGGGTGTTTTCTTCACAAGTTTCATGACTTGGTGAAGTGGGAGCTTGATCTTGTGATGCCTCGACGTAGATCATCTTCGGCATCGTAGTCGATGACCTAGCCCGCCCATTTCTCCGATGAAGTCGACGCTAGAGCCCGGGATTGGATTTGGACATCGAGGAGACTTCATTGCGGAGCTATGGTGGTGGAGGACCGGATCTACAAAGGTTGTATTTCCGTTCTTTTAGTTAAGTTGTTAACTAGTTTCTTTTCTCGCCTAAAATCTAGTTAACGATCCGTAGTCTAGGGTTTCTCGGCAACGTAAAATTTGAAATTGGCATGGTTTATGCCTTGTGAGACCTCTTTATAGTGCCTAGGAACCCTACAGTGAGATGAGAGTTTTCTTTTTTCATTCAATGTAAAATTTGTAATTTGTTGTAATATTATTTTATGGCCGCACATCCGGGTTGAGGTTGTAGCCGCCATTGTATATTGTTTCTTTTACTGTTTTTGCTTCTAGGATAGACCCAAGGAGGGGTGCACAAACTACCGGGTACTTTGAAGTGCCGAGTGGCCTACTCACGTTGTTGAGAGAGGTTGCTTCACTTCGGGTACTTGGCGGGTAGTTTGCCGCACCCGTAGGGGTCTAGGGTGGGGTTTGGCTATTCATCACGACCGTGTAATCTGTCTTTCGTTGCAGGCTCGAACGAAACGCGGATTCCTAGTATATCCAATATGTTCATCTGTGATCTGGAATGGCTATCATTGCATCTGACGAATGTATGTATCTATATATGATATCTAGTAGGCGTTGCTTATGTTTTGCATCCGCGCTAGTCCAGTCCCCGCTCTGTCGTTAGTTAAGTAACCTAACGGATGATGACGGGGCCCCGTGGCGAATGCGGATGGCATAAGCGTACGTCATATTTTCGTTTTTTTCTGCAATGGTAGGATTAATTGATGGGACACATTATATTAATGCAAAGAAAATAAACCGAAGTTAAATCGTTGGAACAATTTCAAAACCACTCGGTTTTTTCAAAAACAAAAAACTTTTAAAAAACGCGGAGCTTAAACCACTCCTTTTAAAAGCTATCAAGGTTCGTTCGATTATATCAAGTTCACTACGTTCACGGTTTTGCCAAAGCCATTCGTAGCCCTCCATCATTTCGTATGAATATTCAATAGTATTCAAGCTATGTTTGTTGGCCTTAGTCAACGCATAGTGATTGGTAGCTGCTGGGTATTCATATGTTGCATAGATAGATGCGTTGGTTTGGGACAGTCGTATTACTTTGTTGGCCATAGTCAAGGGTATATACGGATGGGTTCAAATCAACCTGAACAATGACGGGTAGAACTTGACATGTGACTTATGATTTATTGGCCTTAGTCATGGTCATAAGAGCATGGGGCAAAAATCCACATCGGGAGTTTCTAAGGAAATTGAAACTTTCTAGTGCTGCATACCATTTGGAGTTTGATAATGTTGGTAGGATTCCTTCAGCATTATTAAACAATGATATTTGGACCCCGATCCTACTGTGAGTATCCGATACTCCTCGGGAGACTTTTTCACTTAACGATCAATGCTATAAACCAAGTAGGTGTCTAGAAAAGTGTTAGCGGGGCTACGCCCACAGGGAAAAGAGGTTATTTAATTAAGGAACTTCGCGAAAGCGTCGTAAAACCTCCCTTGAAGTACCGACACTAGCCTGGCTGAACGGTTAAGCAAGTATTGTATGGTGAGATTAATCCTGATTAATTCTTCTTTTATGGTTTGAGGAAGGATTCGAGAAACAGTAGGAGCCATCCTGTTTAGATAAACTAAAAACCAATCTAAACTTGTAAGAGCATCATGCTAAGTGTTTTCTTCTCTCTCTCTCTTAATTGTAGCGACCCAGTGACCGGACATAGGTTACATCTAGATAATAAAATAACTGAATCTGACTGTTATGACTGGCAAAGGTCTGTCCAGATGTCCATTACCCATGACAAGCTGGGACACCTCTTAACTAATCAAATCCCTGCCGTCTCAGGACCAGTTTTCCCTGTCATGGATATTGATATCCGTAAGACATCGGAAAAAGACTGTGCAAATGCCAAGTGCCTCGTGTTGGCCTCAGTTGATGGTGCATACCAAAGGCAGCACGAGAAGATGGACTTAGTTTCTGTCTTCCTCCATAACAAAGATTTATCTGGAGAGCAATCTTGTATCGCAAGATATGAGACCTCGAACGAATTGCTTCAAGCGAGGTTGGCTTTCGGGTCATCTATAGAGGACAATGTCCTTACAGAAACTAGCTATTTTGATGAGCTCACGGACCTGAAGACCAGGTTGAAGAACGGGTCAAATACTGACTTAATTCTACAGTCTCTACCCTTTACTTACACCCTGAAGGAAACCAGGGAAGAAGAAAGCAAGGGAAGGGCAAAAGATTCGGGACTAGATGTAGTAAAGGAGGGATGTTTCTATTGTTATGGGAAAGGACATTGGCAGAAGGATTGTAGGGCTAGCAAAGCCAGTAGCCAGGATTTGAAGCATGTTGTGGCTTCGGTTTCGGGTGTGTTTATAATAGAAAACTGTATGTCAATTAACTCTACTTCTGGGTACTGGATACCGGATCAGGATCTCAAATCTGTAATTCATTACAGGCTTTGAAAAACCGTAGAGTTATCAGGATAGGTGATATAACTCTTAGGGTTGCCAATGGAATGAGCGTGGACGCTGAATCCATAGGGGAATATCATCTTGGATTGACAAGTGGGCAGATATTGATTCTGTGTAACTGTTTGTATGTACCTAGTATGTCTTGTAATATCATATCTGTATCCTTACTTTCTAAGGAAGAATATGATTTTACTTTTGTAAGCGATGTGGTCCACGTCCACCTAAATCAAGTTCTGATTGGGTCAGGTACATTAGAAAACGGAATATACGTATTGAATCAAGCTCAAGTTTTTAGTGTTCAGAACACACTTAAAAGAAAGTCTCCGGACACAGATCAGGCTTTCTTATGGCATTGTAGACTCGGTCACATTAATGAGACACGGTTAACAAAGTTACATAAAAAGGGATACTTGAATCCGTTCGAGTATCAGTCTTATGCTACTTGTGAATCTTGTCTCATAGGAAAGATGACAAAGACTTCGTTCACTGGACACGGAGTAAGAGCGAGCGAGCTCTTGGAACTCATACACAGTGACGTGTGTTGTCCAATGTCTACACATGCGCGAAGTGGTTATTCATACTTCATTACTTTTACGGATGATTTCTCTAGGTATGGACATGTCTTCCTGATGAAGCAAAAATCCGAGGCCTTTGAGAAATTTCGGGAATACAAGAATGAAGTTGAAAAACAAATAGGCAAAAGTATCAAGACACTGAGATCTGATCGAGGTGGTGAATACTTGAGTGCTGAGTTTCTGGGCTACTTAAAAGAGAATGGAATTCTCTCTCAGCTTACTCCTCCATACACACCACAACACAATGGTGTATCGGAAAGGCAGAATCGAACTCTCTTGGATATGGTTCGTTCCATGATGAGTAAGGCTGAGTTACCGCGATCTTTCTGGGGTTATTCACTAGAAACAGCTGCATATCTTTTAAACCAAGTTCCTACTAAGTCAGTGCCTACCACACCATATCAGATGTGGAGTGGGAAGAAACCCTGTCTTAAACACTTTAAGACATGGGGATGTACAGCTTTTGTCAAAAAGCAGCATGAGGACAAGCTCGAGGCACGCTCAGTACAGTGTAAGTTTGTGGGATACCCAAAGAACTCTAATGGGTATGTTTTCTATTACGCAGAGGAGCAAAAGGTCTTTGTTTCTCGTCATGCCCTCTTCTTGGAAACTGAGTTGTTAGAAAATCAGATAAGTAGGAGCGCAATAGAACTGGAAGAAATTCCAGAACCATAAGCTATTACTGAAAGCTTGGTGGAACCAGAAGATTCAGGAGAACCGGACATCCCAGCGCTACTCCGCAGGAGTAGTAGGCAGTCTCATCCGCCTGAGAGATACTACGGTTTTCTCATAGACGGGGATCGAGAGGATTGCATCATTGAAAATAATGAGCCTACTAGTTTCCAGCAAGCCATTCAGAGTGGTGACTCAGTAAAATGGCTGGATGCAATGCGGACAGAGATGGAGTCCATGTACACCAACAAAGTTTGGACTTTGGACATTGCTCCAAGAGGGGTAAAACCCGTAGGCTGCAAATGGATCTTCAGAAAGAAGATTGGTGTAGATGGGCAGGTTGAAACCTATAAATCTAGACTTGTTGCGAAGGGTTTTCTCCAAAGACCTGGTTTGGACTATGACGAAACCTTTTCTCCAGTGGCTATGCTCAAATCCATTCGGATCCTTCTTGCCATTGCTGCCTTCCACGATTATGAGATCTGGCAGATGGACGTAAAGACGGCTTTTCTAAATGGAAATTTGGAAGAGTGCGTCTAGATGGATCAGCCGGAGGGTTTCATTCAGAGTGGGTGCAGCGGTAAAGTGTGCAAGTTGCTTAAGTCCATTTATGGACTGAAGCAGGCATCGCGGAGCTGGAACATCTTCTTTGATGATACTGTCAAAGAATTCGACTTTATCAAAAATCCGGATGAACCATGCATTTACAGTAAGATTGTAGGGAGAACTGTGGTATTCCTCGTCTTGTACGTGGATGGCATTCTCCTAATAGGAAATGACATTCCTATACTACAGTCAGTCAAAGGATTCTTGTCACAGAGGTTCTCCATGAAGGACCTGGGCGATGCCAACTACATTCTCGGGATCCAGATCTACCGTGATAGATCTAAGAGGATGTCGGGACTTTCGCAGTCCAGGTACATCGACACCATACCGAAATGATTCAGTATGGAAGATTCAAAGCGCGGTAATTTGCCGGCTTGTCACGGAATCACCCTCTCCAAAGATATGTCTCCCAAGACTGATTTGGAAAGGGCTCGCATGTCATCTATACCCTACGCATCTGCGGTAGGCTCTATAATATATGCGATGTTGTGTACCAGACCAGATGTAGCATACGCATTAAGCATTGTAAGCCGGTATCAGTCGGACCCAGGGGAGAAACACTGGATAGCAGTAAAGAACATTCTCAAGTACCTAAGAAGGACTAAGGAGATGTTCTTGGTGTATGGCGGAAAAGACCTCCAGATCGAGGCCTTTGCTGACTCCAGCTTCGAGAGTGACAAGGATGACTCCAAGTCCATGTCGGGTTATGTCTTTACCCTCAATGGAGGAGCGGTCTGTTGGAAGAGCTCCAAGCAGGAAACCGTTGCTGACTCAACTATGGAAGCGGAGTACATAGCTTCTTGCGATGCCGCAAAGGAAGCTGTCTGGATGAAGATGTTCCTCACGGAGCTTCAGGTGGTTCTTACAATTGTTGATCCAATACCGCAGTATTGTGACAACAACGGCGCTATAACTTTAGTGAAGGAACCCAGGTCCCATCAGAAGTCCAGACACATTTTGAGGCGGTACCACCTGATCAGAGAGATCGTAGATCGCCGGGAGATCGAGGTGAGGGAGTAGATTCAGAGAATAACACTGCAGATCCACTCACGAAGGCCATTCCCCAGACTCAGTTCGAACGGCTGATCGAGATGATAGGTCTTCGATACGCCAGTACATGGCCCTAGTGCAAGTGGGAGATTGTTAGTGTATATGCCCTAGAGGCCATTACTGTATCATACTAGCTTGTTTATTACTTAATGGAAGCTTGGGATATTCACAGTAGTATAGACAATCTTACTCAAAATGGTAGTATGCTACTCAGTTTGTTTCTACTTCAATATGTGCATATGTTTCTTTTAGCATATCGCTTATACATATTAGTGGAGCCCTTAGGATCTTTGCTTGATTACCAGCGTTGTGATGGTAGTCACACTAGTGGAGGCTGGGTAATCTACAAGCACATCCTTATACAGGTCCCTAGTCGTAGGATTATCGAGACGGGGCATCGATACTCCAGAGTAGACTAGCGTATACGCTTCTCATCCCAGCAGGGGAGATGGTCTGTCCCACAGCCATTAGTACGTCGTACTGGAGATAGTATGCGGGTGCTCGTTAGGTTACGAGTACATTGGACAGGACTCATCGGGAACTGTTGGTTGGTACTGTACCTATCGTCAGATAACAGTTCCCAGGTGAAAGGAGTACGCTTAGTCCGTCTACTTGACACTGCTACTTCGCCTCGAGTGTGTTCCTACTGTACTTTGATTACTACCCTACCACGGCTCAAAGGAGTCGTGTAAACAGGTAGTAGTTAGGTGTAGTCCCGAAGCACTTGGAGGCAGTAGCGGTTAGATAGGATTCGTCTCTCCCGGTATTGGGCTTGATATCGCGCTGTGTTTAGGAGAGCCATTACACAAAGCCCCTGGCCAGGGCAAGCGAGAATTACTGGTAGTATTTCCAGTAGTTTCTCAGGGTGTTCTGGGCTACACTCCGGCACGACTTGTACTGTTATTCGGGGTCTGACGTTTACCGCCCCCTAGGCCCGACATGCGATACTCATAGACGAACATACCGGACTGTACAGAGATTGTCATATTCAGGCTCTGTAGGAGTTCGGGTGGGTTTACCTCATCGGCCTTCTTATCGACATCTACCCGGGGACCGTTATGTACAGCTAGTGTCGCTTGCGGTTTATGGTTAAACCCACTGCCAGTGTAGTGTCGAGTCTTTAGAGTCCCACATAGAGAGTTTCCCTGCACTGGGAAAAAGGTGTAGAGGCCGTATGGTTTTACCGCAAGGCTACGATCACTTACGTGCACTTGTGCGCATATGATGTTCGGGCAGACGATACTAGTGGGCTTTGGTTTAAGCCGGATCCTAGTATTGTATAAATGGATTGGTTTTGTCTTCTGTGCATTCGCATTCTACGGAATGCGGATACGGGTGTGTATGCACGGTTGTGAGGAGCGAAGAAGGAGGTGCCTCATTGGGGTTCTGACCGTTGATTCGGTCAAAACCATTATGAGGTGAGGAAAATATTTACTAATCTTTTTAATGATAATTGTGTTATGGCTAATTGCTTTGACCATTTGACCATGCTTGACAATTTGACCTAGTTGACCATTGTTGACTTGGATATTTCTTATGAGATCTAGACTCTTCTTTGGCTTTATCAAGACATGATAGTGGTCAAATCAAACTTAGCCATCATAATTATTATGATAAATGATTGGTTTTTATTTTTTCTATGGCTCATTATCTCATTGGCATTCTCTTTCTTCATTTGAGCTGTCAAGCTTTGCACTTCTTCTTCTTCCTCACTAGAATTCCCAAAAGGTCTCATGTGTTGAGCAAGTTGGGGTTTAAATAAACAAAAAAATCCATCTTCTTCCTCTACATCACCTAGGACATCAAGAGTAGCAAACTTGTTACCCTAGTTACCTCGGCTTGAGGTGGAGCTTGGACTATAGACTCTCGGGTGGATCGTCTTCGACTCAAGGAGGCCGCGGAGGTGACCAAGATCTGGATTGACCCATGGAGCCTACGGAGACGAGGAGGATAGCGGAGAAGAGAAGGACTAGTAGCATGAGGTATAATCTCCTTGCATAGTAGATAGAATCTCATGTAGTTTGTTAGCAATGGTTTGGCAAAGATCCTCAAGTTTTAGTCTATGTTACCTTGTGTTAAAAATTTGTTTTTTACCTATTCCGCCTCCCTGTAAGTACCGGGGTGGGTAACGTAGACTTACACCCGGAGCGGTCATATGACGCATACCCAATAGGCCAGAGTTTGGCATCGTCAACGAGACATGTTGCGAGTGGCCATGACTGTTGGCCAGAGATCTTTAGAGGATGTGCCAGAGCGGGACCATTTCCGCCACCTTTGATTTCGGTATTTTGGACGATTTATTTGCATGATTAAGATTTGTGCACCACAGTTGCACCTGACTTCGATTTGATGTCATTTTAGATGTTGATTTTGATTTCATGCCTATGGTATGCATGTGATTTGACTTATGCTTTCGACATAGTATCACGATCCGAAATATTAGCTTGTGACCAGCACTTAAATCATGCAATGTCTAAAGGCGTAACATAATTCAAGTAAGCTGAAACCCAGAAATCTAAACTTTTTTACGAAAATAAAAGAGGTGAAGTTTTGAAATAAGGGTATAATGAAATCAAAAGTTTTTCTTAGATGCATAAATAGTGGAACATGAAAAATGCAAGTTTATCTTACTAGTTGAAAACATCTTTCATCTTTTAAAAATTTGGGCAGCACCTCCTTTGTATATTTTGATCCAAAACCATAATACAGGATAATAATAAAGGCATCCCCAAGTGGGAGCTAGCTCTTCGTCAATCGGCGGATCACAACCACGCAAGACAGTAAAAATATAAGTATACGACGCCCAATGGCGAAGATCAACACAAAGATAAAGAAATAAGCAAGACATAAACCCAAAGGCGAACATAAAACTCATCGCTCAAGTCTCGCAACCACAAGTCTTGCTAAGTCTCATTACTTATACAAATACTAGTTTGATTGATGGAGTTGACTGGATACAATATGAAATACAAATACAAGAGTGGGTACGATACGATGTCCCACCTACCAAAGCAAAACACCCGAAGTAGCTGCATGCCAGCGATGCCGCTACTGATCCATGCGGTCAACCTGCAAGAACTGTGGCGCAACGGGGTGAGTTGCGAACTCGTGACTAGAAAACATCAACAAGTAGAATTGAATAAACAACGACTCCTAGGTCAACTATATCATAAAGGTAATATTATGATATCTAGGGTGACCGTATCTATGTATGTGCCAACAATGTAATCAGCACCTATGCATGCGGATATCATCCAACCATAACATCAATGTATGTATGCATGCGGATCCCATTCACGTGTCAACCAATGACACAACAACATCATGCATGTAAATATCATAAAAGCATATGCATGAAAGTATGAGGATATAAATCAACGTGTGCCCCTCGCGACACATCAAAATCATGGAACCTGAGTGTATATTATCGACACTCGAAACATCATGAAACCCGTGTCCAGCATCGACACGTAAATCCTCATATCTCGGGCTCCGTCAGTCCGGATCGGCCCACGGGCTCCGTCAGTCCGGATCAGCCCATAACATCTCTCGATTCCGGTCGGTATCCTCCGGATAGCAGTCAGGTCCAACCAATCACCGGTAGGTACTAGCCACCCTGCCAGGATCATCGTCTACTCCACGAAAAACATTTCCCGGGGAACTATACCGGGTCCACCATGAACCCGCAAATGGATCATCCACCTCCTCGAATAGGGTTTCTATCATACGTCTCAGAACCGAGAAAAACGCATGGTGGACACACTGAAATATCATATCAAGAGAAACCCGGTTTTTAAAACAGTACATACTTTCTTTTGAAATATCCACGGTTCTCAAATCCAGAAATCTTATGAAAACAGCATATCTCAATGTGTAAAAGCGTAAAACATGATGTATGCGACATATAACAGAAATGTAAACATATCCGTATATCATATAACATGGAACAGTAATATGGACATATCGAGGGAAAACTGCTCTTTAAAATGAATCGAGTTTAAAAATATATCCCGTGGTTCCTAAATTCTCCAAAGTCCAATGCAACATCGTATAAATGTGCATATGCAACTATAGCAAGTAAATCGTGCAAGGAGTCATATCATGATGCAGTAAATTCTATTGTGTAGTGACATGGAAATTATCGATGATGAAGTGTGTGAGCTGGCAAATCTGTGTACGTGTAACATACACATCATCGATAATGGTGTAAGTGTACTAGCACGGGTATATGCCATGCATTGAGAATACCATGAATGTAGCATAAGGTAAATCATATGCAAATGCTGAAGGGTATACGTATCTAACATGACCGAGTCGGTGAATCTAACCATCGGCATCTAGCCTCACGACATCATGTACGGTATAATCCATCATACGGCATTCTCTAGTCAAGGGTATGGATCAATCATCAAGTCAAACTCATCACGTACTGAAAATCATTGTATGGAGGCATTAAACTATTAGGGATCCTATCAACCTTTACGACAATGAGGGTACGGACCTAACGTCACGTATGACACATCACTCAAGATTCACAACATTAAATATATCTATGTACCTATGTCCCAGGTCACATCTATAACAATCTTGTATTAGGGGACCGGCAATGTATCAATCATCTCATTTGACTCGCATTCGTATACCAACATATCATCAAGTCATCATATCATATCGTATATTCTTTTCATCGCATTTATATCTCACCTCAATTCTAACTTACAAATACATTCTAACTTTACTATAAGTATACGTATCTAATTTAACATACACACCCGAACCATACAATCGGTTTTTAAAAGATGCAAATCGTAGTTTTGAAAGTAGGGCTATAGTGTTTTAAGGAAAATATATCAGTTGAAAATCCGTAACGTCCCTCAAGGTATCTGTTTAAAAGATACATACAATTCTTCAGTTTGGAAATAGGTATGGTTCGGATGACACATTTACGTTGGCTATCTAGTCCTATAGTATCTAAAACAGCAATATCATCGACATCATCCTCGAATACCGTCATCACATATTAACCATATCATATCACTTCTAACTATCACTTTAGTCATATCCTTAGTTTCCTAATCTAGGTTTCTACGACTGTGTCCTATAGATCGGTTTCCATCAAATTGCGGGTGTGTTATACGCCATCCACCCGACTTCACCCGTAGATATAGATCTACTCACCTGATCTTTGCTTGCCGAAGTCGATGACGCCATACTCCGTCGCCTCGGAATCCACGCGAAGGTACCTATAATAATACACAATCGCAATCGCTATTAAAATCGAATCCGGAAAACCGATACAGCACACGGTGCTCATAGGTTAGAACCTATGGCCTACACGTGCAAAAACAATCAAAACAACCCTTGTTGTTGATGTACAAACATCCAACAACCAAATACAAATCCAAAAAGCAAAACCAAACATTTCAAAATACGGAAAACATAGCCAAAATCACACCAAAGTGCTCCCAGATATCACCTTAGGCTAAACTAGAACATTTTGCATATAGGGTTACTCTAGACATCTGATAAGGAGGCTATGGCCCAAAAATCACACAAAACCACCCCGACTTGGCCACAATTTGCGGCCAATCCCATTAAATCTGTGGCCAGAAAAAGTCCATAGGGGATAGGGTTTCAGGCGATGCTTCCAAGTTGCCTGCTCTTCTCGTGATCATGGAAACTTATTTTATAAAGGTCTCGGGTCATCCCAGATCTCTAAAAACCATCACAAACCATCACAATTCCGATGTTGTGAAATTCTAAATCCATGTATTGGTTTCTAATCCGGGTCTAGGCCAGTAAAAACACCTCTCAAGTCTTGTTAACAGCCACTACACATCCTCAATTCCACATAATTGCCCAACCCTTCTCTTTAGATTTCCATACATCACTAATATAACAAGTTTAACTCTAAACTAAGCTAGGATGCTAGGAAACAACAAACTAAACTAAAAGGAAGGAATTATAACTCAATTGGGCAGCTCAAGAAAAACCCTAGATGCCCAAGATCATCAAAATCCCACTTTGCTTTGTCCAATACGATGAGGGTGAGGAGGTGATCATTTTTTATGAAAAGGGTAAAGGGTTTTGGTGGAGATTTGGAGATAATATTTGGGGTTGAAGGTGGAGGGAAATAAGCTTGAGGAAGATGAAGGAGGAGATGTAAAATGGTGGGGGAAGGAGAAATGAGGTAGCCCCCCCTCTCTCTTTCTCACTTATTCTCACATGCTCTCTCTCTCTCCAAGCATGCTTACCCCTCGTCATTATGTCCCCTCTCTCCTCCAATCATTCTTCTCATTTCTTTCTTTTCTCACCAAAATAAAACCAACCATAACAAAAACAACACAAATGAACAAGTAACCAAATGAAACATGTCATGGTGCACTAACCATGAAAAACTGTAGAAACGCGGATTTGGCCTAATCGCGATTAGCGGTGCACTAATCGGGTTTTTATCCAAACTGCATATAATTAAATAAAAAAAGCCAAATCCAATAAATGTATTTTTAAATAAATAAATCATTTTAATCTCCAATTATTTCACAACTATTGGTATATATTTATACCACTTTTCGAAAACCCCAATTTCTCAAATCGGCAGTTTTCGGGAAATATATTATTTTAATATTAAATTCCAAAAATAATATTTTATATTTTTTGAAATGTTACAATCTTCCCCCCTTAAATAAATTCGGTCCCCGAATTTAAATTTAAACCCCCAAATATTAAAACATTTCAATACTCAGCTCACATCAACGAGGTTCCGAAATCACGGAAGATATAGAAATAACACAGCATGTCAAGTGCGCATGAAAACGAGAACAAAAATAAAAAACCGAACTCCGTCAAGCGTCACGCAAATCATCAGATTTGAACGCATATCCTCGGAGTTACAATGGAGATACTGATCTCAAAATCTACTACTGAAATCCAATATGCACTAGTCAACTACTATAATACATATATAGTACGCATCCTTGAAAAACTCCAAAATTTGAATAAAATACATGCAAAATCCTTTCTGAATCGCCGTGTGAACGCACAACTCATGACACAAGTGACGGACGCTCATTTGTAAAATAATAATATATGTCCATATATGTTTTGCTAAATATATGTTCCGTCGTTTCAAAATATCCCAAATGGTTTTCCTTTGTAAACGTTCGTGTCGCTCACAGACACGTAAGAAATAGTGAGACTACAACTCCCTTTTGAAAATCTCTGGTTAAACTTTTAATGCATGCAAAATACTCAGGTACTGTGCTCAGATCTGTCTTGTTCGGCTACTACATAACATAGTGCCCATCATGAAACAAAGTGCTCAAAAGCAAAATCTGTTAGTGTATATGCCCTAGAGGCCATTACTGTATCATACTGGATTTATATAACTTGATGGAATCTTGGGATATTCACATTGTATTGAGATTCTTACTCAAAATGGTAGTATACTACTTAGTTTGTTTCTGCTTTAATGTGTGCATGTGTTTCTTTTAGCATATCGCCTTTACACATTAGTGGAGCCTTTAGGATCTTTGCTTGATTACCAGTGTTGTGATGGCAGTCACACTCGTGGGGGCTGGGTAATCTATAAGCACATCCTTATGCAGGTCCCTAGTCGCAGGACTATCGAGATAGGGCATCGATACTCCGGAGTAGACTAGCGTATGCGCTTCTCATCCCAGTTTAGGAGATGGTCTGTCCTATAGCCGTCAGTACGTCGTACTTGGGATAGTATGCGGGTGCTCGTTAGGTTACGAGTACACTGGACATGACTCGTCGGGAACTGTTGGTTGGTATTATACCTATCGTCAGTTATCAGTTCCCAGGTGACATGAGTACAGCTTAGTTCGTTGACTTGACACTGTCACTTCGCCTCGAGTGTGTTCCCACCGTACTTTGATTACTACCCTACCACGGCTCAAAGGAGTCGTGCAAACAGGTAGTTTTTGGGTGCAGTCCTGAAGCACTTGGAGGCAGTGACGGTTAGACAGGATTCGTCTCTCCCGGTATGGGGGTTGATATCGCGCTGTGTTTAGGAGAGCCATTACACAAAGTCCCTGGCCAGGGCAAGCGAGATAGACTGGTAGGTTTCCAGTGTTATCTCAGGTGTTCTGGGCTACACTCCAACACGAGTTGTACCGCTAGTAGGGGACTGACGTTTACCGCCCCTAGGCCCGCCATGCGATGTTCTTAGACGAACAGACCGGATTGTACGGAGACTGTTTCATTCAGGCTCAGTAGGAGTTCAGATGGGTTTTACTCGTCAGTCTTCTTATCGGCATCTACCTGGGGACCGTTACGTACAGCTGGTGCCGCTTGCGGTCTGTGGTTAAACCCACTGCCAGCGTAGTGTCGAGTCTTTAGAGTCCCATACATAGGGTTATTCGCCTTTAGGCAAAATGAGTAGAGGTCGCATGATTTTGCGACAGGGTTCGTTCACATCCACGCACTTGTGCACTTTTGGTGTCCGGACAGCTTATACTAGCGGGTTTTGGTTTAAGCCGGATCCTAGTATATGATTTGGGATTGGTCTTATCTCTTTGTATTCATGTTCCTCGGAACACGAATACGGGTGTGTATGCACAGTTGATTGAGGCGGAGGAAGAGGATTTTCATTAGGGTTTCAGAACGGGTGTGTATGCACAGTCGACAGTTGTCTTTTTCCAAACTCTAATGGACATGTGAAATATCAATTAATAATATTAATTAAATGAAATTGTGTCATGGTTAGGGTTGTTGACTTGTTGACCTTGGTTGACTTGTTGACCATGGTTGAAACATTGACCATCATCATTACACTCCAAAGATGCTCTTTGATCTTTGCAAAAACCATTTAATGTGATATGATAATGGTCTCATCAAACCAACCATCACCTTTTTCATTTTGGATTAATATTATTAATTAGATAATTCACATATATTGTTATGGTTGTAAAACTATTCTCATTCTATCATTCTCATTCTCTCTCCTCCTCTTCCTTTCTCTCTAGCTCTCCCCTCTCATGAGTTGAGAACCCCTTGAGCTTGAGATAAAACCCTCAAATATACTCTCTACTCTTTCTAAGGTCCTAGGTTTAGCACATCAAGCACCTTAGTTACTTCTAGTTTGAAGTTGGAGCCAAAGGTAGAGGCCCTCAGGTGGATCTTTCTTCGGCAAGAGAAGGCGACGAGACGATCCGTTCTTTCACTCCAAGGAGCAAGAAGAGAAGGACTTGAAGACCTAGGTATAACCCCCTTTCCGAGTAGCTAAACTCTCTTTAGCTTTGTAGTTAGTTTTGTTTAGCAAAGATCCCTCCTTTACATAGTCCATGTTGCCTAGTGTTGTAAAAATCCGATTTTTCATAACGTTTCCGCCTCCCCGCAAGCACCGGGGTGGGCAACGTGGACTTACAGTGGTATCAGAGCCTAGCTAAACACAAACTAACTAGTTAGCAAAGTATCTAGAACTTCGATCGGAAAAAATCGCAAACCTATTTTTCAAAACCCTAAGTTTCTGTCGATTTTTGTTTCTGCTCTAAAAGTAATAAATCATACTTCAAAAATCGGCTTAGGGTTTTGTTAAGACACCCACAAAAAACGGTCCACTGAACCGGTCAAAGCGCCGCGGTTCCGCGGCAAGAATATGCTTCTTGCCGCGGATCCGCGGCCGAGTTGACTCGGCCGTGGACCGAGTTTGGTGCAGTGTTCTTCTGTTTCTGTTTTGGGATTTTTAATATAGTTGGTTTCCACCCAGATTTTCCAGAGAACAAGTTAGTTTTTGGGGTGGTGACAAATCCGTATTTTGATCGAATTTCTTTACACTTTGGCTAATGGGTTATATCTGTAATGTGTTATATGTATTGAATGTCTGCTAATCGCTATACGTCGATTAGTGGGGGTTATACATATCTGTGATCTGTAATGTTGATGGTTTGCGTATATGAATTCGTTGGATTGTCGCGGATGAATAGCCGGGGGGTTGTGAGATGAGAGTTTTCTTATTCTTTCAATTCTTGTAATATGTAAATTGATGTAATATTATTTGTATGGCCGCACAACTGGGTCGGGGTTGTAGCCGTCATTGTATAATTTCTTTTTACTATTTTTGCTCCTAGGATAGACCCAAGGTGGGGTGCACAAACTACCGGGTATCTCGAAGTGCTGAGTGGCCTACTGACGTTGTTGAGGGAGGTTGCTTCACTTCGGATACTTGGCGGGTAGTTTGCCGCACCCGTAGGGTTCTAGGATGGGGTTTGGCTATTCATCGCGACCGTGTAATCCGCTCTTCATTACAGGCTCGTACGAATTGCAGATTCCTAGTATATCCAATGTATTCATCTGTGATTTGGAATGGCTATCATTGCATGTGACGAATGTTTATATATATATATATCTATATGATATCTATTTAGGCGTTGCTTATGTTTTGCATCCGCGCTAATCCAGCCCCCGCTCTGTCGTTAGTTAAGTAACCTAACGGGTGATGACGGGACCCCGTGGCGAATGCGGATGGCATAAGCGTACGTCATATTTTCGTTGTTTTCTGCAATGGTAGGATTAAATGATGGGACACATTGGAATTAATGCAAGAAAAAATAAACCAAGTAAAAGTCGTTGGAACACTTTGAAAACCACTCGGTTCTTTTCAAAACCAAACTTTTAAATGCAGAGCTTGAACCACTCCTTTTTGAAAGCTATCTCGTTCCTTCGATTATATCAAGTTCACTACGTTCACGGTTTCGCTAAAACTATTCGTAGCCCTCCGTCGTTTCACATGAATGGTCAATAAGTATTCAAGCTATGTATGTTGGCCAAAGTCAAGGTATAGTGATTGGTAGCTATTGGGTATTCATGTGCAGCATAGATAGATGTGTTGGTTTGGGGCAGTCGTTCTACCATGTTGGCCAAAGTCAAGGGTATGTGCGGGTGGGCTCAAATTAACATGGAGAATGACGGGTAGAACTTGACATGTGACTTATGATATTTTGGCCAAAGTCAAGGTCATAAGAGCATGGGGCAAAAATCCACATCGGGAGTTTCAAAAGAACTGAAACTTGCTAGCGTTGCATACCATTTGGAGTGTGATGATTCTGGTAGGATTCCTTCAGTTTTGTCACGCGATGATATTTGGATCCCGATCCTACTGTGAGTATATGCTACTCCTCGGGAAATTTCTCACTTAACGATCAATGCAATAAACCAAGTAGGTGTCTAGAAAGGTGTTAGCGGGGCTACGCCCCAAGGGAAAAGAGGTTACTTAATTAAGGAACTTCGCGAAAGCGTTGGAAAACCTCCCTTGAAGTACCGACACTGGCCTGGCTGAACGGTTAAGCAAGTATTGTACGGTGAGATTGATCCCGACTAATTCTTCCTTTATGGTTTGAGGAGGGATTCGAGAGACAGTGGGAGCCATCCTGTTTAGACAAATTAAAAACCACTGTAAACTTGCAAGAGCATCATGCTAAAGTGTTTCTTCTCTCTCTCCTAATTGCAGCGCCCAAACATCATGACTGGACTTAAGTTACTACTAGATAAAAACATACTGACAGGGCCAAACTACAAAGATTGGCTCAGGAATGTCAAAATGGCAATCACTTATGACAAGTTGGGGTATCTTCTTACCACCAAAGCTCCCCCTGTCCCAGGTCCCAAAACCGGCGTCGCGGATAGGGAAATCCGTAAGACCTGGGAAATCGACTGCGCGAAGGCCAAGTGCCTCGTGCTTGCCTCTATGGACAACGAACATCAGAGGAGGCACGAGAATATGGACCTCGAATCCATATTTCTCCATACAAAAGAACTGTATGGAGAGCAATCCCGTATCGCCAGATACGAAGTGTCGAAGAAGTTGTTTTTGGCGAGATTGGCCGTCGGATCATCGGTAGCGGAACACGTGCTTAAGATGATTGGCTACATAGAGGAGCCCGCGGACCTTGGGACCACGTTGGAGAATGAGCTCTGTACGGACTTGATTCTTCAGTCCCTTCCTTCCACTTACGCCCAGTTCATCCTGGACTTCAACTTACAGAGGATGTTGAACTTTCAGAGCTCCTCAACATGCTGAGGAGTGCGGAGGGTACCCTATAGAAAGGTAGGGAAACGTCCACTTTGTTTGTAGGAGGATCTTCCTCTTCTAGGTCCAAGGCGAAAGCCAAGGGAAAGAAGAAGAAAACCCCCGCCAAACCAAGAGGCGATGTTAGTAAAGTGGATACGAAGGGAAAAGCAAAAGCAACAAAGGTAGTGGGGAAGCTTGTGGATAAGGAAGAATGCTTTTACTGTCACAAGAGTGGATACTGGAAGAAAAATTGCAGGGCTTGGAAGGCCAGAACACAGGATCTGAAGCAGGTTGCGGCTTCAGCTTCAGGTGTGTATGTTATTGAAAACTGTCTATCAATAAACTCTATGTCCTGGGTATTGGATACCGGATCAGGATCTCATATCTGTAATTCTTTGCAGGCGTTGAGAAAGTGTAGGTTTTTGAAAGCAAGTGACATGACCCTCAAAGTTGCAAACGGAGCTAGCATGGATGCTGAGGCCGTGGGGGATTATCACCTGGGAATGTCAGATGGACATGTTTTGGTTTTACGTAATTGCTTTTTTGTACCCAATGCAACTTGTAATGTCATTTCTGTATCTTTAGTTTCTAAAGAGGGTTATGAATTTGCGTTTGTAAGTAATGTTGTAAACATTCACCTTAATCAAGTTCTGATTGGGTCAGGTACATTGAGCAATGGTATATACGTATTAAACCAACCACAGATTTTCAATGTCCAGAATACACACAAAAGAAAGTCTCCGGAAACAAATCAGACTTTCTTATGGCATTGTAGACTGGGTCACATCAATGAGAGAAGGTTGACGAAGTTATATCCAGAAGGATATTTGGATCCGTTCGAATATCAAACATATGCAACTTGTCAATCCTGTCTCAAAGGAAAGATGACAAAGACTCCGTTCACTGGACATAGAGTAAGAGCGAGCGAGCTCTTGGGACTCGTACACAGCGACGTGTGTGGTCCAATGTCTATGCATGCATGAAGTGGTTATTCTTACTTCATTACTTTTACGGATGACTTTTCAAGGTACGATTATGTCGTCTTTATGAAACATAAATCCGAAGCCTTTGGAAAATTCCAGGAGTATAAGAATGAAGTAGAAAAACAAACAGGCAAAAGTATCAAGACACTGAGATCTGATCGAGGTGGTGAATACTTGAGTGCCGAGTTCCTGGATTATTTAAAAGAGAATGGAATTCTCTCTCAGCTTACTCCTCTATACACTCCGCAACATAACGGTGTATCGGAGAGACGGAACCGAACCCTATTGGATATGGTACGGTCCATGATGAGTAACGCTGAGTTACCGCGATCATTCTGGGGATATGCGCTAGAATCAGCTGCATACCTTTTGAACCGAGTTCCAACTAAAACTGTGCCTACTACACCATATCAGATGTGGTGTGGGAAGAGACCCTATCTTAATCACATTAAGACATGGGGATGTCCAGCTTTTGTCAAAAAGCAGCATGCGGACAAGCTCGAGGCACGCTCAGTACAGTGCAAGTTTGTGGGATATCCAAAGAACTCCAAGGGATATTTCTTCTATTGCGAAGAGGAACAAAAGGTTTTTGTTTCTCGTCATGCCCACTTCTTGGAAACTCAGTTTTTGGAAAAACAGATAAGTGGGAGCGCAATAGAACTGGAAGAAATTCCAGAACCACGAGCTATTACTGAAAGCTTAGTAGAACCGGAGGGTTCGAAAGATCAGGACATTCCTACGCCGCTCCGCAGAAGTAGTAGGCAGTCTCATCCTCCCGAGAGATACTACGGTTTTCTCATAGACGGGGATAGAGAGGATTGCATCATTGATAGTGATGAGCCGACTAGCTTCCAGCAGGCCATTCAGAGCGTTGACTCGGTAAAATGGCTGGATGCAATGCGGACCGAAATGGAGTCCATGTACACCAACAAAGTATGGACGTTGGACATTGCTCCAGATGGGGTAAAACCCGTAGGATGCAAGTGGATCTTCAAAAGGAAGATTGGTGTAGATGGACAGGTTGAGACTTATAAAGCTAGACTTGTTGCAAAGGGTTTCCGTCAAAGACCTGGCTTAGACTATGACGAAACCTTTTCTCCAGTGGCTATGCTGAAATCCATTCGGATCCTTCTTGCCATTGCTGCCTTCCACGATTATGAGATCTGGCAAATGGACATAAAGACCGCTTTTCTAAATGGAAATTTAGAGGAGTGTGTCTATATGGACCAGCCAGAGGGTTTCATTCAGAGTGGGAGCAGCGGAAAGGTGTGCAAGTTGCTTAAGTCCATCTATGGACTAAAGCAGGCATCGCGGAGTTGGAACATCTGTTTTGATGAGACGGTCAAAGAATTTGGCTTTATCAAAAATCCAGATGAACCATGCACCTATAGTAGATTTGTAGCAAGAACTGTTGTATTCCTCGTATTATACGTGGATGACATTCTCTTGATAGGAAATGTCATTCCTATGCTACAATCTGTCAAAGGGTTCTTGTCACACAGGTTCTCTATGAAGGACCTGGGTGATGCCTCATACATTCTGGGGATCCGGATCTATCGTGACAGATCCAAGAGGATATTAGGATTCTCACAGTCCAGGTACATCGACACCATACTAAAAAGGTTCAGTATGGAAGATTCCAAGCGCGGTAATCTACCGGCTTGTTACGGGATCACCCTCTCCAAAGAGATATCTCTCAAGACTGATTTGGAAAGGGATCGCATGTCAATTATACCCTATGCTTCTGCGGTAGGCTCTATAATGTATGCGATGTTGTGTACCAGACCAGATGTAGCTTATGCACTGAGTGTGGTAAGCCGGTATCAGTCAAACCCTGGGGAGAAACACTGGATAGCGGTAAAAAACATTCTCAAGTACCTGAGAAGGACTAAGGAGATGTTCTTAGTGTATGGCGGAAAAGACCTCCAGATCGAGGCCTTTGCTGACTCCAGCTTCCAGAGTGACAAGGATGATTCCAAGTCCATATCGGGTTATGTCTTTACCCTCTATGGAGGGGCGGTGTGTTGGAAGAGTTCCAAAAAGGAAACCGTTGCTGACTCGACGATGGAAGCGGAATATATTGCTGCTGCAGATGCCGCAAAAGAAGCCATCTGGATGAAGAAGCTCTTGACAGAACTTCAGGTGGTTCCGTCCATTGTTGATCCAATACCTCTGTATAGCGACAACAACGGGGCTATAGCATTAGCGAAGGAACCCAGGTCCCATCAGAAGTCCAGACACATCTTGAGGCGGTATCACCTGATCAGGGAGATCGTGGGTCGCCAGGAGATCGAGGTTCGAAGAGTTGCTATGGAAGATAACACTGCTGATCCATTCACCAAGGCCTTACCCCAGACTCAGTTCGAGCGGCTGATCGTGATGATAGGTCTTCGATACGCCAGTATATGGCCTTAGTGCAAGTGGGAGATTGTTAGTGTATATGCCCTAGAGGCCATTACTGTATCATACTGGATTGTATATTGCTTGATGGAAGCTTAGGATATTCACCTTGTATTGACATTCTTGCTCAAAATGGTAGTATGCTACTTGGTTTGTTTCTGCTTTAATGTGTGCATGTGTTTCTTTTAGCATATCGCCTTTACACATTAGTGGAGCCCTTAGGATCTTTGCTTGATTACCAGCGTTGTGATGGCAGTCACACTCGTGGGGGCTGGGTAATCCATAAGCACATTCTTATGCAGGTCCCTAGTCGTAGGACCATCGAGATATGGCATCGATACTCCGGAGTAGACTAGCGTATGCGCTTCTCATCCCAGTTTGGGAGACGGTCTGTCCCACAGCCGCCAGTACGTCGTACTTAGGATAGTATGCGGGTGCTCGTTAAGTTACGAGTACACTGGACAGGACTCGTCGGGAACTGTTGGTTGGTATTATACCTATCGTCAGTTATCAGTTCCCAGGTGACATGAGTACAGCTTAGTCCATTGACTTGACACTGTCACTTCGCCTCGAGTGTGTTCCCACCGTACTTTGATTACTACCCTACCACGGCTCAAAGGAGTCGTGCAAACAGGTAGTTTTTGGGTGCAGTCCCGAAGCACTTGGAGGCAGTGACGGTTAGACAGGACTCATCTCTCCCGGTATTGGGGGTTGATATCGCGTTGTGTCTAGGAGAGCCATTACACAAAGTCCCTGGCCAGGGCAAGCGAGATAGACTGGTAGATTTCCAGTGTTATCTCAGGTGTTCTGGGCTACACTCTGACACGACTTGTACTGCTAGTAGGGGACTGACGTTTACCACCCCCCTAGGCCCGCCATGCGATGTTCTTAGACGAACAGACCGGATTGTACGGAGACTGTCACATTCAGGCTCAGTAGGAGTTTAGATGGATTTTACTCGTCAGTCTTCTTATCGGCATCTACCTGGGGACTATTACGTACAGCTAATGCCGCTTAGAGTCTGTGGTTAAACCCACTGCCAGCGTAGTGTCGAGTCTTTAGAGTCCCACACAGAGGGTTATTCGCCTTTAGGCAAAATGAGTAGAGGTCGCATGGTTTTGCGACAGGGTTCGTTCACATCTGCGCACTTGTGCACGTTTGGTGTCCAGACAGCTTATACTAGTGGGCTTTGGTTTAAGCCGGATCCTAGTATATGATTTGGGATTGGTTTTATCTCTTTGTATTCATATTCCTCGGAACACGAATACGGGTGTGTATGCACAGTTGATTGAGGCGGAGGAAGAGGATTTTCATTTGGGTTTCGGAATGCGTATGTATGCACAGTTGACAGTTGTCTTTTTCCAAACCCTAATGGACATGTGAAATATCAATTAATAATATTAATTAAATGAAATTGTGTCATGGTTAGGGTTGTTGACTTGTTGACCTTGGTTGACTTGTTGATTATGGTTGAAACATTGACCATCATCATTACACTCCAAAGATGCTATTTGATCTTTGCAAAAACCATTTAATGTGATATGATAATGGTCTCATCAAACCAACCATCACCTTTTCATTTTGGATTAATATTATTAATTAGATAATTCACATATATTGTTATGGTTGTAAAACTATTCTCGTTCTATCATTCTCATTCTCTCTCCTCCTCTTCCTCTCTCTCTAGCTCTCCCCTCTCATGAGTTGAGAACCCCTTGAGCTTGAGATAAAACCCTCAAATATACTCTCTACTCTTTCTAAGGTCCTAGGTTTAGCACACCAAGCACCTTAGTTACTTCTAGTTTGAAGTTGGAGCTAAAGGTAGAGGCCCTCGGGTGGATCTTTCTTCGGCAAGAGAAGGCGACGAGACGATCCGTTCTTTCACTCCAAGGAGCAAGAAGAGAAGGACTTGAAGACCTAGGTATAACCCCCTTTCCGAGTAGCTAAACTCTCTTTAGCTTTGTAGTTAGTTTTGTTTAGCAAAGATCCCTCCTTTACATAGTCCATGTTGCCTAGTGTTGTAAAAATCCGATTTTTCATAACGTTTCCGCCTCCCCGCAAGCACCGGGGTGGGCAACGTGGACTTACAAAATCGGCCTCAAAAGGCGTATCCAACAATCACCTGCGTCTGGTGCGCACGGAAATCAAATCCAAATACAAGTGCTACAAATGTGCACAAAAGCAAAACTAAGTGCAACGGGTGTGCACGAAAGCATCTGCCCAGTGCAACGGGTGTGCACGGCAACAATATCAAGTGCATCTAGAGTGCACGAAATCTCAATCCAGTGCGACTAATATGCACGAATGAAAATCCCAATCGAGTGCATCCGGTGTGCACAAAATTCAAAATCAAGCACCTAATATGCGCAAAAATCCAACCCAAGCGCGTCAGGTTCGTATGAAACATCTAGTGCAGTAGCATGCACGATAATGAACATCAAGTGCCAACATGCACGAAAACACAAATCTGGTAAAACGAATGCTCAAAGGCATAAATCGGGTACAACCAATATACGGAGTATAAATCCGGTGCAACCAATGCATAAAATACAAATCGGGTGCATCCAGTGCACGAAATACAAATCTAGTGCAATAAATGCACAAAAACTCAGCAATAACACAAATGCGTATAAAACAACACCGAATGCATCAAGGTTCATAAAACATGTATCAATGCACTGCATGCACATATAAGCTATACCGAGTGCAAAAACCAAATCAAGTGCATACAACATGCACAAAATCAAATCAACCGTATGAAATCCACGAAATCATAAACACGTGCAGCCAAGGCACCAAATCGACATCAAGTGCAATAGATATGCACAAATCATTAACCAACACAACAGTGTGTAAAACGTATGTCAAGTGCAATAAATACGCACAAAATGTAAATACCCAGTGGGTGCAACCATGGTTCACGAAGACAATACCATGAAACTCAAATCCAAGCGATATAAGCGTGATACTCGGATCACAAACGCTAAACGCAACAAATGACATTGAGGTACACCTCCTACAATGTCGAAGAATAAATCGGTGCGCCTAAAACCGGCAGAACAAGAACATCCGCTTGCCTCCCACTCACGATCTGGCGTCCTCTGTCTCTGGGTCATCATCTTCTCTGTGGATTTACCAATCTCGCAATCCATCAGCTCATCGGCCCGGTTAGGTGTGCTAACGGGAATGATTCCGCTCTGGCACTTCTCTGGTCATCTCTCGGCCAATCATCACGACCACTCGTAAAGCAGCACGTCATTGGCGTCAGCCTCTGGCGCTCTGAATACACGTGACACAACTGATCCTAGGTACAAATCTCATCGCAGTAGTGTCCTGAAAGGAACCTTCCAATCTCGCCTATGCCGAACTATACGGAGGCTGGTATTCTTGCATAATCTTTTCTCGCTTTTTGAACATCCGCGTTCTTAGCACAACATTCCTTTAGGAATTGGCCACATCCCAATGCCTCTGTAAACATAACAAGTTTGCCAACCCCTCGCGTGAACCTCTGGTTCTACTTGTCTGTGTTGGATATATGTATGCCCTAGAGGCCATTATATGATAGTGTATGTACTGATGTGTGTGTGTATATATATATATATATATATATATATATATATATATATATATATATATTCAGAGGACACTCTTGCTTGACATGATAGTATGCTATCTGGTTGCTCTTTATCATATGTTCACTTGATCATGCTTTTACTCATTTGATACATGTTGATAAAGCCCTTAGGATATTTGCTTGACTACTGGGATTATGATGTGGATCATGTTGGATGTATATGCCCTAGAGGCCAGTATTGTATATGTATACATATGGATACTAGGGATACGTATGTACAGAACAATCTTGCTCAGTTTTATAGTATATTATTTGACTTTTCTTTATCGGGATATGTGTATTTATTTGTATTGTTGTTATATCTAGTTTGCACATATTGATAAAGACTCGATACGGTAGTATACTATTGTGATTTGTCTTTATCTTAACAAGGCATATGTCATACTCGTTATTACATATTGCGGTTACTTATTGATAAAGGCCCTAGAATCTTGCTTGACTACCTGCGTTGTGATGGCGATCATACTTGTGGGAGCAGGGTAGTCCATAAGCACATCCTTAAATGGTCCATAGTCGCGTGAGTATCGAGACTGGGCACTGATACTCCAGAGTAGACCGGTGTGTACGTTTCTACCCCCGTCGGGGGATGGTTGGTCCCACAGTCATTGGTCTGATGCACCTAAGATCGTCTATAGGTGCTCACTGGGTGTGAGTACACTGGACGGACTCGTCGAGAACTTCCATGTTGTACTATACCTATCGTCAGATGGAAGTTCTCAGGTGACATGTGTATAGGTTAGTCTTTTGACCCGAGATCGGCATTTGTCTCGTGTGAGTTCCCACTGAAATTTGATCACTACCCTACCACGGCTTTACTGAGTCGTGCAAACAGGTTTTGGTTCGGTTCAGTCCCGAGCCACATGGAGGCAGTGAGCGATTGTCGGGGATTCGTCTCTCACGGTATAGGGAGTCGACATCGCACTGTGATTCAATTGGTCAGGACCATAAGACCTTAGCCAAGGCACTTGGGAATTACTGATAGGTTGATCAGTAGTTTCCCGGATTGGTCCTGAGCCACATCGGCACGACTTATCAGGTTGTTAGGGTCTGACGCTCACCACCCCTAGATCCAGTATGCGATACTCTTTGACAAAGAGACCGGACTGTACGGATATTGTCACGGATAGGCTCAATAGGAGTTCGGATGAGCTTGCTCGTCGGCCTTCCTTTTTGACAGGTACTTGGGCAGCCGTTACGTACAGTTAGTACCACTGACGTGCTTATGGTTAAACCCACTGCCAGAGTACTGTCGAGTCTTTAGAGTCCCACACAGAGGGTTTCCCTGATCCAGGCAAAACGATGTAGTAGCCGTATTGGATACATGCAGGGTTCGATCGATTGATGTACTTGGTACTCGAATTTTCGATCGGACAGTTTGTAATACTACCCGGCTCGGGATTTGAGCCGGATTATTAAATCAGGTATTGATTTAATAATTTACGTATATGTATTTCGATATATATATTCTAGTATTACGTTCTTCGTGTTATTCTATCTCTTTTGGGCGTTTGGATTTTTATCTGATTGCCGGTATATTTGTACAGTAGATTGAAATCCGTATTTATTACAGATTTCCTTTTAGAAGGTGGCCACCTCATTTTGGATTTTTCATTTATTTGATAAATGGAAATGAGGTGTAAAGTGAGAGGTGAAGGAGGTATGGAGTTGACCATGCTTCAATAGTTTACAAATGAATTTATAATTCATTTTGGGTTTACTATTGAAGCATGATTGCTATTGTTTAATGAAAGAAAATTGCGTACAAAACCTTTGTGTGTTATTTTCTCTCTCATGCTTGATCATTATTTTCTTGAGCTCCATTTTCTCTCCAAGCTCCTCCCTCCTTTTGCTTCCTCCATCTTCATCTTCTTTATCTTCACTAACATTCTCATGTGTTGAGAAACAAGTGAAGAGCTTAGAAAAGAGATAGCAAACACTTAGACTCGCTCATTACATCCTAGACTAATTGGTTTAGCAAACCAAGTTTTCTAGTTGCTCCTTTTGTTACATAGTTAGGAGCTAGAACCATGGATCATACTCCCCGGGTGGATCATCAAGGACCAAGGAAGACCGGAGAACAAGCTCGATCCCGGAGGACTGACGGAGCAAGGAAAGAAGATCAAGCAAGTTCAAGGTGGCTAGTAGGAGCTAAGGATGAAGAACGAAGACCGAAGGACTTGGTTCGTTTGGTAAGAATTGCTCATCATAGTAGATAGCTCTCCTAGTATAGCTAGTTAGTTTTATGGAAAGATCCGGGTTTAGAGTTAAACTAGTGCAAAGTTTTTGTTCGTTAGAAAATTTTTGTTCCGCATTTGGCCACGGAAGTTGGCCGGGGCACTAGGATAACCATTCATGGTATCAGAGCCACCCCATAAAACTTACACTAGCTAGTTCTAACGTGTTTAAAATAACGATTGACCGGATTTTTCAAAAACTGCATTTCCATTCATGGGTTTTCTGTCGATTTTAAAAGTGCTCGAAAAATCAATTTTTTGCTCTCAGAAAATCATGCAGGCTTTTTTAAGACGACAGAAGAAATTTGGTCATGTGATCCCTCTAAACCGCCGCTGATCCGCCGCGCAAACCCCCGATTGGCGGCGGTTCCGCGGCCGTTTTGGGGCCCACGTGAACAAAATTTCTTCTGGGCCTCTTATTTTTGGAATTGTGGCTTTTGGGATAATTTATTTTTTGGGCCCAGTTTTCTTACAGTGTTGGTTTAATACTTGGGGCCCACTTGGAAAGTTTAGTCGATCGTAATTTTAAAATACGTGTTTTATTTTCAGTACATTCACTTTTATCTGCGACCGGGAATGTCACTCGATCGGTAAAACTCGTCTGATTGCTATATGTTCCTTTAAACGGGTTTTGCGAACATGACATTCACGTTGATGTTGTGTGCTTGTGCTGTGATTGTGGTTGGATTGTCATGGTGGATAGCATGTGGTGCAATGTTATAAATACAGTTTATAATTTATTTGTACATTTGTTATTGCGGGGCGAGCGTCCGACATGTGGACTGCCGTCTTTGCCGGGTTGTATATTATTTTGGGGCACGACCGGGTTGAGGTCGATATCACCGCTTGTATATATTATTTTCATTTTTTATATTAGGATTACCTCGCGGTGGGGTGCACGAATAGCCGGGTTCTAGAAGGCAACAAGCCCGCATCTCAAGGCGCTGAGACGGAGGGGGCTTCATTCTAGAACTGGTGGGCTATTCGGCGCACTCGTAGGGGGTACAGGTTTTCATTACACAGGCTATCCACACGACCGGAAACGTCGGGTTTTATTTGCAGCTCAAATGAAACCCGGGGCTCCAAGATTATCCACCATTCTGTATTATTATCTGTGATGTTGTTTATTATCATGCCTGGGACGAATGTTATATATACTAGTAGATGTTGTATATGTTTTGCACCCGCGCTAGTCCAGCCCCCGCTCTGTCGTTAGTTATGTAACCTAACGGGTGATGATGGGGCCCTGTGGCGAATGCGGATGGCATATACATACATTTTATTTTCGTTCTTTTCTGGTGTGATAGGTTACAAATTGATGGGACCGCATTAATTTTGATTAATGCAAGATAATAAACCTAAAAGATGTTGTTGGAACCAAGCTTTAAAAACTGACATTACAGACGTTCTCTTTTGCTTTGCACAGTGGTATTCAGTTTGGAATATCCAGCACCTCATTCGACGAGGCAAGGGCCGAGATCCCTTCACCGGGAGTGACCCCTTGAGTAAAAGTTTGCGTCAGGGTAATAACTTCACTATAGTCGATTAATTTTTGCTTTGCATCGTGGTATTCATTTTGGAATATCCTGCACCTCATTCGACGAGGAAAAGAGCCGAGATCCCTTCACAGGGAGTGACCTCTTTAGCAAAGGTTTTCGCCACTATATATTTCTAAAACTACTCAGGTTCCTTCAACGATATCAAGTTCATTACGTTAACGGGGTTTTCGCCAAAAACCCAACCGTAGCTTTCTATCATCTCAGATAAAAAGCAGTTAGTATTTGTGCTATGTACGTTGGTCTCTATCAAGGCATAATGTACGGTAGCTAAGTGTTGCTTATCTGTTGCATCTTAGGATGCGATTAATTAGGTCAGTCGCATAGCCACTTTGGTATCTATCAAGGGCTTATGCGATTGGGTCTATGTTAATCCAGGACAATGACGGGTTGAACTTGACTTGCGACTTATGGTACGTTGGTCTCTATCAAGACCATATGTCGTTAGGGGCAAAAACCACATCGGGAGTTTCAAATATACAGGAAACTTGCAGATTTAGCATACCTTCTGGAGTGTGGTGACTAGAGTGGATTCCATCTAGTGCATCACACAATGATAGTTGGATCCCGATTCCACTGATGAGAAGGATTACTCTCGGGAGATTATCACACTTAACAATCAATGCTATAAACCAAGTAGGTGTCCAGAAAGGTGTTAGCGGGACTACGCCTCCAGGGAAAAGAGGTTATGTAATTAAGAAACTTCGCGAAAGTGTTGGAAAACCTCCCTCGAAGTACCAACACCGGCCTGGCTGAAAAGTTAAGCAAGTATTGTGACGTGCGATTAATCCTGACTAATTCTTATTTTAGGGTTTGAAGAAGAATTTGAGAAAACAGTGGGAGCCATTCTGATTAGATAAATTGATAACCAATCTAATCTTGCAAGAGCGCACGCTGAGTGTTTTCCCTTTCTCTCCAGGTAGAAACCATTTCACGTCCTAATCAAGATAATAAAATGTATCGCTTGACCGATCCGAATTCTTATTCGAGGCTGGGGAACGTCGATTCAACTCTAACTTACGACAACAGTCATAAGTATGAGTAAGGGAAAGAGGAAAGTTTGAATTCCTTGATAAACCCATCGAAGAAGAAACATACTGTTGCGTCTTCTTCAGGTGTTCTTGTTATTGAGAACTGTTTTTCGGTAAGTCCTACCTCCTGGGTACTAGATACCGGATCAGGATCTCATATTTATAATTTATTACAGGGACTGAGAAAAAGTAGGATAGCTGCACCTAGTGATATGTCCCTCAGAGTAGGGAATGGAGCACAAGTTAATGCTACGGCCGTCGGTGAATATCACCTTGTATTGCCAAATGGCAATATTATGATTTTGAACAATCGCTACTATATACCTTCCATGCTTTGCAACATCATATCAGTTTCTTTACTTGATAAAGATGGGTATAACTTTGTTCTTGATAGAAATATCATGAACATTTACCTTGATAAGGTACTGGTTGCAGAAGGTACACTGTGTAATGGTATCTATGTTCTAAATCAGAACACAGTTCTCAATGTACAAAACACACGCAAGAGGAAGAGTTCAGATACGAACGAATCCTACTTGCGGTATTATAGAATTGGTCATATCGGAGAGAAAAGACTGAGTAAGTTACATAAAGATGGACTCTTGAATGCGTTCGAATTTTCATCTTATGAAACCTGTCAGTCTTGTCTCAAAGGAAAGATGACCAAATCTCTGTTCACCGGACATGGAGAAAGAGCAGTAGAGCTCTTGGGACTCATATATAGTGATGTGTGCGGTCCGATGTCTATACATGCAAGGGGTGGGTTCTCGTACTTCATCACATTCACTGACGATCTCTCTAGATTCGGATATGTGTATCTTATGAAACACAAATCTGAAACTTTTGAGAAATTCAAAGAATTCAGAAAGGAAGTAGAGAACCAGATTGGCAAAAGTATTAAGATCCTCCGATCTGATAGAGGGGGGAATACTTAACTACGGAATTCAGGGACTTTTTGAAAGAGAATGGTATTCTCTCTCAGCTTACTCCTCCGTATACACCACAACACAACGGTGTATCAGAGCGGAGAAACCGTACCCTATTGGATATGGTTCGCTCCATGATAAGTAATGCAGAATTGCCTCTTTCATTCTTGGGGCTTGCGCTTGAAACAGCAGCATATCTGTTGAATCAGGTTCCATCTAAATCTGTTCCTAAGACTCCATATGAAATATGGAGTAATAAAAGACCATGTCTTAAAAGGATTAAAATATGGGGTTGTCCGACCTATGTGAAAAACCAGAATCCAGACAAACTTGATGCACGGTCAGTTTTATGTAAGTTTGTTGGATATCCCAGGCATTCAAATGGATATCTATTCTACTATGTCGATGAACAAAAGGTTTTTGTTTCTCGACACGCCACCATTCTTGAAAGGTTGTTTCTTGAAAAAGAAATAAGTGGGGGCACGGTAGAATTGGAAGAAATTCCAGAAGGACAAACTATAACTGAAGATTTGGTAGAACCACAAGATTCAACAGTACCGGACGAACCTCAGCCACACCGCAGATCTAGTAGGATTTCTCATCCGCCTGAGAGATACTACGGTTTTCTTATAGATGAGGATCGAGAGGATTACATCTTGGAAGAAGATGATCCTACTAGTTTCAGGTAGGACATTATCAGTAGGGACTCTGATAAGTGGCTGGATGCTATGCAATCTGAAATGGAGTCCATATACACCAATAAAGTGTGGACCCTGGAAGTTGCTCCACCTGGGGTAAAACCCATTGGATGCAAATGGATCTACAAGAAGAAGTTTGGTGTAGATGGGCAGGTGGAAACCTATAAGGCTAGACTTGTTGCAAAAGGTTTTCGTCAAAGACCAGGAGTGGTCTATGACGGAACTTTTTCTCCAGTGGCTATGCTCAAATCCATTAGGATCCTGCTTGCCATTGCTGCCTTCCACGACTATGAGATCTGGCAGATGGACGTAAAAACGGCTTTTCTAAACGGAAGTTTAGAAGAGTGCGTTTACATGGATCAGTCAGAAGGTTTTGTAGACAGTGGGAGCAGCGGGAAGGTGTGCAAGCTACTCAAATCCATTTATGGATTGAAGCGAGCATCGCGGAGCTGGAACATCTGTTTTGATGAGACAGTCAAGGAATTTGACTTCATCAAGAACGAGGATGAGCCTTGTATTAATAAGAAGATTGTAGGACGAACTGTCGTGTTCCTAGTCTTATACGTGGACGACATTCTTTTGATAGGAAATGACATTCCTATGCTACAATCGGTCAAGCTATTCTTATCACAAAGGTTCTCTATGAAAGACCTAGGTGATGCCTCGTACATTCTGGGGATCAAGATCTACAGAGATAGATCCAAGAGATTACTGGGACTTTCGCAGTCCAGGTACATAGAGACCGTACTAAAGAGATTTAGTATGGAAGATTCCAAGCTCGGTAACATACCCGCATTGCACGGAATCACTCTCTCTAAGGAGATATCTCCCAAGACTGACGAGGAGAGGCTTCGCATGAGCACTATACCCTACACTTCGGCGGTAGGATCCATAATGTATGCGATGCTATATACAAGACCAGATGTAGCTTACGCACTAAGCGTGGTGAGCCGGTATCAGTCCGATCCAGGTGAGAACCACTGGACAGCAGTAAAGAACATTCTCAAGTACCTGAGAAGGACTAAGGAGATGTTCCTGATTTACGGTAATGGAGACCTCAGGGTCGAGTCCTTTACTGACTCAAGCTTCCAGAGTGACAAGGATGACAACAAGTCTATCTCGGGTTTTGTGTTTACCATCAAAGGAGGGGCGGTATGTTGGAAGAGTTCCAAACAGGATACCATCGCAGACTCGACGATGGAGGCAGAATACATTGCTGCAAGCGATGTCGCAAAAGAGGCGGTCTGGATGAAGAAGTTCATAGCTGAACTTCAGGTAGTTCCGTCCATTGTTGATCCGATATCTGTGTATTGCGATAACAATGGGGCTATAGCTTTAGCGAAGGAACCACGGTCCCATCAGAAATCCAGGCACATCTTAAGGCGATATCACTAATCAGGGAATTGTAGATCGCCAGGAGATCGAGGTCCGGAGAGTGGATACGAAAGACAACACGGCGGATCCATTTACAAAGGCCCTCCCTCAAGCACAGTTCGAGCGACTTTATGGGATGTTGGGTATGCGGTACACCAGAAACTGGCCTCAGAGCAGACGTTGGGTATTCGGTACGCCAATCATTGGCCTTTAGTGCAAGTGGGAGATTGTTGGATCTATATGCCCTAGAGGCCAGTATTGTATATGTATATATATGGATACTAGGGATACGTATGTACAGAACAATCTTGCTCAGTTTTATAGTATATTATTTGACTTATCTTTATCGGGATATGTGTATTTATTTATATTGTTGTTATATCTAGTTTGCACATATTGATAAAGACTCGATAAAGTAGTATGCTATTGTGGTTTGTCTTTATCTTAATATGGCATATGTCATACTCGTTATTATATATTGCGGTTACATGTTGATAAAGCTCCTAGGATCTTGCTTGACTACCTGCGTTGTGATGGCGATCATACTTATGGGAGCAGGGTAGTTGTAACGTTTTAAAATAAAAAAATAAATAAATAAAATTCTTTAAGTGAATTTCCTGATTTTCGGTAAAGTAAAACGTATTTTTCGTATAACTAAACCGTAATTATTTTTCACTATAAATTTAAAAATACCTATTTTAATTATGTTATTATTAGTAAATGGTGTTTATTTAGTCACTTATAAATTTTTAGTTTAATTAAATATTTTTCCTAAATTAATTATTTTAAATATTAACATAAGCTTTATTTATACTCTAAATTAGTGTAAATTACAAATTTGAATGGGTTTAATTTGAAAAAAATGAACCATTGCATATTAGAATCTAGTGTGTATCATGCAAAATTTATTTACAAATTTTTCCATGATTCTAGAATTTTCTTTAGTTGTTTAAGAAAAGAAATGAAAGAAATTAAATAAAGTGTTGAAAAGACATTAAGAGGTGATATTTTGGGAGAGTCTTCTACACAATTCCTCCTTCACTTTTTTTTCCTCTTTTCTTCCCTAATTGTGGCCGGCCTCCTCCCCTTGGCAGCCCCCATTTTCACCCCTTGAATTTGTTACAAAAATCCATCAAATTTCATCAAAAATTCAATAAAAAATCCACAAAATCTTAATAAAATCCTACCCTCTATTCTTTGCTCATCTTTACATGGATTTTGGAGATGGAAAGCATTCATTTTGGAGGCTTATTTTCATGTTTGGATTTCATGTTGTGGAGGTATAAATCTTATTCTTTTGATTTATTGTTATTGAATGTTTCATTTAAGCAAGTTTAGATTTAATAAATTAATTCTATTTACAAGTTTCAAAATTCAAGTTAGGGTTTGTAAAATCAAGTTAAGGTTTTATTAATTAATTAGGATTATAACAACTAGTTTAACATTTTTAGAAGTGGAAAATCTTACATGGTTGTTGAATTATAATTTGCTCATTCCAATTTGTTTAAATTAAGTATTTTTGCTAACTAGGTTTCTATAAAACATAATTATTGGAGATATAAAATTCTAATTAAGGTTGTTATCACTAGATTGTGGTTTTAGTGAGGATATTAACTTGTTAGCGGAATGGAAAACTTAATTTGGTTACTAGTTTCTATTAATAATTGAGAAATTGTGAGAAAAATGCTATTTTTGCTAACTAGAATTTGGAAATTCTTAAATAAATGAGATTTAAAATCTAATTTATGGTTTCATTATATTACTATCATTATAAATTGTAGTTTGATAAGTTAATTTAGGCAAAATCAATTTTAGTTGTGAAATTATGAAATTTTTGCTTGCAAGGTGTTGAAATGGATAAAATTGCAAACTAGGAATTTATTTTTAATACAAATTAGTGTGATAAAAATATGGTAATGGTTTCTATAATATAGTTGGGTTATTTAATGAATATTATGACCATTAGTTTCTTTTAAACATCAAGTTTTGAAGTAAAACGGTAAATTGGCGTTTTCGGGTTTTACGAAATCGGACTGTTTGATCGATTTTTAGGGTTTCGATGGATTAAATCATGTTTTATATTATAAGTAATGAGTTTTAAACTAAGGGTTGTTTATTGGTTTTTATCTCGGTTAATCGGAGTTTGTACGCCAATATCGAGCGATATTTGGTTCTTTTGCGTGAACGGGACATAGGTTTTAACCTATGCGCGTTCCGTGCGTCGTTTTGATTTTTTTCCGTAATTCAGTTTACGATACTATATATATTTGCGTATAGATACCCCTCACGTGGACTGTGGGCGATGAAGAAGAGGATGGCGACACCGTCTTCGGCAGACAAGGACCAGCTGAGTAGATGTATATCTACGGGAGGAAGTCGGGTGGATGGCGTTTAGCACCCCCGCAAACGTAGAATAGGAATAGTACTTATTGTCATTAGGAAGCCAGACGTGACCTTAGATTCTTGATGAGTAGGACCCTAGTAATGACCCTAGGTTAGACTAGACTGATTTAGAAAGACCATACCAGAGGATGAATACCTTGGAAGAGATTCGTAGGTTTCAGGTAGATACACACACACGCACACACTGAGACTCGACGTGATGTATACGTGTATGTGTATATATATATATATATATATATATATATATATATATATATATATATATATAGGACTAGGTGTAGGTATATATATATATATACACACACACACACACACAATACGTATATGTGATACAAGGATGTGATATGATACACGGGGATGAAACAATATAACGGGCTGATGCCGTGATTCTTGGCTATACAGTCGTGTTATGATGTTAGCGGATCATTAGAATATGAGATGATGGATTTGTATACATAAACAATAATAAAGGGTAGTGATGATATTGAAGTATATGGGACTCTAAAATAGAACCCGGACCGTAACCTGTGCCTGGAATTCTGATATGATATATGTGTGACTTGATTACGACATCATATAGGTGTGACTTGATTTTGATATGATATATGTGTAACTTGATTACGATATCATATAGGTGTGACTTGATTACGATATGATCTAAGTGTGACTTAATCATAATATGATACATATACATGATATTTCTGAGGATAAATTAACGATGTATATTTATACTGGCAATGATATATGATTGATGTATGCGATTACAGTATAGCACCTTGATCTTGACATGTGTTGATGATGATATTATACGAATGATGAGACACGTAGGTGATACTTGACCCGTACCCCGATATTGGGATGCCGTACGATAGATTTTACCGTACGAGGCATAGATATGATGATTGATCCGCACTCTTGATTCGAGGAAGCCGTACTACGTACGTGACGCTATTGAGGCTGGATCGCCGACTATTAGAGATATGGATTCAGACCTTAGGTGGACTCTTAATTCTTATTTGATTAGTTTCTTAGGTTTAATTCCTTAGGAGGTTAGATGGACACTAGTTTAGGCTCGAGTCATATAGTTGTAGTTATACTTGTATGTCACAGATGAGTGGTTATTACACATCCGTCTTTACATTCATACCGTAATCATAATGTTGCATGTTCATGCATATGTTTCTATAATCAGTATAAAACTCTGCCTGTTAGGACACCAGCACCATTACCGATGATGCGCATATTCCACGCACACTTATTTGCCGGCTCACACATATCATCATCGGTAATTGCTATGTCACGTACACTTTAGATCATATTATCTTTTATTGGTACAATCAGCTAACAGCTAGATCGATATAATATTGTGATTACTCTCTGGTGTTAGTATAGACATGGTATCTATTACTTAGACATTTCATGCATTCGCATTTTCATGTTATCTTGCAGTATTATGGGGCATATGCCGACACTTATCATATACTTACTCATGATTTTGGGATTTTGGATTTTTATGAGATTTCTGGATTTTTGGGGAAAACCGCAAGAATATATAAAAAAACTTCTCTTTCTCCTCCTCCTCTCTTTTTAAAAACATAAGATGCGGTTTTCTCGTGATGTATGTGTCGTCCACCATGAGATTTCATGTTTTCTGTTGGATTTCGAGATCCGATTCGAGGAGTGGATGAACCGTCTCGGGTACATGGTGGGCCCGGTATGGTACCCCGGGGTAAGAAGATCGAGTTGTAGACGATGAGCCTGGCAGGGGAGGACTACCTACCGGTAATGTCTGGCACGGCGGATATCCGGGGGATACCGACCGTTGTCGTGAGATTTGATGATATGGGCCGATCCGGACTGACGGAGCCCGAGATATTGAGACTATGATGTATTGAGACTTGAGATTTACATGTTTTGTATCGATACTTGACACGGATTTCCATGGATTTCATCGTTGATATTTCAGATTCCCATACCCATTTTACCATGATAAAAGCTAAAGATTTCTTATACAGATATATCTAGATTTCAGGATTGGTTATTTTACATTCATGGTGCATGCATACTCATTCACATGACATAGTACTATATGAGGCACTGACACGATCACGGAACTTTTGCACTTACACGTAGCTTATTATCCTGTCTTACTTGATGACTAGTAGTATATTAGTATACTATTATGACCTTGGATAGCGTCGTGCATTCGATTTATTTTCGCAGATATCTTCTACTCACGAGTTGGCAACTCACCCCCGTTGTGCCAAATTATATTACAGGTTCGATGTACAGGTTTTCCTGGCGGCTTGCTGGCACATCTTTTCACTCAGGGTGATTTGCACGGTAGGTTGGTTCACTTGTATCTGGACCTCCATTGTACTTTTATTATATCATTTGTATCTAGAAAGCTCCATCAACCAAACTTGTATTACTTATTAGTTTACTGGACCAGTTATTATTTCGACCTTAGAGTAGCGCTTGTATTATTATGGTATTTGGTGCATTTGTTTTCTTTTAAGTTTTGAGCCTCGCCCTTTGGCATTGTATACTATTGTGCATTGGTGTTGTTGTTTCCGCCTGTTGGTGTAGAGCTAGCTCCCGCGTGGGGATGCCCTTTTTATTGTTTATATGTATTTATGCTTGTTTGTACCCGTTTGGGGCCAGTTTTTACAAAGGAGACTCTGCCGAAATTTTTGAGAAAATTTGTTCTTGTTTTTAAACTTGTTTTTCTATAAGTTTTCCTTTACTTCTTCTTCTCTTTATGGTTTAGATTTCTGGGCTTCGGCTTACTTAGGTTACGTTGTGCCTCTAGACGCTTCGGGTCGTGACAGTAGTCCATAAGCACATCTTTAAATGGTCCCTAGTCGCGTGAGTATCAAGACTGGGCACTGATACTCCAGAGTAGACTGGTGTGTACGTTTCTACCCCCATCGGGGAACGGTTGGTCCCGCAGCCATTGGTCTGATGCACCTAAGATCGTATACAAGTGGTCACTGGGTGTGAGTACACTGGACGGACTCACCGAGAACTTCCATGTGGTACTATACCTATCGTCAGATGGAAGTTCTTAGGTGACTTGTGTACAGGTTAGTCTTTGGACCCGAGATCGGCATTTATCTCGTGTGAGTTCCCACTGAACTTTGATCACTACCCTACCACGGCTCTACTGAGTCGTGCAAACAGGTTTTGGTTGGGTTCAGTACCGAGCCACATGGAGACAGTGGGCGATTGTCGGGGATTCGTCTCTCCTGGTATAGGGAGTCGATATCGCATTGTGATTCGATTGGTCAGGACCATAAGACCTTGGCCAAGGCACTTGGGAATTACTAATAGGTTGATTAGTAGTTTCCCGGATTGGTCCTGAGCCACATCGGCACGACTTATCAGGTTCTTAGGGTCCGACGCTCACCACCGCCTAGACCCGGTTTGCGATACTCTTTGACGAAGAGACCGGACTGTACGGATATTATCACGGATTGGCTCAGTAGGAGTTCGGACGAGCTTGCTCGTCGGCCATCCTTTTCGACAGGTACCTGGGCAGCCGTTACGTACAGCAAGTGCCGCTGACGTGCTTGTGGTTAAACCTACTGCCAGAGTACTGTCGAGTCTTTAGAGTCCCACACAGAGGGTTTCCCTGATCCAGGCAAAACGATGTAGTAGCCGTATTGGATACGTGCAGGGTTCGATCGATTGTTTTACTTGGTACTCGGATTTTCGATCGGACAGTTTGTAATACTATCCGGCTCGGGTTTTAAGCCGGATTATTAAATCAGGTATTGATTTAATAATTTACGTATATGTATTTCGATATATATATTCTATTATTATGTTCTTCGTGTTATTCTATCTCTTTTGGGCGTTCGGATTTTTATCTGATTGCCGGTATATTTGTACAGTAGATTGAAATCCGTATTTATTACAGATTTTCTTCTAGAAGGTGGCCACCTCATTTTGGATTTTCCATTTATTTGATAAATGGAAATGAGGTGTAAAGTGAGAGGTGAGGGAGATATGGAGTTGACCATGCTTCAAAGTTTACAAATGAATTTATAATTCATTTTGGGCTTACTATTGAAGCATGGTTGCAATTGTTTAATGAAAGAAAGTTGCATACAAAACCTTTGTGTGTTATTTTCTCTCTCATGCTTGATCATTATTTTCTTGAGCTCCATTTTCTCTCTAAGCTCCTCCCTCCTCTTGCTTCCTCCATCTTCATCTTCTTCCTCTTTACTAACATTCTCATGTGTTGAGAAACAAGTGAAGAGCTTAGAAAAGAGATAGCAAACACTTAGACACCTTCACTACATCCTAGACTACTTGGTTTAGCAAACCAAGTTTTCTAGTTGCTCCTTTTGTTACATAGTTAGGAGCTAGAACCATGGATCATACTCCCCGGGTGGATCATCAAGGACTAAGGAAGGCCGGAGAACAAGCTCGATCCCGGAGGACCGACGGAGCAAGGAAAGAAGATCAAGCAAGTTCAAGGTGGCTAGTAGGAGCTAAGGATGAAGAATGAAGACCGAAGGACTTGGTTCGTTTGGTAAGAATTCCTTATCATAGTATATAGCTCTCCTAGTGTAGCTATTTAGTTTTATGGAAAGATCCGGGTTTAGAGTTAAACTAGTGCCAAGTTTTTGTTCGTTAGAAAATTTTTGTTCCGCATTTGGCCACGGATGTTGGCCGGGGCACTAGGATAACCCTTCAGATCATACTAGTGGGACACCTGTAGTTTATAAGCATGTCCTTAAAATGTTCCTAGTCGTAGGTATATCGAGACAGGCATCGATATTCCAGAGTAGACTAGTGTATACCATTCTTTTTCTATATGATGGGCGATAGATGATCACATATCCATCTGGTGTGGTGACACCCAAGATTGTATACAGGTGCTCTGTGAGACTGGGTACACTGAACGGACTCGCTGAGAACTCCTATATGGTATTATATCATACGTCGGATAGCAGTTCTAAGGTGACACTGGTATAGGTTAGTCTGTAGACCCGAGATCGTCATAGAGTCTTGTGTGTCCTCCCACTGTACTTTGATCTCCACCCTACTACGGCTCTACTGAGTCGTACAAACAGGTGGATTTTGGGTACAGTCCCGAGGCACATGGAGGAGATGAGCGATAGGAGGGGTTTCATCTCTCCCGGTATTGGGGGTTAATGTTGCGCTATGCACGATTGGCTATAATAGGAAGTCCCTGGCCAGGGCTGCTGAGATATTACTGATAAGTGTTATCAGTAGTTTCTCGATCTGTTGTAGACCATATACCGGCATGACTTATTTAGTTATTGGGGTCGACGTTACCATCCCTATACTCGATATGCAACATATCTGACGAAAAGATTGGACTGTATGGTAAGTGTTGCCAGTTGGCTCGACGGGAGTTTTGATAGGTTCTCTTGTTCTTCTTCTGATCGCTCAATACCCGGGTGGTCGTTACGTTTAGCTGACCGCATGCGGCTTGTAGGTGTTTGATGTGATCATCACCTACTGCCGGCGTATTGACGAGGCTTAGAGTCCCACACAGGAGTTTCCTGGCTCAGGCGAAACGATGTGGTCTACATATGAGATATGTGCGGGAGCTCGAATAAATACGTGTATATGATACCGTGTTTTAATCGGGCGTTTTCTATTGGTTGTGCCGTATGAGATATGACCGGTTTATTAAATCAAGTGTTGATTTAATATTGACTTTTATCTTATTTAAATAAACCTTTTCTTTATGATGGATGCATGGATGTATATGTACATATTGATGTGCATACACACATACATACATGCATTTGTATCATGGCTGGTGATACATGAAAGATGGCAATATAAGAATTACATGGAAAGTAAATATCTTTATATATATTAGAATGAGAAAAAGAAAATGATATTAAATCATGGTTGACTATTCTTCACTTGACCTAAATCAAACCATGTTTTCATTTCATTTGTCATCTTTGTTCTCATTCTAAAATATCTAGATATTTATTAACCATGGTTTGAGATGAAGATATTTATTCTTGATATTTATCTTTCTCTCATTATCTTTATTATTATCTTTTCATCCAAAAGAAATGAGCTCAAGGGTTGCCATCTTCTTCTTTCTCTCTCTAGCTCTCTCTTGAGATTTCTAAGTGAGTGAGGGTAAAAGAAAGAAAGGGTTTTATGTGAGAACACAACCATATCATCATGCTACACTTGTCTAGCCCATTGGTGTAGTTTGTTTGCTTCATCTTCATTGTGATCAAGTGGAGCATGGAAGTTTGAGCAAAGGTACTCCGGGTGGATCATCGTGGACGTGGAAGAAGCTCGAGCTAGCCGGTTCAACCTCTAGGAGATCCAAGGAGTTGCAAAGGAGGTCTATAAAGGTTTTATCTCTCCCCATTTAGTGTTAGACACTAGCTAGTATATGATACTAGAACCTGTTACACTAATCATTCTAGTTCGATTCCTAGGTTAGTTTGTTTAACACTTTACAAAATTTTAATATGGCATGTATGATGCTTGCAAAACCTAGGTGAGGTGCTAAAGAAACCCTACAGTGGTATCAAAGCCAAACTAGAATTTTAGACGATGTTAGATATCACGATAATGAAACAAATACGAAAAATACGGATTTCTGGAAACCCTAGATCAGCTCTCTGTCGATTTTTAAACGATCCAGAAAAATTATTTAAACAACTGCAGAAGCTTATTTGGGACACCACTAGAGCACACAAGAAAAATAAGGACCATCCCTCGGATTTTTACCGAGCACAAGGCCCAGAAATCCGAGGAGGCCGGCCCTAACATGTTGTTTTTGCCCCATTTTTCTTGTATGCTCTGGTGTGTTTGTTTTGGGTTTTCAGGGATTGTTTGCTAAGCTCAATTTTTCTTGTGATGACTATTGTGCTTAGGGGCTATTTCGTAGTGTTTCGTAGTCTTAAATTTAACATTGTATTGGTAACCTTGACGATGTTTAACAGTTCGAACAGATTTTCAAACCCCAGATTATCGCCCCCTCTGAAATTTTCAAGTGTTGTAATTTTCCAAGTTGCTTGTATTCATAAAATCGTGCAAGTATTCCTATGGACCCTCAAGAAGACCATACTAACCTTAACTCGATTCTATGCCTACAGAACCACGAACGAACCTTAGGGTTTGCCGTAGTTCCGTGGTGTCATAGGTGAGCCATTGGTTAACCCTTTCTACGGCTGGTCCATAGACACTGCAGCACGTCTTTTAGGTACTTTCAACTTCGCTTAAGTGTTGAGCTCTTGGGGTAACTTGTGGGTGTTTATTGATTCGATCGAAACGTTTAACATCGTCTTGATATATGTGAATGTGATAATCGTAAGTGTTGTTGTTTTCCACTTTCTTTTCTGCGACCGTAAGTGTAGTATGTGGTGTATCGCCGGTTTCGTTGCTATACATCAACGACAATTGGGATACGCATACTTGCTTACGTTGATGACATGTGATATTATGTGTTGCTGAGATATGTTGTACAGGATCGTCGTGATAAAATGGCCGGGGGTTTTATGTGAGATGAGAGTTTTTATTTTCATTCATGTAAAATTAAATTGTATGTAATATTCTTTTATTTGGGGCACTTCCGGGCTGAGGATGATGTCACTATTGTTGTATATTATTTACTTTTTCGCATTAGGATAGACCCAAGGAGGGGAGCATAAGTGACTGGGTTCTAGGGTTCAGTAGGAGGCCATCTCGAGGAGTCGAGACCGGGTCTCCTAAACTCTAGAATTGGTAGGGTCACTTGCCGCTCTCGTAGGGGTCTAGGGGTGTGGGCTTGGACATTCATCGCGACCGTGGAATCCGTATTTTCTATTGATGGCTAAATACTAAATACGGACCTCCTAAATATCCTATATTTTCATATGTGCTTCTGCTGTGTTTGTTCTGTGATGTGATCACTTTACATGATGAGACGAATGGTATTATATATATGATATATAATAAACGTTGCTTATGTTTTACATCTGCACTAGTCCTGCCCCACTATGCCGTTAATTAAGTAACCTAACGGTGCATAACGGGAGACCGTGACGAATGCGAATGGCATAAGCGTACGTTCTATTTTCGTTTCTTTCCTGTGATGGCTTTAGGACTTAAATGATTGGACTACATTAATAAGATTAATGTAAAGAAAAATGAACCTAAAAAGATGTTGCAGAATCGGATTTGAAACCCACTCGGCTTTTTATGAAAAAGCAAGTTTTCAAAGTGCGGAGATTAAGCCACTCCTTTTAAACCCATTTGATTCTACAACGATATCAAGTTCAAAGCGTTAAAAGTTTTCTTAAAAACTATCCGCAGCCCTCCGTCATTTTAGGAAGTAGAGTACTTAGTATTCGTGCTGCGTATTTTTACTTTAGTTAAGGCGCAGTGTACGGTAGCTAAGTGATGTCTTCCTACACCGCATATGATGCGGATTAGTTAGGACATTCATATGATTATGTTGATTTTAGTTAAGGGTCATGTGGGTGGGTCTAGTTAATCACGAAATGATGGGAAGAACTTGACTAGTACTTATGATATGTTGACCATAGTTAAGGTCATGAGTGCTAGGGGTAAAAACAATATCGGGAGTTTCAAGGGTTGAAATTTGCAATGAGATTGCATACCTTTTATATGATAGTAGGATCCCGATCCCACTGTGAGCAAGAGTTGCACCCGGGAGAGTTTTGCACTTTACAATTAGCTAACCCATTAGGTGTCTAGAAAGTTGTCAAAGGGGCTACGCCTCTGGGAAAACGAGATTTATTCTAATTAGGTCCGTGCGAAAGCACGGGGAAGCTCCCTCAAAGTACCGGCACTGGCCTGGCTGAACGGTTAGCGAAATTGTAGAATGTAATTAATCCCGGCTAGTTTTCTTTATAAAGGTTTTAAAGAAAATTTGATAAAAACAGTGGGAGACATCGATTAGATAAGATAATAACCAATCTGATCTTTGCAAGAGTTTTCGCTGAGCGTATTCTTTTCTCTCTCTTAATTGCAGATACAAATGTCAGGCCTTAAGCTTCTACTAAATAAAAACAAGCTGACCGGACCCAACTACAAAGACTAGCTGAGGAATATTAACATTGCTCTAACATATGATAAAGTATCATATGTCCTCACTGCCAAACCCCCGCCCAGCCCAGGACCTGAATCTTCTACTGCGGATAGGGAAATCCGCAAAACGTGGGATATCGACTGTGCTACTGCCAAATGCCTCACGCTTGCATCGATGGACAATACACATCAAAAGCAACAAGAGTAGATGGATGTTCAATCCATCTTTATCCATACAAAAGATATGTATGGGGAGCAATCTCGGACCGTGAGATACGAAGCATCTCGAAAGTTGTTTCAGATGCGGATGGCACCCGGCACACCAGTAGGCGATCACGTTTTGAAGATGATAGTTCTTATAGAAAAGCTTGAGGACCTCGGATGGACTATGGATAATGAACAGTATACAGATATTGTTCTTCAGTCTCTTCCTTCCGCTTTTGCTCCATTCATAATGAACTTCAACATGCATGACATGGAGAAATCAGTACCTGAACTTCTCAATATGTTGAGGAGTGCGGAGAGCACACTGAAAGTGAGGTCCCCCTCTATACTTGTTGGACAATCTTCCTCTTCCGTCCCAAAAGCCAAGGCCAAGGGAAAGAATAAGAAGAAATGTTAGTTATATGTATGCCCTAGAGGCCATTACTATACACAGGATGTATATTGTAGTGGATGCTTGGACATATATAGGGAGGACTTTCTTGCTCGACATGATAGTATGCTATCTTGTTGATCTTTACCTTAACGTGTACACTGATTGTCTCTCTGTTACATGTTGGTAAAGCCCTTAGGATGTGTACTTGACTACCTGGACTATGATGCGGATCATACTAGTGGGGACATGGTAGTCCATAAGTACATCCTTCAAGGTCCCTAGTCATGCGTGTATCGAGACGGGGCATCGATATACCAGAGTAGACTAGTGTATACCTTCTCGACCCATACAGATGGGCGATGGATGATCCCATATCCATTGGTGTTTGACATCAGAGATGATATACGGGTGCTCAGTAGAGACTGGGTACACTGGACGGACTCGCCGAGAACTCCCAGATGGTATTATACCTTACGTCAGATGGCAGTTCTCTGGTGACACTGGTACAGGTTAGTCTGTAGACCCGAGATTGTCATAGAGTCTTGTGTGATTCCCACTGTGCTTTGATTTCCACCTTACCATGTCTAAGAGGGCGTGCAAAACGGTGGTTTTTGGGTACAGTCCCGAATCACATGGAAGCAATGAGCGATAGGAGGGGATTCGTCTCTCCCGGTATAGGGAGTTGATGTTGCGCTGTGTTCGATTGGCTATAACCGGAAATCCCTGGCCAGGGTTGCTGAGATTTACTGATAAGTCTTACCAGTAGTTTCTCGAACTGTTATAGACCTCATATCGACATGACTTATCGAGCTATTGGGGTCTGACGTTTACCACCCCTAGGCAAGATATGCGACATATCAGACGACGAGACCGGACTGTACGGTAAGTGTTACTGGTTGGATTCACAGGAGTGTGAGCGGGCTTGCTCGTCGATCTTCTGATCGCTCAATACCCGGGTGGCCGTTACGTTTAGCAGACCGCTTGCGGCTTGTGGGTGTTTGATATGATCATCACCTGCTGCCGGCGTATTGACGAGTCTTTAGAGTCCTATACAGAGGTTTCCTGGCTCAAGCGAAACGAAATAGGAGCGCATATGAGATATGTGCGGGACCGAGAATAATACGCGTATATGATACCGTATTCCATTCTCGTGATGAATGTATCAATTGGTTGTATGCGATATAACCTAGTTGTCGAATCAAGGATTGATTCGATAAGCCGATACATTGAATATTAGTCGGTTATATGCGATATGACCGGATCGTTAAATCAAGTATTGATTTAATGATTTAATGCATAATTATATATTTGATATATTACTTTGCATTAACTAATATTGGTTCACTTTAAATGGATTTTCTCACTTGAAGTTCACAAGTTGTATATGTGATATACTTTTGTGCACTTGGATGTATCATGTTTGATGATACATGTTTACTTGAGTTTGTGTAAAGATTGAACCATGGTTATTTAAATGGTTAGGGTTTTTATTTTCATATCTATTTATTTATTTATTTATTATGGAAATGATAAAGAGAAAAATGGTGGCTTTCTTTGTTTGTTTATGAAGCTTCATGAAGCTTTGACTAAGTGACCATTTTGTCTCATGCTTAACCCTAACCATTCCTCTTAACCATAGTCCTCTCTCTACACTTAACCATGGTTGTAGTTATGATAAGAATAATCTATTTCTCTATTTTATGAAATCGTGGATTTTTGAGAATTAAAACTTGTGAGACCTCACTAGTTAATGCCGCGGTTCCGCGGCGCTTTAGTCTCCTATTGCATTGATTTTTACACAGTAATTCGTAATTTGCAGTGCTGGTTTTCCTGGGAATTTTTAATATGAACTCAAGAGTTGAGTTTTCTGGGTTGTATTGGGGACTCGGTGTTTCGATCGGATTGTCTAATTTTGTCTGTGTGCTTTTCCGGATATTTTTAGAATTTGTTAAAAAGTTCGACCGGATATAAATACCCACCTTTTCCCCTGTCGGGAAATTTCCAAGTGTTGGATCTTTCCGTAGTTTAACGACGTTCTAAGTAGTGCAAGTAACGCGATGGTCCCTCTAGAAGACAACAAACCTTAACTCGATTATGTGACCGTCTTGAACTGCTCTTTGAACCTTCGGGTTTGGGGCAGTACGGCGTGCCACATGTGAGGCGTTGGCTTGACCCTTCTATGGCTGGACTGTTGGTACTGAGGCATGAAGTGAATGTTTTAAAACTTGTTTCATGTGTTGAGCTGTTTCGGGAAAACTTGGGTGTTTGACTGTTCGATCGGAAAGTTTAACATTTTCTGTTTATCTGGAATGTGATACAATAATTGGAATTCATAAGAAGTTATGAGATAACTGAATGAATGTTATAAACATAGCAGTTTAGTCTCACTTGATCGGTTGCCACGGAATTTTGATGTGATCAAAAGTCCGTCGCAATCACGTAGCGTACGCGGATACTCGCCGGATAAACTTAATAGACTGCTACACCCCATAGCCCCGACCAAGTGACTGTAGGAGAACCCCGTCGCCGAAAGCATCCATCCGGGTGCTCGTGGTAGCGGTGTTCCGCCTTGGTGCACTTCGTCGACGGTATCGGGGGTGCGGCCGTCTACTGAAGTTTGCGATGAGCATTCGATCAGGATGTCGGGAATCTTGTTGAATTGCCCGACTTGATATTGAAAAGAGTTTTCGATAATGAGACTAAAATGCGGGGTTTATAATTGTTAGGCATGCGATGTTTAAGTATTTCATTTGATTAGGTATGTGATGTCTAAAGAGTTTGCGGATTCCAACTGTTGTAGTTTTACACTTTCTTTTCTGTGACCGTAAGTGTAATATGTGATATCGCCGGTTTCGTTGCTATATGTCAACGACAATTGGGATGCGCATATTTACTTACGTTGATGACATGTGATGTTATGTGTTGCTGGATATGTTATATTGGATCGTTGTGTTTGAATAGCCGGGGTTTTTTATGTGAGATGAGTGTTTTTCATTTTCATTCATGTAAAAACTTGTATGTAATATTCTTTTATTGGGGCACTTCCAGGTAGCGGAAGATGTCACCTTTTGTATATTATTTACTTTTCCGCACTAGGATAGACCCAAGGAGGAGAGCACGAGTAACTGGGTTCTAGAGTCCAGTGGGAGACCAACTCGAGGAGTCGAGTCCGGGTCTCCTAACTCTAGAACTGGTAGGGTTGCTTGCCGCCCTCGTAGGGGTCTAGGGGTGTGGGTTTGGCTATTCATCACGACCGTGGAATCCGTGTTTTATACTGGCTCGTATTGAAAACACAGACGTCCTAGTATATCCAATATTTCATATGATTCTTCTGCTGCGATATCTGTGATGTGATCATGTGATGTTCTGTGATAGATACAGTATATAGTATATATGATATATTATATAGACGTTACTTATGTTTTACACCCGCGCTAGCCCTGCCCCACTCTGCCGTTAGTTACCTAACCTAACGGTGCACGAGGGGACATCGAGGCGAATGTGGATGGCATAAGTGTACGTCGTATTTATCTGTGATGTTTAGGTACTTAAATGATGGGACATCATTAATGTGATTAATGAAAAGAAAAGAAACCTAAGATGTTGTAGAATCGAATTTCAAAATAAAACAGGTAGCTACAGTTCTTGCTTTGCATCGCGGTGTTCCTTGTAGAACATCCTTCACCTTATTCGATAAGGAAAGGACCGAGATCCCTTCACCGGGAATGACTCCTTTAGCAATAACTGGCAGATGCTACAACTCTCGGTTTGTCTTTTGATTGCTTCTATAGTTTCTGCTTTGCACAGTGATATATATGATATATCCCGCACCTCATTCGACGAGGAAAGGACCGACGATCCCTTCACCGGGAGTGACTCCTTTAGCAAAACTAGAAAAGCCTCAAAAGCACTCCATTTTAAAATTATTTGATTCTACAACGATATCAAGTTCATTACGCAATAGGTTTTCAGAAAAACTTGTCGTAGCCCTCCGTCATTTCAGATAAGTAATAGTTAGTATTCGTGCTACGTTTGTTGGCCTGCGTCAAGGCGTAGTGTGCGGTAGCTAACTAGTATTTATCTGCTTATGCATATGACGCAGATTGGATTAGGGTAGTCATGCGACTTTGTTGGCCTGCGTCAAGGGTCGTGCGGGTGGGTTTAATTCAATCAGGAAATGACGGGTTGAACTTGACTAGCGCACTATGGTTTGTTGGCCTGCGTCAAGGTCATAGGACGCTAGGGGCAAAATTATCGGGAATTTCAAGTGTTGAAATTTGCAATGAGATTGCATACCTTCTATGAGATAGTTGGATCCCGATACCCACTGCGAGTAAAAGTTACTCCTGGGAGAGTTTTACACATTACAATTAGCCGATCAAGTAGGTGTCTAGAAAGGTGTTAACGAGATTACGCCTCTGGGAAAACGAGGTTTACTGTAATTAGGTTCGTGCGAAAGCACGGGGGACCTCCCTCAAAGTACCGACACTGGCCTGGCTGAAAGATTGGCGAACTTGTAGCGTGTAATTAATCCTGGCTAGTCTTTCCTTTTAGGGTTTGAAGGAAGATTTGATAAAAACAGTGGGAGCCATCCTGATTAGATAAAATAATAACCAATCTATTCTTGCAAGAGCGCACGCTGAGTGTTTTCTTCTCTCTCTCTCCTGGTAGCGACCATGTCACGCCTTAATCAAGATAACAATACGGATTATTGACCGAACCCGCTTGTTATACGGAGCTGGGGAACGTTGGTCCCGCTCCAACTTATAATTGTTATAAGACAGAGCAGGAAATAGGGGAATACCAGAATTCCTATGCCGCCCAAACGAAGAAAGTGCATATGATGCATCTCCTTCGGGTGTGTTCATTACAAAGAACTGTTTCTCAGTATCCTCTGAATCCTGGGTATTTGATACTGGATCAGGATCCCAAATATGTAATCTGTTACATAGGGCTACAAAAGGGTAGAAAACTGAGAACGGGTGATAAGTTTCATGAGACAGAAAACGGGGCAAGTGTTGCAGCCAAGTCTGTTGGTCACTGTCACCCTGTATTACCAATACATTGATTCTGAATAAATGTTATTAGATACCGAACCTGATATACAAAATCATATCACTGTCTTTATTAGTAAAGAAATGATAAAATTTTGTCTTGTTGGATAATGTTTTGAACATTTCCTATATCAAAAGTTGATCGGTTCAGGCACGTTATCTAAAAGCATTAATGTTCTAAATCAAACTACGGTTCTTAGTATATAGAACACACACAAGAGTAAGAGTTCAGAAATGAACGAATCCTTCTTGAGGCATTGTAGACTAGGTCATATCAATGCGACCCGACTGGCTGAAGTTACATTTAGATGCATATTTAAATCAGTTTGAATTTACATCTTGTGAAAAACTTGCCAGTCATGTCACAAAGATAAAATGACACCAGCTCTGTTTATTGGAAACAGAGAAAGAGTTAGTGAACTCTTGGGATGATACATGTTGATGTATGTAACTCCCCTGTCTGCACATGCCAAGACCGGTTCTTTATACTTCATTACATTCTCTGATGATCTCTCAAGATTCAGACATATGTTCCTGTTGAAACACAAGTCCGAACCTTTTGAGATATTCACAGAATATGATTTAGAAGTAGAGAACCAAAATACGGGTATAAGTATTATGTCCTTTGATGTGATCGAGGAGGAGAATACTTGAGCACGGAAATCCTGGACTATTCTAAAGGAGAATGAGATTCTCTCTCAGAATTACTCCTCCGTATACACCATTGCACGATGGTATATCGGGGTGGAGCAGATACACCCTAAATGATATGGTGTGCTCTATGATGAGTACTACTTAGTCACCTTTTTCCTATTGGGTGTTATGCACTTGATAAGTTGCATACCTATTGAATAGGATTCAAACCAAATCAGTTCCATACCACTTCATATGTGATATGGTATGGGAAGAGCCCATGTCTTAAGCTAGTTAAGATTTGGGGTTGTCCGGCCTATGTCTAATAGCAAAATCCGGACAAGATCGAGGCAAGGTCAGTTCTGTAGAACTGGAAACGTTCCAGCTATACAAACTACTGCAGATGATTTGATAGAACCATAGGATTCAATAGTAACCAACGAACCTCAGCCTCTCCACCGATCTAGCAGGGTTCCTCACCCACCTGAGAGTTACTTCGGTTTCTCTATGACAGTGGGAGCGAGGATTGAATCATGAGATGATAACCCAACTAGTTTCGAGCTGGCCATCAGGAGTGAGACTCTGTAAGAATAGCTGGATGCTTAGCGATCTGAGATGGAATCCTTATACACCAACAAAGTATGGACTTTAGTTGCTATATCTGAAGGGTTAAATCCCCATCAGGAGCAAGTATATCTTGAGAAGATTACTTGGTGTACATGGAAAAGTTGAGACTTTCAAAAGCTAGACTTGTTAAAGATTTTCGTCATTGACCAGGCGTGGATAATGATGAAACCTTTTCCAGTAGCTATTCTTAAGTCCATCCGGATCCTACTTGCCACGGCTACATACCATAACTACGATATCTGGCGGTTGGGTGTCATGACTGCTTTTCTAAATGATGTTTTAGAATAGAGAGTCTATAAGTACACAGTCAGAGCGCTTCGTAAACAGTGGGAGCAGCGGAAACGTGTACAAGATGCTTTAAGGGATAAAGCAGGCATCGCGGAGTTGGAACGTCTGTTTTGATGTCGTAGTCAAAAAGTTTGACTTCATCAAAATGGTAGATGAACCTTGTATGAACAAAAAGGTAGTAGGGAGTATGGTAGTGATCCTCGTAAAGTACGTGGATGACATACTCTTGATAGGGAAGGAGTTTCCTATGCTACGCTCGGTCAATCTCCGCTTATCACAAAGATTCTCCATATAGGATCAAAGTGATACCTACTAAATCCTGGATTTTGGATCTATGAGATAGATCTAATTGGATGTTAGGAATCTCACTAGCAGTAGTGAGATGGTATCAATCGATCCTGGGGAGAATCACTGGAAGTGTTCCAGGGTGATAAAGACGACTGAATGTCAGTCACAGGCATTGTCTTTACCCTCAGTAAAGGGACGGTAAGTTGGAAGAGTTCCAAGCTAAATACCGTGGCATACTAGACGATAAAGGCAGGATACATCGCTACTTAAGATGCTACCAAAGAGGATGTTTGGGTGTATATTGGTTCATGAGATGAACTACGTTCCTACCATTATGAGACAATGAAGTTGTGGCTTATGCCAAGGAACGCCGGTCCCATCAGTGATCCAGACATATTCTAAGGCAGTATAACCTGATCATGGAAATGGTTGATCTCCAGGGTGACCGAGGTTTGGAGAGTAGACTCAGAGGACAACACGGCGGATCCACTCACGAAGGCCTATTCCCAGAAAGAGACTTTTATGGGATGGTTGAGTATGAGATACTACAACCACTGCTACAGATGGCCCTAGTGCAAGTGGGAGATTGTTAGTTATATGTATGCCCTAGAGGCCATTACTATACACATGATGTATATTGTAGTGGATGCTTGGACATATATAGGGAGGACTTTCTTGCTCGACATGATAGTATGCTATCTGGTTGATCTTTACCTTAACGTGTACACTGATTGTCACTCTGTTACATGTTGGTAAAGCCCTTAGGATGTGTACTTGACTACCTGGACTATGATGCAGATCATACTAGTGGGGACATGGTAGTCCATAAGTACATCCTTCAAGGTCCCTAGTCGTGCGTGTATCGAGACGGGGCATCGATATACCAGAGTAGACTAGCGTATACCTTCTCGACCCATACAGATGGGCGATGGATGATCCTATATCCATTGGTGTTTGACATCAGAGATGATATACGGGTGCTCAGTAGAGACTGGGTACACTGGACGGACTCGTCGAGAACTCCCAGATGGTATTATACCTTACGTCAGATGGCAGTTCTCTGGTGACACTGGTACATGTTAGTCTGTAGACCCGAAATCGTCATAGAGTCTTGTGTGATTCCCACTGTGCTTTGATTTCCACCTTACCACGTCCAAGAGGGCGTGCAAAACGGTGGTTTTTGGGTACAGTCCCGAATCACATGGAGGCAATGAGCGATAGGAGGGGATTCGTCTCTCCCGGTATAGGGAGTTGATGTTGCGCTGTGTTCGATTGGCTATAACCGGAAATCCCTGGCCAGGGTTGCTGAGATTTACTGGTAAGTGTTACCAGTAGTTTCTCGAACTGTTATAGACCTCATATCGACACGACTTATCGAGCTATTGGGGTCTGACGTTTACCACCCCTAGGCAAGATATGCGACATATCAGACGACGAGACCGGACTGTACGGTAAGTGTTACTGGTTGGATTCACAGGAGTGTGAGCGGGCTTGCTCGTCGATCTTCTGATCGCTCAATACCCGGGTGGCCGTTACGTTTAGCAGACCGCTTGCGGCTTGTGGGTGTTTGATATGATCATCACCTGCTGCCGGCTTATTGACGAGTCTTTAGAGTCCTACACAGAGGTTTCCTGGCTCAAGCGAAACGAAATAGGAGCGCATATGAGATATGTGCGGGACCGAGAATAATACGCGTATGTGATACCGTATTCCATTCTCGCGATGAATGTATCGATTGGTTGTATGCGATATAACCTAGTTGTCGAATCAAGGATTGATTCGATAAGCCGATACATTGAATATTAGTCGGTTATATGCGATATGACCGGATCGTTAAATCAAGTATTGATTTAATGATTTAATGCATAATTATATATTTGATATATTACTTTGCATTAACTAATATTGGTTCACTTTAAATGGATTTTCTCACTTGAAGTTCACAAGTTGTATATGTGATATACTTTTGTGCACTTGGATGTATCATGTTTGATGATACATGTTTACTTGAGTTTGTGTAAAGATTGAACCATGGTTATTTAAATGGTTAGGGTTTTGATTTTCATATCTATTTATTTATTTATTTATTATGGAAATGATAAAGATAAAAATGGTGGCTTTCTTTGTTTGTTCATGAAGCTTCATGAAGCTTTGACTAAGTGACCATTTTGTCTCATGCTTAACCCTAACCATTCCTCTTAACCATAGTCCTCTCTCTACACTTAACCATGGTTGTAGTTATGATAAGAATAATCTATTTCTCTATTTTCTAATTATTCTTATGATAATTATCTTCATCTTCTTCTTCTTCTTCTTCTTCAAGAAGAAAACCTTGCTTCCATCAATGGTGATTTGATAAAAAGAGTGAGAAATCCAATTCTAAAGTGAACCCACTTCCTATTTCTTCATCCTCTACCTCTTGCCAAGTAGTATAGGGTGTTTTCTTCACAAGTTTCATGACTTGGTGAAGTGGGAGCTTGATCTTGTGATGCCTCGACGTAGATCATCTTCGGCATCGTAGTCGATGACCTAGCCCGCCCATTTCTCCGATGAAGCCGACACTGGAGTCCAAGATCCGATTTGTACAGCGGAGGGACGTCTACGTGGAGCTAAGGAAGTGGTGAGCCGGATCTACAAAGGTTGTAGCCTCTTTCTTTTAGTTAAGTTGTTAACTAGTTGCATCTTTCGCCTAAAATTCTAGTTAACGATCCGTATTAGGGTTTCTCGGCACTTGTAATTTTTGAAATTGGCATGGTTGATGCCTTGTGAGACCTCACTAGTGTGCCTAGGAACCCTACAAGAAATTCACCAAGCCGAGAGGAGGAATAAAGAAGGAGAAGAGGAAAGACAAATCCAAAGCTGCGGAGTCGGGGAAGAGAGAATGTTTTCACTGCAAGAAGACGGGACACTGGAAGCGGAACTGTACCGAGTACCTTGAACTCAAGAAAAAGAAGCATGGTGATGCTTCAGCTTCAGGTGTGTTCATGATTGAAAACTGTTTTTCTATTAACTCTACTTCCTTGGTATTAAATACTGGTTTGAGTTCTCATATTTGCAATTCTGTGCAGGCGTTGAGAAATAGTAGAGTTTTGAAGACAGGTGATCATACTCTCCAAGTTGGAAATGGTTCCAATGTACATGCAGTTTCAGTGGGAGAGTATCACCTACGGTTGCCGTCAGGTTGTATATTGGTTTTGAACCCATGTTATTTTGTACCAACTATGCTTTGTAATATTATATCCATTTCTTTGTTAGACAATAAAGGATACCATTTTGCTGTGCAACATAATGTTATGAATATTAAACTAAATCAAGAGTTGATTGGTTGTGGTACACTTAATAACGGGATATACTTCCTTAATCAACACACAGTTTTCAACATTCAACACACAAGTAAAAGAAAATTTTCAGATATAAATGAAGCTTTTCTTTGGCATTGTAGACTTGGTCATATTAATGAAACAAGACTAAACAAGTTTCATAAAGATGGATATTTAAATTCTTTTGAGTATAAATCTTATGCGACTTGCCAGTCTTGTATTAAAGGTAAAATGAACAAAACTCCGTTTACTAGACACGGAGAAAGAGCTACTGAGCTCTTAGGCCTCATACATAGTGATGTATGTAGGCCAATGTCTATACATGCAAAAAGCGGTTTTTCATACTTTATAACTTTTACTGATGATTTCTCAAGATTCGGTCATGTGTTTTTGATAAAGCATAAGTTTGAAGCTTTCGAGAAATTCAAGGAGTACAAACTTGAAGTAGAAAAACAAACAGGAATGAGCATCAAGATACTTTGATCAGATCGAGTTGGAGAGTACTTAAGTACTGAGGTCTTGAACTTCCTAAAAGAGAATGGGATTCTTTCTTAGCTTACTCCCCCTTAAACACCACAGCACAACGGTGTGTCAGAGCGGTGAAATCTTACCCTATTAGATATGGTACGATCTATAATGAGTGATTCTGAGTTACCCCTCTCCTTTTGGGGGTATGCATTGGAGACTGCTGCTTTTCTGTTGAACAAAGTTCCAACCAAAACTGTGTCTACCACTCCATATGAGATATGGCATGGGAAGAGACCATCTCTTAAACGTGTTAAGATTTGGGGTTGTCCGGCTTTTGTCAAAAAGCAGAATCCAGACAAACTCGAGACACGATCGGTCAAATGTATATTTGTGGGATATCCAAAACATTCATTTGGGTATCTATTCTACCACAAGGAGGAACAAAAGGTGTTTGTTTCCAGTATGCCACATTTTTGGAAAATGAGATTTTTTCAAATGATGTTGATGGCAATGTGGTAGATCTAGAAGAGGTTCTAGAGACACAAGTAACAAATGACGACTTGGTTGAACCTGATGCTGCAATAGAATCTAATGAACCTCAGCCACTCCGTAGATCTGGTAGGACTTCTCGCCCACTGGAGAGATACTACGGTTTTCTCATTGACGGTGATAGAGAAGATTGCATCATGGATGATGACCCTGCAAGTTTTCAGCAAGCTATCACGAGTGGTGACTCTGTGAAGTGGCTGGATTCCATGAGATCCGAAATGAAGTCCATGTACACCAACAAAGTATGGACTTTGGAGGATGTAACCTCGGGGATAAAACCTGTAGGCTGCAAATGGATCTTTAAACGAAAGATCGGTGTAGATGGACAGGTGGAGACCTATAAGGTAAGGTTGGTAGAGAAAGGTTTTCGTCAAAGACCAGGTTTGGACTATGACGAGACTTTCTCTCCGGTAGCCATGCTTAGATCCATTTGGATCCTACTTGCTATTGCTACTTACTTCGACTATGAAATCTGGCAGATGGACGTTAAAACTGCATTTCTAAATGGTTATTTAGATGAATGCGTTTATATGAATCAGCCAGAGGGCTTTATTGACAGTGGGAGCAGCGGAAAAGCAAGTAAGTTGCTTAAATCCATTTATGGATTAAAGCAGACATCACGGAGTTGGAACATCTGTTTTGATGATGTTATCAAAGAGTTTGATTTCGTCAAAAATCCAGATGAACCTTGTGTTTATAAGAAGACTGTAGCGAGAACTGTCGCATTCCTCATATTGTACGTGGATGCCATTCTTTTGATAGGAAATGACATTACTATGCTATAGTCGGTCAAATCATTCTTACCACAAAGGTTCTCCATGAAGGACCTGGGTGATGCCACGTATATATTGGGCATTCAGATCTATAGGGATAGATCCAAACGGTTATTGGGATTGTCCCAAACCAAGTACATCAACACTATCCTAAAGAGCTTTAGAATGGAAGACTCCAAACGGGGTGCCTTACCCGCTTGCCATGGAGTCACTCTCTCCAAGGACGATTGCCCAAAGTCTGATGAAGAGAGAGCCCGCATGAGCATTATTCCTTATGCTTCAGCCGTAGGATCAATAATGTATGCGATGTTGTGTACACGCCCTGATATAGCTTATACACTGAGTGTAGTAAGCAGGTATTAGTCAAACCCAGGGGATAATCACTGGACTGCTGTGAAGAACATTCTTAAGTACTTGCGAAGGACTAAAAAATTGTTCTTGGTGTATGGTAATGGGGATCTCCAAATGGAGGCCTTTGCCGATTCTGTAACGCCTTAGATTTCGATTAGTGTTAGTTTAGACGGTAGTGCGGGTTTTTGGTAAAAAGTTTACCAATTCGGGTTCCTTACATTTTATAACATTTAATTAATAATTTATTATTATTTGTTATGCCATGCATGCACGTGTGCATGTTAATATGAGAGTTTGTTTTGTGTTAATCTTGTTCTTAGCAACCATGACATGTTAACCCTTAACCTAATCCTTTACTTTAATCTAATCCCTTACTTTACCTTAACCCTAATCCTAGATATTTTCTTGGGAGAGATATTTCTTTTGGAAGAGAAGAGGTGGCATGGTGACATGGTGTGAATGCATTTAATGGTGGTTTAATGCAAAAGGTTACACTCACCTCACTCTCACCCTATACTCACCTCCCACTCTCTTTATCCTCACACTCTCTCATTTTCTCTATCTCTTTTATTTTCTCATTCATCTCTCTTTTCTAACTGAACACTCATTATTCCTTCACAAATCCATCTCAAAACTTCATCCAAACTCACAAAAATCACATCTTTTGCTTGGTTTTGCCTCTTGGATGCCTTGGGGCTTAGGAAGCTAGGATCTTTGAGTTCTTTTGGTTAGGTAATATCTTTTTCTGTTAAGTAGGTGTTTATTGTGTAGCGTAGCTTATTAGTTTCAGTTTAGATCGCGTATTGTATCGTTTTGGTTAAATATCATTTTAATAGTGTTATTTTGGGTCTCGGATGATCTGCTATCAAACCAGGTAATTGTTGCAAAAGTTCCCATCGCAGTGACCTAGTGTAGTAACCTAGAACATACCCTCAAAATACGAGCCTATTTCCCTATGCTTAGGCCGCAAATAAATTGTTTATGGCCGCAAATTGCGGCCAGACTAGGGAGTTAGGGTTTGGGTTTTGGTGTAGGGGTCTCTGGGGTTGTATGTGTTCTCATGGTAGTTGCAAATTTTACAGATTGTTGGTATAGCAAAATATGGGACCACTTTGCATATTTCTTGTGTTTCGTTTCACGCGTTACGTTATCCGATACGGTTCGTGTTCTGTGTTGCTGTTGCTCTGAGTTGGTTTCGGAGTGTCGCTATGCACGTTAGCCACAATACGAACACTTGAGAATAAGTTTGGTGCTGTCGCGTTGGTCAACGTAGTTTGTATGTGTCTTGGGTCTATTGCTAATATATACTTGCTTTGATGTGTTTTGTTTTAGGTTCACAGGGGGGGACTTCGGACGTTGTGACAAAGGGAAAACAGGAGGTAGGCTTTACTTAGTCAGGAGCGTTGGTGAGTAGATTTAACATTTACACGGGAAACGCCCGCGTGGCGTTATGCGTTTGGGCTAGAGATGTTATAATATTGTCGCATATTCTATTTCATATATAGAGTTGCGCATACACCTTATTGCTTAGTTACTTGTTGTGCTTGGACTTGTACCCTTAGGACACTGCACTATTATCGATGGCTCATGTTGCACTAGCACTGATTGTATGCCACACACACCGTCAATAATTGCCATGACACGCATAACACACATATAGATATGATACTGTTTGGTTAGGGAGATTGTGACATTGATTCATATTCCTTTATGCATATGACATATAACATACCTGTATACCTACATCCTTACACATATGGTTTGACATGCTTACATGCTAGTTACCTGTATACCTATATGGTATCCTACCGTTAGTGATTGGTATATTTCACACATAATGACATAGCCACATGTATACTTGCATACATACTTCACTTATACCCGGAGGGTATATTACATCATTACTGATAGGTAGATACTTATACCTTGCTATACCTTTATGTTTACAAATATATCTGGATATAGCTACATGTTTACCATTACTTGATGTTATATAGACTTGGAGAAATTAGGAATCGCATGATATATATTTTAACTTGTTGAAGTTAACTAGCGGCTTTTCCTTTATATGCTTACATTTCAGTTTTTTGTTACATATATTATATTCATGGATTTTCGCATTGAGATATGGATTTTTCATGATATTTTCTGGATTTGAGGACCGTGGTAGTTTCATGAAATTATGCATTATTTGAAAAACCCAGTTTCTTTTGATATAATATTTCAGCATCCACCATGAGTTTTATTGGTTCTGATATATATACCCTATGTGAGGAGCGTCGTGGGCTGTGTGAGGGTACATGGTGGGGCCCGGAGGTACCCGGGGCAAGAAAGGGAAATCGATATAACATGCCGATGAGGCCTGACAGGGGAACCATACCTGCCGGTGATAGTACCTATGACTCGGCGGTTATCGTGGGGATACCGATGGGAGTCATGTACGTATGGATACGTCGAAAGACGAGGGTCGAAGCTGGGCACTCGGGTTTTTGGAATAGCGTATGCTACGTACCTATCAAGGGCCAGTTGTGGTGACAGCACTTGATAGTCAGTATTTTTGTGTCGATACTTGACACATTGGTTTCATGATATTTTTACTCCTAAGTATATATAACAGTGGAGTGGGACACTGTTATATATGCATATATATATATATTAGTGGAATAGGACGCTAATATATATGTATACATATCAATTTATATACATCATCATAATTATTCATGCAAATATACTTAGGATATTTAAGATTCACTTGATATTGGATACAGGATATATGAGATTTACTTGATATTGGATACAGGATATATGAGATTTACTAGATTTTGTACATTCAGGATATATGAGATTTACTAGATATTGTACATTAAGGATTTGTGAGACTTATATGATATGGAAGTCAATTTGGGGGCTGATTTGAGGAATTAGGATTTGGATTGTCTTGATGGACTTTGGTCCTACCACGATGTCAAGATTCCGTGGAAATAACATATTTCATCCCATACTCCATATTGATTGTTTATGCACAACTTCATGTATTAGTAGTACCTGATAGAGTACCTTCCATGACTGTTGCATTTACAAACTTTTATTTTATATGTATTGCTTCATGTATTAGTAGTACATGATATAGTATCTTTCATGACTGTTTCATATATATACAGATTGTCATATTATTGCTTCATGTATTAGTTGTACCTGCTAGAGTACCTTTCATGACTATTGCACACATATGACTATTATTGCTATTAGCTTGCATATGTTAGATTCACGTTGTACGTGCATACTTGCGATTTACCTGCATATGTTATTTACTATTCACGAGTTGGCAACTCACCCCTGTTGTGCTACAGTGTTTTGCACGTTGTTCCCCAAAGTAGTCGAGCCAGGCTATTCATCTATCATATCATCTTTTGCTGCGGATACCGTTTCGGCTCACAGTGTGCAGTTTTGCTTAGGTGGGTTTTGCGGTTATCCGATATTGTTATTGTATATTCGTTGTATCCTGTACTCTCCATCTACCATTATCTTGTAAGAATTAGAGACTTGATGTGAGGACGATATTGTATGTTGTTTTGTGACTTGGAGGTCTTTTATGCAGTTTTATTTATATCGTCTTTTATTTCTTCGCTACGGCGTCGTATATCTGTTGTGGTGGTAGTTTTCCGCCTTTGGGCATGTTTTTGCTCCCGTTTGGGGACGCTTTACTTATATTTATGTTGTACCCATTTTGGGGCTGGCTTTTACAAAGGAGGTGCTGCCAAAATTTTAAAGGAAATAAAGTTGGACTTTTAAAGAATTTGGGTTGAGATTTCAAAAGTTTTGAAAATGCTATTATTTCTTACTACTTTTGATGGTTTAGATTGCTGGGTTTTCGGCTTACTTAAATTGCGTTACGCCTGTAGACGTTGCGTAGTTTAAGGGCCGTCACGTGCCAATTTCGGGTCGCGACAAAGTTGGTATCAGAGCGCTAGGTTTTACCTTTCGGAGTGTAGGATGACCTTTGTATGATGGAGTAGGTAGCTTAAGCAGAGTAACGTATTGTGTGTATGTCCGCGGCATACTCACGATGCGGTACTCTGCCTAAAGTGACCTAAGTACTAATTGCTTGAAATTCCTTCCTTGATGATACATATCCTTGTGATTCGATTTCCGTGTTCTTATCGAATCTTATTTCCATTTATAGCCTTTGCCACCGATGACTATGGGGACTCAGAGTGATGCAGCGAGGGCCGAGGTCAGAGTTGACTCGGGTGGGACGAGGACTGACCAGGATGGCACGCTCGTTGCACAGGAGCAGATGGATCCGCCTTCGACAGATCGTATTGCTAGGCTTGTGGCAGCGATGCAGGACTTGCGCCAGACGATGAGGTCTTTGATTGAGGCCAGTAGAGCGCAGTGACAGGAGGTTGTCACCCTTGTTACCCAGTTGTTCCTTGCAATCAGCACACAGTATAATGTTACGTATACAGCACCAGTGGACACAGCCCTAGTTGACGAAGCACGTCTTTCCAAGACTTTAGGAGTTCGAGGACCGAGGAGGGCTAGTACAGGTGTGTCATCCCCGAAACAGAGGTTCAGTCGCCGAGACAGATTTCGTGCACGTCGCGTGAGTAGCGGAGGCTTGGGACGAGGACAGTCGTTCAGCTCTTATCCCTAGGAGGGTCAGCAGCCATCGTATGGATGTTTTCAATGCGGGAGCCTTCAACACTTTGTCAGACATTGTTCCCTAACACCGCGTCAGGGCTGTATTCAGAGAGGTCATGGTTGCAGAGGGTTCGCTTAGAGGGGACAGGTTTGCAGAGGAGGAGTTCAGTCAGTTACGGGTAGGGGCAGACACGAGAGTTTGCTTCTAGTTATTGGGACGCGCGGGCGTCCAATGCAGAGTTTTCAGGTATTCTTAATTCGTATGTTCTTTTGGTGTACTTGTTTGTTTTACACACTTTGTGCCGTGGTTGGGCCGAGAATCGTGTTAGCTAGATCAGTCGTTTGTTGTGTTAACTTCTGTCAGCGATTCTTTTGTTGCGCGGCACGTGTTTCGGTCGTGTGGCAATCGGATAGGAGATAGAGATTCGTCCGTCGTTTTGATCCTTCTAGAGATATTGGATTTGACGTTCTCCTGGATACGGACTGGATATCTACATGCTAGGCGTCTGTGGACTGCCGCGAGAAAACAGTCAGGTTTAGTTTTCCTGACGAGTCAGTTCTCGTTGTGCAGGGGGACAGTGGGGCCGCCTCTCACAGCTTGAATTCAGCCTTTTTCGCTAGTCGGCTTTTGAGGAAAGGATGTCGAGGATTCTTGGCTTTCATTCATGATACCGGAGCCACAGTGGATTTGTTAGACCGGGTTCCTATCGTGCGAGGGTTTTCCGACGTTGTTCCAGATGAGCCGGCGGAGCTAAGGGAGCTTAAGGATCAGCTGCAGAGTTGTTTGTTGGGGGGCTTGTTCATCTAAATGTTTCGCTTTGGGGAGCTCCTATTCTGTTCGTCAAGAGAAGGCCGGCAGTTTGAGCTTGTGTGTTGATGGATCGTCAATTGAACCGAGTTACGGTATGGATAGGTATCCTTTACCTCGCATTGACGATTTGTTCGACTTGCTCCAAAGTGCGATACTTTTTCTAAGTTTGTTTGGGATCAGGTCATCATTGGTTGTGGGTTTGGAGTGATGACATTCCGAAGTCTGCTTTTGTGCGCGCTATGGGCAGTGTGTGTTTTGGTGGTGTCGTTGGACTCACCAATGCCCTAGCAGCATTCATGGATGTGATGAACCAGATTTCTTCAGGCCGTTCCTCGACCATTTTTATTGTTGTGTTATTGATGACATTCTGGTCTATTCTAATGTATCGTGAGGAACAGGAGCATCACTTGAGGATTTTCTTTACAGACATTGGGAGAGCCCCATCGGTTTGCTAAATTCTCGGAGTGTTCCTTTAGGCTTGATTGTGTTGACTCCTAGGTCTTTTAGTTACGGGAGATGGTTTCGTATGGTCCCGAGGGAGATCGAGGCCGTACAGCTTTGGCCCCGACTTGTGTACAGGACGGAGGTCCGCAGATTTTTGGGCTTAGCAGGTTTTCACTGCCGTTTCGTGCAAGATTGTTAGTGTATCATTGCACCGTTGACTGAACTGACCGGAAAGGGGGTTCCTTTTCTTTGGACTGAGGTAGGCATGCGAGTTTTCGGCAGTTGAAGACTCGGTTGACAACTGCACCAGTTCTTTCTTTGCTTTCTGGCTCGGGCGACTTTGTTGTTTAACTGGGATGTTTCGCGAGTGGGGCTCGATTGTGTACTGATGTGGCACTATAGAGTTATCACTTTTGCTTCCCGACATTTGGAGGAAGTACGAGTAGGATATCCCACTCATGATCTGGAGATGGCCGCGGTGGTCGTGCGTTGGAGATTTGGAGACACTACTTGTTCGGAGAGTCGTGTCAGATTTTCACGGACCACCAGAGCTTAATGTATATCTTCCTGCAGCGGGTTTTGATTGTAGAGACATCGCCGTTGGTTGGAGCTTGTGAAGGATTGTGTTTGTGAGATCCTCGTTACCCGTGGCAAGGCGATTGTGGTAGTTGATGCTTGAGTCGTAGGCCCAGGGGTAGCATGTTCCAGTTTGTGTAGTTTTGAGACAGTCTTCTGCAGATTTACAGTTCTTGTGCGATAATGGAGTATAGCTTAAGTTTGCCTCTACTGAGGGGACAGCTTGCTCATGTCCGCGCCCGTCCACTTTTCCTTAATCGTTTTCGCGAGGCACAGCCCGCCGATGCTCGTTCGTCTAAGATTCTTGAGCATACTTGGCTGGGTAAAAATTCAGAGTCCTTGATTTATGAACAGGGTGTGCTACGTTTAGGGACGCGGTTGTGTGTACCTGATACTGTTGGGTAGAAACGCGAAATCCTAGAGCAGGCACATCAGTCAGCTTTCTGTGTTTATTCAAGTTCCAGCAATAGGTGACGTGACTTGTGAGATAGTTACGGGTGGGCAGGGATGAAGAGTGAAGATTCGGATTTCGTTTCAAGGTGTCTGTATTTTTGTGAGCTACGGTTGAGCATCTGAGACCGGCTGGAGAGTTGCAACCTTTAACCGTTCCAGGGTGGGAATGAGAGCAGATCTCTATGAATTTCATTGTGGTGTCTACCCAGGTTTAATCAGGGTGTGACTCCATTCGGGTGTTTGTTGTCTAGTTATGCTTAGTTTGCTCAGTTGTTCCTTGTTAAGTTGTGCGTTGCACGGAGTTCCTTTATGTGTTGTATCCAATAGAGGCACCCCGTTCGATAGCCGTCGTGGGTAGAAACTTCAGGAAGCCTTGGATACTGGTTGAGCTTTAGCTCCACTTTTCCATCCGCAGGATGATGGTTTTGTGAGAGCGGGCTATACAGATTTTAGAGGATATGCTAGTGCGTACGTACTAATTGTTGTCGGCAGTTGGGATCGTCACTTGCCATTATTAGGATTCTCCTTCGATAGCAGTTATCAGGAGACATTCCAATTGGCAACCTTTTGGTTTTGTTTGGTAGGTTGTGTCGATCGCCAGTCTGTTTTTCTGACTCTGCGTGAGTAGGATTTTTTGGACTCCAGCTAGTCTAGAGACGTCGGAGATGATCCAGTTTATTCAGGTCAGGATGAGGACAGCCCAGTGCAGACAGAGGTCTTATGCCGACCGTGGTGGTCGCAGACTTGAGTTCGCAGTGGGGATCAAGTATTCCTACGGATTGTTCCGATGAATGACGTGTTGAGTTTTGAGAAGCTTATCCCAGGATTGTAGGTCCTTTTGAGATCCTTAAAGCGAGTTAGTTTCGTTGCCTTGAATTTGGCACTTCCGCCCAGATTATTGAGTTTTCACCCCGTATTCCTTGTGTTGATACTTTGCAAATACCTTCATGACCTTTCTCACATGATTCAGCACCAGACCATTTAGCTTGGACGCGATCTTTTCGTTTACTGGCAGCCAATTATGTTAGTGGTTCGGCTGGTGGAGAAACTTCGGTCAAGATTCTTGCCATCTGTGGAGGGTTTTTCTTGGGCGTAGCCGTATAGTGAGGAGATCACTAGGAAGGCTGCGAGCGAGAATTGTGAGTTTTGCACTCATCTCTTTGAAGGTACGCATAATGAGACTTTTAAATTCGGGGAAGAATTTTTATAAGGGGAGAGATTGTAATGCCTTAGATTTCGATTAGGGTTAGTTTAGACGGTAGTGCGGGTTTTTAGTAAAAAGTTTACCAATTCGGCTTCCTCACATTTTATAACATTTAATTAATAATTTATTATTATTTGTTATGGCATGCACGCACGTGTGCACATTAATGTGAGGGTTTGTTTTGTGTTAATCTTGTTCTTAGCAACCATGACAACTTAACCCTTAACCTAATCCTTTACTTTAATCTAATCCCTTGCTTTACCTTAACCCTAATCCTAGATATTTTCTTGGGAGAGATATTTCTTTTGAAAGAGAAGAAGTGGCATGGTGACATGGTGTGAATTCATTTAATGGTGGTTTAATGCAAAAGGTTACACTCACCTCACTCTCACCCTACACTTACTTCCCTCTCTCTTTATCCTCACACTCTCTCATTTTCTCTATCTCATTTATTTTCTCATTCCTCTCTCTTTTCTAACTGAACACTCATCATTCCTTCACAAATCCATCTCAAAACTTCATCCAAACTGACAAAAATCACATCTTTTGCTTGGTTTTGCCTCTTGGATGCCTTGGAGTTTGGGAAGCTAGGATCTTTGAGTTCTTTTGGTTAGGTAATGATCTCTTTCTATTAAGTAGTTGTTTATTCTGTAGCGTAGCTTATTAGTTTCAGTTTAGATCGCGTATTGTATCGTTTCGGGTAAATATCGTATTTTTAGTGTTGTTTTGGGTCTCGGATGATCTGCTATCAAACCATGTAATTGTTGCAAAAGTTCCCATCGCAGTGACCTAGTGTAGTGACCTAGAACCTACCCTCAAAATACGAGCCCATTTCCCTATGCTTAGGCCGCAAATAAATTGGTTATGGCCGCAAATTGCGGCCAGACTAGGGAGTTAGGGTTTGGGTTTTGGTGTAGGGGTCTCTGGGGTTGTATGTGGGCTCATGGTACTTGCAACTTTTACAGATTGTTGGTATAACAAAATCTAGGACCACTTTGCATATTTCTTATATTTCATTTCACGCGTTACGTTATCCGATATGGTTCGTGTTCTGTGTTGCAGTTGCTCTGAGTTGGTTTCGTAGTGTCGCTATGCACGTTAGCCACAATACGAACACTTGAGAGTAAGTTTGGTATTGTCGCGCTGGTCAACGTAGTTTGTACGTGTTTTAGGTCTATTGCTAATATATACTTGCTTTGTTGTGTTATGTTTTAGGTTCGTAGGCGGGGACTTCGGACGCTGCGACGAAGGGAAAACAGGTGGTAGGCTTTACTTAGCCAGGAGCGTTGGTGAGTAGATTTAACATCTACAGGGGAATCGCCTGCATGGCGTTTTGCGTCTGGGGTAGAGATGTTATAACATTGTCGTATATTCTATTTCATATATAGAGTTGCGCATACACCTTATTGCTTAGTATTTCTCCCAATCAGAGCAAAGCTCTGTTTTGAATTTCAAAATTCAAAAATTGAAGCAACGCTTTAGATTCTGCGCCCTGCGTGTCAAAAGCAGACACGCCAGCGCCTGGAGCGCTGCGCCCTAGGCAGCGCACCCCATCAGAGCAAAGCTCTATTTCAAAATTCAAAATTTAAAAAGTTGAAGAAACGCTTCAGATCCGGTGCTCTGCGCTGCGCGCCTCGTGTCAGACACAGGGGCGCTAGCGCGGTTGCGCAGCGCTCTGCGCTGCGCGCCACGTGTCGAACGTAGGTGCGCTCACGCAAAGTGCGCCAGCGCTGGAATTAAAATTCCCCCACCGTCAGATCAAAAGATCTACTAATAATAAATTATTAATTAATCAGAACTAAAATTCTGTTATGGAAAGATTTTTCCAATCTTATTAAAACAAGAAGATTATCTTCTGTAAAACAGAAGCCTTAGAATCAAAATCCAATGGTGGGAAATATTCCCAAATCAATCAGAGAAAGATCTCTCAAAACTGATTTAACAAATCAATTGGCCCTATATAAATGCCCCAAGATTTCAAGTCTGATGGACAAAAAAAGAGAGAGATTAAAACACTCTGCAAAAGAAGAGAAAACTCTTAGAAAAAGAAGATTTTTCTTCTTCTTCAAGGTAAAAAAAGAACTATGTTCTTGAATAATAGAGATGAAACCATCTCGTAAAAAGAAGAACCATCTTCTAAAAAGATCTTAGATCTATAAAAAAGAGTAAGGTCTTTAATTTAAAAGAAAATATCAGAAGATCTAATCATAAAAAAAAATAAACAAAAGTAGTATTTTACTTCATTCACAGATCTTTGATCTATAAAGACAGAGCCCTTTTGTAAAAACAAGAACTTTTGTTCTTGGATCTTGAGGCAAAGCCTCCTTTAAGAAGAACATAAACTTGTTATTTGATCTTAAATTTGATCAGATGCGCTTTGCGCTACTGAAAAGTGCCTTGCACTCATGAACTGCCCCTTTGCGCTCATTGGATCGGAGCTCAGCGCCAAAACTTGCCACGTGTCAACCATAGACACCAATCTGCGCTTTGCGCTCCTGAAACAGAGCGCTGCGCTCATGGGCTGGCGCTCGGCGTCAAGTGCACCACGTGTCACTCACTGGTGCGCCAACAGACTAGCGCAATGCGCTCATAAATTAAAAGCGCAACGCGCTAATAAACTAGCGCTTAGCGCTAAGCGCGACACGTGTCCTCTTCGTGTGCGCTACCCGACAGAAGCGCAATGCGCTCTTTGACTGGCGCAACCGGCCCGACGCGCCACGTGGCGCACTGTCAGAACAAACTTTGTTTCTGATAAATGCTATAGATTCAATACAAGACAAAAATGTCAGAGCCCAATGCCTAGCATTATCAAAAGTGTTGAGCCCAAATAAAGGCTTAATAGCCAGAACAAAAATAAAATATTAAAACATTTTAATTGGACATAGCCCAATTTTGGCCATAAGTCCTCAACTCGTTTTGAATTGAGCACATCTGCTCTTTCAACCAACTCACCTTGGTTCAAGGGTACATCTCTTCACTCCTTTGATATTCGTCATTGTAATTCCTCAACGTCTTCAAAGAGGTGAAGGGTCCCGACAACCACACATTTCACAGACTATTGTTAGTTGTATGTATGCCCTAGAGGACAGTATTGTACAGATGATGTATATTATATTGGATGCTTGGACATATATAGAGATGACTTTCTTGCTCGATATGATAGTATGCTATCTGGTTACTCTTTATCATAACATGTACACTTGTCTCTTTAAACTGTCTTATAGTTACATGTTGGTAAAGCCCTTAGGATGTGTACTTGACTACCTGGACTGTGATGAAGATCATACTAGTGGGGACATGGTAGTCCATAGGTACATCCTTCAAGGTCCCTAGTCGTGGGTGTATCGAGACGGGGCATCGATATACCAGTGTAGACTAGCGTATACGCCTTTCGACCCATGAGATGGGCGATGGATGATCCCATATCCATTGGTGTTTGACATCAGAGATGGTATACGGGTGCTCAGTGGAGACTGGGTACACTGGACGGACTCGCCGAGAACTCCCAGATGTAATATACCTCACGTCAGATGGCAGTTCTCAGGTGACACTTGTACATGTTAGTCTGTAGACCCGAGATCGTCATAGAGTCTTGTGTGATTCCCACTGTGCTTTGATCTCCACCTTACCACGTCCATGAGGGCGTGCAAAACGGTGGTCTTTAGGCACAGTCCCGAGTCACATGGAGGCAATGAGCGATAGGAGGGGTTTCGTCTCTCCCGGTATTGGGGGTTGATGTTGCGCTGTGCTCGATTGGCCGTAACAGGGAAGTCCCTGGCCAGGGCTGATCAGAGATTTGCTGGTAAGTGTTACCAGTAGTTTCTCGACCCGTTATGAGCCTCACATCGGCACGACTTATCGGTTATTGGGGTCTGACGTTTACCACCCCTAGACTTGATATGCGACATATCAGACGAACAGACCGGACTGTACGGTAAGTGTTACTGGTTGGATTCACAGGAGTGTGAGCGGGCTAGCTCGTCGATCTTCTGATCGCTCAATACCCGGATGGCCGTTACGTTTAGCAGACCGCTTGCGGCTTGTGGATGTTTGATATGATCATCATCTGCTACCGGCGTATTGACGAGTCTTTAGAGTCCTACACAGAGGTTTTCTGGCTCAAGCGAAACGAAATAGGAGCGCATATGAGATATGTGCAGGACCGAGAATAATGCGTGTATGTGATACCGTATTCAATTCTCGCGATGAATGTATCGATTGGTTATATACGATATAACCTAGATATCGAATCAAGGATTGCTTCGATAAGCCGATACATAGGATACTAGTCGGTTATATGCGATATGACCGGATCGTTAAATCAAGTGTTGATTTAATGATTTAATGTATAATTATATATTTGATATATTGCTTTGCATTAACTAGTATTGGTTCACTTTAAATGGATTTTCTCACTTGATGTGCAAGTTGTATATGTGATATACTTTTATGCACATGTTTGTATCATGTTTGATGATACTTGATCATTTGGTAAAGTGTAAAGAATTAAACCATAGTTAAGAGATGATTAGGGTTTTGCTTTTTCATTTATTTATTTGTTTATTTATTTGGAAATGATTTAGATGAGAATGGTGGCTTTATTTGTTTCTAGTTGAAGCTTCATGAAGCTTTGACTTCTTAACCATTCTTGTCTTCATGCTTAACCCTAACCCATCCAAGTAACCATGGTCTATTCTCTACACTCTACCCTAGTTAGTATATGATAAGTATTCATTTACTTTTCTTTTTGAATTAACACTTATCATATTCTAGCTTCATCTTCTTCTTCATCTTCAAAAGAAAAAGCTTGATGCCATCAATGGCAACTTGAGCTAAAGAGTGAGAAATCCAATTCTAAAGTGAACCCACCTCCTATTTCTTCACCCTCTATCTCTTGCCAAGTTGTTTTGGGTGTTTTCTTCACAAGTTTCACAACTTGGTGAAGATGGAGCTTGAACTTATGATGCCTCGACGTAGATCATCTTCGGCACGAAGCCGACGACCAAGTCCGCCCATTTCTCCGATCAAGCCGACGATTGAGTCCGGGAATCGAGATGGACAGTGAGAAGACGTCTACGTGGAGCCAAGGAAGTGGATATCCGGATCTACAAAGGTTGTAGCCTCTTATCTTTAGTTAAGTTGTTAACTAGTTTCGTTTTTCGCCTAGAATTCTAGTCGACGATCCGTATTAGGTTTCTCGGCACCCATAAAATTTGAAATTGGCATGGTTGATGCGTTGTGAGACCTCTATAGTGTGCCTAGGAACCTACAGTGGTATCAGAGCCTACCTAGAGCCTTAGGCGAAGTCCAGACGGAGTTTGAAGTCCGATCGAACCGAAACCCTAATATCAAAGTTGCTCTCTGTACATTTTTTAAAAACTGGGTTTTTTCCAAATTAAAAATATGCAGAAAATTCAGCAGGACTTTCTAAGAATTACTGTGAAACACGATCACCCAATTCCTCCAAAGTGCGGCGGAACCGCGGCAGAAGCCTGGCTTCTGCGGCGGTTCCGCGGCCGTATGATGACGTCACCCACCCAATTTTGCACAGTAACTTCTTTTATTCAGTGCTGAGTTCTCTGGGAATTTTTAATATTTATTCAAGAGTTGAGTATTCTGGGTTGTATTGGGGACTCGGTATTTCGATCGGATTATCGAACTTTGTCTAAGTGTTTTCCGGATAATTTTTTGAATATGTTAAAAAGTCCGACCGGATATAAATACCCAACTTTTCCCCTGCCGAAAAATATCCAAGTGTTGGATTTTTGTGTGGTTTAAGGAAGTTATGAGTAGTGCAAGTAACGCGATGGTCCCTCTAGAAGACAACAAACCTTAACTCGATTATGTGACCGTCTTGAACTGCCCTTTGAACCTTCGGGTTTGGGGCAGTACGGCGTGCCACATGTGAGGCGTTGGCTTGACCCTTCTACGGCTGGACCGTTGGTACTGAGGCATGAAGTGAATGTCTTTGAACCTATTTCATGTGTTGGACGGTTTCGGGAAAACTTGGGTGTTCGAATGTTCGATCGGAAAGTTTAATATTTTCTATTTATCCGGAATGGGATACAATAATTGGAATTCACAAACAGTTATGAGATAACTGAATGAATGATATAAATCTAGCAGTTTAGTTTCATTTGATATTGAAAAGAGTTTTCGATAATGAGACTAAAATGCGGGGTTTATAACTGTTAGGCATGTGATGTCTAAGTATTTCATTTTGATTAGGCATGCGATGTCTAAAGAGGTTGCGGATTCCAATTGTTGTAGTTTTACACTTTCTTTTCTGTGACCGTAAGTGTAATATGTGATATCGCCGGTTTCGTTGCTATATGTCAACGACAATTGGGATGCGCATATTTACTTACGTTGATGACATGTGATGTTATGTGTTGCTGGATATGTTATATTGGATTGTCGTGTTTGAATAGCCGGGGTTTTTTATGTGAGATGAGTGTTTTTCATTTTCGTTCATGTAAAAACTTGTATATAATATTCTTTTATTTGGGGCACTTCCAGGTTGCGGAAGATGTCACCCTTTGTATATTATTTACTTTTCTGCACTAGGATAGACCCAAGGAGGGGAGCACAAGTAACCGGGTTCTGGGGTCCAGTGGGAGACCAACTCGAGGAGTCGAGTCCGGGTCTCCTAACCCTAGAATTGGTAGGGTTGCTTGCCGCTCTCGTAGGGGTCTAGGGGTGTGGGATTGGCTATTCATCACGACCGTGGAATCCGTGTTTTATACTGGCTCGTATTGAAAACACGGACGTCCTAGTATATCCAATGTTTCATATATTTATTCTGCTGCGATATTTGTGATGTGATCATGTGATGTTCTGTGATAGATACAGTATACAGTATATATGATATATTATATAGACGTTACTTATGTTTTACACCCGCACTAGCCCTGCCCTGCTTTGTCGTTAGTTACCTAACCTAACGGTGCACGAGGGAACATCCAGGCGAATGCGGATGGCATAAGTGTACGTCGTATTTATCTGTGATGTTTAGGTACTTAAATGATGGGACTTCATTAATGTGATTAATGAAAGAAAAGAAACCTAAGATGTTGTAGAATCAAATTTTAAACAAAACAGGGAGCTACAGTTCTTGCTTTGCATAGCGGTATATATGATATACCCTGCACCTTATTCGATGAGGAAAGGACCGAGATCCCTTCACCGGGAGTGACTCCTTTAGCAATAACTGGCAGATGCTACACACTCGGTTTGACTTTTGATTGCTTCTATAGTTTCTGCTTTGCACAGTGATATATATGATATATCCCGCACCTCATTCGACGAGGAAAGGGCGGACGATCCCTTCACCGGGAGTGACCCCTTTAGCAAAACTAGAAAAGCCTCAAAATCACTCCATTTCAAAACTTCATTTGATTCTACAAAGACATCAAGTTCATTATGCTCATGGTTTTTTCCTGAAAGAACCCGCGTAGCCCTCCGTCATTTCAGATAGATATTATTTAGTATTCGTGCTATGTTTGTTGACTTAGTCAAGGCATAGTGTATGGTAGCTAAATTATGTTTATCTGTAACAACATAAGATGTGATTGGATTAGAGCATTCGCACGGCCTTGTTGACTCAGTCAAGGGTCGTACGGGTGGGTTTCATTCAATCGGGAAATGTACGGGTTGAACTTGACTTGCGATTTATGGTTTGTTGACTTAGTCAAGATCATAGATCGCTAGGGGCAAAAGCATTATCGGGAATTTCAAGTGTTGAAATTTGCAATGAGATTGCATACCTTCTATGAGATAGTTGGATCCCGATACCCACTACGAGTAAGATTTACTCCTGGGAGAGTTTTGCACATTGCAATTAGCCGATCAAGTAGGTGTCTAGAAAGGTGTCAACGAGGTTACACCTCTGGGAAAACGAGGTTTACATTAATTAGGTTCGTGCGAAAGCACGGGGGACCTCCCTCAAAGTACCGACACTGGCCTGGCTGAAAGATTGGCGAACTTGTAGTGTGTAATTAATCCCGGCTAGTCTTTCCTTTTAGGGTTTGAAGGAAGATTTGATAAAAACCAGTGGGAGCCATCCTGATTAGATAAGATAATAACCAATCTGATCTTGCAAGAGCATACGCTAAAGTGTTTTCTTCTCTCTCTCTCCAGGTAGCGACCATTTCATGCCCTAACAAAGATAATAATATGGATGTATTGACCGAACCCGCATGTTATACTGTGCAGGGGAACGTTGAACCCGTTCTATCTTATAAATGTTATAAGACTGAACAGGAAACAGAAGAATATCTAGATTCTCACGCCGCCCAAACGGAGAACGTGCATGATGATGCACATTCTTCGGGTGTGTTTGTTATTGAGAACTGTTTCTCAGTTCACCCTACGTCCTGGGTATTAGATACCGGATCAGGATCCCACATATGTAAGCAGTTACATGGGCTACGGAAAGGTAGAGAACTGGGAAAAGGTAATCATTCCGTTCAAGTAGGGAATGGGGCAAATGTTGCAGCCAAAGCAGTTGGCATATATCACCTGGTATTACCAAATGGTAATACACTAGTCCTGAATGAGTGCTATTATATACCGAACATGATGTGCAACATTATATCAGTTTCTTTATTAAGTAAAGAAGGATATAATTTTGTAGTAAAGGATAATGTTATGAACATATTCCTAAATCAAAAGTTGATTGCATCAGGCTCGCTACATAATGGCATATTCATTCTCAATCAAAATACAGTCTTCAATATACAAAACACACACAAGAGGAAAAGCTCAGAAATGAACGAATCCTTCTTGTGGCACTGTAGACTTGGCTATATCAATGAGACACGACTAGCTAAGTTGCATAAGAATGGATATTTGAATTCATTCGAATTATCATCTTATGACACTTGCCATTCATGTCTCAAAGGAAAAATGATCAAAACTCCGTTTACAGGACACGGAGAAAGAGTTACAGAACTCTTGGGACTGGTGCATAGTGATGTATGCGGTCCTATGTCTACACACGCCAGAAATGGTTCTTCCTACTTCATTACATTCACTGACGATCTCTCTAGATACGGGCATGTGTTCCTGTTGAAACACAAGTCTGAAGCTTTTGAGAAATTCAAAGAATATAAGCACGAGGTAGAGAACCAAACGGGCAAAAGTATTAAGATTCTTCGATCTGATCGAGGAGGTGAATACTTAAGCAGTGAATTCCTGGATTATCTAAAAGAGAATGGGATTCTCTCTCAGCTTACTCCTCTTTATACACCACAGCACAACGGTGTATCGGAACGAAGGAATCGCACCCTATTAGATATGGTGCGTTCAATGATGAGCGATGCTGAGTTACCTATTTCCTTTTGGGGGTATGCGCTTGAGACAGCCATATACCTATTGAATCTGGTTCCGTCTAAATCTGTACCTACCACACCATATGAGATATGGAGTGGGAAGAGACCATATTTTAAACGAATTAAGATATGGGGTTGTCCGGCCTATGTCAAAAAGCAAAATCCGGACAAACTCGAGGCACGATCAGTCCTTTGCAAGTTTGTGGGATATCCTAAGAATTCTCAAGGATATTTTTTCTACCAAGCTGAGGAACAAAGAGTGTTTGTTGCTCAACATGCCACCTTTTTGGAAAGGGAATTTCTTGCAAAAGAAATTAATGGCAAAGAGGTAGAGCTGGAAGAGGTTCCAGCACCACAAACTGCAACTAATGATTTAGTAGAACCAGAGGATTCAGTAGTGCCCGACGTACCCCAGCCTCTCCGCCGATCTAGTAGGGTTTCTCGTCCACCTGAGAGATACTATGGTTTTCTCATTGATGGTGGCAGTGAGGATTGCATCATGGAGGATGATGACCCAACTAGCTTCGAGCAGGCCATCACGAGTGGGGACTCAGTGAAATGGCTGGATGCTATGCGGTCCGAGATGGAATCCATGTACACCAACAAAGTATGGACTTTGGAAGTTGCTCCTGAAGGGGTAAAACCCATTGGGAGCAAATGGATCTTCAAGAAGAAACTTGGTGTAGATGGGAAAGTGGAGACTTTCAAAGCTAGACTTGTAGCAAAGGGTTTTCGTCAAAGACCAGGTGTGGACTATGACGAAACCTTTTCTCCAGTGGCTATGCTTAAATCCATCCGGATCATGCTTGCCATTGCTGCATATCATGATTACGAAATCTGGCAAATGGATGTTAAGACCGCCTTTCTAAATGGTGATTTAGAAGAGTGCGTGTACATGACTCAGCCAGAGGGCTTCGTAGACAGTGGGAGCAGCGGGAAGGTGTGCAAGCTGCTTAAATCCATTTATGGATTAAAGCAAGCATCGCGGAGTTGGAACATCTGCTTTGACGTCGTTATCAAAGAGTTTGATTTCGTCAAAAACCCAGATGAACCTTGTATTTACAAGAAGGTGGCAGAGAGTAAGGTTGTCTTCCTCGTATTGTACGTGGACGACATACTCTTGATAGGAAATGATATTCCTATGCTGCAATCGGTCAAGCTCTTCTTATCACAAAGATTCTCAATGAAAGATCTTGGTGATGCCTCCTGCATATTGGGAATTAGGATCTATAGAGATAGATCCAAACGGATACTGGGATTGTCCCAATCCAGGTACATTGACACCATACTAAAGAGGTTTAGTATGGAAGAATCCAAGCGTGGAAACTTGCCCACGATCTCTGGAGTCACTCTCTCCAAAGAGATGTCTCCCAAGACTGATTTGGAGAGAGCTCGCATGCAAGGGATACCCTATGCTTCGGCTGTAGGCTCTATCATATATGCGATGCTATGTACCAGACCCGATGTAGCATACTCACTAAGTATAGTGAGCAGGTATCAAGCTGATCCTGGAGAGAATCACTGGAAAGATGTGAAGAGCATTCTCAAGTACTTACGAAGGACTAAAGAGATGCTCTTGGTGTATGGTAATGGAGAACTCCAAGTGGAGTCCTTTACCGATTCGAGCTTCCAGAGTGATAAGGACGACTCTAAGTCGCAGTCGGGTTTTGTCTTTACCCTTTACGGAGGGGCGGTTAGCTGGAAGAGTTCCAAGCAGGAAACCGTGGCAGACTCGATGATGGAGGCTGAATACATCGCTGCCAACGATGCTGCTAAAGAGGCTGTCTGGATCAAGAAGTTCATTGCTGAACTTGGTGTGGTTCCATCCATTGAGCATCCAATACCTTTGTATTGCGATAACAATGGAGCGGTGGCTTTGGCCAAGGAACCTAGGTCCCATCAGCGATCCAGGCATATTCTGAGGCGGTATCACCTGATCCGGGAGATAGTTGATCGCCGGGAGATCGAGGTCAGGAGGGTTGACACGAAGAACAACACGGCGGATCCACTCACGAAGGCCATTCCCCAGATACAGTTTGAGAGACTCTTCGGGATGCTCGGTATGCGATACTACAGCAGCTGGCCCTAGTGCAAGAGGGAGATTGTTAGTTGTATGTATGCCCTAGAGGCCAGTATTGTACAGATGATGTATATTATATTGGATGCTTGGACATATATAGAGATGACTTTCTTGCTCGATATGATAGTATGCTATCTGGTTACTCTTTATCATAACATGTACACTTGTCTCTTTAAACTGTCTTATAGTTACATGTTGGTAAAGCCCTTAGGATGTGTACTTGACTACCTGGACTGTGATGAAGATCATACTAGTGGGGACATGGTAGTCCATAGGTACATCCTTCAAGGTCCCTAGTCGTGGGTGTATCGAGACGGGGCATCGATATACCAGTGTAGACTAGCGTATACGCCTCTCGACCTATGAGATGGGTGATGGATGATCCCATATCCATTGGTGTTTGACATCAGAGATGGTATACGGGTGCTCAGTGGAGACTGGGTACACTGGACGGACTCGCCGAGAACTCCCAGATGGTATTATACCTCACGTCAGATGGCAGTTCTCAGGTGACACTTGTACAGGTTAGTCTGTAGACCCGAGATCGTCATAGAGTCTTGTGTGATTCCCATTGTGCTTTGATCTCCACCTTACCACGTCCATGAGGGCGTGCAAAACGGTGGTCTTTGGGCACAGTCCCGAGTCACATGGAGGCAATGAGCGATAGGAGGGGTTTCGTCTCTCCCGGTATTGGGGGTTGATGTTGCGCTGTGCTCGATTGGCCGTAACAGGGAAGTCCCTGGCCATGGCTGATCAGAGATTTGCTGGTAAGTGTTACCAGTAGTTTCTCGACCCGTTATGAGCCTCACATCGGCACGACTTATCGGCTATTGGGGTCTGACGTTTACCACCCCTAGACTTGATATGCGACATATCAGACGAACAGACCGGACTGTACGGTAAGTGTTACTGGTTGGATTCACAGGAGTGTGAGCGGGCTAGCTCGTCGATCTTCTGATCGCTTAATACCCGGATGGCCGTTACGTTTAGCAGACCGCTTGCGGCTTGTGGATGTTTGATATGATCATCATCTGCTACCGGCGTATTGACGAGTCTTTAGAGTCCTACACAGAGGTTTCCTGGCTCAAGCGAAACGAAATAGGAGCGCATATAAGATATGTGCAGGACCGAGAATAATGCGTGTATGTGATACCGTATTCAATTCTCGCGATGAATGTATCGATTGGTTATATACGATATAACCTAGATATCGAATCAAGGATTGCTTCGATAAGCCGATACATAGGATACTAGTCGGTTATATGCGATATGACCGGATCGTTAAATCAAGTGTTGATTTAATGATTTAATGTATAATTATATATTTGATATATTGCTTTGCATTAACTAGTATTGGTTCACTTTAAATGGATTTTCTCACTTGATGTGCAAGTTGTATATGTGATATACTTTTATGCACATGTTTGTATCATGTTTGATGATACTTGATCATTTGGTAAAGTGTAAAGAATTAAACCATGGTTAAGAGAAGATTAGGGTTTTGCTTTTTCATTTATTTATTTGTTTATTTATTTGGAAATGATTTAGATGAGAATGGTGGCTTTATTTGTTTCTAGTTGAAGCTTCATGAAGCTTTGACTTCTTAACCATTCTTGTCTTCATGCTTAACCCTAACCCATCCAAGTAACCATGGTCTATTCTCTACACTCTACCCTAGTTAGTATATGATAAGTATTCATTTACTTTACTTTTTGAATTAACACTTATCATATTCTAGCTTCATCTTCTTCTTCATCTTCAAAAGAAAAAGCTTGATGCCATCAATGGCAACTTGAGCTAAAGAGTGAGAAATCCAATTCTAAAGTGAACCCACCTCCTATTTCTTCACCCTCTACCTCTTGCCAAGTTGTTTTGGGTGTTTTCTTCACAAGTTTCACAACTTGGTGAAGATGGAGCTTGAACTTGTGATGCCTCGACGTAGATCATCTTCGGCACGAAGCCGACGACCAAGTCCGCCCATTTCTCTGATCAAGCCGACGATTGAGTCCGGGATTCGAGATAGACAGCGAGAGGACGTCTACGTGGAGCCAAGGAAGTGGATATCCGGATCTACAAAGGTTGTAGCCTCTTATCTTTAGTTAAGTTGTTAACTAGTTTCGTTTTTCGCCTAGAATTCTAGTCGACGATCCGTATTAGGGTTTCTCGGCACCCATAAAATTTGAAATTGGCATGGTTGATGCCTTGTGAGACCTCTATAGTGTGCCTAGGAACCCTACAACTATGTCGTCTTTAAATTGGACTGTGGGGTCCTTAAACTCATGGACTATGATGTCCTTAACCTCGACCGTGGTGTCTTTAAACTAACATTGGACTGTGGGCTCCCTAAACTCATGGACTATGATGTCCTTAACCTCGTCCGTGATATCTTTAAACTAACATTGGACTGTGGGGTCCCTAAACTCATGGACTATGATGTCCTTAACCTCGGCCGTGATGTCTTAAAACTAAAATCGGACTGTGAGGTCCTTAAACTCATGGACTGTGATGTTCTTAACCTCGACCGTGATGTCTTTAAACTAACATTGGACTGTGGGGTCCTTAAACTCATGGACTATGATGTCCTTAACCTCGACCGTGATGTTTTTAAACTAACATCGGACTGTGGGGTCCTTAAACCCACGGACTATGATGTCCTTATCCTCGACCGCGATGTCTTTAAACTAACGGTGGACCATAATGTCCTTAAACTAATTATCGACCGCAATGTCACTAAACTAAACAACAGAGCCCAATTGCTCTCTTGTCTGATCTAAACGATCCCGTTAAGTTGATCTTAGTCTAAAGTTAGACTAACATATCCTTAACAAACGTTTAAGTTGATCTTAGTCCCAAATGAGGCTAACGTATCCTTAAACCCAACCCCCAAACCCAAATCTAAGAAAGATACGGATTTAGACTAGTCCACGCCCTACGGGCGAGAACATAACTTAGTCTCCGTATACAATCCACGGGCAACCATACACAAACCAAACACCCACGACACGAAGTGACCATATGGAGAAGGAGAAAGTTGTTACCGCGATGCGGTAGCGTAATTAACTGCAGGGGCTTGCGCCTGCAGGGAAGAGCATCCCCACAATCAAAAACCCCTCAAACGAGGGGGAATCTGATGAAGTCTGCTATATCGGCCGCATCCGTTTAAACCTTCGATACATGGTGCCATAAATCTACTTGGTATCTTCGGAGAGGTGGACGGATAGCACCAATTAGCATCTGCCCCAAAATTCAGGCAAAACGAACCTACGCGGTCGCGTCTCTGTGTTCGTAGGGGAACAAATTCTGGCACGCCCGGTGGGACCTTTTCCTCTTTCCACTCTACACTTCCTGTGTCGTGTTCGCGGTTTGCCAATGGTTGCCCTTGGGTTTCGAGGTACTAAAATTTGGCATTTTTCTTGGTGTAGAAAGCAAAGATCAATGGCGTTCACCTGCTCGAAGTGTTCCACATGCAACTGCAACCCACGTTCTGCCTCAACTGGGGGCATAGCTTACGGGCCCCAGGCGGCTTCCCTGTTCACTATGCCGGTGGAACAGGTCACCCAAGCCACTACAGGATTATTTTTTGGGACTATGCTCCCCCCAATAAGCTTCAGCATCCCTGTACCAGCGGCGGAAGCTCCCAAGAAGTCGGTCTTCGATCGGCTTGCTACTACCACGGCCCCTCTCAACGGGTCGTCCAGCTCCAACTCCTCGGTCTTCGCCAGACTGAGCTTGAACTCTGTTAGGCCTGCTAAAAAGCCCATGACACCTGAAGTGGCCATCCCAAAGAAGATAGCCATCTCTGCTCCTGAAGTCGTCAAGACGGCTTCTCCTGCCAAAGAGTCGGTCTTTACAAGACTGACTATTCCGGCTCCCGGTCCTACTCGAAGGTCTGTCTTTGATAGATTGAATACCGCTACTCAAAAGACGTCAGTCTTCAAGAGGCTGGCACCAGCGGCGCCTCATCTGGACAGAGGGCAAGACAAAGCCATCCCCATCGCCGAACCAGCCTCAACAGCTCGACACGCTCGACGTCGCCACTGGCGCCGAGTAAGGAAGGCCGGGGGCAACTCCTCCTCTAGGCTAACTCCACCGGCTCCAACGGTGGAAATTAATGCTGCTGTTCCAACCGGGAACAGTTTTGAGCTGCTGAACAAGGTGCGCAGGAATTCGCCTACCGCCGTATTAAAAAGATCTCCTCCACCGGTAGAGACTATCGCAGAAGCAAAACCAGAACAGCCCCCTCAGCAACTGTCCTCCAAAGTTTACAAAGTCTGGCGACGTGTCCAAGAGTCAGTGATCGATCAAGACTACCTCCGCCGACAGAAGAAGCTGAAGGTTCAGCCGGAAGGGAACCGTCTCACTAAGCCGCAAAAGACGACAATCACTTGGGTGCCCACTGCAACGGCCCCCTCAACGTCGACTACTCAAAAGAAAAGGAGAAGGCCGGAGAAAATCCCCATGCCTGCGACAAATGTCAAAGGCACTGAGCCCAAATGCCCTAAGTCTAGGGGCATGGTGGTGCATACCGTCTATATGGCATCCGGGAAAGAGGATAGCCGCGCTTCTACAGGCCACCGACCACTCACCCGATCCATCACAAGAGCTCAGGAACATCAGCAGTAGAAACTTCAGGAGATACTGACTGCGATGGCCGCACTCACCGGGCCAAAAGAAAGCCCGGAGGCGTCATCGGAACAACGTCACGAACACGAGAATGATGCTGAATTCCTTTGGAGAATGCTTGAAAAGAAGGACAAAGAGGCCACAGAACAAGCGGCCAATATAATGCAAATGGCTCTTCTATTCCAGGATATGGTGGGCATGATGATCCAGCCGGATCCCCCAGCCGAAGATCCTTCAGTAGTAATTCAAGATGATAGAGGAGAAACATCAAATCCACCTCCGGCTCGTTCAGCAGCCAATGAGGAAACTATTTCCAAGTCCGTCCTGGATGATTACATCGCTTAGCAGATACGAGTTCACCAAGCGAATGAAGCGGCTGGGCAAGTTGTTAGAACTGGGCGACCGTATCCAGGCTGGTATGATCAGATAAAATATCCGCCGGGATACACGATTCCCAAATTCCATGTGTACAAGGGGACAGGAAATCCCCATCAACATGTCGCCCAGTTCAGGGCTCTTTGTTGCAACACCGGCGGCGATGATAAGCTCTTGCTTCGCCAATTCATCGGTAGCTTATCGGAGACAGCATTCGAGTGGTACTCCGAACTTCCAAATGATTCCGTCAAAACTTTCGCGGAAATGGAGTTGTTGTTCACCCAACGATTCGCAAGTGCTAGTGAACGCACCCCAATAACGGCATTGATCAATGCCAAGGTAAAGCCAGGCGAGACGTGGGTTCAGTACGCGATCCGATGGTGGAACCTGTGGTCGAAGTGCGAACAGCTCATCGAAGAAGCACCAGCGGTGGGCATGTTCGTGGGCACCTTAGACCCTCATGCAACTATTTCACAGTTCATGATGTTCTTCAAACCGACCACATTCCAGGTTTTAATCGACAAGCTGGCCCAGATAGACCAGATGGGTCATAGACCGTCTCCCCCGAAGCCGGAACCCCGGAACGAAAAGGGTAAAGGAAAGGCGATCTTCGTTGCGAACACCCAATAGCATCCCAGTGCCCCAAAGCTAGCGGATCAACTGGAAGAGAGACGATGCTATTATAATGAGAAGATGAAGCGTCCTTACTCATTCCCGCGGGATAAAACGAAGAGGCTGTTCGAGATGGCGATGCGCAACAGGATTATCAATTTGCCGAATCCAAGGCGACCATCGCAACCCTGTGAAGTGAATAATCCCAATTATTGCCCTTACCATCAAACGGTAAGCCATCCGATTGAAGATTGCTTCATTTTTAAAGGATGGATCGAGGATTAGTACCTACAAGGTAAGTTTGCGCTGTCAGAGAAGTGGAAAGTTAACCCACCACAGCCGCACACTCCTAAGAAGATGGATACACCGGGGGCAACGTGCTCTTTTGTTGAAGAAGCCCCATGGGAGGTGGCTCTTTCGGCTAAAAGCAAAAGGATGCTGAATGATCTCCAAACATGCCCGGCGATCAGGTGGAAGAATCCGCTGGAACCCCAGATCATCGAAGGGATGCTGAAGCCGCGCCCAATTCCAAAGATTGGTGGTGATAGCCAAAGCTCGCACACCCAGCCATCGAAATCTTCGAAGAAGAAAAAGAAATCCAAGAAGCCCGTGAAGCCTAATGACAAGAGCACGGACCTGCATAGACAGATCGATGCGCTGGAAGAGTACAACCAGAAGGCGCAGACTCCAATCACGCTCCAAGAGTTCCTCGGCCACGTCCTTGAAGACGGAGATGATGGAGAAGACTCGTCGGATGAGTTTGAGAATTACGTAGCAAGTTGCCATATGATCTCTCATTTGTCCACAGACAATAAAGAAGCTCCTTCCACCGAAAGGCTAGGGGCAGGTCCTGAACCGGAACTTCTATGGCCGTCAGACGAAATTATCAACGCATTCCTGAACGAAGCTCTTCTGAAAAGTAAAGCTGATCGGGAACGTGAAATGGCTATACTGGAAAAGGCCAAACGCCGGCAACTGGACGAAAGAGTCGAGACATTCCCGCCGAATCAGAGGACATTTGTCGCAGATAAAAACAAGTTCAAGACGAGGAAAAGGTTTGCTAAAGCCATATCGATGGGAATGAAGCTACCACCCTCCGAAGGAAACACTGTCGGTGAAGCAGAGACGCATCCTAGCTATTGCTCATATCATCGAAAGATTTCGCACCCTATCGAAGAATGCGATGCTTTTAAAAGATGGTGGCAGGGATATGTTGCTCACCGGCAACATTTAAAGCGGATGAAACGCAAAACTCGTCGGGAGCAAAAAAATACGACCGAAGAGCATGGAAGAACTATCGGCAACTGTCGCATGGTTAACGCTGAGGGATCGCAAGTTCTCACGTTCGGGAGCGACTCCGATGAAGAGATGACTCTTGGCCCTCTATTCAAGGAATCCACCTCAGGAAAGGAGGGAGGATCGAAGACCTGTGAAAATATCCAGTTGCGCAATCGTACGCTGCCCGAAAAGAATCTCGGACCCGCGAACAGAAAAGATAAGGGAAAAGAGAAGGTCTATAAAGATATCGCCATAGATGACCAAGTCATGAAAGAGCTGACTGCCAAAGACCCGCCAAGGAAAAGTAAGGTGGACTACAGCATTCTGGCGCACTTAAGGAAGTTACCCTCGCAGCTCAGCATTCTCGACGCTCTTTTACTATGAAAAGAAATAAGAGATTCATTGATCAAGGCGCTACAAGAGTCAGAGCAATTCCAAGCTTTCTTCGCTGAAGAGAAGATGAAAGATGAGCTGGAAAAAGTACACACAGCCGATATCACCTTCGGTGATGAAGATCTCCTACTTGGAACATGTGAACACAACCGTCCCCTATATGTCTCCGGCTACTGTCACGATATCAAGATAGGAAAAACCCTGGTCGACAATGGGCCTTCTGTCAATCTCCTCAACGTGCGAGTGTTGAAGGAAATCTGCATGAGCGTTCAGCACCTCGCTCGTGATAAAATCACCATCTCCGGCTTCGATTCCCGGTCATCACGGACCCTCAGGTATGTGATACTGACGCTGCGCTACGGACTACTCGTCACAGATATTAAATTTCACATCATCGATGCCAAGACATGCTACAATACTTTGCTTGGTCGGCCGTGGTTACACGAGTACAACATCATCCCTTCTACACAGCATCAGTGTATGAAATACTTCAAGGATGGTCTCGAGTATTCCGTAACAGGAGAGCTGAACCCATTCTCCGTAAACGAAGTCCGAAAGTACGAAGATGCAAAATAGTTCTTGCCAGACTTTGAAGACACAGAAAGATGTCATAAACCGGAGAACAAAGCTATCACTACCATCCCGGTCTTCGGGAGTGATACCGAGGAAGAAGAAGAGATAGTTTATTCAGGGACACCCCAGTACAACAAGCCGAGACCGTCCGCTCCTATGCTTATCTTCGGCAGCGACTCAGAATATAAGGTCCACGCCGTATTCTCCACTCAGCCTTGAATACAAACCTTCGCTGATGAAGAGCAGAGTTTGCAAATCACCATGGTTCCACAAGAGCATTACAAGGATCTCGATGCACTTGAAACTTTTAGTGTGCAAGAATTGCAAACATTCTACGTCCCTCCCAGGCGAAAAGGTGAACAGGCGATCCTATTCTACCTATCCGAGGAAACTAAAGTGGAGAAGGAAATTTGGCACGGCGCGGATTCCACACTCGATAGGCTCCAGCCCATCCGTTTGCCCAGATATTACATAGACGGACTAAGGAGACTCTTGAGACGCTAAGGTGTACCCCTTAAGCAAACTGCTCGACAAGCACGGTTCTATAACAGGATCTGGAACGTCCCTGAAACTCAGCGGAAATTGCCCAACGGGAAAATGGAAATGACCGGGCTTGGATATGTTCAATCCAAGAAACGGGAGCTACTCCGCGACTGCTACGTCATACATGACTTTGATGAAGAGGGGGATACTTTTTGGGAAAATGCTAACCCTGAACCAGAAAGAGCTCTCGACATAAAGATTCCCAGTCCGTCGTTTGAAGAACAGATGGACAAGCTTATAAGGGAAGGGAGTCAAAAGGTTCGAGATGACCACAATCGCGAAATGGCCATCTACGAGAAAGCCAGGACGCAACCCCTTCTTCAACAGGCTGTGAAAGATGAAAATTCTCCTCCCTGTCAACCCGTCATACAAAAGGCCTGACGCAGAGGAAGAAATAAACCAAAGAACGGGAAAGGCGTTTGACAACGACAAAGCGGGATCAGGAAGGCACGTGATCAAGAACCGAGCAACCAGGACTCATCTCTTATAAAGAAGATGGATCGAGCGTACTCTTTTGCCCAGGAAAAGACAAAGAAGATACTTAATCTTGCTATAAAACATTAAATGATTACACTCCCGGAGTCCAAGCACCCCGAGCAAGCTAACGAGATCTCTCACCCAGACTATTGCTCTTATCACCGAGCAATAGGACATCCTCTTGAGGACTGCTTCACCTTCAAGAACTGGGTCGAAGACTAATATCAGCTTGGTAAGTTCGCTCTATCTAGCAGTTGGAGGATAACTCCGCTGCAGAAGCACGAACCAAAAGCCGCGCATACATCGAGAGTAGAACCAGATCAACATCGGTCTTGGAAGCAAGCTTGTACTTGTCATATGATAACGCTACCAAAAGAAGACCCCGAGGGTATGGATGATCTCCCCTGGTGCTTCGAAAACAATGATGACGAGGTGATCTCAGAGTTTCCACCGGCACCAAAAGAGCTGGAAGATGGAATACATACTACTGCAGATGATCTCAAGAAAATTGATTTGGGGACGACAAGTGACCTGCGACCGACATTCGTCAGTGAGCTGCTGTCTGAAGAAAAGATGGCTACACTAAAAGACGTGCTTATGCAGCATAAAGATTGCTTCGCATGGAACTATTCCGAGATGTCAGGACTAGACCCAGAGATTGCTGTCCACAAACTGGCCATATCCCCGGACGTCAAGCCAGTCAAACAAGCACCGCGAAGGATGCGGCTCGAGCTTGAGATGAGCATCAACACCGAGGTCAAGAAGCTAATTGACTCCGACTTCATCCAAGAGGTGCAATATCCTGACTGGATCGCCAACATTGTACCAGTGATGAAGAAAAATGGAACGGTGCGCATATGTGTGGACTTTCGGGATCTCAATAAAGCTTGCCCGAAGGATGATTTCCCAGTACCGGTCACCGAGCTGATGATAGACAATACGTCCACTCATGAGGTTTTCTCCTTCATGGACGGCTCATCAGGATACAACCAGATAAAGATGCATCCCGAAGACTAGAAGCATACCACTTTCCGGACCCCTTTAGGTATATTCTGCTACAAGGTGATGCCTTTCGGTCTAAAGAACGCCGGTGCCACCTATCAAAGGGCCATGACGAAGATCTTCGATGATCTCATACATGAAATCGTCGAATGCTATATCGACGATCTCGTGGTGAAAAGCAAATCATACGAGGAACATCTAGAGCATCTGAAGATCGTGTTTCAACGCCTTCGGCAATACAACTTGAAATGAACCCTCAAGTGCGCGTTCGGAGTTTCCTCGGGCAAATTCCCGGGATTCATCGTCCGACACCAAGGCATCGAGATAGATCCGTCAAAGATCAAGGCAATTATGGAGATGCCCCCGCCAAGGACTCTCAAGCAATTGCGGTCTCTCCAAGGGAAGCTCGCGTATATTCGGCGATTTATAGCTAATCACTCAGGCAAGTGCCGTCCTTACAGTCACCTGATGAAGAAGGGAACCCTGTTTGTCTGGGATCACAAATGCCAAAGCGCGTTGGACGAAATCAAGCAATACCTGCAGAATCCGCCAGTACTGGCTGCTCCGGTCAAGGTAAAACCTCTCATTCTATATACAACCGCCCTTGAAGGTTCTTTAGGCGCATTATGGGCACAGGAGAACAACCAAGGGAAGGAGAGAGCGCTCTACTATTTGAGTCGATTTCTACTGGGGTCAGAAAGCAATTATTCTCCTATCGAAAAACACAGCCTGGCATTAATCTTCGCGATAACGAAGCTCAGGCACTATGCGTTGGCGCATGAAGTCCGTCTCATATTGAAGGTGGACCCTCTCAAATATTTGATGTCAAAGGCGATATTAACGGGGCGACTTGCTAAATGGACCCTGCTCTTGATGGAGTTCTCGATAACCTATCAGCCTCTTAAGGTAGTGAAGGGACAGGCCATTGTCGACTTCCTCGCTGAGCATCCGATACCTGCCGATTCCCCCTTGAACTGCGAATTGCCAGATGAACATGCATTTGACACGATCGACGGAAGTGATACCCGATGGGAACTTTACTTCGATGGAGCGTCTTCCATGAAGAAGCGCAAGCAAAGTACCCCTATAATCAAATCAGGGGTAGGCCTCATCTTCATAACTCCATAAGGAGGGATAATACGCTTTGCCTTCTCCTTAACAGAGCCGAGGAAAAACAATGAAGCCGAATACGAAGCTTTGATAGCAGGTCTCGAGATCGCCATTGACATGGGAATTGAAAACCTCTTCATATACGGAGATTCCCAACTGGTCGTTAGTCAAGTAAACGGCGACTATCAAACGTGCAAACCAGAACTGGTGAAGTATGGCGAGAGGGTACATCAACTGCTGACCCAAATACCTTCCTACACTTTGGAAAGCATACCACGTGCGGAAAATAGCAAGGCGGATGCATTATCTAAGCTCGCTAAAGAACTGGCTGACGAAAACCTCGATGACGTGAGGATCGTTGTGCAAAGCCGTCGAGTTCTTGCACCGGCAGAAATGTCTCCGTAGCCGTCCGAATAAACGGCTCTACAAGTAAAAGACCAAGAAAACGTTGAAAATTAGAGAGAAGTCTTTATAGACTACTTCAAATCCCATCGAACACCTGAAGATGCTTCCTTAAAACATCAGCTCACGAATCGAGCCCTATCTTTCGCTTTCGTCAATGATACTCTGTACAAGAGGTCATTTGATTCTTTATGGTTAAGATGCCTGGGACCTGAAGAAGCTAAAAGAGTCGTCCAAGAAACTCATGACGGACACTGTGGTTCTCACCAGGCCAGGCCGAAGATGAAGCTGAAGATCAAACGGATGGGTTATTATTGGTCCACGATGATCCAAGACTACCTCGAATACGCGAAGCAGTGCCACTCTTGCCAGATTCACGGGGACTTCATCCATCAGCATCCCAATCTGTTACATCCGACAGTGGCTTGCCGGCCGTTCAAAATGTGGGGGACTGACATAGTCGGCCCCATCGAACCAGCTGTTAGTTATATGTATGCCCTAGAGGCCATTACTGTACATAGGATGTATATTGTAGTGGATGCTGGGACATATATAGGGAGGACTTTCTTGCTCGACATGATAGTATGCTATCTGGTTGAACTTTACCTTAACGTGTATACTGATTGTCTCTCTGTTACATGTTGGTAAAGCCCTTAGGATGTGTGCTTGACTACCTGGACTATGATGCGGATCATACTAGTGGGGACATGGTAGTCCATAAGTACATCCTTCAAAGTCCCTAGTCGAGGGTGTATCGAGACGGGGCATCGATATACCAGAGTAGACTAGCGTATACCTTCTCGACCCATACAGATGGGCGATGGATGATCCCATATCCATTGGTGTTTGACATCAGAGATGATATACGGGTGCTCAGTAGAGACTGGGTACACTGGACGGACTCGCCGAGAACTCCCAGATGGTATTATACCTCACGTCAGATGGCAGTTCTCTGGTGACACTGGTAGAGAGTAGTCTGTTGACCCGAGATCGTCATAGAGTCTTGTGTGGTTCCCACTGTGCTTTGATTTCCATCTTACCACGTCCAAGAGGGCGTGCAAAACGGTGGTTTTGGGTACAGTCCCGAGTCACATGGAGGCAATGAGCGATAGGAGGGGATTCGTCTCTCCCGGTATAGGGGGTTGATGTTGTGCTGTGTTCGATTGGCTATATCAGGAAATCCCTGGCCAGGGTTGCTGAGATTTACTGCTAAGTGTTACCAGTAGTTTCTCGATTTGTTATAGACCTCATATCGACACGACTTATCGAGCTATTGGGGTCTGACGTTTACCAATCCTAGGCGAGATATGCGACATATCAGACGATCAGACTGGACTGTACGGTAGTGTTACTGGTCGGATTCACTGGAGTGTGAGCGGGCTTGCTCGTCGATCTTCAGATCGCTCAATACCCGGGTGGCCGTTACGCTTAGCAGACCGCTTGCGGCTTGTGGGTGCTTGATATGATCATCACCTGCTGCCGGCGTATTGACGAGTCTTTAGAGTCCTACACAGAGGTTTCCTGGCTCAAGCGAAACAAAATAGGAGCGCATATGAGATATGTGCGGGACCGAGAATAATGCGTGTATGTGATATCGTATTCCATTCTCGCGATGAATGTATCGAAAGGTTGTATGCGATATAACCTAGTTATCGAATCAAGGGTTGGTTCGATAAGCCGATACATAGAATACTAGTCGGTTATATGCGATATGATCGGATCGTTAAATCAAGTGTTGATTTAATGATTTAATGCATAATTATATATTTGATATATTACTTTGCATTAACTAGTATTGGTTCACTTTAAATGGATTTTCTCACTCGGATTGTACACATTGTATATGTGATATACTTTTGTGCACTTGATTGTATCATGTTTGATGATACATGTTATGCTAGGGTTTTTGTGTAAAGATCAAACCATGGTTACATGATTATGGTTAGGGTTTTGTTTTATTCACTTATTTATTTATCCATTTCATTTGGAAAATAAATGAGAAGAGAAAAGAATGGTGGCTTTATTTGTTGTTTAGTTGAAGCTTCATGAAGCTTTGACTTTGTCCACCATTCTTATCTCATCCTTAACCCTAACCATTCCTTTAACCCTTGGTTAATTCTCTACACATAACCATAGTTAGAATTATGATAAGTTTTGTTTTTCTATTCTTTTTTATTAACTTATTATATATCATTTTCTTCTTCTCCTTCTTCCTTGAACTCAAGAAGAAAACCATTCTTCATCAATGGTGATTGATGAAAACAAGTGAGAAATCCAATTCTAAAGTCTACCCACTTCCTATTTCTTCATCCTCTACCTCTTGCCAAGTAGTAGAGTGTGTTTTCTTCACAAGTTTCTTGACTTGGTGAAGTCGGAGCTTGATTTAGCGATGCCTCGACGTAGATCATCTTCGGCATGGACATCGATGACCTAGCCCGTCCATTCTCCGATGAAGCCGACGCTAGAGCCCGGGACTTCTTATGGACAGCGAGGAGACTTCATTGCGGAGCTATGGAGGTGGAGAACCGGATCTACAAAGGTTGTATTTCCGTATCTCTTAGTTAAGTGTTAACTAGTTTACTTTTCGCCTAGAAATCTAGCCAACGATCCGTAGTCGGGTTTCTCGGCACCGTTAAATTTTGAAATTGGTATGTTCGATGACTTGTGAGACCTCTTGAGAGTGCCTAGGAACCCTACAGTGGTATCAGAGCCTAGCTAGAGCCTTAGGCGAAGTCTAGACGGAGTTTGAAGTCCGAACGACCCGAAAACCCAAACCCAAAATAGCTCTCTGTCCTTTTTTCAAAAACTGGGATTTTTCCAAATTAAAAATTGCTAAAAAATTCAGCAGGGAAAAATAAGAATTACGGTGCAAAAATTTTCTTGTGAAAAGTGATTTGTGCGGCGGAACCGCGGCAGAAGCCTGGCTTCTGCGGCGGTTCCGCGGCCTTATGGTGACGTCAGCCCTTATGTTTTGCACAGTAATTCCTGATAAATTATGCTGAGTTTTCTGGGAATTTTTAAATTGATTCAAGAGTTGAATTTTTCTGCTGTGTTTTTGGGGATTCGGTGATTCGATCGGAGTATCAAATTTTGTCTGTGTGGCTTTCCGGATAAATTTTAGAATATGTTAAAAAGTTCGACCGGATATAAATACCCAATTTTTCCCCTGTCGGGAAATTTCCAAGTGTTGGATTTTTCCGTAGTTTAACGACGTTCTAAGTAGTGCAAGTAACGCGATGGTCCCTCTAGAAGACAACAAACCTTAACTCGATTATGTGACCGTCTTGAACTGCCCTTTGAACCTTCGGGTTTGGGGCAGTACGGCGTGCCACATGTGAGGCGTTGGCTTGACCCTTCTACGGCTGGACCGTCGGTACTGAGGCACGAACTGAATGTTGTTAGACTTATTTCATGTGTTGATCTGTATCGGGAAAACTTGGGTGTTCGAATGTTCAATCGGAAAGTTTAACATTTTCTAATTATCTGGAATGGGATACAATAATTGGAATTCACAAGAAGTTATGAGATAACTGAATGAATGTTATAAACATAGCAATTTAGTCTCACTTGATCGGTTGCCACGGAATTTTGATGTGATCGAAAGTCCGTCGCAATCACGTAGCGTACGCGGATACTCGCCGGGTAAACTTAATAGACAGCCTCACTCCATAGCCCCGACCAAGTGACTGTAGGAGAACCCCGTCGCCGAAAGCATCCGTTCGGGTGCTCGCCGTAGCGGTGTTCCGCCTTGGTGCACTTCGTCGACGGTATAGGGGTGCGGCCGCCTACTAAAGTTTGCGACGAGTATTCGATCAGGATGTCGGGAATCTTGTTGAATTGCCCGACTTGATATTGAAAAGTGTTTTCGATAATGAGACTAAAATGCGGGGTTTATAATTGTTAGGCATGTGATGTCTAAGTAATTCATTTGGTCAGGCATGCGATGTCTGAGGTGGTTGCGGATTCCAACTGTTGTAGTTTTACACTTTCTTTTCTATGACCGTAAGTGTAATATGTGATATCGCCGGTTTCGTTGCTATATGTCAACGACAATTGGGATGCGCATATTTACTTACGTTGATGACATGTGATGTTATGTGTGTTGCTGGATATGTTATATTGGATCGTCGTGTTTGAATAGCCGGGGGTTTTATGTGAGATGAGTGTTTTTCATTTTCATTCATGTAAAAACTTGTATGTAATATTCTTTTATTGGGGCGCTTCCAGGTTGCGGAAGTTGTCACCGTTTGTATATTATTTACTTTTCCGCACTAGGATAGACCCAAGGAGGAGGGCACAAGTAACCGGGTTCTGGAGTCCAGTGGGAGACCAACTCAAGGAGTCGAGTCCGGGTCTCCTAACTCCAGAATTGGTAGGGTTGCTTGCCGCTCTCGTAGGGGTCTAGGGGTGTGGGTTTGGCTATTCATCGCGACCGTGGAATCCGTGTTTTATACTGGCTCGTATTGAAAACACGGACGTCCTAGTATATCCAATATTTCATATGATTCTTCTGCTGCGATATCTGTGATGTGATCATGTGATGTTCTGTGATAGACACAGTATATAGTATATATGATATATTATATAGGCGTTACTTATGTTTTACACCCGCGCTAGCCCTGTCCCGCTCTGCCGTTAGTTACCTAACCTAACGGTGCACGAGGGGACATTGAGGCGAATGCGGATGGCATAAGTGTACGTCGTATTTATCTGTGATGTTTAGGTATTTAAATGATGGGACTTCATTAATGAGATTAATGAAATAAAAGAAACCTAAAGATGTTGTAGAATCGAATTTCAAAATAAAATAGGTAGCTACAGTTCTTGCTTTGCACAGCGGTATATACGATATATCCTGCACCTTATTCAATAAGGAAAGGACCGAGATCCCTTCACCGGGAGTGACTCCTTTAGCAATAACTGGCAGATGCTACACCCTCGGTTTGTCTTTTGATTGTTTTTAAGAGTTTTTGCTTTGCACAGCGGTATATGTGATATATCCTGCACCTTATTCGATAAGGAAAGGACCGACGATCCCTTCACCGGGAGTGACTCCTTTAACAAAACTGGAAAAGCCTCAAAAGCACTCCATTTTTAAAATCATTCGATCCTACAACGATATCAAGTTCATTACGCAATAGGTTTTCAGAAAAACCTGTCGTAGCCCTCCGTCATTTCAGATATGTACTGGTTAGTATTCGTGCTGCGTTTGTTGACCTCTGTCAAGGCGTAGTGTGCAGTAGCTGATTAGTGCTTATCTGCATAAGCATATGATGTGATTGATTTAGGGTAGTCGTGCGACCTTGTTGACCTCTGTCAAGGGTCGTGCGGGTGGGTTTACTTTAATCAGGAAATGACGGGTTGAACTTGACTAGCAGCCTATGGTTTGTTGACCTCTGTCAAGGTCATAGGACGCTAGGGGCAAAATATTATCGGGAATTTCAAGTGTTGAAATTTGCAATGTGATTGCATACCTTCTATGAGATAGTTGGATCCCGATACCCGCTGCGAGTAAGAGTTACTCCTGGGAGAGTTTTATACATTACAATTAGCCGATCAAGTAGGTGTCTAGAAAGGTGTCAACGGGGTTACGCCTCTGGGAAAACGAGGTTTACATTAATTAGGTTCGTGCGAAAGCACGGGGGACCTCCCTCAAAGTACCGACACTGGCCTGGCTGAAAGATTGGCGAACTTGTAGTGTGTAATTAATCCCGGCTAGTCTTTCCTTTTAGGGTTTGAAGGAAGATTTGATAAAAAGCAGTGGGACCCATCCTGATTAGATAAAATAAAAACCAATCTATTCTTGCAAGAGCGCACGCTGAGTGTTTTCTTCTCTCTCTCTCCTGGTAGCGACCATATCACGCCTTAATCAAGATAATAAAACGGATTATTGACCGAACCCGCTTGTTATACTGAGCTGGGGAACGTTGGTCCCGCTCCAACTTATAAATGTTATAAGATAGAGCAGGAAATTGGGGAATACCAGATTTCCCGTGCCGCCCAAACGAAGAGAGTGCATGCTGATGCATCATCTTCGGGTGTGTTCATTACAGAGAACTGTTTCTCAGTATCCTTTACGTCTTGGGTATGTGATACCAGATCAGGATCCCAGATATGTAATCAGTTACATAGGGCTACAGAAAGGTAGAGAACTGAGAACGGGTGATAAGTTTCATGAGGCAGAAAACGGGGCAAGCGTTGCATCCAAGTCTGTCGGTCACTGTCATCCTGTATTACCAATACATTGATTCTGAACGAATGTTATTAGATACCGAACCTGATATACAAAATCATATCAGTCTCTTTATTAGTAAAGAAATGATAAAATTTTGTATTGTTGGATAATGTTTTGAACATTTCCTATATCAAAAGTTGATCGGTTCAGGCACGTTATCTAAAAGCATTAACGTTCTAAATCAAACTACAGTTCTTAGTATACGGAACACACACAAGAGGAAGAGTTCAGAACTGAACGAATCCTTTTTGAGGTATTGTAGACTAGGTCATATCAATGCGACCCGACTAGCTGAAGTTACATATAGATGCATATTTAAATCAGTTTGAATTTACATCTTGTGAAACTCGCCAGTCATGTCACAAAGATAAGATGACCGTAGCTCCGTTTACTGGAAACAGAGAAAGAGTTAGTGAACTCTTGGGATGATACATGTTGATGTATGTAGGTCCCCTGTCTACACATGCCAGGACCGGTTCTTCGTACTTCATTACATTCTCTGATAATCTCTCAAGATTCAGACATATGTTCCTGTTGAAACATGAGTCCGAGCCTTTTGAGATATTCACAGAATATAAGCGAGAAGTAGAGAACCAAAATAAGGGTATAAGTATTATGTCCTATGATGAGATCAGGGAGGAGAATACTTGTGCATGGAATTCCTGGAATATTCTAAAGGAGAATGAGATTCTCTCTCAGCATTACTCCTCTGTATACACCATAGCACGATGGTATATCGGGGCGAAGCTGATACACCCTATTTGATATGGTGTGCTCTATGATGAGTACTACTGAGTTACCTGTTTCCTTTTTGGGGGTTATGCACTTGAGAAGCTGCATACCTATTGAATAGGTTCCAATCAAATCAGTTGCCTACCATTTCATATCTGATATGGAAAGGGAAGAGCCCATGTCTTAAGCAAGTTAAGATTTGGGGTTGACCGGCCTATGTCTAAAAGCAAAATCCGGACAAGCTCGAGGCAAGGTCTGTAATGTAGAACTGGAAAGGTTCCAGCTATACAAACTACAGCAGATGATTTGGTAAAACCAAATGATTCAATAGTTACCAACGAACCTCTGCCTCTCCGCCGATCTAGTAGGGTTCCTCACCCACCTGAGAGATACTTCGGTTTCTCTATGACAGTGGGAGCGAGGACTGCATCATGAGATGATGACCCAACTAGTTTCGACCTGGCCATCAGGAGTAGGACTCTGTGAGAATGGCTGGATGTTTATCGATCTGAGATGGAATCCTTATACACCAACAAAGTATGGACTTTGATTGCTATATCTGAAGGGTTAAATTCCCATAAGGAGCAAGTATATCTTGAGAAGATTACTTGGTGTACATGGAAAAGTTGAGACTTTCAAAGCTAGACTTGTTAAAAGTTTGCATCATTGACCAGGTGTGGATAATGAAGAAACCTTTTCAAGTAGCTATGCTTAAGTCCATCCAGATCCTACTTGTCACGGCTACATACCATGACTGCGATATCTGGTGGTTGGGTGTCTTGACTGCTTTTCTAAATGATGATTTAGAAGAGAGCGTCTATAAGTACACAGCCAGAGGGCTTCGTAGACAGTGGGAGCAGCGGAAACGTGTGCAAGATTCTTTATTTGATAAAGCAGGCATCGCGGAGATGGAACATCTGTTTTGATGAATTAGTCAAAGAAGTTGACATCATCAAAATGGTAGATGAACCTTGTATAAACAAAAGGGTAGTAGGGAGTATGGTGACGATCCTCGTAGAGTACATGGATAACATACTCTTGATAAGAAAATAGTTTCTTATGCTACGCTCGGTCAATCTCCGCTTATCACTAAGATTCTCCATATAGGATCAAAGTGATACCTACTAAATCCTGGATTTTGGATCTATGAGATAGATTTAATTGGATGTTAGGATTCTCACTAGTTGTAGTGAGATGGTATCAATCGATCCTGGGGAGAATCACTGGAAGTGTTCCAGGATGATAAAGACGACTGAATGTCAGTCGCAGGCATTGTCTTTACCCTCAATCGAGGGACGGTATGTTGGAAGAGTTCCAAGCTAGATACCGTGACATACTAGACGATAAAGGCAGGATACATCGCTACTTAAGATGCTACCAAAGAGGCTGTTTGGGTGTATATAGGTTCATGAGATGAACTATGTTCCTCCCATTGTGTGACAATGGAGTTATGGCTTATGCCGAGGAACGCCGGTCCCATCAGTGATCCAGACATATTCTAAGGCAGTGTCACCTGATCATGGAGATAGTTGATCTCCAGGGTGATCGAGGTTAGGAGAGTAGATTCAGAGGACAACACAGCGGATCCACTCACAAAGGCCTGTTCCCAGAGAGAGATTTTTATGGGATGGTTGAGTATGAGATACTACAACCACTGCTACAGATGGCCCTAGTGCAAGTGGGAGATTGTTAGTTATATGTATGCCCTAGAGGCCATTACTGTACATAGGATGTATATTGTAGTGGATGCTGGGACATATATAGGGAGGACTTTCTTGCTCGACATGATAGTATGCTATCTGGTTGAACTTTACCTTAACGTGTATACTGATTGTCTCTCTGTTACATGTTGGTAAAGCCCTTAGGATGTGTGCTTGACTACCTGGACTATGATGCGGATCATACTAGTGGGGACATGGTAGTCCATAAGTACATCCTTCAAAGTCCCTAGTCGAGAGTGTATCGAGACGGGGCATCGATATACCAGAGTAGACTAGCGTATACCTTCTCGACCCATACAGATGGGCGATGAATGATCCCATATCCATTGGTGTTTGACATCAGAGATGATATACGGGTGCTCAGTAGAGACTGGGTACACTGGACGGACTCGTCGAGAACTCCCAGATGGTATTATACCTCACGTCAGATGGCAGTTCTCTGGTGACACTGGTACAGAGTAGTCTGTTGACCCGAGATCGTCATAGAGTCTTGTGTGGTTCCCACTGTGCTTTGATTTCCATCTTACCACGTCCAAGAGGGCGTGCGAAACGGTGGTTTTTGGGTACAGTCCCGAGTCACATGGAGGCAATGAGCGATAGGAGGGGATTCGTCTCTCCCGGTATAGGGGGTTGATGTTGCGCTGTGTTCGATTGGCTATATCAGGAAATCCCTGGCCAGGGTTGCTGAGATTTACTGGTAAGTGTTACCAGTAGTTTCTCGAATTGTTATAGACCTCATATCGACACGACTTATCAAGCTATTGGGGTCTAACGTTTACCACCCCTAGGCGAGATATGCGACATATCAGACGATCAGACCGGACTGTACGGTAGTGTTACTGGTCGGATTCACTGGAGTGTGAGCGGGCTTGCTCGTCGATCTTCAGATCGCTCAATACCCGGGTGGCCGTTACGTTTAGCAGACCGCTTGTGGCTTGTGGGTGCTTGATATGATCATCACCTGCTGCCGGCGTATTGACGAGTCTTTAGAGTCCTACACAGAGGTTTCCTGGCTCAAGCGAAACGAAATAGGAGCGCATATGAGATATGTGCGGGACCGAGAATAATGCATGTATGTGATACCGTATTCTATTCTCGCGATGAATATATCGAAAGGTTGTATGCGATATAACCTAGTTATCGAATCAAGGGTTGGTTCGATAAGCCGATACATAGAATACTAGTCGGTTATATGCGATATGACTGGATCGTTAAATCAAGTGTTGATTTAATGATTTAATGCATAATTATATATTTGATATATTACTTTGCATTAACTAGTATTGGTTCACTTTAAATGGATTTTCTCACTCGGATTGTACACATTGTATATGTGATATACTTTTGTGCACTTGATTGTATCATGTTTGATGATACATGTTATGCTAGGGTTTTTGTGTAAAGATCAAACCATGGTTACATGATTATGGTTAGGGTTTTGTTTTATTCACTTATTTATTTATCCATTTCATTTGGAAAATAAATGAGAAGAGAAAAGAATGGTGGCTTTATTTGTTGTTTAGTTGAAGCTTCATGAAGCTTTGACTTTGTCCACCATTCTTATCTCATCCTTAACCCTAACCATTCCTTTAACCCTTGGTTAATTCTCTACACATAACCATAGTTAGAATTATGATAAGTTTTGTTTTTCTATTCTTTTTTATTAACTTATCATATATCATTTTCTTCTTCTTCTTCTTCTTCTTCCTTGAACTCAAGAAGAAAACCATTCTTCATCAATGGTGATTGATGAAAACAAGTGAGAAATCCAATTCTAAAGTCTACCCACTTCCTATTTCTTCATCCTCTACCTCTTGCCAAGTAGTAGAGTGTGTTTTCTTCACAAGTTTCTTGACTTGGTGAAGTCGGAGATTGATTTAGCGATGCCTCGACGTAGATCATCTTCGGCATGGACATCGATGACCTAGCCCGTCCATTCTCCGATGAAGCCGACGCTAGAGCCCGGAACTTGTTATGGACAGCGAGGAGACTTCATTGCGGAGCTATGGAGGTGGAGAACCGGATCTACAAAGGTTGTATTTCCGTATCTCTTAGTTAAGTGTTAACTAGTTTACTTTTCGCCTAGAAATCTAGCCAACGATCCGTAGTCGGGTTTCTCGGCACCGTTAAATTTTGAAATTGGTATGTTCGATGACTTGTGAGACCTCTTGAGAGTGCCTAGGAACCCTACACCAGCATCGTCCAGAGGACATCGATTCATTTTGGCGACAACTGATTACTTCTCCAAATGGGCAGAAGCAGTACCGCTGAGGGAGGTGAAGACGGAGAATATCTTCCATTTCTTCAAGACACACGTCATTTATCTGTTCGGTACTCCGCGACGGATCATCTCCGATAACGGGCCAGCCTACAGAAGCCACAAGATCAGCCGCTTCGCACAACAATATAAGATAGACTGGAGATACTATTCAGTTTATAATCCCCGAGCTAACGGTCTAGCCGAGGCTTTTAACAAGGCCTTAACGAAGATCGTGAAAAAGACGATGACTCGAAATAAAAAGGACTGGTATGAGAGACTGCATGAAGCTCTCTGGGCATATCGGGCTATGTTCAAGACGGCCACGAACATAACTCCATACGCATTGGTATTCGGTATAGAGGCGGTACTCCCCCTCGAGATAGAGTGACCCTGTCTACGAGTGGCAGTTCATTATGAGCTAACGGATGAAGAGAATGCTCACCTTCGGCTTGAGGAGCTCGACGCCCTTGATGAAACCCGGCTCACAGCGCAGCAAAATCTGGAAGCTTATAAAGCAAAAATGACGCGCTCATATGAGAGATTGATTAGGCCGACGACATTCTGCCAAGGCGAACTCCTGCTAGTGGTTAAAAGACCTATGATCCCCAATCACGCCAAGCGGGGGAAATTCGAGCCAAACTAAGAAGGCCCATACATCATAGACAAGGTTTACCATGGTGGAGCCTATCTACTCATGGACATGCATGGCGAAAGCCCTTCAGGCCAATAAACGGTCGCTTCCTGAAGAAGTACTATGCCTGACGAGTCACAGCCTAGGTCAATGATAAATGACGACGACTATGTCCGCTCGCTATCTTCCTAAGCCCAAACTCTATAAGTAGTAGCCGGCTTATGGCACCGAAATTTCCTTAAACTAACAACGAACCGAAACGTCCTTAAACTAACAGTGGACCGAAACGTCCTTAAACTAACATGGGACCGAAATGTCCTTAAACTAACAACGGACCGAAACGTCCTTAAACTAACAGTAGACCGAAACATCCTTAAACTAACGACGGACCGAAATGTCTTTAAACTAACAGCGGACCGAAACGTCCTTAAACTAACAACGGACCGAAACGTCCTTAAACTAACAACGGACCACTATGTCCTAAAACTAACCGTTGACCGAGATGTTGATAAACTACGGTGGACTGCAGCATCCCAAAGCTGATACAAAAAAAGGAATAAAAAAAGGAGAAAAAAGGAAAATGGTATGTCTACAAGCAAAAAGGGCATGGATGAAAACCCGAAAGGGCTCCGTGAGTAAAAACAGCAGGGCTACCGGCGAGTTTTGTGAAAACCCGAAAGGGTGTAATCTCGTTAGAAGACACTTGCAAAGTCCTCTAGACTTTGTAAGAAGAAACCCCCTGCGTGAGATCCTTACGACTCACAAGAGAGCAATACACATAGGGATCCCCACGATCCTTAGGGAGAAATTACACTTGCGAGATCCTCACGACTCGTAAGAGAACCTTCTTATGGAACCCTCACGGCTCATAAAATTTTAAAGTCTTAAGCTACAGGGATCTGAACCTGTTCTTAAGCAGTCCTCACAACCTTCGATACTGCCCTACAAGCGGCTCAACACTAACCCTTGTATACAATCCACGGGCGTGAATAAAAATTTCCCTAACAAAGTCCTATCCGTGAAAAGGGATATATACACCCGGTGAACAGCCCATGTAGGTTCTCTCGACTTATAAGGAGAAAGCACTCTTGTAAGATCCTTACGACTTATAAGAGACCACACACTTAGGAGTCCTTACGATTCCTAAGGAGAAAACGCACCTACGAGATCCTCACGACTCGCAAGGAGAAATACCTTTATGAGACCCTTACGGCTCATGAAGTTAAAAGCCTTAGCCGATAGAATCTTAACCCTGATCGCTAAACCACCTTTGTTCAACATCGACAGAGGCAAATGATGATTCGCTCCTAGCCATATCCCATGTTAGTGTATATGCCCTAGAGGCCATTACTGTATCATACTAGTTTTTATATTACTTAATGGAAGCTTGGGATATTCACAGTTGTATAGACAATCTTGCTCAAAATAGTAGTATGCTACTTGGTTTGTTTCTACTTTAATGTGTACATGTGTTTCTTTTAGTATATCACCTATACATATTAGTGGAAGCCCTTAGGATCTTTGCTTGATTACCAGCGTTGTGATGGCAGTCACACTCGTCGGGGCTGGGTAATCCACAAGCACATCCTTATACAGGTCCCTAGTCGTAGGACTATTGAGACAGGGCATCGATACTCCGGAGTAGACTAGCGTATGCGCTTCTCATCCCAGCAGGGGAGATGGTTTGTCCCACAGCCGTCAGTACGTCGTACTTGAGATAGTATGCGCGTGCTCGTTAGGTTACGAGTACACTGGACAGGACTCGTCGGGAACTATTGGTTGGTACTATACCTATCATCAGTTATCAGTTCCCAGGTGACATGAGTACAGCTTTGTCCGCTGACTTGACACTGTCACTTCGCCTCGAGTGTGTTCCCACTGCACTTTGATTACTACCCTACCACGCTTCAAAGGAGTCGTGCAAACAGGTAGTAGTTGGGTGCAGTCCGAAGCACTTGGAAGCAGTGACGGTTAGACAGGATTCGTCTCTCCCGGTATTGGGAGTTGATATCGCGCTATGTCAAGGAGAGCCATTACACATAGTCGTCCCTGGCCAGGGCAAGCGAGATATACTGGTAGGTTTTCAGTGTTATCTCAGGGTGTTCTGGGCTACACTCCGACACGACTTGTACCGTTATTAGGGGACTGACGTTTACATCCCCCTAGGCCCGCCATGCGATATTCTCAGACGAACAGACCGGATAGTACGGAGACTGTCACATTCAGGCTCAGTAGGAGTTCGGATGAGTTCACCTCGTCAGTCTTCTTATCGGCATCTACCTGGGGGCCGTTACACACAGCTAGTGCCGCTTGCGGTCTGTGGTTAAACCCACTGCCAGCGTAGTGTCGAGTTTTTAGAGTCCCACACAGAGAGCTATTCGTCTTTAGGCAAAAGAGTAGAGGTCTCATGGTTTTACGACAGGGTTCGGTCACATCCGCTCAATTGTGCACGTTTGGTGTCCGGGCAGTTATTACAACGGGCTTTGGTTTAAGCCAGAACCTAGTATACGTTTTGGGATTTGTTTTATCTCGTTTATATTCGTGTTCCTCAGAACGCGGATGCGGGTGTGTATGCATGGTTGACAGAGACAGAGGCAGAGGATTCTCATTAGGGTTGTTGACTGTTGACTTTTGCTAAACCCTAATGAGAATAAGAAATATGATTAATAATAATATTAATTAAGTATTATTGTGCCATGGTTGGGTTGAAAGTTTGACTTTGTTGACTTGTTGACTTTGTTGACCGGTTGACTAGCTTGGACTTGTTGACCATCATCATGACAATGGCTATCATTTCATGGCTATGACTTTTGCTTGCTTGTTTGTTCACAAAATGCATTAAATGCATGAAATGATAATGCCATTGACATGAACCATCACATAATAATCAATTACTATTATTATCATGATTATTTTGTGTTATGAGAGCATGGTTGTAAAAAGTCTTCTTTATTCTATCATATTGATTCTCTCTCATCCTCAAGCTCTCCCTTTTCCTCTTGCTCTCTCTCTAGCTCAAGGAAAATCCCTCTCATGAGTTGAGAACCATTTCCTTTGAGATAAAACCCAAAACACTTCTTTACTCATTCTAGTGTACAAGGTCTAGCAAGCCAAGTATTCTAGTTTCCTCTAGATTGAGGTTGGAGCCAAAGGTAGAAGCTTTCGGGTGGATCCATCTTCGGCACAAAGAGACGACGAGGTGAGGCTGATCCAACCACCAAAAGGAGTCGAAGAAAAGGAGTTCAAGTTAAGGTATAACCCCTAACATAGTAGTTAAACTCTTAGTTAGGTTGTTAGATAGTTTGTTTAGCAAAGATCCGTTTTTAGAGTTCATGTTACCTCCACCGAAAAAATCGTTTTTCACCATTTCTGCATCCCTGAAAGAACCGGGACGGGTAACGTGGACTTACAGCAGTATCAGAGCCTAGCTAAATACTATCTAACATGTTAGCAAAGTATCTAGAATTTCGATCGGAGAAAAAACCCGCAAAACACCCCGAAAAAGTGAACTTTCTGCCGATTTTTATTTCTGTTCAAAAATAATAAATCATGTACTAAAAATCGGCTCAGGGTTTTTAAAGAACACCCAAGAAAAACGATCTAGTGACTCGGTCAAAGCGCTGCGGAAACGCGGCAAGAGCATGCTCTTGCCGTGGATCCGCGGCCGAGTTGACCCGGCCGTGGGTTGTTTTTCCTGCAGTGTTCTTATAATGGTGTTTTGTGATTTTTAGGATGGTTTGTTTCTGCCCAGAATTTCCAGAGAACAAATTTGTTTTTGGGGTGGTTACAAATCCGTATTTTGATCGAACTTCTCAAGACTTTGGCTAACGGGTTATATCTGTGATGTGATATATGTATTGAACGTCTGCTAATCGCTATACGTCGATTAGTGGGGGTTATACGTATCTGTGATCTGTATTGTTACCGGTATGTGTATATGAATTCGTTGGATTGTCGCGGATGAATTGCCGGGGGGTTGTGAGATGAGAGTTTTATTTATCTTTCAATTCATGTAATTTGTAATTGATGTAATATTATTTATATGGCCGCACATCCGGGATGAGGTTGTAGCCGCCATTGTATAATTTCTTCTACTGTTTTTGCTCCTAGGATAGACCCAAGGAGGGGGTGTACAAACTACCGGTTACCTCGAAGTGCCGAGTGGCCTACTCACGTTGTTGAGGGAGGTTGCTTCACTTCGGGTATTTGGCGGGTAGTTTGCCGCACCCGTAGGGGTCTACGGTGGGGTATTGGCTATTCATCGCGGCCGTGTAATCCGCTTTTCGTTGCAGGCTCGTACGAAATGCGGATTCCTAGTATATCCAATGTGTTCATCTGTGATCTGAAATGGCTATCATTGCATCTGACGAATGTATATATCTATATATGATATCTATTTAGGCGTTGCTTATGTTTTGCATCCGCGCTAGTCCAGCCCCCGCTCTGTCGTTAGTTAAGTAACCTAACGGGTAATGACGGGGCCCCGTTGCGAATGCGGATGGCATAAGCATACGTCATATTTTCGTTGTTTTCTACAATGGTAGGATTAAATGATGTGACACATTAAAATTAATGCAAGAAAATAAACCAAGTAAAGTCATTGGAACACTTTCAAAACCACTCGGTTTCTTTTCAAAAACAACTTTTAAACGCGAAGCTTAAGCCACTCCTTTTAAAAGCTATCTCGTTCTATCGATTATATCAAGTTCACTACGTTCACGGTTTCGCCAAAACCATTCGTAGCCCTCCGTCGTTTCATATGGATAGTCAATAGTATTCAAGCTGTATTTGTTGGTCAAAGTCAAGGCACAGTGATTGGTAGCTATTGGATATTCATATGCAGCATAGATAGATGCGTTGGTTTGGGATAGTCGTACTGCCTTGTTAGCCAAAGTCAAGGGTAGGTACGGGTGGGTTCAAATTAACCTGGAGAATGACGGGTAGAACTTGACATGTGATTTATGATTTGTTGTCCAAAGTCAAGGTCATAAGAGCATGGGGCAAAAATCCACATCGGGAGTTTCTAAAGAAACTGAAACTTGCTAGTGCTGCATACCATTTGGAGTGTGATGATTCTGGTAGGATTCCTTCAGTTTTATCACACGATGATATTTGGATCCCGATCCTACTGTGAGTATATGCTACTCCTCGGGAAATTTCTCACTTAACGATCAATGCTATAAACCAAGTAGGTGTCTAGAAAGGTGTTAGCGGGGCTACGCCCCCAGGGAAAAGAGGTTATTTAATTAAGGAACTTCACGAAAGCATTGGAAAACCTTCCTCGAAGTACCAACACTGGCCTGGCTGAACGGTTAAGCAAGTATTGTACGGTGAGATTGATCCCGACTAATTCTTCCTTTTTGGTTTGAGGAGGAATTCGAGAAACAGTGGGAGCCATCCTGTTTAGACAAACTAAAAACCATTCTAAACTTGCAAGAGCATCATGCTAAAGTGTTTCTTCTCTCTCTCCTAATTGTAGTGACCAATCTTCATGACCGGACTTAAGTTATTACTAGATAAAAACATACTGACAGGGCCAAACTACAAAGATTGGCTCAGGAATGTCAAAATGGCAATCACTTATGACAAGATAGGGTATCTTCTTACCACCAAAGCTCCCCCTATCCCAGGTCCCACCTCCAGCGTCGCGGATAAGGAAATCCATAAGACCTGGGAGATCGACTGCGCGAAGGCCAAGTACCTCGTGCTTGCCTCTATGGACAATGAACATTAGAGGAGGCACGAGAATATGGACCTTGAATCCATATTTCTCCATACAAAAGAACTGTATGGAGAGCAATCTCGTATCGCCAGATACGAAGTCTCGAAAAAGCTGTTTTCGGCGAGATTGGCCGTCGGATCATCGGTAGCGGAACACGTGCTTAAGATGATTGGCTATATTGAAGAGCTCGCAGACCTTGGGATTATGTTAGAGAACGAGCTCTATACTGACTTGATTCTCCAGTCCCTTCCTTCCACTTACGCCCAGTTTATCCTGAACTTTAACTTGCAAGAAAAAGAAGTTGAACTTTCAGAACTCCTCAACCTGCTGAGGAGTGCAGAGGGCACCCTACAGAAAGGTAGGGAAACATCCACTTTGTTTGTTGGAGGACCTTCCTCTTCTAGGTCCAGGGCGAAAGCCAAGGAAAAGAAGAAGAAAACCCTCACCAAACCAAGGGGCGGTGTTAGTAAAGTGGAAACGAAGGGAAAAGTAAAGGCAACAAAGATAGCAGGGCAGCTTGTAGGAAAGGAAGAGTGCTTCTATTGTCATAAGAAAGGACACTGGAAAAAGGATTGCAGGGCTTGGAAGGTCAAGAACCAGGATCCGAAGCAAGTTGCGGTTTCGGCTTCAGGTGTGTATGTTATTGAAAACTGTCTTTCAATAAACTCTACTTCCTGGGTATTGGATACCGGATCAAGATCTCATATCTGTAATTCTTTGCAGGCACTGAGAAAGCGTAGGGTTTTGAAGGCAGGTGATATGACCCTTAGAGTTGCAAACGGAGCTGGCATGGATGCTGAGTCCGTGGGGGACTATCACTTGGGAATGTCAGATGGACAAGTTTTGGTTTTACAGGATTGTTATTTTGTACCCAATGCAACTTGTAATATCATATCTGTATCTTTATTATCTAAAGACGGTTATGAATTTGCATTTGTAAGCAATGTTGTGAACATTCACCTTAATCAAGTTTTGATTGGGTCAGGTACATTAAACAATGGTATATACGTATTAAACCAGCCACAGATTTTCAATGTCCAGAATACGCACAAAAGAAAGTCTCCAGAAATCAATCATGCTTTCTTATGGCATTATAGACTGGGTCACATCAATGAGAGAAGGTTGACTAAGTTACATACAGAAGGATATTTGGATCCGTTCGAATATCATTCATATGCAACTTATCAATCCTGTCTCAAAGGAAAGATGACAAAGACTTCGTTCACTGGACACGGAGTAAGGGCGAGCGAGCTCTTGGGGCTCGTACATAGCGATGTGTGCGGTCCAATGTCTACACAGCGCGAAGTGGTTATTTTTACTTCATTACTTTTACGGATGACTTTTCAAGGTACGGATATGTCTTCTTAATGAAACATAAATCTGAAGCCTTTGGAAAATTCCAGGAATATAAGAATGAAGTAGAAAAACAAACCGGCAAAAGTATCAAGACACTGAGATCTGATCGAGGTGGTGAATACTTGAGTGTCGAGTTCCTGGATTGCCTAAAAGAGAACGGAATTCTCTCTCAGCTTACTCCTCCATACACTCCGCAACATAACGGTGTATCGGAGAGACGGAACCGAACCCTATTCGATATGGTACGTTCCATGATGAGTAACGCTAAGTTGCCGCGTTCATTCTGGGGATATGCACTAGAATCAGCTGCATACCTTTTGAACCGAGTTCCAACTAAGACTGTGCCTACCACACCATATCAGATGTGGTGTGGGATGAAACCCTATCTTAAGCATATTAAGACATGGGGATGTCCAGCTTTTGTCAAAAAGCAGCATGCAGACAAACTCGAGGCACACTCAGTACAGTGCAAGTTTGTGGGATATCTAAAGAACTCCAAGGGATATTTCTTCTATTGCAAAGAGGAACAAAAGGTTTTTGTTTCTCGTCATACCTGCTTCTTGGAAACTGAGTTTTTGGAAAATCAGATAAGTGGGAGTGCAATAGAACTGGAATAAATTCCAGAACCACGAGCTATTACTGAAATCTTAGAAGAACCAGAGGGTTCGAAAGAACAGGACATTCCTACGCCGCTCCGCAGGAGTAGTAGGCAGTCTCATCCACCCGAGAGATACTACGGTTTTCTCATAGACGGGGATAGAGAGGATTGCATCATTGATAATGATGAGCCGACTAGCTTCCGGCAGGCCATTCAGAGCGTTGACTCGGTAAAATGGCTGGATGCAATGCGGACAGAAATGGAGTCCATGTACACCAACAAAGTATGGACTTTGGACGTTGCTCCAGATGGGGTAAAACCCGTAGGATGCAAGTGGATCTTCAAAAGGAAGATTGGTGTAGATGGAAAGGTCGAGACCTATAAGGCTAGACTTGTTGCAAAGGGTTTTCGTCAAAGATCTGGTTTGGACTATGACGAACCCTTTTCTCCAGTGGCTATGCTGAAATCCATTCGGATCCTTCTTGCCATTGCTGCCTTCCATGATTATGAGATTTTGCAGATGGACGTAAAGACCGCTTTTCTAAAGGGAAATTTAGAGGAGTGTGTCTATATGGACCAGCCAGAGGGTTTCATTCCGAGTGGGAGCAGCGGAAAGGTGTGCAAGTTGCTTAAGTCCATCTATAGACTAAAGCAGGCATCGCGGAGTTGGAACATCTGTTTTGATGAGACGGTCAAAGAATTTGGCTTTATCAAAAATCCAGATAAACCATGCATCTATAGTAGATTTGTAGCAAGAACTGTCGTATTCCTCGTTTTATACGTGGATGACATTCTCTTGATAGGAAATGACATTCCTATGCTATAATCTGTCAAAGGGTTCTTGTCACACAGGTTCTCCATGAAAGACCTGGGTGATGCCTCTTACATTCTGGGGATCCGGATCCATCGTGATAGATCCAAGAGGATATTAGGACTTTCACAGTCCAGGTACATCAACACCAGTATGGAAGATTCCAAGCGCGGTAATCTACCGGCTTGTCACGGGATCACCCTCTCTAAAGAGATGTCTCTTAAGACTGATTTGGAAAGGGATCGCATGTCTATTATACCCTACGCTTCTGCGGTAGTGTAGGGTTCCTAGGCACACACTAGAGGTCTCACAAGGCATCAACCATGCCAATTTCAAAATTTACGGTGCCGAGAAACCCTAGACTACGGATCGTTGGCTAGAAGTTTAGGCGACAGATGCAACTAGTAAATTACTTTATTAAGAGAACGGAAATACAACCTTTGTAGATCCGGTCCTCCACCTCCATAGCTCCGCAATGAAGTCTCCTCGCTGTCCAAATGGAAACCCGGGCTCTAGCGTCGGCTTCATCGGAGAAATGGGCGGGCAAGGTCGTCGGCTTCGTGCCGAAGATGATCTACGTCGAGGCATCGCTAGATCAAGCTCCAACTTCACCAAGTCATGAAACTTGTGAAGAAAACACACTCTACTACTTGGCAAGAGGTAGAGGATGAAGAAATAGGAAGTGGGTTCACTTTAGAATTGGATTTCTCACTCTTTTTCATCAATCACCATTGATGAAGTCAAGGTTTCTTCAAGTAGTAGATGATGAAGAAGAAGAAGATAATATTATGATAGAATTAAAAAGATTAACTTGAAAAGATAATCCCATTCATTCTTATCATAATAGTTACCATGGTTAAGTGTAGAGAATGAACCAAGGTTAAGTGAATGGTTAGGTTAGGCATGAAACAAAAATGGTGGACTTTTTCAAAGCTTCATGAAGCTTCAGTGTAAAACAAAGCAAGCCACCATTTCTTTTCTTTTGCCAAAATGAATGAATAAATGAATAAATAGATAATAAGTGAATAAACAAAACCCTAACCACTCTCACAACCATGATTTAATCTTTACACAAATCCAAGTTAACATGTATCATCAAACATGACACAATCAAGGGCACAAAAGTATATCATATATACAACTTGTGCAATCCAAGTGAGAAAATCCATATAAAGTGAACCAATACTAGTTAATGCAAAGTAATATATCAAATATATAATTATACATTAAATCATTAAATCAACACTTGATTCAATGATCCGGTCATGTCGTACATAACCGACTAGTATCCAATGTATCGCTTATCGAATCAATCCTTGATTCGATATCTAGGTTATATCGAATATAACCAATCGATACATTCATCACGAGAATGGAATACGGTATCACATACACGCATTATTCTCAGTCCCGCACATATCTCATATGCGCTCCTATTTCGTTTCGCTTGAGCCAGGAAACCTCTGTGTAGGACTTTAAAGACTCGTCAATACGCCGGCAGCAGGTGATGATCATATCAAACACCCACAAGCCGCAAGCGGTCTGCTAAACGTAACGGCCACCCGGGTATTGAGCGATCAGAAGATCGACGAGCAAGCCCGCTCACACTCCAGTGAATCCAACCAGTAACACTACCGTACATTCCGGTCTCGTTGTCTGATATGTCGCATATCTCGCCTAGGGGTGGTAAACGTCAGACCCCAATAGCTCGATAAGTCGTGTCGATATGAGGTCTATAACAGTTCGAGAAACTACTGGTAACACTTACCAGTAAATCTCAGCAACCCTGGCCAGGGATTTCCGGTTATAGCCAATCGAACACAGTGCAACATCAACTCCCTATACCGGGAGAGACGAATCCCCTCCTATCGCTCATTGCCTCCATGTGATTCGGGACTGTACCCAAAAACCACCGTTTTGCACGCCCTCTTGGACGTGGTAAGATGGAAATCAAAGCACAGTGGGAACCACATAAGACTCTATAACGATCTCGGGTCAACAGACTACTCTGTACCAGTGTCACCTGAGAACTGCCATCTGACGTAAGGTATAATACCATCTGGGAGTTCTCGGCGAGTCCGTCCAGTGTACCCAGTCTCCACTGAGCACACGTATATTGTTCATATCAGATTTTTGCATTTTCATACCGCCCAATTTTTATCACATTGCATATCGGTAGATACTCTTGAGCCGTGTTTGCTAGTCAATTGCAGGATACAGGTTCCCGGTTCTAAAACGGTGGAATTCATGGAAAACACGACAAAATCCGGGTTCCTGCCAACCACAGATAAAACACGGTCTCCGCTCTTCATCCGTATGTTGCCAGATACCAGTTTAGGAAGACAAAATGGCAAATCGATTGTCACCTTCATGCACAAGGCTCAATGGCAACAACAAGTTCCAAGAAATCTACGCGGAGCTCGAGGCAATCATGCCAAATCTTGACAAAAAGTCCACCTTTCCCTCAACAGAAATTCTGGAAGAAATGTGGAAGTATTTTCAGAAAATACATGTACCAGACAAAAGGGGACAGCAAACCAGGGGACCACAAGAAAAGCCATGCCCCAACTCACCAGTAGGGCCGCGGATCCGCGGTCAATAGGGGGTCTAGGCCGTGGATCCGCGGCCTTACTGGCGCCGCACCTTGTCATCTTTCAGGGGCAGTTTTGTCTTTGTACATATGTTCTGGTGGTTGCCCTAGATTTCCATTCTCCAGCCTATAAATAGCCCAGAACTTTGTGAAGGAAAGGGTCCATTCTTGTATTTTCATTTTGCCTAGGTTTAGTGTTTTTCTTCTTCCTCTTCTCATCTCTTCTCCATTAAACTTGTAGTGAGCTTGTGAGTGAAGAGTGATGAATAAAGAAGATCATTTTATTATCATGCTTGTCTTGCCTTTTTTATAATTGTTGTAATTTTAATTCGTTAAGTAGTTGTTGTTATTTTCTTGTTGTTTCTTTCTTCTCTCTTTTTCTTTATCCTTAAAATACGACAATGATGCTTACGCTCGATCCTCGCCAAGGTGAGGTCGCAAATAGCTAGTCGTATTCTTCTAATCTCTTTCTTTCTATCTTCCTCTTTTGTTTTGTTTTATTTTTCCGTATCATGATGTGTGAGTAGTTTAATACTTGTTAGGGTAGGATAAGGGAAGTTTGAGAGAAGGAAATCTCTCTCACTCTTTCCTTGCCCAACAGCTTAATTCGACTCCCGTTAATTGAACCACAATTCTCTCCTTACGGCACCCTATCCTACATGATAGCGGTGATTCCGTAGTGAGACCGGTTGTGGTTGAATTAACCGGAGGTTATGGCTAAGAGCCAAGAACGGACGGACAAGCACCAAAAGGAAGAACTTATGCGTTGGAAAGCCTAGCTTATACTCGCAAGTTCCTTCCTAGTCGTGCTAATCCCCGTTGTTGCCGATTACCGTAACACCGATATTAAGAGGGGCAACGAAAGATGTGGAGACTCCTAACTCAAACTAACCTAATCCTAACCCTAACAAGCTCTCTTTAATTATCAACTTAACACTTAGATAATCACAAACAAATCTGAACTCTCGGTCTTAACTCGTTAAAACACAGTGAAAAAGACTCCCATCTCCCTGCGGACGACCCGTACTCAACCGGCTAGCTACAAGCGAAACCGTCTTGATTGCGGTATTTAAACTAAAACTAGAACACGCACAACCTCTGACAATCAAATGGCGCCGATGCCGGGGAGACGGTAGTTTATTTCCTTGTGTAATTTCGGGTTAATTTGTGAATATAACCGAAAAACAAAACAAAAAAATATACATTGTAAAAAAACCATCTTGTTGTTTTTGATTAGCTTTTGTGCAAGTGTGCAGGAAAATACGAAGTTCAAGATCGGCGCCAAAAGACGTCGGATAAGACGGAGTTCAAGTACAGTGCCAAAGACGTGGGAAGATAGACCCACATTTCGCGGCTACACCGCGACGGACCAAAACGGAACAAACGGTCTACTGTGAAAATCTGGAGCATATACAGTGATCAAACACAGATTCAACAACTACAGAAAAGCAGAGGAGACAAAGACGAGAACACCCCAAAATTTTTGAGCTCCAATTCATCTATACAGCCGCGGAACCGCGGCCTAAGGTGGTGTTTGGCCGCGGATCCACGGCCATTTAGTGGTTTAAGGGTACCATTTTCTCTGGGTAACTTCCCCTCCTCTCTCCCACTCTTCTGGACTCCACTGAATTGTGTTTTCTGCAGATTTCTTTGCGCAAACTCTTCTCCCCCTTCCAATAAACTGTTCTTGTGCAGGATTCTTTGCGCCGCAAATAAAAAAAAAATTGTTTGCAGTTGATTTGTTACTGCTTTGCATTTCTTTAATACGGACTTAAGGGGCTTCAAAGCAATCCAGATTGGGTGGGGATTTCATCACCCTTCCCAGGACCCCAAAAATCACAAAAGCATATGCATTGTCCATTATAAATTAAAAAATACTAGACTTCAGCCCTAAGGACTTCGCGCTCATTAGGAGAAGATAAACCGTGTTTAGAACCTCGCTTAACGGTACATTGTTTACGGGGTGTCTAGGAAAGTGTTAAAGGCGCAACCGCCGAAAGAGAAAGGGTTATTTAATTAAGGAACTTCGCGAAAGTGTTGGACAACCTCCCCTTATCTCTGCACTTACCTGGCCTCGTGATCAGTGTATTTTTAAGCCCGTTTCTCGACATTGTTTAACTTCGACAATCAAGTTCAGGAGCAGGTCTAGTAGACCTAGGTTACCCTAGATCTAGGTGTGATTGTGCATATCTTGTTTGTGATTGCTTAAGCCGTATTTTCGTACATATTTCTGTAAAAATCTTTCTAAAAAAGAAAAAAAAAGAAAAAAATCAAAAACTTTTATAAAAACTTGCCCTTTTGTCGCAAAAATCCATTTTTTACCCTCCACCCATCGCCTTTCTCCATTGACGTTTTCTTACCCTCACCTTCTTCGCTTTGACTATACTAAACTCGTTTAGTGTATGTCCGCTTGGACTCGGGACACTAGCGCCCGTCTAGTCCGCGTTACGTTAGTCGCTACCGACTACGCGATCGACTCAGACGTCGATACTCCGTCCACTCCTCTTTCACCCCTTCCTTTGCCGGCCAACTCCGACGTTGACCGGAATTCTGTTCATACATCTTCACCTTCACCTTCACCTTCACCAATCTCTTCTTCCGCGATGTCAGGATTCAATCCGAACATCTCTTTGACCACCCCTGGATTGGCTCCACCTCCTACGGAGACCAATCTCCCACCACCTCCGCCTGTTGTAGCGCCGCAGCGAATCGCACTCCAGGACCGTTTCTATCCCACCCGTTCTGCACTTCCCACCTGCCTTTCTCTTCCTCCGGCCAATAGGGACAACTTTGAAATTAAGCCCCATTTCATCAACATGCTTCCACGTTTTCATGGGCTTGAATCTGAAGATGCCTATATCTTCATCAATAAATTTCAAAACGTCTGTGCCATGATGAAAACCACCCAGCTGTCGGACGATGCTATACGTCTACGGGTCATTCCGTTCACTTTATGCGATCTCGCTGAAAAATGGCTGTATAGCACCGCTTCCCACTCAATCACCAGCTGGGACGAGTTTGTTAAAGCGTTTCTAAAAAAATTCTATCCGAATCATAAGACCGCAAGGATTCGAAATGAAATCAACCAATTCTCCCAGCTTCCTTCTGAACCCTTCTGGAAGTGCTTTGACCGATACAAAGACCTTCTTGTTCAGTGTCCTCACCACGGTATAGAGAAATGGCAACTCTGCCAAACCTTATACGAGGGACTGAACCCAGCAACGAAGCAGTTGTTGGAAACCATCTGTCAGGGCCACTTCCTATCGAAATCTGACGAGGAAGCGTGGCAGTTCTTTGACGACCTTGCGGAGCAAACGCTACAGTGGGAGAGCACCAGACCGACTTCTTCTTCTTCTACCTCCACTTCTACCGGTCAGTCTAGGGTAGGAACCCACCAACTTGATGTCTCTATTGCGATGAAAGCTGAAATGGCTGCAATAACAAGAAAGCTTGAAGCGATAGAGAGCAAATTTTCTGCTCCTGCTCCTGCCCCTGTTCTCCCCCTTCGTACCATCTGCGCTTGTTGTTCCGATCCCTCTCATTTAACCGAAGAGTGTCCTTACAATCCACCATCTCAGGGACAGGATCAGGTTAATGTTGCATTTCAGCAAAGACCGAGGAATGATCCATACTCTTCCACGTACAATCCCGGCTGGAGGAACCATCCCAATTTCGCCTGGAATCAGAATCAGAATCAATTCCAGGGCAACAATTTCCAGAGGCCCCCTCTGCCGCAGCAACAAGCGCAACAACAAACTCAACATCAATTTCAGCAGCCCTTCCAACCCCAACCTTTCCAAAATCAGACGAACAACTTTGCACCCAACAATTCTTTTCCACCAAACAATTTTGTTCCGTCAAACAACGATAAGGTTTTCTCGCTCGAACGAATTCTGGAGGCGTTTGTTAAACAATCGACTCAATCCACCGCCAACATCCAGTCTTCCATTCAATCTTTAGTGCAACACACCGCCGCACACGGGCAAAGCATCAAGACCATCGAGGCCCAGATTGCACAGCTGAATGCGGCCTTAAGCGAGCGAGAAAAGGGGAAGCTCCCGTCCCAGCCACTTCCAAATCCCGGCCACCCACATAATGCACATGTTGCTCTTGAACAACAAAACCATAATGTGAGTACCGTGACCACACTGAGATCGGGGAGGATGCTGCAGAACAACATTGGCAAACGGATCAACAATGACACCCCGGCCGCTGCTTCTTCTTCTTCTTCTTCTTCTTCTTCTTCTTCTTCTTCTTCGTCTTCTGAGCCTATTCTCCGTTCTTCACAAGGCTCCCCTCCCTCTTCTTCTGCTCTGAACGGACCCACTTCTCACTCCACGAAGGCACCTATTCTGGGATCCGTTCCAACTCCACAATCTCCTCCTCCAGCATTAGACTCAACCAATTTTCAAAATGTTCCATTTCCAAACCGGTTGAGGTCTAATAAACAAAATCCTCAAATGGAGAAGATTCTGGAGTTATTTAAGCAGGTTAACATTAACATTCCTCTTTTAGATGCTGTCCAACAAGTCCCGTCTTACGCGAAAATCTTAAAGGACTTGTGCACGAAAAAGAGGAAGTCTCAGGTACCCAAGAAAGTTTTCTTGGCTAGTGCTATGAGTGATGCCCTAACCCAATCTTTACCACAAAAACGGAAGGACCCTGGCTGTCCTACGATTTCAATTACAATTAGGGATAAGAACATCAACCGCGCACTATTAGATCTTGGTGCCAGTGTTAACCTGCTTCCGTATTCAGTATACGAGCAATTAGGCGTCGGAGAGCTGAAACCCACACACTGCACTCTCCAAATGGCCGACCGATCGATCACCCATCCTAGGGGTGAGCTAGAGGATGTGTTAATAAAAGTCGGGGACTTCATATTCCCCGTTGACTTCATTGTATTAGATACACAGCCTGTAGCTAACCCCCGGAATCAAATTCTGGTGATACTCGGTCGCCCATTTCTCGCAACCTCAAATGCTGTGATCAATTGTCGCAATGGTTCGATGAACCTCTCTTTTGGAAATATGACGATTGAACTCAACATTTTTAGGTTGGGGAATCAGCCCGCCGAACCTAATGCTCATATACTGGACGTCTGCTCGATCCAGGAGATCACCCCAGAAGAGTGTGAATTCGAGGAGTTTCTGTTTGAACACGATAATCTTGACGCCACTAGTGCGTTTCTCTTCGAACCTGCTGCTGTTTCTGCGCCCGACAACGACTACGAGTGTTTCACGTTCTCGAACGATCTTAGCTGCGCACAACCCGAGTTTGAATCCTTCGACTTTCCGGATGAGTTACCTGAACCATCCAACTCGGTTGCCTACACTCGCTTTGAACCTTTGCTGGAGTCCTTTGAGTTCGAGACCTTTGCACCAATCTTGCCTTCCATCGTTTCACCTCCAACGCTCGAACTCAAGCCTTTGCCGTCTCACCTTAAGTACGCTTATTTAGGTGAGAACGAGACCCTCCCTGTCATCATCTCGGCTTCTCTAGCTCCCGAGCAAGAGAAAACCCTTCTCGCGGTCTTGCACAGCAACCGGCAAGCTTTTGGCTGGTCCATGGCGGACATCAAGGGGATTAGTCCCCTGATCGTTGAGCATCACATTCATCTGATGGATGATGCCAAACCAGCCCGGGATCCACAAAGACGTCTCAATCCAGTCATGAAAGAGGCTGTGAAGAAGGAGATCGTAAAATGTCTAGATAGTGGTATCATTTACCCTATCTCTGATAGCCAGTGGGTTAGCCCCATTCATGTTGTCCCCAAGAAGTCGGGCATCACGGTCATCACTAACGAGGCGAACGAGTTAATCCCTACTCGCACCCAAACTGGGTGGCGAGTTTGCATTGATTACAGAAAACTCAACGCCGCAACGCGGAAAGACCACTTTCCGCTACCTTTCATTGACCAGATGCTTGAACGATTGGCCGGACACGAGTACTACTGCTTTCTTGATGGCTACTCCGGCTATAATCAAATTCCCATCGCCGAAAAAGACCAGGACAAGACCACTTTCACTTGTCCTTTCGGCACGTTTGCATATCGTCGCATGCCCTTTGGGTTATGCAATGCGCCTGCTACCTTCCAGCGGTGTATGATGGGTATCTTCTCAGACATGGTGGAAAAATTTCTGGAGATTTTCATGGATGACTTCTCCATCTTCGGCGATTCCTTCAACGAGTGTTTGCTGCATCTTGACGCTGTCCTTACCCGATGTAAGGACAAGAATCTCACTTTGAACTGGGAGAAATGCCACTTCATGGTGCGTGAAGGTATTGTCTTAGGACATATCATCTCGCAAAATGGCATAGAGGTTGACAAAGCAAAGATTGAGGTCATTTACAATCTGCCTCCTCCCCGATGCGTCAGAGATATCCGAGCCTTCCTTGGCCATGCCGGTTTCTATAGACGGTTCATCAAGGACTTTAGCAAGATTGCTAAGCCCTTGACTCTTTTGCTGGCCAAGGACACACCATTCGACTTCAACTCGAGCTGTGTGACTGCCTTCGAGTCACTGAAACGCTCACTCACTTCTGCTCCCGTTCTTTCTTCACCTGACTGGACGCACCCATTCGAGATTATGTGCGATGCATCCGACTTTGCCATTGGTGCTGTCCTTGGACAACACATCAACAAAATGCCGCACGTAATCTATTACGCTAGCCGAACCCTGAACGATGCCCAACTCAACTATACAACAACTGAGAAGGAATTCTTAGCTGTTGTATTTGCTTTAGAAAAGTTCAGGCCCTACCTCATCGGCTCTCCAGTCATTGTCTACACTGACCATTCTGCTCTGCGCCATCTTTTTGCGAAGAAAGATGCAAAATCTCGGTTAATACGTTGGATCCTCTTGCTTCAAGAGTTTGACCTTGTCATTAAGGACAAACGAGGATGTGAAAATGTAGTTGCCGACCATCTCTCACGACTTCCTTCTTCGCCTTCGCTTCCAATTCCGATCAACGACGTTTTCCCGGATGAACAGCTCTTGACAGTATCATGCGAACCCTGGTTCGCAGATATTATGAACTATTTGGCCACAGGATTACTCCCGACTGAATGGTCGAGTCAGGACAGACTTCGCTTCTTATCCCAAGTAAAACACTTTTACTCGGACGAACCCTACTTGTTCAAGTACTGTCCCGACCAGATTATTCGTCGGTGTGTCCCTGATGAGGAATTCAAGAGTGTGCTGTCATTTTGCCACGATGAAGCGTGTGGCGGGCATTTTGGGCCCAGAAAGACAGCTGAGAAGATCTTGCAATGTGGTTTCTACTGGCCACAACTTTTCAAAGACGCTCATGACTATTGCAAGACTTGCTCCCGGTGCCAACATATGGGCCGGATATCCCGGAGGAACGAGATGCCACTCCAACCAATCTTGGTTGTGGAGATTTTCGATGTTTGGGGGATAGATTTCATGGGGCCGTTTCCCAGCTCTTTTGGGAACTTGTACATCCTTCTCGCTGTTGATTACGTCTCTAAATGGGTCGAGGCTGTGCCCAGCCGGACTAACGACAACAAGGTTGTCGTTAGGTTCCTTAAAGAAAACATTTTCTCCCGGTTTGGGCACCCCCGAGCGATCATTAGCGACAATGGAAGTCATTTCTGCAATAAAACTTTCGAAGCTTTGATGTGGAAATACTCCATTAATCATAATCTTTCTACGCCCTACCACCCCCAAACCTGCGGGCAGGCCGAAGTTTCAAATCGGCAAATCAAGCAGATACTGGAGAAGACGGTTTCTAAGAACCGTAAGGATTGGTCTCTGAAACTCACTGATGCCCTTTGGGCATTTCGAACCGCTTATAAGACCGACCTTGGCATGTCTCCCTATCGGCTTGTGTACGGAAAAGCCTGCCACCTTCCTGTCGAAATAGAGCATCGTGCATTTTGGGCGATAAAGGAGCTGAATCTGTCTCTCGAGGATGCGGGCAGCCATCGGAAGCTGCAGTTGAACGAACTGAATGAGCTTAGGGATGAGGCTTATGATAACGCGGTTGTCGTTAAGAATCGAACGAAGGTGTTTCATGATAAACACCTTTTGCGCAAAACCTTCGTACCTGGTCAGCAGGTATTGCTTTACGACACCCGACTTCACTTCCATCCTGGAAAGCTCAGATCTCGCTGGAAAGGGCCGTATTTTGTGCGGAATGTGTATCCGCAGGGCGCTGTGGATTTGGAAAATCCAAAGGAAGGTTCACTTTTCAAAGTAAACGGACACCGATGCAAACCGTACCTTAGCGCCGAACCAACAGAGGAGCTCATGTTCTTACAGGAGCCGGTTTACCTAGAATGATCTTCCTCTGCCTACCTCCAAACTTCGGTTATCCAGCCAAGAACAGTGGACACTGTTCCAAATAAGTTTGGGGGTCATTTTGTATATATTTGTATATATTCTGTTTCTTTTCATTAAAAACAAAAACAAATAAAAATTTGTGTATCGCTAACCGACAATTTTGACCCTTCAAATAATCTTTTCATGCAACGACAGTGAGGACACTGTCCAGTTTAAGTTTGGGGGTATGCTAGGTACGCATTTCTTACCTTCGCATTCATATGTATATTTTGCATCTGCATATTAAAATCCATAAAATCCATAAAAATCTGAAAATTTTCTAAAAAAAAAAACATAAAAACTTTTCTGTCAAGTTAGCTTGTGGAAGAACTCTGATTCAATATTTCGACGGTTTTTGTTTGAAAAAATAGGAATAACTAGATCTTATGTTTGGATTTTGAAAACCTGAAAGATAACTCTCCTTTGATGTTAACTATAGCTGATATACGTCTTTACATCACACTACACGTGTCGTGAATTTTGGGAATTAGATGACAAGTCTTTCATGTTTAAACTTTTAAACAGATAAATGATTTTCTGAGGATCAAATAGGTTTGTTCTGAAATAAGTAATGTCAAGAATAGTTTATGAAGTAAAGCGAATATGAAGGAATGTTATTGATGCCGTAATTGGAGCTAAGTCTGAAAAATAACCCATCTGAAACTTGATTGGAATGATTACACACCAAACCCACTAAACACGTCTTTTATCCAAAAAAATAATTGAACTGCCGGTTATATCTCCGTTCGTATTAAATCATCTGATTTTCACGCCAAACTGTCTTTTGTTTTTGGACCTAGGTAACTTGAGTAATTAAGTCCGCTGGGGTGTTTCTACACCTAATGCCCTAAAACCAACTGGTTTGGGAGCATTGGCCCAAAGCTCGCTAAGAAGCCTAGAAAGTCCAGTTTTAAAACAAAGTCAAGCAAGTGTTCTCTCCGAGTTAAAATTCCTAACGGTTCTTTGTGTGAGAATAATCTTGATAAAAGACAGGCTTTTATAAAAAAATTTAGCGGAGATATGAAGGTTTTATTCTATGATAAAGACTATTGCACGTTCACAGAGGTGTGTATGAAATGAAAACAAGAAAAAGGTGGAGTGAAAAATACGACTTAATTTCCTGTTATGGAAGATAGAAATTCTGAAGTTGAAACCTTACTGGAAAACGAAACTTGAAAAATGCTTAACTCTCTATAAAACTTATGTGATCCTTTTAAAATTGTTATCTGGGCTTTATTGTGCGACATGATGACTTTAATCGATCCTTCTGGAACTTAACGACACTATTTGCACTGCACGTAAAGACATATAAAATCTGTAGTTAAAGAAGAAGCGAGGTGTGAAAAATAAAGGTTCGATGGTCTAGACTTAGGATTATAGAATTGTTATTTTCTAAAAACAAAAACTTTAGGGTTTGAATCTTAGTTATTTTACAAAACCAACTAGACCGGATTTTGTGGGTAGTATCCGCTGAAAACCCTCAGGAGACAACACTCCTCCTACTAGGGACACCTAGAGGTTTAACGGCTTGTTGCACATGCTCAGTGCAATCGCGTTCCCTGCGAAAGTGAGGTTAGGAAATTTTTTGTGAATAAATGGGCTTTGCTCGGGATGAGCAAATGATAAGTTTGGGGGTATTTGTTCATATCAGATTTTTGCATTTTCATACCGCCCAATTTTTATCACATTGCATATCGGTAGATACTCTTGAGCCGTGTTTGCTAGTCAATTGCAGGATACAGGTTCCCGGTTCTAAAACGGTGGAATTCATGGAAAACACGACAAAATTCAGGTTCCTGCCAACCACAGATAAAACACGGTCTCCGCTCTTCATCCGTATGTTGCCAGATACCAGTTTAGGAAGACAAAATGGCAAATCGATTGTCACCTTCATGCACAAGGCTCAATGGCAACAACAAGTTCCAAGAAATCTACGCGGAGCTCGAGGCATTCATGCCAAATCTTGACAAAAAGTCCACCTTTCCCTCAACAGAAATTCTGGAAGAAATGTGGAAGTATTTTCAGAAAATACATGTACCAGACAAAAGGGGACAGCAAACCAGGGGACCACAAGAAAAGCCATGCCCCAACTCACCAGTAGGGCTGCGGATCCGCGGCCAATAGGGGGTATAGGCCGCGGATCCGCGGCCTTACTGGCGCCGCACCTTGTCATCTTTCAGGGGCAGTTTTGTCTTTGTACATATGTTCTGGTGGTTGCCCTAGATTTCCATTCTCCAGCCTATAAATAGCCCAGAACTTTGTGAAGGAAAGGGTCCATTCTTGTATTTTCATTTTGCCTAGGTTTAGTGTTTTTCTTCTTCCTCTTCTCATCTCTTCTCCATTAAACTTGTAGTGAGCTTGTGAGTGAAGAGTGATGAATAAAGAAGATCATTTTATTATCATGCTTGTCTTGCCTTTTTTATAATTGTTGTAATTTTAATTCGTTAAGTAGTTGTTGTTATTTTCTTGTTGTTTCTTTCTTCTCTCTTTTTCTTTATCCTTAAAATACGACAATGATGCTTACGCTCAATCCTCGCCAAGGTGAGGTCGCAAATAGCTAGTCGTATTCTTCTAATCTCTTTCTTTCTATCTTCCTCTTTTGTTTTGTTTTATTTTTCCGTATCATGATGTGTGAGTAGTTTAATACTTGTTAGGGTAGGATAAGGGAAGTTTGAGAGAAGGAAATCTCTCTCACTCTTTCCTTGCCCAACAGCTTAATTCGACTCCCGTTAATTGAACCACAATCCGCTCCTTACGGCACCCTATCCTACATGATAGCGGTGATTCCGTAGTGAGACCGGTTGTGGTTGAATTAACCGGAGGTTATGGCTAAGAGCCAAGAACGGACGGACAAGCACCAAAAGGAAGAACTTATGCGTTGGAAAGCCTAGCTTATACTCGCAAGTTCCTTCCTAGTCGTGCTAATCCCCGTTGTTGCCGATTACCGTAACACCGATATTAAGAGGGGCAACGAAAGATGTGGAGACTCCTAACTCAAACTAACCTAATCCTAACCCTAACAAGCTCTCTTTAATTATCAACTTAACACTTAGATAATCACAAACAAATCTGAACTCTCGGTCTTAACTCGTTAAAACACAGTGAAAAAGACTCCCATCTCCCTGCGGACGACCCGTACTCAACCGGCTAGCTACAAGCGAAACCGTCTTGATTGAGGTATTTAAACTAAAACTAGAACACGCACAACCTCTGACAATCATATATCATCTCTGATGTCAAACACCAATGGATATGGGATCATCCATCGCCCATCTGTATGGGTCGAGAAGGTATACGCTAGTCTACTCTGGTATATCGATGCCCTGTCTCGATACACCCACGACTAGGGACTTTGAAGGATGTACTTATAGACTACCATGTCCCCACTAGTATGATCCGCATCATAGTCCAGGTAGTCAAGTACACATCCTAAGGGCTTTACCAACATGTAACAGAGAGACAATCAGTGTACACGTTAAGGTAAAGAGTAACCAGATAGCATACTATCATGTCGAGCAAGAAAGTCCTCTCTATATATGTCCAAGCATCCACTACAATATACATCCTATGTATAGTAATGGCCTCTAGGGCATACATATAACTAACAATCTCCCACTTGCACTAGGGCCATCTGATAGCAGTGGTTAAAGTATCTCATACTCAACCATCCCATAAAAATCTCTCTCTGGGAACAGGCCTTTGTGAGTGGATCCGCTGTGTTGTCCTCTGAGTCTACTCTCCAAACCTCGATCACCCTGGAGATCAACCATCTCCATGATCAGGTGATACTGCCTTAGAATATATCTGGATCACTGAAGGGACGGACGTTCCTTGGCATAAGCCACAACTCCATTGTCACACAATGGGAGGAACTAAGTTCATCTCATGAACAAATATACATCCAGACTGCCTCTTTGGTAGCATCTTAAATAGCGATGTATCGAGCCTTATCGTCTAGTATGCCACGGTATCTAGCTTGGAACTCTTCCAACATACCGTCCCTTTACTGAGGGTAAAGACAATGCCTGCGACTAACATTCAGTCGTCTTTATCACCCTGGAACCCTTCCAGTGATTCTCCCCAGGATCGATTGATACCATCTCACTACAACTAGTGAGAATCCTAACATCCAATTAGATCTATCTCATAGATCCAAAACCCAGGATTTAGGGGGTATCACTTTGATCCTATATGGGGAATCATTATGATAAACGGAGATTGACCGAGCGCAGCATAGGAAACTCCTTTCTTATCAAGAGTATGACATCCACGTACTCTACGAGGATCATCACCATACTCCCTACTACCTTTTTGTGTATACAGGGTTCATCTACCATTTTGATGAAGTCAAACTCTTTGACTACCACATCAAAAAAGATGTTCCAACTCCGCGATGCCTGCTTCATCACATAAAACATCTTGCATACGTTTCCGCTGCTCCCACTGTCTACGAAGCCCTCTGGCTGTGTACTTATAGACGCACTTTTCTAAAACACCATCTAGAAAAGCAGTCATGGCACCCAACCGCCAGATATCGTAGTCATGGTAAGTAGGATCTGGATGGACTTAAGCATAGATCTTTAGAGAAAGTTTCATCATGATCCACACCTGGTCAATGATGTAAAGCTTTACCAAGTCTAGCTTTGAAAGTTTCAACCTTTCCATGTACACCAAGTAATCTTCTCAAGATATACTTGCTTCTGATGGGGATTTAACCCTTCAGATATAACAACCAAAGTCCATACTTTGTTGGTGTATAAGGATTCCATCTCAGATCACTAAACATTCAGCCATTCTTACAGAGTCCCACTCCTGATGGCCAGCTCGAAACTAGTTGGGTCATCATCTCATGATGCAATCCTCGCTCCCACTGTCATAGAGAAACCGAAGTATCTCTCAGGTGGGTGAGGAACCCTACTAGATCGGCGGAGAGGCTGAGGTTCGTTGGTAACTATTGAATCCTTTGGTTCTATCAAATCATCAGCTGCAGTTTGTATAGCTGGAACCTTTCCAGTTGTACATAACAGACCTTGCCTCGAGCCTGTCCGAATTTTGCTTTTAAACATAGCCTGGACAACCCCAAATCTTAACTAACTTAAGATATGGGCTCTTTCCTTATCATATCAAATATGAAGTGGTAGGCAACTGATTTGATTTGAACCCTATTCAATAGGTATGCAGCTTCTCAAGTGCATAACTCCCAAAAAGGAAATAGGTAACTCAGTATTACTCATCATAGAGCACACCTTATCATATAAGGTGTGATTGCTCCGCCCCGATATACCATCGTGCTATGGTGTATACGGAGGAATAATGCTGAGAGAGAATCTCATTCTCCTTTAGAAAAGTCCAGGAAATCCATGCACAAGTATTCTCCTCCCTGATCTCATCATAGGACATAATACTTATACCCGTATTTTGGTTCTCTACTTCTAACTTATATTCTGTGAATATCTCAAAAGGTTCGGACTTGTGTTTCAACAGGAACATAGGTCTGAATCTCGAAAGATCATCAGAGAATGTAATGAAGTACAAAGAACCAGTCCTGGCATATGTAGACAGGGGACCTTACATACATCAACATGTATCATCCCAAGAGTTTACTAACTCTTTCTCTGTTTCCAATAAACAGAGCTATGGTCATCTTATCTTTGTGACATGACTGGCAAGTTTTACAAGATGTAAATTCAAACTGATTTAAATATGCATCTAAAATGTAACTTCAGCCAGTCGGATCGCATTGATATGACCTAGTCTACAATGCCTCAAGAAGAATTTGTTCATTTCTGAACTCTTCCTCTTGTGTGTGTTCTGTATACTAAAGAACTGTAGTTTGATTTAGAACATTAATGCTTTTAGATAACGTGCCTGGACCGATCAACTTTTGATATAGGAAATGTTCAAAACATTATCCAACAATACAAAATTATATCCTTTCTTTACTAATAAAGAGACTGATATGATTTTGTATATCAGGTTCGGTATCTAATAACATTCGTTCAGAATCAATGTATTTGGAATACAGGGTGACAGTGACCAACAGACTTGGCTGCAACTCTTGCCCTGTTTTCTGCCTCATGAAACTTATCACCCGTTCTCAGTTCTCTACCTTTCTGTAGCCCTATGTAACGGATTACATATCTGGGATCCTGATCTGGTATCACATACCCAGGACGTAAAGGATACTGAGAAACAGTTCTCAGTAATGAACACACCCGAAGATGATGCATCATCATGCACTCTCCTCGTTTGGGCGGCACGGGAATTCTGGTAATCCCCAATTTCCTGCTCTGTCTTATAACAATTATAAGTTGGAGCGGGACCAACGTTCCCCAGCTCAGTATAACAAGCGGGTTCGGTCAATAATCCGTATTATTATCTTGATTAAGGCGTGATATGGTCGCTACCTGGAGAGAGAGAGAAGAAAACACTCAGCGTGCGCTCTTGCAAGAATAGATTAGTTATTATTTTATCTAATCAGGATGGCTCCCACTGTTTTTATCAAATCTTCCTTCAAACCCTAAAAGGAAAGACTAGCCAGGATTAATTACACACTACAAGTTCGCCAATCTTTCAGCCAGGCCAGTGTCGGTACTTTGAGGGAGGTCCCCCGTGCTTTCGCACGAACCTAATTAATGTAAACCTCGTTTTCCCAGAGGCGTAACCTCGTTGACACTTTTCTAGACACCTACTTGATCGGCTAATTGTAATGTGTAAAACTCTCCCAGGAGTAACTCTTACTCGCAGCGGGTATCGGGATCCAACTATCTCATAGAAGGTATGCAATCTCATTGCAAATTTCAACACTTGAAATTCCCGATAATATTTTGCCCCTAGCGTCCTATGACCTTGACGGAGGCCAAACTACCCATAGTCCGCTAGTCAAGTTCAACCCGTCATTTTCTGATTGAATTAAACCCACCCGCACGACCCTTGACGGAGGCCAAACAACACCGTATGAATACCCTAATCCAATCGCATCATATGCTAGCAGATAAGCAATAGTTAGCTACCGTACACTACGCCTTGACGGAGGCCAAACTACCGCAGCACGAATACTAACTAGTACTTATCTAAAATGACAGAGGGCTACGACAGGTTTTTCTGAAAACCTATTGCGTAATGAACTTGATATCGTTGTAGAATCAAATGATTTTAAAATGGAGTGTTTTTTAGGCTTTTCTAGTTTTGCTAAAGGAGTCACTCCAGGTGAAGGGATCGTCGGTCCTTTCCTCGTCGAATGAGGTGCGGGATATATCATATATATCACTGTGCAAAGCAGAACTCTTAAAAGCAATCAAAAGACAAACCGAGTGTGTAGCATCTGCCAGTTATTTCTAAAGGAGTCACTCCCGGTGAAGGGATCTCGGTCCTTTCCTTATCGAATAAGGTGCAGGATATATCACATATACCGCTGTGCAAAGCAAGAACTGTAGCTACCTGTTTTATTTTGAAATTCGATTCTACAACATCTTAGGTTTCTTTTATTTCATTAATCTCATTAATGAAGTCCCATCATTTAAGTACCTAAACATCACAGATAAATACGACGTACACTTATGCCATCCGCATTCGCCTCGATGTCCCCTCGTGCACCGTTAGGTTAGGTAACTAACGGCAGAGCGGGGCAGGGCTAGCGCGGGTGTAAAACATAAGTAACGCCTATATAATATATCATATATACTATATACAGTATCTATCACAGAACATCACATGATCACATCACAGATATCGCAGCAGAAGAAACATATGAAATATTGGATATACTAGGACGTCCGTGTTTTCAATACGAGCCAGTATAAAACACGGATTCCACGGTTGCGATGAATAGCCAAACCCACACCCCTAGACCCCTACGAGAGCGGCAAGCAACCCTACCAATTCTTGAGTTAGGAGACCCGGACTCGACTCCTCGAGTTGGTCTCCCACTGGACTCCAGAACCCGGTTACTTGTGCTCCCCTCCTTGGGTCTATCCTAGTGCAGAAAAGTAAATAATATACAAAGGGTGACAACTTCCGCAACCTGGAAGTGCCCCAATAAAAGAATATTACATACAAGTTTTTACATGAATGAAAATGAAAAACACTCATCTCACATAAACCCCCCGGCTATTCAAACACGACGATCCAATATAACATATCCAGCAACACATAACATCACATGTCATCAACGTAAGTAAATATGCGCATCCCAATTGTCGTTGACATATAGCAACGAAACCGGCGATATCACATATTACACTTACGGTCACAGAAAAGAAAGTGAAAAAACTACAATAGTTGGAATCCGCAACTACCTCAGACATCGCATGCCTGACCAAATGAATTCTTTAGACATCGCATGCCTAACAATTATAAACCCTGCATTTTAGTCTCAAAATCGAAAACTCTTTTCAATATCAAGTCGGGCAATTCAACAAGATTCCCGACATCCTGATCGAATGCTCGTCGCAAACTTCAGTAGACGGCCGCACCCCCGACGCCGTCGACGAAGTGCACCAAGGCGGAACACCGCCACCGCGAGCACCCGAACGGATGCTTTCGGCGACGGGGTTCTCCTACAGTCACTTGGTCGGGGCTATGGGGTGTAGCTGTCTATTAAGTTTACCCGGCGAGTATCCGCGTACGCTACGTGATTGCAACGGACTTTTGATCACATCAAAATTCCGTGGCAACCGATCAAGTGAGACTAAACTGCTATGTTTATAACATTCATTCAGTAATCTCATAACTTTTTGTGAATTCCAATTATTGTATCCCATTCCAGATAAATAGAAAATGTTAAACTTTCCGATCGAACATTCAATCACCCAAGTTTTCCCGATACAGATCAACACATGAAATAAGTTTTAAAAACATTCAGTTCATGCCTCAGTACCAACGGTCCAGCCGTAGAAGGGTCAAGCCAACGCCTTATATGTGGCACGTCGTACTGCCCCAAACCCTAAGGTTCAAAGGTCAGTTCAAGACGGTCACATAATCGAGTTAAGGTTTGTTGTCTTCTAGAGGGACCATCGCGTTACTTGCACTACTTAGAACGTCATTAAACTACGGAAAGATCCAACACTTGGAAATTTCCCGACAGGGGAAAGGTTGGGTATTTATATCCGGTCGAACTTTTTAACATATTCAAAAATTATCCGGAAAGCCATACAGACAAAATCTGATACTCCGATCGAAACACCGAAATCCCAAAACAGCCCCTGAAAATTCAACTCTTGAATAAAATATAAAAATTTCCAGAAGACTCAGCACTTTGACACAAGAATTACTGTGCAAGACACGTGGTCTAAATCACCAACATGGCCGCGGAACCGCCGCGAAACCCAGGGTGGGGCCGCGGTTCCGCGGCTCTTTGGTCGATTTAGAGTCACGTGCTTCACAGTAACTCATAGGATTCCCTGCTGAATTTTTTGGCAATTTTTAATTCACAAAAAACCCTGTTTTTAGAAAAAGTCCAGAGAGCACTTTTGAATTGGGGTTTCGGGTCGATCGGACTTCAAACTCCGTCTAGACTTCGCCTAAGGCTCTAGCTAGTCTCTGATACCACTGTAGGGTTCCTAGGCACACACTAGAGGTCTCACAAGGCATCAACCATGCCAATTTCAAAATTTACGGTGCCGAGAAACCCTAGACTACGGATCGTTGGCTAGAAGTTTAGGCGACAGATGCAACTAGTAAACTACTTTACTAAGAGAACGGAAATACAACCTTTGTAGATCCGGTCCTCCACCTCCATAGCTCCGCAATGAAGTCTCCTCGCTGTCCAAATGGAAACCCGGGCTCTAGCGTCGGCTTCATCGGAGAAATGGGCGGGCAAGGTCGTCGGCTTCGTGCCGAAGATGATCTACATCGAGGCATCGCTAGATCAAGCTCCAACTTCACCAAGTCATGAAACTTGTGAAGAAAACACACTCTACTACTTGGCAAGAGGTAGAGGATGAAGAAATAGGAAGTGGGTTCACTTTAGAATTGGATTTCTCACTCTTTTTCATCAATCACCATTGATGAAGTCAAGGTTTCTTCAAGTAGTAGATGATGAAGAAGAAGAAGATAATATTATGATAGAATTAAAAAGATTAACTTGAAAAGATAATCCCATTCATTCTTATCATAATAGTTACCATGGTTAAGTGTAGAGAATGAACCAAGGTTAAGTGAATGGTTAGGTTAGGCATGAAACAAAAATGGTAGACTTTTTCAAAGCTTCATGAAGCTTCAATGTAAAACAAAGCAAGCCACCATTTCTTTTCTTTTGCCAAAATGAATGAATAAATGAATAAATAGATAATAAGTGAATAAACAAAACCCTAACCACTCTCACAACCATGGTTTAATTTTTACACAAATCCAAGTTAACATGTATCATCAAACATGACACAATCAAGGGCACAAAAGTATATCACATATACAACTTGTGCAATCCAAGTGAGAAAATCCATATAAAGTGAACTAATACTAGTTAATGCAAAGTAATATATCAAATATATAATTATACATTAAATCATTAAATCAACACTTGATTCAATGATCCGGTCATGTCGCACATAACCGACTAGTATCCAATGTATCGCTTATCGAATCAATCCTTGATTCGATATCTAGGTTATATCGAATATAACCAATCGATACATTCATCGCGAGAATGGAATACGGTATCACATACACGCATTATTCTCGGTCCCGCACATATCTCATATGCGCTCCTATTTCGTTTCGCTTGAGCCAGGAAACCTCTGTGTAGGACTCTAAAGACTCGTCAATACGCCGGCAGCAGGTGATGATCATATCAAACACCCACAAGCCGCAAGCGGTCTGCTAAACGTAACGGCCACCCGGGTATTGAGCGATTAGAAGATCGATGAGCAAGCCCGCTCACACTCCAGTGAATCCAACCAGTAACACTACCGTACAGTCCGGTCTCGTTGTCTGATATGTCGCATATCTCGCCTAGGGGTGGTAAACGTCAGACCCCAATAGCTCGATAAGTCGTGTCGATATGAGGTCTATAACAGTTCGAGAAACTACTGGTAACACTTACCAGTAAATCTCAGCAACCCTGGCCAGGGATTTCCGGTTATAGCCAATCGAACACAGTGCAACATCAACTCCCTATACCGGGAGAGACGAATCCCCTCCTATCGCTCATTGCCTCCATGTGATTCGGGACTGTACCCAAAAACCACCGTTTTGCACGCCCTCTTGGACGTGGTAAGATGGAAATCAAAGCACAGTGGGAACCACACAAGACTCTATGACGATCTCGGGTCAACAGACTACTCTGTACCAGTGTCACCTGAGAACTGCCATCTGACGTAACGTATAATACCATCTGGGAGTTCTCGGCGAGTCCGTCCAGTGTACCCAGTCTCCACTGAGCACCCGTATATCATCTCTGATGTCAAACACCAATGGATATGGGATCATCCATCGCCCATCTGTATGGGTCGAGAAGGTATACGCTAGTCTACTCTGGTATATCGATGCCCTGTCTCGATACACCCACGATTAGGGACTTTGAAGGATGTACTTATAGACTACCATGTCCCCACTAGTATGATCCGCATCATAGTCCAGGTAGTCAAGTACACATCCTAAGGGCTTTACCAACATGTAACAGAGAGACAATCAGTGTACACGTTAAGGTAAAGAGTAACCAGATAGCATACTATCATGTCGAGCAAGAAAGTCCTCTCTATATATGTCCAAGCATCCACTACAATATACATCCTATGTATAGTAATGGCCTCTAGGGCATACATATAACTAACAGGTAGGATCTATAATGTATGCGATGTTGTGTACCAGACCAGATGTAGCTTATGCACTGAGTGTGGTAAGCCAGTATCAGTCAAACCCTGGGGAGAAGCACTGGATAGCGGTAAAAACCATTCTCAAGTACCTGAGAGGGACTAAGGAGATGTTCTTGGTGTATGGTGGAAAATACCTCCAGATCGAGGCCTTTGCCGACTCCAGCTTCCAGAGTGACAAGGATGATTCCAAGTCCATGTCGGGTTATGTCTTTATCCTTAATGGAGGGGCAGTGTGTTGGAAGAGTTCCAAATAGGAAACCGTTGCTGACTCGACGATGGAAGCGGAATATATCGCTGCTTGTGATGCCGCAAAGGAAGCTGTCTGGATGAAGAAGTTCCTCACGGAGCTTTAGGTGGTTCCATCCATTGTTGATCCAATACCTCTGTATTGCGACAACAACGGGGCTATAGCTTTAGTGAAGGAACCCAGGTCCCATCAGAAGTCCAGACATATCTTGAGGCGGTATCACCTGATCAGGGAGATCGTGGATCGCCAAGAGATCGAGGTTCGGAGGGTTGCTACGGAAGATAACACTGTTGATCCACTCACGAAAGCCTTACCCCAGACTCAGTTCGAACGGCTGATCGAGATGATAGGTCTTCGATACGCCAGTACATGGCCTTAGTGCAAGTGGGAGATTGTTAGTGTATATGCCCTAGAGGCCATTACTGTATCATACTAGTTTGTATATTACTTAATGGAAGCTTGGGATATTCACAGTTGTATAGACAATCTTGCTCAAAATAGTAGTATGCTACTTCATTTGTTTCTACTTTCATGTGTACATGTGTTTCTTTTAGTATATCACCTATACACATTAGTGGAAGCCCTTAGGATCTTTGCTTGATTACCAGCGTTGTGATGGCAGTCGCACTCGTGGGGTCTGGGTAATCCATAAGCACATCCTTATACAGGTCCCTAGTCGTAGGACTATCGAGACAGGGCATCGATACTCTGGAGTACGATTTGGCCAAATCCGTATTTTTACATTATCACGGCTAGTGCACCATGTCATGTTACATTTTGGTTACATGTTGTTTTAATTGTATTTGGTTTTATTTGTGAGAGGGGAAAAGAATAGAAAAGAAAAGAAAAAGGAAAGAAAGAGGCAATGATTGATGAGAGAGAGAAAGAGAGAGCGAACACACTCATGACTTGAGCATGCCATGAGAGAGAGTGAGAGAGAGAAAGAGAGAGAGAGAGAGGCTCCTACACTTTAACCTTCCCTTCATCCATTATTTTCCTTCATCACTTTAACTTCTCCTTCTCCTTCATCTCATTCTTCACCTCCTCTACCTCCATAGTTCATCCCCAAAACCATGTCAAAACCACATACTCCTTTCATTAAAAAAAATCCCCACCTCTTCATAAACCCTATGGACCTTTCATGTTTGGATTTTGAAGACTTTCGGCAACCCAAGAATTTTCTTGAGTTGCCAAATGAGGTATAATTCTAGACTTTAGTTAAGTAATTGTGTTTAGTTTATCCTATTGTTAGTTTAGAGTTAAACCGTTAAGATTTGATGATCTTGGATATTTCCAAGTTGATATTTAGTAGTTTTGTAGACTTGTAAAGAGGTAATGGAGGTGTAGTGAGTGTTGTAGGACCTTAGTGATGATTTTCCTAACCTGGGCCAGAGAATCGAACCCATTACTCGAACTTAGAATTTCCCCGTGTTGGTTTTCATTGATTTTTGATGCTCAAAATGGAATCTGGAGCAACCTGGATGTTTATAATAAAAACAAATAACTACATTGACCTAGTTAGACCACTAGAAGACCACCACACAAGAATGAGACCCAAACTCCTGGTGTGGCCGGCAGGGATGATTACTGTAGCAGATTGGCCAGCCCAATTTTGGGCATTGGTGTTGGGGTTTTTCTTGTAGCTCACATACATTATAACATAGCTACTGTATTTCTAGTTTTGTCCCTATTTACCTGAGCAAGAATCTGGGAGTGATTCCCTCAGTTGCTGTATTATGTTTTCCGGTATTTGAAACTTGGTTTTGATATTTGAATTTGGATTTGGTAGTTGGACGTTTGTACGTCAACGACGAGTGTTGTTCGGTTGTTTTTGCTTGCGTAAGCTATAGATTCTAACCTATAAGCAATTCGTGTGCCGTATCGGTTTTCGGACTTGGTTTTCATATCATTGCGATATGTGTTGATTTGTAGGTATCCTCGCGTGGACTTCCGAGACGACGAAGCACATCGACTTCGAATAAACAAGGAGTTTAGCAGGTGGGTATATTTATATCTACGGGGAAATCGGGTGGATGGCGTATAGAACCCCCGCGAATTATAAATGGAAACCAATATATAGAATATGGTCAGAGAAACCATGTTAGAAACTTATGGATATGGTTAAAGAATTAGTAGGAGATGATATGATTAATACGCGATGATGAGAATTGAGGTATCAATATGATGAGATAAGATGATACGAGTGTATACGAGCGATATGAGATTTATAGTGGCATGTTATGAGATCGATAAAAACGACATGAAATTGAGATAAATGTGTTGTGAAATTAATAAGATATGAAGTGTATGTAAGATGACATGATGTGAGATATTGACATGATGAAAAGAGCATATGATGAAATAAGATGACTTGGCTTAATATGTCGATATACAGATGAGAAACGATACGAGAATATAGATACCTTGGCCAAGACATGATATGAAATTGATACGGATGGTAGTTGAGGGATATGTGTATATATATATATTTATGAGAATAATGCGTGATATATCGGACGAGACTTTAGATCCGAACCCTCATTGTTGTATAGGTCGATAGAATCCGTATTTGTTTAATGCCGCCATACGATGGATTGCCATACACGATGAGTTTTTCCTGATGATTGATCCATACCCTTGACTCGAGGATGCCGTACGATGGATTATACCGTACGTGATGCTATGAGGCTGGATTGCCGATTGATAAATTCATCGACTTGGATATGTTATAGATATTTTAATCCCTTAGGTAGACGTTAGATTAGATACGTATATTTTATAATGTGGCGCTAAGGGTTTAATTTTCTGCTACGTTTATGATATTCTCATTGCATTGTATATACCTGTGCTTCCATTATTTGTTATGATATCGTCTGCTAGTACACCTGCACAATTATCGATGATGCGTATGTTACACTTACACAGATTTGCTGGCTCACACACATTCATCATCGGTAATTGCTATGCCACTTGCACAGTAGAATTGTTGTACCATGATATTAATCGTAACCATAAATGTACATTCATTGCTCAGCACTATCATAGGATATGCTTGCATAATATACTTGACATGCTTATATTACTGTTCTATGTTGCATTCATCGTACTTTATGGTTACATGCATTGAGATGTTTTCATGAGATCTCTGGTTTTGAGAACCACAGTTATATTTTAAAGGAAATTATGTATTGTTTTAAAAAGCGCGGTTTCTCTTGATATGACATTTCAAGGCGTCCACCATGAGTTTTCTCGGTTCTGAGATATGAGTATACCCGATTCGAGGAGTGGTAGGCACAGTCTGCGGGTACTTGGTAGACCCGGTGTGGTACCCCGGGGCAAGAAGAATCGTATAGTTAGGCGGTGAGCCTGGTAGGGGAGCACTACCTATCGGTGATAACTTGGACCTGGCGGTTATCCGGAGGATACCGACCGGAGTCGAGTGATGAATATGGGCCGATCCGGACTGACGAAGCCCGAGATATGAGGATTTACGTGTCGATGCTGGACATGAGTTTTATGATATTTCAAGTGTCGGTGTTGGGCACTCGGGTTCCATGACTTTGATGAGTCGTTGATAGACACACGTTGGTTGATATCCTCATACATAAATGCATATGCTTTATGATGTTTCGAGTGTCGATGTTAGACACTTAGGTTCCATGATGTTGATTGTGTCGTTGATGGACAAGTAGATGATATCCACCTGCATATAGGCATATGATTCAGATGTCGATTTGTATATGTCATTGGCATTGATTATATTGTTGACATATTTATATACATGGTCACCCTAGATATCATAGTATTATTACTTTCATGATATAGTATGACCTAGGAAATCGTTGTTTTATTCGATTTCTACCCGCTGATGTTTCCTACTCACTAGTTGGCAACTCACCCCCGTTGTGCCACAATTCTTGCAGGTTTGACCACTTGGGATCAGTTGCGGTATCGCTGGCACACAGTTTCATCCAGGGTGTTTTGCTTTGGTAGGTGGGACACATATTGGATTCGTTCCCACTCTCGTACTTTTACATTCTGTTGTATCTAGATAAACTCCATTAATCAGAAACTAGACTTTGTATATTGGTAGACTTAGACAGACTTGTGTGGTTGCGAGACTTATAGCGATGGTTGTATGTTCGCTTCTTGGGGTTTTTGATGTCTCGCTTATTTTTCATTCTTTCTATGCTGATTTTCACCGTTGGGTGTCGTATATATATTGCTTACTTGCGTGGTTATGATTCCGCCATTTGGCGAAGAGCTAACTCCAACTTGGGGATGCCTTTTTATTGTTATGTATATGTGGTTTTGGATAAAAATTAACAAGGGAGGTGCTGCCCAAATCTTTAAAGGACGAAAAATGTTTTAAACTAGTATATAATCCACGTGCATTTTCATATATTATTATTTATGCATTTAAAGAAAAACTTGATTTTATTATACCTTTATTCAAAACTGCACCTCTACTATTTTCCGCAAAAAGGCTTAGATTTCTGGTCTTCGGCTTACTTCAAATACGTTAGGCCTTTAGACGTTGCGTGATTTAAGTGCCGGTCATGGGCTAAATTCCAGGTCGTGACAGTAGCCCTCCGTCATTTCTGATTAGTATCATTTTGTATTCGTGCTGCGTTTGTTGACGTGGACAAGACGTAATGAACTGTAGCAAAGTGGTTCTTTTCTGTGCTTTGTAATGCGGTTGGTTAGGATGGTCGTGCGGCATTGTTGACCTAGTAAAGGGAACGTGCGGGTGGGTTTAATGCAATTAAGAAAATGACGGGTTAAACTTGACTAGCAGTTTATTGTTTGTTGACCTAGTCAAGATCATAAACCGTTAGGGGCAAAAACCATTTCGGGAGTTTCAAACATACGAGAAACTTGCCAGGCATGCGCAAACCTTCTGGAGTGAGGTGACTTAAGTGGATTCCGTCAAGTTATTACATGATGATAGTTGGGTCCTGATTCCCACTGATGAGTATGTATTACTCCTCGGGAGACTTTTCACTTCACAATTAGCTAACCTATTAGGTGTCTAGAAAGTATTAACGAGGTTACGCCTCTGCGGAAACGAGGTTATTAATTGGGTCCGTGCAAATGCATGGGGAACCTCCCTCGGAGTACCAACACTGTCGGTCTGAACGGTTAGCGAACTTGTAAAGTGTAAATGATCCCCACTAATTCTCCTTTTAGGGATTGAAGGAGAATACGAGGAAACAGTGGGAGCCATCCTGATCAGATAAAGTGATAACCAATCTGATTTTGATAGAGTGCATGCTGAGTGTTTCTTTTCTCTTTCTGGTACAATGACCCATGACTTACCTAAAAACCTCATTAACCAATTTGACCGAACCTTTTTACACCCTTGGCTTTGGCTTGTCTTGATTCGCGACAAAGTCGCATATATCCCTGCCACTCCTACTCTTCCCTTTGCATTTCTTCAGATCACATCGTATCACTACGATGATCCATATTACTTGGAATGACCATTCTATAGTTATTTACGAACTCGAGGAAGTTACTTCAGTAGAGGATGGTCACAGGTTCTGAAGAAATTGAATAGGGTTATTCAGTTGTCTTTTCCCTTTATCTTCTCTCAGGTTGCGAGAACTCCTTGCATTAGAAGAGTACATCCATTATTCTTATTGGATAGTTTTCTTCCAAACCTTAGGCCGGTGCCGAAAGGTAGAGAAGGAAAAAAATCAGTTAGCATAGGGATGGCGTGCAGAAGGTAAGAAGTAGAGACATATAAAGAGATTGCAGTGAGGGAAAACGAAATTGCGACTACTGTCATAAATCTGGATAATGAAAAAGGGATTACTAGGAATACCTGACCATTAGTAATGAAACATTTTCATGTTTCAGTATTTCTGTGTACTTGTAAAAGAGAACTGTTTTCCCAATCAATTCTGACTTCAGGGTATGTATTTACCAGATTTGGATCTCACATCTGTACGGTGTTAAAGATGATAAGTAGGAGTAAAGTATTGGGAAATGGGCGATTTGATCCTCTATATCGGAATTCGTTGTAATTGGTGATATCGGATTAAATCACCTGGCTTTTCCTGACGGCAAATATTTGGTTTCAAATAACCGTTGTTATGTACCAAATTTTAAAAATGAAATATATGTACCTTTATTTTTATAAAGTGAGATATACATTTTGAAAATTGTATTTTAACTATTTACCTTTATCAGTTGAGTATAAGGTAAGGTGCATTGAATAACGGTGTAAAACATTCTTTACCAAGATACAGTTTTCAATTTACAAGACACATAATTTGAGTTGGTATACTCTCGGGACATATACATGGAAATGTATGTTGTCCGGTGTCCTTCAGGATAAGGGGTTGGTGCTCTTACTTCATTCATATTTACCTATGAGTTCTTTGGTTTTAGACACGCATTCGTAGTAATACAAGGTCAAAGATTTTGAGAAATTTATAGGTATAAGAATAAAGTAGAGAACCATGCGTTGGAAGTATCGGGATTGTTCGAGATGATCGAAAATGCAGATATTTATGCTAGGTATTCCATCATAGTAATATTGAGAACTTGATTCTCAAACATGTTACTTATCCGTGGACGTGGTCCATGATAAGTAATGTTGTATTGACCTTTTTTCATTAGAAGATATGCTGTAACATTTCGGTAAATATAAAATATTATTTTTGGAATTTAAATAATAAAATAATAAATTTCACGAAAACTATAGGAGTATGAATTTGGGTTTTCGTAGAATGGTATAATTATATACCTATATTTTCAGAAATATTTGGAAATTAATATGAATTATTAATTATGAAGGCATTTATTAGATTTGGACATTTTATAAATTATTATACAATTATTTACATACAAGTTTATGCTAAACACGATTAATACTTTACTAATTTTGTATTAACCATGTTTATGTATCACGACATGCAACATATCATATTGTAACACTTGTTCATATTTATAACCATGGCCTTATTTTCATTTTCTTTTATTTGTGGTTATTTGGTTTTTAAAAAAAAGAAAAGGATATTAATGAGGGGGACAAGAGAGCATGGACAAGAGAAAGGGGGGTTCTACAACCATGGCACTCTTTCGTTCTTCATCCTCACCTCATTTTCTTTACCACCTTCATCTTCTTCCTTCTCCTCTTCCTCCCACCTCACTACCCCATGAAACCTGTTAGTGATATTTGCCCTAGAGGCCATTATTATATCATACTGGTTTGTATATTATATATTAGAAGCTTGGGATATACATGGATATAGTAACAGTCTTGCTCAAAATGGTAGTGTGCTACCTAGTTTGTTTCTACCTCAATATGTGCATGTGTTTCTTTTAGCATATCGCTTATACATATTGGTAGAGCCCTTAAGATCTTTGCTTGATTACTAGCGTTGTGATGGCAGTCACACTAGTGGGGGCTAGGTAGTCTATAAGCACATCCTTATACAGGTCATTAGTCATAGGATTATCGAGACGGGGTATCAATACTCCATAGTAGACTAGTGTATACGCTTCTCATCCTAGCAGGAGAGATGGTCTATACCACACATAGTCACAAATTCGTGATTCGGGTATAATTCGGCGAGGTCGAAAATTCGGATTTGGAGAACTATTCGGAAAAAATCGCCAGGTATTCAAGAAAGATTCGGCAAGTGTTCGGGAAATTTTCGGGAAGGATTTCGTGCAAGAAATTAATATATGAGACGCTAGGTTTTGATTTTGTGAATTATACGCTATTTTTTTTAATTATTCGTTGTTTTTTTTGAATAATTTGAGAATAAATAGTGAATTATTCACGAATAATTTGCGAATTATTCGGCCCGTTTGGCAACGGCGATTAAATCGGAGATTTAATCGGCAGATAAAAAATTCACGAATTATTTGCGAATTTGCCGAATAATTCGCGAATTATGTGGCTATGGTCCCACAGCCATTAGTACGTCATACTGGAGATAGTATGCAGGTGCTCATTGGGTTATGAGTACACTGGACAGGATTCGTAGGGAGCTGCTGGTGGGTATTATACCTATCGTCGGGTAGCAATTCCTAGGTGACATGAGTACAGCTTAGTCTGTCGACTTGACACTGCTATTTCTCCTCGAGTGTGTTCCCAGTGTTCTTAGATTACTACCCTACTACGACTCAAAAGAGTCGTGCAAACAGGTAGTAGTTGAGTGCAGTCACGAAGCACTTGGAGGCAGTGGCAGTTAGATAGGATTTTTCTCTCCCAGTATTGGGGATTGATATCGTGCTGTGTTCGGAAAGCCATTACACAAAGTCACTGGCCAGGGCAAGCGATATTTGCTGGTAGTTACTCCAGTAGTTTCTCAGGGTGTTTTTAGGCTCTACTCTGACACGACTTATTGCGTTATTAGGGGTCTGACAGCTACCTCCCCTCTAATTCCTATATGCGATACTCTTAGACGAACAGACTGGACTGTATGGAGATTTTCACAGATAGGCTCAGTTGGAGTTCGGATGAATTTGCTCATCGGCCTTCTTATCGACAGATACCTGGGTAGCCTTTACGTGCAGCTAGTATCGCTGACATGCTTGTGGTTAAACCCACTGTCAGTGTAGTGTCGAATCTTTAGAGTCCCACACAGAGGGTATCCCTACATTGGGCAAAAGATGTAGAGGCCGTATGGTTTTTTGATAAGGCTTCGATCACATACGTATACTTGTGCACGTATGATGTTCGGGCGGATAATACTAGTGGGCTTTGGTTTAAGCCAGATCCTAGTATTATATTGTTGGATTATTTTCGTCTCTTTGTATTCGTATTTTTTGGAATACAGATACGAGTATGTATATATGGATGAGGGGCATTTTTGTAATTTACTCAAGATTGCTTCTAGAAGAATACACCTCATTTTGTATTTAATCTTTTGATTAAAAGATAAATGAGGTGGAGGTAAGAGGTGGAGTTTTACATTAAATGAGGCATGGCTACTTGGTGACTCATGGCATGATTCACTAGGTGACTCACATTGTGATATTTTGATGCATGCTAGATATTTTGTAGTTGCATTATTGGTATGCATTATTCATCACAAATGGTCACAACTTGAAGCCATCTCATTCTAATGTTTTTCTTCACTCTCTTTTCCTCAAGCTCACCCTCTTCTTCCTCATACCCTTCATGTCTCATGTGTTGAGAAACCTAGGGTATTTTGAAACGAAGTAATCCATCTACACTCTCTACATCATCTAGGACATTTAGTTTAGCAAACTAGGTGCCCTAGTTACCTCGGATTTGAGGTAGGAGCTCGGACTATAAACTCTCGAGTGGATTGTCTTTGACTTGAGAGGACCGATGAGGAGGCCCGATCCATGTACGATCTAAGGAGCATATGACGAGGAGGAGGATACCAAGAAGACCTGAAGGACATGGTTCTGTGAGGTATAACTTTCTATCCGAGTAGTTAACCTCAAACAGTTTTGCTAGTTAGGGTTCAAGTATCTATCCTGGAGTTCAAGTCGGTGTTGCGAAGCATAGAAAAATCGTTTTATGCAAATTTTGCCTACTCGCAAACCCACAGGATGTGCGACATCGACTTACAGTGGTATCAGAGCCTACTGAACCTTAACTAATAGATTAGACGAAGTGTAAAACTAAGAAACCAAAATAACTCTGAAACAAGAAACCTAGAATCCAAGTTTCTGTGGAAATTTTCAGAGCCTCTAAAGATTTTTTTAAATGATTGCAAAGTGCTCCTCTCCTTGTAACATGAACACCACCTAAAAAAGAGGCACAGATTCTATGTTTTGGCCGGCCACGGAGCCATTTTTCCCGGCCTGGCCAGTTTGTATTGGGAATTGGGTCTTGATTTTTTTGGTGTTGTTCTATTCTATTGGATTAGGATTTCAAGTATTGTTTGTTTTTGCCAATTTTGATTATACTGTTAATTCTCTGCTTTGGCAATACGGAGTATTTCGAAGTTGCAGTTTTAACGTCGTTTAACAAGTTTCAGTTTGATGTATGATGCGGACGTCTACTAATCGCTATACGACGATTAGTGGGGGTTGCACATATTTGTGTTGTTGTGTTGATGGTTTGTGGATATGGAATATTGGATCGTCGATGATGAATAGCCGGGGGATGTGAGAAGAGAGTTTTCTTTCTTTCATTCGATGTAAATTGTAAAGTGATATAATATTATTTTTCGGGGCACATGCAGGTTGAGCTTGTAGCCGCTGTTGTATTATTTCTTTTACTATTTTCTGCTTCTAGGATAGACCCAAGGTAGGGTGCACAAACTACTGGGTTCTTGAAGTGCCGAGTGGCCTACTCATTTTACTGAGGGAGGCTTCTTCACTTCGGGAATTTGGCGGGTAGTTTGCCGCACCCATAGGGGTCTTGTGTGGGGTTTGGCTATTCATCATGACCGTGGAATCCGACTTTCGTTACAGGCTTAAACGAAACGCTGAATTCCTAGTATATCTAATATGTTTATCTGTGATCTGGAATGCCTATTATTACGTGAGGCGAATGGATATTATATATATGCTATATAATAAACGTTGCTTATGTTTTACACCCGCGCTAGTCCAACCCCCGCTCTAGCGTTAGTTAAGTAACCTAACAGTGTTAGACGGGGCCCAGTGGCGAATGCTGGTGGCATAAGAATATGTGGTATTTTCATTTTTTTATGCAATGGTAGGTTTAAATGTTGGGACATCATTATGTGATTAATGCAAAGCAAACAAACCAAAGCTGAATTGTTGGAACAATTTCAAAACCACTCGGTTTTTTCAAAAAGCAAACTTTTAAATGCGGAGTATAAACCACTCCTTTAAAATCTATCAGGTTCCTTCAATTAAATCAAGTACATTACGTTCATGGTTTGGCCAAAACCATTCGTAGCCCTCCATCATTTCAGTTGGGTATTCAATAGTATTCAAGCTATGTATTTTGACCTTCGCCAAGGTATAGTGATTGCTAATTGCTGAATATTCGTCTGTAGCATAGATAGATGCGTTGGTTTGGGATAGTCATACTACTATTTTGTCCTTCATCAAAGGTATGTACGGGTGGGTTGAAATTAACTTGGACAATGCGACTTATGATATGTTGGCCTTCGTCAAGGTCATAAGAGCTTGGGACAAAAATCCACATCGGGAGTTTCTAAAGAAACGGAAATTTGCAAGTGTTGCATACTATTTTGAGTGTGATAATTTTGGTAGGATTCCTTCAGGATTATCACATAATGATATTTGGATCCCTATCCTACCGTCGGTATCCGCTACTCCTCGGGAGATTTTTCACTTAACGATTAATGTTATAAACCAAGTAGGTGTCTAGAACCGTGTTAGCGGGGCTACGCCTATAGGGAAAAGAGGTTATTTAATTAAGGAACTTTGCGAAAGAGTCGTAAAACCTCCCTCGAAGTTTCGATACTAGCCGGGCCGAAAGGTTAAGCAAGAATTGTACGGGAGATTAATCCTGACTAATTCTTCTCTTATGGTTTGAGGAAGGATTCGAGATACAGTTGGAGCCATCCTTTTTAAATAAATTAAAAACCAATCTAAACTTACAAGAGCATCATGCTGAGTGTATTCTTCTCTCTCTCCTAATTGCAGCGACCAAGTGACCAAGATTAGGTTACAGCTAGATAATAAATTGACTGAGCCAAACTATATTGATTGGAAAAGGTTTGTCGAGATGTCCATTACCTATGAGAAGCTGGGCCACCTCCTTACTACTAAAGCCCCCGCCATCCCATGTCCGGTTTCCACCGTCACGGATGTTGATATCCGTAAGACAAGGGAAAAAGACTATGCGAATGCCAAGTGCCTCGTGTTGGCTTCTGTCTTCCTCCATAAAAACAAGATTTATATGAAGAGCAATCGCGTATCGCAAGATATGAGACCTCGAAGGAATTGCTTTAAGCGAGGTTGGCTGTCGGGTAATCTATAGGGGACCACGTCCCTATAATGATCTGCTATATTAAAGAGCTTACGGACCTGGGGACCACATTGGAGAACGAGTTATGTACTAACTTGATTCTACAGTCCATCCTTTCTATTTACGCCCTAAAGGAATCGAGGGAGACACCCGCTCTGCTTATTGGGGAATCTTCCTCTTCTAGATCCATGGCGAAAGCCAAGGGAGAGAAGAAGAAGGATTCAACCAAGCCGATAGGCGGTGTCAGTAAAGTAAAAGGAAAGGGCAGGGCAAAAGTTTCAGGGCTAACAGTAGGGAAGGACGGATGTTCCTATTGTCACGGGAAATGGCATTGGCAGAAGGAATGCAGGGCTTGGAAAGCCAGAATCCAGGATCCGAAGCACGTTATGGCTTCGGCTTCGGGTGTGTTTGTGATTGAAAACTGTATGTCAATTAACTCTACTTCCTGGGTACTAGATACCGGATCAGGATCTCATATCTGTAATTCATTATAGGCTTTGAAAAATCGTAGAGTTATCTGGACAGGTGATATGACTCTCAGGGTTGCTAACGGAATGAGCGTGGACGCTGTATCCGCAGGGGAATATCACCTAGGATTAACAGGTGTGAAGATATTGATTTTACGTAACTGTTTGTGTGTACCTAATCTAGCTTGTAATATCATATCTGTATCTTTACTTTCTAAAGAAGGATATGATTTACATTTGTAAGCGATGTGGTCCACATCCACCTTAATCATGGTTTGATTGGGTCAGGTACACTAGATAATGGTATATACGTATTAAATCAAGATCAGGTTTTCAACGTCCAGAACACACTTAAAAAAAAGTCTCCAGAATTAAATAGGGCTTTCTTATGGCATTGTAGACTGGGTCACATCAATGAAAAACGGTTGACGAAGTTACATAGAGAGGGATATATGGATCCATTCGAATATCAGTCTTATACAACTTGTCAATCTTGTCTCAAAGGAAAGATGACAAAGACTCTGTTCATAGGACACAGCATAAGAGCGAGCGAGCTCTTGGAACTCATACACAACGTTGTGTATTGTTCAATATCTACACATGCACGAAGTGGTTATTCCTATTTCATTACTTTTACGGATGATTTCTCTAGGTATGGACATGTCTTCTTGATGAAACATAAATCTGAGGCCTTTGAGAAATTCCGAGAATATAAGAATGAAGTGGAAAAATAAACAGGCAAAAGTATCAGGACACTAAAATCTGATCGAGGTGGTGAATACATAAGTGCCGAGTTCTTGGGTTACTTAAAAGAGAATGGAATTCTCTCTCAGCTTATTCCTCCATACACACCTCAACACAACGGTGTATCGGAATGGCGAAACAGAACCCTATTGGATATGGTACGTTCCATGATGAGTAACGCTGAGTTACTGCGATCCTTCTGGGGTTTTGCACTAGAATCGGCTGCATATCTTTTGAACAAGGTTCCTACCAAGACTGTGCCTACCACACCATATCAGATGTGGAGCGGGAAGAAACCCTATTTTCAGTATCTGAAGATATGGGGATGTCCAGCTTTTGTAAAAAAGCAGCATGTGGACAAGCTCGAGGCACGCTTAGTACTGTATAAGTTTGTGGGATACCCAAAGAACTCTAGAGAGTATCGTTTCTATTACGCAGAGGAATAAAAGGTTTTTGTTTCTCATCATGCCGACTTTTTGGAAAATCAATTTTTGGAAAAAGAAATTAGTAGGAGTGCAATAGAACTGGAAGAAATTCCAGAACCACAAGCTATTACTGAAAGCATGGTAGAACCAGCGGTTTCGAAAGAACAGGACATCCCCACACCACTCCGCAGGACTGGTAGGCAATTTCATCCGCCCGAGAGATACTATGGTTTTCTTATAAACGGGGATAGAGAGGATTGCATCTCTCACAATGATGAGCCAACTAGCTTCAAGCAATCCATTCAGAGCGGTGACTCGGTAAAATGGCTGGATACAATGCGGACCAAGATGGAGTCCATGTACACCAACAAAATATGGACTTTGGACATTGCTCCAGAAGGGGTAAAACCCGTAGGATGCAAATGGATCTTCACAAAGAAGATTGGTGTAGATGGACAGGTTGAAACCTATAAGGCTAGACTTGTTGAAAAAGGTTTTCGTCAAAGACCTGGTTTGGACAATGATGATACCTTTTCTCCAGTGGCTATACTCGGATCCTTCTTGCCATTGCTTCCTTCCACGATTATGAGATTTGGCAGATGGATGTAAAAACCGCTTTTCTGAATGGACATTTGGAAGAGTGCGTCTATATAGATCAGACAGAGGGGTTCATTCACAGTGGGAGCAGCCGGAAAGTTTGCAAGTTGCTTAAGTCCATTTACGGAGTAAAGCAGGCATCTGGGACGGTTAAAGAAATCGACTTTATCAAAAATCCAGATGAACCATGCATCTATAGTATGATTGAAGCGAGAAATATGGTATTCCTCGTCTTGTACGTGGATGACATTTGCTTGATAGGAAATGGCATTCCTATGCTACAATCAGTCAAAGGATTCTTGTCACAGAGGTTCTCCATGAAAGACCTGGGAGATGCCTTCTACATTATGTGGATCCAGATTTATCATGATAGATCTAAGAGAATGTTAGAATTTTCGCAGTCCAGGTACAGCGACACTATACTAAAGAGATTTAGTATGGAAGATTCAAAGCACGGCAGTCTACCGGCTTGTCATGGAATTACCTTCTCCAAAGAGATGTCCCCCAAGACTGATTTGGAAAGGGCTCGCATGCCGATTATACCCTACGCTTCTGTGGTAGGCTCTATAATGTATGCGATGTTGTGTAACAGAGTAGATGTTTCTTACGCACTTAGCATGGTAAGCCGGTATCAGTTAAACCCAGGGGAGAACTACTGGATAGCAGTAAAGAACATTCTCAAGTACCTTAGAAAGACTAAGGAGATGTTCTTGGTGTATAGCGGAAAAGACCTCCAGATCGAGGCTTTTGCTGACTCCAGCTTCTAGAGTGACAAGGATGACTCCAAGTCCTTGTCGGGTTATGCCTTTACCCTCAATGGAGGGGTGGTCTGTTGGAAGAGCTCCAAGCAGGACACCGTTGCTAACTCGACGATGGAAGCGGAATATATCGCTGCTTGTGATGCCGCAAATGAAGCAGTCTGGATGAGGTAGTTCCTAATAGAATTTCAGGTGGTTCCGTCTATTGTAGATCTAATACCTCTGTATTATGACAACAACGCGCTATAGCTTTAGAAAAGGATCATAGGTCCCTTCAGAAGTCCAGACATATCTTGAGGCGGTACCACCCGATCAGGAAGATCGTTGATCGCCGGGATATCAAGGTGCGGAGAGTTGATTCGGAGAACAACACTGCAGATCCACTCGCAAAGGCCATCCCTCAGACATAGTTCGAGAGGCTATTCGAGATGATAAGTCCGCGATATGCCGATACATGGCTTTAGTGCAAGTGGGAGATTGTTAGTGATATATGCTCTAGAGGCCATTATTGTATCATATTGGTTTGTATATTACATATTGAAAGCTTAGGATATACATGGATATAGTAACAGTCTTGCTCGAATTGGTAGTATGCTACTTGGTTTTGTTTGTACCTCATATGTGCATGTGTTTCTTTTATCATATCTCTTATACATATTGGTAGATCCCTTAGGATTTTTGCTTGGTTACCAGCGTTGTGATGGCAGTCACACTAGTTGAGGCCGGGTAGTCTATAAGCACATCCATATATAGGTCCATAGTCGTAGGATTATCGAGACGGGGCATCGATACTCCAGAGTAGACTTGTGTATACACTTCTCATCCCAGCAGGGGAGATGGTCTATCCCACAGTCATTAGTACGTCGTACTAGAGATACTATGCAGGTGCTCATTGGGTTATGAGTATATTGGACAGGACTCATAGGGAGCTGCTGGTGGGTTTTATACCTATCGTCAGGTAGCAGTTCCTAGGTGACATGAGTACAGCTTAGTCCGTCGACTTGACACTGCTATTTCGCCTCAAGTGTGTTCCCACTGTTCTTAGATTACTACCTTACCACGGCTCAAAGGAATCGTGCAAACAGGTAGTAGTTGGGTGCAGTCCCGAAGCAATTCGAGGCAGTGGCTGTTAGTTAGGATTCTTCTCTCCCGATATTGGGGGTTGATATTACATTGTGCACAGAAAGCCATTACACAAAGTCCCTGGCCAGGGCAAGCAAGATTTGCTGGTAGGAGTTCTCAGGGTGTTTTTGGGCCTACTCCGACATGAATTATTGCGCTATTAGGGGTATGACGGCTACCACCCCTTAGGCCCTATATGCGATACTCTTAGACAAATAGACCGGACTATACGAAGATTGTCATAGATAGGCTTAGTAGGAGTTCGGATGAGTTTGCTCATCGGCCTTCTTATCGATAGATACCTGGCTAGCCGTTACGTGCAGCTAGTACCGCTGACATGCTTGTGGTTAAACCAACTTCCAGTATAGTGTCGAGTTTTTAGAGTCCCACACAGAGGGTTTCCCTCCATCGGGAAAAATATATAGATGTTGTATGGTTTTACGGCAGGGCTTCGATCACATACGTGTACTTGTGCACGTATGATATGTTAGTTATGTATATGCCCTAGAGGCCATTGTTGTACATATGATGTATATTATGATGAATGCTTAGATATATACAGAGAGGACTTTCTTGCTCGTCATGATAGTATGCTATTTGGTTTCACTTTATCTTAACATGTTGACTTGTACTAGTTTACTGTTTTTCTCTCACATGTTGATAAAGCCCTTAGGACATGTACTCGACTACTGGGACTATGATGAGATCATACTAGTGGGGCCACGGTAGTTGATGAGTACATCCTATAACTGTTCCTAGTCGAGGGTATATCGAGACAGGGCATCGATACACCAGAGTAGACTAGCGTATACGCATCTTGACCCATATGATAGGCGATGGATGATCCTATATCCATCGGTGTTTGACATCAGAGATGGTGTATGGGTGCTCAGAGGAGACTGGGTACACTGGACGGACTCGCCGAGAACTCCCAGATGGTGATATACCACACGTCAGATGGCAGTTCTCCGGTGACACTGGTACAGGGTAGTCTGTAGACCCAAGATCGTCATAGAGTCTTGTGTGATTCCCACTGTGCTTTGATTTCTACCTTACCACGTCGAAGAGGGCGTGCAAAACGGTGGCTTTTGGGTACGGTCCCGAATCATATGGAGGCAATGAGCGATAGGAGGGGATTCGTCTCTCCCGGTATAGGGAGTTGATGTTGTGCTGTGTTCGATTGGCTATAACTGGAAGTCCATGGCCAGGGCTGATATAGAGATTTACTGGTAAGTGTTACTAGTAGTTTCTCGACCCGTTATGAGCCATACATCGACACGACTTATCGGTTACTGGGGTCTGACGTTTACCACCCCTAGACTTGATATGCGACATATCAGACGAACAGACCGGAATGTACGGGAGTGTTACTGATTGGATTCACAGGAGAACGCACAGGCTAGCTTATTGATCTTCTGATCGCTCAATACCTGGGTGGCTGTTACGTTTAGCTGACCGCTTGCAGCTTGTGGGTGTTTGATATGATCATCACCTGCTGCCGGCGTATTGACGATTCTTTAGAGTCCTACACAGAGGTTTCTTGGCTCAGGCGAAACGGAGTAGAGGCACATATGTGATATGCGCAGGACCGAGGATAATGCGATATGAGATACCGTATTATATTCTCGCGATATTAAGATATGAACCGGGACATCGGATCAAGTGTTGATTCGATGAATCGGTACATGATATATTAGTCGGTTATATTCGATATAGCCGGATCGTCGGATCAAGTGTTGATTCGATGATTTAATGTATAATAATATATATGATATATTATTACATTATCTAATATTGGCTTGCTTTATTATTTCATTTTCTCACTGGATGATACATTGATATATATGCGATATATGTTAATTGTATTATTTTCTTTTGTTGCAAATATATAATATATATGTGATATATATTATTGTGACATGATATGATTTATTATTAAACATGTTTAAGGATGATTAAATAAGGTTAGGGTTTGATTAGGGTTAGTTGCTTCTTGCACTTTCTAGAAGGTTTTTCTTTTGTCATGGTTAAGATATTTGTTGATGACTCATTGCTAACCTAACCAAACCCTAACTCTAGTTTATTCTCTACAAACTATTAGCCACTCATCCTTGACCATGGTTGATACATCAATCATATACTTTTATTTCTATTCATCACAAGAGGAATTATTATTTTCCATTATCATCTTCTTCTCTCTTGATTTTGAGCTCACTAGTAATTCCATTTGTGATGATAAATTGTGAGAAAGTGAATTAAAAAGAAAGCATAAATACTACTCCCTCATCCTCTTCTCATCTAGCCCATGAGATTAGGGTGTTCATCTCTTTAGAGTGAGAAAGCTTGGGTTATTGCAACTTCGAGGTAGATCATCGGAGATTCGGAACACTTCAAGCTAGCATGGATCGTTCGAGTCGTGGAGCCTCTCTTGAGTCCGGGAGATCATGGATCGCGGTGAAGGGACTTCTACTCGGAGCTTATGAAGCGAAGGAGCGGACTACAAACTTGTAATCCCTCACACTTAGATAAAAGGATGTTATCTTGCATGCTAAACCCTAATAATCTAGCAAAGATCCCGTCTTTGGGTTGTTCGGCACATCTAAATTTTTATCCGGGCATGTTTGATGCCTTATGAACCTTCACAAGCGTGCCTAGGAACCCTACAGTGGTATCAGAGCCTAGCTAGAGCATTAGGCGATGTGTTTACGAAGTTAAAACTCCGATCGAACCCGAACCGACGAAAATAACCCCCTCTCTGGAAATTTTTCAAAATCTGGGATTTTTCTGAATTAAAAATACGTAAAAAAATCAGCAGGGAATTCTAAGAATTACCATGAAACACGGGCCCACAAATCCACTAAACTGCGGTGGAACCGCGGCGGGAACCTGCTTCCCGCGGCGGTTCCGCGGCGGAATTTTGGAATTGTGAAACGTGGTTTTCATGGTAATATCCGTAGGTGCTTGTTGATGCTTCTGGGTATTTTTAAAAGTGATTCAAGTGTTGTTTAATCTGGGGTTTGCTTTGTAATCGTAGATTCGATCGGAATATTTAAATTCGTTTTTATTTCCGGATATTTAGAAACTGTTAAACTGTTTGAACGGATATCATTAACCCACTTTATCCCGGCACGGCAAACTTTCAAGTGTTGAATTTTTATCGGGTTTAAATCTTTCGGAAAAATTGTACAAGTTAAGCGGTGGACCCTCTAGAAGACAACAAACCTTAACTCGATTATGTGACCGTCTTGAACTGCCTTTTGAACCTTCGGTTTTGGGGCAGTACGGCGTGCCACATGTGAGGCGTTGGCTTGACCCTTCTATGGCTGGATCACTGGTACTGTGACATATTCTGGGATTATTTGAACTCCGCTCAAGTGTTGAGCACTTTAGGAAATTTTGGGTATTTGATTATCTGTTCGGAAAGTTTAATACTGTCTATTTATCTGGAATGTGATACAATATGTGGAATTCATAGAGTTAGGCATGAAATGCGAAGTATGTGATATTTCGGATTTACGATGTCTAAAGTGATTATAGATTCCAAATGTTGTAGTTTTACACTTTCTTTTTTGTGACCGTAAGTGTAATATGTGACATCGCCGGTTTCGTTGCTATATGTCAACGACAATTGGGATGCGCATATTTACTTACGTTGATGATATGTGATATTATGTGTTGCTGTGATATGTTGTATTGGATCGTCGCGTTCTGAATAGCCGGGGGTTTTTTGTGAGATGAGGGTTTTTATTTTCATTCATGTAAAATTCATTTGTAATGTAATATTCTTTTATTTGGGGCACTTCCAGGTTGAGGTTGATGTCACCAGTGTATATTATTTACTTTTCCGCATTAGGTAGACCCAAGGAGGGGAGCACAAGTAACCGGGTTCTAGGGTCCAGTGGGAGGCCATCTCGAGGAGTCGAGACCGGGTCTTCTAACCCTAGAATTGGCAGTGTTACTTGCCGCTCTCGTAGGGGTCTTAGGATGTGGGTTTGGCTATTCGTCGCGACCGTGGAATCCGTGTTTTATACAGGCTCGTATTGAAAACACGGACATCCTAGTATATCCAATATTTCATATATGTTCTTCTGCTGCAATGTTCTGTGATGAGATCATATTACTGCCTGAGACGAATGCTTATACTATATATATATGCTGATATATAAATATTACTGCTTTCGTTTCTTCTGTGATGCTTAGGAAGCATAAGCTGATGGGATTTTCATTAATGAGATTAATAAAAAGAAAAGAAACCTAAAGATGTTGTAGAATCAAAACTTTATAAAAGGGGTAGCTACAGTTTTGCTTTGCACAGCGGTATATATGATATGCCCTGTACCTTATTCGATGAGGAAAGAGCCGAGATCCCTTCACCGGGAGTGACCTCTTTAGCGAAACTGGCAGATGCTACAAACTCGCGGTTTAGTTTTGACAGCTTATATAGTTATTGCTTTGCACAGCGGTATATATGATATATCCTGCACCTTATTCGATGGGGAAAGAGCCGAGATCCCTTCACCGGGAGTGACCTCTTTAGCGAAACTAGAAGCCTAAAAAAAACACTCCTTTTCAAAATCACTCGATTCTACGACGATATCAAGTTCATTACGCTCAGGATTTTCTGAAAAACCTGCGTAACCCTCCGTCATTTTAGGAAAATAGAGTACTTAGTATTCGTGCTGCGTTTGTTGACCATAGTTAAGGCGCAGTGTACGGTAGCTAAGTGATGTTTTCCTATATAACATAAGATGTGATTAATTAGGACAGTCATATGACTTTGTTGACTATAGTTAAGGGTCATGTGGGTGGGTCTAAATTAATCAAGAAATGACGGGTAGAACTTGACCAGTGCTTATGATTTGTTGACCATAGTTAAGGTCATAAGACACTAGGGGTAAAAGCATTATCGGGAATTTCAAAAGTTGAAATTTGCAATGAGATTGCATACCTCCTATGAGATAGTTGGATCCCGGTACCCACTGCGAGTAAGAGTTACTTTTGGGAGAGTTTTACACAGGACAATTAGCCGATCAAGTAGGTGTCTAGAAAAGTGTTAATGGGGTTACGCCTCTGGGAAAACGAGGTTTACTTTAATTAGGTCCGTGCGAAAGCACGGGGAACCTCCCTCAAAGTACCGACACTGATCTGGCTGAAAGATTGACGAAATTGTAGGGTGTAATTAATCCCGGCTAATCTTACCTTTTAGGGTTTGAAGGTAGATTTGATAAAAACAGTGGGAGACATCCTGATTAGATAAGAAAATAACCAATCTAATCTTGCAAGAGCATACGCTAAAGTGTTTTCTTCTCTCTCTCTCCAGGTAGCGACCATGTCAGGCCATAATTAAGACAATAATATCGATGTATTGACTGAACCCAATTATTGTACTGAGCAAGGGAATATTGGACCCGTTCTTTCTTATAAGAGTTATAAGACTGAACAGGAAACAGGAGAATATCTGGATTCTCAAGCCGCCCAAAAGAACATGCATGTTGATGCATCTTCTTCGGGTGTGTTAGTTATTGAGAAATGTTTCTCAGTTCACCCTACGTCCTGAGTATTAGATACCGGATCAGGATCCCACATATGTAAATTGTTACATGGGCTACGGAAAGGTAGAGAACTGGGAAAAGGTGATCATTCCGTTCAAGTAGGGAACGGTGCAAGTATTACAGCCAAAGCAGTTGGCGAATATCACCTAGTATTACCAAGTCGTAATATACTGATTCTAAATGAGTGCTATTATATACCGAACATGATGTGCAACATTATATCAGTTTCTTTATTAAGTAAAGAAGGATATAATTTTGTAGTAAAGGATAATGTTATGAACATATTCCTGGATCAAAAGTTGATTGCATCAGGCTCGTTACATAATGGCATATTCATTCTAAATCAGAATACAGTTCTGAATATACAAAACACACACAAGAAGAAAAGTTTAGATATTAACGAATCCTACTTGTGGTATTGTAGACTTGGTCATATCAATGCGACACGACTGGTTAAGTTACATAAGGATGGTTATTTGAATCCGTTCGAATTATCATCTTATGATACTTTCCATTCATGTCTCAAAGGAAAAATGACCAAAGCTCCGTTTAGTGGACACGGAGAAAGAGTTACTGAACTCTTAGGACTAATACATAGTGATGTATGTGGTCCCATGTCTACACATACCAGGAACGGTTCTTCTTACTTCATTACATTCACTGACGATCTCTCTAGATTCGGACATGTGTTCCTGATGAAACACAAGTCTGAAGCTTTTGAGAAATTCAGAGAATATAAGCACGAAGTAGAGAATCAAACGGGCAAAAGTATTAAGATTCTTCGATCTGATCGAGGAGGTGAATACTTAAGTAATGAGTTTCGGGATTATCTAAAAGAGAATGGGATTCTCTCTCAGCTTACTCCTCCTTATACACCAAAGCACAACGGTGTATCGGAGCGGAGGAATCGCACCCTATTAGATATGGTGCGCTCTATGATGAGCACTGCTGAGTTACCTATCTCCTTTTGGGGTTATGCGCTGGAGACAGCCACATATCTATTGAATAGAGTTCCAACTAAATCGGTGCCTACCACTCCATATGAGATATGGAATAGGAAGAGACCATCTCTTAAACGAGTTAAGATATGGGGTTGTCCGGCCTATGTTAAAAAGCAAAATCCGGACAAACTCGAGGCAAGATCAGGTCTATGTAAGTTTGTAGGATATCCAAAAGATTCTTTTGGACTTCTACCACGGTGAGGAACAAAAAGTGTTTATTTCTCAATATGCCACCTTTTTGGAAAAGGAATTTCTTGCAAAAGAAATTAATGGCGAAGAGGTAGAGCTGGAAGAGGTTCCAGCACCACAGACTACAACTGATGATTTGTTGGAACCAGAAGATTCAGTAGTACCCGACGAACCCCAGCCTCTCCGCCGATCTAGTAGGGTTTCTCGTCCACCTGAGAGATACTACGATTTTCTCATTGATGGTGGAAGCGAGGATTGCATCATGGAAGATGATGACCCAACTAGTTTCGAGCAGGCCATCACGAGTGGTGACTCTGTGAAATGGCTGGATGCAATGCGATCTGAGATGGAATCCATGTACACCAATAAAGTATGGATTTTGGAAAATGCTCCTGAAGGGGTAAAACCCATTGGGAGCAAGTGGATTTTTAAAAAGAAATTTGGTGTAGATGGAAAAGTTGAGACTTTCAAAGCTAGACTTGTAGCAAAGGGTTTTCGTCAACGACCAGGTGTGGATTATGACGAAACCTTTTCTCCAGTGGCTATGCTTAAGTCCATCCGGATCTTACTTGCCATTGCTGCATACCATGACTACGAAATCTGGCAAATGGATGTTAAGACCGCCTTTCTAAACGGTGATTTAGAAGAGAGCGTGTACATGACTCAGCCAGAGGGCTTCGTAGATAGTGGGAGCAGCGGAAAGGTGTGCAAGCTTCTTAAATCCATTTATGGGTTAAAGCAAGCATCACGGAGTTGGAACATCTGTTTTGATGTTGTAGTCAAAGAGTTTGACTTCATCAAAAATATAGATGAACCTTGTATCTATAAGAAGGTAGCAGAGGGTAAGGTTGTCTTCCTCGTATTGTACGTGGATGATATACTCTTGATAGGAAATGATATTCCTATGCTGCAATCAGTCAAGCTCTTCTTATCACAGAGATTCTCAATGAAAGATCTAGGTGATGCCTCCTGCATATTGGGAATCATGATCTATAGAGATAGATCTAAACTGATACTGGGATTGTCCCAATCCAGGTACATTGACACCATACTAAAGAGGTTTAGTATGGAAGAATCCAAGCGTGGGAACCAACCCACGATCTCTGGACTCACTCTCTCCAAAGAGATGTCTCTCAAGACTGATTTGGAGAGAGCTCGCATGCAAGGGATACCCTATGCTTCGTCAGTAGGCTCTATCATGTATGCGATGCTATGTACCAGACCCGATGTAGCATACTCACTAAGTGTAGTGAGTCGGTATCAAGCAGATCCTGGAGAGAGTCACTGGACAGCTGTGAAGAACATTCTCAAGTACTTACGAAGGACTAAGGAGATGTTCTTGGTGTATGGTAACGGAGAACTCCAGGTGGAGTTCTTTACCGATTCCAGCTTCCAAAGTGATAAGGACGACTCTAAGTCGCACTCGGGATTTGTCTTTACCCTTAATGGAGGGGCAGTATGTTGGAAGAGTTCCAAACAGGATACCGTTGCAGACTCGACGATGGAGGCTGAATACATCGCTGCCAACGATGCTGCCAAAGAGGCTGTCTGGATCAAGAAGTTCATTAGTGAACTTGGTGTGGTTCCATCCATTGAGCATCCAATACCTCTGTATTGCGATAACATTGGAGCTGTGGCTTTGGCCAAGGAACCCAGATCCCATCAGAAGTCCAGACATATTCTGAGGCGGTATCACCTGATCAGGGACATAGTTGATCGCTGGGAGATCGAGATCAGGAGAGTAGATACGAAGGACAACACTGCGTATCCATTCACGAAGGCTATTCCCCAGATACAGTTTGAGAGATTATTCGGGATGCTAGGTATGAGATACTACAGCAGCTGGCCTTAGTGCAAGTGGGAGATTGTTAGTTATGTATATGCCCTAGAGGCCATTGCTGTACATATGATGTATATTATGATGAATGCTTAGATATATACAGAGAGGACTTTCTTGCTCGTCATGATAGTATGCTATTTGGTTTCACTTTATCTTAACATGTTGACTTGTACTAGTTTACTGTTTTTCTCTCACATGTTGATAAAGCCCTTAGGACATGTACTCGACTACTGGGACTATGATGAGATCATACTAGTGGGGCCACGGTAGTCGATGAGTACATCCTATAACTGTTCCTAGTCGAGGGTATATCGAGACAGGGCATCGATACACTAGAGTAGACTAGCGTATACGCATCTTGACCCATATGATGGGCGATGGATGATCCCATATCCATCGGTGTTTGACATCAGAGATGGTGTACGGGTGCTCAGTGGAGACTGGGTACACTGGACGGACTCGCGGAGAACTCCCAGATGGTGATATACCACACGTCAGATGGCAGTTCTCCGGTGACACTGGTACAGGGTAGTCTGTAGACCCGAGATCGTCATAGAGTCTTGTGTGATTCCCAATGTGCTTTGATTTCCACCTTACCACGTCCAAGATGGCGTGCAAAACGGTGGCTTTTGGGTACAGTCCCGAATCACATGGAGGCAATGAGCGATAGGAAGGGATTCGTCTCTCCCGGTATAGGGAGTTGATGTTGTGCTGTGTTCGATTGGCTATAACTGAAAGTCCCTGGCCATGGCTGATATAGAGATTTACTGGTAAGTGTTACTAGTAGTTTCTCGACCCGTTATGAGCCATACATCGACACGACTTATCGGTTACTGGGGTCTGACGTTTACCACCCCTAGACTTGATATGCGACATATCAGACGAACTGACCGGACTGTACGGGAGTGTTATTGATTGGATTCATAGGAGAATGCACAGGCTAGCATGTTGATCTTCTGATCGCTCAATACCTGGGTGGCTGTTACGTTTAGCTGACCGCTTGCAGCTTGTGGGTGTTTGATATGATCATCACCTGCTGCCGGCGTATTGACGATTCTTTAGAGTCCTACACAGAGGTTTCTTGGCTCAGGCGAAACGGAGTAGAGGCACATATGTGATATGCGCAGGACCGAGGATAATGCGATATGAGATACCGTATTATATTCTCGCGATATTAAGATATGAACCGGGACATCGGATCAAGTGTTGATTCGATGAATCGGTACATGATATATTAGTCGGTTATATTCGATATTGCCGGATCGTCGGATCAAGTGTTGATTCGATGATTTAATGTATAATAATATATATGATATATTATTACATTATCTAATATTGGCTTGCTTTATTATTTCATTTTCTCACTGGATGATACATTGATATATATGCGATATATGTTAATTGTATTATTTTCTTTTGTTGCAAATATATAATATATATGTGATATATATTATTGTGACATGATATGATTTATTATTAAACATGTTTAAGGATGATTAAATAAGGTTAGGGTTTGATTAGGGTTAGTTGCTTCTTGCACTTTCTAGAAGCTTTTTCTTTTGTCATGGTTAAGATATTTGTTGATGACTCATTGCTAACCCAACCAAACCCTAACTCTAGTTTATTCTCTACAAACTATTAGCCACTCATCCTTGACCATGGTTGATACATCAATCATATACTTTTATTTCTATTCATCACAAAAGGAATTATTATTTTCCATTATCATCTTCTTCTCTCTTGATTTTGAGCTCACTAGTAATTCCATTTGTGATGATAAATTGTGAGAAAGTGAATTAAAAAGAAAGCATAAATACTACTTCCTCATCCTCATCTCATCTAGCCCATGAGATTAGGGTGTTCATCTCTTTAGAGTGAGAAAGCTTGGGTTATTGCAACTTCGACGTAGATCATCGGAGATTCGGAACACTTCAAGCTAGCATGGATCGTTCGAGTTGTGGTGCCTCTCTTGAGTCCGGGAGATCATGGATCGCGGCGAAGGGACTTCTACTCGGAGCTTGTGAAGCGAAGGAGCGGACTACAAAGGTTGTAATCTCTCACACTTAGATAAAAGGATGTTATCTTGCATGCTAAACCCTAATAATCTAGCAAAGATCCTGGCTTTGGGTTGTTCGGCACGTCTAAATTTTTATCCGGGCATGTTTGATGCCTTATGAACCTTCAGAAGCGTGCCTAGGAACCCTACATGATATTCGGGCGGATAATACTAGTGGGCTTTGGTTTAAGCCGGATCCTAGTATTATATTGTTGGATTATTTTCATCTCTTTGTATTCGTATTTTTTGGAATACAGATACGGGTATGTATATACGGATGATGGGCATTCTTGTAATTTACTCAAGACTGCTTCTAGAAAAAGACACCTCATTTTGTATTTAATCTTTTGATTAAAAGATAAATGAGGTGGAGGTATGAGGTGTAGTTTTACATTAAATGAGGCATGGCTACTTGGTGACTCATGGCATGACTCACTAGGTGACTCACATTGTGATATTTTGATGCATTCTAGATATTTTATGGTTGCATTATTGGTATGCATTATTCATCACAAATGGTCACAACTTGAAGCCTTCTTTTTCCTCATACCCTTCATGTCTCATGTGTTGAGAAACTTAGGGTATTTAGAGATAATGCAATCCATCTACACTCTCTACATCATCTAGAACATCTAGTTTAGCGAACTAAGTGCCCTAGTTACCACGGATTTGAGGTAGGAGCTCGGACTATAGACTCTCGGGTGGATCGTCTTTGACTTGAGAGGACCGATCCGTGTACGATCCGAGTGAAAGTGTATGTTAGCTGCACCAATGGGTTTTTCTAGAATCAAGCATGCCGTTTTAAAAAAATTTAGGGTGCTAATCTACACTAACCAAGATCTTAAACTAGATGATTAGGGTTTAACTTGTAGGGTTACCTAGCGCGGCCGCAAGGTTTCGGGAGGCATCGTCCATATCGTTTTCAAATTTTTGTCGTTCTAAGAAACCCTAACCTAGAATCTTTAACTAACGATATAAACCATAAGCATGCAAACAGCTTTACATACTAAGTGAATGAGGAATACAACCTTTGTAGACCGGTCCTTCGCTTCAAATGCTCCGCGTAGATGTCCCTTCGCTGTGAGTATGATCTCCCGAACTCTTAAGAGGATCCACAAGGTAAAAGATGCAAACTTGCTCGAAGTCTTCGAGTCTGAAGATGATCTACGTCGAGGAGACTCAAGCTCATGCTATCTCTTCACTAAATTAGGGTTTAGTGAAGCAAACACCCTAAACTAAATGGCTAATAGTAGAGGATGATGAAGTAGCAAATGGGCTCTCTTTAGATTTATTTTTCTCACAATTTTCAAAAGCTAGAAAGCTTTTCATGAGGAAGAAGAAGCTCAAGTGAAGAAGAATGAGAGAATGAACTCATGAGAAGAGAATATGAACCATGGGTGAGTTAGTGTCATACACTAACTTATGTAGAGAGTTTACCATGGTTAACTATAATGGTTAGGTTAATAAATATCTACAAGTAAAACAAATGAGTGGACTTAGTCAATGGATCCATAAGCTTCTACAAGCTTGAACCATGTGACTAATTACCATCTAATTTGATTAACTTTAGATAAACAAAACCCAACATTATTTCAAGCATGGTGTGAGTCTCATACAACCATATATCATGTGGCATCAAGCATGACACAAAATAATGTACAATAATGTATATCACATATATACTATATGCACACAAGTGAGAAAAAGAAATGTTTAAGCGAGCAAATTTTAGTTAATGTAAATTAATATATCGCATATATAATTATACATTAAATTATCAAATCAACACTTGATTTAATAATCCAGCTATATCACATACAACCGACTAATATCAAATGTAACAATCAATCGAATCAACACTTGATCCAATAACTCGGCTATATCTCATATAACTGACCGATATCACATATCGTGAGAATAGAATACGGTATCACATACACGCATTAATCTCGGTCCCGCACATATCACATATGTGTTCCTACTTCGTTTCGCATGAACCAGGAATCCTCTGTGTAGGACTCTAAAGACTCGCCAATACGCCGGCAGTAGGTGATGATCATATCAAACACCCACAAGCCGTAAGCGGTCTGCTAAACGTAATGGCCACCCGGGTATTGAGCGATCAGAAGATCAACAATCAAGCCTGCTCATACTCCTGCGAATCCAATTAGTAACACTACCGTACAGTCCGGTCTCTTCGTCAGATATGTCGCATATCATAGCCTGGGGGTGGTATAACGTCAAACCCCAATAGGCTGATAAGTCATGCCGATGCAAGGTCCATAACGGTTCGAGAAACTACTGGTAACACTTACCAGTAAATCTCAGCAACCCTGGCCAGGGATTTCCTTTTATGGCCAATCGAGCATAGCGTAACATCAACTCCCAATACCGAGAGAGACTAATCCCCTCCTATCGCTCATTGCCTCCATGTGACTCGGGATTTTACCCAAAACCACCTTTTTTGCACGATCTATTGACCGTGGTATGGTGGAAATCAAAGCACAGTGGGAATCACACAAGACACTATGACGATCTCGGGTCGACAGACTAACCTGTACCAGTGTCACCAGAGAACTGCTATCTGACGATGGGTATAATACCATCTAGGAGTTCTCGGCGAGTTCGTTCAGTGTACCCAGTCTCCACTGAGCACCCGTATACCATCTTTGATGTCAAACACCAAAGGATGTAGGATCATCCATCGCCCATCGTATGGGTCGAGATGCGCATACGCTAGTCTATACTGGAGTATCGATACCCTGTCTTGATACTCCTATTACTAGGAACAATTATAGGGTGTACTTATGGACTACCCTTGACCCCACTAGTATGATCTCCATCATAGTCCTGGTAGTCAAGTACACATCCTAAGGGATTTGTCAACATGTGAGAGCAACACGGCATCACATATACAAGTCAACATGTTTAGACATAGAGCAACCAGATAGCATACTATCATATCGAGCAAGAAAGTCCTCCCTATATATGTCCAAGCATCCACTACAATATACATCTTATGTACAGTAATAGCCTCTAGGGCAAACATACAACTAACAATCTCCCACTTTCATTAAGGCCATCCGTTGTAGTATCCAATACCCAACAATATAGCAGTGGTTGTAGTATCCCATACTCAACCATCCCAAAATCTCTCAAATAGTATTTGGGGAAGCAGGCCTTGGTGAGTGGATCCATCGTGTTAACCTCAAAATCTACTCTCCTTACCTCAATCCCTTGGAGATCAACCATCTTCCTGATCAGGTGATACTGTCCTCAGAATATGTCTGGATCGATGATAGGATAGGTGTTCCTAGGCTAAAGCCATAACTCTATTATAGTCACAATAACAGTTATTGGACTCTCAATGGTAGGAACCTTGTTCATCTCATGAATAAGAAATGTCCAGACAACCTCTTTGTTAGCATCAATGGTAGCAATGTATTCAGCCCTTATCGTCTAGTATGCCACGGTATCTAGCTTGGAACTCTTCCAATCATACCGTCCTTCCACTGAGAGTAAAGACAATGCCTGTGACTGACTTTCAGTCGACCTTATCACTCTGGAAGCTCTAACCAAGAACATTCTTTTAGTGCTTCTCAAGTACATAAGAATGTCCTCCACTGCTGTCCAGTGATTCTCCTAAGATCTGATTGATTCCTGATCACTATACCTAGTGAGTCATCTACATCTGGTCTGGTACATAACATCGCATACTCTAATAGAGCCTACTGCCGAAGCATAGGTTATCCCTTGCACGCGAGCTCTCTCCAAATCAGTCTTGGAAGACATCTTTTTGGAGAGAGTGATTCCTGAGTAAGTGGACGAACCACCACGCTTAGAATCCTCCATACTAAACCCCTTTAGTATGGTGTTAATGTACCTGGATTTGGGACACTCCCAACATCCACTTAGATCTATCACCAAAGATCATAATCCACAAGATGCAGTGGGTATCATCCAGATCTTATATTGTGAATCCTCGTGATAAGAGGAGCTTGAGCGAGTGTAGCATGTATATACAAGGTTAATCTACCATTTTGATGAAGTCAAACTCTTTGGCTGCCACATCAAAACAGATGTTCCAACTCCGCGATGTGTGCATTGATCCTGATGGACCTAGGCATAGCTTTGAAAGTCTCAACTTTTCAATCTACACCTAGAATCTTCTCAAGATCCATTTGCTCCCAATGGGTTTTACCCCTTAAGGTGCAACATTCAAAGTCATACTTTGTTGGCGTGCATTGATTCCATCTTTGATCGCACAGCATCCAGCCATTTCACCGAGTCCCTACTCGTGATGGCCTGCCTGAACCTAGTTGGGCCATCATCAACCATGATGCAATCCTTGCTCCTACCATCACCGAGAAGACCGTAGTATCTCTCAAGTGGATGAGGAACCCTACCAGATTCGCGGAGAGGCTGAGGTTCGTTGGAGACCATCGAATCCTTTGGTTTCACCAAATCATTGGCTGTTAGTTTTTCAAGCTGGAACAACTTCCAGTTCCACCTCATGTCCACTAATTTCTTCACAAGAAATTGCTTTTCTAAAAAGGTGGCATGCTGAGAAACAAAACACATTTTTCTTCTCAGAGTGGTAGAAGATATTCCCTCACAAATGTTTGGGATATCCTGACAAACTTATACAGAACTGACCTTGTCTCGAATTTGTCCGGATTTTGATTTTCAACATAGGTCGGAAAACCCCATATCTTAACTCTTTTAAGACATCGTCTCTTCCCATTTCATATCACATATGTAGTGATAGGCCCTGATTTGGATGGAACCCCATTCAATAGGTATGCAGCTTCTCAAGTGCATAACTACAAAAGGAAATAGGTAACTAAGCAATACCCATCATAGAGCGCGCTATATCTCATACGGTGCGATACCTCTGCCCCGATACACCATGGTGCTGTGGTGTACACGAAGGAGTAAGCTGAGAGAGAATCTCATTCTCCTTTAATTAATCCAGGAACTCCATGCCTAAGTGTTCTATTCCTCGATCACATCGAAGGACTTATTACTTCTACCCGTCTGGTTCTTTAACTTCAAGCTTATATTTCTTGAATTTCTCAAAAGTTTCAGACTTGTGTTTCAACAGTAACATATGTCCGAATCCTGAGAGAAGATCAGTGGATATAATGAAGTATGAAGAACCAACCTTGGCATTTGTAAACATAGGACCATATACATCATCATGTATCCATCCCAAGAGTTCAGCAACTCTTTCTCTGTTTCCAGTAAACAGAGTATTTGTCATATTATCTTTGAGACAAGACTGGCAAGTAGCATAAGATGAAAATTCGAACAGATTCTCATATTCATCCTCATGTAACTTAGCTGGTCGTGTCGCATTGATATGACCTTGTCTACAATGCCTCAAGAAGGATTTGTTCATTTCTGAACTGATCCTCTTGTGTGTGTTTTACATACGTTGAACTGTAGTTTGATTTAGAACGTATATGCTATTATATAACGTGTCTGATCCATTCCACTCTTGATTCAGGAAAATGTTAACAACATTATCCTCCAATACAGAATTACATCCTTCTTTAAAGTATTGTTGTATATCGGGTTCGGTATGTAATAACATTCGTTCAGAATCAATGTATTAATACAAGGTGATATTTGCCAACTAGTTTGGCTGTAACACTTGTACCATTCTCCAACACTTAGAGACATATCACTCATTCTCAGTTCTCTACCATTTTGTAGCCCATGTAACATATTACATATGTGGAATCCTGATCCGGTATCACATACCTAGGACGTAGAGGATACTGAGAAATAGTTCTCGGTAATGAACACACCCGAAGAAGATGCATCAACATGCACTTTCTTCGATTCGGTGGCATGGAATCCGGATATTCCCCTATTTCCTACTCGGACTTATAACAATTATAAGATTGAGAGGAACCAACGTTCCCCAGCTCAGTATAATAAGCAGGTTCAGTCAATACATCCATATTATTATTTTGGTTAAGGCGTGACATGATCGCTATAAGGAGAGAGGGAGAAAAAAACATTCTGGGTGCACTCTTGCAAGATTAGATTAGTTATTTTTTTATCTAATCTGGATCGCTCCCTCTGTTTTATCAAATCTTCCTTCAAACCCTAAAAGGTTAGAGTAGCCGGGATTAATTACACCTTACAAGTTCGCCAATCTTTCGGCCAGGCCAGTGTCGGTACTTTGAGGGAGGTTCCTCGTGCTTTCGCACGGACCTAATTAAAATAAACCTCGTTTTCCCAGGGGCGTAACCCCGTTAACACCTTTCTAGACACCTACTTGATCAGCTAATTACAATGTGTAAAACTCTCCCTGGAGTAACTCTTACTCGCAGTGGTTATCGGGATCCAACTCTCTCATAGAAAGTATGCAATCTCATTGCAAATTTCAACACTTGACTTTCCCGATAATCTTTTACCCCTAGTAACTTATGACATTAACTATGGTCAACAAATAATAAGCACTAGTCAAGTTCGACCCTTCATTTCCTAATTAATTAGACCCACCCACATGACCCTTAACAATGGTCAATAAAGTCACATGACTGTCCTAATTAATCGTATCATATGCTGTGTAGGAAGACATCACTTAGCTACCGCACACTACGCCTTAACTATGGTCAACAAACGTAGCACGAATACTAAGTACTCTACTTCCTAAAATGATGGAGGGTTACAACAGGTTTTTAAGAAAACCTTTTGCGTAATGAACTTGATATCGTTGTACAATCGAGTGAATTTTAAAAGGAGTGTTTTTTAGGATTTTCTTAGTTTTGCTAAAGAGGTCACTCCCAGTGAAGGGATCTCGGCTATTTCCTTATCGAATAAGGTGCGGGATATTTCACAAATACAACTATGCAAACTAAAAACTATAGAAGCAATCAAAAGACAAACCGAGTATGTTGTAACATCTGCCAGTTTCGCTAAATAGGTCACTCCCGGTGAAGGGATCTCGGCTCTTTCCTTATCGAATAAGGTGCTGGATATTCTACAAGGAATACCGCTATGCAAAGCAAAAACTAGAGCTGCCAGTTTTTAAAATAAGTTTCTACAGCATCTTTAGGTTTCTTTTATTTCATTAATCTTATTAATGAAGTCCCATTATTTATGCTTCACAAGTATTACAGAAGAAATGAAAGCAATAATATTTATTATATATCATATATATATAATATAAGCATTCGTCTCAGAACATATCAAGTGATCACATCACAAAATATCTGCAGCAGAAGAATCACATATGAAATATTGGATATACTAGGAATTCCGTGTTTTAAATTAAGCCAGTATAAAACACAGATTCCACGGTTGCGATGAATAGCCAAACTCACATCCCTAGACCCCTACGAGAGCGGCAAGCAACCCTACCAATTCTTGAATTAGGAGACCCGGTCTGGACTCCTCGAGATGGTCTTCCATTGGACCCTAGAACCCGGTTACTTGTGCTTTCCTCCTTAGGTCTATCCTAATGCGGAAAAGTAAATAATATACCTTAATGGTGACATCATCCTCAACCCGAAAGCGCCCCAATAAAAGAATATTACATACAAGGTTTTACATGAATGATAATGAAAACTCTCATCTCAAATAAAAAAAACCCGGCTATTCAAAATGCGACAATCCAATATAACCAAAACGTTTTAAAAACAAATAAATAAATAATTAAATAAATAAAATCCTTTAGGTGAATTTTCTGATAATCGGTAAAGTAAACCGTATTTTCCGTAAAACTTAACTACAATTATTTTTCAATATAGATTTAAATACACCTATTTTAACTATATAATCGCCAGTATTTGGTATTTATTTAGTCACTTATAAATTATTAGTTTACCTAAATATTTTTCCTTAAGTAATTATTTTTAATATTAACATAAGCTTTTAATTATACATTAAATAGATGCAAATTATAAATTGCAATGGGCTAATTTGACAAATATAAACCATGACATATTAGAATTAAAATGGTTGCATTCTCTTCTCTTCTTGAATTGGTTTCAAAATTTTAGAGAATTCTAGGGTGAAATTAAATAAGGAAAATGAAATAAAATCAAATAATTGTGAAAATAATTAAAAGATATAATTATTTGAAGATGTTTCTACACATTTCCTCACATTTTCTTCTCTCTCTCTTCCCTCATCCCTCATGGCCGAGCCTCACATTGGGCAGCCCCCTATTTCTCCATCTCACTTCGCATCAAAAGTCATCCAAAAATTCATCAAAAATCCACAAAAAACATCACAAATTCCTAATTTAAATCCTACCCATTATTCTTTGGCCTATGTAGCTTCGATCTTGGAGTAAAGTTAGCATTTTGGGAGGCTAAGTTCTTATGTTAATCAGTAATCTTTGAGGTATAAAACCCTAACCCATAGTTAAATTGTTGGTTGTTTCTTTAATCTAGCTTAATTGGAAATTAATTGTGGTTTTAATTTCAAGATTTAAAATTTCAACCAAGGGTTTTGAATGCAAATTAGGGTTCTTATCATGTAATCATGGTTATAAGGTGTAGATTATCATCTAAAGGAAATGAAAAATCTAAACTAGTTGCTAGCTTGCAAATTGATACTTTTAAATTATCTAAATCATATATTTATACAAACTAGATTTTTCTAAATCATATAAGTAGGTGAGATAAAATTCAAGTGGGGGTTTTTATCATTAGATTATGGTTCTAATGAGTAGATTAACATGTTAATAGAATGCAAAATCTAATCTAGTTAGTTTGCTAGTTTTCACTTTAAAATTATGCTAATTATGCTAATTTTGCAAACTAGATTTTTGGAAATTGATTAAATAAATGAGATAAAAATCTAATTAGGGTTTCATGACATTATTAACATTATAAATTGTAGTTTAAAACTTTAGTTTATGCAAAACCAAGCTTAGTTGTTGAATTATGAATTTTGCTTTAAAAAGTGTTTAAAATGGATATTTTTGCAAACTAGAATTTTGGATTTAATACAAATTGATGAGAATAAATTATAGAAATGGTTTATATGACCTAGTTATGATATTTAGTGAATATTATGGACATTAGTTTTGTTAAAAAATTTAGTTCGAATTAAAACGGTAATTAAGTGCTTTCTAGGTTTTCGGAAATAAATTGATTTGATTTATTTTGAGATTTTAATGAGTTGCATTCTATTTCATATTATAATTGGTGATTTGTGAAACCCCGATTGGTGTGTTTGGATTTTTCTCGATTATCGGCATTTGTAAGCTGATGTCGAGTTCTATTTGGTTCTTTTGCATGAGCGGGTCATAGGTTTTAACCTATGCGCGTATCGTGCGTCATTTTGGTTTTGTCCGCGATTTCGGTTTACAATAATATATATATTTGTGTATAGGTACCCCTCACGTGGACTTCGAAGGATGATGAAGAGGATGGCGGCATCGACTTCGGCAGACAAGGACCAGGTGCGTAGATGTATATCAACGAGGGAAGTCGGGTGGATGGCGTATAGCACCCCCGCAAACGTAGAATAAGGATATTACATACTATTATTAGGAAGTCGGACGTGATCTTAGATTCTTGGCGAGTAGGGTACTATTGAAGACTTTAGGTTGGATTAGACTGATTTAGAAAGACTTAACCAGAGGATGATTGCTTTGGAAGGAATTCGTAGGTTTTATGTAGACACACCCGCGCGCACACACATAAACCTGACTTGGTGTATGTGTGTGTGTGTGTGTATAGGAATCTGTGTAGGTATATATATATAAATATATATATATATATATATAAATATATATATATATATATATATAAATATATATATATATATAGCATATACACATGATATGAGGGTATTATATGATACTTGGGGATGAGTCGATATGATCGGGCATGATGCCGTGAGATATTAGATATACGATCGAGTTATGATATGAGATGTATTATGATATTAGCGGATCGTTGTGAAATGAGAAAATGTATACTTATACATAAACGATAATAGGTGATGATGACATTGAAATGTACGAGACTCTAGAATAGAACCCGGATTGTAATATGTGACTTAATCACGATATGATATATGATATGATATTTTAGTGGATCATTTGACAATGTATATTTACACAGATGATGATATATGTTTGATGATATTGGGATGTATGTGATTATAGAAAAGTACCTTTGGTCATGATATTGTTTGATGATGATACTATATGAACGATGATGTATATATATGTGATAGTTGAACCATACCCCGATTTTTGGGATGCCGTAAATTATAATGGAATAAATCTTTCAATTCAAATTTTAATATAGAACGAATTAGCGCGTGATCCCCGGCAACGGTGCCATTCGATTAATCGTTTCTTTGTGTGTCGGTTTAGAAAATGAATAGAAATCACAATCAAAAATATTTTGACCAAAATACTGCATGGTTTAGAAAATGAATAGAAAATACTGCATTTTTAACATGGCAATTTTCCTATCATTTGCACTCATCTAGAAGTGTACGGCATTTATATAGCACATATTAGCAAAACAGTCGTAAAATATCAGGTTGCATGTGACTTTAAAACCGGCACTTTAAGGGAAATTGACTGTATTTAATGGCATCGCATCATTCCTGTGTAGCGCAACTTGTGTTTCGAAGTCTATGCAGGAAATTCCAAGAGAACGGTCAAATTTACATAACAGTGTTGCTAAAGAATACGCCAACTCCAGGATTTGAAATCTGGAAATGACCTATAAGGAATTCAGGGATTCAATATATCAACAAAAGACCAACATGTTATCAAAAATCCTAAGCCAAAGAATGAAGCCATAAGGAAGCCACATGGCCGCGGAACCGCGGCTGGAGCCACCTTGCGCCCCGGTTCCGCGGCGGCTATGCCACGTCAGCATCATTTCTCCAGCTCAGCCCTCTTCTCTCTGGTCCTACACCTCATAAAGACACTACATTTTCCAGATGGACCTCGAAGCTTCTGCCAGTTCAGCAAACCCTAGGGTTCTAAACTAAACACTCAATTCTTCCATAACAAGCTTCACCTTAACTCCATTAAGAGCCTAGAACCTTCTCCCTAACCTCCTAGCTTAAGGTAGAAGCTAAGCTCCTAACCAACTACTCCTAGAAGCCTCTCCCTATAACAAACTTTTGGAGGGAAATTCAAATTCTAAATCCTAGATCTAGGGTTTTGGAAACCTATAAAAAGGACCTTAGGCCTTTCTTGAAAAGGTTGTTCGATAGTTGTTGAAAGCTAACCATTCTCATCTCTTCTACCCACAAGTTGAGTGACACGACTTGTGCCAAACCCTAACCCTAATCCAAATCAAGAAACCAAATTCAAGATCCTTTGAGTTCTAGCAAAGCAAGTCTTCAACCATCCTTTAGAAGCGAAGCCGGACTTCAACGGAGCACGAGATCTAAGCCGATCCACAACTCAAGGAGCCGATGCAACGCTAGATTCGACAATCTTGTTCCTTCTCAAATTCTTGTAGTCGTGAGCAATGTGTAATAATTTGTGGAATAAATAAAGGTGAAGATTCTTTCAACTTGCTTATATTTCAATTCGAGCATTATGATTCATCTTCAATTCTTGAATGTATTCTATGTGATGATGCTTGAATAAAACTCCGCTCGTGGAGGAGTCGAAACGATTGTAGAATGATGATGTTGATGAATCTTTAAACGTTTTCTTAAGTCCTATAACGATTGTAAATTCTTGAAAATTGAATGATCGATGATCTAGATCGATGTGAAATGCGTTCTTGATTCTTTTCGCATGATCTAGAGATCAACGATCAATCATTCGATTTCCTAGAAGCTATCTTGTGAATGTGATTCATCGAAAGGACAAAGGATAGGATGAGGAACCCTAATTCTTCGCAAGATCCTTAATCCTCGATAAATCGACATCGATTTAGTATTAACTTGTTAATGGATAAGGAACGATAATTTTTAGTCTTCTTCACATCTACGATCTAATCGATTCCTACGAGCTTTATTTCAAATCTTGAAACTTAAATCGATTGGAATTATATCAATTCTTGATTCTTGATGTTTAACGCTTTCTTGATTCTTGATTAGATTTAGTTGATTCTTGAAATTCATCGATATAAATCTTGAATCGTTTTTGCTTTTCTTTTCTATTAAATTTTCAATTCAAACAAAACAAAATACGAACGAATCGCACAATCCTTGTGGACGATCCGCACTTACTAACGCTATACATCCGACACCGTTATTGATTGCGGTCAAAATATTTTTGGTTGTTATTTCTACATAAATTTGTAAACATACACAACGGAAATTCGTTTCAATCAAATGGCGCCGTTGCCGGGGATCGCGCGCTAATTCGTTCTATATTGAAATTTGAATTGAAAGATTTATTCCATTATAATTTTGTGATCAAAATTCGCGCAAAATCTAAACGTGTGTTGTGATTTGATTGCGAGGAATTCTGGAAGCTGTGGAGAAAGTGATTTTTTTTCCAGATATTTCTAGAGAGCTAAAGGATTTAACAGCAGCTTGCTGTTGAATTTTGGTACAGAGAGCAGTACCTACGACCGCCCTTCCGCGGTCTAAGACCCCTATTGCGGCGGTTCCGCTCCTCTGTGCAAAATTTTCTCTGTGAGCCTCTAACTTTCTTATCTCCTCCTCTGTCTGCTCCAATTAACAAATTTCTGCAGGCTTCTTTGCAAAAATCGCAGCGCCGCAAAAAGCAAAATAAATTGTGCGTGTTTTTAATTTTGTGGTTGTTTTGCATTTTAATATAGACATTAAGGGGCAAAGACCAAATCCAGATTAGGTGGGGAGTTCATTACCCTTCCTAAGCCCCAAAAATCATAATCTTGCATCCGCATTTACCCTCATTAACTAAAAAAGATCTAGAGATGACTCTAAGGACCGTCGCGCTCACTTAGGACAGAAGAAGGCCGTGGGTAATTCATTGCTTATCTGCGTTTTCTTGTGGTGTTTAAGGCAAGTGTGTCGAATGCTAGTGGTTATTAATTAGGCCCACTACTTACGTAGTGGAGTACCTTCCCAATTACCTGGCACTTACCTGGCCACAGGGGGACAAAGAGGCAGTGAAGGATTGATCCCGCGACTTGTCTTTTGGCAGTTAGGAACGGTCTAGAGCCTGACCTAGGTGACCACTAGATTTTAGGGTATTGCTTGTTGCATTTGTTGTGATCGCATCATTTTTTCAAAAAAAATCCGTATCATTTTTCAAAACAAACACTGCATTCATTCATTTCCCCTAATTATAAGTCACGCTGCCACTTGTACTAACCCTTTTTAGTGCAAGATCGGCTGGACACGGGATTCTAATGCCCGTTTAGTCCGCGTCCCCCTGATCGACTCCGAAGTCGGTATTTCTACATTTACCTTTTCTTTACCCACCACCACACCCACATCGATGGATCCGTCTCCATCGAACTTCTTTACCACTAATCATCCGCCGTCCGTTGGGGCGCAGAATCCACCCTGCATCTCTCTCCAAGAAAGGTGCTATCCGATGCGAGGTCCTCTTTCGACCTGCTTATCCATTCTGTAGGGTTGCTAGGCACGCGCATAAGGGTCTACGAGGCATCAACCATGCCCAATTAAAAAAATTAGCCGTGCCGAACAACCCGAAGCCGGATCTTCAAACTAGGGTTTAGGCGAAAACAAACATGTTAAACACTTTAACACTAAGTGAGAGGGATTACAACCTTTGTAGATCCGGTCCTTCACTTCTTAAGCTCCGTGTTGAGGTCCCTTCGCTGCGATCATCGTGTTCTGGACTCTCGAGAGGCTTCACGAAGAGAATGATGCAACCTTTGCTTCCGATCTTCGATACAAAGATGATCTAACCTGAAGTTTCGTTAACACAAGCTAACACTCATAATATGAAGTGAACACCCTCATCTAAATGGCAAGGGAAGATGAGGATGATGAAGTAGGATTTTTGCTCTCTTTTATAATCTTTTTCTCACTTATTTATCATCACTTGAAAAAAGCTAGTAAGCTTTTTCAATGAATAACTCAAGGAAGAAGATGATAGAATTCATTTGTGATGAATAATAAAAAGTTATCATAATCATTTTTGCAACCATGGTTGTAGTAACCAATGTAGAGAGTTTACTAGGGTTAGGGTTTGGGTTGGGTTAAAGGGTGAGTCACAAAGAAATATCTATCATAATATCTTAGCAAATGACAAATTAAAACCTTCTAGAAACATCTAGAATACATTAACCCAAATCAAACCCTAATCTTGTTTAAACTCCACTAAACATGTTGCATTAATAATTATAACATGTTAAAATATTATATATCACATATACAATATTTATTGTAACGAAATAAAATAATACATTTAACATATATCGCATATATATCAATGTATTACCCGAGTGAGAAAAATAATCTTTTAGTGAGCAAATATTAGTTAATGTAATTTAATATATCATATATATTATTATACATTAAATTATCGAATCAACACTTGATCCGACAATCCGGCTATATCGCATATAACCGACTAATATTTATCCCTACCGATTCATCGAATCAACACTTGATCCGATGACGCGGCTGATATCAAATATCGCGAGAATAAAATACGGTATCTCATATCGTATTATCCTCGGTCCAACATATATCACATATGTGCTCCTACTCCGTTTTGCCTGGGCCAAGAAACCTCTGTGTAGGACTCTAAAGAATCGTCAATACGCTGGCAGTAGGTGATGATCATATCAAACACCCACAAGCTGCAAGCGGTCAGCTAAACGTAACAGCTACCCAGGTATTGAGCGCTCAGAAGATCAACAAGCAAGCCTGTACATTCTCCTGTGAATCCAAACAGTAACACTCTCGTACAGTCCGGTCTCGTCGTCTGATATGTCGCATATCTCGCCTAGGAGTGGTAAACGTCAGACCCCAGTAGCTTGATAAGTCGTGTCGATTTGAGGTCTATAACAGTTCGAGAAACTACTTATAACACTTACCAGTAAATCTCAGCAACCCTGGCCAGGGATTTCCGGTTATAGCCAATCGAACACAGCACAACATCAACTCCCTATACCGGGAGAGACGAATCCCCTCCTATCGCTCATTGCCTCCATGTGATTCGGGACTGCACCCAAAAGCCACCTTTTTGTACGCCCTCTTGGACGTGGTATGATGGAAATCAAAGCACAGTGGGAATCACACAAGACTCTATGACGATCTCGGGTCAACAGACTACTCTGTACCAGTGTTACCGGAGAACTGCCATCTGACGTGAGGTATGTAAGTCCATGTCATGCAACCTACGAACTTGCGGGGAGGCGGAATATATGAAAAACGATTATCAAAGCTTCGTAACACGGACTCTGTAAGTCGATGTACAACACCCCAATACTTGTGGGGAGGCGGAATTTTCAAAAACGAACTTGTTTAGTGAACAAACATCGACTAACCGCTTGAATCGAAGCTAAACGATAACTAACTTAAAACATAGAGTTTCTATGCTACTATGTTTAGGGATTATACCTAACGAATCGTGTCCTTCGTCTTTGCGAACTCCACCTCCTCCTCGGCCTTCTCGAAGTAGTAGACGATCCACCCGAGAGCTTTACTCCAAGCTTAGCCTCTAAACTTAAGGCAACTTAACTTCTTTAAGTGCTAATCAAAGAAGCTAGGCGAAATATAGAGAGGGTTATGGATTAAGTAGTCTAACTAATCCTTGTACTCAACACATGAGAGGGGAGGATTAGGGTTTGAAGAGGGAGAGCTTGAGGAGAGAGAAGGTGAGGATAATAATGAAGTGAGAGTTATCATAATATATATCAAGCATTTCTTTTTATCAAGAAAAGAAAAGAAATGAATTTAACAACCATGCTTGATAATATCTAGTGATGATTCACATCCATGAGTCATTAAGCATTTATGATGCATTAATGACATGGATGAATCATCCATATGATTCACTAATCACATTCATTGTATATGCCACCTAAACCTCCTTAGTCACCATCTTCTAGAAGCTTCTCGCGCAATTACGAGAACGCCCCTCCTTTCCGCAAAAATACGGAAAAACTTTAGACTGTATAAATCCAATAACCGGATATCGGTAACTGGCTTAAACCAAAGCTAACTGGTAAAAACTGTCCGAAAGTCGTACGTGCGTAAACACACGTATGTGTCCGAACCCTTGTCGTAAAACCATACGACCTCTATATCGTTTCGCCCGGAGTAGGGAAACTCTCTGTGTGGGACTCTAGAGACTCGACTACTACGCTGGCAGTGGGTTTAACCACAGACCGCAAGCGGCACTAGCTGTACGTAACGGTCCCTAGGTAGATGTCGATAAGAAGGCCGATGAGGAAACCCATCCGAACTCCTACTGAGTCTGATGTGACAATCTCCGTATAGTCCGGTCCGTTCGTCTTAGACTATCGCATATCGGACCTAGGGGGCGGCAAGCGTCAGTCCCCTAATAGCGGTATAAGTCGTGTCGGAGGGAAGCCCATTACACCCTGAGAAACTACGGGAACCTACCAGCAAATCTCGCTTGCCCTGGCCAGGGACTTTGCATAATGGCTCTCTGACACAGCGCGATATCAACTCCCAATACCGGGAGAGACGAATCCTGTCTAACCGCCACTGCCTCCAAGTGCTCGGGACTGCACCCAACTGCTACCTGTTTGCACGACTCCTTTGAGCCGTGGTAGGGTAGCAATCTAAGAGCAGTGGGACACACTCGAGGCGAAGTAGCAGTGTCAAGTCTGCGGACTATGCTGTACTCATGTCACCTGGGAACTGTTCACTGACGACTGGTATAAAACCAACCAACAGTTCCCTGTGAGTCCTGTCCGGTATACCCGTAACCTAACGAGCACCTGTATACTATCTCCAGTACGACGTACTGACGGCTGTGGGACAGACCATCTCCCCAACTGGGATGAGAAGCGTACACACTAGTCTACTCCGGAGTATCGATGCTCTGTCTCGATAATCCAACGACTAGGGACCTGAACAAGGATGTGCTTGTAGACTACCCAGCCCCCACTAGTGTGACTGCCATCACAACGCTGGTAGTCAAGTAAGATCCTAAGAGCTCTATCAATACGTATACTCACATATTAAGATAGAAAAACCAAGTAGCATACTACCATGTTTAGCAAGACTGTTATATATATGTGAATATCCCAAGCTTCCATTAAGTAATATACAAACTAGTATGATACAGTAATGGCCTTCTAGGGCATAAACACAAACAATCTCCCACTTGCACTAGGGCCATGTACTGGCATATCGAAGACCAATGATCTCGAGTAGCCTCTCAAACTGAATCTGAGGTAGGGCCTTCGTGAATGGATCAGCAATGTTCTCTTCAGAAGCAACTCTCCGAACCTCGATCTCCTTTCGATCAATGATCTCCCTGATCAGGTGATACCGCCTCAAGATATGTCTGGACTTCTGATGGGACCTTGGTTCCTTCGCTAAAGCTATAGCTCCGTTGTTGTCGCAATACAGAGGTATTGGATCAACTATGGTAGGAACCACCTGAACTTCTGTTAGGAACTTCTTCATCCAGACTGCTTCTTTTGCGGCATCGCAAGCAGCTATATACTCCGCTTCCATCGTCGAGTCAGCAACGGTGTCCTGCTTGGAGCTCTTCCAGCACACCGCCCCTCCATTGAGGGTAAAGACATAACCCGACATGGACTTGGAATCGTCCTTATCACTCTGGAAGCCGGAATCAGCAAAGGCTTCCAACCTGAGGTCTTTTCCGCCGTAAACCAAGAACATCTCCTTAGTCCTTCTCAGGTACTTGAGAATCTTCTTTATTGCTATCCAGTGCTTCTCCCCTGGGTCTGACTGATACCGGCTTACCACGCTCAGTGCGTAAGCTACATCTGGTCTGGTGCACAACATCGCATACATTATAGAGCCTACCGCAGAAGCGTAGGGTATAATAGACATGCGTTCCCTTTCCAAATCAGTCTTGGGAGACATCTCTTTGGAGAGGATGATTCCGTGACAAGCCGGTAGATTACCGCGCTTAGAATCTTCCATACTGAATCTTTTCAGTACAGTGTCGATATACCTGGACTGCGAAAGTCCCAACATCCTCTTGGATCTATCACGATAGATCCGGATCCCCAGAATGTAAGAGGCATCACTCAGGTCTTTCATGGAGAACCTTTGTGACAAGAATCCTTTGACAGATTGTAGCATAGGAATGTCATTTCCTATTAATAGAATGTCATCCACGTACAAGACGAGGAATACGACACTTCTGGCTACAACTTTACTATATATGCACGGTTCATCTGGATTTTTGATAAAGTCATATTCTTTGACTGTCTCATCAAAACAGATGTTCCAACTCCGCGATGCCTGCTTTAGTCCATAAATGGACTTAAGCAGCTTGCATACTTTCCCGCTGCTCCCACTCTGATTGAAACCCTCTGGCTGATCCATATAGACGCACTTTTCTAAATTTCCATTCAGAAAAGCCGTCTTTACGTCCATCTGCCAGATTTCATAATCATGGAAGGCAGCAATAGCAAGAAGGACCCGAATGGATTTGAGCATAGCCACTGGAGAAAAAGTTTCGTCATAGTCCAAACCAGGTCTTTGACGAAAACCCTTTGCAACAAGTCTAGCCTTCTAGGTTTCCACCTGTCCATCTACACCAATCTTTTTCTTGAAGATCCATTTGCATCCTATGGGTTTTACCCCATCTGGAGCAAAGTCCAAAGTCCATACTTTGTTGGTGTACATGGACTCCATTTCGGTTCGCATTGCATCTAGCCATCGTACTGAGTCGCCGCTCTGGATGGCCTGCTGGAAGTCAGTAGGTTCATCATCATCTATGATGCAATCCTCTCTATCCCTATCTATGAGAAAACCGTAGTATCTCTCAGGCGGATGAGACGGCCTACTACTCCTGCGGAGGGGTGCGGGAATGTCCTATACTTCTTGAACTTCCGTTTCTACCAAACTTTCAGTAGCAGTTTGTGGTTCTGGAATTTCTTCCAGTTCTACTACGCTCCCACTCTTCTGATTTTCTAAAAATTCAGTTTCTAAGAAGCGGGCATGACGAGAAACAAAAACCTTTTGTTCCTCTGCGTAATAGAAAAAATATCCCATAGAGTTCTTTGGATATCCCACAAACTTACACTCTACTGAGCGTGCCTCGAGCTTGTCCGGATGCTGCTTTTTTACAAAAGCTGGACGTCCCCATGTCTTCAGGTACTGAAGATAGGGTTTCTTCCCACTCTATATCTGATATGGTGTGGTAGGCACAGTTTTGGTTGGAACTCTGTTCAAAAGATATGTCGCTGATTCTAGCGCATAACCCCAGAAAGATCGCGGTAACTCAGCATTACTCATCATGGATCGTACCATATCCAATAGGGTTCGATTCCGTCTCTCCGATACACCGTTGTGCTGTGGAGTGTATGGAGGAGTAAGCTGAGAGAGAATTCCTTTCTCTTTTAGGTAACCTAGGATCTCGGCACTTAAGTATTCTCCATCTCGATCAGATCTCAGTGTCTTAATACTTTTGCCTGTTTGGTTTTCCGCTTCACTCTTGTATTCCTGGAATTTCTCAAAGGCCTCGGATTTATGCTTCATTAAGAAGACATGTCCAAACCTAGAGAAATCATCTGTAAAAGTAATGTAGTAGGAATAACCACCTCTTGCATGTGTAGACATTGGACCACATACATCGCTGTGTATGAGTCCTAAGAGCTCGCTCGCTCTTACTCCTTGTCCAGTAAATGGAGTCTTTGTCATCTTTCCTTTGAGACAAGATTGACAAGTGTCATAAGTTTGATATTCGAATGAGTCCAAATATCCTTCTCTATGCAACTTAGTCAACCTTCTCTCATTGATGTGACCCAGTCTATAATGCCATAAGAAAGCTTTATTTAAACCTGGAGACTTTCTTTTTAGTGTGTTCTGGACATTGAAAATTTGGAGTTGGTTTAAAACATATATACCGTTATTTAGTGTACCGGACCCAATCAAACCATGATTAAGGTGGATGTTAACAACATTTCTTACAAACGTGAAATCATAACCTTTATTTGATAACAAGGAAACTGATATGATATTACACGTTAAGCTTGGTACAAAATAACAGTTATGTAAAACCAAAATGTGTCCACTCGTCAATCCTAGGTGATAATCCCCGACGGACGCAGCTCCCACGCTAGCTCCGTTAGCAACCTTTAGGGTCATATCACCTTCCTTCAGCACTCTACGGTTTCTTAGTGCCTGCAAAGAATTGCAAATATGAGATCCTGATCCGGTATCCAATACCCAGGAAGTAGAGTTGATTGACAGACAATTCTCAATTACAAACACACCTGAAGTCGAAGCCACAACTTGCTTCGGTTCCTGGTTCTTGGCGTTCCACGCCTTGCAATCCTTCTTCCAGTGCCCTTTCCTGTGACAATGGAAGCACTCATCCTGGCCAACTACCGGTACCGCAAACTTTTTCTTTCCCTTCCCTCCCACCTTACTAACACCTCCTCTAGGTTTGTTGGCGGCCTTCTTCTTCCTTCCTTTGGCCCTAGCCTTGGACCCGGAAGAAGATGCACCGCTAACAAACATAGCGGGTGTTTCCCTTGCTTTCTGCAAGGTGCCCTCTGCACTCCTTAACATGTTCAGGAGTTCCGGAAGTTCAACTTATTTTCTTTGAAGGTTGAAGTTCAGGATAAACTGGGCGTAGGTGTGAGGAAGGGACTGGAGAATAAGGTCTGTATAGAGCTCATTATCCAAAGTCGTCCCAAGGTCTGCGAGCTCTTCAATATAGCCGATCATCTTTAGGACATGTTCTCCTACTGATGACCCGACAGCCAACCTCGTTCGAAACAAGTTCTTAGAGGTCTCGTATCTGGCTATACGAGATTGCTCTCCATAAAGTTCTTTTGTATGGAGAAATATGCCATCTAGGGTCATATCCTCGTGCCTCCTCTGATGTTCATTGTTCATTGAGGCAAGCACGATGCATTTGGCTTTCGCGCAATCTAAATCCCAGGTTTTGCGGATTTCCTTATCCGCATTGCTGGATTTGGGACCAGGGACAGCAGGTGCCGTAGCGGTGAGGACGTACCCCAATTTGTCATAGGTCAAAGCCATTTTGACATTCCGCAGCCAATCTTTATAGTTTGGCCCTGTCAGTATATTTTTCTCTAAAAGTAACTTAAGTCCAGTCATTTTCAGGGTCGCTGCAATTAGGAGAGAGAGAAGAAAACTCTTTAGCATGATGCTCTTGCAAGTTTAGAGTGGGTTTTAGTTTATCTAAACTGGATGGCTCCCACTGTTTCTCGAATCCTTCCTCAAACCATAAAAGAAGAATTAGCCAGGACTATTCTCACTGTACAATACTTGCTTAACCGTTCAGCCAGGCTGGTGTCAGTACTTCGAGGGAGGTTTTCCAATGCTTTCGCGAAGTTCCTTAATTAAATAACCTCTTTTCTCTGGGGGCGTAACCCCGCTGACACTTTTCTGGACACCTACTTGGTTTATAGCATTGATCGTTAAGTGACGAATATCCTGATAAGTAGCATATACTCACAGTAGGATCGGGATCCAAATATCATCGAATGATAATGTTGAAGGAATCCTACCAACATTCATCAAACTCCAAATGGTATGCATCTCTTTGCAAATTTCAGTTTCTTTAGAAATTCCCGATATAAGTTTTTGCCCCATGCTTTTATGATCTTGACGTATGCCAACAAATCATAAGTCACATGTCAAGTTCTGCCCATCATTATCTTGTTAATTTGAACCCACCCGTATATACTCTTGACGTAAGCCAACAAGGTAATGCGACTGTCCCAAACCAACACATCTATCTATGCAACAAATGAATACCCCAGCAGCTACCAAACACTATGCCTTGACGTAAGCCAACAAGCATAGCTTGAATACTACTGACCATCCATAAGAAATGACGGAGGGCTACGACTGGTTTTGGCGAAACCGTGAACTTAGTGAACTTGATATAACCGAAGGAACCTGATAGCTTTTAAAAGGAGTGGTTAAGTCTCCGTATTTAAAAATATCTGTTTTAAAATTAACCGAGTGGTTTCTTTTAAATTGTTCCAACGATTTAAACTTTGGTTTGTTTTTCTTTGCATTATAGATAATGCGTCCCATCATTAACTTATCATTGCAGAAAACAACGAAAATACAACGTCCTCTTATGCCATCCGCATTCGCCACGGGGTCCCGTCATCACCCATTAGATTACTTAACTAACGACAGAGCGGGGGCTGGGCTAGCGCGGGTGTAAAACATAAGTGACGTCTAAATAGCTATCATATATAGATATTGTACATTCGTCAGACGCAATAATAGGCATTCCAGATCACAGATGAACTTTATTGGATTTGCAAGCAATCTGTGTTTGTTTTGAGCCTGCAACAAAAGACGGATTACACAGTTGTGATGAATAGCCATTACCCCACCCAAGACCCCAACGGGTACGGCAAACTACCCGCCCGGCAATTTGTGCACCCCACCTTGGGTCTGTCCTAGGAGCAAAAACAGTAAAATGAAATAATACAACGGTGGCTACAACCGCAACCTGGATGTGCCCCGCAAAATAATATTACAACAAATTACATTTACATCAAATGAATTAAATAATAACCAATTACATAACCCCGGCTAATCATCACAACAGTCCAACATAGTTCATATCCACAAACAGTAAAAACCATTACAGAAATGTGCAATCCCCTGCCAACCGACATACTAGCAGTTAGGGGAGGTTTACGAACACATTATACAAACACAGATATAATCCATCAAGCAAATACAGTATAATTTCGATCGATTAAACATTTTTAATTTTGCTCCAATACTTCTCTGTAAATCTGAAACCTGAGCAAAAATAAAATATTCCAGAAAATACCAAAAATCACAGATAAGCAACACAGGAAATTTGGGTTCCTGAATCACCAACTCGGCGGCGGAAGCGCGGCGGATCGGTGGGATCCGCCGCGGTTCCGCGGCACGTTAGACGATTCAGGGGCCCAAATTTCTTGTGTGTTCTTATACTGTCTTTTTAAGCTTTCTGAACTTCCCTGAAAAATTTTAGGACTTCATTTAAAAATCGACAGAAAACCATGATTTCGGGCTTTTCCGGTTTCGTTTTTTCCGTTCGAAATTCATACAAATTTGCAAGTAAGTTATTTATTGTTTAGCGAGGCTCTGATACCACTGTAAGTCGATGTACAACACCCCAATACTTGTGGGGAGGCGGAATTTTCAAAAACGAACTTGTTTAGTGAACAAACATCGACTAACCGCTTGAATCGAAGCTAAACGATAACTAACTTAAAACATAGAGTTTCTATGCTACTATGTTTAGGGATTATACCTAACGAATCGTGTCCTTCGTCTTTGCGAACTCCACCTCCTCCTCGGCCTTCTCGAAGTAGTAGACGATCCACCCTAGAGCTTTACTCCAAGCTTAGCCTCTAAACTTAAGGCAACTTAACTTCTTTAAGTGCTAATCAAAGAAGCTAGGTGAAATATAGAGAGGGTTATGGATTAAGTAGTCTAACTAATCCTTGTACTCAACACATGAGAGGGGAGGATTAGGGTTTGAAGAGGGAGAGCTTGAGGAGAGAGAAGGTGAGGATAATAATGAAGTGAGAATAATGAGTTATCATAATATATATCAAGCATTTCTTTTTATCAAGAAAAGAAAAGAAATGAATTTAACAACCATGCTTGATAATATCTAGTGATGATTCACATCCATGAGTCATTAAGCATTTATGATGCATTAATGACATGGATGAATCATCCATATGACTCACTAATCACATTCATTGTATATGCCACCTAAACCTCCTTAGTCACCATCTTCTAGAAGCTTCTCGCGCAATTACGAGAACGCCCCTCCTTTCCGCAAAAATACGGAAAAACTTTAGACTGTATAAATCCAATAACCGGATACCAGTAACTGGCTTAAACCAAAACCGACTGGTAAAAACTGTCCGAAAGTCGTACGTGCGTAAACACACGTATGTGTCCGAACCCTTGTCGTAAAACCATACGACCTCTATATCATTTCGCCCGGAGTAGGGAAACTCTCTGTGTGGGACTCTAGAGACTCGACTACTATGCTGGCAGTGGGTTTAACCACAGACCGTAAGCGGCACTAGCTGTACGTAACGGTCCCTAGGTAGATGTCGATAAGAAGGCCGATGAGGAAACCCATCCGAACACCTACTGAGTCTGATGTGACAATCTCCGTACAGTCCGGTCTGTTCGTCTTAGTCTATCGCATATCGGGCCTAGGGGGCTTCAAGCGTCAGTCCCCTAATAGCGGTATAAGTCGTGTCGGAGGGAAGCCCATTACACCCTGAGAAACTACTGGAACCTACCAGCAAATCTCGCTTGCCCTGGCCAGGGACTTTGCGTAATGGCTCTCTGACACAGCGCGATATCAACTCCCAATACCGGGAGAGACGAATCCTGTGTAACCGCCACTGCCTCCAAGTGCTCGGGACTGCACCCAACTGCTACCTGTTTGCACGACTCCTTTGAGCCGTGGTAGGGTAGCAATCTAAGAACAGTGGGACACACTCGAGGCGAAGTAGCAGTGTCAAGTCTGCGGACTATGCTGTACTCATGTCACCTGGGAACTGTTCACTGACGACTGGTATAAAACCAACCAACAGTTCCCTGTGAGTCCTGTCCGGTGTACCCGTAACCTAACGAGCACCTGTATACTATCTCCAGTACGACGTACTGACGGCTGTGGGACAGACCATCTCCCCAACTGGGATGAGAAGCGTACACACTAGTCTACTCCGGAGTATCGATGCTCTGTCTCGATAATCCAACGACTAGGGACCTGAACAAGGATGTGCTTGTAGACTACCCAGCCCCCACTAGTGTGACTGCCATCACAACGCTGGTAGTCAAGCAAGATCCTAAGAGCTCTATCAATACGTATACTCATATATTAAGATAGAAAAAACCAAGTAGCATACTACCATGTTTAGCAAGACTGTTATATATATGTGAATATCCCAAGCTTCCATTAAGTAATATACAAACTAGTATGATACAGTAATGGCCTTCTAGGGCATAAACACTAACAGACTTGAGCTCATGAATCGTAATCTAAACCATTGCTTACAACAACTAGAGGTTTAACTACTCGGTTCCGATGTTATACCTCACGTTACATGTCCTTCGGGTCTTCATCGCTATCCTCCACTCCTCGTAGGCTCCTTGGAACATCGGCACCTCAACGGACTCCTCGAATCAAAGACGATCCACCCGAAAGTTCCTAAGCCAAGCTTAATCTCAAACTTGAGATAACTGGGTTGCTTAAAGTGCTAATCTAAGCTACCTAGGGGATATAGAGTGAGGTTATGGAAGTATTAGTCTAGCTAACCCTTGATCTCAACACATGAGAGGTTAGGGTTAGGGTTTCAAGAGAGAGTGAGCTTGAGGAGAGAGAAGGAGAAGATGAGAATGAAAAGAATAATGAACTCATTTTGAATATAACAACCATAACAATTTAATCAAATAAATAAATAAATGATTTAATCATTATGGTTGATGCATTCACCTTGTGTGATTCATCATATGACTCATTATCTCATTAATGAGTCATTAAATGCAAAGGATGAATCATACAAATGAGTCATTAATCAATTAATGCTCATGCCACCTTAACCCCTTAGTCACCACTCTTCTAGAAGGTTCCAGACAAATTACGAGAATGCCCCTATAATCCGTGAAAACACGGAAAAACTTTAGACTGTATAAATCCAATAACCCGATACTAGAATCTGGCTTAAACCAAAGCCTGCTAGTAAAAACTGTCCGGAAAGTCGTACATGCGTAAACACACGTACACATCCGAACCTTTGTCGTAAAACCATACGACCTCTATATCGTTTCGCCTGGAGCAGGGCAACTCTCTGTGTGAGACTCTAAAGACTCGACACTACGCTGGCAGTGGGTTTAACCACAGACCGCAAGCGGCACTAGCTGTACGTAACGGTCCTCAGGTAGATGTCGATAAGAAGGCCGATGAGGACAAACATCTCGAACCCCTACTGAGCCTGATGTGACAATCTTCGTACAGTCCGGTCTGTTCGTCTAAGACTATCGCATATCAAGCCTAGGGGGCGGCAAGCGTCAGTTCCCTAATAGCTGTATAAGTCATGTCGGAGCGAAGTCCATTACACCCTGAGAAGCTACTGGAACCTACCAGTATATCTCGCTTGCCCTGGCCAGGGACTTTGCGTAATGGCTCTATGACACAGCGCGATATCATCTCCCTATACCGGGAGAGGCGAATCCTATCTAACCGTCACTACCTCCAAGTGCTCGGGATTGCACCCAACTGCTACCTGTTTGCACGACTCCTTTGAGCCGTGGTAGGGTAGCAATCTAAGAACAGTGGGACACACTCGAGGCGAAGCAGCAGTGTCAAGTCTGCGGATTATGCTGTACTCATGTCACCTGGGAACTGTTAATTGACGATGGGTATAATACCAACCAATCAGTTCCCCGGCGAGTCCTGTCCGGTGTTCCCGTAACCTAATGGGCACCTGTATACTATCTCTAGTACGACGTACTGATGGCTGTGGGACAGACCATCTCCCTAACTGGGATAAAAAGCGTATACACTTAGTCTACTCTGGAATATCGATACCCTATCTCGATAATCCAACGACCAGGGACCTGTATAGGATGTTGCTTACAGACTACCCAGCCCCCACTAGTGTGACTGCCATCACGACGCTGGTAATCAAGCAAAGATCCTATGGGCTCCACTAATATGTATAAGTGATACGTTACAAGAAACATATGCACATATTAAAGTAGACTCTAACCAAGTAGCATACTACCATGTTTAGCAAGACTGTTATATACAACTGTGAATATCCCACGCTTCCATTAAGTAATATACATGCTAGTATGATACAATAATGGCCCCTAGGGCATATACAGTAACAATCTCCCACTTGCACTAGGGCCATGAGTTGGCATATCGTAGACCTATCATCTCGAATAGCCTCTCGAACTGCGTCTGAGGAATGGCCTTTGTGAATGGGTCAGCAATGTTATCCTCCATCTTTACTCTCTTCACCACGATCTCACGGCGATCTATGATCTCCCTGATCAGGTGATACCGCCTTAAGATGTGTCTGGACTTCTGATGGGACCTGGGTTCCTTCGCTAAAGCAATAGCGCCGTTGTTGTCACAATACAGAGGTATTGGATCAACACTGGAAGGAACCACCTGAAGTTCTGTGAGGAACTTCTTCATCCAGACAGCTTCTTTTGCGGCATCGCAAGCAGCTATGTACTCTGCTTCCATTGTTGAGTCAGCAACGGTCTCCTGCTTGGAACTTTTCCAACAGACCGCCCCTCCATTGAGGGTAAAGACATAACCCGACATGGATTTGGAGTCATCTTTGTCACTCTGGAAGCCGGAGTCGGCAAAGGCCTCCATTTGGAGGTCTTTTCTGCCATACACCAAGAACATCTCCTTAGTCCTTTTTAGGTACTTGAGAATGTTCTTTACTGCTATCTAGTGCTTCTCCCCTGGGTTTGCCTGATACCGGCTTACAACGCTCAATGCGTATGCTACATCTGGTCTGGTACATAACATCGCATACATTATAGAGCCTACCGCAGAAGCGTAGGGTATAATCGACATGCGATCCCTTTCCAAATCAGTCTTGGGAAACATCTCTTTAGAGAGGGTGATTCCGTGACAAGCCGGTAGGTTACCGTGCTTAGAATCATCCATACTGAATCTCTTCACTGTGGTGTCTATGTACCTGGACTGTGAAAGTCCCAAAATCCTCTTTGATCTATCACGATAGATCCGGATTCCCAGAATGTAGGTGGCATCACCTAGGTCTTTCATGGAGAATTTATGTGACAAGAATCTTTTGACTGACTGTAACATAGGAATATCATTTCCTATTAGGAGAATGTCGTCCACGTACAAGACGAGGAATACTACAGCTCTCCCTACAATCTTACTATATATGCATGGTTCATCTGGATTTTTGATAAAGTCAAATTCTTTGACAGCATCATCAAAACAGATGTTCCAACTCCGCGATGCCTGCTTTAGTCCATAAATGGACTTAAGCAGCTTGCATACTTTACCGCTGCTTCCACTCTGAATGAATCCTTCTGGCTGATCCATATAGACGCTTTCTTCCAAATTACCATTTAGAAAGGCCGTCTTTACGTCCATCTGCCAGATTTCATAATCGTGGAAGGCAGCAATAGCAAGAAGGACCCGAATAGATTTAAGCATAGCCACTGGAGAAAAGGTTTCGTCATAGTCCAAACCAGGTCTTTGACGGAAACCCTTTGCAACAAGTCTAGCCTTATAGGTTTTAACCTGTTTATCTACACCAATCTTCTTTTTGAAGATCCATTTGCATCCTACGGGTTTTACCCCATCTGGAGCAATGTCCAAAGTCCATACTTTGTTGGTGTACATGGACTCCATTTCGGTCCACATTGCATCTAGCCATTTTACTGAGTCACCGCTCTGAATGGCTTGCTGGAAGCTAGTAGGCTCATCATAATCAATAGTGCAATCCCCACTATCCCCGTCTATGAGAAAACCGTAGTATCTTTCGGGCGGATTAGATTGCCTACTACTCCTGCGGAGTGGCGTCGGGATGTCCTGTTCTCCTGAACCTTCTCGTTCTACCAAGGTTTCAGTAATAGCTTGTGGTTCTGGAATTTCTTCCATTTCTATTGTGTAGGGTTCCTAGGCACTCTAGTGAAGACTCACAAGTGATCAAACATGCCAATTTATAATAATTACGGTGCCGAGGAAACCTAGAACGGATCATTGGCTAGAAGTATAGGCAAAGCAAGCAAGCTAGTTTACAACTAAACTAAGGGAACGGATATACAACCTTTGTAGATCCGGTCCACCACCTCCACAGCTCCGCAATGAAGTCCCCTCACTGTCCAAATCATGTCTTGGGCTCTAGCGTCGGCATCATCGAAGAATGGGCGGGCTTGATCGTCGGTTCGATGCCGAAGATGATCTACGTCGAGGCATCGCTAGAACAAGCTCCAACTTCACCAAGTCGGAAAAACTTGTGAAGGAAACACCCTATACTACTTGGCAAGAGGTAGAGGATGAAGAAATAGGAAGTGGGTAAACTTTAGTTTTGGATTTCTCACTAGATTTCATGACTTGCCATTGGAGTAGCAAGCTTTTTTCATTGAAGAAGAAGATGAAGAAAGAAGAAGAAGATATAATAAGTTAATTAAAAATAGAAAAGAAAATACAATACTTATCATATCTTTAACCATGGTTTAGTGTAGAGACTTAACTTAGGTTAGATGAGTGGTTAGGGTTAGGCATGAGACAAGAATGGTGACTAAGTCAATGCTTCATGAATCTTCAACTAAAAACAAAATTAGCCACCATTCATTTCTCATTTTCTTTTTCTTTTGAAATAAATAAAATAAAAAGATAAATGAATAAGATAAAACCCTAATCACTAACTAACCATGGTTTAATACTTTACACAAAACCAAACAAGAATGTATCATCAAACATGATACAATCATGTGCACAAAGAAATATATCACATATACAACTTGCACAATTCAAGTGAGAAAATCCTTTTAAAGTGAACCAATACTAGTTAATGCAAAGTAATATATCAAATATATAATTATACATTAAATCATTAAATCAACACTTGATTTAACGATCCGGTCATATCGCATATAACCGACTAGTATCCTATGTATAGGCTTATCGAATCAATCCTTGATTCGATAACTAGGTTATATCGCATATAACCATTCGACACATTCATCGCGAGAATGAAATACGGTATCACATACACGCATCATTCTTGGTCCCGCACATATCTCATATGTGCTCCTATTTTGTTTCGCTTGAGCCAGGAAACCTCTGTGTAGGACTCTAAAGACTCGTCAATACGCCGGCAGCGGATGATGATCATATCAAACACCCACAAGCCGCAAGCGGTCTGCTAAACGTAACAGCCACCCGGGTATTGAGCGATCAGAAGATCGACGAGCAAGCCCGCTCACACTCCTGCGAATCCAACCAGTAACACTTACCGTACGGTCCGGTCTGTTCGTCTGATATGTCGCATATCTCGCCTAGGGGTGGTAAACGTCAGACCCCAATAGCTCGATAAGTCATGCCGACGTGAGGTCCATAACATTCGTGAAACTACTGATAACTCTTACCAGTATATCACTGCAACTCTGGCCAGGGATTTCCTTTTATGGCCAGTCGAGCATAGCACAACATCTACCCCCAATACCGGGAGAGACGAATCCCCTCCTATCGCTCATTGCCTCCATGTGAATCGGGATTGTACCCAAAAACCACCTGTTTGCACGACTCAGTAGAGCCGTGGTAGGGTGGAAATCAAAGCACAGTGGGAGACACACAAGACTCTATGACGATCTCGGGTCAACAGACTAAGCTGTACCAGTGTCACCAGAGAACTGCCATCTGACGTGAGGTATAATACCATCTGGGAGTTCTCGGCGAGTCCGTTCAGTGTACCCAGTCTCCACTGAGCACCCGCATACCATCTTTGATGTCAAACACCAATGGATATGGGATCATCCATCGCCCATCGCATGGGTCGAGAAGATATGCGCTAGTCTACTCTGGAATATCGATGCCCCATCTCGATATTCCCTCGACTAGGAACATTTGAAGGATGTACTCATGGACTATCCAGGCCCCACTAGTACGATCTGCATCACAGTCCTGGAAGTCGAGTACACATCCTAAGGGCTTTATCAACATGTAATCAGAGAGACAGAAAGTATACATGTTAAGATAAAGTGCAACCAGATAGCGTACTATCATGTCGAGCAAGAAAGTCCTTCCTATATATGTCCCAGCATCCACTACAATATACATCCAATGTACAGTAATGGCCTCTAGGGCATACATATAACTAACAATCTCCCACTTGCACTAGGGCCATCTGTAGCAGTGGTTGCAGTATCACATACTCAACCATCCCATAAAGTCTCTCTTTGGGAAAAGGCCTTCGTGAGTGGATCCGCCGTGTTCTCCTCTGAGTCTACTCTCCTAACCTCGATCACCCTGGAGATCAACTATCTCCATGATCAGGTGATGCTGCCTCAGAATATGTCTGGGTCACTGATGGGACCAGGGTTCCAGGGCCTAAGCCACACTTCCATTGTCATACAATGGCAGGAACCAAGTTCATCTTATGAACCAATATACACCCAAACTGCCTCTTTGGTAGTATCTTCAATAGCGATGTTACCAGCCTTTATCATCTAGTTTGCCCCGGTATCTAGCTTGGAACTCTTCCAACATACCGTCCCTTTACTGAGGGTAAAGACAGTGCCTGTGACTGACATTCAGTCGTCTTTATCACCCTGGAACACTTCCAGTGATTCTCCCCAGGATCGATTGATATAATCTCACTATACCTAGTGAGAACCCTAATATCCCTTTAGATCTATCTCATAGGTCCAAATCTCAGGATTTAGGAGGTATCATCTTTACCCTATTTGGAGAATCCTTGTGATAATAGGAGATTGATCGATCGTAGTATAGGAAACTCTTTTCCTATCAAGAGTATGTTGTCTACGTACAATACGAAGATGACCACCTTACTCTCTACTACCCCTTTTTATATACAAGGTTCGTCTACCATTTTGATGAAGTCAAACACTTTGACTATCACAACAAAACAGACGTTCCAACTCCGCGATGCCTGCTTCATTATGTAAAGCAACTTGCACACGTTTCCGCTGCTCCCACTGTTTACGAAGACCTCTGGCTGTGTTCTTATAGACGTTCTCTTCTAAATCAGTATTTAGAAAAGCAGTCATGGCACCCAATCGTCAGATATCGTAGTCATGGTATGTAGCCGTGGTAAGTAGGATCTGGACAGACTTAAGCATAGCTACTGGAAAAAGGTTTCATCATTATCCACGCCTGGTCGATGACGCAAACCTTTAACAAGTCTAGCTTTGAAAGTCTCAACTTTTCCATCTAAACCAAGTAATCTTCTCAAGATATACTTGCTCCTGATGGGGATTGAACCCTTCAGATATAGCAGCTAAAGTCCATACTTTGCTGGTGTACATGGATTCCATCTCAGATCGCTAAGCATCCAGCCATTCTTACAGAGTCCCTACTCTTGATGGCCTGCTCGAAACTAGTTGGGTCATCATCTCATGATGCAATCCTTGCTCCCACTGTCATCGAGAAACCGAGGTATCTCTCAGGCGGATGAGGAACCCTACTAGATCGGCGGAGAGGCTGAGGTTCGTCGGGAACTATAGAATCTTATGGTTCTACCAAATTATCTGCAGTTTTGTACAGCTGGAACCTTTCCAGTTCTACAGAACTGATCTTGCCTCGATCTTGTCCGGATTTTGCTTTTGACATAGGCCGGACAATCCCAAATCTTAACTTACTTAAGAGATAGGCTCTTCCCATACCATATCTCATATGGAATGGTAGGCACTGATTTGATTCGAACCTAATTGAATAGGTATGCAGCTTCTCAAGTGCATAACTCCCAAAAGGAAATAGGTAACTCAGTAATACTCATCATAGAGCACACGATATCTAATATTGTGTGATTGCTCCGCCCCGATACATCGTTGTGCTGTGGTGTATTCAGAGGAGTAATACTGAGAGAGAATCTCATTTTCCTTTAGAATAGTCCAAGGATTCCATGCACAAGTATTCTCCTCCCTGATCTCATCATAGGACATAATTCTTATACCCGGTTATTGGTTCTCTACTTCTAACTTATATTCTGTGAATACCTCAAAAGGTTCGGACTTATGTTTCAACAGGAACATATGACTGAATCTTGAGAGATTATCAGAGAATATAATGAAGTAAAAAGAACCAGTCCTGGCATGTGTAGACAGGAGACCTTACATACATCATCATGTATCAGTCCTAAGAGTTTACTAACTCTTTCTCTGTTTCCATTAAACAGAGCTGGTGTCATTATATCTTTGTGACATGACTGGCAAGTTTCACAAGATGTAAATTCAAACTGATTTAAATATGCATCTAAATGTAACTTCAGCTAGTCGGGTCGCATTGATATGACCTAGTCTACAATACCTGAAGAAGAATTTGTTCATTTCTGAACTCTTCCTCTTGTGTGTGTTCTGTATACGAGGAACTGTAGTTTGATTTAGAACGTCAATACTTTTAGATAACGTTCCTGAACCGATCAACTTTTGATATAGGAAATGTTCAAAACATTATCCATCAATACAAAATTATATCCTTTCTTTACTAATAAAGAGACTGATATGATTTTGTATATCAGGTTCGGTATCTAATAGCATTTGTTCAGAATCAATGTATTCGTAATACAGGGTGACAGTGACCAACAGACTTGGCTGCAACACTTGCCCCGTTTTCTGTCTCATGAAACTTATCACCCGTTCTCAGTTTTTCTACCTTTTTGTAGCCCTATGTAACAGATTACATATCTGGGATCCTGATCCGGTATCATATACCCAGGATGCAGAGGATTCTGAGAAACAGTTCTTTGTAATGAACACACCCGAAGGAGATGCATCACATGCACTTTCTTCGTTTGGGCGGCAAAGGAATTCTGGTATTCCCCTATTTCCTGCTCTGTCTTATAACAATTATAAGTTGGAGCGGGACCAACGTTCTCCAGCTCAGTATAACAAGCGGGTTCGGTCAATACATCCGTATTATTATCTTGATTAAGGCGTGATATGGTCGCTACCAGGAGAGAGAGAGAAGAAAACACTCTGCGTGCGCTCTTGCAAGATTAGATTGGTTATATATTTTATCTAATCAGGATGGCTCCCACTGTTTTTATCAAATCTTCCTTCAAACCCTAAAAGGAAAGACTAGCCGGGATTAATTACACTCTACAAGTTCGCCATTCTTTCAGCCAGGCCAGTGTCGGTACTTTGAGGGAGGTTCCCCGTGCTTTCGCACGGACCTAATTACAGAAAACCTCGTTTTCCCAGAGGCGTAACCCCGTTGACACCTTTCTAGACACCTACTTGATCGCTAATTGCAAAGTGCAAAACTCTCCCAGGAGTAACAATTACTCGCAGTGGGTATCGGGATCCAACTATCATATAGAAGGTATGCAATCTCATTGCAAATTTCAACACTTGAAACTCCCGATAAAGGTTTTTACCCCTAGCACCTATGACCTTGGCTAAGGTCAACAAATCATAGATACTAGTCAAGTTCTACCCGTCATTTCGTGATTAATTAGACCCACCCACATGACCCTTGGCTAAGGTCAACAAAGCCACATGACTGTCCTAACTAATCGCATCATATGCTGTGTAGGAAGACATCACTTAGCTACCGCACACTACGCCTCGGCTATGGTCGACAAACGTAGCACGAATTCTAAGTACTCTACTTCCTAAAATGACGGAGGGTTGCGAATGGTTTTTATGAAAACCTTTAACGCTTTGAACTTGATCTCGTTGCGGAATCAAATGGTTTTTAAATGGAATGTTTTCGAGGCTTTTCTAGTTTTGCTAAAGGGGTCACTCCCGGTGAAGGGATCGTCGGCCCTTTCCTCGTCGAATGAGGTGCGGGATATATCATATATATCACTGTGCAAAGCAGAAACTATAGAAGCAATCAAATACAAACCGAGTGTGTAGCATCTGCCAGTTATTGCTAAAGGAGTCACTCCCGGTGAAGGGATCTCGGTCCTTTCCTCATCGAATAAGGTGCAGGATGTTCTATAATGAACACCGCGATGCAAAGCAAGAACTGTAGCTACCTGTTTTATTTTGAAATTCGATTCCACAACATCAATTAGGTTTATTTTCTTTCATTAATCTCATTAATGAATATCCCATCATTTAAGTCCACCTAACCATCACAGATAAATATAACGTACGCTTATGCCATCCGCATTCGCCTCGATGTCCCGTCTGCACCGTTAGGTTAGGTAACTAACGCCAGAGCGAGGCAGGGCTAGCGCGGGTGTAAAACATAAGCAACGTCTATATAATATATCATATATACTATATATAATACCTGTCACAGAACATCATATGATCTCATCACAGATAAAACACAGCAGAAGAAACATATGAAATATTGGATATACTAGGACGTCCGTGTTTTCAATACGAGCCAGTATAAAACACGGATTCCACGGTCGTGATGAATAGCCAATCCCACACCCCTAGACCCCTACGAGAGCGGCAAGCAACACTACCAATTCTAGGGTTAGGAGACCCGGACTCGACTCCTCGAGTTGGTTTCCCACTGGACCCCAGAACCCGGTTACTTGTGCTCCCCTCCTTGGGTCTATCCTAGTGCAGAAAAGTAAATAATATACATCAACGGTGACAACTTCCGCAACCTGGAAGTGTCCCAATAAAAGAATATTACATACAAGTTTTTACATGAATGAAAATGAAAAACACTCATCTCACATAAAAAAACCCCGGCTATTCAAATACGACGATCCAATATAACATATCCAGCAACACATAACATCACATGTCATCAACGTAAGCAAACATGCGTATCCCAATTGTCGTTGACATATAGCAACGAAACCGGCGATATCACATATTACACTTACGGTCACAGAAAAGAAAGTGTAAAACTACAACAGTTGGAATCCGCAACCACCTCAGACATCGCATGCCTGACCAAATGAATTACTTAGACATCGCATGCCTAACAATTATAAACCCCGCATTTTAGTCTCATTATCGAAAACTCTTTTCAATATCAAGTCGGGCAATTCAACAGGATTCCCGACATTCTGATCGAATGCTCGTCGCAAACTTTAGTAGGCGGCCGCACCCCCAACGCCGTCGACGAAGTGCACCAAGGCGGAACACCGCTACCGGGAGCACCCGAACGGATGCTTTCGGCGACGGGGTTCTCCTACAGTCACTTGGTCGGGGCTATGGGGTGAGGCTGTCTATTAAGTTTACCCGGCGAGTATCCGCGTACGCTACGTGATTGCGACGGACTTTTGATCACATCAAAACTTCGTGGCAACCGATCAAATGAGACTAAACTGCTATGTTTATAACATTCATTCCGTTATCTCATAACTATTTGCGAATTCCAATTATTGTATCACATTCCGGATAAATAGAAAATGTTAAACTTTCCGATCGAACAATCGAACACCCAAGTTTTCCCGAAGCAGCTCAACACATGAAATAAGTCTAACAGCATTCAGTTCGTGCCTCAGTAGCAACGGTCCAGCCGTAGAAGGGTCAAGCCAACGCCTCACATGTGGCACGCCGTACTGCCCCAAACCCGAAGGTTCAAAGGGCAGTTCAAGACGGTCACATAATCGAGTTAAGGTTTGTTGTCTTCTAGAGGGTCCATCGCGTTGCTTGCACTACTTAGAACGTCGTTAAACTTCGGAAAAATCCAACACTTGGAAATTTCCCGACAGGGGAAAAATTGGGTATTTATATCCGGTCGAACTTTTTAACATATTCTAAGATTTATCCGGAAAAACACACCGACAAAATTAGACAATCCGATCGATACACCGAGTTCCCAATACAACCCAGAAAATGCAACTCTGGAAAAATAATTAAAAATTCCCAGGAAAATCAGCACTGAAGAATAAGAATTACTGTGCAGAAATAGATGCACAAAACGACAAAGTGGCCGCGGATCCGCCGCATGAGCCTTCTTTAAGGCCGCGGATCCGCGCCTACTTTGTGGAATCAGGGTTACGAATTGCACAGTTACTCTTATATTTTCCTGCTGATATTTCTAGATATTTTTAATACGGAAAAATCCTCGAAATTAAAAAAAGTACAGAGAGCATATTCTTAGTCGGGGTTTTGGGTCGATCGGACTTCTGATTCCGTCGGGACTTCGCCTAAGGCTCTAGCTAGGCTCTGATACCACTGTAGGGTTCCTAGGCACTCTAGTGAAGACTCACAAGTGATCAAACATGCCAATTTATAATAATTACAGTGCCGAGGAAACCTAGAACGGATCGTTGGCTAGAAGTATAGGCAAAGCAAGCAAGCTAGTTTACAACTAAACTAAGGGAACGGATATACAACCTTTGTAGATCCGGTCCACCACCTCCACGGCTCCGCAATGAAGTCCCCTCGCTGTCCAAATCATGTCTTGGGCTCTAGCGTCGGCATCATCGAAGAATGGGCGGGCTTGATCGTCGGTTCGATGCCGAAAATGATCTACGTCGAGGCATCGCTAGAACAAGCTCCAACTTCACCAAGTCGGAAAAACTTGTGAAGGAAACACCCTATACTACTTGGAAAGAGGTAGAGGATGAAGAAATAGGAAGTGGGTAAACTTTAGTTTTGGATTTCTCACTAGATTTCATGACTTGCCATTGGAGTAGCAAGCTTTTTTCATTGAAGAAGAAGATGAAGAAAGAAGAAGAAGATATAATAAGTTAATTAAAAATAGAAAAGAAAATACAATACTTATCATATCTTTAACCATGGTTTAGTGTAGAGACTTAACTTAGGTTAGATGAGTGGTTAGGGTTAGGCATGAGACAAGAATGGTGACTAAGTCAATGCTTCATGAATCTTCAACTAAAAACAAAATTAGCCACCATTCATTTCTCATTTTCTTTTTCTTTTGAAATAAATAAAATAAAAAGATAAATGAATAAGATGAAACCCTAATCACTAACTAACCATGGTTTAATACTTTACACAAAACCAAACAAGAATGTATCATCAAACATGATACAATCATGTGCACAAAGAAATATATCACATATACAACTTGCACAATTCAAGTGAGAAAATCCTTTTAAAGTGAACCAATACTAGTTAATGCAAAGTAATATATCAAATATATAATTATACATTAAATCATTAAATCAACACTTGATTTAACGATCCGGTCATATCGCATATAACCGACTAGTATCCTATGTATCGGCTTATCAAATCAATCCTTGATTCGATAACTAGGTTATATCGCATATAACCATTCGACACATTCATCGCGAGAATGAAATACGGTATCACATACACGCATCATTCTCGGTCCCGCACATATCTCATATGTGCTCCTATTTCGTTTCGCTTGAGCCAGGAAACCTCTGTGTAGGACTTTAAAGACTCGTCAATACACCGGCAGCGGATGATGATCATATCAAACACCCACAAGCCGCAAGCGGTCTGCTAAACGTAACGGCCACCCGGGTATTATGCGATCATAAGATCGACGAGCAAGCCCGCTCACACTCCTGCGAATCCAACCAGTAACACTTACCGTACGGTCCGGTCTGTTCGTCTGATATGTCGCATATCTCGCCTAGGGGTGGTAAACGTCAGACCCCAATAGCTCGATAAGTCATGCCGACGTGAGGTCCATAACATTCGTGAAACTACTGATAACTCTTACCAGTATATCACTGCAACCCTGGCCAGGGATTTCCTGTTATGGCCAGTCGAGCATAGCACAACATCTACCCCCAATACCGGGAGAGACGAATCCCCTCCTATCGCTCATTGCCTCCATGTGAATCGGGACTGTACCCAAAAACCACCTGTTTGCACGACTCAGTAGAGCCGTGGTAGGGTGGAAAACAAAGCACAGTGGGAGACACACAAGACTCTATGACGATCTCGGGTCAACAGACTAAGCTGTACCAGTGTCACCAGAGAACTGCCATCTGACGTGAGGTATAATACCATCTGGGAGTTCTCGGCGAGTCCGTTCAGTGTACCCAGTCTCCACTGAGCACCCGCATACCATCTTCGATGTCAAACACCAATGGATATGGGATCATCCATCGCCCATCGCATGGGTCGAGAAGATATGCGCTAGTCTACTCTGGAATATCGATGCCCCATCTCGATATTCCCTCGACTAGAAACATTTGAAGGATGTACTCATGGACTATCCAGGCCCCACTAGTACGATCTGCATCACAGTCCTAGAAGTCGAGTACACATCCTAAGGGCTTTATCAACATGTAATCAGAGAGACAGAAAGTATACATGTTAAGATAAAGTGCAACCAGATAGCGTACTATCATGTCGAGCAAGAAAGTCCTTCCTATATATGTCCCAGCATCCACTACAATATACATCCAATGTACAGTAATGGCCTCTAGGGCATACATATAACTAACATATTGCGCTCCCACTCTTCTGATTTTCTAAAAACTCGTTTCCAAGAAGCGGGTATGTTGAGAAACAAAGATCTTTTGTTCCTCTGCGTAATAGAAACAATATCCCATGGAGTTCTTTGGATATCCCACAAACTTACACTGTACTGAGCGTGCCTCGAGCTTGTCCGCATGCTGCTTCTTTACAAAAGCTGGACATCCCCATGTCTTAAGATACTTAAGACAGGGTTTCTTCCCACTCCACATCTGATATGGTGTGGTAGGCACAGTCTTGGTTGGAACTCGGTTTAAAAGATATGCAGCTGATTCTAGTGCATATCCCCAGAATGATCGCGGCAACTCATCGTTACTCATCATGGAACGTACCATATCCAATAGGGTTCGGTTCCGTCTCTCCGATACACCGTTATGTTGTGGTGTGTATGGAGGAGTAAGCTGAGAGAGAATTCCATTCTCTTTTAAGTAACCTAGGAACTCGACACTTAAGTATTCACCACCTCGATCAGATCTCAGTGTCTTGATACTTTTGCCGGTTTGTTTTTCCACATCATTCTTGTATTCTTGGAATTTCTCAAAGGCCTCGGATTTATGCTTCATTAAGAAGATATATCCATACCTAGAGAAATCATCCGTAAATATAATGAAGTAGGAATAACCACCTCGCGCATGTGTAGACATTGGACCGCACACGTCACTGTGTACGAGTCCTAAGAGCTCGCTTGCTCTTACTCCGTGTCCAGTAAACGGAATCTTTGTCATCTTTCCCATGAGACAAGATTCACAAGTAGCATAAGATTGATATTCGAATGGATTCAAATATCCTTCTCCATGTAACTTAGTCAACCTTCTCTCATTGATGTGACCTAGTCTACAATGCCATAAGAAAGCCTGATTTGTTTCCGGAGACTTTCTTTTAAGTGTGTTCTGGACACTGAAAATCTGAGCTTGATTTAATTCGTATATTCCGTTTTCTAATGTACCTGACCCAATCAAATCTTGATTTAGGTGGATGTGAACCACATCTCTTGTAAAAGCAAAATCATAACCTTCCTTAGAAAGTAAGGGTACAGATATGATATTACAAGTCGTACCTGGTACATAAAAACAGTTACGCAGAATCAATATCTGCCCAGTTGTCAGTCCAAGATGATATTCCCCTACGGATTCAGCGTTCATGCTCATTCCGTTAGCAACCGTGAGGGTCATATCACCTATCCCGATAACCCTACGGTTTCTCAGAGTCTGTAATGAATTACAGATGTGAGTTCCTGACCCGGTATCCAATACCCAGGAAGTAGGGTTAACTGACATACAGTTCTCAATAACAAACACACTTGAGGCTGAAGCCACAACATGCTTCTCATTCTGGTTACTGGCTTCTAAAGCCCTGTAATCATTCTGCCAATGTTCATTCTTGTAACAATAGGAATGTCCCTCTTTTACTATATCCAGTCCCGAAACTTTTACCTTTCTCTTTCCATCTCCTTCCCTGGTTTCCTTCAGGGTAGGAGGCAGAGACTGTAGAATCAAGTCAGTATTTGACTCGTTTCCCAACGCGGTCTCCAGGTCCTGGAGCTCATCAATACAGCTAGTCATTGTAAGGACGTTGTCCTCTACAGATGACCCGTCAGCTAACCTCGCTTGAATTAATTCATTCGAGGTTTCATATCTAGTGATATGAGATTGCTCTCCATATAAATCTTTATTATGGAGAAAGATGGAAACTAAGTCCATCTTCTCGTGTTGCTTCTGGTATACACCATCAACTGAAGCTAACACGAGGCACTTAGCTTTCGCTTTATCTTTTTCCCTTGTCTGACGGATATTCATATCCGCGACAGTGGAAACTGGACCTGGGACGGCGGGATCTTGAGTAGTAATAGGGTGGTCCAGCTTGTCATAGCCAATGGATATCTGGACAGACCTTTGCCAGTCATATAAGTTAGATTCAGTCAATTTGTTATCTAGATGTAACCTATGTATGGTCACAAGGTCGCTGCAATTAAGAGAGAGAGAAGAAAACATTTTAGCATGATGCTGTTGCAAGTTTAGATTGGTTTTAAGTTTATCTAAACAGGATGGCTCCCACTGTTTCTCGAATCCTTCCTCAAACCATAAAAGAAGAATTAGCCAGGACTATTCTCACCGTACAATACTTGCTTAACCGTTCAGCCAGGCCAGTGTCGATACTTCGAGGGAGGTTTTCCAACGCTTTCGCGAAGTTCCTTAATTAAATAACCTCTTTTCTCTGGGGGCGTAACCCCGCTGACACCTTTCTTGGCACCTACTTGGTTTATAGCATTGATCGTTAAGTGACGAATCTCCTGATAAGTAGCATGTACTCACAGTAGGATCGGGATCCAAAATATCATCGTATGATAATGTTGAAGGAATCCTACCAACATTCCTCAAACTCCAAAATGGTATGCTTTCTCTGCAAATTTCAGTTTCTTTAGAAATTCCCGATGTGGATTTCTGCCCCATGCTCTTATGACCTTGACTTTAGTCAACAAATCATAAGTCACATGTCAAGTTCTACCCGTCATTGTCCAGGTTAATTTGAACCCACCCGTACATACCCTTGACTTTAGTCAACAAGGTAATACGACTGTCCCAAACCAACGCATCTATCTACGCTGCATATAAATATCCAACAGCTACCAAACACTGTGCCTTGACTTTAGTCAACAAACACAGCTTGAATACTATTGACTATCTATATGAAATGACGGAGGGCTACGAATGGTTTTGGCAAAACCATGAACGTAGTGAACTTGATATAATCGAAGGAACCTGATACTTTTTAAAAGGAGTGGTTAAAGCTCCGCAATTTAAAAATTCTGATCTTTTAAAATAACCGAGTAGTTTCCTTTTAAATTTGTTCCAACGATTTAACTTTGGTTTATTTTCTTTGCATTATAATAATGCGTCCCATCATTAATCTTATCATTGCAGAAAACAACGAAAATACCACGTCCTCTTATGCCATCCGCATTCGCCACTGGGTCCCGTCATTACCCGTTAGGTTACTTAACTAACGACAGAGCGGGGGCTGGGCTAGCGCGGCTGTAAAACATAAGTGACGTCTAATAGCTATCATATATATATATTGTACATTCGTCAGACACAATAATAAGCATTCCAGATCACAGATGAACTTTATTGGATTTATTAGCAATCTGCATTTGCTTTGAGCCTGCAATAAAAAACGGATTACACAGTTGTGATGAATAGCTATTACCCCATCCTAGACCCCTACGGGTACGGAAAACTACCCGCCAAGTACCAGAAGTGATGCGGTCTGCCTCAACACTTCAAAATACCCGGTAGTTTGTGCACCCCACCTTGGGTCTATCCTAGGAGCAAAAAACAGTAAAAAGAAATAATACAACGGTGGCTACAACCGCAACCTGGATATGCCCCGCAAAAGAATATTACATCAAATTACATTTACATCGAATGAATGAATATCAAATCCATCTCAAACCCCGGCTAATCATCACAACAGTCCAACACAGTTTATATACACAAACAGTATACATTTCAGAAATGTGCAACCCTCTGCCAACCGACATACTAGCAGTTAGGGGAGGTTTACGAACACATTAAACATTACAGATAAAGATCCAATTAGCAAATAGTTTAGAACATCGATCGACTACCTATATCCGTGTCTACCCCCAAAAGCAAATCATCACAGAGGCAACCTGGGCAGAAACATAACATACAAGAAAACAGAAAACAACAAAATAGGAATTATTGAGCAAATCCGAGTCAACTCGGTGTTGACTCGGCGGCGGTTCCGCGGCACAAGCTCTCTATTGCCGTGGAACAGCGGCCGTTTTGCCGAGTCACTGGCTCGTTTTTTCTCAGTATTCTTAAAATACCCTGCTGTGAATTTTAAGGTATATCAAATTATTTTTCAGACACTTTTAAAATTAACAGCAACATAGGGTTTTTGGTTTTTTGTTTTCGTGTTTTCCGTCGATCGAACTTCTAATCAGTTGCTAACAAGCTAGTAATGGTTTAGTTGGCTCTGATACCATTGTAAGTCCATGTCACGCACCCCACGAACTTGTGGGGAGGCGGAATATATGAAAAACGATTATCAAAGCTTCGTAACACGGACTTGAGCGCATGAATCGTAATCTAAACCATTGCTAACAACAACTAGAGGTTTAACTACTCGGTTCCGATGTTAGACCTCACGTTACATGTCCTTCGGGTCTTCATCGCTATCCTCCACTCCTCATAGGCTCCTTGGAACATCGGCACCTCAACGGCCTCCTCGAATCAAAGACGATCCACCTTAAAGCTCCTACGCCAAGCTTAATCTCAAACTTGAGATAACTAGGTTGCTTAAAGTGCTAATCTAAGCTACCTAGGAGATATAGAGTGAGGTTATAGAAGTATTAGTCTAGCTAACCCTTGATCTCAACACATGAGAGGTTAGGGTTAGGGTTTCAAGAGAGAGTGAGCTTGAGGAGAGAGAAGGAGAAGATGAGAATGAAAAGAATAATGAACTCATTTTGAATATAACAACCATAACAATTTAATCAAATAAATAAATAAATAAATGATTTAATCATTATGGTTGATGCATTCACCTTGTGTGATTCATCATATGACTCATTATCTCATTAATGAGTCATTAAATGCAAAGGATGAATCATACAAATGAGTCATTAATCAATTAATGCTCATGCCACCTTAACCCCTTAGTCACCACTCTTCTAGAAGGTTCCCGACAAATTACGAGAACGCCCCTATAATCCGTGAAAACACGGAAAAACTTTAGACTGTATAAATCCAATAACCCGATACTAGAATCTGGCTTAAACCAAAGCCTGCTAGTAAAAACTGTCCGAAAAGTCGTACATGCGTAAACACACGTACGCATCCGAACCTTTGTCGTAAAACCATACGACCTCTATATCGTTTCGCCTGGAGCAGGGAAACTCTCTGTGTAGCACTCTAAAGACTCGACACTATGCTGGCAGTGGGTTTAACCACAGACCGCAAGCGGCACTAGCTGTACGTAACGGTCCCCAGGTAGATGTCGATAAGAAAGCCGATGAGGAAAACCATCTCGAACCCCTACTGAGCCAGATGTGACAATCTCCGTACAGTCTGGTCTGTTCGTCTAAGACTATCGCATATCAAGCCTAGGGGGCGGCAAGCATCAGTGCCCTAATAGCTGTATAAGTCGTGTCGGAGCGAAGTCCATTACACCCTGAGAAGCTACTGGAACCTACCAGTATATCTCGCTTGCACTGGCCAGAGACTTTGCGTAATGGCTCTCTGACACAGCGCGATATCATCTCCCTATACCGGGAGAGGCAAATCCTATCTAACCGCCACTGCCTCCAAGTGCTCGGGATTGCACCCAACTGCTACCTGTTTGCACGACTCCTTTGAGCCGTGGTAGGGTAGCAATCTAAGAACAGTGGGACACACTCGAGGCGAAGCAGCAGTGTCAAGTATGCGGACTATGCTGTACTCATGTCACCTGGGAACTGTTAACTGACGATGGGTATAATACCAACCAATCAGTTCCCCGGCGAGTCCTGTCCGGTGTACCCGTACCCTAACGAGCACCTGTATACCATCTCTAGTACGACGTACTGATGGCTGTGGGATAGACCATCTCCCAAAATGGGATAAGAAGCGTATACACTTAGTCTACTCTGGAATATCGATGCCCTATCTCGATAATCCAACGACCAGGGACCTGTATAGGATGTTGCTTACAGACTACCCAGCCCCCACTAGTGTGACTGCCATCACGACGCTGGTAATCAAGCAAAGATCCTATGGGCTCTACTAATATGTATAAGTGATACGTTACAAGAAACATATGCACATATTAAAGTAGACTCAAACCAAGTAGCATACTACCATATTTAGCAAGACTGTTATATACAACTGTGAATATCCCACGCTTCCATTAAGTAATATACATGCTAGTATGATACAATAATGGCCCCTAGGGCATATACACTAACAAGGTATAATACCATCTGGGAGTTCTCGGCGAGTCCGTCCAATGTTCCCAGTCTCCACTGAGCACCCGTACACCATCCTTGATGTCAAACACCGATGGATATGGGATCATCCATCGCGCAGCATATGGGTCAAGATGCGTATACGCTAGTCTACTCTGGTGCATCGATGCCCTGTCTCGATACACCCTCGACTAGGAACAATTATAGGATGTACTCGTCGACTACCGTGGCCCCACTAGTATGATCTCATCAAAGTCCCAGTAGTCGAGTAAATATCCTAAGGGCTTTATCAACATGTAACATAGAGACAATCAGAGTACATGTTAAGATAAAGTACAACCAGATAGCATACTATCATGTCGAGCAAGAATGTCCTCCATATATATGTCCAAGCATCCATTACAATATACATCATATGTACAGTAATGGCCTCTAGGGCATACATATTACTAACAATCTCCCACTTGCACTAAGGCCATCTGTTGTGGTATCGCATACCCAACAATTAGCTGTGGTTGAAGTATCTCATACTCAACCAACCCATAAAAGTCTCTACTGGGAAAAAGGCCTTTGTGAGTGGATCCGCGCTGCTGTCCTCTGTGTCTACTCTCCTAACCTCGATCGCCTTGGAGATCAACCATCTCCATGATCAGGTGATACTGCCTAAGAAATATATCTGGATTTCTGATGGGACGGGGGGTTCCTTGGCAAAAGCCACAACTGTATTGTCACACAATGTTAGGAACGAAGTTCATCTCATGAACTTATATATATCCAGACTGCCTCTTTGGTAGCATCCTTGGTAACGATGTATCTTGCCTTTAATCGTCTAGTATGTCACGGTATCTAGCTTGGAACTCTTCCAACATACCGTCCCTCCACTGAGGGTAAAGACAATGCCTGCGACTGACATTCAGTCGTTCTTATCACCCTGGAACCTTTCCAGTGATTCTCCCCAGGATTGATTGATACCATCTCACTACAACTAGTGAGAATCCTAATATCCAATTAGATCTATCTCATAGATCCAAAACCCAGGATTTGGGAGGTATCACTTTGATCCTATATGGAGAATCCTTCTGATAAGCGGAGATTGACCGAGCGAAGCATAGGAAACTCCTTCCCTATAAAGAGTATGTCATCCACGTACTCTACGAGGATCACCACCATACTCTCTACTACCTTTTTGTATATACAAGGTTCATCTACCATTTTGATGAAATCAAACTCTTTGACTACCACATCAAAACAGACGTTCCAACTCCGCGATGCCTGCTTTATCCGATAAAGCATCTTGCACACATTTCCGCTGCTCCTACTGTCTACGAAGCCCTCTGGCTGTGTACTTATAGACGCTCTCTTCCAAAACATCATTTAGAAAAGCAGTCATGGCACCCAACCACCAGATATCGTAGTCATGGTATGTAGTCGTGGCAAGTAGGATCTGGATGGACTTAAGCATAGCTTTGAAAGTCTCAACTTTTCCATGTACACCAAGTAATCTTCTCAAGATATACTCGCTTCTGATGGGGATTTAACCCTTCAGATAAAGCAACCAAAGTCCATACTTTGTTGGTGTATAAGGATTCCATCTCAGATCACTAAGCATCCAACCATTCTTACAGAGTCCCACTCGTGATGGCCAGCTCGAAACTAGTTGGGTCATCATCTCATGATGCAATCCTCGCTCCCACTGTCATAGAGAAACCGAAGTAACTCTCAAGTGGGTGAGGAACCTTACTAGATCGACGGAGAGGCTGAGGTTCGTTGGAAACTATTGAATCCTTTGGTTCTACCAAATCATCAGCTGCAGTTTGTATAGCTGGAACCTTTCCAGTTCTACATAACAGACCTTGCCTCGAGCTTGTTCGGATTTTTCCTTTAGACATAGGCCGGACAACCCCAAATCTTAACAAACTTAAGATATGGGCTCTTCTTTTTCCATATCACATATGAAGTGGTAGGCAACTGATTTGAATTGAACCCTATTCAATAGGTATGCAGCTTCACTAGTGCATAATTCCCAAAAGGAAATAGGAAACTCAGTAGTACTCATCATAGAGCTCACCATATCACATATGGTGCTATTGCTCCACCCCGATACACCGACGTGCTGTGGTGTATACGGAGGAGTAATACTGAGAGAGAATCTCATTCTCTCCTTTAGAATAGTCCAGGAATTCCGTGCTCAAGTATTCTCCTCCTTGATCTCATCAAAGGACATAATACTTATACCCGTTTTTGGTTCTCTACTTCTAACTTATATTCTGTGAATATCTCAAAAGGTTCGGACTTATGTTTCAACAGGAACACATGTTTGAATCTTGAGAGATTATCAGAGAATGTAATGAAGTACAAAGAACAGGTCTTGGCATGTGTAGACAGGGGACCTTCATATATCAGCATGTATCAATCCCAAGAGTTCACTAACTCTTTCTCTGTTTCCAATAAACAGAGCTATGGTCATCTTATCTTTGTGACATGACCGACAAGTTTCACAAGATGTAAATTCAAACAAATTTAAATATGCATCTTAATGTAACTTCAGCTAGTCGGGTCGCATTGATATGACCTAGTCTACAATGCCTCAAGAAAGATTCGTTCATTTCTGAACTCTTCCTCTTGTGTGTGTTCTGTACGTTAAGAACTGTGGTTTGATTTAAAACGTCTATGCTTTTAGATAACGTGCCTGAACAGATCAACTCTTGATATAGGAAATCTTCAAAACATTATCCAACAATATAAAATTATATCCTTTCTTTACTAATAAAGAGACTGATATGATGTTGTATATCAGGTTCGGTATCTAATAACATTCGTTCAGAATCAATGTATTCTGGTAATACAGGGTGATACTGACCAACAGACTTGGCTGCAACACTTGCACCGTTTTCTATCTCATGAAACTTATCACCCGTTGTTAGTTCCCTACCTATCTGTAGCCCATGTAACAAATTACATATGCGGGATCCTGATCCGGTATCTCATACCCAGGACGTAAAGGATACTGAGAAACAGTTCTCTGTAATGAACACACCCAAAGATGATGCATCAACATGCACTTTCTTCGTTTGGGCGGCACGGGAATTCTGGTAATCCCCAATTTCCTGCTCTGTCTTATAACAATTATAAGTTGGAGCGGGACCACGTTCCCCAGCTCAGTATGACAAGCGGGTTCGGTCAATTTATCCGTATTATTATCTTGATTAAGGCGTGATATGGTCGCTACCTGGAGAGAGAGAGAAGAAAACACTCAGCGTATGCTCTTGCAAGATTAGATTGGTTATCTAATATATCTAATCAGATGTCTCCCACTGTTTTAATCAAATCTTCCTTCAAACCCTAAAAGGAAAGACTGGCCGGGATTAATTACACGCTACAAGTTCGCCAATCTTTCAGCCAGGCCAGTGTCGGTACTTTTAGGGAGGTCCCCCGTGCTTTCGCACGAACCTAATTAAAGTAAGCCTCATTTTCCTAGGGGCGTAACCCCGTTAACACCTTTCTAGACACCTACTTGATCGGCTAATTGTAATGTGTAAAACTCTCCCAGGAGTAACTCTTACTCGCAGCGGGTATCGGGATCCAACTATCTCATAGAAGGTATGCAATCTCATTGAAAATTTCAACACTTGAAATTCCCAATAATATTTTACCCCAAGACTCCTATGACCTTGACAAAGGCCAACAAACCATAGGCTGCTAGTCAAGTTCAACCCGTCATTTCTTGATTGAAGTAAACCCACTCGCACGGCCCTTGAAAGAGGCCAACAAGGTCGCACGACTACCCTAATCCAATCTGCAGCATATGCATAAGCAGATAACTACTATTCAGCTACCGCACACTACGCCTTGACAAAGGCTAACAAACGCAGCACGAATACTAAACAGTCCTTATCTGAAATGACGGAGGGCTACGACAGGTTTTTAAGAAAACCCTTTGCGTAATGAACTTGATATCGTTGTAGAATCGAGTGATTTTTAAATGGAGTGTTTTTAAGGCTTTTCTAGTTTTGCTAAAGGGGTCACTCCCGGTGAAGAGATCGTCGGCCCTTTCCTCATCGAATAAGGTGCAGGATATATCATATATACCACTATGCAAAGCAAGAACTATAGAAGCAATCAAAAGACAAACCGAGTTTGTAGCATCTGCTAGTTTCACTTAAGAGGTCACTCCAGGTGAAGGGATCTCGGCTCTTTCCTTATCGAATAAGGTGCTGGATGTTCTACAAGGAACACCGCTATGCAAAGCAAGAACTAGAGCAACCAGTTTTTAAATAAGTTTCTACAACATCTTTAGGTTTCTTTTATTTCATTAATCTCATTAATGAAGTCCCATTTTTTTTATTGTGCTTCACAAGCATCAGCATTTGAAACAAAATCTGCAATATATAACATATATCTCATATATATAATATAAACATTCGTCTCAGGCAGTAATATGATCTCATCACAGAACATTGCAGCAGAAGAAACATATATGAAATATTGGATATACTAGGATGTCCGTATTTTAATACGAGCCTGTATAAAACACGGATTCCACGGTCGCGATGAATAGCCAAACCCACATCCCTAGACCCCTACGAGAGCGGCAAGTAACATTGCCAATTCTAGGGTTAGGAGACCCGGTCTCGACTCCTCGAGATGGTCTCCCACTGGACCCTAAAACCCGGTTACTTGTGCTCCCCTCTTTGGGTATACCTAATGCGGAAAAGTAAATAATATACAAATGGTGACATCATCCGCAACCTGGAAGTGCCCCAATAAAAGAATATTACATACAAGTTTTTACATGAATGAAAATGAAAAACACTCATCTCATATAAAAAACCCCGGCTATTCAAACACGACGATCCAACATAACATATCCAGCAACACATAACATCACATGTCATCAACGTAAGTAAATATACCCATCCCAATTGTCGTTGACATATAGCAACGAAACCGACGATATCACATATTATACTTACGGTCACAGAAAAGAAAGTGTAAAACTACAACAGTTGGAATCCGCAAACTCTTTAGACATCGCATGCCTAATCAAATGAATTCCTTAGACATCGCATGCCTAACAATTATAAACCCCGCATTTTAGTCTCAAAATCGAAAACTCTTTTCAATATCATGTCGGGCAATTCAACAAGATTCCCGACATCCTGATCGAATGCTCGTCGCAAACTTTAGTAGATGGCCGCACCCCCGATACCGTCGACGAAGTGCACCAAGGAGGAACACCGCTGCCGCGAGCACCCGAACGAATGCTTTTGGCGACGGGGTTTTCCTACAGTCACTTAGTCGGGTCTATGGGGCATGGCTGTCTATTAAGTTTACCCGGCGAGTATCCGCGTACGCTACATGATTGCGACGGACTTTTGATCACATCAAAATTCCATGGCAACCGATCATTTGAGACTAAACTGCTAGATTTATAACATTCAAATTAGTTATCTCATAACTACATGTGGATTCCAAATATTGTATCACATACCAGATAAATAGACAATGTTAAACTTTCCGATCGAATAATCAAACACCCAAGATTTTCCCAATATATCTCAACACTTGAAATCAGTTTAAAAACATCCATCACATGCCACAGTACCAATGGTCCAGCCGTAGAAGGGTCAAGCCAACGCCTTACATGTGGCACGCCGTACTGCCGCAAACCCTAAGGTTTAGAGGCAGTTCAAGACGGTCACATAATCGAGTTTAGGTTTGTTGTCTTCTAGAGGGTCCACCGCGTTACTTGCACGACTTAGAACGTTCTTAAACTCAAGAAAAAATACAACTTTTGAAAAATTTTCCGACAGGGGAAAAAGTGAGTTATTGATATCCGTTCGAACTTTTTAACAGTTTCTAAAAATTACCCGGACAAAACTAAACAAAGTTAAATTATCTGATCGAATCAACAATTCCCCAATACAACCCTAGAAAACTCAACACTTGAGTGGAATTAAAAAATTACCAGAAAAAAATAACAAGAATGGACCTACGAATAATTACATGAAATTCCAGGGACTAAGTCACAATTTTGGCCGCGGAACCGCCGCCAAACCCATGTTTTGGCCGCAGTTCCGCGGTCATTTTAGAGAATTAGAGGGCCGTACTTCACGGTAATTCTTAGTTTTTCCTGCTTGTTTTTCGGAGAATTTTTAATTCATAAAAAACCACAGTTTTGAAAAATGTACAGAGAAGGGTAAACATCGGGGTTTCGGGTTTCGATCGGACTTTAAACTTCGCTCAGACTTCGCCTAAAGCTCTAGCTTGGCTCTGATACCACTGTAAGGTTTCTAGGCACGTGCATAAGGGTCTACGAGGCATCAACCATGCCCGATTAAAAAAATTAGCCGTGCCGAACAACCCGAAGCCAGATCTTTAAACTAGGGTTTAGGCGAAAACAAACATGTTAAACACTTTAACACTAAGTGAGAGGGATTACAACCTTTGTAGATCCGGTCCTTCACTTCTGAAGCTCCGTGTTGAGGTCCCTTCGCTGCGATCATTCTGTTCTGGACTCTCAAGAGGCTTCACGAAGAGAATGATGCAACCTTTGCTTCCGATCTTCGATACAAAGATGATTTACCTTGAAGTTTCGTTAACACAAGCTAACACTCATAATATAAAGTGAACACCCTCATCTAAATGGCAAGGGAAGATGTGATGAAGTAGGATTTTCTCTCTCTTTTATAATCTTTTTCTCACTCATTTATCATCACTTGAAAAAGCTAGTAAGCTTTTTCAATGAATAACTCAAGGAAGAAGATGATAGAATTCATTTGTGATCAATAATAAAAAGTTATCATAATTATTTTTGCAACCATGGTTGTAGTAACCAATGTAGAGAGTTTACTAGGGTTAGGGTTTGGGTTGGGTTAAAGGGTGAGTCACAAAGAAATATCTATCATAATATCTTAGCAAATGACAAATTAAAACCTTCTAGAAAAATATAGAATACATTAACCCAAATCAAACCCTAATCTTGTTTAAACTCCACTAAACATGTTGCATTAATAATTATAACATGTTACAATATTATATATCACATATACAATATTTATTGTAACAAAATAAAATAATACATTTAACATATATCGCATATATATCAATGTATTACCCGAGTGAGAAAAATAATCTTTTAGTGAGAAAATATTAGTTAATGTAATTTAATATATCATATATATTATTATACATTAAATTATCGAATCAACACTTGATCCGACAATCCGGCTATATCGCATATAACCGACTAATATTTATCCCTACCGATTCATCAAATCAACACTTGATCCGATGACGCGGCTGATATCAAATATCGCGAGAATAAAATACGGTATCTCATATCGTATTATCCTCGGTCCCATACATATCTCATATGTGCTCCTACTCCGTTTTGCCTGAGCCAAGAAACCTCTGTGTAGGACTCTAAAGAATCGTCAATACGCCAGCAGTAGGTGATGATCATATCAAACACCCATAAGCTGCAAGCGGTCAGCTAAACGTAACAGCTACCCAGGTATTGAGCGCTCAGAAGATCAACAAGCAAGCCTGTACATTCTCCTGTGAATCCAAACAGTAACACTCTCGTACAGTCCGGTCTCGTCGTCTGATATGTCGCATATCTCGCCTAGGGGTAGTAAACGTCAGACCCCAGTAGCTTGATAAGTCGTGTCGATTTGAGGTCTATAACAGTTTGAGAAACTACTGATAACACTTACCAGTAAATCTCAGCAATCCTGGCCAGGGATTTCCGGTTATAGCCAATCGAACACAGCACAATATCAACTCCCTATACTGGGAGAGACGAATCCCCTCCTATCGCTCATTTCCTCCATGTGATTCGGGACTGTACCCAAAAGCCACCTTTTTGCACGCCCTCTTGGACGTGGTATGATGGAAATCAAAGCACAGTGGGAATCACACAAGACTCTATGACGATCTCGGGTCAACAGACTACTCTGTACCAGTGTCACCGGAGAACTGCCATCTGACGTGAGGTATAATACAATCTGGGAGTTCTCGGCGAGTCCGTCCAGTGTACCCAGTCTCCACTGAGCACCCGTACACCATCCTTGATGTTAAACACCGATGGATATGGGATCATCCATCGCCCATCATATGGGTCAAGATGTGTATACGCTAGTCTACTCTGGTGCATCGATGCCCTGTCTCGATACACCCTCGATTAGGAACAATTATAGGATGTACTCGTGACTACCATGGCCCCACTAGTATGATCTCATCATAGTCCCAGTAGTCGAGTACATATCCTAAGGGCTTTATCAACATGTAACATAGAGACAATCAGAGTACATGTTAAGATAAAGTACAACCAGATAGCATACTATCATGTCGAGCAAGAATGTCCTCCCTATATATGTCCAAGCATCCATTACAATATACATCATATGTACAATAATGGCCTCTAGGGCATGCATATTACTAACACATTCCACCAGCCAACGGGGAAAATTTTGAAATTAAACCCCAATACATCAACCTTCTACCCAAATACCACGGTCTCGAGACTGAGGATGCATACATGTTTATCACGAAATTTGAAAATGTATGTGCAATGATGGATACTTCACAGCTTTCTGTGGATGCTATGCGTCTACGTCTTCTTCCATTTACCTTGTGCCATATAGCCGAGAAGTGGCTGTATAACACTACAGCACATTCCATTACGAATTGGGAAGAATTCGTTGCAGCATTCCTTAAGAAATTCTACCCTAATCACAAGATAGCTCGAGTCCGTAGCGAAATAAATCAATTTCTCCCAGCTTCCAAATGAACCATTTTCAAAATATCTTGAGCGCTTCAAGGATCAGTTGGTTCAATGCCCACATCACGAAATCCCAAGATGGGAACTGTGCCGAATCATATATGAGGGCAGTAACCCTAACACTAAACAGAGTCTTGAAAACATGTGTCAAGGAAATTTTATGACCAAAGACGATGGAGAAGCTTGGAAATACTTAGAAGATTTCGCTGAAAAATCTTTACAGTGGGAGAGTCCATCATTTAGGGGTGGCAATAACCAATCGGATGTTTCCATAGGAGTCAGAGCTGACATTTCAGCTATACACAAGAAACTCGAGACTATGGAAAATAAATTTTTAGCTGCCGCCCTAAATCCAATGTCACTTCCCAAAACTGTATGTGGATGCTGTTCTGATCCTTCTCATTTGACGGAAGAATGTCCACGAAATTCTCTGTTTCAAGGTCATGAACATATCAATTCTTCCTTTCAAAGACCTAGGAACGATCCATTTTCTTCCACATATAATCAGAGTTGGAGGAATCACCCTAACTTTGCTTGGAACCAATCACAATCTCAAAACACGGTTCCAAGCCAAAACAATTTTCAAAGGGTCCCTCCACCACAACAGCAATCACCACTTCAATTGAGTCAGCAACCCTTCCAATCACAGAACTTTCAAAATCCGGTCAACACACCTGCACCGTCTAGTCCTTTACAGTTGACCGGGACTGACGAATCCTCTTCATTCATAAACTTGCTTCTGACAAATCTCATGCAAGTATCGGCTGAAATAAAGACTTCCGTCGATGATATAAAGAAAAACTCAGCGTCCCAAGCTGAGAGTATCAAATCGATGGAAGCAGAAATTGCACGATTGAAAGCCGAAATGAGTGCAAGAGAGAAAGGGAAACTCCCAGCTCAACCCTTACCCAATCCTGACTATTCACATCATGTGAATGCAATCACCACGTTGAGATCTGGGAGAGTGCTTGACAGTCACGTTGGGGAAGAGATTGATGACACTGAAAAATCTATCAATGATATCCCGGCTGAGACCTTTCCTTCCACTTCTACTTCTAATTCTGACCCCAGTTCTTCTACCCCACCACCTTCTCGCGAGCCTATTCTTCGTTTTCCCCATGGCTCGACACCTCAGCCCACCTCTTCTAGTACACAGAAAACGATCCCCACTCCTATTCTTAGATCGTTTCCACCCACACGATCTTCTCCAATGTTGGACCCTGATCTTATTGCTCAAACTCCTTACCCAAATCGGTTAAGGGGAACACACTGAGTCCACAAATGGCGAAGATCACTGAAATGTTTAAGCAGGTTAACATCAACATCCCTCTTCTAGATGCTGTCCAACATGTCCCAGCGTATGCGAAAATTCTTAAAGACTTGTGCACTAGAAAGAGGAAGAAATAAATGCCCAAGAAGATATTCATAGCAAAGACTGTAGACACGGATTTCCCCCAACAATTACCGAGGAAACGTAATGATCCTGGCTATCCTACTATTTTCATTTCTATTGAGGAGAAACACATCAACCGTACTCTACTAGACCTTGGGGCAAGTGTTAACCTGCTTCTTTTCTCAGTCTATGAGCAACTAGGTATCGGAGAGTTGAAACCATCTCCTTGCACTCTCCAGATGGCTGACCGATCAATCACCAAACCTAGGGGTGAACTAGAGGATGTGTTAATAAAAATCGGGGAATTTATATTCCCTGTGGACTTTATTGTAATTGATACACAGCCTGTAGCGAACCCACGGAATCAAATTCCGGTGATTTTAGGTCGCCCCTTTTTGGCCACTTCCAACGCTATCATCAACTGTCGTAATAGTTCTATGACCCTATCTTTCGGGAATAGGTCAATAGAGCTAAACATTTACAAGTTGGGAAGTGTACCCTCCGAACCTACTGCTCAGGTCTGTTCTGTCGACTTAATGGATGTCGACAGCAGCGAAATTGATGATCCTCATAATACTGATCTAGACTCTTTTCATACGTTATGGTTTGACCCAATTATGTATCATACACATATGGACTCTTCCACTGAGATGTCCGGGTCAACAACTAACACTGATTATGAACTGCTTTTAGAGTCTAAAGATCACCCCGCACCTTGTGATGACATTATTCTTCGGGGTATTGATGAAACTTTTGAGGAGATCTTCGCTGATGAACTCGCATTTCTGAAAAGCACGGGTGTTGAGATGAATCATGTCCAAATCAATGAAATTGAAGCTCCACCCCTTCTTCTGGACAGTAAAAAGAATGCGAGTAATCCATCACATTCACTGCATCGTCTCTCCAAAATGAGACGCACACACATTCTATTCCACCACTTACCCTTTCCCCACTTCTTCTTCCACCTACCAGAGCACTGCATTGATAAATTTTTTGAATGGTTGGTGTTAACTTTCGGTCTTTGCAAAGCTTGGCATTGACCACTGATTTTTGACCCCGTCATGTGATTTTCAAAGCTTAACATTGCATAACTCAAGTTTGGGGGGGTATAATCGGGCTCCTGAAAAGAAAATTTTTACAAAATTTTGAGCCAAAAATAAATTTGGGGGAGGGTCTTCACTTAAATATTTTGCCCCCACTAATAAATTCCTCCCAGGCTTACAGGTTTTTCGAGTTTTAGCAGAAGGCAACAGTGAGAACACTGTTGAAAACAAGTTTGGAGGAGGTTTGTGCTTATTTTCGCATCATTTGCATCATACTTTGTATAAGCACAAAATATTTTTGAAAACCTATAAAAATGTATAAAAAAATTCAAAAGATAAAAATATGTTTTGTATATAAATAAGATAATAAAAGATTAGATAGTGAAATATTACATCCATGAGATTGGAAAAATTTAAGAAAACCAAGAAAATTAGAAGTTTTCTTATACGAACTAGTAATAAGTAGTTATGAGCCGTTGTCCCAAGGGTTAGTAAGATGAAAGAAGTCACTAATCTGAGGATAAAAATAAGTTTGAAAAATAGTTTCTATTCTGCAAGCCAAACATTTTGAACGTTGATACCCTACTATTCGCACTTACACACGTCTTGAAACTCGGGATAGTAGAGGATACCTTGAAAAGCTCTTGTCTAAAAGCCAATGTATGAAGGAAATAAAAAAAATAAAGAAAATATAAAATGGTGAGAAAAATGAACACTGGTTTTTTTATTGCCAAGGCAGCAATAAAAAAATATAGCGAGGGTGCTTCTTCACCTAGTGCCCTAAGGCCAACTGGTCTGGGAGTCACTGCTAAGCCTTAGGTGGTGCAAGACGAGGAAAAACACCAAATAAGCAAGCACACGAGTAATCAGTCGGTTAGTACCTCAAGAAGTATTAATAGTCGCATGAAAGTGTGTGAGCAAATTCATCTAAATATTCATTAATTAAAAAGTACTGAGGCTGATGGGCAAGAGTATGATAGCTTGAATTGAATTCTCCGGGTGTAGGGATGTCTTTACACACACCCAGGGTTATATGATCGATGTTCGGAAAAAAGATAGGAATGAAGAATAAGACGATGTTTTATTGAGGGAGGACGTGATTTCTGACATCTTTTCATGACTATTAAGATAGGGCTCATGACAACCGAAAAGCTAGCTTAGTTGGAAACCCTAATTTTTAAAGTCTTTCTTTTACAATTCTTGTCTTTAAATGTAATTTTCATGATCTTCCTTTTATTATTGGATTTTGTGGGTGCAATCCGCTGAAAACCCTCAGGAGACAACACTCCTCCTACAAGGGACACCTAGAGGTTTAAAGTCTTGTTGCACGTGCTCAGTGCAATCGTGTTGCCTACGAAAGTGTGCTAGTTAGTTTTTCTCTTTCTTTATTTTCTCCTTCTCTTTTTAATAAAACAGTTCGCTCGAGACGACCAAAAATAAGTTTGGGAAAATTTGATCAGTCGAAAATACTGCATTTTTAACATGGCAATTTCCCTATCATTTGCACTCATCTAGAAGTGTTCGACATTCATATAGCATATATTAGCAAAACAGTCATAAAATATCATATTGCATGTGTTAGACTTTAAAACCGGCACTTTAAGGGAAATTGACTGTATTTCATGGCATCGCATCATTCCTGTGTAGCGCAACTTGTGTTTCGAAGTCTGCGCAGGAAATTCCAAGAGAACGGTCAAATTTACATAACAGTGCTGCTAAAGAATACGCCAACTTAAGGATTTGAAATCTGGAAATGACCTATAAGGAATTCAGGGATTCAATATATCAACAAAAGACCAACATGTTATCAGAAATCCTCAGCCAAAGAATGAAGCCATAAGGAAGCCACATGGCCGCGGAACCGCGGCCGGAGCCGCCTTGCGCCGCGGTTCCACGGCGGCTATGCCACGTCAGCATCATTTCTCTAGCTCAGCCCTCTTCTCTCTGGTCCTACACCTCATAAAGACACTACATTTTCCAGATGGACCTCGAAGCTTCTGCCAGTTCAACAAACCCTAGGGTTCTAAACTAAACACTCAAAGCTTCCACAACAAGCTTCACCTTAACTCCATTAAGAGCCTAGAACCTTCTCCCTCACCTTCTAACTTAAGGTAGAAGCTAAGCTCCTAACTAACTACTTCTAGAAGCCTCTCCCTATAACAAACTTTTGGAGGGAAATTCAAATTCAAAATCCTAGATCTAGGGTTTTGGAAACCTATAAAAAGGACCTTAGGCCTCTCTTGAAAAGGTTGTTCGATAGTTGTTGAAAGCTAACCATTCTCATCTCTTCCACCCACAAGTTGAGTGACACGACTTGTACCAAACCCTAACCCTAATCCAAATCAAGAAACCAAATTCAAGATCCTTTGAGTTCTAGCAAAGCAAGTCTTCAACCATCCTTTAGAAGAGAAGCCGGACTTCAACGGAGCACGAGATCCAAGCCGATACACGACTCAAGGAGCCGATGCAACGCTAGATTCGACAATCTTGTTCCTTCTCAAATTCTTGTAGTCTTGAGCAATGTGTAACAATTTGTGGAATAAATAAAGGTGAAGATTCTTTCAACTTGCTTATATTTCAATTTGAGCATTATGATTCATCTTCAATTCTTGAATGTATTCATTGTGATGATGCTTGAATAAAACTCCGCTCGTGGAGGAGTCGAAATGATTGTAGAATGATGATGTTGATGAATTTTTAAACGTTTTCTTAAGTCCTATAACGATTGTAAATTCTTGAAAATTGAATGATCGATGATCTAGATCGATGCGAAATGCGTTCTTGATTCTTTTCGCACGATCTAGAGATCAACGATCAATCATTCGATTTCCTAGAAGCTATCTTGTGAATGTGATTCATCGAAAGGACAAAGGATAGGATGAGGAACCCTAATTCTTTGCAAGATCCTTAATCCTCGATAAATCGACATCGATTTAGCATCAACTTGTTAATGGATAAGAAACGGTAATTTTTAGTCTTCTTCACATCTACGATCTAATCGATTCCTACGAGCTTTATTTCAAATCTTGAAACTTAAATCGATTGGAATTATATCAATTCTTGATTCTTGATATTTAACGCTTTCTTGATTCTTGATTAGATTTAGTTGATTCTTGAAATTCATCGATATAAATCTTGAATCGTTTTTGCTTTTCTTTTCTATTAAATTTTCAATTCAAACAAAACAAAATACGAACGAATCGTACAATCCCTATGGACGATCCGCACTTACTAACGCGCTACATCCGACACCGTTATTGATTGCGGTCAAAATATTTTTCGTTGTGATTTCTACATAAATTTCTGAACATACACAACGGAAATTCGTTTCAATCAATGACCTAGTTATGATATTTAGTGAATATTATGGCCATTAGTTTTGTTAAAAAATTAAGTTCGAATTAAAACGGTAATTAAGTGCTTTCTAGGTTTTCGGAAATAAATCGATTTAATTTATTTTGAGATTTTAATGAGTTGCATTCTATTTCATATTATAATTGGTGATTTGTGAAACCCCGATTGGTGTGTTTGGGTTTTTCTCGATCATCGGCGTTTGTACGCCGAAGTCGAGTGCTATTTGGTTCTTTTGCATGAGCGGGTCATGGGTTTTAACCTATGCGCGTTTCGTGCGTCGCTTTGGTTTTGTCCACGATTTCGGTCTATAATAATATATATGTTTGCGTATAGGTACCCCTCACGTGGACTTCGGATGATGGAGAAGAGGATGGCGGCATCGACTTCGGCAGACAAGGACCAGGTGAGTAGATGTATATCTACGAGGGAAGTCGGGTGGATGGCGTATAGCACCCCCGCAAACGTAGAATAAGGATATTACATACTATTATTAGAAAGTCGGACGTGATCTTAGATTCTTGGCGAGTAGGGTACTATTGAAGACTTTAGGTTGGATTAGACTGATTTTGAAAGACTTAACCAGAGGATGATTGCTTTGGAAGGAATTCGTAGGTTTCATGTAGACACACACGCACGCACACACATAAACCTGACTTGGTGTATATGTGTGTGTGTGTGTGTGTGTGTCTGTGTGTGTATAGGAATGTGTGTAGGTATATATATATATATATATATATATATATAGCATATATACGTGATATAAGGGTATTATATGATACTTGGGGATGAGTCGATATGATCGGGTATGATGCCGTGAGATATTGGATATATGATCGAGTTATGATATAAGATGTATTATGATATTAGCGGATTGTTGTGAAATGAGAAAATGTATACTTATACATAAACGATAATAGGTGATGATGACATTGAAATGTATGAGACTCTAGAATAGAACCCGGATTGTAATATGTGACTTAATCACGATATGATATATGATATGATATTTTAGTGGATTATTTGACGATGTATATTTATATAGACGATGATATATGTTTGATGATATTGGAATGTATGTGATTACAGTAAAGTACCCTTGATCATGATATTGTTTGATGATGATACTATATGAACGATGATGTATATATATGTGATAGTTGACCCATACCCCAATTTTTGGGATGCCGTACGATGTATTTTACCGTACGTGGCATAGATGTGATGATTGATCCGCACTCTTGACTTGAGGAAGTCGTACTACGTACGTGATGCTATTGCGGTTGGATCGCCGATTACTAGAAATACCGACTCAGACGTTAGGAGGATTCTTCTTATCTTTCGACTAGTGTCTTTAGTTAGTTACTTAGTTGGTTAGGTAGATCTTAGTTTAGGCTCGAGTCATACTTATTTTCAAAACTAACGAATCGTGCGCATTTTTAAAGACAGCCTGAGAGATACTACGGATTTCTCAAAGAACATATCTTTTCTTAAAAACCCCGTAGCCCCTAAATTTCTAAAAACTACGATTCGTGTTTTTTGTCAAACAACAAACTGTATGACTCATAATTAGTATGTATTCTCTAGTTGTGCTTTTACTACACATTCACTGTTATATTCATGTTGTATTCATCGCATTGCATATTCATACATATGTTCCTTTAGCTAATATGAAACTCTGCCTGTTAGGACACCAGCACCATTACCGATGATGCTCATGATCCACGTACACTTATTTGCCGGCTCACACATATCATCATCGGTAATTGCCATGTCCCGTACACTTTAGAACATATTATCTTTTTATTGATATAATCAGCTAAATGCTAGTCTAATATAATATTGTGTGATTACTCTCATGTGCTAGTTTAGATATTGCATTTATTAGTTAGACACGTCATGCATTCACATATTCATATTATCATGCAGTATCGTGGGGCTTATCCCAATACTCATTATTTACTTACTCATGATTTTGGGATTTGGATTTCTATGAGATTTCTAGATTTTGGGGGAAAGCCGCAAGAATTTAATAAAAGCTTATTATTATCATTTTTGAAATGTAACTTGCGGTTTTCTCGTGATGTATGGGTCGTCCACCATGAGTTTTCATGTTTTCTATTGGATTTCGAGACCCGATTTGAGGAGTGGAGGAACCGTCTCGGGTACATGGTAGGCCCGGTACGGTACCCCGGGGCGAGAGTGTTTTTGTGGGGATGACGATGAGCCTGGCTAGGGAAGACTACCTACCGGTGATGTCTGGCGCGGCGGATATCCGGAGGATACCGACCGTTGTCGTGTGATTTGATGATATGGGCCGATCCGGACTGACGGAGCCCGAGATATTGAGACTTTGAGATATTGAGACATGGAGATGTGTATGTTTTATGTCGATACTTGGCATGGATTTCCATGGATTTCATTGATGATGTTCAGATTATCATAAAATTTTTACTATGATAAAAGTTAAAGATTTCTTATACAGATATATCCAGATTTCATGGTTGATTATTTTATATTCATGGTGCATGCATACTCATACACATAACATGTTACTACTTGAGGCACTGACACGAGCACTGAGCATTTCACTTACACATAGATTATTACCCTGCCACTACTAGATGACTAGGGTTATATTAAGTATATTATTATGGCCTAGGAGAGCGTCGTGCATCCAATTTCTACTCGCAGATGTCTTCTACTCATGAGTTGGAAACTCACCCCCGTTGTGCCAAATTTTCTTTCAGGTTTCGATGTACAGGTTTCCTTAGCGGCTTGCTGGCACACCATTTCATTCAGGGTGATTGCTTGGTAGGTTGGTCCACTTGTATCGGGACTGCTATTGTACTTTTATTATTTCATTTGTATCTAGTAAGCTCCATTAACCAAACTTGTATTATTGGTAGATTTAGAAGACCGGTTGTTTTTATTTCGACCTTAGAGTCACGCTTGTATTATTATGGTTTTCTGGTGGATTTTGGGTTTTCTTTTGAGGTTTGTCCCTCGCCCTTCGGCGTTCTATATTATTTTGCTTGTGGTTGTGACCGCCAATTGGCGAAGAGCTAGCTCCCGCTTGGGGATGCCTTTATTATTGCTTTTGTATATATTTTTATTTGTACCCGTTTGGGGCCAGTGTTTACAAAAGTGACTCTGCCGAAATTTTTGAGAAATTTGATGTTGCTTTTAAACATGTTTACCTTTAATTCTTCTTTTAAATGGTTTAGATTTCTGGATTTCGGCTTACTTAGATTACGTTGCGCCTCTAGATGCTTCGTAATTTAAGTGCCGGTCACGTTCCTTACCTTCGAGTCATGACAAAGTTGGTATCAGAGTGCTAGGTTTAATCTTTGTCGAAGTCTAGGTTGACCTTGGTTGATGGAGTAGGTGACTTAGGTAGAGTGACGTACCGTGAGTATGATCCGCAACATACTTACGATGCGCTACTCTTCTTAAGAAGCCTTAGGATGTACATTTCTTTGCACCGTATTCTATTCGTTCCTTTGATCTATCTTCGTCGATAACGGATGGTGGTTTCTGTTACCACGGTCGCACGGGCAGAGAGAGCTGCGGTTAGAATGCAATGACCATAAGGGTATTGTCTAATCTGGAGGATTGAAGTATTGTTTAGCGTGCGGACGAAGGGTATTCACATGTCGTCCAGACGAAGCTAAAAGGTTCAAACAAATGTCAGAAACCCATTTTCCCAAGTTTAAGGTATTTGGAAGAACATATAGGTATTTCTGTGGACCCTTTAAAAGTATGAAACCGTAACTCGACATAATGACCATAAGAACGCTGGTGAACCTTAGGGTTTGCGGCAGTTCTGTAGTGCCATTAGTGAGCCTTGGGTTTGCCCTTCTACGGCTGGTCTGCAGGTGCTGTGGCATGTACTGGATATTTTTAAACTGTACTTAAGTGTTGAGCTCTCGGGGAATTATGGAACTTTGATGAATCGATCAAAAAGTTTAACGCAGTCTGGATATCATGTGATGGGATACATACGTGGGAGACTCTAGATATGAGCATAGCCATTTGTAGCGCAGTCAGCACAGCTATTAGGAGACGAGTCCGAATCAGTCGACATTAGAAAAGGCGCACATTGAAGATAGGGTTTACGATTGCGACTTGGTGATTTGAATTTCATATTTCCGTTGTTTGGATTTTGGTATTTTGAGGATTTTGTTCTATGATTGGTATTTCCTATGTGTACATTCATTACACTCTATTCGTGTTTCATATATCAGTTGTATTGATTTTGTTTTATGCATACCCAGTGCACTCGATTTGGTTTTATATATTTTGAGAAATTGATTTGATTTCGTGCATATGGGTTGCACATGATTTTGACGTATGCTTTGACATAGTTTTCATTCACTTTTCGTACTGTGATTTCGATTTCGATATTCGGTATATGTTTTCGTGCACCATGTGCACTTGATTGAGATTCTTGCACACACTTGGCGCACTTGATGTGATTTTATGCACACCAGATGCACTAAATCGGGATTTGTGCAGATTAGATGCACTTGATATTGTTGTCGTGCACGCCCGTTGCACTTGACAGATATTTTTGGTGCACACCCATTGCATTCAGTTTTGTTTTTGTGCATATTCGTGGCTTCTGTATTTGATTTCGATTTTAGTGCGCACCGGACGCACATGATATTTTTTTTTGCTCTGATTGGGATTGATTTCATTTTGAGCAGTATGTTTTTATAATAATTACTATTTGGTTTAGTAACCAGGCAGGACGTGTTTGTTAAATAAAAGATATACATGTATAGCTTTTTTTTAAAAAATGAACGTCCGCTGCTTGTGCCGTGTTTCGCGCATTGCACGGTGACTTAGGAAAAGGTTTTGCATGGATTTCTTTTCAGATATTTGGACGGTTTTATAACGATGCGTATCATATATATATATATGTTTAAGTTTTGAGTATATCATGTTGGTTTTATATTGGACTTTGACATTGTATTTTCACCATAACTCCGATGATTGCGTTATACTTGACGGAGTTTTGATTTTGAGTAATGTACTTGTTTTTCATGCGCATGCATTGCACTAAGATGTGTTTTATGTATTGATGATTTCGGAGCCCCGATGATTTGAGTGTTTTGCTAAATGTTTTAGTATTTGGGGGGAGTTTTAATTTAAATTCGGGGACCGAATTTCTTTAAGGGGGAAGATTGTAACGTTTTAAAAACAAATAATTAAATAAATAAAATCCTTTAGGTGAATTTTCTGATAATCGGTAAAATAAACCGTATTTTCCGTAAAACTTAACTACAATTATTTTTCAATATAGATTTAAATACGCCTATTTTAACTATATAATCGCTAGTATTTGGTATTTATTTAGTCACTTATAAATTATTAGCTTACCTAAATATTTTTCCTTAAGTAATTATTTTTAATATTAACATAAGCTTTTAATTATACATTAAATAGGTGCAAATTATAAATTGCAATGGGCTAATTTGACAAATGTGAACCATGACATATTAGAATTAAGATGGTTGCATTCTCTTCTCTTCTTGAATTGGTTTCAAAATTCTAGAGAATTCTAGGATGAAATTAAATAAGGAAAATGAAATAAAATCAAATAATTGTGAAAAGACTTAAAAGATGTAATTATTTGAAGATGTTTCTACACATTTCCTCACATTTTCTTCTCCCTCTCTATTCCCTCATCCCTCATGGCCGAGCCTCACATTGGGCAGCCCCGCACCCCCATTTCTCCATTTCACTTTGCATCAAAAATCATTCAAAAATCCATAAAAAACATCACAAATTCCTAATTTAAATCCTACCCATTATTTTTTTGCCTATCTAGCTTGGATCTTGGAGTAAAGTTAGCATTTTGGGAGGCTAAGTTCTCATGTTAATCCACAATATTTGAGGTATAAAACCCTAACCCATAGTTAAATTGTTGGTTGTTTCTTTAATCTAGCTTAATTGGAAATTAATTATGGTTTTAATTTCAAGATTTAAAATTTCAAGAAAGGGTTTTGAATGCAAATTAGGTTTTCTATCATGTAATCATGGTTACAAGGTGTAGATTATCATCTTAAGGAAATGAAAAATCTAAACTAGTTGCTAGCTTGCAAATTGATACTTTTAAATTATCTAAATCATATATTTATACAAACTAGATTTTTATAAATCTTATAAGTAGGTGAGATAAAATTCAAGTGAGAGTTTTTTTATCATTAGATTATGATTCTAATGAGTAGATTAACTTGTTAATAGAATGCAAAATCTAATCTAGTTACTAGTTTGCTAGTTTTCACTTTAAAATTATGCTAATTATGCTAATTTTGCAAACTAGGTTTTTGGAAATTGATTAAATAAATGAGATAAAAATCTAATTAGGGTTTCATGACATTATTAAAATTATAAATCGTAGTTTAACACTTTAGTTTATGCAAAACCAAGCATAGTTGTTGAATTATGAATTTTGCTTTAAAAAGTGTTTAAAATGGATATTTTTGCAAACTAGAATTTTGGATTTAATACAAATTGATGAGAATAAATTATAGAAATGGTTTATATGACCTAGTTATGATATTTAGTGAATATTATGCCCAATAGTTTTGTTAAAACATTAAGTTCGAATTAAAACGGTAAATAAGTGCTTTCTAGGTTTTCGGAAATAAATCGATTTGATTTATTTTGAGGTTTTAATGAGTTGCAATCTATTTCATATTATAATTGGTGATTTGTGAAACCCAGATTGGTGTGTTTGGGTTTTTCTCGATCATCGGCGTTTGTACGCCGATATCGAGGGTTATTTGGTTCTTTTGCATGAGCGGGTCATATGTTTTAACCTACGCGCGTTTCGTGCGCCGTATTGGTTTTGTCCGCGATTTCGGTTTAAATATTATATATGTTTGCGTATAGGTACCCCTCACGTGGACTTCGGATAATGAAGAAGAGAATGGCGGCATCGACTTTGGCAGGCAAGGACCAGGTGAGTAGATGTATATCTACGGGGGAAGTCTGGTGGATGGCATATAGCACCCTCGCAAATGTAGAATAAGGATATTACATATTATTATTAGGAAGTCGGACGTGACCTTAGATTCTTGGCATGTAGGGTACTATTGAAGATTTTAGGTTGGATTAGACTGATTTAGAAAGACTTAACCAGAGGATGATTGCTTTGGAGGGAATTCGTAGGTTTCATGTAGACACACACACACATACACACATAAACCTGACTTGGTGAATATATGTGTGTGTGTATACATATAGGAATGTGTGTAGATATATATCTATGTATGTATACATACATATATATATTGTTAGTTATATGTATGCCCTAGAGGCCATTTCTGTACATAGGATGTATATTGTAGTGAATGCTGGGACATATATAGGGAGGACTTTCTTGCTCGACATGATAGTATGCTATCTGGTTGCTCTTTACCTTAACGTGTACACTGATTGTCTCTCTGTTACATGTTGGTGAAGCCCTTAGGATGTGTACTTGACTACCTGGACTATGATGCGAATCATACTAGTGGGGACATGGTAGTCCATAAGTACATCCTTCAAGGTCCCTAGTCGTGGGTGTATCGAGACGGGGCATCGATATACCAGAGTAGACTAGCGTATACCTTCTCGACCCATACAGATGGGCGATGGATGATCCCATATCCATTGGTGTTTGACATCAGAGATGATATACGGGTGCTCAGTGGAGACTGGGTACACTGGACGGACTCGCTGAGAACTCCCAGATGGTATTATACCTTATGTCAGATGGCAGTTCTCTGGTGACACTGGTACAGGTTAGTCTGTAGACCCGAGATCGTCTTAGAGTCTTGTGTGATTCCCACTGTGCTTTAATTTCCACCTTACCACGTCCAAGAGGGTGTGCAAAATGGTGGTTTTTGGATACAGTCCCGAATCACATGGAGGCAATGAGCGATAGGAGGGGATTCGTCTCTCCCGGTATAGGGAGTTGATGTTGTGCTGTGTTCGATTGGCTATAACCGGAAATCCCTGGACAGGGTTGCTGAGATTTACTGGTAAGTGTTATCAGTAGTTTCTCAAACTGTTATAGACCTCATATCGACACGACTTATCGAGCTACTGGGGTCTGACGTTTACCACCCCTAGGCGAGATATGCGACATATCAGACGAACAGGACGGACTGTACGGTAAGTGTTACTGGTTGGATTCACAGGAGTGTGAGCGGGCTTGCTCGTCGATCTTCTGATCGCTCAATACCCGGGTGGCCGTTACGTTTAGCAGACCGCTTGTGGCTTGCGGGTGTTTGTTATGATCATCACCTGCTGCCAGTGTATTGACGAGTCTTTAGAGTCCTACACAGAGGTTTCCTGGCTCAAGCAAAACGAAATAGGAGCGCATATGAGATATGTGCGGGACCGAGAATAATGCGTGTATGTGATACCGTATTCTATTCTCGCGATGAATGTATCGATTGGTTGTATGCGATATAACCTAGTTATCGAATCAAGGATTGATTCGATAAGCCGATACATTGGATATTAGTCGGTCATATGCGATATGACCGGATCGTTAAATCAAGTGTTGATTTAATGATTTAATGTATAATTATATATTTGATATATTACTTTGCATTAACTAGTATTGGTTCACTTAAAATAGATTTTCTCACTTGATTGTGCACATTGTATATGTGATATATTTTTGTGCACAAGATTGTATCATGTTTGATGATACATGCAAACTTGGGTTAGTGTGTGATTTAAACCATGGTTAGTTAATGGTTAGGGTTTCATTTGATTTACTTATTCATTTATTTATTTTGTTTATTTATTTTGGCAAAGGAAAATGAAATGGTGGCTTGCTTTGTCTTTTCTTTGAAACTTCATGAAGGTTTGAAAGCTTGACCATTTTGTTTCTTTCCTTTAACCCTAACCATTCAACTAAACTCTAGTTAATTCTCTACACTAAACCATGGTTGCAAATATGATAAGTATCATTTTATTTTTCTATTTTAAAAATGCTTATCATATTATCTTCTTCTTCTTCTTCTTCTTCAAGAAGAAGAAGCTTGCTAGCTTCAATGGTGATTTGAGAAAAAGAGTGAGAAATCCAATTCTAAAGTGAACCCACTTCCTATTTCTTCATCCTCTACCACTTGCCAAGTAGTATAGGGTGTTTTCTTCACAAGTTTCATGACTTGGTGAAGTTGGAGCTTGATCTTGAGTTGCCTCGACGTAGACCATCTTCGGCATCGAAGTCGACGACCTAGCCCGCCCATTTCTCCGATGAAGCCGACGCTAGAGCCCGGGATTCGATGATCGCAGCGAGGGGACATCATCACGGAGCAATGGAGGTGGAGGACCGAATCTACAAAGGTTGTATTTTCCGTTCACTCTTAGTTAAGTTGTTAACTAGTTGCATAGTTATCGCCTAATCTCTAGTCAACGATCGCATTAGGGTTTCTCGGCACCGGAATTTTTTGAATTTGGCATGCTTGATGCCTTGTGAGACCTACTTAGTGTGCCTAGGAACCCTACATATATGCGTGTGTGTGTGTGTGTGTATAGAATATACACGTGATATGAGGGTATTATATGATACTTGGGGATGAGTCGATATGATCGGGGCATGATGCCGTGAGATATTGGATATACGATTGAGTTATGATATGAGATGTATTATAATATTAGCGGATCGTTGTGAAATGAAAAAATGTATAATTATACATAAACGATAATGGGTGATGATGACATTGAAATGTACGATACTCTAGAATAGAACCCGGATTGTAATATGTGACTTAATCACGATATTATATATGACATGATATTTTAGTGGATCATTTGACGATGTATATTTACACAGACGATGATATATGTTTGATGATATTAGGATGTATGCGATTATAGTACAGTACCCTTGATTATGATATTGTTTGATGATGATACTATACGAACGATGATATATATATGTGATAGTTGACCCATACCCCGATTTTTGGGATGCCGTACGATGGATTTTACCGTACGAGGCATAGATGTGATGATTGATCCGCACTCTTGACTTGAGAAAGTCGTACTACGTACGTGATACTATTGAGGCTGGATCGCCGACTACTAGAGATACCGACTCAGACGTTAGGAGTATTCTTCTTATCTTTCGACTAGCGTCTTTAGTTAGTTACTTAGTTGGTTAGGTAGATCTTAGTTTAGGCTCGAGTCAAACTTATTTTCAAAACTAACGAATCCTGCGCATTTTTAAAGATAGCCTGAGAGATACTATGGATTTTTCAAAGAACATATCTTTTCGTAAAAACCCCGTAGCCCCGAATTTTCTAAAAACCACGATTCATGTTTTTTTTTCAAACAACAAACTGTATGACTCGTAATTAGTATGTATTCTCTAGTTGTGTGTTTACTACACATTCACCGTTATATTCATGTTGTATTCATCGCATTGCATATTCATACATATGTTTTTTTAGCTAATATGAAACGCTTCCTGTTAGGACACCAGCACCATTACCGATGATGCGCATGATCCACCTATACTTATTTGCCGGTTCACACACATCATCATCGGTAATTGCCATGTCAAGTACACTTTAGAACATACGATCTTTTTATTGATATAATCAACTAAATGCTAGTCCTATATAATATTGTATGATTACTCTTATGTGCTAGTTTAGACATTGCATTTATTACTTAGACACGTCATGCATTCACATATTCATATTATCATGCAGTATCGTGGGGCTTATGCCAATACTCATTATTTACTTACTCATGATTTTGCGATTTGGATTTCTATGAGATTTCTGGATTTTGGGGGAATACCGCAAGAATTTATTATCATTTTTAAAATATAAGTTGTGGTTTTCTCGTGATGTATGGGTCGTCCACTATGAGTTTTCATGTTTTATGTTGGATTTCGAGACCCGATTCGAGGAGTGGAGGAACCGTCTCGGGTACATGGTGGGCCTGGTACGGTACCCCGGGGCGAGAGTGTTTTTGTGGGGATGACGATGAGCCTGGCTAGGGAAGACTACCTACCGGTGATGTCTGGTGCGGCGGATATCCGGAGGATACCGACCATTGTCGCGAGATTTGATGATATGGGCCGATCCGGACTGACGGAGCCCGAGATATTGAGACTTCGAGATATTGAGACTTCGAGATATTGAGACTTTGAGATATTGAGACATTGAGATGTATATGTTTTGTGTCGATGTTTGACACGTATTTCCATGGATTTCATTGATGATGTTCAGTTTATCATACAAATTTTACTATGATAAAAGTTAAAGATTTCTTATACAGATATATCCAGATTTCATGGTGATTGTTTTACATTCATGGTGCATGCATACTCATACACATAACATGTTACTACTTGAGGCACTGACATGAGCACTGAGCATTTCACTTACGCATAGATTATTACCCTGCCACTACTAGATGACTAGGGTTATTTTAAGTATATTATTATGACCTAGGAGAGTGTCGTGCAAGCGATTTGTACTCGCAGATGTCTTTTACTCACGAGTTGGCAACTCACCCCCGTTGTGCCAAATTTTCTTTCAGGTTTCGATGTACAGATTTCCTTGGCGGCTTCTGGCACACCATTTCATTCAGTGTGATTGCTTGGTAGGTTGGTTCACTTGTATCGGGACCGCCATTGTACTTTTATTATTTCATTTGTATTTAGTAAGCTCCATCAACCAGACTTGTATAATTAGTAGATTTAGAAGACTGGTTGTTTTTATTTCGACCTTAGAGTCGTGCTTGTATTATTATTGTTTTCTAGTGGATTTTGGGTTTTCTTTTGAGGTTTGTCCCTCGCCCTTCGGCGTTGTATATTATTTTTCTTGTGGTTGTGACTGCCAATTGGCGAAGAGCTAGCTCCCGCTTGGGGATGCCTTTATTATTGCTTTTGTATATATTCTTATTTGTACCCGTTTGGGGCCAGTTTTTACGATGGAGAATCTGCCGAAATTTTTGAGAAATTTGATGTTACTTTTAAACATGTTTTCCTTTACTTATTCTTTTAAATGGTTTAGATTTCTGGGTTTCGGCTTACTTAGATTACGTTGCGCCTCTAGACGCTTCGTAATTTAAGTGCCGGTCACGTTCCGTACTTTTGGGTCGTGATAATAATATATCACAGCAACACATAACATCACATGTTATCAACGTAAGTAAATATGCGTATCCCAATTGTCATTAACATATAGCAACGAAACCGGCAATACACCACATATTACCCTTACGGTCGCAGAAAAGAAAGTGAAAAACTACAACAATTGGAATCCGCAACCACCTTAGACATCATAAACCCAATGTATCACATAGTTTGGATTTCATGCCTAACCAAATGAATTCCTTAGATATCACATGCCTAAAAATTATAAACCAAGTATTTTAGTCTCGATATTGAAACACTTTCCAATAACCTATCAGGTAATTCAACAAGATTCCCGATAATTTGATTGAATGCTCGTCGGAAACTAAAGTAGACGGCCGCACCCCCGATGCCGTCGACGAAGTGCACTAAGGCGGAACACCGCAGCTGCGAGCACCCGAATGGATGCTTTTAGCGACGAGGTTCTCCTACAGTCACTTGGTCGGGGCTATAGGAAGTGGCTATCTAGTAAGGTTACCCGGCGAGTATCCGCGTATACTACGTAATTGCGACGAACTTTTGATCAACATCAAAATCCCGTGGCAACCGATCAAATGAGACTATACTGCTAAATTAATAAAATTCAAACTAGTTATCACATATGTATTTGTGGATTCCAAATATTGTATCACAATCACAGATAGCTAGACGATGTTAAACTTTTCGATCGAATAAGCAAGCACCCAAAATTTTCCAACACGTTCAATACTTGAAAGGATTTTAAAAAGTACCCAGAACATACCACAGCTCCTATGAACCAGCCGTAGAAGGGTCAACTAATGCCTCACTTGTGGCTCCGCTAAACTACCACAAACCCTAGGGTTTGATGGTTGTTCTGACAGTCACAGAATCAAGTTAGGGTTTCGTTCTTCTAGAGGGTCCACCGAATCACTTGTAAGATTTTCTAAAAATTTTAAACTCGGAAAAATCCAACTCTTGGAAAATTTCAGCGAGGGAAAAATTGGGTTATTGGTATCCGTACGAACTTTTTAACGTCGTCTAAATAACCCGAATACATGTTAGAATTACGACTACGAAACTCTCCGAATTGCTTTTGCAGAAAGTTAACATCACATGAAAGTTTAGCAAAAACAAATAACACCTGAAACACTAAAACCCAGAGAGTAGAACACCATGAAAATTTAAAGCCCAAATGCCCAAATAGACCCGGTGAACTCGGTTGTAGGAGGGTTGTGGCCGGCCAAAATTGCACCAAATTGCTCCAAATTTTCATAGTGTTCATGTTATATCGTAAACAACATTCTGCAGTTGTTTAAAAAAAATTTTTAAACCTCTAAAAATTCGACAGAAACTAGATTTCATATCGGGTGTTTCAGAGTTGTTTCGGTTTCGTAATTCTAACAAACATCGTTTAAATCTCTAGCTTGGCTCTGATACCACTGTAGGGTTAGCTAATGCGGCAGCAAGGTTTCGGGAGGTATCGTTCATGCCGTTTTCAAATTTTTGCCGTTCTAAGGAATCCTAACCTAAAATCTTTAACTAAAGAAATAAACCATAATCATGCAAACAACTTTACATACTAAGTGAATGAGGAATACAACCTTTGTAGACCGGTCCATCACTTCATATGCTCCGTGTAGATGTCCCTTCGCTATGAGTATGATCTCCTAAACTCCTGAGAGGATCCACAAGGTGAAAGATGCAAACTTGCTCGACGTCTTCGAGGCCGAAGATGATCTACGTCGAGGAGACTCAAGCTCGTGCTATCTCTTCACTAAATTAGGGTTTAGTCAAGCAAACACCCTAAACTAAATGGCTAATAGTAGAGGATGATGAAGCAGGAAATGAGCTCACATTAGAATTATTTTTCTCACAATATTTTCTCACCATTTTCTAAACCTAGAAAGCTTTTCATGAGGAAGAAGAAGCTCAAGTGAAGAAGAATGAGAGAATGAACTCATGAGGAGAGAATATGAACCATGGGTGAGTTAGTGTCATACACTAACTTATGTAGAGAGTTTACCATGGTTAACTATAATGGTTAGGTTAATAAATATCTACAAGTAAAACAAATGAGTGGACTTAGTCAATGGATCCATAAGCTTCTACAAGCTTGAACCATGTGACTAATTACCATCTAATTTGATTAACTTTAGATAAACAAAACCTAACATTATTTCAAGCATGGTGTGAGTCTCATACACTCATATATCATGTGGCATCAAGCATGACACAAAATAATGTACAGATATCACATATCGCGAGAATAGAATACGGTATCACATACAACCGACTAATATCAAATATAATAATCTATCGAATCAACACTTGATCTGATAACCCGGCTATATCTCATATAACCGACAGATATCACATATCGCGAGAATAGAATACGGTATCACATACACGCATTAAATTCGGTCCCGCACATATCACATATGTGCTCCTACTTCATTTCGCATGAACCAGAAAACCTCTGTGTAGGACTCTAAAGAGTCGCCAATACACCGGCAGTAGGTGATGATCATATCAAACACCCACAAGCCATAAGCGGCCTGCTAAACGTAACGGCCACCCGGGTATTGAGCGATCAGAAGATCAACAAGCAAGCCTGCTCGTACTCCTGTAGGGTTCCTATGCACCCTAGTGAGGTCTCCCAAGCCATCAACCATGGCAATTTCAATTAATATGGTGCCTACAAACCCTAGTGTACGGATCTATAACTAGATGTCTAGGCGAAACAAAAACAAGCTAACAACTAAGCAAATGAGAATACGGAAATACAACCTTTGTAGATCCGTTTGCTCCACCTCCATAGCTCCGCAACGACGTCCTCTCGCTGTCCATAAGAAATCCGGGCTCTAAAGTCGACTTCGTCGGAGAGAAAACGAGCTAGGTCGTCGATGTCCATGCCGAAGATGATCTACGTCGAGGCATCGCTAAATCAAGCTCGACCTTCACCAAACCCTACTATCTTGTGAAGGAAACACACTCTACTTCTTGGCAAGAGGTAGAGGATGAAGAAATAGGATGTGGGTAAACTTTGGAAATGGATTTCTCATTCTTAATCATCAATCACCATTGATGAGGTTTTGTTTTCTTCACTTGAAGAAAGGAAGAAGAAGAAGAAAATTATCATAAGAATAATTCTAAAATGATAAGAATAATACATTCTTATCATCTTAGAACCATGGTTTAGTGTAGAGAATTAATCATGGTTGAGTGGTATGGTTAGGGTTAAGGATGAGATAAGAATTGTGGACCAAGTCAAAGCTTCATGAAGCTTTAGCTAAACAACAAATGAAGCCACCATTCTATTCTCTTTCTTTTATTCATTTATCAAAAATAAAAGGATAACAAAATAAGATAAATGAATAACAAATAGTAAACCCTAACCATATCATTAACCAAGGTTTAACACTTTACACTTAACCAAAAAGCATGCATCATCAAACATGATACAAGCAAGTGCACAAAATCATATCGCATATGCAATGCGCACACCCGAGTGAGAAAATCCAATTTAAAGTGAACCCATACTAGTTAATGCAAAGTAATATATCAAATATATAATTATGCATTAAATCATTAAATCAACACTTGATTCAATGATCCGGTCATGTCGCACAAAACCGACTGGTATCTTTAGTAACAACTTATTGAATCAACACTTGATCCGATAACCCGGCTATATCGGATATAACCGATCAATGTCACATCGCGAGAATCGAATACAGTATCACATACTCGTATTATTCTCGGTCCCGCACATATCTCATATGCGCTCCTATTTCGTTTCGCTTGAGCAAGGAAACCTCTGTGTAGGACTCTAAAGACTCGACAATACGCCGGCAGCGGATGATGATCATATCAAACATCCACAAGCCGCAAGCGGTCTGCTAAACGTAACGGCCACCCGGGTATTGAGCGATCTGAAGATCGACGAGCAAGCCCGCTCACACTCCAGTGAATCCGACCAGTAACACTATCGTATAGTCCGGTCTGTTCGTCTGATATGTCGCATATCTCGCCTAGGGGTGGTAAACGTCAGACCCCAATAGCTCGATAAGTCATGCCGACGTAGGGTCCATAACATTCGTGAAACTACTGATAACTCTTACCAGTATATCACTGCAACCCTGGCCAGGGATTTCCTGTTATGGCCAGTCGAGCATTGCACAACATCAACCCCCAATACCGGGAGAGACGAATCCCCTCCTATCGCTCATTGCCTCCATGTGAATCGGGACTGTACCCAAAAACCACCTGTTTGCACAACTCAGTAGAGCCGTGGTAGGGTGGAAATCAAAGCACAGTGGGAGACACACAAGACTCTATGACGATCTCGGGTCAACAGACTAAGCTGTACCAGTGTCACCAGAGAACTGCCATCTGACGTGAGGTATAATACCATCTGGGAGTTCTCGGCGAGTCCGTTCAGTGTACCCAGTCTCCACTGAGCACCCGCATACCATCTTCGATGTCAAACACCAATGGATATGGGATCATCCATCGCCCATCGCATGGGTCGAGAAGATATGCGCTAGTCTACTCTGGAATATCGATGCCCCGTCTCGATATTCCCTCGACTAGGAACATTGAAGGATGTACTTATGGACTACCATGTCCCCACTAGTATGATCCGCATCATAGTCCAGGTAGTCGAGTACACATCCTATGGGCTTTATCAACATGTAATCAGAGAGACAGAAAGTATACATGTTAAGATAAAGTGCAACCAGATAGCGTACTATCATGTCGAGCAAGAAAGTCCTTCCTATATATGTCCCAGCATCCACTACAATATGCATCCAATGTACAGTAATGGCCTCTAGGGCATACATATAACTAACAATCTCCCACTTGCACTAGGGCCATCTGTAGCAGTGGTTGCAGTATCACATACTCAACCATCCCCTAAAAGTCTCTCTTTGGGAAAAAGGCCTTCGTGAGTGGATCCGCCGTGTTGTCCTCTGAGTCTACTCTCCTAACCTCGATCAACCTGGAGATCAACTATCTCCATGATCAGGTGATGCTGCCTTAGATTATGTCTGGGTCACTGATGGGACCAGGGTTCCAGGGCCAAAGCCTTAGTTCCATTGTCACACAATGGTAGGAACCTAGTTCATCATATGAACCAATATACACCCAAACTTCCTCTTTGGTAGTATCTTCAATAGCGATGTTACCAGCCTTAATCGTCTAGTTTGCCACGGTATCTAGCTTAGAACTCTTCCAACATACCGTCCCTTTACTGAGGGTAAAGACAGTGCCTGTGACTGACATTCAGTCGTCTTTATCACCATGGAACACTTCCAGTGACTCTCCCCAGGATCGATTGATACAATCTCACTATACCTAGTGAGAACCCTAATATCCCTTTAGATCTATCTCATAGGTCCAGATCTCAGGATTTAGGAGGTATCATTTTTATCCTATTTGGAGAATCCTTGTGATAATAGGAGATTGACCGATCGTAGTATAGGAAACTCCTTCCCTAACAAGAGTATGGCATCCACGTACTCTACGAGGATCGTCACCATACTCCCTACTATCCTTTTGTTTATACAAGGTTCATCTACCATTTTGATGATGTCAACTTATTTGACTAATCCATCAAAACAGATGTTCCAACTCCGCGATGCCTGCTTTATCCTATAAAGCATCTTTCACACGTTTCCGCTGCTCCCACTGTTTACGAAGACCTCTGGCTGTGTTCTTACAGACGTTCTCTTCTAAATCAGTATTTAGAAAAGCAGTCAGGGCATCCAACCACCAGATATCGCAGTCATGGTATGTAGCCGTGGCAAGTAGAATCTGGATAGACTTAAGCATAGCTACTGGAAAAAGGTTTCATCATTATCCATGCCTGGTCGATGACGAAAACCTTTAACAAGTCTAGCTTTGAAAGTCTCAACTTTTCCATCTACACCAAGTAATCTTCTCAAGATATACTTGCTCCTGATGGGGATTTAACCCTTCAGATATTGCAACCAAAGTCCATACTTTGTTGGTGTATAAGGATTCCTTCTCAGATCACTAAGCATCCAGCCATTCTTACAGAGTCCCTACTCTCGATGGCCTGCTCGAAACTGGTTGGGTCATCATCTCATGATGCAATCCTTGCTCCCACTGTCATCGAGAAACCGAGGTATCTCTCAGGTGGGTGAGGAACCCTACTAGATCGGCGGAGAGGCTGAGGTTCGTCGGAAAATATTGAATCCTTTGGTTCTGTCAAATCATTAGCAGTTTTGTACAGCTGGAACCTTTCCAGTTCTACAGAACTGATCTTGCCTCGATCTTGTCCGGATTTTGCTTTTGACATAGGCCGGACAATCCCAAATCTTAACTTACTTAAGAGATAGGTTCTTCCCATACCATATCTTATATGGAGTGGTAGGCAGTGATTTGATTCCAACCTAATTCAATAGGTATGCAGCTTCTCAAGTGCATAACTCCCAAAAGGAAAAAGGTAACTCAGTAGTACTCATCATAGAGCACACCTTATCATATAGGGTGTGATAGCCCCACCCCGATATACCATCGTGCTATGGTGTATACGGAAGAGTAATGCTGAGAGAGAATCTCATTCTCTTTTAGAATAGTGCAGGAATTCTATGCACAAGTATTCTCCTCTCTGATCTCATCATAGGACATAATACTTATACCCGGTTATTGGTTCTCTACTTCTAACTTATATTCTGTGAATACCTCAAAAGCTTCGGACTTATGTTTCAGCAGGAACATACGACTGAATCTTGAGAGATTATCAGAGAATATAATGAAGTATAAAGAACCAGTCCTGGCATGTGTAGACAGGGGACCTTACATACATCATCATGTATCGGTCCCAAGAGTTCATTAACTCTTTCTCTGTTTCCAATAAACAGAGCTATGGTCATCTTATCTTTGTGACATGATTGGCGAGTTGCACAAGATGTAAATTCAAAACGATTTAAATATACATCTAAATGTAACTTCAGCCAGTCGGGTCGCATTGATCTGACCTAGTCTACAATACCTCAAGAAGAATCCGTTCATTTCTGAACTCTTCCTCTTGTGTGTGTTCCATATACTAAGAACTGTAGTTTGATTTAGAACATCAATGCTTTTAGATAACGCACCTGAACCGATCAACTTTTGATATAGGAAATATTCAAAACATTATCCAACTATACAAAATTTTATCATTTCTTTACTAATAAAGAGACTGATATGATTTTGTATATCAGGTTCGGCATCTAATAGCATTTTTTCAGAATCAATGTATTGGTAATACAGGGTGACAGTGACCAACAGACTTGGCTGCAACACTTGCCCCGGTTTCTGTCTCATGAAACTTATCACCCGTTCTCAGTTTTTCTACCTTTTTGTAGCCCTATGTAACAGATTACATATCTGGGATCCTGATCCGGTATCATATACCCAGGATGCAGAGGATACTGAGAAACAGTTCTTTGTAATGAACACACCCGAAGGAGATGCATCATATGCACTTTCTTCGTTTGGGCGGCATAGGAATTCTGGTATTCCCTTATTTCCTGCTCTGTCTTATAACAATTATAAGTTGGAGCGGGACCAACGTTTCCCAGCTCAGTATAACAAGCGGGTTCGGTCAATAATCCGTATTATTATCTTGATTAAGGCGTGATATGGTCGCTACCTGGAGAGAGAGAGAAGAAAACACTCAGCGTGCGCTCTTGCAAGAATAGATTGGTTTTTATTTTATCTAATCAGGATGGCTCCCACTGCTTTTTATCAAATCTTCCTTCAAACCTTAAAAGGGAAGACTAGCCGGGATTAATTACACTCTACAAGTTCGCCAATCTTTCAGCCAGGCCAGTGTCGGTACTTTGAGGGAGGTTCCCCGTGCTTTCGTACGGACCTAATTACAGTAAACCTCGTTTTCCCAGAGGCGTAACCCCGTTGACACCTTTCTAGACACCTACTCGATCGGCTAATTGTAAAGTGCAAAACTCTCCCAGGAGTAACAATTACTCGCAGTGGGTATCGGGATCCAACTATCACATAGAAGGTATGCAATCTCATTGCAAGTTTCAACACTTGAAACTCCCGATAAAGGTTTTTACCCCTAGCACCTATGACCTTAACTATGGTCAACAAATCATAAGTACTAGTCAAGTTCTACCCGTCATTTCGTGATTAATTAGACCCACCCACATGACCCTTAACTAAGGTCAACAAAGTCACGCGACTGTCCTAACTAATCGCATCATATGCGGTGTAGGAAGACATCACTTAGCTACCGTACACTGTGCCTTGACTATGGTCAACAAACACAGCACGAATACTAAGTACTCTACTTCCTAAAATGACGGAGGGTTGCGGCTGGTTTTTGTGAAAACCTTTAACGCTTTGAACTTGATCTCGTTGCGGAATCAAATGGTTTTTAAATGGAATGTTTTTGAAGCTTTTCTAGTTTTGCTAAAGGGGTCACTCCCGGTGAAGGGATCGTCGGCCCTTTCCTCGTCGAATGAGGTGCGGGATATATCATATATATCACTGTGCAAAGCGGAAACTATAGAAGCGATCAAAGACAAACCGAGGGTTGTAGCATCTGCCAGTTATTGCTAAAGGAGTCACTCCCGGTGAAGGGATCTCGGTCCTTTCCTCATCGAATAAGGTGCAGGATGTTCTATAATGAACACCGCGATGCAAAGCAAGAACTGTAGCTACCTGTTTTTATTTTGAAATTCGATTCCACAACATCATTTAGGTTTATTTTCTTTCATTAATCTCATTAATGAATATCCCATCATTTAAATTACCTAAACATCACAGATAGATATAACGTACGCTTATGCCATCCGCATTCGCCTCGATGTCCCCTCGTGCACCGTTAGGTTAGGTAACTAACGGCAGAGCGGGGCAGGGCTAGCGCGGGTGTAAAACATAAGTAACGTCTATATAATATATCATATATACTATATATAATACCTGTCACAGAACACAGAACATCGCATGATCACAGATAAAACACAGCAGAAGAAACATATGAAATATTGGATATACTAGGACGTCCGTGTTTTCAATACGAGCCAGTATAAAACACGGATTCCACGGTCATGATGAATAGCCAATCCCACACCCCTAGACCCCTACGAGAGCGGCAAGCAACCCTGCCAATTCTAGGGTTAGGAAACCCGGACTCGACTCCTCGAGTTGGTCTCCCACTGGACTCCAGAACCCGGTTACTTGTGCCCTCCTCCTTGGGTCTATCCTAGTGCGGAAAAGAAAATAATATACAAACGGTGACTACTTCCGCAACCTGGAAGTGCCCCAATAAAAGAATATTACATACAGTTTTTTACATGAATGAAAATAAAAAAAAACACTCATCTCACATAAAAAAAAACCCCCGGCTATTCAAACACGACGATCCAATATAACATATCCAGCAACACATAACATCACATGTCATCAACGTAAGTAAATATGTCCATCCCAATTGTCGTTGATATATAGCAACGAAACCGGCGATATCACATATTACACTTACGGTCACAGAAAAGAAAGTGTAAAACTACAACAGTTGGAATCCGCAACCTCCTCAGACATCGCATGCCTGACCAAATGAATTTCTTAGACATCACATGTCTAACTATTATAAACCCCGCATTTTAGTCTCAAAATCGAAAACACTTTTCAATACCAAGTCGGGTAATTCAACAAGATTCCCGACATCCTGATCGAATGCTCGTCGCAAACTTCAGTAGACGGCCGCACCCCTGATACCGTCGACGAAGTGCACCAAGGCGGAACACCGCTACCGTGAGCATCCGAACGGATGCTTTCGGCGACGGGGTTCTCCTACAGTCACTTGGTCGGGGCTATGGAGTGAGGCTGTCTATTAAGTTTACCCGGCGAGTATCCGCGTACGCTACGTGATTGCGACGGACTTTTGATCACATCAAAAATCCGTGGCAACCGATCAAGTGAGACTAAATTGCTACGTTTATAACATTCATTCAGTTATCTTATAACTTATTGTGAATTCCAATTATTGTATCCCATTCCAGATAAACAGAAAATGTTAAACTTTTCAATCGAACAATCGAACACCCAAGTTTTCCCGATACTGATCAACACATGAAACAAGTATAACAACATTCCGTTCGTGCCTCAGTACCAACGGTCCAGCCGTAGAAGGGTCAAGCCAACGCCTCACATGTGGCACGCCGTACTGCCCCAAACCCGAAGGTTCAAAGGGCAGTTCAAGACGGTCACATAATCGAGTTAAGGTTTGTTGTCTTCTAGAGGGTCCATCGCGTTACTTGCACTACTTAGAACGTCGTCAAACTACGGAAAAATCCAACACTTGGAAATTTCCCGACAGGGGAAAAATCGGGTATTTATATCCGGTCGAACTTTTTAACATATTCTAAAATTTATCCGGAAAACACATGGACAGAATTAGACTTTCCGATCGAAACAATGATTCCCAAAACAACTCAGAACAACTCAACTCTTGAGTTCAGTTTAAATATTCCAGGAAAATGAGCATTGAATTTTACGAGTTACTGTGAAATTTGACACGTGTCGGCTTCTTATTGGCGGCCCTTCCGCCGCGTAAACCCCCTTTGTGCGGCGCTTCCGCCGCGCAATTATGGAATTAGGGTACCAAATTTCACAGTAATTCTTAAAAAAGCCTGCTTGTTTTTCTGGATATTTTTAATTGCCAAAAATCAACAGTTTTGAAAAAAGTACAGAGAGCAATTTTGCAATGGGATTTTGGTTCGATCGGGTTTCTAATTCCGTCCGGGGATCGCCTAAGGCTCTAGCTAGGCTCTGATACCACTGTAGGGTTCCTATGCACCCTAGTGAGGTCTCCCAAGCCATCAACCATGGCAATTTCAATTAATATGGTGCCTACAAACCCTAGTGTACGGATCTATAACTAGATGTCTAGGCGAAACAAAAACAAGCTAACAACTAAGCAAATGAGAATACGGAAATACAACCTTTGTAGATCCGTTTGCTCCACCTCCATAGCTCCGCAACGACGTCCTCTCGCTGTCCATAAGAAATCCGGGCTCTAAAGTCGACTTCGTCGGAGAGAAAACGAGCTAGGTCGTCGATGTCCATGCCGAAGATGATCTACGTCGAGGCATCGCTAAATCAAGCTCGACCTTCACCAAACCCTACTATCTTGTGAAGGAAACACACTCTACTTCTTGGCAAGAGGTAGAGGATGAAGAAATAGGATGTGGGTAAACTTTGGAAATGGATTTCTCATTCTTAATCATCAATCACCATTGATGAGGTTTTGTTTTCTTCACTTGAAGAAAGGAAGAAGAAGAAGAAAATTATCATAAGAATAATTCTAAAATGATAAGAATAATACATTCTTATCATCTTAGAACCATGGTTTAGTGTAGAGAATTAATCATGGTTGAGTGGTATGGTTAGGGTTAAGGATGAGATAAGAATTGTGGACCAAGTCAAAGCTTCATGAAGCTTTAGCTAAACAACAAATGAAGCCACCATTCTATTCTCTTTCTTTTATTCATTTATCAAAAATAAAAGGATAACAAAATAAGATAAATGAATAACAAATAGTAAACCCTAACCATATCATTAACCAAGGTTTAACACTTTACACTTAACCAAAAAGCATGCATCATCAAACATGATACAAGCAAGTGCACAAAATCATATCGCATATGCAATGCGCACACCCGAGTGAGAAAATCCAATTTAAAGTGAACCCATACTAGTTAATGCAAAGTAATATATCAAATATATAATTATGCATTAAATCATTAAATCAACACTTGATTCAATGATCCGGTCATGTCGCACAAAACCGACTGGTATCTTTAGTAACAACTTATTGAATCAACACTTGATCCGATAACCCGGCTATATCGGATATAACCGATCAATGTCACATCGCGAGAATCGAATACAGTATCACATACTCGTATTATTCTCGGTCCCGCACATATCTCATATGCGCTCCTATTTCGTTTCGCTTGAGCAAGGAAACCTCTGTGTAGGACTCTAAAGACTCGTCAATACGCCGGCAGCGGATGATGATCATATCAAACATCCACAAGCCGCAAGCGGTCTGCTAAACGTAACGGCCACCCGGGTATTGAGCGATCTGAAGATCGACGAGCAAGCCCGCTCACACTCCAGTGAATCCGACCAGTAACACTATCGTATAGTCCGGTCTGTTCGTCTGATATGTCGCATATCTCGCCTAGGGGTGGTAAACGTCAGACCCCAATAGCTCGATAAGTCATGCCGACGTAGGGTCCATAACATTCGTGAAACTACTGATAACTCTTACCAGTATATCACTGCAACCCTGGCCAGGGATTTCCTGTTATGGCCAGTCGAGCATTGCACAACATCAACCCCCAATACCGGGAGAGACGAATCCCCTCCTATCGCTCATTGCCTCCATGTGAATCGGGACTGTACCCAAAAACCACCTGTTTGCACAACTCAGTAGAGCCGTGGTAGGGTGGAAATCAAAGCACAGTGGGAGACACACAAGACTCTATGACGATCTCGGGTCAACAGACTAAGCTGTACCAGTGTCACCAGAGAACTGCCATCTGACGTGAGGTATAATACCATCTGGGAGTTCTCGGCGAGTCCGTTCAGTGTACCCAGTCTCCACTGAGCACCCGCATACCATCTTCGATGTCAAACACCAATGGATATGGGATCATCCATCGCCCATCGCATGGGTCGAGAAGATATGCGCTAGTCTACTCTGGAATATCGATGCCCCGTCTCGATATTCCCTCGACTAGGAACATTGAAGGATGTACTTATGGACTACCATGTCCCCACTAGTATGATCCGCATCATAGTCCAGGTAGTCGAGTACACATCCTATGGGCTTTATCAACATGTAATCAGAGAGACAGAAAGTATACATGTTAAGATAAAGTGCAACCAGATAGCGTACTATCATGTCGAGCAAGAAAGTCCTTCCTATATATGTCCCAGCATCCACTACAATATGCATCCAATGTACAGTAATGGCCTCTAGGGCATACATATAACTAACAACTCCTACGATTCCAATCAGTAACACTACCGTACAGTCCGGTCTCTTCGTCAGATATGTCGCATATCACAGCCGGGGGTGGTATAACGTCAGACCCCAATATCTTGATAAGTCATGCCGATGCAAGGTCCATAACGGTTTGAGAAACTACTGGCAACCTTTACCAGTAAATCTCAGCAACCTTGACCAGGGATTTCCTGTTATGTCCAATCGAGCATAGCGCAACATCAACTCCCAAAACCGGGAGAGACTATTCCCCTCTTATCGCTCATTGCCTCCATGTGACTCGGGACTGTACCCAAAAACCACCTTCTTGCATGATCTATTGACCGTGGTATGGTGGAAATCAAAGCAAAGTGGGAATCACACAAGACTCTATGACGATCTCGGGTCGACAGACTAACCTGTACCAGTGTCACCAGAGAACTGCTATCTGACGATAGGTATAATACCATTTAGGAGTTCTCGGCGAGTCCGTTCAGTGTACCCAGTCTCCACTGAGCACCCGTATACGATCTTTGATGTCAAACACCAATGGATGTGGGATCATCTATCGCCTATCATATGGGTCAAAATGCGCATACGCTAGTTTACACTGGAGTATCGATGCCCTATCTCGATACTCCCACGACCAGGAACAATTATAGGGTGTACTTGTGGACTAACCTTAGCCCCACTAGTATGATCTCCATCATAGTCCTGGTAGTCAAGTATACATCCTAATGGCTTTGTCAATAAGTGAGAGTAAGGTCACATATACAAGTCAACATGTTTAGACAATGAGCAACCAGATAGCATACAATCATATCGAGCAAGAAAGTACTCCCTATATATGTCCAAGCATCCACTACAATATACATCCCATATACATTAATGGCCTCTAGGGCATCCATACAACTAACATAACTATGATATCATAAAAACTAGCTAAGAGAAAGGTGGCTACAACTTTTGTAGACCATATCCATCTCTTCTAAAGCTCCGTGCTGTTGTCCACGCGACTCCACGAGGCTCCACTTGAAGGTTGAACGAACTTACTTTGATGACCTTCATGCTGAAAATGATCCACCCGAAGTCCGCTAATCCAATCCACATCTTCACTAAACCCTTTAGTGAAGTAAACACACTACACCAAAGTGCTAATCAAGTGTAGGATGCTAAAGTAGGGGTTTTGTTTGCTCACTAGGATTCTCACAAGCTCAAGGTTTCACAACTCATGTTAGTGATTGAGCTTAGAGGTGGAGGTGAGGAAAGGGGAGAGAGATCGAGAGAAAACTCATCACATGAGCTCAACTCAAGAAAAATGGCTAAGTATGGAATGAAGTCATGAATGAAGTGTAGAATGGCTCATCAAAGCTCACCCATTATTGCAGCATACAATTTTTAACACTTAAAAATTGTAGCCATTGTTTATCACAGAAAAATGCATTGTTATACTGCTCATTCATTGTCAATTTTGCTATATATCGGTACTATTAACCAGTGTCTGCTCAGTAAATACAGATTACAGGTATTCATAACAAAATACTGGAAAACATACTCAAATTCATGGATGCGACATCTGCGAGTTGACAATGCAATCAGAACAGAGACCGATCATTATCCAAAGAATTCTTTTGCGACAAATAGGTGTACACAATTTTGGTCCAACACATTACAGGTGTGCATATAGCTCTTGGGTACTTAGACCATGGTGGGACTGCCTTGGCACACATGGGATGATGAATTATGCAAGTGGGCACATGAGCATTAAATGATATGAAAAGGTGTGATGTGATTTTAAGTTAGTCCCCCCCAAAACTTGTTAGTGTATATGCCCTAGAGGCCATTACTGTATCTTACTAGTTTGTATATTACTTATTTGAAACTTAGGATATTCACAGTTGTATGGATAGTCTTGCTCAAAATGGTAGTATTCAACTTGGTTTATTTCTACTTCAATATATACATGTGTTTCTTTTAGCATATCGCTTATACATATTAGTGGAGGCCTTAGGATCTTTGCTTGATTACCAGTGTTGTGATGGCAGTCACACTAGTGGGGGCTAGGTAATCTACGAGCACATCCTTATACAGGTCCCTAGTCGTAGGATTATCGAGACGGGGCATCGATACCCCGGAGTAGACTAGCGTATACGCTTCTCATCCTAGCAGGGGTGAGGGTCTGTCGCACTGCCATTAGTACATCGTACTGGAGATGGTATGTGGGTGCTCGTTAGGTTATGAGTACACCGAACAGGACTCGTCGAGAACTGTTGGTTGGTACTATACCTATCGTCAAATAATAGTTCCTAGGTGACAGGAGTACAGCTTAGTCCGTCGACTTAACACTGCTACTTCGCTTCCAGTGTGTTCCCACTGTAGTTTGATTACTACCGTACCACGGCTCAAAGGAGTCGTGCAAACAGGTAGTAGTTGGTTGCACTCCCGAAGCACTTAGAGGCAGTAGCGGTTAGATAGAATTCGTTTCTCCCGGTATTGGGGGTTGATATCCCGCTGTGTCTAGGAGAGCCATTACACAAAGTCCCTGGCCAGGGCAAGCGAGAATTACTATTAGTGTTTTCCAGTAGTTTCTCAGGGTTTTCTGGGCTACATTCCGGCATGACTTGTACCGCAATTAGTGGTCTGACGTTTACCGCCCCCCAGGCCCGACATGCGATACTCTTAGACGAATAGACCGGACTGTACGGAGATTGTCACATTCAGGCAAAGTAGGAGTTCGGATGGGTTTACCTCATCGGCCTTCTTATCGACATCTACCTGGGGACCGTTACGTACAGCTAGTGCCGCTTGCAGTCTGTGGTTAAACCCACTACCAGCATAGTGTCGAGTCTTTAGAGTCCCACACAGAGAGTTTCCATGCACTGAGCAAAAGGTGTAGAGGCCGTATGGTTTTATGGCAGGGCTACAATCACTTACGTGCACTTGTGCGCGTATGATGTTCGGGCGGACAATACTACTGGACTTTGGTTTAAGCCGGATCCTAGTATTGTATAGATGTTTTAGTTTTGTCTTCTGTGTATTCGTATTCTACGGAATGCGGATGCGAGTATGTATGCACGGTTGTGAGGAGCGAAGAAGGAGGTGCCTCATTAGGGTTTTGACCATTGACTTGGTCAAAACCATTATGAGGTTGAGGGAAATGTTTACTTATCTTTTTAATGATAATTGTGTTATGGCTAATTGGTTTGACCATTTGACCTTGCTTGACCATTCGACCTAGTTGACTGTTGTTGACTTAGATATTTTGTGAGCTCTAGATTCTTCTTTTGTTTTGGTTTTATCTTGAGATGATAATGGTCAAATCAAGGGTAGCCATCACATATTATTATGATAAAAGATTAGTAAATATTCTTTTCTCTTGATCATTATCTCTTGTTCATTTCTCTCTCATCAAAAGAGAGCTCCCATGGTTCGTCTTCTTCCTCCTCACTAGAAATTCTTAATAGTCTCATGTGTTGAGCAAATTATGTTCTAAATAGACAAACAAATCCATCTTTTTCCTCTGCATCACCTAGGACATCAAGAATAGCCAACTTGTTTCTCTATTTACCTCGGCTTGAGGTGGAGCTCGGACTATAGACTCTCCGGTGGATCGTCTTCGACTCTAGGTGGCCGCGGAGGTGACCAAGATCCGGATCGATCCTCGGAGCTCACATCGACGAGGAGGAAGGGGGAGAAAAGAACCGAAGGACCATTTTTGTAAGGTATAATCGTCTATCACAGTAGATTAAATCTCCCATAGTTTCGTTAGTAATGGTTTGGCAAAGATCCTTCATGCTTAGTCTATGTTGCTATGTAAGAATATTTTGATTTTTACTTGTTCCGCCTCCTTGCTAGCTTGCGGGGTGAGCGACATATACTTACAGTGGTATTAGAGCCTCGCTAAACCATCACTAACTTTTTAGCAAAGTGTTAGAAATTCGATCGCCAGAAAAATCGCAAAACACGAACTAAAAATGCACTTTTCTATAGTTTTTAAAAACTAGTCCAAAAATTTTTCCAGGGACCTTAAAAACCCGTGCAGGCTTTTTTAGGGACACCCAAGAAAAACGAGATCGTGAATCGGTCAGACCGCCGCGGAAGCGTGGCGAAACCAATCGTTTCGCCGCGGATCCGCGGCCGGGTCGATTCCGAGTCAACTCGTTTTTCATGCAAAGTGTCCAGCATGGTGTTTTGTGATTTCTCTGATATTTTGTTTCTGCCCAGATTTTCTGAGTACTGTGTTGTGCTTGGGGTAGATTCAAATCTAGTTATCGATCGAAATTCTAAGTATTTTATCTAATCGGATCTTCTGTGATGTGATATATGTACTGAACGTCTACTAATCTCTATGCGTCGATTAGTGGGGGTTGTACATATCTGTGTTCTGTGATGTTGGATTGTGTATATGAACTTGTTAGATCGTCGTAGATGAATAGCCGGGGATGTGAGATAAGTGTTTATTTATCTTTCATTCAATGTAAAATTTGTATATTGATGTAAGATTATTTTATGGTCGCACATCGGGTTGAGGTTATAGCCGCCATTGTATATTATTTCTTTTACTGTTTTTTTCTCCTGGGATAGACCCAAGGTGGGATGGACAAACTACCGAGTAGTTTGAAGTGCCGAGTGGCCTACTCACGTTGTTGAGGGAGGTTGCTTCACTTCGGGTATTTGGCGGGTAGTTTGCCGCACCCGTAGGGGTCTAGGGTGGGGTTTGGCTATTCATCACGACCGTGTAATCCGTCTTTCGTTGCAGGCTCGAACGAAGTGCGGATTCCTAGTATATCTAATGTGTTCATCTATGATCTGGAATGTCTATCATTGCTTCTGACGGATGTATATATCTATATAAGATATCTAGCAGGCGTTACTTATGTTTTGCATCTGCGCTACTCCAGCCCCCGCTTTGTCGTTAGTTGAGTAACCTAACGGGTGATGCATGGGTCCAATGGCGAATGCGGATGGCATAAGCGTACGTCGTATTTTCGTTGTATTCTGCAATGGTAGAATTAATTGACGGGACGCATTAAATTAATGCAAAGAAAACAAACCAAAACTGAATTGTTGGAACAATTTCAAAACCACTTGGTTTTTTCTAAACAGAAAACTTTTAAAAACGCGGAGCTTAAACCACTCCTTTTAAAAGCTATCAAGGTTCCTTCGATTATATCAAGTTCACTAAGTTCACGGTTTCGCCAAAACCATTCGTAGCCCTCCGTCATTTCATATGGATATTCAGTAGTATTCAAGTTATGTTTGTTGACCTTCGTCAAGGCATAGTGATTGGTAGCTATTGGGTGTTTATATGTACTATAGATAGATGCGTTGGTTTGGGACAGTCGTATTACCTTGTTGACCTTCGTCAAGGGTATATACGGGTGGATTCAAATTAAGCTGGACAATGATGAGTAGAGCTTGACATGTGACTTATTATTTGTTGACATTCGTCAAGGTCATAAGAGCATGGGGAAAAAATCCACATCGGGAGTTTCAGTGGAAATTGAAACTTGCTAGTGCTGCATACCATTTGGAGTTTGATAATGTTGGTAGGATTCCTTCAGCATTATCACACAATGATATTTGGATCCCGATCCTACTATAAGTATCCGCTACTCCTCGGGAGATTTTTTCACTTAACGATCAATGCTATAAACCAAGTATGTGTCTAGAACATTGTTAGCGGGGCTACGCCTCCAGGGAAAATAGGTTATTTAATTAAGGAAATTCGTGAAAGCGTCGTAAAACCTCCCTCGAAGTACCTACACTAGCCTGGCTGAACCGTTAAGCAAGTATTGTACGGTGAGTTTAATCCTGACTAATTTTCTTTTATGGTTTGAGGAAGGATTCGAGAAACAGTGGGGGATATCCTGTTTAGATAAATTAAAAACCAATCTAAACTTGCAAGACCATCATGCTAAGTGTTTTCTTCTTTCTCTCTTAATTGCAGCGACCCAGTGACTAGATATTGGTTACATCTAGATAATAAAATGACTGAATCTGACTGTTATGACTGGCAAAGGTCTGTCCAGATGTCCATTGCCCATGACAAGCTGGGATACCTCTTCACTAATCGAACCCCTGCCATCTTTCCACTGTCATGGATATTGATATCCGTAAGACATCGGAAAAATACCGCGAGAATGCCAAGTGCCTCGTGTTGGCCTCAGTTGATGGTACATACCAGAGGCAGCACGAGAAGATGGACTTAGTTTCTGTCTTCCTCCATAACAAAGATTTATATGGAGAGCAATTTCCTATCGCAAGATATGAGACCTCGAACGAATTGCTTCAAGCGAGATTGGTAGTCGGCTTATCTGTAGGGGACAATGTCCTTACATAGACTAGCTATATTGATGAGCTCACAGACCTGAAGACCACGTTGAAGAACGGGTCAAATACTGACTTGATTCTACAGTCTCTGCCCTCTACTTACACCCTGAAGGAATCCAGGGAAGTAGAAAGAAAGGTAAGGGAAAAAGTTTCGGGACTAGATATGGTGAAGGAGGGACGTTCCTATTGTTACGGGAAAGGACATTTGGCAGAGGGATTGCAGGGCTAGCAAACCCAGTAGTCAGGATTCGAAGCATATTGTGGCTTCGGCTTCGGGTGTGTTTGTAATAGAAAACTGTATGTCAATTAACTCTACTTCCTAGTAACTAGATACCGGATCAGGATCTGATATCTGTAATTCATTATAGGTTTTGAGAAACCGTAAAGTTATTTGGGTAGGTGATATGACTCTCATAGTTGCGAATGGAATGAGCGTGAATGCTGAATCCGTAGGGGAATATCACTTAGAATTGAGAAGTGGGAAGATATTGATTCTACGTAACTGTTTATATGTACCTAGTCTAGCATGTAATATTATATCTGTATCCTTACTTTCTATGGAAGGATATGATTTTACGTTTGTAAGCGATGTGGTCCACATCCACCTAAATCAAATTCTGATTGGGTCAGGTACATTAGATAACGGTATATACGTATTAAATCAAGCTCAGGTTTTCAGTGTCCAGAAAACACTTAAAAGAAAGTCTCCGGAAACAAATCAGGCTTTCTTATGGCATTGTAGCCTGGGTCACATCAATGAGATACGGTTAACGAAGTTATAAAAAGAGGGATATTTGAATCCGTTTGAGTATCAGTCTTATGCTACTTATGAATCATGTCTCATGGGAAAGATGACAAAGACTCCATTCACTGGACACGGAGTAAGAGTGAGCGAGCTCTTGGAACTCATACACAGTGGCGTGTGTGGTCCAATGTCTATACATGCGCGAAGTGGTTATGCATACTTCATTACTTTTACGGATGATTTCTGTAGGTATGGTCCGGTCTTCCTGATGAAGCATAAATCTGAGGCCTTTGAGAAATTCCGGGAATACATGAATGAAGTGGAAAAACAAACATGCAAAAGTTTCAAGACACTGAGATCTGATCGAGGTGGTGAATACTTGAGTGCCGAGTTTCTGGGCTACTTAAAAGAGAATGGGATTCTCTCTCAGCTTACTCCTCCATACACACCACAACATAATGGTGTATCGGAAAGGAGGAATCGAACCCTATTAGATAGGTTTGTTCCAGGATGAGTTAGGCTGAGTTACCATGATTTTTCTAGGGTTATGCACTAGAAACAACTGCATATCTTTTGAACAAGGTTCCAACCAAGACTGTGCCTACCACACCATATCAGATGTGGAGTGGGAAGAAACCCTGTCTTAAGTATCTTAAGACATTAGTATGTCCAGCTTTTGTAAAGAAGCAGCATGCGGACAAGTTCGAGGCACTCTCAGTACTGTGTAAGTTTGTGGGATACCCTAAAAACTTCAGGGGGTATTTTTTCTATTCTGCAGAGGAACAAAAGGTTTTTGTTTCTCTGCATCCCCATTTCTTGGAAACTGAATTTTTAGAAAATCAGATAAGTGGGAGTGCAACAGAACTGGAAGAAATTCCACAACCACAAGCTATTACTGAAAGCTTGGTAGAACCAGAGGTTTCAAAAGAACCGGACATTCCAGCGCCACTCCGTAGGAGTAGTAGGCAGTCTCATCCGCTCGAGAGATACTACGGTTTTCTCATAGACGGGGATCGAGAGGATTGCATCATTGAAAATGATGAGCCTACTAGCTTCCAGCAAGCCATTCAGAGCAGTAACTCAGTAAACTGGCTCGATGCAATGCGGACCGAAATGGAGTCCATATACACCAACAAAGTTTGGACTTTGGACATTGCTCCAGAAGGGGTAAAACCCGTAAGCTGCAAATGGATCTTCAGAAAGAAAATTGGTGTAGATGGGCAGGTTGAAACCTATAAAGCTAGGCTTGTTGCAAAAGGTTTTCGACAAAGACCTGGTTTGGACTATGACGAAACCTTTTCTCCAGTGGCTATGCTCAAATCCATTCGGATCCTTCTTGCCATTGCTGCCTTCCACGATTATGAGATTTGGCAGATGGACGTAAAGACGGCTTTTCTAAATGGAAATTTGGAAGAGTGCATCTATATTGATCAGCCGGAGGGTTTCATTCAGAGTGGGAGCAGCGGTAAAGTGTGCAAGTTGCTTAAATCCATTTATGGACTAAAGCAGGCATCGCGGAGTTGGAACATCTTCTTTGATGATACTGTCAAAGAATTTGACTTTATCAAAAATCCAGATGAACCATGCATTTACAGTAAGATTGTAGGTAAAACTGTGGTATTCCTCGTCTTGTACTTGGATGAATTCTCCTAATAGGAAATGACATTCTTATGCTACAGTCAGTCAAAAGGTTCTTGTCACATAGGTTCTCCATGAAAGACCTGGGCGATGCCAACTACATTCTGGGGATCCAGATCATGATAAATCTAAGAGGATGTTGGGACTTTCGCAGTCCAGTTACATCGACACCATACTGAAATGATTCAGTATGGAAGATTCAATGCGCTGTAATCTACCGGCTTATCACGGAATCACCCACTCCAAAGAGATGTCTCCCAAGACTGATTTAGAAAGGGCTCACATGTCATCTATACCCTACGCATCTGCGGTAGGCTCTGTAATGTATGCGATGTTGTGTACCTGACTAGATGTAGCATACGCATTAAGCGTTATAAGCCGGTATCAGGCTGACCCAGGGAAGAAACACTGGATAGTAATAAAGAACATTCTCAAGTACATGAGAATGACTAAGGAGATGTTCTTGGTGTATGGCAGAAAAAACCTCCAGATCGAGGCCTTTGCTTACTCCATCTTCCAGAGTGACAAGGATGACTCCAAGTCCATGTTGGGTTATATCTTTACCCTCAATGGAGGGGTGGTTTGCTGGAAGAGCTCCAAGCAAGAAACCGTTGCTGACTCAATGATGGAAGCGGAGTACATAGCTACTTGCGATGCCACAAAGGAAGCTGTCTGGATGAAGAAGTTCCTCATGGAGCTTCAAGTGGTTCCTACCATTGTTGATCCAATACCGCTGTATTGCGACAACAACGGCGCTATAGCTTTAGCGAAGGAACCCGGGTCCTATCAGAAGTCCAGACACATCTTGAGGCGGTACCACCTGATCTGGGAGATCGTATATCGCCGGGAGATCGAGGTGAAGGGAGTAGATTCGGAGAATAAACTGTAGATCCACTCACGAAAGCCATACCCCAGACTCAATTCGAGCGGCTGATCGAGTTGATATGTTTTCGATACGCCAGTACATGGCCCTAGTGCAAGTGGGAGATTGTTAGTGTATATGCCCTAGAGACCATTACTGTATCATACTAGTTTGTATATTACTTAATGGAAGCACGGGATATTCACAGTTGTATAGACAGTCTTGCTCCAAATGGTAGTATGCTACTTGGTTTATTTCTACTTCAATATGTACATGTGTTTCTTTTAGCATATCTCTTATACATATCAGTGGAGCCCTTAGGATCTTTACTTGATTACCAGAATTGTGATAGCAGTCACACTAGTGGGGGCTGGGTAATCAACAAGCACATCCTTATATAGGTCCCTAGTCGTAGGATTATCGAGACGGGGTATCGATACTCCGGAGTAGACTAGCATATACGCTTCTCATCCCAGCAGGGGAGATGGTCTGTCCCACAGCCATTAGTACGTCGTACTGGAGATAGTATGCGGGTGCTCGTTAGGTTATGACTACACTGGACAGGACTCATATAGAACTGTTGGTTGGTACTATACCTATCGTCAGATAACAGTTCCCGGGTGACAGGAGTATAGCTTAGTCCGTCGACTTAATACTGCTACTTCGCCTCGAGTGTATTCCCACTGTACTTTGATTACTACCCTACCACGGCTTAAAGGAGTCATGCAAATAGGTAGTAGTTGGGTGCAGCCCCGAAGCACTTGGAAGGAGTAGTGGTTAGATAGGATTCGCCTCTCCCGGTATTGGTGGTTGATATCTTGCCGTGTCTAGGAGAGCCATTACACAAAGTCCCTGACCAGGGCAAGCGAGAATTACTAGTAGTGTTTCCAGTAGTTTCTCAGGTTCTTCTGGGCTACACTCTGGCACGACTTGTACCGCTATTAGGGGTCTGACGTTTACCGTCCCCTAGGCCCGACATGCGATACTCTTAGACGAACAGACCGGACTGTATGGAGATTGCCACATTCAGGCTCAGTAGGAGTTCGGATGGGTTTACCTCATCGGCCTTCTTATCGACATCTACCTGGGGATCGTTGTTCCCTAATTAAAAATCAGGAGAAGCTTCAGAAGAGGCATCACGTGCTCACACGTGACCAGTTGTCACGTGTTGGCACGTGATGTTTAAAGCAGCGGCAAAAAGCACATTCACCCCCTGATCAGAAATCAAGAAAAAGCTCCAGCAGAGGCATCACGTGCTCACACGTGACCAGTGGTCACGTGCTGGCATGTGATGGTAAAGCAGCGGCCAGAGAACGGAGCGCAGAAGAAGAGAAGCCCATACCAGGGGTCACGTGCCTACACGTGACCAGGGATCACGTGGCCACACATGACCGGCTTTAAAAGCCTTATTCTTTAACAGAATTAAATTCTGAGAGGAGATCACTCAAATCTTTCCAAAATAGAGAAGGATTATTTAAAACCGTTGAATTAAGAATCTAAAGGTGTTTAAATATCACCAATTTATGGAAAAGTCTCAAACTTTGAAAGATTTCCCCCTAAATCTGACCGAAATAACAAAGAGATATCTTTGGATTTAAAATCCAATGGTGAATAAAATTCACTTAACAATCTAAAGACCCAGATTAATGATAAATATAAATCAAATCTCTCAATATACCAATCAAATCTCTCAATGAGAGATTTACAAAACAGATTGCTTCTTTTCCTTCTCCTATAAATAGGAGCCAAGAAAAGAAGAGGGGGGACCTTTTTTTAGACCTTTGGACCTTTTCTTTTGATACACACAGAGAGAGATATAGAGCCTTTGATTCTCTGCAAAAGGAAAAACTTAGGTAAGAAAAGAAAAGGGAAGCTTCAAAAGAGAATTCAATTCTCAAAAGAGTTTAACTCTTATGTAAAGAAAAGAACTTAGTTCTTTCTCTGGTCGAGGATCTGCAAAGTGCACATCTCCCCATGAATTGAGAATTTAATTCTCGTTGGGTTGAGATCCTGCCATGCAGATCCAAAACACAGAGGAGGAACTGAGTTCAGAGAATTTAATTCTCACAAAATTATAGGAATTCAATTCCTTTGAGATAAAGTTAGGGCTTAACCCTATGTTATAGGAATTTAATTCCTTCAAAATGAACGGAACCAGGGTTTAACCCTAATTGAGAATATAATTCTCTCAAACTCACAGGAATTTAATTCCCTTAAGAAAAGAAATTAGGGTTTAACCCTATTAAAAATATAATTCTTCAGAAGAAAACAGGAATTTGATTCCTCTAAAGTTTAGGGTTTAACCCTATGAACAGAACTTTAAAAACATGCAGAGTCACGTGCTACCACGTGACCCCTGCAAAGACCCACAGAATAGAACTCTGAAGCAGACACCTCACGTGTTACCACGTGACTCCTGCAAAGATATATAAAAGAGAACTTTGAGGCAATGCCTCACGTGCCCCACGTGATCCCTGAATCACATAAAGAAACAGCGAAATAAACAGAGACTCTGAGGCGCCATCACGTGTCACCATGTGACCCCTAATGAGTATTCTAATAAACCAGAGCATGAGCCCCCATCACGTGCCTGCACGTGATGGCTTTCAGAACTAAAAGTGTTAAACACTTATCTGTAGAACAAAACAAAGAGAAGAAGGGCGCTCTCACTTTCTACCACGTGACCCCTCTTGCCTTAGTGTTTAACACTAAATTGAAAACTCTGTATCCAGTGTTTAACACTGATTCTCCTTAGTGTTTAACACTAATTTGGAAAACACTATTTGCAGTGTTTAAAACTGATTTGCTTAGTGTTTAACACTAATTTGAAAACACTTTTCCCAGTGTTCAACACTGATTATCTTTTAGTGTTTAACAGTAACTTGTCAATCTTTTCCTAGTGTTCAACACTGTTGGTCTCTAGTGTTTAACACTAGCTTTAGCCCAATTGGATAAGTTTCCAGAGGCAAAGCCTCTCCTCCAATTAATCAGCAGAGGGCCAATATCCCAAAAATGATTGGACTTAGCCCAAGCTGGCCATAAGTCCTCAATGCAAGCTTAACTGGGCCAATGGGCTCATAATATAATAATTGATCTTAGTTTCCAAATTGGACTACAGATCACTTAATCTACCTCGGTTTAAGGGTACATCTCTTCACTCCTTTGATACTTGGCGTTGTAATCCCTCAATTTCTTCAAAGAGGTGACGGGTCCCGATGACCACACATTGATACAGACTGTGGGGTCCTTAAACTCATGGACTAAGAGGTCCTAAACCTTGACCGTGATGTCTTAAAACTAACGTCGGACTGTGGGATCCTTAAACCCATGGACTATGAGGTCCTTAATCTTGACCGGAATGTCTTAAAACTACTATGAGGTCCTTAACCTTGACCGGAATGTCTTAAAACTAACAACGGACTATGGCGTCCTTAACCTTGACCGTTATGTCTTAAAACTAACATCGGACTGTGGAGTCCTTAAATCCACGGACTACGACGTCCTTATCCTTGACCGCAACGTCTTAAAACTAACACTGGACCGCAGTGTCCTTAAACTACCTATTGACCGCAATGTCACTAAACTAAACAACAGGGCTCCCCTACTCGCTCTCTTGTTGGATCTAAACGATCCCGTTAAGTTGATCTTAGTCTAAAACTAGACTAACGTATCCTTAACAAACGTTTAAGTCGATCTTAGTCTCAAATGAGGCTGACGTATCCTTCAACACAACCCCCAAACCCAAATCTAAGATAATACGGATTTGGACTAGTCCACGCCCTACGGGCGACGACATAACTCAGTCTCCGTATACAATCCACGGGCAACCGAACACGAAACAAACACACACAACACGAAGTGATCATCTGGAGAAGGAGAAAGTTACTACCGCAATGCGGTAGCGTAATTAACTGCAGGGGCTTGCGCCTGCAGGGAAGAGCGTCCCCACAATCAAAAACCCCTCAAGCGAGGGGGAATCTGACGAAGTCTGCTACATCGGACGCATCCGTCTAAACTTTCGATACATGGTGCCATAAATCAACTTGGCATCTTCGGAGAGGTAGACGGATAGCACCAATTAGCATCTGCCCCGAATTTCAGGCAAGACGTCCCTGTCGCGCCGTCATTCGGAGGGGAACAGATTCTGGCACGCCCGGTAGGACCTTTTCCTCTTTCCACTCCACACTTTATGTGTCGTGATTCGCGAACCAATCGCGGTTCGCTAATGGTTGCCCTCGGGTTTCAAGTTACTAAGATTTGGTCTCTTGCTTGGCGCATAAATCAAACAGCAATAGCGTTCAATGGCTCAAACTGCTCCAGCTGCAAGTGCAACCGACACGCCGCCTCACCTGGAGGTGTAGCCTATGGACCGCAGGCTGCTTCCCTATTCACTATGCCTGTGGAACAAGTGACTCAAGCTACCGCCTGTCTGTTCTTTGGGACCATGCTCCCGCCGGTAAACATTAACATCCTAATGCCCTTACCGGAAGCGTCAAAGAAATCGGTCTTTGATCGACTTGCTACTCCTACGGTCCCTCTCAGCGGGTCATCCAACTCCTCGGTCTTCACTAGACTGAGCCTGAACTCCAAAGGGCCCGCCAAGAAGCCCGTGATACCTGAGAAGGCCATCCCAAAGAGGACAGCTGCTCCCAGAGTCGTCAAGGCGGCTTCTCCTCCCAGAGGGTCGGTCTTCGCGAGATTGACTACCCCCGTTCCCGCTCTCGCTTAGAGATCTGTAGCTTCTCAACGAACGTCAGTCTTCAAAAGGCTGACACCAGCAGCAGCCCCTCCCCAGAACAGGGGGCAAGACGAAGCCGTCGCTGAATCAATCCTGACAACCCGCCATGCCCGACGTCGCCATTGGTGCCGGATAAGGAAGACTGGGGGCAACTCCCCCTCCGGACTAACTCCACCAGCTCTAACGGTGGAAATTGAGGCTGCTGTTCCAACCGGGAACAGCTTCGAGCTGCTGAACAGGGTACGCAGAAATTTGCCAACTGCGGTTCTAAAAAGATCCCCTCCACCTACGGAGAATGTTATAGAAACAATGCCGGAACAACCCCCTCAACGGCTGTCCTCCAAAATTTATAAGGTCTGGCGACGGGTTCAGGACTCGGAAATCATTCAAGATCACTTTCGCCGGCAGAAAAGGACGAAAGTGCAGGAAGAAAAAACCGTCGTGTCAAACAACAAAAGACGACAACCGCTCGGGTGCCCGCTGCAACGGTCCCTCCACATCGACTACAGAAAAGAGAAGAAGGCCGGATAGAGTCCCCACTCCTGCAGCAAATGTCAAGGACAATAAGCCTAAATGCTCTAAGTCTGGAGGCATGATAGTACATACGGTATACATGGCGCTGGGAAAAGAGGACAGCCGTGCATCCACGGGTCATAGGCCGCTTACACGGTCAGTGACCAAAGCTCAGGAGCAGCAGCAGAAGCTTCAGGAAATGATGAACGCGATGGCTGCACTCACTGGGACGAAAGAAAGCCCCGATGCGTCATCTGATCAACGTCAGGAGCAAGAAACTGACGCTGAATTCCTTCGTAGGATATTGGAGAAGAAAGATAAAGAGGCTGCCGAACAAGCAACCAATATACAACGAATGGCCCTCCTATTCCAGGACATGGTGGGAATAATGATCCAACAAAATTCTTCTGCTGAAGATCCTCCAATCGTCCTTGAAGACGACATGGGAGAAATGTCAAATCCTCCACCAGCTCTGTCAACAGCCAAGGAGGAAACAATCTCCAATGCTGACCTGGACGAATACATAGCCCAACAGATACGTGTTCACTAGGCGACTGAATCAACCGGTCACGTCGTCAGGACGGGGCGACCATATCCGAGCTGGTATGACCAGATCAAATACCCGCCGGGCTACACAATACCGAAATTCCTTGTCTATAAGGGGACAGGCAATCCCTATCAACATGTGGCCCAGTTCAGGGCGCTTTGTGGCAACACTGGTGGCGACGATAAGCTCTTGTTTCACCAATTCGTCGGCAGCTTGTCAGAAACAGCGTTTGAATGGTATTCTGAGCTCCCGAACAATTCCATCAAGACGTTCGCTGAAATGGAGTTGCTATTCACCTAACGTTTCGCAAGTGGCAGCGAGCGCACTCCGATAACGGCATTAATTAATGCCAGGGTGAAACTAGGTGAGACATGGGTCCAGTATGCTATACGCTGGTGAAACTTGTGGTCGAAATGCGAACAACGCATTGAGGAGGCGCCCGCGGTGGGCATGTTCGTGGGTACCCTAGATCCTCATGCAACTATCTCACAGTTCATGATGTTTTTTAAGCCAACCACGTTCCAGGCTTTGATTGACAAGTTGGCCAAGATGGACCAGATGGGTCACGGACCGTCTCCCCCGAAGCCAGAACCACAGAATGACAAGGGTAAAGGGAAGGCAACTTTCATTGTGAACGCTCAGCAGCAACCCAGTGCCCCAAAGCTGGCGGATCAGCTGGAAGAAAGACGGCGGTATTAAAATGAGAAAATGAAGCGCCCCTACTCATTCCCGTGGGATAAGACAATGAGGCTATTCGAACTGGCAATACGCAACAGGCTTATCAACTTGCCAAACCCAAGGCGACCGCCGCAACCCAGTGAGGTGAATAACCCCAACTACTGCCCTGACCATCAAACAGTAAGTCATCCGATTGAGGATTGCTTCGTCTTCAAAGGATGGATTGAAGATCAAGCTGTCCGAGAAGTGGAAGGTGAACCCACCACAACCTCACACCGCTATGAAGACGGACACACCAGGGGCAACTTGTTCTTTCATTGAAGAAGCTCCATGGGAAGTCGTGCTTTCAGCAAAAACCAAAAGAATGCTGAACGAGCTCCAAACATGGCCAGCAGTCAGGTGGAAGAACCCGCTGGAACCCCGGATTATTGAATGGATGCTAAAGCCACGCCCAACTCCGAAGATCAGTGGTGATGGCCCGAACACTCACAATCAGCCGTCGAAATCTTCAAGGAAAAAGAAGAAGAAATCTAAGAAGCCCGTGAAGCCTGGTGACAAGCGCACAGACTTACAGAAACAGATCGACGCGCTGGAAGAGTACAATCAAAAGGCTCGGACTCCCATCACACTCCAAGAGTTCCACAACCACTTCTTTCAGGAGGAAGATAACGGGGAGAGCTCATCGGATGAATCCGAGGGATACGTGGTGAGTTGTAATGTGATCTCCCACTCGTTTACGGACGGTGAAAGAACTCCTAGCACTAACAAACTGGGGGCAGAGCCTGAACCGGTGCTTGTGTGGCCGACAGATGAAATGATCGACGCCTTTCTAGACGAGATTAGTTTGAAAAGTAAAGCCGATCGGGAGCGCGAGATGGCTGCATTAGAAGGAGCCAAACGCAGGAGACTAAACGAAAGAGTCGAAACACTCCCGCCAGATCGAAGGACACCTGACATGGATAAAAACATATTCAAGACGAGGAAAAGGTTTGCCAAAGCCGTGTCAATGGGAATGAAGCTACCACCCTCGGAGGAAAACACGCTCAATTGGGCGGAGAGGCACCCTAATTACTGCTCATATCATAGGAAGATTTCACACCCCACTGAGAAGTGCGACGCTTTTAAGACATGGTGGCAGGGATATGTTTCTCACCGGCAACATTTTAAGCGTATGAAACACAGAGCTCATCGGGAACAGGGAAGCACAACCGACATGCATAAAAGAACTATCGGCAACTGTTACACGGTCAACGTCGAGGGATCGCAAGTGCTCACATTCGGGAGCGATTCTGACGAGGAAATGGCTCTGGGCCCTCTCTTTAAAGAATCCGTCTTAGGGAAAGAGGAAGAACCGGAAGCCTGCGAGAACATTCAGCTGCACAATCGCACGCTTCCCGAAAAGAATCTCGGACCCACAACTAGAAAAGATAAGGGAAAGGAAAAGGTCGCTGAGGATATCGCCTTATATGACCAAGTTACGAAAGAGCTGACTGCTAAGAACCCGCCTATGAAAAGTAAGGTGGACTACAGCATCCTAGCACACCTGAGAAAGCTACCCTCGCAGCTCAACATTCTTGACGCCCTCTTATTATCACAAGAAGTGAGAGATTCATTAATCAAGGCGCTACAAGAGCCCGAACAATTCCAAGCCTTCCTCGCCGAAGAAAGGATGAAGGATGAACTGGAAGAAGTGCACACGGCCGATATCACTTTCGGTGATGAAGACCTGCTTCTTGGGACGTGCGACCACAACCGTCCCCTATACGTCTCTGGATATTACCACGATATAAAGATAGGCAAAATCTTGGTTGACAACGGGTCTTCCGTTAATCTCCTCAACGTGCGGGTGTTAAAGGAAATCTGCATGAGCGTTCAGCACCTCGCTCGGGACAAAATTACCATCTCCGGTTTCGACTCTCAATCATGACGAACTCTTGGGTCTGTGATACTGACATTATGCTTCAGACTACTCGTCACGGATATTAAGTTTCACGTCATTGATGCGAAGACCTGCTACAACGCCTTGCTCGGTCGTCCTTGGTTACACGAGTACAATATCATCCCTTCTACACAACATCAGTGTATGAAGTATTTCAAGGATGGTCTCGAGTATACCGTAACAGGTGAGCTAAACCCATTCTCCATGAACGAAGTCCGCAAGTACGAAGATGCAAAGTACTTTTTGCCAGATTTCGAGGATACAGAAAGGTGTCGCAAACCGGAGAACAAAGCCGCCGCCACCATCCCTGTTTTCGGGAGCGATACCGAAGAAGAAGAAGAGATAGTTTACGCTGGGCCATCTCGGTGCAGCAACTCGGGACCGTCCGCCCCTATATTGATCTTCGGAAGAGACTCGGAAGACGAGGTTAATGCTGTGTTCTCCAGTCGGCCGTCAATACAAACAACCCCTAGTGATGATCAGAGTTTGCAAATCACCATGATTCCGTGGGAGCACTACAAAGATCTTGACATGCTTGAAGCTACAATGTGTAAGACATGCAAACGTTTTACGTCGCTCCCAGGCAAAAAGGCGAAAAGGCGATCCTATTCTACCGGTCCACGAAAATAAGAGTCGAGAAAGAAATCTGGCACGACACGGATTCTACCCTCGACAGGCTCCAACCCATCCGTCTGCCCAGATATTACACAAACGGATTGAAAAGGCTATTGAAGCGCCAAGGGGTACCTTTAAAACAGACTACTCGACAAGCTCGATTCTATAACAGAATTTGGGATGTCTCTGGGACTCAGTGTAAATTGCCCAACGGGAGAATGGAAATGCTTGGGCTTGGATGCGTGAGAGCCGAGAAATGGGAACGAGTCCACGGTAGCTATGCCATATATAACTTCGATGAAGAAGAGGACGCCCTGTAGGGAATCTCTGACCCCTTATCAAAACTAGATCCCGCAATCAAAGTGCTGAGTCCGTCATTTGAAGAGCGAATGGACAAGCTTATCAGGAGAGTGGGTCAAAAAGCTCGGGATGACCATAACCGCGAAATGGCCATCTACGAGAAAGCCAGGACGCAACGTCTTCTTCAACAGGCTGCCAGAGATGAAAATACTCCTCCCTGTCAACCTGTTGTGCAAAAGCCCCGACACAGAGTTAGAAACAAGTCAAAGAGCAGAAAAGGCGCTCGACAACAACAAAGCGCGACCGAGAAGTCACGCGATCGGAAATCGAACGGTCCAGAATTATCCCTCATGAAAAAGATGAGTCAAGCATACTCTTTTCCTCAGAATAAAACACGGAAGATACTTGACCTCGCTTTAAAACATCGAATGATTACACTTCCAAAGTCTAAATACCCTGAGCAAGCTAACGAGGTCTCTCATCCGGGCTATTGCTCTTATGACCGATCCATAAGACACCCTATCGAAGACTGCTTCACCTTCAAGAACTGGGTCGAAGACCAATACCAGCAAGGCAGATTTGCTCTATCCGACAGCTAGGAGGTAACGTCGCCACAAAAGCACGAACCCAAAGCCACAAGAGCAGAACCAGATCCACATCGGTCTTGGAAGCGAGCTCATACCTGTCATATGATAACAGTATTAAAAGAAGAGCCCGAGGACATGAATGACTTTCCCTGGTGCTTTAAAAACAGCAATGACGACGAGGTAATCTCATAATTTCCGCCAGCACCAAAAGAGCTGGAAGATGGCATACATACTACTGCAGATAACCTTAGGAAAATTGAGCTGGGAACGACGAACGACCCGCGACCGAAATTCGTCAGCGAGTTGCTATCTGAAGAAAGGGTGGCCACGTTAAAAGACGTGCTTATACAGCATAGAGATTGCTTCGCATGGAACTATTCTGAAATGCCAGGACTAGATCCAGAAATAGCTGTCCATAAATTGGCAATATCCACGGACGTCAAGCCAGTCAAACAAGCGCCGAGAAGAATGCGGCTCGAGCTTGATATGAGCATTAACGCCGAAGTCAAGAAGCTGATCGACTCTGGGTTTATCCAGGAAGTTCGATATCCCGATTGGATTGCCAACATCGTCCCAGTAATGAAGAAAAATGGGACAGTGCGCATATGCGTGGACTTCCTGGATCTCAATAGAGCTTGCCCGAAGGACGATTTCCCAGTACCGGTAACCGAGCTGATGATAGATAACACGTCCACTCATGAGGTTTTCTCTTTCATGGACGGCTCATCAGGGTACAATCAGATAAAGATGCATCCCGAAGACCAGAAGCATACCGCTTTTCGGACCCTTCTGGGAATATTCTGCTACAAGGTGATGCCCTTCGGTCTAAAGAACACCGGTGCCACCTATCAAAGGGCCATGACAAAGATCTTCGATGACCTCATACATGAAATCGTCGAATGCTATATCGACGACCTCGTCGTGAAAAGCAAATCATACGAGGAACATCTCGAGCATCTGAAGACTGTATTTCAACGCCTTCGGCAATACAACTTGAAGAAGAACCCTCTCAAGTCCGCGTTCGGGGTGTCCTCAGGCAAATTCCTAGGATTCATCGTCCGTCACCAGGGCATCGAGATAGATCCGTCGAAGATCAAGGCGATCATGGAAATACCACCGCCAAGGACTCTCAAACAATTGCGGTCTCTCCAAGGGAAGCTCGCATACATCCGGCGATTTATAGCCAACCTCTCAGGCAAGTGCCACCCTTACAGTCATCTGATGAAGAAGGGAAACCCGTTCGTCTGGGATCAAAAATGCCAAAGCGCTCTAGACGAGATCAAGCAATACCTGCAAAACCCGCCGGTGCTGGCTGCTCCGATCAAGGGAAAGCCCCTCATTCTTTATACGATCGCCGTCGAAGGTTCCTTAGGCGCATTATGGGCGCAAGAGAACAATCAAGGGAAAGAAAGAGCACTCTATTATTTAAGTCGAGTTCTACTGGGGGCAGAAGGCAACTACTCCCCCATTGAAAAACACTGCCTGGCGTTGATCTTTGCGATAACCAAGCTCAGGCACTATGTGTTGGAGCATGAAGTCCGTCTCATATCGAAAGTGGATCCTCTCAAATATTTGATATCAAAGGCTATATTGACGGGGCGACTCGCTAAATGGGCATTGCTCTTGATGGAGTTTTCGATAACCTATCGACCTCTCAAGGCAGTGAAAGGCCAGGCCATCGCCGACTTCCTCGCTGAGCATCCGATACTTGCTGATTCTCCTTTGAATTGTGAGCTGCCAGACGAACATGTGTTTGACGTGATCGACGGCGGTGATACCCGATTGGAACTTTATTTCGATGGAGCATCTTCCATGAAGAAGCGCAAACAAAACACACCTGTAATCAAATCAGGGGTAGGCCTTATCTTCGTAACTCCACAGGGAGGGATAATGCGCTTCGCTTTCTCCTTAACAGAGCCGAGGACGAACAACGAGGCTGAATACGAAGCTTTGATAGCAGGCCTAGAGATCGCCATCGACATGGGAATTGAAAACACCCTCATATACGGAGATTCCTAACTGGTCGTTAGTCAAGTAAACGACGACTACAAGACATGTAAGCCATAACTGGTAAAGTACGGCGAAAGAGTACAGCGACTGCTGACTCAAATCCCCTCCTACACCTTGGAAAGCATACCGCGTGCCGAAAATAGCAAAGCTGATGCATTAGCCAAGCTCGCTAAAGAACTGGCTGATGAGAACCTCGATGACGTTAGGATCGTGCTACAAAGCCGTCGAGTACTTGCCCCTGCGGAATTATCTCCGGAATCACCCGAAGAAAAGGGAGCAATCGAGCAGACGGCCCTGCAAATAAATGACCAAGAGAAGGCTGGAGATTGGAGAGAAGTCTTCATAAACTACTTCAAATCCCGTCGAACGCTTGAAGATGCGTCCTCAAGACATCAGCTCATGAAACGAGCCCTATCTTTCGCCGTTGTCAATGATACTCTGTATAAGAGGTCATTTGATTCTTTGTGGTTGAGATTCCTGGGACCTGACGAAGCGAAAAGAGTCGTTCAGGAAGTTCACGACGGTCTCTGCGGTTCTCACCAAGCAGGCCCGAAGATGAAGCTGAAGATCAAACCAATGGGTTATTATTGGCCCACAATGATCTAAGACTGCCTCGAGTATGTGAAGCAATACCACTCGTGCCAGATCCATGGAGACTTCATCCACCAGCATCCGAATCCACTACATCCGACAGTGGCTAGCCGGCCGTTCGAAATGTGGGGAACTGACATAATCGGCCCCATTGAACCAGCATCGTCCAGGGGACATCGATTCATTTTAGCGACAACCGATTACTTCTCCAAATGGGCAGAAGCAGTACCGCTGAGGGAAGTGAAGACGGGGAATATCCTCCATTTCTTCGAGACACACGTCATTTATCGGTTTGGTACTCCGCGACGGATCATTTTCGATAACAGGCTAGCCTACAGAAGCCACAAGATTAGTCGCTTCGCGCAGCAGCACAACATAAACTGGAGATACACCTCAGTTTATAATCCCCGAGCTAACGGTCTAGCTGAAGCTTTCAACAAAACCTTGACAAAGATCGTGAAGAAGACGGTGTCCCGAAACAAAAAGGACTGGCATGAGAGACTGCAAGAAGCTCTCTGGGCATATCGAACTACGTTCAAAACGGCCACGAACGCAACGTCGTACGCGTTGGTATTCGGTACAGAAGCAGTACTCCCCCTCGAAATAGAGCTACCGTCTCTACGGATGGCAGTCCACTACGAGCTGACGGACGAAGAAAACGCTCACCTTCGGCTTGAGGAGCTTGATGCCCTTGATGAGACCCGGCTCATAGCGTAACAAAATCTAGAGGCTTATAAAGCAAAGATGATGCGCTCATATGAAAGATTGATCAGGCCGAGGACATTCCGCCAAGGTGAACTCGTGCTAGTGGTCAAAAGACCTATGATCCCCAATCGCGCCAAGCGAGGAAAATTCGAGCTGAACTATGAAGGCCCGTACATAATAGACAAGGTCTACCAGGGTGGAGCGTATCTGCTCATGGATATGCACGGTAAGAGACCTTTCAGACCAATAAACGGTCGGTTCCTGAAGAAATACTACGCTTGACGGGTTAAGGCCTAGGTCAATGATAGATGACGACGACCATGTCCGCTCACTATCTTCTTAAGCCCGAACTCTATAAGTAGTAACCGGCCTTCTTCAACGACGGACCGAAATGTCCTTAAGCTAACAACGGACCGAAACGTCCTTAAACTAAAAATGGACCGAAACGTCCTTAAACTAACGACGGACCACTATGTCCTAAAACTGGCTGTTGACCGATATGTCGATAAACTACGGTGGATTGCAGCATCTCAAAGCCGAAAAAAATAGAATAAAAAAAATAAAATAAAGACGGTATGTTCATAAGCAAAGTGGGCACGGATGAAAACCCAAAAGGGCTCCATGAGTAAAAACAGCAGGGCTACCGGCGAGTGTTTGTGAAAACCCGAAAGGGCGCAATCTCGTTAAAGGACACTTACAGGGTCCTCACGACCTTGTAAGGAGAAACCACCCGCGTGAGATCCTTACGACTCACAAGGAAGCAACACACTTAGGAGTCCTCACGATTCCTAAGGAGAAATTACACTTGCGAGATCCTCACGACTCGTGAGGAGAACTCTCTTATGGGACCCTCACGGCTCATAAGATTTGAAAGTCTTAAGTTACAAAAACCTGAACCTGTTCTTAAGCAAACCCCCCACAACCTTCGATGTTGCCCTACAAGCGGTTCAATACTGACCCCTGTATACAATCCAAGGGCGCGAATAAACATTTCCCTAACCAAGTCCCATCCGTGACTAGGGATATGGTCGTACGGTGAACAACCCTTGTGAGTCCTCTCGACTTATAAGGAGAAAACCATTTTGTAAGATCCTTACGACTTACAGGAGGACATGCACTTAGGAATCCTCACGATTCCCAAGGAGAAAACACACCTACGAGATCCTCACGACTTGTAGGGAGAAATACCTTTGTGAGACCCTTACGGCTCATAAAGTCAAAAGCCTTAGTCAACAGGACCTTTAACCCTGTTTACTAAGCCACCTTTGTTCGACATCAACAGAGGCAAATGATGATTCGCTCCTGGCAATATCCCAGTTGTAGCGGTGCTGATGCCGAAATCGGTGTCTAAATCCAAGCTTGCAGCGAAAAGCCAGCAAGCTTCACATGCATACGAAATAGCCGAAATGATGGGGCAACTTGCAATAAAAAATAGCAAGTAAAAATGTATGCATGAAAAATAGCCGAAATGATTGGGCAACTCGCAATAAAAAGCAGCGAGTAGAAAATAAAATAAATAGCCGAAATGATTGGGCACCATGAAAAATAGCCGAAATGATTGGGCAACTCGCAATAAAGAGAAGCGAGTAGAAAATAAAATAAATAGCCGAAATGATTGGGCACCGCGAAAAATAGCTAAAATGATGGGGCAATCGCGACCTTCGCGATATAAAAGCTGAAATGATAAAGCATCGTGGAAAAAGAAATAAAATAAAAATGAAATTTACGCCCTACAGGTGAGGTTACATCAACCCCTGTATACAATCCAGGGGCGTAAGCAAAGAAGGGATTATACTCCTCCTCCTCCCCAGGTTTCATCAGAAGAAGAAGCCAAATCTCGACGGGACGTAAGTGACCTAGAGATCGTCTCAACACTCGTCTCGTAACAACGGACACAACTTCAAGCGAAGCGGAATAGCGGCAACTCCCAGTTCCATGGCTCGGCGATATACAGATCATCAAGTGTCAGACCCCCACTCCGTGAAATGCGGATATAATCAACAAAATTCCTGGTCACGTGGAATGCGGACGACGTCACTCATTGACCCCATGGAAAACGTCCAGAGCGGAGCCTAGTCCTCGCCGAGCACGGCAGTGAACCCGTGTGAAGCATCTAGAGCGAAATTCCTGGTTACGTGGAACGCGGATAACGTCACTCTTTGACCCTGAGGGAAACGTCCAGAGCGGATCCTGGTCCTCGCAGAGCACGGCAGTGAACCCGTGTGAAGCATCCAGAGCGGAGCCTAGTCCTCGCGGAGCACGGCAGTGAACCCGTGTGAAGCATCTAGAGCAAAATTCCTGGTCACGTGGAATGCGGATAACGTCACTCTTTGACCCCGGGGGAAACGTCCAAAGCGGATCCTGGTCCTCGCAGAGCACGGCAGTGAACCCGTGTGAAGCATCCAGAGCGGAGCCTAGTCTTCGCCGAGCACGGCAGTGAACCCGTGTGAAGCATCTAGAGCAAAATTCCTGGTTACGTGGAACGCGGATAACGTCACTCTTTGACCCCGTGGGAAACGTCCAGAGCGGATCCTGGTCCTCGCAGAGCACGACAGTGAACCCGTGTGAAGCATCCAGAGCGGAGCCTAGTCCTCGCCGAGCACGGCAGTGAACACGTGTGAAGCATCTAGAGCAAAATTCCTGGTTATGTGGAACGCGGATAACGTCACTCTTTGACCCCGTGGGAAATGTCCAGATCGGATCCTGGTCCTCGCAGAGCACGGCAGTGAACCCGTGTGAAGTATCCAGAGCGTAGCCTAGTCCTCGCCGAGCACGGCAGTGAACCCGTGTGAAGCATCTAGAGCAAAATTCCTGGTCACGTGGAACGCGGATAACATCACTCTTTGACCCCGTGGAAAACGTCCAGAGCGGATCCTGGACTTCGCAGAGCACGGTAATTAACCCGTGTGAAGCATCCAAAGCGGAGCCTGGTCCTCGCCGAACACGGCAGTGAACCTGTGAGAAGCATCCAGAGAAAAATTCCTGGTCACGTGGAACGCGGATAACGTCACTCTTTGACCCCGCGGAAAACACCCAGAGCGGAGCCTGGTCCTCGCCAAGCAAGGCAGTGAACCCGTGTGAAGCATCCAGAGCAAACACCGGACTGTGGAGTCCTTAAAATCCACGGACTATGATGTCCTTAACCTCGACCAAAACGTCTTAAAACTAATGACCAGCCATGATGATTCTAGACTGATTTTACCTTAGTTAAAGGGTACATCTCTTCACTCCTATGAGATTTGGCGTTGTAATTCCTCAACGTCTTCAAAGAGGTGACGGGTCCCGATAACTAACATTGGACTGTGGGGTCCTTAAATCCACGGACTATGAGGTCCTTAACCTTGACCGTGATGTCTTAAAACTAACATTGGACTATGGGGTCCTTAAATCCATGGACTATGAGGTCCTTAACCTTGACCGTGATGTCTTAAAACTAACATTAGACTGTGGGGTCCTTAAATCCACGGACTATAAGGTCCTTAACCTTGACCGTGATGTATTAAAACTAACATTGGACCTCATAGTCCTTAAATCCATGGACTATGAGGTCCTTAACCTTGACCATGATGTCTTAAAACTAACATTGGACTGTGGAGTCCTTAAATCCACGGACTTTGAGGTCCTTAACCCTGACCGTGATGTCTTAAAACTAACATTGGACTGTGGAGTCCTTAAATCCATGGACTATGAGGTCCTTAACCTTGACCGTGATGTCTTAAAACTAACATTGGACTGTGGCGTCCTTAAATCCACGGACTATGAGGTCCTTAACCTTGACCGTGATGTTTTAAAACTAACATTGGACTGTGGGGTCCTTAAATCCACGGACTATGAGGTCCTTAACCTTGACCGTGATGTCTTAAAACTAACATTGGACCGTGGAGTCCTTAAATCCATGGACTATGAGGTCCTTAACCTTGACCATGATGTCTTAAAACTAACATTGGACTGTGGAGTCCTTAAATCCATGGACTATGAGGTCCTTAACCCTGACCGTGATGTCTTAAAACTAACATTGGACTGTGGAGTCCTTAAATCCATGGACTATGAGGTCCTTAACCTTGACCGTGATGTCTTAAAACTAACATTGGACTGTGGAGTCCTTAAATCCATGGACTATGAGGTCCTTAACCTTTACTGTGATGTCTTAAAACTAACAAAAACTAACATTGGACTGTGGAGTCCTTAAATCCACGGACTATGAGGTCCTTAACCTTGGCCGTGATGTCTTAAAACTAACATTGGACTGCGGTGTCCTTAAATCCACGGACTATGAGGTCCTTAACCTTTACCGTGATGTCTTAAAACTAACATTGGACTGCGGAGTCCTTAAATCTACGGACTATGAGGTCCCTAACCTTGACCGTGATGTCTTAAAACTAACATTAGACTGTGGAGTCTTTAAATCCTCGGACTATGAGGTCCTTAACCTTGACCGTGATGTCTTAAAACTAACATTGGACTGTGGGGTCCTTAAATCCACGGACTATGAGGTCCTTAACCTTGACCGTGATGTCTTAAAACTAACATTGGACTGTGGGGTCCTTAAATCCACGGACTATGAGTTCCTTAACCTTGACCGCGATGTCTTTAAAGTACGATACCCTGGAAACCATCCCAAACCAACCCCTGACCCCGTGAAATACGGATAAGGGTGACCGCAGCCAGCACTTGCTGGTCCTCACTACCCGTAAGGAAGAAAACTCTCTCGTGAGATCCTTACGACTCCCAAGGGAAAACCCGCTTAAGAATCCTCCCGATTCTTAAGAAGAACTTACACCTACGGGATCCTCTCGACCTGTAGGGAGAAAAGCTTTTTATGAGACCCTCACGGCGCATAAAGCTCAAAAGTCTTAGGAGGCATATCTTAATCCTGACTCCTAAGCCATCGCTACCCTACAAGGAGACCTAGATAAATTGTCCGCAGAACACATTCAATAAAAAGGAGGCACACCATCGAGAAGAATAATATGTCTTTATTCATAAACCAAAATTGGTACAAAGTACAATTCATGAAAGAACAAAAAGAAAATACTCTCATTCAGGAGTATGTACAAGAAGAAAGGAAAAGATACAAGTTTTCAAGCCGGCGGGCGATTTAGTAATTTCGCTAGCTCATCCTGCTTTTGCTGGGTCACGGCTTCATTATTCAGGATCGCCAGAAGACGGGCCTCCGCCTGAGCCTGCTGGGCCTGATATGAAGCAAGCCGGCCTTTAAGCTCTTTCTCGGTGGCCTTGTTAGCCTCGACCCTTTCACGAGTGAACGTGACAGCTTTATCAAGAGCCACCACCTCTTTGATAGACTCTTGTAGCACCCGCCAGAGTTCATATACTTTGTTGGCCTTGGCGGTAAGATTAGCTTGAAGCTCGCTCAGCGCCTTAGAAGACAGCTCCCTCTCCGAGAATTTACGGCTGAGCCGCTTCTCGCACGATGTCATGTTTGCCGCGCACCGTGCTATCAGCCCCCGTAACTCTGCCTTTGCAGCCACGGCCTCCAAGGAAAGGCGGGAACATTCAAGGGCGTGCAAGCAAGCCTCCACCTGCCGACAGAACTCCACCCAGAATCGCACCACCTCTTCGCTATGGTAGGTGGCAAGAAAAGGAAGAGAACCGTTAGCTTCAGCAGCAAATGCTTCGGCTGTGGTTGCGCTGCCAGCACGAAGCTCCTCGATCAAGGATGACAAGGAGACAAGGATCAACTTGGCCAAGCGCTCTGAGGCTCGCAAAGCATAGGGACCAGGCGGCATAGCGATATGCGATTCCAACACTGTGGGGGCTGGCAGGACTGTTCAGATTTGAATTATGTCAGTAAAACTCTTAGGCAAAAGAGCAAATGGGACTATATTGAAACGTCGCTTACCTACGGTCATGCAAGTGGGAGCTGAAGGTTCCCCTGGCCCTTCAACGACCTCCACCTCGTCATCGGCCTCCAAAACTGTAAGAGGCATCAATGTTATTTCGCAGAATAGCAACAATGTCACAACAAAAAAATGGCGAACGACGCTAACCTTGCCCAGAGGAGAGCACGATGCGCTGCGGAGAGATCGCCTGCGGAGCTGCCATCTCCAGCAAACGCTGAAACGATTGCCGGGGAGACAGATTAGCGATAGAGGCCGCTAGCCCACGCAATTCTGAAAAAACAAAAGAGTTCAGACAACAGAAAGATTGCTAATTTAAAATGTAGAACGTTACCTTCAACACTCCTCCCATTCTGAGCTGGGGGGATAGCAGCTCCAACGGCCTCCGCCGGGAACTCGGGCTCCAACAAAGGGAGGGTGATCCCGACTACCTCCATCCCAGCCTCTGGGCCGCCTTCAGGAAGAGTCGTTGAGGCGGCAACCACCAGGGGAACCTCTCCCAAAGGATCGAGTGCTCTGGAATCAAGAACCGCCACCGGAGGTTCTATTGTGAGAGGAGCAGCATCGTCGACACCCTCCACCTCGAGCAGTGTGTCATTGGGAACATCAACGGGCTCTATCCTCAACAAGCCTGTAGGAACCTCTCCCATCGCTGAAGACTCTGCACAATTCGCACAAGAATGAGGATACATATATACGGGCATAAGCAATCTGAAGAACTGCAAAGAAGTATAAAAACATACCAATGCGCAGGGAAGCCCTCAATAGGGTTTCTTCAAGCCGATGCTTCTTCTCAAGGAGGCGTGCTCCCCGGGGTTCGAGGGTGGATTAATGGCCGCCGGTCCATAAGGAGAGCGCGTCCGCAGCATCCTCCAAAGAGGCCTGCTTCAGCGCCCTTTCACCCCACTCCTCCAAAGGGCCAATGAACCGCCGCCGGATCCATGAGGGGTCTTCATAGAAGATCACAGCAGGATAGGGCTTCTTCGGAACCCTTGCGCTATGAGACTCGTCTTTAGAACGTCTTATGGCCTCAGCCAGTTGCGCGGCTTCCTCGGCAACCGAGCCCGGGAAGAGAAGACCAGCGTCCAATTCTTGCACGACCAGCGGCTCATCTGGAAGTACAGGCTCAGACTCCGTTAAAGAAACAAGCAAATTGGTGGCCACCCTCCTCCGCCTCTTAGATCCAGAACCGGCCATCGAAGACGACCGTTTATTTCCCCGTAGAGCCTTAGTGCGGCGGCGACCCACGTCGCCCTCAACACCCTCAACAACCTCGTCCTTGTCACCCCCACCCGGTACCACAACCGAGGATGACACCGCCATTGTCGATGCCGCAGGGGGCGGTACTGCCTCGGGTGGTGGCACTGTTGCCGGAGCCCGTCTACCCCGCGACCGAGTACCCAGGGGGATACCAGCTGTTGGAGTAAGATCCACCCCCGACTCCCCCGGAATAAGCGTGGTGCCGGTATCCCTCAGAGGAAAGCGGACCGGGGTGCGCGGTCGCAGCATAACTCCCGTGGCCGGAACCTGAGCAGGGGCACCATGACCAAGAAGCACCCTTCTTTCCTCAAGAATAATTAGGTTGACTCGATGGAGATACCAACCCGTGAACGATCCAACGCATCGAGACATGTACTCATCTTCAGGGACCATGAAGTGGGAGCCGGTGTTCAACCTCACGAAATGATGAGCGGCATCGCGAACGGCAACAAATGAAGGGACCGGCGCAACCATGAGAGCCTTGAAAGGAATGCCCTGGTCGTATCCAAGCTGTCGGGCGAAGCGATGCGGGTTATACCGCATAAAAAGAGCTGCACTGTCCTGGCGAAATACCAAATAGCCTGGTCTAATTGCATACAAGTGCACGGCCTCCCGAGGCTTCAAAGAAGGTACGTTGTCTTTTGACCGGTCCCAGAGTTGTTGAACTGGACCTGAGGGAGAAGATAAGACCCGATCATTAAAAACCAGCCCGCCAACAGTAGCGTAAGGAGAAATCAACGCCCGAATAGCCCCGAATTGAGTCGGGTCAGCGGCAGAAGCATCCACCAATCGCATAAGTCGTGGGAAGGGGTGGGCGTCGTAAAATGCGGGCCTCTAATGCATAGCGAAAGCCCCCAACACGTGCATTTCGATCCAAGACGTGAAGTAATGAAGCCAAAAGTTTACTACATCCACGCCAGGAGTAGAGGTATTAGCTGCAGTGCCCAACCCGTGATAAAGATGAGCCAACGCCGGGATGCCGATGGCCAACAGCGTCCCCTCAGCGATACAATGAGCCGGGTAGATAACCGAGGCTCTCATAAAGCGGCGATGCATGGGGATGACAAACCAACTGAGCCAGACACTGACAAACCCCATGAAGAATGTCTCCTCATCCATGCCGGCAGCTGCAATGGATTCAAAAGACATCGGCGACATAATGAGGATGTAATACTGTGGTAGATCCGATTCAGTGGTCGACAGCTTCTTCGGACCAAACCCAAAGGGGTCCTTGATGTTTGCGAACTTCAGAGCCGTCTTCGACAGGACGTCCTCGCGAAGGAAGCAGGCAATAAAGCTCTTAAAAGTAACGCCCTGCTCCTCAGACTCGGTGAACAATCGGTCGAAGATACCTAACGCCTTGATCAAGCTGGGACGCTTGTGGCGGACGGCATTCTCAGCAGACAAGCTGTCAACCGGTGCAGGCTCGAGCTCAAAGACGTACTCGTCAGGAGGCAGCAACTCCTCATACAGTGTACCCCTGATTGGCAATCCCGAGATTTCATAAAACTCTGCCAACGAGATCGAAACCACTCTGTCCCCCAGGAGAAAAGTGTTGGTTGGGAGATTCCATTGATTCAAGAACGCCTTAACCCACCAGCCATGCCGGGACTGATAATGGAACAGCGACACATATATCGCCCTGTAGAGTCCGACCTTCTGCAGCCGCGCACGATGGGTGGCAAGGATATAGCGAGCCCATAGGAGGTAGCCCGTGGGGTGTCGAGGAGTGAGCCCTATCTTATAAATCTGTCCCCATGGGTGGGCCTCACCTTGACAAATGCGTCGTCCCAGGATATCTATAGCAGGGATCGGGTGGTTCGGGATACGGTTGTTGAAGGCTCGAGCCGTCCCGTTGGAGTCCAATTTGGCATTTCCACAGCGAAAACCGTCCTCGGAGGGTCCATCGGCAAGAACGGGAAAGTAGGCTCTGTCGGCACTTCGTAGAGGAAACTCCGGCGACCTCGGATGATATGACCGTACCTAGTTCCCCATAGAAGTAAGCTGGTGCAGTTCGGGTCATGAGCCCGGATCATCGCCATCGCCTCCTCGTCGGATGGTGATTGAGGAAAAGCGGCCTCCGAACGAGTGAAAGGAAAGCACGGAACAGAAGCCATCGCACCTGAAATCAAATAAGGGAAACCGTTAAAAGCGAAGCCAGCAATATATATATATATATATATATATATATGAGCATAACTTTATATATATATGAAGACAGTTGAAGAAAGCGACATCAGACTCTTTTTATAGGGCCATTGGCTACAAAACACATGGGCCCTACAGAATCAGGTTGACGGCTCGTTAATAGTGAGGCCAAGCAATCATAATAAGACAAAAGGGATATCCTCATTAAATAGGCAGTGGGTTTCAAGTGGCCCTACACATCCCCTTAAAAGACAAATCTACCTTGGACTCTACGACAAATCAAACAGGATCAAGGGAATTAAATTCCCACAGAAGATATCATTGCAAGCTCCTTCTTCATTGATTAAAGAAGGACAACCTAGGGCAAGAAAACCCTAAGAAGCCTTCATGGGAAGAACTGAGTTCTTCATGGGAATTAAATTCCTTATTAAGAGAAGGGAATTAAATTCCCGGAAACATTTTCTTTAAACGGAAAAAAATTCCTCGGAAAAAGCAGCCAACGTCATCATCTCCCTGAAGGATCAGATGAACCCTAAAGAGATTTACTGCTGAAGATTAAATGGTTTCATATTTCGGTTGAAAAACTTAAAGGAAAAATGGGTTCATATTTAAAGGGGGTGAAACCTTTGCTATGGATTTAAAATCCAGAAGGACATGGGAAAGTTCTCCGATCGTTCAAAGACCTTCACCTGAAGAAAAGAATTCTTTTGAACAGAGTTAGACTCTGAAAATTGTTCAGGGCAGAGAACTAAGCTCTGGAAAGGAGAATTAAATTCTCAGAAAGAAAAGTATGCCAGGAGGAAGATGAACAAAGTGGAGGCTCTTCTGAAAAGACATGGGCATTTATAGGATGGGATGGAAAACATTTCATCTACCCTACTCCTAAAGCAGATCCGACGGTCACAAAAGTGACATCGTTGCACTCACATGCAGACACGTGAGAACAACGCTGTGGGGGCATTTGTTCCATGATTAAAAATCAGGAGAAGCTTCAGAAGAGGCATCACGTACTCACACGTGACCGGTTGTCACGTGTTGGCACGTGACGTTTAAAGCAGCGGCAAAAAGCACATTCACCCCCTGATCAGAAATCAAGAAAAAGCTCCAGCAGAGGCATCACGTGCTCACACGTGACCAGTGGTCACATACTGGCACATGATGGTTAAGCAGCGGCCAGAGAATGGAGCGCAGAAGAAGAGAAGCCCATACCAGGGGTCACGTGCCTACACGTGACCAGGGATCACGTGGCCACACGTGACCGTCTTTAAAAGCCTTATTCTTTAACAGAATTAAATTCTGAGAGGTGATCACTCAAATCTTTCCAAAATAGAGAAGGATTATTTGAAACCGTTGAATTAAGAATCTAAAGGTGATTAAATATCACCAATTTATGGAAAAATCTCGAACTTGGAAAGATTTCCCCCTAAATCTGACCGAAATAACAAAGAGATATCTTTGGATTTAAAATCCAATGGTGAATAAAATTCACTTAACAATCTAAAGGCCCAGATTAATGAAAAATATAAATCAAATCTCTCAATATACCAATCAAATCTCTCAATGAGAGATTTACAAAACAGATTGCTTCTTTTCCTTCTCCTATAAATAGGAGCCAAGAAAAGAAGAGGGGGGACCTTTTTTTAGACCTTTGGACTTTTTCTTTTGATACACAGAGAAAGAGATATAGAGCCTTTGATTCTCTGCAAAAGGAAAAACTTAGGTAAGAAAAGAAAAGGGAAGCTTCAAAAGAGAATTCAATTCTCAAAAGAGTTTAACTCTTATGTAAAGAAAAGAACTTAGTTCTTTCTCTGGTCGAGGATCTGCAAAGTGCACATCTCCCCATGAATTGAGAATTTAATTCTCATTGGGTTGAGATCCTGCCATGCAGATCCAAAAAACAGAGGAGGAACTGATTTCAGAGAATTTAATTCTCACAAAATGATAGGAATTCAATTCCTTTGAGAAAAAGTTAGGGCTTAACCCTATATTATAGGAATTTAATTCCTTCAAAATGAATGGAACCAGGGTTTAACCCTAATTAAGAATATAATTCTCTCAAACTCACAGAAATTTAATTCCCTTAAGAAAAGAAATTAGGGTTTAACCCTATTAAGAATATAATTCTTCAGAAGAAAATGGGAATTTGATTCCTCTAAAGTTTAGGGTTTAACCCTATGAACAGAACTTTAAAAACATGCAGAGTCACGTGGTTCCACGTGACCCCTGCAAAGACCCACAGAATAGAACTCTGAAGCAGACACCTCACGTGTTACCACGTGACTCCTGCGAAGATATATAAAAGAGAATTTTGAGGCAATGCCTCACGTGCCCCACGTGATCCCTGAAGCACATAAAGAAACAGCGAAATAAACAGAGACTCTGGGGCGCCATCACGTGTCACCACATGACCCCAAATGAGTATTCTAATAAATCAGAGCATGAGCCCCCATCACGTGCCGGCACGTGATGGCTTTCAGAACTAAAAGTGTTAAACACTTATCTGTAGAACAAAACAAAGAGAAGAAGGGCGCTCTCACGTGCTACCACGTGACCCCTCTGTATCCAGTGTTTAACACTGATTCTTCTTAGTGTTTAACACTAATTTGGAAAACTCTATTTGCAATGTTTAACACTGATTTGCTTAGTGTTTAACACTAATTTGAGAACTCTTTTCCCAGTGTTCAACACTGATTATCTTTTAGTGTTTAACACTAACTTGTCAATCTTTTCCCAGTGTTCAACATTGTTGGTCTCTAGTGTTTAACATGTAGGGTTCCTAGGCAGACTATAGAGGTCTCACAAGGCATCAACCATGCCAATTTCAAATTTTATGGGTGCCGAGAAACCCTAATACGGATCTTTGACTAGAAGTTTAGGCGATATATGAATCTAGTTAACAACTTAACTAAAGATAAGAAGCTACAACCTTTGTAGATCCGGATATCCACTTCCTTGGCTCCACGTAGGCGTCCTCTCGCTGTCCATCTCGAATCCCGGACTCAATCGTCGGCTTGATCGGAGAAATGGGCGGACTAGGTCGTCGGCTTCGTGCCGAAGATGATCTACGTCGAGGCATCACAAGTTCAAGCTCCGACTTCACAAAGTTGTGAAACTTGTGAAGAAAACACCCAAAACAACTTGGCAAGAGGTAGAGGGTGAAGAAATAGGAGGTGGGTTCACTTTAGATTTGGATTTCTCTCACTTTAGCTCAAGTTGCCATTGATGGACTTAAGCTTTTCTTGAAGAAAAAGATGATCAAGAAGAAGAAAGAATATGATCAATGTTGTAAAAAGAATAATAAAAATGAATACTTATCATCTTTTAACCTTGGTTAAGTGTAGAGAATAGACCATGGTCAAGTGAGAATGGTTAGGGTTAAAGATGATGACAAAATGGTCACTTTAGTCAAAGCTTCATGAAGCTTCATCAAGCTTCATGAAAGAAACCATTTTGTTATCTTTTATTTATTTATCAAAAAAAGAATAGATAAATAAATAAGTAAATAAATCAAAACCCTAACTATTATCATAACCATGGTTTAAGTCTTAACACAAAACCAATTTACATGCATCATCAAACATGACACATTGTAGTGCACAAAAGTATATCATATATACAACTTGTGAACTACAAGTGAGAAAATCCTATTAAAGTGAACCAATACTAGTTAATGCAAAGTAATATATCAAATATATAAATATACATTAAATCATTAAATCAACACTTGATTCAATGATCCGGTCATGTCGTACATAACCGACTAGTATCCAATGTATCGGCTTATCGAATCAATCTACGATTCGATAACTAGGTTATATCGCATATAACCAATCGAAACATTCATCGCGAGAATGAAATACGGTATCACATACACGCATCATTCTCGGTCCTGCACATATCTCATATGCACTCCTATTTCGTTTTGCTTGAGCCAGGAAACCTCTTTGTAGGACTCTAAAGACTCGTCAATACGCCGGTAGCAGATGATGATCATATCAAGCACCCACAAGCCGCAAGCGGTCTGCTAAATGTAACAGCCATCCGGGTATTGAGCGATCAGAAGATCGACGAGCTAGCCCGCTCACACTCCTGTGAATCCAACCAGTAACACTTACCGTACAGTCCGGTCTGTTCGTCTGATATGTCGCATATCAAGTCTAGGGGTGGTATACGTCAGACCCCAATAACCGATAAGTCGTGCTGATGTGAGGCTCATAACGGGTCGAGAAACTACTGGTAACACTTACCAGCAAATCTCTGATCAGCCCTGGCCAGGGACTTCCCTGTTACGGCCAATCAAGCACAGCGCAACATCAACCCCCAATACCGGGAGAGACGAAACCCCTCCTATCTCTCATTGCCTCCATGTGACTCGGGACTGTACCCAAAGACCACCGTTTTGCATGCCCTCATGGACGTGGTAAGATGGAGATCAAAGCACAGTAGGAATTACACAAGACTCTATGACGATCTCGGGTCTACAGACTAACCTGTACAAGTGTCACCTGAGAACTGCCATCTGACGTGAGGTATAATACCATCTGGGAGTTCTCGGCGAGTCCGTCCAGTGTACCCAGTCTCCACTGAGCACCCGTATACCATCTCTGATGTCAAACACCAATGGGTATGGGATCATCCATCGCCCATCTCATGGGTCGAGAAGCGTATACGCTAGTCTACACTGGTATATCGATGCCCTGTCTCGATACACCTACGACTAGGGACCTTGAAGGATATACTTATGGACTACCATGTCCCCACTAGTATGATCTGCATCATAGTCCAGGTAGTCAAGTACACATCCTAAGGGCTTTATCAAAATGTAACTATAAGACAGTTTAAAGAGACAAGTGTACATGTTAAGATAAAGAGTAACCAGATAGCATACTATCATATCGAGCAAGAAAGTCATCTCTATATATGTCCAAGCATCCAATATAATATACATCATCTGTACAATACTGGCCTCTAGGGCATACATACAACTAACAATCTCCCACTTGCACTAGGGCCAGCTGCTGTAGTATCGCATACCGAGCATCCCGAAGAGTCTTTCAAACTGTATCTGGGGAATGGCCTTCGTGAGTGGATCCGCCGTGTTGTTCTTCGTGTCAACTCTCCTGACCTCGATCTCCCGGCGATCAACTATCTCCCGGATCAGGTGATACCGCCTCAGAATATTCCTGGATCGCTGATGGGACCTGGGTTCCTTGGCCAAAGCCACCGCTCCATTGTTATCGCAATACAAAGGTATTGGATGCTCAATGGATGGAACCACACCAAGTTCAGTAATGAATTTCTTAATCCAGACAGCCTCTTTAGCGGCATCGTTGGTAGCGATGTATTCAGCCTTCATCGTCAAGTCTGCCACGGTTTCCTGCTTGGAACTCTTCCAGCTAACCGCCCCTCCATAAAGGGTAAAGACAAATCCCGACTGCGACTTAGAGTCGTCCTTATCACTCTGGAAGCTCGAATCGGTAAATGACTCTACTTGGAGTTCTCCGTTACCATACACCAAGAGCATCTCTTTAGTCCTTCGTAAGTACTTGAGAATGCTCTTCACAGCTGTCCAGTGACTCTCTCCAGGATCAGCTTGATACCTGCTCACTATACTTAGTGAGTATGCTACATCGGGTCTGGTACATAGCATCGCATACATGATAGAGCCTACAGCCGAAGCATAGGGTATCCCTTGCATGCGAGCTCTCTCCAAATCAGTCTTGGGAGACGTCTCTTTGGAGAGAGTGACTCCAGAGATCGTGGGCAAGTTCCCACGCTTGGAATCTTCCATACTAAACCTTTTTAGTATGGTGTCAATGTACCTGGATTGGGACAATCCCAATATCCGTTTGGATCTATCTCTATAGATCCTAATTCCCAATATGCAGGAGGCATCACCAAGATCTTTCATTGAGAATCTTTGTGATAAGAAGAGCTTGACCGATTGCAGCATAGGAATATCATTTCCTATCAAGAGTATGTCGTCCACGTACAATACGAGGAAGACAACCTTACTCTCTGCCACCTTCTTGTAAATACAAGGTTCATCTGGGTTTTTGACGAAATCAAACTCTTTGATAACGATGTCAAAGCAGATGTTCCGACTCCGCGATGCTTGCTTTAATCCATAAATGGATTTAAGCAGCTTGCACACCTTCCCGCTGCTCCCACTGTCTACGAAGCCCTCTGGCTGAGTCATGTACACGCACTCTTCTAAATTACCATTTAGAAAGGCGGTCTTAACATCCATTTGCCAGATTTCGTAGTCATGATACACAGCGATGGCAAGCATGATTCGGATGGATTTAAGCATAGCCACTGGAGAAAAGGTTTCGTCATAGTCTACACCTGGTCTTTGACGAAAACATTTTGCAACAAGTCTTGCTTTGAAAGTCTCCACTTTCCCATCTACACCAAGTTTCATTTTGAAGATCCACTTGCTCCCAATGGGTTTTACCCCTTCAGGAGCAACTTCCAAAGTCCATACTTTGTTGGTGTACATGGATTCCATCTCGGACCGCATAGCATCCAGCCATTTCACTGAGTCCCTACTCGTGATGGCCTGCTCGAAGCTAGTTGGGTCATCATCCTCCATGATGCAATCTTCGCTTCCACCGTCAATGAGAAAACCGTAGTATCTCTCAGGTGGACGAGAAACCCTGCTAGATCGGCGGAGAGGCTGGGGTTCGTCGGGTACTACTGAATCCTCTGGTTCTACTAAATCTTCAGTTATAGTTTGTGTTGCTGGAACCTCTTCCAGTTCTACCTCAATGCCACTAATCTGTTTCATAAGAAAACCTTTTTCTAAGAAAGTGGCATGTCGAGAAACAAACACCTTTTGTTCCTCGGGGTGGTAGAAGATATACCCTTGTGAATTTTTGGGATATCCTACAAACTTACATAAGACTGATCTTGCCTCGAGTTTGTCCGGATTTTGTCTTTTGACATAGGCTGGACAACCCCATATCTTAACATACTTAAGAGATGGTCTCTTCCCTTTCCATATCTCATATGGAGTGGTAGGCACTGATTTGGTAGGAACCATATTCAATAGGTGTATGGCTGTCTCAAGCGCATACCCCCAGAAGGAAATAGGTAACTCAGCTGTACTCATCATTGAACGCACCATATCTAATAGGGTGCGATTCCTTCGTTCTGATACACCGTTGTGCTGTGGTGTATAAGGTGGAGTAAGCTGAGAGAGAATCCCATTCTCTTTTAGATAATCTTAGAACTCATTGCTCAAGTATTCTCCTCCTCGATCAGATCGAATGATCTTAATACTTTTGCCCGTTTGGTTCTCTACTTCTTGCTTATATTCTCTGAATTTTTCAAAAGCTTCAGACTTGTGTTTCAATAGGAACACATGCCCGTATCTAGAGAGATCGTCAGTGAATGTAATGAAGTAGGAAGAACCGTTCCTGGCATGGGTAGACATGGGACCGCATACATCACTATGTACCAGTCCTAAGAGTTCAGTAACTCTTTCTCCGTGTCCATTAAACGGAGCTTTGGTCATTTTTCCTTTGAGACATGAATGGCAAGTATCATAAGATGATAATTCGAACGGATTCAAATAACCATCCTTATGTAACTTAGCCAGTCGTGTCGCATTGATATGACCAAGTCTACAATGCCACAAGTAGGATTCGTTCATTTCTGAACTTTTCCTCTTGTGTGTGTTTTGTATATTGAGGACTGTATTTTGATTTAGAATAAATATGCCATTATGTAACGAGCCTGATGCAATCAACTTTTGATCTAGGAATATGTTCATAACATTATCCTGTACTACAAAATTATATCCTTCTTTACTCAATAAAGAAACTGATATAATGTTGCACATCATGTTCGGTATATAATAGCACTCATTCAGAATCATTGTATCACCACCTGGTAATACTAGGTGATATTCGCCAACTGCTTTGGCTGCAACATTTGCACCGTTCCCTACTTGAACGGAATGATCACCTTTACCCAGTTCTCTACCTTTCCGTAGCCCATGTAACTGCTTAGATATGTGGGATCCTGATCCGGTATCTAATACCCAGGACGTAGGGTGAACTGAAAAACAGTTCTCAATAACTAACACACCCGAAGAAGATGCATCAACATGCATGTTCTTTTGGGCGGCTTGAGAATCTAGATATTCTCCTATTCCCTGTTCAGTCTTATAACTCTTTTAAGAAAGAACGGGTCCAACGTTCCCCTGCACAGTATAACATGCGGGTTCGGTCAATACATCCATATTATTATCTTTATTAGGGCATGAAATGGTCGATACCTGGAGAGAGAGAGAAGAAAACACTTTAGCGTAAGCTCGTGCAAGATCAGATTGGTTATTATCTTATCTAATCAGGATCGCTCCCACTGGTTTTTATCAAATCTTCCTTCAAACCCTAAAAGGAAAGACTAGCCGGGATTAATTACACAGTACAAGTTCGTCAATCTTTCAGCCAGGCCAGTGTCGGTACTTTGAGGGAGGTCACCCGTGCTTTCGCACGAACCTAATTAATGTAAACCTCGTTTTCCCAGAGGCGTAACCCCGTTGACACCTTTCTAGACACTTACTTGATTAGCTAATTGCAATGTATAAAACTCTCCCAGGAGTAACTCTTACTCGCAGTGGGTATCGGGATCCAACTATCTCATAGAAGGTATGCAATCTCATTGCAAATTTCAACACTTGAAATTCCCAATAATATTTTACCCCTAGTGTTCTATGACCTTGACGAATGCCAAACAACCCATAGTCCACTAGTCAAGTTCAACCCGTACATTTCTTGATTGAATTAAACCCACCCGCACGACCCTTGACGAATGCCAAACAACGCCGTACGAATACCCTAATCCAATCTGCATCATATGCATAAGCAGATAAATACTAGTTAGTTACCGTACACTACGCCTTGACGAATGCCAAACTACCGTAGCACGAATACTAAGTAGTACTTATCTGAAATGATGGAGGGCTACGCAAGTTTTCAGAAAACCATGAGCGTAATGAACTTGATATCGTTGTAGAATCAATTGAAGTTTTTGAAATGGAGCGATTTTGAGGCTTTTCTAGTTTTGCTAAAGGGGTCACTCCCGGTGAAGGGATCGTCGGCCCTTTCCTCGTCGAATGAGGTGCGGGATATATCATATATATCACTGTGCAAAGCAGAAACTATAGAAGCTATCAAAAGTCAAACCGAGTGTATAGCATCTGCCAGTTATTGCTAAAGGAGTCACTCCCGGTGAAGGGATCTCGGTCCTTTCCTCATCGAATAAGGTGCAGGGCATATCATATATACCGCTATGCAAAGCAAGAACTGTAGCTACCTGTTTTATTTAAAATTTGATTCTACAACATCATTTGGTTTCTTTTCTTTCATTAATCACATTAATGAAGTCCCATCATTTAAATACCTAAACATTACAGATAAATACGACGTACACTTATGCCATCCGCATTTGCCTCGATGTCCCCTCGTGCACCGTTAGGTTAGGTAACTAACGACAGAGCGGGGCAGGGCTAGCGCGGGTGCAAAACATAAGTAACGTCTATATAATATATCATATATACTATATACCGTATCTATCACAGAACATCACATGATCACATCACAGATATCGCAGCAGAAAAATATCATATGAAATATTGGATATACTAGGACGTCCGTGTTTTCAATACGAGCCAGTATAAAACACGGATTCCACGGTCGTTGTGAATAGCCAATCCCACACCCCTAGACCCCTACGAGAGCGGCAAGCAACCCTACCAATTCTAGGGTTAGGAGACCCGGACTCGACTCCTCGAGATGGTCTCCCACTGGACCCTAGAACCCGGTTACTTATGCTCCCCTCCTTGGGTCTATCCTAGTGCAGAAAAGTAAATAATATACAAAGGGTGACAGCTTCCGCAACCTGGAAGTGCCCCAATAAAAGAATATTACATACAAGTTTTTTTACATGAATGAAAATGAAAAACACTCATCTCACATAAAAAAAAACCCCGGCTATTCAAACACGACAATCCAATATAACATATCCAGCAACACATAACATCACATGTCATCAACGTAAGTAAACATGCGTATCCCAATTGTCGTTGACATATAGCAACGAAACCGGCGATATTACATATTACACTTACGGTCACAGAAAAGAAAGTGTAAAACGAAAACAATTGGAATCCGTAACCTCTTTAGACATCGCATGCCTAATCAAAATGAAAAACTTAGACATCACATGCCTAATAGTTATAAACCCCGCATTTTAGTCTCATTATCGAAAACTCTTTTCAATATCAAATGAAACTAAACCGCTAGATTTATATCATTCATTCAGTTATCTCATAACTGTTTGTGAATTCCAATTATTGTATCCCATTCCGGATAAATAGAAAATATTAAACTTTCCGATCGAACATTCGAACACCCAAGTTTTCCCGAAACCGTCCAACACATGAAATAGGTTCAAAGACATTCACTTCATGCCTCAGTACCAACGGTCCATCCGTAGAAGGGTCAAGCCAACGCCTCACATGTAGCACGTCGTACTGCCCCAAACCCGAAGGTTCAAAGGGCAGTTCAAGACGGTCACATAATCGAGTTAAGGTTTGTTGTCTTCTAGAGGGACCATCGCGTTACTTGTACTACTCAGAACGTCCTTAAACTACACAAAAATCCAACACTTGGATATTTTCCGGCAGGGGAAAAGTTGGGTATTTATATCCGGTCGGACTTTTTAACATATTCAAAAAATTATCCGGAAAGCACTTAGACAAAGTTCGATAATCCGATCGAAACGATGAACTCCCAATACAACCCAGAAAACTCAACTCTTGAGTTTAGATTAAAAATTCCAAGGAAAACCAGCACTGGAAACTAGGAATTACTGTGCAGAAATAAACTTGAGAAGGGATTAATTGGCCGCGGAACCGCCGCATTAGCCATGCTAATGCCGCGGTTCCGCCGCGTATTGATGGAATCATGTTGTCGAAATTCACAGTAATTCTTAGATATTCCTGCTTATTTTTCTGCATATTTTTAATCTGGAAAAAACCCAGTTTTTGAAAAATGTACAGAGAGCAATAGTGATTTTAGGGTTTCGGTTCGATCGGACTTCAAACTCCGTCAGGACTTCACCTAAGGCTCTAGCTAGGCTCTGATACCACTGTAGGGTTCCTAGGCACACTATAGAGGTCTCACAAGGCATCAACCATGCCAATTTCAAATTTTATGGGTGCCGAGAAACCCTAATACGGATCGTTGACTAGAAGTTTAGGCGATATATGAATCTAGTTAACAACTTAACTAAAGATAAGAAGCTACAACCTTTGTAGATCCGGATATCCACTTCCTTGGCTCCACGTAGGCGTCCTCTTGCTGTCCATCTCGAATCCCGGACTCAATCGTCGGCTTGATCGGAGAAATGGGCGGACTAGGTCGTCGGCTTCGTGCCGAAGATGATCTACGTCGAGGCATCACAAGTTCAAGCTCCGACTTCACAAAGTTGTGAAACTTGTGAAGAAAACACCCAAAACAACTTGGCAAGAGGTAGAGGGTGAAGAAATAGGAGGTGGGTTCACTTTAGATTTGGATTTCTCTCACTTTAGCTCAAGTTGCTATTGATGGACTTAATCTTTTCTTGAAAAAGAAGATGATCAAGAAGAAGAAAGAATATGATCAATGTTGTAAAAAGAATAATAAAAATGAATACTTATCATCTTCTAACCTTGGTTAAGCGTAGAGAATAGACCATGGTCAAGTGAGAATGGTTAGGGTTAAAGATGATGACAAAATGGTCACTTTAGTCAAAGCTTCATGAAGCTTCATCAAGCTTCATGAAAGAAACCATTTTGTTATCTTTTATTTATTTATCAAAAAAAGAATAGATAAATAAATAAGTAAATAAATCAAAACCCTAACTATTATCATAACCATGGTTTAAGTCTTAACACAAAACCAATTTACATGCATCATCAAACATGACACATTGTAGTGCACAAAAGTATATCACATATGCAACTTGTGAACTACAAGTGAGAAAATCCTATTAAAGTGAACCAATACTAGTTAATGCAAAGTAATATATCAAATATATAATTATACATTAAATCATTAAATCAACACTTGATTCAATGATCCGGTCATGTCGCACATAACCGACTAGTATCCAATGTATCGGCTTATCGAATCAATCTACGATTCGATAACTAGGTTATATCGCATATAACCAATCGAAACATTCATCGCGAGAATGAAATACGGTATCACATACACGCATCATTCTCGGTCCTGCACATATCTCATATGCACTCCTATTTCGTTTCGCTTGAGCCAGGAAACTTCTGTGTAGGACTCTAAAGACTCGTCAATACGCCGGTAGCAGATGATGATCATATCAAGCACCCACAAGCTGCAAGCGGTCTGCTAAACGTAACGGCCATCCGGGTATTGAGCGATCAGAAGATCGACGAGCTAGCCCGCTCACACTCCTGTGAATCCAACCAGTAACACTTACCGTACAGTCCGGTCTGTTCGTCTGATATATCGCATATCAAGTCTAGGGGTGGTATACGTCAGACCCCAATAACCGATAAGTCGTGCCGATGTGAGGCTCATAACGGGTCGAGAAACTACTGGTAACACTTACCAGCAAATCTCTGATTAGCCCTGGCCAGGGACTTCCCTGTTACGGCCAATCAAGCACAGCGCAACATCAACCCCCAATACCGGGAGAGACGAAACCCCTCCTATCGCTCATTGCCTCCATGTGACTCGGGACTGTACCCAAAGACCCCCGTTTTGCACGCCCTCATGGACGTGGTAAGGTGGAGATCAAAGCATAGTGGGAATTACACAAGACTCTATGACGATCTCGGGTCTACAGACTAACCTGTACAAGTGTCACCTGAGAACTGCCATCTGACGTGAGGTATAATACCATCTGGGAGTTCTCGGCGAGTCCGTCCAGTGTACCCAGTCTCCACTGAGCACCCGTATACCATCTCTGATGTCAAACACCAATGGATATGGGATCATCCATCGCCCATCTCATGGGTCGAGAAGCGTATACGCTAGTCTACACTGGTATATCGATGCCCTGTCTCGATACACCTACGACTAGGGACCTTGAAGGATGTACTTATGGACTACCATGTCCCCACTAGTATGATCTGCATCATAGTCCGGGTAGTCAAGTACACATCCTAAGGGCTTTATCAACATGTAACTATAAGACAGTTTAAAGAGACAAGTGTACATGTTAAGATAAAGAGTAACCAGATAGCATACTATCATATCGAGCAAGAAAGTCATCTCTATATATGTCCAAGCATCCAATATAATATACATCATCTGTACAATATTGGCCTCTAGGGCATACATACAACTAACATAACACTAGCTTTAGCCCAATTGGCTAAGTTTCCAGAGGCAAAGCCTGTCTTCCAATGAATCAGCAGAGGGCCAATATCCCAAAAATGATTGGACTTAGCCTAAGCTGGCCATAAGTCCTCAATGCAAGCTTAACTGGGCCAATGGGCTCATAATACAATAATTGATCTTAGTTTTCAAATTGGACTACAGATCACTTAATCTACCTCGGTTTAAGTGTACATCTCTTCACTCTTTTGATACTTGGAGTTGTAATCCCTCAACGTCTTCAAAGAGGTGACGGGTCCCGTTGACCACACATTGATACGGACTGTTGGGTCCTTAAACTCATGGACTATGAGGTCCTTAATCTTGACCGTGATGTCTTAAAACTAACTTTGGACTGTGGGATCCTTAAACCCATGGACTATGAGGTCCTTAACCTTGACCGGAATGTCTTAAAACTAACAACGGACTATGAGGTCCTTAACTTTGACCGGAATGTCTTAAAACTAACAACGGACTATGACATCCTTAACCTTGACCGTGATGTCTTAAAACTAACATCGGACTGTGGAGTTCTTAAATCCACGGACTACGACGTCCTTAACCTTGACCGCAACATCTTAAAACTAATACTGGACCGCAATGTCCTTAAACTACCTATTGACCGCAATGTCACTAAACTAAACAACAGGGCTCCCCTAATCGCTTTCTTGTCGGATCTAAACGATCCCGTTAAGTTGATCTTAGTCTAAAACTAGACTAACGTATCCTTAACAAACGTTTAAGTCGATCTTATTCTCAAATGAGGCTGACGTATCCTTAAACACAACCCCCAAACCTAAATCTAAGATAATACGGATTTAGACCAGTCCATGCCCTACGGACGACGACATAACTCAGTCTCCGTATACAATCCACGGGCAACCGAACACGAAACAAACACACACGACACGAAGTGATCATCTGGAGAAGGAGAAAGTTGCTACCGCAATGCGGTAGCGTAATTAACTGCAGGGGCTTGCGCCTGCAGGGAAGAGCGTCCCCACAATCAAAAACCCCTCAAGCGAGGGGGAATCTGACGAAGTCTGCTACATCGGACGCATCCGTCTAAACCTTCGATACATGGTGCCATAAATCAACTTGGCATCTTCGGAGAGGTAGACGGATAGCACCAATTAGCATCTGCCCCGAATTTCAGGCAAGACGTCCCTGTCACGCCGTCATTCGGAGGGGAACAACCGTTACGTATTGCTAGTGCCGCTTGCGGTCTGTGGTTAAACCTACTGCCAGCGTAGCGTCGAGGTTCTAGAGTTCCACACAGAGAGTTTCCCTGTACTGAGCAAAAGGTGTAGAGGCCGTATGGTTTTACGGCAGGGCTACGATCACTTACATGCACTTGTGCGTGTATGATGTTAGGGCAGACAATACTAGTGGGCTTTGGTTTAAACCGGATCCTAGTATTGTATAGATGGATTAGTTTTGTCTTCTGTGTATTCGTATTCTACGGAATGCGGATGCGGGTGTGTATGCACGGTTCTGAGTAGCGAAGAAGGAGGTGCCTCATTAGGGTTTTCACCATTGACTTGGTCAAAACCATTATGAGGTGGAGGGAAATGTTTACTTATATTTTTTAATGATAATTGTGTTATGGCTAATTGGTTTGACCATTTGACCATGCTTGACCATTTGACCTAGTTGACTATTGTTGACTTAGATATTTTGTGAGCTCTAGATTCTTCTATTGTTTTGGATTTATCTTGAGATGATAATGGTCAAATCAAGGGTAGCCATCACATATTATCATGATAAAAGATTAGTAAATATTCTTTTCTCTTGATCATTATCTCTTGCTCATTTCTCTCTCATCAAAAGAGAGCTCCCATGGTTCTTCTTCTTCCTCCTCACTAGAAATTCCTAATAGTCTCATGTGTTGAGCAAATTATGTTCTAAATAGACAAACAAATCCATCTTCTTCCTCTACATCACCTAGAACATCAAGAATAGCAAACTTGTTGCCCTAGTTACCTCGGCTTAAGGTGGAGCTCGGACTATAGACTCTCGGGTGGATCGTCTTCAACTCTAGGAGGCCGCGGTGGTGACCAAGATCCGGATCGATCCTCGGAGCTCACATGGACGAGGAGGACAGCGGAAAAAAGAACCTAAGGACCTTTTTCGTGAGGTATAATTGTCTATCACAGTAGATTAAACCTCCCGCGGTTTCGTCAGTAATGGTTTGGCAAAGATCCTTCATGCTTAGTCTATGTTGCTATATAAGAAAGTTTTGATTTTTGCTTGTTCCGCCTCCTCGCTAGCTTGCGGGGTGAGCGATATAGACTTACAAAACTACTGAGTATAACCTAAGCTGATATGAAGAAATCAAACAACACCAGTGGACTTGTGGAGGGCACTCGAGATCACCACACCAAAATGGGCCCACACCTCAACACTCGACCGGCGACATACTTGAAATGTCCGGCGCCGCCGACCCCACCAAGGCCAATTCACTTCATATTTTATCTGGTCACTCAATGTTGTCCAATCATCCTGTTTTTATTATTTCTTTATTTTTGTTTTGAGCCTATAAATACCAAATCAATAGGAAAGCTATGATACACTTGGTGTTAGAAAACTTTGCATACATTGTAACTAGTTTGATCTTGTAGCTGTTAGTTTGAGTTCCTTGCCTTCCTCTGGTCTTGCAACTTCTTTCTTGAACTTGCAAGATTAGATTTTGGTATTTGAACTCAATTTTGCTTGTACTTGGAAACATTGCAATCAAAGCTTCTTTTATTTCAAGTTGATTCTTATATCTTTTATCTCTTTGCCATTTTCTTTTATATTATTAAGTTGTGATCTCATTTTTATGATGTGTGAGTAGTTTTTTGCTTGGGCTATGGTAAGGTAGGTTGTGGAATGGCTTGCCTTCTAACCCATCCTTCTTGATTCTTGCATTTTGCACTTATTTTCTTAATATATGCAATTTTATTATGTTTTTCTTGATAGAATATATTGTTTTGAATGGTTGCAAATCAATCTTTAATATATATCATATTCCTTCATTACATTCTATTGTTGCTATATTAAGAATCGATGTTGAAAAGAATATGAAATTTAGCTAAGTGTAGGAAACTAGCTGGATAGAACATATAGCCATACAAGCATATGTTCTATACTTGTTAACTTTACTTAACTCATTTCATGCTCATTTCATTCTAAAACCATAGCTTTTTTTGTTTCTTTTCAACTTAATTTTGATATCGTATCCTAAACCGACACTTGTTATCGGGATAGATGCGACATGCTTTCTTAAGTCGATTAGAAACTAAAAATAGATCTTGAATCAAGATTTAGAGTTGGGGGTAAAAGCCGTATTTCAATTTACTAATGCTTAGCCTAATTTTTCCCTAAACATCACTTTATCCTTTTCTTTATTTTCAATTTGTAAAAAATCGTGACAATTCCCACTCCAACCCATTATTTTATAACTCAAAATGATGTCGTGATATCCAATCCCTATGGATCGACCCATACTTGCCGACTTGCATCAACGCACTGTGCACTTGCGGTATTTTTATAACTCGAGACTCAAGTCGTGAATTATTTTCTTCAAGAAACCGACATGTCCTCATTTGAAAAAACCCTTTTCAAAAGCACGACACTTTGAGTTCCCATCTGCCAGGCTTGAATAGTGCAAGCAAATGAATATAAAAAATAATATGCCATGCTATTATCACGACCCAATTTAGGAACGTGACCGGCACTTAGACCACGTGACGTCAACAGGCGTAACGCAATTTAAGTAAGCCGAAAACCCAGAAATCTAAACCATAAAAAGAAGTAAGTGATAAAAACATTGTTAAAACATTTGAAAATCTCAAGTAAAAATCTTAAAGCTTAAGTTTATTTTCTTAAAAAAATTGGCAGCACCACCTCTGTAAAACTAGCCCCGAAACGGGTACAAACACAGGATATAAATAAAACACTCCCAAAAGGGAGCAAATCACGCCCAAAGGCGAAAAACAATCACCACAAGCATATATACGACGCCGTATCGAAGAAATAGACAACAAAAATGAAAACGGCATAAAGAGATAAAGCTGCACAAGAAAAGTCGGCTCACACGAGCACGACACCAAGAGTCACATATAATACAATATCGATCCTCACAACTCGTCTCTAAGTCAATACATGAAAGTGGTAGATGGAGAGTACTAGGTACAATGAGATATACAATAGATATAATCAGATAACCGCAAACCCACCTACACCAAAAAGGCCTCACAGCCGACCGTAGCGGTATCTGCAGAAATAGATACAATAAGGAGCCCTGCCACGACTACTCTGAAGGTCAAGCCTGCAAAATACTGTGGCACAACGGGGGTGAGTTGCCAACTCATGAATAGTAAATAACATCATACAGATAATCGTAAGTATGCACGAACAGTGATAATCTATCACATGCAATCTAATAGCATATGTATGGCAAACTCAGAAAACTTTCACTAGTAATTCTTATAGATATGCAACAATCATGATCAAGGTACACTATAAAGGTACTACAACTACATGAAATAATGCATATCAAATAACTACTGAGTGTGGGATAAAACATATCACCATCAATGAATCATCATCGTGGAAAAACCAGTGTCCATCAACGACACCATAAATCTCAATACCTCAGGCGCCGTCACTCTGATCGGCTCTCATATCCGTAAATCTCATGGAACCTGAGTGCCCAACATTGACACTCGAAACATCATGAATACCCATGTCCAACATCGACATGTAAATACTCATAACTCGGGCTCCGACATTCCGGATCGGCCAACGAGCTCCGTCAGTCCGGATCGGCCCATGTCCATCTCACGACTCCGGTTGGTATCCTCCGGATAACCGTCGGGTCCAAACTATCATCGGTAGGTAGTAATCCCTCTGCCAGGCTCATCGTCTACTGCACAACATATATTTCTTGGCCCGGGGTACCATACCGGGTCCACCATGAACCCGCAAATGGATCATCCATCTCCTCGAATCGGGTTTCTAAAACCAATCTCAGAACCGAGAAAACTCATGGTGGACGCATCGAAATATCATATCAAGAGAAACCGGGTTTTCCAAAAAAACGCATACTTTCTTGAAATATAACCACTGTTCTCAAATCCATAAATCACATGAAATCATTATCTCAATGCGTAAATCTATGAAATATGATGTATGCAACATAGAACAGTAATATGAGCATATCAAGGGAAAACCGCTCTTTTAAATGAATCAAGTTTTTAAAGATATCATGTGGTTCCGAAATTCCCTAAAGTCAGATGCAACATCATATAAAGGTGAATATGCAGCTATAGCAAGGTATGTGTGTATGCATGTAGATATGTATGCATGATGCATTTTATATGCACAATAGAACAAGAATCAACGTCTAACTATTGATAATAATGAAAGCGGTAAGATACAAATTCCCTTAGTATGGTGGTACAAGAACAACAGCCTCAATGTCAATAACGAATGCAATACCACATATAAGTATATGTTGTGCGTATCATGGTAATTACCAATGGTCTGTGTGTGGCATACAATTCAGTGCTCGTGCTACATGAACAGTCAGTAATGGTGCAGTGTCCAATAGGTACTAAGTCAATGAACAACAAGTAATGGTATACAAATGATGCTCATGCATAATCAACGCATATGCATATAAACATGTGGCTATAACATTATATCTAGCCCTCGACGCTTAACGCCATACGGGCCATTCCCCCGTAGATGTTAAATCTACTAACCGATAATCTCGAGCTAGGTAAATCCAACCACCTGCTTTCCTTTCCTTGTAGCGTTCGAAGTTCCCGCAATCGATCCTAATATCACATGATTGATGAAACTCAGTGTGTAGGTAGAAAAGTGTAAAGATCATAACCAAAGAATTTTGTAAACCGCAATCAATAACAGTGTCAACTGTAGGTTCGTTAGCGAGTGCGGATCGTCCACAGAGAAAGTGTGATTTGTTCGTAATTGTTTTAGTTGAGTTGAAAATTAAAAGATAAAAGAAAATTGCAATAAAATTGATTCAAGAATTTTGAAATTTAGTTTCAAGAATTGTAAAGAACTAGATCTAATATCAAGAAATACTAAAGATCAAGAATCAAGAATCAAGAATTGTCTAAATCAAATGAATTATCAAGATTTGTAATGAGGCTCGTAGGAATCGATCCAATCGATAGTGATGATGAAGAATTAGAATTATCGATGAAGATCAACAAGGTTTAGAGATCTCTTGAAGAAACTAGGGTTTGTTCATCATATCCCTTGTCCTTTCGTTGATTAGCATTCAAATTCTAGCCTCTAGGAAATTCAATCATCGATCATTGATCTCTAATTAAGAGCGAAAATATTCAAGAAAGCATTTTGCTCCAGACTAGGTTGTCGATGATTCAATTTCCTAAAGTTTACAAAATTCATAAGACTTAAGAATCGTTTAAGAATTTAATCATCATCATCTATCTATTTTCTCGATTCCTCCACGAGCGGAGTTTTCACTTAAACATCATGACAAAGAAAACAATCAAGAATTGAGAATTCATCATAATGCTCAAATGTAAAGAAAAGCAAGATCAAGAATCTTCACCTTCTATTATTCAACGTTTCGTTATAATTCACTCAAAGACTACAAGAATTGAGGAGAGAACTCGATCGTTGAACTATCTTCGCATCGTCTCCGTGAGTCGTGGATCGTCTTGGATCACTTGCTCGGTTAAAGATCGGTGTCGCTTCAAAAAGGCTTGATGGCTTCTTCCTTGATTTTGTACTTGGTGATCTTGAGTTAGCTTTTGGGATTGGATTAGAGTATGGATGCACAAGTTGTGTCACTCAACTTGTGGAATTTTGGCTCAATTTTCATCAACCTTTGAATGAAGCCGTTGGGTCCTTTTTATAGTCTTCTCCTTTAGCTTCCCCTAGAAGCTTGATTAGGATTAGCTTCCTTTAGAAGCTAAGCTAGGTTTAGCTTCCTTTGTAAGCTTGGTAGTTATGAAGGAAGCTTCTAGATTCAGGTAGTTAGCTAGCTTCCTTGAGAAGCTTGGTAGTCTTTAGCTTGTACATGAAGCTTGGCTGTTAGGACAGAAGCTTCTGGAGATCTCTGGAGAATGAAATGGCTTGAAGAAGTTTTCCATTTGAAAGGAGAAGCCTGAAATAATGATCTGCTGACGACTTGATGACGTGGCCACGGATCCGCCGCCAATAGGGGCATACGGCCATGAATCCATGGCCGTATAGGAGGCTTGCTGCATGAATTTTCCATGGTAATTCTTGTGTTAGGTTTAGGGCTGTTTGCTGATGTGTGGAATCTTTTAAATCTTTCTTGTTCAATGCCAGATTTCAAGTCTTGGACTCGGCGTATTTTTATCAGCACTTTTAGCAGTTTCAGCTCTTTTACCTGGAATTCCTACACACAATCTCGAGACAAGTGTTGCGATATACAAAGATTATGCGTGCAATGATAAACACTCAATTTCCCTCAAAATGCCGGTTATAATGTATAACACATGTTGTTTGGTATTTTACAGACAAATTGCTAATATGTGTTATATTCATACCGAACACCTTTAGATGATTGCAAATAGTAGGGAAATTGATGTGTTAAAAATGCAATATTTTCGACTGATCAAATTCCCCCAAACTTAATTTTGGTCGTCTCGAGCAAACTTGTTTTATTAGAAAGAGAAGGAGAAAATAAAGAAAAAGAAAAACTAACTAGCACACATTCGTAGGCAACACGATTGCACTGAGCACGTGCAACAAGCCTTTAAACCTCTAGGTGTCCCTAGTAGGAGGAGTGTTGTCTCCTGAGGGTTTTCAGCGGATTACACCCACAAAATCCCATAATAAAAGGAAGTCCGTGAAAGTTACTTGTAAAGATAAGAATTATAAAAGAAAGACTTTGAAAATTAGAGTTTCCAACTACACTAGCTTTTCGGTTGTCATGAGCCCTATCTTAATAGTCATGAAAAGATATTAGAAATCACATCATCCCTCAATAAAATACCGTCTTTATTCTTCATTCCTACCTTTCTTCCAAACATCGATCATATACCCCTACGTGTGTGTAAGACATCCCTACACTCGAACAATTCAATTCAAGCTATCATACTCTTGTCCATCTGCCTCAGTACTTTTTAATTTAATGAATATTTAGATGGATTTGCTCACACATTTTTCATGCGACCGTTAATACTTCTTGAGGTACTAACCGACCGATTACTCATGTGCTTGCTTATTAGGTGTATTAGTATTTTCCTCGTCTTGCACCACCTAAGGCTTAGCAGTGACTCCCAGACCAGTTGGTCTAAGGCACTAGGTGATGAAGCACCCTCGCTATATTTTTTATTTCTGCCTTAGCGATAACAAAACCAGTGTTCATTTTTTTTCTTCACCATTTTATATTTTATTTTATAATTTCCTTCATACTTTGGCTTTTAGACAAGAGCATTTCAAGGTATCCTCTACTATCCTGAGTTTCAAGACGTGTTTAAGTGCGAATAATAGGGTATCAACGTTCAAATGTTTGGCTTCCAAAATAGAAACTATGTTTCAGACTTATTTTTATTCTCAGGTTAGTGACTTCCTTCATCTTACTAAGCCTTGGGACAACGGCTCATAACTACTTATTACTAGTTTCGTTTAAGAAAACTTCTAATTTTCTTGGTTTTCTTAAATTTTTCCGATCTTTTGGATGTAATTTTTCACTATCTAATATTTTATTATCTTATTTATGTACAAATTTTTTTTATGTGTTTTGTGATATGTTTTGTGCTTATGCAAAGTGATATGCAAATGATGCGTAAATAAGCACAAACCTCCCCCAAACTTGTTTTCAACAGTGTCCTCTCTGTTGCCATCCGCTAGATCAAAAAAAACCCGTAAGCTTGGAAGGACATTATTAATAGGGGCAATAAATATGATCGTGAAAATCCTCCCCAAAACTTATTCTTTTGGCTCACAATATTGAGGACAACGTTATTTTCAAGAGCCAAATATACCCCCCTCCCAAACTTGAGTTAAACAATGTTTATCCTTTGAAAATCAGAAGAGGGGGTCAAAGTTACTGGTCAATGCTAAGCTTTGCAAAGACCGAAAGTCAACACCAACCATTCGAAGATTTTATCCGTGTAGTGCACCAGTTAGTGGAATAAGAAGTAGGGAAAGGGTAAGTGGTGGTATAGAATGCGTTTGCGTCTCGTTTTGGAGTGACGACTCAGTGATTGTGATGGATTACTCGCATTCTCTTTACAGTCCAAAAGAAGGGGTGGAGGTTCAATTTCTTTGTATTGAGGTGGATTCATCTCAACACCCGTGTCTTTCAAAAATGCGAGTTCTTCAGCGAAAATTTCCTCAAAACTTTCATCGATACCCCGAAGAATAATGTCATCACAAAGCGCGGGGTGATCTTCAGACTCTAAAAACGGTTCATACTCAGTGTTAGTTGTTGACCCGGACAACTCGGTGGAAGAGTCCGTATGGGTATGATACATAGTTGGGTCAAAAAACAACATATGAAAAGAGTCTAGATCAGTATCATGAGGATCGTCAAATTCGCTGCTGTCGACATCCATTAATTCGACAGAACAGACCTGAGCAGAAGGTTCGGAGGGTGATCGCACGCCGATGGCGTGTCAGATGTTCAAAGAATTAAAGTGTAACCGCGATCAGGACGGTGTCGCTTTGCAGCTAGCCGGTTGAGCACGGGTCGATCCACAGGGAGATGGTTGTTATCTTACCTTCTTACTTTAGACGAGTCAATAAAGAATCAGTATGTTTGTTTTGTCTAACCTATGTGTTTATCTGCAAGTATAAGGTTGTTAAGAAAATACGAGATTGTAAGCTAAGAAATCCGTACTCAAAACCTTTGAGCCGAGTCTTGACCAATTGAAGCTAAGCAATCGGCAACAACGTGGATTAGGGGATTTAAGCGCGGTATTCGTGGAATCCGGCTTATTTACCCTTGTCCTTCCGTTCTTGTCTTTTGCCTTCGCCTCCGGCCAAACCGAACGCAACCGGTCGTGGTTAGGAATCACCGTTACCTTGTCAGGGTACGGTGCCTAACGGAGCGCTTGCGTATGGTTTGGGCGAAGTTCAAATGGAAAATAACGGGAAAAGGAATTGGCAAAGAAATGTTAACTTATAAAACCGTATTAATTCTTAACAATAACAATAATTACAACATTCACAAAATAAACAAAGGAGAACAAAAAGAAAAGAACAAAGAAAAGAAAAGATACAAGTATTAAAGTGCATGAATAAAATTGCAAGTAATAAAAGCAAGAATGAAAAATGCAAGTAATAAATAAGCGATAAAAAGAACACGGAAGTAGAACCCAAGCCAAGCATGTGCTCAATAGCCAACCCTTAAACTTGCAAGCTCAATGAAGAGGTTGCAAGATCAAGGGAAGGGTAGAGAACGCATGTGAAGTGAAGAACTAGTCCCGTGAGAAAATACGACCCTTGAGATCAATAACTAACTCTTACCCGTTCAAGCTCAATGAAGAGGTTGAATGAGCAAGAGAAAGCAAGAATCTCAAGGGGGAGCAAACTAACAAAAAAGATAACAAGCCCTCATCTTCATTAATCTTCCACTCAAAAGCTCTCACTACAATGTCATGGAGAAAGAATGAAGAAGAGGAAGAAGAAGAACAAAATTACACAAAGAAGAGAACAAAGAAAAGCTCCCTTGGTTAAGCTCAAAACTGCTGTATTTATAGGCAGGAGAATGGAGTTCTAGGGCAACCACCAGACCCAAAATAAGATTACCAAAAAGCCCCTGAAAAACGATAGAACAAGGCCACTGTACGGTCGCGGATCCGCCGCCTATAGCCCCCTATGGCCGCGGATCCACGCCCCTACTGTGGGTTTAGGGTGTGGGCTTCTGAGTGTTTTCCTGGTCTCCTGTCCCCTCTTGTCTGGTACATGTATTTTCTGATAATTTCTTCCAGAATATCAGCAGAATTCATAGTCCAAGATTGTTATCTTTTCTTCACTTTTGACTTTATCTCTCTTGAGCTCCGCGCACCCATTGATTCTTGTGCAGCCCCTCTCGTGCTCCGTGCTTGTCCGAGACACGAATGACTGCTGTCATATGTCTTGTCCCTGGAACCGGTACGCAGCACCGGACGGATATGGATGACCGGAACCCGGCTTTTATCTGTTGTCAACAGATGTTCTGTATTTGGTGTAACTGTGGAGATTTTGTCATGATTTGCAATATTTGGACTGAAAACCTGTACTCTGTAAATATGTAACAAACACAGATCAAAAGCACCTACCTATAAACACACGAGCGTAAGAATGGGCGGTATAAAATGCAGTATTCTGTTGTGAACAAATACCCCCAAACTTAACTTTTGCTCGTCCCGAGCAAAACCAATTATTCACAAAAATAAAATCCTAACCGCACTTTCGCAGGGAACGCGATTGCACTGAGCGCGTGCAACAAGCCGTTAAACCTCTAGGTGTCCCTAATAGGAGGAGTGTTGTCTCCTGAGGGTTTTCAGCGGATACTACCCACAAAATCCGGTCAAGCTGGTTTTGTAAAATAACTAAGATTCAAACCCTAAAGTTTTTGTTTCAGAAAATAACAATTCTATAATCCTAAGTCTAGACTATCGAATCTTTAGTTTTCACACCTCGCTTCATATTTAACTACAGATTTTATATGTCTTTACGTGTAGTGCAAATAGTGCCGTTGAGTTCCAGAAAGGTCGATTAAAGTCCTCATGTCGCACAATAAAGCCCAGATAACAATTTTAAAAGGATCACATAAGTTTTATAAAGAGTTAAGCATTTTTCAAGTTTCGTTTTCCAGTAAAGTTTCAACTTCAGAATTTCTATCTTCCCTAACAGGAAACTAGGTCTTATTCTTCACTCCACCTTTTTCTTGTTTTCATTTCATACACACCTCTGTGAACGTGCACTAGTCTTTATCATAGAGTAAAACCTTCATATCTCCGTTAAATTTTTTTTATAAAAGCTTATCTTTTATCAAGATTATTCTCACACAAAGAACCGTTAGGAATTTTAACTCGGAGAGAACACTTGCTTGACTTTGTTTTAAAACTGGACTTTCTAGGCTTCTTAGCGAGCTTTGGGCCAATGCACCCAAACCAGTTGGTTTTAGGGCATTAGGTGTAAAAACACCCCAGCGGACTTAATTACTCAAGTTACCTAGGTCCAAAAACAAAAGACAGTTTGTCGTGAAAATCAGATGATTCAATACGAACGGAGATATAACTGGTAGTTCAAATATTATTTTTTTTGGATAAAAGACGTGTTTAGTGGGTTTGGTGTGTAATCATTCCAATCAAGTTTTAGATGGGTTATTTTTCCGACTTAGCTCCAATTATGGCATCAATAACATTCCTTCATATTCGCTTTACTTCATAAACTATTCTTGACATTACTTATTTCAGAACAAACCTATTTGATCCTCAGAAAATCATTTATCTGTTTAAAAGTTTAAACATGACAGACTTGTCGTCTAATTCCCAAAATCTTACGACACGTGTAGTGTGATGTAAAGACGTATATCAGCTATAGTTAACTTCAAAGGAGAGTTATCTTTCAGGTTTTCAAAATCCAAACATAAGATCTAGTTATTCCTATTTTTTTCAAACAAAAACCGTCGAATGTTGAATCCGGGTTCTTCCACAAGCTAACTTGACAAAAAAGTTTTTATATTTTTTAGAAAATTTTCAAATTTTTATGGATTTTATGGATTTAAATATGCAGATGCAAAATATACATATGAATGCGAAGGTAAGAAATGCGTACCGAGCGTACCCCCAAACTTAAACTGGACAGTGTCCTCACTGTCGTTGCATGAAGAGATCAGTTTGATGGTTCAAAATTGTCGGTTAGTGATATACAAATTTTATTTGTTTTTGTTTTTAAAGAAAAGAAAAAGAATATACACAAATATAAACAAAACGGTTTGTACATACCCCCAAACTTATTTGGAACAGTGTCCGCTGTTCGTGGCTGGATAACCGAAGTTTGGAGGTAGGCAGAGGAAGATCATTCAGGGTAAACCGGCTCCTGTAAGAACAGGAGCTCCTCTGTTGGTTCGGCGCTAAGGTACGGTTTGCATCGGTGTCCGTTCACTTTGAAGAGTGAACCGTCCTTTGGATTTTCCAAATCCACAGCGCCCTGCGGATACACATTCCGCACAAAATACGGCCCTTTCCAGCGAGATCTCAGCTTTCCAGGATGGAAGTGAAGTCGGGTGTCGTAAAGCAGTACCTGCTGACCAGGTACGAAGGTTTTGCGCAAAAGTTGTTTATCATGAAACACCTTCGTTCGATTCTTAACGACAACCGCATTGTCGTAAGCCTCATCCCTAAGCTCGCTCAATTCGTTCAACTGCAGCTTCCGATGGCTGCCCGCGTCCTCAAGAGACAGATTCAGCTCCTTTATCGCCCAAAATGCGCGATGCTCGATTTCGACAGGAAGGTGGCAGGCTTTTCCGTACACAAGCCGATAGGGAGACATGCCAAGGTCGGTCTTATAAGCGGTTCTAAATGCCCAAAGGGCATCAGTGAGTTTCAGAGACCAATCCTTACGGTTCTTGGAAACCGTCTTCTCCAGTATCTGCTTGATTTGCCGATTTGAAACTTCGGCCTGCCCGCAGGTTTGGGGGTGGTAGGGCGTAGAAAGCTTATGATTAATGGAGTATTTCCGCATTAAGGCTTCGAAAGTTTTATTGCAGAAATGACTTCCATTGTCGCTAATGATCGCTCGGGGGTGCCCAAACCGGGAAAAAATGTTTTCTTTAAGGAACCTAACGACAACCTTGTTGTCGTTAGTCCGGCTGGGCACAGCCTCGACCCATTTAGAGACGTAATCAACAACTAGAAGGATGTACAAGTTCCCAAAAGAGTTGGGAAACGGCCCCATGAAGTCTATCCCCCAAACATCGAAAATCTCCACAACCAAGATCGGTTGGAGCGGCATCTCGTTCCTCCGGGATATCCGGCCCATGTGTTGGCACCAGGAGCAAGTCTTGCAATAGTCGTGAGCGTCTTTGAAAAGTTATGGCCAGTAAAAACCACATTGCAAGATCTTCTCAGCTGTTTTTCTGGGCCCAAAATGCCCGCCACACGCTTGATCGTGGCAAAATGACAGCACACTCTTGAATTCCTCATCAGGGACACACCGACGAATAATCTGGTCGGGACAGTACTTGAACAAGTAGGGTTCGTCCCAGTAAAAGTGTTTTACTTGGGATAAGAAGCGAAGTCTGTCCTGACTCGACCATTCGGTCGGTAGCAATCCCGTGGCCAAATAGTTCACAATATCTACGAACCAGGGTTCGCAAGATACTGTCAAGAGCTGTTCATCCGGGAAAACGTCGTTGATTGGAATTGGAAGCGAAGGCGAAGAAGGAAGTCGTGAGAGATGGTCGGCAACTACGTTTTCACATCCTCGTTTGTCCTTAATGACAAGGTCAAACTCTTGAAGCAAGAGGATCCAACGTATTAACCGAGATTTGGCATCTTTCTTCGCAAAAAGATGGCGCAGAGCAGAATGGTCAGTGTAGACAATGACTGGAGAGCCGATGAGGTAGGGGCTGAACTTTTCTAAAGCAAATACAACAGCCAAGAATTCCTTCTCAGTTGTTGTATAATTGAGTTGGGCGTCGTTCAGGGTTCGGCTCGCGTAATAGATTACGTGCGGCATCTTGTTGATGTGCTGTCCAAGGACAGCACCGATGGCAAAGTCGGATGCATCGCACATAATCTCGAATGGGTGCGTCCAGTCAGGAGAAGAAAGAACGGGAGCAGAAGTGAGTGAGCGTTTTAGTGACTCGAAGGCAGTCACACAGCTCGAGTTGAAGTCAAATGGTGTATCCTTGGCCAGCAAAAGAGTCAAGGGCCTAGCAATCTTGCTAAAGTCCTTGATAAACCGTCTATAGAAACCGGCATGGCCAAGGAAGGCTCGGATATCTCTGACGCAACGGGGAGGAGGCAGATTGGAAATGACCTCAATCTTTGCTTTGTCGACCTCTATGCCATTTTGCGAGATGATATGTCCTAAGACAATACCTTCGCGCACCATGAAGTGGCATTTCTCCCAGTTCAAAGTGAGATTCTTGTCCTTACATCGGGTAAGGACAGTGTCAAGATGCAGCAAACACTCGTTGAAGGAATCGCCGAAGATGGAGAAGTCATCCATGAAAATCTCCAGAAATTTTTCCACCATGTCCGAGAAAATTCCCATCATACACCGCTGGAAGGTAGCGGGCGCATTGCATAACCCAAAGGGCATGCGTCGATATGCAAACGTGCCGAAAGGACAAGTGAAAGTGGTCTTGTCCTGGTCTTTTTCGGCGATGGGAATTTGATTATAGCCGGAGTAGCCATCAAGAAAGCAATAGTACTCGTGTCCGGCCAATCGTTCAAGCATCTGGTCAATGAAAGGTAGCGGAAAGTGGTCTTTCCGCGTTGCGGCGTTGAGTTTTCTGTAATCAATGCAAACTCGCCACCCAGTTTGGGTGCGAGTAGGGATTAACTCATTCGCCTCGTTGGTTATGACCGTGATGCCCGACTTCTTGGGGACAACATGAATGGGGCTAACCCACTGGCTATCAGAGATAGGGTAAATGATACCACTATCTAGACATTTGACGATCTCCTTCTTCACAGCCTCCTTCATGACTGGATTAAGACGTCTTTGTGGATCCCGGGCTGGTTTGGCATCATCCATCAGATGAATATGATGCTCAACGATCAGGGGACTAATCCCCTTGATGTCCGCCATGGACCAGCCAAAAGCTTGCCTGTTGCTGTGCAAGACCGTGAGAAGGGCTTTCTCTTGCTCGGGAGCTAGAGAAGCCGAAATGATGACAGGGAGGGTCTCGTTCTCACCTAAGTAAGCATACTTAAGGTGAGACGGCAACGGCTTGAGTTCGAGCGTTGGAGGTGAAATGATGGAAGGCAAGACTGGTGCAAGGGTCTCGAACTCAAAGGACTCCAGCAAAGGTTCAAAACGAGTGTAGGCAACCGAGTCGGATGGTTCAGGTAACTCATCCGGAAAGTCGAAAGATTCAAACTCGGGTTGTGCGCGGCTAAGATCGTTCGAGAATGTGAAACACTCGTATTCGTTATCGGGCGCAAAAACAGCAGCAGGTTCGAAGAGAAACGCACTAGTGGCGTCAAGATTGTCGTGTTCAAACAGAAACTCCTCGAATTCACACTCTTCTGGGGTGATCTCCTGGATCGAGCAGGCGTCCAGTATATGAGCATTAGGTTCGGCGGGCTGATTCCCCAACCTAAAAATGTTGAGTTCAATTGTCATATTTCCAAAAGAGAGGTTCATCGAACCATTGCGACAATTGATCACAGCATTTGAGGTTGCGAGAAATGGTCGACCGAGTATCACCGGAATTTGATTCCGGGGGTTAGCTGCAGGCTGTGTATCTAAGACAATGAAGTCGACGGGAAATATGAAGTCCCCGACTTTTATTAACACATCCTCTAGCTCACCCCTAGGATGGGTGATCGATCGGTCGGCCATCTGGAGAGTGCAGTGTGTGGGTTTCAGCTCTCCGACGCCTAATTGCTCGTATACTGAATACGGAAGCAAGTTAACACTGGCACCAAGATCTAATAGTGCGCGGTTGATGTTCTTATCCCCAATAGTAATTGAAATCGTAGGACAGCCAGGGTCCTTCCGTTTTTGTGGTAAAGATTGGGTAAGGGCATCACTCACAGCACTAGCCAAGAAAACTTTCTTGGGTACCTGAGACTTCCTCTTTTTCGTGCACAAGTCCTTTAAGATTTTCGCGTAAGACGGGACTTGTTGGACAGCATCTAAAAGAGGAATGTTAATGTTAACTTGCTTGAATAACTCCAAAATCTTCTCCATTTGTGGATTTTGTTTGTTAGACCTCAACCGGTTTGGAAATGGAACATTTTGAAAATTGGTTGAGTCTAATGCTGGAGGAGGAGATTTTGGAGTTGGAACGGATCCCAGAATAGGTGTTTTCGTAGAGTGAGAAGTGGGTCCGTTCAGAGCAGAAGAAGAAGAGGGAGAGCCTTGTGAAGAACGGAGAATAGGCTCGGAAGACGAAGAAGAAGAAGGAGAAGAAGAAGAAGCAGCGGCCGGGGCATTATCGTTGATCCGTTTGCCAATGTTGTTTGGCAGCATCCTCCCTGATCTCAGTGTGGTCACGGCACTCACATTATGATTTTGTTGTTCAAGAGCAACATGTGCATTATGTGGGTGACCGGGATTTGGAAGTGGCTGGGACGGGAGCTTCCCCTTCTCTCGCTCGCTCAAGGCCGCGTTCAGTTGTGCAATCTGGGCCTCGATGGTCTTGATGCTTTGCCCGTGTGCGGCAGTGTGTTGCACTAAAGATTGAATCGAAGACTGGATGTTGGCGGTGGATTGAGTCGATTGTTTAACAAACGCCTCCAGACTTCGCTCGAGCGAGGAAACCTTATCGTTGTTAGACGGAACAAGGTTGTTTGGTGGAAAAGAATTGTTCGGTGCAAAGTTGTTCGTCTGGTTTTGGTAAGGTTGGGGTTGGAAGGGCTGCTGATACTGAGTTTGTTGTTGCGCTTGTTGTTGCGGCGGAGGGCCCCTTTGGAAATTGTTGCCCTGGAATTGATTCTGATTCTGATTCCAGGCGAAATTGGGGTGGTTCCTCCAACCGGGATTATAGGTGGAAGAGTATGGATCATTCCTCGGTCTTTGCTGGAAGGCAGCATTAACCTGATCCTGTCCTTGCGAGGGTGGATTGTAAGGACACTCTTCGGTCAAGTGCGAAGGATCGGAACAACAAGCGCAGATGGTACGAAGGGGGAGAACAGGTGCGGGGGCAGGAGCAGAAAATTTGCGCTCTATCGCTTCAAGCTTTCGTGTTATTGCAGCCATTTCAGCTTTCATCGCAATAGAGACATCGAGTTGGTGGATTCCTACCCTAGACTGACCGGTAGAAGTGGAGGTAGAAGAAGAAGAAGTCGGTCTAGTGCTCTCCCACTGTAGCGTTTGCTCCGCAAGATCGTCAAAGAACTGCCACGCTTCCTCGTCAGATTTGGATAGGAAGTGGCCTTGACAGATGGTTTCCAGCAACTGCTTCGTTGCTGGGTTCAGTCCCTCGTATAAGGTTTGGCAGAGCTGCCATTTCTCTATACCGTAGTGAGGACACTGAACAAGAAGGTCTTTGTATCGGTCAAAGCACTTCCAGAAGGGTTCAGAAGGAAGTTGGGAGAATTGGTTGATCTCATTTCGAATTCTTGCGGTCTTATGATTTGGGTAGAATTTTTTCAGAAACGCTTTAACAAACTCGTCCCAGCTGGTGATTGAGTGGGAAGCGGTGCTATACAGCCATTTTTCTGCGAGATCGCATAAAGTGAACGGAATGACCCGTAGACGTATAGCATCGTCCGATAGCTGGGTTGTTTTCATCATGGCACAGACATTTTGAAATTTGTTGATGAAGATATAGGCATCTTCAGATTCAAGCCCATGAAAACGTGAAAGCATGTTGATGAAATGGGGCTTAATTTCAAAGTTGTCCCCATTGGCCGGAGGAAGAGAAAGGCATGTGGGAAGTGCAGAACGGGTGGGGTAGAAACGATCCTGGAGCACAATTCGCTGCGGCGCTACAACAGGCGGAGGTGGTGGAAGATTGGTCTCCGTAGGAGGTGGAGCCAATCCAGGGGTGGTCAAAGAGATGTTCGGATTAAATCCTGACATCGCGGAAGAAGAGGTTGGTGAAGGTGAAGGTGAAGGTGAAGATGTATGAACAGAATTCCGGTCAACGTCGGAGTTGGCCGGCAAAGGAAGAGGAGAAAGAGGAGTGGACGGAGTATCGACTTCGGAGTCGATCGCGTAGTCGGTCGCGACTAACGTAACGTGGACTAGACGGGCGCTAGTGTCCCGAGTCCAAGCGGACATACACTAAACGAGTTTAGTATAGTCAAAGCGGAGAAGGTGAGGGTAAGAAAACGTCAATGAAGAAAGGCGAAGGGTGTTGGGTGAAAATGGATTTGGCGACAAAAGGGCAAGTTTTTATAAAAGTTTTTGATTTTTTTCTTTTTTTTTTGTTTTTAGAAAAAGATTTACAGAAGTATGTACGGAAATACGGCTTAAGCAATCACAAACAAGATATGCACAATCACACCTAGATCTAGGGTAACCTAGGTCTACTAGACCTGCTCCTGAACTTGATTGTCGAAGTTAAACAATGTCGAGAAACGGGCATAAAAATACACTGATCACGAGGCCAGGTAAGTGCAGAGATAAGGGGAGGTTGTCCAACGCTTTCGCGAAGTTCCTTAATTAAATAACCCTTTCTCTTTCGGCGGTTGCGCCTTTAACACTTTCCTAGACACCCCGTAAACAATGTACGGTTAAGCGAGGTTCTAAACAAGGTTTATCTTCTCCTAATGAGCGCGAAGTCCTTAGGGCTGAAGTCTAGTATTTTTTAATTTACAATGGACAATGCATATGCTTTAGTGATTTCCGGGGTCCTGGGAAGGGTGATGAAATCCCCACCCAATCTGGATTGGTTTCAAGCCCCTTAAGTCCGTATTAAAGAAATGCAAAGCAGTAACAAATCAACTGCAAACAATTTTTATTTGCGGCGCAAAGAATCCTGCACAAAAACAGTTTATTGGAAGGGTTTGCGCAAAGAAGGCTGCAGAAACACAGTTCAGTGGAGTTCAGAGGAGTGGAGAGAGGCAGAGAGACTTACAGAGAGAAAAATTGCACCCTGAAGGCACTGAATGGCCGCGGATCAGCGGCCAAACACCTACTTAGGCCGCGGATCCGCGGCTAGGTTGAGGAATTGGGGCTCTGAAATTTTGGGGTGTTCTCTGTTGGGGTTCCTCTGCTTGTCTGAATGTACTGAATCTTGAATGGCTCACTGTATTTGCTCCAGATTTGTACAGTAGACCGGATGCTTCTTTTTGTCCGTCGCGGTGTAGCCGCGAAAATATGGGTCTATCTTCCCACGTCTTTGGCACTGTACTTGAACACCGTATTTCCAACGTCTTTGGCGTCGATCTTGAGCTTCGTATTTCCTGCACACTTGCACAACAACTAATCAAGAATAACAAGATGGTTTCTTTTTACAAAGTATATATTTTTTTTTCGTTTTTTTTTTACTTACAAATTAACCCGAAATTACACAAGGAAATAAACTACCGTCTCCCCGGCAACGGCGCCATTTGATCGCACGCCGATGGCGTGTCGGATGTTCAAAGAATTAAAGTGTAACCGCGATCAGGACGGTGTCGCTTTGCAGCTAGCCGGTTGAGCACGGGTCGATCCACAGGGAGATGGTTGTTATCTTACCTTCTTGCTTTAGACGAGTCAATAAAGAATCAGTATGTTTGTTTTGTCTAACCTATGTGTTTATCTGCAAGTATAAGGTTGTTAAGAAAATACGAGATTGTAAGCTAAGAAATCCGTACTCAAAACCTTTGAGCCGAGTCTTGACCAATTGAAGCTAAGCAATCGGCAACAACGTGGATTAGGGGATTTAAGCGCGGTATTCGTGGAATCCGGCTTATTTACCCTTGTCCTTCCATTCTTGTCTCTTGCCTTCGCCTCCGGCCAAACCGAACGCAACCGGTCGTGGTTAGGAATCACCGTTACCTTGTCAGGGTACGGTGCCTAACGGAGCGCTTGCGTATGGTTTGGGCGAAGTTCAAATGGAAAATAACGGGAAAAGGAATTGGCAAAGAAATGTTAACTTATAAAACCGTATTAATTCTTAACAATAACAATAATTACAACATTCACAAAATAAACAAAGGAGAACAAAAAGAAAAGAACAAAGAAAAGAAAAGATACAAGTATTAAAGTGCATGAATAAAATTGCAAGTAATAAAAGCAAGAATGAAAAATGCAAGTAATAAATAAGCGATAAAAAGAACACGGAAGTAGAACCCAAGCCAAGCATGTGCTCAATAGCCAACCCTTAAACTTGCAAGCTCAATGAAGAGGTTGCAAGATCAAGGGAAGGGTAGAGAACGCATGTGAAGTGAAGAACTAGTCCCGTGAGAAAATACGACCCTTGAGATCAATAACTAACTCTTACCCGTTCAAGCTCAATGAAGAGGTTGAATGAGCAAGAGAAAGCAAGAATCTCAAGGGGGAGCAAACTAACAAAAAAGATAACAAGCCCTCATCTTCATTAATCTTCCACTCAAAAGCTCTCACTACAATGTCATGGAGAAAGAATGAAGAAGAGGAAGAAGAAGAACAAAATTACACAAAGAAGAGAACAAAGAAAAGCTCCCTTGGTTAAGCTCAAAACTGCTGTATTTATAGGCAGGAGAATGGAGTTCTAGGGCAACCACCAGACCCAAAATAAGATTACCAAAAAGCCCCTGAAAAACGACAGAACAAGGCCACTGTACGGCCGCGGATCCGCCGCCTATAGCCCCCTATGGCCGCGGATCCGCGCCCCTACTGTGGGTTTAGGGTGTGGGCTTCTGAGTGTTTTCCTGGTCTCCTGTCCCCTCTTGTCTGGTACATGTATTTTCTGATAATTTCTTCCAGAATATCAGCAGAATTCATAGTCCAAGATTGTTATCTTTTCTTCACTTTTGACTTTATCTCTCTTGAGCTCCGCGCACCCATTGATTCTTGTGCAGCCCCTCTCGTGCTCCGTGCTTGTCCGAGACACGAATGACTGCTGTCATATGTCTTGTCCCTGGAACCGGTACGCAGCACCGGACGGATATGGATGACCGGAACCCGGCTTTTATCTGTTGTCAACAGATGTTCTGTATTTGGTGTAACTGTGGACTGAAAACCTGTACTCTGTAAATATGTAACAAACACAGATCAAAAGCACCTACCTATAAACACACGAGCGTAAGAATGGGCGGTATAAAATGCAGTATTCTGTTGTGAACAGAGGGTACACTTCCCAACTATTAAATGTTCAGCTCAATTGACATCTTCCCGAAGGATAGGGTCATAGAGCCGTTATGACAGTTGATTATAGCATTGGAAGTGGCCAAAAAGGGGCGACCAAGGATCACCGGAATTTGATTCCGTGGGTTTGCTACAGGCTGTGTATCAAGTACAAGTCCACGGGGAATACAAATTCCCCGATTTTTATCAACACATCCTCTAGTTCACCCCTGGGTTTGGTGATTGATCGGTCGTCCATCTGGAGAGTGCAGGGAGCTGGTTTCAACTCTCCGATCCCTAGCTGCTCATAAACTGAGAAAGGAAGCAGGTTAACACTTGCGCCAAGGTCAAGTAGAGCACGGTTAATGTGTTTATCCCCAATAAAATAGAAATAGTAAGATAGTCAGGATCCTTACGTTTCCTTGGTAATTGCTGGGGAAAAGCAGTGTCTACAGTCTTGGACATGAATACCTTCTTGGGCACTTGAGTCTTCCTCTTCCTAGTGCACAAGTCCTTGAGCATTTTCGCATAAGCCGGGACTTTTTGGATAGCATCTAGAAGAGGGTGTTTATATTAACATGTTTAAAGATTTCCGTGATCTTCTCCATTTGCGGACTTGGTCTGTTTCCCCTTAACCGATACGGATAAGGAGCTTGAGCAATAAGATCGGGGTCTAACACTGGAGAAGATCGTGTGGGTAGGAACGATCTAAGAATAGGAGTGGGGATCTTTTTTGGTGGACTAGAAGAGGTTTGCTGAGGTGTGGAGCTTTGGGGAAAACGGAGAATAGGCTCGGAAGAAAATGGTGGGGTAGACGAACTGGGGTCAGAAACAGAAGTAGAAGTGGAAGGAAAAGTCTCAGCCGGGGTATCATCGATTGATTCTTCATTATTAGTATCAATCTCCTCACCAACATGATTTTCAAGCACTCTTCCAGATCTCAACGTGGTGATAGCATTCATATGATGTGAATAGCCAGGATTGGGTAAAGGTTGAGCTGGAAGTTTCCCTTTTTCTCTCGCACTCAATTCAACTTTTAATTGTGCAATTTCTGCTTCCATTGATTTAATACTATCACCATGAGAGTCGGAGTTTTTCTGGATTTTATCGACGGATGACTTTATTTCAGCCGAAACTTGCAAGAGATTTGTCAGAAGCAAATTCATGAGTGAAGAGGATTCATCAGCACCGGTCAACTGCAAAGGATTATTTGGTGCAGGTGTGTTGACCGGATTTTGAAAGTTTTGTGATTGGTAGGGGTGCTGACTGAGTTGAAGTGGTTGTTGTTGTGGTGGAGGAGCCCTTTGAGAATTGTTTTAATTTGGATCCGTGTTTTGAGTTTGTGATTGGTTCCAAGCAAAGTTAGGGTGATTCCTCCAACCCTGATTATAAGTGGAAGAAAATGGATCGTTCCTAGGTTTTTGTTGGAAAGCAGCATTGATATGCTCATGACCTTGAAACGGAGAATTCAATGGACATTCTTCCGTGAGAAGTGATGGATCAGAACAGCATCCACAGACAGTTTTGGAGAGTGACATTTGATTTAAGGCGGCTGCTAAAAATTTATTTTCCTTAGTTTCGAGTTTCTTGCGCATTGCTGACATTTCAGCTCTAACTCCTATGGAAACATCAGATTGGTGATTACCACCCCTAGACGATGTTTGGTTTACACCCTCCCACTTTAAAGATTTTTCAGCGAAATTTTCTAAAAATCTCCAGGCTTCACCATCATCTTTAGTCATGAAGGTGCCTTGACACATGGATTCAAGGGTCTGTTTTGTGGTAGGATTAATGCCCTCATATATGACTCTGCACAGATCCCATCTAGGAATTCCGTGATGTGGACATTGAACTAACAGATCCTTGAAGCGTTCAAGACACTTTGAAAATGGTTCATTTAGAAGTTGGGTGAATTGATTTATTTCGCTATGGACACGAGCTGTTTAATGCTTGGGGTAGAATTTCTTTAGGAATGCTTTTACGAATTCTCCCCAGTTTGAAATAGAATGTGCGGTTGTGTTATAAAGACACTTCTCGGTTATATCGCACAGAGTAAATGGGAGATGACGCAGATGCATAACATCCACAGAAAGCTGTGAAGTACCTATCATCGCGCATACATTTTCAAATTTCATAATAAAGACATATGTGTCTTCAGACTCGAGACCGTGATATTTCGGTAGAAGATTGATGTATTGGGGTTGTATTTCAAAATTGTCCCCATTGGCTGGTGGAATGGTGAGACAGGTCGAAAGAGGACCTCGTATAGGGTAACATCTCTCTTGGAGAGAGATACGGGGTGGATTCTGCGCACCTGCGGACGGCGGTAGAGTAGTGGTAAAGAAGTTCGATGGAGAACCGTCCATCGAAGTGGGTGTGGTGGAGGGTAAAGAAAAAGTAGACATAGAATTACCGACTTCGGAGTCGATAGGAGGAACGCGGACAAGACGGGCACTAGAATCCTGTGTCCAGCCGAGCATGCACTAAATGGTTTAGAACAAGTGGCAGCGTTAAGATAATTAAGGAAAAGATGGATTGGTGTTTGTTTTGAAAAAGATACGGAGTTTTGAAAAATCCAAATCACAAACAATGCACAAGCAACCCTAGATCTAGTGGTCACCTAGGTTAAGTTTCTAGACCGCTCCTAGACTTCTAGAAGACAAGTCGCAAGATCAATCCTCTACTGCCTCTTTGTCCCTCCTGTGGCTAGGTAAGTGCGAGGTTCTCCACTACGTAAGTAGTGGACCTAATTAAGTAACCACTTGCCTTAGACACACTTGCCTTAGACATTACAAAAGAAATGCGGATAAGCAATAGATTACCCACGACCTCCTTCTGTCCTATGTGAGCGCGACGGTCCTTAGAGTCATGTCTAGATATTTTTTAGTTAATGAGGGTAATGCGGATGCAATTTTGTGATTTTTGGGGTTTAGGAAGGGTAATGAACACCCAAACCTAATCTGAATTTGGTCTTTGCCCCTTAATTTTCATATTAAAAATGCAAACAACCAAGATCAAACACGAACAATTTTTATTTTTTCGCTGCTGCTAATTTTTGCAAAGAAACCTGCAGAAATTACTTAATGGAGCAGATCAAGGAGGAGATAAGAAAGTCAGCAAGTCACCGAGAAAATTTTGTGCACTGAAGCCCGGATCAGGCCGCGGAACCGCCGCGAGAAGTCCTTTTCGACCGCGGATGCACGGTGATATGATGCGATACCTGCACAGAAATTCTTTCAGTTGCTCCTGTTCACTCACTGAACTCTCTGAAATATTGAAAAAAAAATTCCTCTCGCTCCACAGATTCCAGATTTCCTCGCAACAATTCACAACAAATCGTTTAGTGTTTGTGCGAATTTTGATCTAAAAATTCTGATGGAATAAATTTTTCAACTCAAATTTCAAAAACGAACAAATTAGCACACTATCCCTGGCAACGGTGCCATTTGATTGATGAAACTCGGTGTGTAGGTAGAAAAGTGTAAAGATCACAACCAAAGAAATTTGTAAACGGCAATCAATAACGGTGTCAATTGTAGGTTCGTTAGCGAGTGCGGATCGTCCACAGAGAAAGTGTGATTTGTTCGTAATTGTTTTAGTTGAGTTGAAAATTAAAAGATAAAAGAAAATTGCAATAAAATTGATTCAAGAATTTTGAAATTTAGTTTCAAGAATTGGAAAGAACTAGATCAAATATCAAGAAATACTAAAGATCATTTATCAAGAATCAAGAATTATCCAAATCAAATGAATTATCAAGATTTGTAATGAGGCTCGTAGGAATCGATCCAATCGATAGTGATGATGAAGAATTAGAATTACAAATTCTTATCTATTGATGATTTGTTGCTAGATCGATGAAGATCAACGAGGTTTAGGGATCTCTTGAAGAAATTAGGGTTTCTTCATCTTATCCCTTATCCTTTCATTGATAAGCATTCAAATTCTAGCCTCTATTAAATTCAATCATCGATCGTTGATCTCTAATTAAGAGCGAAAACATTCAAGAAATCATTTTGCTCGAAACTAGGTTGTCGATGATTCAATTTCTTAAAGTTTACAAAACTCATAAGACTTAAGAATCGTTCAAGAATTTAATCATCATCATCTATCTATTTTCTCGATTCCTCCACGAGCGGAGTTTTCACTCAAACACCATGACAAAGAAAACAATCAAGAATTGAGAATTCATTATAATGCTCAAATGTAAAGAAAAACAAGATCAAGAATTTTCACCTTTTATCATTCAACATTTCGTTACAATTCACTCAAGGAATAGAAGAATTGAGGAGAGAACTCGATTGTCGAACTAGCTTCGCATCGTCTCCGTGAGTCGCGGATCGTCTAGGATCACTTGCTCGGTTAAAGATCGGCGTCGCTTTAAAAAGGCTTGATGGCTTCTTGCTTGATTTTGTACTCGGTGATCTTGAATTGGCTTTTGGGATTGGATTAGGGTGTGGATGAATAAGTTGTGTCACTCAACTTGTGGAATTTTTTCTTAATTTTCAACAACCTTTGAATGAAGCCCTTGGGTCCTTTTTAGTGTCTTCTCCTTTAACTTCCCCTAGAAGCTTGATTAGGATTAGCTTCCTTTAGAAGCTAAGCTAGGTTTAGCTTCCTTTGTAATCTTGGTAGTTATGAAGGAAGCTTCTAGATTCAGGTAGTTAGCTCGCTTCCTTGAGAAGCTTGGTAGTGTTTAGCTTGTACAAGAAGCTTGGCTGTTAGGATAGAAGCTTCAGGAGATCTCTTGAGAATGAAGTCGCTTGAAGAAGTCTTCTATTTGAAAGGAGAAGCCTGAAATAATGATCTGCTGATGACTTGATGACATGGCTGCGGATCCGCCGCCAATAGGGGCATACAACCGCGGATCCGCGGCCGTATAGGAGGCTTGCTGCATGAATTTTCCATGGTAATTCTTGTGTTGGGTTTAGGGTTGTTTCTTGATGTCTAGAATCTTTTAAATCTTTCTTGTTCACTTCCAGATTTCAAGTCTTGGACTTAGCGTATTTTTATCAGCACTTTTAGTAGTTTCGGCTCTTTTACCTGGAATTCCTACACACAATCTCGAGACAAGCGTTGCGATATACAAAGATCATGCGTGCAATGATAAACACTCAATTTCCCTCAAAATGCCTGTTATAATGTATAACACATGTTATTTGATATTTTACAGACAAATTGCTAATATGTGCTATATTCGTACCGAACACCATTAGATGATTGCAAATAGTAGGGAAATTGATGTGTTAAAAATGCAATATTTTCGACTGATCATCACACAAAACATAACAAGTGCAATTTAGAAACCGTCCAATAATACATACAAACTACGTTTAGATCAACGCACCGACTCTTATAAACTCTCAAGTGTTAGCTTGGTGGCTAACATGTGTAGCGACGTCCAAAATCAAACCTAAGTGCAGCAAGCTACACAAAGTACTCAAACCGCATCGGATACCGCATGCGCGTTGCCGAAACACTAGAAACTAGCAATGTGGTTCCAGATTTTGTCTACAGTCAAAATAGGAAAATCAAGTAGTACCAAACACCCAGGATAACCTACAGACAGCTATCCTCAAAACCACAACTCCCCAAGCCCCAAAAATCTGGCGACACCGGGTCAACAAGGTTGGATGGGGTCCGGGTTTCAGTTGAACACTCAGGGCCTCTAACACAATACTACTGCATTGCTAGATTTTACAGTAACCTAACATAGTGGTAGAAGATCACAGAGACTCCAATTTATCACTAAAAATACGATATTGCACAAAGACTATAATTTTAGTGTTTTAAACAGCAACTAATATGCAACACAACATCTTAAGGGCTTAGTTAACAGTTAGAGATCACTACCTTACTAAACTTTCTCCAAAAACCTTAGCTTTCTATGCTCCAAGTCACCTCTAGAGGCTTAACTTGACTTTGCGAGGGTTTAAATGAAGTTTGGTGAAGATTTGGCTTGGTTTAGTGATGAAATTAGGTAAGTTTCAGTTTGGGGATGGGGAAAAATGAGAAGGAAAATAAGAAATGAGAATGATGGGTGTTGAGGGAAAATGAGAGAGTGTGAGAGTGGTGAAGAAAAATGGGGGTGTGAGGTTAGGAGTGAGCCATGCCCTTTCTCTCTCCTCATTAAAAGCTCCCATGCTTGCCCATGCCTCATAATCCTTCATTGTCAACTCTCTCTCCCCCTCTCACTCAAGTGAACCCTTCAAAAATATTAAGTGAGATGGGTTAAGATGGCTAAAATTGGTTTAGGGTGCCATGGCTACTTAATCATGGTTAACACCTTCATAACCCCCAAGTTAACATGCACAAGTGTGTGCAAACCTAAACAAATAATAATAAAAATATTATTTAATTTTTATAAAATATGTGAAAACTATTTTGGTTAACTTTTTACTAAAAACCCCCCATTATCGCTTAATTAACACTAATCGCATTCTATGGTGTTACAATCTTCCCCCTTAAAGAAATTCATTACCCGAATTTAAAAATCTTACTATGCGTACCTTCAAAGAGATGAGGGAATTTCTTCCGCATCTCGTTCTCGGCCTCCCAAGTGACCCCTTCACTATTCGGGCCATGCCAAAGAATCTTCACAGTTGGCAAGACCTTTGACCAAAGTTTCATCACCTGCCAATCCAATATAACTACCGGCAACTCAGTGAACGAAAGATCGCGCTCTAGCTGAACGTTCTGGTGCTGAATCATGTGAGAAGGGTCATGAAGGTACTTGCGAAGTATCGATACATGGAATACGGGGAGAACATCCGGAAAACTTGGCGGAAGTGCCAAACGATAAGCAACGGTACCAACTTGCTCAAGGATCTCAAAATGACCCATAAATCTGGAACTAAGCTTCCTTTTCTTCCCAAATATCATCACGTCCTTCATCGGAGAAATCCGTAGGAATACATGATCCCCCACTGCGAACTCGAGCTTTCGACGATGATGGTCGGCATAAGACTTCTGTATGCACTGGGCTGCTCACATCCTATCCTGAATCAACTAGATCTTCTCCGTAGTCTCTTGAACTAGCTGGGGTTCCAATATCCTGCTCTCGCTAAGTTCGATCCAACAGACTGGCGATCGACACTTTCTACCATACAAAGCCTCAAAAGGTGCCATCTGAATCGTCTCCTGATAACGGTTATTGTAGAAGAACTCTATCAACGACAAGTGACGATCCAAACTGCCACCAAAATCAAGCACGCACGCATGAAGCATATCCTCGAGAGTCTGTATAGTCCGTTCTGACTGACCATCGGTCTGTGGATGGAAAACGGTGCTAAAACTCAATCGGGTACCAAAAGCTTCCTGAAGCTTATGCTAAAGACGGCTGGTAAATTGGGTGCCCCTATCAGATACGATGCATGTGGGAACGCCATGCAAATGCACAATCTCATCAATGTACAACTGAGCATACTAAGCATAACCGAAAGTGGTCTTCACTGGAAGGAAGTAAGCCGCTTCGTCAACCGGTCAACAATCACCCAAATGGAGTCATACTCTCGACTGGACTTGGGTAGACCCATAATGAACTCTATGGAGTTCTGTTCCTATTTCCACTCCGGAATGGGTAAAGGCTGCAACTCCCCTGCCGGTCTCAGATGCTCATCCTTGACTTGCCGACAAGTCAGGCACCTCGAAACGAAATCCGAAACATCACTCTTCATCCATGCCCACTAGTTGATATCTCTCAAGTTACGATACATCTTGGTGGAACCTGGGTGAACACTATAAGCTGACTGATGTGCCTGCTCTGGGATCTCACGTCTCAACCCATCGGTATCAGGGACACACAAACGATTCCCATAACGTAGCACATCGTGGTCATCAATCCCAAACTCTGAATCTCTACTCTGCCGAACATGCTCAAGAATCTCAGACAAACGGGCATCGTCGGGTTGTGTCTCATGAATAAAATCAAGTAGAAGTAGATGGGCGCAGAAATGAGCAAGCTATCCCCCAATGTAAGTGAACTCAAACTGTATCCTACTATTGCACAAGATCTACCAATCTGCAGAAGACTGTCTCTGAACTGCGCTCAACTTGGACAAGCTATCTCTGGGCCTCCGACTCAAAGCATCGGCTACCACATTCGTCTTGCCCGGGTGATAAAGGATCACACAATGATAATTCTTCACAAGCTCCATGCAACGACGCTGTCTCAAATTTAGATCTCGCTGCTGGAAGATGTACTTTAAGCTCTGGTAGTCTATGAAATTCTGACACAACTCCCAGTACAAGTAATGTCTCCAAATCATAAGCGCAAAGACCACCGCGGCCATCTCAAGGTCATGAGTGTGATAATTCTGGTCGTGTTTCTTCAACTGCCAGGAAGCATAAGTGATAGCTCTATCATGCTGCATCAATACACAACCGAGCCCCACTCGAGAAGCATCACAGTAAACGACAAAGTCGCCCGATCTAGAAGGAAAAGATAAAACTGGTGCAGTCGTCAACCGAGTCTTCATCTGCTGAAAACTCAGCTCGCATGCTTCAGTCTAATGAAAGGAACCCCCTTCCTGGTTAGTCCGGTCAGCGGTGCAGCGATACTCGAGAAATCCTTCACGAAACGGAGGTAATAACCGGCTAAGCCCAAAAAGCTGTGGACCTCTGTCACTGATATAGGTCTGGGCCAAAACTGTACGGCCTCGATCTTCCTCGGGTCACACGAATACTATCTCCCGTAACCACATGACCCAGGAAGTCAACACTATCAAGCCAGAATGCACACTTCGAGAATTTAGAAAACAGCTGGTGCTCTCTCAATATCTGTAAAGCAATTCTTAAGTGTTGCTCATGCTCCTCTCGAGTCTTGGAATAAACCAGAATGTCATTAATAAACACAATAATAAACTGGTCGAGGAACAGCCTGAAAATCCGGTTCATCAAATCCATGAACGCTGCTGGGGCATTGGTGAGTCCGAACAACATCACCAAAAACTCATAATGCCCGTAGCGCGTATGAAAAGCAGTCTTCGGAATGTCATCATTCCGAACCCGCAACTGATGATATCCCGATCTCAAATCAATCTTAGAAAAATGTCCAGCACCCTGGAGCTGATCAAACAAATTATCAATGCAAGATAATGGATACCTATTTCGCACCGTTATGCGGTTCAATTGACGATAATCAATGCTCAACCTCAAACTGTCGTCGTTCTTCTTGACGAACAGAACAGGAGCTCTCTAGGGCAAAACACTCGGACGTATAAGTCCCCTATCAAGTAACTCTTGCAGCTGATCCTTAAGCTCCTTAAGCTCCGCTAGGGCCATCCGGTAAGGCGGTATAGAAATAGGCCCCATGCCGGAGATCAAATCAATGTAAAACTCAATCTCACGCTCTGGCGGCAATTCAGGTAACTCATCAGGAAATACGTCGGGAAACTCTCTCATAATAGGAACCCGTTACAACAAATCTACCACGGCACGAATAGAAGCTAAGAATCCCCGACATCCTCTCCTCAAGAGCCGACTTGCGCAAAGGGCTGAAATCAAAATGTGAGGGGCGGCACCACTGTCCCCCTGCACAACAAGAAGTGACTCGCCCGAAAAACAAAACCCGAATGTCTTCTCACGGCAGTCCATAGACGCATAGCAAGTAGCTAACCAGTCTATGTCCAGGAGAACGTCGAAGTGTAACATCTCAAGAAGGATCAAATCGACGGACGAATCTCTATCTCCAATACGAACGACACACGACCGAAACACATGTCGCGCAACACAAGACTTACCAACAGGAGTAGTCATAACAAGCGGCTGATCTAGCAAACACGACTCTCAGCCCAACCTCGGCATGAAGTGTGTAGAAACATACGAGTGCATAGAACCCGGATCAAACAAAACGTGTGCATCGAAGGAACATACAGAAAGAGTACCTGAAACCACTGCATTGGACGCCTGTGCGTCCTGATGAGTCAAAGCAAATTCTTGGGCCTGCCCTCTACCAGCGACTGGCTTTCCTCCGCCTCTGCCACCCCATCCTCTCCGAACAAAACCTCCACAACTACGACCTCTCTGAGTATGAGTCTGACGGGGAGCAACAACAGGCGTAAGAGGCAACGCTCTCTGAGGTGGAGAAGGTGGTAAGGTAACATGTGGTACGGCTGCCTCATCCTCATATGCCTCAGTACAATCTCTGACGCGATGATATAAACTCCCCCACCGGAAACATCCAGACGATGGCTGCTGACCTTCCTGGGGATTAGAGCTAAATAACTATCATCATCCCAAGCCTCAACTACCCCTACGACCTGAACGGAATCTGTCGCGGTGTCTATACATCTGTCTCCGGGCTGATACACCAGTACGAATCCTCTTCGCTTCCGGAACGACCGAAGTCTCGGAAAGACGCTCCTCAACCAGTTGGGTTGCGTCCACTGTGGCTGCATATGTGTCAAAATGCTGGGCGCTGATAGCGAGGAACAACTGGGTAATCAGGCCTCGCAAAAATCTCTTGATCCGCATCTCCTCAGTGTCCACCAAATATGGAGCATACACAGATAGCTGGGTAAATTGAACATCGTACTCTGCCACCGTCATACCCGGAGTCTGGCATAATGACATAAAACTGCGAGCTCGAGCATCCCTGACGCTCTGTAGAAGGAAACGAGCAAGAAAAACCGTCACGAACTCAGCCCAGGTCATAGGAGAAAGACCTGCGGCTCTACCCCTCTCTAAAGACTCGCACGAGGTCTGGGCAAGACCCTCCATACGAAAACTCATGAACTCTACCAATCTCTCGTCGGAGCATCTCAGCGAGCGACAGATCCTGGCCATCCGATCGATAAACGATTGGGGATCCTCAGCTGCATCGGTGTCGGTGAAAACCGGAGGCTTCAGCCTTATAAACTCAGATAATGATATGGTGATAACCTCCATAGCTGTAGGTACGACTGCCGGAACAGTAGGCACCATCACGGTCCCCATAACAGGTGGGACACCCTCCTGTCTCTGCGCTCGACTGGCCTCAGCCAACGACCCCATCATCTCGCGCAAATCGTGCATACCAGCCTCTAGCCTAGTAATACGATCTAGCGAAGGTGGATCAATCTGCTTCTATGGAAGAGGCGTACCGCGCTGGTCAGTCCTCGTCTCTGACGAGCCTACCCTGACCTCGGCTGTCGCGGCCGCTCTCTGCGCCCTTGTAGTCTTTAGCGGCATAATGGCTAGAAATGAAAACAGGATTCGATAAGAACATAGAAATCGAATCATAATGATACATAGAAATCAAGGAAGGAATTACAAGCAATATGTCCTAAGGTCACTTAGGCGGAGTATCGTGTCGTAAGTATGCCGCGGAACTTACACGCACTACGTCACTCTACTTAATCTACCTACTCTATCATACCAAGGTCATCCTACACTTCGAAAGGTAAAACCTAGCTCTCTGATACCAACTTTGTCACGATCCAATTTAGGAACGTGACCGGCACTTAGACCACGTGACTTCAACAGACGTAATGAAATTTAAGTAAGCCAAAAACCCAGAAATCTAAACCTTAAAAAGAAGTAAGTGATACAAATATTGTTAAAATATTTGGAAATCTCAAGTAAAAATCTTAAAGCTTAAGTTTATTTTCTTAAAAATATTGACAGCACCTCCTTTGTAAAACTAGCCCCGAAACGGGTACAAACACAGGATATAAATAAAGCATTCCTAAATGGGAGCAAATCACGCCCAAAGGCGGAAAACAATCACCACAAGCATATATATGATGTCGTAGCGAAGAAATATACAATAAAAATGAAAACATCATAAAGAGATAAAGCTATATAAGAAAAACCAGCTCACACGAGCATAACACCCAGAGTCACATATAATACAATATCGATCCTCACAACTCTTCTCTAAGTCAATACATGAAAGTGGTAGATGGAGAGTACTAGATACAATGAGATATACAATAGATGTAATCGGATAACCGCAAACCTACCTACACCAAAAAGGCCTCACAGCCAACTGTAGCGGTATCCGCAGAAATAGATACAATAAGGGGCCCTGCCGCGACTACTCTGAGAGTCAAGCCTACAAAACACTGTGGCACAATGGGGGTGAGATGCCAACTCATGAATACTAAATAACATCATACAGATAATCGCAAGTATGCACGAACAACGATAATCTATCACATGCAATCTGATAACATAAGTATGGAAATATGGATATGCAACAAGCATGATGAAGGTACACCATCAGGGTACCACAACTATATGAAACAATGCATATCAAATAACTACTAAGTGTGGGATAAAACATATCATCATCAATTAATTTATCATCGTGGAAAAACCGGTGTCCATCAACGACACCCCAAATCCCAATACCTTAGGCGCCGTCACTCTGATCGGCCCTCATATCCGTAAATCTCATGGAACCTGAGTACCCAACATCGACACTCGAAATATCATGAATACCCGTGTCCAACATCGACACGTAAATCTACATAAGTCGGGCTTCGTCAGTCCGGATCGACCCATATCCATCTCAGAACTCCGGTCGGTATCCTCCGGATAACCGCCGGGTCCAAACTATCACTGGTAGGTAGTAGTCCCTCTGTCAGGCTTATCGTCTACTGCATAACATACCTTTCTTACCCTAGGGTACCATACGGGGTCCATCATGAACCCGCAAATGGTTCATCCATCTTCTCGAATCGGGTTTCTAAAACCAATCTCAGAACCGAGAAAACTCATGGTAGACGCATCGAAATATCATATCAAGAGAAACCGGGTTTTTAAAACAATGCATACTTTCTTGAAATGTAACCATAGTTCTCAAATCCATAAATCACATGAAATCAGTATCTCAATGCGTAAATCTATGAAATATTATGTATGCAATATAGAACAGTAATATGATAATATCAAGGGAAAACCGCTCTTTTAAATGAATCAAGTTTTTAAAGATATCATGCGGTTCCTAAATTCCCCCAAGTCAAATGCAACATCATATAAAGGTGTATATGTAGCTATAGCAAGGTATGTGTGTATGCATGTAGGTATGTATGCACGATGCATTTCATATGCATAATAGAACAAGAATCAACGTCTAACTATTGATAATAATGAAAGCGGTACGATACATATTCCCTTATTAAGGTGGTACAAGAACAACAGCCTCAATGTAAATAACGAATGCAGTACCACCTATAAGTATATATTGTGCGTGTCATGGTAATTACCAATGGTGTGTGTGTGGCATACAATTTAGTGCTCGTGCTACATGAACCATCAGTAATGGTGCAGTGTCCAATAGATACTAAGTCAATGTACAACAAGTAATGGTATGCAAATGATGCTCATGTACAATCAATGCATATGCATATAAACATGTGGCTATAACATCATATCTAGCCCTCGACGCTTAATGCCATACGGGCGATTCCCCCGCAGACGTTAAATCTACTCACCGATGATCTCAAGCTAGGTAAATCTAACCACCTTATTTCCTTTCCTTGTAGCGTCCGAAGTCCCCGCAATCGATCCTAATATCACACAAAACATAATAAGTGCAATTTAGAAACTGTCCAACAATACATACAAACTACGTTTAGATCAATGCACCTACTCCTATAAACTCTCAAGTGTTAGCTTAGTGGCTAACGTGTGTAGCGACATCCTAAATCAAACCTAACTGCAGCAAGCTACACAAAGTACGCAAACTATGTCGGATACCGCATCACGCGTTGCCGAAACACTAGAAACTAGCAAAGTGGTCCCAGATTTTGCCTACAGTCAAAATAGGAAAATCAAGCAGTACCAAACACCCAGGATAACCTACAAACAGCTATCCTCAAAACCACAACTCCCCATGCCCCCAAAAATCCGTTGACACCGGAATTTCTCCTTATCTCGCTGGGTCAACTAGGTTGGATGGGGTCCAGGTTTTAGTTGAACACTCAGGGCCTCTAACACAATACTACTGCAATGCTAGATTTTACAGTAACCTAACGTAGTGATAGCAGATCACAGAGACTCCAATTTATCACTAAAAATACGATATTGCACAAAGACTATTACTTTAGTGTTCTAAACAGTAACTAATAAGCTACACAACATCTTAAGGGTCTAGTTAACAGTTAGAGATCACTACCTTACTAAATTTTCTCCAAAAACCCTAGCTTTCCATGCTCCAAGTCATCTCTAGAGGCTTAACTTGACTTTGTGAGGGTTTAAATGAAGTTTAGTGAAGATTTGGCTTGGTTTAGTGATGAAACTAGGTAGGTTTCAGTTTGGAGATGGGGAAAATGAGAAGAAAAACAAGAAATGATTGTGTATGAGTGTTGAAGGAAAATGAGAGGGTGTGAGAGTGGTGAAGAAAAATGGGGGTGTGAGGTTAGAGTGAGCCATGCCCTTTCTCTCTCCTCATTAAAAGCTCCCATGCTTGCCCCATGCCTCATAATCCTTCATTGTCAACTCTTTCTCCCTCTCTCTCTTAAGTCAGCCCTTAGCAAATATTAAGTGAGATGGGTTAAGATGGCTAAAAATTGGTTTAGGGTGCCATGGCTACTTAAGCATGGTTAACAACTCCATAACCCCCAAGTTAACATGCACAAGTGTGTGCAAGGCAAAACAAATAATAATAAAATATTAATAATTTTTTATAAAATATGTGAAAACTATTTTGGTTAACTTTTTACTAAAAACACGAATTATCGCTTAATTAACACTAATCGCAATCTAAGGTGTTACAGCTATGTTTCATATCACAAAAGTCTCCCCATTTTCTATCTCAATTTCTATTTTCTAAAAATAAAAAAACCATGCCATGCTTCATATAATATATATATATATATCACATATATATGTATATTAATATATATATATATAAACATAAGCATATAATTAGCGAGCAATAATATTAGTCAATATACAATTATATCAAATATAAATATATATCATATTATTAAATCAACAGTTGATTTAATAATCCGGTTATATCACATATAACTTAAATGATAACAAATAGCCGCCAGATTACAATACGGTATCTCATACTCGTATTTAATCAGACCCCCGCATATATCAGCATATGTGCCCTACTTTATTTCGCTTGAACCATGAAATTTCTATGTGGGACTCTAAAGACTCGTCAATACGCCAGCAGTAGGTGATGATCACATCAGTCACCCACAAGGCGTCAGCGGTACTAGCTGGACGTAACGGCTACCCAGGTATTGAGCGAATAGAAGATCAACAAGCAAGCTTATCCAAACTCCCATGAAGCCTATAGGTAACACTTACCGTGCAGTCCGGTCTCTTCGTCTGATATGTCGCATATCGAGTCTCGGGGTGGTATCGTCAAACCCCAATAACTTGATGAGTCGTGCCGATGTAAGGCTTATAACAGTACGAGAAACTACTGATAACACTTTCCAGTAAATCTCATCAACAAGCATGACCAGGGACTTCCTGTTATAGCCAATCGAGCATAGCGCAACATCAACTCCCTATACCGGGAGAGACGAAACCCCTCCTATCGCTCATTGCCTTCATGTAACTCGGGACTATACCTAAAATCCACCTGTTTGCATGAGTCCTTTGAGCCATGGTAGGGAGGAAATCAAAGCACAGTGAGAACCACACAAGACTCTATGACGATCTCGGGTCTACAGACTAACCTATACAAGTGTCACCAGAGAACTGCTATCTGACGATAAGTATAGTACCATCTTGGAGTTCTCGGCGAGTACTGTTCAATGTACCCATTCTCTAATGAGCACCTGTATACAATCTTTGATGTTAAACACCAATGAATATGGGATCAACCATCGCCTTATACAGGGTCAAGAAACGTATACACTAGTCTACTCTGGAATATCGATGCCCTGTCACGATAATCCCTCGACTGGGAACAATTGATGGATGTGCTTGTGGACTACCCAGGTCCCAGTAGTATGATCCGCATCAAAGTCTTGGTAGCCAAGCCAACATCCTAAGGGTTTTATCAACATGTATATGAGAGACGGTTTAATAATACCAGTGAACATGTTAAGATAAAAACAACCAGATAGCATACTATCATGTCGAGCAAGAAATTCCTCCATATATATGTCCAAGCATCCACTATATCATATCCTATAATAATGGCCTCTAGGGCATACATATTGTTGGTTATAGTGCCCTTAAGTCAATTATTGGATCGCAGGCACGTGATTGCAATGATTGAGGAAGGACCTATACCGGTAGAACAGTCTTACTCGAGATGATAGTATGCTATGTAGTTTGTCTTTATCATCGTGTACATGCTTCAGGTGACATTACAGATAACTATTACATGTTGATAGAGCCCATAAGATTCTTGCTTGACTACCAGCAGTATGATGATGATCATATAGTTGAGAGTTGGGTGGTCTATAAGCACATCTTTAAAGTGTCCCTAGTCGTTGGAGTTTCGAGACTGAGCATCAATACTCCAAGAGTAGACTAGTGTATACGGATCGAGACCCCGACGAGGGGCGGTGTCCGGTCTCACAAGCCATTAGTGTTAGTTGGTTCACCAAAGATGTATACAGGTGCTCATTGGGTTATGATTACACCGGACGGACTCGCCGGGAACATTCTTGTTGGTATTATACCTATTGTCAGAAAGCAGTTCCCTGGTGACATGTGTACAGGTTAGTCTATCGATCTGAGATCGTCATTTGTCTCGTGTGGGTTCCCACTGTGCTTTGATTACTACCCTACCACGGCTCAAAAGAGTCGTGCAAACAGGTTTTAGTTGGGTACAATCCCGAGCCACATGGAGGCAGTGAGCGGATCGTCAGGGGATTCATCTCTCCCGGTATTGGGGGTTGATGTCGCGGTGTGCACGGGTGGCCATCATCAGAAATCCTCGGCCGGGGTAGACGAGAATTACCGATCTAGGATCGGTAGTTTCTCAGGTGGTGATAGGTTTCATGCCGACACTAAATGTCAAGTTATTAGGGGTCAAACTTTATCCACCCCCTAGACTCGATATGCGATACTCATAGACGAACGGATCGGACTATACGGATATTGTCACTGCCAGGCTTAGTTAGGGTTTCAGGATGAGTTTGCTCGTCAGCCTCCCTTTCGCTCAATACCTATGTAATCATTACGTACAGCTAGTGCCACTGACGTGCTAGTGGTTAAACTCACTGCCAACGTATTGACGAGTCTTTAGAGTCGCATACAAAGGGTTTCCCTGGTTCGGGCGAAACGTTGTAAAGGCCGTATAATTTTATGGCAGGGTTCGATCATATACGTTCACTTGTGCAAGGATCATGATCGGACGGATAATATTAGTAGGCTTTGGTTTAAGCCAGATCCTATTATTATATTGTTTGATTATTTTCGTCTCGTTGTATTCGTATTCAGTCGGAATACAGATGCAGGTATGTATATACGGATGAGGGGTATTCTTATAATTCATTACGAGTTTACTTTTAAGGTTGCCATTTCTTTTTCTTGGATTTAAACATTTAGGTTAATCTTTACTGTGTGGAAAGTGTGAATGCAAGTCTTGGCATTGTGCATTGATGTAGCATGTGGACTTGGATTCTTGGTATTGGGTCATAGGGTTATTGTTTTTGCTAAGATATTTGTGAGCATGGCAGATCTTTTCTTGAGTGATGCTTTTCTTTAGTTGCTAAAAAGGTCTCACAAATAATAACACAAAAAAGACTTAGCAAACAACCAAAGAAAAGAGCAGACACTTTTCTTCACATGCCAAAACTTAAGCTCACACTTTCTCCCATGGATTCTTCTTCAACCTTCACCCATACCCTCTCATGAGTTAAGAATCCTTGGGTGTTTTGAGACAAAATATTCACACACTATCTCTACTTAATCTTGGCTATCTAGGTTAGCAAACTAGATACCCGAGTTGCTTCGGCTTTGAGGCGGGAGCCCGTATTACTAATCCTTGATGTGGATCGTCTTCGACGAGGGAGACCGGAGATCGAACTTGATCGAGGAAGCCGCGAAGAGCTTGAGACAGAGGTTGAAGACCAAAGGACACGGATCGATCGGTATAACCTCTCTAAACTCCTTTTATATTACTAGTATAGGGTTAATGGTACGATCCGTCGATTAGGGTTCCGTTAGCGCCGGTTTTTTTAAATTTTTTGTTCCAAGTTTGGCCACGAATTGATGGCTGGAGCGCTGCCGAAACCCTACATGGTATCAGAGCCAACCCATTAACCACATACTAGTTTGTTTAGACGATGTTAAAGAATCGAAACCGAAACAACTCCGAAATATCACACGATGTATTCCATTCTCTCTCGAATTTTAAATGGTCTTCTAAAATTATTTAAGCAACTGCAGAAGACTACTCAGGTGACAACTAGAACACACTCCAAATACGAGCTCGAAATGACTTTACTTGGCTGGCCACATTGGGGAAAAATCCGGCATGGCCGGTTTTTGTGAGGTCTTTGGACTTGAGATTTTGCATGTGGTCTAGACTCTGGAATATTGGTTTAGTGGTATTGCTTGTTTAGCCCAGTTTGAATATGGTTTTATCTAGTTGTTTGGGGCTATTCGGGGTTATTTCGAACTCGATATTTCTAACACTGTTTAAAGTTTTACAGTACGTGCATTACTATCTGCGACCGTGAATATCATTAGAGAGGTACAACTTGTCTATTTGCTATAGTTCTTTTAGACGGGTTTGCGAATGTGTCATTCACGTTATTGTTCTGTTTTTTGCTGTGTTTGTTGCGGAATCGTCATGGTGGATAGCTTAGGTACAATGTTTGTACAGTTTAGTTTTATTTGTACATTTGATATCACGGGGCGAGCGTCCGATATGTGGACTGCCGTCACTGCCTGTTTGTATATTATTTGTTTGTGGCACGACCGGGTTGAGGTCGATGCCACCGTTGTGCATATTTTCTTTTCTGTACTAGGATTACCCCGTGATAGAGTGCACGGATAGCCGGGTTCTGGAGGGCAACGGGTCCGCATCTCATGGCGTTGAGAAGGAGGGGCCTCACTCTAGAATAGGCGGGCTATTCGCCGCACTCGTAAGGGGTACAGGTTGACCCAAGGAGGAGTGCTCAAGTTACTGGATTCCATGAAGTGCTAGGTGGCCCATTCAAACTGATGAAAGGGGCTGCCTCGCTCCTGGTTTTGGCGGGTAACTTGCCGCGCTCATAGGGGCATAGGTTTTCATTCCACAGGTTATCCACATGACCAGAGGAACGTCGGGTTTTACTTGTAGCTCAAAGGAAACTCGAGGCTCCCAGATTATCTGTTTTGTTCTGTGATGCTTATCGCTTGTCTATGATGTTGCATTTATCATACCTGGAGCGATTATTATATATTGTTATATATACTAGTATATGCTGTATATGTTTTACACCCACGCTAGTCCAGCCCCCACTCTGTCGTTAGTTAAGTAACCTAACGGGTGATGACGGGGCCCGGTTATGAATGCGGGTGGCATATACATACATCATATTTTCGTTCTTTTCTGGTGTGATTAATTGATGGAAGTGCGTTGATTCAGATCAATGCAAGGAAAACAGACCTATTCGTTGTTGTTGGAACAATATTCAAAAGCTGTTATTACAAGGGCGTTTTCTTTTGTTCTGCACGGTGGTATTCGGTTATGAATATTCAGCACCTCATTCGATGAAGCAAGAGACGAGATCCCCTCACAGGGAGTGACCTCTTGGGCAGAAGTTTGTGTCAGGGTAATAACTTCACTATAATCGATTACTTTCTTGCTTTGCGTAGAGGTATTCAGTTGGAATATCCTGCACCTCATTCCACGAGGAAAGAGCCGAGATCCTTTCACCGGGAATGACCTCTTTAGCAAAGGTTTTCGCCACTATATATTTGTAAAAAGCTATCTGGTTCCTTCAACGATATCAAGTTCATTACGTTAAAGGTTTTTCGCCAAAAACCATTTGTAGCCTTCCGTCATTTCAGACGGGTAGCACTTAGTATTCATGCTATATTTGTTGGCCTTCGTCATAGCATAGTGTATGGTAGTTATTTGTTACTTTTCTGTTGCATAGATAGATGCGCTGGTTTGGGACAGTCGTAGTAATATGTTGTCCTTCGTCAAGAGTATGTATGGGTGTGTTTAAATTAACCTGGACAATGGCGGGTAGAACTTGACATGTGACTTATAATATGTTGGCCTTCGTCAAGGTCATAAGAGTATAGGGTAAAAATCACATCGGGAGTTTCAAACATACTGGAAACTTGCCAGGCATGCGCATACCTTCTGGAGTGTGATAACTTGAGTGGATTCCATCAGGTTATCATGCGATGATAATTGGATCCCGATTCCCACTGATGAGTTGGTTTACTCCTCGGGTGATTTTTTGGATGATCCCGACTAATTCTTGTTTTAGATTTGGAGGAGAGTTTGATGATACAGTGGGAGACATCCTGATTATATAAAGTGATTGACCATTCTGATTTAGGTTAGAATGCATGTTGAGTGTTTCTTTTCTCACTCTCTTTAGCAGCAACCATGTCCTGACCCTAGACTATAACTCAGTAACCAAGTTAACCGAACCTTCTCAAAACTCGTTGACTTTTGGATTGTCAGAATTGCATACTTCATTGCCAATCCTATTTTTACCCTTTTCTTTTCTCCGGAACATTCCGTATCACTATGAAGATCCAAATTTATTGGATATGACCATCGTATAGTAACATACGAACTCGAAAAAACTTGTTTCAGCTTCGAGAATGGTTTCCAGTTCTAGAGAAATTGAATAGGACTATTCAGTTTTCTTTTCCTTTTACCTTCTCTCAGGTTGTGTGGGCTCCTAGGATTAGGAGAAGGTACATCTATTGTGCTTATTGGATAGTCTTCTTCCAAACCATAGGCAGGTGCCGAAAGGTGGGGAAGGAAGAAAACCAATTAGCCTAAGTATGGTGTACAGAAAGTAATAACTAAAGATGAATAAAGGGATTAGAAAGAGGGCAAAGTAAATTGCGACTGCTATCATTCATGACGAAACCACGTATATCATCGCCACTCCTACTTCACCTTTGCATTTTTCCAGAACACCCCTTATCACTATGAAGATCCACATTTATCGGATAATCCATCGTATAGTTATATGCGAACTCAAAGGAACTTGTTCCAGTTCGAGGATGGATTCTGGTTCAGGAGAAATAGAATAAGGTTTATTCAGTTTTCTTTTATTTTTACCTTCTCTCAAGTTGCGAGTACTCCTAGGATTAGGAGAGTACACCTATTACGCTTATTGGATAGTATTCTTCCATACCATAGGATGGTACCAAACGGTAGGGATGGAAGAAAATCATTTAGCCTAAGGGTGGTGTACAGAAGGTAATGAGTAAAGACAAATAAAGGGATTTGGAGAGATAGCAAAGAAATATACGGCCACAGTCATGAATCTGGATAATGGAAGAGGATTACTAGGAATACTCGGCTACCCCTTCGAAACATTTTCATGTTTCAGTTTCACAATGCGTATGTATTTACCAGTTTTAATCCTCACATCTGTATGGTTTTATAGATGATGAGTAGGTGTCACGAGCCGAAATTTAGCACGTGACCGGCACTTAAATCACGCAACGTCTTGTTGGGGATAGTGCCCTCAGAGTCAATTATTAGGTCACAGGTACGTGATTGTAATGATTGAGGGAGGACCTATCCCGGTAGGACAGTCTTACTCGAGATGATAGTATGCTATCTGGTTTACCTTTATCATCGTGTACTGCTTTAGGTGACATGACACGTCGCTATTACACGTTGATAGAGCCCCTAGGATTCTTGCTTGACCACCAGCAGTATGAGGGCGATCATATAAGTGGGAGCTGGGGGTCTATAAGCTTATCCTTAAAAGGTCCCTAGTCGTGGGAGTTTCGAGACTGGGCATCGATACTCCATTAGTAGACTAGTGTATACAGTCGAGACCCCGAGGAGGGGCGGTGGCCAGTCTCACAAGCCACTGGTGTCAGTTGGATCACCTAAGATGTATACAGGTGCTCATTGGGTTATGAGTACACCGGACAGGACTCGCCGGGAACATGCTAGTTGGTCATATACCAGACGTCAGATGGCAGTTCCCTGGTGACATGTGTGCAGGTTAGTTCATCGACCTGGGGATCGTCATTTGTCTCGTGTGAGTTCCCACTGTACTTTGATTACTACCCTACCACGGCTCAAAGGAGTCGTGCAAACAGGTTTTAGTTGGGTACAGTCCCGAGCCACATGGAGGCAGTGAGCGTATCTTCAGGGGTTCGTCTCTCCCGGTATTGGGGGTGAGGTCGTGCTGTGTCTAGGAGAGCCATTACACAAAGTCCTTGGCCAAGGCAAGGAGATTTACTGGTAGGTATTCCAGTAGTATCTCAGGGTGTTCTGGGCTACACTCCGACACGACTTGTACCGCTTTTGGGGGTCTGACTTTTACCAACCCCCTAGGCCCGCCATGCGATGCTCATAGACGAACGGACCGGACTGCACGGATATTGTCACTGACAGGCTCAGTTGGGTGTCGGGGTGAGCTTCCTCATCGACGTCCCATTTGGTCAGTACCTGGTAGCCCGTCACGTATTGGCTTATACCTCTGACGTGCTAGTGGTTAAATCCACAACCAAGGTGTTGACGAGTCTTTAGAGTCCCCCACATTCAGTTACTCAGCTTTCGGGCGAAAGGTTGTAGAGGCCGTATGGAGATATGGCAAGGTCGGATCAGATACGTGCGGTATTGCACGGATCAGGATCGGACAGTCTGTACTATAGGCCGTATGGTTATATGGCAGGGTTCGATCAGATACGTGCGGTATTGCACGGATCAGGATCGAACGGATATTACTGGCCGGCTTTGGTATAAGCCGGATCCTAGTATTGTACAGTGTAGAGTTTGTCTCATTGCATTTGTATTTCGGTCGAAATACAGATGCGGGTGTGTATGCACAGTATCGGGGTTTTCCTGTGATTTATTACGGGACCAGTTTTCTGGAGTTGCCAGTTTGCTTTCCGTTTCGGCCAATTTCCTTTGTTCCGTTCATTGGCCGAAGTTTGGTGGAGGAGGGCTTATTTGCATTGTTGCAAATAGGCATTTGTGGAAGGGGGTCTTTGCTTTTTGTAGCATCATGATAGTCTTCATGATGGTGCACCTTCCATTGACTTGCTTGACCTTGACTTCTAGCTATCATGATGGCTTGACTTTGTTTAGTGATGGTTGTGGTTTGAGTGTGGTTTTGGTGTTGTGATCATATTCTTTCATAATTGTTTTTTGATGCCTTGCATTATTGTTCAAGCCTCTCACTCTCTCATGGTGATCCATCTCATTCTCTCCCTCACTCACTAGAGCATGGCCGGCCTCCCTCTTGAAGGGGCTGTCCAAATATTTTGAGGTGGGATTTTGCTTCATTTCATGTTGCAAAAATCCCACAAGTTCCATCTAAAAAGCTCCAAGTTCAATCCCTCCTCAAATGGCAATTCCACAACCCCAAAAGTGAGACACAAGCTCTACCAAACATTCTACAGCAAATCTTGGGCACGTCGAGTAGCCGGCTTCGTGCCCGAGTTGCCTCGGCATTGAGGTGGGAGCCCGTAAAAGAAGTAGGCGATGTGGTGCACTTCCAGCGACGAGGAGGAGACGGGACTTTTCCGCAGGAGATCGGGACCATGACGAGAAGACCGGAGGACTTGGATCGTCGGTATATCTCTAACCCATCTTCTTGTTAGCTTAGACTAGTTAATGGTTTTCGATCCGGGTTATAGTGCGCGGTGGTGCCGGTTTGCTAAGTCCGCAAAATTTAAGTTATTCACCGCTTCCGCTTTCCGGCGTCGGATTGACGGCCGGGGCGCCGCCGTGCACTTACAGTGGTATCAGAGCCTCGCCATTAACTTAGTCTAACTTTGTGTAATGTGTTTGCATTTCCGATCGATCAAAAAGTTCCAAAACTGCATTTAAGTTCGCATCAGTTTCTGTTGAAAATTTTTTGGTCTCGAAAATTTTTTCAGGTTATAAAATATTGATGTACTGGAAAATATAAGAGTTCTGTAAAATTTTGATGAAGTAACTCCACAGTTGGAGCGCGGAACCGCCGCGAAAACCCCATTTGTGCGGCCCTTCCGCCGCGCACTATTCACATCACTTCACCATTTTTTTACAGAGGCCTTCTGGGCTTAAAATATGGGCTTTGGAATATTAAAGTTGAGCCAATTGTTTCTGTGAGTGCTACAGTTTTCTTTGGGGCCCACTTGTTAATTGTTTGATCAATCGGAAATTTTTTAAACACATTTTTCACAGTATTTACATTATATCTGCGACCGTGAATGTCACTCGATCGGTAAATCCAGTCTAACTGCTATAGCCCGGTTAGACGGATTTGCGAACGTGATTTTCACGTTGATGTTCTATGTATTTGCTGTGATGTTGCGGCTCGGTCGGTGGGGATAGCCTGGATGCAATGCTAGTACAGTTTTGTTGTATTATGTTCATTTGATATTGCGGGGCGAGCGTCCGACATGTGGACTGCCGTCACTGCCTGATTGTATTATTATTTTGGGGCACGACCTGGTTGCGGTCGATGTACCCGTTGTATGTATATTTTACTTTCTGTACTAGGATTGCCCCGCGGAGGGGTGCACGGATAGCCGGGTTCTGGAGGGCAACAAGCCCGCATCTCATGGCATTGAGACGGAGGGGGCTTCACTCTAGGATTGGCGGGCTATTCGCCGCACTCGTAGGGGGTACAGGTTGACCCAGGAGGGGTGCCCAAGTTACCGGATTCCGTGAAGTGCTGGGTGGTCCATTCACGGCGCTGAAGGGGGCTGCCTCACTTCAGGTTTTGGCGGGTGACTTGCCGCGCCCGTAGGGGTCTAGGATTTCATTGCACAGGCTATCCACACGACCAGGGGAACGTCGGGTTTCAGCGGCTCTGTGAAACCCGGGGATCCCAGATATCTGTATTGTTTCTGTGATGCTGTTCATTCTCTGTGATGTTGCATTTCTTTCATGCCTTGAGCGAAATATAATATATTGGTATATATATTAGTAGATGTTGCATATGTTTTGCATCCGCGCTAGTCCAATCCCCGCTCTGTCGTTAGTAAGCTAACCTAATGGGTAATGACGGGACCCAGTGGCGAATGCGGATGGCATATACGTACATCAGTATATTTTCGTTCTTTTTGGTGTGATCAATTGATGGGACTGCATTGATTCGAATCAATGCAAGTTAAAACAAACCTAATCTGATGTTGTTGGAACACTTTTCAAAAGGCTGTTATTGCAAGGACGTTTACTTTTGTTTTGCATCGTGGTATTCATTGGAATATCCTGCTCCTCAGTCGACGAGGCAAGGGCCGAGATCCCTTCACCGGGAGTGACCCCTTGGACAGAAGTTTGCGTCAGGGCATTAACTTCACTATAGCCGATTACTTTTGCTTTGCATCGCGGTATTCAGTTGGAATATCCTGCACCCCATTCTACGGGGAAAGAGCCGAGATCCCTTCACCGGGAGTGACCTCTTTAGCAACGGTTGTCGTCACTATATTTTCAAAAAGCTATCAGTTCCTTCAACGATATCAAGTTCTTTACGTTAAAGGTTTTCGCCAGAAACCATTCGTAGCCCTCCGTCGTTTCAGACGGGTAGCACGTAGTATTCATGCTGTGTTTGTTGACCTTCGTCAAGGCATAGTGTATGGTAGCTGCTTGTTACCTTTCTGCTGCATAGATAGATGCGTTGGTTTGGGACAGTCGTATAGCCTTGTTGACCTTCGTCAAGGGCTTGTACGGGTGGATTCAAATTAACCTGGATAATGACGGGTAGAACTTGACATGTGACTTATGATTTGTTGACCTTCGCCAAGGTCATAAGAGCATGGGGCAGAAATCACATCGGGAGTTTCAAAAGAACTGAAACTTGCCAGATATGCGCATACCTTCTGGAGTGTGATGACGTGAGCGGATTCCGTCACGTTATCATGCGATGATAGTTGGATCCCGATTCCCACTGATGAGTTAGTTTACTCCTCGGGTAACCCCGACTAATTTTTCTTAAAGGTTTGGAGGAAAATTTGAGGTACAGTGGGAGGTTTCCAGATTAGATAAATTGGTAACCATTCTGATCTAGGTTAGAGTGCACGCTGAGTGTTTCTTTTCTCTCTCTCTTTGGCAGCGACCATTGACCCGACCCTAAGACTTTGACTCAGTGACCAAGTTGACCGAACCTTCTTAAACACCGGCTTTTGAATTGTCAAAGTTGCAAACCTCATTGCCACTCCTACTTTTACCCTTTTCTCCAGGACACCCCGTTTTACTACGAACGTCCACTTCCATTGGACAAAACCATCGTATGGTTAGATACGAACTCGAAAGAATTTATTCGAGGATGGTTTCCGGTTCTGGAGAAAACGGATAGGATTATTCAGTTGTCTTTTCCTTTTACCTTCTCTCAAGTTGTGAGTACTCCTTGGTTTAGGAGATAGTACACCTATTAGGCAAATTGGATAGTCTTCTTCCAAACCATAGGCAGGTGCCGACCGGTAGGGAATGAAGAAAACCAATTAGCATAACGATGGTGTGCAGAAGGTATTAAGTTAAGACAAAGCAAGGGATTAGTAAGAGGGCAAAGTAAATTGCAACAGATATTCACGACCAAACCAGGTATTTCTTCGCCAATCCTAAAATCACCTTTGTATTTCTCCAGGACACTCCGTATCACTACGAAGATCCACAGTTTATTTGGATACTCCATCGTATGGTTATATACGAACTCGAAAGGAACTTGTTCCAGTTCGGGGATGGATTCTGGTTCAGGAGAAATAGGAATTAAGTTCATTCGGTTGTCTTTTATCCTCACCTTCTCTCGCATTGCGAGTATTCCTAGGATTAGGACAGTACACCCATTATGCTTATTGGATAGTCTTCTTCCAAACCATAGGCTGGTGCCGAACGGTAGGGAAGGAAGAAAACCATTTGGCCTAAAGGGGTGTGCAGAAGATAATGACTAAAGACATATGAAGGGATTTGGAGAGGTGGCAAAGAATTATACGGTTACAGTTGTGAATCTGGATAATGGAAAGGGCATTACTAGGAATACCAGGATACCCCATCGAAACATTTCAATGTTTCAGTCTCACTATGTACTGTTAAAAGGAAACTGATTTCCTGATTAGACACTTGCTCCAGGGTATGTATTTACCAGGTATGATTCTCACATCTGTATGGTTTTACAGATGATGAGTGGGAGTAAGTTATTGGGAATTGGGTGATTATCCTCATTATATCGGGATTCGTTGTAATCGGTGATATTTGAGGAAATCACCTGGCCTGTTTGCCGGTTGGCAAATATTTGGTTTTGAATATCCGCAGTTATGCACCAATTTCAAATTGATATATCTGTACGTCTATTTTCATAGAGTGAGATATACCTTTCTGAAATTATGTCTACGACATTTACCTATATCAGTGGATGGTTAGGTAAGGAGCATTAAACAGCGGTGTAATTCTTCTTAACCATAAGTACAGTTTTCAACCTACGACACACAGTGAATGAGTTATCAGACTCAAGGGACTTATACAAAGGATTGTATGTTGTCCAGGGTCCATCAGGACAGAGGGATTGGTCCTCGTACTATATTCGGTTTACTTATGACTTCTCTAATTTTTAGACAGATGTTTCGCGGAAACACAGGGTCCGAATTTGGAGAAGTTATTGGTATTTGAATAGAGTAGAGAACCAGGTATAGCAAGTATCGGGATTCTTCAAAGAGATCGAAGATGTAGATACTTGTGTATGGTATTCAGTTGATAGTAGTGATTAAGAGAAATTGCTTCTCTTTCAGGTTACTCATAAATGGAAGCATTCCTAAGTTGAGTAACGCTGATCGGCCTCCTTCCATTTAGTTGACATGCACTGGAGACAGTTGCATGATTTGAATCTGGTTCAATTAAATCAGTGCCTCTGGTTCTATATATGATATAGAACAGTTCATATCTTAATGATGTTAAGGTACGGGGAGTTGTCCGGTTTATGATTAAAACCAGACACTGGACAACTCAAGGCACGTTTCTGTAATAGCTGTTTGTGGGTTGACCCAGGCTATGACGAGGGTTGATTTTCTACCATCTGGACGAACAATAGCGATATTGTTCTAGACTCGCCACAGTTTTATTAAAAATGGATTTTTTCAGAAAAACAGTAGTGGGAGTATGGTAGAACTGGAAGTGATTCCAGAACCACAAACGATTACTGAAGATTTGATAAGGAACCTAAAGATTCAATCTGAATTGACATTCCATTGGCCACTCCGCAGATAAGGTGGGTAACTTCAGGCACCCGAGAGGTACTCCGGTAGCCTCAAGGACGGTGACAGGGAAGTTCTTGTTTACCCACAATTACCATTGCTGTTGTTCCAGGCTGCGAGACCCGGCGGGAGGATGAGTATAGCGTCGTTCTAAACTAGTTTTAGAAGTGCACGTCTATATGACTCTGCCAGAGGGTTGTCGTAGTCAGTGGGAGCAGCGGAAGCATTGGTGGACAGGTAGCTTATGTCTATTTATAGACTAGAGCAGATGTAGTGGAGAAAGATCATCTATTTCTGACGTGACAGTCATGGGTTTGACTTCATCAGAATAGGGGATGGATCTGTTGAGAAGGTAGTAGGGTGTGATATCCTGGTATTTGGATGATATACACAGAGTAGGAAAGGAAACTCCTACACTACGATCGGTTATAGTTTGGTCGTCACACAGTTGTTTCTCCACAAAGGAAATGGATTTTATATCAGACATACTGGTTACTAGATCTATGGTCTTAGATCTAGATTTGGGTGGTTTCCCAATCAGGGTACTTGACAGCATTCTAAGAGTATTTAGGATGGACGACTCCTGGCACGGTAGTGTACCTGCAGGTAATGGAGTCACCCTCTCCAAAGGTGTCTTACAGACTAAAGGGGAGAGGGACGGGCATGATTGGCAGATCACTTGCTCAGGCAATTGAGTCAATCGTGAGATGTCAAGTACCACACCAGATGTTGTTCTTGCACTAGATGCAATAAGTTGACATTAATCCAATCCTGGAGAAACAGTCGGAAGCAGTTTTAGAACATAAGTGGATGTTCTAGGGAGATGATAACGACAGCCTCATTCAGGAGACAGTTATCATTCCAGGCTTCCAAGGTGACATGGACGACAAGAAGGTTGTCAGAGTTATAGTTTTTCCTTCTGATGAGGGGCAGTATTTTGGACAGGTGGTCCAAGGCAATACTGAGGGAAGCATGGCGCGCAGGATACTGATTAAGTTCAGTTGTCGATACAGTCTAAGAAGTTTGGATTTGGAGTTCATTTATGAGCTATGTCCCATCAGACATCTAGACACATTCTAAGACAGGTATTGCTCTTTTTGGGAGATGGGCTTCTCCGCGAACTTGAGACATAGAGAGACATAGAAAGAAACATCCAAGCGGATCCACTCACTGAGGCTATTCCTCGAACGCAATAGTTCCGCAAACGAGCTTTGTGAGACTGACTAGTAGAGGAGTTGGATGTTCGGTATCACACGGGCTGTGAGTATGCGACATCGCAATAATTAGCCTTGAGTGCAAGTGGGAGATTGTTGGGGATAGTGCCCTCAGAGTCAATTATTAGGTCACAGGTACGTGATTGTAATGATTGAGGGAGGACCTATCCCGGTAGGACAGTCTTACTCGAGATGATAGTATGCTATCTGGTTTACCTTTATCATCGTGTACTGCTTTAGGTGACATGACACGTCGCTATTACACGTTGATAGAGCCCCTAGGATTCTTGCTTGACCACCAGCAGTATGAGGGCGATCATATAAGTGGGAGCTGGGGGTCTATAAGCTTATCCTTAAAAGGTCCCTAGTCGTGGGAGTTTCGAGACTGGGCATCGATACTCCATTAGTAGACTAGTGTATACAGTCGAGACCCCGACGAGGGGCGGTGGCCGGTCTCACAAGCCACTGGTGTCAGTTGGATCACCTAAGATGTATACAGGTGCTCATTGGGTTATGAGTACACCGGACAGGACTCGCCGGGAACATGCTAGTTGGTCATATACCAGACGTCAGATGGCAGTTCCCTGGTGACATGTGTGCAGGTTAGTTCATCGACCTGGGGATCGTCATTTGTCTCGTGTGAGTTCCCACTGTACTTTGATTACTACCCTACCACGGCTCAAAGGAGTCGTGCAAACAGGTTTTAGTTGGGTACAGTCCCGAGCCACATGGAGGCAGTGAGCGTATCTTCAGGGGTTCGTCTCTCCCGGTATTGGGGGTGAGGTCGTGCTGTGTCTAGGAGAGCCATTACACAAAGTCCTTGGCCAAGGCAAGGAGATTTACTGGTAGGTATTCCAGTAGTATCTCAGGGTGTTCTGGGCTACACTCCGACACGACTTGTACCGCTTTTGGGGGTCTGACTTTTACCAACCCCCTAGGCCCGCCATGCGATGCTCATAGACGAACGGACCGGACTGCACGGATATTGTCACTGACAGGCTCAGTTGGGTGTCGGGGTGAGCTTCCTCATCGACGTCCCATTTGGTCAGTACCTGGTAGCCCGTCACGTATTGGCTTATACCTCTGACGTGCTAGTGGTTAAATCCACAACCAAGGTGTTGACGAGTCTTTAGAGTCCCCCACATTCAGTTACTCAGCTTTCGGGCGAAAGGTTGTAGAGGCCGTATGGAGATATGGCAAGGTCGGATCAGATACGTGCGGTATTGCACGGATCAGGATCGGACAGTCTGTACTATAGGCCGTATGGTTATATGGCAGGGTTCGATCAGATACGTGCGGTATTGCACGGATCAGGATCGAACGGATATTACTGGCCGGCTTTGGTATAAGCCGGATCCTAGTATTGTACAGTGTAGAGTTTGTCTCATTGCATTTGTATTTCGGTCGAAATACAGATGCGGGTGTGTATGCACAGTATCGGGGTTTTCCTGTGATTTATTACGGGACCAGTTTTCTGGAGTTGCCAGTTTGCTTTCCGTTTCGGCCAATTTCCTTTGTTCCGTTCATTGGCCGAAGTTTGGTGGAGGAGGGCTTATTTGCATTGTTGCAAATAGGCATTTGTGGAAGGGGGTCTTTGCTTTTTGTAGCATCATGATAGTCTTCATGATGGTGCACCTTCCATTGACTTGCTTGACCTTGACTTCTAGCTATCATGATGGCTTGACTTTGTTTAGTGATGGTTGTGGTTTGAGTGTGGTTTTGGTGTTGTGATCATATTCTTTCATAATTGTTTTTTGATGCCTTGCATTATTGTTCAAGCCTCTCACTCTCTCATGGTGATCCATCTCATTCTCTCCCTCACTCACTAGAGCATGGCCGGCCTCCCTCTTGAAGGGGCTGTCCAAATATTTTGAGGTGGGATTTTGCTTCATTTCATGTTGCAAAAATCCCACAAGTTCCATCTAAAAAGCTCCAAGTTCAATCCCTCCTCAAATGGCAATTCCACAACCCCAAAAGTGAGACACAAGCTCTACCAAACATTCTACAGCAAATCTTGGGCACGTCGAGTAGCCGGCTTCATGCCCGAGTTGCCTCGGCATTGAGGTGGGAGCCCGTAAAAGAAGTAGGCGATGTGGTGCACTTCCAGCGACGAGGAGGAGACGGGACTTTTCCGCAGGAGATCGGGACCATGACGAGAAGACCGGAGGACTTGGATCGTCGGTATATCTCTAACCCATCTTCTTGTTAGCTTAGACTAGTTAATGGTTTTCGATCCGGGTTATAGTGCGCGGTGGTGCCGGTTTGCTAAGTCCGCAAAATTTAAGTTATTCACCGCTTCCGCTTTCCGGCGTCGGATTGACGGCCGGGGCGCCGCCGTGCACTTACACGTCTACAGGCGTAACGTAACTTAAATAAGTCGAAACCAGAAATCAAAACCTTTTTAAATTAAATAAAAAAGATGAAGTTTTGAAATAAAGGTATGATGAATACGAATGTTTTCTTAAATGCATATAAAATGGAACATGAAAAATGCAAGTGGATTTTACTAGTTGAAAAACATGTTTCGTCTTTTAAAAATTTAGGCAACACCTCCCTCGTATATTTTGATCCAAAACCACAGATAAATGATAATATAAAAGGCATCCCCAAGCAGGAGCTAGCTCTTCGCCAATCGGCGGAATCACAACCACGCAAGTCATAATATAAGTATACAACGCCCAACGGCGAAGATCGACACAAAGGATAATGAATAAAGCAAGACATCAACCCACCAAGCGAACATATAACCCATCGCTCTAAGTCTCACAAATACAAGTCTGTCTGAGTCATACTACTTATACAAATACTAGTTTCTGATTGATGAAGTTGACTAGATACAATAGGAATAACAATACAAGAGTGGCACGATCCAGTATGTACCACCTACCAAAGCAAGTCACCCGAATGCAAGCTGTGCGCCAGCGATGCCGCTACTGATCCATGCGGTCAACATGCAAGAACTGTGGCACAACGAGGTGAGTTGCTAACACATGAGTATAAAATATCAGCAAGTAAAAATCGAATAAAATAACGATTTCTTAGGTCACTATACCTGAAGGTAATACTATGATATCTAGGGTGACCAAGTACGCATATATGTCAGCAATCGAGTCAATGCAATGACATATATAAATAAACATCTGACATCATATGCCTGTATGCATGTGGATATTATCCACGTCTCCATCAACGACACAAATAATATCATGGAACCTGAGTGTCCCACACTGACACTCGAACATCATGAAAACATAAGCCTATATATATATGAGGATATCAACCATGTGTGTCTATCAACGAGACATCAAAATCATGGAACCTGAGTGTCCAACACCGATACTCGAAACATCATGAAAACCCGTGTCCAGCATCGACACGTAAATCCTCATATCTCAGGCGCCGCATACTCATATCGGCCCTCAAATCTATCTCATCTCAGGCGTCGCATCCTCAGATCGGTCCTCAAATCCATCTTATATCATAACACCAAAATGGTATCCTCCGGATATCCGTCGAGCTCTATACAATCACCGGTAGGTAGTGCTCCCTTGCCAGGCTCACCGCCTAACAATATAGGTCTTCTTACCCCGGGGTACCTCACCGGGTCCACCATGTACCCGCAGACGGTGCCTACCGCTCCTCGAATCGGGTATACTCACTACTCAGAACCGAGAAAACTCATGGTAGTCACCTCGAAAATATCATATCAAGAGAAACCGCCTTTTTAAAACAATACACAATTTCCTTTGAAATTAAACTGTGGTTCTCAAATCCAGAGATCTCATAAAAATAGCATCTCAATGCATATAATCATAAAGTACGATGTATGCAACATAGAATAGTAATATGAGAATATTGGGTATATCATACGAGCATATAACCATAAGGTACGATGTATGCAGCATAGAGTGGTAATATGAGCATATCGGGTATATCATGCAAGCATATCAAGTGATAGTACTAAACAATGAATGCACTTTTACTTTTAAGATTAATATCATGATAGGGCAGTTCTCCTGTATAGATGGCACGACAATTCTACTGTATAAGTGACATGGAAATTCTATTGTGTAAGTGGCATGGAAATTACCGATGAAGAATGTGTGTGAGCCGGCAAATCTGTGTATGTGTAACATGTGCATCAACGGTAATTGTGCAGGTGTACTAGCAAATGATATCATATAGAATTAAATACCGGCATGTGGAATGTACATCACGACGGTAATATCCTACACAACATGAATAATAAATGTGTGTATATATCTACACAAGAATCATATGGTCACTTTTAAACGATACACATCGTCGTTTTGAAAATAGGTATGGTTCAGGTGGAAATCTTTATATCGGTGATCCCACCTCATAACATCCGATATGACAATAATCATCGTTCATCATTCTCAAGTCACTAGCACGGATCAATCATCCGGTACATCTCATCGCGTACGATAATCTGTCATGACCCGAAAATATTAGCTCGTGACCGACACTTAAAACACGCAACGTCTACAGGAGTAACGTAACATAAGTAAGCCGAAACCCAGAAATCAAAACCCTTCGAAAGAAGTAAGTAATAAAAACCTTGATAGAACATTTGGAAATATTAAGTAAAAATCCTTAAACTTATTTTTACTTTCTTTTCTTAAAAATTTTGGCAGCACCTTCTTTGTAAAAACTCGTCCCGAAACGGGTACAACATAGAATATAAAGAAAGCATCCCCAAACGGGAGCAAATCACGCCCAACGGCGGAAACAACCACCAAAAGTAAGTGTGTGTGTGTGTGTGTATGATGCCCAAAGGCGAAGATCAACAAAAAGGAAAATGAAAAGAAAGACATCAACCCACTAAGCGAACATATAACACATCGCTCTAAGTCTCGCAACTACAAGTCTTGCTAAGTCTTACAACATATGCAAACACCAGTTTTTGATTGATGGAGTTGACTAGCTACAATAGGAATAGTAAAAATGCAAGAGGGGCACGATCCAATATGTAACACCTACCAAAGCAAATCATCCAAATGCAAGCTATGTGCCTGCGATGCCGTTACTGATCCATGCGGTAAACCTGCAAGAACTGTGGTACAACGGGTGTGAGTTGCCGACTCGTGAGTAGAAAAGATCAGCAGGTAGAAATCGAATAAAACAACGATTTTCTAGGTCAACTATATCACAAAGATAATACTATGATATCTAGGGTGACCGTGTCTTCATATATGCCAATAATAATCAAAGCATGTATGCAGGTGGATCTCGTCCAACAATATAATCAATGCATGTATGCAGGTGGATCTCATCCAACAATATAATTAATGCATGTATGCAGGTGGATCTCATCCAACAATATAATCAATGCCAGTAAATATATGAGGATATAAAAGAACGTGTGTCCATCAATGACACATCAAATCATGGAACCTGAGTGTCCAACACCGACACTCGAAACATCATGAAACCCATGTCCAGCATCGACACGTAAATCCTCATATCTCAGGAGCCGCAACCTCAGATCGGTCCTCATATCCATCTCATATTATACTCTAAAATGGTGTCCTCCGGACATCCGCCGAGTTCTATACAATCACCGGTAGGTAGTATTCCCTCTGCCAGGCTTATCGTCTACACTATGAAATTCACCTCTTGCCCGGAGGAACCATACCGGGTCCACCATGTACTTGTAGACGTGCCTCCTGTAGGGTTCCTAGGCACTCCCAAGAGGTCTCACAAGGCATCAACCATGCCAATTTCAAATTTTAACGGTGCCGAGAAACCCTAACAAGCTCGTTGGCTAGATTTTTAGGCGACAAAGCAAACTAGTTAACACTTAACTACAAGAATACGGAAATACAACCTTTGTAGATCCGGTCCTCCAACTCCATAGCTCCGCAATGAAGTCTCCTCGCTGTCCATATCAAATCCCGGGCACAAGCGTTGGCTTCATCGGAGAAAGAGCGGGCTAGGTCATCGACGAAGTGCCGAAGATGATCTACGTCGAGGCATCGCTAGATCAAGCTCCACCTTCATCAAGCTTTAAAAACTTGTGAAGGAAACACACTCTACTACTTGGCAAGAGGTAGAGGATGAAGAAATAGGAAGTGGGTTCACTTTAGAATTGGATTTCTCACTCTTTTTCATCAATCACCATTGATGAAGTGAAGCTTTTTTCATATTGAAGAAGATGAAGAAGAAGAAGAAAGTGTTATGATAAGTTTTTTATAATAAGAATAATAAAATCATTCTTATCATAATCATGAACCATGGTCAAGTGTAGAGAACTAACTAAGGTTTAAGTGAAAGGTTAGGGTTAAGCATGAGACAAAATGGTCACTTTAGTCAAAGCTTCATGAAGCTTCAAAGATAAAACAAAACTAGCAACCATTTTCCAATTTTCTTTCCAAAATAAATAAATAAATAAATAATAAAGAAAAGCAAAACCCTAATCATTAACTTAACCAAGGTTTATTTCTTTACACTTAACCAAGTAAACATGTATCATCAAACATGATACAATCAAGTGCACAAAAGTATATCACATATACAACTTGTGCAATGCAAGTGAGAAAATCCATTTAAAGTGAACCAATACTAGTTAATGCAAAGTAATATATCAAATATATAATTATACATTAAATCATTAAATCAACACTTGATTTAACGATCCGGTCATATCAGATATAACCGACTAATATCCAATGTATCGGCTTATCGAATCAACCCTCGATTCGATAACTAGGTTATATCGCATATAACCATTCGATACATTCATCGCGAGAATAGAATACGGTATCACATACACGCATTATTCTCGGTCCCGCACATATCTCATATGTGCTCCTATTTCGTTTCGCTTGAGCCAGGAAACCTCTGTGTAGGACTCTAAAGACTCGTCAATACGCCGGCAGCAGGTGATGATCATATCAAACACCCACAAGCCGCAAGCGGTCTGCTAAACGTAACGGCCACCCGGGTATTGAGCGATCAGAAGATCGACGAGCAAGCCCGCTCACACTCCAGTGAATCCAACCAGTAACACTACCGTACAGTCCGGTCTGATCGTCTGATATGTCGCATATCTCGCCTAGGGGTGGTAAACGTCAGACCCCAATAGCTCGATAAGTCGTGTCGATATGAGGTCTATAACAGTTTGAGAAACTACTGGTAACACTTACCAGTAAATCTCAGCAACCCTGGCCAGGGATTTCCGGTTATAGCCAATCGAACACAGCGCAACATCAACTCCCTATACCGGGAGAGACGAATCCCCTCCTATCGTTCATTGCCTCCATGTGACTCGGGACTGTACCCAAAAACCACCGTTTTGCACGCCCTCTTGGATGTGGTAAGATGGAAATCAAAGCACAGTGGGAACCACACAAGACTCTATGACGATCTCGGGTCAACAGACTACTCTGTACCAGTGTCACCAGAGAACTGCCATCTGACGTAAGGTATAATACCATCTGGGAGTTCTCGGCGAGTCCGTCCAGTGTACCCAGTCTCCACTGAGCACCCGTATATCATCTCTGATGTCAAACACCAATGGATATGGGATCATCCATCGCCCATCTGTATGGGTCGAGAAGGTATACGCTAGTCTACTCTGGTATATCGATGCCCCGTCTCGATACACCCACGACTAGGGACTTTGAAGGATGTACTTATGGACTACCATGTCCCCACTAGTATGATCCGCATCATAGTCCAGGTAGTCAAGTACACATCCTAAGGGCTTTACCAACATGTAACAGAGAGACAATTAGTATACACGTTAAGGTAAAGTTCAACCAGATAGCATACTATCATGTCGAGCAAGAAAGTCCTCCCTATATATGTCCCAGTATCCACTACAATATACATCCAATGTACAGTGATGGCCTCTAGGGCATACATATAACTAACACCTCCCGCTCCTCGAATCGGGTTTCTAACACAAGTCTCAGAACCGAGAAAACTCATGGTGGACGTAGTGAAATATCATATCAAGAGAAACCGGGTTTTTAAAACAATACATATTTTCCTTTGAAATATAAACACGGTTCTCAAATCCAAAATCTCATGAAAACAGCATCTCAATGCGTAATATCATAAAACATGATGTATGCAACATATCACCGAAATGTATGCATATCAAGTATATCATGCAACCAAGTATAATGATGTGAGCATAAAAAGTATATCATGCAACCAAGTATAGTGATGTGACAATACTTAACAATCCAGAGTAGTAGTATGATGCTGCAATTCTACTGTGTAAGTGGCATGGCAATTATCGATGATAAAGTGTGTGAGCCGGCCAATCTGTGTAAGTGTAACATACGCATCATCGATAATGGTATAGGTGTACTAGAATAGGTATATGTAATGCAATGTGAATGATAGGAACATAGCATAAGGTACATCGTAAGCGAAATTCTAAAAGGTATACGTATCTATAATATATCCGAGTCGGCGAATCTATCAATCGGCATCCAGCCTCACAGCATCACGTATAGTATAATCTATCGTACAACATCCTCTAATCAAGAGTACGGATCAATCAATAGGTAAAACTCATCGCGTACGGTAATCCATTATACAACGGAAATAAACAATTAAGGATTCTATAAACCTATACAACAACGGGGGTACAGATCTAAATCTCGTACGGCATAACATTCATTATGCACATCATTATCCATATATATATACCTATCTCTCAGGTCACATCCGTGTCAATCTCGTATCAGGGGACCGGCAAGGTAAACTATTTCTTATCGACTCGCATCCATATAACGACATATCAACCAAGTCATCGTATCTCCTTGTATACTCTTTTCATCGCATCAATCTCTCACATCAAGTCATTTTACATATGCATTCTATCATATAAATCACCAAGAGTTATTTCCTTATAGCTTTCATCTCATATCTCGATATATACTAAATTATTAATATCACCTCTAACTATCTTTTTAACTACATCCATAGTTTTCAAATGTGGGTTTCTCCTACTGTATTCTAAGTATATATTGGTTTCCATTGATAATTTGCAGGGGGCCTATATGCCATCCACCCGACTTCTCCCGTAGATATAAATCTACTGACCTATGGAACTCCTCGTCCAGGCATAGTCGATGTGCTTCGTCGTCTTGGAATCCACGCGAGGGTACCTACAAATCAACACATATCGCAATGTTATGAAAACCGAGTCCGAAAACCGATACGGCACACGGTGTGCTCATAGATTAGAACCTATAGTCTACGTATGCAAAAACAACCAAACAACTCTCGTCGTTGACGTACAAACGTCCAACGACCAAATACAATATCAAGTCTCAAAACCAAGAATCCCAATACCGGAAAATATAGCCAAAACCCTAACTAGGGTCGCTATTCATGAAAACTGCCAAACCAAAAACCCAATCGTACCAATACTCATTCACAACACAATAAATATCGTACAAGACAATATATATTTCATCACTACGCCAAATAAAACTCATGTCTAATTTTTGCCGAAAACCTAGTAAGTATCTTTTAATCATTTTAGCTTTAAATGTAGAAGTTTAACCAAAACTAGTGGCCACAATCATCACATAGTAGTTTAATTAAACCACACAAAGCTTTACAACAATTTTAATCTCACCCATATAAGATTTAGTAAAACTTAGTTTTGCACTCAAGCTTAATTAGAGAATTAGGAAAAATATCATTTAACAATCTCACAATTAGGTTAAGTTTTCCAAATCTAAAATACTCAATTAACCATTACAAACAATCAAAGCCCTAGCTTTATCTTCATAACCCTTTTCTTGAATTTCTAAACATGCTAATTAAAACCATATTTAAACATCTAATGAGCGAGCTTAATGTATTTAAACAACAACTAAATTTTAGGGTTAGGATTTTATACCTCCACTTGATTCTCAAACTTGCAACTAAACTTCCAAAATGCTAACTTTCATGAAGATCCAAGGTAGATTTAGGCTAAATAATAATGGGTAAGGATTTGTTTTAGAGTTTGTTGGATTATTTGTTGATTTTTGATGAATTTTTGAAGCTTAAAGAAGTGAAAATAGGGTGAGGAAAAGAAATGGGCAACCAAGGGGGGTCGGCCATGAAGGAAGAAAAGATAATGTTGTGGAAGTGTATGGAAGAAATTCTAGGTTAAAACACATTAAAGCTTAATTAATACACTTTACTTTATGCCACCTATTAATAATATTAATTAGAATTCCATTAAACCTTCAAAATATCTAGATATTTCTAAGATATTTTGGAAACAAGACAAAATGCTTAATCTTGTGATTAGGTTGGTATGGATTCACATTAGCATAATTAACCCAATCCAATTTGTAATTACAACTAATTAAGTGTATAATTAAAAGCTTCTAATAATATTTTAATTAAGGAAAAATATTTAAATGAACTAAAAATTACAAGCGACTAATCAAAACCCGCATACTAGCAATTTCCTAGTTAAACAAGGTGCATCCAAGTCTATATTGAAAAATGATCACAACTTGGTTTTTACGGAAAACCCAAATTATATACCGATTAACGGAAAAAATTCGCCTAAACGATTTCTGAAACGTTTCATAATCCATCCTACGGGGTCACCAAATAGAATAGGGAATCTATCGACCTATACAATAATGAGGGTATGGATCTAAAGTCTCCTACGGCATATTACTCATAAGTATATATACACATATATCTCAAATCACATTTGTATAAACGTCATATCTTATTAATTCCACAACACCTTTATCTCAATCTAATGTCGTGTTTATCGATCTCGATCTCCTATCATACCATTATCAACTCATACTTGTTCACTTTCAATTCGTACCTATCATGATTCACTTCCCATTTCATATTCTCAAGCAAATATATTCATTAGCGTCAACTTTTATCATATCTTACTAAATCCTATAATAATGTTATCTTAAACTCGCAACATATCTTTTATTTGATTATAATCTAGATCATAATCTTCTATATCTATGTTTGCGGGGCTGCTATACGCCATCCACCCGACTTCCCCCGTTGATATAAATCTACTCACCTGCTAAACTCCTCGCTTAGCCGAAGTCGATATGCTTCGTCGTCTCGGAAGTCCACTTGAAAGTACCTACAATCAATACACAATCACAATACTATTAAAATAAAGTCCGAAAACCGATACGGCATATGGATTGCTTATAGGTTAGAACCTATAGCCTACGCATGCAAAAACAACTAAACAACCCTCGTCGTTAACGTACAAACGTCCAACGATGGAATCAAATCCAAATACCAAAACTACGAATTCACATATCGGAAAACATTAGTCCAAGCACTCGCAAACAACTCCCAGATTTTGGATCAGGTAAATGGGAACTAAACAAGTAAGTACATGGGATAGGTTATAGGGTAAGTAAGCTACATGCAAAACCTCAACACTATAGCCCATAGGAAATCCGGCGACATCACGAGGAAATCCGGTCTCGCTGGCCAAACTAGGGTAGAATAGGTTCGTATTTTAGTGGTGGTCTTCTAGTGGTCTATCTAGGTTAATGGAATTATTTGATTTTCTTAAAAATACTCCAGATAGCTCCAGATACCTCCAAATACCCTGTAGACCATAAAGTTTCACAAAACCGACACGAGAAAATTCTAACTTCGTGTATCGGGTTATAAACTCATTTTCAGGTCAGGAATTCAATCTCTAAGGTCTTGAAAACACTCCCTAAAGCTCAATTAGCCACTTAACAGCAACTTGTAATTTTCCAAGGTCACAAACCTAATTAACTCAATTTCTAAACTAAACTACGATATTTAACACGATTACAATCTAAAAGTGAAGTGATATACCACATTAGCAACATAGGAAGATTCTTGAGTTGCCCAAAGTCTTCAAAATCCAAACATGAATGGTTCTAAGGGTTTGGGATAGGCTTGTGCGTGTTTTATGTGAAGATGGCATGAGGTTTTGACAAAGGAATGGAGATGAGGCATGGAGGTAGTGAGGAAATGAAGCATGAAGCAAATGAGTTGAAGAAAAACAATGGGGAATGAGAATGGGGCAGCCAACTCTCTCCTAGGTTTACTCTCTCTCACAAAATATCTCCCTCCTAGACTTAGTCTCTCATACAATATCAATTTTGTTTCCTTCTCCTTTTGTTTTTCTCTCATGGCATCTAATTCTATTCATATCACACACACACACTCTTTTCTTTTCTTTTCATTTCATTTCCTTTCTCATTCCCTTTTCTCACAACTCATAAGTCATAAACACAAATACTTAACATGCACAAGACATGGTGTACAAGTCATGAAAAAATGTAAAATACAGATTTGGCGAAAAATCCGATAAATATCATTAAAATAAAGAAATCATTTTAATCTCCGATAAATTTCCAAATATTGGTATATACTTATACCATTTTACGAAATATCCCTATTCGCCGATCGAATAGTTTTCACGAAATATATTATTTTAATATTAAATTTCCAAAAATAATATTTTATGTTTTTGAAATGTTATAGTGGGAGTAAGTTATTTGGAATTAGGTGATTTTATCCTCGTTATATCGGAATTCGTTGTAATTGGTGATATTTGAGGAAATCACCTAGGGTTTTGCGAGACGGAAAATATTTGTTTTTGAATATACATTATTATGCACCAATTTCAAACTGATATATCTGTACGTTTATTTTATAAAGCGAGATATAAATTTTTGAAATTATGTCCATGACATTTACCTATATCAGTTGATAATTGGGCAAGGAGTATTAAACAGCGGTGTAATTCTTCTTAACCATAGTACAGTTTTCAACCTACGATGCACATGGTATGAGTTATTCAACTCAGGGGACTTATACAAAGTATTGTATCTTGTCCAGTGTCCATTAGGACAGAGGGGATGGTCCTCGTACTATATTTTGTTTACTTGTGACTTCTCCAGTTTTAGACAAGTATTTCGTAGGAATACAAGGTCCAAGTTTTGAGAAGTTATAGGTACAAGAATAAAGTAGAGAACCATGTGTTGCAAATATCAGGATTCTTTAATGTAATTGAAGATGTAGATACTTGTGTTTGGTATTCAGTTGATAGTAACGGTTTTGAGAACATGCTTTTCTTTCAGGTTACTCATATCTGGATGTACTCCTAAGTAGAGTAATGCTGACCGGCCTCTCTCCATTTAGTTGACATGCACTGGAGACAGCTGCATGATTTGAATCTGGTTCCAATTAAATCAGTGCCTCTGTTTCTATATTGTATATAGAATGTTTCATATCTTAAAGATGTTAAGGTATATGGAGTTGTCCGGCTTATGCTTAAAACCAGACTCTGGATAACTCAAGACACGTTTCTGTAATGGCACTTGTGGGTTATCCCAGGCTATGATAAGGGTTAACTTTGTACCATTTGGAAGATCAATAGTGATATTGTTCTTGACTCGCCACAGTTTTAGAAAAATAGATTTTTTTTTTTAGAATACAGTAGTGAGAGTATAGTAGAACTGGAAATGATTCCAGAACCACAAACAATTACTGAAAATTTAATAGAACCTAAAGATTCAATCAGGGTTTGACATTCTATTAGCCACTCCGCAGATATGGTGAGTAACCTCAGGCACCCGAGAGGTATTTCGGTATCCACAAAGACGGTGACAGGGAGGTTCTTGTTTACCCAGACTTGCCATTACAGCTGTTCTAGACTATGAGACCCGGCATGAGGATGAGTATAGAGTCGTTATAAACTAGCTTTAGAATTGCACGTGTATATGACTCTGCCAGAGGGTTGTTGTAGTCAGTGGGAGCAGCGGAAGCATAGTGGACAAGAAGCTTGTGTCTATTTATAGACTAAAGCAAGTATAGCGGAGATAGATCATCTATTTTTTATGTGACGGTCATAGGTTTTGACTTCATCAGAATAGGAGATGGATCTGTTAAGAAGGTAGTAGGGTGTGATGTCCTGATATTTAGATGACATACACTTTGTAGGAAGTAAAATTCTTATACTACGATCGGTTATACTGTGGTTGTCACATAGTGGTTTCTCCACATAGTATATGGATATTATATAAGGCATTATGGTTACTAGCTCTATTGTTTTAGATCTAGATTTGGGTAGTAACCCAATCTGGGTACTTTGATACTATTCTAAAGGTGTTTTAGAATGGATGACTCCTGGTAAGGTGGTGTACCTGCAGATGATGGAGTCACCCTCCTTAAAGGTGTCTTACAGACTAAAGGGAAGAGGGATGTGCATGATTGGCATATCACTTACTTAGGCAATTGAGTTAATCATGAGATGTCAAGTATCACACCAGATGTTGTTTTTGCACTAGATGCAATAAGTTGATATATTAATCTAATCTTGGAGAAACGTTCGGAAGCAGTTTATGGACATAAGTGGATGTTCTAGGGATTTTGTAACGGCAGCCTCCTTCGGGAGATGGTTGTCATTCCAGGCTTCCAAGGTGACCTGGATGACAAAGTGACTGTTAGACTTATAGTTTTCCCTCTTAACGAGGGGCAGTTGTTTGGACAGGTGGTTCAAAAGGATACTGAGCGAGGCATGGCGTAGGATACTGATTAAATTCAGTAGACGATACAGTCTAAGAAGTTTACTGGATTTGGAGTTCATATATGAACTGGGTCCCATCAGATATTAAGGCATATTCTATGACAGGCATTGCTCATTTCAGAAGATGGTTTTTTCTGTGAACTTGAGATAAAAAGAGACATAGAAAGAAACATTGGAGCGGATCCACTCACTGAGGCTATTTCTCGAACACAATAGTTTTGCAAACGAGCTTTGTGAAACTAATTAGTAGAGAAGTTGGGTGTTCGGTATTACACGGGCTGTGAGTTTGCGACACCGCAATAATTAGCCTAAAGTGCAAGTGGGAGATTGTTGGCTATAATGCCCTCAAGTCAATTATTGGATCGCAGGCACGTGATTGCAATGATTGAGGGAGGACCTGTACCGGTAGAACGGTCTTACTCGAGATGATAGTATTCTATCTGGTTTATCTTAATCATCGTGTACATGCTTCAGGTGACATTACAGATCACTATTACATGTTGATAGAGCCTATAGGATTCTTTTTTGACTACCAGCAGTATGATTGTGATCATAAACGTGAGAGTTGGGTGGTCTATAAGCACATCCTTAAAGTGTCCCTAGTCATGGGAGTTTCGAGACTGGGCATCGATACTCTAATAGTAGACTAGTGTGTACGGATCGAGACCCCGACGAGGGGCAGTGGCCGGTCTATCAAGCCATTAGTGTTAGTTGGTTCACCTAAGATGTATACAGGTGCTCATTGGGTTATGAGTACACCGGACGGACTCGCCGGGAACATGCTAGTTGGTATTATACTTATTGTCATATAGCAGTTCCCTGGTGACATGTGTATAGGTTAGTCTATCGATCTGAAATCGTCATTTGTCTCGTGTGGGTTTCCACTGTGCTTTGATTACTACCTTACCACGGCTCAAAGGAGTCGTGCAAACAGGTTTTAGTTGGGTACAGTCCCGAGCCACATGGAGGCAGTGAGCGGATCGTCAGGGGATTCATCTCTCCCGGTATTGGGGGTTGATGTCGTGGTATGCACGGGTGGCCATCATCAGAAATTCTCGGTCGGGGTAGACGAGAATTACCGATCTAGGATCGGTAGTTTCTCAGGTAGTGATAGGTTTCATGTCGACACTAAATGTCAAGTTATTAGGGGTCTAACTTTATCCACCCCTCTAAACTCGATATATGATACTCATAGACGAACGGATCGGACTATACGGATATTGTTACTGTCAGGCTCAGTAGGGGTTTCAGGATGAGTTTGCTCGTCGACCTCCCTTTCGCTCAATACCTGGTTAACCGTTACGTAAAGCTAGTGCCACTGACGTGCTTGTGGTTAAACCCACTGCTAGCGTATTGACGAGTCTTTAGAGTCCCACATAAAGGGTATCCTTGGGTTGGGTGAAACTTTGTAGAGGACGTATGGTTTTATGGCAGGGTTCGATCGTATACGTGCACTTATGCAAGAATCATGGTCGGACGGATAATAGTAGTGGGCTTTGGTTTAAGCAGGATTCTATTATTATATTGTTGGATTATTTTCGTCTCATTGTATTCGTATTCAATCGGAATACGGATGCAGGTATGTATATACGGATGAGAGGTATTCTTATAATTCGTTATGAGTTTACTTTTGAGGTTGCCATTTCTTTTTCTTGGATTTAAACATTTAGGTTAATGTTTACGGTGTGGAAAGTGTGAGTGCAAGTCTTGGCATTGTGCATTGATGTAGCATGTGGTCTTGGTGTCTCATGGTATTGGGTCATGGGGTTTTTGTTTTTGCTAAGAAATTTGTGAGATATTATTTGTGAGCATTGCAGTTCTTTTCTTGAGAGATGATTTTCTTTAGTTGCTAAAAATGTCTCACAAATAATAACACACAAAAAGACTTAGCAAACAACCAAAGAAAAGAGCAGACACTTTTCTTCACTTGCCAAAACTTCAGCTCACACTTTCTCCTATGGCTACTTCTTCAACCTCCACCCATACCCTCTCATGAGTTGAGAATCCTTGGGTGTTTTGAGGAAAAGTATTCACACGCTATCTCTACTTCATCTTGGATATCTAGGTTAGCAAACTAAATACCCGAGTTGCTTCGGTTTTGAGGCGGGAGCCCGTATTAATAATCCTCGACGTGGATCATCTTCGACGAGGGAGACCGGAGATCGAACTTGATCAAGGAAACCGTGAGGAGCTCGGGAAAGAGGTTGAAGACCGAATGACACGGATCGATCAGTATAACCTCTCTAAACTCCTTTTATATTACTAGTATAGGGTTAATGGTATGATCCGCCAATTAGGGTTCTGTTAGCGCCGGTTTTTTAAAGTTTTTGTTCCGCGTTCGGCCACGGATTGATGGCCAGGGCGCTGCCGTAACCCTACACATATCACTAACACCGAGGAGCCTATGACGAGGAGGAAGATAACAAGATGACCCGAAGGACATGGTTCTGTGAGGTATAACTTTCTATCTGAGTAGTTAACCTCAACCAGTTTTGCTAGTTAGGGTTCAAGTATCTATCCTGGAGTTCAAGTCGGTGTTACGAAGCATAGAAATATCGTTTTTTGCAAATTCCGCCTCCCCGTGAACCCGTGGCGTGCGCGACATCGACTTACAAAACCATCCCCAAAACATCATCAAAACTACACAACACCTTCACAAAAATTGCACATCACCTAATTCTACACCCCATGGTGAGATCAAGTTGGAACTTTGAGCAACTTAGATCATCTTGTAATTTTCTTCAGTTGCTCCTCGAGATAAAACCATCACATTCCTTCAGGTTATCAAATTTCTTAACCTCCTACATGTATTTAGAGCTCAAAAGTGCAAGTTTAGTGAACTTGGAAAATTATAGAGTGAGGATTAGATGTAAAACTTATAGTGATGTTTATTAGAGGGTTTAGGGAGTGTTTACAAGACCTTTAATGATAAGAGAGGGTGAGATAGTGAAGAGATTCTCGGATTCGACGAACTTGGAATTTTCTGATATCGGGTTTTTGTTGAAATGAGATGATCAATTAGAATCTGCTATGACTCGAGAACTCTAAAAATTAAGTTGCAAACACAGAGTGGTGTAGAGGCTATTAGGAATATACCCTAGAAACCCGAGCCCCCATCTCCCTTTCATGACCGCATATTTATTAGATATGCTGCAAATTGCGGCCACATTTTTGAGTTAGGGTATGATGTTTGGTCCATGGCTCAATCTCCTGATAAATAGACCTACCCTATATGCAAAATGTACTAATTTCACCTGAGTCGAAATCTGGGAGTGTTTTCCAAGTTTCAGATTTCGGTTTACGACTTTTGAAAACTGGATTTTTTGTATTTGAGTTTTGACTCGGTCGTTTGACGTTTGTACGTCAACGCTGGGGTTTGTTTTGTTGTTCTTGTATGCGTAGACCATAAGTTCTAACCTATGTACGTTTCTCTTACCGTATCAGTTTTCGGATTTGATTTTGATTCCTTTACGATATGCATTGAATTGTAGGTACCTTCGCGTGGACTTCCGGGACGACGAAGGAGAGCAAGTGTCACGACCCAGAATTTAGCTCATGACCGGCACTTAAATCATGCAACGTCTAAAGGCGTAACGTAATTCAAGTAAGACGAAGCCCGGAAATCTAAATCTTTCTCGGAAAATAATGGAGGTGCAGTTTGAAATAAAGGTATAATAAAATCAATTTTTTTCTTTAATGCAGAGATAATGAAACATAAAAATGCAAGTGGATTATACTATAGTTGAAAACATTTTTTCGTCTTTAAAAATTTGGGCAGCACCTCACTTATATATGTTAGTTATATGTATGCCCTAGAGGCCATTACTGTACATGCGATGTATATTGTAGTGGATGCTTGGACATATATAGGGAGGACTTTCTTGCTCGGCATGATAGTATGCTATCTGGCTACTCTTTATCTTAACATGTTAACAAATACAGTTTTGTGATCACATGTTGATAAATCTCTTAGGATGGTTACTTGACTATCAGGATTATGATGTAGATCATACTAGTGGGGACAGGGTAGTCGATAAGTACATCCTTTAAATGTTCCTAGTCGTGGGAGTATCGAGACAAGGTATCGGTACTCCTGAGTAGACTAGCGTATGCGCTTCTTGACCCATATGATGGGCGATAGATGATCCCATATCCATTTGTGTTTGACATCAGAGAAGGCATACGGGTGCGCAGGGGAGACTGGGAATACTGGATGGACTCGCCGAGAACTCCTACATGGTATTATACCTATCGTCGGATAGCAATTCTCTGGTGACACTCGTACAGGTTAGTCTGTAGACCCGAGATCGTCATAAAGTCTTGTGTGATTACTACTGTGCTTTGATTTCTACCATACCACGGTCAAGGGATCGTGCAAAACGGTGGTTTTTGGGTACAGTCCCGAATCACATGGAGGCAATGAGCGATATGAGGGGTTTCGTCTCTCCCGGTATTGGGGATTGATGTTGTACTATGCTCGATTGGCCATAACAGGAAATCCCTGGCCAGGGTTGCTGAGATTTACTGGCAAGTGTTATCAGTAGTTTCTCGAACCGTTATGGACATTGCTTCGGCATGACTTATCAGGCTATTGGGGTCTGACGTTATACCACCCCGAGGCTGTGATATGCGACATATCAGACGAAGAGACCGGACTGTATGGTAGTGTTACTGATTAGATTCGCAGGAGTTATACCAGGCTTGCATGTTGATCTTCTGATCGCTCAATACCCGGGTGGCCGTTATGTTAAGCAGACCGCTTGCGGCTTGTGGGTGTTTGATATGATCATCACCTACTGCCGGCGTATTGACGAGTCTTTAGAGTCCTACACAGAGCTTTCCTGGTTCATGCGAAACGGAGTAGGAGAACATATGTGATATGTGCGGGACCGAGATTAATACGAGTATGTGATACCGTATTCAATTCTCGCGATATATGATATCGGCCAGTTATATATGATATAGCCGGGTTATCGGATCAAGTATTGATTCGATGAAATAATATATAATATATATGTATATATATATATATATATTATGATCACTTAAATATTTATTATTCTCACTTATGATGCATTTAACATATATGCGATATATGTTTATTGTATTATTTTCTTTTGTTACATAAATATTATATATGTGATATATAATATTGTGACATGCTAGGTTATACATGCAACATGTATGTATGAGACTTACACCATGCTAGGGTTAATGTTATGGTTAATATTTATTCTTAAATAATTACAATTAGTGGAGATATTTTGATGGTTGGAAGCTTGGAGAAGTTTCAAGATAACTATTGACTTAGTCCACTCTTTTGTTTTCCTTAAGATATTTATCAACCCAATCATTAACCATACACAATGGTTAACTCTCTACAAGGGTTAGATATATGATATACTCACCCATGGTTGCATTTTTAACCTTAATGGATTCATTCTTTCATCACTTGAGTTTCTTCTTCTTCTTCCTCATTTTTAAGCTTTCTAGCTTTTGTGAAAATGATGATTCCTTGTGAGAAAAATATATCTAAAGTGAGCCCACATCCTACTTCATCATCCTCTACTATTAACCATTTAGTTTAGGGTGTTTGCTTCACTAATCTACACAATTAGTGAAGAGATAGCATGAGCTAGTGTCTCCTCGATGAAGATCATCTTCGGCCTCGAAGACATCGATGTAAGCTTGTTCGTTTCTTCATGGGAGCCTTTTCTAGAGTCCGGGGGATCGTGATCGCAGCGAAGGGACTACTACACGGAGTTATCGAAGTGAATGACCGGTCTACAAAGGTTGTATTCCTTGTTCACTTAGATGTAAAGTGTTTACATATCATGTTTAACCTTAAGTCTCTAATTAAGATCTTGGTTAAGGTTTGTTTAGCACCCCAAAATTTTAAAGTAGCATGATTGATGCTTGCCAAAACTTTGCTAAGGTGCTAAGCTAACCCTACAGTGGTATTATAGCCAATCTAGAGCATTAGGCGTTGTCTAGACGAAGTTTAAAATCCGATCGAACTCCGTAATCCCGAAATGACCCCCTTTATGGAAATTTTTCCAAAAGTTGGATTTTTCCATGTTAAAAATACTCAGAAAAGCATGCAGGGAATTCTATAGACGCACCTAAAGAACGAAACCCTAACTCGTCCAAGTGACCACGGATCCGCGGCCAAAACATGGTTTTGGCGACAGATCCGCGAGGCCACTTGAGAGGCTTGGGTCGGGCCCTTCAGCTATTGGTCCGTAGGTACTGTGGCAAGTTTTTGGTTAACTTTAACTGTGCTAAAGTGTTGAGCTCTTTGGGAACTTTTAGGAATTCATTGCATCGATCGAATTATCTAATTTCGTGTAGCTATCTGTGATTGTGATACAATATTTGGAATCCACATAATTGGTTATGTGATGACTAGTTTGAATTTTATAAATCTAGCGGTTTAGTCTCATTTGATCGGTTTCCACGGGATTTTGATGTTGATCAAAAGTCCGTCGTAATTACGTATTGTACGTGGATACTCGCCGGGTAACCTTACTAGAAAGCCACATCCCATAGCCCCGACCAAGTGACTGTAGGAGAACCTCATAGCCAAAACCATCCGTTCGGGTGCTCGTGGCCGCCGTGTTCCTCCTTGGTGCACCACATCGACGACATCGGGAGGGGGGAGGGGTGCGGCCGTCTATTAAAGTTTCCGACGAGCATTCGATCAGGTTATCAGGAATCTTGTTGAATTACCCGACAGGTTATTGGAAAGTGTTTTCAATATTGAGACTAAGATGCGGGGTTTATAATTGTTAGGCATGTGATGTCTAAGGAATTCATTTGGTTAGGCATGAAATCCAATGTATGTGATATGTTTGGTTTATGATGTCTAAGATTGTTGCGGATTCCAACTGTTGTAGTTTTTCACTTTTTTTTCTGCGACTGTAAGTGTAATATGTGGTGTATCGCCGGTTTCGGTGCTTTATGTCAACGACAATTGGGATACGCATATTTACTTATGTTGATGATATGTGATATTATGTGTTACTGTGATATGTTATATTGGATCGTCGTATTTGAATAGCCGGGGTTTTTTATGTGAGATGAGAGTTATTCATTTTCATTCATGTAAAATTCATTGTATGTAATATTCTTTTATTGGGGCACTTCCGGGTTGAGGATGATGTAACCATTGTAAATTATTTACATTTCCACTTTAGGATAGACCCAAGGCGGGGAGCACAAGTAAACGGGTTCTAGGGTACAGTGGGAGACCATCTCGAGGAGTCGAGACCGGGCCTCCTAACTCTAGAATTGGTAGGGTTGCTTGCCGCTCTCGTAGGGGTCTAGGGATGTGGGTTTGGCTATTCATCACGACCGTGGAATCCGCGTTTTTACTGGCTTAAATAAAACACGGAAATCCTAGTATATCCAATATTTCATATGTGATTCTTCTGCTGCTGATATTCTGTGATGTGATCATTTGAACTGTTCTGAGACGAATGCTTATATTATATATATGAGATATAATAAATATTGATGCTTTCGTTTCTTATGTGATGCTTGGGAAGCATATCATATGGGACTTTATTAATGAGATTAATGAAATAAAAGAAACCTAAAGATGTTATAGAAACTTGTCTTGGAAAAATGGTAGCTCTAGTTCTTGCTTTGCATAGCGGTATTCCTTGTAGAATATCCAGCACCTTATTCGATAAGGAAAGAGCCGAGATCCCTTCACCGGGAGTGACCTCTTTAGCGAAACTAGCATATGCTACAAACTCGGTTTGTCTTTTGATAGCTTCTATAGTTTTTGCTTTGCATAGTGGTATTTGTGAAATATCCTGCACCTTATTTGATAAGGAAAGAGCCGAGATCCCTTCACCGGGAGTGACCTCTTTAGCAAAACTAGTAAAAACCTCAAAAACACACCTTTTCAAAATCACTCGATTCTATGACGATATCAAGTTTATTAAGCAAAGGGTTTTCTGAAAAACCTGTCGTAACCCTCCGCCATTTCAGATATGTACTACTTATTATTCGTGCTACGTTTGTTGGCATGCGTCAAGACGTAGTGTGCGGTAGCTAACTAGTGCTTATCTGCTGTATATGATGCGATTGGATTAGGGTAGTCGTGCGACTTTGTTGGCATACGTCAAGGGTCGTGCGGGCGGATTTAATTCAATCAGGAAATGACGGGTTGAACTTGACTAGCGGACTATGGTTTGTTGGCATGCGTCAAGGTCATAAGACACTACGGGTAAAAATATTATCGAGAATTTCAAGTGTTGAAATTTGCAATGAGATTGCATACCTTCTATGAGATAGTTGGATCCCGATACCCACTGCGAGTAAAAGTTACTCCTGGGAATGTTTTACACATGACAATTACCCGATCAAGTAGGTATCTAGAAAGGTGTTAACGGGGTTATGCCTCTGGGAAAAAGAGATTTATTTTAATTAGGTCCGTGCGAAAGCACGGGGAACCTCCCTCAAAGTACCAACACTGGCCTGGCCGAAAGATTGGCGAACTTGTAGGGTGTAATTAATCCCGGCTAGTCTTACCTTTTAGCGTTTTGAAGGTAGATTTGATTAAAACAGTGGGAGCCATACTGGTTAGATAAACTAATAACCAATCTAATATTGCAAAAGCGCACGCACGGTGTTTTCTTCTCTCTCTCTCTCTCCTAGTAGCGACTATGTCACACCTTAATCAAGAAAATAATATAGATGCATTGACCGAACCTTCTTATTATACTGAGCTAAGGAACGTTGGTTCCGCTCAATCTTATAATTGTTATAAGTCCGAGCAGGAAATAGGGGAATATCCGGATTCCCATGCCACCCAATCGAAGAAAGTGCATGTTGATGCATATTCTTCGGGTGTCCTTATTACCGGGAACTGTTTTTCAGTATCCTCTACGTCCTGTGTATGTGATACCGGATCAGGATCCCGCATATGTAATATGTTACATGGGCTACAAAAAGGTAGAGAACTGAGAATGGGTGATATGTCTCTAAGTGTTAGAGAATGGTGCAATTGTTGCTGCCAAATCAGTTGGCAGATATCACATTTTATTAATACATTGATTCTGAGCGAATGCTATTACATACCGAACCTGATATACAACATTATATCATGTTCTTTACTAAGTTAAAGAAGAATATAATTCTGTATTGCAGGATAATGTTGTGATCATTTTCTTGAATCAAGATCTAATTCGATCAGGCACATTATATAATAGCATATACGTTCTAAATCAAACTATAGTTCAAAGTATATAGAACACAGACAAGAGGAGCAGTTTAGGAATGAGCGAACCCTTCTTGAGGCATTGTAGACTAGGTCATATCAATGCGACATGACCAGCTAAGTTACATAAAGATGAATATCAGAATCTGTTCGAATTTTCATCTTATGATACTTTCCAGTCTTGTCTCAAAGATATATGACCAACACTCTGTTTACTGGAAACAGAGAAAGAGTTAGTGAACTCTTGGGACAGATGCATGATGCATGATGATGTATATGGTCCCATGTCTACAAATGCCATGGTTGGTTCTTTTGAGAACCAAACGGGTAGAAGTATTTACGATGTGATCGAGGAAGCGAATACTTGGGTATGGAATTCCTGGAGTCTCTAAAAAGAAGAATGTGATTCTCTCTCAGCTTACTCCTTCGAATAAACCACAGCACAACGGTGTATCGGGGCGGAGGTATCACACCCTATGAAATATGGCGCACTCTGTGATGAGTACTGCTGAGTTACTTGTTTCCTTTTGGTGTTATGTACTGGAGAAGATGCATACCTATTGAATGGGGTGTTAGTTATATGTATGCCCTAGAGGCCATTACTATACATAGGATGTATATTGTAGTGGATGCTTGGACATATATAGGGAGGACTTTCTTGCTCGACATGATAGTATGCTATCTGGTTGATGTTTACCTTAACGTGTACACTGATTGTCTCTCTGTTACATGTTGGTAAAGCCCTTAGGATATGTACTTGACTACCTGGACTATGATGCGGATCATACTAGTGGGGATATGGTAGTACATAAGTACATCCTTCAAGGTCCCTAGTCATGGGTATATCGAGACGGGGCATCGATATACCAGAGTAGACTAGCGTATACCTTCTCGACCCATACAGATGGGCGATGGATGATCCCATATCCATTGGTGTTTGACATCAGAGATGATATACGGGTGCTCAGTGGAGACTGGGTATACTGGACGGACTCGCCAAGAACTCCCAGATGGTATTATACCTTACGTCAGATGGCAGTTCTCTGGTGACACTGGTACAGAGTAGTCTGTTGACCCGAGATCGTCATAGAGTCTTGTGTGGTTCCCACTGTGCTTTGATTTCCACCTTACCACGTCCAAGAGGGCGTGCAAAACGGTGGCTTTTGGGTACAGTCCCGAATCACATGAAGGCAATGAGCGATAGGAGGGGATTCGTCTCTCCCGGTATAGGGAGTTGATGTTGCGCTGTGTTTAATTGGCTATAACCGGAAATCCCTGGCCAGGGTTGCTGAGATTTACTGGTAAGTGTTACCAGTAGTTTCTCGAACTGTTATAGACCTCATATCGACACGACTTATCGAGCTATTGGGGTCTGACGTTTACCACCCCTATGCGAGATATGCGACATATCAGACGACGAGACCGGACTGTACGGTAAGTGTTACTGGTTGGATTCACAGGAGTGTGAGCGGGCTTGCTCGTCGATCTTATGATCGCTCAATACCCGGGTGGCCGTTACGTTTAGCAGACCGCTTGCGGCTTATGGATGTTTGATATGATCATCATCCGCTGCCGGTGTATTGACGAGTCTTTAGAGTCCTACACAGAGGTTTCCTGGCTCAAGCGAAATGAAATAGGAGCGCATATGAGATATGTGCGGGACCGAGAATAATACCAGTATGTGATACTGTATTCGATTCTCGCGATTTGTGACATTGATCGGTTATATGCGATATAGCCGAGTTATCGAATCAAGTGTTGATTCGATAAGATGTTACTAATGATACTAGTCGGTTATGTGCGACATGACCGGATCATTGAATCAAGTGTTGATTTAATGATTTAATGTATAATTATATATTTGATATATTACTTTGCATTAACTAGTATTGGTTCACTTTAAATGGATTTTCTCACTTGATGTGCATATTGTATATATGATATACTTTAGTGCACTAGTTTGTATCATGTTTGATGATACTTGCAAAATTGGTTAAGTGTAAAGATTGAACCATGGTTATATGAATGGTTAGGGTCATGATTACTTATTCATTCATTTATTTATTTATTAGTTTTGGAAAATAAAAGCATAAAGAGAAAAAACAAAATGGTTTTCTTTCATTCTTTTCTTTCATGAAGCTTGTTGAAGCTTCATGAAGCTTTTGACCAAGTGACCATTTTGTCTTCTTTTTTAACCCTAACCATTCACATAAACTCTAGTTAGCTCTCTACACTTGACCATGGTTCATGATATGATAAGTATTGTTTTTATTTTCTTTTTGAAAACAACTCATCATATTATTCATCTTCTTCTTCTTCTTCTTTAAAAGTAGAAAAAGCTTGACCATCGATGGTGATTGATGAAAAAGAGTGAGAAATCCAATTCTAAAGTGAACCCACCTCATATTTCTTCATCCTCTACCTCTTGCCAAGTAGTATAGGGTGTTATCTTCACAAGTTTCATGACTTGGTGAAGTGGGAGCTTGATCTTGTGATGCCTCGACGTAGATCATCTTCGGCACGAAGCCGACGACCTTGCCCGCCCATTTCTCCGATGAAGCCGACGCTAGAGCCCGGGATTTCATTTGGACAGCGAGGAGACTTCATTGCGGAGCTATGGAGGTGGAGAACCGGATCTACAAAGGTTGTATTTCCGTTCTTGTAGTTAAGTTGTTAACTAGTTACTTGTGTTCGCCTATATATCTAGTTAACGATCCGTATCTAGGGTTTCTCGGCACCCCTAAAATTTGAAATTGGCATGGTTGATGCCTTGTGAGACCTCTTGAGAGTGCCTAGGAACCCTACAGTGGTATCAGAGCCTAGCTAGAGCCTTAGGCGATGCGTAGACGAAGTTTGAAACCCGAACGAACCCGAAACCCCAATTTATCACTCTCTCTGGACTTTTTCTGAAAAAGTAGTTTTTTGTGAATTAAAAATTGCCAAAAAATTCAGCAGGGAATTCTATGAGTTACTGTGAAGCACGTGATGCTAACTCGACCAAAGAGCCACGGAACCGCGGCCCCACCCTGGGTTTCGCGGCGGTTCCGCGGCCATTTTGGTGAGTTAGACCACGTGGCTTGCACAGTAATTCTTGTCTTCAAGTGCTGAGTCTTCTGGAAATTTTTATATTTTACTCAAGAGTTGAGTTTTCCAGGGTGTTTTGGAGCTTAGATGATTCGATCGGATTATCAGATTTTGTCTATGTGTTTTTCCGGGTAATTTTAGAATATGTTAAAAAGTTCGACCGGATATAAATACCCACTTTTTCCCTTGCTGGGAAATTTCCAATTGTTGGATTATTCTGTAGTTTAATCACGTTCTAAGTAGTGCAAGTAACGCGATGGTCCCTCTAGAAGACAACAAACCTTAACTCGATTATGTGACCGCCTTGAACTGCCCTTTGAACTTTAGGGTTTTGGGCAGTACGGCGTGCCACATGTGAGGCGTTGGCTTGACCCTTCTACGGCTGGACCGTTGGTACTGAGGCACGAAGTGAATGTTTTTAAACTTATTTCATATGTTGAGCTGTATCGGGAAAACTTGGGTGTTCGATTGTTCGATCGGAAAGTTTAACATTTTCTATCTTATTCGGAATGTGATACAATAATTGGAATTCAAAAGAAGTTATGAGATAACTGATTGAATGTTATAAATCTAGTAGTTTAGTCTCACTTGATCGGTTGCTACGGAATTTTGATGCGATCAAAAGTCCGTTGCAATCACGTAGCGTACGCGGATACTCGCCGGATAAACTTATTAGACAGCTACATCCCTTAGCCCCGACCAAGTGACTGTAGGAGAACCCCGTCGCCGAAAGCATCCGTTCAGGTGCTCGCGGTAGCGGTGTTCCGTCTTGGTGCACTTCGTCGATGGTATCGGGGGTGCGGCCGTCTACTGAAGTTTGCGACGAGCATTCGATCAGGATGACGGGAATCTTGTTGAATTGCCCGACTTGATATTGAAATGTGTTTTTGATAATGAGACTAAAATGCGGGGTTTATAATAGTTAGGCATGCGATGTCTAAGGTATTCATTTGATTAGGCATGCGATGTCTATGCAGATTGCGGATTCCAACTGTTGTAGTTTTACACTTTCTTTTCTGTGACCGTAAGTGTAATATGTGATATCGCCGGTTTCGTTGCTATATGTCAACGACAATTGGGATGCGCATGTTTACTTACGTTGATGACATGTGTTGTTATGTGTTGCTGGATATGTTATATTGGATCGTCGTGTTTGAATAGCCGGGGGTTTTATGTGAGATGAGTGTTTTTCATTTTCATTCATGTAAAAACTTGTATGTAATATTCTTTTATTGGGGCGCTTCCAGGTTGCGGAAGTTGTCACCATTGATGTATATTATTTACTTTTCCGCATTAGGATAGACCCAAGGAGGGGAGCACAAGTAACCGGGTTCTGGAGTCCAGTGGGAGACCAACTCGAGGAGTCGAGTCCGGGTCTCCTAACTCTAGAATTGGTAGGGTTGCTTGCCGCTCTCGTAGGGGTCTAGGGGTGTGGGTTTGGCTATTCATCGCGACCGTGGAATCCGTGTTTTATACTGGCTCGTTTTGAAAACACGGACGTCCTAGTATATCCAATATTTCATATGATTCTTCTGCTGCGATATCTGTGATGTGATCATGTGATATGTTCTGTGATGGATACTTTATATAGTATATAGGATATATTATATAAGCGTTACTTATGTTTTACACCCGCGCTAGCCCTGCCCCGCTCTGCCGTTAGTTACCTAACCTAACGGTGCACGAGGGGACATCGAGGCGAATGCGGATGGCATAAGTGTACGTCGTATTTATCTGTGATGTTTAGGTACTTAAATGATGGGACTTCATTAATAAGATTAATGAAAGAAAAGAAACCTAAGATGTTGTAGAATCGAATTTCAAAATAAAACAGGTAGCTACAGTTCTTGCTTTGCACAGCGGTATATATGATATATCCTGCACCTTATTCGATGAGGAAAGGACCGAGATCCCTTCACCGGGAGTAACTCCTTTAGCAATAACTGGCAGATGCTACACCCCTCGGTTTGTCTTTTGATTGCTTTTAAGAGTTTTTGCTTTGCACAGTGATATATATGATATATCCCGCACCTCATTCGACGAGAAAAGGACCGACGATCCCTTCACTGGGAGTGACTCCTTTAGCAAAACTAGAAAAGCATCAAAAACACTCCATTTCAAAACCATTTGATTCTACAACGATATCAAGTTCATTACGCAATAGGTTTTCAGAAAAACCTGTCGTAGACCTCCGTCATTTCAGATAAGTACTGGTTAGTATTCGTGCTACGTTTGTTGACTATGTTAAGGCGTAGTGTGCGGTAGCTGATTAGTGCTTATCTGTATAAGCATATGATGTGATTAGATTAGGGTAGTCGTGCGACTTTGTTGACTATGTTAAGGGTCGTGCGGGTGGGTTTAATTCAATCAGGAAATGACGGGTTGAACTTGACTAGCACTTATGATTTGTTGACTATGTTAAGGTCATATAGCTGCTAGGGGCAAAATATTATCGGGAATTTCAAGTGTTGAAATTTGCAATGAGATTGCATACCTTCTATGAGATAGTTGGATCCCGATACCCGCTGCGAGTAAGAGTTACTCCTGGGAGAGTTTTACACATTACAATTAGCCGATCAAGTAGGTCTCTAGAAAGGTGTTAACGAGGTTACGCCTCTGGGAAAACGAGGTTTACATTAATTAGGTTCGTGCGAAAGCACGGGGGACCTCCCTCAAAGTACCGACACTGGCCTGGCTGAAAGATTGGCGAACTTGTAGTCTGTAATTAATCCCGGTTGGTCTTTCCTTTTAGGGTTTGAAGGAAGATTTGATAAAAAGCAGTGGGAGCCATCCTGATTAGATAAAATAATAACCAATCTATTCTTGAAAGAGCGCACGCTGAGTGTTTTCTTCTCTCTCTCTCTCCAGGTAGCGACCATATCACGCCTTAATCAAGATAATAATACGGATATTGATCGAACCCGCTTGTTATACTGAGCTGGGGAATGTTGGTCCCGCTCCAACTTATAATTGTTATAAGATAGAGCAGGAAATTGGGGATTACCAGAATTCCCGTACCGCCCAAACGAAGAAAGTGCATATGATGCATCATCTTCGGGTGTGTTCATTATACAGAACTGTTTCTCAGTATTCTTTACGTCCTGGGTATGTGATACCAGATCAGGATCCTGCATATGTAATTTGTTACATGGGCTACAGATAGGTAAAGAACTGAGAACGGGTGATAAGTTTCATGAGGCAGAAAACGGGGCAAGTGTTGCAGCCAAGTCTGTTGGTTACTGTCACCCTGTATTCCAAATACATTGATTCTGAACGAATGTTATTAGATACCGAACCTGATATACAAAATCATATCACTCTCTTTATTAGTAAAGAAATGATAAAATTTTGTATTGTCGGATAATGTTTTGAACATTTCCTATATCAAAAGTTGATCGGTTCAGGCACGTTATCTAAAAGCATTGATGTTCTAAATCAAACTACAGTTCTTTAGTATACTGAACACACAAAAGAGGAAGAGTTCAGAAATGAATGGATCCTTCTTGAGGCATTGCAGACTAGGTCATATCAATGCGACCCGACTGGTTGAAGTAACATTTAGATGCATATTTAAATTAGTTTGAATTTACATCTTATGAAACTTGCGAGTCATGTTACAAAGATAAAATGACCTCAGCTCTGTTTATTGGAAACAGAGAAAGAGTTAGTAAACTCTTGGGATGATACATGTTGATGTATAAAGGTCCCCAGTCTACATATGCCAAGACCGGTTCTTTGTACTTCATTACATTCTCTAACGATCTCTCAAGATTCAGACATATGTTCCTGTTGAAACACAAGTCCGAACCTTTTGAGATATTCACAGAATATAAGCTAGAAGTAGAGAACCAATACGGGTATAAGTATTATTCCTTTGATGAGATCAAGGAGGAGAATACTTGTGCATGGAATTCCTGGACTTTTCTAAAGGAGAATGAGATTCTCTCTCAGCATTACTCCTCCGTATACACCATAGCACGATGGTATATCGGGGCGGAGCAATCTCACCCTATATGATAAGGTGTGCTCTATGATGAGTACTACTGAGTTACCTATTTCCTTTTTGGGAGTTATGCACTTGAGAAGTTGTATACCTATTGAATAGGGTTCAAATCAAATCAGTTGCCTACCATTTCATATGTGATATGATAAGGAAAGAGCCCATATCTTAAGTTGGTTAAGATTTGGGGTTGTCCGGGCTATGTCTAAAAGCATAATCCGGACAGGCTCGAGGCAAGGTCTGTTATGTACAACTGGAAATGTTCCAGCTATACAAACAATAGCAGATGATTTGGTAGAACCAAAGGATTCAGTAGATACCAACGAACCTCAGCCTCTCCGCCGATCTAGTAGGGTTTTCTCACCCACCTGAGAGATACTTCTGTTTCTCTATGACAGTGGGAGCGAGGATTGCATCATGAGATGATGACCCAACCAGTTTCGAGCTGGCCATCAGGAGTGGGACTCTGTAAGAATGGCTGGATGTTTAGTGATCTGAGATGGAATCCATATACACCAACAAAGTATGGACTTTGGTTGCTATATCTGAAGGGTTAAATCCCTATCAGGAGCAAGTATATCTTGAGAAGATTACTTGGTGTAGATGGAAAATTGAGACTTTCAAAGCTAGACTTGTTAAAGCTTTTCGTCATCGACCAGGCGTGGATAATGATGAAACCTTTTCAAGTGACTATGCTTAAGTCCATCCAGATCCTACTTGCCACGGCTACATACCATGACTACGATATCTGGTGGTTGGGTGTCATGACAGCTTTTCTAAATGATGTTTAAAAGAGGGTGTCTATAAGTACACAACCAGAGGGCTTCGTAGACAGTGGGAGCAGCGGAAACGTGTACAAGATGCTTTATAAGATAAAGCAGGCATCGCGGAGTTGGAACATCTGTTTTGATGAAGTAGTCAAAGAGTTTGACTTCATCAAAATGGTAGATGAACCTTGTATATACAAAAAGGTAGTAGGGAGTATGGTGATGATCCTCGTAGAGTACGTGGATGACATACTCTTGATAGGGAAGGAGTTTCCTATGCTACGCTCGATCAATCTCCGCTTATCACAATGATTCTCCACATAGGATCAAGATGATACCTCCTAAATCCTGGATTTTGGATCTATGAGATAGATCTAAATGGATGTTAGGATTCTCGCTAGTTGTAGTGAGACGGTATCAATTGATCCTGGGGAAAATCACTGGAAAGGTTCCAGGGTGATAAGGACGACTGAATGTCAGTCACAGGCATTGTCTTTACCCTCAGTAAAGGGACGGTATGTTGGAAAAGTTCCAAGCTAGATACCGTGGCTAACTAGACGATAAAGGCTGGATACATCGCTACTTAAGATGCTACCAAAGAGGCAGTCTGGATGTATAATAGTTCATGAGATGAACTTCGTTCCTACCATTGTGAGACAATGGAGTTGTGGCTTATGCCAAGGAACGTCCGTCCCATCAGTGATCCAGAAATATTCTAAGGCAGTATCGCCTGATCATGGAGATGATTGATCTCCAGGGTGATCAGGGTTAGGAGAGTAGACTCAGAGGATAACACGGCGGATCCACTCACAAAGGTCTTTTCCCAAAGAGAGACTTTTATGGGATGGTTGAGTATGAGATACTACAACCACTGCTATCAGATGGCCCTAGTGCAAGTGGGAGATTGTTAGTTATATGTATGCCCTAGAGGCCATTACTATACATAGGATGTATATTGTAGTGGATGCTTGGACATATATAGGGAGGACTTTCTTGCTCGACATGATAGTATGCTATCTGGTTGATGTTTACCTTAACGTGTACACTGATTGTCTCTCTGTTACATGTTGGTAAAGCCCTTAGGATATGTACTTGACTACCTGGACTATAATGCGGATCATACTAGTGGGGATATGGTAGTCCATAAGTACATCCTTCAAGGTCCCTAGTCGTGGGTATATCGAGACGGGGCATCGATATACCAGAGTAGACTAGCGTATACCTTCTCGACCCATACAGATGGGCAATGGATGATCCCATATCCATTGGTGTTTGACATCAGAGATGATATACGGGTGCTCAGTGGAGACTGGGTACACTGGACGGACTCACCGAGAACTCCCAGATGGTATTATACCTTACGTCAGATGGCAGTTCTCTGGTGACACTGGTACAGAGTAGTCTGTTGACCCGAGATCGTCATAGAGTCTTGTGTGGTTCCCACTGTGCTTTGATTTCCACCTTACCACGTCCAAGAGGGCGTGCAAAACGGTGGCTTTTGGGTACAGTCCCGAATCACATGAAGGCAATGAGTGATAGGAGGGGATTCTTCTCTCCCGGTATAGGGAGTTGATGTTGCGCTGTGTTCGATTGGCTATAACCGGAAATCCCTGGCCAGGGTTGCTGAGATTTACTGGTAAGTGTTACCAGTAGTTTCTTGAACTGTTATAGACCTCATATCGACACGACTTATCGAGCTATTGGGGTCTGACGTTTACCACCCCTAGGTGAGATATGCGACATATCAGACGACGAGACCGGACTGTACGGTAAGTGTTACTGGTTGGATTCACAGGAGTGTGAGCGGGCTTGCTCGTCGATCTTCTGATCGCTCAATACCCGGGTGGCCGTTACGTTTAGCAGACCGCTTGCGGCTTGTGGATGTTTGATATGATCATCATCCGCTGCCGGCGTATTGACGAGTCTTTAGAGTCCTACACAGAGGTTTCCTGGCTCAAGCGAAACGAAATAGGAGCGCATATGAGATATGTGCGGGACCGAGAATAATACCAGTATGTGATACTGTATTCGATTCTCGCGATTTATGACATTGATCGGTTATATGCGATATAGCCGGGTTATCGAATCAAGTGTTGATTCGATAAGATGTTACTAATGATACTAGTCGGTTATGTGCGACATGACCGGATCATTGAATCAAGTGTTGATTTAATGATTTAATGTATAATTATATATTTGATATATTACTTTGCATTAACTAGTATTGGTTCACTTTAAATGGATTTTTTCACTTGATGTGCATATTGTATATATGATATACTTTAGTGCACTAGTTTGTATCATGTTTGATGATACTTGCAAAATTGGTTAAGTGTAAAGATTGAACCATGGTTATATGAATGGTTAGGGTTATGATTACTTATTCATTCATTTATTTATTTATTAGTTTTGGAAAATAAAAGCATAAAGAGAAAAAACAAAATGGTTTTCTTTCATTCTTTTCTTTCATGAAGCTTGTTGAAGCTTCATGAAGCTTTTGACCAAGTGACCATTTTGTCTTCTTCTTTAACCCTAACCATTCACATAAACTCTAGTTAGCTCTCTACACTTGACCATGGTCCATGATATGATAAGTATTGTTTTTATTTTCTTTTTGAAAACAACTCATCATATTATTCATCTTCTTCTTCTTCTTCTTTAAAAGTAGAAAAAGCTTGACCATCAATGGTGATTGATGAAAAAGAGTGAGAAATCCAATTCTAAAGTGAACCCACCTCCTATTTCTTCATCCTCTACCTCTTGCCAAGTAGTATAGGGTGTTATCTTCACTAGTTTCATGACTTGGTGAAGTGGGAGCTTGATCTTGTGATGCCTCGACGTAGATCATCTTCGGCACGAAGCCGACGACCTTGCCCGCCCATTTCTCCGATGAAGCCGACGCTAGAGCCCGGGATTTCATTTGGACAGCGAGGAGACTTCATTGCGGAGCTATGGAGGTGGAGAACCGGATCTACAAAGGTTGTATTTCCGTTCTTGTAGTTAAGTTGTTAACTAGTTGCTGGTGTTCGTCTATATATCTAGTTAACGATCCGTATCTAGGGTTTCTCGGCACCCCTAAAATTTGAAATTGGCATGGTTGATGCCTTGTGAGACCTCTTGAGAGTGCCTAGGAACCCTACATGGGGTTCCATCCAAATCAGTGCCTGCCACTCCATATGAGATATGGTATAGGAAGAGACCATGTTTTAAACGAGTTAAGATATAGGGTTGTTCGGCCTATGTTGAAAAGCAAAATCCGGATAAGCTCGAGGCAAGGTCAGTTGTGTAAGTTTGTCAGGATATTCCAAACATTAGTGAGGGAATATCTTCTACCACTCTGAGGAGAATAAGGTGTTTTGTTTCTCAACATGCCCCCTTATTAGAAAAAGAATTTCTTATGATGAAATTAGGGGCCATGAGGTAGAACTGGAAGCAGTTCCAGCTAGACAAACTAACAGCTGATGATTTGGTGAAACCAAAGGATTCAATAGTATCCAACGAACCTGAGCCTCTCCGCAAATCTGGTAGGGTTCCTCACCCACTTGTGAGATACTACGGTTTTCTCGGTGACAGTGGGAGCGAGGATTACATCATGAGATGATGGCCCAATCGGGTTCAGGCAGAAGAAACGTCTGTTTTGATGTGATAGTCAAAGAGTTTGACTTCATCAAAAAGGGAGAAGAACCTAGTATATACAAGAAAGTTGTAGAGAGTAAGGTTGTCTTCCATGTATTGTACGTAGATGACATACTCTTGATAGGAAATGGTTTCCTATGCTACACTCGGTCAAGCTCCTCTTATCACGAACATTCTCAATAGAAGATCTGGATGATGCCTGCTACATCTTATGGATTATGATCTATGGTGATAGATCTATAGTGGATGTTGGGAGTGTCCTAAATCCAGGTACATAGACACCATACTAAAGGGATTTAGTATGGATGATTCTAAGCATGGTGGTTCGCCCACTTACTCTTGGACCACTCTCTCAAAAAAGATGTCTCCCGAAACTGATTTTGTCACGCCCCGCTTCCCAAAATACGGAAAACGAGGGATGACTAGGCCAGCCATGCTCCTACGGTCAAGGAATCATCCCGCCGTAGTCACACTTCGGCTTCTAGCACTACATGGTAATCAGTAAATAAAGCACAGTATTAAAGGAATCACATCACTAATTTATTACATTAAAATTTCATTGTTCACAAATTACAGATAATAAGAACAATAACTAACCAAGTTCAATCTCACGATCACTCTAAGGAAAGCAGTAAAGATAGGAAGTACACCAGACTATATCTCTGTGAACTCGAAGGGTAGATCCGTCTCCTGTGCTGGTCCTCCCGCGGGATCTGAGCATGCATACTCAGGTCGTCAGAGCGACACAATAACAATATTATTATAATAAGATGAAACAGGTAAATGAGGTAATACTGGTATAAGAACAATGCAAGTAATCACTGTGTCACTATATGATGCAGAATATATCATATGTCCCAATCGGTCTTTAGGTCATGTTTGAAATCACATAGTGGAAGGAGGATCATGTTTAACAGGAGTCTCGTACATACCCGAGACAACGGCCCACATGCCCGGGATATAACCCTGTCAGCCGGATCGCTAGATCCTATCCCTACACGTATCAGTATCACAGTTCGAATGATCATCCTCTAAACACGGTCCCGCTAAATACGATACTCTTTCCACTTTGATTTCCCCTTTTTCCCCAGGTTTACACTATTTATGATCTTGATTTAGTCGTGTACAAGTATACCAATGGCACGGTTTTATCACTGTTCACTGTATCAATCACTGTCACGAATATTCACTTTCCATTGGTGTACTCGTCACTCCTAAACCAACATCTATCACGCACGATAATGCAATGTCCACACGCACTAACACTGAGTATATGACAAGGGTATGATATATGTAATGAATGCTACCAATAAACTATGTATGTTATGAACCAACATGCATGTCTTTGACTAAAATAAATTGCATAAATTAATATATTAAGAATTCAGCAAAATGATACAAGTAGGATAAATAGAAGACTTAGTCAGCAATTCATCAAAAAAAATTTCAGTTCAATCGGGATTCCGGTTTTCAAGATATAGCTGTTTCATTTTAAGTGCTCGCGGCTGGAAATTCAGTTTCAGAACTGAACGTCCGTTTCGCCACGCGATTTTCACCCAGTTGGGCTCAGAATTTAGCGATGTCACAGTTAAATGAAATTTAGGGTTTTCGATAAAGTATTCAACGCAATAGGCAGATCCTCAATCGCATCTATACGTTGAAAGTTATACACAGTTTAATCTCAATATGTCATTTCTGAATCTATTCTGGACAGTTATACGTTCTGTCCTTTTAAATACGGTTTAAAATAGCAAACGGCGATGAATCGGAATGGAACCACCAGTTTTGTTTAACCAACATAAATATCTTTAATCTACTGCAGGGTTCCGCAACATACGTCTTCAGAAAACACAGTGACGCAGGTCTTAGGACAGGACACAATAATCAGAAACGCTCTGGACTGCAGTCCAGAGTCGCATTCCGATCCAACTATTAACACGGTTTCAGAACAGAAAACATTAAAATTCTACATACGGTTAAAGTTCGTCGAGTCGGCTTCGATTTAAGCCCTTGAACGCATCATTTCAGAATGTATGTAATTTACGGTGGTTTATTCATTTTCAGATACGAGAAAATATTAGTTTTAACGGCATGTTTGGGGGTATCGATTTTTGTCACTAACAATCGTATTTTCCAGCGAGATTCATACACGATATTTATCGTCTAATGGGCCAACAGAAAATATTAGTCTCCGTCAAAATAAACAATCATCTCCATTGGGATCTAACATCGAGCACTTAGGTCATGATATACATCGGTAATCGGTAAGTTTAATAACTATGGGATTTAGGTTCGTAACACAACTATATTAGCATGAAGCAAGTAAATACTTGCCTGGAAAACGTCTCGGGGTCGCACGGCAGCAACGATGTCGCGAACGCGTGTTGCACGCCACGGAACAAGTTCGCTCGAGCTTAGCTCGAGACACGGGTTTGACGTCGGAGTTCGCCGGAGCCGTCAAATGCTTGCTGGAAGCAGAGGTGGTGCTCCGTGGTTGGCCTGGGACTTGCTGGGGTCGACGAGGTCGGCGATGGTCGCTCCGGTGACGCGCACAGTGAGGGAAAATTGTTTGAAAGAATGGGTTTTGGAGTTTTGGAGAGGGGGATAGGTTAAGCAGTGGGGTTAGGGATTGTTGTGATGGTGATGATGCTGAGGAGGTGGAGGTCGTCGGCGTCGAGGGGGCAGGGTGGTGGTCGAGCTCGGGTGTGACGGGTTGTGTGTGCAGGGGATTTGTGTGCAGGGGGCTTGGGTGTACTGGGTCGGATGGAGTCGTAGAGGACGAGGGAGGATGAAAGAGGGTCGCCGAGGGGTTGTCGAGGTGTTGTCGCCGTCGATGAGCGATGAGTGATCGGGGCAAAATGGGTTCGTAAGTTTCGAGAGGGAGAGAGAGATGAGGGAACTGGAAAAAGTGAGGGGGTGAGCGAGGTGGGAAAGAGATAAGAGAGACGAGAGGAGCGCGTCGTGGGGGCGAGGGCAACGGTACTGCGACGTAAGCACGAGCGTTGGCGACGGCGGAGGAGGCGGGTCGCGCGCGCGAGTCACGGAAGGTTACCGTTGGGGGAAATTTTGAAGGAGATGAACAGCGATGGGGTCGGGTCTGCTGAGGAGGCGGGCTGGAGTGAGTGGGTCGGGAGCTTTTCTTTGAGAATTCATTTTAATTAAATATTGGGTGGGCTGAGTGAATGGGCCGGGGGATTTATAAAAGAATTTATTTAAAGAAAAATTCGAGTGGGCTGGGGAGAATAGTAAGGGCCGGCTAGGTTTATAAGGAAATTTATTTAAAGAAAAGTGTGGGCTTGGTAAAAGGAAACGGGCTGAGGCTAAAAGTAACGGGCTGGAGAAAAACAGTAAGGGCTGGGGAAAATATTTAAGGGATTAGGTTTAAATATAAGTTGGGCTGAATGTTTAAAATTTGGTTTAAGGTTAAGTGTTTTGCTCATTTTGGTTTATTTCGGCTTTGGTTTTAAATCTCGGGTTTTAGCTTTAGGGTTTGGACTATAATTCCAAAAGAGCTGGAAAAGATAGGGTTTAAATATCAACCTTAACAACCAACAAAAAAATATTCGAAGACAAGAATAAAGTAATCTCTAGAATTCAGAAAATAGGAAACTTCATTTAGAAAGGAAACGGGGATTTACATCATACCCCCCTTAACAAAAATTTCGTCCTCGAAATTTAACAAAGATACAAGAAATAATGTACTAAACAAAGAGATGTGGATAACGATCACGGATATCTTCCTCCCGCTCCCAGGTGGATTCCCCTGGGGAACGACCGCCCCAAGACACTCGGACTAAAGGAATGATCTTATTCTTCAGCACTTTCTCTCTGCGGTCGAGAATGGTAGTAGGCTGCTCCTCGTATGATAAATCAGTACCCAAAACTAGCTCCGAATGGTCCAGGACATGGTTCTCATCCCGAACATAACGCCGCAACTGTGACACGTGGAAGGTATTGTGCACATCGGCTAGCGATGGAGGCAAGGCGAGTCGATAGGCCACCTCTCCTACTCGCTGTAGCACCTCAAAAGGTCCGATGAAATAGGGACTAAGCTTTCCCCGACTTCCGAACCTGATAACTCCACAAGTAGGGGAAATCTTCAAGAACACATGATCTCCAACTTCGAACTCAAGTGCCCTTCTGCTGGTATCTGCCCAACTCTTCTGTCGATCCTGAGCCGTCTTAATACGCTGCCTGATCATTTGGACCTTGTCGACTGTCTGAACAATGAGTTCGGGGCCTAGTAGTCTTCGTTCTCCCACATCATCTCAAAAAAGATGTCTCCCGAAACTGATTTTGTCACGCCCCGCTTCCCAAAATACGGAAAACGAGGGATGACTAGGCCAGCCATGCTCCTACGGTCAAGGAATCATCCCGCCGTAGTCACACTTCGGCTTCTAGCACTACATGATAATCAGTAAATAAAGCACAGTATTAAAGGAATCACATCACTAATTTATTACATTAAAATTTCATTGTTCACAAATTACAGATAATAAGAACAATAACTAACCAAGTTCAATCTCACGATCACTCTAAGGAAAGCAGTAAAGATAGGGAGTACACCAGACTATATCTCTGTGAACTCGAAGGGTAGATCCGTCTCCTGTGCTGGTCCTCCCGCGGGATCTGAGCATGCATACTCAGGTCGTCAGAGCGACACAATAACAATATTATTATAATAAGATGAAACAGGTAAATGAGGTAATACTGGTATAAGAACAATGCAAGTAATCACTGTGTCACTATATGATGCAGAATATATCATGTGTCCCTATCGGTCTTTAGGTCATGTTTGAAATCACATAGTGGAAGGAGGATCATGTTTAACAGGAGTCTCGTACATACCCGAGACAACGGCCCACATGCCCGGGATATAACCCTGTCAGCCGGATCGCTAGATCCTATCCCTACACGTATCAGTATCACAGTTCGAATGATCATCCTCTAAACACGGTCCCGCTAAATACGATACTCTTTCCACTTTGATTTCCCCTTTTTCCCTAGGTTTACACTATTTATGATCTTGATTTAGTCGTGTACAAGTATACCAATGGCATGGTTTTATCACTGTTCACTGTATCAATCACTGTCACGAATATTCACTTTCCATTGGTGTACTCGTCACTCCTAAACCAACATCTATCATGCACGATAATGCAATGTCCACACGCACTAACACTGAGTATATGACAAGGGTATGATATATGTAATGAATGCTACCAATAAATTATGTATGTTATGAACCAACATGCATGTCTTTGACTAAAATAAATTGCATAAATTAATATATTAAGAATTCAGCAAAATGATACAAGTAGGATAAATAGAACACTTAGTCAGCAATTCATCAAAATTTGTTTCAGTTCAATCGGGATTCCGGTTTTCAAGATATAGCTGTTTCATTTTAAGTGCTCGTGGCTGGAAATTCAGTTTCAGAACTGAATGTCCGTTTCGGAACGCGAGTTTCACCCAGTTGGGCTCAGAATTTAGCGATGTCACAGTTAAATGAAATTTAGGGTTTTCGATAAAGTATTCATGGCAATAGGCAGATCCTCAATCGCATCTAAAAGTTAAAAGTTATACACAGTTTAATCTCAATATGTCATTTCTGAATCTATTCTGGACAGTTATACGTTCTGTCCTTTTAAATACGGTTTAAAATAGCAAACGGCGATGAATCGGAATGGAACCACCAGTTTTGTTTAACTAACAGAAATATATTTAATCTACTGCAGGGTTCCGCAACATACGTCTTCAGAAAACACAGTGACGCAGGTCTTAGGACAGGACACAATAATCAGAAACGCTCTGGACTGCAGTCCAGAGTCGCATTTCGATCCAACTATTATCACGGTTTCAGAACAGAAAACATTAAAATTCTACATAGGGTTAAAGTTCGTCGAGTCGGCTTCGATTTAAGCCCTCGAACGCATCATTTCAGAATGTATGTAATTTACGGTGGTTTATTCATTTTTAGATACGAGAAAATATTAGATTTAACGGCATGTTTGGGGGTATCGATTTTTGTCACTAACAATCGTATTTTCCAGCGAGATTCATACACGATATTTATCGTCTAATGGGCCAACAGAAAATATTAGTCTCCGTCAAAATAAACAATCATCTCCATTGGGATCTAACATCGAGCACTTTGGTCATGATATACATCGGTAATCGGTAAGTTTAATAACTATGGGATTTAGGTTCGTAACACAACTATATTAGCATTAAGCAAGTAAATACTTGCCTGGAAAACGTCTCGGGGTCGCACGGCAGCAACGATGTCGCGAACGCGCGTTGCACGCCGCGGAACAAGTTCGCGCGAGCTTGGCTCGAGACACGGGTTTGACGTCGGAGTTCGCCGGAGCCGTCAAATGCTTGCTGGAAGCAGAGGTGGTGCTCCGTGGTTGGCCTGGGACTTGCTGGGGTCGACGAGGTCGGCGATGGTCGCTCCGGTGACGCGCACAGTGGAGTTCACAGTGAGGGAAAATTGTTTGAAAAAATGGGTTTTGGAGTTTTGGAGAGGGGGATAGGTTAAGCAGTGGGGCTGGGGATTGTTGTGATGGTGATGATGCTGAGGAGGTGGAGGTCGTCGGCGTCGAGGGGGCAGGGTGGTTTTCGAGCTCGGGTGTGACGGGTTGGGTGTGCAGGGGATTTGTGTGCAGGGGGCTCAGGTGTACTAGGTCGGATGGAGTCGTAGAGGACGAGGGAGGATGAAAGAGGGTCGCCGAGGGGTTGTCGAGGTGTTGTCGCCGTCGATGGGCGACGAGTGATCGGGGCAAAATGGGTTCGTAAGTTTCGAGAGGGAGAGAGAGATGAGGGAACTGGAAAAAGTGAGGGGGTGAGCGAGGTGGGAAAGAGATAAGAGAGACGAGAGGAGCGCGTCGTGGGGGCGAGGGCAACGGTACTGCGACGTAAGCGCGAGCGTTGGCGACGGCGGAGGAGGCGGGTCGCGCGCGCGAGTCACGTAAGGTTACCGTTGGGGGAAATTTTGAAGGAGATGAACAGCGATGGGGTCGGGTCTGCTGAGGAGGCGGGCTGGAGTGAGTGGGCCTGGAGCTTTTCTTTGAGAATTCATTTTAATTAAATATTGGGTGGGCTGAGTGAACGGGCCGGGGGATTTATAAAATAATTTATTTAATGAAAAATTCGAGTGGGCTGGGGAGAATAGTAAGGGCCGGCTAGGTATATAAGGAAATTTATTTAAAGAAAAGTGTGGGCTTGGTAAAAGGAAACGGGCTGAGGCTAAAAGTAACTGGCTGGAGAAAAACAGTAAGGGCTGGGGAAAATATTTAAGGGATTAGGTTTAAATATAAGTTGGGATGAATGTTTAAAATTTGGTTTAAGGTTAAGTGTTTTGCTCATTTTGGTTTATTTCGGCTTTGGTTTTAAATCTCGGGTTTTAGCTTTAGGGTTTGGACTATAATTCAAAAAGAGCTAGAAAAGATAGGGTTTAAATATCAACCTTAACAACCAAAAAAAAAATATACGAAGACAAGAATAAGGTAATCTCTAGAATTCAGAAAATAGGAAACTTCATTTAGAAAGGAAACGGGGATTTACAGATTTGAAGAGAGCTCGCGTGCAAGGGATACCCTATGCTTTGGCAGTAGGCTCCATCAAAGTATGCGATGTTATGTACCAGACCGGATTTAGATGACTCACTAGGTGTAGTGATCAGGAATTAGTCGGATCTTAGGAGAATCACTGAAAAGCTGTGGAGGACATTCTTAAGTTCTTGAGAAGCGCTAAAAGAAAGTTCTTGGTTCCAGCTTCCAGAATGATAAGTTCGACTGAGAGTCAGTCACAGGCATTGTCTTTATCCTTAGTGGAGGGACAGTATGTTGGAAGTATTCCAAGCTAGATACTGTGACATACTAGACGATAAAGGCTGAATACATTGCTACCAAAGTGTCTGTCTGGACATTTCTTATTCATAAGATGAACAAGGTTCCTACCATTGAGCGTCAAATAACTATTATTCTGACAATAATGGAGTTGTGGATTTGGCCTAGGAACACCTGTCCCATCAGCGTTCCAGACATATTCTGAGGCAGGTATCACCTGATCAGGGAGATGGATGATATCCAAGGGATCGAGGTTAGGAGAGTAGACCTGAAGGATAACACGGCGGATCCACTCATAAAGGCCTTACCCCTAGAGAGACTTCTTTACAATGGTTGAGTATGGGATAGTACATCCACTGCTGTATTGTTGGGTATTGGATACTACAACATATGGCCTTAGTGCAAGTGGGAGATTGTTACTTATATGTATGCCTTAGAGGCCATTACTGTACATGCGATGTATATTGTAGTGGATGCTTGGACATATATAGGGAGGACTTTCTTGCTCGGCATGATAGTATGCTATTTGGTTGCTCTTTATCTTTACATGTTAACGAATATTGTTTTTGTAAGTGCACGGCGGCGCCCCGGCCGTCAATCCGACGCCGGAATGCGGAAGCGGTGAATAACTTAAATTTTTGCGGACTTAGCAAAACGGCACCACCGCGCACTATAACCCGGATCGAACCATTAACAAGTCTAAGCTAACTAGAAGATGGGAAAGAGATATACCGACGATCCAAGTCCTCCGGTCTTCATCTCCAATCCGATCTCCTCGCGGGATCTCCGTCCGTCTCATCCTCGTCGCCGGAAGTGCACCACGTTGCCTACATCGTTTACGGGCTCCCACCTCAATGCCGAGGCAACTCGGGCACGAAGCCGGCTACTCGACGTGCCCAAGGTTCGTTGTAGAATATGTAGTGAGCAAGTCTCATTTTTGGGGTTTGTGGAATTGCCATTGGTGAAGGAAAAGAGAGCTTGGAGAGAGGTGAGAAAAATGGAGCATACTCAAGAAGGAATGTATCATATTTTTCTCCACACATCAAAATGAAAATCAATCCCATTCCCTCCAAGGAATGGCCGGCCCCCCCCCCTTCATGTGTGATTGGAGAGAGAGAGAGAGAGCAAGGTCAAGGGGTGGGTGGAAGCAATGATGCAAGAGGGCATCATGAAAGAATATGATCACAAGAAAAAACCACACACAACCACAACCATCATCAACAACCATGATGCTAACAAAGTCAAGCCATCATGAAGTATGAAGTCAAGCAAGTCAAAGGAGGGTGCTATCATGATACAACAAAATGCAAAGACCCCCTTCCACAAATGCCTATTTGCAACAATGCAAATAAGCCCTCCTCCACCAATCTTCGGCCAATGAACGGAACAATGGAAATCGGCCGAAACGGAAAGCAAACTGGCAACTCCAGAAAACTGGTCCCGTAATAAATTACAGGAAAACCCCGATACTGTGCATACACACCCGCATTTGTATTCCGACCGAAATACAAATGCAATGAGACAAAATCTACACTGTACTATACTAGAATCCGGCTTATACCAAAACCGGATAGTAATATCTGTTCGATCCTGATCCGTGCAATACCGCACGTATCTGATCGAACCCTGCCATATAACCATACGGCCTATAGTACAAACTGTCCGATCCTGATCCGTGCAATACCGCACGTATCTGATCGGACCTTGCCATATCTCCATACGGCCTCTACAACCTTTCGCCCGAAAGCTGAGTAACTGAATGTGGGGGACTCTAAAGACTCGTCAACACCTTGGTTGTGGATTTAACCACTAGCACGTCAGAGGTATAAGCCAATACGTGACGGGCTACCAGGTACTGACCAAATGGGACGTCGATGAGGAAGCTCACCCCGACACCCAACTGAGCCTGTCAGTGACAATATCCGTGCAGTCCGGTCCGTTCGTCTATGAGTATCGCATGGCGGGCCTAGGGGGTTGGTAAAAGTCAGACCCCCAAAAGCGGTACAAGTCGTGTCGGAGTGTAGCCCAGAACACCCTGAGATACTACTGGAATACCTACCAGTAAATCTCCTTGCCTCGGCCGAGGGCTTCGTGTAATGGCTCTCCTAGACACAGCACGACCTCACCCCCAAAACCGGGAGAGACGAACCCCTGAAGATACGCTCACTGCCTCCATGTGGCTCGGGACTGTACCCAACTAAAACCTGTTTGCACGACTCCTTTGAGCCGTGGTAGGGTAGTAATCAAAGTACAGTGGGAACTCACACGAGACAAATGACGATCTCCAGGTCGATGAACTAACCTGCACACATGTCACCAGGGAACTGCCATCTGACGTCTGGTATATGACCAACTAGCATGTTCCCGGCGAGTCCTGTCCGGTGTACTCATAACCCAATGAGCACCTGTATACATCTTAGGTGATCCAACTGACACCAGTGGCTTGTGAGACCGGCCACCGCCCCTCGTCGGGGTCTCGACTGTATACACTAGTCTACTAATGGAGTATCGATGCCCGGTCTCGAAACTCCCACGACTAGGGACCTTTTAAGGATATGCTTGTAGACCCCCAGCTCCCACTTATATGATCGCCCTCATACTGCTGGTGGTCAAGCAAGAATCCTAGGGGCTCTATCAACGTGTAATAGCGACGTGTCATGTCACCTGAAGCAGTACACGATGATAAAGGTAAAACCAGATAGCATACTATCATCTCGAGTAAGACTGTCCTACCGGGATAGGTCCTCCCTCAATCATTACAATCACATACTTGTGACCTAATAATTGACTCTGAGGGCACTATCTCCAACAATCTCCCACTTGCACTCAAGGCTAATTATTGCGATGTCGCATACTCACAGCCCGTGTGATACCGAACACCCAACTCCTCTACTAGTCAGTCTCACAAAGCTCGTTTGCGGAACTATTGCGTTCGAGGAATAGCCTCAGTGAGTGGATCCGCTTAGCTGTTTCTTTCTATGTCTCTCTATATCTCAAGTTCGCGGAGAAAACCATCTCCCGAAAAGAGCAATACCTGTCTCAGAATATGTCTGGATGTCTGATGGGACATAGCTCATAAATGAACTCCAAATCCAAACTTCTTAGACTGTATCGTCAACTGAACTTAATCAGTATCCTGCGCCATGCCTCCCTCAGTATTGCCTTAGACCACCTGTCCAAAATACTGCCACTCGTCAGAAGGAAAAACTATAACTCTGACAACTTCCTTGTCGTCCATGTCACCTTGGAAGCCTGGAATGATAACTGTCTCCTGAATGAGGCTGTCGTTATCATATCCCTAGAACATCCACTTATGTTCTAAAACTGCTTCCGACTGTTTCTCCAGGATTGGATTAATGTCAACTTATTGCATCTAGTGCAAGAACAACATCTGGTGTGGTACTTGACATCTCACGATTGACTCAATTGCCTGAGCAAGTGATCTGCCAATCATGCACGTCCCTCTCCCCTTTAGTCTGTAAGACACCTTTGGAGAGGGTGACTCCATTACCTGCAGGTACACTACCGTGCCAGGAGTCGTCCATCCTAAATACTCTTAGAATGCTGTTAAGTACCCTGATTGGGAAACCACCCAAATCTAGATCTAAAACCATAGATCTAGTAACCAGTATGTCTGATATAAAATCCATTTCCTTTGTGGAGAAACCACTGTGTGACAACCAAAGTATAACCGATTGTAGTGTAGGAGTTTCTTTTCCTACTCTGTGTATATCATCCAAATACCAGGATATCACACCCTACTACCTTCTCAACAGATCCATCCCCTATTCTGATGAAGTCAAACCCATGACTGTCACATCAGAAATAGATGATCTATCTCCGCTATATCTGCTTTAGTCTATAAATAGACATAAGCTACCTGTCCACCAATGCTTCCGCTGCTCCCACTGACTACGACAACCCTCTGGCAGAGTCATATACACGTGCACTTCTAAAACTAGTTTAGAACGACGCTATACTCATCCTCCCGCCGGGTCTCGCAGCCTGGAACAACAGCAATGGTAATTGTAGGTAAACAAGAACTTCCCTGTCACCGTCCTTGAGGCTACCGGAGCACCTCTCGGGTGCCTGAAATTACCCACCTTATCTGCGGAGTGGCCAATGGAATGTCAATCCAGATTGAATCTTTAGGTTCCTTATCAAATCTTCAGTAATCGTTTGTGGTTCTGGAATCATTTCCAGTTCTACCATACTCCCACTACTGTTTTGAAAAAATCCATTTTTAATTTAAAACCGTGGCGAGTCTAGAACAATATTGCTATTGTTCATCCAGATGGTAGAAAATCAACCCTCGTCATAGCCTGGGTCAACCCACAAACAGCCATTACAGAAACGTGCCTTGAGTTGTCCAGTTTCTGGTTTTAATCATAAACCGGACAACTCCCCGTACCTTAACACCGTTAAGATATGAACTGTTCTATATCCCTTATAGAAACAGAGGCACTGATTTAATTGAACCAGATTCAAATCATGCAGCTGTCCCCAGTGCATGTCAACTAAATGGAAGGAGGCCAATCAGCGTTACTCAACTTAGGAATGCTTCCAATTATGAATAACCTGAAAGAGAAGCAAGTTCTCTTTATCATCACTATCAACTGAATACCATACACAAGTATCTACATCTTCGATCTCTTTGAAGAATCCCGATACTTGCTATACCTGGTTCTCTACTCTATTCAAATACCAATAACTTCTCCAAATTCGGACCCTGTGTTTTCATGAAACACCTGTCTAAAAACTAGAGAAGTCATAAGTAAACTGAATGTAGTACGAGGACCAACCCCTCTGTCCTGATGGACCCTGGACAACATACAATACTCTGTATAAGTCCCTTGAGTCTGATAACTCATTCACTGTGTGTCGTAGGTTGAAAACTGTACTTATGGTCAAGAAGAATTACACCGCTGTTTAATGCTCCTTACCTAACCATCCACTGATATAGGTAAATGTCGTAGACATAATTTCAGAAAGGTATATCTCACTCTATGAAAATAGACGTACAGATATATCAATTTGAAATTGGTGCATAACAGCGGATATTCAAAACCAAATATTTGCCGACCGGCAAAACAGCCCAGGTGATTTCCTCAAATATCACCGATTACAACGAATCCCGATATAATGAGGATAATCACCCAATTCCCAATAACTTACTCCCACTCATCATCTGTAAAACCATACAGATGTGAGAATCGTACCTGGTAAATACATACCCTGGAGTAAGTATTTAATCGGGAAATCAGTTTTCCTTTAACATTACACAGTGAAACTGAAACATTGAAATGTCTCGATGGGGTATGCCGGTATTCCTACTAATGCCCTTTCCATTATCCAGATTCACAACTGTAACCGTATAATTCTTTGCCACCTCTCCAAATCCCTTCATATGTATTTAGTCTTTACCTTCTGCACACCCCTTTAGGCCAAATGGTTTTCTTCCTTCCCTACCGTTCGGCACCAGCCTATGGTTTGGAAGAAGACTATCCAATAAGCATAATGGGTGTACTGTCCCAATCCTAGGAACACTCGCAATGCGAGAGAAGGTGAAGATAAAAGACACCTGAATGTACTTTGTTCCTATTTCTCCTGAACCAGAATCCATCCCCGAACTAGAACAAGTTCCATTCGAGTTCGTATATAACCATACGATGGAGTATCCAAATAAACTGTGGATCTTCGTAGTGATACGGAGTGTCCTGGAGAAATACAAAGGTGATGTGGGAGTGGTAACGAAATATTTGGTTTGGTCGTGAATATCTGTTGCAATTTACTTTGCCCTCTTACTAATCCCTTGCTTTGTCTGAACTTAATACCTTCTGCACACCATCGTTATGCTAATTGGTTTTCTTCATTCCCTACCGGTCGGCACCAGCCTAAGGTTTGGAAGAAGACAATCCAATTTGCGTAATAGGTGTACTACCCCTAAACCAAGGAGTACTCGTAACCTGAGAGAGGGTAAAAAGAAAAAGACAACTGAATAATCCTATCCGTTTTCTCCAGAACCGGAAACCATCCTCGAATAAATTCTTTCGAGTTCGTATCTAACCATACGATGGTTTTGTCCAATGGAAGTGAACGTTCGTAGTAAAACGGGGTGTCCTGGAGAAAAGGGTAAAAGTAGGAGTGGCAATGAGGTTTGCAACTCTGACAATCCAAAAGCCAGTGTTTAAGAAGGTTCGGTCAACTTGGTCACTGAGTCATTGTCTTAGGGTCAGGTCAATGGTCGCAGCCAAAGAGAGAGAGAGAAAAGAAACACTCAGCGTGCACTCTAACCTAGATCAGAATGGTTACCAATTTATCTAATCTGGAATCCTCCCACTGTACCTCAAATTCTCCTCCAAACCTGAAAGAAGAATTAGTCGGTGTCACCCGAGGAGTAAACTAACTCATCAGTGGGAATCGGGATCCAACTCTCATCGCATGACAATGTGACGGAATCCGCTCACGGTGTCACACTCCAGAAGGTATGCGCATATCTGGCAAGTTTCAGTACTTTTGAAACTCCCGATGTGATTTCTGCCCCATGCTCTTATGACCTTGACGAAGGTCAACAAATCATAAGTCACATGTCAAGTTCTACCCGTCATTCTCCAGGTTAATTTGAATCCACCCGTACAAGCCCTTGACGAAGGTCAACAAGGCTGTACGACTGTCCCAAACCAACGCATCTATCTATGCAGCAGAAAGGTAACAAGCAGCTACCATACACTATGCCTTGACGAAGGTCAACAAACATAGCATGAATACTACGTGCTACCCGTCTGAAACGACGGAGGGCTACGAATGGTTTCTGGCGAAAACCTTTAACGTAAAGAACTTGATATCGTCGAAGGAACGAATAGCTTTTTAGAAATATAGTGACGAAAACCGTTGCTAAAGAGGTCACTCCCGGTGAAGGGATCTCGGCTCTTTCCCCGTAGAATGGGGTGCAGGATATTCCAAATGAATACCGCGATGCAAAGCAAAAGTGATCGGCTATAGTGAAGTTAATGCCCTAACGCAAACTTCTGTCCAAGGGGTCACTCCCGGTGAAGGGATCTCGGCCCTTGCCTCGTCGACTGAGGAGCAGGATATTCCAACTGAATATCACGATGCAAAACAAAAGTGAACGTCCTTGCAATAACAGCTTTTTGAAAAAGTGTTCCAACAACATCAGATTAGGTTTGTTTTTAACTTGCATTGATCCGAATCAATGCAGTCCCATCAATTGATCACACCAAAAAGAACGAAAATATACTGATGTACGTGTATGCCATCCGCATTCGCCACTGGGTCCCGTCATTACCCGTTAGGTTAGCTAACTAACGACAGAGCGGGGACTGGACTAGCGCGGATGTAAAACATATACAACATCTACTAATATATATACCAATATATTATATTTCGCTCAAGGCGTGAAAGAAATGCAACATCACAGAGAATGAACAGCATCACAGAAATAATACAGATATCTGGGATCCCCGGGTTTCACAGAGCCACTACTGAAACCCGACGTTCCCCTGGTCGTGTGGATAGCCTGTGCAATGAAATCCTAGACCCCTACGGGTGCGGCAAGTTACCCGCCAAAACCTGAAGCGAGGCAGCCCCCTTCAGCGCCGTGAATGGACCACCCAGCACTTCACGGAATCCGGTAACTTGGGCACCCCTCCTGGGTCAACCTGTACCCCCTACGAGTGCGGCGAATAGCCCGCCAATCCTAGAGTGAAGCCCCCTCCGTCTCAATGCCATGAGATGCGGGCTTGTTGCCCTCCAGAACCCGGCTATCCGTGCACCCCTCCGCGGGGTAATCCTAGTACAGAAAGTAAAATATACATACACCGGGTACATCGACTGCAACCTGGCCGTGCCCCAAAATAATAATACAAACAGGCAGTGACGACAGTCCACATGTCGGACGCTCGCCCCGCAATATCAAATGTACATAATACCACAAAAACTGTACTAGCATTGCATCCAGGCTATCCCCCACGACCTATCCGCAAGATCACAGCAAATACATAGAACATCAACGTGAAAGTCACGTTCGCAAATCCGTCTAACCGGGCTATAGCAGTTAGACCGGATTTACCGATCGAGTGACATTCACGGTCGCAGACATAATGTAAATACTGTGAAAAATGTGTTTAAAATTTTCCGATTGATCAAACAATTAACAAGTGGGCCCCAAACCAATACTGCAGCACTCACAGAAATAATTGGCCCAATTTTAATATTCCAAAACCCATACTTTAAGCCCAGAAAACTACTGAAGAAATTTGATGCAGGGATCAGAACAGTAAGCGGCGGAAGGGCGGCGCTTAAGGAATGTCAGGCCGCGCTTCCGCTCTTGTACTGTTGACTGACACTCTCGAATTTTCTCAGTAGCCTTGAAATCTCCAGTACATTAATATTTTACAACCTGAAAAAATTTTCGAGACCAAAAATTTTCAACAGAAAACTGATGCGACAAAATACGGGTTTTTGGACTTTTTGATCGATCGGAAATGCAAACACATTACACAAAGCTAGACTAAGTTAATGGCGAGGCTCTGATACCACTGTAAGTGCACGGCGGCGCCCCGGCCGTCAATCCGACGCCGGAATGCGGAAGCGGTGAATAACTTAAATTTTGCGGACTTAGCAAAACGGCACCACCGCGCACTATAACCCGGATCGAACCATTAACAAGTCTAAGCTAACTAGAAGATGGGAAAGAGATATACCGACGATCCAAGTCCTCCGGTCTTCATCTCCAATCCGATCTCCTCGCGGGATCTCCGTCCGTCTCATCCTCGTCGCCGGAAGTGCACCACGTTGCCTACATCGTTTACGGGCTCCCACCTCAATGCCGAGGCAACTCGGGCACGAAGCCGGCTACTCGACGTGCCCAAGGTTCGTTGTAGAATATGTAGTGAGCAAGTCTCATTTTTGGGGTTTGTGGAATTGCCATTGGTGAAGGAAAAGAGAGCTTGGAGAGAGGTGAGAAAAATGGAGCATACTCAAGAAGGAATGTATCATATTTTTCTCCACACATCAAAATGAAAATCAATCCCATTCCCTCCAAGGAATGGCCGGCCCCCCCCTTCATGTGTGATTGGAGAGAGAGAGAGAGAGCAAGGTCAAGGGGTGGGTGGAAGCAATGATGCAAGAGGGCATCATGAAAGAATATGATCACAAGCAAAAACCACACACAACCACAACCATCATCAACAACCATGATGCTAACAAAGTCAAGCCATCATGAAGTATGAAGTCAAGCAAGTCAAAGGAGGGTGCTATCATGATACAACAAAATGCAAAGACCCCCTTCCACAAATGCCTATTTGCAACAATGCAAATAAGCCCTCCTCCACCAATCTTCGGCCAATGAACGGAACAATGGAAATCGGCCGAAACGGAAAGCAAACTGGCAACTCCAGAAAACTGGTCCCGTAATAAATTACAGGAAAACCCCGATACTGTGCATACACACCCGCATTTGTATTCCGACCGAAATACAAATGCAATGAGACAAAATCTACACTGTACTATACTAGAATCCGGCTTATACCAAAACCGGATAGTAATATCTGTTCGATCCTGATCCGTGCAATACCGCACGTATCTGATCGAACCCTGCCATATAACCATACGGCCTATAGTACAAACTGTCCGATCCTGATCCGTGCAATACCGCACGTATCTGATCGGACCTTGCCATATCTCCATACAGCCTCTACAACCTTTCGCCCGAAAGCTGAGTAACTGAATGTGGGGGACTCTAAAGACTCGTCAACACCTTGGTTGTGGATTTAACCACTAGCACGTCAGAGGTATAAGCCAATACGTGACGGGCTACCAGGTACTGACCAAATGGGACGTCGATGAGGAAGCTCACCCCGACACCCAACTGAGCCTGTCAGTGACAATATCCGTGCAGTCCGGTCCGTTCGTCTATGAGTATCGCATGGCGGGCCTAGGGGGTTGGTAAAAGTCAGACCCCCAAAAGCGGTACAAGTCGTGTCGGAGTGTAGCCCAGAACACCCTGAGATACTACTGGAATACCTACCAGTAAATCTCCTTGCCTCGGCCGAGGGCTTCGTGTAATGGCTCTCCTAGACACAGCACGACCTCACCCCCAAAACCGGGAGAGACGAACCCCTGAAGATACGCTCACTGCCTCCATGTGGCTCGGGACTGTACCCAACTAAAACCTGTTTGCACGACTCCTTTGAGCCGTGGTAGGGTAGTAATCAAAGTACAGTGGGAACTCACACGAGACAAATGACGATCTCCAGGTCGATGAACTAACCTGCACACATGTCACCAGGGAACTGCCATCTGACGTCTGGTATATGACCAACTAGCATGTTCCCGGCGAGTCCTGTCCGGTGTACTCATAACCCAATGAGCACCTGTATACATCTTAGGTGATCCAACTGACACCAGTGGCTTGTGAGACCGGCCACCGCCCCTCGTCGGGGTCTCGACTGTATACACTAGTCTACTAATGGAGTATCGATGCCCGGTCTCGAAACTCCCACGACTAGGGACCTTTTAAGGATATGCTTGTAGACCCCCAGCTCCCACTTATATGATCGCCCTCATACTGCTGGTGGTCAAGCAAGAATCCTAGGGGCTCTATCAACGTGTAATAGCGACGTGTCATGTCACCTGAAGCAGTACACGATGATAAAGGTAAAACCAGATAGCATACTATCATCTCGAGTAAGACTGTCCTACCGGGATAGGTCCTCCCTCAATCATTACAATCACGTACTTGTGACCTAATAATTGACTCTGAGGGCACTATCTCCAACAGTTTTGTGATCACATGTTGATAAAGCACTTAGGATGATTACTTGACTATCAGGATTATTATGCAGATCATACTAGTGGGGACAAGGTAGTCAATAAGTACATCCTTCAAATGTTCCTAGTCGTGGGAGTATCGAGACAGGGCATCGGTACTCCTGAGTAGACTAGCGTATGCGCTTCTTAACCTATATGATGGGCGATGGATGATCCCATATCCATTTGTGTTTGACATCAGAGAAGTCATACGGGTGCCCAGTGGAGACTGGGTACACTGGACGGACATGCCGAGAACTCCTAGATGGTATTATACCTATCGTCGGATAACAGTTCTTTGGTGACACTGGTACATGTTAGTCTGTAGACCCGAGATCGTCATAGAGGCTTGTGTGATTCCCACTGTGCTATGATTTCCACCATACCACGGTCAAGAGATCGTGCAAAACGGTGGATTTTAGGTACAGTCCCGAATCACATGGAGGCAATGAGTGATTGGAGGGGTTTCGTCTCTCCTGGTATTGGGGGTTAATGTTGCACTATGCTCGATTGGCCATAACAGAAAATCCCAGGCCAGGGTTGTTGAGATTTACTGGTAAGTGTTATCAGTAGTTTCTCGAACCGTTATGGACCTTGCATCGGCATGACTTATCAGGATATTGGGGTCTAACGTTATATCACCCGTAGGCTGTGATATGCAATATATCAGACGAAGAGACCGGACTGTACGGTAGTGTTACTGATTGGATTCACAGGAGTTATAGCAGGCTTGCTTGTTGATCTTCTGATCGCTCAATACCCGGGTGGCCGTAACGTTTAGTAGACCGCTTGCGGGTGTTCGATATGATCATCACCTACTACCGGCGTATTGACGAGTCTTTAGAGTCCTATACAGAGGTTTCCTGGTTCGTGTGAAATGGGATAGGAGCACATATGTGATATGTGCGGAACTGAGATTAATATGAGTATGTGATACCGTATTCTATTCTCGCGATATATGATATCGGACGGTTATATATGATATAGCCGGGTTATCGGATCAAGTGTTGATTCGATGGAATAATATATAATATGTGTGTGTGTGTGTCTGTGTATGTGTGTGTATTATATGCTCACTTAAATATTCATTATTCTCACTTATGATGCATTTAACATATATGTGATATATGTTTACAGTATTGTTTTCTTTTGTTACATAAATATTATATATGTGATATATAATATTGTGACATGCTAGGTTATACATGCAACATGTATGTATGAGACTTAAACCATGCTAGGGTTAATGTTGGGGTTAATATTTATTCTTAAGTAATTACAATTAGTGGAGATATTTTGATGGTTGCAAGCTTGGAGAAGTTTCAAGATAATCATTGACTTAGTCCACTCTTTTGTTTTCCTTAAGATATTTATCAACCCAATCATTAACCATACACAATGGTTAACACTTTACAAGGGTTAGATATATGATATACTCCCCCATGGTTGCATTTTTAACCTTAATGGATTCATTCTTTCATCACTTAAGTTTCATCTTGTTCTTCCTCATTTTTAAGCTTTCTAGCTTTTGTGAAAGTGATGATTTCTTGTGAGAAAAATATATCTAAAGTGAGCCCACTTCCTACTTCATCATCCTCTACTTTTAGCCATTTAGGTTAGGGTGTTTGCTTCACTAATCTACACAATTAGTGAAGAGATAGCATGAGCTAGTGTCTTCTCGACGTAGATCATCTTCGGCCTCGAAGACATCGAAGCAAGCTTGTTCGTTTCTTCATGGAAGCCTTTTCTAGAGTCCAGGGGATCGTAATCGCAGCGAAAGGACTACTACACGGAGCTATCGAAGTGAAGGACCGGTCTACAAAGGTTGTATTCCTTATTCACTTTGATGTAAAGTGTTTACATATCATGTTTAACCCTAAGACTCTAGTTAAGATCTTGGTTAGTGTTTGTTTAGCACCCCAAAATTTTAATGTAGCATGATTGATGCTTGCCAAAACCTTGCTAAGGTGCTAAGCTAACCCTATAATATATTTTGATCCAAAACTACATACAAGCAATATATATAGGCATCCCCAAGCGGGAGCTAGCTCTTCACCAATTGGCAGAAACACAACCACGCAAATAAGCAAGGTATATATACGACACCCAACGGCGAAGATTAACACTGGAAGAAAAACAAATAAAGAAAGACATCACCATCTCCATAAGCGAACATAACATGTCGCTCAAGTCTCGCAACACAAGTCTTTCTAAGTCTACCAATTTACAAGTATAGTTTCTGATTGTTGGAGTTTATCTAGATACAATAAAATGTAATAGTACGAGAGTGGGCACGATCTAATATGTGTCCCACATACCAAGAAAAAGACCCTAGATGAAGTTGTGTGCCAGCGATACGCAACTGATCCCAAGCAGTCAAACCTGCAAGAACTGTGGCACAACGGGGGTGAGTTACCAACTCGTGAGTAGAAAACATCAGTAGGTAGAAATCGAATAAGACAACGATTTCCTAGGTCATAATATATCATAAAGGTAATATTATGATATCTATGGTAACCATAATTTAAATACGTCAACAATCGAGTCAATGCAATGACATATAGAAATAAACATCTGACATCATATGTCGGCATGCATGTGGATATCATCCACGTGTCCATCAACGACACAAACCATATCATGAAACCTGAGTGTCCAACATCGACACTCGAATCATCATGAAAACATATGTCTGTATGTATGAGGATATCAACCACGTGTGTCTATCAACGACACATCAAAATCAGGGAACCTGAGTGTCTAACACCAACACTCGAAACATAATGAAAACCCGTGTCCAGTATCGATACGTAAATCCGTATACCTCAGGCGCAGCATACTCAGATCGGCCCTCATATCTATCTTATCTCAGGCGCCGCATACTCTGATCGGCCTTCACATCCATCTCATGACTCCGGTCGGTATCCTCCGGATAACCGCCGGGTCCAAAAATATCACTGGTAGGTAGTACTCCTTCTGCCAGGCTCATCATCTACACCACAAAAATCATTATTGCCCCGGTGTACCATACCGGGTCCACCATGTACCTACAGACGGTGCCTCCCACTCCTCGAAACGGGTATGCTCACAACTCAGAACCGAGAAAACACATGGTGGATACCTCGAAAAACCATATCAAGAGAAACCACGTTTTTCAAACAATACACAATTTTCTTTGAAATATAACCATGGTTCTCAAATCCAGAGATCTCATAAAAACATCATCTCAATGCAAATAACCATAAAGTGAGCATATCAAATATATCATTCAAACATGTCATATGATAGTACTGAACAGTTAGGAATAATATCAAGGATATAGCAATTCTACTGTATAAGTGGCATAACAGTTCTACTGTGTAAGTGGCATGACAGTTCTATTTTGTAAGTGGCATTGCAGTTCTACTGTGTAAATGGCTAAACAGTTCTACTGTGTAAGTGGCATAGCAATTACCGATGATAAATGTGTGTGAGCCGGCAATTCTGTGTGAGTGTAACATGCCCATCATCGATAATTGTGCAGGTGTACTAGCAGACGAAGTCAGGTAAATAACGGGTATGAAACATCGTATATACACATATATCGTAGTAAAAGAAACGTGAGCATATGTAAAAGTGAGAGATCGTAAATGCGAACCGTATATCAAATATGCATCTACGTAGGAGTCATACAGTTATAGTTTAAAATACTGCAAATCGTCACTTTGAAAATAGGAGACTATGATATTGTTTGGAAAAGATACCATTTGAAAAGTTTATCACGTCTCCTTGAATTCATCATTTAAAAAGGGTGTAACGATTCGTTAGTTTTGAAATGGGTATGACTCCAAGCATATCACAATATCAACTTTGTGATATAAATAAAAGGGGTTATGAAGTCGGAATAAACATCGGGTTTCATCCTTATATATCACGTACGGAAAATCCATCGTACGATATCATCATAACAATAATATGAATCATAGTCACGTACATCATCTCATAACACATCCATCCCAATCTTTTCGAATTATCATTCACACGTCTCATCGATATCGATCTCATAACATATCGATATCGATTTCATATCACCACACTAAAATTATCATATTTATCCTCTTTCAATCACTTATATAAATATATATCACGATTCACATTCTCATTTCATATTTATTATATCATTTTACACTAAAAACCCTTGATCATCTCTGTGGGTTTATTTATAGGTTTTTATCCAAACTACAAATTTATATATCACTTATCCATATCAATGGCTGCAGGGGTGCTATACGCCATCCACCCGACTTTCCCCATAGATATAAATCTACTCACCTGTGAAACTCATTGTTTAGCCGTAGTCGATGTGCTTCGTCATCTCGGAATCCACTCGAAGGTATCTGCAATCACAACACATCGTAATGCTATAGAAATCAATGTCCGGAAAATCGATACGGCACACGGTGTGCTCATAGGTTAGTGTTAGATATGTATGCCCTAGAGACCTGTATTGTATAGGATGCTAGGCATGTATATGTACAGAAACAATCTTTACTCGAAATGATAGTATGCTATCTGGTTTATCTTCATCTTAACGTGTGATGTGTTGTATTTCATATCTTTTCATATACATGTTGATCAAGCCCTTAGGATTATACCTTACTGCCAGGATTATGATGTAGATGATACTAGTGGGGCATGGGCAATCTATAAGTACATCCTTTGATAGTTTATAGTCGAGGGTATATCGAGACAGGGCATCGATATTACCAGAGTAGACTAGTGTGTACGTTTCTTAACCCTGGGGGCAATGGCTGATCCCACAACCATTGGTGTTCGACATTAAAGATTGTACACAGATGCTTATTGGAGAATGGGTACACCGAACAAGACTCACCGAGAACTCTTAGATGGTATATATACCTATTGTTAGATAGCAATTCTCTGGTGACACTTGTACAGGTTAGTGTGTAGACCCGAGATCGTCATAGTGTCTTGTGTGATTCCAACAGTGCTTTGATTTCCTCCCTACCATGGCTCTACTGAGTCGTACAAACAGGTGGATTTTGGGTACAGTCCCGAATCACATAGAGGCAGTGAGCGATAGGAGGGGTTTTGTCTCTCTCGGTATAGGAAGTTGATGTCGCGCTATGCTTGATCGGACATAACAGCAAATCCTTGGCCAGGGTTGTCAAGACTTACTGATAAGATTTATCAGTAGTTTCTCGAACCGTTATGGGCTGGAAATCAGCATGACTTATAAAGTTTTTGGGGTCTGACATTTACCACCTCTAGACTTCATATGCAACTTATCAGACGAAGAGACTAGACTGTACGATAAGTGTTGCTTACAGGCTCATTAGGGTTGGGATGAGTTCGCTTGTCGGCCACCTTTTCGTCACGTACCTGGGTAGCCCTTACGCACAGCTAGTGCCGCTGACGTGCTTGTGGTTAAACCCACTGCCAACGTACTGTCGACCCTTCAGAGTCCCACACAAAGGGTTCCCTGGTTTAGGCAAATGATGTAAAGGCCGTAAGTTGTTACGGTAGGGTTTCGATCATGTTCGTGTAATGGTTACATGAATGATTATCGGAATGATAATACCGGTAGGCTTTGGTTTAAGCCGGATACCGGTATTATATTATTGAATTATTAGTGTTCATATTTTTTGGAATACGGATACGGGTATACTTATACGGTATACAGTGAGAGGTATTCTTGTAATACGGATCCAGGTATACTTATACGGTATACAGTGAGAGGTATTCTTGTAATTGTACAAGAATACCTTCTAGAAGGGGACACCTCATAAATGGTTTTAATTTTGTAAAAATGGAAATTATGAGGTGGAATTTGGAGAGAGTCAAAGCATGGGTGATGGTATGGCTCAATTCATTTTATATTCATTTGGGATTATTATTGAAGCATGGTGCATTATTTTTGAGAAAAATATTGCATGCTTCAATTATTTTCATTGAGCCATATCATTTTTCCATGCTTGATTTTTTCATTCATCACTCTCCTCATTATCTCCTTCTTCCTCTTCCAAGCTTTACCCTTCACATGAGTTGTGAATAAAAAGCTTAGGGATCACTTTAATCCTCTACTTCATCTCTACACCATCTAAGTAATCATTTCTAGCACACTTGAATTCTTAATTAACTCTTGAGAAGAGTTTGAAGCTTGTTCTATATCTCTCGGGTGGATCATCTACGATCTAGAGGTGACCGGAGACCGAGTTCCTTTCAAGCATCTAAAGAGCCTAGGAGTTGCATCCAAAAGAAGACCCAAAAGACCGGTTCAATAGGAATAACCCTTTCATAGTAGTTAAGAACTCTAGATAGGGTTTTCTAGTTAAATTTTAAGCACAAGATCTAGTTTTTATGTGGGTGTTGCATGCAAGAAATTTTTCATTTTCCACTTCCTCCTCCTCACAAGTGTTGTGAGGGTGTGAAACATCCACTAACATCGTATCAGAGCCTCTCTTAAACCTTAAATAACTTTTAGAGACGTTAGAAATCCCCCGTTTTTGTCACGTAAAAACTGCCGATAAAAATAGTTTCCAAAATTGTAGTTTTGAGTTGTTTGTGTTGGATATATGTATGCCCTAGAGGCCATTATATGATAGTGGATGTATCGGTATGTGTATATATATATTCAGAGGACAATCTTGCTTAACATGATAGTATGCTATCTTGTTGTACTTTATTTTGACATGTTCATTGGATCATGTATCTTACTCTTTTGGTACATGTTGATAAAGCCCTTAGGATATTTTGCTTGATGTCACGACCCGAAAATATTAGCTCGCGACTGACACTTAAATCACGCCACGTCTACAGGCGTAACGTAATTCAAGCCGTAGCCCAGAAATCTAAACCTTTTTAAAGAAAATAAAAAAGGCGATGTTTTGAAATAAAGGTATGATGAAATCAAAAGTTTTCTTAAACGCATAGATAATGGAACATGAAAAATGTAAGTGGATTTTACTAGTTGAAAAACATGTTTCGTTTTTTAAATATTTGGGCAGCACCTCACTTGTATATTTTGATCCAAAACCACTTATACAAGATAATATAAAAGGCATCCCCAAGCGGGAGCTAGCTCTTCGCCAATCGGCGGAATCACAACCACGCAAGAAAAAATATATCTATATGACGCCCAACGGCGAAGATCAACACAAAGAATAATGTAAAGCAAGATATCAACCCACCAAGCGAACATATAACCCATCGCTCTAAGTCTCGCAACTATAAGGCTTGCTAAGTCTTACTACATATACAAATACTAGTTTCTGATTGATGAAGTTGACTAGATACAATAGGAATAATAATACAAGAGTGGCACGATCCAATATGTACCACCTACCAAAGCAAATCACCCGAATCCAAGCTGTGTGCCAGCGATGACGCTACCGATCCATGCGGTCAACCTACAAGAGCTGTGGCACAACGGGGGTGAGTTTCCAACTCGTGAGTAGAAAACATCATCAAGCAAAAATCGAATAAAACAACGTTTCCTAGGTCAACTATATCATAAAGGTAATACTATGATATCTAGGGTGACCATATCTGCATATATGCCAAAAATATAATCAACGCCTGTATGCGTGTGGATAACATCTACGTGTCCACCAATGACACAACAACATCATGCATATAAATATCATGAAAGCATATGCATGTAAATATGAGGATATCAATCAACGTGTGTCCATCAACGACACATTAAAATCACGGAACCTGAGTGTCCAACATCGATACTTGAAATATCATGAAACCATTATCCAACATCGACACGTAAATCCTCATATCTCGGGCTCCGTCAGTCCGGATTGGCCCATGGGCTCCGTCAGTCCGGATCAGCCCATATCATCTCACGACTCCGGTCGGTATCTTTCGGACAACCGCCGAGTCCAAATACTATCACCGGTAGGTAGTAGTCCCTCTGCCAGGCTCATGGTCTACTGCACAACATACCTTTCTTGCCCCGGGGTACCATACCGAGTCTACCATATACCCGCAAATGGCCTCATCCAGCTCCTCGATTCGGGTATCACATAACTCATAACCGAGAAAACATATAGTGGACGTCTTGAAATATCATATCAAGAGTAACCGGTTTTTTAAAACAATACATACATTCTTTTGAAATATAACCTCGGTTCTCAAATCCATAATCTTATGAAAACATCATCTCAATGCATATAATCGTAAAGCATGATGTATGCAAACATATAACAGAAATGTGAGCATATCCGTATATCATACTGTTGGGATTCCTTAGCACCCTACTGGGTTTTCACAGCAAGTACCATGCCATATTTGAAAACGCTAAGGTCTTAATCAATCCTAAATTAGGATCAAGCTAAAGTAAATAGAAAATAAAACATGCAATCAAACATTGCATAAGAAGTGAACAAGAATACAACCTTTGTAGACCCGGTCCTTTACTTCTAAAGATCCGTGTTGACGTCCCTTCGCTGCGATCATAGATCTCCCGAACTCCAGTATAGGTTCCCTCGGAGAAATGAATAAGCTTGCTCGTAATCTTCGAGGCCGAAGATGATCTACGTTGAGGAGACTCAAACCCAAGCTAGCCCTTCACAAGGTCATGAACTTTGTGAAGAGAACACCCTTTGCTACCCAAGCAAGTGTATAGGATGATGAAGTAGGAAGTGGGCTCACTTTAGATTTTATTTTTTCACTCATTTTCACCATTTATCATGAAGCTAGAGAGCTAAAGGAAGAAGATGAAGCAAAATGAAGAAAGAATGAATCAAGTGGTGAATTACAACCATGGGTGAGTTAGTATCAAGCACTAACTATTGTAGAGACATAACCATGGCTAATTATATTGGTTTGGTTAATAAATATCTTAAGTGAGACAAAACAAGTGAATTTTGTCAATGGTTATCCAAGCTTCATGAAGCTTCAAGCCATGCCAAATGATGCCACCATTTTGAATTATTAAGATAAATAAAAACCTAAATTATAATTAGCATGGTGTATGTCACATACACCCATGCTTGCATGTATCATCAAACATGATACCAACTTGTTCACAAGTATATATCACATATATAATTAATACATAATCAAGTGAGAAAAGCAATCTTAAGTGAGCTAATACTAGTCAATGTAAATTAATATATCAAATATATAATTATACATTAGATTATTAAATCAACACTTGATTTAATAATCCGGCTATATCACATATAACCGACTAATATCATGTGTATCAATTTATCGAATCAACTTTTGATTCGATAACCCGACTATATCGCATATAACCGACCGATGATATAAATCATGAGAATAGAATACGGTATCACATACGCATATTGATCTCGGTCCCGCACATATCTCATATGTGCTCCTACTCCGTTTCGCCTGAGCCAGGAAACCTCTGTGTAAGACTCTAAAGACTCGTCAATACGCAGGCAGTGGGTGATGATCATATCAAACACCCACAAGCCGCAAAAGGCATGCTAAACGTAACGGCCACCCGGGTATTGAGCGATCGGAAGATCAACAAGCAAGCCTGCTCATACTCCTGCGAATCCAATCAGTAACACATACCGTACAGTCCGGTCCGTTCGTCTGATATGTCGCATATCTCGTCTAGAGGTGGTAAACGTCAGACCCCAGTAGCTTGATAAGTCATGCCGATGTAAGGTCCATAACGGGCGTGAAACTACTGATAACACTTACTAGTAAACCACATCTACCCTAGCCAGGGATTTTAGTTATGGCCAATCGAGCATAGCGCAACATCAACCCCTAATACCGCGAGAGACGAATCCCCTCCTATCGCTCATTGCCTCCATGTGACTCAAGACTATACCCAAAAACCATATGTTTGCATGACTCAGTAGAGCCATGGTAGGGTGGAAATCAAAGCACAGTGGGAGACACACAAGACTCTATGATGATCTCGGATCGACAGACTAACCTGTACCAGTGTCACTAGAGAACTGCTATCTGATGTGAGGTATAATACCATCTAGGAGTTCTCGGCGAGTCCCTTTAGTGTACCCAGTCTCCACTGAGCACCCATATACCATCTCTGATATCAAACACCAATGGATATAGGATCATCCATCGCCCATCACATGGGTCGAGAAGATATATGCTAGTCTACTTTTGAATATCGATGCCCCGTCTCGATATTCCTACGACCAGGAACATTGAAGGATGAACTCATAGACTACCCAGGCCCTACTAGTATGATCTGCATCATAATCCTGGAAGTCAAGTGCACCTCGTAAGAGCTTTATCAACATGTAATACAAAGACAGTAAGTATACATGTTAAGATAAAGAGCAACCGGATAGCGTACTATCATGTCGAGCAAGAAACCTATATATGTCCCAGCATCCACTATAATATACATCTCATGTACAATAATGGCTTCTAGGGCATACATACAACTAACAATCTCCCACTTGCACTAAGGACAGTTGTAGTATGGCATACCCAACACCCTATAAAAGCCTCTCATAGGAAAGGCCTCAGTGAGCGGATCCGCCGTATTAACCTCTGAGTCTACTCTCCTAACCTCGATCTCTTGGAGATCAACCATCTCCATGATCAGATGATTCTGCCTTAGAATATGTCTAGGTAACTGATGGGACCAGGGTTCCTAGGCCGAAAGCCACGCCTCCATTGCCATACAATGGAAAGAACCTAGTTCATCTCATGAACAAATATGCACCCAGACTTCCTCTTTGGTAGCATCTTTGATAGCGATGTCACTAGCCTTTATCGTCTAGTTTGTCACGGTTTCTAGAAGATCTCTTCCAACATACCGTCCCTCCACATAGAGTAAAGACAATGCCTATGACTGACATTCAGTCGTCCTTACCACCCTTGAAGCTATCCAGTGATTTTCCTCAGGATCGATTGATACCCTCTCACTACACCTAGCAAGAATCCTAACATCCACTTAGATCTATCTCATAGATCGAAAAACCAGGATTTAGGAGGTATCACCTAGATCCTATATGGAGAATTAATGTGATAAGAGGAGATTGACAGAGTGTAGCATAGGAAACACCTTCCCTATCAAGAGTAAGTCATCTACGTACAATGCGAGGAAGACAACCATACTCTCTACTACCCTTTTGTATATACAAGGTTCATCTACCATTTTGATGAAGTCAAACACTTTGACTATTATATCAAAATAGATGTTCCAACTCCGTGATGCCTGCTTTATCGCATTAAGAAACTTGCATACATTTCCGCTGCTCCCACTGTCTACGAAACCCTCTGGCTGTGTACTTATTGACGCTCTCTTCTAAATCAGTATTCAGGAAAGCAGTCATGACAGCCAACCACCAGATATCGTAGTCATAGTATGTAGCAATGGAAAGTAGGATCCGGATGGACTTAAGCATAGCCACTGGAGAAAAGGTTTTATCATTATCCACGCTTGGCCAATGACGAGAACCTTTTTGCAATAAGTCTAGCTTTGAAAGTTTCAACTTTTCCATCTTCACAAAGTAATCTTCTCAAGATATACTTACACCTGATGGGGATCTAACCCTTCAGATATAGCAACCAAAGTCCATACTTTGTTGGTGTATATAGATTCCATCTCAGATCACTTAGCATCTAGCCATTCTTACAGAGTCTCCACTCTTGATGGCCTGCTCGAAACTAGTTGGGTCATCATCTCCATGATGCAGTCTTCGCTCCCGCTGTCATCGAGAAACCGAAGTATCTCTTAGGCGAATAAGGAACCCTACAAGATTGGCGGAGAGGCTGAGGTTCGTTGGGAACTATTGAATCCTTCGGTTCTACCAAATCATCAGTTGTAGTTTGTATAGCTGGAACTCCTTCCAGTTTTACCTCATGACCACAAATTTCTTTCCAAAATAAATTCCTTTTCTAAAAAGGTGGCATGTCGAGAAACAAAACACCTTTTGTTTCTCGATGTGGTAGAAGATATTCCCTTGCAAATGCTTGGGATATCCAACAAACTTCTACAGAACTGACCTTAACTCGAGCTTGTCCAGATTTTGCTTTTAGACATAGGCCGGACAACCCAAATCTTAACATGCTTAAGAGATGGGCTCTTTCCATACCATATCTCATATGGAGTGGTAGGCACCGGATTTTGTTGGAACCCAATTCAATAGGTATGCAGCTTCTCAAGTGCATAACTCCCAAAAGGAAATAGGTAACTCAGTAGTACTCATCATAGAGTGCACCATATCAAATAGGGTGCAATTGCCCCACCCCGATACACCATTGTGCTGTGGTGTATACGGAGGAGTAATGCTGAGAGAGAATCTCATTCTCCTTTAGAATAGTCCAAGAATTCCATTCACAATTATTCTCCTCCCTGATCTGATCAAAGGACATAATACTTATACCCGTTTGGGTTTTCTACTTCGGATTTTTATTCATTGAATTTCTCAAAGGCTTCAGGCTTGTGTTTCAATAGGAACACATGTTCGAATCCTGAGAGTTCATTAGTGAACATAATGAAGTACAAAGAATCAGTCCTGGCATGTGTACACAGGGGACCACATACATCATCATGCATCAGTCCCAAGAGTTTGCTAACTCTTTCTCTGTTTCCAGTAAATGGAGCTATGGTCATTTTATCGTTGTGACATGACTGGAAAGTTTCATAAGATGTAAATTCAAACTGATTTAAATATGCATCTAAATGTAACTTAGCTAGTCGGGTCGCATTGATATGACCTGGTCTACAATACCTCAAGAAGGATTCGTTCATTTCTGAACTCTTCCTCTTGTGTGTTGTAATATTTCAGAAAAATAAAATATTATTTTTGAGAATTTTTATAATTAAATAATAAATATTATGAATATTTATTGAAGCGGTATAATTAAATACTGATAATTTAGGAAATATTTGGAAAATTATAGAGATTACGGAAATGAGGGCGTTTTATATGATTTAAGCAAATTATAAAATTTTATGATTAATTATATTCTATTTTATTGCTAATCGCGATTAAATATCGCTAATCTCGCATTAATCCGGTTTTGTGCACATGACTTGCACCATCTCCCATTTTAACACTTATTACATTTTTATCAGTTCTTCATTCCTATTTTTCTAGCATGGTTCTCATTTTCTTTAGATAAGAGAGAAGAAAAGAAAAAAAAGAAGAAAAAGAAAATGAGTTGGATTAAAATAAAGAGTATTGGCATGGGAGAGAAGAGAGAGAGAGTTGAGGGATCAAGTTGACCATTGCTCATTATCCCCCTTCAAAGTTTTCTTCATCATTCTCACTTCTTCATCTCCATGGCTTCTCTCATCTCCCTCCTCTACTTCACCCCCACAAACACCCTCAATCCCACCTCAAAAGTTCATCTCCACTTCACAAAAGACATGCACATGCTCACTACAAACACTTTGGACCTTGAAAAAATGGATTTTGAAGACTTGGGGCAACTCAAGAAATTTCTTGAGTTGCCAAATGAGGTAATTCCTTTACCATTAGTATTGTATTTCAATTAACTTAGCATTCATGCATTCTTAGAAGTGGTTAGTTTGATTTAGTGAACTTTGCAAATTCAAGTTTAGGATTAGGGTTTGATTTGAACCCAAAGATGAAATTGAGGCTTATAGTGACCTTAAACCGCTGTAATTATTTCTTATTGGACTAAAACCTGAGACTTAAACCCCGGGACATGAACTTAGAAACCCGACATCAGGAAATTGAGGAATTTGTGATGGAATTTGCTGATCTGCTAACACGCGGGTGACCTGAAAATTATTTAGCAAACACTGGGAGATGTGCAGGCAACCTAGATGCTAACCCCAAGACCTGAGACCCAACCCACCATGTTTGGCCGCAAATTTAATCTGTCTGGCCGCAAATTGCGGCCAGGGTAGTGTCATATTGTTTCGTGTTTCTTCCAGGGCTTTATCTCCAGTAAATTAGACCCTATACATATGCAAAATTGGCTAATTTCACCTAGGGTAAAATCTGGGACAATTTTCTTGAGTTGCTGCATTGTTTTGCGACTTCGTTTTAATTTATGTTTTGGTATTTGATATTGCAATCCATCATGTGTCGTTTTAACGCCAACGACTAGGGTTATTGGTTGTGTTTTGCATGTGAAACTGTAGGTTTTGACCTATGAATGATACGCGTACCGATTTGGTTTTCATGCGCGATTTCTATTTACGATGTCATGTGATATACATGTAGGTACCCCCAGGTGCATTTCAAGGCGATGAGAAGAGCGCAACGTCATCGACTCCAGCAAGCGAGGATCAGGTGAGTAGATATATATCTACGGGGGAAGTCGGGCGGATGGCGTATAGCACCCCCGCAGTTCGTAGTATAGAACGCGAATGCGTTATGTTATATATAGATATATACTTATATAACGTTATAAGTTGTGTATACTTATCTAGAATTGCTTTAGAAGACTTTGGATTATAGTGTCGATAGGTAGTTTTAGTCGCGAACCCTAAATTAATGATTTGCATACACGCGCACACACACTTGCATACATTTTATTACTTGTGCTTATATGGGGATATGCATGTATATATAAATACACATAGGTATGGGACTATGTATATATGTATACACACACACACGCGTGCGCGCGCGCGCGCGTATACATATACATGGATGATGAGGATAGTATATGATATTGGAGATGAGTCGATAAGATTGGGCATGGTGCCATGAGATCGGTGATATGATTTGGTTCGTATTATGAGATACGACATGATTATTATAGCGGGTCCTTGGGCGATGTGTTTTATACACATGCATATATATATGTAGATGGTATCAGTATGTACTAGACATAGATCAGTACCCAGATCATGATGCGATGATAAGGATACCAGATAATTGATGAGATAAATGTGATATTTGACATGTACTCAGATTTAAGAGACCGTACGATAGATTTACCGTACGAGCTATATTGATGATAGATCCACACTCTTGACTCGAGCATGTCATATTATATAGTGTATCGTATGGGATACTATTGAGGTTGGATCACCGACTATTATATATATATATATATATATATATATATATATATTTCGACTCAAACTTAGGTGGTTTTCCTTACCCTTTTCGATTAGCCTATTAGCTTAGTCCTGTAGTTACTTGTAGATTTTAGACTAGACCCGAGTTATACCTGTTTTAAAACTAATGAATCGTGAGTATTTTAAAGACAGTCTAAGGGATTATACTGATATTTCAAAGGACGTACCCTTTCTTAAAAACACTGTAACCCTTATTTTCTAAACACCATGACTTGTATTATTTCAAATGGCAAAACGGTATGACATATATATAGTAACGTAGATTATTTATTGTTACGTTATTATTCATGTTCCGCATATTATTGCTGCCATTACTATTCATTTGCCATTTATTCTGCTTTTCGCATTGCATTGCATGTCTATATGTATTTTCGTGAGTAATGATGAAACCTGTTGTTAAGACACCAGCACCATTACCGATGATGCATATGCTCCACATACACTTGGTTGCCGGGTCACACACATTTTCATCGGTAATTGCTATGTCACGTACACTTTAGAGAACATCACTTCATTGACATAGCTTGCTAGCTGATAGTTTATATATGTTATTGTTTTCATATGCTAGTTCATTATTGCATTCATTGCTTGATATTTCATGCATATTATATATTCATTGTCATGCAATATTATAAAGGCCAGTCCGGATTGCCGGAGCCTAGTATTCATTATTACTGACTTTTATTTTGGATTTTGGATTTTCCATGAGATTTATGGATTTGGAGAAATCGCAAGATTTAATAAACTCATTTATCATTTTAAAAGATAAAAGTGCAGTTTTCTCATGTAATGATTGTGATATGTCCACCATGAGTTTTCTCGTCTCTTGAGCGATATCATACATCCGATTCGAGGAGGAGATGAACCGTCTGCGGGTGCATGGTGGACTCGGTGCGGTACCCCAGGGCAAGAAGATCGCAGAGAATGGCGTTGAGCCTGTGACAGGGGAGTATTGATGACCGGTGATTTTATTCAGATTTATGATATAGGCCAGCCCGGATAGCCGGAGCCTGAGGTTTTGAGATTTGAGGATATGGGCTAGTCAGGATAGCCGGAGCCCCAGATATTGATATTCGAGGTTACAGGTCAGTCCGGATTGCCGGAGCCTGAGATATTGAGATATTGAGATTTATGTATTGTGTCGATACTTGACATTGTTTTCATGTTGATTTCATTGATGATACCTCGATTTATAAATATACAGAAATCTCACTATATTATGGAAACAGTTTCCACATTTAGATGCATTCTGTTTTCATGCATTCATACCTCATATTATGATATGTTGCTACCAGAGGCACTGACACGAACACTTGGTATTACACTTATGTAGAGATGTTTACCCTTGCCACCTTGTCATGCTTCAGACTTTATCATATTGAACATATATTTATTACGGATCGTATTGACCTAGGATTGAGTCATACATACGATTTCTGCTCTGTGATGTTTTCTACTCACGAGTTGGCAACTCACCCCGTTGTGCCACAGTTCTTGCAGGTTTTTCCGTACAGGTTTCGTTACGGCTTTGCTGGCACACTGCTTTAATTCTGGGTGCTTGCTTTGGTAGGTGGGTTCACTCGCATCGTGACCACCATAGTACCTTTTATTTTACATTGTTGTATCTAGTAAACTCCATCAACCAGACTTGTATATTTATTAACCTTAGAAGACCAGTTGTATTATTTCGACCGTAGAGTCGCGCGTTGTATTATTATGGGTTTTCTTGATGTTTTGAGTTTCCTTTTGAGTTTTGATCCTCGCCCTTGGCGTTGTATATTATATTGCTTGCGTGGTTGTGACCGTCAATTGACGAAGAGCTAGCTCCCGCTTGGGGATGCCTTTATTCATATTATGCTTGTTGTACCCTTTTGGGGCCAGTATTTATAAAGGAAACTCTGCCGAAATTTTCAGAAAAGACTTGAAATTTTAAAAATGCATATTCGTCTTACGTTATTAAAATCACTTGCTTTAAAATAAGTTTTCTTCACCTCCTTCTTTTAAAATGGTTTAGATTTCTGGGATTTTCGGCTTACTTGAATTAGATGGGGTCCTATAGACTTCATATGATTCAAGTGCCAGTCATGTGCCATTTCGGGTCATGATAAAGTTGGTATCAGAGCACTGGGTTAACCTTGGTACGAGTCTATGTTTGACTATGCGGAGCTTAGGGCGTTTGTATATATACGGAATCTAGGCTTGACCTTACGGAATGTAGACTTAGTTAAGGGGGTATTAGACCCGAACTTTCGTCGCGTAGGTTGACCTTGGTTGATGGAGTAGGTAACTTAAGAAGAATGACGTACCGTGTGTATATTCCGCGGAATATTTACGATACCCTACTTCGCTTAAGCCTTAGGATGTACATTTCCTTGCAAAGCATTATATTCATTCCTATGATCTATCCTCATCGATATTGGTTTATGGTTTTTACAGCTACGATTACACGGGCAAAGAGAGTTACGGCTAGAGTTGCGTCAGCACGAGCTCGTCACGGACGAGGACTGACCAGGGCGTGATTCCAGGGACACACGATTACATAGATGTATCGTTTATTTGTGTTTTCACGCCATGAGCGTTTGATGGATCGCTTTTACAAGATTTCTTGGACGTGCAAATCAGCGCCAGTATAACGTTTTTGAAATTCGTTTAGATCGAGTTCGTGTTAATTAGCCATGTTTTTCATAAAGTCTCTTAACTATTAAATTTCTACATAAACTGGAATAAATCAATATTATTGGTGAAAATGGGTAATTATATTTATAATTGTGTTTTATTAATTATTATTTAGTTTGGTATTCACTTAATTAGAAAAAAATATCTTAATTATTTTTCCTAAGCAAAATTAGTGTAGCATGCACATTTTCACCTTAGACCAAGTTTTTAACATGTCTACCATTTCAATTTATCATTTCATTCCTTTTTAAAAAGAAAACCAAAAACAAAATAAAAACATTAATGAATTTAGATAAAGAAAAGAATAGGAGAAAGCATGGTGCATTAAATGAGCATGGAGGCTTTGACTTTGGGGGCCTTCTCTCTATCTCTCCCCTCTCTTCTGCACACAACAGCAACAGCAGCACATTCATCATCATCTTCTTCTTCTTCTCTCCTTGCATTCCAAGCCTCAAATCCCTATACAAAAATCCCTCTTTTCTTCATTAAACCCTTGCAAAAACACCTCCTTTGTTCATTTTTTTGGCAAGTCTTTGCCTTTGAAGGCAAGTGCAGAAAGTTTAGACCCCCCTAACACCAACTTGAGGTATTAAGCTCACCTCAATCAGTTTATTGCTAAACATGTAGTTTATTTAGCTTAAAGTAGTGTTTTAGTGAGTTTTAGTGCTATTGATGTGGTTTAAGTGATGATTAGGTTAAGTTTGAGTTGTTAGGGTTTGATTCGCTTAATTAAGTGCTATTAGTATCGTTTAACACAAACCTTTGTTTCAGTTTACACTAAAATACCACATTTTATTAATTTTAGTGTTTAATTAGTGTTTAGTTAAGATTTATTGCCGTTTTGGGATATGCTGTAACTCCCGATGCTTCAGGGAAATGTTGAGTTTACTGGAGCATGTATACTAGAGTTATACCACACACACGAAGCATGAGGCGACAATTTTCTTCCTAGGCCGCAGAAATATTCGTTCTGGCCGCAAATTGTGGCCAGATGGTGGAGTTAGGTGTCGGGGTTTAGGCTGGGGGAGTCTGCTACATATCTAAGGTGTTTGGTGTATGCAACTTTTCCTATTCCAACTTGTGTCAAAATCTGGAACCTAATTCCTTGTTTTAGTGCTTTTTAAACTTACGCGACACGTACGCTATGTTTGTGGGTTTGGTGGTTACTGTGTGTCGTAGCGTGACGAGGTAGTTTCAAACGCGTATACACACGTTTTGGCATCGGATGCATACGCGTTTAGCTTGCGACGCGAGTTTCACGTTTGGTTTTGATATCACGTTTTTTGCAGGATTTTGGCTTATGTGTATTTCTTTGTGTAAATTCTAGGGTCGCAGACGGGTACTTCGGACGCCGCGAAGAAGGGGAAGCAGGTGGTCGGATACGGGTAGATCGAGATCGCATCGAGTAGATTTAACATCTACGGGGAAATCTCCCATATGGCGTTATGCATCAGGGCTTGATAGAATGTTGTAACCACATGTTATATTCATATATTCATAGGTTGTGCAAATATACCATAGTGGCATACCCCTCTCTTTTTGCATATGGGTATAGTAGTTATGAGACATCGCACTGTTACTAACGGTTCATGCTGCACGAGCACAAATTGTATGCTACACACACACCGTTAGCAATTGCTATGACACTCGTACTATAGAATTGCTATGAACCATATATCGTTTAGCTTACCTCATCATTGATGATTAGACATGATTCTGTTCCTTTGCGTGCATACATATTGTACACTCAATCTTTCGTATATACCCACTTGTATATCCACATTGGCGCACGTGCATAATACACACTCAAACTTGTGTAAGTATATCTGGTGCATTCATGCATGCATATTTCACCTACATAGATGATGCTGGCTTGATTTCTAGAGAAATGGGGACCGCATGAACTATTTTCAAAACTGGATTCATTTAAAAGAGTGGTTTTCCCTTCTTTTACTTGTATCACGATTTTATGCGGCATACGACTTATTGCATGGATTCACGTATTGAGTTTGGGATTTCATGTGATTTCTGGATTTGGGAACCTTGGTATTATTTTACGAAAGTACGCACTGTTTTGAAAACCCGGTTTCTCTTGATATGATATTTCAGTGCGTCCACCATGCGTTTTCTCGGTTCTGAGACGTTTGACATGTGAAACCCGATTCGAGAAGCTGGATGAGGCCGATTGCGGATACATGGTGGACCCGGTATAGTACCCCGGGGCGAGAACGGATTGTTGTGCTGTAGACGATGAGCCTGGCAGAGGGACAACTACCTACCGGTGATTGATTGGACCTGGCGGTTATCTGGAGGATACCGACCAGAGTCGAGAGATGGTTATGGGCCGACCCGTACTGCCGGAGCCCGAGGGCCAATTCCGTAGACGGAGCCCGTGGGTCGATCCGGACTGACGGAGCCCGATATATAAGGATTTGCGTGTCGATACTGGACATGAGTATTTCATGATGTTTTCAGGTGTCGATGTTGGGCACCCGGCTTCTATGAGATTTACAGGATTGAGGGCCGGATAGAGTGACGGCGCCTGAGTTATCGGAATTTTGGGGTGTTTTTGGTAGACACCGGGGTTTTCCACGATGATGATTCGTGTAGATGATATTTTATCCCATACTCAGCATCCATTGTTATGCATTGCATCATGTAGTCGTTGTTGGATATAGTGCCCTCAGAGTCAATTATTGGATCACAGGCACGTGATTGCAATGATTGAGGGAGGACCTATACTGGTAAGACAGTCTTACTCAAGATGATAGTATGCTATCTGGTTTATCTTTATCATCGTGTACTGCTTTAGGTGACCTTACAGGTCGCTATTACAAATTGAAAGAGCCCTTAAGATTCTTTCTTGACTACCAGCAGTATGATGGCGATCATATACGTGGGAGCTGGGGTCTATAAGCACATCCTTAAAAAGTCCCTAGTCGTGGGAGTTTCGAGACTGGGCATCGATACTCCATTAGTAGAATAGTGTATATAGTAGAGACCCCGACGAGAGGCGGTGGCCGGTCTCACAAGCCATTGGTGTCAGTTGGATCACCTAAGATGTATACAGGTGCTCATTGGGTTATGAATACACCAGACAAGGCTCGCCGGGAACATTCTAGTTGCTATTATACCTGACGTCAGATAGCAGTTCCCTGGTGACATGTATACAGGTTAGTTCATCGACCTGAGATCGTCATTTGTCTCGTGAGAGTTCCTACTGTACTTTGATTACTACCCTACCGCGGCTCAAAGGAGTCGTGTAAAAAGGTTTTAGTTGGGTACAGTCCCGAGCCACATGGAGGCAGTGAGCGGATCGGCAGGGGTTTCGTCCCTCCCTGTATTGGGGGTGAGATCGCGCTTTGTCTAGGAGAGCCATTACACGAAGTCCTTGGCCAAGGCAGGAGATTTACTGGTAGGTATTCCAGTAGTATCTCAGGGTATTCTGGGCTACACTCCGACACGACTTGTACCGCTTTTGGGGGTCTGATTTTTACCAACCCCCTAGGCCCGACATGTGATACCCATAGACGAGCGGACCGGACTATACGGATATTGTCACTGACAGGCTCAGTAGGGTGTCAGGATGAGTTCAATCACCGACCTCCCTTGTGGTCAATACCTGGTAGCCCGTTACGTACGGCTAGTACCTCTGACATGCTAATGGTTAAATCCACAGCCAAAGTATTGACGAGTCTTTAGAGTCCCCCACAGACAGTTTCTTAAGTTTCGGGCGAAACGTTGTAGAGGCCGTATGATATATGTGTAGGCTATAGTGCCCCCAATGCAATTATCATAGTCGCAGGTATGTGATCATGATGATTGAGCGAGGACCTATACCGATAAAACAGTCTTACTCGAGATGATAGTATGCTATCTGGTTTGTATTTATCATCATGTATATGTTGATAAAGTCCTTAGGAACTTGCTTGATTACCAGCATTGTGATGGCGATCACATACGTGGGAGCTGGGGGTCTATAAGAACATTTTTAAATGTCCCTAGTCGTAGGAGTATCGAGACTGGGCATCGATTCTCCAGTGTAGACTGGTGTGTACTTATCTTGACCCTGACGAGGAGCGGTGGCCGGTCTCACAAGCCATTGGTGTCAGTTGTTCACCTAAGATAGTATGCAGGTGCTCATTGGGTTATGAGTACACTGGACGGACTCGCCGGGAATATGCTAGTTGGTATTATACCTATAGTCAGAGAGCAGTTCCCTGGTGACATGTGTACAGGTTAGTCTGTCGACCTGAGATCGTCATTTGTCTCATGTGAGTTCTCACTATGCTTTGATTACTTCCCTACCATGGCTCAAAAGAGTCGTGCAAACAGGTTTTAGTTGGGTACAGTCCCGAGCCACATGGAGGCAGTGAGCTGATCGTCGGGGATTCGTCTCACCCGGTACTGGGGGTTGATGTCGCGCAGTGCACGGGTGGCCATCACTAGAAATCCTCGACCGGGGTATGTGAGAATTACCGATTCAGGATCGATAGTTTCTCAGGTAGTGATGGGTTTCATACCGACACGAATTATCGCGTTGTTAGGGGTCTGACTTTATCCACCCCCCTAGACTCGATATGCGATACTTTTAGACGAACAGACCGGACTGTCCGGATATTGTCACTGACAGGCTCGGTAGGGGTTCGGATGAGTTTGCTCGTCGGCCTTCCTTTCGCTCAATACCTGGGTAGCCGTTACGTACAGTTAGTGCCGCTGACATGCTTGTGGTTAAACCCACTGCCAGCATATTGACGAGTCTTTAGAGTCCCACAAAGAGAGTTTTCTCGGTTCAGGCGATATGGTGTAGGTGACGTATGTTGATACGTACAGGTGTCCGATTAAATATGTGCATGGACTGCACGGACTTTAATCGGACGGTTGATAGTACTAGCGGCTTAGGATTAAGCCAGATTGTTAAATCAAGTTTTGATTTAATGATTTACATATATATTTATATATATGTATTCTAGTATTGTTGCTCACTATTTCTTTTCTCTATTTGGCTATTCGTATTTTCGTACGAATACGCGTATGTGAATTTCGATACATATACCTGGAAGCATTCCGTATTTATACGGAATGGCTTCTAGATGATGCCACCTCATTATTGATTTTCTTTAGAAAATCATTTGTTTAAGGTGAGGTGGAAAAGGTGACATGGCATGGCATGGTCATTTGGCTCAAAGCATGGCTTTTTCATGTAGTGATTGGTATGGGCTTGGTAATTGTTTATTGCTTAATTTGGAAAGTGTTTTTTGGGTGCATGATTATTGTGTGGGAGGGAGAGGGCCGGCCACACAATGATGGGGATAGGGTTTTGCTCATTTTTGGCACTCACTCTCTTACTCTCATTTTCATTCATTCCTTTTTACACCCAAAAGAAACATAGCCAAATTAGCTCATGCTTTTGATCATCACCTCAAAATCTTCTATGGTTGCTCTATGAGAGAAAAGTTTTAGTGACACTATCCTACACTCCCCACTCTCCACTACTAGCAACTTTGAAGAGTCGGTTGGTCCGCTTGGCGAACCTGAAACTTGCGCCGTTTCCCTCGGGTGGATCATCGGAGATGAAGGAAGACCGGCGACCAAAATTGATCCGCATCACTAGGAGCTTGGAAATGGTTGAAGACCTGAAGGACTTGGTTCATTAGGTATAACCATTCTAGCTCTTTGTGTTTGGTTTGCTAGTTTTAGGGTTAATGGTTTCGATCTTGGAATCGGGTAATGGTAGCGCCGGGTTTTAAGGAATTTTTGTTCCGCATTTGGCCACGGTTCGATGGCCGGGACGCTCCCACTACCCAACAGTGGTATCAGAGACACCCATTAAACCCTACTAGCTAGTTTGCACAAGCTAAAAATCTCTATCGATCAAAATTTCGAAAACAATTTTCCATTTTGCATGGTTTCTGTCGATTTCTGAAAGTGCTCCAAAAATTATTTCCAGAGGCTTAAAAATCCGTGCAGGCGAATTTATGAATGCAGAAAAAATTTGGGCTCCTAAAGCCTCCAAAGAGCCACGGAACTGCTGCACTTACCCCCTATTGGCGGCGGTTCCACGGCCGTTTAGTAGCAACGGGCGATAATTTTTTTTACTGTAGCTCAGAACTTAAAAAAGATGATTTTCGTGATGAATTTTTTTTGGCCTAGAATCTTTTGAGTACTGGATTTGATTTTGGGGCCTTTGCGGATAAATTTAGTCGATCGAAATTTTAATTGTGTAATTTTTCAGTACTTTACATTTCTATCTATGACCGTGAATGTCATTTGATCGGTAAACCATGTCTAATCGCTATAGTCCTTTTAGACGGGTTTGCGAACATGACATTCACGTTGATGTTCTGTGTTGTGCTGTGATATTGCGGATTGTCGTGGTGGATAGCTTGTGTGCAATGGTAGTGCAGTTTGGATTTATTTGTACATTTGATATTGCGGGGCGAGCGTCCGACATGTGGACTGCCGTCACTGCCTGTTTGTATATTATTCTTTTGGGGCACGACCGGGCTGAGGTCGATATCACCCTTGTATATTATTTTCTTTTCTGTACTAGGATTACCCCAAGGTGGGGTGCACGGATAGCCGGGTTCTAGAGGGAAACGGGCCCGCATCTCATGGCGTTGAGACGGAGGGTGCTTCACTCTAGAATTGGCGGGTTATTCGCCGCACTCGTAGGGGATACAGGTTGACCCAAGGAGGAGTGCTCAAGTTACCGAATTCCGTGAAGTGCTGGGTGGTCCATTCATTTTGCTAAAGGGGGCTGCCTCACTTTAGGTTTTAGCGGGTAACTTGTCGCGCTCTTAGGGATCTAGGAGTTCATTGCACAGGCTATCCACACGACCAGGGGAACGTCGGATTTTCAGTTGTGGCTCAAAAGAAACCCGGGGCTCCCAGATTATCTGTATTGTTCTGTGATGCTTATTACTTTTCTGTGATGTTGCATTTATCATGCCTGGGACGATTGTTATATATATTTATATATACTAATAGATGTTGTATATGTTTTGCACTCGCGCTAGCCCAGTCCTCGCTCTATCGTTAGTTAAGTAACCTAACGGGTGATGACGGGACCCAGTGGCGAATGTGGATGGCATATACGTACATTTTATTTTCGTTCTTTTCTGGTGTGATTAATTGATGGGACTGTATTGATTCTTATCAATGCAACGGAAAACAAACCAATATAAATATGATGTTATTGGAACCAAGTTTTTTTTTAAAAACTGACATTACAGATGTACGCTTTTGCTTTGCACAGTGGTATTCTGTTATGAATATCCAGCACCTCATTCGACGAGGCAAGGGCCGAGATCCCTTCATCGGGAGTGACCCCTTGGGCAGAAGTTTGCGTCAACGTAATAACTTCACTATAGTCGTTTACTTTTTGGTTTGCATCGTGGTATTCAGTTTGGAATATCCTGCACCTCATTCGACGGGGAAAGAGCCGAGATCCCTTCACCGAGAGTGGCCTCTTTAGCAAAGGTTTTCGCCACTATATTTTTATATAAAACTACTTGGATTCCTTCAATGAGATCAAGTTCATTACGTTAAAGGTTTTTCGCCAAAACCCAGCCGTAGCCCTCCGTCATATCAGATTAGTATTGCTTAGTATTCGTGCTGCGTTTGTTGACCTTGTCAAGGCGTAGTGAGCGGTAGCTCTGTAATACTTTTCTTTCGCAAGCAAATGTGGATTGGTTAGGACAGTCGTTCGACCTTGTTGATCTTGTCAAGGGTCTGTGTGGGTGGGTCTAATGCAATCAAGATAATGACGGGTTGAACTTGACTAGGACCCTTTGACTTGTTGACCTTGTCAAGGTCACTTGGATCCTAGGAGTAAAAATCATATCGGGAGTTTCAAACATACAGGAAACTTGCCAGGCATGCGCATTCCTTCTGGAGTGTGGTGACTTGAGTGGCTTCCATCAAGTTATCATGCGATGATAGTTGGATCCCGATTCCCACTGATGAGTAAGATTACTCCTCGGGTGATTCCGACTAATTCTCCTTTTAGGTTTGGAGGAGAATTTGAGAAAACAGTGGGAGCCATCCAGATTAGATAAAATGATTATCCATTCTGATCTAGGTTAGAGTGCACGCTGAATGATTCTTTTCTCTCTCTCTTTGGCATCAACCATGCCCCGACCTTAGACATTGACTCAGTAACCAAGTTAACCGAACTTTCTTAAAAACACTTGCTTTGGATTGTCCAAGTTGCATACATCATTGCCACTCCTTCTTTTAACATTTGCTTTTCTCCAGAACACCCCGTATCAGTACGTATATCCACTTCCATTGGATAAAACCATCGTATGGTTATACACAAACTCGAAGGAACTTTTTCGAGGATGGTTTCTGGTTCTGGAGAAAATGAATAGGACAATTCAGTTGTCTTTTCCTTTTACCTTCTCTCAGGTTGTGAGGGCTCCTAGGATTAGAAGACAGTACACCTATTACGCTTATTGGATGGTCTTCTTCCAAACCATAGGCAGGTGTCGAAAGGTAGGGAATGAAGAAAACCAATTAGCCTAAGTATGGTCTGCAGAAGGTAATAAGTAAAGACAAATAAAGTGATTAGAAAGAGGGCAAAGTAAAATGCGACTGCTATGATTCACGACCAAACCACGTATTTCATCGCCACTCCTACTTCACCTTTGTGTTTCTCCAGAACACCCCGTATCACTACGAACATCCAATTCCATTGGATAAATCCATCGTATGGTTATATACGAACTCGAAGGAACTTTTTCGAGGATGGATTCTGGTTCAGGAGAAATAGGAATAAGGATTATTCAGTTGTATTTTATCATCACCTTCTCTCAGGTTGCGAGTGCTCCTAGGATTAGGAGTGTACACCTATTATGCTTATTGGATAGTCTTCTTCCAAACCATAGGCTGGTGCCGAACAGTAGGGAAGGAAGAAAACCACTTAGCTTAATGATAGTGTACAGAAGGAAATGACTAAAGACAAATAAAAGGATTTGGAGAGATGGCAACGAAATATATGGTTACAGTCATGAATGAATCTGATAATGGAAGAGACATTACTAGGAATACCCGGATACCCTTTTCGAAACATATTCATGTTTCAGTTTCACTGTGTATTGTTAATAGAAAACTGATTTCCCAATTAGGCCCTTGCTCCAGGGTATGTATTTACCAGGTATGATTCTCACATCTGTATGGTTTTACAAATGATGAGTGGGAGTAAGTTATTGGGAATTAGGTGATCATCCTCATTATATCGGAATTCGTTGTAATTGGTGGTATTTGAGGAAATCGCCTGGGTATAGTTTTCAACCTACGACGCACAGAGTTTGAGTTATTCAACTCAGGGGACTTATACAAAGTATTGTATGTTGTCTAGTGTCCATTAGGACAAAGGGTTTGGTCTTCGTACTATATTCTGTTTACTTGTGACTTCTCAAGTTTTGGACAAGTGTTTCGTAGAAATACAAGGTCCAAGTTTGAGAAGTTATAGGTACAAGAATGAAGTAGAGAACCAGGTGTCGCAAGTATCGGGATTCTTCAAGGTGATTGAAGATGTAGATACTTGTATGTGGTATTCAGTTGATAGTAATGATTTTGAGAAACTTGTTTCTCTTTCAGGTTACTCATAATTGGATGCACTCCCGAGTTGAGTAATGCTGATTGGCCCCTCTCCATTTAGTTGACATGCACTGGAGATAGCTGCATGATTTGAATTTGGTTCCAATTAAATTAGTGCTTTTGTTTCTATATTAGATATATATAGAATCAATTTATATCTTAACGATGTTAAGGTATAGGGAGTAGTCCGGCTGATGCTTAAAACCAGAATCTGGATAAACTCAGGGCACGTTTCAGTAATGGCTGTTTGTGGGTTATCCCGGGTTTTGACGAGGGTTAACTTTCTACCATCTGGAAGATCAATAGTGATATTGTTCTTGACTCGCCACAGTTTTAGTAAAATGGAATTTTTTCAGAAAACAATAGTAGGAGTATGGTAGAACCGGAAGTGATTCCAGAACCACAAACGATTACGGAAAATTTAATAGGACCTAAAGATTCAATCAGGATTGACATTCCATTAGCCACTCCGCAGAAATGGAGGGTAACCTCAGCCACCCGAGAAGTACTTAGGTAGCCTCAAGGACGGTGACAGGGAGGTTCTTGTTTACCCGGACTCGACAATACTTTTGTTCCAGACTATGAGACCTGGCAGAAGGATGAGTATAGCGTCATTCTAAACTAGCTTTGGAAGTGCACGTGTATATGACTCTGCCAGAGGGTTGTCGTAGTCAGTGGGAGCAGCGGAAGCATAGTGGACAAGTAGCATGTCTATTTATAGACTAAAGCGGATATGGCGGAGATAGATCATCTATTTTGATGCGACAGTCATAGGTTTTCGACTTCATCAGAATAGGAGATGGATCTGTTACGAAAGTAGTAGGGTGTGTGTCCTGGTATTGAGGATGACATACACAGAGTAGGAAGTAAAATTCCTATACTACGATCGGTTATACTGTGGTTGTCACACAGTGTTTTCTCCACATAGGTTATGGATATTATATAAGACATTCTGGTTACTAGATCTATGGTTTTAGATCTAGATTTGGGTAGTTTCCTAATATGTGTACTTAGACAGTATTCTAAAGATATATAGAATGGATGACTCCTGGCATGGTGGTGTACCTGCAGGTGATGGAGTCACCCTCTCTAAAGGTGTCTTACAGACTAAAGCGGAGAGGGGTGTGCATGATTGGCATATCACTTACTTAGGCAATTGAGTCAATCATGAGATGTCAAGTACCACACCAGATGTTGTTTTTGCACTAGATGCAATAAGTCATGATATTAATCCAATCCTGGAGAAATGTTAGGAAGCAGTTTTAGATCATAAGTAGATGTTCTAGGCTTTTGATAACGGCAGTGTCCTTCGGGAGACGGTTATCATTTCAGGTTTCCAAGGTGACCTGGATGACAGAATGACTGTCAAAGTTTTAGTTTTCCCTCTGATGAGGGGCAGTAGTTTAAACAGGTGCTCCAAGAGGATACTGAGGAAGGCATGGCACATCATACTGATTAAGTTCAGTAGACGATACAATCTAAGAAGTTTGCTGGATTTGGAGTTCATTTATGAACTGGGTCCCATCAGATATCCAGAAATATTCTAAGACGGGTATTGCTCATTTCGGGAGATGGTATTCTCCGCGAAGTTGAGATAAAGAGAGACATAGAAAAAAACACTGGAGCGAATCCACTCACTGAGGCTATTTCTCGAACGCAATAGTTTTACGAACGAGGTTTGTGAAACTGATTAGTAGAGCAGTTGGAAGTTCGGTATCACACGAGCTGTGAGTATGCGACATCGCAATAATTAGCCTTAAGTGCAAGTGGGAGATTGTTGGCTATAGTGCCCTTAAGGCAATTATCATAGTCGCAGGTATGTGATCATGATGATTGAGCGAGGACCTATACTGATAAAACAGTCTTACTCGAGATGATAGGATGCTATCTGGTTTGTATTTATCATCATGTATATGTTGATAAAGCCCTTAGGATCTTGCTTGACTACCGGTATTGTGATGGCGATCACATACGTGGGAGCTGGGGGTCTATAAGCACATCCTTAAATGTCCCTAGTCGTGGGAGTATCGAGACTGGGCATCGATACTCCAGTGTAGACTGACTGGTGTGTACTTATCTAGACTCTGACGAGGGACGGTGGCCGGTCTCATAAGCCATTGGTGTCAGTTGTTCACCTAAGATAGTATGCAGGTGCTCATTGGGTTATGAGTACACTGGACGGACTCGCCGGGAACATGCTAGTTGGTATTATACCTATAGTCAGATAGCAGTTCCCTGGTGACATGTGTACAGGTTAGTCTGTCGACCAGAGATCGTCATTTATCTCGTGTGAGTTCCCACTGTGCTTTGATTACTACCCTACAACGGCTCAAAGGAGTCGTGCAAACAGGTTTTTGTTGGGTACAGTCCCGATCCACATGGAGGCTGTGAGCTGATCGTCGGGGATTCGTCTCTCCCGGTATTGGGGGTTGATGTCGCGCAGTGCACGGGTGGCCATCACTAGAAATCCTCGGCCGGGGTATGTGATAATTACCGATCCAGGATCGATAGTTTCTCAGGTAGTGATTGGTTTCATACCGAAATGAATTATCGTGTTGTTAGGGGTCTGACTTTATCCACCCCATAGACTCGATATGCGATACTCTTAGACGAACAGACCGGACTGTATGGATATTGTCACTGAAAGGCTCAGTAGGGGTTCGGATGAGTTTGCTCGTCGGACTTCCTTTCGCTCAATACCTAGGTAGCCGTTACGTACAGCTAGTGCCGCTGACGTGCTTGTGGTTAAACCCACTGCCAGCGTATTTACGAATCTTTAGAGTCCCACACAGAGGGTTTTCTCGGTTCAGGCGATATGGTGTAGGTGACGTATGTTGATACGTACATGTGTCCGATTAAATATGTGCATGGACTGCACAGACTTTAATCGGACGGTTGATAGTACTAGCGGCTTAGGATTAAGCCAGATTGTTAAATCAAGTTTTGATTTAATGATTTACATATGTATTTATATATGTATTCTAGTATTATTGCTCACTATTTGTTTTCTCTCTTTGGCTATTCGTATTTTCGTACGAATACGCGTATGTGTATTTCGATACATATTCCGAGAAGCATTCCGTATTTATACGGAATAGCTTCTAGATGATTCCACCTCATTATTGATTTTCTTTAGAAAATCATTTGTTTAAGGTGAGGTGGAAAAGGTGACATGGCATGGCATGGTTATTTGGGTCAAAGCATGGCTTTTCATGTAGTGATTGGTATGGGCTTGGTAATTGTTTATTACTTAATTTGGAAAGTGTTTTTTGGGTGCATGATTATTTTGTGGAAGGGAGAGGGCCAGCCACACAATGATGGGGATGGGGTTTTGCTCATTTTTGGCACTCACTCTCTTACTCTCATTTTTCATTCATTCCTTTTTACACCCAAAAGAAACTTAGCCAAATTAGCTCATGCTTTTGATCATCACCTCAAAATCATCCATGGTTGCTCTATGAGAGAAAAGTTTTATTGACACTATCCTACACTCCCCACTCTCCACTACTAGCAATTTTGAAGAGTCGGTTGGTTCGCTTAGCAAACCTGAAGCTTGCGTCGTTTCCCTCGGGTGGATCATCGGAGATGAAGGAAGACCGGCGACCAAAATCGATCCGCATCACTAGGAGCTTGGAAATGGTTGAAGACCCGAAGGACTTGGTTCATTAGGTATAACCATTCCATCTCTTTGTGCTTGGTTTGCTAGTTTTAGGGTTAATGGTTTCGATCTTGGAATCGGGTAATGGTACCGCCGGGTTTTAAGAAATTTTTTTTCCGCATTTGGCCACGGTTCGATGGCCGGGATGCTCCCACTACCCAACAATATGGCAGGGTTCGATCATATACGTATAGTAGTGCACGGATTATGATCGGACGGATCATACTAGTGGGCTTTAGTGTAAGCCGGATCCTAGTATTAGATTTGTTGGATTACTTTAGTCTCATCGTATCCGCATTCAGTCGGAATGCGGACGCAGGTATGTATATACAGGTGAGGGGTATCCTTGTGATCCGTCACAAGTTTACTTTAGATGTTGCCGTATCTTTTTATTGTTGTAAACATTTGGATTAATGTTTACAAATGGAAATTGTGAGCTTAAATCATCATTTTGTGCATTTAATGTGACATAGACTTCATTAGTGACTCATGGTCTCTTTTCTTATGGTAATGTCACATTATTTGATTGATTTTGTGTTGATATGATGAGAAGAGAGAGAGAGAGGGCAGCTAAGAGGAAAGTTTGGTCTTGTATTTTTGACTTCTCACTCTCTCATTTTCATCATAAGAAACATAAGAAAAAATGGCTCCTCTTCTTCTTCTTTCTCTAGCTCACAATCTCCATTGATGGCTTCACCTTCAACCTCCATCCATACAGTGGATGCAAGAGATAAATTTGTCACACATATTCTCTACATCGCTTTGGACACGTCGGCTAGCGAACTTCATGCCCGAGTTGCTTCGGATGAAGCGGGAGCCCGTAAAAAGACTCAAAGATGTGGTGCCCTTTCCAACGAGGAAATCGAGATCAGAGATGCAGCGAGGAGCTTGGGATGGTGGCCAAAGACCGAAGGACACGGATCGATCGGTATACCTTTTCCAACCCTTTCTCTAGTTGCTAGTTATAGGTTAATGGTTCGATCCGGGATTAAAGTCTGCGATAGTGCCGGTTTCTAGTTTGAAAAAGTTTTTGTTTCCGTATTTTGGCCCCAGACAGACGGCCGGGACGCTACCGTAGACTTACATGGTATCAAAGCCATGCCATTAATCTTTACTAGCTTACTCTAACGTGTTTAGAACTTCGATCGAACGAAATTTCCAAAACCGTGATTCTAATTTGTGCCATTTGTGTCGAATTTTTTTTATCGTCCAAAAATTATTTTGAGTGTGTCAGAAAATCAGGCAGGCATTTATAAGACCACTGTAGAAATTTCGTAGCATGACGTCACTATAGCGGCGCGGAACCGCGACATCACCCTTGTTTTAGCCGCAGTTCCGCCGCACTCCTGTAGCATCAATGCTCCAAATTTTATGCAGTGGTCTCTGACTTGGAATTGGGGTTTCTGGTATTTTTATTTTTGGCCCAGATTATTTTGAGTACTGGGAATTGTGCTTGGGGCCCACTTCAGGAAATTTTGTCGATCAAAAATTTTAAATATGTTAGTTTACAGTACTTACATTATATCTGCGACCGTGAATGTCATTTGATCGGTAATTCTTGTCTAATTGCTATAGCCCTTTTAGACGGATTTGCGAACGTGACATTCACGTTGATGTTCTGTGTTGTGTTGTGATGTTGCGGATTTGTCGTGGTGGATAGCCTGGATGCAATTGTAGTACAATTTGGTTATATTTGTACATTTGATATTGCGGGGTGAGCGTCCGACATGTGGACGGCCGTCACTGCCTGTTTGTATATTATTCTTTTGGGGCATGACCGGGCTGAGGTCGATGTACCCGTTGTATATATTTTACTTTCTGTACTAGGATTACCCCGCGGTGAGGTGCACGGATAGCCGGGTTCTAGAGGGCAACGGGCCCGCATCTCATGGCTTTGAGATGGAGGGGGCTTCAATCTAGAATTGGTGGGCTATTCGCCGCACTCGTAGGGGGTACAGGTTGACACAAGGAGGGATGCTCAAGTTACCGAATTCCGTGAAGTGCTGGGTGGTCCATTCACTTTGCTGAAGGAGGCTGGCTCGCTTCAAGTTTTGGCGGGTAACTTGCCGGGCCCGTAGGGGTCTAGGATTTCATTGCACAGGCTATCCACACGACCAGGGGAACGTCGGGTTTCAGTAGCGGCTCTATGCCCGGGGATCCCAGATTATCTGTATTGTTCTGTGATGCTTATTACATTTCTGTGATGTTGCATTTTATCACGCCATGAGCGAATATTATATATTGATATATATACTAGTAGATGTTGTATATGTTTTACACCCGCGCTAGTCCAGTCCCCGCTCTGTCGTTAGTTAAGTAACCTAACGGGTGATGACGGGACCCAGTGGAGAATGCGGATGGCATATACGACATCATATTTTCGTTCTTTTATCGTGTGATTAATTGATGGGACTATATTGATTCGGATCAATGCAAGCTAAACAAACCTATTCTGCTATTGTTGGAACATTTTTCAAAAAGCTGTTATTGCAAGAACATTTTCTTTTGTTTTGCACAGTGGTATTCGGTTATGAATATCCAGCACCTCAGTCGACGAGGTAAGGGCCGAGATCCATTCACCGGGAGTGACCCCTTGGACAGAACTTTATGTCAGGGTAATAACTTAACTATAACCGATTGCCTTTTGATTTGCATCGTGGTATTCAGCTGGAATATCCTGCACCTCATACTACGGGGAAAGAGCTAAGATCCCTTCACCGGGAGTGACCTCTTTAGCAAAGGTTTTCGCCACTGTATTTTTATAAAAAGCTATCCGGTTCCTTCAACGATATCAAGTTCATTAAGTTAAAGGTTTTTCACCAAAAACCAACCGTAGCCCTCCATCATTTCAGATTAGTATTACTTAGTATCCGTGCTACGTATGTCGTGCTCAGCCGAGGCGTAGTGTGCGGTAGCTCTGTAATGCTTTTCTGTCTTATGGATATGTGATTGGTTAGGACAGTAGTACGGTCATTTTGGCTCAGTCAAGGACTCGTGCGGGTAGGTCTAATGCAATCAAGATAATGACGGGTTGAACTTGGCTAGGATCCTTTGATATGTTGGCTCAGTCAAGGTCACTTGGGTCCTAGGGGTAAAAATCACTTCGGGAGTTTCTAAAGAAACTGAAACTTGCCGGATATGCGCATACCTTCTGGAGTGTGATAACGTGAGTGGATTCCATCACGTTGTCCTGCTATGATAGTTGGATCCCGATTCCCACTGATGAGTTGGTTTACTCCTTGGGTGATCCCGACTAATTTTTCTTTTAGGTTTGAAGGAGAATTTGAGGTTACAGTGGTAGGTTTCCTGATTAGATAAATTGATAACTATTCTGATCTAGTTTATAGTGCACGCAGAGTGTTTCTTTTCTCTCTCTCTTTGGCAGCGGCCATGACCCGACCCTTGACTATGACTCAGTGACCAAGTTAACCGAACCTTCTAAAAACACTGCCTTTTGGATTGTCAGAGTTGCATACCACATTGCCACTCCTACTTTTACCCTTTTCTCCAGAACACCCCATATTGCTACGAACGTCCACTTCCATTGGATAAAACCATCGTATGGTTATATATGAACTCGAAGGAACTTGTTCCAGATTCGAGGATGGTTTCCGGTTCTGGAGAAAATGAATAGGACTATTGAGTTGTCTTTTCCTTTTACCTTCTCTCAGGTTGCGACTGCTCCTTGGATTAGGACAGTACACCTATTACGCTAATTGGATAGTCTTCATCCAAACCATAGGCAGGTGCCGAAAGTTAAGGTATGAAGAAAACCATTCAGCCTAAAAAGTGTACAGAAGGTATTAAGTAAAGACAAATAAAGGGATTAGTAAGAGGGCAAAGTAAATTGCAACTGCTATTCACGACCAAACCAAGTATTTCATCACCACTCCTATTTCACCTTTGTATTTCTCCGGAACACCCTATATCACTACGAAGATCCACAGTTTATTGGATACTCCATCGTATGGTTATATACGAACTCGAAGGAACTTGTTCCAGTTCGGAGATGGATTCTGGTTCTCGAGAAATAGGAATAAGGTTTTATTCAGTTGTCTTTTATCTTCACCTTCTTTCAGGTTATGAGTACTCCTAGGATTAGGAGAGTACACCCATTATGCTTATTGGATAGTCTTCTTCCAAACCATAGGCTGGTGCCGAACGGTAGGGAGGGAAGAAAACCATTTAGCCTAAATGGGTGTACAGAAGGTAAAGACTAAAGACATATAAAGAGATTTGGAGAGATGGCAAAGAAATATACGGTTACAGTTGTGAATCTGATAATGGAAGAGGCATTACTAAGAATACCCGGATACCCCTTCGAAACATTTATATGTTTCAGTTTCACTGTGTAATGTTAAAAGAAAACTGATTTCCCAATTAGCCCTAGCTCCAGGGTATGCATTTACTAGGTTTGATTCTCATATCTATATGGTTTTACAGATGTTGAGTGGGAGTAAGTTATTAGGAATTGGGTGATCATCCTCATTATATCGGGATTCGTTGTAATTTGTGATATTTGAGGAAATCACCTGGGTTGTTTGCCGGACGTCAAATATTTGGTTTTGAATATCCTTTGTTATACACCAATTTCAAATTGATATATCAGTACGTTTATTTTTATAAAGTGAGATATAAAATTTTGAAATTATGTCTATGACATTTACCTATATCAGTGGATGGTTAGGTAAGGAGCATTAAACAGCGGTGTAATTCTTCTTAACCATAAATATAGTTTTCAACCTACGACACACAGCGAATGAGTTATTAGACTCAGGGGACTTATACAGAGCATTGTATTTTGTCCAGTGTCCATGAGGACAGAGGGGTTGGTACTCGTACTATATTCTGTTTACTTGTGACTTCACTAGTTCTTAGACATGTGTTTCGTAGAAATACAAGGTCTAAGTTTTGAGAAGTTATAGGTATAAGAATAAAGTAGAGAACCAGACGTTGCAAGTATCAGGATTTTTCAAGGTGATCGAAGATGTAGATACTTGTGTATGGTATTCAGTTAATAGTAATGATTAATAGAACTTGCTTCTCTTTCAGGTTACTCATAATTGGAAGCACTCCTAAGTTGAGTAATGCTGATCGGCCTCTCTCCATTTAGTTGACATGCACTGGAGACAGCTGCATGATTTGAATCTGGTTCCAATTAAATCAGTGCCTCTGTTTCTATATTGGATATAGAACAGTTCATATCTTAACAATGTTAAGGTACGGGGAGTTGTCCGGCTTATGCTTAAAACCAGACTCTAGATAACTCAAGGCACGTTTCTGTAATGGCTGTTTGTGGGTTGACCCGGGCTATGATGAGGGTTGACTTTCTACCATCTGGAAGATCAATAGTGATATTGTTCTTGACTCCCCACGGTTTTAATAAAAATCGATTTTTTCCAGAAAACAGCAGTGGGAGTATGGTAGAACTGGAGGTGATTCCAGAACCCCAAATGATTACTAAGAATTTGATAGGACCTAAAGATTCAATCTGGTTTGACATTCCATTGGCCACTCCGCAAATATGGTGGGTAACCTCAGGCACTCGAGAGGTACTTCGGTATGCTCAAGGACGGTGACAGGGAGGTTCTTGTTTACCCAGACTTGCCATTGTTGTTGTTCCAGGCTATGAGACCCGGCAGGAGGATGAGTATAACGTCGTTCTAAACTAGCTTTAGAAGTGTACGTGTATATGACTCTGCTAGAGGGTTGTCGTAGTCAGTGGGAGCAACGGAAGCATAGTGGACAAGTAGCTTGTGTCTATTTATGGACTAAAGAAGATATAGCGGAGATAGATCATCTATTTCTGATGTGACAGTCATAGGTTTGACTTCATCAGAATAGGGATGGATCTGTTAAGAAGGTAATAGGGTGTGATGTCCTGGTATTTAGATGACATACATAGAGTAGGAAGTGAAATTCCTATGCTACGATCGGTTATATTTTGGTTGTCACACAGTGGTTTCTCCGCATAAAGGATATAGATATATATCAGACATTCTAGTTACTAGATCTATGGTTTTAGATCTAGATTTGGGTAGTTTCCCAATCTGGGTACTTAGATAACATTCTAAAGGTGTTTTAGAATGGATGACTCCTGGCATGGTGGTGTACCAGCAGGTGATGGAGTCACCCTCTCTAAAGGTGTCTTACAGACTAAAGGGGAGAGGGATGTGCATGATTGGCAGATCACTTGCTTAGACAATTGAGTCAATCATGCAATGTCAAGTACCACACCAGACGTTGTTTTTGCACTAGATGCAATAAGTTGATATTAATCCTATCCTGGAGGAACGTTCGGAAGCAATTTTAGAACATAAGTGGATGTTCAAGGGATATGATAACAACAGCCTCTTTTAAGAGACAGTTATCGATCCAGGCTTCCAAGGTGACCTGGATGACACAGTGACTGTCAGAGTTATAGTTTTCCCTCTGACGAGGGGCGGTATTTTTGGACAGGCGGTCCAAGCGGATACTGAGGGAAGCATGGCGCAGGATACTGATTAAGTTCAGTTGACGATACAGTCTAAGAAGTTTGGATTTGGGGTTCATTTATGAACCAGGTCCCATCAGATATCCAGACATATTCTAAGACAGGTATTGCTCATTTCGGGAGATGGTTTTCTCCGTGAACTTGAGATAAAGAGAGACATAGAAAGAAAGATCAGGGTGGATCCACTCACTGAGGCTATTCCTCGAACGCAATAGTTTCGCAAACGGGATTTGTGAGACTGATTAGTGGAGGAGTTGGGTGTTCGGTATCACACGAGCTGTGAGTATGCGACATCGCAATAATTAGCCTTGAGTGCAAGTGGGAGATTGTTGGATATAGTGCCCTCAGAGTCAATTATTGGATCACAGGCACGTGATTGCAATGATTGATGGAGGACCTATAATGGTAGGATAGTCTTACTCAAGATGATAGTATACTATCTAGTTTATCTTTATCATCGTGTGCTGCTTTAGGTGACCTTACAGGTCGCTATTACACATTGATAGAGCCTTTAGGATTCTTGCTTGACTACCAGCAGTATGATGGCGATCATATACGTGGGAGCTGGGGTCTATAAGCACATCCTTAAAATGTCCCTAGTCGTGGGAGTTTCGAGATTAGGCATCGATACTCCATTAGTAGACTACTGTTTACTGTCGAGACCCTGACGAAGGGCGATGGCCGGTCTCACAAGCCATTAGTGTCAGTTGGATCACCTAAGATGTAAATAGGTGCTCATTGGGTTATGAGTACATCGAACAGGACTCGCCGGGAACATGCTAGTTGGTATTATACCTGACGTCAGATAGCAGTTCCCTGGTGACATGTGTACAGGTTAGTTCGTCGACCTGAGATCGTCATTTGTCTCGTGTGAGTTCCCACTGTGCTTTGATTACTACCCTACCATGGCTCAAAGGAGTCATGCAAACAGGTTTTAGTTGGGTACAGTCCCGAGCCACATGGAGGCAGTAAGCGGATCGGCATGGGTTTCTTCTCTCCCGGTATTAGGGGTGAGATCGCGCTGTGTCTAGGAGAGCCATTACACGAAGTCCTTGGCCAAGGCAGGAGATTTACTGGTAGGTATTCTAGTAGTATCTCAGGGTGTTCTGGGCTACACTCCGACACGACTTGTACCGCTTTTGGGGGTTTGACTTTTACCAACCCCCTAGGCCCGATATATGATACTCATAGACGAACGGACCAATCTGTACGGATATTGTCACTGACAGGCTCAGTAGGGTGTTAGGATGAGTTCGCTCATCGATCTCCCTTTTGTTCAATACCTGGTAGCCCGGTACATACGGCTAGTACCTCTGACGTGCTAGTGGTTAAATCCACGGCCAAAGTATTGACGAGTCTTTAGAGTCCCCCACAGACAGTTTCTCAAGTTTCCGGCGAAACGTTGTAGAGGCCGTATGATATATGGCAGGGTTCGATCATATACGTGCAGTAGTGCACGGATCATGATTGGACGGATCATAGTAGTGGTCTTTGGTTTAAGCCAGATCCTAGTATTAGATTTGTTGGATTACTTTAGTCTTATCATATTCGCATTCAGTCGGAATGCGGATGCAGGTATGTATATACAGGTGAAGAGTATCCTTGTGATCCGTCACGAGTTTACTTTATATGTTGCCGTATCTTTTTATTGTTGTAAACATTTGGATTAATGTTTATAAATGGAAATTGTGAGCTTAAATCATCATTTTGTGCATTTAATGTGACATAGACTTCATTAGTGACTCATGGTCTCTTTTCTTGTGCTAATGTCACATTATTTGATTGATTTTGTGTTGATATGATGAGAAGAGAGAGAGGGGAGCCAAGAGGAATGTTTGGTCTTGTATTTTTGACTTCTCACTCTCTCATTTTCATCATAAGAAACATATAAGAAAAAAGGGCTCCTCTTATTCTTCTTCCTCTAGCACACAATCTCCATTGATGGCTTCACCTTCAACCTCCATCCATACAATGGATGCAAGAGACAAAGTTGTCACGCACATTCTCTACATCGTCTTGGACACGTCGGCTAGCGAACTTCATGCCCGAGTTGCTTCGGACGAAGCGGGAACCCGTAGAAAGACTCGAAGATGCGGTGCCCTTTCCGACGAGGAGATCGAGATCGGAGATACTGCGAGGAGCTTGGGATGGTGGCCAAAGATCGAAGGACACGGATCGATCGGTATAGCTTTTCCAACCCTTTCTCTAGTTGCTAGTTATGGGTTAATGGTTCGATCCGGGATTAAAGTCTGCGATAGCCCCGGTTTCTAGTTTGAAAAAGTTTTTGTTTCCGCATTTTGGCCTCGGACAGACGGCCAGGGCGCTACCGTAGACTTACAGTCGTAGTACCTGATAGAGTACTTTGCATGATTACTGCATACCCAGTTCATCATATAGATGTTATTAAATTACACATGTTAGAGTATCGTAGTACGTGCATACTCGCGATTACCTTTATATGTTAATTACTATTCACGAGTTGGCAACACACCCCCGTTGTGCCACAGTGTTTGCAGGTCGACCCTCAGAGTAGTTGCGGCAGGGCTATCTCATTGTATCTTTTTGGCTATGGATACCATTGCAGTTGGCGAGTGACCGTTTTGCCTTTAGGTGGGTTTTGCGGTATCCGTTTATTTCCATTGTACTCTCTTTTGTATCTAGTACTCTCCATCTACCATTTCATGTAATGACTAGAGACTAGTTGTGAGGACGATGTATATTATTTTGCACTCTGGATGTCGAGCTCGTGTGAGCCGGCTTTATTTATGCAGTTTTATCTTTTATGCTGTTTTTCACTTATTGTTCATTCTTCGCTACGGCGTCGTATACTATTATTGTGGTGGTTGTTTCCGCCGTTGGGCGTGATTTCTCCCGTTTGGGGATGCTTTATTCTTATTGTATGCCATTTTACTTATATCATGTCTTGTACCCGATTTCGGGGCTAGTTTTTACAAAGGAGGTGCTGCCGAAATTTTTAAGAAAATAACTCAAACTTTAAAGATTTTCACTTGAGTTTTCTAAATGTTTTAAACCAATGTTTTCAACACTCACTACTCTTAATGGTTTTGATTTATGGGTTTTGGCTTAGTTACTCGCGTTACGCCTGTAGACGTTACGTGGTTAAGTATCGGTCATGGGCCGAACTTTGGGTCGTGACAAAGTTGGTATCAGAGCGTAGGTTTTACCTATTCGGAGTGTAGGATGACCTTGGTATGATGGAGTAGGTAGCTGAAGCAGAGTGGCGTGGCGTGTGTATGTTCCGCAGAATACTCACGACACGGTACTTCACCTAAGTGACCTTAAGACTTATTGGTTGAAATTCCTTCATGATTATATACATTCTTGCGATTCGATTTCTGTATTCTTATCGAATTTTGTTTCCATTTCCAGCCATTATGCCGCCGAAAACTACGAGGGCGCAGAGAGCAGCCGTGAGAGACGAGTTTCGAGTTTACTCGTCTGAGACGAGGCTGACCCGGGCAGTACAACCGTTGTACCGGAGCAGACTGTTCCTCCTTCGACGGACCATGCTGCTATGTTAGAGGTCAGTATGTAGGAGTAGCGCCAGATGATGGGGTCGTTAGTTGAGGCCCTTCGAGCGCAGCGACCAGAGGTAGTTCCACCCATTACGGGGACCGCGATAGTACCTATGGTTCAGGCAGTTGCACCTGCAGCCACGGAGGTTATCACAGTATCGCTATTTGAGTTTATGAGGCTGAAGCCTCCGGTCTTCACAGGCACTTATGCAGCCGAGGATCCACAGTCTTTTATCGATCGGATGGCCAGGATATGCTGTTCACTGAGATGCTCCGACGCGAGATGGGTAGAGTTCGCGAGCTTTCATCTAGAGGGTCTTGCGCAGAAGTGGTGCGAGTCGGTACAGAAAGGCAGAGCAGTAAGTCTTCTTCCTATGACCGGGACTGAGTTCGTGACGGTATTTCTAGCCCATTTCCTTCCATAGAGTGTCCGAGATTCTCGAGCGTACAGGTTCGAGTCATTATGCCGGACGCCGAATATGACAGTGGCGGAGTATGATGTGCAGTTCACCGAGCTCTCTGTTTATGCCCCATATTGAGTAGCTACTGAGGAGATGCGGGTCAGGAGGATTGTTCGAGGCCTACTTACCCCGCTGTTTCTTGCGATCAGTGCACAGCATTAGGAGACCTATGGAGCAGCTATAGATGCAGCCATATTAGTCGAGGAGCGCCTTGCTGAGACCTCGGTAGTTCCGGAGCCGAAGAGAGTTCGTACTGATACACCAGCACAGAGACGGCCGTTTAGGCTCTACGACAGACTTCATGCAGGTGGCAGAGACTTGGGGCGAAGCCGATTGTTTAGCACTTATCCTCGGGAGGGTCCGCTGCAGACACCGTCTAGATGTTTCCGGTGCGGGAGTACTTATCATCGTGTGCGAGATTGTCCTGGGCCATGTGAGGACGAGACCGTCGTACCACATGTCACTTTACCATCTTCACCACCTCAGAGAGCGTTGCCTCTTGCACCTGCTATTGCTCCGCATCAGACTTATGCACAGGGAGGTCGTGGTCGCAGAGGGTTTGTCTAGGGAGGACGAGGTGGCCTACAGCCAGTTGCCGGCAGAGGACAGCCAGTTGTGTAAGTGCACGGCGGCGCCCCGGCCGTCAATCCGACGCCGGAATGCGGAAGCGGTGAATAACTTAAATTTTGCGGACTTAGCAAACCGGCACCACCGCGCACTAAACACCCGGACCATTGGTGAAGGAAAAGAGAGCTTGGAGAGAGGTGAGAAAAATGGAGCATACTCAAGAAGGAATGTATCATATTTTTCTCCACACATCAAATGAAATGAATCCCATTCCCTACATCGGAATGGCCGGCCCCCCCCTTCATGTGTGATTGGAGAGAGAGAGAGAGAGCAAGGTCAAGGGGTGGGTGGAAGCAATGATGCAAGAGGGCATCATGAAAGAATATGATCACAAGCAAAAACCACACACAACCACAACCATCATCAACAACCATGATGCTAACAAAGTCAAGCCATCATGAAGTATGAAGTCAAGCAAGTCAAAGGAGGGTGCTATCATGATACAACAAAATGCAAAGACCCCCTTCCACAAATGCCTATTTGCAACAATGCAAATAAGCCCTCCTCCACCAATCTTCGGCCAATGAACGGAACAATGGAAATCGGCCGAAACGGAAAGCAAACTGGCAACTCCAGAAAACTGGTCCCGTAATAAATTACAGGAAAACCCCAATACTGTGCATATACACCCGCATCTGTATTTCGACCGAAATACAAATGCAATGAGACAAACTCTACACTGTACTATACTAAGATCCGGCTTAAACCAAAGCCGGCTAGTAATATCTGTTCGATCCTGATTCGTGCAATACCGCACGTATCTGATCGAACCCTGCCATATACCCATACGGCCTATAGTACAAACTGTCCGATCCTGATCCGTGCAATACCGCACGTATCTGACCGGACCCTGCCATATCTCCATACGGCCTCTACAACTTTTCGCCCGAAAGCTTGAGTAACTGAAAGTGTGGCGGACTCTAAAGACTCGTCAATACAATGGCTGAGGATTCAACCACTAGCACGTCAGAGGTATAAGCCAATACGTGACGGGCCACCAGCTATTGACTAAAAGGGACATCGATGAGCGAACTCATCCTGACACCCTACTGAGCCTGTCAGTGACAATATCCGTGCAGTCCGGTCCGTTCGTCTATGAGTATCGTATGGCGGGCCTAGGGGGTTGGTAAAAGTCAGACCCCCAAAAGCGGTACAAGTCGTGTCGGAGTGTAGCCCAGAACACCCTGAGATACTACTGGAATACCTACCAGTAAATCTCCTTGCCTTGGCCAAGGACTTTGTGTAATGGCTCTCCTAGACACAGCACGACCTCACCCCCAATACCGGGAGAGACGAACCCCTGAAGATACGCTCACTGCCTCCATGTGGCTCGGGACTGTACCCAACTAAAACCTGTTTGCACGACTCCTTTGAGCCGTGGTAGGGTAGTAATCAAAGTACAGTGGGAACTCACACGAGACAAATGACGATCCCCAGGTCGATGAACTAACCTGCACACATGTCACCAGGGAACTGCCATCTGACGTCTGGTATATGACCAACTAGCATGTTCCCGGCGAGTCCTGTCCGGTGTACTCATAACCCAATGAGCACCTGTATACATCTTAGGTGATCCAACTGACACCAGTGGCTTGTGAGACCGGCCACCGCCCCTCGTCGGGGTCTCGACTGTATACACTAGTCTACTAATGGAGTATCGATGCCCAGTCTCGAAACTCCCACGACTAGGGACCTTTTAAGGATATGCTTATAGACCCCCAGCTCCCACTTATATGATCGCCCTCATACTGCTGGTGGTCAAGCAAGAATCCTAGGGGCTCTATCAACGTGTAATAGCGACGTGTCAGGTCACTTAAAACAGTACACGATGATAAAGGTAAACCAGATAGCATACTATCATCTCGAGTAAGACTGTCCTACCGGGATAGGTCCTCCCTCAATCATTACAATCACGTACCTGTGACCTAATAATTGACTCTGAGGGCACTATCTCCAACAATCTCCCACTTGCACTCAAGGCTAATTATTGCGATGTCGCATACTCACAGCCCGTGTGATACCGAACATCCAACTCCTCTACTAGTCAGTCTCACAAAGCTCGTTTGCGGAACTATTGCGTTCGAGGAATAGCCTCAGTGAGTGGATCCGCTTAGTTGTTACTTTCTATGTCTCTCTATATCTCAAGTTCGCGGAGAAACCCATCTCCCGAAATGAGCAATACCTGTCTCAGAATATGTCTGGATGTCTGATGGGACCAAGCTCATAAATGAACTCCAAATCCAAACTTCTTAGACTGTATCGTCAACTGAACTTAATCAGTATCCTGCGCGCCATGCCTCCCTCAGTATTGCCTTGGACCACCTATCCAAAATACTGCCCCTCATCAGAAGGAAAACTATAACTCTGACAACCTCCTTGTCGTCCATGTCACCTTGGAAGCCTGGAATGATAACTGTCTCCTGAATGAGGCTGTCGTTATCATATCCCTAGAACATCCACTTATGTTCTAAAACTGCTTCCGACTGTTTCTCCAGGATTGGATTAATGTCAACTTATTGCATCTAGTGCAAGAACAACATCTGGTGTGGTACTTGACATCTCATGATTGACTCAATTGCCTGAGCAAGTGATCTGCCAATCATGCCCGTCCCTCTCCCCTTTAGTCTGTAAGACACCTTTGGAGAGGGTGACTCCATTACCTGCAGGTACACTACCGTGCCAGGAGTCGTCCATCCTAAATACTCTTAGAATGCTGTTAAGTACCCTGATTGGGAAACCACCCAAATCTAGATCTAAGACCATAGATCTAGTAACCAGTATGTCTGATATAAAATCCATTTCCTTTGTGGAGAAACAACTGTGTGACGACCAAAGTATAACCGATCGTAGTGTAGGAGTTTCTTTTCCTACTCTGTGTATATCATCCAAATACCAGGATATCACACCCTACTACCTTCTCAACAGATCCATCCCCTATTCTGATGAAGTCAAACCCATGACTGTCACGTCAGAAATAGATGATCTATCTCCGCTACATCTGCTTTAGTCTATAAATAGATATAAGCCTGATGTCCACCAATGCTTCCGCTGCTCCCACTGACTACGACAACCCTCTGCCAGAGTCATATAGACGTGCACTTCTAAAACTAGTTTAGAACGACGCTATACTCATCCTCCTGCCGGGTCTCGCAGCCTGGAACAACAACAATGGCAAGTGTGGGTAAACAAGAACTTCCCTGTCACCGTCCTTGAGGCTACCTGAGTACCTCTCGGGTGCCTGAAGTTACCCACTTTATCTGCGGAGTGGCCAATGGAATGTCAATCCAGATTGAATCTTTAGGTTCCTTATCAAATCTTCAGTAATCGTTTGTGGTTCTGGAATCACTTCCAGTTCTACCATACTCCCACTATTGTTTTCTGAAAAAAAAAAAACCATTTTTAATAAAACTGTGGCGAGTCTAGAACAATATCGCTATTGTTCATCCAGATGGTAGAAAGTCAACCCTCGTCATAGGCTGGGTCAACCCACAAACAGCCATTACAGAAACGTGCCTTGAGTTGTCCAGTGTCTGGTTTTAATCATAAACCGGACAACTCCCCGTACCTTAACATCGTTAAGATATGAACTGTTCTATATCCAATATAGAAACAGAGGCACAGATTTAATTGAACCAGATTCAAATCATGCAGCTGTCCCCAGCGCATGTCAACTAAATGGAAGGAGGCCGATCAGCGTTACTCAACTTAGGAATACTTCCAATTATGAGTAACCTGAAAGAGAAGCAAGATCTCTTTATCAACTGAATACCATACACAAGTATCTACATCTTCGATCACCTTGAAGAATCCCGATACTTGCTACACTTGGTTCTCTACTCTATTCAAATACCTATAACTCCTCAAAACTTAGACCCTGTGTTTCTACGAAACACCTGTCTAAAAACTAGAGAAGTCATAAGTAAACCGAATATAGTATGAGGACCAACCCCTCTGTCCTAATGGACACTGGACAACATACAATACTTTGTATAAGTCCACTGAGTCTAACAACTTTTTCACTGTGTGTCGTAGGTTGAAAACTGTACTTATGGTTAAGAAGAATTACACCGCTGTTTAATGCTCCTTACCTAACCATCCACTGATATAGGTAAATGTCATCGACATAATATCAAAAGGTATATCTCACTCTATGAAAATAGACGTACAGATATATCAATTTGAAATTGGTGCATAACATCGGATATTCAAAACCAAATATTTGCCGACCGGCAAACAACCCAGGTGATTTCCTCAAATATCACCGATTACAACGAATCCCGATATAATGAGGATAATCACCCAATTCCCAATAACTTACTCCCACTCATCATCTGTAAAACCATACAGATGTGAGAATCGTACCTGGTAAATACATACCCTGGAGCAAGTGCCTAACTGGGAAATCAGTTTTCCTTTAACAGTACACAGTGAAACTGAAACATTGAAATGTTTCGATGGGGTATCTTGGTATTCCTAGTAATGCCCTTTCCATTATCCAGATTCACAACTTTAACCGTATAATTCTTTGCCACCTCTCCAAATCCCTTTATATGTCTTTAGTCTTTACCTTCTGTACACCCCTTTAGGCCAAATGGTTTTCTTCCTTCCCTACCGTTCGGCACCAGCCTATGGTTTGGAAGAAGACTATCCAATAAGCATAATGGGTGTACTGTCCCAATCCTAGGAACACTCGCAATGAGAGAGGGTGAAGATAAAAGACAACCGAATAAACCTTATTCCTATTTCTCCTGAACCAGAATCCATCCCCGAACTGGAACCGTTCCATTCGAGTTCGTATATAACCATACGATGGAGTATCCAAATAAACTGTGGATCTTCGTAGTGATACGGAGTGTCCTGGAGAAATACAAAGGTGATGTGGGAGTGGTAACGAAATATTTGGTTTGGTTGTGAATATATGTTGCAATTTACTTTGCCCTCTTACTAATCCCTTGTTTTGTCTGAACTTAATACCTTCTGTACACCGTTTAGGCTAACTGGTTTTCTTCATTCCCTACCGGTCGGCACCAGCCTATGGTTTGGAAGAAGACTATCCAATTTGCGTAATAGGTGTACTACTCCTAAACCAAGGAGTACTCGCAACCTGAGAGAAGGTGAAAAGAAAAGACAACTGAATAATCCTATCCGTTTTCTCCAGAACCGGAAACCATCCTCGAATTCCTTCGAGTTCGTATCTAACCATACGATGGTTTTGTCCAATGGAAGTGGACGTTCGCAGTAATACGGGGTGTCCTGGAGAAAAGGGTAAAAGTAGGAGTGGCAATGAGGTCTGCAACTCTGACAATCCAAAAGCCAGTGTTAAGAAGGTTCGGTCAACTTGGTCACTGAGTCATAGTCTTAGGGTCGGGTCAATGGTCGCTGCCAGAGAGAGAGAGAGAAAAGAAAACACTCAACGTGCACTCTAACCTAGATCAGAATGGTCACCAATTTATCTAATCTGGAATCCTCCCACTGTACCTCAAATTCTCCTCCAAACCTGAAAGAAGAATTAGTCGGGATCACCCGAGGAGTAAACTAACTCATCAGTGGGAATCGGGATCCAACTATCATTGCATGATAACGTGACGGAATCCGCTCACGCTATCACACTCCAGAAGGTATGCGCATATCTGGCAAGTTTCAGTTCTTTTGAAACTCCCGATGTGATTTCTGCCCCATGCTCTTATGAGCTTGACTTTGGCCAACATATCATAAGTCACATGTCAAGTTCTGCCCGTCATTCTCCAGGTTAATTTGAATCCACCCGTACATACCCTTGACTTTGGCCAAAATGGCAGCACGACTGTCCCAAACCAACGCATCTATCTATGCTGCATATGAATAACCAACAGCTACCAAACACTGTGCCTTGACTTTGGCCAACATACACAGCTTGAATACTATTGACTACCCATATGAAACGACGGAGGGCTACGAATGGTTTCTGGCGAAAACCTTTAACGTAATGAACTTGATATCGTTGAAGGAACGGATAGCTTTTTGAAAATATAGTGACGAAAACCTTTGCTAAAGAGGTCACTCCCGGTGAAGGGATCTCGGCTCTTTCCCCGTAGAATGGGGTGCAGGATATTCCAAATGAATACCACGATGCAAAGCAAAAGTAATCGGCTATAGTGAAGTTAATGCCCTGACGCAAACTTCTGTCCAAGGGGTCACTCCCGGTGAAGGGATCTCGGCCCTTGCCTCGTCGACTGAGGAGCAGGATATTCCAATGAATACCACGATGCTAAACAAAAGTGAACGTCCTTGCAATAACAGCTTTTTGAAAAGTGTTCCAACAACATCAGATTAGGTTTGTTTTTAACTTGCATTGATCCGAATCAATGCAGTCCCATCAATTGATCACACCAAAAAGAACGAAAATATACTGATGTACGTATATGCCATCCGCATTCGCCACTGGGTCCCGTCATTACCCGTTAGGTTAGCTTACTAACGACAGAGCGGGGACTAGACTAGCGCGGATGCAAAACATATACAACATCTACTAATATATATACCAATATATTATATTTCGCTCAAGGCGTGAAAGAAATGCAACATCACAGAAATGTACAGCATCACAGAAACAATACAGATATCTGGGATCCCCGGGTTTCACAGAGCCGCTGAAACCCGACGTTCCCCTGGTCGTGTGGATAGCCTGTGCAATGAAATCCTAGACCCCTACGGGTGCGGCAAGTCACCCGCCAAAACCTGAAGCGAGGCAGCCCCCTTCAGCGCCGTGAATGGACCACCCAGCACTTCACGGAATCCGGTAACTTGGGCACCCCTCCTGGGTCAACCTGTACCCCCTACAAGTGCGGCGAATAGCCCGCCAATCCTAGAGTGAAGCCCCCTCCGTCTCAATGCCATGAGATGCGGGCTTGTTGCCCTCTAGAACCCGGCTATCCGTGCACCCCTCCGCGGGGTAACCCTAGTACAGAAAGTAAAATATACATACACCGGGTACATCGACCGCAACCAGGTCGTGCCCCAAAATAATAATACAAACAGGCAGTGACGGCAGTCCACATGTCGGACGCTCGCCCCGCAATATCAAATGTACATAATACAACCACAACAGTACTAGCATTGCATCCAGGCTATCCCCACGACCGATCCGCAACATCACAGCAAAAACAGAACATCAACGTGAAAGTCACGTTCGCAAATCCGTCTAACCGGGCTATAGCAGTTAGACCGGATTTACCGATCGAGTGACATTCACGGTCGCAGATATAATGTAAATACTGTGAAAAATGTGTTTAAAAAATTTCCGATTGATCAAACAATTAACAAGTGGGCCCCAAAGAAAACTGTAGCACTCACAGAAACAATTGGCCCAACTTTAATATTCCAAAGCCCATATTTTAAGCCCAGAAGGCCTCTGTAAAAAAATGGTGAAGTGATGTGAATAGTGCGCGGCGGAAGGGCCGCACTAATGGGGTTTTCGCGGCGGTTCCGCGCTCCAACTGTGGAGTTACTTCATCAAATTTTTACAGAACTCTTAGATTATCCAGTACATCAATATTTTACAACCTGAAAAATTTTTCGAGACCAAAAATTTTCAACAGAAACTGATGCGAACTAAAATGCAGTTTTGGAACTTTTTGATCGATCGGAAATGCAAACACATTACACAAAGCTAGACTAAGTTAATGGCGAGGCTCTGATACCACTGTAAGTGCACGGCGGCGCCCCGGCCGTCAATCCGACGCCGGAATGCGGAAGCGGTGAATAACTTAAATTTTGCGGACTTAGCAAACCGGCACCACCGCGCACTAAACACCCGGATCGTAACCATTAACAAGTCTAAGCTAACTAGAAGATGGGAAAGAGATATACCGACGATCCAAGTCCTCCGGTCTTCATCTCCAATCCGATCTCCTCGCGGGATCTCCGTCCGTCTCATCCTCGTCGCCGGAAGTGCACCACGTTGCCTACATCGTTTACGGGCTCCCACCTCAATGCCGAGGCAACTCGGGCACGAAGCCGGCTACTCGACGTGCCCAAGGTTCGTTGTAGAATATGTAGTGAGCAAGTCTCATTTTTGGGGTTTGTGGAATTGCCATTGGTGAAGGAAAAGAGAGCTTGGAGAGAGGTGAGAAAAATGGAGCATACTCAAGAAGGAATGTATCATATTTTTCTCCACACATCAAATGAAATGAATCCCATTCCCTACATCAGAATGGCCGGCCCCCCCCTTCATGTGTGATTGGAGAGAGAGAGAGAGAGCAAGGTCAAGGGGTGGGTGGAAGCAATGATGCAAGAGGGCATCATGAAAGAATATGATCACAAGCAAAAACCACACACAACCACAACCATCATCAACAACCATGATGCTAACAAAGTCAAGCCATCATGAAGTATGAAGTCAAGCAAGTCAAAGGAGGGTGCTATCATGATACAACAAGTTGCCGGCAGAGGACAGCCAGTTACCAGTAGAGGACCTCCAGTCGTAGGTGGAGGGCAGGCACGGGTTTTTGCTTTGACGCACCAGGACGCGCAAGCGTCCAATGCAGTGGTATCAGGTACTCTTCCAGTATGTTCTGTTGACGTACACATGTTGTTTGATCCGGGGTCTACACTCTCGTAAGTTCCTACACACTTCGTGCCGAGTTTGGGCAGAGAGTCGGGTTTTCTTGACTAGCCGCTGGTCGTGACCACTCCCGTTGGTGAGTCGTTTGTTGCTAGACACGTGTTCTGGTCGTGTGTTGTCCGCATTGGTGAGAGAGAATTGTCCGTCGACTTGATCCTTCTTGAGATGTTAGACTTCGACGTTCTCCTGGGCATGGACTGGCTAGCTACGTGCTATGCGTCTGTGGACTGCCGCGAGAAGACAATTAGGTTTTGTTTTTCCGGCGAGTCGGTTTTTGTTGTGCAGGGGGACTGTGGTGCCGCCCCTCACAGTTTGATTTCGTCTCTTCACGCTGGACAGATTTTAAGGAAGGAATGTCAGGGATTTCTAGCCTATGTTTGCGGTACTAGAGCTGCAGAGGTTCCTTTAGACCAGATCCCAATTGTTAGTGAGTTCCCTGATGTTTTCCCAGACGAGCTGCCTGGGCTACCGCCTGAGCGCGATATTGTTTTCTGCATTGACTTGATTCCCGGCACGGGGCCTATTTCCATATCGCCTTAGCGGATGGCCCCGGTGGAGCTTAGAGAGTTGAAGGGTCAGTTGCAAGATTTGCTGGATAAAGGGCTTATTCGACCTAGTGTGTCTCCTTGGGGTGCTCCAGTCCTGTTTGTCAAGAAGAAGGATGGCAGTTTGCGCTTGTGTATTGATTACCGCTAGCTGAACAAGGTTACCGTACGGAACAGATATCCCTTACCACGTATCGATGACTTGTTCGACCGGCTTCAGGGAGCGGGATACTTTTCGAGGATTGACTTGTGATCAGGCTACCATCGGTTGTGGGTTCGGAAGGAGGATATTCCGAGGACGGCTTTTCGCACACGTTACGGGCGCTATGAGTTTTTGGTGATGTCTTTCGGAATCACCAATGCCCCAGCCATGTTTATAGACTTGATGAACCGTATTTTCAGGCCGTATCTTGATCTGTTCATCATCGTGTTTATTAACGACATTTTGGTGTATTCCCGGAGCCGAGAGGAGCACGAGTAGCACCTGCGGATCGCATTGCAGACTTTGAGGGAGCACCAGCTGTTAACGAAATTCTCCAAGTGCGCATTCTGGCTTGACAGTGTTGACTTCTTAGGTCACGTGGTGACGAGACATGGCATATGTGTGGACCCGAAGAAGATCGAGGCCGTTCAGCATTGGCCCAGAGCAGCATCAGTTATGGAGGTCCGCAGTTTACTAGGCCTGGCTGGCTACTACCGACGATTTGTCCAGTACTTCTCCCGTATTGCTGCACCGTTGATCGGGTTGACCCGGAAGGGAGTTCCTTTTGATTAGACGGAGGCGTGCGAGCATAGCTTTTAGCAGTTGCAGACTCGTTTGACTACGGCGCCGGTGTTATCATTGCCTTCGAGATCGGGCGGATTTGCGGTTTATTGTGACGCTTCTCGAGTAAGGCTAGGGTGTGTATTGATGCAGCACGACCGGGTTATCACGTATGCTTCTCGGCAGCTGAAGAAACACGAACAAAACTACCCCACTCATGATTTGGAGATGGCTGCAGTGGTCTTTACACTCAAGATCTGGCGACATTACCTATATGGTGACTCGTGCCAGATATTCACGGATCACAAGAGCTTGAAGTACATATTTCAGCAGCGAGACCTGAATCTTAGACAGCGCCGTTGGATGGAATTAGTGAAGGACTATGATTGTAAGATCCTTTATCACCGGGGAAAGGCGAATGTAGTGGCGGATGCTTTGAGTAGGAGGCCCGGGGGTAGTCTATCTTATTTGAGCGCAGTGCAGAGGCAGTCGTCGGCAGATTGGCAGACTTTACGCGACAGCCGAGTGCAGTTCAAGTTTACTCCGACCGGGGGACAGCTTACGCATATCCGTGCACGTCTACAGTTGCTTGACCGTATCCGTGAGGCACAGCCCAGTGATGACTGTCTTCTAGAGATCAGGGAGCATATTAGACAGGGTAGAGACTCCGAGTTCGTGATCGATTATCTGGGGGTACTGCGATTTGGGACTCGACTATGCGTACTGGATTCTGAGGGACTGAGGCGTGAGATTCTTGAAGAGGCGTATCGATCGGCGTACAACGTTCATCCAGGTTCCACCAAGATGTACCATGATCTGAGGGATGTTTACTGGTGGGAAGGGATGAAGAGGGACGTCACAGACTTCGTGTCGAGATGCCTGACTTGTCAGCAAGTCAAGGCCGAGCATCAGAGGCCAGCGGGAGATTTGCAGCCTTTGCCCATTCCGGAGTGGAAATGGGAGCAGATTTCTATGGACTTCATCGTGGGTCTACCTAGGACCAGTCGAGGGTATGACTCCATTTGGGTGATCGTGGATCGATTGACGAAAGCGGCTCACTTCCTGCCAGTGAAGACCACTTTCGGATTTGCTAAGTATGCCCAGATTTACATCGACAAGATCGTGCGGTTGCATGGCGTCTCGATGTGTATTGTGTTCGACCGAGGCACCCAGTTTACCAGCCGACTATGGCAGAGGCTTCAGGAGGCTTTGGGCACCCACTTGAGTTTCAGCACAGCTTTTCATCCGCAGACCGACGCTCAGTCAGAGAGGACTATTCAGACTCTTGAGGACATGCTCCGAGCGTGCGTTTTGGATTTCGGAGGTAGCTGGGATCACCATTTGCCCTTAGTAGAGTTCTCCTACAACAACAGCTTCTAGGAGACCATTCAGATGGCACTATTCGAGGTTCTATATGGGAGGAGATTCAGATTGCCCGTCTGTTGTACAGATCTCAACGAGAGCAGTATTTTGGGCCGCATATTGTTGAGAAGACGACCGCGAAGATCCAGTTGATTCACGATAGGATGAGAGCAGCCCAGAGCGGGCAGAGATCTTATGCGGACCGTCGTTGGCGTAGACTTGAGTTTTCTGTTGGCGATCATGTTTTCTTGAGTGTCTCCCCAATGAAAGGTGTGATGAGATTTAGGATGAAGGGGAAGCTTAGTCCCAGATATGTGGGCCCCTTTGAGATCCTCGAGCGCGTTGGTGCAGTTGCGTATCGGTTAGCTCTTCCACCCAGTTTTCCTGACGTTCACCCCGTATTCCATGTTTCAATACTCCACAAGTAACTTCATGATCCTTTGCATGCGATTCAGCACCCGACGATCCAGCTGGAGCGAGACCTTTCTTTTGCAGAGCAGCCGGTGGTCATCCTGGATCGGCAGGTGAAGAAATTGAGATCGAATGTTATACCGTCCGTTATGGTCTTTTGGCGTGGCCCGAGCAGCGAGGAGGAACATGGGAGACCGAGGACGAGATGAGGAAGAAATATCGCCATCACTTTGAAGGTACGTGCAGCTGGAATTTTTTTTTAATTCGGGGACCAAATTTCTTCAAGGGGGAAGATTGTAACGTTTTTTAAATTCGTTTAGATTGAGTTCGTGTTAATTTGCCAATGCGTGTTTTTTATAAAGTCTCTTAACTACTAAATTTCCACATAAACTAGAATAAATCAATATTATTGGTGAAAATGGGTAATTATATTTATAATTGTGTTTTATTAATTATTATTTAGTTTGGTATTCTCTTAATTAGAAAAAAAATTCTTAATTATTTTACCTAAGCAAAATTAGTGTAGCGTGCACATTTTCACCTTAGGCCAAGTTTTTAACATGTCTACCATTTCAATTTATCATTTCATTCCTTTTTAAAAAGAAAACCCAAAACAAAATAACACTTTAATGAATTAGATAAAGAAAAGAATAGGAGAAAGCATGGTGCATTAAATGAGTATGGAGGCTTTCACTTTGGGGGCCTTCTCTCTCTCTCCCCTCTCTTCTGCACACACAGCAGCAGCATCAGCACATTCATCATCATCATCTTCTTCTTCTCTCCTTGCATTCCAAGCCTCAAATCCCTACACAAAAATCCCTCTTTTCTTCATTAAACCCTTGCAAAAACACCTCCTTTGTTGATTTTTTTGGCAAGTCTTTGCCTTTGAAGGCAAGTACAGCAAGTTTAAACCCTCTAACACCAACTTGAGGTATTAAGCTCACCTTAATCAGTTTATTGCTAAACTTGTAGTTTAATTAGATTAAAGTAGTGTTTTTAGTGAGTTTTAGTGCTATTGATGTGGTTTAAGTGATGATTAAGTTAAGTTTGAGTTGTTAGGGTTTGATTAGCTTAATTAAGTGCTATTAATGTCTTTTAACCCAAACCTTTGTTTCATTTTACACTAAAATACCATATTGTATTAATTTTAGTGTTTAATTAGTGTTTAGTTAAGATTTATTGCCGTTTTGGGATCTGTTGTAACTCCCGATGCTTCAGGGAAAAGTTGAGTTTACTGAAGCATGTATACTAGAGTTAGACCATACACACGAAGTACGAGACCCTAATTTTCTTCCCAGGCTGCAGAAATATTCATTCTGGCCGCAAATTACGGCCAGATGGTGGAGTTGGGTGTCGAGGTTTGGGCTGGGGGAGTCTGCTACATATCTATGGTGTTTGGTGTATGCAACTTTTCCTATTTCAACTTGTGTCAAAATCTCGAACCTAATTCCTTGTTTTAGTGCTTTTTTAAACTTACGCGACACGTACGCTATGTGTGTGGGTTTGGTGTTTGCTGTGTGTCACAGCGTGTCGAGGTAGCTTCAAACGCGTATACACACGTTTTGGCATCGGATGCACACGCGTTTAGCTTGCGACGCGAGTTTCTCATTTGGTTTTGATATCGCGTTTTTTGCAGGATTTTAATTTATGTGTATTTCTTTGTATAAATTCTAGGGTCGCAGGCATGGACTTCGGACGCCGCGAAGAAAGGGGAGCAGGTGGTCGGATACGCGTAGATCGAGATCACAGTGAGTAGATTTAACATTTACGGGGAAATCGCCCGTATGGTATTATGCATCAGGGCTTGATAGATTGTTGTAACCACATGTTATATTGATATATTCATAGGTTGTGCATATATACCATAGTAGCATACCCCTCTCTTGTTGCATATGGGTATAGTAGTTATGAGACACCGCACTGTTACTAACGGTTCATGCTGCACGAGCATAAATTGCTTGCTACACACACACTGTTAGTAATTGCCATGACACTCGCACTATAGAATTGCTATGAACCATATATCGTTTAGCTTACCTCATCATCGATGATTAGACATGATTCTGTTCCTTTGCGTGCATACATATTGTACACTCAATCTTTCGTGTATACCCACTTGTATATCCACATTGGCGCACGTGCAAAATACACACTCATACTCGTGCATAATACACACTCATACTTGTGTATGTATATTTGGTGCATTCATGCATACATTTTTCACCTACATAGATGACGCTGGCTTGATTTCTAGAGAAATGGGAACCGCATGAACTATTTTCAAAACTGGATCCATTTAAAAGAGCGGTTTTCCCTTGTTTTACTTGTAGCACGATTTTATGCAGCATACGACTTATTGCATGGATTCACGTATTGAGTTTTGGATTTCATGTGATTTCTGGATTTGAGAACTGTGGTATTATTTTAAGAAAGTAGGCACTGTTTTGAAAACCCGGTTTCTCTTGATATAATATTTCACTGCGTCCACCATGCATTTTCTCGGTTCTGAGACGTATGACATGTGAAACCCGATTCGAGGAGCTGGATGAGGCCGATTGCGGGTACATGGTGGACCCGGTATGGTACCCCGGGGTGAGAACGGCTTGTTGTGCTGTAGACGATGAGCCTGGCAGAAAGACTACTACCTATCGGTGATTGGTTGGACTTGGAGGTTATCCGGAGGATACCGACCAGAGTCGAGAGATGGTTATGGGCCGACCCGTACTACCGGAGCCCGAGTGCCGATTCCGCAGACGGAGCCCGTGGGCCGATCCGGACGGACGAAGCCCGATATATGAGGATTTGAGTGTCGATACTGGACACGAGTATTTCATGATGTTTTCGGGTGCCGATGTTGGGCACCCCGCTTCTATGAGATTTACAGGATTGACGGCCGGATAGAGTGACGGCGCCTGAGTTATCAGGATTTTGGGGTGTTTTTGGTAGACACCGGCGTTTTGTACGATGATGATTCGTATAGATGATATTTTATCCCATACTCAGCATCCATTGTTATGCATTGCATCATATAGTCGTAGTACCTGATAGAGTACTTTGCATGCTTACTGCGTACCCAGTTTTTCATATAGATGTTATTAGATTACACATGTTAGAGTATCGCAGTACGTGCATACTCGCGATTACCTTTATATGTTAATTACTATTCATGAGTTGCCAACTCACCCCCCGTTGTACCACAGTGTTTGCAGGTCGACCCTCAGAGTAGTTGCGGCAGGGCTATCTCATTGTATCTTTTTGGCTACGGATACCATTGCAGTTGGCGAGTGACCTTTTTTCCTTTAGGTGGATTTTGCGGTATCTGTTTATTTCCATTGTACTCTCTGTTGTATCTAGTACTCTCCATCTACCATTTCATGTATTGACTAGAGACCAGTTATGAGGACGATGTATATTATTTTGTACTCTGGATGTCGAGCTCGTGTGAGCCGGCTTTATTTATGCGGTTTTATCTTTTATGATGTTTTTCACTTATATTGTTCATTCTTCGCTACGGTGTTATATACTATTATTTTCGTGGTTGTTTTTGCCATTGGGCGTGATTGCTCCCATTTGGGGATGCTTTATTCTTATTGTATACCATTTTACTTATATCATGTCTTTTACCCGATTTCGGGGCTAGTTTTTACAAAGGAGATGCTGCCAAATTTTTTAAGAAAATAACTCAAACTTTAAAGATTTTCACTCGAGTTTTGTAAATGCTTTAAACCAATGTTTTCAACACTTACTACTCTTAATGGTTTTGATTTCTAGGTTTCGGCTTACGTACTCGCGTTACGCCTGTAGACGTTATGTGGTTACGTGTCGGTCACGGGCCGAACTTTTGGTCGTGACAACCAGAGATCAGGCTACTGCTAGAGGCCAGCTAGAATGTGATGACCATCGATGCACCGATTATTTGATAATTGAGGCATTATTCAGCATGCAGACGAATGATTCAGATGTTGCTGCGACTGACGAGATGTCGCCCAGATGTTTGAAGCTAACGCCGCACGAGTTGTTCTTAGAGATATGATAGAAGATCGCTAGTCACCAAGGAGGAATATCTAGGATATGTGATTCGTTGCCAACTCCGATGCGAGGTTATCAGATTGATTGATTCCGATTAGAGACGACTTCATACGGGTACGTTGAGAGTCGATAGAGACGGTTGAATGTGAGGAACCCATTTTCCAAGTTTAAAGTATTCGGAAAAACTTGCAAGTAATTCTATGGACCCTCTAGAAGAATGAAACCCTAACTCGATATAATGACCATGAGAAAGCTTTGAAACCATAGGGTTTGTAGCAATTCAGCCATGCCATTAATGAGGCTTGGGTTTGCCCTTCAACGGTTGGTCCATAGGTACTGTGGAATGTAATGGAATACTATTAAACTGTAACCAAGATGTTGAGCTCTTGGGGGATTATGGAACCTTGACAAATCGATCAAAAGTTTCGACGTCATTCGGATATCATGTGATGGGATACATTGCTTAGGAGACTCCAGATACGAGTATAGCCGTTGGAGCGCAGTTCATGCAGCCACGAAGAGACGAGTCCGAATTAGTCGACATTAGAGAAAAGTGGAGTAAGCAGTTCGTACGAGATTTTGATGAGATGATGTTCCACTCCATTAACATCAGAGATGTGATACGCATGCAGAGGCGTTGTATATGGATATATCTTACAGAAGGAGTCGCGATGAGTAAGCAGCCGTTCCGGAACAAGAAACAGATTTAGGAAAAGATGATAACTTCCGGGCAATTCGGCAGAAACGAGATTCGAAAGAGACCCCGATAAGACCTTTCTGGAATACAATACACGAAGACTTAGACCCAGGATCGGTCATATTACGCACACCCAGTAGGCCGGAGTTCGACATCGTCGATGAGGCATGTTATGAGTGACAATGACAGTTAGCCAGAGATCTTTAGAGGATGTGCCAGAGCGGGACTATTTCCGCCATCTTTGATTTGATATTTTGGACGATTTGTTTGCATGATTGAGATTTTGCGCACCACAGTTGCACTTGATTTTGATTTGATGTCATTCGAGATGTTGATTTTGATTTCATACCAATGGTATGCATATGATTTGACTTATACTTTCGGCATAGTTTTCATGCACTTTCAGTATTTGGATTCAATTTTGTGCACGCTGATGCACATGGTTGTGAGATTTTATACCACGGTATACCTGATTTGGATTTAGATTGAAATGTGTCGTATACCATCGATTTCGATTTTGATATTCGATATTTGTTTTCGTGCACTTCGTACACTTGATTTGGATTCTTGCTCATGTAGGGTTCCTAGGCACTCTAATGAGGTCTTACAAGGTATCAACCATGCCAATTTCAAAAATTATGGGTGCCGAGAAACCCTAATACGGATCGTCGGCTAGAATTCTAGGCGAAAAACGAATCTAGTTAACACTTTAACTAAAGGAGAGAGGCTACAACCTTTGTAGATCCGGTTCTCCACTTCCTTAGCTCCACATGGGCGTCCTCTCGCTGTCCATCATGAATCCCGAACTCATTCATCGGCTTCATCGGAGAAACGGGCGAGCTAGGTCGTCGGCTTCGTGTCAAAGACGATCTACGTCGAGGCATCACAAGTTCAAGCTCCGACTTCACAAAGTTGTGAAACTTATGAAGACAACACCCAAAACAACTTGGCAAGAGGTAGAGGGTGAAGAAATAGGAGGTGGGTTCACTTTAGAATTGGATTTCTCTCACTTTAGCTCAAGTTGCCATTGATGGCATCAAGCTTTTTCTTGAAGATGAAGATGAAGAAGAAGAAAGAATATGATAAGTGTTGAGATAAAATAAAAAAAAATCAATACTTATCATAATGTAAACCATATTTAAGTGTAGAGAATTAACTAAGGTTAGAAGAATGGTTAGGGTTTAGTGTGAAGACAAAATGGTCACAAAGTCAAAGCTTCATGAAGCTTCAACAATGTTCAAGAAAGAAAGCAACCATTTTGTATTCTTATCCCATCCTTTTTCCAAAAATGAATAAATAAAAGAATGGATAAATAAAAACCCTAATCACTTTCTTAACCTAAGTTTAATTCTATACACTTAACCAAATGAGCATGCATCATCAAACATGATACAAACATGTGCACAAAAGTATATCACATATACAATTTGCACATCAAGTGAGAATCCATATAAAGTGAACCAATACTAGTTAATGCAATGAAATATATCAAATATATAATTATGCATTAAATCATTAAATCAACATTTGATTCAATGATCCGGTCATGTCGCACATAACCGACTAGAATCCAATGTATCGATTTATCGAATCAGTGATTCGATAACTAGGTCATATCGAATATAACCAATCGAAACATATATCGCGAGAATGAAAAGCGGTATCACATACACGCATTATTCTCGGTCCTGCACATATCTCATATGCGCTCCTATTTCGTTTCGCTTGAGCCAGGAAACCTCTGTGTAGGACTCTAAAGACTCGTCAATACGCCGGTAGCAGATGATGATCATATCAAGCACCCACAAGCCGCAAGCGGTCTGCTAAACGTAACGGCCATCCGGGTATTGAGCGATCAGAAGATCGACGAGCTAGTCCGCTCACACTCCTGTGAATCCAACCAGTAACACTTACCGTACAGTCTGGTCTGTTCGTCTGATACGTCGCATATCAAGTCTAGGGGTGGTAAACGTCAGACCCCAATAACCGATAAGTCGTGCCGATGTGAGGCTCATAACGGGTCGAGAAACTACTGGTAACACTTACCAGCAAATCTCTGATCAGCCCTGGCCAGGGACTTCCCTGTTACGGCCAATCGAGCACAGCGCAACATCAACCCCCAATACCGGGAAAGACGAAACCCCTCCTATCGCTCATTGCCTCCATGTGACTCGGGACTGTACCCAAAGATCACCGTTTTGCACGCTCTTATGGACGTGGTAAGGTGGAGATCAAAGCACAGTGGGAATCACACAAGACTCTATGACGATCTCGGGTCTACAGACTAACCTGTACAAGTGTCACCTGAGAACTGCCATCTGACGTGAGGTATAATACCATCTGGGAGTTCTCGGCGAGTCCGTCCAGTGTACCCAGTCTCCACTGAGCACCCGTATACCCTCTCTGATGTCAAACACCAATGGATATGGGATCATCCATCGCCCATCTCATGGGTCGAGAAGCATATACGCTAATCTACTCTGGTATATCGATGCCCCGTCTCGATACACCCACGACTAGGGACCTTGAAGGATGTACTTATGGACTACCATGTCCCCACTAGTATGATCTGCATCATAGTCCAGGTAGTCAAGTACACATCCTAAGGGCTTTACCAACATGTAACTATAAGACAGTATAAAGAGACAAGTGTACATGTTAAGATAAAAGAGTAACCAGATAGCATACTATCATATCGAGCAAGAAAGTCATCTCTATATATGTCCAAGCATCCAATATAATATACATCATGTGTACAATACTGGCCTCTAGGGCATACATACAACTAACAATCTCCTACTTGCACTAGGGCCAGCTGCTGTAGTATCGCATACCGAGCATCCCGAAGAGTCTCTCAAACTGTATCTGGGGAATGGCCTTCGTGAGTGGATCCGCCGTGTTGTTCTTCGTGTCAACCCTCCTGACCTCGATCTCCCGGCGATCAACTATCTCCACGATTAGGTGATACCGCCTCAGAATATGCCTGGATCGCTGATGGGACCTGGGTTCCTTGGCCAAAGCCACCGCTCCATTGTTAACGCAATACAAAGGTATTGGATGCTCAATGGATGGAACCACACCAAGTTCAGTAATGAACTTCTTGATCCAGACAGCCTCTTTGGCAGCATCGTTGGCAGCGATGTATTCAGCCTCCATCGTCGAGTCTGCCACGGTTTCCTGCTTGGAACTCTTCCAGCTAACCGCCCCTCTGTAAAGGGTAAAGACAAAGCCCGACTGTGACTTAGAGTCGTCCTTATCACTCTGGAAGCTCGAATCGGTAAAGGACTCCACTTGGAGCTCTCCGTTACCATACACCAAGAACATATCTCTAGTCCTTCGCAAGTACTTGAGAATGCTCTTCACAGCTGTCCAGTGACTCTCTCCAGGATCAGCTTGATACCTGCTCACTATACTTAGTGAGTATGCTACATCGGGTCTGGTACATAGCATCGCATACATGATAGAGCCTACAGCCGAAGCATAGGGTATCCCTTGCATGCGAGCTCTCTCCAAATCAGTCTTGGGAGACATCTCTTTGGAGAGAGTGACTCCAGAGATCGTGGGCAAGTTACCATGCTTGGAATCTTCCATACTAAACCTCTTTAGTATGGTGTCAATGTACCTGGATTGGGACAATCCCAGTATCCATTTGGATCTATCTCTATAGATCCTAATTCCCAATATGCAGGAGGCATCACCAAGATCTTTCATTGAGAATCTTTATGATAAGAAGAGCTTGACCAATTGCAGCATAGGAATATAATTTCCTATCAAGAGTATGTCGTCTACGTACAATACGAGGAAGACAACCTTACTCTCTGCCACCTTCTTGTAAATACAAGATTCATCTGGGTTTTTGACGAAATCAAACTCTTTGATAACGACGTCAAAGCAGATGTTCCAACTCCGCGATGCTTGCTTTAATCCATAAATGGATTTAAGCAGCTTGCACACCTTCCCGCTGCTCCCACTGTCTACGAAGCCCTCTGGCTGAGTCATGTACACGCACTCTTCTAAATCACCATTTAGAAAGGCGGTCTTAACATCCATTTGCCAGATTTCGTAATCATGATATGCAGCGATGGCAAGCATGATCCGGATGGATTTAAGCATAGCCACTGGAGAAAAGGTCTCGTCATAGTCCACACCTGGTCTTTGACGAAAACCCTTTGCTACAAGTCTAGCTTTGAAAGTCTCTACTTTCCCATCCACACCAAGTTTTTTTCTTGAAGATCCATTTGCTCCCAATGGGTTTTACCCCTTCAGGAGCAACTTCCAAAGTCCATACTTTGTTGGTGTACATGGATTCCATCTCGGACCGCATAGCATCCAGCCATTTAACTGAGTCCCCACTCGTGATGGCCTGCTCGAACCTAGTTGGGTCATCATCCTCCATGATGCAATCCTCGCTCCCACCGTCCATGAGAAAACCGTAGTATCTCTCAGGTTGGCGAGGAACCCTACTAGATCGGCGGAGAGGCTGGGGTTCGTCGGGTACTACTGAATCCTTTGGTTCCACTAAATCTTCAGTTTGAGTTTGTGTAGCCGGAATTTCTTCCAGTTCTACCATATCCCCACTAATTTCTTTTGCAAGAAATTCCTTTTCTAAAAAGGTGGCATGTCGAGAAACAAACACTTTTTGTTCCTCTGTATGGTAGAAAAGATATCCATGTGAATGTTTGGGATATCCCACAAACTTGCATAGAACTGACCGTGCCTCGAGTTTGTCCGGATTTTGCCTTTTGACATAGGCCGGGCAACCCCATATCTTAACTCGTTTAAGACATGGTCTCTTCCCACTCCATATCTCATATGGTGTGGTAGGTACAGATTTAGATGGAACTTGATTCAATAGGTATGTTGCTGTCTCCAGCGCATAACCCCAGAAGGAAATAGGTAACTCAGCTGTACTCATCATAGAGCGCACCATATCTAATAGGGTGCGATTTCTCCGCTCCGATACACCGTTTTGCTGTGGTGTATAAGGAGGAGTAAGCTGAGAGAGAATCCCATTCTCTTTTAGGAAGTCCAGGAATTCATTGCTTAAGTATTCTCCTCCTCGATCAGATCGTAGGATTTTAATACTTTTTCCGGTTTGGTTCTCAACTTCTTGTTTATATTCCCTAAATTTCTCAAAAGCTTCTGATTTGTGTTTCATCAAGAACACATACCCGAACCTAGAGAGATCGTCAGTGAATGTAATGAAGTATGAAGAACCATCCCTGGCATGTGTAGACATGGGACCGCATACATCACTATGTATCAGTCCCAAGAGTTCGGTAACTCTTTCTCCGTGTCCCGTAAACGGAGTTTTGGTCATCTTGCCTTTGAGACATGACTGGCAAGTGTCATAGGATGAAAATTCAAACGGATTTAAATATCCATCTTTATGCAACTTAGCTAGTCGTGTCGCATTGATGTGACCCAGTCTACAATGCCACAAGAAGGATTCGTTCAGTTCAGAACTCTTCCTCTTGTGTGTGTTTGTTATGTTCAGAACTGTTGATTGATTTAGAACATAAATGCCATTGCACAACGTGCCTAATCCAACCAACTTTTGGTTATGGAAAATGTTCATAACATTATCCTGTAATACAAAATTATATCCCTCTTTACTTAATAAAGAAACCGATATAATGTTGCATATCAGGTTCGGCATGTAATAGCATTCGTTCAGAACCAATGTATTACCAGTTGGTAATACAAGGTGATATTCCCCGACAGTCTTAGCTGCAACAATTGCACCATTTCCAACTCTAATGTCTTTATCACCTTCTCCAAGTTCTCTACCTTTTCTAAGCCCATGTAACTGATTACATATATGGGACCCTGACCCGGTATCTAATACCCAGGACGTAGGGCAAATGGAGAAACAGTTCTCTGTAACGAACACACCCGAAGAAAATGCATCATCATGTACTTTCTTCTTTCGGGTGGCATGGGAATCCTGGTATTCCCCTATATCCTGTTCAGTCCTATAACTCTTATAGGAAAGAACGGAACCAACGTTCCCCAGCACAGTATAACATGCGGGTTCGGTCAATACATCCATATTATTATCTTTATTAGGGCATGAAATGGTCGCTACCTGGAGAGAGAGAGAAGAAAACACTTTAGCGTAAGCTCGTGCAAGATCAGATTGGTTATTATCTTATCTAATCAGGATGGCTCCCACTGCTTTTTATCAAATCTTCCTTCAAACCCTAAAAGGAAAGACTAGCCGGGATTAATTACACACTACAAGTTCGCCAATCTTTCATCCAGGCCAGTGTCGGTACTTTGAGGGAGGTCCTCCGTGCTTTCGCACGAACTTAATTAATGTAAACCTCGTTTTCCCAGAGGCGTAACCTCGTTAACACCTTTCTAGACACCTACTTGATCGGCTAATTGTAATATGTAAAACTCTCCCAGGAGTAACTCTTACTCGCAGTGGGTATCGGGATCCAACTATCTTATAGAAGGTATGCAATCTCATTGCAAATTTCAACACTTGAAATTCCCGATAATATTTTGCCCCTAGCGTCCTATGACCTTGACAAAGGCCAACAAATCATAGCATGCTAGTCAAGTTCAACCCGTCATTTCTTGATTGAATCAAACCCACCCGCACGACCCTTGACAAAGGCCAACAAGGTCGTATGACTACCCTGAAACAATCTGCATCATATGCATAAGCAGATAATCACTATTCAGCTACCGCACACTACGCCTTGACAAAGGCCAACAAACGCAGCACGAATACTAAACAGTTCTTATCTGAAATGACGGAGGGCTACGACAGGTTTTTCTGAAAACCTATTGCGTAATGAACTTGATATCGTTGTAGAATCAAATGAAGTTTTAAAATGGAGTGATTTTGAGGCTTTTCTAGTTTTGCTAAAGGGGTCACTCCCGGTGAAGGGATCGTCGGCCCTTTCCATGTCAAATAAGGTGCGGGATATATCATATATATCACTGTGCAAAGCAAAAACCTCTTAAAAGCAATCAAAAACCAAACCGAGTGTGTAGCATCTGCCAGTTATTGCTAAAGGAGTCACTCCCGGTGAAGGGATCTCGGTCCTTTCCTCATTGAATAAGGTGCGGGATATATCATATATATCGCTGTCCAAAGCAAGAACTGTAGCTACCATTTTTATTTAAAATTTTGATTCTACAACATCTTAGGTTTCTTTTCTTTCATTAATCACATTAATGAAGTCCCATCAATTAAGTACCTAAACATCACAGATAGATATGACGTACACTTATGCCATCCGCATTTGCCTCGATGTCCCCTCGTGCACCGTTAGGTTAGGTAACTAACGACAGAGCAGGGCAGGGCTAGCGCGGGTGTAAAACATAAGTAACGTCTATATAATATATCATATATACTATATACTATATCCATCATAAAATCACATCACAGATATCGCAGCAGAATAAACATATGAAATATTGGATATACTAGGACGTCCGTGTTTTCAATACGAGCCAGTATAAAACACGGATTCCACGGTCGTGATAAATAGCCAATCCCACACCCCTAGACCCCTACGAGAGCGGCAAGCAACCCTGCCAATTCTAGGGTTAGGAGACCCGGACTCGACTCCTCGAGTTGGTCTCCCACTGGATCCCAGAACCCGGTTACTTGTGCTCCCCTCCTTGGGTCTATCCTAATGCGGAAAAGAAAATAATATACAAAAGGTGACAACTTCCGCAACCTGGAAGTGCCCCAAATAAAAGAATATTACATACAAGTTTTTACATGAATGAAAATGAAAACCACTCATCTCACATAAAAAAACCCGGCTATTCGAACACGACGATTCAATATAACATATCCAGCAACACATAACATCACATGTCATCAACGTAAGTAAGTATGCATACCCCAATTGTCGTTGACGTATAGCAAAGAAACCGGCGATATGAACATACTACACTTACGGTCACAGAAAAGAAAGTGTAAAACTACAACAATTGGAATCCGCAACTTCTTTAGACATCGCATGCCTAATCAAATGAAATACTTAGACATCACATGCCTAACAGATATAAATCCCGCATTTTAGTCTCATTATCGAAAACTCTTTTCAATATCATGTGGGACTAAACTGCTAGATTTATAACATTCATTCAGTTATCTCATAACTGTTTGTGAATTCCAATTATCGTATCACATTCCAGATAAACAGAAAATGTTAAACTTTCCGATCGAACATTCGAACACCCAAGTTTTCCCGATACAGTCCAACACATGAAATAAGTCTAGCAACATTCAGTTCGTGCCTCAGTACCAACGGTCCAGCCATAGAAGGGTCAAGCCAACGCCTCACATGTGGCACGCCGTACTGCCCCAAACCCGAAGGTTCAAAGGGCAGTTCAAGACGGTGACATAATCGAGTTAAGGTTTGTTGTCTTCTAGAGGGTCCATCGCGTTACTTGCACTACTTAGAACGTCGTTAAACTACGGAAAAATCCAACACTTGGAGATTTCCCGACAGGGGAAAAATCGGGTATTTATATTCGGTCGAACTTTTTAACATATTCTAAAAATTATCCGAAAAAACACAAAGACGAAATTTGATAATCCGATCGAAACTACGAAGCTCCAAAACACCCCAGAAAATGCAACTCTTGAATAAATTTTGAAAATTCCCATAAAACTCAGCACCAGAAAAGAAGAATTACTGTGTAAACAATATTGCGCAATGTGAACAGTAGGCGGCGGAACCGCGGCAGAAGCCATGCTTCTGCCGCGTTTCCGCGGCTGTTTAGATGAATCATGATCTCGTGTTTCACCATAATTCTTAGATCTTCCTGCTGAATTTTTTAGGCATTTTTAATCTTGAAAAATCCGAGATTTTAGAAAATGTACAGAGAGCATTTTGTGAGTTAGGGTTTCGGTTCGTTCGGACTTCAAACTCCGTCTAGACTTCGCCTAAGGCTCTAGCTAGGCTCTGACACCACTGTAGGATTCCTAAGCACTCTAATGAGGTCTCACAAGGCATCAACCATGCCAATTTCAAAAATTATGGGTGCCGAGAAACCCTAATACGGATCGTCGGCTAGAATTCTAGGCGAAAAACGAATCTAGTTAACACTTTAACTAAAGGAGAGAGGCTACAACCTTTGTAGATCCGGTTCTCCACTTCCTTAGCTCCACGTGGGCGTCCTCTCGCTGTCCATCATGAATCCCGAACTCATTCGTCGGCTTCATCGGAGAAACGGGCGAGCTAGGTCGTCGGCTTCGTGTCAAAGACGATCTACGTCGAGGCATCACAAGTTCAAGCTCCGACTTCACAAAGTTGTGAAACTTGTGAAGAAAACACCCAAAACAACTTGGCAAGAGGTAGAGGGTGAAGAAATAGGAGGTGGGTTCACTTTAGAATTGGATTTCTCTCACTTTAGCTCAAGTTGTCATTGATGGCATCAAGCTTTTTCTTGAAGATGAAGATGAAGAAGAAGAAAGAATATGATAAGTGTTGAGATAAAATAAAAATAAATCAATACTTATCATAATGTGAACCATAGTTAAGTGTAGAGAATTAACTAAGGTTAGAAGAATGGTTAGGGTTTAGTGTGAAGACAAAATGGTCACAAAGTCAAAGCTTCATGAAGCTTCAACAATGTTCAAGAAAGAAAGCAACCATTTTGTATTCTTATCCCATCCTTTTTCCAAAAATGAATAAATAAAAGAATGGATAAATAAAAACCCTAATCACTTTCTTAACCTAAGTTTAATTCTATACACTTAACCAAATGAGCATGCATCATCAAACATGATACAAACATGTGCACAAAAGTATATCACATATACAATTTGCACATCAAGTAAGAATCCATATAAAGTGAACCAATACTAGTTAATGCAATGCAATATATCAAATATATAATTATGCATTAAATCATTAAATCAACATTTGATTCAATGATCCGGTCATGTCGCACATAACCGACTAGAATCCAATGTATCGATTTATCGAATCAATGATTCGATAACTAGGTCATATCGAATATAACCAATCGAAACATATATCGCGAGAATGAAATGCGGTATCACATACACGCATTATTCTCGGTCCTGCACATATCTCATATGCGCTCCTATTTCGTTTCGCTTGAGCCAGGAAACCTCTGTGTAGGACTCTAAAGACTCGTCAATACGCCGGTAGCAGATGATGATCATATCAAGCACCCACAAGCCGCAAGCGGTCTGCTAAACGTAACGGCCATCCGGGTATTGAGCGATCAGAAGATCGACGAGCTAGTCCGCTCACACTCCTGTGAATCCAACCAGTAACACTTACCGTACAGTCCGGTCTGTTCGTCTGATACGTCGCATATCAAGTCTAGGGGTGGTAAACGTCAGACCCCAATAACCGATAAGTCGTGCCGATGTGAGGCTCATAACGGGTCGAGAAACTACTGGTAACACTTACCAGCAAATCTCTGATCAGCCCTGGCCAGGGACTTCCCTGTTACGGCCAATCGAGCACAGCGCAACATCAACCCCCAATACCGGGAGAGACGAAACCCCTCCTATCGCTCATTGCCTCCATGTGACTCGGGACTGTATCCAAAGACCACCGTTTTGCACGCTCTTATGGACGTGGTAAGGTGGAGATCAAAGCACAGTGGGAATCACACAAGACTCTATGACGATCTCGGGTCTACAGACTAACCTGTACAAGTGTCACCTGAGAACTGCCATCTGACGTGAGGTATAATACCATCTGGGAGTTCTCGGTGAGTCCGTCAAGTGTACCCAGTCTCCACTGAGCACCCGTATACCCTCTCTGATGTCAAACACCAATGGATATGGGATCATCCATCGCCCATCTCATGGGTCGAGAAGCATATACGCTAGTCTACTCTGGTATATCGATGCCCCGTCTCGATACACCCACGACTAGGGACCTTGAAGGATGTACTTATGGACTACCATGTCCCCACTAGTATGATCTGCATCATAGTCCAGGTAGTCAAGTACACATCCTAAGGGCTTTACCAACATGTAACTATAAGACAGTATAAAGAGACATGTGTACATGTTAAGATAAAGAGTAACCAGATAGCATACTATCATATCGAGCAAGAAAGTCATCTCTATATATGTCCAAGCATCCAATATAATATACATCATGTGTACAATACTGGCCTCTAGGGCATACATACAACTAACAGCTCAGACTTGGGCGCTTGAGGCGATTTTGGTGCACACCAGATGCACCAAATCGAGATTCTTCGTGCATATCAGATGCACCGGGTATTGCTGTCAGGCACACCAGTTGCCCTTGACAGGTGTTTCGTGCACACCCGTTGCACTTAGATTTTGTTTCTGTGCACATGTATGGCACATTCATGGATTTTGATGTTGGATATATGTATGCCCTAGAGGCCATTATATGATAGTGGATGTATCTATACATGTATATATATTCAGTTTGCATTCTTACTCGACATGATAGTATGCTATCTGGTTCTTCTTTATCTGACATGTTGATTTGATCATGCTTTTATTCATTCATACATGCTGATAAAGCCCTGAGGATATTGGCTTGACAACTCTGATTATGATGGAGATCATACTAGTGGGACATCTGTAGTCTATAAGCATATCCTGGAACGTCCCTAGTCGTAGGTATATCGAGACGGGGCATTGATATACCAGAGTAGACTAGCGTATATGATACTAGACCCATACGATGGGCGATGGATGTTCCCACATTCATCGATGTTTGACATCAAGATCACATACGGGTGCTCAGTGGTGACTGAGTACACTGGACGAACTCACCGAGAACTCCTATATGGAATTATATCTATCGTCGGATAGCAGTTCTCAGGTGACACTGGTACAGGTTAGTCTGTAGACCCGAGATCGTCATGGAGTCTTGTGTGTTCTCCCACTGTACTTTGATTGCCACCCTACCACGGCTCTACTGAGTCGTGCAAACAGGTGGCCGTTGGGTACAGTCCCGAGACACACGAAGACGATGAGCGATAGGAGGGGTTTCGTCTCTACCGGTATTGGGAGTTGATGTTGTGCTGTGCCCGACTGGTTATAACAGCAAGTCCCTGGCCAGGGCTGCTGAGATTTGCTGATAAGTGTTATCAGTAGTTTCTCGATCTGTTATAGACCATTCACCGGCATGACTTATTGAGTTATTGGGGTCGACGTGACCATCCCTAGGCTCGATATGCAGAATATCTGACGAAGAGACCGGACTGTACGGTAGTGTTGCCGGATGGCTCGACGGGAGTTGTAGCAGGTTCGCTTGTTTTCTTCTGATCGCTCAATACCCGGGTAGCCATTACGTTTAGCTGACCGCTTGCGGCTTGGGGGACTTGATATGATCATTACCCTCTGCCGGCGTATTGACGAGTCTTAGAGTCCCACAAAGGAGTTACCCAGTCCAGGCGAAACGTTGTGGTGCGCATATGCGATATGCGCATGCACCCGATTAAAATGTGCGTATATGATACCGAACATTGATCGGGTGGCCTGCTTTTGGTGGGGTCGTATGAGAAATGACCGGATTGATAAATTAAGTGTTAATTTATCATCTAACCATTAGTTTTCTCACTTGAAACCTTTCTAGGGTTTGATGGATGTATGCATGCATGCATGTGTTTCTTTCTTCCATTCTAGTTTCATGCACATGTGGATGTGCATACATGCATACATACATACACCCATCTATCATGGTTGTTAGCATATGGAAATGGTGGCAATATAAGACTCACACCATAGATTAAATAATGGATTATTATTTAATTTTGATTTTAAAGCAAAATGAAAAAGAAAAGGATAATCATTCTTGATTCTACACTCTTCTTCTAACCTAACCTATCTCAACTACCACTAACCTATGGTTATCCTTCTCTTTATCATTTAAAACCCAAGTTAAACTAACTATCCATCATTTAATCATGGTTAAAGTTAAGAAGGAAATAAATATATATAGTGATATATATTTCATTTTCTTCTTAACTCAAGGTTATCTTTTTACACCTCTTGGTAAAATTAGCCACCATCTTCATCCTCCTTCATCTTTTCCTCTCTAGTTTCTTCTAGTGAGTTAAACACCATTAAAGAAAGGTTTTTGAAGAGAGATCCTAAGCCACAACCTCATTCTACTCAAGTCTAGCCAACTTGATTAGAGTGTTTCCTTCGGTTTTCCAAAGTAGCGAGCTTGGACGGAGAACTCCGTGGTGGATCGTCGTGGACGCAAGGGGACTTCAAGAGGACCTTGATTCAACAACCCAAGACACCAAGGAGTCTAGCAAAGGGGAGCTACAAAGGTTGTAGCCTTCAAACCATAATCTTTACTAGCTTAAAGTTTCATAACCCTAATTTTCTAGGATCGATTCCTTTGCGTGTTTGTTTAGCACCATAAAAATTTAAACTTTTGGACATGTGATGCTTCAAAACTCTTCATAGGGTGCTAGACTAACCTTACATTGGTATCAGAGCCGACCTAGAACATTAGGCGACCTTTTTACGAAGTTAAAACTCCGATCGAACCGAAATACGACTTTTTAGGGTGCTCTCTGGAAATTTTCTAAAAATTGACATTTTTCAGAATTAAAAATATGTAAAAATTACAGCAGGAAAAAATAAGAGTTACGGTACAAAAATTATTCCATGAACAGTGATTCTCGCCGCGGAAACGCGGCCTAAGCTTGCTTATATATGAATTGATGAATACTTTTTATACAGTAATTCATGAATCTGCTTGAATAAATTTTTGGATATTTTTAATCTGTATTTGGTTTTGAAAAATTCTGGAGATGGTTTTGGACTCGTCATTTCGATCGGGATTTTCATTTCGTAGCTTTTCCGGGTAAATTAGAAAGTATTGAAGTGTTTGAACGAGTATCATTTACTCACTATTCACGGGGTTTAAATACTGTGGAGATACGTGCAAGTCTTTTTGCGGTGGTCCCTCTAGAAGACAACAAACCTTAACTCGATTATGTGACCGTCTCGAACTGCCCTTTGAACCTTAGGGTTTGGGGCAGTACGGCGTGCCACATGTGAGGCGTTGGCTTGACCCTTCTACGGCTGGACCGCTACTACTGTGTCACACTCCAGGTGTTTGAACTCTGCTCAAGTGTTGGGCTTTAGTGAATCCTGGGTATTTGATCGTTCGTTCAAAAACTTCGATACTGTCTGTTTGTCCGGAATGTGATGCAATGTGTGGAATTCATATTACTAGACATGAAATACGGAATATGTGATATTTTGCATTTGTGATGTCTAAAGAGAATGTGGATTCCAGATATTGCAGTTTTACACTTTCTTTTCTGTGACCGTAAGTGTAGTATGTACGATATCGCCGGTTTCGTTGCTATACATCAACGACAATTGGGGTATGCATACTTACTTACGTTGATGATATGAGATATTATGTGTTGCTGAGATATGATGTGCAGGATTGTCGCGATCGAATAGCCGGGGGGTTTTTGTGAGATGAGAGTTTTATATTTTCATTCATGTAATGTAATATTCTTTTATTTGGGGCACTTGCAGGTTGAGGTTGTGTCACCAGTGTTGTATATTATTTACTTTTCCGTATTAGGATGGGCCCAAGGAGGGGAGCACAGGTGACCGGGTTCTGGGGTTCAGTGGGAGGCCATCTCGAGGAGTCGAGACCGGGTCTCCTAAACTCTAGAATTGGTAGGGTCACTTGCCGCTCTCGTAGGGGTCCAGGGTGTGGGCTTGGCTATTCATCGCGACTGTGGAATCCGTATTTTCTATTCTGGCTAAATACTAAATACGGACGTCCTAGGATATCCCACGTTATATCTATGTTTCTGCTGCCTGTGTTCTATGATATCTGAGACGAATGACATATTATATATATGATATATAGTAGACGTTGCTTATGTTTTACACTCGCGCTAGTCCCGTCCCGGTATGCCGTTAGTTAAGTAACCTAACGGTGCATAACGGAACATTGCGGCGAATGCGGATGGCATAAGCGTACGTGTTATTTTCGTTTCTTTTCTGTGATTGGCTTTAGGACTTAAATGATGGGATTACATTAATGTGATTAATGTAAAGAAAATAAACCTAAAAAGATGTTGTAGAATCGGATTTAAAAAAACTACTCGGCTATTTATGAAAAAGTTACATTTCAAAACTGCGGAGCTTAAGCCACTCCTTTTGAAAACTGTTTGATTCTACAACGATATCAAGTTCAAAGCGTTAAAGATTTTCTTAAAAATCATTCGCAACCCTCCGTTATTTTAGGAAGTAGAGTACTTAGTATTCGTGCTACGTTTGTTGACTTTAGTTAAGGCGTAGTGTACGGTAGCTAAGTGATGTCTTCCTACACTGCATATGATGCAGATTAATTAGGACATTCATGCGACTTTGTTGACTATAGTTAAGGGTCATATGGGTGGGTCTAACTGATCAAGAAATGACGGGTAGAACTTGACTGGTACTTATGATTTGTTGACCATAGTTAAGGTCATAAGTACTAGGGGTAAAAATTACATCGGGAATTTCAAGTGTTGAAATTTGCAATGAGATTGCATACCTTCCATGTGATGGTTGGATCCCGATCCCACTGTGGGCAATAGTTGCTCCTAGGAGAGTTTTACAGTTTACAATTAGCTAACTCATTAGGTGTCTAGAAAGGTGTTAACGGGGCTCCGCCTCTGGGAAAACGAGGTTTACTCTAATTAGGTCCGTGCGAAAGCACGGGGAACCTCCCTCAAAGTACCGACACTGGCCTGGCTGAACGGTTAGCGAAGTTGTAGACTGTAATTAATCCTGGCTAGTTTTTCTTTTTAAGGTTTGAAAGAAAGACTTGATAAAAAGCAGTGGGAAACATCGATTAGACAAGATAATAAACCAATCTAATCTGTGCAAGAGCTTTCGCTGAGTGTATTCTTTTCTCTCTCTTAATGGCAGATACCAATGACTGGACTTAAGCTTCTACTAGATAAAAAAAACTGAATGGGACCAACTATAAAGACTGGCTGAGGAATCTGAAAATCTCCTTGACTTATGATAAAGTATCATATGTCCTCACGGCTTCAGCCCCGCCCGTCCCTGGTCCAAAATCCTCAGTTGCGGACATTGAAGTCCGCAAGACATGGGACGCTGACTGTGCCACGGCTACATGCCTCGCGCTTGCATCGATGGATAACATACATCAAAAGCAGCACGAGGACATGGACATTCACGGTATATTGCTCCATACAAAGGAGTTGTATGGGGAGCAATCCCGCGTATTACGATACGAAGCATCAAAGAAATTGTTTCAGATGCGAATGGCCCCTGGAACACCAGTAGAAGACCATGTTCTGAAGATGATAGCTCTTATAGAAGAGCTTGAGGACCTTGGATGGACAATGGACAATGAACAATGAACAATATATAGATATTATTCTGCAGTCCCTCCCCTCCACCTTTGCTCAATTCATAGTGAACTTCAACATGCATGGCATGGAGAAGGACCTCCCTGAACTCCTTAATATGTTAAGGAGTGCAGAGAGCAATATGAAGTTAGCAAAAACTCCCGTTATGACTATTGGACAGTCTTCCTCTTCTCGCCCGAAAGCCAAGGCCAAGGGAAAGAAAAAGAAGAAACCCACTAATCCTAAGGGCGGAGTTAAAAAGGTGAAGGGAAAGGAAAAGTCCAAGGCTGGAGACTCGGGGAAAGGCGAATGTTTTCATTGCCACAAGACAGGACATTGGAAGCGCAATTGCACGGAGTACCTAATGTAAGTGCACGGCGGCGCCCCGGCCGTCAATCCGACGGCCAAAAGCGGAAGCGGTGATAAACTTTGATTTTTCTTGAACTGGCAAACCGCCGCGCACTAATACCCGGATCGAACCATTAACTAGTCCTAGCTAACTACAAGAAAGGGAATAGAGATATACCGACGATCCAAGTCCTCCGGTCTTCTCGTCATGGTCCCGATCTCCTGCGGAAAGTCCTGTCTCCTCCTCGTCGCCGGAAGTGCACCACAACGCCTACTTTGTTTACGGGCTCCCACCTCAATGCCGAGGCAACTCGGGCATGAAGCCGGCTACTCGACGTGCCCAAGGTTCGCTGTAGAATATGTAGTCCTCAAGTCTCACTTTTGGGGTTGTAGGAATTGCCTTTTGGTGGAGGGATGAACAATGGAGTTTGGAGATGGAACTTGTATGAATTTTCCAAAGCCAAATGAGTGTAATCCCCTCATGTAAAAAATGGGACAGCCCCTCAAGAGGAATGGCCGGCCACTACAAGGGGGAGTGAGTGAGAATGAGGAGGGTATGATAGAAAATGAGAGAGCCATCCAATCATGCAATGGAGAGAGAGAAAGCTATCATAAGGAAAATAATGATCACCAAGAAAAGTCCTCACTCAACAACCATACCATCTCCCATCATCAACAATCATCAAGCATGATGACTTCAAAAAGTCAAGCCATCATGAAGAGGTCAAGGTCAAGGAATGGTGCATATCATGAAAACCATCATGAAACAAATAATATGCAAAGGACCCCCTTCCAAAAACTTATTTGCAACAATGCAAATAAGCCCTCCTCCACCAATCTTCGGCCAATGAACGGAACAATGGAAATCGGCCGAAACGGAAAGCAAACTGGCAACTCCAGAAAACTGGTCCCGTAATAAATTACAGGAAAACCCCGATACTGTGCCTACACACCCACATTTGTATTCCGACCGAAATACAAATGCAATGAGACAAAATCTACACTGTACTATACTAGGATCCGGCTTATACCAAAGCCGGCTAGTATTATCCGTTCGATCCTGATCTGTGCAATACCGCACGTATCTGATCGAACCCTGCCATATAACCATACGGCCTATAGTACAGACTGTCCGATCCTGATCCGTACAATACCGCACGTATCTGATCGGACCCTGCCATATCTCCATACGGCCTCTACAACCTTTCGCCCGAAAGCTGAGTAACTGAAATGTGGGGGACTCTAAAGACTCATCAACACCTTGGTTGTGGATTTAACCACTAGCACGTTAGAGGTATAAGCCAATACATAACGGGCCACCAGGTATTGACCAAAAGGGACGTCTGTGAGCGAGCTCAGCCTGACACCCTACTGAGCCTGTCAGTGACAATATCCGTACAGTCCGGTCCGTTCGTCTATGAGTATCGCATGGCGGGCCTAGGGGGTTGGTAAAAGTCAGACCCCCAAAAGCGGTACAAGTCGTGTCGGAGTGTAGCCCAGAACACCCTGAGATACTAATGGAATACCTACCAGTAAATCTCCTTGCCTTGGCCAAGGACTTTGTGTAATGGCTCTCCTAGACACAGCACGACCTCACCCCCAATACCGGGAGAGACGAACCCCTGAAGATACGCTCACTGCCTCCATGTGGCTCGGGACTGTACCCAACTAAAACCTGTTTGCACGACTCCTTTGAGCCGTGGTAGGGTAGTAATCAAAGTACAGTGGGAACTCACACGAGACAAATGACGATCCCCAGGTCGATGAACTAACCTGCACACATGTCACCAGGGAACTGTCATCTGACGTCTGGTATATGACCAACTAGCATGTTCCCGGCGAGTCCTGTCCGGTGTACTCATAACCCAATGAGCACCTGTATACATCTTAGGTGATCCAACTGACACCAGTGGCTTGTGAGACCGGCCACCGCCCCTCGTCGGGGTCTCGACTGTATACACTAGTCTACTAATGGAGTATCGATGCCCAGTCTCGAAACTCCCATGACTAGGGACCTTTTAAGGATAAGCTTATAGACCCCAGCTCCCACTTATATGATCGCCCTCATACTGCTGGTGGTCAAGCAAGAATCCTAGGGGCTCTATCAACGTGTAATAGTGACGTGTCAGGTCACCTAAAGCAGTACATGATGATAAAGGTAAACCAGATAGCATACTATCATCTCGAGTAAGACTGTCCTACCGGGATAGGTCCTCCCTCAATCATTACAATCACGTACCTGTGACCTAATAATTGACTCTGAGGGCACTATCTCCAACAATCTCCCACTTGCACTCAAGGCTAATTATTGCGATGTCGCATACTCACAGCCCGTGTGATACCGAACATCCAACTCCTCTACTAGTCAGTCTCACAAAGCTCGTTTGCGGAACTATTGCGTTCGAGGAATAGCCTCAGTGAGTGGATCCGCTTAGTTGTTTCTTTCTATGTCTCTCTATATCTCAAGTTCGCGGAGAAACCCATCTCCCGAAAAGAGCAATACCTGTCTCAGAATATGTCTGGATGTCTGATGGGACCTAGCTCATAAATGAACTCCAAATCCAAACTTCTTAGACTGTATCGTCAACTGAACTTAATCAGTATCCTGCGCGCCATGCCTCCCTCAGTATTGCCTTGGACCACCTGTCCAAAATACTGCCCCTCATGAGAAGGAAAACTATAACTCTGACAACCTCCTTGTCGTCCATGTCACCTTGGAAGCCTGGAATGATAACTGTCTCCTGAATGAGGCTGTCGTTATCATCTCCCTAGAACATCCACTTATGTTCTAAAACTGCTTCCGACTGTTTCTCCAGGATTGGATTAATGTCAACTTATTGCATCTAGTGCAAGAACAACATCTGGTGTGGTACTTGACATCTCACGATTGACTCAATTGCCTGAGCAAGTGATCTGCCAATCATGCCCGTCCCTCTCCCCTTTAGTCTGTAAGACACCTTTGGAGAGGGTGACTCCATTACCTGCAGGTACACTACCGTGCCAGGAGTCGTCCATCCTAAATACTCTTAGAATGCTGTCAAGTACCCTGATTGGGAAACCACCCAAATCTAGATCTAAGACCATAGATCTAGTAACCAGTATGTCTGATATAAAATCCATTTCCTTTGTGGAGAAACAACTGTGTGACGACCAAAGTATAACCGATCGTAGTGTAGGAGTTTCTTTTCCTACTCTGTGTATATCATCCAAATACCAGGATATCACACCCTACTACCTTCTCAACAGATCCATCCCCTATTCTGATGAAGTCAAATCCATGACTGTCACGTCAGAAATAGATGATCTATCTCCGCTACATCTGCTCTAGTCTATAAATAGACACAAGCAACCTGTCCACCAATGCTTCCGCTGCTCCCACTGACTACAACAACCCTCTGGCAGAGTCATATAGACGTACACTTCTAAAACTGGTTTAGAACGACGCTATACTCATCCTCCCGCCGGGTCTCGTAACCTGGAACAACAGCAATGGCAATTGTGGATAAACAAGAACTTCCCTGTCACCGTCCTTGAGGCTACCGTAGTGCCTCTCGGGTGCCTGAAGTTACCCACCTTATCTGCGGAGTGGCCAATAGAATGTCAATCCAGATTGAATCTTTAGGTTCCTTATCAAATCTTCAGTAATCGTTTGTGGTTCTGGAATCACTTCCAGTTCTACCATACTCCCACTACTGTTTTCTGAAAAAATCCATTTTTAATAAAACTGTGGCGAGTCTAGAACAATATTGCTATTGTTCATCCAGATGGTAGAAAGTCAACCCTCGTCATAGCCTGGGTCAACCAACAAACAGCCATTACAGAAACGTGCCTTGAGTTGTCCAGTGTCTGGTTTTAATCATAAACCGGACAACTCCCCGTACCTTAACAACGTTAAGATATGAACTGTTCTATATCCAATATAGAAACAGAGGCACTGATTTAATTGAACCAGATTCAAATCATGCAGCTGTCTCCAGTGCATGTCAACTTAATGGAAGGAGGCCGATCAGCGTTACCCAACTTAGGAATACTTCCAATTATGAGTAATCTGAAAGAGAAGCAAGATCTCTTAATCATTACTGTCAACTGAATACCATTGACAAGTATCTACATCTTCGATCACTTTGAAGAATCCCGATACTTGCTACACCTGGTTCTCTACTCTATTCAAATACCTATAACTTCTCAAAATTCGGACCCTGTGTTTCCTACGAAACACCTGTCTAAAAACTAGAGAAGTCATAAGTAAACCGAATATAGTACGAGGACCAACCCCTCTATCCTGATGGACCCTGGACAACATACAATACTCTGTATAAGTCCCTTGAGTCTGATAACTCATTCACTGTGTGTCGTAGGTTGAAAACTGTACTTATGGTTAAGAAGAATTACACCGCTGTTCAATGCTCCTTACCTAACCATCCACTGATATAGGTAAATGTCATAGACATAATTTCAAAAAGGTATATCTCACTCTATAAAAATAGACGTACAGATACATCGATTTGAAATTGGTGCATAACGGCGGATATTCAAAACCAAATACTTGTCGTCCGGCAAATAACCTAGGTGACTTCCTCAAATATCACCGATTACAACGAATCCCGATATAATGAAGACAATCACCTAATTCCCAATAGCTTACTCCCACTCATCATCTGTAAAACCATACAGATGTGAGAATCATACTTGGTAAATACATACCCTGGAGCAAGTGTCTAATCGGGAAATCAGTTTTCCTTTAACTGTACACAGTGAAACTGAAACATTGAAATGTTTCGTGGGGTATCCCGGTATTCATAGTAATGCCTCTTCCATTATCCAGATTCACAACTACAACCGTATAATTCATTGCCATCTCTCCACATCCCTTCTTCTGTCTTTAGTCTTTACCTTCTGCACACCCTTTTAGGCCAAATGGTTTTCTTCCTTCCCTACCGTTCGGCACCAGCCTATGGTTTGGAAGAAGACTATCCAATAAGCATAATGGGTGTACTGTCCCAATCCTAGGAACACTCGCAATGAGAGAGGGTGAAGATAAAAGACAACCGAATAAACCTTATTCCTATTTCTCCTGAACCAGAATCCATCCCCGAACTGGAACCAGTTCCATTCGAGTTCGTATATAACCATACGATGGAGTATCCAAATAAACTGTGGATCTTCGTAGTGATACGGAGTGTCCTGGAGAAATACAAAGGTGATGTGGGAGTGGTAACGAAATATTTGGTTTGGTCGTGAATATCTGTTGCAATTTACTTTGCCCTCTTACTAATCCCTTGCTTTGTCTGAACTTAATACCTTCTGCACACCATCGTTATGCTAATTGGTTTTCTTCATTCCCTACCGGTCGGCACCAGCCTAAGGTTTGGAAGAAGATAATCCAATTTGCGTAATAGGTGTACTACCCCTAAACCAAGGAGTACTCGTAACCTGAGAGAGGGTAAAAGGAAAAGACAACTGAATAATCCTATCCGTTTTCTCCAGAACCGGAAACCATCCTCGAATAAATTCTTTCGAGTTCGTATCTAACCATACGATGGTTTTGTCCAATGGAAGTGGACGTTCGTAGTAAAACGGGGTGTCCTGGAGAAAAGGGTAAAAGTAGGAGTGGCAATGAGGTTTGCAACTCTGACAATCCAAAAGCCGGTGTTTAAGAAGGTTCGGTCAACTTGGTCACTGAGTCAAAGTCTTAGGGTCGGGTCAATGGTCGCTGCCAAAGAGAGAGAGAAAAGAAACACTCAGCGTGCACTCTAACCTAGATCAGAATGGTTACCAATTTATCTAATCTGGAATCCTCCCACTGTATCTCAAATTCTCCTCCAAACCTAAAAGAAGAATTAGTCGGGAACACCCGAGGAGTAAACTAACTCATCAGTGGGAATCGGGATCCAACTATCATTGCATGATAACGTGACGGAATCCGCTCACGCTATCACACTCCAGAAGGTATGCGCATATCTGGCAAGTTTCAGTTCTTTTGAAACTCCCGATGTGATTTCTGCCCCATGCTCTTATGACCTTGGCGTGAGGTCAAAATATCATAAGTCGCATGTCAAGTTCTGCCCGTCATTATCCAGGTTAATTTGAACCCACCAGTACATACCCTTGACGTAGGCCAAAATAGTAGTACGACTGTCCCAAACCAACGCATCTATCTATGCTACAGATAAATACCCGGCAGCTACCAATCACTATGCCTTGGCGTGAGGTCAAAATACATAGCTTGAATACTACCGAATATTTAACTGAAATGACGGAGGGCTACGAATGGTTTCTGGCGAAAACCTTTAACGTAATGAACTTGATATCGTTGAAGGAACGGATAGCTTTTTGAAAATATAGTGACGAAAACCATTGCTAAAGAGGTCACTCCCGGTGAAGGGATCTCGGCTCTTTCCCCGTAGAATGGGGTGCAGGATATTCCAACTGAATACCACGGTGCAAAGCAAAAGTAATCGGCTATAGTGAAGTCATTGTCCTGACGCAAACTTTTTGTCCAAGGGGTCACTCCCGGTGAAGGGATCTCGGCCCTTGCCTCGTCGACTGAGGAGCAGGATATTCCAACTGAATACCACGATGCAAAACAAAAGCGAACGTCCTTGCAATAACAGCTTTTTGAAAAGTGTTCCAACAACATCAGATTAGGTTTGTTTTTAACTTGCATTGATCCGAATCAATGCAGTCCCATCAATTGATCACACCAAAAAGAACGAAAATATACTGATGTACGTATATGCCATCCGCATTCGCCACTGGGTCCCGTCATTACCCGTTAGGTTAGCTAACTAACGACAGAGCGGGGACTGGACTAGCGCGGATGTAAAACATATACAACATCAACTAATATATATACCAATATATTATATTCGCTCAAGGCGTGAATAAAATGCAACATCACAGAGAATGAACAGCATCACAGAAACAATACAGATATCTGGGATCCCCGGGTTTCACAGAGCCGCTGAAACCCGACGTTCCCCTGGTCGTGCGGATAGCCTGTGCAATGAAAACCTAGACCCCTACGGGCGCGGCAAGTCACCCGCCAAAACCTGAAGCGAGGCAGCCCCCTTCAGCGACGTGAATGGACCACCCGGCACTTCACGGAATCCGGCAACTTGGGCACCCCTCCTGGGTCAACCTGTACCCCCTACGAGTGCGGCGAATAGCCCGCCAATTCTAGAGTGAAGCCCCCTCCGTCTCAATGCCATGAGATGCGGGCTTGTTGCCCTCTAGAACCCGGCTATCCGTGCACCCCTCCGCGGGGCAATCCTAGTACAGAAAGTAAAATATACATACACCGGGTACATCGACCGCAACCAGGTCGTGCCCCAAAATAATAATACAAACAGGCAGTGACGGAAGTCCACATGTCGGACGCTCGCCCCGCAATATCAAATGTACATAATACAACAAAACTGTACTAGCATTGCATCCAGGCTATCCCCCACGATCGATCCGCAACATCACAGCAAAAACAGAACATCAACGTGAAAGTCACGTTCGCAAATCCGTCTAACCGGGCTATAGCAGTTAGACCAGATTTACCGATCAAGTGACATTCACGGTCGCAGATATAATGTAAATACTGTGAAAAATGTGTTTAAAATATCCGACCGATCGAATATTAACAAGTGGGCCCCAAAACAATACTGTAGCAGTTACAGAAAATATGGGCCCAATTTTAATATTCCAGAAACCCAAATTTATCCCCAGAAGCCCACTGTAGAAATCCAACACCCTGATTCCTTTACTCAGCGGCGGAACCGCGGCCACAAGCAGGGATTGGCCGCGGTTCCGCGCTCTATTTGAAAGATTAGTGCGTCGTATTTCTACAGTAGTCTTAGGTCTCTCTGTACAGTACTTTTATACAACCTGAAAAAATTTTGGGGACCAAAAAATTTCAACAGAAAACTGTCGTGAGTAAATACGGGTTTTTGGACATTTCGATCGATCGGAACTGAAAAACACATTACACAAAGCTAGACTAAGTTAATGGGGAGGCTCTGATACCACTGTAAGTGCACGGCGGCGCCCCGGCCGTCAATCCGACGGCCAAAAGCGGAAGCGGTGATAAACTTTGATTTTTCTTGAACTGGCAAACCGCCGCGCACTAATACCCGGATCGAACCATTAACTAGTCCTAGCTAACTACAAGAAAGGGAATAGAGATTTACCGATGATCCAAGTCCTCCGGTCTTCTCGTCATGGTCCCGATCTCCTGCGGAAAGTCCTGTCTCCTCCTCGTCGCCGGAAGTGCACCACAACGCCTACTTTGTTTACGGGCTCCCACCTCAAAGCCGAGGCAACTCGGGCACGAAGCCGGCTACTCGACGTGCCCAAGGTTCGCTGTAGAATATGTAGTCCTCAAGTCTCACTTTTGAGGTTGTAGGAATTGCCTTTTGGTGGAGGGATGAACAATGGAGTTTGGAGATGGAACTTGTATGAATTTTCCAAAGCCAAATGAGTGTAATCCCCTCATGTAAAAAATGGGACAGCCCCTCAAGAGGAATCGCCGGCCACTACAAGGGGGAGTGAGTGAGAATGAGGAGGGTATGATAGAAAATGAGAGAGCCATCCAATCATGCAATGGAGAGAGAGAAAGCTATCATAAGGAAAATAATGATCACCAAGAAAAGTCCTCACTCAACAACCATACCATCTCCCATCATCAACAATCATCAAGCATGATGACTTCAAAAAGTCAAGCCATCATGAAGAGGTCAAGGTCAAGGAATGGTGCATATCATGAAAACCATCATGATACAAATAATATGCAAAGGACTCCCTTCCAAAAACTTATTTGCAACAATGCAAATAAGCCCTCCTCCACCAATCTTCGGCCAATGAACGGAACAATGGAAATCGGCCGAAACGGAAAGCAAACTGGCAACTCCAGAAAACTGGTCCCGTAATAAATTACAGGAAAATCCCGATACTGTGCATACACACCCGCATTTGTATTCCGACCGAAATACAAATGCAATGAGACAAAATCTACACTGTACTATACTAGGATCCGGCTTATACCAAAGCCGGCTAGTATTATCCGTTCGATCCTGATCTGTGCAATACCGCACGTATCTGATCGAACCCTGCCATATAACCATACGGCCTATAGTACAGACTGTCCGATCCTGATCCGTGCAATACCGCACGTATCTGATCGGACCCTGCCATATCTCCATACGGCCTCTACAACCTTTCGCCCGAAAGCTGAGTAACTGAAATGTGGGGGACTCTAAAGACTCATCAACACCTTGGTTGTGGATTTAACCACTAGCACGTTAGAGGTATAAGCCAATACATAACGGGCCACCAGGTATTGACCAAAAGGGACGTCTGTGAGCGAGCTCAGCCTGACACCCTACTGAGCCTGTCAGTGACAATATCCGTACAGTCCGGTCCGTTCGTCTATGAGTATCGCATGGCGGGCCTAGGGGGTTGGTAAAAGTCAGACCCCCAAAAGCGGTACAAGTCGTGTCGGAGTGTAGCCCAGAACACCCTGAGATACTACTGGAATACCTACCAGTAAATCTCCTTGCCTTGGCCAAGGACTTTGTGTAATGGCTCTCCTAGACACAGCACGACCTCACCCCCAATACCGGGAGAGACGAACCCCTGAAGATACGCTCACTGCCTCCATGTGGCTCGGGACTGTACCCAACTAAAACCTGTTTGCACGACTCCTTTGAGCCGTGGTAGGGTAGTAATCAAAGTACAGTGGGAACTCACACGAGACAAATGACGATCCCCAGGTCGATGAACTAACCTGCACACATGTCACCAGGGAACTGTCATCTGACGTCTGGTATATGACCAACTAGCATGTTCCCGGCGAGTCCTGTCCGGTGTACTCATAACCCAATGAGCACCTGTATACATCTTAGGTGATCCAACTGACACCAGTGGCTTGTGAGACCGGCCACCGCCCCTCGTCGGGGTCTCGACTGTATACACTAGTCTACTAATGGAGTATCGATGCCCAGTCTCGAAACTCCCACGACTAGGGACCTTTTAAGGATAAGCTTATAGATCCCAGCTCCCACTTATATGATCGCCCTCATACTGCTGGTGGTCAAGCAAGAATCCTAGAGGCTCTATCAACGTGTAATAGTGACGTGTCAGGTCACCTAAAGCAGTACACGATGATAAAGGTAAACCAGATAGCATACTATCATCTCGAGTAAGACTGTCCTACCGGGATAGGTCCTCCCTCAATCATTACAATCACGTACCTGTGACCTAATAATTGACTCTGAGGGCACTATCTCCAACACCTAAGTCTCAAGAAGAAGCATGGTGATGCTTCTGCTTCAGGTGCGTTTGTGACTGAAAACTGTTTTTCTATAAACTCTGCTTCCTGGGTATTGGATACCGGTTCGGGTTCTCACATTTGCAATTCTATGCAGGGGCTGAGAAATAGCAAGGTTTTGAGGACAGGTGACCATACTCTCCGCGTTGGAAATGGTTCCAATGTACATACAGTCGCAGTGGGAGAGTATCACTTGGGGTTGCCATCTGGATGTATTTTGATTTTGAATCCATGTTATTTTGTACCAAGTATGCTATGTAATATAATATCCGTTTCTTTGTTGGACAATGAAGGGTATAATTTTGTGTTGCAGAACAATGTTATGAACATTCACCTAAATCAAATGTTGGTTGGGTATGGTATGCTTAATAACGGAATATATGTCCTAAATCAACACGCAGTTTTCAGTATACAACACACTAATAAAAGAAAACTTTCAGAATTAAATGAAGCTTTTCTTTAGCATTGTAGACTTGGTCATATTAACGAAACAAGACTAAACAGGTTACACAAAGATGGATATTTAAACTCTTTTGAATTAAATCTTATGCGACTTGCCAGTCTTGTATCAAGGGTAAAATGACCAAAACTCCGTTTAGCGGACACGGAGAAAGAGCTACTCAGCTCCTTGGCCTCATACATAGTGATGTATGTGGGCCAATGTCTACACAAGCTAGAGGCGGTTTTTCATACTTCATTACATTCACCGACGATTTCTCAAGATTCGGTCATGTATTTTTATTAAAGCACAAGTCCGACGCTTTCGAGAAATTCGTTGAATATAAACAAGAAGTAGAAAAACAAACCGGCTTGAGTATTAAGATGCTTCGATCAGATCGAGGTGGAGAGTATCTCAGTACAGAATTTGCAAACTTCCTAAAAGAGAATGGGATTCTCTCTCAGCTCACTCCTCCTTACACACCACAGCACAACGGTGTGTCAGAACGACGGAATAGGACCCTATTAGATATGGTCCGGTCCATGATGAGTGATGCTGAGTTACCAGTCTCGTTTTGGGGGCATGCATTGGAGACTGCAGCGTTTCTGCTAAACAGGGTTCCAACCAAAGCCGTGTCTACCACGCCATATGAGATATGGAATGGGAAGAGACCATCTCTTAAGAGAATTAAGATTTGGGGTTGCCCGGCCTATGTTAAAAAGCAGAATCCGGACAAACTCGAGACACGGTCAGTCATGTGTAACTTTGTGGGATATCCAAAGAATTCTTATGGATATCTGTTCTACCACAAAGAGGAACAAAAAGTGTTTGTTTCTCAGTATGCCACATTCTTGGAAAAAGAGTTTTTCACAGATAAAGATAATGGCAAGGTGGTAGATCTAGAAGAGGTTCTGGAGACACAAACTACAAATGACGATTTGGTTGAACCGGCTGTTGCAACAGAAACTGAAGAACCTCGGCCACTCCGTAGGTCTGGTAGGACTTCTCGCCCACCGGAGAGGTACTATGGTTTCCTCATTGATGGTAACGGAGAAGATTGCATCATGGATGATGATGATCCTACCAGTTTTCAGCAAGCTATCACGAGTGGTGACTCTGTGAAATGGCTGGATGCCATGAGATCCGAAATGGAGTCTATGTACACCAACAAAGTATGGACTTTGGATGTTGTACCCCCTGGGGTAAAACCTGTAGGGTACAAATGGATCTTTAAAAGAAAGATTGGTGTGGATGGGCAGGTAGAGACCTATAAGGCAAGACTTGTGGCGAAAGGTTTCCGTCAAAGACCAGGTTTGGACTATGACGAAACTTTTTCGCCCGTAGCCATGCTTAAATCCATTCGGATCCTACTTGCTATTGCTGCTCACTACGACTATGAAATCTGGCAGATGGACGTTAAAATAGCATTTCTAAATGGAGATTTAGAAGAATGCGTTTATATGGATCAGCCAGAGGGCTTCATTGACAGTGGGAGCAGTGAGAAAGCATGTAGATTGCTTAAATCCATTTATGGGTTAAAGCAGGCATCTCGGAGTTGGAACATCTGTTTCGATGATGTTATCAAAGAGTTTGATTTCATCAAAAATCCAGATGAACCTTGTGTTTATAAGAAGGCTGTAGGAAGAGCTGTCACATTCCTCGTATTGTACGTGGATGATAATCTTCTGATAGGAAATGATATTCCTATGCTACAGTCAGTCAAATCATTCTTATCACTAAGGTTCTCCATGAAGGACCTGGGTGATGCCACATACATCCTGGGCATAAGGATCTATAGGGATAGATCCAAAAAGTTATTGGGATTGTCCCAAACCAGGTACATCAACACCATCCTAAAAAGGTTTAGTATGGAAGACTCCAAGCGGGGTGCCTTACCCGCTTGCCATGGAGTCACTCTCTCCAAGGATTCTTGTCCAAAGACTGATGAAGAGAGAGCTCGCATGAGCATTATACCTTATGCTTCGGCAGTAGGATCTATAATGTATGCGATGTTATGTACACGCCCAGATGTAGCTTATGCACTTAGTGTTGTAAGAAGGTATCAATCCAACCCAGGGGAGAACCACTGGACAGCTGTGAAGAACATTCTTAAGTACTTACGAAGGACTAAAGAATTGTTCTTGGTGTATGGTAATACAGATCTCCAAATGGAGTCCTTTACCGATTCGAGCTTCTAGAGCGATAAGGATGACAGCAAATCTATCTCAGGGTTTGTATTTACCCTCAATGGAGGGGCGGTAAGTTGGAAGAGTTCCAAACAAGATACCGTTGCAGACTCTACGATGGAAGCTGAGTACATTGCTGTAAATGATGCCGCCAAGGAAGCCGTCTGGATGAAGAAGTTCGTCTCGGAGCTAGGAGTAGTTCCAACCATTATTGATCCAATACCTTTGTATTGTGACAATAATGGGGCGATGGCGTTAGCCAAGGAGCCCAGATCCCATCAGCGGTCCAGACACATCCTGAGGCGCTTTCATTTGATCCGGGAGATTGTAGATCGCCGCGAGATCGAGATTAAGAGAGTAGACACAAAGAACAACGCCGAGGATCCATTCACCAAGGCCCTCCCTCAGCCGCAGCATGAGCGACTTTTTGAGATGTTGGGTATGAGATACGCCAATAACTGGCCTTAGTGCAAGTGGGAGATTGTTGGATATATGTATGCCCTAGAGGCCATTATATAATAGTGGATGTATCTATACATGTATATATATTCAGTTTGCATTCTTACTCGACATGATAGTATGCTATCTGGTTCTTCTTTATCTGACATGTTGATTTGATCATGCTTTTATTCATCCATACATGCTGATAAAGCCCTGAGGATATTGGCTTGACTACTCTGATTATGATGGAGATCATACTAGTGGGACATCTGTAGTCTATAAGCATATCCTGGAACGTCCCTAGTCGTAGGTATATCGAGACGGGGCACTGATATACCAGAGTAGACTAGCGTATATGATACTAGACCCATACGATGGGCGATGGATGTTCCCACATTCATCGATGTTTGACATCAAGATCACATACGAGTGCTCAGTGGTGACTGAGTACACTGGACGGACTCACCGAGAACTCCTATATGGAATTATATCTATCGTCGGATAGCAGTTCTCAGGTGACACTGGTACAGGTTAGTCTGTAGACCCGAGATCGTCATGGAGTCTTGTGTGTTCTCCCACTGTACTTTGATTGCCATCCTACCACGGCTCTACTGAGTCGTGCAAACTGGTGGCCGTTGGGTACAGTCCCGAGACACACGAAGACGATGAGCGATAGGAGGGGTTTCGTCTCTCCCGGTATTGGGAGTTGATGCTGTGCTGTGCCCGACTGGTTATAACAGCAAGTCCCTGGCCAGGGCTGCTGAGATTTGCTGATAAGTGTTATCAATAGTTTCTCGATCTGTTATAGACCATTCACCGGTATGACTTATTGAGTTATTGGGGTCGACGTGACCATCCCTAGGCTCGATATGCAGCATATCTGATGAAGAGACCGGACTGTACGGCAGTGTTGCCGGATGGCTCGACGGGAGTTGTAGCAGGTTCGCTTGTTTTCTTCTGATCGCTCAATACCCGGGTAGCCGTTACGTTTAGCTGACCGCTTGCGGCTTGGGGGACTTGATATGATCATTACCCTCTGCCGACGTATTGACGAGTCTTAGAGTCCCACAAAGGAGTTACCCAGTCCAGGCGAAACGTTGTGGTGCGCATATGCGATATGCACATGCACCCGATTAAAATGTGCGTATATGATACCGAACATTGATCGGGTGGCCTGCTTTCGGTGGGGTCGTATGAGATATGACCGGATTGATAAATTAAGTGTTGATTTATCATCTAACAATTAGTTTTCTCACTTGAAACCTTTCTAGGGTTTGATGGATGTATGCATGCATGCATGTGTTTCTTTGTTCCATTCTAGTTTCATGCACATGTGGATGTGCATACATACATACATACATACACCCATCCATCATGGTTGTTAGCATATGGAAATGGTGGCAATATAAGACTCACACCATAGATTAAATAATGGATTATTATTTAATTTTGGTTTTAAAGCAAAATGAAAAAGAAAAGGATAATCATTCTTGATTCTACACTCTTCTTCTAACCTAACCTATCTCAACTACCACTAACCTATGGTTATCCTTCTCTTTATCATTTAAAACCCAAGTTAAACTAACTATCCATCATTTAATCATGGTTGAAGTTAAGAAGGAAATAAATATATATAGTGATATATATTTCATTTTCTTCTTAACTCAAGGTTATCTTTTTACACCTCTTGCTAAAATTAGCCACCATCTTCATCCTCCTTCATCTTTTCCTCTCTAGTTTCTTCTAGTGAGTTAAACACCATTAAAGAAAGGTTTTTGAAGAGAGATCCTAAGCCACAACCTCATTCTACTCAAGTCTAGCCAACTTGATTAGAGTGTTTCCTTCGGTTTTCCAAAGTAGCGAGCTTGGACGGAGAACTCCGTGGTGGATCGTCGTGGACGCAAGGGGACTTCAAGAGGACCTTGATTCAACAACCCAAGACACCAAGGAGTCTAGCAAGGGGGAGCTACAAAGGTTGTAGCCTTCAAACCATAATCTTTACTAGCTTAAAGTTTCATAACCCTAATTTTCTAGGATCGATTCCTTTGCGTGTTTGTTTAGCACCATAAAAATTTAAACTTTTGGACATGTGATGCTTCAAAACTCTTCATAGGGTGCTAGACTAACCTTACATTTGATTTCCGTGAGCACCAGACACACGCGGCATTCTATATACATTTTGGGATTGATTTTTGAGCAGTATGTTTTTATGATATTTACTATTTGGTATAGTAGCTGAGCAGGACTAGTTCGAGGACAGTACCTGAACATATTTTTGCATGTATTGATAGTTATTGAAAGGATTTCCAAAGAAAGAGATATAGTCTCATTATTTACCTACGTGTCCGAGATGACACGAAATATTTTATAATGGAAACCCTTCTAAAATTTGCTTTCAAAACGGCGGGACCTATGTTAAACAAAGAGATATATGATATACATATATATAGTTAGTTTCTTACAATAGACGTCCGCCACTGCGCAGTGATACGCACATCGCACAGCGATTTGAAAAGAGTTTGGCATACATTTCTTTCCGATATTTTGACGAGTTTACACCGACGCGTACTATGTACGTATTATAGTTTTGATGTATATCATGTTGGTTTTCGTTTTAGGCTTTGACATTGTGTCTTCACCATAACTCCGATGATTGCGTGATGCTTGATGGAGTTTTGATTTTGAGCTATCTACTCATTTTTCATGCGCATGCATTGCGCTACGATGTGTTTTATGTATTTATGATTTCGGAGCCCCGACGACATGGCCATTTTACTGAAATGTTTTAGTATTGAGGGATTTAAATTTAAATTCAGGGACCGAATTTCTTTAAGGGGGGAAGACTGTAACATTTCAGAAAAATAAAATATTATTTTTGGGAATTTTTATAATTAAATAATAAATATTATGATTATTTTTTGATGCGGTATAATTAAATACCGATAATTTGGGAAATATTTGGAAAATTATAGAAATTACTAAAATGAGGGCGTTTTATATGATTTAAGCAAATTATAAAATTTTATGATTAATTATATTATATTGTAATGCTAATCGCGATAAAATATCGCTAATCTCACATTAATCCGGTTTTGTGCACATAACATGCACTATGTCCCAATTTAACACTTGTTACATTTTTATCATTTCTTCATTCCTATTTTTCTAGCATGGTTCTCATTTTCTTTAAATAAGAGACAAGAAAAGAAAAGAAAAGAAGAAAAAGAAAATGAACTGGATTAAAATAAAGAGTATGTACATGAGAGAGAAAAGAGAGGGGTGAGGGTCAAGTTGACCATGGCTCATTATCCCCTTCATTGTTTTCCTCATCATTCTCACTTCTTCATCTCCATGGCTTCTCTCATCTCCCTCCTCCACTTCACCCCCACAAACACCCTCAATCCCACCTCAAAATTTCATCTCCACTTCACAAAAGACATACATAAGCTCACTACAAACACTTTGGACCTTGAAAAATTGGATTTTGAAGACATGGGGCAACTCAAGAAATTTCTTGAGTTGCCAAATGAGCTAATTCCTTTACCATTAGTATTGTATTTCAATTACCTTAGCATTCATGCATGCTTATAAGTGGTTAAGTTTGGTTTAGTGAACATTGCAAATTCAAGTTTAGGATTAGGGTTTGATTTGAATCCAAAGATGAAATTGAGGCTTATAGTGACCTTAAACCCTTGTAATTATTGCTTATTGGACAAAAACCTGAGACTTAAACCCCGGGACACGAACTTAGAAACCCGACATCGAGAAATTGAGGAATTTGTGATGGAATTTGGTGATCTGCTAACACCCGGGTGACCTAAAAATTATTTAGCAAACACTGGGAGATGTGCAGGCAACCTAGATGCTAACCCCAAGACCTGAGACCCAACCCACCTTGTTTGGCCAAAAATTTAATCTGTCTGGCCGCAAATTATGGCCAGGGTAGTGTCATATTGGTATGTGTTTGTTCCAGGGTTTTATCTCCAGTAAATTAGACCCTTTACATATGCAAAATTGGCTAATTTCACCTAGGGTAAAATCTGGGACTATTTTCTTGAGTTGCTGCATTGTTTTGCGACTTTGTTTTAATTTGGGTTTTGGTATTTGATATTGTATTCCATCGTGTGGCGTTTGAACGCCAACGACTAGGCTTATTGGTTGTGTTTTGCATGCAAAACTGGAAGTTTTGACCTATGAACGGTACGCGTGCCGATTTGGTTTTCATGCGCGATTTCTAATTATGATATCATGTGATATACATGTAGGTACCCCCCGGTGGATTTTGAGACGACGAGAAGAGCGTGGCATCATCGACTACAGTAAGCAAGGATCAGGTGATTAGATATATATCTACGGAGGAAGTCGGGTGGATGGCGTATAGCACCCCCGCAGTTCGTAGTATAGAATGCGAATGCGTTATGCTATATATAGATATATACTTTTATGGCGTTATAAGTTGTGTATACTTATCTAGAATTGCTTTAGAAGACTTTGGATTATAGTGTCGATAGGTAGTTTTAGTCATGAACCCTAGATTAATAATTTGCATACAGGCGCACACACAAACTTGCATACATTTTATTAATTGTGCGTATATGGAGATATGTATGTATATATAAATACACATAGGTATGGGACTATATATATATATATATATATATACATATACATATAAATGGATGATGAGGATAGTATATGATATTGGAGATGGGTCGATGAGATTGGGCATGGTGCCAAGAGATCGGTGATATGATTTTATTCGTATTATGAGATACGACATGATTATTATAGCGGGTCCTTGGGCGTGTGTTTCATACACACGCATATACATATGTAGATGGTATCAGTATGTACTAGACTTAGATCAGTACCCAGATCATGATGTGAAGATAAGAATACCAGATAAATGTGATATTTGACCCTACCCAGATTTGGGAGGCCGTACGATGGATTTACCGTACCAGCTATATTGATGATAGATCCGCACTCTTGACTCGAGGATGTCATATTATATAGTGTATCGTATGGGATACTATTGAGGCGAGATCATCGACTATTATATATATATATATATATATATATATATATATATATATATATATATATATATATCGACTCAGACCTAGGCTGTTTTCCTTACCCTTTTCGATTAGCCTGCTAGCTCAGTCCTTTAGTTTACTTGTAGATGTTAGACTAGACCTGAGTTATACCTATTTCAAAACTAACGAATCGTGAGTATTTTAAAGACAGGCCAAGGGAGTCTATGGATATTTCAAAGGACGTACCTTTTCTTAAAAACACCGTAGCCCTTATTTTCAAAACACCATGATTCGTATTATTTCAAATGACAAAACGGTATGACATATATATAGTAATGTAGATTCTTTATTGTTGCGTTATTATTCATGTTCCGCATATTATTGCTGCCTTTACTATTCATTTTCCATTTATTCTGCTGTTCGCATTGCATTGCACGTCTACATGTATTTTCGTGAGTAATGATGAAACCTGTTGTTAGGACACCAACACCATTACCGATGATGTGTATGCTCCACGTACACTTGCTTGCCGGCTTACACACATCTTCATCGGTAATTGCTATGTCATGTACACTTTAGAGAACATCACTTCATTGACATAGCTTTCTAGCTGATAGTTCATATATGTTATTGTTTTCATATGCTAGTTCGTTTTTGCATTCATTACTTGATATTTCATGCATATTATATATTCACTGTCATGCGATATTATAAAGGCCAGTCCGGATTGCCGGAGCCCAGTATTCATTATTATTGATTTTTATTTTAGATTTCGGATTTTCCATGCGATTTCTGGATTTGGAGAAACCGCAAGATTTAATAAACTCATTTATAATTTTAAAAGATAAAAGTACGGTTTTCTCATGTTAAGATTATGATATTGTAACACTTCAGAAAAATAAAATATTAATTTTAGGAATTTTTATAATTAAATAATATTATATTTAATATTTTAAATATTTCAGTATAATTAAATACCGATAAATTGGGAAAGTTTTTGGAAAATTATGGAAAATTCTAAAAGAGGGTTTTTTATGGAATTATGACATTTTAAATGTTTTTATGATTAATTATATGCTAATTTAGCGCTAATCATGATTAAAAATCGCTAATCGCGCTTTAAGCGTATTTGGGCAAAACATGCACCGTGTCTTTTTCTACACTTGTTACATATTTTCCCATGGCTTCCTACATGTTTTATAATGGTTAATGATTTATTAGAAAGGGGAAAAGAAAAGGATTTAGGATATTATATTAGATATGGTGAAGAGAGAGAAAGAGTGTGTGAGAGTCAACAAGGGTTTTGAACCATTCCTCTACCATTTTACCTCATTTTCTCTCCCCTCAACTTCCTTCAGCTGCTGCTGCTGCCCCTTCTTCCTCCTTCATCTTCAAGCATCACAATCACACCCAAAAAAAACTCTAAAACCCTATCCCCATTTCACAAATTTTGTGCACAAGCTCAAGAGAAGCACATTGGACCAAGAAGTAAGGATTTTGGCCACTTGGGGCAACTCAAGAATTTTCTTGAGTTGCTAAGTAAGGTAATATCTGAACCATAAGTTTAGTGTTTCCATTACTTTTACCCCCGTGTTATGATAGAACCGATATAGTGTGATTTTGTGGACTTAGAAAATTCTAGTAAGGGTTTATGGGAATTTGAGAGTTGTGATGTGAAATTGAGCTCAGTAGAGGCCACACAAACCCCCTAGAGCTAGAATTAAGACCCAAACCAGAGACTAGAAACCTGAAATACGGATTTAGAATCCGATATCGGAAGAATTGTGGAATCTGTGAGGGTTATAAGAAATCTGCTAACACCCGGAGCCTCTAAAAATAATTTTGCAAACACTGTAGCACATGCAGGCACCCAGGAAGCTACCACAGAGACCCGAGACCAAACCCTAACCTTTGGGCCGCAGATTTAATCCCCTGGGTCGCAATTTACGGCCTGGGTACCTCATTTTTGGTTCTTGCTTCGTCTGTAGCTCCTATGTCAGTAAAATAGACCCCTCCTATATGCAAAATTGGCTAATTGTCACATGGGGTAAATCTGGGAGCATTTTGCTGTGATTTAGGATATGTTTTCCGTATTTTAAAATGCATTTTCTTGATATTTGGATTTGTATTTGGTTGTCGTATGTTTGTACATCGACAACAGGGGTTGTTTGACTGTTTTGCACGTATAGGCCGTAGGTTCTAACCTATGAGCACACCGTGCGCCATATCGGTTTTCCGGATTCGATTTTAATACGCATTGTGACTGTTGATTATTGTAGGTACCTTCGCATGGATTCCGAGGCGACGGAGCGTGGCGTCATCGATTTCGGCGAGTGAAGACCAGGTGAGTGGATATATATCCACGGGGGAAGTCGGGTGGATGGCGTATAGCACCCCTGCAAAGTATTGATGGAAAACTGATTATAGAATATGGTTAGGAAACCTAGATTAGGAAACTTGGGTTGTAGTAAAGGATAGTTAGTGATACTATATTAGAAACTAAGGATAGTTAAAATGAAATAATACGGCTATTATGTGATGACGGGATCCGAGGACGACGTTTGCCGATATTGCCGTTTAGGGTACCGTAGGACTAGATAGTCGATGTAGAGGCGTCACCCGAACCATACCTTTTTCTAAACCGAAGAGTCGTATGTATCTTTTAAAAATATACCTTGAGGGATGTTACGGATTTTCAAATGATATCTTCTTCTTAAAAACACCGTAACCACTATTTTCAAAACTACGATTCGCTTCTTTAAAAATCTGATTGTATGGTTCGGGTGTGTATGTTAGATTAGATACCTTTACTTGTTGTAGAGATAGAATGTTTAGGTAAACTTGGCTTGATATGAGTTATAAATGCGATGAAAAGATTATAAGACGGATATGATGACTTGATGATATGTTGGTATACGGATGCGAGTCGATCGAGATGATTTATACCCTGTCGGTCCCCTGACGTGAGATTATTGCGGTTGTGACCTGGGACATAGGTGTATATATATATATAGAATGTTATGAATCATGGATGATAGTCCGTACGTGATTCCGGACCGTACCCTCATTTGTCGTATAGGATGATAGGATCCCTATTAGCTTAATGCCGTCGTACGATGATTTTCCGTGCATGATGAGTTTGACTTAATGATTGATCCTTACCCTTGACTAGAGATTGCCGTACGATGGATCATACCGTACGCGATGTTGTTAGGCTGGATGCCAGTTTATAGATTCCCCGACTCGGTCATATTAGATACGTAAGCCCGTCAGCATTGCATATGATTTACCTTATGCTGCATTCATATTATTTTCATTGCATTGCATATACCCGTGTTAGTACACTTACACCATTATCGATGATGTGTATATTACACGTACACAGATTTGCCGGCTCACACACTTCATCATCGATAATTGCCATGTCACTACACAGTAGGATTGCTGCATCATGATATAACTCTTTGCATAATCTGCCTTCTATAGTCACCTATGCACTTTTATACGATGTTGCATGATATATTGCTATGCTTACATTTCCATCACATATCGCATAAATCATGTTTTATGATTTTACGCATTGAGGTATGCTGTTTTCATGAGATTTCTGGATTTGAGAACCGTGGCTATTTCAAAAAAGCATGTAATGTTTTAAAAACCCGGTTTCTCTTGATATGATATTTCAGTGCGTCCACCATGCGTTTTCTCGGTTCTGGGACGTGTGCTTGAAACCCGATTCGAGGAGTTGGATGATCCGTTTGCGAGTTCATGGTAGACCCGGTATGGTTCCCTGGGGCGAGAAATGTTGTTCGTGGAGTCGACGATGAGCCTGGCTGGGTGGCGAGTACCGACAGGTGATAGTATTTGGGCTCGGCGGATATCCGGAAGATACCGACCGGTGTCGAGAGATGAGATGGGCCGATCCAGACTGACGGAGCCCGATATATGAGGATTTACGTGCCGATGCTGGACACGGTTTTTATGATGTTTTCGAGTTTCGATGCTAGGCACTCAGGTTCCGTGATTTTGATGTGTCGGGAGGGACACCGTTGATATATATATATATATATATATATATATATATATATATATATATCCTCATACTTTGATGTACACCCCTTTATGATATTTACGTGCATGCAAACATTGATTTTGGGTGGACGAGATCCACATGCACACATACCTTGATTATGGTTGGACGAGATCCATTTGCATGCATTGATGATTACTGTTGGATGTTATCCACATGCATATAGGTATTGACTACCTTATTGGCATATACAGACCCGGTCACCCTGGATATCATAGTATTACCTTTATGATATAGTTGACCTAGGAGTCGTTGTTTATTCGATTTCTATCTGTTGATATTTTTCTACTCACGAGTTGGAAACTCACCCCCGTTGTGCCACGGTTCTTGCAGGTTGACCGCTTGGATCAGTAGCAGCTTCGCTCGCATACAGTTGCATTCAGGTGTTTTGCATTGGTAGGTGAGCTATTTGTATCATTCCCACTCTTGTATCTATATTTCATATTGTATCTAGTTAACTCTATCAATCAAAAGTTGTAAATTGTATAAGTGATGAGACTTAGTGAGACTTGTAGTTGCGAGATTTGAGCGATGTGTTTTATATTCACTTTTGAGGTTATATCTTGCTCATTCCTTATCTTTTTGTGGTGAACTTCGCCGTTGGTCGTCGTATACTTATTTATACTGTATTGCGTGGTTGTGATCCGCCGTTTGGCGAAGAGCAAGCTCCCGCTTGGGGATGCCATTATCCTTATTATGTTTTTGTGGTTTTGGATCAAAATTTACAATGGAGGTACTGCCAAAATTTTAAAAAGACGAAACATGTTTTCAAACTAGTAAATTTCACTTGCATCATTCATGTACTTTTTCTATGCATTAAGAAAACTTGTTTTCATTATACCTCTATTTCAAAAACCACACCTCCTTTATTTTTTCAAAAAGGTTTAGATTTCTGGGTTTCAGCTTACTTAAATTCCGTTACGTCTTTAGACATTGCGTGATTCAAGTGCTGGTCATGAGCTAATATTTCGGGTCGTGACAAAGTTGGTATCAGAGCGCTAGGTTTAACCTTGTTCGAGTCTTTGTTTTACTATGTGGAGTCTAGGGCGGGAGTGTATTTCGGAACCTAGGCTTGACCTTACGGATCTTAGACTTAGACGGGGGGGGTATTAAACCCGAACTTTTATTTCATAGGCTGACCCTGATTGATGGAGTAGGTAGCTTGAGTTTAGTGGCGTACCGTACATATGATCCGCGGCATATTTACGATACGATACTCCACTTAAGAGACCTTAGGATGTACATATTTTTGAGACTAGTGATTCTCTTCGTATCCATGATTATACATCCATTCGAGATCCTCGATTCTATTTGTTTCCATAATCTTACTCCCATTGATGATGTTGCTTCTTATTATCATGTATCCATTCTGGATCTGTCGTTTCCTCTCATGTCGTTGATCTGCTTTCTTCGATACTCGATTGAGGTTCCTGTCACCATTGTATGATCTACTGCTAGTGTTGCGGTCAGGGCGAGCTCATCTGGTACAAGGCCTGACCATTGTGTTTTCTGGTGACATGGAAACATCTCGATGTAGTGTTGTGTTGTGGCCTCTTGTGGAAGCGAATGCTTGGTTTTACACCGGATGATCGGGCCATTGTTAGAGTTGCCAGTTGCGAGAGGACTGTTGATGTACAGTGCACCTCAGAGATTTTGATGTCGCCTACCGCGCAGATAGGTGACCCAACTGTCGCTAAGATGATGGGATGTCACTTCCAGAGCTTACGAGCTAAGATCGCCGGAGCTTCCAGGCCGAAAAGGCGACAGATGATAACTAGTTTACCCTGATTTGAGAGACGAAGGCTGTTAGTGTATATGCCCTAGAGGCCATTACTGTATCATACTAGCTTGTATATTACTTAATGGAAGCTTGGGATATTCACAGTTGTATATACAATCTTGCTCGAAATGGTAGTATGCTACTTGGTTTGTCTCTGCTTTAATATGTGCATGTGTTTCTTTTAGCATATTGCTGGTATACATATTAGTAGAGCCCTTAGGATCTTTGCTTGATTACCAGCGTTGTGATGGCGCTCGCACTCGTGGGAGCTGGGTAATCTATAAGCACATCCTTATACAGGTCCCTGGTCGTTGGACTATCGAGACAGGGCATCGATACTCCGGAGTAGACTAGCGTATGCGCTTCTCATCCCAGTGTGGGAGACGGTCTGTCCCACAGCCGTTAGTACGTCGTACTTGGGATAGTATGCGGGTGCTCGTTAGGTTACGAGTACACTGGACAGGACTCGTCGGGAACTGTTGGTTGGTAATATACCTATCGTCAGTTATCAGTTTCCAGGTGACATGAGTACAGCTTAGTCCGCTGACTTGACACTGTCACTTCGCCTCGAGTGTGTTCCCACTGCACTTTGATTACTACCCTACCACGGCTCAAAGGAGCTGTGCAAACAGGTAGTTTTTGGGTGCAGTCCCGAAGCACTTGGAGGCAGTGACGGTTAGACAGGATTCGTCTCTCCCGGTATTGGGGGTTGACATCGCGCTGTGTCTAGGAGAGCCATTACACGAGTAGTCCCTGGCCAGGGCAAGCGAGATATACTGGTAGGTTTCCAGTGTTATCTCAGGGTGTTCTGGGCTACACTCCGACACGACTTGTACCGCTATTAGGGGACTGACGTTCACCGCCCCCTAGGCCCGCCATGCGATGTATCAGACGAACAGACCGGACTGTACGGAGACTGTCACATACAGGCTCAGTAGGAGTGCAGATGGGGTTCACCTCGTCAGTCTTCTTATCGACATCTACCTGGGGACCGTTACGTACAGCTAGTGCCGCTTGCGGTCTGTGGTTAAACCCACTGCCAGCGTAGTGTCGAGTCTTTAGAGTCCCACACAGAGAGCTATTCGCCTTTAGGCAAAACGAGTAGAGGTCGCATGGTTTTGCGACAGGGTTCGTTCGCATCCGCGCACTTGTGCACGTTTGCTGTCCGGACAGTTTATACTAGCGGGCTTTGGTTTAAGCCGGATCCTAGTATATGATTTGAGATTGGTTTTTCTCAGGGTATTCGTGTTCCTCGGATCACGAATGCGGGTGCGTATGCACAGTTGCTTGAGATTAGGGGAGAGGACCTTGTTTTGGGTTAATGGCATTTGTCATTTTATTAACCCTATTGTTTTTGTGTGGATTATTGTTAATTGATAATTAGCTTAATTATTGTGCATGGTTGTTGTTGACAATTTGACTTCATTGACTTGTTGACCATGTTGACAACTTGACCATAATCATTTCATTTGGAAGATGCTCTTTGATCTTTGCAAAAATGAAATGATAATGGTCAATTCATGATTTATCATGACAATTTTCAAGCTAATTATCTAATTAAAATTATCCTCACATATTAGTGAGAATGGCTCACTATTTTCTCATTCTCTCATTCTATTTCTCTCTCTTGCTCATCCTCTCCCTCAAGCTCTCTCCCTCTCATGTGTTGAGAAACAAAAGCTTGAGAAAAACCCTCTCTTGATCTTCTCATCTCACTTCTAGGGTTCAAGTCATAGCATTTCTTGCACTCTAGTTACTCCTAGCTTGGAGTTGAAGCTAAAGGTGGTGGCTTTCAAGTGGATCTTTCTTTGACGGGAGAAGACAAGCAAGGTGAACTTTTTCTACCATACCTAGGAGCAAGGAGAGAAGGACTAAAGACCAAAGGTATAACCTTTCTTCACTTAGCTACTTTGTAGTTAGGGTTAGCTAGTTTATGTTTAGCAAAGATCCTCACAAGCATAGTCCATGTTGCCTAAGTCATTAAAAATCCGATTTTTATTATGTTTTCCGCCTCCCCGTAAGCACCGGGGTGGGCAACACGGACTTACAGTGGTATCAGAGCCTAACTAAACCTAAACTAGTTAAGTAGTTAAGTGTAACGAAGTTCGGAACCGGAAAAATCACAAAACCAAACTTTTACAAAATCCAAGTTTCTGTTAAAATTATTTCTGCTCAAAATGAAAAACTGTATACATGTAAAATCGTCTCAGGGTTTTGTGAATACACCCAAGAAAAACGATACCCCAATTCCTTCAAGTCGCCGCCCTTCCGCCGCATGAAGTAGGTTTATGCGGCGGAACCGCCGCGGATTGTGGTTATCGGCGCATCGTTTTTCGTGCAGAGTGTGTTGTTGTTGGTTTTGGGATTTTTAGGATATATTATATGTACCCAGATTTTCCAGAAAAGAAATTTCCTTTTGGGGTCCTATAATTCCGTATTTTTCTGAACTTCACTGCATTTTAACTATATCGGTTACATCTGTAATGCTTGCATGTATTGAACGTCGTCTAATCGCTATAAGACGATTAGTCGGGGTTATACATGATCTGTAATTGTTATTGGTTTGTGGATATGAATGGATTGGATTGTCGCGGGTGAATGGCCGGGGTGGATGTGAGATGAGCGTTGTTTTTTCTTTCATTCATTTGTAACATGTAAATTGATGTAATAATATTCTTTGTATGGCCGCACAACCGGGTCGGGGTTGTAGCCGTCATTGTATAATTCTTTTTACTGTTTTTGCTCCTAGGATAGACCCATGGAGGGGGTGCACAAACTACCGGGTATCTCGAAGCGCCGAGTGGCCTACTCACGGTGGTGAGGGAGGTTGCTTCGCTTCGGGTGCTTGGCGGATAGTTTGCCGCACCCGTAGGGGTCTTGGGTGGGGTATTGGCTATTCACCGCGACCGTGTAATCCGCTTTGCGTTGCAGGCTCGAACGCATTGCGGATTCCTAGTATATCCAATGTATTCATCTGTGATCTGTAATGTCTATCATTGCTATATATTTATATATAATAACTATTTAGGCGTTGCTTATGTTTTACAGCCGCGCTAGCCCAGCCCCCGCTCTGTCGTTAGTTAAGTAACCTAACGGGTGATGACGGGGCCCCGTGGCGAATGCGAATGGCATAAGCGTACGTCATATTTTGGTTGTTTTCTGCAATGGTAGGATTAAATGATAGGACGCATTAAAAGAACTAATGCAAGAAATAAACCAAGTAAAAGTCGATTGGAACACTTTGAAAACCACTCGGTTCTTTTCAAAACTAAAACTTTTAAACGCGGAGCTTGAACCACTCCTTTTAAAAGCTATCTCGTTCCATCGATTATATCAAGTTCACTACGTTCACGGTTTCGCCAAAACCATCCGTAGCCCTCCGTCATTCCACATGAATGGTCAAAAGTATTCAAGCTATGTATTTTGGCCAAAGTCAAGGCATAGTGATTGGTAGCGTTTGGGTATTCATGTGCAGCATAGATAGATGCGTTGTTTTGGGACAGTCGTGCTGCCATTTTGGCCAAAGCCAAGGGTAGGTACGGGTGGGTCCAAATTAACCAGGAGAATGACGGGTAGAACTTGACATGTGACTTATGATATTTTGGCCAAAGTCAAGGTCATAAGAACATGGGGCAAAAATCCACATCGGGAGTTTCATAAGTACTGAAACTTGCTAGCGTTGCATACCATTTGGAGTGTGATGATTCTGGTAGGATTCCTTCGGTTTTATCACGCGATGATATTTGGATCCCGATCCTACTGTGAGTATATGCTACTCCTCGGGAAAACTCTCACTTAACGATCAATGCTATAAACCTAGTAGGTGCCTAGAAAGGTGTTAGCGGGCAGGGAAAAGAGGTTACTTAATTAAGGAACTTCGCGAAAGCGTTGGAAAACCTCCCTCGAAGTACCGACACTGGCCTGGCTGAACGGTTAAGCAAGTATTGTACGGTGAGAATGATCCCGGCTAATCCTTTTCTTTATGGTTTGAGAAGGGATTCGAGAGACAGTGGGAGCCATCCAGTTTAGACAAACTAAAAACCACTCTAAACTTGCAAGAGCATCATGCTAAAGTGTTTCTTTTCTCTCTCCTAATTGCAGCGACCATTCAAGATGACCGGACTTAAGTTACTATTAGATAAAAACATATTGACAGGGTCAAACTACAAAGATTGGCTCAGGAATGTCAAGATGGCTATCACTTATGACAAGCTGGGGTATATACTTACCACCAAAGCTCCCCCCGTCCCAGGTCCCACCTCCAGCGTCGCGGATGTAGAAATCCGTAAGACATGGGAGATAGATTGCGCGAGGGCCAAATGCCTCGTACTAGCCTCGATGGACAATGACCATCAGAGGAGGCACGAGAATATGGACCTAGAGTCCATATTTCTCCATACAAAAGAACTGTATGGAGAGCAGTCTCGTATCGCAAGATACGAAGTGTCGAAGAAGCTCTTTTCGGCAAGGTTGGCCGTCGGATCATCGGTAGCGGACCACGTGCTTAAGATGATCGGCTACATAGAGGAGCTCGCGGACCTTGGGACCACGTTGGAGAATGAACTCTATACTGATCTGATTCTCCAGTCCCTTCCTTCCACTTACGCCCAGTTCATTCTTAACTTCAACATGCAAGGAAAGGAGGTTGAACTTGCCGAGCTTCTGAACATGTTGAGGACTGCTGAGGGCACCCTACAGAAGGGTAGGGAGACATCCACTTTGTTTGTAGGAGGATCTTCCTCTTCTAGGTCCAGGGCGAAAGCCAAGGGCAAGAAGAAGAAAGCCCCCGCCAAACCAAGAGGCGGTGTCGGTAAAGTGGATACGAGGGGAAAGGGTAAAGCAACAAAGGTAGCGGGGAAGCTGGTGGGGAAGGAAGAATGCTTCTATTGTCACAAAAGTGGTCACTGGAAACAAGATTGCAAGGCTTGGAAAGCCAGAACACAGGATTTGAAGCGAGTTGCAGCTTCAGCTTCAGGTGTGTATGTTATTGAAAATTGTCTATCAATAAACTCTACATCCTGGGTATTGGATACCGGATCAGGATCTCATATCTGTAATTCTTTGCAGGCGTTGAGAAAGCGTAGAGTTTTGAAGACAGGTGACATGACCCTCAGAGTTGCGAACGGTGCTAGCATGGATGCTGAGGCCGTGGGGGACTATCACCTGGGATTATCAGATGGACACTTTTTGGTTTTGCGTAGTTGTTATTATGTACCAAATGCAACCTGTAATATCATTTCTGTATCTTTATTATCTAAAGAAGGTTATGAATTTGCATTTGTAAGTAATGTAGTGAACATTCACCTTAATCAAGTGTTGATTGGGTCAGGTACATTGAACAACGGTATTTACGTTTTAAACCAACCACAGGTTTTCAATATCCAGAATACACACAAAAGAAAGTCTCCAGAAATTAATAAAACTTTCTTATGGCATTGTAGACTGGGTCACATCAACGAGAGAAGATTGACTAAGTTACATACTGAAGGATATTTAGATTCGTTCGAATATCAATCGTATGCAACTTGTCAATCCTGTCTCAAAGGAAAGATGACAAAGGCTCCGTTTTCTGGACACGGAGAAAGAGCGAGCGAGCTCTTGGGACTCGTACACAGCGACGTGTGCGGTCCAATGTCTACACATGCGCGAAGCGGTTTTTCTTACTTCATAACTTTTACGGATGATTTTTCAAGGTACGGTTATGTCTTCTTAATGAAAATAAATCCGAGGCTTTTGAAAAATTCCAGGAATATAAGAGTGAAGTAGAAAAACAGACCGGCAAAAGTATCAAGATCCTAAGATCGGATCGAGGAGGAGAATACTTAAGTGCCGAATTCCTGAATTACTTAAAAGAGAATGGAATTCTCTCTCAGCTTACTCCTCCATACACTCCGCAACATAACGGTGTATCGGAGAGACGGAACCGAACCCTATTGGATATGGTACGGTCCATGATGAGTAACGCTGAGTTACCGCGATCGTTCTGGGGGTATGCGCTAGAAACAGCTGCATATCTTTTGAACCGTGTTCCCACTAAGACTGTGCCTACCACACCATATGAGTTATGGAGTGGGAAGAAACCCTATCTTAATCACATTAAGACATGGGGATGTCCAGCTTTTGTAAAAAAGCAGCATGCGGACAAGCTCGAGGCACGCTCAGTACAGTGCAAGTTTGTGGGATATCCAAAGAACTCCAAGGGATATTACTTCTATTACGAAGAGGAACAAAAAGTCCTTGTTTCTCGCCATGCCCACTTTCTAGAACATCAGTTCATAGAAAAATAATTAAGTGGGAGCGCAATAGAACTGGAAGAAATTCCAGAACTGCAAGCTATTACTGAAAGCTTAGTAGAACCAGAGGGTTCAAAAGAACAGGACATTCCTACGCCGCTCCGCAGGAGTAGTAGGCAGTCTCATCCGCCCGAGAGGTACTACGGTTTCCTCATTGACGGGGATAGAGAGGACTGCATCCTAGATTGTGATGAGCCTACTAGCTTCCAGCAAGCCATTCAGAGCGTCGACTCGGTAAAATGGCTGGATGCAATGCGGACCGAGATGGAGTCCATGTACACCAACAAAGTATGGACGTTGGACATTGCTCCAGACGGGGTAAAACCCGTAGGATGCAAGTGGATCTTCAAAAGGAAGATTGGTGTAGATGGACAGGTTGAGACCTATAAAGCTAGACTAGTAGCAAAGGGTTTTCGTCAGCGACCTGGTTTGGACTATGACGAAACCTTTTCTCCAGTAGCTATGCTGAAATCCATTCGGATCCTTCTTGCCATCGCTGCTTTCCACGATTATGAGATTTGGCAGATGGACGTAAAGACAGCTTTTCTAAATGGTCATTTAGAGGAGTGTGTCTATATGGACCAGCCAGAGGGTTTCATTCAGGGTGGGAGCAGCGGAAAGGTGTGCAAGTTGCTCAAGTCCATTTATGGACTCAAGCAGGCATCGCGGAGTTGGAACATCTGTTTTGATGAGACGGTCAAAGAATTTGGCTTTATCAAAAATCCAGATGAACCATGCATCTATTGTAGATTTGTAGCAAGAACTGTAGTATTCCTCGTTTTATACGTGGATGACATTCTCTTAATAGGAAATGACATTGCTATGCTACAATCTGTCAAGGGGTTCTTGTCACACAGGTTCTCCATGAAAGACCTGGGTGATGCCTCCTACATTCTGGGTATCCGGATCTACCGTGACAGATCCAAGAGGATATTAGGACTCTCGCAGTCCAGGTACATCGACACCATACTGAAGAGATTCAGTATGGAAGATTCCAAGCGCGGTAATCTACCGGCTTGTCACGGGATCACCCTCTCCAAAGAGATGTCTCCCAAGACTGATTTGGAAAGGGATCGCATGTCTATTATACCCTACGCTTCTGCGGTAGGCTCTATAATGTATGCGATGTTGTGTACCAGACCGGATGTGGCTTATGCACTGAGTGTAGTAAGCAGGTATCAGTCAAACCCTGGGGAGAAACATTGGATAGCAGTAAAGAACATTCTCAAGTACCTGAGAAGGACTAAGGAGATGTTCTTGGTGTATGGCGGAAAAGACCTGCAGATTGAGGCCTTTGCTGACTCGAGCTTCCAGAGTGACAAGGATGATTCCAAGTCCATGTCGGGTTTTGTCTTTACCCTCAATGGAGGGGCGGTGTGTTGGAAGAGCTCCAAACAGGAAACCGTTGCTGACTCGACTATGGAAGCGGAATACATCGCTGCATCTGATGCCGCAAAAGAAGCTGTCTGGATGAGGAAGTTCTTGAAAGAACTTCAGGTGGTTCCGTCCATTGTTGATCCAATACCTCTGTATTGCGACAACAACGGGGCTATAGCTTTAGCGAAGGAACCCAGGTCCCATCAGAAATCCAGACACATCTTAAGGCGGTATCACCTGATCAGGGAGATCGTGGATCGCCAGGAGATCGAGGTCCGGAGAGTTGCATCAGAGGATAACACAGCAGATCCATTCACCAAGGCCTTGCCCCAGACTCAGTTCGAGCGGCTGATCGAGATGATAGGTCTTCGATACGCCAGTACATGGCCTTAGTGCAAGTGGGAGATTGTTAGTGTATATGCCCTAGAGGCCATTACTGTATCATACTAGCTTGTATATTACTTAATGGAAGCTTGGGATATTCACAGTTGTATATACAATCTTGCTCGAAATGGTAGTATGCTACTTGGTTTGTCTCTGCTTTAATATGTGCATGTGTTTCTTTTAGCATATTGCTGGTATACATATTAGTAGAGCCCTTAGGATCTTTGCTTGATTACCAGCGTTGTGATGGCGCTCGCACTCGTGGGAGCTGGGTAATCTATAAGCACATCCTTATACAGGTCCCTGGTCGTTGGACTATCGAGACAGGGCATCGATACTCCGGAGTAGACTAGCGTATGCGCTTCTCATCCCAGTGTGGGAGACGGTCTGTCCCACAGCCGTTAGTACGTCGTACTTGGGATAGTATGCGGGTGCTCGTTAGGTTACGAGTACACTGGACAGGACTCGTCGGGAACTGTTGGTTGGTAATATACCTATCGTCAGTTATCAGTTCCCAGGTGACATGAGTACAGCTTAGTCCGCTGACTTGACACTGTCACTTCGCCTCGAGTGTGTTCCCACTGCACTTTGATTACTACCCTACCACGGCTCAAAGGAGCTGTGCAAACAGGTAGTTTTTGGGTGCAGTCCCGAAGCACTTGGAGGCAGTGACGGTTAGACAGGATTCGTCTCTCCCGGTATTAGGGGTTGACATCGCGCTGTGTCTAGGAGAGCCATTACACGAGTAGTCCCTGGCCAGGGCAAGCGAGATATACTGGTAGGTTTCCAGTGTTATCTCAGGGTGTTCTGGGCTACACTCCGACACGACTTGTACCGCTATTAGGGGACTGACGTTCACCGCCCCCCTAGGCCCGCCATGCGATGTATCAGACGAACAGACCGGACTGTACGGAGACTGTCACATACAGGCTCAGTAGGAGTGCAGATGGGGTTCACCTCGTCAGTCTTCTTATCGACATCTACCTGGGGACCGTTACGTACAGCTAGTGCCGCTTGCGGTCTGTGGTTAAACCCACTGCCAGCGTAGTGTCGAGTCTTTAGAGTCCCACACAGAGAGCTATTCGCCTTTAGGCAAAACGAGTAGAGGTCGCATGGTTTTGCGACAGGGTTCGTTCGCATCCGCGCACTTGTGCACGTTTGCTGTCCGGACAGTTTATACTAGCGGGCTTTGGTTTAAGCCGGATCCTAGTATATGATTTGAGATTGGTTTTTCTCAGGGTATTCGTGTTCCTCGGATCACGAATGCGGGTGCGTATGCACAGTTGCTTGAGATTGGGGGAGAGGACCTTGTTTTGGGTTAATGGCATTTGTCATTTTATTAACCCTATTGTTTTTGTGTGGATTATTGTTAATTGATAATTAGCTTAATTATTGTGCATGGTTGTTGTTGACAATTTGACTTCATTGACTTGTTGACCATGTTGACAACTTGACCATAATCATTTCATTTGGAAGATGCTCTTTGATCTTTGCAAAAATGAAATGATAATGGTCAATTCATGATTTATCATGACAATTTTCAAGCTAATTATCTAATTAAAATTATCCTCACATATTAGTGAGAATGGCTCACTATTTTCTCATTCTCTCATTCTATTTCTCTCTCTTGCTCATCCTCTCCCTCAAGCTCTCTCCCTCTCATGTGTTGAGAAACAAAAGCTTGAGAAAAACCCTCTCTTGATCTTCTCATCTCACTTCTAGGGTTCAAGTCATAGCATTTCTTGCACTCTAGTTACTCCTAGCTTGGAGTTGAAGCTAAAGGTGGTGGCTTTCAAGTGGATCTTTCTTTGACGGGAGAAGACAAGCAAGGTGAACTTTTTCTACCATACCTAGGAGCAAGGAGAGAAGGACTAAAGACCAAAGGTATAACCTTTCTTCACTTAGCTACTTTGTAGTTAGGGTTAGCTAGTTTATGTTTAGCAAAGATCCTCACAAGCATAGTCCATGTTGCCTAAGTCATTAAAAATCCAATTTTTATTATGTTTTCCGCCTCCCCGTAAGCACCGGGGTGGGCAACACGGACTTACAGTGGTATCAGAGCCTAACTAAACCTAAACTAGTTAAGTAGTTAAGTGTAACGAAGTTCGGAACCGGAAAAATCACAAAACCAAACTTTTACAAAATCCAAGTTTCTGTTAAAATTATTTCTGCTCAAAATGAAAAACTGTATACATGTAAAATCGTCTCAGGGTTTTGTGAATACACCCAAGAAAAACGATACCCCAATTCCTTCAAGTCGCCGCCCTTCCGCCGCATGAAGTAGGTTTATGCGGCGGAACCGCCGCGGATTGTAGTTATCGGCGCATCGTTTTTCGTGCAGAGTGTGTTGTTGTTGGTTTTGGGATTTTTAGGATATATTATATGTACCCAGATTTTCCAGAAAAGAAATTTCCTTTTGGGGTCCTATAATTCCGTATTTTTCCGAACTTCACTGCATTTTAACTATATCGGTTACATCTGTAATGCTTGCATGTATTGAACGTCGGCTAATCGCTATAAGACGATTAGTCGGGGTTATACATGATCTGTGATTGTTATTGGTTTGTGGATATGAATGGATTGGATTGTCGCGGGTGAATGGCCGGGGTGGATGTGAGATGAGCGTTGTTTTTTCTTTCATTCATTTGTAACATGTAAATTGATGTAATAATATTCTTTGTATGGCCGCACAACCGGGTCGGGGTTGTAGCCGTCATTGTATAATTCTTTTTACTGTTTTTGCTCCTAGGATAGACCCATGGAGGGGGTGCACAAACTACCGGGTATCTCGAAGCGCCGAGTGGCCTACTCACGGTGGTGAGGGAGGTTGCTTCGCTTCGGGTGCTTGGCGGGTAGTTTGCCGCACCCGTAGGGGTCTTGGGTGGGGTATTGGCTATTCACCGCGACCGTGTAATCCGCTTTGCGTTGCAGGCTCGAACGCATTGCGGATTCCTAGTATATCCAATGTATTCATCTGTGATCTGTAATGTCTATCATTGCTATATATTTATATATAATAACTATTTAGGCGTTGCTTATGTTTTACAGCCGCGCTAGCCCAGCCCCCGCTCTGTCGTCAGTTAAGTAACCTAACGGGTGATGACGGGGCCCCGTGGCGAATGCGAATGGCATAAGCGTACGTCATATTTTGGTTGTTTTCTGCAATGGTAGGATTAAATGATGGGACGCATTAAAAGAACTAATGCAAGAAATAAACCAAGTAAAAGTCGATTGGAACACTTTGAAAACCACTCGGTTCTTTTCAAAACTAAAACTTTTAAACGCGGAGCTTGAACCACTCCTTTTAAAAGCTATCTCGTTCCATCGATTATATCAAGTTCACTACGTTCACGGTTTCGCCAAAACCATCCGTAGCCCTCCGTCATTCCACATGAATGGTCAAAAGTATTCAAGCTATGTATTTTGGCCAAAGTCAAGGCATAGTGATTGGTAGCGTTTGGGTATTCATGTGCAGCATAGATAGATGCGTTGTTTTGGGACAGTCGTGCTGCCATTTTGGCCAAAGCCAAGGGTAGGTACGGGTGGGTCCAAATTAACCAGGAGAATGACGGGTAGAACTTGACATGTGACTTATGATATTTTGGCCAAAGTCAAGGTCATAAGAACATGGGGCAAAAATCCACATCGGGAGTTTCATAAGTACTGAAACTTGCTAGCGTTGCATACCATTTGGAGTGTGATGATTCTGGTAGGATTCCTTCGGTTTTATCACGCGATGATATTTGGATCCCGATCCTACTGTGAGTATATGCTACTCCTCGGGAAAACTCTCACTTAACGATCAATGCTATAAACCTAGTAGGTGCCTAGAAAGGTGTTAGCGGGGCTACGCCCACAGGGAAAAGAGGTTACTTAATTAAGGAACTTCGCGAAAGCGTTGGAAAACCTCCCTCGAAGTACCGACACTGGCCTGGCTGAACGGTTAAGCAAGTATTGTACGGTGAGAATGATCCCGGCTAATCCTTTTCTTTATGGTTTGAGAAGGGATTCGAGAGACAGTGGGAGCCATCCAGTTTAGACAAACTAAAAACCACTCTAAACTTGCAAGAGCATCATGCTAAAGTGTTTCTTTTCTCTCTCCTAATTGCAGCGACCATTCAAGATGACCGGACTTAAGTTACTATTAGATAAAAACATATTGACAGGGCCAAACTACAAAGATTGGCTCAGGAATGTCAAGATGGCTATCACTTATGACAAGCTAGGGTATATACTTACCACCAAAGCTCCCCCCGTCCCAGGTCCCACCTCCAGCGTCGCGGATGTAGAAATCCGTAAGACATGGGAGATAGATTGCGCGAGGGCCAAATGCCTCGTACTAGCCTCGATGGACAATGACCATCAGAGGAGGCACGAGAATATGGACCTAGAGTCCATATTTCTCCATACAAAAGAACTGTATGGAGAGCAGTCTCGTATCGCAAGATACGAAGTGTCGAAGAAGCTCTTTTCGGCAAGGTTGGCCGTCGGATCATCGGTAGCGGACCACGTGCTTAAGATGATCGGCTACATAGAGGAGCTCGCGGACCTTGAGACCACGTTGGAGAATGAACTCTATACTGATCTGATTCTCCAGTCCCTTCCTTCCACTTACGCCCAGTTCATTCTTAACTTCAACATGCAAGGAAAGGAGGTTGAACTTGCCGAGCTTCTGAACATGTTGAGGACTGCTGAGGGCACCCTACAGAAGGGTAGGGAGACATCCACTTTGTTTGTAGGAGGATCTTCCTCTTCTAGGTCCAGGGCGAAAGCCAAGGGCAAGAAGAAGAAAGCCCCCGCCAAACCAAGAGGCGGTGTCGGTAAAGTGGATACGAGGGGAAAGGGTAAAGCAACAAAGGTAGCGGGGAAGCTGGTGGGGAAGGAAGAATGCTTCTATTGTCACAAAAGTGGTCACTGGAAACAAGATTGCAAGGCTTGGAAAGCCAGAACACAGGATTTGAAGCGAGTTGCAGCTTCAGCTTCAGGTGTGTATGTTATTGAAAATTGTCTATCAATAAACTCTACATCCTGGGTATTGGATACCGGATCAGGATCTCATATCTGTAATTCTTTGCAGGCGTTGAGAAAGCGTAGAGTTTTGAAGACAGGTGACATGACCCTCAGAGTTGCGAACGGTGCTAGCATGGATGCTGAGGCCGTGGGGGACTATCACCTGGGATTATCAGATGGACACTTTTTGGTTTTGCGTAGTTGTTATTATGTACCAAATGCAACCTGTAATATCATTTCTGTATCTTTATTATCTAAAGAAGGTTATGAATTTGCATTTGTAAGTAATGTAGTGAACATTCACCTTAATCAAGTGTTGATTGGGTCAGGTACATTGAACAACGGTATTTACGTTTTAAACCAACCACAGGTTTTCAATATCCAGAATACACACAAAAGAAAGTCTCCAGAAATTAATAAAACTTTCTTATGGCATTGTAGACTGGGTCACATCAACGAGAGAAGATTGACTAAGTTACATACTGAAGGATATTTAGATTCGTTCGAATATCAATCGTATGCAACTTGTCAATCCTGTCTCAAAGGAAAGATGACAAAGGCTCCGTTTTCTGGACACGGAGAAAGAGCGGGCGAGCTCTTGGGACTCGTACACAGCGACGTGTGCGGTCCAATGTCTACACATGCGCGAAGCGGTTTTTCTTACTTCATAACTTTTACGGATGATTTTTCAAGGTACGGTTATGTCTTCTTAATGAAACATAAATCCGAGGCTTTTGAAAAATTCCAGGAATATAAGAGTGAAGTAGAAAAACAGACCGGCAAAAGTATCAAGATCCTAAGATCGGATCGAGGAGGAGAATACTTAAGTGCCGAATTCCTGAATTACTTAAAAGAGAATGGAATTCTCTCTCAGCTTACTCCTCCATACACTCCGCAACATAACGGTGTATCGGAGAGACGGAACCGAACCCTATTGGATATGGTACGGTCCATGATGAGTAACGCTGAGTTACCGCGATCGTTCTGGGGGTATGCGCTAGAAACAGCTGCATATCTTTTGAACCGTGTTCCCACTAAGACTGTGCCTACCACACCATATGAGTTATGGAGTGGGAAGAAACCCTATCTTAATCACATTAAGACATAGGGATGTCCAGCTTTTGTAAAAAAGCAGCATGCGGACAAGCTCGAGGCACGCTCAGTACAGTGCAAGTTTGTGGGATATCCAAAGAACTCCAAGGGATATTACTTCTATTACGAAGAGGAACAAAAAGTCCTTGTTTCTCGCCATGCCCACTTTCTAGAACATCAGTTCATAGAAAAAGAATTAAGTGGGAGCGCAATAGAACTGGAAGAAATTCCAGAACCGCAAGCTATTACTGAAAGCTTAGTAGAACCAGAGGGTTCAAAAGAACAGGACATTCCTACGCCGCTCCGCAGGAGTAGTAGGCAGTCTCATCCGCCCGAGAGGTACTACGGTTTCCTCATTGACGGGGATAGAGAGGACTGCATCCTAGATTGTGATGAGCCTACTAGCTTCCAGCAAGCCATTCAGAGCGTCGACTCGGTAAAATGGCTGGATGCAATGCGGACCGAGATGGAGTCCATGTACACCAACAAAGTATGGACGTTGGACATTGCTCCAGACGGGGTAAAACCCGTAGGATGCAAGTGGATCTTCAAAAGGAAGATTGGTGTAGATGGACAGGTTGAGACCTATAAAGCTAGACTGGTAGCAAAGGGTTTTCGTCAGCGACCTGGTTTGGACTATGACGAAACCTTTTCTCCAGTAGCTATGCTGAAATCCATTCGGATCCTTCTTGCCATCGCTGCTTTCCACGATTATGAGATTTGGCAGATGGACGTAAAGACAGCTTTTCTAAATGGTCATTTAGAGGAGTGTGTCTATATGGACCAGCCAGAGGGTTTCATTCAGGGTGGGAGCAGCGGAAAGGTGTGCAAGTTGCTCAAGTCCATTTATGGACTCAAGCAGGCATCGCGGAGTTGGAACATCTGTTTTGATGAGACGGTCAAAGAATTTGGCTTTATCAAAAATCCAGATGAACCATGCATCTATTGTAGATTTGTAGCAAGAACTGTAGTATTCCTCGTTTTATAAGTGGATGACATTCTCTTAATAGGAAATGACATTCCTATGCTACAATCTGTCAAGGGGTTCTTGTCACACAGGTTCTCCATGAAAGACCTGGGTGATGCCTCCTACATTCTGGGTATCCGGATCTACCGTGACAGATCCAAGAGGATATTAGGACTCTCGCAGTCCAGGTACATCGACACCATACTGAAGAGATTCAGTATGGAAGATTCCAAGCGCGGTAATCTACCGGCTTGTCACGGGATCACCCTCTCCAAAGAGATGTCTCCCAAGACTGATTTGGAAAGGGATCGCATGTCTATTATACCCTACGCTTCTGCGGTAGGCTCTATAATGTATGCGATGTTGTGTACCAGACCGGATGTGGCTTATGCACTGAGTGTAGTAAGCAGGTATCAGTCAAACCCTGGGGAGAAACATTGGATAGCAGTAAAGAACATTCTCAAGTACCTGAGAAGGACTAAGGAGATGTTCTTGGTGTATGGCGGAAAAGACCTGCAGATTGAGGCCTTTGCTGACTCGAGCTTCCAGAGTGACAAGGATGATTCCAAGTCCATGTCGGGTTTTGTCTTTACCCTCAATGGAGGGGCGGTGTGTTGGAAGAGCTCCAAACAGGAAACCGTTGCTGACTCGACTATGGAAGCGGAATACATCGCTGCATCTGATGCCGCAAAAGAAGCTGTCTGGATGAGGAAGTTCTTGAAAGAACTTCAGGTGGTTCCGTCCATTGTTGATCCAATACCTCTGTATTGCGACAACAACGGGGCTATAGCTTTAGCGAAGGAACCCAGGTCCCATCAGAAATCCAGACACATCTTAAGGCGGTATCACCTGATCAGGGAGATCGTGGATCGCCAGGAGATCGAGGTCCGGAGAGTTGCATCAGAGGATAACACAGCAGATCCATTCACCAAGGCCTTGCCCCAGACTCAGTTCGAGCGGCTGATCGAGATGATAGGTCTTCGATACGCCAGTACATGGCCTTAGTGCAAGTGGGAGATTGTTAGTGTATATGCCCTAGAGGCCATTACTGTATCATACTAGCTTGTATATTACTTAATGGAAGCTTGGGATATTCACAGTTGTATATACAATCTTGCTCGAAATGGTAGTATGCTACTTGGTTTGTCTCTGCTTTAATATGTGCATGTGTTTCTTTTAGCATATTGCTGGTATACATATTAGTAGAGCCCTTAGGATCTTTGCTTGATTACCAGCGTTGTGATGGCGCTCGCACTCGTGGGAGCTGGGTAATCTATAAGCACATCCTTATACAGGTCCCTGGTCGTTGGACTATCGAGACAGGGCATCGATACTCCGGAGTAGACTAGCGTATGCGCTTCTCATCCCAGTGTGGGAGACGGTCTGTCCCACAGCCGTTAGTACGTCGTACTTGGGATAGTATGCGGGTGCTCGTTAGGTTACGAGTACACTGGACAGGACTCGTCGGGAACTGTTGGTTGGTAATATACCTATCGTCAGTTATCAGTTCCCAGGTGACATGAGTACAGCTTAGTCCGCTGACTTGACACTGTCACTTCGCCTCGAGTGTGTTCCCACTGCACTTTGATTACTACCCTACCACGGCTCAAAGGAGCTGTGCAAACAGGTAGTTTTTGGGTGCAGTCCCGAAGCACTTGGAGCCAGTGACGGTTAGACAGGATTCGTCTCTCCCGGTATTGGGGGTTGACATCGCGCTGTGTCTAGGAGAGCCATTACACGAGTAGTCCCTGGCCAGGGCAAGCGAGATATACTGGTAGGTTTCCAGTGTTATCTCAGGGTGTTCTGGGCTACACTCCGACACGACTTGTACCGCTATTAGGGGACTGACGTTCACCGCCCCCCTAGGCCCGCCATGCGATGTATCAGACGAACAGACCGGACTGTACGGAGACTGTCACATACAGGCTCAGTAGGAGTGCAGATGGGGTTCACCTCGTCAGTCTTCTTATCGACATCTACCTGGGGACCGTTACGTACAGCTAGTGCCGCTTGCGGTCTGTGGTTAAACCCACTGCCAGCGTAGTGTCGAGTCTTTAGAGTCCCACACAGAGAGCTATTCGCCTTTAGGCAAAACGAGTAGAGGTCGCATGGTTTTGCGACAGGGTTCGTTCGCATCCGCGCACTTGTGCACGTTTGCTGTCCGGACAGTTTATACTAGCGGGCTTTGGTTTAAGCCGGATCCTAGTATATGATTTGAGATTGGTTTTTCTCAGGGTATTCGTGTTCCTCGGATCACGAATGCGGGTGCGTATGCACAGTTGCTTGAGATTGGGGGAGAGGACCTTGTTTTGGGTTAATGGCATTTGTCATTTTATTAACCCTATTGTTTTTGTGTGGATTATTGTTAATTGATAATTAGCTTAATTATTGTGCATGGTTGTTGTTGACAATTTGACTTCATTGACTTGTTGACCATGTTGACAACTTGACCATAATCATTTCATTTGGAAGATGCTCTTTGATCTTTGCAAAAATGAAATGATAATGGTCAATTCATGATTTATCATGACAATTTTCAAGCTAATTATCTAATTAAAATTATCCTCACATATTAGTGAGAATGGCTCACTATTTTCTCATTCTCTCATTCTATTTCTCTCTCTTGCTCATCCTCTCCCTCAAGCTCTCTCCCTCTCATGTGTTGAGAAACAAAAGCTTGAGAAAAACCCTCTCTTGATCTTCTCTTCTCACTTCTAGGGTTCAAGTCATAGCATTTCTTGCACTCTAGTTACTCCTAGCTTGGAGTTGAAGCTAAAGGTGGTGGCTTTCAAGTGGATCTTTCTTTGACGGGAGAAGACAAGCAAGGTGAACTTTTTCTACCATACCTAGGAGCAAGGAGAGAAGGACTAAAGACCAAAGGTATAACCTTTCTTCACTTAGCTACTTTGTAGTTAGGGTTAGCTAGTTTATGTTTAGCAAAGATCCTCACAAGCATAGTCTATGTTGCCTAAGTCATTAAAAATCCGATTTTTATTATGTTTTCCGCCTCCCCGTAAGCACCGGGGTGGGCAACACGGACTTACAAAGGCGATTCGTCAGATTGATGCACCGACACAGGCCCAATTGGGTTGAAGATTTCTAAAGTGGAGAGTTTTACTCAGACCTAGAGCAGACCGATCCAGAGATGACCGCCGATGTATCGCCTTTCCTGGAGGATTGAGGCATTGTTTAGCGTGTGGACGAAGCGTATTCACATGTTGTACATGCGAAGCAAAAAGGTTCGAACGAGTGTCAGAAACCCATTTTTCCCAAGTTTGAAGTGTTTAGAGGAACATGCAGGTAATTCTGTGGACCCTCTAGAAGAATGAAACCCTAACTCGACATGATGACCATGGAACCGCTTTGAACCTTAGGATTTGTTGCAGTTTAGCGGTGCCATTAGTGAGGCTTGGGTTTGCCCTTCTACAACTCGTCCAGAGGTGCTATGGTATGTACCAGATATTTTTAGACTGTGCTCAGGTGCTGAGCCTTCGGGAAATTTTGGCACCTTGATAACTCGATCGAAAAGTTTGACATCGTCCGGATACCATGTGATAAGAGATCAGCAAGCTGACAAGCTTTGGATAGATGACCTCATCCAGAGGCTTTGTGAGTTGATCGAGAACGGACGAGTATTGAGTAATCCTCCGATGGTTGGAACAAGTTCCGAGGACGTGTTCGGTAAGATATCTTCTACAGAGTGATGAAGCTACAGAGTACGCGATTTCGAGTCCGTGCGAGAGACTTCGGATTGACCGTGGCCGAGAACAGTTGCAGTGCGTAGATAGCGTGGCGTGACGTCATAGTGAGAGATGATAAAGACGAGTGGAACCAGAAGTTCGTGCAAGACGGTGACGAGCTGTTATTACTTCCCGTAGAGATCAGAGACCTGATATGCTTATAGAGGCGTTTGGATACGGCCAGTTTCCGAGGAAATGTGTACGGAATACGCAGATGTCCAGAAAACGAGAAAAGATTATGTGAGAGTACCAGCCTCCGTACAGTTCGGCATAGGCGAGATCGGAAGAGACCTTGAGCAGGATTCCTTCCAGGACACTGCTGCAATGAGATTTGCACCCGGATCAGAGGTGTCGCGTGTATTCAGAGGACCAGAGGACGACGCCAGTAACGTGCTTCTTTATTAGTGGTCGTGACAAATGACCCGGAGATGACCAGAGAAGTGCTAGAGCGGAATCGTTCCCGTTAGCACACCTGACAGGGCCGATGAACCGATGGATTGCGAGTTTGGTAATCCGAAGAGAAGATGAGTACCTAGAGACATAGGGCGCCAGACCGTGAGCAGGAGGCGAGCGGATGTTCTTTCCCTGTCAGTTTTGTGCGCACCGATATTTTCCGACATTGTAGGAGGTGTACCTTGATGTCATTTATTGCGATTTACGTTTGTGATCCTAGTGTCACGCTTATATCGCTTGGATTTGAGTTTTGATGACGAGTTTCCTGATATTGATTTCGTGCACCATGGCTGCACCTACTGAGTGTTTACGTTTTGCGCATAGTTATCGCACCTGATATATATTTTATACACCGTTGTGTTGATTTGAGATATGTGCATGCTTATTGCATTTGATGTCGATTTTATACCTGCGTAGCATGTGTTTATGATTTCATGGATTTCATACGGATGATTTGATTTTTGCACTCGGTATAACTTATATGTGCTTGCAGTGCATTGATATGTGTTTTATGCACGCAGTTGCACACGATTTTGATTTATACACCTTGGTATACTCGGTGTTGATTTTGATGCGTTCGAGTTATTAAATGTATTTCGTGAATTTGATGCACCCGAAGTTATTTCGTGCACAATAGGTGCACCAGATGTTGTTGTCATGCACACCGTTGCAGTGGACAGATGCTTTCGTGCACACCCGTTGCATGTAGTTTTGGGTTTTTGTGCATATTGTGGCACCTGTATTTGGATTTGATTTCCATGCGCACCAGATGCATGTGATTTTGGATATGCCTTTTTGGCTGATTTTTGCTTTTGAGCACTTTGTTTTCATGTTGAGCACTATATTGTTTATTAGCCAACAGGACTGATCCGAGGACAGTACCTGAGTACTTTGCATGCATTAATATACTACCAAAAGGGTTTTCAAAATAAGCTATAGTCTCGCTATTTCCTACGTGTCCGTGAGCGACACGAACGTTTATAAGGAAAACCTTTTGAGATATTTTGGAAACGACGGAACGTGTATTTAAGAAAACACATATGCATATATATTATTATTTTAAAATGAGCGTCCGTCAATTATGCCGTGAGTTATGCATTTCCGCGGCGGTTTAGAAAAGATTTTGCTTGTAGTTCATTCAGATTTTGGAGTTTTTCAAAGATGCGTACTATACAGGTATTATAGTATTTGACTAGTGTATATTGGATTTCAGTAGTGGATTTCGAGATCTGTATCTCCATTGTAACTCCGAGGATATGCATGCAAAATGAGATGATTTGCGTAACGCTTGACGGAGTTCAGTTTTGAGTTGTGTACTCATTTTCACGCGTACTTGGCGCGTTGAGCTATTTTAGCGTTTTCCATGGTTTCGGAACCCCGACGACTTGGATTTTTACTGAAATGTTTTAGCGTTGAGGGGTTTAAATTTAAATTCGGGGACCGAATTTCTTTAAGGTGGGAAGATTGTAACACTTCAGAAAAATAAAATATTAATTTTAGGAATTTTTATAATTAAATAATATTATATTGAATATTTTAAATATTTCGGTATAATTAAATACCGATAAATTGGGAAAAATTTTGGAAAATTATGAAAAGTTCTAAAAGAGGGTGTTTTATGGAATTATGCCATTTTTAATGTTTTTATGATTAATTATATGCTAATTTAGCGCTAATCGCGATTAAAAATCGCTAATCGCGCATTAAGCGTATTTGGGCAATACATTCACCGTATCTTTTTCTACACTTGTTACATATTTTCCTATGGCTTCCTACATGTTTTATCATGGTTAATGATTTATTAGAAAGGGGAAAAGAAAAGAAAAGGAAAAGGATTTAGGATATTATATTTGGTATGGTGAAGAGAGAGAAAGAGTGGGTGAGAGTGAACAAGGGTTTTGAACCATTCCTCCACCATTTTACCTCATTTTCTCTCCCCTCAACTTCCTTCAGCTGCTGCTGCTTCCCCCTCTTCCTCCTTCATCTCCAAGCATCACAATCACACCCAAAACAACTCCAAAACCCTATCCCCATTTCACAAATTTTGTGCACAAGCTCAAGGGAAGCACATTGGACTAAGAAAGCAAGAATTTTCTTGAGTTAACAAATAAGGTGATTTCTGAAGCATGAGCTTAGTGTTTCCATTACTTTTACCCCCGTGTTATGATAGAACTGATATCGTGTGATTTTGTGGGCTTAGAAAATTCTAGTTAGGGTTTATGGGAATTTGAGAGTTGTGATGTGAAATTTAGCTCAGTAGAGGCCACACAAACCCCCTAGAGCTAGAATTAAGACCCAAACCAGAGACTAGAAACCCGGAATACGGATTTAGAATCCGATATCGGAAGAATTGTGGAATCTGTGAGGGTTATATGAAATCTGCTAACACCCGGAGCCTCTAAAAATAATTTTGCAAACACTGTAGCACAAGCAGGAACCCAGGAAGCTACCACAGAGACCCAAGACCAAACCCTAACCTTTGGGCCGCAGATTTAATCCCCTGGGTCGCAATTTTCAGCCTAGGTACTTCATTTTTGGTTCTTGCTTCGTCTGTAGCTCCTATGTCAGTAAAATAGACCCCTCCTATATGCAAAATTGGCTAATTGTCACATGGGGAAAATCTAGGAGCATTTTGCTGTGATTTAGGCTATGTTTTCCGTATTTTAAAATGCATTTTCTTGATATTTGGATTTGTATTTGGTTGTCGTATGTTTGTACATCGACAACAGGGGTTATTTGATTGTTTTGCACGTATATGCCGTAGGTTCTAACCTATGAGCACACCGTGCACCATATCGGTTTTCCGGATTCGATTTTAATACGCATTGTGACTGTTGATTATTGTAGGTACCTTCGCATGGATTCCGAGGCGACAGAGCATGGCGTCATCGATTTCGGCGAGTGAAGACCAGGTGAGTGGATCTATATTCACGGGGGAAGTCGGGTGGATGGCGTATAGCACCCCCGCAAAGTATTGATGGAAAACTGATTATAGAATATGGTCAGGAAACCTAGATTAGGAAACTTGGGTTATAGTAAAGGATAGTTAGTGATACTATATTAGAAACTAAGGATAGTTAGAAATGAAATAATACGGCTATTATGTGATGACGGGATCCGAGGACGACGTTTGCCGATATTGCCGTTTAGGGTACCGTAGGACTAGATAGTCGATGTAGAGGCGTCACCCGAAACATACCTTTTTCTGAACCGAAGAGTCGTATGTATCTTTTAAAAATATACCTTGAGGGATGTTACGGATTTTCAAATGATATCTTTTTCTTAAAAACACCGTAACCACTATTTTCAAAACTATGATTCGCTTCTTTAAAAATCTAATTGTATGGTTCGGGTGTGTATGTTAGATTAGATACCTATACTTGTTGTAGAGAAAGAATGTTTAGGTAAACTCGGCTTGATATGAGTTATAAATGCGATGAAAAGATTATAAGACGGATATGATTACCTGATGATATATTGGTATACGAATGCGAGTCGATCGAGAAGATTTATACCCTGTCGGTCCCCTGACGTGAGATTATTGCGGATGTGACCTGGGACATAGGTATATAGATATATATATATAGATAGATATATATAGAATATTATGAATCATGGATGATAGGCCGTACGTGATTCCGGGCCGTACCCTCATTTGTCGTATAGGATGATAGGATCCCTATTAGCTTAATGCCGCCGTACGATGATTTTCCGTGCGTGATGAGTTTGACTTGATGATTGATCCTTACCCTTGACTAGAGATTGCCGTACGATGGATCATACCGTATGCGATGTTGTTAGGCTGGATGCCGGTTGATAGATTCCCCGACTCGGTCATATTAGATACATATACCCATCAGCATTGCATATGATTTACCTTATGCTGCATTCATATTTTTTTCATTGCATTGCATATATCTGTGTTAGTACACTTACACCATTATCGATGATGCGTATGTTACACGTACACAGATTTGCCGGCTCACACACTTTATCATCGATAATTGCCATGTCACTACACAGTAGGACTGCTGCATCATGATATGACTCTTTGCATAATCTGCCTTCTATAGTTACTTATGCAATTTTATACGATGTTGCATGATATATTGCTATACTTACATTTCCATCACATGTCGCATAAATCATGTTTTATGATTTTACGCATTGAGGTATGCTGTTTTCATGAGATTTCTGGATTTGAGAACCGTGGCTATTTCAACGAAAGCATGTAATGTTTTAAGAACCCGGTTTCTCTTGATATGATATTTCAGTGCGTCCACCATGCGTTTTCTCGGTTCTGAGACGTGTGCTTGAAACCCGATTCGAGGAGTTGGATGATCCGTTTGTGGGTTCATGGTGGACCCGGTATGGTTTCCTGGGGCGAGAAATGTTTTTCGTTGAGTAGACGATGAGCCTGGCTGTGTGGTGAGTACCTACCGGTGATTTTATTTGGGCTCGGCGGATATCCAGAAGATACCGACCGGAGTTGAGAAATGAGATGGGCCGATCCAGACTGACGGAGCTCGATATATGAGGATTTATGTGCAGATGCTGTAAGTCCATGCTACCTCTCCCGGTACTTTCGGGAATGCGGAATTTGGTAAAAAACGATTTTCTTAAAGATGGTAACATGGACCTAAAACCCGGATCTTGGTTAAACTTCTATCTAACATCCTAACTAGGAGTTTCTAGCTACTCGGTTAGGGGGTTATACCTAGCTTGTCTTGAACTCCTTCGTCTTCAAGCTCCGGTGGTGGTCCGATGGCTTCTTCTCGTCGTCTCCGTACGCCGAAGATTGATCCACCTGAAAGCTCCAACCTTTAGCTCCTTCTTCGTTCTTTGAAGAAACTAGTTCACTTGGTTTGCCAAACCTAGTGAACTAGAATGAGTAGAGAAGAAATAGAATGGGATTTTATCTATGGTTCTTGATTCTCAACTCATGAGACAAGAGAACCATAGATCAAGAGAGGGAGCAAGAGGTTGAGGGTGAGAGCAAGAGGAGAGCTCAAGAACAAGAGAGAGAATGAGCAAAAAAAGAATGAGCAACTCTTTTGTCTTTCACCCTCTCATAATCCAAAAGTGATCATAACTCATCATATCAAAAAAGTCTTATGTGATGGTTTGAAGCAACCATAAGCTTATCATGTCATGCACTCATTTTACCCAAATGAGCAAGCAAGAAAAAGTCTTTGGCATGAAATGATAACCATGGTTATCATGATGGTCAACTAGTCAAGCCTAGTCAACCGGTCAACAAGTCAACAAAAGTCAACAAGTCACCAAAGTCAACAAGTCAACAAAAGTCAACAAGTCAACAACCATATCACCATAATACTTAATTAATATAATAGTTAATCACATATCATATTCTCATTAGGGTTGAGCATAATGTCAAATAGTCAACGGTCAACTGTCAACAACCCTAATGAGAATCCGCAGCCTCTGCCTCCCTGTCAACTGTGCATACACACCCGCATCCGCGTTCCGAGGAACACGAATGCAAACTGGATAAATCCAATCCCATAAGGCACACTAGGATCTGGCTTAAACCAAAGCCCGCTAGTGTAAACTGTCCGGACACTGTACGTGCACAAGTGCACGGATGTGACCGAACCCTGTCGCAAAACCATGCGACCTGTCGCAATACCATGCGACCTCTACTCTTTTGCCTAAAGGCGAAAAGCTTTCTGTGTGGGACTCTAAAGACTCGACACTACGCTGGCAGTGGGTTTAACCACAGACCGCAAGCGGCACTAGCTGTGCGTAACGGTCCCCAGGTAATGCCGACAAGAAGACCGACGAGGCGAAACCCATCTGAACTCCTACTGAGCCTGAGTGTGACATTCTCCGTACAGTCCGGTCTGTTCGTCTGATACATCGCATGGCGGGCCTAGGGGGCGGTAAACGTCAGTCCCCCAATAGCGGTACAAGTCGTGCCGGAGTGAAGCCCAATACACCCTGAGATAACACTGGAAACCTACCAGTATATCTCGTTTGCCCTGGCCAGGGACTACTCGTGTAATGGCTCTCCTAGACACAGCGCGATGTCAACCTCCAATACCGGGAGAGACGAATCCTGTCTAACCGTCACTGCCTCCAAGTGCTTCGGGACTGCACCCAACCACCACCTGTTTGCACGACTCCTTTGAGCCGTGGTAGGGTAGTGATCAAAGTACAGTGGGAACACACTCGAGGCGGAGTGACAGTGTCAAGTCAGCGGACTAAGCTGTACTCATGTCACCTGGGAACTGATAACTGACGATAGGTATAATACCAACTAGTCAGTTCCCGACGAGTCCTGTCCAGTGTACCCGTAACCTAACGAGCACCCGCATACTATCTCAAGTACGACGTACTGACGGCTGTGGGACAGACCGTCTCCCACACTGGGATGAGAAGCGCATGCGCTGGTCTACTCCGGAGTATCGATGCCCTGTCTCGATAGTCCTGCGACCAGGGACCTGAATAAGGATGTGCTTATAGATTACCCAGCCCCCACTAGTGTGACTGCCATCACAACGCTGGTAATCAAGCAAAGATCCTAAGGGCTCCACTAATGCGTATAAGTGATATACTGAAATAAACACAAGTACACATTGAAGTAGAAACAAACCAAGTAGCATACTACTATTTTGAGCAAGATTGTCAATACAAGGTGAATATCCCAAGCTTCCATTAAGTAATATACATACTAGTATGATACAGTAATGGCCTCTAGGGCATATACACTAACAATCTCCCACTTGCACTAAGGCCATGTACTGGCGTATCGAAGACCTATCATCTCGATCAGCCGCTCGAACTGAGTTTGGGGCAAGGCCTTGGTGAATGGATCTGCAGTGTTATCTTCTGATTTTACTCTCTTTACCTCGATCTCCTGGCGATCAATGATCTCCCTGATCAGGTGGAACCGCCTCAAAATGTGCCTGGACTTCTGATGGGACCTTGGTTCCTTCGCTAAAGCTATAGCGCCGTTGTTGTCACAATACAGCGGTATTGGATCAACACTGGTAGGAACCACCTGAAGTTCCGTGAGGAACTTCTTCATCCAGACAGCTTCCTTTGCGGCATCGCAAGCAGCTATGTACTCCGCTTCCATGGTTGAGTCAGCAACGGTTTCCTGCTTGGAACTCTTCCAGCAAACCGCCCCTCCATTGAGGGTAAAGACATAACCCGACATGGACTTGGAGTCATCCTTGTCATTCTGGAAGCTGGAGTCAGCAAAGGCCTCAATCTGGAGGTCTTTTCCGCCATACACCAAGAACATCTCCTTAGTCCTTCTCAGGTACTTGAGAATGTTCTTTACTGCTATCCAGTGTTTCTCCCCTGGGTCTGACTGATACCGGCTTACAACGCTCAATGCGTATGCTACATCTGGTCTGGTACATAACATCGCATACATAATAGAGCCTACCGCAGATGCGTAGGGTATTGATGACATGCGAGCCCTTTCCAAATCAGTCTTGGGAGACATCTCTTTGGAGAGGGTGATTCCGTGACAAGCCGGTAGATTACCGCGCTTGGAATCTTCCATACTGAATCGTTTCAGTATGGTGTCGATGTACCTTGACTGTGAAAGTCCCAACATCCTTTTGGATCTATCACGATAGATCTGGATCCCCAGAATGTAGTTGGCATCGCCCAGGTCCTTCATGGAGAACCTCTGTGACAAGAATCCTTTGACTGACTGTAGCATAGGAATATCATTTCCTATTAGGAGAATGTCATCGACGTACAAGACGAGGAATACCACATTTCTCCCTACAATCTTACTGTAAATGCATGGTTCATCTGGGTTTTTGACAAAGTCGAATTCTTTGACAGTATCATCAAAGCAGATGTTCCAACTCCGCGATGCCTGCTTAAGTCCATAGATGGACTTGAGCAACTTGCACACTTTACCGCTGCTCCCACTCTGATTGAATCCCTCTGGCTGATCCATATAGACGCACTCTTCTAAATTTCCATTTAGGAAAGCCGTCTTAACGTCCATCTGCCAGATCTCATAATCGTGGAAGGCAGCAATGGCAAGAAGGATCCGAATGGATTTAAGCATGGCTACCGGAGAAAAAGTCTCGTCATAGTCCAAACCAGGTCTTTGACGAAAACCCTTTGCAACGAGCCTAGCCTTATAGGTTTCAACCTGCCCATCTACACCAATCTTCTTTCTGAAGATCCATTTGCAGCCTACGGGTTTTACCCCTTCTGGAGCAAAGTCCAAAGTCCAAACTTTGTTGGTGTACATGGACTCCATCTCGGTCCGCATTGCATCCAGCCATTTTACCGAGTCACCGCTCTGAATGGCTTGCTGGAAGCTAGTAGGCTCATCATAATCTATGATGCAATCCTCTCTATCCCCGTCTACGAGAAAACCGTAGTATCTCTCGGGCGGACGAGACTGCCTACAACTCCTGCGGAGCGGCATAGGAATGTCCGGTTCCCCTGAACCTTCTGGTTCTACTAAGGTTTCAGTAATAGCTTGTGGTTCTGGAATTTCTTCCAGTTCTATTGCGCTCCCACTTATCTGATTTTCTAAAAACTCAGTTTCCAAGAAGCGGGCATGACGAGAAACAAGGACTTTTTGCTCCTCTGCGTAATAGAAAAGATACCCCTTGGAGTTCTTTGGGTATCCCACAAACTTGCACTGTACTGAGCGTGCCTCGAGCTTGTCCGCATGCTGCTTTTTTACAAAAGCCGGACACCCCCATGTCTTAAAGGATTTAAGACAGGGTTTCTTCCCACTCCACATCTGGTATGGTGTGGTAGGCACTGTCTTAGTAGGAACTTGGTTCAAGAGATGTGCAGCTGTTTCCAGTGCATAACCCCAGAAAGATCGCGGTAACTCAGCCTTACTCATCATGGAACGAACCATATCTAGTAGGGTTCGATTCCTTCTTTCCGATACACCGTTGTGTTGTGGTGTGTATGGAGGAGTACGCTGAGAGAGAATTCCATTCTCTTTTAAGTAGTCCAGAAACTCGGCACTCAAGTATTCACCACCTCGATCCGATCTTAGGATCTTGATACTTTTGCCTGTTTGTTTTTCTACTTCATTCTTATATTCTCGAAATTTCTCAAAGGCCTCGGATTTGTGCTTCATTAAGAAGACATGTCCAAACCTAGAGAAATCATCTGTGAAAGTAATGAAGTATGAATAACCGCTTCGTGCATGTGTAGACATTGGACCACACACGTCACTGTGTATAAGTCCCAAGAGCTCGCTCGCTCTTACTCCGTGTCCAGTGAACGGAGTCTTTGTCATCTTTCCCATGAGACAAGATTCACAAGTGGCATAAGACTGGTACTCGAACGGATCCAAGTATCCTTCTTTATGTAACTTAGTCAACCGTGTCTCATTGATGTGACCCAGTCTACAATGCCATAAGAAAGCCTGATTTAATTCTGGAGACTTTCTTTTAAGTGTGTTCTGGACACTGAATATCTGAGCTTGATTCAATACGTATATACCGTTATTTAATGTACCTGACCCAATCAGTGCTTGATTTAGGTGGATGTTTACTACATCGCTTACAAAAGCAAAATCATATCCTTCCTTAGAAAGTAAGGATACAGATATGATATTGCAAGTCGCACCTGGTACATACAAACAGTCACGCAGAATCAATATCTGCCCAATTGTCAGTCCTAGGTGATATTCCCCTACGGATACAGCATCCATGCTCATTCCGTTAGCAACCCTGAGAGTCATATCACCTTTCCTGATAACCCTACGGTTTCTCAGACCCTGTAACGAATTACAGATGTGAGATCCTGATCCGGTATCCAATACCCAGGAAGTAGGGTTAACTGACAAACAGTTCTCAATTACAAACACACTCGAAGCCGAAGCCACAACATGCTTCGAATTCTGGCTACTGGCTTTACAAGCCCTGCAATCTCTCTGCCATAGTTCATTCCCGTTACAATAGGAACGTCCCTCTTTAATCATATCCAGTCCCGAAACTTTTGCCCTTGTTTTTCCTTTTTCTTCCCTGGTTTCTTTCAGGGTATAAGCAGAGGGCAGGGACTGTAGAATTAGGTCAGTACTTGACCCATTCTCCAACGTGGTCTCCAGGTCCGTGAGCTTAAAATAGCTGGTCTCTGTAAGGACGTTGCCCCCTACAGATGACCCGACAGCCAACCTCGCTTGAAGCAATTCGTTCGAGGTCTCATATCTTGCGATACGAGATTGCTCTCCATATAAAACTTTGTTATGGAGGAAGATAGAAACTGAGTCCATCTTCTCGTGCTGCCTCTGGTTTGCACCATTAACTGAGGCTAACACGAGGCACTTGGCTTTCGCACAATCCTTTTCCGGTGTCCTGCGGATGTGAACATCCGTGACAGGGGAAACTGGACCTGAGACAGCAGGGATTTGATTAGTTAAGAGGTGTCCCAGCTTGTCATGGGCAATGGACATCTGGACAGACCTTTGCCAGTCATAACAGTCAGGTTCAGTCATATTTTTATCTAGATGTAACCTAGGTGCGGTCACAGGGTCGCTGCAATTAAGAGAGAGAAGAAGAAACACTCAGCATGATGCTCTTGCAAGTTTAGAGTGGTTTTTAGTTTGTCTAAACAGGATGGCTCCCACTGTTTCTCGAATCCCTCCTCAAACCATAAAGGAAGAATTAGTCGGGATCAGTCCCACTGCACAATACTTGCTTAACCGTTCAGCCAGGCCGGTGTCGGTACTTCGAGGGAGGTTTTCCAACGCTTTCGCGAAGTTCCTTAATTAAAGAACCTCTTTTCCCTGGGGGCGTAGCCCCGCTAACACCTTTCTAGGCACCTACTAGGTTTATAGCATTGATCGTTTAGTGAGAAATTTCCCGAGGAGTAGCATATACTCACAGTAGGATCGGGATCCAAATATCATCGCGTGAAGAAACTGAAGGAATCCTACCAGAATCATCACACTCCAAATGGTATGCAAATCTAGCAAGTTTCAGTGCTTATGAAACTCCCGATGTATATTTTTGCCCCATGCTCTTATGACCTTGACTAAGGCCAACAAATCATAAGTCACATGTCAAGTTCTACCCGTCGTTGTCCAGGTTAATTTGAATCCACCCGTATATACCCTTGACTAAGGCCAACAAGGTAATACGACTGTCCCAAACCAACGCATTCTATCTATGCAACATATGAATACCCACCAGCTACCAAACACTGTGCCTTGACTAAGGCCAACAAACACAGCTTGAATACTGTTGAATATTCATATGAAACGACGGAGGGCTACGAATGGTTTTGGCGAAACCGTGAACGTAGTGAACTTGATTTAGTCGATGGAACGAGATAGCTTTTAAATGGAGTGGCTCAAACTCCGCATTTTAAAAGTTTGTTTTGAAAAGAACCGAGTGGTTTTTCGAAAATGTTCCAACGACTTATACTTGGTTTATTTTCTTGCATTAGTTCTTTTAATGCATGTTTTGCTTGCATTAGTTCTTTTAATGCGTGATATTCTTGCATTAGTTCTTTTAATGCGTCCCATCATTTAATCCTACCATTGCAGAAAACAACCAAAATATGACGTACGCTTATGCCATTCGCATTCGCCACGGGGCCCCGTCATTACCCGTTAGGTTACTTAACTAACGACAGAGCGGGGGCTGGGCTAGCGCGTCTGTAAAACATAAGCAACGCCTAAATAATATCATATATAGATATATTGCAATGATAAACATTTCAGATCACAGATAAATACATTGGATATACTAGCAATCTGTAATTTGTACGAGCCTGTAACAAAAACAGATAACACGGTCGCGGTGAATAGCCAATACCCCACCCAAGACCCCTACGGGTGCGGCAAACTACCCGCCAAGTACCCGAAGCGTAGTAACCTCCCTCATCTCCATGAGTAGGCCACTCGACACTTCGGCATACCCGGTAGTTTGTGCACCCCCTCCATGGGTCTATCCTAGGAGCAAAAACAGTAAAAAGAAATTATACAATGACGGCTACAACCCCGACCCGGTTGTGCGGCCATACAAATAATTATTACATCAATTTACAAATTTACATGAATTGCAAGAAAAGAAAACTCTCGTCTCACAACCCCCGGCTATTCACCCGCGACAATCCAACATATTTATATACACATTCCAGCACATTACAGATCACAGATTTGTATAACCCCCACTAATCGACATATAGCGATTAGTAGACGTTCAATACAAATATCACATTACAGAAAAACCCGTTAGCTCAAGTCTTTTAGAAGTTCGATCAAAAATACGGATTTTCGGGACCCCAAAATAAAATTTTCGTTCTGGAAAATCTGGGTTGAAAATACATATACTAAAAATCCCAAAATACCCCAATTAGCAAACTGCAAAAAATAAAACCCATGAACGAGTCAACTCGGCCGCGGTTCCGCGGCGGAAGCGTGCTCCCGCCGCGGAACCGCGGCGCTTTGATCGAGTCATGGGCCCAAATTTTTGCAGTTTCTTTTAAAAAGCCTGAGTCGATTTTTGGTGTATATTAAAAAAGTTTTCCAGCACTTTTAAAATCGACAGAAAGTTTAAAATTCTGGGGTTCGTTTCGGGACTTTTTCGTTGATCGATCTTCTAGTTACTTGCTAACATGTTAGATAGAGTTTAACTAGGCTCTGATACCACTGTAAGTCCATGCTACCTCTCCCGGTACTTTCGGGAATGCGGAATTTGGTAAAAAACGATTTTCTTAAAGATGGTAACATGGACCTAAAACCCGGATCTTGGTTAAACTTCTATCTAACATCCTAACTAGGAGTTTCTAGCTACTCGGTTAGGGGGTTATACCTAGCTTGTCTTGAACTCCTTCGTCTTCAAGCTCCGGTGGTGGTCCGATGGCTTCTTCTCGTCGTCTCCGTACGCCGAAGATTGATCCACCTGAAAGCTCCAACCTTTAGCTCCTTCTTCGTTCTTTGAAGAAACTAGTTCACTTGGTTTGCCAAACCTAGTGAACTAGAATGAGTAGAGAAGAAATAGAATGGGATTTTATCTATGGTTCTTGATTCTCAACTCATGAGACAAGAGAACCATAGATCAAGAGAGGGAGCAAGAGGTTGAGGGTGAGAGCAAGAGGAGAGCTCAAGAACAAGAGAGAGAATGAGCAAAAAAAGAATGAGCAACTCTTTTGTCTTTCACCCTCTCATAATCCAAAAGTGATCATAACTCATCATATCAAAAAAGTCTTATGTGATGGTTTGAAGCAACCATAAGCTTATCATGTCATGCACTCATTTTACCCAAATGAGCAAGCAAGAAAAAGTCTTTGGCATGAAATGATAACCATGGTTATCATGATGGTCAACTAGTCAAGCCTAGTCAACCGGTCAACAAGTCAACAAAAGTCAACAAGTCACCAAAGTCAACAAGTCAACAAAAGTCAACAAGTCAACAACCATATCACCATAATACTTAATTAATATAATAGTTAATCACATATCATATTCTCATTAGGGTTGAGCATAATGTCAAATAGTCAACGGTCAACTGTCAACAACCCTAATGAGAATCCGCAGCCTCTGCCTCCCTGTCAACTGTGCATACACACCCGCATCCGCGTTCCGAGGAACACGAATGCAAACTGGATAAATCCAATCCCATAAGGCACACTAGGATCTGGCTTAAACCAAAGCCCGCTAGTGTAAACTGTCCGGACACTGTACGTGCACAAGTGCACGGATGTGACCGAACCCTGTCGCAAAACCATGCGACCTGTCGCAATACCATGCGACCTCTACTCTTTTGCCTAAAGGCGAAAAGCTTTCTGTGTGGGACTCTAAAGACTCGACACTACGCTGGCAGTGGGTTTAACCACAGACCGCAAGCGGCACTAGCTGTGCGTAACGGTCCCCAGGTAATGCCGACAAGAAGACCGACGAGGCGAAACCCATCTGAACTCCTACTGAGCCTGAGTGTGACATTCTCCGTACAGTCCGGTCTGTTCGTCTGATACATCGCATGGCGGGCCTAGGGGGCGGTAAACGTCAGTCCCCCAATAGCGGTACAAGTCGTGCCGGAGTGAAGCCCAATACACCCTGAGATAACACTGGAAACCAACCAGTATATCTCGTTTGCCCTGGCCAGGGACTACTCGTGTAATGGCTCTCCTAGACACAGCGCGATGTCAACCCCCAATACCGGGAGAGACGAATCCTGTCTAACCGTCACTGCCTCCAAGTGCTTCGGGACTGCACCCAACCACCACCTGTTTGCACGACTCCTTTGAGCCGTGGTAGGGTAGTGATCAAAGTACAGTGGGAACACACTCGAGGCGGAGTGACAGTGTCAAGTCAGCGGACTAAGCTGTACTCATGTCACCTGGGAACTGATAACTGACGATAGGTATAATACCAACTAGTCAGTTCCCGACGAGTCCTGTCCAGTGTACCCGTAACCTAACGAGCACCCGCATACTATCTCAAGTACGACGTACTGACGGCTGTGGGACAGACCGTCTCCTACACTGGGATGAGAAGCGCATGCGCTGGTCTACTCCGGAGTATCGATGCCCTGTCTCGATAGTCCTGCGACCAGGGACCTGAATAAGGATGTGCTTATAGATTACCCAGCCCCCACTAGTGTGACTGCCATCACAACGCTGGTAATCAAGCAAAGATCCTAAGGGCTCCACTAATGCGTATAAGTGATATACTGAAATAAACACAAGTACACATTGAAGTAGAAACAAACCAAGTAGCATACTACTATTTTGAGCAAGATTGTCAATACAAGGTGAATATCCCAAGCTTCCATTAAGTAATATACATACTAGTATGATACAGTAATGGCCTCTAGGGCATATACACTAACAGATGCTGGACACGGTTTTCATGATGTTTTCGAGTGTTGATGCTAGGCACTCAGGTTCCATGATTTTGATGTGTCGGGAGGGACACCGTTGATATATATATATATATATTCTCATACTTTCATGCACACCCCTTTATGATATTTACGTGCATGCAGACATTGATTTTAGGTGGACGAGATCCACATGCATACATACCTTGATTATGGTTGGAAGAGATCCATTTGCGTGCATTGATGATTACCGTTGGATGTTATCCACATGCATATTGGTATTGACTACCTTGTTGGCATATATAGACCCGGTCACCCTAGATATCATAGTATTACCTTTATTATATAGTTGACCTAGGAGTCGTTGTTTATTCGATTTCTATCTGTTGATATTTTTCTACTCACGAGTTGGCAACTCACCCCCGTTGTGCCACAGTTCTTGCAGGTTGACCGCTTGGATCAGTAGCGGCTTCGTTGGCACACAGTTGCATTCGGGTGTTTTGCATTGGTAGGTGGGATATTTGTATCATTCCCACTCTTGTATCTATATTTCATATTGTATCTAGTTAACTCCATCAATCAAAAGTTCTAAATTGTATAAGTGATGAGACTTAGTGAGACTTGTAGTTGCGAGATTTGAGCGATGGGTTTTATATTCACTTTTGAGGTTATATCTTGCTCATTCCTCATCTTTTTGTGGTGAACTTCGCCGTTGGGCGTCGTATACTTATTTATACTGTATTGTGTGGTTGTGATCCGCCGTTTGGCGAAGAGCTAGCTCCCGCTTGGGGATGCCATTATCCTTATTATGTATTTGTGGTTTTGGATCAAAATTTACAAAGGAGGTGCTGCCAAAATTTTAAAAAGACGAAACATGTTTTCAAACTAGAAAATTTCACTTGCATCATTCATGTTCCTTTTCTATGCATTAAGAAAACTAGTTTTCATTATACCTTTCTTTCAAAAACCACACCTCCTTTATTTTTTCAAAAAGTTTTAGATTTCTGGGTTTCAGCTTACTTGAATTCTGTTACGCCTTTAGACGTTGTGTGATTCAGGTGCTGGTCATAATATAATATTTCAGGTCATGACAGATATGTCCACCATGAGTTTTCTCGGCTCTTGAGCGATATCATACACCCGATTCGAGGAGGAGATGAACCGTCTGCGGGTGGATGGTGGAACCGATGCGGTACCCTAGGGCAAGAAGATCGCAGAGAATGGCATTGAGCCTGTGACAAGGGAGCATTGCTGACCAGTGATTTTATTGAGATTTATGAAGCAGGCCAACCCGGATAGCCGAAGCCTGAGGTTTTGAGATTCGAGGTTACAGGTCAGTCCGGATTGTCGGAGCCTGAGATATTGAGATTTATGTTTTGTGTCGATACTTGACACTGATTTCATGTTGATTTCATTGATGATACCTCGATTTATAAATATGCAGAAATCTCACTATATTATGAAAACAGTTTCCACATTTAGATGCATTCTGTTTTCATGCATTCATAACTCATATTATGATATGTTGCTACCTGAGGCACTGACACGAGTACTTGGTATTACACTTATGTATAGATGTTTACCCCTGCCACCTTATCATGCTTCTGACTTTATCTTGTTAAGCATATATTTATTACTGATCGTATTGACCTAGGATTGAGTCATACATACGATTTCTTCTCTGTGATGTTTTCTACTCACGAGTTGGCAACTCACCCGCGTTGTGTCACAGTTCTTGCGGGTTTTGCCATCAGGTTTCGTTGCGGCTTTGCTGGCACACTGCTTTCATTCCGGGTGATTGCTTTGGTAGGTGGGTTCATTCGCATCGTGACCACCATGGTATCTTTTATTTTACATTGCTGTATCTAGTAAACTCCATTAACCAGACTTGTATATTTATTAACCATAGAAGACCAGTTGTATTATTTCGACCGTAGAGTCGCGCGTTGTATTATTATGGGTTTTCTTGATGTTTTGAGTTTCCTTTTGAGTTTTGATCCTCGCCCTTGGCGTTGTATATTATATTGCTTGCATGGTTGTGACCGTCAATTGACGAAGAGCTAGCTCCCGCTTGGGGATGCCTTTATTCATATTATGCTTGTTGTTCCCTTTTAGGCCCAATATTTACAAAGGAAACTCTACCGAAATTTTGACAAAAGACTTGAAATTTTAAAAATTCATATTCGACTTATGTTATTAAAACCACTTGCTTTAAAACAAGTTTTCTTCACTTCCTTCTTTTAAAATGGTTTAGATTTCTGGGATTTTTGGCGTACTTGAATTAGATTGGGTCCTATAGACTTCATATGATTCAAGTTCCAGTCACGTGCCATTTTGGATCGTGACATGTGTGTTCTATACGTTAAGAACTGTGGTTTGATTTAGAATATATATGCTTTTAGATAACGTGCCTGAACGGATCAACTCTTGATATAGGAAATGTTCAAAACATTATCCAACAATACAAAACTATATCCTTCTTTATTAAATAAAGAGACTGATATGATGTTGTATATCAGGTTCGGTATCTAATAACATTCGTTCAGAATCAATGTATTTGGTAACACAGGGTGATAACTGCCAACTGATTTGGCTGCAATAATTGCACCAATCTTTATACTTAAAGACACATCACCCTATTCTCAGTTCTCTACCTATCTGTAGCCCATGTAACAAATTACATATGCGGGATCTCGATCCGGTATCAAATACCCAGGACATAGAGGATACTAAGAAACAATTCTCTGTAATCAACACACCCGAAGAAGATGCATCATCAGGAACTTTCTTCATTCGGGCGGCACGGGAATTCTGGTAATCTCCATTTCCTGCTCGGTCTTATTACAATTATAAGTTGGAGCGAGACCAACGTTCCCCAGCTCAGTATAACAAGCGGGTTCAGTCAATACATCCAAATTATTATCTTGATTAAGGCGTGACATGGTCACTACCTGGAGAGAGAGAGAAGAAAACACTTTGCTTGCACTCTTGCAAGATTAGATTGGTTATATATTTTATCTAATCAGGATGGCTCCCACTGTTTTTATCAAATCTTCCTTCAAATCATAAAAGGAAAGACTAGCCGGGATTAATTACACCGTACAAGTTCGCCAATTTTTCAGCCAGGCCAGTGTCGGTACTTTGAGGGAGGTTCCCTGTGCTTTCACACGGACCTAATTAAAATAATCCTCATTTACCCAGGGGCGTAACCCCGTTGACACCTTTCTAGACACCTACTTGATCGGCTAATTATAAAGTGCAAAACTCTCCCAGGAGTAACAATTACTCGCAGTGGGTATCAGGATCCAACTATCACATAGAAGGTATGCAATCTCATTTCAAAATTCAACACATGAAACTCCCGATAATGGTTTTTACCCCCATCACTTATGACCATGGCTATGGTCAACAAATCATAAGCACTAGTCAAGTTCTACCCGTCATTTCATGAATAATTAGACCCACCCACATGACCCTTGGCTAAGGTCACCAAAGTCACATGACTATCCTAACTAATTGCATCATATGTGTGCAGGAAGACATCACTTAGCTACCGCACACTACGTCTTGGCTAAGGTCAGCAAACGTAGCACGAATACTAAGTACTCTACTTTCTAAAATGATGGAGGGTTGCGGATGGTTTTTAAGAAAACCATTAATGCTTTGAACTTGATCTCGTTGTAGAATCAAATGGTTTAAAATGGATTGTTTTCGAGGCTTTTGCTAGTTTCACTAAAGAGGTGACTCCCGGTGAAGGGATCTCGGCTCTTTCCTTGTCGAATGAGGTGCAGGATATTCACAATACCACTATGCAAAGCAAGAACTAGAAAAGCAATCAAAAGAAAAAACCAAGGGTTGTAGCATTTGCCAGTTATTGCTAAAGAGGTCACTCCCGGCGAAGGGATCTCGGCTCTTTCCTTATCGAGTAAGGTGCTGGATATTCTGCAAGGAATACTGCTATGCAAAGCAACAACTGGAGCTACCTGATTTTGAAAATTCGATTCCACAACATCATTAGGTTTATTTTCTTTCATTAATCTCATTAATGAAGTCCCATCATTTAAGTTACCTAAACATCACAGATAAATACAACGTACGCTTATGCCATCCGCATTCGCCGTGAAGTCCCGTCGTGCACCGTTAGGTTAGGTAACTAACGGCAGAGCGGGGCAGGGCAAGCGCGGGTGTAAAAAATAAGCAGCTTCTATATAATATATCACATATACTATATACAACATCTAACTCAACATATCAAATGATGATATCACAGATATCGCAGCAGAAAACAACATAAGAAATATTGGATATACTAGGACGTCCGTGTTTTATTTTGAGCCTGTATAAAACACGGATTCCACGGTCATGATGAATAGACAAACCCACATCCCAAGACCCCTACGAGAGCGGCAAGCAACCCTACCAATTCTAGAGTTAGGAGACTCGGACTCGACTCCTCGAGATGGTCTCCCACTGGACCCTGGAACTCGGTTACTTATGCTCTCCTCCTTGGGTCTATCCTAATGCGGAAAGATAAATAATATACATCAACGGTGACATCTTCCTCAACCTGGAAGTGCCCCAATAAAAGAATATTACATACAAGTTTTTTGCATGAATGAAAATAAAAAACTCTCATCTCATATAAAAAAAAACCCCGGCTATTCAAAAACGGCGATCCAATATAACATATCACAGCAACACAAAATATCACATGTCATCAATGTAAGTAAATATGTGTATCCCAATTGTCGTTGACGTATAGCAACGAAACCGGTGATACACCACATATTACACTTACGGCCGCAAAAAAGAAAGTGAAAACTACAACAATTGGAATCCGCAACTACCTTATACATCATAAACCTGTAATATCTCATATTGCGGATTTCATGCCTAACAATATGAATTCCTTAGACATCGCATGCTTAACAATTATAAACCCCACAATTTAGTCTCGTTATTGAAAACACTTATCAATAAAAAAGTTGGGTAATTCAACAAGATTCCCGACATCCCGGTCGAATGCTCGTCGGAAACTTTAGTAGACTGCCGCACCCCCGATACCGACGACGAAGTGCACTTAGGTGGAACACCGCGTCCGCGAACACCCGGAAGGATGCTTTTGGCAACGGAGTTCTCCTACAGTCACTTGGTTAGGGTTATGGGTTGTGGCTATCTAGTAATGTTACCCGGCGAGTATCCACATACACAACGTGATTGCGACGGACATTTAATCGCATCAAAATCCCGTGGCAACCGATCAAATGAGTCCAAATTGCTAGATTTATAAAATTCAAATATTGTTGATTCCAAGTATTGTATCCCATCACATGATATCCGGACGACATTAAACTTTTTGATCGATTCATCAAAGTCCCACAATTTTCCGACAGCTCAACACTTGAGCACAGTTTTAATAATACCCGAAACATGCCACAGTACCGATGGACCAGCCGTAGAAGGGCAAACCCAAGCCTCACTCATGTTGCCACGGAACTGCGGTAAACCCTAGTGTATGACCGCGGTTCTGCGATCCAAAAAGTCGAGTTAGGGTGTCATTCTTCTAGAGCATCCACAGAATTACTTGCATGTTTTTCCGAATACGTTAAACTTGGAAAAATGGGTTTTTGACATTCGATCGAACTTTTTAAGTTCGCCTAGACAGTATGTGAAAACCCAAATTCAATATTAAACTACGAATACGAAACTCTCCGAATTCCTTATAGTGTAAGATTACAACACATGCAAAATTAGCAAAAACAAACAACACCTGAAACATCAAAACCTAGTCTTTTAAACACCCTGCAAATTTCAGGAAAAACTAAAAAAATTTGGCCGGCCACCATAGGCATGATCTCGGCCCAAAACCGAGCTCTCCCCTTGAAATTTGCATAGTGTTCATGTTGCATCCCATACAACACTCTGCACTTATTTAAATAATTTTTAAAGGTCATATAAAAATCGACAGAAACTAAGTCCCGATGTTTCATATTTCGGAGTTGTTTCGGTTTCGTAATCTGACAAACACCATCTAATTCTCTAGCCCGGCTCTGATACCACTGTTGGGATTCCTTAGCACTCTACTCGGTTTTCACAGCAAGTACCATGCCATATTTAAAAATTCTAAGGTGCTAATCAATCCTAAACTAGGATCAAGCTTAAGTAAATAGATAATAAAACATGCAATCAAACATTGCATAAGAAGTGAACAAAAATATGTTAGTGTATATGCCCTAGGGGCCATTATTGTATCATACTAGCTTGTATATTACTTAATGGAAGCTTGGGATATTCACAGTTATATTAACAGTCTTTCTAAACATGGTAGTATGCTACTTAGTTTATTTCTATCTTAATATATGTATATGTTAACATATCGAGAATACATATTGATAGAGCACTTAGGATCTTGTTTGACCACTAGCGTTGTGATGGTAGTCACACTTGTGGGGGCTGGGTAGTGTATGTCTACGGTAGCACCCCGGCCGTCATTATGACGCCAAACGCGAAACAAAAACTTTTATAACTGGCGCTATCGCATACTATAACCCGGATCTTGCTATTAACGCTAAACTAACAAACTGTAGAGAGGTAGAAAGGCTATACCGATCGATCTGAGTCCTTCGGTCTTTAGCCATCATCCCACGCACCTCACGGCAACTCCGATCTCTTGTCTCCTCATCGAGGTAGCACCAAGTCAACGGATCTTTAAATGGGCTCCCGCCTCTATACCGAGGCAACTCGGTCATCAAGTCTGCTAAAAGAGATGACCAAGATGAAGTAGAGAATGAGTAGAATACTTTGTCTCAAACACCTTAGGGTTCTCATCACATGAGAGGGTTAGGGTGGAGGTTGAAGAAGATGCTTAGGATTGGAAATGGTGAACTCAAGAAAATCTCAAGTGGGAGAAAGAACTGAAGCATAATGACTTCTCCTTCTCTTGTGAATAGATATATGAGGTTATATATTCTAAACCCAAAAGAAAAATATCTTATAAAAATATTTTCTCAATTATTTATCCACAAAACAAAACTCATCAATTCTTAATGACTCACTAGATGACTCATTACATGAGTCATTAGTGAACATTCTAGAATTGATGAGTCACAATAATGAGTCACCCTTTCCAAAACCAATTAATCATTTAAACCAAAATGATTAATCCGAAAAGAAATGCATCTTCTAAAATATTCTTTTAACGAATTACGAAAATACCCCACCTGTATATACATACCTATATCCGTATTCCGACCGAATACGAATACGAGAGACTAAAATATTCCGACTCAATATAATACATGGATCCGGCTTAAACCAAAGTCCACCAGTATTATCTGTCCGAAATATGACACGTACACAAGTGCACGTGCATTTTCGAACCCTGCCATAAAACCATATGGCCTTTACAACATTTCGCCCGAACTTGGGAAACTATCTGTGGGGGACTCTAAAGACTCGTCAGTACCCTGGCAGTGGGTTTAACCACAAGCACGTTAGCGGCACTAGCTGTGCGTAACGGCTGCCCATGTACTGACCGAAAGGGAAGCCGATGAGCGAACTCATCGTGGAACCCTACTGAGCCAATCAGTGACAATATCCTTACAGTCCGGTCCGTTCGTCTATGAGCATCGCATATCGGGCCTAAGGGGCTGGTAACGTCAGACCCCCAATAACGGTATAAGTCGTGTCGGAGAGTAGCCCTGAACACCTTGAGATACTACTGGAGTACCTACCAGTAAATCTCCTGCCTCGGCCGAGGGCTTTGTGTAATGGCTCTCCTAGACACAGCGCGATCTTATCCCCAATACTGGGAGAGACGAATCCCCAGCCGATCCGCTCACTTGCCTCCATGTGGCTCGGGACTGTACCCAACTAAAACCTGTTTGCACGACTCCTTTGAGCCGTGGTAGGGTAGTAATCAAAGCACAATGGGAACTCACACGAGACAAATGACAACCTCAGGTCGATGAACTAACCTGTACACATGTCACCAGGGAACTGCTATCTGACGCTAGGTATAATACCAACTAGCAGGTTCCCGACGAGTCCTGTCCGATGTACTCATAACCCAATGAGCACCTGTATACATCTTAGGTGATCCAACTGACACCAGTGGCTTGTGAGACCGGCCACCGCCCCTCGTTGGGGTCTCGACTGTATACACTAGTCTACTCCGGAGTATCGATGCCCTGTCTCGAAACTCCCAAGACTAGGGACCACTTTTAAGGATGTGCTTATAGACTACCCAACTCTCACGTATATGATCGCCATCATACTATTAGTAGTCAAGCAGGATCCTAAGGTCTCTATCAACGTGTAATAGTGATCATGTCACCTAAAACTGTACACGACTGATAAAGGCAAACCAGATAGCATACTATCATCTCGAGTAAGACTGTCCTACCGGTATAGGTCCTCTCTCAATCATTACAATCACGTACCTGCGATCCAATAATTGACTTTGAGGGCACTATATCCAACAATCTCCCACTTGCACTTAAGGCTAATTATTGCGATGTCGCATACTCACAGCCCGTGTGATACAGAACACCTAACTCCTCTACTAATCAGTTTCACAATGCTCGTTTGTAAAACTCTTGTGTTCGAGAAATAGCCTCAATGAGTGGATCCGCCCTGATGTATCTTTCTATGTCTCTCTTAATCTCAAATTCGCGGAGAAAGCCATCTCCCAAATAGAGTAATACCTGTCTAAGAATATGTCTGGATATCTGATGGGTCCTAGTTCATTAATGAATTCCATATCCAAACTTCTTAGACTGTATCGTCAACGGAACCCCTGCACCATGCCTCCCACAGTATCCTCTTGGACCACCTATCTATAATACTGCCCCTTTCTTCAGAGGGAAAACTATAACTCTGACAATCACTCTGTCATCCATGTCACTTTTAGAAGCCTGGAATGATAACCGTCTCCCGAAGGAGGCTGCCGTCATCAAATCCGTAGAACATCCACTTATGTTCTAAAAAATGCTTCCGTATGTTTCTCTAGGATTGGATTAATATCTCAACTTATTGCATCTAGTGCAAAAACAACATCTGGTGTGGTACTTGACATCTCATGATTGACTCAATTGCCTAAGTAAGTGATCTGCCAATCATGTACATTCCTCTCTCATTTAGTCTGTAAGACACCTTTAGAGAGGGTGACTCCATCACCTGCAGGTACACCACCATGGTAGGAGTCACCTATTCTAAATACCTTTAGAATACTGTCAAAATACCCAGATTGGGAAACTACCCAAATCTAGATCTAAAACCATAGATCTAGTAACCAGAATGTCAGATATTATATCCATATCCTTTGTGGAGAAACAACTGTGTGACGACCATAGTATAACCAATCGTAGTATAGGAATTTTACTTCCAACTCTGTGTATGTCATCCATATACCATGACATCACACTCAACTACTTTCTTTTCTGATGAAGTCAAAGCCATGACTGTCACATCAAAATTAGATGATCTTTCTCCGCTATATCTGCTCTAGTCTATAAATAGACATAAGCTACTTGCCCACTATGCTTCCGCTGCTCCCACTGACCACAACAACCCTCTGGCAGAATAATATATACGTGCACTTCTAAAGCTAGTTTAGAACGACGCTATACATAACCTCCTGCCGGGTCTCATAGCCTGGAAAAATAGTAGTGTCAAGTCTGGGTAAACAAGAACCTCCCTATCACCGTCCTTGAGGCTACCGGAGTACCTCTCGGGTGCCTGAGGTTACCCACCATATCTGCGGAGCGGCTAATGGAATGTCAAACCTGATCGAATCTTTAGGTCCTATTAAATTTTCCGTAACCGTTTACGGTTCTTGAATCACTTCCAGTTCTACCATACTCCCACTACTGTTTTCTGAAAAAATCCATTTTACTAAAACTGTGGCAAGTCAAGAACAATATCACCATTGATCTTCCAGATGGTAGAAAGTCAACCCTCGTCATAGCCTGGGCCAACCTGCAAACTTCCATTACAGAAACGTGCCTTGAGTTATCCAGAGTCTGGTTTTAAGCATAAGCCGGACAACTCCCCGTACCTTAACATCGTTAAGATATGAACCATTCTATATCCAATATAGAAACTTTGGCACTTATTTAATTGGAACCAGATTCAAATCATGCAGCTGTCTCCAGTGTATATCAACTTAATGGAGAGAGGCTAATCAGCATTATTCAACTTATGAATACATCCAATTATGAGTAACCTGAAAGTGAAACAAGTTTCTCAAAACTATTACTGCCAGCTGAATACCAATCACAAGTATCTACATCTTCGATCTCTTTGAAGAATCCCGATTTCTTGCGACATCTAGTTCTCTACTTTATTCCTATACCTATAACTTTTCAAAACTTAGACCTTGTATTTCTACGAAACACTTGTCTAAAAACTAGAGAAGTCACAAGTAAACAGAACATAGTACGAGGACCAACCCCTTTGTCCTGATGGACACTGGACAGCATACAATACTCTGTATGAGTCCCCTGAGTTGAATAACTCAAAACCTGTGCATCTTAGGTTGAAAACTGTACTTATGGTTAAGAACTACTCCGCTGTTCAATGCTCCTTACCCAATCGTCAACTGATATAGGTAAATGTCAAAGAAATAATTTCAAAAAGTTATATCTCACTTTATAAAAATAAACGTACAGATATATCAGTTGGAAATTGGTGCACAACAACGGATACTCAAAACCAAATACTTGCCGTCCAGCAAAAACCCAGGCGACTTCCTCAAATATCACCAATTACAATGAATTCCGATATAATGAGGATGATCACCTTATTCCCAATAACTTACTCCCACTCATCATCTGTAAAACCATACAGATGTGAGAATCATACCTGGTAAATACATACCCTGGAGTAAGTATCTAATCGGGAAATCAGTTTTCCTTTTAACAATACACAATGAAACTGAAACATGAAAATGTTTCGTAGCGGTATCCTGGTGTTCCTATTAATGCCTCTTCCATAGTCCAATTCATGACTGTAACCGTATATTTCTTTGCCATCTCTCCAAATCCCTTTATTTTTCTTTAGTCGTTACCTTCTGTACACCCATATAGGCTAAGTGGTTTTCTTCTTTCCCTACCGTTCGGCACCAGCCTATGGTTTGGAAGTAGACTATCCAGTAAGCATAATAGGTGTACTCTCCTAATCCTAGGAGTACTCGCAATCTGAGAGAAGGTGATGATAAAAGTCAACTGAATAATACCTTATTCTATTTCTCCCGAACTGGGGAAAAAAGCAAAGGTGAAGTAGGAGTGGCGATGAAGTACGCGGTTTGGTCGTGAATGATAGCAGTCGCAATTTACTTTGCCCTCTTTCTAATCCCTTAATTTTTTCTTTACTTATTACTTTCTATACACCCTACTTAGGCTAATTGGTTTTCTTCATTCCCTACCTTTCGGCACCTGCCTATGGTTTGGAAGAAGACTATCCAATAAGCGTAATAGGTGTACGCTCCTAAACCAAGGAGCCCTCGCAACCTGAGAGAAGGTGATGATAAAAGACAACTGAATAAACCAATTCAAATTCTTCTGAACCTGGATCCATCCGCGAAGAAGTCACTTCGAGTTCGTATATAACCATACGATGGATCTATCCAATGGAAATGGATGTTCGTAGTAATACGAGGTGTTCTGAAAAACGCAAAAGGTAAAAGAAATAGCGGCAATGACTTATGCAACTTAGACAATCCAAAATCCAGTATTTTAAGAAGGTTCGGTCAAATTGGTCACTGAGTCATAGTCAAGGGTCGGTCAAAGGTCATTGCCAAAGAGAGAGAGAAAAGAAACACTCTGTGTGCACTTTAATCTAGATCAGAATGGTTATCACTTTATCTAATCAGGAAATCTCCCACTGTACTGTCAAATTCTCCTCCAAATCTGAAAGAAGAATCAATCGGGATCACCCAAAGAGTAAACCAACTCATCAGTGGGAATCGAGATCCAACTTTCATCGTATGATAACATGAAGGAATCCACTCATGTTATCACACTCCAGAAGGTATGCACATGTAGGGTTGCTAGGCACGCTCACAAGGTTCTACGAGGCATCAACCATGCCCGATTAAAATTTTAGTCGTGCCGAACAACCCAAAGCCGGATCTTTAAACTAGAGTTTAGGCGAAAACAAGCATGTTAAACTCTTTAACACTAAGTGAGAGGGATTACAACCTTTGTAGATCCGGTCCTTCACTTCTTAAGCTCCGTGTTGAGGTCCCTTCGCTGCGATCATCGTGTTCGGGACTCTCGAGAGGTTCCACGAAGAGAAAGATTCAGTCTTGCTTCCGATCTTCGATACAAAGATGATCTACCTTGAAGTTTCGTTAACACAAGCTAACACTCATAATATGAAGTGAACACCCTCATCTAAATGGCAATGATAGATGAGGATGATGAAGTAGTATTATTGCTCTCTTTTATTTTTCATTTACTCACTCATTTTTCATCACAAATAAAAATCAAGAAAGCTTTGCAAAAGGAGGAAGAAGAAGAAGAATAGTGATCCTTTTTTTTGTGTTGAATAATGAAAGGATTAATATGATGAATAATGCAACCATGGTTAACTTAACCATTGTAGAGAATTAACTAAGGACTAGAGTTTGGGTTGGGTTAAGTATGAGTCATAAATAAAAATCAACACAAATATCTTTATCATGACAAAAAGAAACCTTCTAGAATCTACTAGAAGTCTTAACCCTAATCCAAACCTTAATCATGTTTAAACTCCACTAAACATGTTGCATTAGTTATCATATCATGTTATAATATTATATATCACATATATAATATTTATCGTAACAAAATAAAATAATACAATTAGCATATATCGCATATATATCAATGTATTACCCGAGTGAGAAAAAGAATCTTTTAGTGAGCTAATATTAGTTAATGTAATTTAATATATCATATATATTATTATACATTAAATTATCGAATCAACACTTGATCCGACAATCCGACTATATCGCATATAACCGACCAATATTTATCCGTACCGATTCATCGAATCAACACTTGATCCGATGACCCGGCTGATATCATATATTGCGAGAATAGAATACGGTATCTCATATAGCATTATCCTCGGTCCCGCACATATCACATATGTGCCCCTACTTCGTTTCGCCTGAGCCAAGAAAACTCTGTGTAGGACTCTAAAGAATCATCAATACGCCGGCAGTAGGTGATGATCATATCAAACACCCACAAGCTGCAAGCGGTCAGCTAAACATAACAGCCACCCAGGTATTGAGCGCTCAAAAGATCAACAAGCAAGCCTGTACATTCTCCTGTGAATCCAAACAGTAACACCCCCGTACAGTCCGGTCTCGTCATCTGATATGTCGCATATCTCGCCTAGGGGTGGTAAACGTCAGACCCCAGTAGCTTGACAAGTCGTGTCGATATGAGGTATATAACAGTTCGAGAAACTACTGATAACACTTACCAGTAAATCTCAGCAACCCTGGCCAGGGATTTTCGGTTATAGCCAATCGAACACAGCACAACATCAACTCCCTATACCGGGAGAGACGAATCCCCTCCTATCGCTCATTGCCTCCATGTGATTCGGGACTGTACCCAAAAGCCACCTTTTTGCATGCCCTCTTGGACGTGGTATGTTGGAAATCAAAGCACGGTGGGAATCACACAAGACTCTATGACGATCTCGGGTCAACAGACTACTCTGTACCAGTGTCACCGGAGAACTGCCATCTGACGTGTGGTATAATACCATCTGGGAGTTCTCGGCGAGACCGTCCAGTGTACCCAGCCTCTACTGAGCACCCGTACACCATCCTTGATGTCAAACACCGATGGATATGGGATCATCCATCGCCCATCATATGGGTCATGATGCGTATACGCTAGTCTACTCTGGTGTATCGATGCCCTGTCTCGATACACTCTCGACTAGGAACAGTTATAGGATGTACTCATCGACTACCGTGGCCCCACTAGTATGATCTCATCATAGTCCCAGTAGTCGAGTAAATATCCTAAGGGCTTTATCAACATGTAATATAGAGAAAATTAGAGTACATGTTAAGATAAAGTACAACCAGATAGCATACTATCATGTCGAGCAAGAAAATCCTCTCTATATATGTCCAAGCATCCATTACAATATACATCGTATGTACAGTAATAGCCTCTAGGGCATACATATAACTAACAGCGCATGCCGGCAAGTTTCAGTTTCTTTAGAAACTCCCGATGTGACTTTTACCCCATGTTTTTATGACCTTGACGAAGGCCAACAAATCATAAGTCACATGTCAAGTTCTACCCATCATTATCTTGTCAATTTGAACCCACCTGTACATACCCTTGACGAAGGCCAACAAGGTAATACGACTGTCCCAAACCAAGTCATCTATCTATGCATCATGTGAACACCCCAGCAGCTACCAATCACTATGTCTTGACTAAGGGCCAAACCAACATAGCTTGAATACTACTGACCATTCATATGAAATAACGGAGGGCTACGGATGGTTTTTGGCGAAAAACGTTTAACGTAATGAACTTGATCTCGCTGAAGGAACCTGATAGCTTTTTATAAAAATATAGTGGCGAAAACCTTTTGCTAAAGAGATCACTCCCGGTGAAGGGATCTCGACTCTTTCCTCGTAGAATGAGGTGCAGGATATTCCAACTGAATACCACGATGCAAAGCAACAAGTAATCGACTATAGTGAAGTTATTACCCTGACGCAAAGTTCTGTCCAAGGGGTCACTCCCGGTAAAGGGATCTCGGCCCTTGCCTCGTCGAATGAGGTGTAGGATATTCCAACTGAATACCACTATGCAAAACAAAAGAAAACGTCATTGTAATAACACTTTTTAAAACTGTTCCAACAACGTCTAAACAGGTTTGATTATGCTTTGCTTTGATCAAAATCAACGCAGTCCCATCAATTAATCACACCAGAAAAGAACGAAAATAAAATGTACGTATATGCCATCCGTATTCGTCACTCTGTCCCGTCATCACCCGTTAGGTTACTTAACTAACGACGGAGCGGGGACGGGACTAGCGTGGGTGTAAAACATATACAACATCTACTAGTATATATACCAATATACAATAATCGCTCCAGGCATGATAATATGCAACATTACAGAAAAGTAATAAGCATCACAGAACAATACAGATAATCTGGGATCCCTGGGTTTCACAGAGCCGCTACTGAAACCCGACGTTCCCCTGGTCGTGTGGATAGCCTGTGCAATGAAACTTAGACCCCTACGGGTGCGGCAAGTTACCCGCCAAAACCTGAAGCGAGGCAACCCCTTACAGCATAGTGAATGGACCATCCTGCACTTCACGGAATCTGGTAACTTGAGCACCCCTCCTTGGGTCAACCTGTACCCCCTACAAGTGCGGCGAATAGTCTGCCAATTATAGAGTGAGGCCCTCTACCACTCAAAGCCATGAGATGCGGACCCGTTGCCATCCAGAACCTGGCTATCCGTGCACCCCGTCGCGGGGTAAACCTAGTACAGAAATGAAAATTTTATACAACGGGTACATCGACCTCAGCCCGGTCGTGCACCAAAAGAATATTATACAAACCGACAGTGACGGTAGTCCACATGTTGGAAGCTCGCCCCGCAATATCAAATGTACAAATAAATCCAAACTACACTACCATTGCACACTGCTATCCACCACGACAAATCCGCAACATCATAGCACAACACAGAACATCAACGCGAATGTCACATTCGCAAACCCGTCTAAAAGGACTATAGCAATTAGACGCAATTTACCGCTCGAATGACATTCATGGTCGGAGATATAATGTAAGTACTGTAAACTAACACGTTAAAAATTTCGATCGACAAAACTTCCCGAAGTAGGCCCCACGTACGACTGCAGTACTCAAACAAAATCTGTGCCCAAACAAAATATTCCAGAAACCACAATTACCCATGAAAAAGATTACTGTAGAAAAATGGTACTCTGTTTTTCCAAACCGGCGGTGGAACCGCGGCCAAACCATGGTTTGTGCGGCGGTTCCGCGGCAGTACTGTGGAGACAATGAACCAAATTTCTACAGTATCCTTAAAAAAGCCTGCACGATTTTCTGAGATGCTCAAAAAGATTTTTAAACCAGTTTTTAAAATCGACAGAAACTTTAACATGAAAAGTGCGGTTTTGGAAATTTTGTTCGATCGTTGTTTTAAACACGTTAGAACAAGTTAGCAAAGGTTAATTGCGTGGCTCTGATACCATGTAAGTCTACGGTAGCGCCCCAGCCGTCATTCTGACGCCAAACGCGGAACAAAAACTTTTATAACTGGCGCTATCGCATACTATAACCCGGATCTTGCCATTAACGCTAAACTAACAAACTGTTGAGAGGTAGAAAGGCTATACCGATCGATTTGAGTCCTTCGGTCTTTAGCCATCATCCCACGCTCCTCGCGGAAACTCCGATCTCTTGTCTCCTCATCGAGGTGGCACCACGTCAACGGATCTTTAAACGGGCTCCCGCCTTTATACCGAGGCAACTCGGTCATCAAGTCTGCCAAAAGAGATTACCAAGATGAAGTAGAGAATGAGTAGAATACTTTGTCTCAAAAACCCTAGGGTTCTCATCACATGAGAGGGTTAGGATGGAGGTTGAAGAAGATGCTTAGGATTGGAAATGGTGAACTCAAGAAAATCTCAAGAGAGAGAAAGAACTTAAGCATAATGACTTCTCCTTCTCTTGTGAATAGATATATGAGGTTATATATTCTAAACCCAAAATAAAAATATCTTATAAAAATATCTCCTCAAATATCTATCCACAAAACAAAACTCATTAATTCTTAATGACTCACTAGATGACTCATTACATGAGTCATTAGTGAACATTCTAGAATTGATGAGTCACAATAATGAGTTACCCTTTCCAAAACCAATTAAACATTTAAACCAAAATGATTAATCCAAAAAGAATTGCATCTTCTAAAATATTCTCGTAACGGATTACGAAAATACCCCTCACCTGTATATACATACCTGTATCCGTATTCCGACCGAATACGAATACGAGAGACTAAAATATTCCGACTCAAAATAATACATGGATCCAGCTTAAACCAAAGCCCACCAGTATTATCTGTCCGAAATATGACACGTGCACAAGTGCACGTGCATTTTCGAACCCTGCCATAAAACCATATGGCCTCTACAACGTTTCGTCCGAACTTGGGAAACTATCTGTGGGGGACTATAAAGACTCGTCAGTACCCTGGCAGTGGGTTTAACCACAAGTACGTCAGCGGCACTAGCTGTGCGTAAAGGCTGCCCATGTGTAAGTGCACGGCGGCGGCCCGGCCGTCAATCCGATGCCGGAATGCGGAAACGAAACTTTTACGAAACTTGTAAACCGGCACCACCGTGCACTAAAAACCCGGATCGGGCCATTAACCTAATCCTAGCAAACTAGAGAAGGGGTAAATGCTATACGGAGCGATCTCTATCCTTCGGTCCTCGGCCTCCACTCCGATCTCCTCGCGGAATCTCCAGTCTTCATCTCCTCGTCGGAACGGGCACCACATCGCCGGGTTCTTTTACGGGCTCCCACCTCTGGACTGAGGCAACTCGGGCACGAAGTTGGCGAGTCGACGTGCCCAAGGATGCTGTAGATGAAGTATAGAAGGTTTGTCTCTATTGGGGTTGAAGTTGCCATGTATGATGGAGGACTGAACTTTAAAATGAACTTGGGATTTTTGGTGTGAACAAAGAATGATATGAAGAATTTCCCAACACCAAAAATGAATTCCCCTCATCCCCCAAAGATGTGGCCGGCCAAAATCAAGAGGAGGAAAATATACAAGGGAGGTGAGTGCAGGAAAGGAAATGGTGACCACACCCAAAAGCAAGCCTCACATCATAATCCAATCTCATTTAATGCAGAAGAGTTGATTCAAAAAGAATCAAATGATGCTAGTCATATCATAATCTCTCATTTCATAAGAAACCCCCTCCACAATACTAATTTGTTATCCCCTCCCATCATAAAAGTCCGGCCGTGAAGGAACAAAGGAAAACTGGCCGAAACGGAATGCAAACTGGAAACTTCAGAAAACTGATCCCGTGATAAATTACAGGAAAACCCCGCGACTGTATATATACCTGCATTTGTATTCCCACTGAATACAAATGCAATGAGACAAAATCTACACTGTACAATACTAGGATCCAGCTTAAACCAAAGCCCGCTAGTATTATCCGTCCGATCTTGATCCGTGCAATACCGCACGTATAAGATCGAACCCTGCCATATCTCCATACGGCCTCTACAGCGTTTCGCCCGAAACTTGAGAAACGTGTCTGTGGGGGACTCTAAAGACTCGTCAATACTTTGGTTGTGGATTTAACTACTAGCACATCAGAGGTATTAGCCTATACATAACGGGCCACCAGGTATTGACCAAAAGGGACGTCTGTGAGCGAACTCAACCTGACACCCTACTGAGCCTGTCAGTGACAATATCCGTACAGTCCGGTCCGTTCATCTATGAGCATCGCATGGCGGACCTAGGGGGTTGGTAAAAGTCAGACCCCCAAAAGCGGTACAAGTCGTGTCGGAGTGTAGCCCAGAACACGCTGAGATACTACTGGAATACCTACCAGTAAATCTCCTGCCTTGGCCAAGAACTTCGTGTAATGGCTCTCCTAAACACAGCGCGACCTCACCCACAATACCGGGAAAGACGAACCCCTGCAGATCCGCTCACTGCCTCCATGTGGCTCGGGACTGTACCCAACTAAAACCTGTTTGCATGTCTCCTTTGAGCGTGGTAGGGTAGTAATCAAAGTACAGTGGGAACTCACACGAGAAAAATGACGATCTCAGGTCGATGAACTAACCTATACACATCTCACCAAAGAACTGCTATCTGACATCAGGTATAATTCCAACTAGCATGTTCCCGGCGAGTCATGTCCGGTGTACTCATAACCCAATGAGCACCTGTATACATCTTAAGTGAACCAACTGACACCAGTGGCTTATGAGACCGGCCACCGCCCCTTGTCAGGGTCTCGACTGTATACACTTGTCTACTCTGGAGTATCGATGCCCAGTCTCGAAACTCTCTCGACTAGGGACCTTTTAAGGATGTGCTTATAGACCCCAGCTCCCACGTATATGATCGCCCTCATACTGCTGGCAGTCAAGCAAGAATCCTAGGGGCTCTATCAATGCGTAATAGTGACCTGTAAGGTCACCTAAAGAAGTACACGATGATAAAGATAAACCAGATAGCATACTATCATCTTGAGTAAGACTGTCCTACTGGGACAGGTCCTCCCTCAATCATTGCAATCACATGCCTGTGATCCAATAATTGACTCTGAGGGCACTATCTCCAACACCATGTACCGACCGAAAGGGAAGCCGATGAGCGAACTCATCCTGGAACCCTACTGAGCCTATCAGTAACAATATCGGTACAGTCTGGTCCGTTCATCTATGAGCATCGCATATCGGGCCTAGGGGGCTAGTAACATCAGACCCCCAATAGCGGTATAAGTCGTGTCAGAGAGTAGCACTGAACACCCTGAGATACTACTGGACTACCTACCATTAAATCTCCTGCCTTGGCCGAGAGCTTTGTGTAATTGCTCTCCTAGACAAAGCGCGATCTAACCCCAATACCAGGAGAGATCAATCCCCTGCCGATCCGTTCACTTGCCTCCATGTGGCTCGGGAATGTACCCAACTAAAACCTGTTTGCACGACTCCTTTGAGCCGTGGTAGGATAGTAATCAAAGTACAGTAGGAACTCACACGAGACAAATGACAACCTCAGGTCGATGAACTAACATGTACACATGTCACCAGGGAACTGCTATCTGACGCTAAGTATAATACCAACTAGCAGGTTCCCGGTGAGTCCTGTCCGATGTACTCATAACCCAATGAGCACCTGTATACATCTTAGGTGATCCAACTGACACCAGTGGCTTGTGAGACCGGCCACCGCCCCTCGTCGGGGTCTCGACTGTATACACTAGTCAACTCCGGAGTATCGATGCCCTGTCTTTAAACTCCCACGACTAGGGACCACTTTTAAGGATGTGCTTATAGACTACCCAACTCTCACGTATATGATCGCCATCATACTGTTAGTAGTCAAGCGGGATCGTAAGGGCTCTATCAACGTGTAATAGTGATCATGTCACCTAAAACTGTACATGACTGATAAAGTCAAACCAGATAGCATACTATCATCTCGAGTAAGACTGTCCTACCAGTATAGGTCCTCCCTCAATCATTACAATCACGTACCTGCGATCCAATAATTGATTTTGAGGGCACTATATCCAATAGGTAGTCTACAAGCAAATCCTTTTTCAGGTCCCTAGCCATAGGATTATCGAGACAGGGTATCGATACTCCGGAGTAGACTAGTGTGTGTGCTTCTCATCCCAGTTGGGGAGATGGTCTGTCCCACAGCCATCAGTACGTTGTACTGGAGATAATATTGTAACATTTTAAAAATAATTAAATAAATAATTAAATGAATAAAAGTGTTTAAGTGAATTTTAGGATTTTCGGTAAAGTAAAATGTATTTTTCGTAAAACCAAACCGTGATTGTTTTTCACTATAAATTTAAAAATATCTATTTTAATTATGAAATTACTAGTAAATAGTGTTTATTTATCCACTTATAAATTTTTGGTTTAATAAAATATTTTTCCTAAATTAATTATTTTAAATATTAACATAAGCTTTATTTTTACACTAAATTAGTGTAAATTACAAATTTAAATGGTTTTAATTTGTAAAAATGAACCATGGCATATTAGAATTTAGTGTGTATCGTGCAAATTTATTTGCAAATTTTTCCTTGTTTCTAGATCTGTCTTGAGTTATTTTAGAAAAGAATTAAAAGAAAATGAATAAAGCATGAAAAGACATTAAGATGATGACATTTTGGAGAAGTTTCTACACCATTTCTCATGTGTTTCTCCCTCTTCCCCTTATTGTGGCCGGCCTCCCCATCACCATGGCTGCCCCCCCCCCATTTTCCACCTCATTTTTATTCAAAAATCATCAAAAATACTACAAAAATCCAATTTAAATTCCACAAAAACCTAATTATTTCATACCCTTTATTCTCTACTCTTCTCTACATGGATTTTGGAGTGGGAAAGCATGTATTTTTGAGGCTCATTTTCAAGTTTGGACATGAGGTTGTGGAGGTATAAATCCTTCTCTTTTGTTTTATTTCTATTAGATATTTCTTTTAAAGCATAATTAGATTAATTAGATTAATTCTTGTTGCAAATTCTAAAATTCAAGTTAGGGTTTGAAAATTCAAGAGGTGGTTTTTGTTAATTAATTAGGGTTATAATAGCTAGTTTAACATCTTTTAGAGTGGAAAATTCTTGCATGGTGGTGGTATAATAAATTGTTGATCGGAATTGTTTAATTTAAACTATTTAGCTAACTAGATTTTTTCTAAAATGTGTTGTGGGTAAAATAAAATTCTTATTAAGGGTGTTATCATTAGATGGTAATTTTAGTGAGAATATTAGCATATTAATTGAATGAAAAACTTAGTGTGATCACTAGATTATTTTGATAATTGGAAAAATAGTAATAAAATGCTATTATTTTGTAAACTAGATTTTAGGAATTTCTAAATAAATGTGATTAAAAATATAATTATAGTTTCATTACATCATTATCATCATAAATTGTGGTTTAAGTGATTAATTTATGCAAAATCATGTTTTGAGGTGGAATTGTGGTATTTTGTTTGGAAAATGTTAAAATTGTTAAAAGTTGCAAACTAGAAATTTCAAATAAATGAAAAATTGTGTAATAAAAATATAGTAATGGTTTGTATAGTCTAGTAATGCTAATTAATGAGTTTTATGACCATTGGTTTCATTTAAATGTCAAGTTTCGATGAAAAACGGTAAATTGGCATTTTCGGGTTTTTCGAAAACGGACGATTTGATCGATTTTAGTGTTTCGATGAATTTGATCATGTTTTACAATATAAGTAATGTGTTTTAAAACTACAAGTTGTTTGATGATGTTATCTCGATCCATCGGAGTTTGTACGCCGATATCGAGCGGAATTTGGTTCTTTTGCGTGGACGGGACATAGGTTTTAACCTGTGCTTGCTCTACGTATCGTTTGACTTTTGTATGTGATTCGGTTTACGATACTATTTATATGTTTGCGTCTAGGTACCCTCACGTGGACTGCGGGCGATGAAGAGGAGGATGGCGACACTGTCTTCGGCAGACATGGACCAGGTGAGTAGATGCATATCTACGGGGGGAAGTCGGGTGGATGGCGTTTAGCACCCCCGCAACATAGAATAAGAATAGTACTTATTGACATTAGGAAACCAGACGTGACCCTAGTAGGACCCTAGTATTGACCCTAGGCTGGACTAGACCGATTTAGGGAAAACTATATCAGAGGATGAGTACCTTGGAAGAGGTTCGTAGGTTTCAGATAGAAACACACCAGCGCACACACTGAAAATCGACATGGAGTACGTGTATGTGTATATATATAGAACTAGGTATAGGTATATACATATATATACAACACATATAGGTGATTCAGTGATGTGATATGATATCCGAGGTATGATGAAATAGTATAACTGGGCTTGATGCCGTGATTTTTGACTATACAGTCGTAATAAAGTGTTAGCGGATCATTAGGGAATGAGATAATGAACTTGAATATATAAATTACAAAGAGTGGTGGTGATATTGATATACATGGGACGCTAGAATAGTACTCGGACTGTAACTTGTGACTGATTACGATATGATATATGTATAACTTGATTTCGACATTATATTGGTGTGACCTGATGCCGATATCATATGAGTATGACTTAATCACAATATGATACATATGACATTATACGAATGAGGAGACACCTAGGAGATACTTGACCGTACCCCGATATTAGGATGCCGTACGATGGATTTTACCGTACGAGGCTTAGATTTGATGATTGATCCGCACTCTTGATTCGAGGAAGCCGTACTACGTACGTGATGCTATTGAGGCGGAATCGCCGACTATTAGAGATATTGATTCAGACCTTAGGTAGACTCTAGTTTCTTACTGACTAGTCTATTAGGTTTAGTTCCTTAGGATGTTAGATGGACACTAGTTTAGGTTCGACTCACACAGTGGTAGTTGTACTCGTATCTCGCAGAGGAGTGGATAATGCACATCTGTATTCACATTCATACTGTAATCCTCATGGTGCATGTTCTTTTATATGTTGCTATAATCAGTATAAACTTTACCTGTTAGGACACCAGCACCATTACCGATGATGCGCATATTCCACGCACACTTATTTGCCGGCTCACACACATCATCATCGGTAATTGCTATGTCACGTACACTTTAGATCATATTATCTTTTATTGATAGAATCAGTTAACAACTAAACCGATGTAGTATCGTGATCACTCTCTGATGTTAAGTATAAGACATGACATTCATTACTTAGACATTCATGCATTCATATTTTCGTGTTATCATGCAGTATTATGGGCATATGCCGACACTTATCATATAGTACTCATGATTTTGAGATTTGGATTTCTATGAGATTTCTGGATTTTTGGGGAAAACCGCAAAAATATATAAAAACTTCTCTCTCTCTCCTCTTCTCTTTTTTTAAAAATAAGATGCGGTTTTCTCGTGATGTATGTGTCGTCCACCATGGGTATTTCATGTTTTCTGATGGATTTCGAGAGCCGATTCGAGGAGTGGATGAACCGTCTCGGGTACATGGTGGGCCCGGTATGGTACCCCGGGGCAAGAAGATCGAGTTGTAGACGATGAGCCTGGCAGGGGAAGGCTACCTACCGGTGATGTCTGGCGCGGCGGATATCCGGAGTATACCGACCGTTGTCGTGAGATTTGATGCTATGGGCCGATCCGGACTGACGGAGCCCGAGGTATTGAGACTATGAGACTTGAGATTTACATGTTTGTGTCGATGCTTGACACGGATTTCCATGGATTTCATTGTTGATATTTCAGATTTCTATACACGTTTTACTATGATAACAGCTAAAGATTTCTTATACAGATATATCTGGATTTCAGGATTGATTATTTTATATTCATGGTGCATGCATATCCATTCGTATGACATAGTACTATATGAGGCACTGACACGAGCACGGAGTATCTGCATTTACACGTAGTTTTACCCTGCTATTACTAGATGTTTATGATATAGTAGTGTATTATTATGACCTAGGATAGCGTCGTGCATTCGATTTCTTTTCGTAGATGTCTTCTACTCACGAGTTCGCAACTCACCCCCGTTGTGCCAAATTCTTTACAGGTTCGATGTACAGGTTTCCCGTGGCAGCTTGTTGGCACATCTTTTCTTCAGGGTGATTGGCACGGTAGGTTGGTTCACTTGTATCCGAACCACCATTGTACTTTTATTCATTCATTTGTATCTAGTAAGCTCCATCAACCATATTTGTATTACTTGATAAGTTATTGGACCAGTCTTTTACTTCGACCTTAGAGTCGCGCCTGTATTATTCTGATCTGGTGGTTTTGTTTTCTTTTGAGTTTGAGCCTCGCCTACTGGCGTTGTATATTATTGTGCTTGTTGTGGTTGTTTCCGCCTGTTGGCGTTGATGCTAGCACCCGTTTGGGGATGCTTTTTATTGTTTATTCTTATTATACTTGTTGTACCCGTTTGGGGGCCAGTTTTTACAGAGAAGACACTGCCGAAATTTTTGGTAAAATTTGCTGATGTTTTTTTTTTTTTTTACTTGTTTTCTTTTCTTTTCTTCTTTTTCTTCTTTTATGGTTTAGATCTCTGGGCTTCGGCTTACTTAGGTCACGTGGCGCCTCTAGACGTTTCGTAATCTAAGTGCCGGTCACGTTCCGTACTTTCGGGTCGTGACAAAGTTGGTATCAGAGCGCTAGGTTTAACCTTGTATAAGTCTAGGTGACCCTTGGTTGATGGAGTAGGCGAGTTAGGTAGAGTAACGTACCGTGGGTATGGTCCGCGGCATACTTACGATACGCTACTCTGCTTAAGGAGCCCTAGGATTTACATTGTTTGCACCGTATTTCATTCGTTCCTTTGATCTATCTTCGTCAATGTCGGATGGTGGTTCCTGTTACCACGGGCAGAGGGAGATGCGGCTCGAATGCAGTAACCATTAGAGTATTGGTTATTCTTGAGGACTGAAGCATTGCTTAGCGTGCGGACGAAGGGTATTCACATGCCATCCGGATGAAGTTAAAGGGTTCGAACGATTATCAGAAAACCATTTCCTAAGTTTAAAGTATTCGGAAGAACATGCAGGTATTTCGATGGACCCTCTAGAAAAATGAAACCTTAACTCGACATAATGACCACGAGAACGCCCTTGAACCTTAGGGTTTACGGCAGTTCCGCTGTGCCATTAGTGAGGCTTGGGTTTGCCCTTCTACAGCTGGATCATCGATGCTGGGGTATGTACCGGATATTTTTAAACTGTACTTGAGTGTTGAGCTCTCGGGGAATTATAGGATTTTGATGGATCGATCGAGAAGTTTAATGTAGTCCGGATATCAAGTGAAGGGATCGACTATGTGGGAGACTCTAGACATGAGTATTGCCATTGGTAGCGCAGTCAGCACACCTATGAAAGAACGAGTTCGAAGCGGTCGACATCAGAGGAATGAGGCGCACATTGACGATAGTATTTACGATTGTGATTTAGTGATTTGAATTTCCTATTTTCGTTGATTGGATTTTTGTATTTTGAGGACTTGTTCTACGATTGGTATTTCCTGTGTGTACCTTCATTCTATCTGTGTTTCTTATATCAGTTGTATTGATGTGGTTTAGTACGCACCCAGTACACTTGATTTGGTTTTATATTTTTTTTTGAGATTTTTGATTTGATTTCGTGCATAGGGGTTACACGTGATTTTGACATATGTTTCGACCTAATTTTCATGCAGTTTTGTGCTGTGATTTCGATTTTGATATTCAATGTATGTTTTCGTGCTCCATGTGCACCTGATTAGGATTCTTGCGCATACTTGGCGCACTTGATGCGATTTTGTGCACACCAGATGCACTAAATCGGGGTTTTGTGCAGATTAGATGCACCTGATAGTGAGTCGTGCACGCCCGTTGCACTTGAAAGATGTTTTTGGTGCACACCTGTTGCACTTAGTTTTGTTTTGTGGGTATTCATGGTTTCTGCATTTGGTTTCGATTTCAGTGCGCACCGGACGCACATGACATTTTATTGATGTGATTGGGATTGATTTTAGTTTGAGCAGTATGTTTTCATGATCATTATTATTTGAGTTAGTAACCAGGCGGGACATGTATGTTAAATAAAAGATATATATATAGCTATATTTTAAAAAATTAAACGTCCGCTACTTAGACCATGACACGTGCATTGCACGGCGATTTTCAAGAAGGGGTTTTTGTATGCTGCTTTATTATGATGATTCGGCGATTTTACTAGGATGCGAACTATATATAAGTTATAGATTGATGTATATTATGATGGTTTTCACATTGGGTTATGATATTTCATTATCGCCATAACTCCGATGATTGCGTCATGCTTGACGGAGTTGATTTTCGTTATGTGTTAATGATTTCGGAACCCCGACGATTTGAGTATTTTGCTAAATGTTTTAGTATTTGGAAGGGGAGTGTTAATTTAAATTCGGGGACCGAATTTCTTAAAGGGGGGAAGATTGTAACATTTTAAAAATAATTAAATAAATAATTAAATGAATAAAAGTGTTTAAGTGAATTTTAGGATTTTCGGTAAAGTAAAATGTATTTTTCGTAAAACCAAACCGTGATTGTTTTTCACTATAAATTTAAAAATATCTATTTTAATTATGAAATTACTAGTAAATAGTGTTTATTTAGCCACTTATAAATTTTTGGTTTAATAAAATATTTTTCCTAAATTAATTATTTTAAATATTAACATAAGCTTTATTTTTACACTAAATTAGTGTAAATTACAAATTTAAATGGTTTTAATTTGTAAAAATGAACCATGGCATATTAGAATTTAGTGTGTATCATGCAAAATTTATTTGCAAATTTTTCCTTGTTTCTAGATCTTTCTTGAGTTATTTTAGAAAAGAATTAAAAGAAAATGAATAAAGCATGAAAAGACATTAAGATGATGACATTTTGGAGAAGTTTCTACACCATTTCTCATGTGTTTCTCCCTCTTCCCCTTATTGTGGCCGGCCTCCCCATCACCATGGCTGCCCCCCCCCCCCATTTTCCACCTCATTTTTATTCAAAAATCATCAAAAATACTACAAAAATCCAATTTAAATTCCACAAAAACCTAATTATTTCATACCCTTTATTCTCTACTCTTCTCTACATGGATTTTGGAGTGGGAAAGCATGTATTTTTTAGGCTCATTTTCAAGTTTGGACATGAGGTTGTGGAGGTATAAATCCTTCTCTTTTGTTTTATTTCTATTAGATATTTCTTTTAAAGCATAATTAGATTAATTAGATTAATTCTTGTTGCAAATTCTAAAATTCAAGTTAGGGTTTGAAAATTCAAGAGGTGGTTTTTGTTAATTAATTAGGGTTATAATAGCTAGTTTAACATCTTTTAGAGTGGAAAATTCTTGCATGGTGGTGGTATAATAAATTGTTGATCGGAATTGTTTAATTTAAACTATTTAGCTAACTAGATTTTTTCTAAAATGTGTTGTGGGTAAAATAAAATTCTTATTAAGGGTGTTATCATTAGATGGTAATTTTAGTGAGAATATTAGCATATTAATTGAATGAAAAACTTAGTGTGATCACTAGATTATTTTGATAATTGGAAAAATAGTAATAAAATGCTATTATTTTGTAAACTAGATTTTAGGAATTTCTAAATAAATGTGATTAAAAATATAATTATAGTTTCATTACATCATTATCATCATAAATTGTGGTTTAAGTGATTAATTTATGCAAAATCATGTTTTGAGGTGGAATTGTGGTATTTTGTTTGGAAAATGTTAAAATTGTTATAAGTTGCAAACTAGAAATTTCAAATAAATGCAAAATTGTGTAATAAAAATATAGTAATGGTTTGTATAGTCTAGTAATGCTAATTAATGAGTTTTATGACCATTGGTTTCATTTAAATGTCAAGTTTCGATGAAAAACGGTAAATTGGCATTTTCGGGTTTTTCGAAAACGGACGATTTGATCGATTTTAGTGTTTCGATGAATTTGATCATGTTTTACAATATAAGTAATGTGTTTTAAAACTACAAGTTGTTTGATGATGTTATCTCGATCCATCGGAGTTTGTATGCCGATATCGAGCGGTATTTGGTTCTTTTGCGTGGACGGGACATAGGTTTTAACCTGTGCTTGCTCTTCGTATCGTTTGACTTTTGTATGTGATTCGGTTTACGATACTATTTATATGTTTGCGTCTAGGTACCCTCACGTGGACTGCGGGCGATGAAGAGGAGGATGGCGACACTGTCTTCGGCAGACATGGACCAGGTGAGTAGATGCATATCTACGGGGGGAAGTCGGGTGGATGGCGTTTAGCACCCCCGCAACGTAGAATAGGAATAGTACTTATTGACATTAGGAAACCAGACGTGACCCTAGTAGGACCCTAGTATTGACCCTAGGCTGGACTAGACCGATTTAGGGAAAACTATATCAGAGGATGAGTACCTTGGAAGAGGTTCGTAGGTTTCAGATAGAAACACACCAGCGCACACACTGAAAATCGACATGGAGTACGTGTATGTGTATATATATAGAACTAGGTATAGGTATATACATATATATACAACACATATAGGTGATTCAGTGATGTGATATGATATCCGAGGTATGATGAAATAGTATAACTGGGCTTGATGCCGTGATTTTTGACTATACAGTCGTAATAAAGTGTTAGCGGATCATTAGGGAATGAGATAATGAACTTGAATAAATAAATTACAAAGAGTGGTGGTGATATTGATATACATGGGACGCTAGAATAGTACTCGGACTGTAACTTATGACTGATTACGATATGATATATGTATAACTTGATTTTGACATTATATTGGTGTGACCTGATGCCGATATCATATGAGTATGACTTAATCACAATATGATACATATGACATTATACGAATGAGGAGACACCTAGGAGATACTTGACCGTACCCCGATATTAGGATGCCGTACGATGGATTTTACCATACGAGGCTTAGATTTGATGATTGATCCGCACTCTTGATTCGAGGAAGCCGTACTACGTACGTGATGCTATTGAGGCGGAATCGCCGACTATTAGAGATATTGATTCAGACCTTAGGTAGACTCTAGTTTCTTACTGACTAGTCTATTAGGTTTAGTTCCTTAGGATGTTAGATGGACACTGGTTTAGGTTCGACTCACACAGTGGTAGTTGTACTCGTATCTCGCAGAGGAGTGGATAATGCACATCTGTATTCACATTCATACTGTAATCCTCATGGTGCATGTTCTTTTATATGTTGCTATAATCAGTATAAACTTTACCTGTTAGGACACCAGCACCATTACCGATGATGCGCATATTCCACGCACACTTATTTGCCGGCTCACACACATCATCATCGGTAATTGCTATGTCACGTACACTTTAGATCATATTATCTTTTATTGATAGAATCAGTTAACAACTAAACCGATGTAGTATTGTGATCACTCTCTGATGTTAAGTATAAGACATGACATTCATTACTTAGACATTCATGCATTCATATTTTCGTGTTATCATGCAGTATTATGGGCATATGCCGACACTTATCATATAGTACTCATGATTTTGAGATTTAGATTTCTATGAGATTTCTGGATTTTTGGGGAAAACCGCAAAAATATATAAAAACTTCTCTCTCTCTCCTCTTCCTCTTTTTTTAAAAATAAGATGCGGTTTTCTCGTGATGTATGTGTCGTCCACCATGAGTATTTCATGTTTTCTGATGGATTTCGAGACCCGATTCGAGAAGTGGATGAACCGTCTCGGGTACATGGTGGGCCCGGTATGGTACCCCGGGGCAAGAAGATCGAGTTGTAGACGATGAGCCTGGCAGGGGAAGGCTACCTACCGGTGATGTCTGGCGCGGCGGATATCCGGAGGATACCGACCGTTGTCGTGAGATTTGATGCTATGGGCCGATCCGGACTGACGGAGCCCGAGGTATTGAGACTATGAGACTTGAGATTTACATGTTTGTGTCGATGCTTGACATGGATTTCCATGGATTTCATTGTTGATATTTCAGATTTCTATACACGTTTTACTATGATAACAGCTAAAGATTTCTTATACAGATATATCTGGATTTCAGGATTGATTATTTTATATTCATGGTGCATGCATATCCATTCGTATGACATAGTACTATATGAGGCACTGACACGAGCACGGAGTATCTGCATTTACACGTAGTTTTACCCTGCTATTACTAGATGTTTATGATATAGTAGTGTATTATTAGGACCTAGGATAGCGTCGTGCATTCGATTTCTTTTCGTAGATGTCTTCTACTCACGAGTTCGCAACTCACCCCCGTTGTGCCAAATTCTTTACAGGTTCGATGTACAGGTTTCCCGTGGCAGCTTGTTGGCACATCTTTTCTTCAGGGTGATTGGCACGGTAGGTTGGTTCATTTGTATCCGAACCACCATTGTACTTTTATTCATTCATTTGTATCTAGTAAGCTCCATCAACCATATTTGTATTACTTGATAAGTTATTGGACCAGTCTTTTACTTCGACCTTAGAGTCGCGCCTGTATTATTCTGATCTGGTGGTTTTGTTTTCTTTTGAGTTTGAGCCTCGCCTACTGGCGTTGTATATTATTGTGCTTGTTGTGGTTGTTTCCGCCTGTTGGCGTTGATGCTAGCACCCGTTTGGGGATGCTTTTTATTGTTTATTCTTATTATACTTGTTGTACCCGTTTGGGGGCCAGTTTTTACAGAGGAGACTCTGCCGAAATTTTTAGTAAAATTTGCTGATGTTTTTTTTTTTTTACTTGTTTTCTTTTCTTTTCTTCTTTTTCTTCTTTTATGGTTTAGATCTCTGGGCTTCGGCTTACTTAGGTCACGTGGCGCCTCTAGACGCTTCGTAATCTAAGTGCCGGTCACGTTCCATACTTTCGGGTCGTGACAAATATACAGGTTCTCGTTGGGTTACGGGTATACCGGACAGGACTCGCAGAGAACTGTTGGTTGGTATTATACCCGTCATCAGTTAACAGTTCCCAGGTGACATGAGTACAGCATAGTCTGCAGACTTGACACTGCTGCTTCGTCTTGAGTGTGTTCCAACTGTTCTTAGATTGCTACCCTACCACGGCTCAAAGGAGTCGTGCCAACGGGTAGCAGTTGGGTGCAGCCCCGAAGCACTTGGAGGCAGTGGCGGTTAGATAGGATTCATCTCTCCCAGTATTGGGATTTGATATCGCGCTGTGTTTGGAAAGCTATTACGCAAAATCCTTGGCCAGGGAAAGCGAGATTTACTGGTAGGATTTCCAGTAGCTTCTCAAGGTGTAATGGGCTTCACTCCGACACGACTTATAGCGCTTATAGAGGACTGACGCTTGCCACCCCCTAAGCCCGCTATGCGATAGTCATAGATGAACAGACCGGACTGTATGGAGATTGTCACATCAGGCTCAATAGGAGTTCGGATGGGTTTCCTCATCGGCCTTCTTATCGATATCTACCTGGGGACCGTTACGTACAGCTTATGCCGCTTGCGGTCTGTGGTTAAACCCACTGCCAGTGTCGAGTCTTTAGAGTCCCAAACAGAGAGTTTCCCTGCTTCGGGCGAAACGATATAGAGGTCGTATGGTTTTACGACAGGGTTTGGACACATACGTGTTTTTACGCACGTACGATGTTCGGACAATTTATACTAGCAGGCTTTGGTTTAAGCCAGATTCTAGTATTGGATTATTGGATTTATACATTCTCAGTATTTCCGTGTTTTCACGGATGGGAGAGGAATTCTCATAATTAGTCGAGAAGCTTCTAGAAAATTGATGAGTTGGAGGCTTAGGTGGCATTTGCATTAAATGGATTAGTGACTCATAAGATGAATCATCCAAATGAGTTAATGAAGCATTTATTGCTTAATGACTCATGAGATATTCCTTGTATGTATTAAATGAAGCATGGTTGTTAATATCAAATAATGATTTATTTGATATTCTTTATGCATCATTATATATAATAAAAGAGACGTAATTCGTATCATTCTCACTCTCACCTTCTCTCTCCTCAAGCTCTCTCTCTTCAAAGAACTAACCCTAACCTCTCATGTGTTGAGATCCAAGGGTTAGCAAGACTAATAGATCCCTAATCCTATTCTATAACCTCTAGGTTACTTTGATTAGCACTCTTAGCAACCTAGTTACCTCTAGTGAGAGGTTAAGCTTGGAGAAGAAGCTCTCGGGTGGATCTTCTATCACAACGAGGAGGCCGATGAGGAGGTGATCTACGAGAACAAGAAGGACTTGATTCATTAGATATAATCATCTTTCATAGTAGCTTGTCACTTCTATGTTGTTGTTAGTTAAGGTTTAGCAAAGATCCGTAAAGATAGTCGATGTTAGTTTAAACAAAATGATTGTTTTACCTATTCCGCCTCCCCGCATCATGTGGGGTGTCTAACGTCGACTTACAGTGGTATCAGAGCCTCGCTAAACCATAACTAACTTGTTAGCAAAGTTGTTAAAAATTCGATCGCAAAACGAACCCGAAAAAACATCATTTTAACCAAGTTTCTGCCGTTTTTAAAACAGGGTCTAAAAATTTTTCAGGGACCCTTAAAAATACAAGCAGGGAATTATAAGATTACTTGAGAAATGGGATCATGACTCGGCCAAAGCGCCGCGGAACCGCGGCAGATCCAAGCGATCCGCCGCGGATCCGCGGCCGAGTTGAAGCCGAGTCAGCCCCAAATTTTCCCCGGTAACTCTTCTGTATTGATTTTGTTTTTTCTGGAATGTTTTGTTTCTGCTCAGGTTTTAGGTGCACAGAGAATTATTTGGAGTGGAATCATTTGCGTTTGCTTGATCGAAATTCTAAGATGTTTGGCTAACTTGATTAAATCTGTGATGTGTTTAATGTGTTCGTAAACCTCCCCTAACTGCTAGTATGTCGGTTAGCAGGGGGTTGCACATTTCTGTAATGGTTTTTACTGGTTTGTGTTTGTGGACTTGTTGGATTGTCGTGAATGGATAGCCGGGGATGTGAGACGAGTGTTTCTTTCATTCAAATGTAATTTGTAAATTGTTGTAATATTCTTTTGCGGGGCACATCCGGGTTGAGGTTGTAGCCACCGTTGTATTATTTCATTTACTGTTTTCTGCTCCTAGGATAGACCCAAGATGGGGTGCACAAACTACCAGGTACTTTGAAGTGTTTAGTGGCCTACTCACGTTGTTAAGGGAGACCACTTCACTTCGGGTACTTAGCGGGTAGTTTGCTGTACCCGTAGGGGTCTAGGGTGGGGTTTTGGCTATTCATCGCGACTGTATAATCCTTCTTTCTTTGCAGGCTCAAAAGGAATGCGGATTCATAGAAAATCCAATATGTTCATCTGTGATCTTGAATGCTTATTATTGCGTCTGACAAATGTACAATATCTATAGATGATATCTATTAGGCGTCACTTATATTTTACACCCGCGCTAGCCCAGCCCCCGTGATTGATCTGTGTATGTATGTAGTAGTTAACCGCAATCAATAACGGTGTCGCGTGTAGCTAGACCGAGATGAGTACGGGTCGTCCTCTGGGAAACGTGGAATATTTTATTCTTACTTTAAGTTTGTTGAGAAAGAAAGGAGGAAGATAAAGAATGGTGAAGAATGGTTGTAGGATCTAGATCTACGTTAAACACGTATGCAAAATATAGATCTAGATTAACTACGGAGGTAAGTTTAATATTAAAAGGCGCTTGTAGGGTTCATTAGGATTTAGTAGTTATGGATGATTAATTAAAGATTACTCTTTCTATCCTTTAATAGATTTAAAACTAGAACGACAGTGATGCATGTAGATTAGGGTTTCTGGAGGGAAAAGGAAACCCGCTCTTAACCCCTATCTCGACACGGAACTCCGTTCATATCTAGCCTTTACCAAAACAATCATTAATCTAATCTCTAATCGCGGTCGAGACTAACAATGAATTGGTAGCGCGCCCGATTATGATGTTAATGATTCTTTTAATAAAGTTTAAAAACTTTATAGGACGTAAAAAGAGTTTAAGGATTTTCATCATCCATTAACCTACCCTAATCCTATGAACCCTAACAAGCGGAGAATTACTCGTGCATGTTGGGAGAAGAAGAGATGGAGAGAGAATTCATAATGAAACTACAAAGAAATAGAATAAGAAAAAGAACTACCTTTATTAATCAACAAAACTCATTTACACTTTGTTTCCTTAGAAAATGATTACAAATACTAGTTTGCTTCTCGATCTCTTCTAAGGAGGTAGATGAACCATTGATGATCAGCCTGGATGCGTGAGCCTGTCGTGGACTTCATGATCTCTTCAGCTTGATGCCTTTTCCATGAGGCTCTCGGTCCTTATTTATACTCCAAAAGCCAGAACCCTAGCTTCCTAAATTAGAAACCAATGGTTAAGATTCTACCAATAAAATCCCAGCTCCTAACACCTCTGGCACGCGGCGGATCCGCGGCCAAATGGTGGGTTTGGCCGTGGATCCGCGGCCAAATAGTAAGCTTGTTGGATTTGGTCTTTTGGGCTTTCATCTGTGTGACACATAGCGATCTTTGAATCTCAGGAAACTGAAAATCTTCTCGTAGTTGCTGCCAGACTTGATTTCTTAGTTTGCTTTCTTAATTAGGCAGGTTTGCTTTAACAACTTTGATTCCCTTGATTTTAGCCCTGAAAATTCTGCACAACAACTCCACAATAATATTAGTAGAGTTTGTTTTATTGAGATATTAATTTCAACATTAAGATTTGGTCAATGATATTTTTGCATACATTTTCCTACCACATGTTAATTATAATATATCAACACATGAAAAATAGTATTTTTACAGATAAACCCTCAAATGTATCATATATTATAATAAACACCTTTTCTAGTATAGAAATAGTAGGAAAAATGTAATAACAAATGTGCAGTTTTATCAACTGAACACCCCGCTCTATCGTTAGTTAAGTAACCTAACGAGTGAATGACGGGACCCAGTGGCGAATGCGGATGGCATAAGAAGACGTTGTATTTTCGTTGTTTTCTGCAATGATAAGTTAATTGATGGGACGCATTATATTAATGCAAAGAAAATAAACCAAAGTTGAATCGTTCGAACAGTTTTAACAGAAACCACTCGGTATTTTAAAACAGAATCTATTTTTTAAAAAATTGCGGAGCTTAAGCCACTCCTTTTAAAAAGCTATCAGGTTCCTTCGATCATATCAAGTTCATTACGTTCACGGTTTCGCCAAAACCATTCGTAGCCCTCCTTCATTTCATTAGGGTATTCAGTAGTATTCAAGCTATGTATTTTGACCAACGCTAAGGCATAGTGTTTGGTAGCTGCTGGGTATTCATTTGTTGTATAGATAGATGAGTTAGTTTGGGACAGTCATATTATCATTTGGCCAATGTCAGAGGTATGTACGGATGGGTTCAAATTAACAAGATAATGATGGGTAGAACTTGATATGTGACTTATGACATTTTGACCAACGCCAAGGTCATAAGAGCATGGGGTTGAAATTTATATCGGGAATTTCTAAAGAAACTAAAATTTGCTAAGTGTTGCATACCATTTGGAGTATGATAATTTTGTTACGATTCCTTCAGCTTTATCACACGATGATATTTGGATCCCGATCCTACTGTGAGTATCCGCTACTCATCAGAAGATTCGTCACTTAACAATCAATGCTATAAACCAAGTAGGTGTCGAGAAAGGTGTCAGCGGGGCTACGCCCCCAGAGAAAAGAGGTTATTTAATTAAGGAACTTCGTGAAAGCGCCGTAAAATCTCCCTCGAAGTACCGACACCGGCCTTGCTGAACGGTTAAGCAAGTATTGTACCGTGAGAATAGTCCTGACTAGTTCTTCCTTTTTGGTTTGAGGAGGGATTCGAAAAACAGTGGGAACCATCCAGTTTAGATAAACTAAAAACCACTCTAAACTTGCAAGAGTATCATACTAAAGTGTTCCCTCTCTCTCTCATTGCAGCAACCCAGAACATGACAGGCCTTAAGTTACCATTAGAAAAAAATAAATTGACAGGGCCAAACTATAAAGATTGGTTCCGGAATGTTAAGATGGCTTTGACTTATGACAAATTGGGGTATGTCCTTACTGCTAAGGCACCTGCTGTCCCTGGTCTAGATTCCAGTATTGCGGATAAGGAAATCCGCAAGACCTGGGAGTTAGATTGCGCGAAGGCCAAATGCATCATGCTTGCCTCTATGAATAATGAACATCAGAGGAGGCACGGGGATATGGATCTTGAATCCATATTTCTCCAAACAAAAGATCTGTATGGAGAGCAATCTCATATAGCTAGATACGAGACCTCGAAGAACTTGTTTCAGTCGAGGCTGGCCGTCGGATCATCTATAGGAGAACATGTCCTAATGATGATTGGCTATATAGAAGAGCTCGCGGACCTCTGGACGTCTTTAGAGAACGAGCTCTATACAGACTTGGTTCTTCAGTCCCTTTCTTCCACCCACGCCCAGTTTATTCTGAATTTCAACATTCAAGGAAAAGAAGTAGAACTTCCAGAACTCCTTAACATGTTGATGAGTGCAGAGGGCACCTTGCAGAAAGCAAGGGAAACACCCACTATGTTTGTTCGCGGTGCTTCCTCTTCCAGGTCCAAGGCAAGGGCCAAAGGAAGGAAGATGAAGGCCTCTACCAAACCAAGAGGTGGTGTTGGTAAGGTGGAAGTTAAGGGAAAGGCAAAGGTTGCGGTTCCAGTAGTGGCAAAGGACGAGTGCATCCACTGTCGTAGGAAACGCTATTGGAAGAAAGATTGCAAAGCTTGGATTTCCAAGAACCAGGACCCGAAGCAAGCGGTGGCTTCGACTTCATGAGTGTTTGTAATTGAAAATTGTCTGTCATTCAGCTCTACTTCCTGGGTATTGGATACCGGATCAGGATCTCATATATGCAATTCATTGCAGGCACTGAGAGACCGTAGAGTGCTGAAGGTTGGTGATATGACCCTCCAGGTTGCTAACGGAGCTAGCGTGGGTGTTGTGTCCGTAGGGGATTATCACCTAGGATTGACGGGTGGACATATTTTGGTTTTGCGCAACTGCTTTTGTGTACCTAGTTGAACGTGTAATATCATATCAGTATTGTTGTTATCAAAAGAAGGTTATGATTTCACGTTTGTAAGCGATGTTGTTAACATCCACCTTAATCATGGTTTGATTGGGTCCGGTACACTAGATAACGGTATATACGTATTAAAAGAATTACAGATTTTCACTGTCCAGAACACACTAAAAAGAAAGTCTCCAGATATAAATCAGGCTTTCTTATGGCTTTGTAGACTGGGTCACATCAATGAGACAAGGTTAACTAAGTTACATAAAGAAGGATATTTGGATCCGTTCGAATATCAATCTTATGCAACTTGTCAATCATGTCTCAAAGGAAAGATGACAAAGACTCCATTCACTGGACATGGAGTAAGAGCGAGCGAGCTCTTAGGAATCATACACAGCGATGTATGTGGTCCAATGTCTACACATGAAAGAGGTGGTTTTTCATATTTCATTACTTTTACTGACGATTACTCTAGGTATAGATTCATTTTCTTAATAAAACGTAATCCGAGGCCTTTGAGAAATTCCAAGAATATAAGAATGAAGTAGAAAACCAAACCGGCAAAAGTATCAAGACACTGAGATCTGATCGAGGTGGTGAATACTTAAGTGCCGAGTTCCTGGGTTACCTAAAAGAGAAAGAAATTCTCTTTCAGCTTACTCCTCCATACACTCCACAACATAATGGTGTATCGGAGAGACGGAACCGAACCCTATTGGATATGGTACGTTCCATGATGAGTAATGCTGAGTTACCGCGATCTTTCTGGGGTTATGCGCTAGAATCAGCAACATATCTTTTGAACAGGGCTCCTACCAAGACTGTGCCTACCACGCCATATCAGATGTGGAGTGGGAAGAAACCTTATATTCAGTATCTGAAGATATGGTGATGTCCAGCTTTTGTAAAAAAGCAACATGCGGACAAACTCGAGGCACGATCTGTACAGTGTAAGTTTGTGGGATATCCAAAGAACTCCAAGGGGTATTTCTTCTATTACGCAGAGGAACAAATGGTTTTTGTTTCTTGTAATGCCCATTTTCTAGAACATCAGTTTTTAGAAAAGGAAACAAGTGGGAGCGCAATAGAACTGGAAGAAATTCCAGAACCACAAACTACTACAGAAAGTTTGGTAGAACCAGTAGTACAAGAAGAACAGGACATTCCCGCACCCCTCCGCAGGAGTAGTAGACCGTCTCATCCGCCAGAGAGATACTACGGTTTTCTCATAGATAGGGATAGAGAGGATTGCGTCATTGATAATGATGAACCTACTAGCTTCCAGCAGGCCATCTAGAACGGTGACTCGATAAGATGGCTAGATGCAATGCGGACCGAGATGGAGTCCATGTACACCAACAAAGTATGGACTTTGGACTTTGTTCCAGGTGGGGTAAAACCCATAGGATGCAAATGGATCTTCAAGAAAAAGATTGGTTTAGATGGACAGGTGAAAACCTATAAGGCTAGACTTGTTGCAAAGGATTTTCGTCAAAGACCAGGTTTGGACTATGATGAAACTTTTTCTCCAGTGGCTATGCTCAAATCCATTCGGATCCTTCTTGCCATTGCCGCCTTCCATGATTATGAGATTTGGCAGATGGACGTAAAGACGGCTTTTCTAAATGATAGTTTAGAAGAGTGCGTCTATATGGATCAGCCAGAAGGCTTCAATCAGAGTGGGAGCAGCGAGAAAGTATACAAGTTGCTTAAGTCCATTTATAAACTAAAGCAGGCATCGCGGAGTTGGAACATCTGTTTTGATGAAACGGTCAAAGAATATAACTTTATCAAAAATCCAGATGAACCATGTATATATAGTAAAATTGTAGCACGAACTGTCGTATTCCTCGTCTTGTACGTGGATGTCATTCTATTGATCGGAAATGACATTCCTATGCTACAATCTGTCAAAGGATTCTTGTCACACAGGATTTCCATGAAAGACCTGGGTGATGCCTCTTACATTCTTGGGATCCAGATCTATCGTGATAGATCTAAGAGGATGTTGGGACTTTCGCAGTCCGGGTACATCAATACTGTACTGAAAAGATTCAGTATGGAAGATTCTAAGCGCGGTAATTTACCGGCTTGTCACGGAATCACCCTATCCAAAGAGATGTCTCCCAAGACTGATTTGGAAAGGGATCGCATGTCAATTATACCCTACGCTTCTACGGTAGGCTCTATAATGTATGCGATGTTGTGCACCAGACCAGATGTAGCTTACGCACTGAGCGTGGTAAGCATGTATCAGTCAAACCCAGGGGAGAAGCATTGGATAGCAGTAAAGAACATTCTCATGTACCTGAGAAGGACTAAGGATATATTCTTTCTTTACGGCGGAAATGACCAACAGATCAAGGCATTTGCCGACTCCAGCTTCCAGAGTGACAAGGATGACTCCAAGTCCATATCAGGTTATGTCTTTACCCTCAATGGAGGGTCGGTGTGCTGGAAGAGTTCCAAGCAGGACACCGTTGCTGACTCGACGATGGAAGTGGAGTATATCGCTGCTTGTGATGCCGCAAAAGAAGCAGTCTGGATAAAGAAGTTCCTAACAGAACTTCAGGTGGTTCCTACCATTGCTGATCTAATACCGTTGTATTGTGACAACAACGGAGCTATAGCTTATGCGAAGGAACCCAGGTCCCATCAGATGTCCAGACACATCTTAAGGCGGTATCACCTGATCAGAGAGATCATAGATCGACAGGAGATCGAGGTCCAGAGAGTTCCTACAGAGGAGAACACTGCAGATCCATTCACTAAGGCCTTACCTCAGATTCAGTTCGAGAGGCTACTCGAGATGATAGGTCTTCGATACGCCAGTACATGGCCCTAGTGCAAGTGGGAGATTGTTAGTGTATATGCCCTAGGGTCCATTATTGTATCATACTAGCTTGTATATTACTTAATGGAAGTTTGGGATATTCACAGTTATATTAATAGTCTTGCTAAACATGGTAGTATGCTACTTGGTTTATTTCTATCTTAATATGTGTATATGTTAGCATATCGAGAATACATATTGATAGAACCCTTAGGATCTTGCTTGACTACCAGCGTTGTGATACCAGTCACACTTATGGAGGCTGGGTAGTCTACAAGCACATCCTTTTTTAGGTCCCTAGTCGTAGGATTATCGAGACAGGGCATCGATACTCCGGAGTAGACTAGTGTGTGCGCTTCTCATCCTAGTTGGGGAGATGGTCTGTCCCACAGCCATCAGTACGTTGTACTGGAGATAGTATACAGGTGCTCGTTGGGTTACGGGTACACTGGACAGGACTCGAAGGGAACTGTTGGTTGGTATTATACCCGTCGTCAGTTAACAGTTCCCAAGTGACATGAGTACAACATAGTCCGCAGACTTGACACTGCTGCTTTGTCTCGAGTGTGTTCCCACTGTTCTTAGATTACTACCCTACCACGGCTCAAATGAGTCGTGCAAACAGGTAGCAATTGGGTGCAGTCCCGAAGCACTTGGAGGCAGCGACGGTTAGATAGGATTCGTCTCTCCCAGTATTGGGAGTTAATATCGCGCTGTGTTTGGAAAGCCATTACGCAAATTCCCTGGCCAGGGCAAGCGAGATTTACTGGTAGGATTTCCAGTAGCTTCTCAAGGTGTAATGGGCTTCACTCCGACATGACTTATACCGCTTATAGGGGACTGATGCTTGCTACTCCCTAGGCCCGATATGCGATAGTCATAGATGAACAGACCGGACTGTACGGAGATTTCACATCAGGCTTAGTAGGAGTTCGTATGGGTTTCCTCATCGGCCTTCTTATCGACATCAACCTGGGGACCATTACGTACAGCTAGTGCCGCTTGCAGTCTGTGGTTAAACCCACTGCCAGCGTAGTGTCGAGTCTTTAGAGTCCCACACAGAGAGTTTCCCTGCTTCGGGCGAAACGATATAGAGGTCGTATGGTTTTACGACAGGGTTCGGACACATACGTGCTTTTACGCACATACGATGTTCGGACAGTTTATACTAGCAGGCTTTGGTATAAGCTAGATTCTAGTATTGGATTATTGGATTTATACAGTCTCAGTATTTCCGTGTTTTCACGGATAGGAGGGGCATTCTCGTAATTAGTCGAGAAGCTTCTAGAAGATTGATGAGTTGGAGGCTTAGGTGGCATTTGCATTAAATGGATTAGTGACGCATGAGATGAATCATCCAAATGAGTTAATGAAGCATTTATTGCTTAATGACTCATGAGATGATTCATTGTATGTATTAAATGAAGTATGGTTGTTAATATCAAATAATGATTTATTCTCGTAATTAGTCCAGAAGCTTCTAGAAGATTGATGAGTTGGAGGCTTAGGTGGCATTTGCATTAAATGGATTAGTGACACATGAGATGAATCATCCAAATGAGTTAATGAAGCATTTATTGCTTAATGACTCATGAGATGATTCATTGTATGTATTAAATGAAGCATGGTTGTTAATATCAAATAATGATTTATTTGATATCCTTTATGCTTCATTATATATAACAAAAGAGACATAATTCATATCATTCTCACTCTCACCTTCTCTCTCCTCAAGCTCTCTCTCTCTTCAAAGAACTAACCCTAACCTCTTATGTGTTGAGATCCAAGGGTTAGCAAGACAAATAGATCCCTAATCCTATTCTATATCCTCTAGGTTACTTTGATTAGCACTCTTAGCAACCTAGTTACTTCTAGCGAGAGGTTAAGCTTGGAGAAGAAGCTCTCGGGTGGATCTTCTATCATAACGAGGAGGCCGATGAGGAGGTGATCTACGAGAACAAGAAGGACTTGATTCATTAGGTATAATCATCTTTCATAGTAGCTTATCACTTCTATGTTATTGTTAGTTAGGGTTTAGCAAAGATCCGTAAAGATAGTCGATGTTAGTTTAAACAAAATGATTGTTTTATCTATTCCGCCTCCCCGCATCATGTGGGGTGTCTAACGTCGACTTACAAAATACAACCTTTGTAGACCCGATACTTCACTTCTAAAGCTCCGTGTTGACGTCCCTTTGCTGCGATCATGGATCTCCCGAACTCTAGTATGGGTTTCCTCGGAGAAATGAACAAGCTTGCTCGTAATTTTCGAGGCCGAAGATGATCTACGTCGAGGAGACTCAAACCCAAGCTAGCCCTTCACTAGGTCATGAACTTTATGAAGAGAACACTCTTTACTATCCAAGCAAGTGTATAGGTTGATGAAGTAGGAAGTGGGTTCACTTTAGATTTTATTTTCTCACTCATTTTCACCATTTATCATGAAGCTATAGAGCTAGAGGAAGAAGATGAAGCAAAATGCAGAAAGAATGAATCAAGTGGTGAATTGCAACCATGGGTGGGTTAGTATCATGCACTAACTATTGTAGAGACATAACCATGTCTAATTATAATGGTTTGGTTAATAAATATCTTAAGTGAGACAAAACAAGTGGACTTTGTCAATGGTTATCCAAGCTTCATGAAGCTTCAAGCCATGACAAATAATGCCACAATTTTGAATTATTAAGATAAATAAAAACCTAAATTATAATTTGCATGGTGTATGTCACACACACACACCAATGCTTGCATGTATCATCAAACATGATACCAACATGTACACAAGTATATATCACATATATACTTAATACATAGTCAAGCGAGAAAAGCAATCTTAAGTGAGCTAATACTAGTCAATATAAATTAATATATCAAATTTATAATTATACATTAGATTATTAAAACAACACTTGATTTAATAATCCGGTTATATCACATATAACCAACTAATATCATATGTATCAATTTATCGAATCAACTCTTAATTCGATAACCCGGCTATATCGCATATAACCGAACGATGATACAAATCGCGAGAATAGAATACTGTATCACATACGCATATTGATCTCGGTCCCGCACATATCTCATATGTGTCCCTACTCCATTTTGCCTGAGCCAGGAAACCTCTGTGTAGGACTCTAAAGACTCGTCAATACGCCGACAGTGGGTGATGATTATATCAAACACCCACAAGCCGCAAGAGGCATGCTAAACGTAACGGCCACCCAAGTATTGAGCGATCTTCTATTGAGCGATCAGAAGATCAACAAGCAAGCCTTCTCATACTCCTGCGAATCCAATCAGTAACACTTACCGTACAGTCTGGTCTGTTCATCTGATATGCCACATATCTCACCTAGGGGTGGTAAACGTGAGGCCCCAGTAGCCTGATAAGTCATGCCGATGTATGGTTCATAACAGGCGTGAAACTACTAATAACACTTACCTGTAAATCACATCTACCCTAGCCAGGGATTTCAGTTATGGCCAATCGAGCATAGCGCAACATCAACCCCCAATACCGGAAGAAACGAATCCCCTCCTATCGCTCATTGCCTCTATGTGACTCGGGACTGTACCTAAAAACCACCTGTTTGCACGACTCAGTAGAGCCGTGGTAGGGTAGAAATCAAAGCATAGTGAGAGACACACAAGACTCTATGATGATCTCGGGTCGACAGACTAACCTATACCAGTGTCACCAGAGAACTGCTATCTGACGTAAGGTATAATACCATCTAGGAGTTCTCGGCGAGTCCGTTCAGTGTACCCAGTCTCCACTGAGCACCCGTATACCATCTCTGATGTCAAACACCAATGGATATGGGATCATCCATCGCCCATCACTAGGTTCAAGAAGATATACGCTAGTCTACTCCGGAATATCGATGCCCTGTCTCGATATTCCCATGACTAGGAACATTGAAGGATGAACTCATGGACTACCCACGCCCCACTAGTATGATCTGCATCATAATCCTGGAAGTCAAGTACACATCCTAAGGGCTTTATCAACATGTAACAGAGAGACAGTAAGTACACATGTTAAGATAAAGAGCAACCAAATAGTGTACTATCATGTCGAGCAAGAAAGTCCTCCCTATATATGTCCCAGCATCCACTATAATATACATCTCATGTACAATAATGGCCTCTAGGGCATACATACAACTAACACATGCAACATAGAACAGTGATGTGAGCATATTAGTATATCATGTGAGATATCATAATGATGTGAGCATAGCAATTATATCATAGCATGATGTTGCAATTCTACTATGTAAGTGACATAGCAATTATCGATGATGAAAGTGTGTGAGCCGGTAAATCTGTGTAAGTGTAACATAAGCATTATCGATAATGGTGTAGGTGTACTAGCACAGATATATGTAATGCAATGAGAATGTCATGAACGTAACATAATGCACATCGTACCAGAAATGCTATCAGGCATACGTATCTATGATATATCCGAATCGATGAATTTATCAATCGGCATCCATCCTCACAACATCACGTACGGTATAATCTATCGTACGGCATCCTCTATTCAAGGGTATAGATCAATCATCAGATAAAACTCATCACGTACGGTAATCCATCGTACGGCGGCATTAAACAATTAGGGATCCAATCAACCTATAAGACAATGAGGGTATGAACCAAATGTCTCATACGACATATCACTCATGATTCAAAACATTATATATATCTATATACCTATATCATAGGTCACATCCATATCAATCTCATATCAGGGGACCGACAAAGGTATCAATTATTTCATATCGACTCGCATCCGTATAATGACATATCAAACCAAGTCATCATATCTCATCGTATACTCTTTTCATCACGTCAATATCTCACATCAAATCATCTTATAAATCTCATGTTTATTCTCTTGCAACTCCATATCTATATATCGTGATTCACATTCACCTTTCATATCCTTATATATCAATTCGAGACATCATTTCTATCATCTCATGTCAAAGAGTCATATCCCTATAGCTTTCATCTCATATCTCGATATATATATATTCAATCATTCATATCATCTCTAACTATCTTTTTAACCAAATCCATAGTTTTCTAATATAGGTTTCCTTATCTATATTCTGTTTATCGGTTTCCATCAAAATTTGCGGGGGTGCTATACGCCATCCACCCGACTTTCCCCGTAGATATAAATCTACTCACCTGCGGAACTCCTTGTTCAGCCGTAGTCGATGTGCTTCGTCGTCTCGGAATCCACGTGAAGGTACCTACAATAAATTCACAGTCGCGATGCTATTAAAATCAAGTCCGGAAAACCAATACAGCATACGGTGCGCTCATAGGTCAGATTCTATAACCTATGCATGCAAAAACAACTTATCAACCCTCGGCGTTGACTTACAAACATCCAACGACCCAATACAATATCAAATATCAAATCTCAAATTCATAAACCACAAATACCATATTCAGTAACCTAGGAAAATGGTTCCAGATTTTTAGTCAGGTGAAAAGAGTCTAAACAAGCAATGCAGTGGGGTTGTATATGAAATAACTGAGCTACAGACCAAACCTAGACACCAATGCCCACAATTTGGCCGGCAACAAACATGGGAATTTCAGCTTGCTCGGCCTAATGAAGGAGTTGGGGTTTCGTCTTCTCAGGGTGGTCTCCTAGTGTCTTAAATAGGTCTCTGGAGTTGCTAATTTTTCTCATAAATGGCCCAGGTTGCTCCAGATTCCCTGTAGGAGAAAAACCAATACAAAAACAACACGGGACAAATCTTAAGTTCGTATTCTCTATTTTTGGCCATACAATCCACACTAAGGTCTTGTAACAGCAACTACACATCACCACAACACAACTCAAACCCTAAACCTCATCTAGGAAATTTCTAAGATCACAATCCACACTTAAGATCATTCTAAACTAAACTAGAAAACACTAAACATAATAACTTAGATAGGGTTTATAATTATACCTCATTTGGCAACTCAAGAGTTTTCTTGAGTTGCTCAATGTCTTCAAAATCCAATTTTGATTGGTCCAATTGGTTTGTAGAGAGGTGAGGATCACTTTTAATGATGTGAGTATAGGGTTTTGGAAAGGATTTAGAGATGATACGTAAAGGTAGAAGTGGAGGGAGTATGAGTTGAAGAAGATGAAGGAAGAACAATGGGGTGAGGAAATGGGCAGCCCCCCTCTCTATCTTATTCTCACCTTCACTCTCTCTCATGCCATGCCTCATGTGGTCCCCTCTCTCTCTCTCCTCAATAATTCACTCTCATGCCATCTCTTTTCATTTTCTTTTCTCACAATAAATAGAACCAAAAGCAAGTGAACAAACATGTAAATAAAATGCAACATGTCATGGTGCACTAGCCATGAAAAAATGTAGAAACACAGATTTGGTCTAATCGCGATTAGTAATGCACTAATCAATTTTTCTTTAAAATACATATAATTAATTATAAAAATACCAAATCCGATAAATATATATTTAAATGAATAAATCATTTTAAAATCCAATTATTTCACAAATATTGGTATATATTCATACCATTTTACGAAAACTTCAAATTCGCAAATCTGGTAGTTTTCGCGAAATGTATTATTTTAATATTAAATTCTAAAAATAATAGTTTATATTCTCTGAAATGTTACACATGAATACTGGGATTATGATGTGGATCATACTAGTGGGACATGTGTAGTTTATAAGCATATCCTTAAAATGTTCCTAGTCGTGGGTGTATCGAGATGGGGCATCGATATTCCAGAGTAGACTAGCGTATACCATTCTTGTCCCATATGATGGGCGATGGATGATCCCATATCTATCTGGTGTGGTGACACCAAAGATTATATACGGATGCTCAGTGGAGACTGGGTACACTGAACGGACTCGCCGAGAACTCCTATGTAGTATTATATCTATCGTCGGATACCAGTTCTCAGGTGACACAGGTACAGGTTAGTCTTTAGACCCGAGATCGTTATAGAGTCTTGTGTGTCCTCCCACTGTACTTTGATCTCCACCCTACCACGGCTCTACTGAGTCGTGCAAACAGGTGGATTTTGGGTACAGTCCCGAGGCACATGGAGGCAATGAGCGATAGGAGGGTTCGTCTCTCCCGGTATTGGGGGTTAATGTTGCTCTATACTCGATTGGATATAACAGGAAGTCCTTGGCCAGGGCTGCTGAGATTTACTGGTAAGTGTTATCAGTAGTTTCTCGATCTCTTATGAGCCATACACCGGCATGACTTATTGAGTTATTGGGGTCGACGATACCATCCCTAGACTCGATATGCAGCATATCAGACGAAGAGACTGGACTGTACGGTAAGTGTTGCCAGTTAGCTCGACGGGAGTTTTGACAGGTCCGCTTGTGTTTCTTCTGATCGTTCAATACCTCGGAGCCGTTATGTACAGCTGGTGCCGCTGATGATTTATGGGTATGTGATACGATCACTGCCTACTGCTAGCATATTGACGAGTCTTAGAGTCTCACAGAGGGGTTTCCTAGCTCAGACGAAATGATGTGGGGTGCATATGGGATATGCGGGGGAGCTAAATTAAATGCATGTATATGATACCGTATTTTAAATCGGGCGTTTACTATTGATCGGGTTGTATGTGATATGATCGAGTTATTAAATCAAGTGTTGATTTAATATTGACTTTTAGCTCATTTATTAAAACTTTTTTATTTAGTTGTATGCATGAATGTATGCATGTATATACATGTTTATATGAATGCACACATACATGCATACATGTGTTATGGTTGTTGATACATTGGAGATGGCAATGCAAGACTCACATGGGGTATGGGGGTGTGTGTGTGTGTGTGTGTGTGTGTGTGTGTGTTTGTTATTGAGAAAAAGAAAATGATTAAATCAAGGTTGAATTTTCTTCTACACTATTCTTTACTTGACCAAAGTATGACCATAGTTTAATTCACATTTATTATTTAACACATTGGAAAAATTATCTAGATATTTATTCACCATGGTTCTATGTGAGTGTAACTCATATACATATATTTTGTTTTCTCATTTATCTTGAGAATTATCATTATCACAGAAAAGCTCAAGCTAGCCATCTCCTTCATCTTCCTCCTTCATGCTCTCTACCCTTTTCATGTGAGTAAAGGAAAGGTTTTTAAGTGAGAAAACAAACCACATCACTAATCTATACTACTCTAGCCCGTGTAAGTTGTTTGCTCCACTTCTTCATAGATCAAGTGAAGCTAGGAGCTTGAGCCAAGGGACTCCGGGTGGATCGTCGTGGACTTGGAAGAATTCAAGCAAGCCGGTTCAAACCTTAGTTGATCCAAGGAGTCAAGGAAGGAGGTCTATAAAGGTTGTATTTCTCCCCACTTAGTGTTAAACACTACTTTGTATGTGATACTATATGTTGTTACCCTAGATTTCTAGTTTGATTCATGGTTGGAATTACTTAGCACCCCCTAAATTTTTAATATAGCATGTGTGATGCAACCCAAACCCTAGACATGGTGCTAAAGAATCGCTACAGTGGTACCAGAGTCAGGTTAGAACTTTAGAGTAACCTAGACGACGTTAAAAACTTCGAACGAACATCGATTGCTCCGAAAAAATGTTCTCCAGAAATTTTTCAAATTTTTGGAATTTTTCATAGTAAAAATATTCAAAAAATCATGCAGGTAATTCTGTGGACCGTCTAGAAGAACGATACCCTAACTCGATCAAATGACCGTGGAACCGCGGCCAAAACGCACTTTTGGTGGCGGTTGCGCGGCGCCATTTGTGAGGCACGGGTTGGCCCTTCTACGATTGGTCCATAGGTACTAGGGCATGCTTCTGGGAATTTTTAATACTGCTCAAGTGTTGAGCTTCTTTGGGAACTTTTGGGTAACCGATTAATCAATCGAATGGTTTAGCATCGCCTAGTTTTAGTGAATGTAGCATAATAATTGGAATCTACACTAATTAGTTTTATGAAAAGTAATTATTTGCGTGTAAATTTAACATTTCGGTCTTGGGCGGAATCGGGAATTTTGTTGAATTACCCGACTTCTTTTGAAAAGATGTTTTAAATGGTGAGACCTAAATGTAAGATTTGCATCGTTAGGCATGAAATCCAGATTATGTGATATTTCGGGTTTATGAAGTCTAAAGGCAATGTCGATTCCAAGTATTGTTGTTTTACATTCTATTTCTGCGACCGTAAGTGTAGTATATGGTGTATCGCCGGTTTCGTTGCTATACATCAACGACAATTGGGGTACACATACTTGCTTGTGTTGATGATATGTGATATTATGTGTTGCTGAGATATGATGTACAAGATCGTCATGAATGAATGGCCAGGGCTTTTATGTGAGATGAGAGTTTTTCTTTTCATTCATTTAAAATTAACTGTAAGTAGTATTCTTTTATTTAGGGCACTTCCGGATTGAGGACGATGTCACCATTATTGTATATTATTTACTTTTTCGCATTAGGATAGACCCAAGGAGGAGAGCACAAATGACCGTGTTCTAGGGTTCAGTGGGAGGCCATCTCGAGGAGTCGAGACCGGGTCTCCTAAACCTTAGAATTGGTAGGGCCACATACCGCTCCCTTAAGGGTCTAAGGGTGTGGGCTTGGCTATTCATCGCAACCGTGGAATCCGTATTTTCTATTGTTGGCTAAATACAAAATACGGTCCTCCTAGAATATCCTATATTTTATATGCTGAGACGAATGGTGTATTATAAATATGATATATAATAAACGTTGCTTATGTTTTACATCTGCACTTGTCCCGCCCCGCTATGCCGTTAGTTAAGTAACCTAACGGTGCATAACAGGACATTGTGGCGAATGCGGATGGCATAAGCGTACGTTCTATTTTCGTTTCTTTTCTGTGATGGCTTAAGGACTTACATGATGGGACTACATTAATGAGATTAATGTAAAGAAAAAAAAAACTAAAAGATGTTGTAGAATCGGATTTGAAACCTACTCGGATTTTTATGAAAAAGCAAGTTTTCAAAGTGCGGAGCTTAAGCCACTCCTTTTAAAACCATTAGATTCTACAACGATATCAAGTTTAAAGCATTAAAGGTTTTCTTAAAAATTATTCGCGGCCCTCCTTCATTTTAGGAAGTAAAGTACTTAGTATTCGTGCTACATATGTTGACTATAGCCAAGGCGTAGTGTACGATAGCTAAGTGTTGTCTTCCTACACGGCATATGATTTGATTAATTGGGACAGTCACATGATTATGTTGACCATAGCCAAGGGTCATGTGGGTGGGTCTAATTAATTATGAAACGACGGGTAGAACTTGACTAGTGCTTATGATATATTGACCATAGCCAAGGTCATAAGTGCTAGAGGTAAAAACCATATCGGGTGTTTCAAGGGTTAAAATTTGCAATGAGATTGCATACCTTCTATGTGATAGTAGGATCCCGATCCCACTTTGAGCAAGAGTTGCTTCTGGAAGAGTTTTGCACTTTATAATTAGCTAACCCATTAGGTGTCTAGAAAGGTATCAACGGGGCTACGCCTCTGGGAAAATGAGATTTATTCTAATTAGGTCCGTGCAACAGCGTGGGGAACCTCCCTCAAAGTACCGGCACTGGCTTGGATGAACGGTTAATGAAGTTGTAGAATATAATTAATCCTGACTAATTTTCTTTTTAAGGTTTGAAGGAAAATTTGATAAAAGCAGTGCGAAACATCGATTAGATAAGATAATAAACCAATCTGATCTTTTCAAGAGCTTTCGCTGAGTGTATTCTTTTCTCTCTCCTAATGGCAGATTACCATGACTGGACTTAAGCTACTGTTAGAGAAAAATAAGCTAACTTGACCGAACTACAAAGACTGGCTGAGGAACATTAACATTGCTCTCACATATGATAAATTATCATATGTCCTCAATACCTCAGCCCCACCTACCCCAGGCCCTGGATCATCTGTTGTGGATAAGGAAATCCGCAAAACGTGGGATATTGATTGTGCTACTGCCAATTGCCTCATGCTTGCATCGATGGACAATACACATCAAAAGCAGCACGAGCAGATGGATGTTCAATCCATCTTTCTCCATACAAAAGAGTTGTATGGGAAGAAATCTCGAACCCTGAGATATGAAGCATCTCAAAATTTGTTTCAGATGTGGATGGCTCCTGGCACATCAGTAGGTGATCACGTTTTGAAGAGGATAGCTCTTGTTGAAGAGCTTGAGGACCTCAGATGGACAATGGATAACGAACAGTTTACTGATATTGTTCTTCAGTCTCTTCCTCCTACCTTTGCTCAATTCATAGTAAACTCCAACATGCATAATATTGAGAAGTCACTACCCGAACTTCTAAGTATGTTGAGAAGTGCGGAGAGCATGATTAAAGCAAAGTCTCCCTTTATGATTATTGGACAATCTTCCTCTTCCATCCCAAAAGCTAATGCCAAGGGAAGGAATAAGAAGAAATCCACCAAACCGAGAGGTGGAATCAAGAAGGCACCAGGAAGAGACAAATCCAAGGTTGAGAAGTCAGAAAAAGGAGAATATTTTCACTACAAGAAGACGGGGCACTGGAAGCGGAACTGTACTGAATACCTTGATCTCAAGAAAAAGAAGCATGGTGATGCTTCAGCTTCAGGTGTGTTTGTAGCTGAAACTGTTTTTCTATAAACCCTGCTTCCTTGGTATTGGATACCGCTTCAGGTTCTCATATCTGCAATTCTATGCAGGCGTTGAGAAATAGCAGAGTTTTGAAGACCGGTGATCCTACTCTCCGAGTTGGAAATGGTTCCAATATACATGCAGTTTCAGTGGGAGAGTATCACCTAGGGTTGCCGTCGGGTTATATATTGGTTTTGAACCCATGTTATTTTGTACCAAGCATACTTTGTAATATAATATCCGTTTCTTTGTTAGAAAATAAAGGATATCATTTTGTATTGCAGCAGAATATTATGAACATTAAACTGAATCAAGAGTTGATTGGTTGTGGTACACTTAATAACGGGATATACGTCCTTAATCAGCATACAGTTTTCAACATACAACACACAAATAAAAGAAAATTTTCAGATATAAATGAATCTTTTATTTGGCATTATAGACTTGGTCATATTAATAAAACAAGATGTAACGTTTTAAAAATAATTAAATAAATAATTAAATAAATAAAATCCATTAGGTGAATTTTCGGATAATCGGTAAAATAAACCGTATTTTCCATAAAACTGAACTATAATTATTTTTCAATATAGAATTAAATATGCCTATTTTAACTAAATAATTGCTAGTAATTGATATTATTTAGTGACTTATAAATTATTAGTTTGCTTAAATATTTTTCCTTATTTAATTAAATTCAAATATTAACATAAGCTTTAATTTTACATTGAATTAGTGTAAATTACAAATTGCAGTGGGTTAATTTTACAAAAGTGAACCATGGCATCTTAGAATTTAGTGTGTAGCATGCTTCTCTCTTCTTAATTGGTTTCAAAAATTCTAGAGTTTTCTAGGTTAGAAAATAAATAAAATAAATTAAACAATGAAAAGACATAAAATGGTATAATAATTGGAGAAGCTTTCTACACACTTCTACCACTCACCTCACTCTCTCTCCCTCTCCTCATTTTGGCTGGCCTCACCATGGGGCATCCCCTCCCCCCATTTCTCCACTTCATTTCCCTTCAAAAATTCATCAAAATTCATGAAGAAATCCACAAAAAAACATCATAAATTCCTAATTTAACCTATACCCACTATTCTTTGTTCATCTAGAATGGATCTTGGAGTAGGAAACCATTCTTTTGGAGGCAATTTTTCATTTTTGGATCTCATATGTTGAGCTATAATCATAAGCCCTTTGGTTTGATTGTTAGTGAATTGCTTAATTTAGCTTATTAAGTGTTTAATTAGGTTTTAAATTGGTCCTAATTGCTAAATTAAAATTTCAAGAAAGGGTTTCTAAAATAAAGTTAGGGTTTTTATTAATGGAGTAGGGTCATATTAAGTTGTTTAACATTTTAAGAAATGAAAAATCTAGTGTAGTTGTTGTATTGTAAATTGTTGTTTCAAAATTGTTTAAATTAAATAATTTTGAAAACTAGGTTTTTATAACACATATAAATAGGTGAGATAAAATTCAAGTGGGGATTTTTATCAATTGTTCATAGTTTTAATGAGTGGATTAGCACATAAAGACATGTAAAATCTAATCTAAATTGTTAAATTACTAATTGTTACATTTTAATTGTTCAAATTAAGCGATTGGTAGACTAGATTTTTATAAATCTTGTATATTGGTGAGATAAAATTATGATGAGGATTGCTATCATTAGATTATGGTGTTAAAGAGGAGATTAACATGTTAATTGAATGTAAAACAAAATCTGGTTACTAGTTGTTAGTTTTTACTTTAAAATTGTAATAAATATGCTAATTTTGCTAACTAGGTTTTTAGAAATTGGTTAAATAATTGGGATTAAAATCTAATTAGGGTTTCATTACATTATTAACATTATAAATTGTAGTTTAATATTTTAGTTCATGCAAAACGAAGCTTAGTTGTTGAATTGTGAATTTTGCTTTAAAATGTGTTAAAATTTGATATTTTTGCAAACTAGAATTTAGGATTTAATACAAATTGATGAGAATAAATTATAGAAATGGTTTGTATAACCTAGTTATGATATTTAGTGAATATTATGACCATTAGTTTCATTTAAACATCAAGTTATAAAATGAAACGGTTAATTGACGCTTTCTAGGTTTTGCGAAATAGAACGATTTGATTGATATTAAGGTTTTAGTAATTTAAACCCTGTTTTATATTATAATTAATGAGTTTTGGAACTACGATTTGTACGTTTGTGTTTTATCTTGATCAATCAGCGTTTGTACGCCGATGTCGAGGGTTCTTTGGTCATTTCGCATGAGCGGGTTATAGGTTTTAACCTATGCGCGTTCGTGCGCCGTTTTGGTTTTATCCTTGATTTCGGTTTACGATATTATATATGTTTGCATATAGGTACCTCTCATGTGGATTTCGGACGATGAAGAAGAGGATGGCGGCATCGACTTCGGCAGACAAGAACCAGGTGAGTAGATGTATATCTACGGGGGAAGTCGGGTGGATGGCGTATAGCACCCCGCAAACGTAGAATAAGAATATTACGTACTGTTATTAGGAAGTCGGACATGGCCTTAGATTCTTGGCGAGTAGGGTCCTATTGAAGACTTTAGGTTGGACTAGACTGATTTAGAAAGACTTAACCAGAGGATGATTGCCTTGGAGGGAATTCGTAGGTTTCTTGTACACATACATACACGCACACACATAAACTTGACTTAGTGTATATGGGTGTATACATATATGTATATAGGAATGTGTGTAGGTGTGTGTGTATATATATATATATATACACACAACATATAGATGTGATATGAGGGTATTATAAGATACTTGGGGATGAGGCGATAAGATCGGGCATGATACCGTGAGATATTGGATATATGACCGAGATATGATATGAAATGTGTTACGATATTAGCAGATCGTTGGGTAATGATATATATATATATATATATATATATATATATATATATAAACGATGATATGTGTAGATGACATTGAAATGAATGAGACTCTAGAATAGAACCCAGATGGTAATATGTGACTTAATCACGATACGATATATATGACATGACATTTTAATGGATCATTTGACAATGTATATTTACACAGACGATGATATATGTTTGATGATATTGGGATGTATTCGATTATAGTATAGTACCCTTGATCATGATATTGTTTGATGATGATACTATACGAACGATAATGTATATATCTGGTAGTTGACCCGCACCCCGAATTTAGGAAGTCGTACGATGGATTTTACCGTACGAGGCATAGATGTGATGATTGATCCGCACTCTTGACTCGAGAAAGTCTTACTACGTACATGACGCTATTGAGGCTGGATCGCCGACTACTAGTGATATCGACTCAGATTTTAGGTGGATTCTTACTCCCTATCGACCAGTTTCTTTAGTTTAGTTCTTTAGTGGGTTAGATAGATACTAGTTTAAGCTCGAGTAATACAGTTTATAGTTAGATATGTATATCCTAAATGTGCGATTAATACACATTCACCCTTATATTCAGATTGTAATCATCGCATTGCATATTCATATATAAGTTTCTTTAGTTAATATAAACTCTTCCTGTTAGGACACCGGCACCATTACCGACGATGCACATGATCCACGTACACTTATTTGCCGGTTCACACACATCATCATCGGTAATTGCCATGTCACGTACAATTTAGAACATATTATCTTTTTATTTATATATCAGCTAAATGCTAGTCCAATATAATATTGTGTGATTACTCTCATGTGCTAGTTTAGACATTGCATTTATTACTTAAAAACTTCATGAATTTACATATTCATATCATCATGAAGTATTGTGGGGCTTATGCCGATACTCATTATTTACTTACTCATGATTTCGGGATTTTGGATTTCTATGAGATTTCTGGATTTTGGGGAAAACCGTATATAAAAACTGCTCTCTCTCTCTCACTCCCTCTCATTTTGAAATACAAGTTGCGGTTTTCTCGTGATGTATAGGTCGTCCACTTTGAGATTTCATGTTTTCTGTTGGATTTCGAGACCCGATTTGAGGAGTGGATGAATCGTCTCGGGTACATGGTGGGCCCGGTATGGTACCCCGGGGCAAGAAGCTCTAGTTGTAGATGATGAGCCTGGCAGGGGAAGACTACCTACCGGTGATGTCTGGCGCGGCGGATATCTGGAGGATACCAACCGTTGTCATGAGATTTGATGATATGGGTCGATCCGGACCGACGGAGCCCGAGATATTGAGACTATGAGATATTGATACTATGAGGTATTGAGACTTTCAGATTTACATGTTTTGTGTCGATACTTGACATAGATTTCCTTAGATTTCATTGATGATATTTCAGATTACTATACAAATTTTACTATGATAAAAGTTAAAGATTTCTTATACAGATATATCCAGATTTCATGGTAGATTGTTTTACATTCATGGTGCATGCATACTCATAAACATGACATGTTACTACTTGAGGCACTGACACGAGCACTGAGCATTGCACTTACGCATAGATTATTACCCTGCCACTACTAGATGACTAGTGATATATTAAGTATATTATTATGACCTAGGAGAGCGTCGTGCATGCGATTTCTACTCGTAGATGTCTTCTACTCACGAGTTGGCAACTCAGCCCCCTTGTGCCAAATTTTCTTACAGGTTTCGATGTACAGGTTTCCTTGGCAGCTTGCTGGCACATCATTTCATTCAGGGTGATTTGCTTGGTAAGTTGGTTCACTTGCATCAGAACCGCCGTTGTACTTTTATTATTTCATTTGTATCTAATAAGCTCCATCAACCAGACTTGTACTACTGATAGATTTAGAAGACCGGTTGTTTTATTTCGACTTTAGAGTCGTGCTTGTATCATTATGGTTTCTGGTGGATTTGGTTTTCTTATGAGTTTTGAGCCTCGCCCTTCGGCGTTGTATATTATAGTGCATTGTGTGGTTGTTTCCGCCTTTTGGCGTAGAGCTAGCTCCCGCTTGGGGATACCTTTTTATTGTTGCTTATGTATATATTCTTATTTGTACCCGTTTGGGGCCAGTTTTTACAAAGGAGACTCTGCTAAAATTTTTGAGAAATTTGATGTTGCTTTTAAAACATGTTTTCCTACACTTCTTCTTTTAAATGGTTTAGATTTCTGGGCTTCAGCTTACTTAGATTACGTTACGCCTTTAGACGTTTCGTAATTTAAGTGCCGATCACGTTCCGTACTTTCGGGTCGTGACACAAGACTAAACAAACTTCATAAAGATGGATATTTAAATCCTTTTGAGTATAAATCTTTTGCGACTTGTCTGTCTTGTATCAAAGGGAAAATGACTCCGTTTACTGGACACGGAGAAAGAGCTACAGAGCTCTTGGGCCTCATAAATAGTGATGTATGTGGGCCAATGTCTACACATACAAGAGGCAGTTTGTCTTACTTCATAACTTTTACTGATGATTTCTCAAGATTCGGTCATGTGTTTTTATTAAAGCATAAGTCTGAAGCTTTCGAGAAATTCAAGGAGTACAAACTTGAAGTAAAAAAACAAACAGGAATGAGCATCAAAATACTTCGATCAGATCGAGGTGGAGAGTATCTTAGTACAGAGTTCTCAAACTTCCTAAAAGAGAATGGGATTCTCTCTCAGCTCACTCCTCCTTACACACCACAGCACAACGGTGTGTTAAAGTGGCCGAATCGTACTCTATTAGATATGGTACGATCAAATGATGAGTGATACTGAGTTACCTCTCTCCTTTTGGGTGCATGCATTGGAGACTGCAGCTTTTCTGTTGAACAAAATTCCAACCAAGACCGTGTCTACCACTCCATATGAGATATGGTATGGGAAGAGACCATCTCATAAACGAGTTAAAATTTGAGGTTGTCCGGCTTTTGTCAAAAAGCAGAATCCAGAGAAACTTGAGACACGATCGGTCAAATGTATATTTATGGGATAACCAAAACATTCGTTTGGATATCTATTCTACCACAAGGAGGAACAAAAAGTGTTTGTTTCTCAACATGCCACATTTTTAGAAAATGAGATTTTTCCAAATGATACTGATGGCAATGTGGTAGATGTAGAAGAGGTTCTAGAGACATAAGTTACAAATGACGACTTGGTTGAACCTGATGTTGCAACAGAATCTTATGAACCTCAGCCACTCCATAGATCTGGTAGGACTTCTCGCCCACCGGAGAGATACTATTATTTTCACATTGATGGTGATCGAGAAGATTGCATCATGGATGATGATGACCCTACCAGTTTTCAGCAAGATATCACGAGTGGTGACTCTGTGAAGTGGCTGGATGCAATGAGATCCGAAATAGAGTCTATGTATACCAACAATGTATGGACTTTCGATGTTGTACCCTCTGGGGTATAACCCGTAGGGTGCAAATGATCTTTATGGGAAAGATCGGTGTAGATGGGCAGGTAGAGACTAATAAGGCAAAGCTTGTGGCGAAAGGATTTCGTCAAAGACCGGGTCTGGACTATGATGAAACTTTTTCTCCTGTAGCCATGCTTAAAACCATTCGTATCCTACTTGCTATTGCTGCTCACTACGACTATGAAATCTTGCAGATGGATGTTAAAACGGCTTTTCTAAATGGTGATTTAGAAGGATGTGTTTATATGGATCAGCCAGAGGGCTTCATTGATAGCGGGAGCAGCGGGAAAGCATGTTGGTTGCTTAAATCCATTTATGGATTAAAGCAGGTATCACGGAGTTGGAACATCTGTTTTGATGATGTCATCAAAGAGTTTGATTTCGTCAAAAATGCAGATGAACCTTGTGTTTATAAAAATATTGTAGGGAGTACAGTCACATTCCTCGTATTGTACGTGGATGACATTCTTCTGATATGAAACGATGTTCCTATGATACAATCAGTCAAACTATTCTTATCACAAAGGCTCTCCATGAAGGACCTGGGTGATGCCTCGTACATACTCGGCATGAAGATCTATAGGGATAGATCTAAAAGGTTGTTGGGATTGTCCCAAACCAGGTACATTAACACCTTCCTAAAGAGATTTAGTATAGAAGACTCTAAGTGGGGTGCCTTACCCGCTTGTCATGGAGTCACTCTCTCCAAGGACTTTTGCCCAAAGACTGATGAAGAGAGAGCTCGCATGAGCATTATACCCTACGCTTCAGCCGTAGGATCTATAATGTATGTGATGTTATGTACACGCCCTGATGTAGCTTATGCACTGGGTGTAGTAAACAGGTATCAATCGAACCCAGGGGAGAATCACTGGACAGCTGTGAAGAACATTCTTAAGTATTTGCGAAGGACTAAAGAAATGTTCTTAGTGTATGGTAACGGGGATCTCCAAATGGAGGCCTTTACCGATTCAAGCTTCCAGACTGATAAGGATGATAACAAATCTATCTCAGGGTTTGTATTTACCCTTAATGGAGGGGCAGTATGTTGGAAGAGTTCCAAACAGGATACCGTTGCAGACTCAACGATGGAAGCTGAGTATATTGCTGCAAATGATACTGCCAAGGAAGCTTTCTGGATGAGGAAGTTCAACTCGGAGCTAGAAGTAGTTCCAACGATTATTGATCCAATACCATTGTATTGCGATAATAATGGGGCTATGGCATTGGCCAAAGAGCTCAGGTCCCATCAGCGATCCAGACACATCCTGAGGCAATATCATTTGATCTGGGAAATAGTTGATCGCCGCAAGATTGAGATTCGGAGAGTAGATATGAAGAATAACACCGTGGATCCATTCAACAAGGCCCTCCCTCTGCTGCAGCATGAGTGACTTTTTGAGATGTTGGATATGAGATATGCCAATAATTGGCCTTAGTGCAAGTAGGAGATTGTTGGATATATGTACTCCCTAGAGGCCATTATATGATAGTGGATATATCGGTATGTGTATATATATAATCAGAGGACATTCTTGCTCGACATGATAGTATGATATCTGGTTGTACTTTATCTTGACATGCTCATTTGATCATGCATCTTACTCTTATGGTACAAGTTGATAATGCCCTTAAGATATTTTTCTTGACTACTGGGATTATGGTGTGGGTCATACTAGTGGGACATGTATAGTTTATAAACATATCCTTGAAATGTTCCTAGTCGTGGGTGTATCGGGACGGGGCATCGATATTCCAGAGTAGACTAGCGTATACCATTCTTGTCCCATATGATGGGCGATTGATGATCCCATATCCATCTGGTGTGGTGACACCAAAGATTGTATACGGGTGCTCAATGGAGACTGGGTATACTGAACGGACTCGCCGAGAACTCCTATATGGTTTTATATCTATCGTCGGATAGCTGTTCTCAGGTGATACTGGTACAGGTTAGTCTGTAGACCCGAGATCGCTATAAAGTCTTGCGTGTCCTCCCACTGTACTTTGATCACCACCCTACCACGGCTCTACTGGGTCATGCAAACAGGTGGATTTTGGGTACAGTCCAGAAGCACATGGAGGTAATGAGAGATAGGAGGGGTTTCGTCTCTCTTGATATTGGGGGTTGATGTTGCGCTATGCTCGATTAGCTATAACAGGAAGTCCCTGGCCAGGGCTGCTGAAATTTACTGATAAGTGTTATCAGTAGTTTCTCGATCTGTTATGAGCCATACACCGGCATGACTTATTGAGTTATTTGGGTCGATGATTGTAACGCTTCGAAAACCGTTTAGGCAGTTTTTCGAAAATCGGCAAAATAAACAGTCTTTTCCGTAAAAATTCAAATAAGTATTTTTCAATATAGCTCTAATTATACAAAATTAGATAAGATATTGCTAAAATTTGGTCACTAAATTGTCCCTTAAAAATTTCTAGTTATTTAAAAAAAAATCCTTAATTAATTATTTTTAATATTATTTTAAGCTTTTAAAAATACATTAAATTAGTAATAAATACAAATTTAAATAGGTAAATTACACAATTAATAACCATTATAAACTAAAATTAGTGTTAACAAAAATTTTATCAAAACATACCAAGAATTGTGGTTTTATGGTCAAAAATGAATTAAAAATGGGGTTTTTGTGTAAAAAGTGATGTGATATGCATTAATTGACCATAGATGATACATTTTGGGTAGAATTTTCCACACAACTCTTCCCTTCTCTCCCCCTCTTGCTCAGGTCGAGCTCATTCAGCAGGAAACCCCCATTTCCCCTCTCTTTCTTGCTTCAAAAATCATGAAAAAATGCACAAAAATCCACAAAATACACACTTTTCTTCACTAATTCAAACCTAAATCCCTTTCCACCTCTTTTCAAACCCTAAATTGTTTAAAACAAGGAGAAAGAAGACATCTTTGGAGGCTAAGTGCAAGAGGTTCACCACTTGTGAGGTATAAGTTCTAATCAAGTTGTTAAATTTGTAGTTTGTTTATGCTAAATTAGAAGTTTAAAGTGTTAATTTCATTATAATGGGTTGTCTTGAAAATTCTAGTGAAGTTTTGGAATTTCAATTAGGGTTTGAAGTTTTGTAAGTGGGTTGTAAATTGTGTTGTGGTCATCTAGTAGTTTGAATTGGATGGTTGTGCGATATTGCAATTGCTAAGTCGTTAATCTGCGAGGTTTCCATCGGAATTTTTACGCGAATGCTTACTGGGTTTTCTAAATTATTAGAAAGTGACTTAATTGCATTATCGTGACAATATTATTAGCATCTACTAAGACTTGTAGGGTGTGCGAATGCGGAGTTTTGTCTAGTCGGGTTTTAGTTTTGGCGGTTGCCTCGAAACGACGATTTTAGTTAAGCTTTTAGCGATTTTCTTGTGTTTTCCGTGCACCGAGTGCATGTTGTGCCTAAATTATGGGCATCGATCTTTTTATATCGCAACTTGTGTTGCTTCATGAGGTGTAATCTTATGTTGTGTGTTATGCAATTTTAGGATCGGTTGCAAAAATATCGGACGCAGCGCGCAAAGGCAAAGCGGTGGTTGGATCAGATTAGCGAGGCATCCAGATGATTAGATGTATACATCTATGGGGGAATCGTCTGGATGGCGTGAGGCGGCCTATAGTTAGGTTTACTTTATTACTTGCAACTATATGCCTAGTTAGTTAGTTAACCATCTCATTCATTGCATACCTTTATAGCTATTTGTTTGCTAGCATTGCATGGTTATCCATATACCCATGTGTGATAGCACCTCTTAGGACACGTACACCATTACCATTGGCTCATGTTGCATTCGGACTATTCATGTGAACACACACACCTTGGTAAATGACATGTCACGAGCACTTTAGAACCTGCTTAGTTTGGTATCACCGTTTGCATCATACATGATATATTGAATTGCATAACATGTATATACCTCGCATTAGCATCATGCTTATATAGATTTCTAGCCACAAATCACATTGCATACCATTAATACCATAAGAATTTATCATATACAACATGTTGGGTATTACGATTTTTCTTGAGGATTTCAGTATTGATAAGATTTCTGGAATTTTGGAAAAACCACAGGAATTTAACAAAAGATTATTATTATCATTTTAAAATAAAGTTGCGGTTTTCTCGTGATGTATGTGTCATCCACCATGAGTTTTCATGTTTTTTGTTCGATTTCGAGACCCGATTTGAGGAGTGGATGAACCGTCTCGGGTACATGGTGGGCCCGGTATGGTACCCCGGGGCAAGAAGATCGAGTTGTAGACGATGAGCCTTGCAGGGGAAGACTACCTACCGGTGATGTCTGGCGCGGCGGATATCTGGAGGATACCGACGTTGTCATGAGATTTGATGATATGGGCCGATCCGGACTGACGGAGCCCGATGTATTGAGAAATTGATACAGTGAGACATTGAGACAGATATATTTCCATATTTGGTGTCGATGCTTGACAGGTTTTCAGATGATTTCATGATGGTACTTTAGCTACTACACAGTTATTCTTTTTCTAAGTTAAGAATGCAGAGCTTATAGTATTTTAAAACACTTAAAGATTTCATATTGATGTTGCATACATGTGCATACATACTAGTGGCATTACATTACATCTAAACATACATGTTGTGACGCATTTGCGTGCATTCTTAGGATAGCCTTATTAGATGTTATTTTCTATTCACGAGCTGGCAACTCACCCCCGTTGTGCCACAGTGTCTTGCAGGTCGGACCCGTCAGCCTTGTAGCGGCGGGCTTATCTTTTTGTTGGCTTCTTTTTCTCAGACTCACGACATTGCTCGTTGGTGGGTTGCGAGGACACTTTTATCTCTTTTTGTACTACCATTGTATCTAGTATTCTCCATCTACCAATACTTATTTGTATATGCGACCTAGTGATGAGACTGAGAGATTTGTGTATATGTGGTTCCTTTGGGGTCGAGCTCATTTGAGCCTACGTTGTGTTTTTCTTATTTTCGCATTTCATTATGCTTATTTATTTGATATTGCGTTTATATTGCGTATGGTTATGATCCGCCTTGGTCGAAGAGCTAGCTCCCGCTTGGGGATGCCATTTGTTATTACAGGTTTATATATATTATTGTACCCATTTTGGGGGCTAGTATTTACAATGGAGACTCTGCCGAAATTTTCAGAAGATTTTGATATTTTCAAAAAAGGATTAATACTGTAAGTCCACATTGCTCACCCCGGTTCTTACGGGGAGGCGGAAACGGCGAAAATCAATAATTTTGGCGCAAGGCAACATGGACTAAAAGTCGGATCTTTGCTAAACAAGAAACTAGTAAACAACAAGAGGCTACAACTACTATGCTGTAGAAAGTATACCTCGCGATACCGGTCCTTCGGGTCTTCATGCCGCTGTCCCGCTCGTCCATCCAAGCTCCAAGTGTTGATCCGGACCTTGGGCACCTCCGCGGCCTTCTTGAGTCGAAGACGATCCACCCGAGTGATGTACACAAAGCTCCGCCTCAAGCCAAGGCAACTAGGGCAAAGTGATTGCTAGTCAAGAAGCCCTAGAATATATAGAGGAGATGTATGGATGTATTTGTCTTTGTGGGATCTTTTTCTCTCAACACATGAGATCAAAAGATGAGATCAAGAGGAGGAAGAAGAAGGAGAAAAGTTAGCAACCATGGAGCTTCTCATTTCAAGAGAGAGAATGAGAAATAACAAATGAAAAGCTTAACCAAGAGAGAACCCAACCATGGTTGCAATAATACTCATTTTCATCATTACTAATCCTATCATCAAAAAGTTGATGGCTACAAATGACATGACCATTATCATAACAAAAAGAAAAAGAAAACCAAAGAATACTTTAGATCTTACAAGAAGATCCTAGTCAACTTTGGTCAAACGGTCAACAAAGTCAAGATGGTCAAATGGTCAATGTAATTAGCCATAACTTAATTATCAATGAAAGGATTAGTAAATAATATCCCCGGCTCATAATGGTTTTGACCGAACCAACTGTCAAAACCCTAATGAGGCACCTCCTCCTTCTCCACTCCGCTAAACTGTGCATACACACCCGCATCCGCATTCCGTAGAATGCGAATGCACAGAAGACAAATCAAATCCATATGTACAATACTAGGATCTGGCTTAAACCAAAGCCCACTAGTATTGCCTGCCCGAACAGCATACGCACACAAGTGTACGCAAGTGATCGCAGCCCTGCCGTAAAACCATACGGCCTCTACACGTTACGCTCAGTGCAGGGAAACTCTCTGTGTGGGACTCTAAAGACTCGACACTACGCTGGCAGTGGGTTTAACCATAGACCGCAAGCGGCACTAGCTGTGCGTAACGGTCCCCAGGTAGATGTCGATAAGAAGGCCGATGAGGTAAACCCATCCGAACTCCTACTGAGCCTGTATGTGACAATCTCCGTACAGTCCGGTATGTTCGTCTGATACATCGCATGGTGGGCCTAGGGAGGCGGTGAACGTCAGTTCCCTAATAGCGGTACAAGTCGTGTCGGAGTGTAGCCCAGAACACCCTGAGATAACACTGGAAACCTACCAGTATATCTCGCTTGCCCTGGCCAGGGACTACTTGTGTAATGGCTCTCCTAGACACAGCGCGATGTCAACCCCCAATACTGGGAGAGACGAATCCTGTCTAACCGTCACTTCCTCCAAGTGCTTCGGGACTGCACCCAACTACTACCTGTTTGCATGACTCGTTTGAGCCGTGGTAGGGTAGTAATCTAAGTACAGTGGGAACACACTTGAGGCGAAGTGACAGTGTCAAGTCGGCGGACTAAGCTGTACTCATGTCACCTGGGAACTGATAACTGACGATAGGTATAATACCAACCAACAGTTCCCGACGAGTCCTGTCCAGTGTACTCGTAACCTAACGAGCACCCGCATACTATCTCAGGTACGACGTACTGACGGCTGTGGGACAGACCGTCTCCCACGCTGGGATGAGAAGCGCATACGCTAGTCTACTCCGGAGTATCGATGCCCTGTCTCGATAGTCCAACGACTTGGGACCTGTATAAGGATGTGCTTACGGATTACCCAGCCCCCACGAGTGTGAGTGCCATCACAACGCTGGTAATCAAGTAAAGATCCTAAGGGCTCTACTAATATGTATATAAGTGATATTGTCACGACCCGCAGGGTACGGAACGTGACTGGCACTTAAGTTTACGAAACGTCTAAAGACGTCCGTAAAATAAGTAAGCCAAAGCCCAGAAAACAAAACCAATTAAGCAAAAGAGTGAAGAAAACCCCAAACATTTGAAAGCAAGTTATCAAATAAGTCATGTAAAACCCTTTTTAAAAACAATACTAATTTTTCCGAAAATTTCGGCAGAGTCTCCTTTGTAAATACTGGCCCCCAAAAATGGGTACAACAAGAATATATGTAAAACCAACAAATAAGGCATCCCCAAGCGGGAGCTAGCTCTTCGCCATAAGGCGGTCACAAATCCCACGCAATGTAAATGACAGCAAGCATAATAATCATAAGGAAGCATAAAAAAACATCATGTCGACTCAAGTGAGCTCGACCCCAAAATACAGCATAAAAGTCTACAAACCTCACAGTCTCATCTCTAGGTCAATATACAATAAAACTGGTAGAAACAGTAGATGGAGTACACTAGATACAAGAATATACAAGGTGGTACAAAATAATAACATAACCCACCTATGAGCAAATCTCGAGCCCAAGCAAAACAGGCAAAAGAACAAGTGCGCCCGCCGCTACTGAACTGACGGAGCGGACCTGCAAAAGACTGTGGCACAATGGGGGTGAGTTGCCAACTCGTGAGTAATAAATAACATCTGCAAAGGCTATCGTATGCATGCACACAAGCATCCTAGCATCTAAAATACAGGTATGACTGGATGCACTAGCAGGTGTGTATATCATATCAGTGTGCTAATATGTATGCAACATGAAAATCTGAGGTCTCAATAGGTATATATAAGAAATATTTTATCTCTTTTTGTTTTTGAAACTCTCTTAGAATGCCAGCATAATGTCAATGAATCGACGAAAATCGGTGTCCAGCAACGACACCCAAAAGCTGTCTCAAATCTCATAAATGTATCTCTGGCCTCAGCCGTCCGGCTGACCCATCTCAAATATCAATATCTCATCATCTAGCGGCCACGGTCGGTATCCTCTGGATATCCGCCGTCCCAAACAGTCACCGGTAGGTAATCCGTCCCCTGCCAGGCTCAACGTCATCACCACATTCCTCTTGCCCCGGGGTACCTTACCGGGCCCACCATGTACCCGTGCCGGTTCCTCCACTCCTCGACACGGATTTCCAAATCCACAGCAAACTCATGGTGGACGACACTTACATCACTAGAAAACCGCAATTTACATATTTTAAAAAATATAATAAGTTTAGAAATTTTGCGGCTTTCCCCCGAAATCCAGCAATATCATAAAATCTCAAGAAATCCTCATAAGTGCATATATCAATGATAATGAATGCGTATGATATCAATAATCAAGTTGCGATGTGTGATTAATGTATTAAGCATGAACAATTAGTATGATGAAGTACATGCACATGAATAGCAATACTACGGTTTCATTTTTAAGGAATTAAAGGCAATAGTACCAGTTTAAGTATCAATTAGTAAAAGGTTTCAATTTAAAAGTTATCTAGTGTGGTGGCATGGCAATTACCAGGGTGTGTGTGTAAGCATGAATAGTGCTCGTGCTACATATAAAAAACCTGGTAATGGTGCATGTGTCCTACAATTGAGTTTGCGTATATGGGTATAACATATTGATCTAATTGCAGCAATTATCATGCCAGTATTATTATTCTAATGTCACAAGTGGTTATCCAGTTTACTATTTTTCAATTTACTAAATCTATCGGGCGACTTGCGCCATCCAAACGATCGTCCCCCGTAGATGTTAAATCTACTCACCGGGATCCCTGGCTAGCTGTGTCCAATCACCGCCTTTCCCTTTCGCGTCGCGTCTGACGTTTCCGCGACCGAACCTGGAATTTACATCAATACCAAATATAAGGTTACATATCAAGAACGACGCAAAACCCCAACGAAACTACTAAGGTTCGCTAGCTAGGTACAACGTGCACGAAGTGCGCGGAACACACGCGAAAATCGCAAAACTGCCGAAAAACGCCGATTTGGTCGCCCGGCAAAACTAAAACCCGACTACCCAAAAATCCGCACTCACGCATCCTAAAAGTCGTAGGACAAGCCATTACAATCATCAAGATATCAAAATAATTCATCACATAATTTTTATACAAAACTAGTAAGCATTTGCATTCCAAAATCGGTGCAAAAATCGCCGATTTGCGACAAAACGACTACAATAAAGCATAATTACCCAAGCACACTACAAGCAATCTACAAACACTAATTACAACACAATAGCAATGATTCCAATCCTATTTTCCATAACCACCAATTCTAGAATTTATAACTTAGCAAATGCAAATCAAAATCCATACTCGAAAAACTTAATTAACACTAATTTCAAACCCAATTAGCAAGTTCACCTCTTAGATTTAGGTTAGCAAAATACTAGATAACAAATTAGGTTCAATCAACTAAATAATGTTTTCTAAACCTTAATCAACTCACTAATCAAGCTTCACAACTCAATTCCATACACTAACCCTCTCTTGAAATTCCTAAAACGACAATTACAACTAAAATCGAACTTTTAAAGTTAACTAAATTAACACAATTAGAAGACTACATAACAAGGTAACCATATAGATTAGTTCATTAACAACTAGATTAACTATAAAACAACTTAATTAACCATCATGGTTCAAAACCCTAGTTTATTACAACTATTCTTTTATAAACTAGATTAGGAATTAGCTAAGCTTTTTAACACTAAACCATACAATTAAAGGAATTTAGCAAAAGAAAGTAATTTGATGAGAATTATACCTCTTGATCTATGGATCAAGCAAGAAAATTTTGCTCCAATTGATGGCCTCAAGCACCAAGATCCAAGCAAGAATGGCTAAGGAAAGGATAGCATAAGGATTTTGTTTGGATTTTTGAATAAAGTGTGGATTTTGATATGTTTTCTTGAAGAAATTGAAGGAAAATGAAAAGAAAAGAGAGGAAGAAGAGGGTGTGCAGGTTTTCGGCCAGAGGAGGAATGGGGGAGGGTGTGGGCAAGTGGGGAAAGTCATGGTCAAGTCCACAAAAGTCAATGTATCATACTTTATTCATTTTAATTAAAATAAAACCATAAACTATCAAATTCAACTCAAGAAGGCAACTCAAGAAATGAGGCCAGAAATTTCTGGTCTCACACAAGGTGGGGCTGTCCTAGGGCTGAGGAAAAAGAGAGAGGGGTTTTACAAAAGAAATTTTATGCAAAAAGGCCCCCTACAAGTCAAAATTTGCAAGTTTTAGCTCAAAATTTTAATAAATTCGTTTCATATCATAAAAATTTGTTAAAAATCAAAATAAATTACTAAAAATTTATGTTATCACTAGATTTTAATTATCATAATTTTAGAGATTAAAATTAGCCCGGAAAAATTTGTATTTATCGCTTATTTAATGTATTTTCTTACCGGCTTAAAATAATATAAAAAAATTGAAAAATTAGGGAAAATTTTTAAACGACCAGAATTTCATAATTAACTCATTAGCTACTAAAAACAAGCAATTACCTATCCATTTTAGGTAAAATTAGCCCTAAACTGCAAAATAACGAGAAAGACGGTTTTCGGAAAAATACCGAATTTTCACCGAATTTCAGGAAAACACCAAAATGACTTTTCAAGACGCTACAATCTTCCCCCCTTAAAGAAATTCGGTCCCCGAATTTAAAAATATTGCTACGCGTACCTTCAAAGAGATGGGGATATTTCTTCCTCATCTCGCCCTCGGTCTCCCAGGTAACCTCCTCGCTGCTCGGGCTACGCCAAAGGACCTTGACGGTTGGTATAATCTTCGATCTCAACTTCTTCACCTGCCGATCCAGGATGGCCACCGGCTGCTCTGCAAATGAAAGGTCGCGCTCTAGCTGGACTGTCGGGTGCTGAATCGCATGCGAAGGGTCGTGAAGGTACTTGCGGAGTATCGAAACATGGAAGACGGGGTGAACATCGGGAAAGCTGGGAGGAAGAGCCAAACGATAAGCAACAGCGCCGACCCGCTCAAGGATCTCGAAGGGACCTACGAATCTAGGGCTAAGCTTCCCCTTTCGCCCAAAACGCATCACGCCCTTCATCGGAGAGACCCTCAGAAAAACATGGTCGCCAACTGCGAACTCTAATCTGCGACGGCGCCTGTCAGCATAGGATTTCTGCCTGCTCTGAGCCGCTCTCATCCGGTCTCGGATCAACTGTATCTTCAATGTCGTCTCCTCAATAAGCTGCGGCCCCAAAATGCTGCTCTCGCTGAGCTCTGTCCAACAAACGGGCGATCTGCATCTCCTCCCATACAATGCCTCGAAAGGTGCCATCTGAATAGTATCCTGGAAGCTGTTGTTGTAGGAGAACTCCACTAGAGGTAAATGATGATCCCAGCTACCACCAAAGTCTAAAACGCACGCTCTGAGCATGTCCTCGAGAGTCTGAATGGTCCGCTCTGATTGTCCGTCTGTCTGCGGATGAAACGCTGTGCTGAAGCTCAAACGAGTGCCCAAAGCCTCCTGAAGTCTCTGCCAAAGTCGGCTGGTGAACTGAGTGCCTCGATCTGACACGATACACGTCGGTACGCCATGTAGTCGCACGATCTCGTCAATATAGAGCTGAGCATACTGAGCGAAGCTGAAAGTCGTCTTCACTGGAAGGAAGTGAGCCGCCTTCGTCAATCTATCCACGATCACCCAGATGGAGTCGTACCCTCGACTGGTCCTGGGTAGACCCACAACGAAATCCATCGAAATCTGCTCCCATTTCCACTCTGGAATGGGTAACGGCTGTAGCTCTCCTGCGGGCCTCTGGTGCTCGGCCTTGACTTGCTGACAAGTCAGGCATCTCGAAACGAACTCCGCAATGTCCCTCTTCATCCCGTCCCACCAGTAGGTCTCTCTCATATCATGGTACATCTTGGTGGAACCGGGGTGGACACTATACACTGATCGGTGTGCCTCCTCAAGAATGTCGCGTCGCAATCCATCAGCATCTGGTACGCACAGTCTAGATCCATATCGTAAAATCCCCTGATCGTCAACCATGAACTCGGAAAATCTGCCCTGTCCCATCTGTGCCATGATCTCTGAGCAACGGTCGTCACTGCGCTGTGCCTCATATATACGGTCAAGCAACTGTGGGCGTGCACGAACATGCGCGAGCTGTCCCCCTGTCTGAGTGAACTCAAACTCAACTCGGCTGTCGCATAACATCTGCCAATCTGCTGACGACTGCCTCTGCACTGCGCGCAAAAAGGATAGACTACCCCCGGGCCTCCTACTCAACGCATCAGCCACCACATTCGCCTTGCCTGGGTGATATAAGATCTCGCAGCCGTAGTCTTTCACCAACTCCATCCAACGACGCTGTCTGAGGTTCAGGTCTCGCTGCTGAAATATGTACTTTAAACTCTTGTGATCGGTGAATATCTGACACGACTCGCCGTACAGGTAATGTCGCCAAATCTTCAGTGCAAAGACCACTGCAGCCATCTCCAAATCATGAGTGGGGTAATTCTGTTCATGCTTCTTCAACTGCCGAGAAGCGTAAGCGATCACCCGGCCATGCTGCATCAATACGCATCCTAATCCCACTCGCGAAGCATCACAGTAGACAACAAACCCGCCTGATCCCGAAGGCAAAGATAATACCGGCGCCGTAGTCAAACAAGTCCGTAGCTGCTGAAAACTGCGCTCGCACTCCTCTGTCCAGACGAAAGGAACTCCCTTCCGGGTCAAACCGGTCAACGGTGCAGCTATACGGGAGAAGTCCTGAACAAAACGCCTGTAGTAGCCCGCCAAGCCTAGAAAACTACGGATCTCAGTAACCGATGTAGGTCGGGGCCACTGCTGAACAGCCTCAATCTTCTTCGGGTCCACACAAATGCCGTCTCTCGTAACCACGTGACCCAAGAATCCGACGCTGTCCAGCCAGAATGCACACTTGGAGAACTTCGCGAACAGCTGGTGCTCCCTCAGAGTCTGTAACGTAATCCGCAAGTGCTGCTCGTGCTCCTCTCTGCTCCGGGAGTACACCAAGATATCGTCGATAAACACGATGATGAACAAGTCAAAATACGGCCTAAATGTACGGTTCATCAAATCCATGAATGCTGCTGGGGCGTTGGTGAGTCCGAACGACATCACCAAAAACTCGTAGTGGCCGTAGCGCGTACGGAAAGCTGTCCTCGGTATATCCTCCTGTCGAACTCGCAGCTGATGGTATCCTGATCGCAAGTCGATCCTCGAAAAATACCCCGCACCCTGAAGCTGGTCGAACAAATCATCAATGCGCGGCAACGGATATCTGTTCCGAACGGTAACTTTGTTCAGCTGGCGGTAGTCGATACATAAGCGCAAACTTCCATCATTCTTCTTGACAAACAGGACCGGAGCACCCCACGGAGAAACACTCGGTCGAAAAAGCCCCTTATCCAACAAGTCCTGCAACTGATCCTTCAGCTCTCGAAGCTCTGCCGGGGCCATCCGATAAGGCGGTATAGAAATAGGCCCCGAACCGGGAATCAAATCAATGCAGAACTCAACATCGCGCTCAGGCGGTAGCCCAGGTAGCTCATCAGGGAAAACATCAGGGAACTCACAAACTACCGGGACCCGGTCCAACGGAACCTCTGCAGCTCGAGTATCACAAACAAACGCTGAGAATCCCTGACATCCCTTCCGCAAGAGCTGACCAGCGCGAAGAGACGAAATTAAGCTGGGAAGGGTGACACTGCGGTCTCCCTGAATAACAAGGACTGGCTCTCCCGGAAAGCTAAATCTGACCGCCTTCTCACGGCAGTACACCGAAGCATAACAAGTGGCTAGCCAATCCATGCCCAGAAGCACATCAAAGTCCAACATATCGAGGAGTATCAAATCAACTGATGAATCTCTCTCCCCGATACGAACGGAACACAAACGAAATATAAACCGAGCGACAAACGACTCGCCTACTGGAGTAGCAACAACAAGCGGCTGATCTAACGACGACGACTCACGGCCCAACATCGGTGCAAAGTGTGTAGAGACGTACGAATGTGTGGAACCTGGGTCGAATAATACCCGTGCGTCGAAAGAACAAACTGGCAAGGTACCTGTCACAACGGCATTGGATGCCTGCGCATCCTACGGTGTCAAAGCAAAAACTCGGGCCTGTCCTCCACCGATAGCGGGCTGACCTCGACCTCGGCCTCTGCCTCCTCGTCCTCTCTGAACAGGACCGCCGCGTCCACGGCCTCTCGGTGCACCTAACTGGCGTGGAGCATCGCCTGGGGTAGGAAGTAGGGCTCTCTAAGGAGGGGGTGGTGATGGTGGTAGGGTCACATGCGGAACTGTCGCTGCTCCCTGTCGTCTCACCGGACAGTCTCTGATACGATGATGCAGGCTACCACACCAAAAACATCCTAATCATGGCTGCTGACCATATGGGTGAAGGCGATACAACTGGCCCCTAAGGAATCTGCCACGGCCTCTGCGAACACGCCTAGGTGCTAACATATCAGTGCGAATCCGACTCGGTCTCGAAACGACCGTAGGGGGAGTAGTATCGATCTCTGTGCTCGATTGACCTCTACTAACGATTCCACCATCTGTCGTAACTCCTGCATGCCTCCCATCATCTGTCGCAGCTCCTCCATACCAGACTCAAGCCTATCCATACGACCTGGGGAATGAGGATCAGTCTGTCTCTGCGGCGTAGGCATACCACCCTGCTCAGTCCTAGTCTGGGACGAGCCAGCTCGAATCTCGTCTCTGGCGGCAGCCCTCTGTGCCCTCGTAGCCTTCGGCGGCATAGTGACTGGTACAGAAAAAGGATAATAAGGACAGTGCAATAGGATCATAGGATACACGGAATTGAAGAAGGAATTTTTCAAGCAAGTATATCCTAAAGTCACTTAGGCGGAGTACCGTATCGTAAGTATGCCGCGGACATACGCACGCTACGTTACCCTGCTTAAGTCACTTACTCCATCTACCAAGGGTCATCCTACACTCACAAAGGTAAAACCTATCGCTCTGATACCAACTTTGTCACGACCCGCAGGGTACGGAACGTGACTGGCACTTAAGTTTACGAAACGTCTAAAGACGTCCGTAAAATAAGTAAGCCAAAGCCCAGAAAACAAAACCAATTAAGCAAAAGAGTGAAGAAAACGCCAAACATTTGAAAGCAAGTTATCAAATAAGTCATGTAAAACCCTTTTTAAAAACAATACTAATTTTTCCGAAAATTTCGGCAGAGTCTCCTTTGTAAATACTGGCCCCCAAAAATGGGTACAACAAGAATATATGTAAAACCAACAAATAAGGCATCCCCAAGCGGGAGCTAGCTCTTCGCCATAAGGCGGTCACAAATCCCACGCAATGTAAATGACAGCAAGCATAATAATCATAAGGAAGCATAAAAAAACATCATGTCGACTCAAGTGAGCTCGACCCCAAAATACAGCATAAAATTCTACAAACCTCACAGTCTCATCTCTAGGTCAATATACAATAAAACTGGTAGAAACAGTAGATGGAGTACACTAGATACAAGAATATACAAGGTGGTACAAAATAATAACATAACCCACCTATGAGCAAATCTCGAGCCTAAGCAAAACAGGCAAAAGAACAAGTGCGCCCGCCGCTACTGAACTGACGGAGTGGACCTGCAAAAGACTGTGGCACAACGGGGGTGAGTTGCCAACTCGTGAGTAATAAATAACATCTGCAAAGGCTATCGTATGCATGCACACAAGCATCCTAGTATCTAAAATACAGGTATGACTGGATGCACTAGCAGGTGTGTATATCATATCAGTGTGCTAATATGTATGCAACATGAAAATCTGAGGTCTCAATAGGTATATATAAGAAATATTTTATCTCTTTTTGTTTTTGAAACTCTCTTAGAATGCCAGCATAATGTCAATGAATCGACGAAAATCGGTGTCCAGCAACGACACCCAAAAGCTGTCTCAAATCTCATAAATGTATCTCTGGCCTCAGCCGTCCGGCTGACCCATCTCAAATATCAATATCTCATCATCTAGCGGCCACGGTCGGTATCCTCTGGATATCCGCCGTCCCAAATAGTCACCGGTAGGTAATCCGTCCCCTGCCAGGCTCAACGTCATCACCACATTCCTCTTGCCCCGGGGTACCTTACCGGGCCCACCATGTACCCGTGCCGGTTCCTCCACTCCTCGACACGGATTTCCAAATCCACAGCAAACTCATGGTGGACGACACTTACATCACTAGAAAACCGCAATTTACATATTTTAAAAAATATAATAAGTTTAGAAATTTTGCGGCTTTCCCCCGAAATCCAGCAATATCATAAAATCTCAAGAAATCCTCATAAGTGCATATATCAATGATAATGAATGCGTATGATATCAATAATCAAGTTGCGATGTGTGATTAATGTATTAAGCATGAACAATTAGTATGATGAAGTACATGCACATGAATAGCAATACTACGGTTTCATTTTTAAGGAATTAAAGGCAATAGTACCAGTTTAAGTATCAATTAGTAAAAGGTTTCAATTTAAAAGTTATCTAGTGTGGTGGCATGGCAATTACCAGGGTGTGTGTGTAAGCATGAATAGTGCTCGTGCTGCATATAAAAAACCTGGTAATGGTGCATGTATCCTACAATTGAGTTTGCGTATATGGGTATAACATATTGATCTAATTGCAGCAATTATCATGCCAGTATTATTATTCTAATGTCACAAGTGGTTATCCAGTTTACTATTTTTCAATTTACTAAATCTATCGGGCGACTTGCGCCATCCAAACGATCGTCCCCCGTAGATGTTAAATCTACTCACCGGGATCCCTGGCTAGCTGTGTCCAATCACCGCCTTTCCCTTTCGCGCCGCGTCTGACGTTTCCGCGACCGAATCTGGAATTTACATCAATACCAAATATAAGGTTACATATCAAGAACGACGCAAAACCCCAACGAAACTACTAAGGTTCGCTAGCTAGGTACAACATGCACGAAGTGCGCGGAACACATGCGAAAATCGCAAAACTGCCGAAAAACGCCGATTTGGTCGCCCGGCAAAACTAAAACCCGACTACCCAAAAATCCGCACTCACGCATCCTAAAAGTCGTAGGACAAGCCATTACAATCATCAAGATATCAAAATAATTCATCACATAATTTTTATACAAAACTAGTAAGCATTTGCATTCCAAAATCGGTGCAAAAATCGCCGATTTGCGACAAAACGACTACAATAAAGCATAATTACCCAAGCACACTACAAGCAATCTACAAACACTAATTACAACACAATAGCAATGATTCCAATCCTATTTTCCATAACCACCAATTCTAGAATTTATAACTTAGCAAATGCAAATCAAAATCCATACTCGAAAAACTTAATTAACACTAATTTCAAACCCAATTAGCAAGTTCACCTCTTAGATTTAGGTTAGCAAAATACTAGATAACAAATTAGGTTCAATCAACTAAATAATGTTTTCTAAACCTTAATCAACTCACTAATCAAGCTTCACAACTCAATTCCATACACTAACCCTCTCTTGAAATTCCTAAAACGACAATTACAACTAAAATCGAACTTTTAAAGTTAACTAAATTAACACAATTAGAAGACTACATAACAAGGTAAACATATAGATTAGTTCATTAACAACTAGATTAACTATAAAACAACTTAATTAACCATCATGGTTCAAAACCCTAGTTTATTACAACTATTCTTTTATAAACTAGATTAGGAATTAGCTAAGCTTTTTAACACTAAACCATACAATTAAAGGAATTTAGCAAAAGAAAGTAATTTGATGAGAATTATACCTCTTGATCTATGGATCAAGCAAGAAAATTTTGCTCCAATTGATGGCCTCAAGCACCAAGATCCAAGCAAGAATGGCTAAGGAAAGGATAGCATAAGGATTTTGTTTGGATTTTTGAATAAAGTTTGGATTTTGATATGTTTTCTTGAAGAAATTGAAGGAAAATGAAAAGAAAAGAGAGGAAGAAGAGGGTGTGCAGGTTTTCGGCCAGAGGAGGAATGGGGGAGGGTGTGGGCAAGTGGGGAAAGTCATGGTCAAGTCCACAAAAGTCAATGTATCATACTTTATTCATTTTAATTAAAATAAAACCATAAACTATCAAATTCAACTCAAGAAGGAAACTCAAGAAATGAGGCCAGAAATTTCTGGTCTCACACAAGGTGGGGCTGTCCTAGGGCTGAGGAAAAAGAGAGAGGGGTTTTACAAAAGAAATTTTATGCAAAAAGGCCCCCTACAAGTCAAAATTTGCAAGTTTTAGCTCAAAATTTCAATAAATTCGTTTCATATCATAAAAATTTGTTAAAAATCAAAATAAATTACTAAAAATTTATGTTATCACTAGATTTTAATTATCATAATTTTAGAGATTAAAATTAGCCCGGAAAAATTTGTATTTATCGCTTATTTAATGTATTTTCTTACCGGCTTAAAATAATATTAAAAAATTGAAAAATTAGGGAAAATTTTTAAACGACCAGAATTTCATAATTAACTCATTAGCTACTAAAAACAAGCAATTACCTATCCATTTTAGGTAAAATTAGCCCTAAACTGCAAAATAACGAGAAAGACGGTTTTCGGAAAAATACCGAATTTTCACCGAATTTCAGGAAAACACCAAAACGACTTTTCAAGACGCTACAGATATGCTAAAAGAAACACATGCACATATTGAAGTAGAGACAAACCAAGTAGCATACTACCATTTCGAGCAAGATTGTATATACAACTGTGAATATCCTAAGCTTCCATCAAGTAGTATACATACTAGTATGATACAATAATGGCTTCTAGGGCATATACACTAACAATCTCCCACTTGCACTAAGGCCATGTACTGTCGTATCGAAGACCTATTATCTCGATCAGCCGCTCGAACTGAGTCTGGGGTCGGGCCTTCATGAGTGGATCTGCAGTGTTGTTCTCCGTATTTACTCTCTTCACCTCGATCTCCCGGCGATCTACGATCTCCCTGATCAGGTGGTACCGCCTCAAAATGTGCCTGGACTTTTGATGGGACCTGGGTTCCTTCGCTAAAGCTATAGCTCCGTTGTTGTCGCAATACAGCGGTATTGGATCAACAATAGTAGGAACCACCTGAAGCTCCATGAGGAACTTCTTCATCCAGACAGCTTCCTTTGCGGCATCGTAAGCAGCTATGTACTCCGCTTCCATAGTTGAGTCAGCAACGGTCTCCTGCTTGGAACTCTTCCAGTAAACCGCCCCTCCATTGAGGGTAAAGACATAACCCGACAAGGACTTGGAGTCATCCTTGTCACTCTGGAAGCTGGAGTCAGCAAAGGCCTCGAGCTGGAGGTCTTTTCCGCCATACACCAAGAACATCTTCTTAGTCCTTCTCAGGTACTTGAGAATGTTCTTTACCGCTATCCAGTGTTTCTCCCCTGGGTTTGACTGATACCGGCTTACAACGCTCAATGCGTACGCTACATCTGGTCTGGTATACAACATCGCATACATTATAGAGCCTACCGCAGAAGCGTAGGGTATAATAGACATGCGATCCCTTTCCAAATCAGTCTTGGGAGACATCTCTTTGGAGAGGGTGATCCCGTGACAAGCCGGTAAATTACCGCGCTTGGAATCTTCCATACTGAACCTTTTCAGTATGGTGTCGATGTACCTTGACTGTGAAAGTCCCAACATCCTCTTAGATCTATCACGATAGATCTGGATCCCCAGAATGTAGTTGGCATCGCCCAGGTCCTTCATGGAGAACCTCTGTGACAAGAATCCTTCGACTGACTGTAGCATAGGAATATCATTTCCTATTAGGAGAATGTCATCCACGTACAAGACGAGGAATACCACAGTTCTCCCTACAATCTTACTGTAAATGCATGGTTCATCTGGGTTTTTGATAAAGTCGAATTCTTTGACAGTATCATCAAAGCAGATGTTCCAACTCCGCGATGCCTGCTTAAGTCCATAGATGGACTTTAGCAACTTGCACACTCTACCGCTGCTCCCACTCTGAATGAATCCTTCTGGCTGATCCATATAGACGCACTCTTCTAAATTTCCATTTAGAAAAGCCGTCTTTACGTCCATCTGCCAGATTTCATAATCATGGAAGGCAGCAATGGCAAGAAGGATCCGAATGGATTTCAGCATAGCCACTGGAGAAAAGGTCTCGTCATAGTCCAAACCAGGTCTTTGACGAAAACCCTTTTCTACAGGTCTAGCTTTATAGGTCTCAACCTGCCCATCTACACCAATCTTCTTTCTGAAGATCCATTTGCAGCCTACGGGTTTTACCCCTTCTGGAGCAAAGTCCAAAGTCCAAACTTTGTTGGTGTACATAGACTCCATCTCGGCCCGCATTGCATCCAGCCATTTTACCGAGTCACCGCTCTGAATAGCTTGCTGGAAGCTAGTAGGCTCACCATAATCCATGGTGCAATCCTCTCTATCCCCGTCTATAAGAAAACCGTAGTATCTCTCGGGCGGATGAGACTGCCTACTACTCCTGCGGAGTGGTGTCGGAATGTCCTGTTCTTTCGAACCCTCTGGTTCTACTAAGCTTTCAGTAATAGCTCGTGGTTCTGGAATTTCTTCCAGTTCTATTGCGCTCCCACTTATCTGATTTTCCAAAAACTCAGTTTCCAAGAAGCGGGCATGACGAGAAACAAAAACCTTTTGTTCCTCTGCGTAATAGAAAAGATACCCTTTGGAGTTCTTTGGGTATCCCACAAACTTACATAGTACTGAGCGTGCCTCGAGCTTGTCCGCATGCTGCTTTTTTACAAAAGCTGGACATTCCCATGTCTTAAGGTACTTAAGACAGGGTTTCTTCCCACTCCACATCTGATATGGGGTGGTAGGCACAGTCTTGGTTGGAGCCTTGTTCAAGAGATATGCTGCCGTTTCTAGCGCATAACCCCAGAAGGATCGCGGTAACTCAGCCTTACTCATCATGGAACGAACCATATCCAATAGGGTTCGATTCCGTCTTTCCGATACACCGTTGTGTTGTGGTGTGTATGGAGGAGTAAGCTGAGAGAGAATTCCATTCTCTTTTAAGTAGCCCAGAAACTCGGCACTTAAGTATTCACCACCTCGATCAGATCTCAGTGTCTTAATACTTTTGCCTGTTTGTTTTTCAACTTCATTCTTGTATTCCTGAAATTTCTCAAAGGCCTCAGATTTGTGCTTCATCAAGAAGACATGCCCATACCTAGAGAAATCATCTGTGAAAGTAATGAAGTATGAATAACCACTTCACGCATGTGTAGACATTGGACCACAGACATCACTGTGTATGAGTCCCAAGAGCTCGCTTGCTCTTTCTCCGTGTCCAGTGAACGGAGTCTTTGTCATCTTTCCCATGAGACAAGATTCACAAGTGGCATAAGATTGATACTCAAACGGATTCAAGTATCCCTCTTTATGTAACTTTGTTAACCGTGTCTCATTAATGTGACCCAGTCTACAATGCCATAAGAAAGCCTGATTTAATTCCGGAGACTTTCTTTTAAGTGTGTTCTGGACACTGAAGACCTGAGCTTGATTCAAAACGTATATACCGTATTTCAATGTACCTGACCCAATCAGCACTTGATTTAGGTGGATGTTTACTACATCGCTTACAAAAGTAAAATCATATCCTTCCTTAGAAAATAAGGATACAGATATGATGTTACAAGTCGCACCTGGTACATAAAAACAGTCACGCAGAATCAATATCTGCCCAGTTGTCAGTCCTAGATGATATTCCCCTACGGATACAGCATACATGCTCATTCTGTTAGCAATCCTGAGAGTCATATCACCTTTCCTGATAACCCTACGGTTTCTCAGAGCCTGTAACGAATTACAGATATGAGATCCTGATCCGGTATCCAATACCCAGGAAGTAGGGTTAACTGACATACAGTTCTCTATTACAAACACACCCGAAGCCGAAGCCACAACATGCTTCGAATTCTGGCTACTGGCTTTGCAAGCCCTGCAATCCTTCTGCCCATGTTCATTCCCGTAACAATAGGAACATCCCTCTTTTACTACATCTGTTCCTGAACCTTCTGCCCTTCTCTTTCTTTCCACTTCCCTAGTTTCCTTTAGGGTAGTAGGTAGAGACTGTTGAACTGAGTCAGCATCTGACCTGTTCTTCAACGTGGTCCGCAGGTCCGAGAGCTCCAAAGAGCTGGTCTCTGTAAGGACGTTGCCCCCTACAGATGACCCGATAGCCAACCTCGTTGGAAGCAATTCGTTCGAGGTCTCATATCTTGCGATACGAGATTGCTCTCCATATAAAACTTTGTTATGGAGGAAGATAGAAGCTGAGTCCATCTTCTCGTGCTGCCTATGGTATACACCATCAACTGAGGCTAACACGAGGCACTTGGCTTTCGCACAGTCTTCTTCCGATGTCCTACGAATATCAATATCCGTGACAGGGGAAACTGGACCTGAGACGACAGGGGTTGGATCAGTCAAGAGGTGTTCCAGCTTGTCTTGGGCAATGGACATCTGGACAGACCTTTGCCAGTCATAACAGTCAGATTCAGTCATTTTATTATCTAGATGTAACCTAGGTGCGGTCACAGGGTCGCTGCAATTAAGAGAGAGAGAAGAAAACACTCAGCATGATGCTCTTGCAAGTTTAGATTGGTTTTTAATTTATCTAAACAGGATGGCTCCCACTGTCTTTCGAATCCCCCCTCAAACCATAAAGGAAGAATTAGTCAGGATCAATCTCACCGTACAATACTTGCTTAACCGTTCAGCCAGGCCAGTGTCGGTACTTCGAGGGAGGTTTTCCAACGCTTTCGCGAAGTTCCTTAATTTAAGAACCTCTTTTCCCTGGGGGCGTAGCCCCGCTAACACCTTTCTAGACACCTACTTAGTTTATAGCATTGATCGTTAAGTGAGAAAGTTCCCGAGGAGTAGCATATACTCACAGTAGGATCGGGATCCAAATATCATCGCGTGATAAAACCGAAGGAATCCTACCAGAATCATCACACTCCAAATAGTATGCAGCACTAGCAAGTTTCAGTACTTTTGAAACTCCCGATGTTGATTTTTGCCCCATGCTCTTATGACCTTGACTAAGGTCAACAAATCATAAGTCACATGTTAAGTTCTACCCGTCGTTATCCAGGTTAATTTGGACCCACCCGTATATACCCTTGACTATGGCCAACAAAGCAATACGACTGTCCTAAACCAACGCATTCTATCTATGCAACATATGAATACCCACCAGCTACCAAACACTGTGCCTTGACTAAGGCCAACAAACACAGCTTGAATACTGTTGAATATTCATATGAAACGACGGAGGGCTACGGATGGTTTTGGCGAAACCGTGAACGTAGTGAACTTGATATAGTCGATGGAACGAGATAGCTTTTAAAAAGAGTGGTTCAAGCTCTGCGTTTAAAATGCTTGCTTTTGAAAAGAACCGAGTGGTTTTCAAAGTGTTCCAACGACTTTTACTTGGTTTATTTTCTTGCATTAGTTCTTTTAATGCGTCCCATCATTTAATCCTACCATTACAGAAAACAACCAAAATATGACGTACGCTTATGCCATTCGCATTCGCCACGGGGCCCCGTCATCACCCGTTAGGTTACTTAACTAACGACAGAGCGGGGGCTGGGCTAGCGCGGCTGTAAAACATAAGCAACGTCTAAATAGTTATCATATATAAATATATAGCAATGATAGACATTACAGATCACAGATGAACACTTTGGATATACTAGGAAACCGCGATTCGTTCAAGCCTGCAACGAAAAACGGATTACACGGTCGCGATGAATAGCCAAACCCCACCCTAGACCCCTACGGGTGCGGCAAACTACCCGCCAAGTACCCGAAGCGAAGAAACCTCCCTCAACCCGTGAGTAGGCCACTCGGCACTTCGAGATACCCGGTAGTTTGTGCACCCCACCTTGGGTATATCCTAGGAGCAAAAACAGTAAAAAGAAATTATACAATGACGGCTACAACCCCGACCCGGTTGCGCGGCCAAACAAATAATATTACATCAATTTACATAAATTTACAATGAATGAAAGAAAAAGAAACTCTCATCTCACACCCATTCCCGGCTATTCATCCGCGACAATCCACCGAGTTCATATACACAAACCATCAACATTACAGACCACAGATATGTATAACCCCCACTAATCAACGTATAGCGATTAGTAGACGTTCAATACATGCATCACATCACAGATAATAACCATTAGCCAAAGAGTACGGAATATCGATCAAAATACGGATTTTTAACCACCCCAAAAGTCAATTTGCTCTCTGGAAAATCTGGGTGGAAAAAACATGCATTAAAAATCCCAAAACAGCCAAACTAAAACACTGCACAAAACTCGATCCAGTGACGAGTCAAAACCGTGGCGGAACCGCGGTCGTTTGATCGATTCACTGGCTCGTTTTTCTGCAGTGTTTTCACAAAACCCTGAGACGATTTTTCATATATGTTAAAATAATTTTTGAACAGAAAAAAAATCGACAGAAAGTTGAGGTTTTGCGGACGTGTTTTGCGACTTTTTTTTCGATCGATGTTCTAAACACTTTGCTAACTTTCTAGTTTATGTTTAGCCTGGCTCTGATACCACTGTAAGTCCACGTTGCTCACCCCGGTTCTTACGGGGAGGCGGAAACGGCGAAAAACAATAATTTTGGCGCAAAGCAACATGGACTAAAAGTCGGATCTTTGCTAAATTAGAAACTAGTAAACAACAAGAGGCTACAACTACTATGCTGTAGAAAGTATACCTCGCGATACCGGTCCTTCGGGTCTTCATTCCGCTGTCCCGCTCGTCCATCCAAGCTCCAAGTGTCGATCCGGACCTTGGGCACCTCCGCGGCCTTCTTGAGTCGAAAACGATCCACCCGAGAGATGTACACAAAGCTCCGCCTCAAGCCGAGGCAACTAGGGCAAAGTGATTGCTAGTCAAGAAGCCCTAGAATGTATAGAGGAGATGTACGGATGTATTTGTCTTTGTGGGATCTTTTTCTCTCAACACATGAGATCAAAAGATGAGATCAAGAGGAGGAGGAAGAAGGAGAAAAGTTAGCAACCATGGAGCTTCTCATTTCAAGAGAGAGAATGAGAAATAACAAATGAAAAGCTTAACCAAGAGAGAACCCAACCATGGTTGCAATAATACTCATTTTCATCATTACTAATCCTATCATCAAAAAGTTGATGGCTACAAATGACATGACCATTATCATAACAAAAAGAAAAAGAAAACCAAAGAATACTATAGATCTTACAAGAAGATCCTAGTCAACTTTGGTCAAACGGTCAACAAAGTCAAGATGGTCAAATGGTCAATGTAATTAGCCATAACTTAATTATCAATGAAAGGATTAGTAAATAATGTCCCCAGCTCATAATGGTTTTGACCGAACCAACTGTCAAAACCCTAATGAGGCACCTCCTCCTTCTCCACTCCGCTAAACTGTGCATACACACCCTCATCCGCATTCCGTAGAATGCGAATGCACAGAAGACAAATCAAATCCATATGTACAATACTAGGATCTGGCTTAAACCAAAGCCCACTAGTATTGCCTGCCCGAACAGCATACGCACACAAGTGTACGCAAGTGATCGCAGCCCTGCCGTAAAACCATACGGCCTCTACACGTTACGCTCAGTGCAGGGAAACTCTCTGTGTGGGACTCTAAAGACTCGACACTACGCTGGCAGTGGGTTTAACCACAGATCGCAAGCGGCACTAGCTGTGCGTAACGGTCCCCAGGTAGATGTTGATAAGAAGGCCGATGAGGTAAACCCATCCGGACTCCTACTGAGCCTGTATGTGACAATCTCCGTACAGTCCGGTCTGTTCGTCTGATACATCGCATGGCGGGCCTAGGGGGCGGTGAACGTCAGTCCCCTAATAGCGGTACAAGTCGTGTCGGAGTGTAGCCCAGAACATCCTGAGATAACACTGGAAACCTACCAGTATATCTTGCTTGTTCTGGCCAGGGACTACTTGTATAATGGCTCTCCTAGACACAGCGCGATGTCAACCCCCAATACCGGGAGAGACGAATCCTGTCTAACCGTCACTGCCTCCAAGTGCTTCGGGACTGCACCCAACTACTACCTGTTTGCATGACTCGTTTGAGCCATGGTAGGGTAGTAATCTAAGTACAGTGGGAACACACTTGAGGCGAAGTGACAGTGTCAAGTCGGCGGACTAAGTTGTACTCATGTCACCTGGGAACTGATAACTGACGATAGGTATAATACCAACCAACAGTTCCCGACGAGTCCTGTCCAGTGTACTCGTAACCTAACGAGCACCCGCATACTATCTCAAGTACGACGTACTGACGGCTGTGGGACAGACCGTCTCCCACGCTGGGATGAGAAGCACATACGCTAGTCTACTCCGGAGTATCGATGCCCTGTCTCGATAGTCCAACGACTAGGGACCTGTATAAGGATGTGCTTATGGATTACCCAGCCCCCACGAGTGTGAGCACCATCACAACGCTGGTAATCAAGCAAAGATCCTAAGGGCTCTACTAATATGTATATAAGCGATATGCTAAAAGAAACACATGCATTATGGGGTGCACTATATTATTGCTTTATTCATGTCCATCCCTGCATTGCTTATTGCCATGTTCATATTATATTATTGGTTGACATGACGCGCTGACGTCTGGGTTTTGCATGGCCCAGATTCTTTACCACTGTCGACGACCGAGCAGGAGTACTTCAGCCAGCAGGCTGATTTGTGAGTTCTGTAGTAGTTAGTTTATTTATTGCATTTATTTTCCAGGTGTGATCCCGCATTATGGGACGTACCTTTCTATTATTGTATTGGATCATTTGCTTCCGCACTTATTTATTTTGACTCTTGTTATTCTGGTTTTGGATATGTGTTAGATAGTTTATTTATCTTGTTCTTGATATCTCTACAGCCGTAATGTGACTGTGGATGGATACTTCCTACCCACAGGTAGCATGGTTGGCTATGTCACGTGCCCAATCTTGCGTACTCTAGGAAGCGGGGCGTGATAAGGGACCTGTATAAGGATGTGCTTATGGATTACCCAGCCCCCACGAGTGTGAGCACCATCACAACGCTGGTAATCAAGCAATGATCCTTAGGGCTCTACTAATATGTATATAAGCGATATGCTAAAAGAAACACATGCACATATTGAAGTAGAGACAAACCAAGTAGCATACTACCATTTCGAGCAAGATTGTATATACAACTGTGAATATCCCAAGCTTCCATCAAGTAATATACATACTAGTATGATACAGTATTGGCCTCTAGGGCATATACACTAACAAATACAACTTATTTGGTTTAAAGCATTTTCATAAAAGGTTTTCCTCCACTCTTATTTGCTTATGGTTTAGATTTTCTGGGTTTTGGTTGGCCTAGGTTACGTTACGCCTTTAGACGTCTCGTAATCTAAGTGCCAGTCACGTTCTGTACCTTTGGGTCATGACAAAGTTGGTATCAGAGCATAGATTTTACCTTTCTGAGTGTAGGACGACCCTTGATAGATGGAGTAGGTGACTTAAGCAGAGTGGCATAGCATGGGTATGTTCCATGGCATACTTACGACACGGTACTCCGCCTAAGTGACCTTAAGAAATAATTGCTTGTATTTCCTTTCTTGATTCCTTGCATTCCTTGATTCAATTGCAATGTATTTATCCCTCCTGTTTCTTATTCCAGCTTCAATGCCGCCAAAGACTACGCGAGCTCAGCGGGCTGCCGCTAGGGATGAGCTTCGAGCGGGCTCGTCTGAGGCGAGGATCGAACGGGATGATACGTCTACCCCTCAAGGTCATATTGATCCACCTTCTCCAAACCGTATTTCCAGATTAGAGGCCGGTATGCAGGAGTTGCGACAGATGATGGGATCTTTAGTTGAGTACAGTCGGGGACAGAGATCCGAGGACGTTCCTTCCACCGTACAGACCACGATTGTACCTGCTGCACAGATGGTCACTCCTACTACTATTGCGACTATCCCTGTTTCGCTATAGGAGTTTATGAGATTGAGACCTCCATCTTTTACCGGTACGGATGCGACCAAGGACCCACAGGCATTTCTTGATAGGATGGCTAGGATTTGCCGTTCGTTGAGGTGTTCTGATGATAGATGGGTGGAGTTCGCGAGTTTTCGTCTGGAGGGCCTTGCCCAGATGTGGTACGATTCAGTAGAGAGGGGCCAAGCTGCAGGTCTACCTTCTATGACCTGGGACGAGCTTACACCTGCATTTCTTGCCCATTTTCTCCCGGAGACTGTCCGAGATGCTCGAGCCCATAGTTTTGAGTCTCTGTGCAAGACTCCTGGGATGACAGTGTCGGAGTATGATATACAGTTTACCCAGCTGTCTCGATATGCTCCGTACCTAGTAGACACTGAAGAAAAGAGAATAAAGAGGTTTGTGCGAGGGCTTGACACACAGCTATTCCTTGCCATCGGCACCCAGCACTTTGACACATACGCAGCCGCGATGGATGCAGCCTTAGTTTTGGAGGAGCGCATTTCTGAGACTCCTGTCATTTCTAGGCCGAAGAAGATCTGTACTGATACGCCAGCTCAGCGGCAGATAGGTAGACACCATGATAGATTCTTTCCGGGAGAGGGTGGTGGCAGAGGATTGAGATGAGGTCAATTATTTGGTTCATATCCGCAGACTCGGCAGTCATCGCCAGGAGGTTTTCGATGCGGGAGTCAGTGCCATCGTGTCAGAGACTGTACCATGGGGCACCAGGACGCGGCGACAGTGCCACATGTGACCTTACCACCTTCACCACCTCCTCAGAGAGCTCTACTTCCTACCCCTGATGAGGCTCCACGCCAGGCAGATACTCCTAGAGGTCATGGGCGTGGAGGTCCTGTTCAGAGAGGACGAGGCGACAGAGGCAGAAGCAGAGGCCGAGGTAGAGGCAGAGGACAGCCATCTATTAGTGGTGGGCAGGCCTGAGTGTTCGCATTGACTCCTTAGAATGCGCAGGCATCCAATGCCGTTGTGACAGGTACTCTGCCAGTATGTTCTTATAATGCACGGGTATTATTTGATCCAGGCTCCACACATTCTTATGTATCCACATACTTTGCACCGAGGTTGGGCCGAGAGTCTTCTTCATTAGATCAGCCGCTTGTCGTTATTACTCCAGTAGGCGAGTCGTTTGTTGCCCGTTTTGTATACCGATCGTGTCCCGTTCGTATCGGGGAGAGAGATTCTTCAGTTGATTTGATTCTTCTCGATATGCTAGACTTCGACGTTCTTCTTGGTATGGACTGGCTAGCCACTTGTTATGCGTCCGTGGATTGCCGTGAGAAGGCAGTCAGATTCAGTTTTCCTGGTGAGCTGGGTCTTGTTATTCAGGGAGATCGTAGCGCTACCCTTCCCAGCTTGATTTCTTCTCTTCTCGCTGGTCAGCTCTTGAGGAAAGGGTGTCAGGGATTCTTAGCCTATGTTTGTGATACTAGCACCACAGAGGTTCCGTTGGACCAGGTCCCTATTGTGAGAAAGTTTCCTGATGTATTCCCTGACGAGCTGCCTGATCTGCCACCAGAGCGCGAGATTGAGTTCTGCATGGACTCGATCCCCGGCACGGGGCCTATCTCTATACCGCCTTATCGGATGGCCCCCGCGAAGCTGAGGGAGCTGAAGGATCAGTTACAGGACTTGCTGGACAAAAAGCTTATCTAACTGAGTGTGTCACCTTGGGGTGCTCCCGTCCTGTTTGTTAAGAAGAAGGACGGCAGTATGCGCTTATGCATTGATTATGTAAGCTGAATCGAGTTACTATGCGGAACAGATATCCCCTACCCCGCATTGACGACTTATTCGATCAGCTCCAGGGTGCAGGTTTTTTCTCGAAGGTTGATTTACGTTCAGGTTATCACCAGTTGCGGGTTCGAAAGGAGGATATTCCGAAGACCGCTTTCCGTACTCGATATAGTCATTATGAGTTCTTGGTGATGTCGTTCGGGCTCACCAATGCCCCGGCAGCATTTATGGACTTGATGAACCGTGTATTCGGGCCGTATCTCGATCAGTTCATCATTGTGTTCATTGAAAACATCTTGGTTTATTCTCAGAGCCGGGAGGAGCATGAGCAGCACTTGCGTATCAAATTGCAGACTTTGAGGGAGCATCAGTTGTTCGCCAAATTTTCCAAGGCGCATTCTAGCTAGATAGTGTCGACTTCTTAGGTCATGTGGTGACGAGAGATGGTATTCGTGTGGACCCGAAGAAGATCCAGGCAGTGCAGCGTTGGCCCAGACCGGTATCAGTTACAGAGGTTCGCAGCTTTCTAGGTTTGGCCAGCTATTATCGACGTTTTGTCCAGGATTTCTCCCGTATTGCTGCACCGTTGACCGGGTTGACCCGGAAGGGGGTTCCTTTTGATTGGACCGAGGAATGTGAGGATAGTTTCCAGCAGTTGAAGACTCGTCTGACTACTGCACCAGTGTTATCATTGCCTTCAGGATCAGACGGTTTCGTGGTATATTGTGACGCTTCTTGAGTGGGGCTGGGCTGTGTATTGATGCAGCACGACAGAGTTATCGAATATGCTTCTTGGAAGTTGAGAAAATAGGAACAGAACTACTCCACTCATGATTTAGAGATGGCTGCAGTGGTATTTGCACTCAAGATCTGGAGACATTACCTATACGGCGAGTCATGCCAGATATTCACTGACCACAAGAGCTTGAAGTATATTTTTCAGCAGCGAGATCTGAATCTGAGACAGCACCGTTGGATGGAGTTGGTGAAAGATTATGACTGCGAGATTTTATACCATCCGGGCAAGGCGAATGTGGTGGCAGATGCTTTGAGTAGGAGGCCCAGAGGTAGCTTATCTTGTTTGAGCGCGGTACAGATACAGTCGACGGCGGATTAGCAGGTGTTATGTGATAGCAGAGTGCGGTTCGAGTTTACTCCTACAGGGGGCAGCTAGCCCATTTCAGAGCACGGCCACAGTTACTTGACCGTATTCGCGAGGAACAGTCTGGTGATGCCCGTATTTTAAAGATTATCGAGCATATTCGGCAGGGTAGAGTTTCCGAGTTCTTGATCGATGATCAGGGGAAACTTCGATTTAGGACTCGACTGTGCGTACCAGATTCTGGTGGACTAAGGCGTGATATTCTTGAGGAAGAACATAGATCAGTGTACAGTGTTCATCCAGGTTCCACCAAGAAGTACCGTGATTTGAGAGAGGTTTACTGGTGGGACGGGAAGAAGAAGGATGTTACAGACTTTGTATCGAGATGCCTGACTTGTCAGCAAGTCAAGGCCGAGAACCAGAGGCCAGCCTGCGAGTTACAACCTTTGCCCATTCCTGAGTGGAAGTGGGAACATGTCTCCATGGACTTCATTGTGGGCCTACCCAGGACCAGTCGAGGGTATGACTCTATTTGGGTGATTGTGGATCGACTGACGAAAGCGGCTCAATTCCTGCCAGTGAAGACCACTTATGGATTTGCTCAGTATGCCCAGGTTTATATTAATAAGATCGTACGACTGCATGGCATCCTGACTTGCATCGTATCCGACCGGGGCACCCAGTTTACCGGTCGATTGTGGCAGAAACTTCAGGAAACTTTGGGCACCCGACTGAGTTTTAGCACAGCTTTTCATCCGCAGACTGACGGTCAGTCAGAGCGTACTATTTAGACTCTTGAGGACATCCTCAGAGCTTATGTTTTAGATTTCGGTGGTAGCTGGGATTGTTATTTGCCCTTGATCGAGTTCGCCTACAATAATAGCTTCCAGGAGACGATTCAGATGGCATCTTTCGAGGCTTTATATAGGAGGAGATATCGATCGCCTGTATGTTGGACAGAGCTTACGGAGAGCAGTATTTTGGGGCCGCAGATCATACAGGAGGCGGCCGAAAAGATACAGCTAATTCAGGACAGGATGAGAGCAGCACAGAGTAGGAAGAAATCATATGCTGACAGGCGTCGTCGCCGACTCGAGTTCGCTGTTGGCGATCATGTTTTCCTGAGGGTATCTCCGATTAAGGGTGTGATGAGATTTGGACGGAAAGAGAAGCTTAGTCCTAGATATGTTGGTCCCTTTGAGATCCTAGAGCGTGTTGGTTCCGTCGCTTACCGGTTAGCTCTTCCGCCCAGCTTCCCCGTTGTTCACCCCGTGTTTCATGTTTCGATACTACACAAGTACCTTCATGGCCCTTCCCATGCGATTCAACACCAGACGATCCACCTTGAGTGCGATCTTTCATTCACCGAGCATCCGGTGGTCATTTTTGATCGGCAGGTGAAGAAATTTAGGTCGAAGGTTATACCGTCCGTCAAGGTTCTTTGGCGTGGCCCGAACAGCGAGGAAGTCACCTGGGAGACCAAGGTCGAGATGAGGAAAAGATATCCCCATCTTTTTGAAGGTACACGTTGTTAAATTTTAAATTCGGGGACCGAATTTCTTTAAGGGGGGAAGATTGTAACGCTTCGAAAACCGTTTAAGCAGTTTTTCGATAATCGGCAAAATAAACAGTCTTTTCCGTAAAAAGTCAAAATAAGTATTTTTCAATATAGGTCTAATTATACAAAATTTAGATAAGATATTGCTAAAATTTGGTCACTAAATTGTTACTTAAAAATTTCTAGTTATTTAAAAAAAATTCCTTAATTAATTATTTTTAATATTATTTTAAGCTTTTAAAAATACATTAAATTAGTAATAAATACAAATTTAAATGGGTAAATTACACACTTAATAACCATTATAAACTAAAAATTAGTTAACAAAAATATTATCAAAACTTACCAAGAATTGTGGTTTTATGGTCAAAAATGAATTAAAAATGGGGTTTTTGTGTAAAAAGTGATGTGATATGCATTAATTGAACTTAGATGATACATTTTGTGTAGAATTTTCCACACAACTCTTCCCTTCTCTCCCCCTCTTTCTTAGGTTGAGCTCATTCAGCAGGAAACGCCCATTTCCCCCTCTCTTTCTTGCTTCAAAAATCATGAAAAAATACACAAAAATCCACAAAATACACACTTTTCTTCACTAATTCAAACCTAAATCCTTTTCCACCTCTTCTCAAACCCTAAATTGTTTAAAACAAGGATAAAGAAGACATCTTTGGAGGCTAAGTGCAAGAGGTTCACCACTTGTGAGATATAAGTTCTAATCAAGTTGTTAAATTTGTAGTTTGTTTATGCTAAATTAGAAGTCTAAATTGTTAATTTCATTATATTGGGTTGTCTTGAAAATTCTAGTAAAGGTTTGGAATTTCAATTAGTGTTTGAAGTTTTGTAAGTGGGTTGTAAATTGTGTTGTGGCCATCTAGTAGCTTGAATTGGATGGTTGTGCGATAATGCGATGGCTAAGTCGTTAATCCGCGAGGTTTCCATCGGAATTTTTACGCGAATGCTTACTAGGTTTTCTAAATTATTAGAAAGTGACTTAATTGCATTATCGTGACAATATTATTATCATCTACTACAACTTGTAGGGTGTGCGAATGCGGAGTTTTGTCTAGTCGGGTTTTAGTTTTGGCGGTTGCCCCGAAACGACGATTTTAGTTAAGGTTTTAGCGATTTTCGTGTGTTTTCCGTGCACCGAGTGCACGTTGTGACTAAATTATGAGCGTCGATCTTTTCATATCGTGACTTGTGTTGTTTCATGAGGTGTAATCTTATGTTGTGTGTTATGCAATTTTAGGATCGGTTGCGGAAATATCGGACGCGGCGCGCAAAGGCAAAGCGGTGGTTGGATCAGATTAGCGAGGCATTCAGGTGAGTAGATGTATACATCTATGGGGGAATCGTCTGGATGGCGCGAGGCGCCCCATAGTTAGGTTTACTTTATTACTTGCAACTATATGCCTAGTTAGTTAGTTAGTTAATCATCTCATTCATTGCATACCTTTATAGCTATTCGTCTGCTAGCACTGCATGGTTATCCATATACACATATGTGATAGCACCTCTTAGGACACGTACACCATTACCATTGGCTCATGTTGCACACGCACTATTCATGTGAACACACACACCTTGGTAATTGACATGTCACAAGCACTTTAGAACCTGCTTAGTTTGCTATCACCGCTTGCATCATACATGATACATTGAATTGCATAACATGTATATACCTCGCATTAGCATCATTCTTATATAGATTTAGCCACAAATCACATTGCATACTGTTAATACCATATGAATTTATCATATACAAAATGTTGGGTTTTACGATTTTTCTTGAGGATTTCAGTATTGATGAGATTTCTGGATTTTTGGGAAAACCGCAGGAATTTAACAAAAGCTTATTATTATCATTTTAAAATAAAGTTGCGGTTTTCTCGTGATGTATGTGTCGTCCACCATGAGTTTTCATGTTTTCTGTTGGATTTCGAGACCCGATTCGAGGAGTGGATGAACCGTCTCGGGTACATGGTGGGCCCGGTATGGTACCTCGTGACAAGAAGATCGAGTTGTAGACGATGAGCCTGGCAGGGGAAGACTACATACCGGTGATGTCTGGTGCGGCGGATATCCGGAGGATACCGACCATTGTCATGAGATTTGATGATATGGGCCGATCCGGACTGACAAAGCCCGATGTATTGAGACATTGATACAGTGAGACATTGAGACAGATATATTTCCATATTTGGTGTCGATGCTTGACAGGTTTTCAGATGATTTCATGATGTTAGTTTAGCTATTGCAAAGATATTCTTTTTCTAAGTTAAGAATGCAGAGCTTATAGTATTTTAAAACACTTAAAGATTTCATATTGATGTTGCATACATGTGCATACATACTAGTGGCATTACATTACATCTAGACATACATGTTGTGACGCATTTGCGTGCATTCTTACGATAGCCTTATTAGATGTTATTTTTTACTCACGAGCTGGCAACTCATCCCCGTTGTGCCATCGTGTCTTGCAGGTCAGACGCGTCATCCTTGTAGCGGCGGGCTTATCTTATTGTTGGCTTCTTTTGCTCAGACTGGCGACATTGCTCGTAGGTGGGTTGCGAGGACACTTTTATCTCTTTTTGTACTACCATTGTATCTAGTATTCTCCATCTACCACTTCTTATTTGTATATGCGACCTAGTGATGCGACTGAGAGATTTGTGTATATGTGGTTCCTTTGGGGTCGAGCTCACTTGAGCCGACGTTGTATTTTTCTTATTTTCGCATTTCATTATGCTTATTTATTTGATATTGCATATATATTGCGTATGGTTGTGATCCGCCTTGGGTGAAGAGCTAGCTCCCGCTTGGGGACGCCATTTGTTATTACAGGTTTATATATATTGTTGTACCCATTTTGGGGGCTAGTATTTACAAAGGAGACTCTGCCGAAATTTTCAGAAAATTTTGATGTTTTCAAAAAAGGATTAATACAACTTATTTGGTTTAAATCATTTTCATAAAAGGTTTTCCTCCACTCTTATTTGCTTATGGTTTAGATTTTCTGGGTTTTGGCTGACCTAGGTTACGTTATGCTTTTAGACGTCTCGTAATCTAAGTGCCAGTCACGTTCTGTACCTTCGGGTTGTGACAATGATACTATCCCTAGACTCGATATGCAGCATATCTGATGAAGAGACCAGACTGTACGTTAAGTGTTGCCAGTTGGCTTGATGGGAGTTTTGACAGGTTTGCTTGTGTTTCTTCTGATCGCTCAATACCTTAGAGCCATTACGTACAGCTAGTGGCACTGACGGTTTGTGGGTATGTGATATGATCACTACCTACTGCTAGCGTATTGACGAGTCTTAGAGTCCCACAGAGAGGTTTCCTAGCTCAGACGAAATGATGTGGTGTGCATATGGGATATGCGCATGAGCTCAATTAAATGCGTGTATATGATACCATATTTTAAATAGGGCGTTTACTATTGGTCGGGTCGTATGTGATATGACCGGGTTATTAAATCAATTGTTGATTTAATATTGACTTTTAGCTCATTTATTTAAACCTTTTCTATTTGGATGTATGCATGAATGTATGCATGTATATACATGTTGATATGAATGCACACATACATGCATACATGTGTCATGGTTGTTGATAAATTAGAGATGGCAATGCAAGACTCACATGGTGTGTGTGTGTGCATGTATATATATTTGTTATTGAGAAAAAGAAAATGATTAAATCATGGTTGAATTTTCTTCTACACCATTCTTTACTTGACCAAAGTATGACCATTGTTTAATTCTCATTTGTTTTTTAACTCATTAGCAAAAATATCTAGAAATTTATTAACCATGGTTCTATGTGAGTGCGACTCATATACATAAATTTTCTTTTCTCATTTATCTTGAGAATTATCATTATCACAAAAGAGCTCAAGCTAGCCATCTCCTTCATCTTCCTCCTTCATGCTCTTTACCCTTTTCATGTGAGCAAAGGAAATAAAAAGGAAAGGTTTTTAAGTGAGAAAACAAACCACATCACCAATCTATACTACTCTAGCCCATTAGCGTTGGTTGTTTGCTCTACTTCTTCATAGATCAAGTGAAGCTAGGAGCTTGAGCTAAGCGACTCCGGGTGGATTGTCGTGGACTTGAAAGGATTCAAGCAAGCTGGTTTAAGCCCTAATTGATCCAAGGAGTCAAGGAGGGAGGTCTAAAAAGGTTGTATTTCTCCCCACTTAGTGTTAGAGACTGCTTTGTATATGATACTTTATGTTGTTACCCTAGATTTCTAGTTTGATTCATGGTTGGAATTACTTAGCACCCCCTAAATTTTTAATAGAGCATGTGTGATGCAACCCAAACCCTCGGCATGATACTAAAGAATCCCTATAGTTTGCACACCCCACGGGCTCATGGTTTGAACCGAGAAGCCGCGGGGTGGAGCGTGCGCACCCGGAGGATACCCCGGGGGGGACCAGAGGCCGGACCCATACCCCAAGACCGCCATAAGGTGGCCTTGGGGGTGGGTGACCCGAGAGCACTTCAACTGGGTGCTCTATGGTCTGCCTTCCCCAAGGGGCCACCTCGAGGTGGCCCCCGAGGGTGGGTACCCCTCCCCGAGGCCCCCCATTTGATAGTTAAGTTTTGGGTGTTCGCCTCCGCGAAGATTCGGGCGGGTTTCGAGTTCATTTCAACTCCCGGATTGGTTTAAAACTATCAGTTTTGGAACTTTAGCTCATTGGATTTTTTCAAGTGTTGGAAAATTGGTTTAGTTTGCTAATTGCATGCGGAATTCTAATGTTGTGGTTACTTGAAAAGCTTTATGATGTGTATGTGTGTTTAGAAACGTCGACTAATTGCTATACGTCGATTAGTCGGGGTTGCACACATCTGTAATGATATCATGTGATGCTATGTGTGTATGAATATGTTGGATTGTCTTGGATGAATAGCCGGGGGATGTGAGAAGAGTGTTTTTCTTTTCTTTCATTCATGTAACTTGTAAAAAGAGATGTAATATTATTTTGCAACACACATCCGGGTTGAGGTTGTAGCCACCGTTGTATAATTTCTTTTTTACTATTTTTGCTCCTAGGATAGACCTAAAGTAGGGTGCACAAACTACCGGGTTCTCGAAGTACCGAGTGACCTACTCACTTTGTTGAGGGAGGATGCTTCACTTTGGCAATTTGGCGGGTAGTTTGCCACACCCGTACGGGTATAGGGTTGGGTTTGGCTATTCATCACGACCGTGGAACCCGTCTTTCGTTATGGGTTTAAATGAAATATGGAATTCCTAATATATCCAATATATTCATCTGTGATCAGGAATGTTTATAAATGTGTGCGACGAATGGCTATTTATATATGAGATATATAATAAACGTTTCTTATGTTTTGCACCCGCGCTAGTCCAGCCCCCGCTCTGCCAAAAAGTTAAAGGTTTTCATCAAAACCATCTGTTGCCCTCCGCCATTTTAGGAAGTAGAGTACTTAGTATTCATACCACGTTTATTGAATATACTTAAGGCTTGGTGTACGGTAGCTAAGTGATGTTTTCCTACAAAGTATATGATGCGATCGATTAGGACATTCGCATGACCTTGTTGACCATAGTTAAAAGTTATGCCAGTGGGTCTAAATTAATCACGAAATGGCGGGTAGAACTTGACTAGTTCTTATGATTTGTTGACCATAGTTAAGGTCATAAGACACTTGGGGTAAAAACCATATCGGGAATTTCAAGTGTTGAAATTTTCAATGAGATTGTATACCTTCTATTTGATAGTTGGATCCCGATCCCACTGTGAGTAAAAGTTACTCCCGGGAGAGTTTTGCACTTTACAATTGTTAGTGTATATGCCCTAGGGGCCATTATTGTATCATACTAGCTTGTATATTACTTACTGGAAGCTTGGGATATTCACAGTTGTATTAACAGTCTTACTCAACATAGTAGTATGCTACTTGGTTTATATATATCTTAATATGTGTATATTTTTCTTTTAGCATATCGCGAATACTTATTGATAGAGCCCAAAGGATCTTGCTTAACTACCAGCGTTGTGATGGCAGTCACACTAGTGGGGGCTGGGTAATCTACAAGCACATCCTTTTTCTGGTCCCTAGTCGTAGGATTGTCAAAACAGGGCATCGATACTCCAGAGCAGACTAGTGTATACGCTTCTCATCCCAGCAGGGGAGATGGTCTGTCACACAACCATTAGTACGTTGTACTGGAGATAGTATGTAGGTGCTCGTTGGGATACGGGTACACCGGACAGGACTCACAGGGAACTGTTGGTTAGTATTATACCCATCGTCAGTTAACAGTTCCCAGATGACATGAGTACAGCATAGTCCGTAGACTTGACACTGCTGCTTCGCCTCGAGTGTGTTCCCACTGTTCTTAGATTGCTACCCTACCACGGCTCGACGGAGTCGTGCAAACAGGTAGCAGTTGGGTGCAGTCCTGAAGCACTAGGAGGCAGTGGCGGTTAGATAGGATTCGTCTCTCCTGGTATTGGGAGTTGATATCGCGCTGTATTTGGAAAGCCATTACGCAAGGTGTCACGACAGGGCAAGCAAGATTTACTGGTAGGTTTTCCAGTATCTTCTCACGGTGTGATGGGCTTCACTCCAACACGACTTATACTTCTTTTAGGGGACTGACGCTTGCCTCCCCTAGGCCTGATATGCGATAGTTTTAGACGAACAAACCGGACTATAAGAAGATTATCATATCAGACTCAGTAGGAGTTCAGATGGGTTTCCTCATCGGCCTTCTTATCGACATCTACCTGGGGACCGTTACGTACAGCTAGTACCGCTTGTGACCTGTGGTTATACCCACTGCCAGCGTAGTGTCGAGTCTTTAGAGTCCCACACAGAGGGTTTCCCTGTTTCAGGCGAAACGATATAGAGGTCGTATGGTTTTACGACAGGGTTCGGACATATACGTGTACTTGTGCACGTATGATGTTCGGACATTTTATACTAGCAGGTTTTGGTTTAAACCAGATTCTAGTATTGGATTATTGGATTTATGCAATCTCAGTATATCCATGTTTTTCAGATAGGACGGGCATTCTCGTAATTACTCGAGAAGCTTCTAGAAGAAAGGTGACTCATTTAGTTTTAATTCATTTATGAATTAAACTAAATGTGTTGGAGAGCTTATGTGTTATTATCAGTAATTGCACCATGACTCATGAGATGATTCATCTCAAGAATTAAATGAAGCATGGATGATATTTGTGCAAGATATTTTGTTATGCTTCATATATTTTCAAAGTGAGAAGGGTTCAATTCATTATTAATAAACACACTCTCTCTCCTCAAGCTCTCTCTCTTCTTCACACTAACCCTAATCCTCTCATGAGTTGAGAACCTAAGGGTTAGAAAGACTAACCAATCCATAATCCATTTGTATATCCTCTAGGCCACTTTGATTAGAAATCCTAGCCACTTAGTTACCTCAAGTTAGAAGTTAAAGCTTGTAGTAGGAACTTTCAGGTGGATCTTCTATCACATCGAGGAGCCGACGAGGGGGTGCCATCCTTTCTACTCCAAAGGAGCTCTAGTGGTCAAGGAGGACAGCAAGTAAAGAAGAAGGACTAGTACCTTGAGGTATAATCATCTACCATAGTAGTTTAGCACTTCTAGATAGTTTGTTAGTTAGGGTTTAGCAAAGATCCGTAAAGTTAGTCGATGTTAACATGAACAAAATGATTGTTTTATCTATTCCGCCTCCCCGCATCTTGTGGGGTGTGTAACGTCAACTTACAGTGGTATCAGAGCCTAGCTAAACCATAACTAACATGTTAGTAAAGTCTTTAGAAATTCGATCGCAAAATAATCCTTAAAAACCGACGTTTTCACCAAGTTTCTGTCGTTTTTAATTTGTGGTCTAAAAATTTTTCAGGGACCCTCAAAAATACAAGTAGGGTTTTTTAAGAATTGTGAAGAAATTTAGGATCGTAGCTCGTCCAAACCACCGCGGAACCATGGCCGATCCAAGCTATCCGCCGCGGATCCGCGGCCGAGTTGACACCGAGTCAACCCAAATTTTCTCAGTTATTCTTCTGTGTTGATGTTGTGTTTTCTGGGATGTTTTGTTTCTGCTCAGGTTTTATGTGCACAGAGAATTGTTTGGAGTGGATTCATATGTGTTGCTTGATCGATATTCTAAGAACTTTGGCTAACTGGATTATATCTGTTTTGTGATTAATGTGTTTGTAAACCTTCCCTAACTGCTAGTATATCGGTTAGCAGGGGGTTGCACACTTCTGTAATGGTTTTTACTGGTTTATGAATGTGAACTTGTTGGATAGTCGTTAATGAATAGCCGGGGATGTGAGACGTGTGTTTCTTTCATTCAAATAAAAATTGTAATTTTTTGTAATATTCTTTTGCGGGGCACATCAGGGTTGAAATTGTAGCCGCCGTTGTATTATTTCATTTATTGTTTTCTGCTCCTAGGATAGACCCAAGGTGGGGTGCATAAACTAGCGGGTACTTTGAAGTGTTTAGTAGCATACTCACGTCGTTGAGGGAGACCGCTTCATGTCGGGTACTTGACGGGTAGTTTGCCGTACCCATAAGGGTCTAGGGTGGGGTTGGCTATTCATCACGACTGTGTAATCCGTATTTCATTGCAGGCTCAAAGGGAATGCGGATTCCTAGAATATCCAATATGTTTATCTGTGATCTGAAATGCCTATTATTGCGTTTGACGAATGTACAATATCTATATATGATATCTAGTAGGCGTTACTTATGTTTTGCACCCGCGCTAGCCTAGCCCCCGCTCTGTCGTTAGTTAAGTAACCTAACGGGTGAATGACGGGGCCCAGTGGCGAATGCCGATGGCATAAGAGGACGTTGTATTTTCGTTTTTTTCTGCAGTGATAGGTTAATTGATGGGACGCATTATTTTAATGCAAAGAAAATAAACCAAAGTTGAATCGTTGGAACAATTTAAAAGAAACCACTCGGTTATTTTAAAAACAACCGATTTTTAATTGCGGAACTTAAACCACTCCTTTTAAAAGCTATCAAGTTCTTTCGATCATATCAAGTTCACTACGTTCACGGTTTTGCCAAAACCATTCGTTGCCCTCCGTCATTTCATTTGGGTATTCAGTAGTATTTAAGCTATGTATTTTGGCCAACGCCAAGGCATAGTGTTCGGTAGTTGCTGGGTATTCATCTGTTGCATAGATAGATGAGTTGGTTTGGGACAGTCGTACTGCCATTTGGACAACGTCAGGGGTATGTACGGGTGGGTTCAAATTAACAAGATAATGATGAGTAGAACTTGACATGTGACTTATGACATTTTGACCAACGCCAAGGTCATAAAAGCATGGGACAGAAATCCATATCGGGAGTTTCTAAAGAAACTGAAACTTTCTAGAGATGCATATCATTTGGAGTGTGATAATTTTGGTAAGATTCCTTCAGCTTTATCACACGATGATATTTGGATCCTGATCCTACTGTGAGTATATGCTACTAATCGGGAGATTCTTTCCCTTAAACGATCAATGCTATAAACCAAGTATGTGTCGAGAAAGGTGTCAGCGGGGCTCGCCCCCAGAGAAAAGAGGTTATTTAATTAAGGAACTTCACGAAAGCGTCGTAAAACCTCACTCGAAGTACCGACACTGTCCTGGCTGAACGGTTAAGCAAGTATTGTACAGTAAGAATAGTCCTGACTAGTTCTTCTTTCTTGGTTTGAGCCATCCTATTTAGATAAACTAAAAACCACTCTAAACTTGCAAGAGCATCATAATAAAGTATTTCCTCTCTCTCTCCTAATTGCAGTGACCCAGAACATGACAGGCCTTAAGTTATTATTAGATAAAAATATTTTTCCAGGGCCAAATTATAAAGATTGGTTCCGGAATGTCAATATGGCTATTACCTATGATAAATTGGGGTATGTCCTTACTACTAAGGCCCCTGCCGACCCAGGTCCTGAATCCAGTATCGCGGATAAGGAAATCCACAAGACCTAGGCGTTAGACTGCGCAAAGGCCAAATGCATCGTGCTTGCCTCTATGAATAATGAACATTAGAGGAGGCACGAGAATATGGATCTTGAATCCATATTTCTCCACACCAAGGAACTGTATGGAGAGCAATCTCGTATAGCTAGATACGAGACCTCGAAGAACTTGTTTCAGTCGAGGCTGGCCGTCGGATCATCTGTTGGGGAACATGTTATTAAGATGATTGGCTATATTGAAGAGCTCGCAGACCTTGGGACAACATTAGAGAACGAGCTGTATACAGACTTGGTTCTTCAGTCCCTTCCTTCCACCTATGACCAGTTTATCTTGAATTTCAACATTCAAGGTAAAGAAGTTGAACTTCCAGAACTCCTTAACATGTTGAGGTGTGTAGAGGGCACCTTGCAGAAGGCAAGGGAAACACCCACTATGTTCGTTTGTGGTGCTTCCTCTTCCAGGTCCAAGGCAAGGGCCAAAGGAAGGAAGAAGAAGGCCGCTACCAAACCGAGAGGTGGTGTTGGCAAGGTAGGAGTCAAGGGAAAGGAAAAGGTTGTGGTGCTAGTAATGGCAAAGGACGAGTGCTTCCACTGTCATAGGAAAGACCATTGGAAGAAGGATTGCAAAGCTTGGATTGCTAAGAACCAGGACCTGAGGCAAGTTGTGGCTTCGGCTTCAGGTGTGTTTGTAATTGAAAATTGTCTGTCAATCAACTCTACTTCCTGGGTATTGAATACCGGATCAGGATCTCATATATGCAATTCATTGCAGGCACTGAGAAACCGTAGAGTGCAGAAGGTTTGTGATATGACCCTCTAGGTTGCTAACAGAGCTAGCGTGAATGCTGTGTCCGTAGGGGATTATCACATTGGATTGACGAGTGGACATATTTTGGTTTTGCGCAACTGTTTTTGTACCTAATTTAACGTGTAATATCATATCAGTATCGTTGTAATCAAAAGAAGGTTATGATTTCACGTTTGTAAACGATGTTGTTAACATCCACCTTAATCATTGATTGATTGGGTCCGGTACACTAGATAACGGTATATACGTGTTAAACCAATTACAGATTTTCAATGTCCAGAACACACTAAAAAGAAAGTCTCCAGATATAAATCAGGCTTTCTTATGGCATTGTAGACTGGGTCACATCAATGAGATAAGGTTAACTAAGTTACACAGAGAAGGATATTCGGATCTGTTCGAATATCAATCTTATGCCACTTATCAATCATGTCTCAAAGGAAAGATGACAAAGACTCCATTCACTGGACATGGAGTAAGAGTGAGCGAGCTCTTAGGACTCATATACAGCGATGTATGTGGTCCAATATCTACACATGCAAGAGGCGGTTTTTCATATTTCATTACTTTTACGGATTATTACTCTAGGTATGGATTCATTTTCTTGATGAAACATAAATCCGAGGCCTTTGAGAAATTCCGGGAATATAAGAATGAAGTAGAAAACCAAACCAGCAAAAGTATCAAGACACTGAGATCTGATCGAGGTAGTGAATACCTAAGTTCCGAGTTCCTGGGTTACCTAAAAGAGAAAGGAATTCTCTCTCAGTATACTCCTCCATACATTCTACAACATAACGGTGTATTGGAGAGACGAAACCGAACCTTATTGGATATGGTACGTTCCATGATGAGTAATGCTGAGTTACCGCGATCATTCTGGGGTTATGCACTAGAATCCGCTGCATATCTTTGGAACAGGGTTCCTACCAAGACTGTGCCTACCACACCATATCAGATGTGGAGTAGAAAGAAACCCTATCTTCAGTATCTCAAGATATGGGATGTCCAACTTTTGTTAAAAAGAAGCTTGCGTACAAACTCGAGGCACGATCGGTACAGTGTAAGTTTATGGGATATCCAAAGAACTCCAAGGGGTATTATTTCTATTACGCAGAGGAACAAAAGGTTTTTGTTTCTCGTAATGCCCATTTTCTAGAATAGCAGTTTTTACAAAAGGAAACAAGTGGGAGCGCAATAGAACTGGAAGAAATTCCAGAACAAAAACTACTACTGAAAGTTTGGTAGAGCCAGAAGTTCCAGAAGAACAAGACATTCTCGCACCCCTCCGCAGGAGTAGTAGGCCGTCTCATCCACTTGAGAGATAATACAGTTTTCTCATAGACGGGGATAGAGAGAATTGCGTCATAGATAATGATGAACCTACTAGCTTCCAACAGGCCATCCAGAGCGGCGACTCGGTAAGATGGCTGGATGCAATGCGGACCGAGATGGGGTCCATGTACACCAACAAAGTATGGACTTTGGACTTTTCTCCCGATGGGGTAAAACCCATAGGGTGCAAATGGATCTTCAGTTGGTGTAGATGGACAGGTGGAAACCTATAAGGCTAAACTTGTTGCAAAGGGTTTTCGTCAAAGACCTGGTTTGGACTATGATGAAACTTTTTCTCCAGTGGCTATGCTCAAATCCATTCGGATTCTTCTTACCATTGCCGCTTTCCATGATTATGAGATCTGGCAGATGGACGTAAAGACGGCTTTTTTAAATGATAATTTAGAAGAGTGCGTCTATATGGATCAGCCAGAAAGTTTCAATCAGAGTGGGAGCAGCGGGAAAGTGTGCAAGTTGCTTAAGTCTATTTATAGACTAAAACAGGCATCGCGGAGTTGGAACATCTGTTTTGATGAAACGGTCAAAAAATATGACTTTATCAAAAATCCAGATGAACCATGTATATATAGTAAAATTATAGCACGAACTTTCGTATTCCTCGTCTTGTATATGGATGACATTCTCTTGATAAGAAATGACATTCCTATGATACAATTTGTCAAAGGATTCTTGTCACACAGGTTCTCCATGAAAGACCTGGGTGATGCCTCTTACTTTCTGGGGATCCAGATCTATCGTGATAGATCTAAGAAGATGTTGGGATTTTCGCAGTCCAGGTATATCAACACTATACTGAAAAGATTCAGTATGGAAGATTCTAAGCGCGGTAATTTATCGGCTTGTCACGGAATCACCCTCTCCAAAGGGATGTCTCCCAAGACTGATTTGGAAAGGGATCGCATATCGATTATACCATACGCTTCCGCGGTAGGCTCTATAATGTATGCGATGTTGTGCACCAGACCATATGTAGCTTACGCACTGAGTGTGGTAAGCCGGTATCAGTCAGACCCAGGGGAGAAGAACTGGATAGTAGTAAAGAACATTCTCAAGTACCTGAGAAGGACTAAGGATATGTTCTTGGTATACAGCGGAAAAGACCTCAAGATCGAGTCTTTTGCTGACTCCAGCTTCCAGAGTGACAAGGATAACTCCAAGTCCATGTCAGGTTATGTATTTACCCTTAATGGAGGGGCGGTGTGCTGAAAGAGTTCCAAGCAGGACACCGTTGCTGACTCGACGATGGAAGCAGAGTATATCGCTGCTTGCGATGCCGCGAAAGAAGCAGTCTAGATGAAAAAGTTCCTAACAGAACTTCAGGCGGTTCCTACCATTGTTAATCCAATACCGCTGTATTATGACAACAACGGTGCTATTGCTTTAGCGAAGGAACCCAGGTCCCATCAGAAGTCCAGACACATCTTAAGGTGGTATCACCTGATCAGGGAGATCATAGATCGCCGGGAGATCGAGGTCCGGAGAGTTGCTACAGAGGAGAACACTACAGATCCATTCACAAAGGCTTTACCTCAGACACAGTTCGAGAGGCTATTCGAGATGATAGGTCTTCGATACGCCAGTACATGACCCTAGTGCAAGTGGGAGATTGTTAGTGTACATGCCCTATTGTATCATACTAGCTTGTATATTACTTAATGGAAGCTTGGGATATTCACAGTTGTATTAACAGTCTTGCTCAACATAGTAGTATGCTACTTAGTTTATATCTATCTTAATATGTGTATATTTTTCTTTTAGCATATCGCGAATACATATTGATAGAGCCTATAGGATCTTGCTTGACTACCAGCGTTGTAATGGCAGCCACACTAGTGGGGGCTGGGTAGTCTACAAGCACATCCTTTTTTAGGTCCCTAGTCGTAGGATTATCGAGACATGGTATCGATACTCTAGAGTAGACTAGTGTATACACTTCTCATCCTAGCAGGGGAGATGGTCTGTCCTACAGCCATTAGTACGTTGTACTGGAGATAGTATGCAGGTGCTCGTTGGGTTACGGGTACACCGGACAGGACTTGCAGGGAACTGTTGGTTGGTATTATACCCGTCGTCAGTTAACAGTTCCCAGGTGACATGAGTACAGCATAGTCCGTAGACTTGACACTGCTGCTTCACCTCGAGTGTGTTCCCATTATTCTTAGATTGCTACCCTACCACAGCTCGACTGATTCGTGCAAACAAGTAGCAGTTGGGTGCAGTCCCGAAGCACTTGGAGGCAGTAGCGGTTAGATAGGATTCGTCTCTCCCGGTATTGGGAGTTGATATCACGCTGTGTTTGGAGAGCCATTACGCAAGGTCCCTGGCCAGGGCAAGCGAGATTTACTGGTAGGATTTCCAGTAGCTTCTCAAGGTGTGATGGGCTTCACTCCAACACGACTTATACTGCTTTTAGGGGATTGACGCTTGCTGCCCCTTAGACCCGATATGCGATAGTCTTAGATGAACAGACCGGACTGTACGAAGATTGTCACATCAGACTCAGTAGGAGTTCGGATGGGTTTCCTCATCGGCTTTCTTATCGACATCTACTTGGGGACCGTTACGTACAGCTAATACCACTTGCGACCTGTGGTTAAACCCACTGCCAGCGTAGTGTCGAGTCTTTAGAGTCCCACACAGAGGGTTTCCCTACTTCAGGTGAAACGATATAGAGGTCGTATGGTTTTATGACAGGGTTCGGACATATACGTATACTTGTGCACGTATGATGTTCGGATAGATTGTACTTGCAGGCTTTGGTTTAACACAGATTCTCGTATTGGATTATTGGATTTATGCAGTCTCAATATATCCGTGTTTTTCGGATAGGAGGGGCATTCTCGTAATTACTCGAGAAGCTTCTAGAAGAAAGGTGACTCATTTAGTTTTAATTCATTTATGAATTAAACTAAATGAGGTGGAGAGCTTATGTGTTATTATCATTAATTGCACCATGACTCATGAGATGATTCATCTCAAGAATTAAATGAAGCATGGATGATATTTGTGCAAGATATTTTTGCAAGATATTTTGTTATGCTTCATATATTTTCAAAGTGAGAAGGGTTCAATTCATTATTAACAAAACACTCTCTATCCTTAAGCTCTCTCTCTTCTTCACACTAACCCTAATCCTCTCATGAGTTGAGAACCCAAGGGTTAGAAAGACTCATCAATCTTTAATCCATCTCTATATCCTCTAGGTCACTTGGATTAGCAATCCTAGCCACTTAGTTATCTCAAGTTAGAGGTTAAAGCTTGTAGTTGGAACTTTCAGGTGGATCTTCTATCATATCGAGGAGCCGATGAGGAGGTGCCATCCTTTCTACTCCAAAGGAGCTCTAGTGGTCAAGGAGGACAGCAAGTAAAGAAGAAGGACTAGTATCTTGAGGTATAATCATCTATCATAGTAGTTTAGCACTTTTAGATAGTTTGTTAGTTAGGGTTTAGCAAAGATCCGTAAAGTTAGTCGATGTTAACATGAACAAAATGATTGTTTTATCTATTCCGCCTCCCCGCATCTTGTGGGGTGTGTAACGTCGACTTACAACAATTAGGTAATCAAGTAGGTGTCCAAAAAGGTGTCAACGGTGCTATTCCTCTAGAAAAACGAGGTTTATTTTAATTAAGTCCGTGTGAAAGCACGGGGAACCTCCCTCGGAGTACCGACACTGGCCTGGCAGATCGGTTAGCGAACTTGTAGATTGCAATTAATCCAGGCTAATTTTCTTTTTAAGGTTTGAAGGAAAATTTGATAAAAAGCAGTGGGAGACATCGATTAGATAAGATTAATAACCAATCTAATTATGCAAGAGCAATCGCTGAGTGTCTTCTTTTCTCTCTCCTAATGGCAAATACCTATGACGAGACTTAAACTTTTATCAGACAAGAATAAACTCACGGGGCCGAATTACAAAGATTGGCTGAGGAACGTAAATATTTCCCTGACCTATGATAAGGTCGGATACGTCTTGACTACTCCAGCTCCTTCTAGTCCAGGCCCTGATTCTTCAGTTGCAGATAAAGAAATACGCAAGACATGGGATATAGACTATGCAACAACTAAATGCCTCACGCTTGCATCTATGAACAATGAACATCAAAAGAAGCATGAGAAGTTGGATGTACAATCCATCTTTCTCCATACATAGGAATTGTATGGACAGAAATCTCGCACTCTCTGATACGAGGCATCTCGAAAGTTGTTTCAGATGCGGATAGCTGCTGGCACGTCTGTAGGTGACCATGTATTGAAGATGATTGGACTTATCAAAGAACTAGAGGACCTGGGATGGACCATGGCGAACGAACAGTATGTTGATATTGTTCTATAGTCCCTCCCCCTTGCCTTTGCTCAGTTCATTGTAAACTTCAACATGCACAACATGGAGAAGTTGTTAGTTATATGTATGCCCTAAAAGCCATCACTATACATAGGATGTATATTGTAGTGGATGCTTGGACATATATAGGGAGGACTTTCTTGCTCGACATGATAGTATGCTATCTGGTTACTCTTTACCTTAACGTGTATACTGATTGTCTCTCTGTTACATGTTGGTAAAGCCCTTAGGATGTGTACTTGACTACCTGGACTATGATGCAGATCATACTAGTGGGGACATGGTAGTCCATAAGTACATCCTTCAAAGTCCCTAGTCGTGGGTGTATCGAGACGGGGCATCGATATACCAGAGTAGACTAGCGTATACCTTCTCGACCCATACAGATGGGCGATGGATGATCCCATATCCATTGGTGTTTGACATCAGAGATGATATACGGGTGCTCAGTGGAGACTGGGTACACTGGACGGACTCGCCGAGAACTCCCAGATGGTATTATACCTTACGTCAGATGGCAGTTCTCTGGTGACACTGGTACAGAGTAGTCTGTTGACCCGAGATCGTCATAGAGTCTTGTGTGGTTCCCACTGTGCTTTGATTTCCATCTTACCACGTCCAAGAAGGCGTGCAAAACGGTGGTTTTTAGGTACAGTCCCGAGTCACATGGAGGCAATGAGCGATAGGAGGGGATTCGTCTCTCCCGGTATAGGGGGTTGATGTTGCGCTGTGTTCGATTGGCTATAACAGGAAATCCCTGGCCAGGGTTGCTGAGATATACTGGTAAGTGTTGCCAGTAGTTTCTCGAATTGTTATAGACCTCATATCGACACGACTTATCGAGCTATTGGGGTCTGACGTTTACTACCCCTAGGCGAGATATGCGACATATCAGACGACGAGACCGGACTGTACGGTAGTGTTACTGGTTGGATTCACTGGAGTGTGAGCGGGCTTGCTCGTCGATCTTCTGATCGCTCAATACCCGGGTGGCCGTTACGTTTAGCAGACCGCTTGCGGCTTGTGGGTGTTTGATATGATCATCACCTGCTGCCGGCGTATTGACGAGTCTTTAGAGTCCTACACAGAGGTTTCCTGGCTCAAGCGAAACGAAATAGGAGCGCATATGAGATATGTGCGGGACCGAGAATAATGCGTGTATGCGATACCGTATTTCATTCTCGCGATGAATGTATCGGAAGGTTGTATGCGATATAACCTAGTTATCGAATCATGGATTGATTCGATAAGCCGATACATTGGATATTAGTCGGTTATATGTGATATGACCGGATCGTTAAATCAAGTGTTGATTTAATGATTTAATGTATAATTATATATATGATATATTACTTTGCATTAACTAGTATCGGTTCACTTTAAATGGATATTCTCACTCGGATGTGCATATTGTATATGTGATATACTTTTGTGCACTTGCATGTATCATGTTTGATGATACATGTTTGCTAGGGTTTGTGTAAAGAATTAAACCTTGGTTAAGTAAATGGTTAGGGTTTTTATTTTGTTATTCATTCATTTATCTTTTTAATTGGATTAAAAAGAAATGGATAAGAAAACAAAATGGTGGCTTTCTTTGTTTGCATCTTGAATCTTCATGAAGCTTTGACCAAAGTCACCACTTTGTCTTCATCTTTAACCCTAACCATTCATCTAACCTTAGTCAATTCTCTACACTTGACCATGGTTGATTATGATAAGTATTCTTTTATTTTCTATTTTCTAAAATACTTATCATAATATTATCTTCATCTTCTTCTTCTTCTTCACTTGAAGAAAACCTTTCTTCATCAATGGTGATTGATGAAAATGAGTGAGAAATCCAATTTTAAAGTCTACCCACTTCCTATTTCTTCATCCTCTACCTCTTGCCAAGTAGTAGAGTGTGTTTCCTCCATAAGTTTTCTTGACTTGGTGAAGTTGGAGCTTGATCTAGCGATGCCTCGACGTAGATCATCTTCGGCATCGTCGTCGATGACCTAGCCCGCCTTTTCTCCGATGAAGCCGACGCTTGAGCCCGGGATTTCATTTGGACAGCAGAGAGGACTTCATCACGGAGCCGTGGAGGTGCAGGACCAGATCTACAAAGGTTGTATTTCCGTTCTTGTAGTTAATCTGTTAACTAGTTGCTTGTTTCGCCTAGAATTCTAGCCAACGATCCGTATTAGGGTTTCTCGGCACCCATAAAATTTGAAATTGGCATGGTTGATGCCTTGTGAGACCTCTTGAGAGTGCCTAGGAACCCTATAGTGGTATCAGAGCCTAGCTAGAGCCTTAGGCGAAGTCTAGACGGAGTTTGAAGTCCGATCGAACCCGAAACCCCATTTTTCCATGCTCTCTGGACTTTTTTTGAAAACGTGGATTTTTCCAAATTAAAAATGCTTAAAAAATTCAGCAGGGAATTATAAGAATTACGACGCAAAATTTTTCTCCTGAACCCTCTATTGCGCGGCGGAACCGCGGCCTAAGCCTGCTTAGGCGGCGGTTCCACGGCCTAATGATGACGTCAGCACTCCTACTTTGCACAGTAATTCCTATTTAATTGTGCTGGATTTTCTGGGAATTTTTAATATTTATTCAAGAGTTGAATATTCTGGGTTGTTTTGGGGATTCGGTGTTTCGATCGGAGTATCAGATTTTGTCTATGTGGCTTTCCGGATAAATTTTAGAATATATTAAAAAGTTCGACCGGATATAAATACCCAATTTTTCCCCTGTCGGGAAATTTCCAAGTGTTGGATTTTTCCGTAGTTTAAAGACGTTCTAAGTAGTGCAAGTAACGCGATGGACCCTCTAGAAGACAACAAACCTTAACTCGATTATGTGACCGTCTTGAACTGCCCTTTGAACCTTCGGGTTTGGGGCAGTACGGCGTGCCACATGTGAGGCGTTGGCTTGACCCTTCTACGGCTGGACCGTTGGTACTGAGGCACGAACTGAATGTTGTTAGACTTATTTCATGTGTTGATCTATATCGGGAAAACTTGGGTGTTCGATTGTTCGATCGGAAAGTTTAACATTTTCTAATTATCTGGAATGGGATACAATAATTGGAATTCACAAGAAGTTATGAGATAACTGAATGAATGTTATAAACATAGCACTTTATTCTCACTTGATCGGTTGCCACAGAATTTTGATGTGATCAAAAGTCCGTCGCAATTACGTAGCGTACGCGGATACTCGCCGGGTAAACTTAATAGACAGCCTCACTCCATAGCCCTAACCAAGTGACTGTAGGAGAACCCCGTCGCCGAAAGCATCCTTTCGGGTGCTCGCGGTAGCGGTGTTCCGCCTTGGTGCACTTCGTCGACGGTATCGGGGGTGCAGCCGCCTACTAAAGTTTGCGACGAGCATTCGATCAGGATGTCGGGAATCTTATTGAATTACCCGACTTGATATTGAAAAGAGTTTTCGATTTTGAGACTAAAATGCGGTGTTTATAATTGTTAGGCATGCGATGTCTAAGTAATTCATTTGGTCAGGCATGCGATGTCTGAGGTGGTTGCGGATTCCAACTGTTGTAGTTTTACACTTTCTTTTCTGTGACCGTAAGTGTAATATGTGATATCGCCGGTTTCGTTGCTATATGTCAACGACAATTGGGATGCGCATATTTACTTACGTTGATGACATGTGATGTTATGTGTTGCTGGATATGTTATATTGGATCGTCGTGTTTGAATAGCCGGGAGTTTTTATGTGAGATGAGTGTTTTTCATTTTCATTCATGTAAAAACTTGTATGTAATATTCTTTTATTGGGGCACTTCCAGGTTGCGGAAGTTGTCACCCTTTGTATATTATTTACTTTTCCGCACTAGGATAGACCCAAGGAGGAGAGCACAAGTAATCGGGTTCTGGAGTCCAGTGGGAGACCAACTCAAGGAGTCGAGTCCGGGTCTCCTAACTCTAGAATTGGTAGGGTTGCTTGCCGCTCTCGTAGGGGTCTAGGGGTGTGGGTTTGGCTATTCATCGCGACCGTGGAATCCGTGTTTTATACTGGCTCGTATTGAAAACACGGACGTCCTAGTATATCCAATATTTCATATGTTTCTTCTGCTGCGATATCTGTGATGCGATCATGTGATGTTTTGTGATAGATACAGTATATAGTATATATGATATATTATATAGGCGTTACTTATGTTTTACACCCGCGCTAGCCCTGCCCCGCTCTGCCGTTAATTACCTAACCTTACGGTGCACGAGGGGACATCGAGGCGAATGCGGATGGCATAAGTGTACGTCGTATTTATCTGTGATGTTTATGTACTTAAATGATGGGACTTCATTAATGTGATTAATGAAATAAAAGAAACCTAAGATGTTGTAGAATCGAATTTCAAAAATAAAACAGATAGCTACAGTTCTTGCTTTGCATAGCGGTATATATGATGTACCCTGCACCTTATTCGATGAGGAGAGGACCGAGATCCCTTCACCGGGAGTGACTCCTTTAGCAATAACTGGCAGATGCTACACGCTCGGTTTGTCTTTTGATTGCTTTTAAGTGTTTTTGCTTTGCACAGTGATATATATGATATATCCCGCACCTCATTCGACGAGGAAAGGACCGACGATCCCTTCACCGGGAGTGACTCCTTTAGCAAAACTAAAAAAGCCTCAAAAACACTCCATTTCAAAATTCATTCGATCCTACAACGATATCAAGTTCATTACGCAATAGGTTTTCAGAAAAACCTGACATAGCCCTCCGTCATTTCAGATAAATCCTGTTTAGTATTCGTGCTGCGTTTGTTGACCTTGTCAAGGCGCAGTGTGCGGTAGCTAACCAGTATTTATCTGCTTATGCATATGATGCAGATTGGGTTAGGGTAGTCGTGCGGCCTTGTTGACCTTGTCAAGGGTCGTGCGGGTGGGTTTGATTCAATCAAGAAATGACGGGTTGAACTTGACTTGCGGTCTATGGTTTGTTGACCTTGTCAAGGTCATAGATCGTTCGGGGCAAAATATTATCGGGAATTTCAAGTGTTGAAATTTGCAATGAGATTGCATACCTTCTATGAGATAGTTGGATCCCGATACCCGCTGTGAGTAAGAGTTACTCCTGGGAGAGTTTTATACATTATAATTAGCCGATCAATTAGGTGTCTAGAAAGGTGTCAACGGGGTTACGCCTCTGGGAAAACGAGGTTTACTGTAATTAGGTTCGTGCGAAAGCACGGGGGACCTCCCTCAAAGTACCGACACTGGCCTGGCTGAAAGATTGGCGAACTTGTAGTGTGTAATTAATCCCGGCCAGTCTTTCCTTTTAGGGTTTGAAGGAAGATTTGATAAAAAGCAGTGGGAGCCATCCTGATTAGATAAAATAATAACCAATCTATTCTTGAAAGAGCGCACGCTGAGTGTTTTCTTCTCTCTCTCTCTCCAGGTAGCGACCATATCACGCCTTAATCAAGATAATAATACGGATATTGACCGAACCCGCTTGTTATACTGAGCTGGGGAATGTTGGTCCCGCTCCAACTTATAATTGTTATAAGACAGAGCAGGAAATAAGGGGAATACCAGATTTCCCGTGCCGCCCAAACGAAGAGAGTGCATGCTGATGCATCATCTTCGGGTGTGTTCATTATACAGAACTGTTTCTCAGTATCCTCCGCATCCTGGGTATATGATACCAGATCAGGATCCCAGATATGTAATCTGCTACATAGGGCTATAGAAAGGTAGAGAACTGAGAACGGGTGATAAGTTTCATGAGGCAGAAAACGGGGCAAGAGTTGCAGCCAAGTCTGTTGGTCACTATCACCCTGTATTACCAATACATTGATTCTGAATGAATGTTATTAGATACCGAACCTGATATACAAAATCATATCAGTCTCTTTATCAGTAAAGAAATGATAAAATTTTGTATTGTTGGATAATGTTTTGAACATTTCCTATATCAAAAGTTGATCGGTTCAGGCACGTTATCTAAAAGCATTGATGATCTAAATCAAACTACAGTTCTTAGTATACAGAACACACACAAGAGAAAGAGTTCAGAAATGAACGAATCCTTCTTGAGGCATTGTAGACTAGGTCATATCAATGTGACCCGACTAGCTGAAGTTACATTTAGATGCATATTTAAATCAGTTTGAATTTACATCTTGTGAAACTCGCCAGTCATGTCACAAAGATAAGATGACCACAGCTCTGTTTATTGGAAACAGAGAAAGAGTTAGTAAACTCTTGGGATGATACATGTTGATGTATGTAAGGTCCCCTGTCTACACATGCCAGGACTGGTTCTTTGTACTTCATTACATTCTCTGATAATCTCTCAAGATTCAGACATATGTTCCTGTTGAAACATGAGTCCGAGCCTTTTGAGATATTCACAGAATATAAGCGAGAAGTAGAGAACCAAAATACAGGTATAAGTATTATGTCCTATGATGAGATCAGGGAGGAGAATACTTGTGCATGGAATTCCTGGACTATTCTAAAGGAGAATGAGATTCTCTCTCAGCATTACTCCTCTGTATACACCATAGCACGATGGTATATTGGGGTGGAGCAATTACACCCTATGTGATAAGGTGTGCTCTATGATGAGTAATACTGAGTTACCTATTTCCTTTTGGGTGTTATGCGCTTGAGAAGCTGCATACCTATTGAATAGGGTTCAAATCAAATCAGTTGCCTACCACTTCATATGTGATATGGAAAGGGAAGAGCCCATTTCTTAAGTTAGTTAAGATTTGGGGTTGTCCGGCCTATGTCTGAAAAGCAAAATCCGGACAAGCTCGAGGCAAGGTCAGTTATGTAGAACTGGAAATGTTCCAGCTATACAAAACTGCAGCTGAAGATTTGACAGAACCAAAGGATTCAATAATTACCAACGAACCTCAGCCTCTCCGCCGATCTAGTAGGGTTCTTCACTCACCTGAGAGATACTTCGGTTTCTCTATGACAGTGGGAGCGAGGATTGCATCATGAGATGATGACCCAACTAGTTTCGAGCTGGCCACCAGGAGTAAGACTCTATAAGAATGGCTGGATGCTTAGTGATCTGAGATGGAATCCTTATACACCGACAAAGTATGGACTTTAGTTGCTATATCTGAAGGGTTAAATCCCCATCAGGAGCAAGTAAATCTTGAGAAGATTACTTGGTGTACATGGAAAAGTTAAGACTTTCAAAGCTAGACTTGTTAAAGGTATTCGTCATCGACCAGGCGTGGATAATGATGAAACCTTTTCCAGTGGCTATGCTTAAGTCCATCCGGATCCTACTTGCCACGGCTACATACCATGACTACGATATCTGGTGGTTGGGTGTCATGACAGCTTTTCTAAATGATGTTTTAGAAGAGAGCGTCTATAAGTACACAGCCAGAGGGCCTCGTAGACAGTGGGAGCAGCGGAAACGTGTGCAAGATGGTTTATAGGATAAAGCAGGCATCGCGGAGTTGGAACATCTGTTTTGATGAAATAGTCAAAGAGTTTGACATCATCAAAATGGTAGATGAACCTTGTATATACAAAAGGGTAGTAGGGAGTATGGTGATGATCCTCGTAGAGTACGTGGATGTCATGCTCTTGATAAGAAAGGAGTTTCTTATGCTACGCTCGATCAATCTCCGTTTATCACAAAGATTCTCCGTGTAGGATCAAAATGATACCTCCTAAATCCTGAGTTTTGGATCTATGAGATAGATTTAATTGGATGTTAGGATTCTCACTAGTTGTAGTGAGATGATATCAAACGATTCTGGGAGAATCACTGGAAGTGTTCCAGGGTGATAAAGACGACTGAATGTCAGTCACAGGCATTGTCTTTACCCTCAGTAAAGGGACGGTATGTTGGAAGAGTTCCAAGCTAGATACCGTGGCTAACTAGACGATAAAGGCAGGATACATCGCTACTTAAGATGCTACCAAAGAGGATGTTTGGGTGTATATTGGTTCATGAGATGAACTACGTTCCAACCATTGTGAGACAATGGAGTTGTGGCTTATGCCAAGGAACGCCGGTCCCATCAGTGATCCAGACATATTCTAAGGCAGTGTCACCTAATCATGGAGATGCTTGATCTCCAAGGGATCGAGGTTAGGAGAGTAGACTCAGAGGATAACACAGCGGATCCACTCACAAAGGCCTGTTCCCAGAGAGAGATTTTTATGGGATGGTTGAGTATGAGATACTATAACCACTGCTATCAGATGGCCCTAGTGCAAGTGGGAGATTGTTAGTTATATGTATGCCCTAGAGGCCATCACTATACATAGGATGTATATTGTAGTGGATTCTTGGACATATATAGGGAGGACTTTATTGCTCGACATGATAGTATGCTATCTGGTTACTCTTTACCTTAACGTGTATACTGATTGTCTCTCTGTTACATATTGGTAAAGCCCTTAGGATGTGTACTTGACTACCTGGACTATGATGCGGATCATACTAGTGGGGAAATGGTAGTCCATAAGTACATCCTTCAAAGTCCCTAGTCGTGGGTGTATCGAGACGGGGCATCGATATACCAGAGTAGACTAGCGTATACCTTCTCGACCTATACAGATGGGCGATGGATGATCCCATATCCATTGGTGTTTGACATCAGAGATGATATACGGGTGCTCAGTGGAGACTGGGTACACTGGACGGAATCGCCGAGAACTCCCAGATGGTATTATACCTTACGTCAGATGGCAGTTCTCTGGTGACACTGGTACAGAGTAGTCTGTTGACCCGAGATCGTCATAGAGTCATGTGTGGTTCCCACTGTGCTTTGATTTCCATCTTACCACGTCCAAGAGGGCGTGCAAAACGGTGTTTTTTGGGTACAGTCCCGAGTCACATGGAGGCAATGAGCGATAGGAGGGGATTCGTCTCTCCCGGTATAGGGGGTTGATGTTGCGCTGTGTTCGATAGGCTATAACAGGAAATCCCTGGCCAGGGTTGCTGAGATATACTGGTAAGTGTTACCAGTAGTTTCTCGAATTGTTATAGACCTCATATCGACACGACTTATCGAGCTATTGGGGTCTGACGTTTACCACCCCGAGGCGATATATGCGACATATCAGACGACGAGACCGGACTGTACGGTAGTGTTACTGGTTGGATTCACTGGAGTGTGAGCGGGCTTGCTCTTCGATCTTCTGATCGCTCAATACCCGGGTGGCCGTTACGTTTAGCAGACCTCTTGCGGCTTGTGGGTGTTTGATATGATCATCACCTGCTGTCGGCGTATTGACGAGTCTTTAGAGTCCTACACAGAGGTTTCCTGGCTCAAGCGAAACGAAATAGGAGCGCATATGAGATATGTGCGGGACCGAGAATAATGCGTGTATGTGATACCGTATTTCATTCTCGCGATGAATGTATCGGAAGGTTGTATGCGATATAACCTAGTTATCGAATCATGGATTGATTCGATAAGCCGATACATTGGATATTAGTCGGTTATATGTGATATGACCGGATCGTTAAATCAAGTGTTGATTTAATGATTTAATGTATAATTATATATATGATATATTACTTTGCATTAACTAGTATCGGTTCACTTTAAATGGATATTCTCACTCGGATGTGCACATTGTATATGTGATATACTTTTGTGCACTTGCATGTATCATTTTTGATGATACATGTTTGCTAGGGTTTGTTTAAAGAATTAAACCTTGGTTAAGTAAATGGTTAGGGTTTTTATTTTGTTATTCATTCATTTATCTTTTTAATTGGATTAAAAAGAAATGGATAAGGAAACAAAATGGTGGCTTTCTTTGTTTGCATCTTGAATCTTCATGAAGCTTTGACCAAAGTCACCACTTTGTCTTCATCTTTAACCCTAACCATTCATCTAACCTTAGTCAATTCTCTACACTTGACCATGGTTGATTATGATAAGTATTCTTTTATTTTCTATTTTCTAAAATACTTATCATAATATTATCTTCATCTTCTTCTTCTTCTTCACTTGAAGAAAACCTTTCTTCATCAATGGTGATTGATGAAAATGAGTGAGAAATCCAATTCTAAAGTCTACCCACTTCCTATTTCTTCATCCTCTACCTCTTGCCAAGTAGTAGAGTGTGTTTCCTTCACAAGTTTTCTTGACTTGGTGAAGTTGGAGCTTGATCTAGCGATGCCTCGACGTAGATCATCTTCGGCATCGTCGTCGATGACCTAGCCCGCCTTTTCTCGGATGAAGCCGACGCTTGAGCCCGGGATTTCATTTGGACAGCGGAGAGGACTTCATCACGGAGCCGTGGAGGTGCAGGACCGGATCTACAAAGGTTGTATTTCCGTTCTTGTAGTTAATCTGTTAACTAGTTGCTTGTTTCGCCTAGAATTCTAGCCAACGATCCGTATTAGGGTTTCTCGGCACCCATAAAATTTGAAATTGGCATGGTTGATGCCTTGTGAGACCTCTTGAGAGTGCCTAGGAACCCTACAGAAGTCACTACCTGAACTCCTCAATATGTTGAGGAGTGCAGAGAGCCTACTAAAGGTAGAGAAAACTCCCGCTCTAATTGCTGGGCCATCTTCCTCTTCTATCCTGAAAGCCAAGGCCAAGGGAAAGACGAAGAAGAATCCCATCAAGCCGAGTGGAGGAGTGAAAAAGGCACCTGGAAAGGACAGGATAGGGGATGCTACGTCAGGAAGAGGGGAATGATTCCACTGCCACAAGACTGGGCACTGGAAGAGAAACTGCATTGCATACCATGCCGACCACAAGAAGAAGAAGCATGCTGATGCTTCCACTTCAGGTGTGTTTGTAACAGAAAACTGTTTTTCAATTAACTCTGCTTCCTAGGTATTAGATAAGGGGTCAAGATCTCACATCTACAATTGTGTGCAGGGGCTGAGAAATAGCAGGTTTTTGAAGAAAGGTGATCACACTCTCCGAGTTAAGAATGGTTCCACTGTACATGTTGTAGCTGTGAGAAAGTATCACCTTAGTTGGCCGTCGGGTTGTATAATGGTTTTGAACCCATGTTATTTTGTACCTTCGATATTATGTAATATTATATCAATATCATTATTGGAAAATGAAGGATATAATTTTGTATTACAATCTAATGTTATGACATTAACCTTAATCAAGAGTTGATTGGGTCTGGTACATTAAATAACGGGATATACGTCCTAAATCAACATACGGTTTTCAATATACAACACACAAACAAAAGGAAGATTTCAGACATAAATGAAGCTTTCATTTGGCATTGTAGACTTGGTCATATTAATGAAACAAGACTAACCAAGCTACATAAAGATGGATATTTAAACCCATTTGAATATAAATCTTATGCGACTTGCCAGTCTTGTATCAAATGTAAAATGACCAAAACTCTGTTTACTGGACATGGAGAGAGAGTTACTGAACTCTTAGGCCACATACATAGTGATGTATGTGGACCAATGTCTACACATGCGAGAGCTGGTTTTTCGTACCTCATAACTTTTACTGATGATTTGTTGAGATTCGAACACGTGTTCTTGTTGAAACATAAGTCCGAAGCCTTCGAAAAGTTTAAGGAGTATAAATCTGAAGTAGAAAAACAAACAGGCTTGAGTATCAAGAAACTTCGATCGGATCGAAGAGGTGAGTGTCTAAGCTCAGAGTTTCTACATTTCCTAAAAGAGAATGGGATTCTCTCTCAGCTCACTCCTCCATACACACACAGCACAACACTGTGTCGGAACGGAGGAATCGTACCCTATTCGATATGGTACGATCAATGATGAGTGATGCTGAGTTACCACTTTCATTATGGGGGCACGTATTGGAGACTGCGATATATATATATTGAATAGGATTCCGACCAAAACCGTGTCTATCACTCCATATAAGATATGGCATGGGAAGAGACCATCTCTTAAACAAGTTAGGATATGGGGCTGTCCGGATTATGTGAAAAAGCAGAATCCGGAAAAACTCGAGACACGATCGGTTTTGTGCAGATTTGTGGGATATCCAAAACATTCGTATAGATATGTTTTCTACCACAAGGAGGAACAAAGGGTGTTTGTTTCTCAGTATGCCACATTTTTAGAAAATGAGTTTTTTACAAATGACACTATTGGTAATGCGGTAGAACTGGAAGAAATTCTAGAACCAAAATCAAATACCGATGATTTGGTTGAACCTGAGGTTTCAATAGAACCTGACGAGCCTAAGCCACTTCGTAGATCTAGTAGGATTTCTCTCCCATCTGATAGATACTATGGTTTTCTAATTGATGGTGATAGAGAAGATTGAATCATCAATGATAATGATCCTATTAGTTTTCAGCAAGCTATCACGAATGGTGACTCAGTGAAGTGGCTGGATGACATAAGATCCAAAATAGTATCCATGCACACCAACAAAGTATGGACTTTGGAGGTTGCACCTTCTGGAGTAAAACCCATAGGGTGCAAGTGGATCTTTAAGAGAAAGATTGGTGTGGATGGTCAGGTGGAGACCTATAAAGCTAGGATGGTCGCAAAAAGATTTCATCAAAGACCAGGCTTGGACTATGATGAAACGTTTTCACTAGTCGCGATGCTCAAATCCATTCGGATCCTGCTTGCTATAGCTGCTCACTATGACTATGAGATCTGACAGATGGATGTTAAAACGACATTTCTAAATGGTGATTTAGAAGAATGCGTTTTTATGGATCAGCCAGAAGGCTTCATTGACAGTAGGAGCAGCGAAAAAGCATGCATGTTGCTTAAATCCATTTATGGATTAAAGAAGGCATCACAGAGTTGGAATATCTGCTTTGATGATACAATCAAAGAGTTTGGTTTTATCAAAAATGTAGATGAACCATGTATTTATAAAAGGATTGTAGAGAGTACTGTTACATTCCTCGTATTGTACGTGGACGACATTCTCTTGGTAAGAAATAATGTCCTATGCTACAATCGGTCAAACTATTCTTATCGCAGAGGTTCTCCATGAAAGACCTGGGTGATGCCTCGTATATTCTGGGAATTAAGAACTATAGAGATAGATCTTAGAAATTATTGGGATTGTCCCTATCGAGATACATAGACATCATACTAAAGAGGTTTAAAGAGGTTTAGTATGGAAGATTCCAAGCGAGGTAATTTACCCACTTGTCACGGGATCACCCTCTTTAAAGAGATTTCTCCAAAGACTGATGAAGAGAAGGTTCGCATGAGCATTATACCCTACGCTTCGGCGATAGGATCTATAATGTATGCGATGTTGTGTACTCGCCAAGATATAGCTTATGCATTGAGTGCAGTAAGCAGGTATCAATTCAATCCAGGGGAGAAACACTGGACTGCTGTGAAGAACATTCTGAAGTACTTGCGATGGACTAAAGAAATGTTCTTGGTGTATGGTAAAGGAGACCTCCAAATGGAGGCCTGTACCGACTTTAGCTTCCAAAGCGATATGGATGATAGTAAGTCCATCTCAGGGTTTGTATATACCCTAAATGAAGGGGCGGTATGTTGGAAGAGTTACAAGTAAGATACCGTCGCTGACTCCATGATAGAAGCTTAGTATATTGCTGCTAATGATGCCGCAAAAGAGGAAGTCTGGATGAGGAAGTTCATTTCTGAACTTCAGGTGGTTCCATCCATTGCTAATCCAATACCTCTGTATTGCGATAACATTGGAGCTACAGCTTTGGCAATGGAACCACGGTCCTATCAGAAATCAAGACATATCTTAAGGCAGCATCACCTAATCGGGGAGATAGTGGATCACTAGGACATCGAGGTACGGAGAGTAGACACGAAAGACAACACAGCAGATCCATTCACCAAGGCCATCTCTTAAGTCCAGTTTGAGAAACTGTTTGAGCTGTTGGGCATGCGGTATGTAGGCAACTGGTTCTAGTGTAGACAGTGGGTACTTATTGCACCAACTACAGGCCTTAGTATAAGTGGGAGATTGTTAGATATGCATGCCCTACAGGCCTGTATTTTATAGGATGCTAGGCATGTATATGTACGGAAACAATCTTTGCTCGAAATGATAGTATGCTATCCGGTTTATCTTCACCTTAACGTGTGATGTGTTGTATTTCATATCTTTTTATATACATGTTGATGAAGCCTTAGGATTATGCTTGACTGCCAGGATTATGATGTAGATCATACTAGTGAGGCCTGTGCAGTCTATAAGCACATCCTTTAATAGTTCCTATTCAAGGGTATATCGAGACAGGGCATCGATATTACCAGAGTAGACAAGTGTGTACGTTTCTTGACCGTAGGGGCGATGGTTAATCCTACAACCATTGGTGTTCGACATCAAAGATTGTACACAGGTGCTCATTGGAGAATGGGTACACCGAACAGGACTCGCCGAGAACTCCTAGATGGTATATATACCTATTGTCAGATAGCAGTTCTCTAGTGACACTTGTACAGTTTAGTCTGTAGACCCAAGATCGTCATAGTGTCTTGTGTGATTCTAACTGTGCTTTGATTTCCTCCCTACCACGGCTCTACTGAGTCATGCAAACAAGTGGATTTTGGATACAGTCCCGAATCACATAAAGGCAGTGAGCGATAGGAGGGGTTTCGTCCCTCCCGGTATAGGGAGTTGATGTCGCGCTATGCTTGATCGGCCATAACAGCAAATCCCTGGCCGGGGTTGTCGAGATTTACTGATAAGAGTTATCAGTAGTTTCTCGAACCTTTATGGGCTGCAAATCAGCATGACTTATAAATTTTCTTGGGTCTGACATTTACCACCCATAGACTTTATATGCGACGTATCAGACGAAGAGACCGGACTGTATGGTAAGTGTTGCTTACAAGCTCGTTAGGGTTGGGATGAGTTCGCTCGTCGGCCACCTTTTCATCACGTACATGGGTAGCCGTTACGTACAGCTAGTGCCGCTGACGTACTTATGGTTAAACCTACTGCCAGCGTACTATCGAGTCTTTAGAGTCCTACACAGAGGGTTCTCTGGTCCAGGCAAAAGATGTAGAGGCCGTAAGTTATTACGGCAGGGTTTCGATCATGTTCGTGTAATGGTTACAGGAATGATGATCAGAAGGATAATACGGTAAGCTTTAGTTTAAGCTGGATACCAGTATTATATTATTGGATTATTAGTATTCGTATTTTTCGGAATACGGTATACGGTGAGGCGTATTCTTATCATTGTACAAGAATACCTTCTAGAAGGGGACACCTCATAAATGGTTTTCATTTTATGAAAATAGAAATTATGAGATGGAATTTGGAGAGAGACAAAGCAAGGGTGATGGCATGGCTCAATTCATTTTATATTCATTTGGGATTACTTTTGAAGCATGGTGCATTATTTTTGAGAAAAATATTGCATGCTTCAATTATTTTCATTGAGCCATATTATTTTTCCATACATGATTTTTTCATTCATCACTCTCACATTCTCTCTCCTCATTATCTCCTTCTTCCTCCTCCAAGCTTTACCCTTCACATGAGTTGTGAATCAAAATCATAGGGATCACTTTAATCCTCTACTTAATCTCTACACCATCTAAGTAATCATTTCTAGCACACTTGATTTCTTAGTTAACTCTTGAGAAGAGTTTGAAGCATGTTCTATAGCTCTCGGGTGGATCATCTATGACCTTGAGGTGACGGAGATCGAGTTCCTTTCAAGCATCCAAAGAGCCTAGGAGTTGCATCTAAAAGAAGACCCGAAGGACCGGTTCATTAGGTATAATCCTTTCATAGTAGTTAAGAACTCTAGATAGGGTTTGTTAGTTAAGGTTTATACACAAATCTAGTATTTATGTGGGTGTTGCATGCAAGAAATTTTTTGTTTGCCACTTCCGCCTCGTCACAAGTGTTTTGAGGGTACGCGACATCCACTAACAGTTAGAACCTATAGCCTACACATGCAAAAACAACCAAACAACCCTCGTCGTTGACGTACAAACGTCGAACGGCCAAATCAAATCCAAATACCCAAACCACTTTAAGTCGATGTACAACACCCCAACGCTTGTGGGGAGGCGGAATTTTCAAAAACGAACTTGTTTAGTGAACAAACATCGACTAACCGCTTGAATCGAAGCTAAACGATAACTAACTACAAACATAGAGTTTCTATGCTACTATGTTTAGGGATTATACCTAATGAATCGTGTCCTTCGTCTTTGCGAACTCCACCTCCTCCTCGGCCTTCTCGAAGTAGTAGACGATCCACCCGAGAGCTTTACTCCAAGCTTAGCCTCTAAACTTGAGGCAACTAACCTTCTTTAAGTGCTAATCAAAGAAGCTAGGTGATATAGAGTGAGGGTTATGGTTTAATTAGTCTAACTAACCTTGTACTCAACACATGAGAGGGGAGGATTAGGGTTTGAAGAGGGAGAGCTTGAGGAGAGAGAAGGTGATGATAATAGTGAAGTGAGAAGAATGAGTTATCATAATATATATCAAGCATTTCTATTTTTCAAGAAAAGAAAAGAAATCATTTTACAACCATGCTTGATAAATATCTTGTGGTGATTCATCTCCATGAGTCATTAAGCAATTATGAAGCATTAATGACATGGATGAATCATCCATATGACTCACTAATCTCATTCAATGTATATGCCACCTAAACCTCCTTAGTCACCATCTTCTAGAAGCTTCTCGCGCAATTACGAGAACGCCCCTCCTTTCCGCAAAAATACGGAAAAACTTTAGACTGTATAAATCCAATAACCGGATACCAGTAACTGGCTTAAACCAAAGCCGACTGGTAAAAACTGTCCGAAAGTCGTACGTGCGTAAACACACGTATGCGTCCGAACCCTTGTCGTAAAACCATACGACCTCTATATCGTTTCGCCTGGAGTAGGGAAACTCTCTGTGTGGGACTCTAAAGACTCGACTACTACGCTGGCAGTGGGTTTAACCACAGACCGCAAGCGGCACTAGCTGTACGTAACGGTCCCCAGGTAGATATCGATAAGAAGGCCGATGAGGAAACCCATCCGAACTCCTACTGAGTCTGATGTGACAATCTCCATACAGTCCGGTCCGTTCGTCCAAGACTATCGCATATCGGGCCTAGGGGGCGGCAAGCGTCAGTCCCCTAATAGCGGTATAAGTCGTGGCGGAGCGAAGCCCATTACACCCTGAGAAACTACTGGAACCTACCAGCAAATCTCGCTTGCCCTGGCCAGGGACTTTGCGTAATGGCTCTCTGACACAGCGCGATATCAACCCCCAATACCGGGAGAGACGAATCCTGTCTAACCGCCACTGCCTCCAAGTGCTCGGGACTGCACCCAACTGCTACCTGTTTGCACGACTCCTTTGAGCCGTGGTAGGGTAGCAATCTAAGAACAGTGGGACACACTCGAGGCGAAGTAGCAGTGTCAAGTCTGCGGACTATGCTGTACTCATGTCACCTGGGAACTGTTCACTGACGACTGGTATAAAACCAACCAATAGTTCCCTGTGAGTCCTGTCCGGTGTACCCGTAACCTAACGAGCACCTGCATACTATCTCCAGTACGACGTACTGACGGCTGTGGGACAGACCATCTCCCCAACTGGAATGAGAAGCGTACACACTAGTCTACTCCGGAGTATCGATGCCCTGTCTCGATAATCCAACGACTAGGGACCTGAATAAGGATGTGCTTGTAGACTACCCAGCCCCCACTAGTGTGACTGCCATCACAACGCTGGTAGTCAAGCAAGATCCTAAGAGCTCTATCAATACGTATACTCACATATTAAGATAGAAAAACCAAGTAGCATACTACCATGTTTAGCAAGACTGTTAAATACATGTGAATATCCCAAGCTTTCATTAAGTAATATACAAACTAGTATGATACAGTAATGGCCTTCTAGGGCATAAACACTAACAATCCCCCACTTGCACTAGGGCCATGTACTGGCGTATCGAAGACCGATGATCTCGAGTAGCCTCTCGAACTGAATCTAAGGTAGGGCCTTCGTGAATGGATCAGCAATGTTCTCTTCAGAAGCAACTCTCCGAACCTCGATCTCCTGACGATCAATGATCTCCCTGATCAGGTGATACCGCCTCAAGATGTGTCTGGACTTCTGATAGGACCTTGGTTCCTTCGCTAAAGCTATAGCTCCGTTGTTGTCGCAATACAGAGGTATTGGATCAACTATGGTAGGAACCACCTGAAGTTCTGTTAGGAACTTCTTCATCCAGACTGCTTCTTTTGCGGCATCGTAAGCAGCTATATACTCCGCTTCCATCATCGAGTCAGCAACGGTGTCCTGCTTGGAGCTCTTCCAGCACACCGCCCCTCCATTGAGGGTAAAGACATAACCTGATATGGACTTGGAATCATCCTTATCACTCTAAAAGCCGGAATCAGCAAAGGCCTCCAACCTGAGGTCTTTTCCGCCGTAAACCAAGAACATCTCCTTAGTCCTTCTCAGGTACTTGAGAATGTTCTTAACTGCTATCCAGTGCTTCTCCCCTGGGTCTGACTGATACCGGCTTACCACGCTTAGTGCGTAAGCTACATCTGGTCTGGTACACAACATCGCATACATTATAGAGTCTACCGCAGAAGCGTAGGGTATAATAGACTTGCGTTCCCTTTCCAAATCAGCCTTGGGAGACATCTCTTTGGAGAGGGTGATTCCGTGACAAGCCGGTAGATTACCGCGCTTAGAATCTTCCATACTGAATCTTTTCAGTACAGTGTCGATATACCTGGACTGCGAAAGTCCCAACATCCTCTTGGATCTATCACGATAGATCCGGATCCCCAGAATATAAGAGGCATCACCCAGGTCTTTCATGGAGAACCTGTGTGACAAGAATCCTTTGACAGATTGTAGCATAGGAATGTCATTTCCTATCAATAGAATGTCATCCACGTACAAGAAGAGGAATACGACACTTCTGGCTACAACTTTACTATATATGCACGGTTCATCTGGATTTTTGATAAAGTCATATTCTTTGACTGTTTCATCAAAACAGATGTTTCAACTCCGCGATGCCTGCTTTAGTCCATAAATGGACTTAAGCAGCTTGCATACTTTCCCGCTGCTCCCACTCTGATTGAAACCCTCTGGCTGATCCATATAGACGCATTCTTCTAAATTTCCATTCAGAAAAGCCGTCTTTACGTCCATCTGCCAGATTTCATAATCATGGAAGGCAGCAATAGCAAGAAGGACCCAAATGGATTTGAGCATAGCCACTGGAGAAAAAGTTTCGTCATAGTCCAAACCAGGTCTTTGACGAAAACCCTTTGCAACAAGTCTAGCCTTATAGGTTTCTACCTGTCCATCTACACCAATCTTTTTCTTGAAGATCCATTTGCATCCTATGGGTTTTACCCCATCTGGAGCAAAGTCCAAAGTCCATACTTTGTTGGTGTACATGGACTCCATTTCGGTCCGCATTGCATCTAGCCATCGTACCGAGTCGCCGCTCTGGATGGCTTGCTGGAAGTCAGTAGGTTCATCATCATCTATGATGCAATCCTCTCTATCCCCATCTATGAGAAAACCGTAGTATCTCTCAGGCGGATGAGACGGCCTACTACTCCTGCGGAGGGGTGCGGGAATGTCCTGTTCTTCTTGAACTTCTGGTTCTACCAAACTTTCAGTAGCAGCTTGTGGTTCTGGAATTTCTTCCAGTTCTACTGCGCTCCCACTCTTCTGATTTTCTAAAAATTCAGTTTCTAAGAAGTGGGCATGACGAGAAACAAAAACCTTTTGTTCCTCTGCGTAATAGAAATAATATCCCTTGGAGTTCTTTGGATATCCCACAAGCTTACACTGTACTGAGCGTGCCTCGAGCTTGTCCGAATGCTGCTTTTTTACAAAAGCTGGACACCCCCATGTCCTAAAATGTTTTAGACAGGGTTTCTTCCCACTCCACATCTGATATGGTGTGGTAGGCACAGTCTTGGTTGGAACCTGGTTTAAAAGATATGCCGCTGATTCTAGCGCATAACCCCAGAAAGATCGCGGTAACTCAGCATTACTCATCATGGATCGTACCATATCCAATAGGGTTCGATTCCGTCTCTCCGATACACCGTTGTGCTATGGAGTGTATGGAGAAGTAAGCTGAGAGAGAATTCATTTCTCCTTTAGGTAACCTAGGAACTCGGCACTTAAGTATTCTCCACCTCGATCAGATCTCAGTGTCTTAATACTTTTGCCTGTTTGGTTTTCCGCTTCACTCTTGTATTCCAGGAATTTCTCAAAGGCCTCGGATTTATGTTTCATTAAGAAAACATGTCCATACCTAGAGAAATCATCTGTAAAAGTAATGAAGTAGGAATAACCATCTCTCGCATGTGTAGACATTGGACCACATACATCGCTGTGTATGAGTCCTAAGAGCTCGCTCGCTCTTACTCCTTGTCCAGTAAATAGAGTCTTTGTCATCTTTCCTTTGAGACAAGATTGACAAGTGTCATAGGTTTGATATTCGAACGAGTCCAAATATCCTTCTCTATGCAACTTAGTCAACCTTCTCTCATTGATGTGACCCAGTCTACAATGCCATAAGAAAGCTTTATTTAAATCTGGAGACTTTCTTTTTAGTGTGTTCTGGACATTGAAAATTTGGAGTTGGTTTAAAACATATATACCGTTATTTAGTGTACCGGACCCAATCAAACCATGATTAAGGTGGATGTTGACAACATCTCTTACAAACGTGAAATCATAACCTTTATTTGATAACAAGGAAACTGATATGATATTACACGTTAAGCTTGGTACAAAATAACAGTTATGTAAAACCAAAATGTGTCCACTTGTCAATCCTAGGTGATAATCCCCGACGGACGCAGCTCCCACGCTAGCTCCGTTAGCAACCTTTAGGGTCATATCACCTTCCTTCAGCACTCTACGGTTTCTCAGTGCCTGCAATGAATTGCAAATATGAGATCCTGATCCGGTATCCAATACCCAGGAAGTAGAGTTGATCGACAGACAATTCTCAATTACAAACACACCTGAAGTCGAAGCCACAGCTTGCTTCGGTTCCTGGTTCTTGGCGTTCCACGCCTTGCAATCCTTCTTCCAGTGCCCTTTCCTGTGACAATGGAAGCACTCATCCTGGCCACTACCGGTACCGCAAACTTTTTCTTTCCCTTCCCTCCCACCTTACTAACACCTCCTCTAGGTTTGGTGGCGGCCTTCTTCTTCCTTCCTTTGGCCCTAGCCTTGGACCCGGAAGAAGATACACCGCTAACAAACATAGCGGGTGTTTCCCTTGCTTTCTGCAAGGTGCCCTCTGCACTCCTTAATATGTCCAGGAGTTCCGGAAGTTCAACTTCTTTTCTTTGAAGGTTGAAGTTCAGGATAAACTGGGCGTAGGTGTGAGGAAGGGACTGGAGAATAAGGTCTGTATAGAGCTCATTATCCAATGTCGTCCCAAGGTCTGCGAGCTCTTCAATATAGCCGATCATCTTCAGGACATGTTCTCCTACCGATGACCCGACAGCCAACCTCGCTCGAAACAAGTTCTTAGAGGTCTCGTATCTTGCTATACGAGATTGCTCTCCATAAAGTTCCTTTGTATGGAGAAATATGCCATCTAGGGTCATATCCTCGTGCCTCCTCTGATGTTCATTGTTCATTGAGGCAAGCACGATGCACTTGGCTTTCGCGCAACCTAAATCCCAGGTTTTGCGGATTTCCTTATCCGCATTGCTGGATTTAGGACCAGGGACAGCAGGTGCCGTAGCGGTGAGGACGTGCCCCAGTTTGTCATAGGTCAAAGCCATTTTGACATTCCGCAGCCAATCTTTATAGTTTGGCCCTGTCAGTATATTTTTCTCTAAAAGTAACTTAAGTCCAGACATTTTCAGGGTCGCTGCAATTAGGAGAGAGAGAAGAAAACTCTTTAGCATGATGCTCTTGCAAGTTTAGAGTGGTTTTTAGTTTATCTAAACTGGATGGCTCCCACTGTTTCTCGAATCCTTCCTCAAACCATAAAAGAAGAATTAGCCAGGACTATTCTCACCGTACAATACTTGCTTAACCGTTCAGCCAGGCCAGTGTCGATACTTCGAGGGAGGTTTTCCAACGCTTTCGCGAAGTTCCTTAATTAAATAACCTCTTTTCTCTGGAGGCGTAACCCCGCTGACACTTTTCTGGACACCTACTTGGTTTATAGCATTGATCGTTAAGTGACGAATATCCTGATAAGTAGCATATACTCACAGTAGGATCAGGATCCAAATATCATCGTATGATAATGTTGAAGGAATCCTACCAACATTCATCAAACTCCAAATGGTATGCATCTCTTTGCAAATTTCAGTTTCTTTAGAAATTCCCGATATTGATTTTTGCCCCATGTTCTTATGATCTTGACTAAGGGCCAACAAATCATAAGTCACATGTCAAGTTCTGCCCATCATTATCCTGTTGATTTGAACCCATCCGTATATACTCTTGACTAAGGGCCAAACAAAGTAATACGAGTGTCCCAAACCAACTCATCTATCTATGCAACAAATGAATACCCCAGCAGCTACCAATCACTATGTCTTGACTAAGGGCCAAACAAACATAGCTTGAATACTACTGACCATTCATAAGAAATGACGGAGGGCTACGACTGGTTTTGGCGAAACCGTGAACGTAGTGAACTTGATATAACCGAAGGAACCTGATAGCTTTTAAAAGGAGTGGTTAAAGCTCCGCATTTAAAAATATCTGTTTTTAAAATTAACCGAGTGGTTTCTTTTAAATTGTTCCAACGATTTAAACTTTGGTTTTTTTTTCTTTGCATTATAGATAATGCGTCCCATCATTAACCTATCATTGCAGAAAACAACGAAAATACAACATCCTCTTATGCCATCCGCATTCGCCACGGGGTCCCGTCATCACCCGTTAGGTTACTTAACTAACGACAGAGCGGGGGCTGGGCTAGCGCGGGTGTAAAACATAAGTGACGTCTAAATAGCTATCATATATAGATATTGTACATTCGTCAGACGCAATAATAGGCATTCCAGATCACAGATGAACTTTATTGGATTTGCAAGTAATCCGTGTTTGTTTTGAGCCTGCAACAAAAGACGGATTACACAGTTGTGATGAATAGCCATTACCCCACCCAAGACCCTAACGGGTACGGCAAACTTCCCGCCCGGCAGTTTGTGCACCCCACCTTGGGTCTGTCCTAGGAGCAAAAACAGTAAAATGAAATAATACAACGGTGGCTACAACCGCAACCTGGATGTGCCCCGCAAAATAATATTACAACAAATTACATTTACATCAAATGAATTAAATAATAACCCATCACATAACCCCGGCTATACATCACAACAGTCCAACACAGTTCATATGCACAAACAGATAAAAAAACCATTACAGAAATGTGCAACCCCCTGCCAACCGACATACTAGCAGTTAGGGAAGGTTTACGAACACATTACACAAACACAGATATAATCCAATAAGCAAATACTGTATAATTTCGATCGATTAAACACATTTAATATTGCTCCAATACTTCTCTGTAAACTTGAAACCTGAGCAAAATTAAAAAATACCAGAAAATCCTAAATATCACAGAGAACCATCACAAGAAAAATGGGTCCCTGAATCGTCAAAATTCGATGTACAACACCCCAACGCTTGTGGGGAGGCGGAATTTTCAAAAACGAACTTGTTTAGTGAACAAACATTGACTAACCGCTTGAATCGAAGCTAAACGATAACTAACTGCAAACATAGAGTTTCTATGCTACTATGTTTAGGGATTATACCTAATGAATCGTGTCCTTCGTCTTTGCGAACTCCACCTCCTCCTCGGCCTTCTCGAAGTAGTAGACGATCCACCCGAGAGCTTTACTCCAAGCTTAGCCTCTAAACTTGAGGCAACTAACCTTCTTTAAGTGCTAATCAAAGAAGCTAGGTGATATAGAGTGAGGGTTATGGTTTAATTAGTCTAACTAATCCTTGTACTCAACACATGAGAGGGGGGGATTAGGGTTTGAAGAGGGAGAGCTTGAGGAGAGAGAAGGTGATGATAATAGTGAAGTGAGAAGAATGAGTTATCATAATATATATCAAGCATTTCTATTTTTCAAGAAAAGAAAAGAAATCATTTTACAACCATGCTTGATAAATATCTTGTGGTGATTCATCTCCATGAGTCATTAAGCAATTATGAAGCATTAATGACATGGATGAATCATCCATATGACTCACTAATCTCATTCAATGTATATGCCACCTAAACCTCCTTAGTCACCATCTTCTAGAAGCTTCTCGCGCAATTACGAGAACGCCCCTCCTTTCCGCAAAAATACGGAAAAACTTTAGACTGTATAAATCCAATAACCGGATACCAGTAACTGGCTTAAACCAAAGCCGACTGGTAAAAACTGTCCGAAAGTCGTACGTGCGTAAACACACGTATGCGTCCGAACCCTTGTCGTAAAACCATACGACCTCTATATCGTTTCGCCTGGAGTAGGGAAACTCTCTGTGTGGGACTCTAGAGACTCGACTACTACGCTGGCAGTGGGTTTAACCACAGACCGCAAGCGGCACTAGCTGTACGTAACGGTCCCCAGGTAGATGTCGATAAGAAGGCCGATGAGGAAACCCATCCGAACTCCTACTGAGTCTGATGTGACAATCTCCATACAGTCCGGTCCGTTCGTCCAAGACTATCGCATATCGGGCCTAGGGGGCGGCAAGCGTCAGTCCCCTAATAGCGGTATAAGTCGTGTCGGAGCGAAGCCCATTACACCCTGAGAAACTACTGGAACCTACCAGCAAATCTCGCTTGCCCTGGCCAGGGACTTTGCGTAATGGCTCTCTGACACAGCGCGATATCAACCCCCAATACCGGGAGAGACGAATCCTGTCTAACCGCCACTGCCTCCAAGTGCTCGGGACTGCACCCAACTGCTACCTGTTTGCACGACTCCTTTGAGCCGTGGTAGGGTAGCAATCTAAGAACAGTGGGACACACTCGAGGCGAAGTAGCAGTGTCAAGTCTGCGGACTATGCTGTACTCATGTCACCTGGGAACTGTTCACTGACGACTGGTATAAAACCAACCAACAGTTCCCTGTGAGTCCTGTCCGGTGTACCCGTAACCTAACGAGCACCTGCATACTATCTCCAGTACGACGTACTGACGGCTGTGGGACAGACCATCTCCCCAACTGGGATGAGAAGCGTACACACTAGTCTACTCTGGAGTATCGATGCCCTGTCTCGATAATCCAACGACTAGGGACCTGAATAAGGATGTGCTTGTAGACTACCCAGCCCCCACTAGTGTGACTGCCATCACAACGCTGATAGTCAAGCAAGATCCTAAGAGCTCTATCAATACGTATACTCACATATTAAGATAGAAAAACCAAGTAGCATACTACCATGTTTAGCAAGACTGTTATATACATGTGAATATCCCAAGCTTCCATTAAGTAATATACAAACTAGTATGATACAGTAATGGCCTTCTAGGGCATAAACACTAACAACCACGAATTCAAATATCTTAAAAACATAGCCAAAACACTCTTAAGTAGCTCCCAGATTTTGGCTCAGGACAAAAGGGACAAAACCAACAAGTACAGAGGCTAGTTTATAAGTTGTGCTACAAACCAACCTACAACACCAGATGACAAAATGGGTCCGGAAAGATGAAGGAAATACCCGGCGTCGCTGCTTTGTATAGGGGAAATTGGGTTCATACTTTGGTTGTGGTCATCTAGTGTTTAATCTAGGTCAGTGATATTGTTTGATTATCTTAAAAACATCCCAGATAGCTCCAGATACCCTGTAGGCTAACAAACTCCACAAAACGGACACGGGACACTTCTAAACTCGTATATTGGGTTCTAAACTCTGTTTTGGTCCAGAAAAGAAATCTCTTAGGTCTACACTCACTACACCTCTATTTCATTCTTACAAGTTCGCAAATCACTAAACCTCAACTTGGAAATTTCCAAGATCACAAACCACAGTAAAACAAGTTCTAAACTACACTAGCATAGATTAACACAATAAGTTAAGGAGAGGAAAGGAATTATACCTCATTTGGGCAGCTCAAGAAAACCATAGATGCCCAAAGTCGCCAAATTCCAAACTTGTTTGGTCAAAAAGGCTTAGGAAGAGGTGGGGATCATTTATTGTGAAGGTGGCATGGGGTTTTGGTGAAGGATTGGAGATGATACAAGAAGGTAGAGGAGGTGGAGGAAGCATGAAGGAGAAGATGAAGAAAAACAATGAGGGAAAGAAAGAGGCAGCCTATTTCTCTTTCTCTCTTATCCTCACTCTCTCTTATGCTCACTATCTCTCAAATATCACTTTTGTCTCCTCTCTCTCTCTCTCTCTCACATGACTCATGGCATCTATTTTCTTTTCTCTTTCTCACTATTAACTCATAAGTTACAAATGAAACAACAAAATAAAACAAAATGTACATGACATGGTCCACTAACCATGGAAAAATGTAGAAACACGGATTTGGCTTAATCGCGATTCTTATTGCACTAATCAAGTTTAATTTAAACTCATATATAATTAATTATAAAAATGCCAAAATCCGATAAATATCATTATAATAAATAAATCATTTTAATCTCCACTTATATTCCAAATATTGGTATATACTTATACCAATTTTACGAAAAACCCCTACCCGCAAATCGAATAATTTTTGCGAAATATATTATTTTAATATTTAATTTCCAAAAATAATATTTTATATTTCTGAAATATTATAGAAAGACAATCATCGACTTCGGCTAGAGCAAGGATAGCATGTGAGTAGATGTATATCTATGGGGGATGTCGGGTGGATAGCGGAGATATAATGTGTGTGTGTGTGTGTGTGTGTGTATAAACATACGCTTATGTACTTACGGATATAACCATAAAGATAAGTACTAGATGATATGATGAGATGAGGATATGATGAAATGAGATGACACGAGTCGATATGTTTGACATGAGGATGCTAGGTAATATATATACATATATACATATGCTAAGATATGATATGAGATGATATATATATATACATATATATGAGAATATGAGATAATATGATGTACTTGATCATAGATCCGTACCCTTGATTTATGATATCAAACGACGGATTATACCGTATGCGATATAAAGTATATGATGATAGATCTATACTTTGATTGATGATACCGTACGATGGATTATACCGTACGTGATATGATATACCGGATGATTGATCCACACTCTTGACTCGAGAATGACATACGATGGATTATACTATATCTGATACTATAAGGCTGGATCGCCGACTTATGGATTATCTTGATTTGGAAAATCATTACTTTCTAATCACTTTGGTAGATAATATATTACATTTGAACCATATCTATTTTCAAACAAACGTATCGTTAGGTATTTTAAATGACAACCTCAAGGGGCGCTATGGATTTCCAAATGGTATCTCTTTTCCAAAACACCGTAGCCGCATTTTCAAAAACTATGATTCGTATTATTTAAACTATAACCATATGGTTCATGTGTAGTTATGTATTTTATACCGTTCATGTTTATGCTATGTTATTTTTTCACGACATACGTACTATGCATCCGGCACTAATCTTTATATGACTTTGTCTGCTAGGATACATGCACCATTACCGATGATGCGCATGTTGTACATACACAGATTTGCCGGCTCATACACTCATCATCGGTAATTACCATGCCACTTACACATTAGAAACTACTATATCGCCATATTGTTCTTAAACTGTAGAATTATAGTCATTATTCAGTACTCATTACCGTACATGCTAGTCTAGATATTGCACTTCCTTACCTGGTTACACAACACGCTTACATAAAAACACTTGCAATATTTTACAGTACTGCATGTGCTTGCATTTACTGTACCTTTATAGTTACATGCATATAAGATTCTGTTTTCATAAGATCTCTAGATTTGAGAACTGCAGATATATTTTTAAAAGTCTTATGATTGTTTTAAAAACGCGGGTTCTCTTAATATGATTTGTGATGTACACCATGAGTTTTCTCGGTTCTGAGATATGTGTATACCCGATTCGAGGAGAGAAGAGGCACCATTTGCAGGTACATGGTGGATCAGGTACGATATCCCAGGGTAAGAAGATCGTATAGAGAGACGATGAGCCCAACAGGGGAGCACTATCGACCGGTGATAGTTTGGACTCGGCGGATATCCGGAGAATGCCGACCGGAGTCCTGTGATCAGATGGGTATGAGGGCCGATCCGATGAGACGGCGCCCGATATATGACGATTTATGTGTCGATGCTATACACGGGTTTTATGATATTTTCGAGTGACGATGCTGGACACTCAGGTTTTATGATGATTTGATGTGTCGTGGATGGACACATGTTGGATGATACACATGTATGCATGCATACGGTTCAGATGACTTGATACTATATATTGTTACTGGCACGATCTTGTTATCATCATACATATTTATACACGATCACCCTGTTGGGTTATGCCAGTGCCCTGGCCATCTAACCATGGCCGATTGCGAAACAAAAATTTTCTAAACTGGCGCTAGAACAACCCTAAGCTACGGATCTACCATTAACCCTAATCTAGCAAGCTAAAAAGAGTTTAGGAATGTTATACCGAATGATCTGTGTTCTTCGGTCTTTAAACACCTTCCTAAGCTCCTAATGGCCACCACGACCAAGCTTGGTCGCCGGTATCCCTCCATCGAAGATGATTTACCTGAGGATTTGTATTCCGAGCTCCTACCTCATAACCGAGTTAACTACCGTTTACAATCCACGGGCTCAAATAATTTTCATCATACCCATGCCCCACCGCAATCACCAGTTACGTTGCTGGTCTCCGCCCTTGGAATTATGCTCCATTTGGGAAGACCCACTCATGTGTCCTCACGATACATGAGGAGAACAAACTTACGAGATCCTCACAACTCGTAAGAAAACACCTTCGTAGGATCCTTACGACTCACAAAGGAAAAACACACTTGGGGGTCCTCACGACTCCTAAGGAGAAAATGCACCTACGGGATCCTTACGACTCGTAGGGAGAAAATACTTTTATGAGGCCCTTACGGCCCATAAAATTGAAAAACCTTAGGTGATAGGGATCTAAACCTGTCTCCTAAGCTATCGCTTCCCAACAGGGAAAGGCAAATGATGATTCGCTCCTGGTACCATATTCTAGTGTAGCGGTGCTGATGTCAACCCAAAAAAACCAATTTCGAAATCCTCCTTGGGAAAATGATGAGTTTCTCCTGGCATTATTCCAGTGCCGCAATGCAAATGTCGACAAAAAACCAATCCCCAAATCCTCTCAAAGGCAAATGATGATTCGCTCCTGGTACCATATTCCAGTGTAAGCAGTGCTGATGCCAAACCAAAACCAAAATCACAAGTCCTCCCAGGGCAAATGATGAGTTACTCTTGGCATTATTCCAGTGCAGCAATACTGATGCTAAACAAATTCCAAATTCCTCTCAAATTCAAAGTCCCACGGAACAAGGCAAAAATCAAACAAATCAAACCAACCAATTCCAACATCGACCTCTGCGTCAAACAGTGTAACGCCTTAGATTTCGGTTAGTGTTCGTTTAGACGTTAATGCATGTTTACTGTGAAAAGTTTACCAATTCAGGTTCATCACATTTTATAACATTTAATTAATAATTTATTATTATTTGTTATAAGCATGCACGCACGTGTGCACGTAAATACGAGGATTTGTTTGTGCTAATTTTGTTCTTAGCAACCTTGACACTTAACCTAATCTCTTTGCTTTATCTTATCCTTTCCTTAACCTTTTTTCCATGAGTTGTTTTGTGAGAATCTTCTAGGTTAATGGAGAGAGAGAGGTGGCTTGTGAGTCATGAGGGAATTATTTGTGCATTAATGAGGTGAGGGGGGAGAGTGAGTGTAAGCAATAATTCACCATACACTCGCCTCTCTTCATCTTTATCTCTCACTCTCTCTCATTTCTCTCTCAATCTTTTCTCTCAATTATTTTCTATCACCTTGAGCTCTCAACTGAAGCCTTAATCCCTCAACACCAAAATTCATCACAAAATTCACAAAATCACATCTTTTCTTGGTTTTTGCCTCTTGGATGCCTAGGAGCATGCAAATCTTGGATCTTTGAGTTCCTTATGTAGGTATTGATCCCTATCTGTTCTTTTTGTAATTTTTGGGATATGTAGCTAGTTAGTTTCAATTTAGATAGTGTAAAGTTAAGTTTTGTGCATAATATCGTATTTTTAGTGCCTATTTGTGATATCTGTGATCTGCTATCACCCGGAAAGTTTACTAGAAAACCAAACCATGTAGTTTTGTAGGACTTGAGAACTTAGGACCTCACCTGGAACACGGACCCTTGCAGCTCGGACCTGGCCAGCGACGTATGAAGAGGATTCCGGCGACCCCGGTTTTTTAGAGGAGTTGGGGTTTGGGTTTTTCTGGGTAGGTCTATTCTGTGGTTTGGGTGCTTTTGGTTCTGTTTGTTTGTTTAGTTTTCTCTGTATGCAAAATCTGGGATCACCTAGGTAGATTCTTGTGTTTCGTTTAAGAGCGATACGTTATACGACACGGACCGTGTACTTTGTGTGGTTTTGCTCTTGGATTAGTTTCGTCGTGTCGCTATGCACGTTAGCCACAATTCGAACACTTGAGAGTATGTTTTGTGTTGTTGTGTCGGTCTAATGTAGTTTGTACGCGTTTTTGATCTATTATTAATATATATTTGCATTATTGTTTTAATGTTGCAGGTTCGCAGGTGGGGGCTTCGGACACTGCTACAAAAGGAAAATAGGTGGTAGGCTTCACTTAGCCAGGAGCGTTGGTGAGTAGATTTAACATCTACAGGCGAATCGCCCGCATGGCGTTATGCGTCTGGGCTAGAGATGTTAATACTTATCGCATATTCTATGTCATATTTAGAATTGCGCATTTACCCTATAGCTTAGATATTGTTGTGCTTGGACTAATAGCCTTAGGACACTGCACATATTATTGACGATTCATGTTGCACGAGCACTGATTGTATGCTACACACACCGTCAATAATTTCCATGTCACACACAAACCACTTATAGACATGATATCGCTTGGTTAGGGACATTGTAACATTGATTCATATTTCTTATCGCATATGACATATAGCATACCTGTATGCTCACATGCTTACAAACATGCCTTCACATATATCTTGCTAGATACCTGTATACCTATAGAGTATTGTACCATTAGTGATAGGTACATACACACTTTACGACATAGCTACAGGTATACCTTGCACACATATTTCACTTATACTCAGGGGGTATACTAGATCATTACTTATAGGTAGATACATATATCTTGCTAAACCTTTGTGTTTACACATATATCAGTTATAGCTACATATTTACCTTCACTTGATGTTATTTAGAATTGGATAGAATAGGAACCGCATGATATTTTATATTAACTTGTTGCAGTAAATTAGCGGCTTTTCCTTTATATGCTTACATTTCAGCTTATGTTGCATATATCATATTCATGGATTTTCGCATTTTATATGGATTTTTTCATGATGTTTTCTGGATTTGGGGACCGTGGGAGTTCATGAAATTATGCATTATTTGAAAAACCCGGTTTCCCTTGATATGATATTTCAGCATCCACCATGAGTTTTATCAGTTCTGATATATATATACCCCTACGAGGAGGCGTCGAGACCGTATGAGGGAACATAGTGGGGCCCGGAGGTACCCGGGGTAAGAAAGGGATGTCGGTGTACCACGCCGATGAGCCCGGCAGGGGAACCATACCATCTGGTGGCATTACCTATGACTCGGTGGTTATCATGGGGATACCGACGGAGTCATGTGCGTATGGATACGTCGAAAAGCGAGGGTCAGAGCTAGGCACTCTAGCTTTCAGTATAGCGTATGATACGTACCTATCAGGGTGCCAGTCTTGGTGACAGCACCTGATAGATCAGCATTTCTGTGTCGATGCTTGACACATTGGTTTCATGATATTTCTTTTTACTCCTTTGTATATATAACAGGGGATTAGGCCGCTGTTATATATGCCCTTACACAAATATTAGTGGAATGGGACGCTAATATATGTGTATTGACATTAATTTATATACATCATCATTTTAATTCATGCAAATATATTTAGGGTGTTAGACTTTTACTTGAGATTAGATTTGGGATATAGGTGATTTATTTGAGATTTGATACAGGATATATATGAGATTGCTGATTTGTACATTCAGAATATAGGAGATTTATTCGAAAGTGTACATTCAGGATTTGTGAGACTTATATGATATGAGAGCCGATTTGGGGGCTGATTTGAGGAATTGGAATTTGGGTTGTCTTGATGGATTGTGATCCTACCACGATATTAGGATTCCGTGGAAATGACATATTTCATTCCATACTCCACCTTTATTTTTATGCACTGTTTCATATATTAGTAGTACCTACTAATGTACCTTTCATGACTGTTGCATTTACATACCTTTATTTATATGCATTGCTTTATGTATTAGTAGTACCTGTTAGTGTACGTTCCATGATTGTTGCATATTCACATTTTCATATCATTATTGCATGATTATTGCATACTGATTGTCATATTATTATTGCTTCATGTATTAGTTGTACCTGCTAGTGTACTTTTCATGATTATTGCATTCATATGACCTGTTATTGCTATTAATTGCATATGCTAGATTCACGTTGTACGTGCATACTTGCGATTACCTGCATATGTTATTTACTATTCACGAGTTGGCAACTCACCCCCATTGTGCCACACTTGTTTTTCATGGTGTTGCCCAGAGTAGTCGAGGCTGGCTATTCATCTATCTGATCATCTTTTGCTACGGATACCGCTTCAACTCATAGTGTGCAGTTTTGCTTAGGTGGGTTTTTGTGGTTATCCGTATTGTTGTATTGTATATTCGTTGTATCCTTGTACTCTCCATCTACTATTATTTTGTTTGACTTAGAGACTTGGTGATGACGATATTGTATATTATTTGTGACCTGTTGTCTTTTATACAGTTTCCTTTCTATCGTCTTTTATTTCTTCGCTTCGGCGTCGTATATTTGTTGTGGTGGTTGTTTTCCACCTTTGGGCGTGTATTTGCTCCTTTTTGGGGATGCTTCATTTATATTTATGTTGTACCCATTTTTGGGGCTAGTTTTTACAAAGGGGGTGCTGCCAAAATTTTAAAGAAAGAAAGTTGGACTTTTAAAGAATTTGGGATGTGATTTCAAAGACTTTTAAAAATGTTTCTTATCTTATCTTGTCTTTTAATGGTTTAGATTTCTGGGTTTTGGCTTTCTTTTACTGTGTTACACATTTAGACATTGCGTAGTATTAGGGACGTCACGTGCCAATTTTGGGTCGTGACAAACAGCGACATTCTGTGCCGGGGAAACGTCAAGCAGACACTCCGTACTGGGGAAACGTCAAGCAGACACTCCGTACCGGGGACACGTCGACCGGCGACACTTCGTGCTGGGGAAACGTCAAGCAGACACTCCGTACCAGGGACACGTTAACCAGCGACACTTCATGCTGGGGAAACGTCAAGCAGACACTTCGTACCAGGGACACGTCAACCAGCCGACACTCTGTACTGGGGAAACGTCAAGCAGACACTCCGTACCAGGGACACGTCAACCAGCGACACTCCGTGCCCGGGAAACGTCAATCAGACACTCCGTCTAAGGACACGTCAACTAGCCGACACTCCATTTCGGGGAACATCATGCAGACACTCCGTGTCGGGGGCACGTCGACTACAGACACTCCATTTTAGGGAAATGTCAACCAGCCGACACTCCGCCTCAGGGAAACGTCAAGTAGACACTCCGTGCCGGGGGCATCTGTAGGGTGTTTTTCGTCACACCATTGAGATGGCAATACGCGCGCGCTTGTCAGGCGCATTAAAGATTCCCCCTGCCTAGGGTAGGCGGGGGTTTATTGATTATGGGGATCCGAATCTCCGGCAGCCGTGGACTAATCTGCCGTTAATTACCCCTCGCCTTTGGAGCGAGGGAGCCTCCGATTAACGGGTTAAACTGGACATGCGAACTAAATGTGAAATGTTGTATTTTGAAGGGGTTTTGGATATATCGGGAGCCCTGCAGAGTTTTTACAGGGGTCCCACTACCCGGATAGCGGGCTAGGGGTCAAGGAGGCTAACAGCCCCATTGCGGGGTGCGGGGCAGCGCCCCGTTAGAAATTTTTTTCTAAAAGGGACAGTGTCGTGCAGTGTGTGTGTGTATGCATATATATATATATATATATATATATATATATAAGGGAAAGGGCATCTAAAGGATGCGTGGGAGAAGGCGCCAGCGCCCCATGTACCCAGCATGCGGGCGCTGTGCGCCAGAGCGCCAGCGCACCACGCCAGTGCCTGGCACACGGGCGTTGTGCGCCTGGCACGCGGGCGCTGTGCGCCAGAGCGCCAGCGCACCACGTGCCTGGCACGCGGGCGCTATGAGCCAGAGCGCCAGCGCCTGGCAAGCGGGCGCTGTGCGCCAGAGCGCCAGTGCCTGGCACGCGGGCGCTGTGAGCCAGAGCGCCAGTGCCTGGCACGCGGGCGCTGTGCGCCAGAGCGCCAGCGCACCACGTGCCTGGCACACGGGCGCTGTGCGCCAGAGCGACAGCGCCTGGCATGCGGGCGCTGTGCGCCAAAGCGCCAGCGTCCCAAGTGCTTGGCATGCGGGTGCTGTGCGCCAGCAGCAAAAGGGACTTGGTCTCTGCACCGGGAGCTGTGCTCCCGATTTGACTTATGGAGTTAAACTCCTGACAGAGATTAATTTAGGGAGTTAAACTCCAATGGATCTTGAATGGAGTTAGACTCCTAAAAAAATTTAGAAATGATCAAAAGGGCTGCTTTTTTCTCCCTTTGGCACTGGATCTACCCAAAATGGGATTTCTGGAGATGGGTCTCCTTCTTCTTCCTGTCGGTTGGCCGGATCTTGGAGAAAGAGGGTGAGATTTAAAAATCTCCCCTTTTGAGATCTAATGGAAGATTTGAGCTCTCTTTTGTGGGTTTTATGGTGAAAAACTATTTATTTTTGAAAAAAAAATAAAACTCTTGATTTAATTTAAAAGAAAGGAGAAGGTTTAGAATCTTAAAGAAAAGGAGGCACAAAAACCCTAGAGTTTTTAGAGAATGAAAAGTTGTCTTTTTTATTCATCATCATGTTGCCTTATATAGGCTTACATATTTATATATAGCCTCTTGGGCTTTACAAAATGGAATTTTGCCCATCCCATGTCTCATGTGCTATTTCTTTTTTTCACATAAGCCATGGGCTTTAAAAAAATTTGGTTTTATGCCGATTCATGCATAAAAAATTACATTAAAATTATTTATTACATGATTTTTATGTTGGCATAGGGGAGGCCGGCCGCTTCATGTTCGGGCTCGACTCAGGCATAGGTCCACTTGACCGGGGCATGGGCCCACTTGGATTGGGGTTGACTTTGACTTTGACATGGTCAAACGGGGTGCAATTTTCGACCCCAACAGCGATATCAACCCCCAATACTGAGAGAGACGAATCCTCGACGATCCACTCACTGCCTCCATTTGGTTCGGGACTGTACCCAACTAAAACCTGTTTGAATGACTCTTTTGAGCTGTGGTAGGATAGTAATCAAAGCACAGTGGGAACTCACACGAGACAAATGACGATCTTAGGTCAACAGAATAATCTGTACACATGTCACATGTGAACTGCTATCTGACAATAGGTATAATACCAACTAGCATGGTCCCGGCGAGTCCGTCTAGTGTACTCATAACCCAATCTGTACCTATATACTATCTTAGGTGAACAAACTAACACCAATGGCTTGTAAGACCTGGCCATCAATAAGTACACAGTAGTCTAATCTGGAGTATCGATGCCCAGTCTCAATACTCCCACGACTAGGGACATTTAAGGATGTGCTTATAGACCACCCAGCTCTCACGTATATGATCGCCATCATAATGCTGGTAGTCAAGCAAGAATCCTATGGGTTCTATCAACATGTAATAGTGATCTGTAATACCACATAAAACATGTACATGATGATAAAGACAAACCAGATAGCATACTATCATTTTGAGTAAGACTGTTCTATCCGTATAGGTCCTCTCTCAATCATCACAATCGCGTGCCTACGATTCAATAATTGACTTGAGGGCACTATAGCCAACACACCCTAGATACCACTGTATTACTTTTATGTAACAGTATGACCTAGGAGATCGTTATACATTCGATTTCTACCAGCTGATATTTTCTACTCATGAGTTGACAACTCACCCCTGTTGTGCAACAGTTTTCTTGCAAGATCGACTGCTCGGATCAGTAGAGGCTCGCCGGCACATAGTTTCCTTCTGGGAGATTTGCATTTGTAGGTGTAGTACACTTTGGATCGTGACCACCTTTGTGTATATATTTATTCTGTTATATCTAGTTAAAAGCTCCATCAACCAGTCTTTGTATATTTGGTAGACCTAGACACCAGACTTGTATATTCCTTGAGATTTAGAGCGAGATGGATGTATTTTCCTTGATTTGAGCTTGATGATGTATTGTTCTTCTTTATTTTCTTTCTGTGATTGATCTTCGCCTTGGGCGTCGTATAATTGTATATTGTACAGTTGTGATTCCGCCAATTGGCGAAGAGCTAGCTCCCGCTTGGGGATGCCTATATTATTGTTGTGATGTACTGATTTTGGATCAAAACTTACAAGGGAGGTGCTGCCCAAATTTCAAATGATGAAAATGTTTTCAGGATAGTATACAACCCACTTGCATTTTCATATAATATTACTTATACTATTAAAAGAAGAATTTGAAATCATTATGCCGTTATTTCAAAACCGCACCTCCATTATTTTCCGAAAAAGGTTTAGATTTTTGGGCTTTTGGCATGCTTGGATTACGGTGGGGTCCTAAAGACTTTACGTGATTCTCGTACCGGTCACGTGCCAATTTCGGGTCGTGACAAAGTTGGTATCAGAGCGTTAGGTTTCACCTTGGTTCGAGTCTAGGTTTGACTATGCGGGGTCTAGAGTATATTTATTTCAGAATCAAGGCTTGACCTTACGAAACATAGACTTGACTGAAGGGGTATTTGACCCGAATTTTCGTCACGTAGGTTGACCTTGGTTGATGGAGTTGGTAACTTAAGTAGAGTGGCGTACCGTATGTATGTTCCATGGTATACTTACGATGCGCTGCACCACTTAAGTGACTTTAGGATTTATATTTCTTGATATCCGTGATTCTATTTGTTCCTATGATCTATCCTCATCGATGGTTGCTTAAGGTTCCTATCACCATGGCTTAGAAAGCAGAGAGAGCTGCGGCTAGAGATGCAGTCAGAGCGATCTCATAAGGGACGAGGACTGACCATGATATTCTTTCGGTGATGTAGGAACGTATCGATTTATTGTTTGCTATGATTTCTCATTTGAGACGAGCATTTGGGATCTGCACTGGATGGTCGAGCCATTGATAGAGTCTAGCCAGATTGTGAATACTGTGACATACAGTCTACCCTAAAGAATGCGATGTTGTCTACCGTGCAGACAGATGACCCAGCTGTTGCTGAGATTGACAGGATGTCGCCTCTAGAGTTTATAAAGCTGAAGCCATAGGAGCTTACATTCAGGGACGTGATAGAAGATCACTAGTCTATCTTGAATAGTGTGACTAAGATAATTCGTCTATTTGGATGCCCCGACACAGGTTCAGATAAGTTGAATAATTCTAGCTTGAAAGATCTTGCTCAGACCTGGAGTGAATCGATCAAGAGAGGACATTTTGTTCGTTGGATGCTCCGATGCGAGATCTAAGTTGACTAGCTTCAGCTAGAGGGGCCTCACCAAGACGTGTTGTGAGTTGATCGAGGAAGGATGAAGGAAGTTTATTCCTCCGATAATCTGGACGAGTTCCCGAGGACGTAATTGGCCAGATATCTTCCATAAAGTGGTTAAAATGACCGAGTTCGTAACTTGAAGTCCTTACGAGAGACTCTGAATATTTCTATAGCCAAATTGGATTGCGATCTATGCAGCTACCCAGAGATGATTCCGAATTGTTCGATATTGAATAAAAGTGGATAAGAGATTCGTGTGAGCTCTTAATGAGTCGTTCTTCTCCGTTGGCACCAGAGGCTTGATATGTACACAGAGGCATTGGATACGGCTATATTTCCAGAGAAAAGTCATGATGAGAATTCAGCTGACCCGGAATAGAAAAGGATTAAGTAAAGAGTGCCAACTTCCTACAGTTCGGTATAGGTGAGATTGGAAGAGACCGTGGCAGGTTCCTTCCGAAATACTTCAGCGATAAGGGTCCAGACCTAGGATCGGTTGTATCGCGCATATTCAGAGGGCCAGAGGCCGCCATCAGTAACGTACTACTTTGCGAGTGGTTAGGTAAAATGGCCAGGAGATGCTCAGAGAAATGTCAGAGCCGGGCTATTTCCGTCGCTACCCCTTACCGGGTCGTCGAACAGAGAGATTGTGGAATTGGTGATCCACAGAGAAAATAAGGACCCAGAGACAGAGGACGCCAGACCGTGGGTAGAAGGTAAGAATATATTCTTGCTTGGCCAGCTTTGGGTGCACCGGCATCTTTCGATATTGAAGGAGGTGTACCTCAATATCATTTATTTTGATTCACGTTAATCCGAGTATCACGCTTTTATCGTTTTGGACCTTGAGTTTTAACGATTTAGTTTCATGATGGATGTTTTCGTGCACCGTAGCTGCACCTACTGGATATTTTCCTCTGTGCACAGTTGTTGCATTTGATTTATGATTTGTGCATATCTATTGCACTTGATATCGATTTTGTGCATTTGCTGCACATATTTATGATTCTGTGTGTTTCGATATAGTCGATTTTGACTCCGTGCATGTTGTATGCACTTGACTTTGACTTATTCACTCGGTATAGTACACATGTACTTGTAGTGCATTGATATGGTTTTTGTGCAGGCAGCTGCACACGTTTATGATTTTATACACCTCGGTATACTCGATTTTGATCTCTTGCATGTTGTATACCGCGGATTGCGATTCATACACTCGATATTGTTTCTATGCGCTTTTGATATATTAACGAGTTTTCGGGCACCTAGTGCACCTGATATTTGTTTATGAGCACTCTATTGCACTAAATGTTTTTGTGCGGACCAGACACACTTGATTTAGATTTTTGCGCACACTTGGCGCACTGGATGTGATTTTTTGCACACCGGATGCACTTGATCAAGATTTTTTGTGCATGTTAGTTGCACTTGATTGAGATTTCTGTGCGTTCTAGATGCACTTGATGTTGTTATCGTGCACACCTGTTGCACTTGACAGATGCTTTCATGCACACTCGTTGCACTTAGTTTTTCCTTCTGTGCACGTTCGTGGCATTCGTATTTGACTTTGATTTCCGTGTGCACCAGACGCACGTGGTATCTTGGATGCACTTATTGAGATTGATTTCCTTTTGAGCATCATGTTTTTATAATACATACTATATCATATAGTGACCGAGCAGCATTGGTCTAAGAACAGTACCTGAGTATTTTGTATGCATCAATATTTACTAAGAGGTTTTCAAAAGGGGGATATAGTCTCACTATTTTCCTACGTGCCCATGAGTGATACAGAGTTTTACAAGGAAAACCTTTCGAGATATTTCAAAAGGGCGGGACGCATATCTTGAGCAAAAAATATATAGATATATATTTATTTCTTTACACAAATGTGTGTCCGCCACTTGTACCATGAGTTACGCATCGCACGACGATTTGGAAAGGATTTTGCATGTATTTTAATTCAGTTTTTTAGACGGTTTTACAGAGATGCGTACTATATACGTATTATAGTCTTGAGTATATGATACTCGAATTAAACAGCAGATTTTGAACTTGCATATGCATCATAGGTTTTATGATTGGCTTGACATTTGGCGGAGTTTGATTATTGAGTTATGCACCGCTTTCATACGCACACGATGCGCTGTGTTATTTTTACGTATTTCATGATTTCGGAGACCCGTTGATTTGACTGATTACTGAAATGTTTTAATATTTGGGGAGTTTAAATTTAAATTCAGGGACCGAATTTATTTAAGGCGGGAATATTGTAACATTTCAGAAAATATAAAATATTATTTATGGAAATTAAGTAATAAAATAATAAATTTCACGAAAACTATACGGGTATGATTTTGGGTTTTCGTAGAATGGTATAATAGTATACCTATATTTTGGGAAATATTTGGAAATTAATATGAATTATTAATTATAATGGTATTTATTAGATTTGGACATTTCATAAATTATTATACAATTATTAACATACAAGTTTACGCTAAACTCGATTAATACTTTACTAATTATATATTTACCATGTTTATGTATCATGGCATGCAACTGTTAGTTGTATGTATGCCCTAGAGACCAGTATTGTACAGATGATATATATTATATTGGATGCTTGGACATATATAGAGATGACTTTCTTGCTCGATATGATAATATGCTATCTGGTTGCTCTTTATCTTACCATGTATACTTGTCTCTTTATACTGTCTTATAGTTACATGTTGGTAAAGCCCTTAGGATGTGTACTTAACTACCTGGACTATGATGCGGATCATACTAGTGGGGACATGGTAGTCCATAAGTACTTCCTTCAAGGTCCCTAGTCGTAGGTGTATCGAGACGGGGCATCGATATACCAGTGTAGACTAACGTATACGCTTCTCGACCCATGAGATGGGCGATGAATGATCCCATATCCATTGATGTTTAACATCAGAGATGGTATACGGGTGCTCAGTGGAGACTGGGTACACTGGACGGACTCGCCGAGAACTCCCAGATGGTATTATAACTCACGTCAGATGGCAGTTCTCTGGTGACATTTGTGCAGGTTAGTCTGTAGACCCGAGATCGTCATAGAGTCTTGTGTGATTCCTACTGTGCTTTGATTTCCACCTTACCACGTCCATGAGGGCGTGCAAAACGGTGGTTTTTGGGTACAGTCCCGAGTCACATGGAGGCAATGAGCGATAGGAGGGGGTTTCGTCTCTCCAGGTATTGGGGGTTGATGTTGCGCTGTGCTCGATTGGCTGTAACAGGGAAGTCCCTGGCCAGGGCTGATTAGAGATTTACTGGTAAGTGTTACCAGTAGTTTCTCGACCCGTTATGAGCCTCACATCGGCACGACTTATCGGTTATAGGGGTCTGACGTTTACCACCCCTAGACTTGATATGCGACATATCAGACGAGGAGACCGGACTGCACAGATAGTGTTGCCGGTTGGCTCTACGGGAGTGGTAGCAGGTTCGCTTGTTTTTTTCTGATCTCTCAATACCCGGGTGGCCGTTACGTTTAGCTGACTGTTTGCGGCTTGGGGGTGCTTGATATGATCATCACCCACTGCCGGCGTATTGACGAGTCTTAGAGTCCCACAAAGGAGTTACCTAGTCCAGGCGAAACGTTGTGGTGGTGCGCGTATGCGATATGCGCATGGACCCGGTTAAAATGCGCGTATGAGATACCGTATATTAATCGGGCGGCTTTCTTTTGGTTGGGTCGTATGTGATATGGCCGGATTGATAAATCAAGTGTTGATTTATCATTTAACCATTAGTTTCTCACTAGAAATCCTTTCTTGTATTTTTTATGTATGCATGCATGTATGCATTCTTTCTTGATTCATGCACATATGGATGTGCATGCACACATACATACATACATCATCCTTCATGGTTGTTTATACATAGAAAATGGTGGCAATATAAGACTCACACCATGGTTATATATATATATGTATTATTATTGCATTTGTTTTAAAACAAAAAGAAAAAGGAAAGGATAATTCATGGTTTCTTTCTACACTCTTCTTTGACCTAACCATGCTCACCCACCATTTAACCATGGATTAACTTTCCTTTTGTGTTTTAACTCAAGTTCAATAATATCTTTATTTTTTAACCATGGTTTGAGATGAGAAGTGGAAAATATGTATTCATATATTTTCTATTTTTCAAGTGGGATTATCTTTCTCTCTTGTTCTCATCTTCTTCCTCATTCTCCCTTTGCTCTCTAGATTTTTCTAGTGAGCAAAAAACTCACCAAGTTAGGATTTTGAAGTGAGAAAAGCCACCAAAACATCATTCTACACAAGTCTTGCCTACTTGTTTAGAGTGTTAGCTTCATTTCTTTCTCTTGATCAAGTGAAGTTGCAAGCTTGGACAAAGCGGACTCCGGGTGGATCATCGTGGACCTAGAGGAGATCAAGCGGACTTTTTCCAAACCCCAAGTGGCCGAGGAGTCTAGCATAGGGAGGTACAAAGGTTGTACTCTCAAAAACCCTATCTTTTCTTACTTGTGATGAAGTGTTGTTTTAGAAACCCTAATTTTCTACGATTGATTCTTTGTATGCTTACTCAGCACCCTAAAATTTTAATCTTTGGTACATGTGATGCTTCCAATCCCTTCATGAGGTGCTGGGTAAACCCAACATTGGTATCAGAGCCGACCTAGAACATTAGGCCACACTTTAGCGAAGTTAAAACTCCGATCGAACCGGAAAATACTGATTTTTAGCACTCTCTGAACATTTTTTGAAAACTATTGTTTTTCAGGATTAAAAATATGTAAAAAATACGGCACGGAATTATAAGACAAACTGTAAAAAAACGAAACCCTAATAAGCAATTTCCACCGCGGAACCGCGGCTTAATCTGGCTTAGGCCGCGGCTCTGCGGCCGTACAGAGCCATTAAGGCTTCGTTTTTGTACAGTGTGCTTATTATCTGCTTGTAGAGGTTTTTGGATATTTTTAATATGGTTTCAGTGACTCATGTTCTGGAGATTGTTTTGGATTCGGTAATTCGATCGGAATTTTTATTTCGTGTTTCTTTCCGGGTAATTTAGAAAGTATTGAATTGTTCGAACAAGTATCATTTACTCACTTTTTCACGGGGTTTTAATCTTTCGGAAATACGTGCAAGTTTTGTGGTGGGCCCTCTAGAAGACACCAAACCTTAACTCGATTATGTGACCGTCTTGAACTGCCTTTTGAACCTTAGGGTTTGGGGCAGTACGGCGTGCCACATGTGAGGCGTTGGCTTGACCCTTCTACGGCTGGACCGCTACTACTGTGTCACACTCCGGGTTTTTTGAACTCCGCTCAAGTGTTGAGCTTTATGGAATTTTGGGTATTTGGTCATTCGTTCGAAAACTTTAATACTGTCTATTTATCTGGAATGTGATACAATATGTGGAATTCATATAGTTAGGCATGAAATACGAAATATGTGATATTTCGCATTTACGATGTCTAAAGAGAATGTGGATTCCAAATATTGTAGTTTTACACTTTCTTTTCTGTGACCGTAAGTGTAGTATGTCGATATCGCCGGTTTCGTTGCTATACATCAACGACAATTGGGGTACGCATACTTACTTACGTTGATGATATATGATATTATGTGTTGTTGAGATATGATGTGCAGGATTGTCGCAATTGAATAGCCGGGGGGTTTTATGTGAGATGAGATTTTTATATTTTCATTCATGTAAATTCAAATGTAATGTAATATTCTTTTATTTGGGGCACTTCCGGGTTGAGGTCGATGCCACCAGTGTTGTATATTATTTACTTTTCCGCATTAGGATGGACCCAAGGAGGGGAGCACAGGTGACCGGGTTCTGGGGTTTAGTGGGAGGCCATCTCGAGGAGTTGAGACCGGGTCTCCTAAACTCCAGAATTGGTAGGGTCGCTTGCCGCTCTCGTAGGGGTCCAGGGTGTGGGCTTGGCTATTCATCGCGACTGTGGAATCCGTATTTTCTATTGTTGGCTAAATACTAAATACGGACGTCCTAGTATATCCCACATTATATCTATGTTTCTGCTGCGATATCTATGATGTGATCATTTGATATGTTCTGATGGATACAGTATATAGTATATATGATATATTATATAGACGTTACTTATGTTTTACACCCACACTAGCCCTGCCCTGCTCTGTCGTTAGTTACCTAACCTAACGGTGCCTGAGGGGACATTGAGGCGAATGCGGATGGCATAAGTGTACGTCGTATTTATCTGTGATGTTTAGGTGACTTAAATGATGGGACTTCATTAATGTGATTAATGAAAGAAAAGAAACCTAAAAGATGTTGTTGAATCAAATTTTTTCAAAAAGGGTAGCTACAGTTTTGCTTTGCATAGCGATATATATGATATATCCCGCACCTTATTCGATGAGGAAAGAGCCGAGATCCCTTCACCGGAAGTGACCTCTTTAGCGAAACTGGCAGATGCTACAACACTCGGTTTGCTTTTGATTGCTTTTGGAGTTTTGCTTTGCATAGTGATATATATGATATATCATGCACCTTATTCGATGAGGAAAGAGCCGAGATCCCTTCACCGGGAGTGACCTCTTTAGCAAAACTAATAAAAGCCTCAAAATCACTCCATTTCAAAATTCACTCGATTCTACAACGATATCAAGTTCATTATGCAATAGGTTTTCAGAAAAACCTGTCATAGCCCTCCGTCATTTCAGATAAGTCCTGCTTAGTATTCGTGCTGCGTTTGTTGACCTTGTCAGGGCGCAGTGTACGGTAGCTGACCAGTATTTATTTGCTTATGCATATGATGCAGATTGGATTAGGGTAGTCGTACGGCCTTGTTGACCTTGTCAAGGGTCGTACGGGTGGGTTTAATTCAATCAAGAAGTGACGGGTTGAACTTGACTTACGGTCTATGGTTTGTTGACCTTGTCAAGGTCATAGATCGTTTGGGGCAAAATATTATCGGGAATTTCAAGTGTTGAAATTTGCAATGAGATTGCATACCTTCTATGAGATAGTTGGATCCTGATACCCACTGCGAGTAATTGTTACTCCTGGGAGAGTTTTACACAGGACAATTAGCCGATCAAGTAGGTGACTAGAAAGGTGTCAACGGGGTTACGCCTCCGGGAAAACGGGGTTTACTTTAATTAGGTCTGTGCGAAAGCACGGGGAACCTCCCTCAAAGTACCGACACTGGCCTGGCTGAAAGATCGGCGAAGTTGTAGGGTGTAATTAATCCCGGCTAGTCATTCCTTTTAGGGTTTGAAGGAAGATTTGATAAAAACAGTGGGAGCCATCCTGATTAGATAAGATAATATCCAATCTGATCTTGCAAGAGCATACGCTAAAGTATTTTCTTCTCTCTCTCTCCAGGTAGCGACCATGTCATGCCTTAATCAACATAATAATATGGATGTATTGACTGAACCCGCATGTTATACTGCGCTGGGGAACGTTGGCTCCGTTCTTTCTTATAAGAGTTATAGGACTGAACAGGACATAGGGGAATACCAGGATTCCCATGCCACCCGAATGAAGAAAGTACATGATGATGCATTTTTTTCGGGTGTGTTCGTTACAGAGAACTGTTTCTCCATTTCCTCTACGTCCTAGGCATTGGATACCGGGTCAGGATCCTATATATGTAATCAGTTAGATGGGCTTAAGAAAGGTAGAGAACTTGGAGAAGGTGATAAAGACATAAGAGTTGGAAATGGTGCAATTGTTGCAGCTAAAACTGTCGGGGAATATCACCCTGTATTACCAACTGGTAATAAATTGATTCGGAATGAATGCTATTACATGCCGAACATGATATGCAACATTATATCGGTTTCTTTGTTGAGTAAAGAGGGATATAATTTCGTATTACAGGATAATGTTATGAACATTTTCCGTAACCAAAAGTTGGTTGGATCAGGCACGTTGTGCAGTGGCATTTATATTCTAAATCAATCAACAGTTCTGAGTATAACAAACACACACAAGAGAAAGAGTTCAGAACTGAACGAATCCTTCTTGTGGCATTGTAGACTGGGTCACATCAATGCGACACGACTAGCTAAGTTACATAAGGATGGATATTTGAAACCGTTCGAATTTTCATCTTATGACACTTGCCAGTCATGTCTCAAAGGCAAGATGACCAAAACTCCGTTTACGGGACACGGAGAAAGAGTTACTGAACTCTTGAGACTGATACATAGTGATGTATGCGGTCCCATGTCTACACATGCCAGGGATGGTTCTTCGTACTTCATTACATTCACTGACGATCTCTTTAGATTCGGATATGTGTTCCTGATGAAACACAAATCAGAAGCTTTTGAGAAATTTAGAGAATATAAACAAGAAGTCGAGAACCAAACCGGAAAAAGTATTAAAATCCTTCGATCTGATCGAGGAGGTGAATACTTGAGCAATGAATTCCTGGACTTCCTAAAAGAGAATAGGATTCTCTCTCAGCTGACTCCTCCATATACACCACAGCACAACGGTGTATCGGAACGGAGGAACCGCACCCTATTAGATATGGTGCGCTCTATGATGAGCACAGCTGAGTTACCTATTTCCTTCTGAGGATATGCGCTGGAGACAGCAGCATACCTATTGAATCAAGTTCCATCTAAATCTGTACCATCCACACCATATGAGATATGGAATGGGAAGAGTCCATATCTTAAACGAGTTAAGATATGGGGTTGTCCGGCCTATGTCAAAAGACAAAATCCGGACAAACTCGAGGCACGGTCAGTTCTTTGCAAGTTTGTGGGACATCCAAAGAACTCATATGGGTATTTTTTCTACCACAGTGAGGAACAAAAAGTGTTTGTTGCTCAACATGCCATCTTTTTAGAAAAGAAATACCTTGTAAAAGAAATTAGTGGCAAAGTGGTGGAGCTGGAAGAGGTTCCAGATACACAAACCGTGACTGAAGATTTAGTAGAACCAGAGGATTCAGTAGCTCCCAACGAACCTCAGCCTCTCCGCCGATCTAGTAGGGTTCCTCGCCAACCTGAGAGATACTACGGTTTTCTCATGGATGGTGGGAGCGAGGATTGCATCATGGAGGATGATGACCCAACTAGCTTCGAGCAGGCCATCACGAGTGGGGACTCAGTGAAATGGTGGATGCTATGCAGTCCGAGATGGAATCTATGTACACCAACAAAGTATGGACTTTGGAAGATGCACCTGAAGGGGTAAAACCCGTTGGGAGCAAGTGGATCTTCAAGAAAAAACTTGGTGTAGATGGGAAAGTGGAGACTTTCAAAGCTAGATTTGTTGCAAAGGGTTTTCGTTAAAGACCAGGTGTGGACTATGACGAAACCTTTTCTCCAGTGGCTATGCTTAAATCCATCCGGATCATGCTTGCCATCGCTGCATATCATGACTACGAAATCTGGCAAATGGATGTTAAGACCGCCTTTCTAAACGGTGATTTAGAAGAGTGCGTGTACATGACTCAGCCAGAGGGCTTCGTAGATAGTAGGAGCAGCGGGAAGGTGTGCAAGCTGCTTAAATCCATTTATGGATTAAAGCAAGTATCGCGGAGTTGGAACATCTGCTTTGACGTCGTTATCAAAGAGTTTGATTTCGTCAAAAACGTAGATGAACCTTGTATCTACAAGAAGGTGGCAGAGAGTAAGGTTGTCTTCCTCGTATTGTACGTGGACGACATACTCTTGATAGGAAATGACATTCCTATGCTGCAATCGGTCAAGCTCTTCTTATCACAAAGATTCTCAATGAAAGATCTAGGTGATGCCTCCTGCAAATTGGGAATCAGGATCTATAGAGATAGATCTAAAAGGATATTGGGATTTTCCCAATCGAGGTACATTGACACCATACTAAAGAGGTTAGTATGGAAGAATCCAAGCGTGGGAACTTACCCACGATCTCTAGAGTCACTCTCTCCAAAGAGATGTCTCCTAAGACTGATTTGGAGAGAGCTCGCATGCAAGGGATATCCTATGCTTCGGCTGTAGGTTCTATCATGTACGCGATGCTATGTACCAGACCCGATGTAGCATACTCACTAAGTGTAGTGAGTAGGTATCAAGCTGATCCTGGAGAGAGTCACTGGACAGCTGTGAAGAGCATTCTCAAGTACTTACGAAGGACTAAAGAGATGCTCTTAGTGTATGGTAACGGAGAACTCCAAGTGGAGTCCTTTACCGATTCGAGCTTCCAGAGTGATAAGGACGACTCTAAGTCGCAGTCGGGATTTGTCTTTACCCTTTACGGAGGGGCGGTTAGCTAGAAGAGTTCCAAGCAGGAAACCGTGGCAGACTCGACGATGGAGGCTGAATACATCGCTGCCAACGATGTTGTCTGGATCAAGAAGTTCATTACTGAACTTGGAGTGGTTCCATCCATTGAGCATCCAATAGCTTTGTATTGCGATAACAATAGAGCGGTGGCTTTGGCCAAGGAACCCAGGTCCCATCAGCGATCCAGGCATATTCTGAAGCGGTATCACCTAATCCGGGAGATAGTTGATCACCGGGAGATCGAGGTCAGGAGGGTTGACATGAAGAATAACACATCGGATCCACTCACGAAGGCCATTCCCCAGATACAGTTTGAGAGACTCTTCGGGATGCTCGGTATGCGATACTACAGCAACTGGCCCTAGTGCAAGTGGGAGATTGTTAGTTGTATGTATGCCCTAGAGGCCAGTATTGTACAGATGATGTATATTATATTGGATGCTTGGACATATATAGAGATGACTTTCTTGCTCGATATGATAGTATGCTATCCGGTTGCTCTTTATCTTAACATGTATACTTGTGTCTTTATACTGTCTTATAGTTACATGTTGGTAAAGCCCTTAGGATGTGTACTTGACTACCTGGACTATAATGCAGATCATACTAGTGGGGACATGGTAGTCCATAAGTACATCCTTCAAGGTCCCTAGTCATAGGTGTATCGAGACGGTGCATCGATATACCAGTGTAGACTAGCGTATACGCTTCTCGACCCATGAGATGGGCGATGGATGATCCCATATCCATTGGTGTTTGACATCAGAGATGGTATACGGGTGCTCAGTGGAGACTGGGTACACTGGACGGACTCGCCGAGAACTCCCAGATGGTATTATACCTTACGTCAGATGGCAGTTCTCTGGTGACACTTGTGCAGGTTAGTCTGTAGACCCAAGATCGTCATAGAGTCTTGTGTGATTCCCACTGTGCTTTGATTTCCACCTTACCACGTCCAGGAGGGCGTGCAAAACAGTGGTTTTTGGGTACAGTCCCGAGTCACATGGAGGCAATGAGCGATAGGAGGGAGTTTTGTCTTTCCCGGTATTGGGGGTTGATGTTGCGCTGTGCTCGATTGGCCGTAACAAGGAAGTCCCTGGCCAGGGCTGATTAGAGATTTACTGGTAAGTGTTACCAGTAGTTTCTCGACCCGTTATGAGCCTCACATCGGCACGACTTATCGGTTATTGGGGTCTGACGTTTACCATCCCTGGACTTAATATGCGACATATCAGACGAGGAGACCGGACTGCACAGATAGTGTTGCCGGTTGGCTCGACGGGAGTTGTAGCAGGTTCGCTTGTTTTCTTCTGATCGCTCAATACCCGGGTGGCCGTTACGTTTAGCTGACCGCCTGCGGCTTGGGGGTGCTTGATATGATCATCACCCACTGCCGGCGTATTAACGAGTCTTAGAGTCCCACAAAGGAGTTAGCTAGTCCAGGCAAAACGTTGTGGTGCGCGTATGCGATATGCGCATGGACCCGGTTAAAATGCGCATATGAGATACCGTATGTTAATCGGGCGGCTTGCTTTTGGTTGGGTCATATGTGATATGGCCGAATTGATAAATCAAGTGTTGATTTATCATTTAACCATTAGTTTCTCACTAGAAATCCTTTCTTGTATTTTTGATGTATGCATGCATGTATGCATTCTTTCTTGATTCATGCACATATGGATGTGCATGCACACATACATACATCATCCTTCATGGTTGTTTATACATAGAAAATGGTAGCAATATAAGATTCACACCATGGTTATATATGTATGTATTATTATTGCATTTGTTTTAGAACAAAAAGAAAAAAGGAAAGGATAATTCATGGTTTCTTTCTACACTCTTCTTTGACCTAACCATGCTCACCCACCATTTAACCATGGATTAACTTTCCTTTTGTGTTTTAACTCAAGTTCAATAATATCTTTATTGTTTAACCATGGTTTGAGATGAGAAGTGGAAAATATATATTCATATATTTTCTATTTTTCAAGTGGGATTATCTTTCTCTCTTGTTCTAAATGGTCATCATCTTCTTCCTCATTCTCCCTTTGCTCTCTAGATTTTTCTAGTGAGAAAAACACTCACCAAGTTAGGATTTTGAAGTGAGAAAAGCCACCTCAACATCATTCTACACAAGTCTTGCCCACTTGTTTAGAGTGTTAGCTTCATTTCTTTCTCTTGATCAAGTGAAGTTGCAAGCTTTGACAAAGCGGACTCCGGGTGGATCATCGTGGACCTAGAGGAGATCAAGCGGACTTTTTCCAAACCCCAAGTGGCCGAGGAGTCGAGCGTAGGGAGCTACAATGGTTGTACTCTAAAAAACCCTAGCTTTTCTTACTTGTGATGAAGTGTTGTTTTAGAAACCCTAATTTTCTAGGATTGATTCTTTGTATGCTTACATAGCACCCTAAAATTTTAATCTTTGGTACATGTGATGCTTCCAATCCCTTCATGAGGTGATAGGTAAACCCAACAGCAACATATCATATTGTAATACTTGTTCATATTTATAACAATGGCTTTATTTTCATTTGCTTTTATTTTTGGTTATTAGGTTTTTTTTTAAAAGAAAAAGAAAAGGATATTAATGAGTGGGACAAGAGAGCATGGGCTAGAGAGAGAGGGGTTCTACAACCATAGCACTCCTTCATTCTTCATCCTCGCCTCATTTTCTTTACCTTCTTCATCTTCTTCCTTCTTCTCTTCCTCCCACGTCGCTACTCCATGAAACCATCCCCAAAACTTCATGAAAACTACACATCATCTTCACAAAAATTGCTCATCAACTTATCCTACACCTCATGGTGAGATCAAATTGGAACTTTGAGCACTTTGGATCATCTTAGAATTTTCTTCAGTTGCTCCTTGAGGTAAAACCTCAACCTTCCTTCAAGATATCAAGTTTCTTAACCTCTTACGTGTGTTTAGAGCTCAAAAGTGCAAGTTTAGGGAACTTGCAAAATTATAGAGTGAGAATTAGGGGGTAAAACTTATGATGATGCTTAGTAGAGGGTTTAGGGAGTGTTTACAAGATCTTTAGTGATAAGTGATGGTGAGATAGTGGAGAGATTCTCGGATTCGACGAACTTGGAATTTTCCGATATCGGGTTTTTGTTAAAATGAGATGATCAATTAGAATCTGCTATGACTCGTGAACTCTAAAAATTAAGTTGAAAAAATAGAGAGGTGTGCAAGCTATTAGGAATATACCCTAAAAACCCGAGCCCCCATATTCTTTTCATGGCCACAGGTTGATTAGATATGGCCGCAAATTGCGGCCACATTTTTGATTTAGGGGATGATGTTTGGTCCATGGCTCAATCTCCTGATAAATGGACCTACCCTATATGCAAAATGTCCTGATTTCACCTGAGTCAAAATCTGGGAGTGTTTTTCCAAGTTTCAGATTTCGATTTACGTCTTTTGAGAACTAGATTTTTGGTATTTGAGTTTTGGCTCAGTCGTTTGACATTTGTACGTCAACGCTATGGGTTGTCTAGTTGTTCTTGCATGTATAGACCATAGGTTTTAACCTATGTACATTTCTCTTGCCGTATCAGTTTTCGGATTTGATTTTGATTCCTTTACGATATGCATTAAATTGTAGGTACCTTCACGTAGACTTCCGAGACGACGAAAGAGAGCAAGACAATCATCAACTTTGGCTAGAGCAAGGATAGAAGGAAAGTAGATGTATATTTACGGGGGAAGTCGGGTGGATGGCATATAGCACCCCCGTAACTATAGTAATATGAGAATAGAGATGTAGTATATATATAAAGAAACATACGCTTATATACTTACGGATATAACCATAAGGATAAGGACGAGATGATATGATGAGATGAGAACATGATGAAACGAGATGACACGAGTCGATATGTTTGACATGAGGATGCAAGGCGATATATATACATATATACATGTGTTATGATATGATATATATAAATATATATATGAGAATATGAGATAATATGATGTACGTGACCATGGATCCGTACCCTTAATTATGATATCATATGACGGATTATACCGTACGCAATATAATGTACGGGATGATAGATCCTTACATTGATTGATGATATCGTACGATGGATTATACCGTACTGTTCCCCGCCGAACACAAGGACGAGACCATGTAGGTCTGTCTTGCCTGAATTTCAAGGGCAGATGCTATTAGGTGCTATCCGTCCACCTCTCCGAAGATGCCAAGTTGATTTATGACACCATGTATCGAAGGTTTAAACGGATGCGGCCGATGTAGCAGACTTCGTCAGATTCCCCCTCGTTGAGGGTTTTTGATTGTGGGGACGCTCTTCCCTGCAGGCGCAAGCCCCTGCAGTTAATTACGCTACCGCATCGCGGTAACCACTTTTTCCTTCTCCAGATGGTCACTTCGTGTCGTGTGTGTTTGTTTTGTTTTTTGGTTGCCCATGGATTGTATACGGAGACTAATTTATGTTGTTGCCCGTAAGGCGTAGATTAGTCCAAACCATATTTTCTTAGATTTGGGTTTTTGGTTTGGGTTTAAGGATACGTTAGTCTCGTTTGAGACTAAGATCAACTTAAACGTTTGTTAAGGATACGTTAGTCTAATTTTTAGACTAAGATCAACTTAACGGGATCATTTAGATCCAACAAAAGAGCATTTGGGATCTATTGTTTAGTTTAAGGACATTGCGGTCCATTGTTAGTTTAAGAACATTACGGTCCAAGGTTAAGGACATCATAGTCCATAGGCTTAAGGACCCTACAGTCCGAGGTTAAGGACATCATAGTCCATGGGTTTAAGGACCCCACAGTCCGAGGTTAAGGACATCATAGTCCATGGGCTTAAGGATCCCACAGTCGGAGGTTAAGGACATCATAGTACATGGGCTTAAGTACCCCACAGTCCGATTTTAAGGACATCATAGTCCATAGGTTTAAGGACCCTACAGTCCATGGAATGTCTGGTTGTCGAGACCCATCACCTCTCTGAAGATGTTGAAGGATTACAATGACAAATATCAGAGGAGTGAAAAGATGTACACTTGAACCAATTTTGGTTGGGAGATCTGTAGTCCAACTGGGCCTAAGATCTGAGATTTATGAGCATATGGGCTCAATTAATTTGCATGAGGAGTTTATGGCCAACTTGGGCTCAGCCCACTCAGTTAAAATGTTAAACATTTGACAATGCTGAGCATTGATTTAAGTTCTGACAATATTTTTGTCTTTTACTGAATGCTAAGCATTCCTCATGGCCCTGGGCTTTATAGAACAATTTATGTTCTCTTAGTGCACATGTGAGGAGCACGTGGTGCGCTTGGCGCTTTGCGCCAGTCAAAGAGTGCAGAGCGCTTCTGCTGGGTAGCGCGTTGTGCTATTTGATGAGTGCGAAGCGCTATTTGATGAGCGCAAAGCGCTGTTTGTTCAGTAACGCACACGTGAGGAGCACGTGGTGCGCTTGGCGCATAGCGCCAGTCCAAGAGCGCAAAGCGTTAGTTTATGAGCGCAAAGCGCTATCCGATCAGCTTTATGATCTGAGAAATAAATTCTTGTTTTAGAAGAGACTTTGTCTCAAGGTTCTAAGAACAAAGTTCTTATTTTGTAAGAGATGTTTCAATCTCTTATTTTGATGAAAGGCTTTGCCTTTATGGATCTGTAATCCTAAGAGAATTAGCTTATTCTCCCCCCTTTATTTTATAATGAGATGTTCATGATCTCTTTGTATAAAAGACCTTAGTCTTATAGATCTATGATCTGTGAGAAGAATTGTGATCTTCTTCTTATTTTATGATGAGATCTTTTAATCTCTTTGTGAAAGACCTTGGTCTTGTAGATCTATGATCTTAAAGAGAAAAGTGAATTCTTCGTTTTAATATGAGATGATTTCATCTCTCTGTTTATTTTTACCTTGAAGAAAATCTTCTTCTTCTACCGAGAGCTTGGCTCTTCTTTCTGAGATTTCTCAAAGTTTGTGGGGGGGTTCCTCTATATGAGACTTGAAGTCTTGGGGCCTTTATATAGGGCAAACTGATTTGTTCAATCGGTTAAGGAGATCTTTTCTCCAATTGATTTGGGGATTTCCCCACCGTTGGATCTTGATCCAAGGGCTTCTGATTTACAGAAAGCAATTTTTTTGTTTTTAAAAAGTTTAGGAAATCTTTTCCGTACAGAATTTATTCTGTATTTCAGTGATTTTTAATCACCTTTAGATCATTGATCCAACGGTGCTCTGATTTACAGAGCATAATCTTCTTATTTGGAAAGATTTTAAGGAATCTTTCCTTAACAGAATTTTATTCTGGTTAATTGATGATTTATCATCTTTATTGGATCTTTGATCTAACGGTGGGGAGCTTTTAGTTCCAGCGCTAGCGCACTTAGCGCTAGCGCACACATGCTTTGCTTAGAGTGCAGCGCTCTTAGCGCTAGCGCACACGTGCTTTGCACATGGTGCGCTGCTTATAATGCAGCGCTCTTAGCGCTAGAGCACACGTGCTTTGCACGTGGTGCACTGCTCAGGGCGCAGCGCACTTGGCGCCGCTATGAAGTGTTGCTTCATTTCAAAATTTGAACAGAACTTTTCTCTAATTGGGGGAAACACGTACGTGATATGGTATACCAGATGATTGATCCGCACTCTTGACTCAAGGATGACGTACGATGGATTATACCATATCTGATACTATGAGGCTGGATCGCTGACTTATGAATTATCTTGATTTGGAAAATCATTGCTTTCTAACCACTTTGGTAGGTAATAGATTACATTTGAACCATATCTATTTTCGAACTAATGAATCGTTAGGTACTTTAAATGACAACCTCTAGGGACGCTACGGATTGTCAAATGGTATCTCTTTTTCAAAACACCGTAGCCCCATTTTCAAAAACTACGATTCGTATTATTTAAACTATAACCGTATGGTTCATGTGTAGTTATGTATTTTATACCGTTCATGTTTACGATGTATTATTTCCTCGCGACATACGTGCTATGTACCCGGCACTTATCTTTATATGGCTTCGTCTGCTAGGACACATGCACCATTACCGATGGTGCGCATGTTGCACGTACACATATTTTCCGGCTCACACACTCATCATCGGTAATTGCCATGCCTCTTACACATTAGAAACTGTTATATCGCCGTATTGTTCTTAAACTGTAGAATTATAGTCATTGTTCAGTACTCATTACCGCACATGCTAGTTTAGATATTGCACTTCCTTACCTGGTTACACAACATGCTTATATGAAAACACTTACAATAATTTACAGTATTGTTCTGTGCTTGTATTTACTGTACCTTTATGGTTACATGTATATGAGATTCTGTTTTCAAGAGATCTCTTGATTTGTGAACCGCAGATATATTTTTAAAAGTCTTATGAATGTTTTGAAAACGCAGTTTCTCTTGATATGATTTGTGGTGTCCACCATGAGTTTTCTCGGTTCTGAGCTATGTGTATACCCGATTCGAGGAGAGAGGAGGCACCGTCTGTGGGTACATGGTAGACCCGGTACGGTACCCTGGGGCAAGAAATCATATAGAGAAACGAAGAGCCCGGTAGGGGAGCACTACCGACCGGTGATAGTTTAGGCTCGACGGATATCCGGAGGATACCGACCGAAGTCGTGTGATCAGATGGATATGAGGGCCGATCTGATAAGACGGAGCCCAAGATATAAGGATTTACGTGTCGATGCTGGACACGGGTTTTAAAATATTTTCGAGTGTCGATGCTGGACACTTAGGTTTTATGATGATTTGATGTGTCGTTGATGGACACATGTTGGATGGTATACATGTATATATGAATATGGTTCAGATGACTTGATACTATATATTGTTACTGGCAAGACCTTGTTATCATTACATATATGTATACTCGATCACCCAAGATACCACAGTATTACTTTTATGTTACAGTATGACCTAGGAGATCGTTATACATTCAATTTCTACCTGCTGATATTTTCTACTCACGAAGTGGCAACTCAACACTTTGTGCCACAATTTTCTTGCAAGATCGACCGCTCGGATTAGTAGTGGCTTGCTGGCACATAGCTTCCTTCTGGGTGATTTGCATTGATAGGTGTGGTACAATTTGGATCGTGACCACCTTTGTGTATATATTTATTCAGTTGTATCTAGTTAAAAGCTCCATAAACCAGTCTTTGTATATTTGATAGACCTAAACACCAGACTTGTATATTCCTTGAGATTTAGAGCGAGATGGATGTATTGTCCTTTATTTGAGCTTGATGATATCTTGGTCTTCTTTATTTTCTTTCTGTGATTGATTTTTGCCTTGGGCGTCGTATATTTGTATATTGTGCGGTTGTGATTCCGCTAATTGGCAAAGAGCTAGCTCCTGCTTGGGGATGCCTATATTATTGCTGTGATGTATTGGTTTTGGATCAAAACTTACAAGGGAGGTGCTGTTCAAATTTCAAATGATGAAAATGTTTTCAGGATAGTATACAACCCACTTGCATTTTCATATAATATTACTTATACTTTTAAAAGAAGAATTTGAAATCATTATGCCGTTATTTCAAAACCGCGCCTCCATTATTTTCTGAAAAAGGTTTAGATTTCTGGGCTTTCGACTTACTTGGATTACGGTGGGGTCCTAAAGACTTCACATGATTCTCATGTCGGTCACGTGCCAATTCTAGGTCGTAACATATGCACTGGAAACAGCTACATGATTTTTGAATCTGGTTCCATCTAAATTAGTGCCTTAATTTTATATGGACACCGAATGGTTACATATCTTGAGGTTGTTAAAATATGGGGTTATCTGGTTTCTGTTTAAAAGCGGAATCCGGACAAACTCGAGGCACGCTTCGATAATGGCGGGTTGTGGATTATCCCGAGCTTTCTCTAGGATTTTGTTTTTACCATATTCAAGATCAATAGTTACATTGTTCTTGACTCACCACTATTTTATAAAAGGATCTTTTTGCACAAGAAATTAATGGGAGTATGGTAGAGTTGGAAGTGATTCCAAAACCACAAACGGTTACCGAAAATTTATTAGAACCTAAGAATTCAATTGGACTTGGCAAACCGTTAGCCACTCCACAGATTTTGGTAGGAGACCTCAGACACCCGAGAGATACTTCGATTTTCTTGTAGACGGTGACAGGGAGGTCAGTATCATGGTGATAATGGTCCTACTAGTTGTCAGCAGGTCATAGGAAGTGGTGACTTCTAAGTGACCAGATGCTTCATATCCAAGATGGACAATACGTACTAAAGAAAATTATGGATTTTGAATTTTTCTAGGTGCTCCTGAGAGGGTAAAACCCATTAGGAGAAAGTAGATCTTTCAAGATCTGTGCAGCTTGAAAGGTGCTAACCTGATAAGGCTAGACTTGTTCTAAATGTTGGCTATAGTTCCCTCAAGACAATTATCGTAATCGCAGGCATGTGATTATGATGATTGAGAGAGGACCTATACCGGTAGAATAGTCTTACTCGAGATGATAGTATGCTATCTGGTTTGTATTTTTCATCATGTACATATTGATAGAGCCCATAGGATTCTTTCCTGACTACCAGCATTATGATGGCGATCATATACGTGATTGCTGGGGGCCTATAAGCACATCCTTAAATGTCCCTAGTCGTGGGAGTATCGAGACCGGGCATCAATACTCTAATATAGACTAGTGTATACTGATCGAGACCCCGACGAGGGGCGGCAGCCAGGTCTCACAAGCCATTGGTCTTAGTTTGTTCACCTAAGATAGTATACAGGTGCTCATTGGGTTATGAGTAAACTGGACGGACTCGCCGGGAACCGGCTAGTTGGTATTATACCTATTGTCAGATAGCAGTTCCCAGGTGATATGTGTACAGGTTAGTCTGTCGACTTGAGATCGTCATTTGTCTCGTTTGAGTTCCCATTAGGCTTTGATTACTACCCTACCACGGTTCAAAGGAGTCTTGCAAACAGGTTTTAGTTGGGTATAGTCCCGAGCCATATGGAGGCAGTGATCGGATCATCAGGGATTCGTCTGTCCCGGTATTAGGGGTTGATGTCGCGTTGTGAACGGTTGGCCATCACCAGAAATCCGTGGCCACGGTGGACGAGAATTACCAATCCAGGATCGATAGTTTCTCAGGTGGTGATGGGTTTCATGCCAAAACTAAATGTCGGGTTGTTAGGGGTCTGATTTTATCCACCCCCTGTAGGGTTTCCTTATCACCTCATATAGGGTTTGGAAGCATCACACATGCCACAATTTAAATTTTAAGAGGTGCTAAGCAAACTTAACTAGGAATCGAACTAGAAATTTAGGGTAACACATATAGTATCACATACTAAAAACACATAGTATCACATACTAAAAAAAATCTAAGACTAAGTGGAGAGACTACAACCTTTGTAGACCTCCTAGGGTTTGAATGAGCTAGCTTGAACCTCCTCCACATCCACAATGATCCACCCGGAGTTCCTTTGCTGAAAGCTCTTAGCTGCAATAGATCACAAAGAAGATGAAGCAAACAAACTACACAAAGGGGCTAAAGAAGTGTAGTGTGATGATATGGTTGTCTTCTTATATAAAAACCCTTTCTTTCTTTTAACCTCACTTAATTTATAAAACTCAAGAGAGAGCTAGAGAGAGGAAGATGAAGATGGCAACCATTTTCTTTTGGATGAAAAAGATAATGATAAAGATAATGAGAGAGAGAGATAAATATCAAGCATAAATATCTAAACACAAACCATGGTTAATAAAATATCTAGATATTTTAGAATGAGAAAAATAACAAAGGAAAATGAAACCATAGTTTAACTTTGGTCAAGTAAAGAAAAGTCAACAACGATGAATAATCAATTTTCTTTTTCTCATTCTAATATATACAAATATATTTACTTTTCATGTATTTCTTATATTGCCATCTTTGATGTATCATCAACCATGATACTAATGCATGTATGTATGTGTGTGCGCACATCAACATGTACATATACATGCATGCATCCATCATAAAGAAAAGGTTTATTTAAATGAGATAAAAGTCAATATTAAATTAACACGTGATTTAATAAACTGGACATATCTCATACGACTCGACCAATATAAAACACTCGATTAAAATACGGCATCATATACACGTATTTAATCGAGCTCCCACACATATCTCATATGTATAGTACATCGTTTCGCCTGAGCCAGGAAAATCCTATGTGGGACTTTAAGATTCGTCAATACGCCGGCAGTAGGTGATGATCACATCAAACACCTACAAGCCACAAGCGGTCAGCTAAACGTAACGGCCATCCGGGTATTGAGCGATCAGAAGAAGAACAAGCGAACCTGTCAAAACTCCCGTCAATCCAACTGGCAACACTTACCGTACAGTCCGGTATCTTCGTCAGATATGCTACATATTGAGTCTAGGGATGGAATCGTCGACCCCAATAACTCAATAAGTCATGCCGGTATATGGTCTACAACAAATCGATAAACTACTGATAATACTTATCAGTAATATCTCAGCAGCCCGGGCCAAGGACTTCCTGTTATAGCCAATCGTGCACATCACAACATCAACCACCAATACCGGGAGAGACGAAACCCCTCCTATCGCTCATTACCTCCATATGCCTCGGGAATGTACCCAAAATCCACCTGTTTGTATGACTCAGTAGAGCCGTAGTAGGGTGGAGATCAAGATACAGTGGGAGGACAAACAAGAATCTACGGCGATCTCGGGTCTACAGACTAACCTGTACCAGTGTCACCTGAGAACTCCTATCCGACGTATGATATAATACCATATAGGAGTTCTCGGTGAGTCCGTTCAGTGTACCCAGTCTCACTGAGCACCCGTATACAATCTTTGGTGTCACTACACCAGACGGATATGGGATCATCCATCGCCCATCATATGGAACAAGAATAGTATACGCTACTCTACACTGGAATATCGATGCCTTGTCTCGATATACCTACGACTAGGAAAATTTCAAGGATATGCTTATAAACTACAGGTGTCCCACTAGTATGATCCACATCATAATCCCTGCAGTCAAGCTAGTATCCTTAGGGCTTTATCAACATGTACTAAATGAATAAAAACATGATCAAGTGAACATATGATAAAGAGAAACCAGATAGCATACTATCATGTCGAGCAAGACCGTCCTCTGAATATATATATATATATATATATATATATATATATATATATATATATATATATTGTAGGGTTGCTGGGCACTCGCACAAGGGTCTACGAGGCATCAACCATGCCCGATTAAAAAATTAGCCGTGCCGAACAATCCGAATACGGATCTTTAAACTAAAGATTAGGCGAAAACTAACATGTTAACAACTTTAACACTAAGTGAGAGGGATTACAACCTTTGTAGATCTGGTCCTTCACTTCATATGCTCCGTGTTGTGGTCCCTTCGCTGCGATCATTGGGTTCCGGACTTTCGAGAGGTTCCACGAAGAGAAAGATGCAACCTTTGCTTCCGATCTTCGATACAAAGATGATCTACCTTGAAGTTTCGTTAACACAAGCTAACACTCATGAAATGATGTGAACACCCTCATCTAAATGGTAAGGGAAGATGAGGATAATGAAGTAGGATTTTTGCTCTCTTTATTTATCTTTTTCTCATATTTATTCATCACTTGGAAAAAGCTAGTAACTTTTTCCATGAAGAAAGAAGAAGGAAGAAGATGAAGAATAATGATAGAATTCCTTTTGTGATGAATAATGCAAAGGAGATAATGATGAATAATGCAACCATGGTTGACTAAACCTTTGTAGAGAATTAACCAAGGCTAGGGTTTGGGTTAGGTTAAGAATGAGTCATTTGAAAATATCTTTCACAAAACAAAACCAAAACCTTCTAGAGTCATCTAGAAAGATTAACCCTAATCCAAACCCTAATCATGTTTAAACTCCACTAAACATGTTGCATTAGTTATCATATCATGTTACAATATTATATATCACATATATAATATTTATTGTAACCAAATAAAATAATACATTTAACATATATCGCATATATATCAATGTATTACCCGAGTGAGAAAAAGAATCTTTTAGTGAGCAAATATTAGTTAATGTCATTTAATATATCATATATATTATTATACATTAAATTATCGAATCAACACTTGATCCGACAATCCGGCTATATCGCATATAACCGACTAATATATATCCGTACCGATTCATCGAATCAACACTTGATCCGATGACCCAGCTGATATCATATATCGCGAGAATAGAATACGGTATCTCATATCGCATTATCCTCGGTCCCGTACATATCACATATGTGCTCCTACTCCATTTTTCCTGAGCCAAGAAACCTCTGTGTAGGACTCTAAAGAATCGTCAATACGCTGGCAGTAGGTGATGATCATATCAAACACCCACAAGCTGCAAGCGGTCAGCTAAACGTAACAGCTACCCAGGCATTGAGCGCTCAGAAGATCAACAAGCAAGCCTGTATATTCTCCTGTGAATCCAAACAGTAACACTCCCGTACTGTCCGGTCTCGTCGTCTGATATGTTGCATATCTCGCCTAGGGGTGGTAAACATCAGACCCCAGTAGCTCGATAAGTCGTGTCGATATGAGGTCTATAACAGTTCGAGAAACTACTGATAACACTTAGCAGTAAATCTCAACAACCCTGGCCAGGGATTTTCGGTTATAGCCAATCGAACACAGCACAACATCAACTCCCTATACCGGGAGAGACGAATCCCCTCCTATCGCTCATTGCCTCCATGAGATTCTGGACTGTAACCGAAAGCCACCTTTTTGCACGCCCTCTTGGACGTGGTATGATGGAAATCAAAGCACAGTGGGAATCACACAAGACTCTATGACGATCTCGGGTCAACAGACTACTCTGTACCAGTGTCACCGGAGAACTGCCATCTGACGTGAGGTATAATACCATCTGGGAGTTCTCGGCGAGTCCGTCCAGTGTACCCAGTCTCCACTAAGCACCCGTACACCATCCTTGATGTCAAACACCGATGGATATGGGATCATCCATCGCCCATCATATGGGTCAAGATGCGTATACGCTAGTCTACTCTGGTGTATCGATGCCCTGTCTCGATACACCCTCGACTAGGAACAGTTATAGGATGTACTCGTCGACTACCGTGGCCCCACTAGTATGATCTCATCATAGTCCCAGTAGTCGAGTACATATCCTAAGGGCTTTATCAACATGTAATATAGAGACAATCAGAGTACATGTTAAGATAAAGTACAACCAGATAGCATACTATCATGTCGAGCAAGAAAGTCCTCACTATATATGTCCTAGCATCCACTACAATATACATCGTATGTACAGTAATGGCTTCTAGGGCATACATATAACTAACAATCTCCCACTTGCAATAGGGCCATCTGTTATGGTATCGCAAACCTAACAATTAGCTGCGGTTGAAGTATCTCATACTCAACCATCCCGTAAAAGTCTCTACTGGGAAAAAGGCCTTTGTGAGTGGATCCGCGCTGTTGTCCTCTGTATCTACTCTCCTAACCTCGATCACCTTGGAGATCATCCATTTCCATGATCAGGTGATACTGCCTAAGAATTATATCTGGATTTCTGATAGGACGGTAGTTCCTTGGCAATAGCCACAACTCCATTGTCACACAATGGTAGGAACGAAGTTCATCTCATGAACTTATATATATCCAGACAGCCTCTTTGGTAGCATCCTTGGTAACGATGTATCTTGCCTTTAATCGTCTAGTATGTCATGGTATCTAGCTTGGAACTCTTCCATCATACCGTCCCTCCACTGAGGGTAAAAACAATGCCTGCGACTGACATTCAGTCGTCCTTATCACCCTGGAACCTTTCCAGTGATTCTCCCCAGGATCGATTGATACCATCTCACTACAACTAGTGAGTGTCCTAACATCCAATTAGATCTATCTCATAGATCCAAAACCCAGGATTTAGGAGGTATCACTTTGATCCTATATGGAAAATCCTTGTGATAAGCGGAGATTGACCAAGCGTAGCATAGGAAACTTCTTCCCTATCAAGAGTATGTCATCCACGTACTCTACGAGGATCACCACCATACTCTCTACTACCTTTTCGTATATACAAGGTTCATCTACCATTTTGATGAAGTCAAACTCTTTGACTACCACATCAAAACAGATGTTCCAACTCCGCGATGCCTGTTTTATCATATAAAACATCTTGCACACGTTTCCGCTGCTCCCACTGTCTACGAAGCCCTCTGGCTATGTACTTATAGACGTTCTCTTCTAAAACATCATTTAGAAAAGCAGTCATGACACCCAACCACCAGATATCGTAGTCATGGTATATAGCCGTGGCAAGTAGGATCTGGATGGACTTAAGCATAGCTTTGAAAGTCTCAACTTTTCCATGTACACCAAGTAATCTTCTCAAGATATACTCGCTCCTGATGGGGATTTAACCCTTCAGATAAAGCAACCAAAGTCCATACTTTGTTGGTGTATAAGGATTCCATCTCAGATCGAAAAACATCCAGCCATTCTTACAGAGTCCCACTCCTGATGGCCAGCTCGAAACTAGTTGGGTCATCATCTCATGATGCAATCCTCGCTCCCACTGTCATAAAGAAACCGAAGTATCTCTCAGGTGGGCGAGGAACCCTACTAGATCGGCGGAGAGGCTGAGGTTCGTTGGAAACTATTGAATCCCTTGGTTCTACCAAATCATCAGCTGCAGTTTGTATAGCTGGAACATTTCCAGTTCTTCATAACAGACCTTGCCTCGAGCTTGTCCGGATTTTTCTTTTAGACATAGGCCGGACAACCCCAAATCTTAACAAGCTTAAGATATGGGCTCTTCCCTTTCCATATCACATATAAAGTGGTAGGCAACTAATTTGATTTGAACCCTATTCAATAGGTATGCAGCTTCTCAAGTGCATAACTCCCAAAAGGAAATAGGAAACTCAGTAGTACTCATCATAGAGCACACCATATCACATAGGGTGTTATTGCTCCGCCCCGATACACCGACGTGCTGTGGTGTATACGGAGGAGTAATGCTGAGAGAGAATCTCATTCTCCTTTAGAATAGTCCAGGAATTCCGTACTCAAGTATTCTCCTCCTTGATCTCATCAAAGGACATAATACTTTTACCCGTTTTTGGTTCTCTACTTCTTACTTACATTCTGTGAATATCTCAAAAGCTTCGGACGTGTGTTTCAACAGGAACATATGTCTGAATCTTGAGAGATCATCAGAGAATGTAATGAAGTACAAAGAACCGGTCTTGGCATGTGTAGACAGGGGACTTACATACATCAGCATGTATCAATCCCAAGAGTTCACTAACTCTTTCTCTGTTTTCAATAAACAGAGCTATGGTCATCTTATCTTTGTGACATGACCGGCAAGTTTCACAAGATGTAAATTCAAACTAATTTAAATATACATCTAAATGTAACTTCAGCTAGTCTGGTCGCATTGATATGACCTAGTCTACAATACCTCAAGAAGGATTCATTCATTTCTGAACTCTTCCTCTTGTGTGTGTTCCGTATACTAAGAACTGTAGTTTGATTTAGAACATCAATGCTTTTAGATAACGTGCCTGAACCAATCAACTCTTGATATAGGAAATGTTCAAAACATTATCCAACTATACAAAATTATATCCTTTCTTTACTAATAAAGAAAAAGATATGATGTTGTATATCAGGCTCGGTATCTAATAACATTCGTTCAGAATCAATGTATTCTAGTAATACAGGGTGATAGTGACCAACAGACTTGGCTGCAACACTTGCACCGTTTTCTGTCTCATGAAACTTATCACCCGTTCTCAGTTCTCTACCTATCTGTAGCCCATGTAACAGATTACATATGCGGGATCCTGATCCGGTATCACATACCCAGGACGTAAAGGATACTGAGAAACAGTTCTCTGTAATGAACACACCCGAAGATGATGCATCAACATGCACTTTCTTCGTTTGGGCGGCACGGGAAATCTGGTATTCCCCAATTTCCTGCTCTGTCTTATAACAATTATAAGTTGGAGCGGGAGTAACGTTCCCCAGCTCAGTATAACAAGCGGGTTCGGTCAATATATCCGTTTTATTATCTTGATTAAGGCGTGACATGGTTGCTACCTGGAGAGAGAGAGAAGAAAACACTCAGCGTATGCTCTTGCAAGATTAGATTGGTTATCTAATATATCTAATCAGGATGTCTCCCACTGTTTTAATCAAATCTTCCTTCAAACCCTAAAAGGAAAGACTAGCCGGGATTAATTACACGCTACAAGTTCGCCAATCTTTCAGCCAGGCCAGTGTCAGTACTTTGAGGGAGGTCCCCCGTGCTTTCGCACGAACCTAATTAAGTAAACCTCATTTTCCCAGGGGCGTAACCCCGTTGACACCTTTCTAGACACCTACTTGATCGGCTAATTGTAATGTGTAAAACACTCCCAGGAGTAACTCTTACTCGCAGCGGGTATCGGGATCCAACTATCTCATAGAAGGTATGCAATCTCATTGCAAATTTCAACACTTGAAATTCCCAATAATATTTTACCCCTAGCATCCTATGACCTTGACGAAAGCCAACAAACCATAGGCTACTAGTCAAGTCCAACCCGTCATTTCCCGATTGAATTAAACCCACCCGCACGACCCTTGACGAAAGCCAACAAAGTCGCACGACTACCCTAACTCAATCGCATCATATGCTAGCAGATAAGCATAAATAGCTACCGCACACTACGCCTTGACGAAAGCCAACAAACGCAGCACGAATACTATGAAGTACTTATCTGAAATGACGGAGGGCTACGACAGGTTTTTAAGAAAAACTTTTGCGTAATGAACTTGATATCGTTGTAGAATAGAGTGATTTTAAATGGAGTGTTTTTGAGTCTTTTCTAGTTTTGCTAAAGGGGTCACTCCCGGTGAAGGGATCGTCGGCCCTTTCCTCATCGAATAAGATGCAGGATATATCATATATACCGCTGTGCAAAGCAAGAACTATAAAAGCAATCAAAAGACAAACCGAGTTTGTAGCATCTGCCAGTTATTGCTAAAGGAGTCACTCCCGGTGAAGGGATCTCGGTCCTTTCCTTATCGAATAAGGTGCTGGATGTTCTATAAGAAACACCGCTATGCAAAGCAAGAACTAGAGCTACCAGTTTTTATAAACAAGTTTCTACAACATCTTAGGTTTCTTTTATTTCATTAATCTCATTAATGAAGTCCCATTTTATTATGCTTCACAAGCATCTCTTTTGAAACGAAATCTGCAATATAACATATATCTCATATATATAAAATACAAACATTCGTCTCAGGCAGTAATATGATCTCAATTCACAGAATATTGTAGCAGAAGAACATATATGAAATATTGGATATACTAGGACGTCCATGTTTTCAATACGAGCCTGTATAAAACATGGATTCCACGGTCGCGATGAATAGCCAAACCCACATCCCTAGACCCCTACGAGAGCGGCAAGTAACACTACCAATTCTAGGGTTAGGAGACCCGGTCTCGACTCCTCGAGATGGTCTCCCACTGGACCCTAGAACCCGGTTACTTGTGCTCCCCGCCTTGGGTCTACCTAATGCGGAAAAGTAAATAATATACAACGGTGACATCTTCCGCTACCTGGAAGTGCCCCAATAAAAGAATATTACATACAAATGAATTTTACATGAATGAAAAAGAAAAAACTCTCATCTCACATAAAACCCCCGGCTATTCAAAAAGCGACGATCCAATATAACATATCACAGCAACACATAATATCTCATATCATCAACGTAAGCAAGTATGCGTATCCCGATTGTCGTTGATATATAGCAACGAAGCCGGCGATACACCACATACTACGCTTACGGTCACAGAAAAGAAAGTGTAAAACTACAACAGTTGGAATCCGCAACCTCCTTAGACATCGCATGCCTAACCAAATGAATTCCTTAGACATCTCATGCCTAACAATTATAAACCCCGCATTTTAGTCTCATTATCGAAAACACTTTTCAATATCAAGTCGGCCAATTCAACAAGATTCCCGACATCCTGATCGAATGCTCATCGCAAACTTTAGTAGACGGCCGCACCCCTGATACCGTCGACGAAGTGCACTAAGGCGGAACACCGCTACCGCGAGCACCCGAACGGATGCTTTCGGCGACGGGGTTCTCCTACAGTCACTTGGTCGGGGCTATGGGGTGTAGCTGTCTATTAAGTTTATCCGGCGAGTATCCGCGTACGCTACGTGATTGCGACGGACTTTTGATCTTATCAAAATTCTGTGGCAACCGATCATCTGAGACTAAACTGCTATGTCTATAATATTCAAATCAGTTATCTCATAACTACCTGTGGATTCCAATTATTGTATCACATTCCAGATAAATAGACAATGTTAAACTTTCCGATCGAATCATCAAACACCCAAGATTTCCCCAATATATCTCAACACTTGAAATCAGTTTAAAAACATCCATCACATGCCACAGTACCACTGGTCCAGCCGTAGAAGGGTCAAGCCAACGCCTCACATGTGGCACGCCGTACTGCCCCAAACCCTAAGGTTCAAAAGGCAGTTCAAGACGGTCACATAATCGAGTTAAGGTTTGTTGTCTTCTAGAGGGTCCACCGCGTTACTTGCACGACTTAGAACATTCTTAAACATGAGGAAAAATCCAACTTTTGAAAAAATTTCCGACAGGGGAAAAAGTGAGTTATTGATATCCGTTCGAACTTTTTAACAGTTTCTAAAAGTTATCCGGACAAAACACAAAGACGCAGTTAAAGTTCCCGATCGAATCATCAAATCCCCAATACAACCCAGAAAATTCAACAGTTGAATAAATATTAAAAATTCCCAGAAAATACAACACTAAAAGACAAGAATTACAGTGCAAATTTCAAATGCTGAAGTGACTAAATGGCCGCGGAACCGCCGCACAAGCCATGATTGTGCCGCGGTTCTGCCGCGCTTTGGTGGAATCAGCCGCACGTGCTTCACAGTATTTCTTACAATTCCCTGCTGAATTTTTTGAGCATTTTTAATTTGGAAAAATACACAGTTTTGAAAAATTTCCAGAAACTAGGGTATATCGGGTTTTCCGGGTTCGATCGGACTTTAAACTTCGTCTAGACTTCGCCTAAACCTCTAGCTTGGCTCTGATACCACTGTAGGGTTGCTGGGCACTCGCACAAGGGTCTACAAGGCATCAACCATGCCCGATTAAAAAATTAGCCGTGCCGAACATTCCGAATACGGATCTTTAAACTAGAGATTAGGCGAAAACTAACATGTTAACAACTTTAACACTAAGTGAGAGGGATTACAACCTTTGTAGATCTGGTCCTTCACTTCATATGCTCCGTGTTGTGGTCCCTTCGCTGCGATCATCGGGTTCCGGACTCTCGAGAGGTTCCACGAAGAGAAAGATGCAACCTTTGCTTCCGATCTTCGATACAAAGATGATCTACCTTGAAGTTTCGTTAACACAAGCTAACACTCATGAAATGATGTAAACACCCTCATCTAAATGGCAAGGGAAGATGAGGATAATGAAGTAGGATTTTTGCTCTCTTTATTTATCTTTTTCTCATATTTATTCATCACTTGGAAAAAGCTAGTAACTTTTTCCATGAAGAAAGAAAAAAGAAGAAGATGAAGAATATGTAGGGTTGCTAGGCACGCGCACAAGGGTCTACGAGGCATCAACCATGCCCGATTTAAAATTTAGCCGTGCCGAATAACCCGAATAGAGAACTTTAAACTAGAGATTAGGCGAAAACTAACATGCTAAACATTTTAACACTAAGTGAGAGGGATTACAACCTTTGTAGATCCGGTCCTTCACTTCATATGCTCCGTGTTGTGGTCCCTTCGCTGTGATCATCGGGTTTCGGACTCTCGAGAGCTTCCACGAAGAGAAAGACGCAACCTTTGCTTCCGATCTTCGATACTAAGATGATCTACCTTGAAGTTTCTTTAACACAAGCTAACACTCATGAAATGATGTGAACACCCTCATCTAAATGGCAAGGGAAGATGAGGATGATGAAGTAGGATTTATGCTCTCTTTATTTGTCTTTTTCTCATATTTTTCCGTCACAAAAATCAAAGCAAGAAAGCATTTCAAGAAAAGAAAAAGAAGGAAGAAGATGAACAATATTATTTGTGATGAATAATAAAAGTTATCATAATTATTTATGCAACCATGGTTGTAGTAACCATTGTAGAGAGTTTACTAGGGTTAGGGTTTGGGTTAGGTCAAAGGGTGAGTCACTTACAAATATCTATCATAATATCTTAACAAAGACAAAGTAAAGCTTCTAGAATCAACTAGAAGGTTTAACCCTAATCCAAACCCTAATCATGTTTAAACTCCTCTAAACATGTTGCATTAATAATTATAATATGTTACAATATTATATATCACATATACAATATTTATTGTAACAAAATAAAATAATACATTTAACATATATCGCATATATATCAATGTATTACCCGAGTGAGAAAAAGAATCTTTTAGTGAGCAAATATTAGTTAATGCAATTTAATATATCAAATATATTATTATACATTAAATTATCGAATCAACACTTGATCCGACAATCCGGCTATATCGCATATAACCGACTAATATTTATCCGTACCGATTCATCGAATCAACACTTGATCCGATGACCTGGCTGATATCAAATATCGCGAGAATATAATACGGTATCACATATCGCATTATCCTCGGTCCCGCACATATCACATATGTGCCTCTACTCCGTTTTGCCTGAGTCAAGAAACCTCTGTGTAAGACTCTAAAGAATCGTCAATACGCCGGCAGTAGGTGATGATCATATCAAACACCCACAAGCTGCAAGCGGTCAGCTAAACGTAACAGCTACCCAGGTATTGAGCGCTCAGAAGATCAACAAGCAAGCCTGTACATTCTCCTATGAATCCAAACAGTAACACTCCCGTACAGTCCGGTCTCGTCGTCTGATATGTCGCATATCTCGCCTAGGGGTGGTAAACGTCAGACCCCAGTAGCTCGATAAGTCGTGTCGATATGAGGTCTATAACAGTTCGTGAAACTACTGATAACACTTACCAGTAAATCTCAGCAACCCTGGCCAGGGATTTCCGGTTATAGCCAATCGAACACAGCACAACATCAACTCCCTATATCGGGAGAGACGAATCCCCTCCTATTGCTCATTGCCTCCATGTGATTCGGGACTGTTCCCAAAAGCAACCTTTTGCACGCCCTCTTGGACGTGGTATGATGGAAATCAAAGCACAGTGGGAACCACACAAGACTCTATGACGATCTCGGGTCAATAGACTACTCTGTACCAGTGTCACCGGAGAACTGCCATCTGACGTATGGTATAATACCATCTGGGAGTTCTCGGCGAGTCCGTCCAGTGTACCCAGTCTACATTGAGCACCCGTACACCATCCTTGATGTCAAACACCGATGGATATGGGATCATCCATCGCCCATCATATGGGTCAAGATGTGTATACGCTAGTCTACTCTGGTGCATCGATGCCCTGTCTCGATACACCCTCGACTAGGAACAGTTATAGGATGTACTCGTCGACTACCGTGGCCCCACTAGTATGATCTCATCATAGTCCCAGTAGTCGAGTACATATCCTAAGGGCTTTATCAACATGTAACATAGAGACAATCAGAGTACATGTTAAGATAAAGTACAACCAGATAGCATACTATCATGTCGAGCAAGAAAGTCCTCCCTATATATGTCCTAGCATCCACTACAATATACATCGTATGTACAGTAATGGCCTCTAGGGCATACATATAACTAACAATCTCCCACTTGCAATAGGGCCATCTGTTATGGTATCGCATACCCAACAATTAGCTGCGGTTGAAATATCTCATACTCAACCATCCCATAAAAGTCTCTACTGGGAAAAAGGCCTTCGTGAGTGGATCCGCGCTGTTGTCCTCTGTGTCTAATCTCCTAACCTCGATCTCCCTGGAGATCAATCATCTCCATGATCAGGTGATACTGCCTAAGAATTATATCTGGATTTCTGATGGGACGGTAGTTCCTTGGCATAAGCCACAACTCCATTGTCATACAATGGTAGGAACGAAGTTCATCTTATGAACTTATAAATATCTAGACTGCCTCTTTTGTAGTATCCTTGGTAACGATGTATCTTGCCTTTAATCGTCTAGTATGTCACGGTATCTAGCTTGGAAGTCTTCCAACATATCGTCCCTTCACTAAGGGTAAAGACAATGCCTGCGACTGACATTCAGTCGTCCTTATCACTCTGGAACCTTTCCAGTGATTCTCCTCAGGATCGATTGATACCATCTCACTACAACTAGTGAGTATCCTAACATCCAATTAGATCTATCTCATAGATCCAAAACCTAGGATTTAGGAGGTATCACTTTGATCCTATATGGAGAATCCCTGTGATAAGCGGAGATTGACCGAGCGTAGCATAGGAAACTCCTTCCCTATCAAGAGTATGTCATCTACGTACTCTACGAGGATCACCACCATACTCTCTACTACCTTTTCGTATATACAAGGTTCATCTACCATTTTGATGAAGTCAAACTGTTTGACCACCATATCAAAACAGATGTTCCAACTCCGCGATGCCTGTTTTATCATATAAAACATCTTGCACACGTTTCCGCTGCTCCCACTGTCTACGAAGCCCTCTGGCTGTGTACTTATAGACGCTCTTTTCTAAAACATCATTTAGAAAAGCTGTCATGACACCCAACCACCAGATATCGTAGTCATGGTATGTAGCCGTGGCAAGTAGGATCTGGATGGACTTAAGCATAGATCCTTAGAAAAGGTTTCAACATAATCCATACCTGGTCTATGATGCAAACCTTTAACAAGTCTAGCTTTGAAAGTCTCAACCTTTCCATGTACACCAAGTAATCTTCTCAAGATATACTCGCTCCTGATGGGGATTTAACCCTTCAGATAAAGCAACCAAAGTTCATACTTTGTTGGTGTATAAGGATTCCATCCCAGATCGATAAGCATCCAGCCATTTTTACAGAGTCTCACTCTTGATGGCCAGCTCGAAACTTGTTGGGTCATCATCTCATGATGCAATCCTCGCTCCCACTGTCATAGAGAAACCGAAGTATCTCTTAGGTGGGTGAGAAACCCTACTAGGTCAGCGGAGAAGCTGAGGTTCGTTGGAAACTATTGAATCCTTTGGTTCTATCAAATCATCAGCTGTAATTTGTATAGCTGGAACATTTCCAGTTCTACATAACAGACTTTGCCTCGAGCTTGTCCGGATTTTGTTTTTAGACATAGACCGGACAACCCCAAATCTTAACAAACTTAAGATATGGGCTCTTCCCTTTCCATATCACATATGAAGTGGTAGGCATCTGATTTGATTTGAACCCTATTCAACAGGTATGCAGCTTCTCAAGTGCATAACTCCCAAAAGGAAATAAGAAACTCAGTAGTACTCATCATAGAGCACACCATATCATATTGGGTGTGATTGCTCCGCCCCGATACACTAACGTACTGTAGTGTATACGGAGGAGTAATGCCGAGAGAGAATCTCATTCTCCTTTAGAATAGTCCAGGAATTCCGTACTCAAGTATTCTCCTCCTTGATCTCATCAAAGGACATAATACTTATACCCGTATTTGGTTCTCTACTTCTAATTTATATTCTGTGAATATCTCAAAAGGTTCAGACCTGTGTTTCAACAGAAACATATGTTTGAATCTTGAGAGATTATCAGAGAATGTAATGAAGTAGAAAGAACCGGTCTTGGCATGTGTAGACTGGGGACCTTCATACATCAGCATGTATCAATCCCAAGAGTTCACTAACTCTTTCTCTGTTTCCAACAAACAGAGCTGTGGTCATCTTATCTTTGTGACATGACCGGCAAGTTTCACAAGATGTAAATTCAAACTAATTTAAATATGCATCTATATGTAACTTCAGCCAGTCGGGTCGCATTGATATGACCTAGTCTACAATACCTCAAGAAGGATTCGTTCATTTCTGAACTCTTCCTCTTGTGTGTGTTCTGTATACTAAGAACTGTAGTTTGATTTAGAACGTCAATGCTTTTAGATAACGTGCCTGAACCGATCAACTCTTGATATAGGAAATGTTCAAAACATTATCCAACAATACAAAATTATATCCTTTCTTTACTAATAAAGAGACTGATATGATTTTGTATATCAGGTTCGGTATCTAATAACATTTGTTCAGAATCAATGTATTCCGGTAATACAGGGTGACAGTGACCAACAGACTTGGCTGCAACACTCGCACCGTTTTCTGCCTCATGAAACTTATCACCCGTTCTCAGTTCTTTACCTATCTGTAGCCCATGTAACAGATTACATATGCGGGTTCCTGATCCGGTATCACATACTGTCACGACCCGCAGGGTACGGAACGTGACTGGCACTTAAGTTTACGAAACGTCTAAAGGCGTCCGTAAAATAAGTAAGCCAAAGCCCAGAAAACAAAACCAATTAAGCAAAAGAGTGAAGAAAACCCAAACATTTGAAAGCAAGCTTATCAAATAAGTCATATAAAACCCCTTTTAAAAACAATACTAATTTTTCCGAAAATTTCGGCAGAGTCTCCTTTGTAAATACTGGCCCCCAAAAATGGGTACAACAAAATATATACATGAATCCACAAAATAGGGCATCCCCAAGCGGGAGCTAGCTCTTCGCCATACGGCGGTCACAAATCCCACGCAATGTAAATGACAACAAGCATAATAAAGCATAAGGAAGCATGAAAAAGTAGCATGTCTGCTCAAGTGAGCTCGACCCCAAATACAGTATAAAATCCACAAACCTCACAGTCTCATCTCTAGGTCAATATACAATAATCTGGTAGAACAGTAGATGGAGTACACTAGATACAAGAATATACAAGAATATACAAGGTGGTACAAAAATAACATAACCCACCTATGAGCAAATCTCGAGCTCAGGCAAAAGAGGCAAAAGACAAGTGCGCCCGCCGCTACTGAACTGACGGAGCGGACCTGCAAAAGACTGTGGCACAACGGGGGTGAGTTGCCAACTCGTGAGTAATAAATAACATCTGCAAAGGCTATCGTATGCATGCACACAAGCATCCTAGCATCTAAAATACAGGTATGACTGGATGCACTAGCAGGTGTGTATATAACATCAGTGTACTAATATGCATGCAACATGAAAATCTGAGGTCTCAATAGGTATATATAAGAAATATTTTATCTCTTTTTGTTTTTGAAACTCTTTTAGAATGCCAGCATAATGTCAATGAATCGACGAAAATCGGTGTCCAGCAACGACACCCAAAAGCTGTCTCAAATCTCATAAATGTATCTCTGGCCTCAGCCGTCCGGCTGACCCATCTCAAATATCAATATCTCATCATCTAGCGGCCACGGTCGGTATCCTCTGGATATCCGCCGTCCCAAACAGTCACCGGTAGGTAATCCGTCCCCTGCCAGGCTCAACGTCATCACCACATTCCTCTTGCCCCGGGGTACCTTACCGGGCCCACCATGTACCCGTGCCGGTTCCTCCACTCCTCGACACGGATTTCCAAAGCCACAGCAAACTCATGGTGGACGACACTTACATCACTAGAAAACCGCAATTTTACATATTTTAAAAAATATAATAAGTTTAGAAATTTTGCGGCTTTCCCCCGAAATCCAGCAATATCATAAAATCTCCAGAAATCCACATAAGTGCATATATCAATGATAATGAATGCGTATGATATCAATAATCAAGTTGCGATGTGTGATTAATGGATTAAGCATGAACAATTAATATGATGAAGTACATGCACATGAATAGCAATACTACGGTTTCATTTTTAAGGAATTAAAGGCAATAGTACCAGTTTAAGTATCGATTAGTAAAAGGTTTCAATTTAAAAGTTATCTAGTGTGGTGGCATGGCAATTACCAGGGTGTGTGTGTAAACATGAATAGTGCTCGTGCTGCATATAAAAACCTGGTAATGGTGCATGTGTCCTACAATTGAGTTTGCGTATATGGGTATAACATATTGATCTAATTGCAGCAATTATCATGCCAGTAATATTATTCTAATGTCACAAGTGGTTATCCAGTTTACTATTTTCCAGTTTACTAAATCTATCGGGCGACTTGCGCCATCCAAACGATCGTCCCCCGTAGATGTTAAATCTACTCACCGGGATTCCTGGCTAGCTGTGTCCGATCACCGCCTTTCCCTTTTGCGCCGCGTCTGACGTCTCCGCGACCGAACCTGGAATTTATATCAATACCAAATATAAGGTTACATATCAAGAACGACGCAAAACCCCAACGAAACTACTAAAGTTCGCTAGCTGGGTACAACGTGCACAAAGTGCGCGGAACACACGCGAAAATCGCAAAAACTGCCAAAAACGCCGATTTGGGTCACCCGGCAAAACTAAAACCCGACTACCCAAAAACCGCACTCACGCATCCTAAAAGTCTTAGGACAAGCCAACACAATCATCGAGATGCCACAATTAATTCATCACACAACTTTTATAAAAATCTAGTAAGCAGAAATTGCAATTTGATGCAAACATCGACAATTTAGCGACAAGTCAACACCACCCAACACCAACATCCAAACTAACCAAATAGCTAGCCAATACACAATTTCTAAACCATTAACTAAGCTTAAAAACCTAATTTACATAACAAAACCTTCTCTTGATTTTTGTACTTAGCAAACATAAACCAAACTATATATGAAAACCTTAATTTAACACTATATTTTAGCCTAATAAGCAAATTAACCACTTAGATTAAGGTTAGCAAAACACTAGATAGCAAATTAGGTTTAATCACTTAAATAATGCTTTCAAAAACTTAATCCACTCACTAATCAAGCTTCAAATATCATTTTCCATACATAACCCTCTCTTGAAAAACCTTAAAACAACAATTTTACAACTAAAATCAACTTCTAAAATTACCTAAATTAGCATAATTAAAGACTACATAACAAGGTAACCATATAGATTAGTTTACTAACAACTAGATTAACTAATAAACAACTTAATTAATTATCATGGTTCAAAACCCTAGTTTAAACAAACTACCCATTTTAACTAGATTAGAAATAAGCTAACTTTTAACACTAACCATACAATTAAAGGAATTAGCAACAAAAGAAAGTAACTAAGATGGAATTATACCTCTTGATCAATGGATCAAGCAAGAGAATTTGCTCCAATTGATGGCCTCAAGCACCAAGATCCAAGCAAGAATGGCTAAGGAAAATGATAGCATAAGGATTTTGTATGGATTTTTGAATAAACTATGGATTTTGATGTGGTTTTTTGATGAAATTTGAAGAAAAATGAAAAGAAAAGAGAGGAAGAAGAGGGGGGTTCAGTTTCGGCCAGAGGAGGTAAGGGGGAGGGTGTGGGCAAGTGGGGAAAAGTCTTGGTTCAAGTTTCCAAAGTCAATGTATCATATTTTAACCATTATATTTAAAATTAAATCCATAAACTAACAAAACAACTCAAGAAGCAACCAAGGAAAAGAGAGGCCAGAAATTTCTGGTCTTGGCCAAGGTTTGGGCTGTTCTTGGGCTGAGGGAAAAGATAGAGGGGTGTTACAAAAGAAATTTTATGCAAAAAGGCCCCCTACAACTCAAAAATTGCAAGTTTTAGCCCAAAATTCAATAAATTCGTTTCAATTCATAAAAATTTGTTAAAAATCAAAATAAATTACTAAAAATTCATGTTATCACTAGAATATAATTATCATAATTTTAGAGATTAAAATTAGTCCGGAAAAATTTGTATTTATCGCTTATTTAATGTATTTTCTTACCGGCTTAAAATAATATTAAAAAATTGAAAAATAGGGAAAAATTTTTAAATGACCAAAATTTTATAAATAACTCATTAGCTACTAAAAACAAGCAATTACCTATCCATTTTAGGTATAATTAGCCCTAAACTGCAAAATATCGAGAAAGACGGTTTTCGGAAAAATACCGAATTTTCACCGAATTTCAGGAAAACACCAAAACGACTTTTCAAGACGCTACAATCTTCCCCCCTTAAAGAAATTCGGTCCCCGAATTTAAAAATATAGCTACGCGTACCTTCGAAGAGATGGGGATATTTCTTCCTCATCTCGCCCTCGGTCTCCCAGGTAACCTCCTCGCTGCTCGCGCTACACCAAAGGACCTTGACGGTTGGTATACTCTTCGACCTCAACTTCTTCACCTGCCGATCCAGGATGGCCACCGGCTGCTCTGCAAAAGAAAGGTCGCGCTCTAGCTGGACTGTCGGGTGCTGAATCGCATGCGAAGAGTCGTGAAGGTACTTGCGGAGCATCGAAACATGAAAAACGGGGTGAACATCGGGAAAGCTGGGAGGAAGAGCCAAACGATATGCAACAGTGCCGACACGCTCGAGGATCTCGAAGGGACCTACGAATCTAGGGCTAAGCTTTCCCTTTTGCCCAAAACGCATCACGCCCTTCATCGGTGAGACCTTCAGAAAAACATGGTCGCCAACTGCGAACTCTAATCTGCGACGGCGCCTGTCTGCATATGATTTCTGCCTGCTCTGAGCCGCTCTCATCCGGTCTCGGATCAACTGTATCTTCGCTGTCGTCTCCTCAACAAGCTGCGGCCCCAAAATACTGCTCTCGCTGAGCTCTGTCCAACAAACGGGCGATCTGCATCTCCTCCCATACAATGCCTCGAAAGGTGCCATCTGAATAGTATCCTGGAAGCTGTTGTTGTAGGAGAACTCCACTAGAGGTAAATGACGATTCCAGCAACCACCAAAGTCTAAAACGCACGCTCTGAGCATGTCCTCGAGAGTCTGAATGGTCCGCTCTGACTGTCCGTCTGTCTGCGGATGAAACGCTGTGCTGAAACTCAAACGAGTGCCCAAAGCCTCCTGAAGTCTCTGCCAAAGTCGGCTGGTGAACTGAGTGCCTCGATCTGACACGATACAAGTCGGTACGCCATGTAGTCGCACGATCTCGTCAATATAGAGCTGAGCATACTGAGCGAAGCTGAAAGTCGTCTTCACTGGAAGGAAGTGAGCCGCTTTCGTCAATCTATCCACGAACTCGGAAAATCTACCCTGTCCCATCTGTGCCACGATCTCTGAGCAACGGTCGTCACTGCGCTGTGCCTCATATATACGGTCAAGCAACTGTGGGCGTGCACGAACATGCGCGAGCTGTCCCCCTGTCTGAGTGAACTCGAACTCCACTCGGCTGTCGCATAACATCTGCCAATCTGCTGACGACTGCCTCTGCACTGCGCGCAAAAAGGATAGACTACCCCCGGGCCTCCTACTCAACGCATCTGCCACCACATTCGCCTTGCCGGGGTGATATAAGATCTCGCAGTCGTAGTCTTTCACCAACTCCATCCAACGACGCTGTCTGAGGTTCAGGTCTCGCTGCTGAAATATGTACTTTAAGCTCTTGTGATCGGTGAATATCTGACACGACTCGCCGTAAAGGTAATGTCGCCAAATCTTCAGTGCAAAAACCACTGCAGCCATCTCCAAATCATGAGTGGGGTAGTTCTGTTCATGCTTCTTCAACTGCCGAGAAGCATAAGCGATCACCCGGCCATGCTGCATCAATACGCATCCTAATCCCACTCGCGAAGCATCACAGTAGACAACAAATCCGCCTGATCCCGAAGGCAAAGATAATACCGGCGCCGTAGTCAAACAAGTCCGTAGCTGCTGAAAACTGCGCTCGCACTCCTCTGTCCAGACGAAAGGAACTCCCTTCCGGGTCAAACCGGTCAACGGTGCAGCTATACGGGAGAAGTCCTGAACAAAACGCCTGTAGTAGCCCGCCAAGCCTAGAAAACTACGGATCTCAGTAACCGATGTAGGTCGGGGCCACTGCTGAACAGCCTCAATCTTCTTCGGGTCCACACAAATGCCGTCTCTCGTAACCACGTGACCCAAGAATCCGACGCTGTCCAGCCAGAAAGCACACTTGGAGAACTTCGCGAACAGCTGGTGCTCCTTCAGAGTCTGTAACGTAATCCGCAAGTGCTGCTCGTGCTCCTCTCTGCTCCGGGAGTACACCAAGATATCGTCGATAAACACGATGATGAACAAGTCAAGATACGGCCTGAATGTACGGTTCATCAAATCCATAAATGCTGCTGGGGCGTTGGTGAGTCCGAACGACATCACCAAAAACTCGTAGTGGCCATAGCGTGTACGGAAAGCTGTCCTCGGTATATCCTCCTGTCGAACTCGCAGCTGATGGTATCCTGATCGCAAGTCGATCCTCGAAAAATACCCCGCACCCTGAAGCTGGTCGAACAAATCATCAATGCGCGGCAACGGATATCTGTTCCGAACGGTAACTTTGTTCAGCTGGCGGTAGTCGATACATAAGCGCAAACTTCCATCCTTCTTCTTGACAAACAGGACCGGAGCACCCCACGGAGAAACACTAGGTCGAATAAGCCCCTTATCCAACAAATCCTGCAACTGATCCTTCAGCTCTCGAAGCTCTGCCGGGGCCATCCGATAAGGAGGTATAGAAATAGGCCCCGAACCGGGAATCAAATCAATGCAGAACTCAACATCGCGCTCAGGCGGTAGCCCAGGTAGCTCATCAGGGAAAACATCAGGGAACTCACAAACTACCGGGACCCGGTCCAATAGAACATCTGCAGCTCGAGTATCACAAACAAACGCTAAGAATCCCTGACATCCCTTCCGCAAGAGCTGACCAGCGCGAAGAGACGAAATTAAGCTGGGAAGGGCGACACGACGGTCTCCCTGAATAACAAGGACTGGCTCTCCCGGAAAGCTAAATCTGACTGCCTTCTCACGGCAGTCCACCGAAGCATAACAAGTGGCTAGCCAATCCATGCCCAGAAGCACATCAAAGTCCAACATATCGAGGAGTATCAAATCAACTGATGAATCCCTCTCCCCGATACGAACGGAACACAAACGAAAAACAAAACGAGCGACAAACGACTCGCCTACCGGAGTAACAACAACAAGCGGCTGATCTAACGACGACGACTCACGGCCCAACATCGGTGCAAAGTGTGTAGATACGTACGAATGTGTGGAACCTGGGTCGAATAATACCCGTGCGTCGAAAGAACAAACTGGCAAAGTACCTGTCACAACGGCATTGGATGCCTGCGCATCCTGCGGTGTCAAAGCAAAAACTCGGGCCTGTCCTCCACCGATAGCGGGCTGACCTCGACCTCGGCCTCTGCCTCCTCGTCCTCTCTGAACAGGACCGCCACGTCCTCGGCCTCTCGGTGCACCTAACTGGCGTGGAGCATCGCCTGGGGTAGGAAGTAGGGCTCTCTGAGGAGGGGGTGGTGATGGTGGTAGGGTCACGTGCGGAACTGTCGCTGCTCCCTGTCGTCTCACCGGGCAGTCTCTGACAAGATGGTGCAAACTCCCGCACCCAAAACATCCTGGCGACGGCTGCTGCCCCTGGGAATAAGAACCATATAACTGTCCCCGTCCAAATCCTCTGCCAGGCCTATCTCTCGGAAAGAATCTGGCGCGCTGCCTTTGAGGCGGTACATCGGTGCGCATCCTCTTCGGCCCAGAAACGGCCGGAGTCTGCGATATGCGTGCCTCCATCCGCAATGCAGTATCCATAGCAGCTGAATAAGTGTCGTAGTGCTGGGCGCCAATGGCAAGATATAGCTGGGCATCAAGTCCCTGTACGAACCTCTTCACCATCTTCTCCTCGGTATCCACCAAATACTGAGCATATCGGGACAACTGAGTAAACTGGATGTCATACTCAGACACCGTCATCCCAGGTGTCTTGACTAAGGCCTCAAAACTGCGAGCTCTGGCGTCACGAACGCTCTCTGGAAGGAAACGGGCTAGAAAGACCGCTGTAAACTCAGCCCAAGTCATAGGCGGTAGATCTGCAGCTCGACCTCTCAAGACTGACTCCCACCATGTCTGCGCGAGACCCTCTAGTCGGAAACTCGCAAGCTCTACCCATCGATCATCCGAACATCTCAGTGAACGGCAGATCCTGGCTAAACTGTCAAGGAACGTCTGTGGGTCCTCCGCTGCCTCGGTGCCGGTGAATACTGGAGGTCTCAGCCTCATGAAGTCCTGTAGTGAAACCGGAATGGACACGATGGTAGTAGTAGGAGCAGGTATCATGGTCGTCTGTGATGTAGTAGGTACGTCATCCTGCCTCGGTGTACGACTGGCTGCAACTAGGGATCCTACCATCTGACGCAGCTCCTGCATGCCTCCCATCATCTGTCGCAACTCCTCCATACCCGTCTCGAGCCTATCCATACGGCCTGGGGAAGGTGGATCGGTCTGTCCCTGTGGCGTAGGCATACCACCCTGCTCAGTCCTAGTCTCGGACGAGCCAGCTCGAATCTCGTCTCTGGCGGCAGCCCTCTGTGCCCTCGTAGCCTTCGGCGGCATAGTGGCTGTTACAGGAAAACGGATAGTAAGAACAGTGCAATAGGATCATAGGATACACGGAATTGAAGAAGGAAATTTCCAAGCAAGTATCCTAAAGTTACTTAGGCGGAGTACCGTATCGTAAGTATGCCGCGGACATACGCACGCTACGTTACCCTGCTTAAGTCACTTACTCCATCTACCAAGGGTCATCCTACACTCACAAAGGTAAAACCTATCGCTCTGATACCAACTTTGTCACGACCCGCAGGGTATGGAACGTGACTGGCACTTAAGTTTACGAAACGTCTAAAGGCGTCCGTAAAATAAGTAAGCCAAAGCCCAGAAAACAAAACCAATTAAGCAAAAGAGTGAAGAAAACCCAAACATTTGAAAGCAAGCTTATCAAATAAGTCATATAAAACCCCTTTTAAAAACAATACTAATTTTTCCGAAAATTTCGGCAGAGTCTCCTTTGTAAATACTGGCCCCCAAAAATGGGTACAACAAAATATATACATGAATCCACAAAATAGGGCATCCCCAAGCGGGAGCTAGCTCTTCGCCATACGGCGGTCACAAATCCCACGCAATGTAAATGACAACAAGCATAATAAAGCATAAGGAAGCATGAAAAAGTAGCATGTCTGCTCAAGTGAGCTCGACCCCAAATACAGTATAAAATCCACAAACCTCACAGTCTCATCTCTAGGTCAATATACAATAATCTGGTAGAACAGTAGATGGAGTACACTAGATACAAGAATATACAAGAATATACAAGGTGGTACAAAAATAACATAACCCACCTATGAGCAAATCTCGAGCTCAGGCAAAAGAGGCAAAAGACAAGTGCGCCCGCCGCTACTGAACTGACGGAGCGGACCTGCAAAAGACTGTGGCACAACGGGGGTGAGTTGCCAACTCATGAGTAATAAATAACATCTGCAAAGGCTATCGTATGCATGCACACAAGCATCCTAGCATCTAAAATACAGGTATGACTGGATGCACTAGCAGGTGTGTATATAACATCAGTGTACTAATATGCATGCAACATGAAAATCTGAGGTCTCAATAGGTATATATAAGAAATATTTTATCTCTTTTTGTTTTTGAAACTCTTTTAGAATGCCAGCATAATGTCAATGAATCGACGAAAATCGGTGTCCAGCAACGACACCCAAAAGCTGTCTCAAATCTCATAAATGTATCTCTGGCCTCAGCCGTCCGGCTGACCCATCTCAAATATCAATATCTCATCATCTAGCGGCCACGGTCGGTATCCTCTGGATATCCGCCGTCCCAAACAGTCACCGGTAGGTAATCCGTCCCCTGCCAGGCTCAACGTCATCACCACATTCCTTTTGCCCCGGGGTACCTTACCGGGCCCACCATGTACCCGTGCCGGTTCCTCCACTCCTCGACACGGATTTCCAAAGCCACAGCAAACTCATGGTGGACGACACTTACATCACTAGAAAACCGCAATTTTACATATTTTAAAAAATATAATAAGTTTAGAAATTTTGCGGCTTTCCCCCGAAATCCAGCAATATCATAAAATCTCCAGAAATCCACATAAGTGCATATATCAATGATAATGAATGCGTATGATATCAATAATCAAGTTGCGATGTGTGATTAATGGATTAAGCATGAACAATTAATATGATGAAGTACATGCACATGAATAGCAATACTACGGTTTCATTTTTAAGGAATTAAAGGCAATAGTACCAGTTTAAGTATCGATTAGTAAAAGGTTTCAATTTAAAAGTTATCTAGTGTGGTGGCATGGCAATTACCAGGGTGTGTGTGTAAACATGAATAGTGCTCGTGCTGCATATAAAAACCTGGTAATGGTGCATGTGTCCTACAATTGAGTTTGCGTATATGGGTATAACATATTGATCTAATTGCAGCAATTATCATGCCAGTAATATTATTCTAATGTCACAAGTGGTTATCCAGTTTACTATTTTCCAGTTTACTAAATCTATCGGGCGACTTGCGCCATCCAAACGATCGTCCCCCGTAGATGTTAAATCTACTCACCGGGATTCCTGGCTAGCTGTGTCCGATCACCGCCTTTCCCTTTCGCGCCGCGTCTGACGTCTCCGCGACCGAACCTGGAATTTATATCAATACCAAATATAAGGTTACATATCAAGAACGACGCAAAACCCCAACGAAACTACTAAAGTTCGCTAGCTGGGTACAACGTGCACAAAGTGCGCGGAACACACGCGAAAATCGCAAAAACTGCCAAAAACGCCGATTTGGGTCACCCGGCAAAACTAAAACCCGACTACCCAAAAACCGCACTCACGCATCCTAAAAGTCTTAGGACAAGCCAACACAATCATCGAGATGCCACAATTAATTCATCACACAACTTTTATAAAAATCTAGTAAGCAGAAATTGCAATTTGATGCAAACATCGACAATTTAGCGACAAGTCAACACCACCCAACACCAACATCCAAACTAACCAAATAGCTAGCCAATACACAATTTCTAAACCATTAACTAAGCTTAAAAACCTAATTTACATAACAAAACCTTCTCTTGATTTTTGTACTTAGCAAACATAAACCAAACTATATATGAAAACCTTAATTTAACACTATATTTTAGCCTAATAAGCAAATTAACCACTTAGATTAAGGTTAGCAAAACACTAGATAGCAAATTAGGTTTAATCACTTAAATAATGCTTTCAAAAACTTAATCCACTCACTAATCAAGCTTCAAATATCATTTTCCATACATAACCCTCTCTTGAAAAACCTTAAAACAACAATTTTACAACTAAAATCAACTTCTAAAATTACCTAAATTAGCATAATTAAAGACTACATAACAAGGTAACCATATAGATTAGTTTACTAACAACTAGATTAACTAATAAACAACTTAATTAATTATCATGGTTCAAAACCCTAGTTTAAACAAACTACCCATTTTAACTAGATTAGAAATAAGCTAACTTTTAACACTAACCATACAATTAAAGGAATTAGCAACAAAAGAAAGTAACTAAGATGGAATTATACCTCTTGATCAATGGATCAAGCAAGAGAATTTGCTCCAATTGATGGCCTCAAGCACCAAGATCCAAGCAAGAATGGCTAAGGAAAATGATAGCATAAGGATTTTGTATGGATTTTTGAATAAACTATGGATTTTGATGTGGTTTTTTGATGAAATTTGAAGAAAAATGAAAAGAAAAGAGAGGAAGAAGAGGGGGGTTCAGTTTCGGCCAGAGGAGGTAAGGGGGAGGGTGTGGGCAAGTGGGGAAAAGTCTTGGTTCAAGTTTCCAAAGTCAATGTATCATATTTTAACCATTATATTTAAAATTAAATCCATAAACTAACAAAACAACTCAAGAAGCAACCAAGGAAAAGAGAGGCCAGAAATTTCTGGTCTTGGCCAAGGTTTGGGCTGTTCTTGGGCTGAGGGAAAAGATAGAGGGGTGTTACAAAAGAAATTTTATGCAAAAAGGCCCCCTACAACTCAAAAATTGCAAGTTTTAGCCCAAAATTCAATAAATTCGTTTCAATTCATAAAAATTTGTTAAAAATCAAAATAAATTACTAAAAATTCATGTTATCACTAGAATATAATTATCATAATTTTATAGATTAAAATTAGTCCGGAAAAATTTGTATTTATCGCTTATTTAATGTATTTTCTTACCGGCTTAAAATAATATTAAAAAATTGAAAAATAGGGAAAAACTTTTAAATGACCAAAATTTTATAAATAACTCATTAGCTACTAAAAACAAGCAATTACCTATCCATTTTAGGTATAATTAGCCCTAAACTGCAAAATATAGAGAAAGACGGTTTTCGGAAAAATACCGAATTTTCACCGAATTTCAGGAAAACACCAAAACGACTTTTCAAGACGCTACACATACCCAGGACGTAAAGGATACTGAGAAACAGTTCTATGTAACGAACACACCCGAAGATGATGCATCAGCATGCACTTTCTTCGTTTGGGCGGCACGGGAAATCTGGTATTCCCTAATTTCCTGCTCTGTCTTATAACACTTATAAGTTGGAGCGGGACCAACGTTCCCCAGCTCAGTATAACAAGCGGGTTCGGTCAAATATATCCGTATTATTATCTTGATTAAGGCGTGATATAGTCGCTACCTGGAGAGAGAGAGAAGAAAACACTCAGCGTATGCTCTTGCAAGATTAGATTGGTTATCTAATATATCTAATCAGGATGTCTCCCACTGTTTTAGTCAAATCTTCCTTCAAACCCTAAAAGGAAAGACTTGCCGGGATTAATTACACGCTACAAGTTCGCCAATCTTTCAGCCAGGCCAGTGTCGGTACTTTGAGGGAGGTCCCTCGTGCTTTCGCATGAACCTAATTAAAGTAAATCTCGTTTTCCCAGAGGCGTAACCCCGTTAACACCTTTCTAGACACCTACTTGATCGGCTAATTGTAATGTGTAAAACTCTCCCAGGAGTAACTCTTACTCGCAGCGGGTATCGGGATCCAACTATCTTATAGAAGGTATGCAATCTCATTGCAAATTTCAACACTTGAAATTCCCAATAATATTTTGCCCCTAGCATCTTATGTCCTTGGCTAAGGTCAACAAATCATAAGTGCTAGCCAAGTTCAACCCGTCATTTCCCGATTGAATTAAACCCACCCGCACGACCCTTGGCTAAGGTCAACAAAGTCGCACGACTACCCTAACTCAATCGCATCATATGCTTATACAGATAAGCACTAATCAGCTACCGCACACTACGCCTTGGCTAAGGTCAACAAACGTAGCACGAATACTAACCAGTACTTATCTGAAATGGCGGAGGGCTACGACGGGTTTTTCAGAAAACCCTTTGTGTAATGAACTTGATATCGTTGTAGAATCGAGTGATTTTAAATGGAGTGTTTTTTTGAGGCTTTTCTAGTTTTGCTAAAGGGGTCACTCCCGGTGAAGGGATCGTCGGCCCTTTCCTCATCGAATAAGGTGAAGGATATTTCACAAATACCACTATGCAAAGCAAGAACTATAGAAGCAATCAAAAGAAAAATCGAGTTTGTAGCATCTTCCAGTTATTGCTAAAGGAGTCACTCCCGGTGAAGGGATCTCGGTCCTTTCCTTGTCGAATAAGGTGCTGGATGTTCTACAAGGAACACCGCTATGCAAAGCAACAACTAGAGCTACCAGTTTTTATAAACAAGTTTCTACAACATCTGAGGTTTCTTTTATTTCATTAATCTCATTAATGAAGTCCCATTTTATTATGCTTCACAAGCATCTCTTTTGAAACGAAATCTGCAATATAACATATATCTCATATATATAAAATATAAACATTCGTCTCAGGCAGTAATATGATCTCATCACAGAACATTGCAGCAGAAGAACATATATGAAATATTGGATATACTAGGACGTCCGTGTTTTCAATACGAGCCTGTATAAAACACGGATTCCACCGTCGCGATGAATAGCCAAACCCACATCCCTAGACCACTACGAGAGCGGCAAGTAACACTGCCAATTCTAGGGTTAGGAGACCCGGTCTCGACTCCTCGAGATGGTCTCCCACTGGACCCTAGAATCCGGTTACTTATGCTCCCCGTCTTGGGTCTATCCTAATGCGGAAAAGTAAATAATATACAACGGTGACATCTTCCGCTACCTGGAAGTGCCCCAATAAAAGAATATTACATACAAATGAATTTTACATGAATGAAAAAGAAAAAACTCTCATCTCACATAAAACCCCCGGCTATTCAAACGCGATGATCCAATACAACATATCATAGCAACACATAATATCTCATATCATCAACGTAAACAAGTATGCGTATCCCGATTGTCGTTGATGTATAGCAACGAAGCCGGCGATACACCACATACTACGCTTACGGTCACAGAAAAGAAAGTGTAAAACTACAACAGTTGGAATCCGCAACCACCTCAGACATCGCATGCCTGACCAAATGAATTCCTTAGACATCACATGCCTAACAATTATAAACCCCGCATTTTAGTCTCATTATCGAAAACTCTTTTCAATATCAAGTCGGGCAATTCAACAAGATTCCCGACGTCCTGATCGAATGCTCGTCGCAAACTTTAGTAGACGGCCGCACCCCTAGATGCCGTCGACGAAGTGCACCAAGGCGGAACACCGCTGCCTCGAGCACCCGAACGGATGCTTTCGGCGACGGGGTTCTCCTACAGTCACTTGGTCGGGGCTAAGAGGTGTAGCTGTCTATTAAGTTAACCCGGCGAGTATCCGCGTACTCTACGTGATTGCGACGGAGTTTTGATCACATCAAAATTCCGTGGCAACCGATCATCTGAGACTAAACTGCCATGTTTATAATATTCAAATTAGTTATCTCATAACTACCTGTGGATTCCAAATATTGTATCACATTCCAGATAAATAGAAAAAGTTAAACTTTCCGATCGAATCATCAAGCACCCAAGATTTCCCCAATATATCTCAACGCTTGAAATCAGTTTAAAAAACATCCATTACATGCCACAGTACCAATGGTCCAGCCGTAGAAGGGTCAAGCCAACGCCTCACATGTGGCACGCTGTACTGCCCCAAACCCTAAGGTTCAAAAGGCAGTTCAAGACGGTCACATAATCGAGTTAAGGTTTGTTGTCTTCTAGAGGGTCCACCGAGTTACTTGCACGACTTAGAACATTCTTAAACACGAGAAAAAATCCAACTTTTGAAAAATTTTCCCACAGGGGAAAAAGTGAGTTATTGATATCCGTTCGAACTTTTTAACAGTTTCTTAAATTTATCCGGAAAGCCACATAGACAAAATCTAATACTCCGATCGAAACATCGAATCCCCAAAACAACCCCAGAAAACACAACTGTAGAATAAAAATTAAAAATTCCCAGAGAACTCAGCACTGTGTAATAGGAATTACTGTGCAAAATAGGAGGGGTGACGTCATCAAATGGCCGCGGAACCGCCGCAGAAGCCAGGCTTCTGCCGCGGTTCCGCCGCACCTTTGACGAATTAGCCCCTCGAATTTCACAGTAATTCTAATAAGACCCTGCTGAATTTTTTAGAAATTTTTAATTGACAAAAATCCAAATTTTCAGAAAATTTCCAGAGAGCATTTTGGAGTCGGGGTTTCGGGTTCGATCGGACTTTAAACTTCGTCTAGACTTCGCCTAAAGCTCTAGCTTGGCTCTGATACCACTGTAGGGTTGCTAGGCACGCGCACAAGGGTCTACGAGACATCAACCATTCCCGATTTAAAATTTAGCCGTGCCGAACAACCCGAATAGAGAACTTTAAACTAGAGATTAGGCGAAAACTAACATGCTAAACATTTTAACACTAAGTGAGAGGGATTACAACCTTTGTAGATCCGGTCCTTCACTTCATATGCTCCGTGTTGTGGTCCCTTCGCTGCGATCATCGGGTTCCGGACTCTCGAGAGCTTCCACGAAGAGAAAGACGCAACCTTTGCTTCCGATCTTCGATACTAAGATGATCTACCTTGAAGTTTCTTTAACACAAGCTAACACTCATGAAATGATGTGAACACCCTCATCTAAATGGCAAGGGAAGATGAGGATGATGAAGTAGGATTTTTGCTCTCTTTATTTATCTTTTTCTCATATTTTTCCATCACAAAAATCAAAGCAAGAAAGCATTTCAAGCAAAGAAGAAGAAGGAAGAAGATGAACAATATTATTTGTGATGAATAATAAAAGTTATCATAATTATTTATGCAACCATGGTTGTAGTAACCATTGTAGAGAGTTTACTAGGGTTAGGGTTTGGGTTAGGTCAAAGGGTGAGTCACTTACAAATATCTATCATAATATCTTAACAAAGACAAAGTAAAGCTTCTAGAATCAACTAGAAGGTTTAACCCTAATCCAAACCCTAATCATGTTTAAACTTCTCTAAACATGTTGCATTAATAATTATAATATGTTACAATATTATATATCACATATACAATATTTATTGTAACAAAATAAAATAATACATTTAACATATATCGCATATATATCAATGTATTACCAGAGTGAGAAAAAGAATCTTTTAGTGAGCAAATATTAGTTAATGCAATTTAATATATCAAATATATTATTATACATTAAATTATCGAATCAACACTTGATCCGACAATCCGGCTATATCGCATATAACCGACTAATATTTATCCGTACCGATTCATCGAATCAACACTTGATCCGATGACCCGGCTGATATCAAATATCGCGAGAATATAATACGGTATCACATATCGTATTATCCTCGGTCCCGCACATATCACATATGTGCCCCTACTCCGTTTTGCCTGAGTCAAGAAACCTCTGTGTAGGACTCTAAAGAATCGTCAAAACGCCGGCAGTAGGTGATGATCATATCAAACACCCACAAGCTGTAAGCGGTCAGCTAAACGTAACAGCTATCCAGGTATTGAGCGCTCAGAAGATCAACAAGCAAGCCTGTACATTCTTCTGTGAATCCAAACAGTAACACTCCCGTACAGTACGGTCTCGTCGTCTGATATGTCGCATATCTCGCCTAGGGGTGGTAAACGTCAGACCCCAGTAGCTCGATAAGTCGTGTCGATATGGGGTCTATAACAGTTCGAGAAACTACTGATAACACTTACCAGTAAATCTCAGCAACCCTGGCCAGGGATTTCCGGTTATAGCCAATCGAACACAGCACAACATCAACTCCCTATACCGGGAGAGACGAATCCCCTCCTATTGCTCATTGCCTCCATGTGATTCGGGACTGTACCCAAAAGCCACCTTTTGCACGCCCTCTTGGACTTGGTATGATGGAAATCAAAGCACAGTGGGAAACACACAAGACTCTATGACGATCTCGGGTCAACAGACTACTCTGTACCAGTGTCACCGGAGAACTGCCATCTGACGTATGGTATAATACCATCTGGGAGTTCTCGGCGAGTCCGTCCAGTGTACCCAGTCTACACTGAGCACCCGTACACCATCCTTGATGTCAAACACCGATGGATATGGGATCATCCATCGCCCATCATATGGGTCAAGATGCGTATACGCTAGTCTACTCTGGTGCATCGATGCCCTGTCTCGATACACCCTCGACTAGGAACAGTTATAGGATGTACTCGTCGACTACCGTGGCCCCACTAGTATGATCTCATCATAGTCCCAGTAGTCGAGTACATATCCTAAGGGCTTTATCAACATGTAACATAGAGACAATCAGAGTACATGTTAAGATAAAGTACAACCAGATAGCATACTATCATGTCGAGCAAGAAAGTCCTCCCTATATATGTCCTAGCATCCACTACAATATACATCGTATGTACAGTAATGGCCTCTAGGGCATACATATAACTAACAGAATAATGATAGAATTCCTTTTGTGATGAATAATGCAAAGGAGATAATGATGAATAATGCAACCATGGTTGACTAAACCTTTGTAGAGAATTAACCAAGGCTAGGGTTTGGGTTAGGTTAAGAATGAGTCATTTGAAAATATCTTTCACAAAACAAAACCAAAACCTTCTAGAGTCATCTAGAAAGATTAACCCTAATCCAAACCCTAATCATGTTTAAACTCCACTAAACATGTTGCATTAGTTATCATATCATGTTACAATATTATATATCACATATATAATATTTATTGTAACCAAATAAAATAATACATTTAACATATATCGCATATATATCAATGTATTACCCGAGTGAGAAAAAGAATCTTTTAGTGAGCAAATATTAGTTAATGTCATTTAATATATCATATATATTATTATACATTAAATTATCGAATCAACACTTGATCCGACAATCCGGCTATATCGCATATAACCGACTAATATATATCCATACCGATTCATCGAATCAACACTTGATCCGATGACCCGGCTGATATCATATATCGCGAGAATAGAATACGGTATCTCATATCGCATTATCCTCGGTCCCGCACATATCACATATGTGCTCCTACTCCATTTTGCCTGAGCCAAGAAACCTCTGTGTAGGACTCTAAAGAATCGTCAATATGCCGGCAGTAGGTGATGATCATATCAAACACCCACAAGCTGCAAGCGGTCAGCTAAACGTAACAGCTACCTAGGTATTGAGGGCTCAGAAGATCAACAAGCAAGCCTGTACATTCTCATGTGAATCCAAACAGTAACACTCCCGTACAGTCCGGTCTCGTCGTCTGATATGTTGCATATCTCGCCTAGGGGTGGTAAACGTCAGACCCCAGTAGCTCGATAAGTCGTGTCGATATGAGGTCAATAACAGTTCGAGAAACTACTGATAACACTTACCAGTAAATCTCAACAACCCTGGCCAGGAATTTCCGGTTATAGCCAATCAAACACAGCACAACATCAACTCCCTATACCGGGAGAGACGAATCCCCTCCTATCGCTCATTGCCTCCATGTGATTCGGGATTGTACCCAAAAGCCACCTTTTTGCACGCCCTCTTGGACGTGGTATGATGGAAATCAAAGCACAGTGGGAATCACACAAGACTCTATGACGATCTCGGGTCAACAGACTACTCTGTACCAGTGTCACCGGAGAACTGCCATCTGACGTGAGGTATAATACCATCTGGGAGTTCTCGGCGAGTCCGTCCAGTGTACCCAGTCTCCACTAAGCACCCGTACACCATCCTTGATGTCAAACACCGATGGATATGGGATCATCTATCGCCCATCATATAGTTCAAGATGCATATACGCTAGTCTACTCTGGTGTATCGATGCCCTGTCTCGATACACCCTCGACTAGGAACAGTTATAGGATGTACTCGTCGACTACCGTGTCCCCACTAGTATGATCTCATCATAGTCCCAGTAGTCGAGTACATATCCTAAGGGCTTTATCAACATGTAATATAGAGACAATCAGAGTACATGTTAAGATAAAGTACAACCAGATAGTATACTATCATGTCGAGCAAGAAAGTCCTCCCTATATATGTCCTAGCATCCACTACAATATACATCGTATGTACAGTAATGGCCTCTAGGGCATACATATAACTAACATATATATATATATATATATACACACACACACCACACACATCAGTACATACAATATCATATAATGTCCTTTAGGGCATACATATATCCAATAATCTCCCACTTGCACTAAGGCCAATTATTAGCGTATCTCATACCCAACATCTCAAAAAGTCGCTCATGCTGCGGCTGAGGGAGGGCCTTGGTGAATGGATCCGCAGTGTTATCCTTTGTATATACTCTCTTGATCTCGATCTCGTGGCAATCAACTATCTTCCGGATCAGATGATATCGCCTCAGGATGTGTCTGGACTTTTGATGGGACCTGGGCTCTTTAGCCAACGCCATAGCTCCATTATTGTCACAATACAAAGGTATTGGATCAATAATGGTTGGAAGTACTCCCAGCTCCGAGATTAACTTCTTCATCCAGACGGCTTCCTTGGCAGCATCATTTGCAGCAATGTACTGAGCTTCCATCGTTGAATCTGCAACGGTATCCTGTTTGGAACTCTTCCAACTTACCGTCCCTCCATTGAGGGTAAATGCAAACCCTGAGATAGACTTGCTGTCATCCTTGTCACTTTGGAAGCTCGAATCGGCGAATGCCTCCATTAGGAGATCCTCGTTACCATACACCAAGAACAATTCTTTAGTCCTTCGCAAGTACTTAAGAATGTTCTTCACAGCGGTCCAGTGATTCTCCCATGGGTTTGACTGATACCTGCTTACTACACTAAGTGCATAAGCTACATCAGGGCGTGTACACAACATTGCATACATTATCGATGCTACGGCCGAAGCATAGGGAATAATGCTCATGCGAGCTCTCTCTTTATCAGACTTTAGGCAATCGTCCTTGGAGAGAGTGACTCCATGGCAAGTGGGTAAGGCACCCCTCTAGGAGTCTTCCATACTAATCCTCTTTAGGATGGTGTTGATGTACTTGGTTTGGGACAATCCCAATAACCGTTTGGATCTATCCCTATAGATCTGTATGCCCAATATGTACATGGCATCACCCAGGTCCTTCATGGAGAACCTTTGTGATAAGAATGATTTGACCGACTGTAGCATAGGAATATCATTTCCTATCGGAAGTATGTCATCCACGTACAATAGAGGAATGCGACAGATCTCCCTACAGTCTTCCTATAAACACAAGATTCATCTGGATTTTTGATGAAATAAAACTCACTAATAACATCATCAAAACAGATGTTCCAACTCCGTGATGCCTGCTTCAATCCATAAATGGATTTAAGAAACTTACATGATTTTCCGTTGCTCCCATTGTCAATGAAGCCCTCTGGCTGATCCATACAAACGCATTCATCTAAATCACCATTTAGAAATGCAGTTTTAACATCCATCTGCCAGATTTCATAGTCGTAGTGAGCAGCAATCGCAAGTAGGATCCGAATGGTTTTAAGCATGGCTACCGGAGAGAAAGTCTCGTCATAGTCCAAACTGGTCTTTGACGAAAACCTTTCGCTACCAACCTTGCCTTATAGGTTTCCACCTGTCCATCTACACCGATCTTTCTTTTAAAAATCCATTTGCAGCCTACAGGTTTTATCCCGGAGGGTACATCCTCCAAAGTCCATACTTTGTTGGTGTACATGGACTCCATTTCAGATCTCATGGCATCCAGCCATTTCACAGAGTCAGTACTTATGATAGCTTGATGAAAACTGGCAGGATCATCATCATCCATGATGCAATCTTCTCTATCACCATCAATGAGAAAACCGTAGTATCTTTCCGGTGGACGAGAAGTCCTACCAGATCTATGGAGTGGCTGAGGTTCATTAGTCTCTGTTATAACATCAGGTTCAGCCAAGTCGTCATTTGTAACTTGTGTTTCTAGAACCTCTTCTAGATCTACCACATTGCTATCAGTATCATTTGGAAAAATCTCATTTTCTAAAAATGTGGGATACTGAGAAACAAACACCTTTTGTTCCTCCTTGTGGTAGAAAAGATACCCAAATGAATGTTTTGGATATCCCACAAATATACATTTGACCGATCGTGTCTCTAGTTTGTCTGGATTCTGCTTTTTGACAAAAGCCGGACAACCCCAAATCTTAACTCGTTTAAGAGATGGTCTCTTCCCATGTCATATCTCATATGGAGTGGTAGACACGGTCTTGGTTGGAACTTTGTTTAACAGAAAAGCTGCAGTTTCCCATGCATGCCCCCAAAAGGAGTGGGGTAACTCAGAATCACTCATCATGGATCGTACCATATCTAATAGGGTACGATTCCGTCGCTCTGACACACCGTTATGCAGTGGTGTATAAGGGGGAGTGAGCTGAGAGAAAATCCCATTCTCTTTTAGGAAGTCCAAGAACTCAGTACTTAAGTACTCTCCATCTCGATCTGATCGAAGTATCTTGATTCTCATTCCTGTTTGGTTTTCTACTTCAAGTTTTTACTACTTGAACTTCTTGAAAGCTTCAGACTTATGCTTTATCAAAAACACATGACCGAATTTTGAGAAATCATCAGTAAAAGTTATGAAGTAAGAAAAACCGTCTCTTGCATGTGTAGACATTGGCCCACATACATCACTATGTATGAGGCCTAGGAGCTCTATAGCTCTTTCTCCATGTCCTGTAAACGGAGTTTTGGTCATTTTACCTTTGATACAAGACTGGCAAGTTGTATAAGATTTATACTCAAAAGAATTTAAATATCCATCTTTATGAAGCTTGTTTATTTTTGTTTCATTAAAATGACCAAGTCTACAATACCAAAAAAAAGCTTCATTTATATCTGAAAATTTTCTTTTATTTGTGTGTTGAATGTTGAAAACTGTGTGTTGATTAAGGACGTATATTCCGTTATTTAGTGTACCACAACCAATCGACTCTTGATTAGGTCTAATGTTCATAACATTGTGTTGCACAGCAAAATGATATCCTTCATTGTCTAACAAAGAAATGGATATAATATTACAAAGCATACTTGGCACAAAATAATATGGGTTCAAAACAAATATACAACCCGACGGCAACTCTAGGTGATACTCTCCGACTGAAACTGCATTTACATTGGAACCATTACCAACCTGGAGAGTATGATCACCTGTCTTCAAAACTCTGCTATTTCTCAATGCCTGCACAGAATTGCAAATATGAGAACCCGAACTGGTATCTAATACCTAGAAAGTAGAGTTAATAGAAAAAAGTTTTCAATCACGAACACACCTGAAACTGAAGCATCACCATGCTTCTTCTTGAGTTCAAGGTACTCTGTACAGTTCCACTTCCAGTGTCCCGTCTTCTTGTAGTGGAAACATTCTCCTTTCCCCGATTCCCCGACCTTGGACTTGTTTTTCCCCTTAACATTTTTGACTCCACCCTTAGGTTTGGTCGGTTTCTTCTTCATCTTTCCCTTGGACTTAGCCTTCGGGCGAGAGGAGGAAGATGGCCCAACATCCAAAACGAGAGTCTTTACTGACCTCAGCGTGCTCTCTGTACTCCTTAACATATTAAGGAGTTCAGGTAGTTCCTTCTCCATGTTGTGCATGTTGAAGTTAACTATAAATTGAGCAAAGGTGGATGGGAGAGACTGCAGAATAATATCCGTATATTGCTCATTGTCCATTGTCCACCCAAGGTCCTCAAGCTCTTCTATGAGAGCTATCATCTTCAGAACAGGGTCTCCTACTGCTGTGCCAGAGGCCATTCGCATCCGAAACAGTTTTTTGGATGGTTCGTATCATAATAGGCGAGACTGCTCACCATACAACTACTTATTATCCAAAGGCGAACATCTGGATAGCGAAGCCAGCAGCCTTCGGTCCTTCACTCGATCACTTGCTTTCGCTTTGCTTGCTATGCTAAGAGAACCCGGTTTTACACGGGAGGGAGGAACCAACAAATCTGGATCGAAAGGGTTCGCAACTAAGATCTGCAGATATGGATTGTACGTCCATATTCTCGTGCTGCTTCTGATGTGTGTTATCCATCGATGCAAGCGCGAGGCATTTGGCCATGGAACAGTCGGCGTCTGTTCACATCATAATATAGTATTATTATATTCCCCATTCTTATTAGTTTTATAAATAAACAGGTGCTTTTGACGCATGTCTGCTACATATTATAGGTTACAGGTTCTTGGACAGAAAACAGTGAAAACGATGAAAAGACGATACAAAAGTGGACTTTGACCAACAAACAGAAGACTCTTGATCAAGCCTACATCAAAGATAAAATTCATAAAGTACAAGACAATGCAAGGTCTAAGATTACAAAGCGAACGGTTAAAAGTCCACCGCAATTATTCACTGGAGATCTGGAAGAAACATAGAAGCTATTTTAATAAAAGAACCAAATAATAAGGAAGCCCAAAGACAGAAGAGCCAACAAAGGAAATTTCAAGGCCCAATACTTCCTTTTAAAGAGACAGAGGCATAAAATTTTACCAAAGCTTGGAGTCTACTTTGACTAGGTCTTCCTAAGGATATTTTGGTAAATGTAGACATGCGAATCAATTGTAACCTAGGGTTTCCTATTCTCTATAAATAGGAACTCTAAATCATTGTAAAGGCTATGCCTCCCTCATGCCTCTTTTTATGAATAAAATTTAGAAATCTTTTGGAGAGCATCGATGCCTCTTTTTCATAAATAAAAATTCAGATTCTTTTGAAGTTGGGAGAGCATCATTCTGTAAGTTCGTCTTTTATTTTCAACCTTAGTTTTATAATTAAATTCTTGCCCTAGATCAATTAATCATTTTCCTTAGTTTAATCTAGTGTAGAATCTCTTAAACTGCAGTAGGTAATTAATCTATTAGATCTAAAAATGTACATAATAAAAATGATGTTTTTAATAGATCCCCTAATGAGCGAGTAACTTCCTCGCTTGTTAGGGTTAGGAATAGGGGAGGGATTGAGAGATGAAGATCTCTCATCTCTTTCGTGCCCAATCATTTGTAATAATTAGAACTTCATGCATGCATGCATGATCCGCTCCCTACGGCACCCTACCCACGAGGTAAAGGTGAAACCGTAGTATAAAGGACCGGACATGCATGTCTTCCATGAAAGTTAGAGCAATTATTAGGAAAGGACGAACAAGGATCTAGAGGAGGAAACATTGTTTCTTCCCAATCATCCTAATCCCCTTTACTAATAATTGCTATAACTCCTAAAAGATTTAATTTAGGGCATTGAAAGATGTGTGAAATTTAATCTTACCAAACTTCACCTATACCTAATCCTAGCAAGTTTCTTAATTCTCGTACAACTTAGTTTTTAGATTTAATTAGAAGATCCAACACCCATTAGAATTAGCTCGTAAGAACAGTTAGGAAATTAACACCATCCCTGTGGACCGACCCGTACTCACCAGCTAGCTGCTAAGCGACGCCGTTCTTGATTGCGGTAAAATATTTTTGATCCTTAAAATCCTACACCAATCAAATGGCGCCATTGCCGGGGATGGCGTGATATTTCCTTTTTGCAATTTCAGGTTAATCAAAATTAAAAAAATCATAAAAATATAAAAATATATCATCTGTTATTTTTTGGAAGGGTATTTTTGTGTGAATTTTGCAGGATCTACAAACAAATTCGGATCTGGAAATCTACAGAGATCAAAACTGCAAATATCAAATCCGAACAAACAGAAGATCACAACAACTGAGGAATAGAAGAAATTTGGAGGACCGAGTCTACAAGTCAACCGCGGAGATCTGGTGACAAAAAAAAAGGCTGAACCGTCCAACCGGCCGCGGAACCGCCGCTCGAACCCCCTTTTGGCCGCGGAACCGCCGCGGACTGGTCGATTCAGGGCTTGAAAGAAAGAAAAAAAACTCTGTAAGTCTTCTGATCTCCTCTGCAAATCTCGATATATCTTCTGTAAAATCTCCTGCAGGATTCTTTGCGCTTAAAAAATCTTTTCCTTTCCAAATAACAAATCTTGTGCAGGATTTTTGCGCCTCGCTTAAAATAGAAATTGATTACAAGTAATATTTTTTGTTCTGCATATCTTTTATCGAAAATCTTTTTGCAAAATTTCCAAATAAAGAGCAAGCGGAAAAAGGAAAATTTTAATTAGAAAGCTTGCAAACTTTGAAATTCACAAAAAAGATTTGGTTGCAAGTGATTTACTGTTTTGCATATCTTTAATCGGATTTTAAGGGGCTTTTGACCAATTCAGATTGGGTGGGGATTTCATCACCTTTCCCAGGATCCCAGAAATCACATAGGGCATTTGCATTGACCATTCTTAATTTAAAAAAATACTAGACTCAGCCCTAAGGATTTCGAGCTCAATAGGACAGAGGACTAGTTATAGGCATCGACCGTTTATCCTAACCAGACTTTGCGGTGTCTAGGCAAGTGTGTCTAAGGCAAGTGGTTACTTTGCTGGAGATAGTGCCCTCAAAGTCAATTATTGGATCGCAGGTACGTGATTGAAATGATTGAGGCAGGACCTATACCGATATGACAGTCTTGCTCGAGATGATAGTATGCTATCTGGTTTGTCTTTATCATCGTATACATGCTTTAGTTCACTATTGCATGATGATAGAGCCCATAGGATTCTTGCTTGACTGCCAGCAGTATGATGGCGATCATATACGTGGGAGCTGGGGTCTATAAGCACATCCTTAAAGTGTCCCTAGTCGTGGGAGTTTCGAGACAGGGCATCGATACTCCAGAGTAGACATGTGTATACAATCGAGACCCTGACGAGGGGCGGTGACCGGTCTCACAAGCCATTGGTGTCAGTTGGATCACCTAAGATGTATACAGGTGCTATTGGGTTATGAGTACACCGGACAGGACTCGCCGGGAACATGCTAGTTGGTATTATACATATCGTCAGATAGCAGTTCCCTGGTGACATGTGTACAGGTTAGTTTGTCGACCTAAGATCGTCATTTGTCTCGTGTGAGTTCCCACTATGCTTAGATTACTACCCTACCACGCTCAAAGGAGTTGTGCAAATATGTTTTAGTTGGGTACAGTCCCGAGCTACATGGAGGCAGTGAGCGGATCGTCGGGGATTCGTCTCTCCCGGTATTGGGGGTTGATGTCGCACAGTGCTCGGGTGGCCATCACTAGAAATCCTCGGCCGAGGTAGTGAAGAATTACTGATTTGGATCAGTTGTTTCTCAGATGGTGATGGGCTTCATGCCGACACGATTTATTGCGTTATTAGGGGTCTGACTTTATCCACCCCCTAGACTCGATATGCGATACTCTTTAGACGAACGGACCGAACTGTATGTATATTGTCACTGTTAGGCTCGGTAGGGTATCTGGATAAGTTTTCTCGTCAGCTTCCCTTCCAATCAATACATAGGCAACCGTTACGTACAGCTTGTACCTCTGACGTGCTAGTGGTTATACCCAGTGCCAGTGTGTTGATGAGTCATTAGACTTCCCCCACAGACAGTTTCCCAAGTTCGGGCAAAACGTTGTAGAAGCCGTATGGTTTTATGGTAGGGTTCGGAAAATGCACGTGCGTTTTCACACGTGTCATTTTTCGGGCAGATAATACTGGTCGGCTTTGGTTTAAGCCGGATCCGAGTATTATACTGTGTAGATATAATATCTTTGTCTCAGTTGTATTTGTATTCGGTCGTAATACAAATGCGGGTATGTTTATATTATTACGGGGTTATCCTGAAATTCGTTTTAGGATCACTTTGGAAGTTACCAGTTTCCTATTTTCTATCACCCGTATTTAACATTCGGTTAAATGCGGATTTATCTTTTCGTCACTTGGGTGAGTCATGAGGGTGATGTGTGTGGAAGCTTCTAGAAGTTGGTGACTAAGATTAGCGATTCATTGTATGCATTAATTGAATGGTGAGGTGTTATTATGAGTCACCATTTGCATTAATGAGTTTTGGTTTTGCTTAGGATATTTTTTTGATCAAGATCTTTTGCATTGTGGTCAGCCCCCTCTCTCCTACACTCACCCTCCTCCTTCTATATATGTGGTCGGCCCCCTCCCTTCTTCTACTCACTCTCACTTGTTGATTAAAAGATTATGATAGTTTGGACCCATGGAAATTAGATAGCCTCATTTCTCATTTCACCCGATTCCAAAAGGCAACTTCATTAACCGTTCATCCATAACTTTGGACGTGACGCGACAAAGTGTTCTACTCATTCTCTACATCATCTTGGTCGTCTCTTTTGGCAAACTTGACGACCGAGTTGCCTCGGTTCAGAGGCGGGAGCCCGTTTAAAGATCCGTCGACGTGGTGCCACCTGGATGAGAAGACTGGAGATCGAGGAGATCGGAGCAGCCGCAACAAGCGTGGGATGATGGTTGAAGACCGAAGGACTCGGATCATTCGGTATAACATTTCTACCCACTTTGTAGTTTGTTAGTTTAGCTTTAATGGCAGATCCGGGTTATAATACGCGATAGCGCCAGTTGTAAAAGTTTTTGTTCCGCATTTGGCGTCTGTTAGACAGCCGGGGCGCTACCGTGGACTTACATACTTAATTAGGACTGCTACTTGTAGCGGGGAGCCTCCCACTTATCTGGCACTTACCTGGCCGCAATTGGCGGTGAAGAGGCGATTTGAGGTCCTATTTCTAGCCCTTTGGAACAGTTAGGAGCTGTCTAGCTGACCTAGGTGACCCTAGATCTAGGCCTGATTGTGCATTTTTGGTTGATCGAAAGTATGTCTTAGCCCTTTATTGAAACTTTTTGCAAACAGTTCAAAATAAAGAGAAAAAGGAAAAAGGAAAATTTTTTAAAAAAAGACTTGCAACTTTTGTCGCTAAGAAATCCTTGCACCACCCTACATTCTTTCTCTTCTCTTTCTTCTATCATGGGTACCCCACATCACAAATCTTTTGCCGAACTTTGGTATCCCGAACCTAACTTTGCCTCGTACGTCAATTGTTTCGGTCGATTTAAGAAAGATCCCTCCATGCCTAAAATTTCTTTGAAAGATCAAATAGAAGCGTCTAGGAGAAACAGTTCGACTTTTCAACCCACTTTGTGTCAACCAAGTTAACCTTTACCACCGTCGTACGTTGATACCACTTTTTCAAGTCCTACTGTAACTCCTAAACCGATGTCCATTGCTGAGCATATTGCTCAATCTCGTAGCCGATCTTTCACCCCTCTCCCCTCATCTAGTTCTAGGAATCAACAAGTCCATCCACCTTTTTATCCACATGTTGATCCTAATCATGTCCAACCATCCACTTCCTACCAGTCCTACCCGACTTTCCCACCTTCACTAGACCCTGTTTCTACACAGCCATTTGGGAGATTCACATATCCAAACAATTTCGAATCTTTTACCGAAACCCCTTCACAACCCATGTCTAGTTTGGAACAGTCGTTGGAGGCTTATATCGCAGCAATAAACAAAATGATTAGGAATGTGGATGCGTCAGTGGCCGCCCTTATGCAACCTAGTGAACTGGTAGCTAGTTTCCCGCTAGCTCTAAATTTTTCAATGTATAAGGAGGCGGTTGGACAGAGTGAGAATGTGAGAGGATTTCCAAATCAAACCTACCTATAGCCAATTGAATCCAACACCAATTTTCAAACTTGTGTCCAAAATAACGAGTTGTGTGACTTTGTAGTCCTTGATTTGCCAAATTGTGAAGAACCCCGTTCGAGTGAAACTACACTTAATCATTTCGATCTTTACACCTCCACTTTAGAACCTAAATCGATAAACATCCATGCTTTTGATGTGGTGTCAGAAAAAATTGATTTTCACTTGATTGTGGATATAGACGCCGGGAATATTTTTGATGATGAACCCGTTGATTTGATTAAAATTTTATGTCCAACTCATCATCCCGAGTCATTAATTGTATCTCCCGAACTTCATATGCGTCTTGATTTTGATGATAATGGCATGGATGAGTTAAATATTGAGGAGAATTATGAGGATAGTATTAAGGATAGTATTGAGGACAATATTGAGGTTGAACCATTTTTGTTTGATGTGTCGGATTTTCCAATTCATCCTCCTGAACCTTTAACTGTTATATCACCCTCCCTCCTTTCCATCGTTCCGACCACGCAAAAGATCACGCTTGAAGACTGTGAGCTTGAAAAATTTTCCTTTGAATCTGACACAGTTCTCCCAGCCGATAACACTTACGAGTGTTTCACTTTTTCGGACGATGATGATGACTCACCGCCCGAGTTTGAGTCCTTTACATTTTCAGATGAGTTAGTTGAACAATCAGACTCGATTGCTTACAGTCGTTTCGAACCATTGATGGAATCTTTCCAGTTCGAGACAGTTTACTTTGGTGAGAATGAGACAATCCCTAATTCACTCCCTTTCGTCCTTCCTATCGTTCCGACCGTACAAGAGATCGTTACGCCTTCATCTCCACTACCGAGTTCAATGAACCCATGTTTTCTTCCGAATCTTGAGGGATTTGACCCCATTTCTCGACAGGTTGATAGATTAGCACAATCGCTTTTAACACATCGGTTATCATAAATTGCGCTAATTTATTCACTCGATTTACACCCTCAAGATCGTGCTACCCTTTTTTCTCTTTTCCGCCCTTCTTCTCCTCCATCGAGACCTTATTCTACTCTTCTTCCCATCCGATCTCGTGTGCTTATCATTTCTCTTCTTTCCACTCTCTCCTTTCACCAACTCTACCATTACCACGATGAGATTTTTGAATGGTTGGAGCTAACCTTTGGCTTGTGTAAGGCCAAGCTTAAGTTTGGGGGGAACCTTGTTGTATATATGTATATATATTTTTTGTTTTCTTTTTCTAAAAAAAAATTTCAAAACAATAAAAAAATATATAAAAAATTTTGCAAATAAATAAACAGGGGAGTGCCGACATTTTGAACCTTTTGGTGTAGTATGACAGTGAAGACACTGTCAAGTTTAAGTTTGGGGGTATGCTCGGTACGTCCTCTTCCTTCGTATTCATTTGTACATATTTTTTTCATTTGCATACTTATTTGAAAACCCATAAAAAATTGAAAAAATTTGAAGAATTATGAAAATTAATGTATTCAATTTTGCCCTTATTAGACTTGAGTTTGACAAATAGGTTAACTGGCTAGGAACAACTAGATCTTAGACTTAGTAAATTAAAAACCCTAAAAATAACCTTTCTTTAAGTTTAACGGTAGAAAGTATATGTCTTTGTAGTTTATTTACAAATAGGCAAATTTTGGGTTCATTTCTTGGGCTAAGTCGAAACAAAGGAAAAGTATTGATATTTTATTAGAGTATAAGTTTGAAAAATAATTCCTAGCTTAAGTCTAAATTCTGAAAATGTATACCCTACAATTTGCACAATCACGCACCTTGAAACTTTGAATAGTAGAGGATACCTTGAAATGCTCTTGTCTAAAGTCCTTAGTACGAAGAAAATAAAATAAAGAAATTCAAGTGTGAATAAAAGAAAAAAATGAACACTGGTTTTTGTGATTACTTAAGGCTGAAAAAATTAGAAAAATATTTAGCGAGGGTGCTTCATCACCTAGTGCCTTAGACCAACTGGTTTGGGAGTCACTGCTAAAGCCTTGGGTGTTGCAACATTAGGAATTACGCTTTAATGTGCAAACACATCTTGTAATTGGTCGTTGGTACCTCAAGAAGTATTAACGATCGCATGAAGGATGTGTAAGCAAAATTCATTTAAATTCACCAATTAATAAGTACTTTGGACAACGGACAAGAGTATGATTGCTTGATTTGAATTTCCAAGTGTAGGGGTGACTTATACACACACGTAGGGGTATGTGATTAGGATTTAGATGAGAGAAAGGAGTGAAGAATAGAACTTGTATCTTTAATAGAGTTGATAAAAATTCCTAAGTGGAGATGGAACCCTAGAAGGAAAACTTAGGAGATGCTGAAAGCTAAGTAGGTCTGCAGAACATATATAATCTTAAGTTAAATGATGAGGAAGTGTGAAGAATATGGGTGGATAATTTACGAGTCGAAGATAATAGAATTCCTTGCTAGAAAACCTAATTGGAGAATAAAAGTCGAAAAGCCGAATTGATAGGATTTTGTGGGTAGTATCCGCTGAAAACCCTCAGGAGACAACACTCCTCCTACTAGGGACACCTAGAGGTTTAACGGCTTGTTGCACGAGCTAAGTGCAATCGGGTTTCCCTGCGAAAGTGCGGTTAGGTTTTTGTAGAGAATAAAAAAATAATTTTGCTCGAGGACGAGCAAAAGATAAGTTTGGGGGTATTTGTTCACACGATAATATTGTATTATTATATTTCCCATTCTTATTCGTTTTAAAAATAAACAGGTGCTTTTGACGCATGTCTGCTATATAGTATAGGTTACAGGTTCTTGGACAGAAAACAGTGAAAACGATGAAAAGACGATGCAAAAGTGGACTTTGACCAACAAACAGAAAACTCTTGATCAAGCCTACATCAAAGATAAAAGTCATAAAGTACAAGTCAATGCAAGGTCCAAGATTACCAAACGAACGGTTAAAAGTCCACCGCAATTATTCACTGGAGATCTGAAAGAAACATAGAAGCTATTTTAATAAAAGAACCAAATAATAAGGAAGCCCAAAGACAGAAGAGCCAACAAAGGAAATTTCAAGGCCCAATACTTCCTTTTAAATAGACAGAGACATAAAATTTTACCAAAACTTGGAGTCTACTTTGATTAGGTCTTCCTAAGGATATTTTGGTAAATATAGACATGCGAATCAATTGTAACCTAGGGTTTCCTATCCTTTATAAATAGGAACTCTAAATCATTGTAAAGGCTATGCCTCCCTCATGCCTCTTTTTATAAATAAAATTTAGAAATCTTTTGGAGAGCATCGATGCCTCTTTTTCATAAATAAAAATTCAGATTCATTTGAACTTGGGAGAGCATCATTCTGTAAGTTCATCTTTTATTTTCTGCCATAGTTTTATAATTAAATTCTTTCCCTAGATCAATTAATCATTTGCATTAGTTTAATCTAGTGTAGAATCTCTTAAACTGCAGTAGGTAATTAATCTATTAGATCTAAAAATACACATAATAAAAATGATGTTTTTAATAGATCCCCTAATGAGCGAGTAACTTCCTCGCTTGTTAGGGTTAGGAATAGGGGATGGATTGAGAGATGAAGATCTCTCATCTCTTTCATGCCCAATCATTTGTAATAATTAGAACTTCATGCATGCATGCATGATCCGCTCCCTACGGCACCCTACCCATGAGGTAAACGTGAAACCGTAGTATAAAGGACCGGACATGCATGTCTTTCATGAAGGTTAGAGCAATTATTAGGAAAGGACGGACAAAGATCTAGAGGAAGAAACATTGTTTCTTCCCAATCATCCTAATCCCCTTTCCTAATAATTGCTATAACTCCAAAAAGATTTAATTCAGGGCATTGAAAGAGGTGTGAAATTTAATCTTACCAAACTTCACCTATACCTAATCCTAGCAAGTTTCTTAATTCTCGTACAACTTAGTTTTTAGATTTAATTAGAAGATCCAACACCCATTGGAATTAGCTCGTAAGAACACTTAGGAAATTAACACCATCCCTGTGGACCGACCCGTACTCACCGGCTAGCTGCTAAGTGATGCCGTTCTTGATTGCGGTAAAATATTTTTGATCGTTAAATCCTACACTAATCATCGTCCCATGTCTTGCGGATTTCCTTTTCTGCAACTTATGGTTTAGGACCTGGGATGGACGGGGTTGGAACCGTGAGGACATTTGATACCTTATCATAAGTCAAGACAATGTTGAGATTCCTCAGTCAATTTTTATAATTGGTCCCATTCAGTTTATTTTTATATAGTAGAAGTTTGAGTCCTGACATCGGTATCTACCAATTAAGAGAGAGAAAAAACTCAGCGAAAGCTCTTGCAAAGATCCGATCGGTTATTATATTGTCTAATCGATGTCTCCCACCGTTTTTATCAAATTTTCTTTAAAACCTTTAAAAAGAAAACTAGCCGGGATTAATTACATTCTACAACTTCGCTAACCGTTCAGCCAGGCCGGTGCCGGTACTTTAAAGAGGTTCCCCGTGCTTTCACACGGACCTAATTAAAATAAATCTCGTCTTCCCAGAGGCGTAGCCCCGTTTGACACCTTTCTTGACTCCTAATGGGTTAGCTAATTATAAAGTGCAAAGCTCTCCCGGGAGCAGCTTTTGCTCACAGTGGGATCGAGATTCTACTATCATATAGAAGGTATGCAATCTCATTGCAAATTTCAACTCTTGAAATTCCCGATATTATTTTTATCCCTAGTACTCATGACCTTAACTATGGTCAACATATCATAAGTACTTAGTCAAGTTCTTCCCTTCATTTCGTGATTAACTAGACCTACCCACATGACCTTTAACTAAAGTCAACATAATCATATGAATGTCCTAATTAATCTACATCATATGCAGTGTAGGAAGACATCACTTAGCTACCGTACACTGCGCCTTAACTAAAGTCAAAATACGCAGCACGAATACTAAGTACTCTACTTCCTAAAATGACGGAGGGCTGCGGATAGTTTTTAAGAAAACTTTTAACGCTTTGAACTTGATATCGTTATAGAATCCAATGGGTTTAAAAGGAGTGGCTTAAGCTCCGCATTTTGAAACTTACTTTTTTTCATAAAAAAGGCCGAGTGTATTTCAAATCCGATTCTACAACATCTTTTTAGGTTCATTTATCTTTACATTAATCTCATTGATGTAGTCCCATCATTTAAATCCTAAACCCATCACAGAAAAAACGAAAATATAACGTACGCTTATGCCACTCGCATTCGTCACAATGTCCCGTTATGCACCGTTAGGTTACTTAACTAACGTCATACCGGGACGGGGCTAGCGCGGGCGCAAAACATAAGCAACGTCTATTATATATCATATATATAATATTGCATTCATCTCAGATATATATTAAATGATCACATCATACAATATAAGCAGCAGAAGCACATTTAATATAGGATATCTAGGATGTCCGTATTTTGTATTTAGCCAGCAATAGAAAATACGGATTCCACGGTCGCGATGAATAGCCAAGCCCAAACCCCTAGACCCCTACGAGAGCGGCAAGCGACCCTACCAATTCAGGAGTTTAGGAGACCTGGTCTCGACTCCTCAAGATGGCGTCCCACTAAACCCCAGAACCCGGTCACTTGTGCTCCCCTTCTTGGGTCTATCCTAATGCGGAAAAGTAAATAATATACAACACTGGTGACATCATCCTCAACCCGAAAGTGCCGCAAATAAAAGAATATTATGTTAGTTATATGTATGCCCTAGAGGCCATTACTATACATAGGATGTATATTATAGTGGATGCTGGGACATATATAGGGAGGACTTTCTTGCTCGACATGATAGTATGCTATCTGGTTGATCTTTACCTTAACGTGTATACTGATTGTCTCTCTGTTACATGTTGGTAAAGCCCTTAGAAACTGTACTTGACTACCTGAACTATGATGCGGATCATACTAGTGGGGACATAGTAGTCCATAAGTACATCCTTCAAAGTCCCTAGTCGAGGGTGTATCGAGACGGGGCATCGATATACTAGAGTAGACTAGCGTGTACCTTCTCGACCCATACAGATGGGCGATGGATGATCCCATATCCATTGGTGTTTGACATCAGAGATGATATACGGGTGCTCAGTAGAGACTGGGTACACTGGACGGACTCGCCGAGAACTCCCAGATGGTATTATACCTCACGTCAGATGGCAGTTCTCTGGTGACACTGGTACAGAGTAGTCTGTTGACCCGAGATCGTCATAGAGTCTTGTGTGGTTCCCACTGTGCTTTGATTTCCATCTTACCACGTCCAAGAGGGCGTGCAAAACGGTGGTTTTTGGGTACAGTCCCGAGTCACATGGAGGCAATGAGCGATAGGAGGGGATTCGTCTCTCCCGGTATAGGGAGTTGATGTTGCGCTGTGTTCGATTGGCTATAACAGGAAATCCCTGGCCAGGGTTCCTGAGATTTACTGGTAAGTGTTACCAGTAGTTTCTCGAACAGTTATAGACCTCATATCGACACGACTTATCGAGCTATTGGGGTCTGACGTTTACCACCCCTAGGCGAGATATGCGACATATCAGACGATCAGACCGGACTGTACGGTAGTGTTACTGGTTGGATTCACTGGAGTGTGAGCGGGCTTGCTCGTCGATCTTCAGATCGCTCAATACCCGGGTGGCCGTTACGTTTAGCAGACCGCTTGCGGCTTGTGGGTGTTTGATATGATCATCACCTGTTGCCGGCGTATTGACGAGTCTTTAGAGTCCTACACAGAGGTTTCCTGGCTCAAGCGAAACGAAATAGGAGCGCATATGAGATATGTGCGGGACCGAGAATAATGCATGTATGTGATACCGTATTTCATTCTCGCGATGAATGTATCGAATGGTTGTATGCGATATAACCTAGTTATCGATTCAAGCGTTGATTCGATAAGCCGATACATTGTATACTAGTCGGTTGTGTGCGACATGACCGGATCATTGAATCAAGTGTTGATTTAATGATTTGATGCATATTTATATATTTGATATATTACTTTGCATCAACTAGTATCGGTTTACTTAAGATGGATTTTCTCGCTCGGATGTGCACATTGTATATGTGATATACTTTTTGTGCACTTGATTGTATCATGTTTGATGATACATGCTCTTTAGGGTTTGTGTAAAGATTAAACCATGGTTGTATATTGGTTAGGGTTTTCTTTTTCATTTATTTATTTATTGCATTTATTTTATTTTGGAAAAGAAATGGCAAAAGAAAAGAAAATGGTTGCTAGTTTTGTTTTACATTGAAAGTTCATGAAGAGATACCTCGGGACTAGATGTCGACCTATGGGGGGTTCTCACTGTGTGACAGTGTGGCGAAGCATAGGCTCTTACCCCCAGGGTGTCCCGAGACCGGAAGGTGTTCCGGCGGGTTGTAGTTCTCGCGAGGGGGCATGCGTAAAAAGTAGCTGCTGAGGGACCCGTAGGTGCCACGGTGACCCCATTAGATGGGGTGGTTGCCTGACCTACAGTGGTATCAGAGCCTAGATAGAGCCTTAGGCGAAGTCTAGACGGATTTTGAACTCCGAACGAACCCGAAACCCTATTACAAATAGCTCTCTGGACGTTTTCCAAATTCTGGGATTTTTCCAGATTAAAAATATTCAGAAAACTCAGTAAAATAATATAAGAATTACTGTGCAAACTCAGGCGAAAGATTCATTAAATGGGGCGCGGATCCGCGGCCTTACAGTAGGCTAAGGCAGCGGATCCGCGGCCCTTTTGTCGTGTTGTGCATCCTTTTCTGCACAGTAATTCTTATATATTATTTATGGTGTTTCTGGGAATTTTTAATATTTATTCAAGAGTTGAATTTTCTGGAGTTGTTTTGGGGATTCGGTGTTTCGATCGGAGTATCAAATTTTGTCTGTGTGGCTTTCCGGATAAATTTTAGAATATGTTAAAAAGTTCGACCGGATATAAATACCCACTTTTTCCCCTGCCGGGAAATTTCCAAGTGTTGGATTTTTCCGTAGTTTGACGACGTTCTAAGTAGTGCAAGTAACGCGATGGACCCTCTAGAAGACAACAAACCTTAACTCGATTATGTGACCGTCTTGAACTGCCCTTTGAACCTTCGGGTTTGGGGCAGTACGGCGTGCCACATGTGAGGCGTTGGCTTGACCCTTCTACGGCTGGACCGTTGGTACTGAGGCACGAACGGAATGTTGTTAGACTTGTTTCATGTGTTGAGCTGTATCGGGAAAACTTGGGTGTTCGATTGTTCGATCGAAAAGTTTAGCATTTTCTATTTATCCGGAATGTGATACAATAATTGGAATTCACAAATTATTATGAGATAACGGAATGAATATTATAAACGTAGCAGTTTAGTCTCACTTGATCGGTTGCCACGGAATTTTGATGTGATCAAAAGTCCGTCGCAATCACGTAGCGTACGTGGATACTCGCCGGGTAAACTTAATAGACAGCCTCGCTCCATTGCCCCGACCAAGGAGGGCTACAACAAACGTAGCATAAATACTAACTAGTACTTATCTGAAATGACGGAGGGCTACGACAAGTTTTTCTGAAAACCTATTGCGTAATGAACTTGATATCGTTGTAGAATCAAATGATTTTGAAATGGAGTGCTTTTGAGGCTTTTCTAGTTTTGCTAAAGGAGTCACTCCCGGTGAAGGGATCGTCGGTCCTTTCCTCGTCGAATGAGGTGCGGGATATATCATATATATCACTGTGCAAAGCAAAAACTCTTAAAAGCAATCAATAGACAAACCGAGTGTGTAGCATCTGCCAGTTATTGCTAAAGGAGTCACTCCCGGTGAAGGGATCTCGGTCCTTTCCTTATCGAATAAGGTGCAGGATATATCATATATACCGCTGTGCAAAGCAAGAACTGTAGCTACCTATTTTATTTTGAAATTCGATTCTACAACATCTTAGGTTTCTTTTATTTCATTAATCATATTAATGAAGTCCCATCATTTAAGTACCTAAACATCACAGATAAATACGACGTACACTTATGCCATCCGCATTCGCCTCGATGTCCCCTCGTGCACCGTTAGGTTAGGTAACTAACGACAGAGCGGGGCAGGGCTAGCACGGGTGTAAAACATAAGTAACGCCTATATAATATATCATATATACTATATACTGTATCTATCACAGAACATCACATGATCACATCACAGATATCGCAGCAGAAGAAACATATGAAATATTGGATATACTAGGACGTCCGTGTTTTCAATACGAGCCAGTATAAAACACGGATTCCACGGTCGCGATGAATAGCCAAACCCACACCCCTAGACCCCTACGAGAGCGGCAAGCAACCCTACCAATTCTGGAGTTAGGAGACCCGGACTCGACTCCTCGAGTTGGTCTCCCACTGGACTCCAGAACCCGGTTACTTATGCCCTCCTCCTTGGGTCTATCCTAGTGCGGAAAAGTAAATAATATACAAAAGGTGACATCTTCCGCAACCTGGAAGTGCCCCAATAAAAGAATATTACATACAAGTTTTTACATGAATGAAAATGAAAAACACTCATCTCACATAAAAAACCCCCGGCTATTCGAACACGACGATCCAATATAACATATCCAGCAACACATAACATCACATGTCATCAACGTAAGTAAATATGCGCATCCCAATTGTCGTTGACATATAGCAACGAAACCGGCGATATCACATATTACACTTACGGTCACAGAAAAGAAAGTGTAAAACTACAACAGTTGGAATCCGCAACCACCTCAGACATCGCATGCCTGACCAAATGAATTACTTAGACATCGCATGCCTAACAATTATAAACCCCGCATTTTAGTCTCATTATCGAAAACACTTTTCAATATCAAGTCGAGCAATTCAACAAGATTCCCGACATTTTGATCGAATGCTCGTCGCAAACTTTAGTAGGCGGCCGCACCCCCGACGCCGTCGACGAAGTGCACCAAGGCGGAACATCGCTGCCGCGAGCACCCTAACGGATGCTTTCGGCGACGGGGTTCTCCTACAGTCACTTGGTCGGGGCTATGGGGCGAGGCTGTCTATTAAGTTTACCCGGCGAGTATCCGCGTACGCTACGTGATTGCGACGGACTTTTGATCACATCAAAATTCCGTGGCAACCGATCAAGTGAGACTAAACTGCTATGTTTATAACATTCATTCAGTTATCTCATAACTGTTTGTGGATTCCAAGTATTGTATCACATTCCAGATAATTAGAAAATGTTAAACTTTCCGATCGAACATTCAAACACCCAAGTTTTCCCGATACAGATCAACACATGAAACAAGTCTAAAAACATTCAGTTCGTGCCTCAGTACCAACGGTCTAGCCGTAGAAGCGTCAAGCCAACGCCTCATATGTGGCACGCCGTACTGCCCCAAACCCGAAGGTTCAAAGGGCAGTTCAAGACGGTCACATAATCGAGTTAAGGTTTGTTGTCTTCTAGAGAATCCATCGCGTTACTTGCACTACTTAGAACGTCTTTAAACTACGGAAAGATCCAACACTTGGAAATTTCCCGACAGGGGAAAAAGTGGGTATTTATATCCGGTCGAACTTTTTAACATATTCAAAAATACCCGGAAAAACACATTGACAAAATTAGACAATCCGATCGATACACCGAGTCCCCAATACAACCCAGAAAATTCAACTCTTGAAAAAACATTAAAAATTCCCAGGAAAACCAGCACTGCAAACTAGGAATTACTGTGCAAAATTGATTGCAAGAAGAGACAAAAGGGCCGCGGAACCGCCGCATTAGCATGCTAATGCCGCGGTTCCGCCGCGCTTTTATGGATTCAGGGACCCCATTTGATACAGTAATTCTTAGAATCTTCTACTGAGATTTCTGCATATTTTTAATTCTCAAAAATCCACGATTTTCAAAAATGTACAGAGAGCAATATTAGGGTTACGGTTTCGGTTCGATCGGATTTCTAACTCCGTCTACGCATCGCCTAAGGCTCTAGCTAGGCTCTGATACCACTGTAGGGTTCCTAGGCACTCTCAAGAGGTCTCACAAGGTATCAACCATGCCAATTTATAATTTTACGGTGCCGAGAAACCCTAGACTACGGATCGTTAACTAGAATTTTAGGCGAACACAAGCAACTAGTTAACAAATTAACTATAAGAACGGAAATACAACCTTTGTAGATCCGGTCCTCCACCTCCATAGCTCTGCAATGAAGTCTCCTTGCTGTCCAAACGGAATCCCGGGCTCTAGCGTCGGCTTCATCGGAGAAATGGGCGGGCAAGGTCGTCGGCTTCGTGCCGAAGATGATCTACGTCGAAGCATCATAAGATCAAGCTCCCACTTCACCAAGTCATGAAACTTGTGAAGAAAACACCCTATACTACTTGGCAAGTGGTAGAGGATGAAGAAATAGGAAGTGGGTTCACTTTAAAATTGGATTTCTCACTCAATTTCAAGAGTTGCCATTGATGAAGCAAGCTTTCTTCATCTTTTAAGAAGAAGAAGAAGATGAAGATCATATTATGATAAGATATTAAAAAAGGATATAAAAAGAATACTTATCATAATAATAACCATGGTCAAGTGTAGAGACTAAACTAAGGTTAAGTGAATGGTTAGGTTAGGTATGAAGACAAAAATGGTGACTAGGTCAAAGCTTCATGAAGCTTCAACATGCATCCAAATAAAGCCACCATTTTTCTTTTCTTTCACCAAAAAGAAAGAAATAAATAAATGAATAAATAGATATGAAATACAAAACCCTAACCATTTAAATAACCATGGTTTAATCTTTACACAAACTCAAGTAAGCATGTATCATCAAACATGATACAATCAAGTGCACAAAAGTATATCACATATACAACTTGTGAACATCAAGTGAGAAAATCCATTTAAAGTGAACCACTACTAGTTAATGCAAAGTAATATATCAAATATATAATTATTCATTAAATCATTAAATCAACACTTGATTCAATGATCCGGTCATGTCGCACACAACCGACTAGTATACAATGTATCGATTTATCGAATCAACCCTCGATTCGATAACTAGGTTATATCGCATATAACCATTCGATACATTCATCACGAGAATAGAATACGGTATCACATACACGCATTATTCTCGGTCCCGCACATATCTCATATGCGCTCCTATTTCGTTTCGCTTGAGCCAGGAAACCTCTGTGTAGGACTCTAAAGACTCGTCAATACGCCGGCAGCAGGTGTTGATCATATCAAACACCCACAAGCCGCAAGCGGTCTGCTAAACGTAATGGCCACCCGGGTATTGAGCGATCAGAAGATCGACGAGCAAGCCCGCTCACACTCCTGTGAATCCAACCAGTAACACTTACCGTACAGTCCGGTCTGATCGTCTGATATGTCGCATATCTCGCCTAGGGGTGGTAAACGTCAGACCCCAATAGCTCGATAAGTCGTGTCGATATGAGGTCTATAACAATTCGAGAAACTACTGGTAACACTTACCAGTAAATCTCAGCAACCCTGGCCAGGGATTTCCGGTTATAGCCAATCGAACACAGCGCAACATCAACTCCCTATACCGGGAGAGACGAATCCCCTCCTATCGCTCATTGCCTCCATGTGATTCGGGACTGTACCCAAAAACCACTGTTTTGCACGCCCTCTTGGACGTGGTAAGGTGGAAATCAAAGCACAGTGGGAACCACACAAGACTCTATGACGATCTCGGGTCAACAGACTACTCTGTACCAGTGTCACCAGAGAACTGCCATCTGACGTAAGGTATAATACCATCTGGGAGTTCTCGGCGAGTCCGTCCAGTGTACCCAGTCTCTACTGAGCACCCGTATATCTCCTCTGATGTCAAACACCAATGGATATGGGATCATCCATCGCCCATCTGTATGGGTCGAGAAGGTACAAGCTAGTCTACTCTGGTATATCGATGCCCTGTCTCGATACACCCACGACTAGGGACTTTGAAGGATGTACTTATGGACTACCATGTCCCCACTAGTATGATCCGCATCATAGTCCAGGTAGTCAAATACACATCCTAAGGGCTTTACCAACATGTAACAGAGAGACGATCAATGTACACGTTAAGGTAAAGAGTAACCAGATAGCATACTATCATGTAGAGCAAGAAAGTCCTCCCTATATATGTCCCAGCATCCACTACAATATACATCCAATGTACAGTAATGGCCTCTAGGGCATACATATAACTAACAATTACCACATCTCTGTTTGACTTTACATAAGATCTTAGTGAGGACACTTTACCTACACTTGAGTCCTGCATTTCTGACTTTTCTCTACCTTAGTCTGTATCTTTCACAGGCTCTGAGCTTCTTTGTAAATCCAAAAATCACTCAATGATACCTCCTTCTATCATTTCTCCGCCTGAATTAGATCTCAAAATTTTACCCTCTCATCTGAAATATGCTTATTTAGGTGAGAAGGAGACTTTACTGGTTATAATTTCCGCTTCTCTAGCATTAGAGTAAGAGAATGCACTTTTATCGGTATTGAGATCTAACAAAGAGGCGTTTGGTTGGAGTATGGCGGACATCAAATGGATTAGTCCCTTGATAGTTGAACATCATATACATGTGATGGATGATGCCAGACCAACCCGAGAACCACAGAGACGGTTAAATCCCATCATGAAGGAAGCTGTAATGAAAGAGATCGTCAAATGCCTAGATAATGGTATTATATACCCCATCTCTGATAGCCAATGGGTAAGTCCTATACATGTCGTTCCCAAGAAATCCGGCATCACTGTTATAACCAATGAGGCGAATGAGTTGATTCAGACACGCGCCCAAACTGGGTGGCGTGTATGTATCGATTATAGAAAACTCAACGCTGCCACGAGGAAAGACCACTTTCCTCTACCATTCATTGATCAGATTCTGGAACGCTTAGCGGGACGAGAGTATTATTGTTTTATGGACGGATACTCAGGCTATAATCAGGTCCCCATCGCCAAAAAGGATTAAGATAAAACTACTTTTACTTGTCCTTTTGGTACTTTTGCTTACATTCGCATGCCCTTTGGGTTATGCAATGCCCCCGCTACCTTTCAGCGGTGTATGATGGGGATATTCTCTGATATGGTAGAGAATTTTCTGGAGATCTTTATGGACGATTTCTCGATTTTTGGAGACTCTTTTTCTGATTGCCTAGCGAATCTTGACGCTGTTCTTACTCGTTGCAAAGAGAAGAACTTGACTTTGAACTGGGAAAAATGCCATTTTATGGTCCAAGAAGGAATTGTTCTTGGACATGTTATTTCACAGAAAGGCATTGAGGTTGACAGAGCTAAGATAGATGTCATTCAAAACCTCCCTTATCCCAAAAGCGTCAAAGATATTCGATCTTTCCTTGGTCATGCGAGCTTTTATAGGAGATTCATTAAGGACTTTAGCAAAATTGCTAGACCTTTAACTCTTCTCCTGGCCAAGGATACGACCTTCCATTTTGACTCGGATTGCGAGATAGCTTTCGACTCAAACACTCACTCACTTCAGCCCCCGTTTTATCATCACCAAACTGGGACTACCCCTTTGAGCTGATGAGTGACGCATCTGATTTTGCAGTAGGTGCAGTCTTAGGACAACACATCGAAAAGATGCCACACGTGATTTACTATGCAAGTAAGACCCTGAATGATGCGCAAATCAATTATAAAACCACCGAGAAAGAACTTTTAGCGGTTGTATTTGCATTAGAAAAATTCAGGCCTTACTTAATTGGCTCACCTATAGTTGTGTACACTGACCATTCCGCTTTAAAACATCTTCTGGCGAAGAAAGATGCAAAAGGTCAACTAATGCGTTGGATCCTACTGTTACAAGAATTTGATCTTGCTATCAAAGATAAGAAAGGATGTGAAAACGTAGTAGCTGACCATCTTTCACGCATCTCTTCTTCCCCTGTGATCCTGCCGATCAATGACTCGTTCCCTGACGAACAACTCTTGAGCGTATCCAATGAACCATGGTTCAGGGATATTGTGAACTATCATGCCACGGGACTGATACCCAGTGATTGGTCAAAACAGGACAAATACCGTTTTCTATCCCAAGTAAAACACTTTTACTGGGACGAGCCCTATTTGTTTAAATATTGTCCTGATCAGATCATTCGTCGGTGTGTCCTGAATGAAGAGTTCAAGAGTGTTCTTTCTTTTTGTCATGATCAGGCCTGTGGGGGTCACTTTGGTCCTAGAAAGACAGCGGAAAAGGTTTTGCAATGTGGATTTTATTGGCCGACCTTATTCAAGGACGCATTTGACCATTGCAAAACCTGTACACAATGTCAGTATACGGGTAGAATCTCCCAGAGGATTGAAATGCCTCAGCAACCCATCTTGGTTGTTGAAATATTTGATGTTTGGGGCATAGATTTTATGGGTCCTTTTCCCAACTCCTTTGGGAATTTGTACACACTGCTGGCGGTTGATTATGTCTCAAAGTGGGTAGAAGCCATTCCATGTCGCACTAATGACAGGATAGTTGTCATTAAGTTCTTGAAAGAGAATATCTTTTCGCGATTTGGACACCCACGCACTATTATTAGCGATAATGGGACACACTTCTGTAACAGATCTTTCGAAACTCTGATGCGGAAATACTCAATCAACCACCGACTTTCTACACCCTATCACCCCCAATCAAGCGGGCAGGCTGAAACCTCAAACAGACAAATCAAACTTATCCTGGAGAAAACTGTTGCTAAAAATAGAAAAGACTGGTCGACCAAACTGACGGATGCTCTTTGGGCATTCCGAACTGCATATAAGACCGACCTAGGGATGTCTCCATATAGGATAGTGTTTGGAAAAGCATGTCACTTACCCGTCGAGATAGAACATAAAGCATTGTGGGCTATTAAAGAAATAAATTTTAATCTAAACCTTGCTTGCAACTTTCGGAAGCTGTAACTTAATGAGCTAAGCGAACTCCGCGATGAAGCTTATGATAACGCTGTAATCACAAAGAATAGGACTAAAGTTTTTCACGATAAAAACATTTTGAGGAAAACATTTTCACCTGGTCAACAAGTCTTTCTTTATGATTCACGATTACACCTTCACGCGGGTAAGCTCCGATCTCGATGGAAGGGACCTTTTATTGTGCGGTCTGTATACCCGCACGGGACAGTAGAGATTGAAAATGATAAAAATGGCACCTTTTTCAAAGTGAATGGACATAGACTAAAGCCGTATTTTTCCACTGACCCCACGGAGGAGCTCTTGTTCTTACAAGAGCCAGTTTATTTTGATTAAAATTCCTCCGTCTCACCTTCATGTCCTGTATATCACTGCATCATCTTTTTGAATGAAGGTGAGTGAAAAGAATAAGTTTGGGGGAAGTTCTTCACTTATATATTTTGCCCCCACTAATAATTCCTCCCAGACTTACAGGTTTTGTAGATATAGCTGTTGGCAACAGTGAGGACACTGTTGAAAACAAGTTTGGGGGAGGTTTGTGCTTATTTTCGCATCATTTGCATATCATTTGCATAAGCACAAAACATTTCTTTTCTTTTAAAAATCTAAAAAAAAATTTGAAAAATTTTCAAAACCTATAAAAAAAATTTTAAAAAAAATAAAAAAATTTCAAGTATAAATATAATTTTAATATTTACACTTTTTTGTACATAAATAAGATAATGAAAGTTTAGATGGTGAAAAATTACATCCATGAGATTGGAAAAATTTAAGAAAACCAAGAAAATTAAAAGTTTTCTTATACGAACTAGTAATAAGTAGTTATGAGCCGTTGTCCCAAGGGTTAGTAAGATGAAGGACGTCACTAATCTGAGGATAAAAATAAGTCTGAAAAATAGTTTCTATTCTGGAAGCCAAACATTTTGAACGTTGCTACCCTGCTATTCGCACTTACACACGTCTTGAAGCCTGGGATAGTAGAAGATACCTTGAAATGCTCTTGTCTTAAAGCCGATGTATGAAGGAAATAAAAAAAAAGTGAATAAAGAAAATATAAAGTGGTGAGAAAAATGGACACTGGTTTTGTTATCACCAAGGGCAATAAAAAAATAGATAGCTAGGGTGCTTCTTCACCTAGTGCCCTAAGGCCAACTGGTCTGGGAGTCACTGCTATGCCTGAGGTGGTGCAAGACGAGGAAAATACACCAAATAAGCAAGCACATGAGTAATCGGTCGGTTAGTACCTCAAGAAGTATTGACGGTCGCATGAAAGTGTGTGAGCAAATTTCATCTAAATATTCATTAATTAAAAAGTACTGAGGCTGATGGGCAAGAGTATGATAGCTTGAATTGAATTCTCCGGGTGTAGGGATGTCCTTTACACACACGCAGGGTTATATGATCGATGTTTGGAAAACAGATAGGAATGAAGAATAAGACGATGTTTTATTGAGGGAGGACGTGATTTCTAACATCTTTTCATGACCATTAAGATAGGGCTCATGACAACCGAAAAGCTAACTTAGTTGGAAACCCTAATTTTCAAGGCTTTTCTTTTACAATTCTTGTCTTTAAATGTAATATTCATGATCTTTCTTTTATTATTGGATTTTGTGGGTGCAATCCGCTGAAAACCCTCAGGAGACAACACTCCTCCTACTAGGGACACCTAGAGGTTTAAAGGCTTGTTGCACGTGCTCAGTGCAATCGTGTTGCCTACGAAAGTGTGCTAGTTAATTTTTCTCTTTCTTTATTTTCTCCTTCTCTTTTTAATAAAACAGTTCGCTCGAGACGATCGAAATTAAGTTTGGGCGAATTTAATTAGTCGAAAATATTGTATATTTTAGCCGGAAATTTCCTCATCATTTGCATTCATATAGAAGTATTCGGCATTCATATTTTACATATTAGCAAAACTATCGCAAAATATCAGATTGCATGTATTAGACCTTAAAACCGGCATTTCTAAGGAAATTGACTGCATTTCATGGCATGGCATCGCATCATCCCTACATTTGCGCAACGCTTGTTTTGAGATCTGTGCAGGAAAATCCAGAAGTAAAGACAAAAACTTACAGGGTACCGCTAAAACATGACGCCAACTCAATGATTTCAGTTCTGGTATCAATCCAAAGGGACACACACAAATCAACATATCAAAGAAAGCTCCAAATAGCAGCCCAAGACCACAACAGAAGTTTGAAGCCATCAAGCCACCACTTGGCCGCGGAACCGCGGCGCAAGCCGGCTTAGGCCGCGGTTCCGCGGCTGTCTTGCCACGACAATCACCAATCTTTGCACCACAATGCTTCACTCAGGGCCCACATTCAGCTCATATACTTCAAGTTCCAGAAGACTCCAGAGACTTCTGCCAGATCAGCAAGCTTTGGGATCAACACTAAACTAGCCTATCATTCTAGAAACTTCTCCCTAAACCCTAGCTTAAACCCTAAGCTAAGCCTAACAAACTCTTTCTAGAAGTCTTTCAACAAACTTTTGGAGGGAACTCAAGAAGGCTTAGGGTTTGGGTGCTCTATAAATAAGACCCTAGGCTCACTTGGGATAATGAATTGATAGCTTGGGAAAAATCAATCCATTAGTTCATTTTAGAGCCATTCTATCTCTTTCTTCATCTTCTTCTTTCACAAGTCTAGTGAGAGGATTTGTGTGAAACCCTAACCCTAATTCCAATCAAAAGCCAAGATCCCGAGTACCCATTCAAGAAAGAAGCCTTGCAACCTTTTAGGAGCCGAGCCGGTCTTCAACAGAGCAAGTGGTCCAAGCCGATCCGCGACTCACGGAGCCGAGCGAAGCCAAGTCGACAATTTAATTCTTCCTCTTGTAGTTCTTGAGCGACTGTAATCAAATTGTTGATATAAATAAAAGGTGATATTCTTTTATCTTGTTTTCTTTAAATTCTTGCATCATGAGTCAATCTAAATTTCTAGTTATAATTCTTGTTGTGATGTTTGAGTAATACTCCGCTCGTCGAGGAGTCGAGACGATCAATAGAATGATGATGTAATATATTGTAAATCGATTCTTGAATCCTACGAGTTTTGTAAACCCTAGCAAGATCAAGAATCGACGACCCAATTCGTTGCGATGCTTTCTCGATTGATATCGCTCGAGATTGGGGGGTTACGATCGTTTTTTGAAATTGTTAGAGACTAGAATATGAATGATATCAACGAAAGAACAAGGGTTAAGTGATGAAACTCTAGTTTCATCAAGAAATCCCTAACTCTCGTCGATCATCATCGATCTAGTATCAATCCTTCGAAAGACAAGAACACGAAATCTTGAGATTACATCACGTCTATAGATCCGATCGATTCCTATGAGCCTCATTTAGATTCTTGACATTTTGGTTGGAAATATTATCGAAACCCAATTCTTGATTGTTTATCACTTTCTTGATTCTTGATTAAACTCGTGACACCTGAATCAATTGATAAATTCTTGAATCATGTTTTCTTTTCTTTTTGATTAACTTTTCAATTCAAACAAATCAAATATAAAAATGAATCGCACAATCCCTGTGGACGATCCGCACTCACTTACGATCTACAACTGACACCGTAGTTCATTGCGGTCAAATATAATTTTTTGATTGTGAACTTTATTCAATTTTCTAATTGCCTACACAAAGAGACTCTTATTGCTTTGATTTACTTACTCAGTCTCGCATTTACGATCAATCAAATAGCGCCGAAATCGGGGACTATTTGAATCGATACTTTTACATTTACACAATCGGAAAACGTTTCAATCAAGCGCCGAACATGCGTAAAATCAAATCAGGTGTACAAGGTGCATAAAACAAACATCGAGTATCACAATCGAAATCGAAGTCCAGTACATCTAAGTGCACAAAATGCGTATCACTGCACTGCAACCATATGTGAACTATACCGAGTGCAAAAACCAATTCGTATGCGTACATACGCACAAAATCAACTCAACTGTATGAAACCCATAAAATCATAAACATGCGAAATCAAGGCACGAAAATGATATCAAGTGCAACAACTGTGCAAAAATCGTAAATACTCAGTAGGTGCAACCATGGTACATAAAAAACAATTATCAGGAAACTCAATCATCAAAATCAGTCATGCGAATAGATCGTCCAAAATACCGAAATCAAATATGGCGGAAAAGTCCCGCTCAAGCACATCCTCCAAGAATCTCTGGCCAACTGTCATGGTCACTCATAGCATGTCTCGCCGACGATCCTGAACTCTGGCCTGCCAGTGTGCATACCATGACCACTCCTGGGTCCAAGTCTTCTCGTAATTTATTCCAGAAAGGTCCTGTCGAAATCTCTCCCAAATCTCGTCTCTGCCGAACTGTCCGGAAGTGATCGTCCCTTACTAGATCTGTTCTCGTTCCGAAACGGCTGCATACTCATCACGACTCCTTCTGGAAGGTATATCCAAGTACAATGCCTTGGCATGCGTATCGCATCTCTGATGTCGGCGGAGTGGAACGTCGTTTCATCTAGATCTGGTACGAACCTCTTACTTCACCTTTCTCTAATGTCGACCGCTTCGGACTCGTCTCGTCGTGGCTGCATAGACTATGCTCTAACGGCTATCCTTGTATCTGGAGTCTCCCAAGAATGCATCTCACCACCTAGCATCCGAATTAAGTCGAGCCATCCGATCAAGTCGTCAAAACCTCATAATCCCCCAAGAGCTCAACATCTTGGACACAGTTTAATAGTATCGGGTACACACCACAGCATCGGTGGTCCATCCGTAGAAGGGCAAACCCAAGCCTCACTAATGGCGCCGTAGAACTGCCGCAAACCCGAAGGTTCAAAGGCTTTCACACTGTCATTAAGTCGAGTTAGGGTTTCATTCTTCTAGAGGGTCCATAGAATTGCCTGCATGCCCTTCCGAATACTTTAAACTTGGAATAATAGCTTTCTGACATTCGATCGTCTCTGTCGACTCCCAACGTCTCCGCGTGAAGTCGTCTCTAGCTGGAATCAATCTATCTGAAGACCTCGCATCGGGGTAGGCGAACGATACACATGTCCTAGTCATTCATCCTCGATGACTGGCGACCTTCTATCATTGGCTCAATCCTCTGGTGCTGATCTGCCCGTCCGAGTAATCTCATACAGCGATCCATCAACGCTCGTTGCGCGAAAACATAATAAAAAGAAACATCTCTGCAATCGTGTTTCGCCGGAATCACGCCCTGGTCAGTCCTCGTTCGTAACGAGCTCGTGCTGACCGCAACTCTAGCCGTAGCTCTCCCTGCCCGTAATCGTGGCTGCAAAACCATAACTGGTACCGATGAGGCTAGATCAGGAATGAATATAATACTGAACAAAGAAATGTACATCCTAAGGCTTCTTAAGTGGAGTAGCGTATCGTAAGTATGCCGCGGAACATACCCACGGTACGTCACTCTACTTTAGTCACCTATTCCATCAACCAAGGGTCATCCTACGCTCCGAAGGTAAAACCTAACGCTCTGATACCAACTTTGTAACGACCCGAAAGTACGGAACATGACCGGCACTTAAACTACGAACGTCTCGAGGCGTACGTAATCTAAGTAAACCGAAAACCCAGAAATCCAAACCAAGAAAAGTAGTAGAGTGAAGGAGAACCAATTTAAAATCAAGTAGTTTTAATAGCATAAGCCGAGTTATGCGGTTTTAAAAACATCAAGTATTTCCTGAAAATTTCGGCAGAGTCTCCTTTGTAAATACCGGCTCCCAAACGGGATACAACATGAATAGTATACGAAATCAATAAAAAGGCATCCCCAAGCGGGAGCTAGCTCTTCGTCAATCGACGGTCACAACCACACAAGCAATATAATATACAACGCCAACGGCGAGGATTAAAATTCAAAGGGAACCCAAAACCACAAGAAAACCACAGAAATATAACGCGCGATTTTAAGGTCGAAGGAATAACATCACTGGTCTCTATCTCAAAATAAATACATGTTTGGTTGATGGAACTTCTAGATACAACAGAGTAATAATATACAAGTTATATAATGGGGGGTACGATACAAGTAAACCCACCTACTAGCAAATCACCCGAAGGAAACTATGCCCGCAAGCCGTAAAGAAACGTGTACGGCAAACCTGCAAGAAACTGGGGCACAACGGGGGTGAGTTGCCAACTCGTGAATAGAAAAACATCTACGGAAAGAAATCGTATAAATAACGCAACCTAGGTCAATGATCATAATAAATCCTCAATTATATATATAACATGCAACCTATAACAAGGCTAGGGTAAATATCTAACCCAAGTGTAATCTCATATGCCCATGTCAGTGCCTCAGGTAGCAATATATCATATGAATGAGGTATGAATGCATGAAAACAGAATACATGTAAATGAAGAAACTGTTTTCATAATTTAATAAGATTTCCTTTGTATTTTTAAAATGAGATATCATAAATGAAATCAGCATAAAACAGTGCCTAGCATCGGCACAAAACGTAATCCCAATATCTCGATATCTCTGTATCACAGTCTCTGTACCTCAATATCTCGAAATCTCAATGTCCCATTCACAATATCTAGGGCGTCGTCAGTCCAGACCGGCCCCTACCATCCATCTCAAGACTACGACGGTATCCTCCGGATATCCGACGCGTCGGGTAAAATCACCGGTAGGTAGTGCTCCCCTGCCAGGCTTATATCGTCATCATCACGCGCTTCTTGGTCCGGGGTACCTTACCGGGTCCACCATGTACCCGAAACAGTTCATCCGTAACCTCGAATCGGGTCTCGAAATCCATCAGCAAACTCATGGTGGACGACTCATACATCATGGGAAAAATAGCACTTTTTATTTAAAAAGAGAGAAATCAGTTTATATAAGTTTTGCTATTTTCCCCCCAAATCCAGAAAATCTCATGGAAATCCGAATCCAAATCATCAATAGCATGTAAAACCATGAATATAGGCATAACAATGAATAACAGTATGCATGAAGTGGCAAGTAATAACTACAATGTTAAGCTAGCATATAAGGCAGGTACACTAATATCATGTCAAATTACTAACTAACAAGCTAAGTCAAGCAATAATCTTTTCTAAGGTGTACGTGACATGGCAAATACCGATGAAGATGTGTGTGAGCCGGCAAGTAAGTGTACGTGGTACATACGCATCATCGCTAATGGTGCTGGTGTCCTAACAATATAATATCAACATTGCAATAAGAAATTATAACATAAGTATGCGATGCGAAGCGAACCACAATAATAAGCGGGAGCTGAATACAAGACGCAACTGTAACTAACCTGCATTAATCTAATATAAGTCCTACAAATGGTGCCTTTTGAAATAACACGAATCATGGGGTTTTGAAAATAGGGGCTATGGTGTTTTTTTTATGAAAAGATACGTCTTTTGAAATATCCGTAGGATCCCTTGGGCTGTCTTTTAAAATACCCACGATTCGTTAGTTTTTGAAATAGGTAAGAATCGAATCTAATCTAACAACTAAACTAAACTAAAGGGCTAAGCTAACAAGCTGGACTACAGGTAAGGAAACCGCCTAATATCTGAGTCGATCCATATACATACCTGTATATATATTAGTCGGTGATCCCGCCTCAATAATATCATATCCGATACCATATGTACAATCAGACATCCTAAGTCAAGAGTGCGGATCAATCATCAAGATATAGCTCGTACGTAAATCCGTCGTACGGCATCCCCAAATCTGGGTACGGGTCAATATCATATTCCTCACACCATTCCTCTGGTATCCTCTTTATTCAAGATCATAGTCTAGGGTACTGACCTATGTCTAGTACAATACTAATATCCTCAATATACTCATGATCTGACTACAGATCGACAATCTCGTACAAACCGATACCATCAGCACATAGCATCATCAAGGGTATACATCGCCCGATACGGCCTAATATCAATATCCTAGCATATCATATCTCATATCACGATCACATGTCGACCAATTTGTTTATAGCACTATTCACCCGTATCGTCGTTCAAAGACCCGCTATAATATCAGGACGTATCTCAAATACGAATCCTGCCATATCACCGATATCACAACCTCAACACAAATCTCATCGACTCATCTCAAACCCAAGTATCATCCTCAAATCCGTATGTGAACACATAGTCCATACCAATATGAACACATAACTATAAAGAATCCCATGAGCACATATAAATAGGAATGTATGCAAGTATGTATGTGTGTATGTGTAGTGCAACACTACCCTAGGGTTCGCAACACTAAAATAATCCAACACACCAATATCCATCCTAAACATCGTTATTAATCCCAAATAACAAATAATAATTGTTGGTGTGTATACGCATCCGTAAACACCACCACGGACTGCGGGGGTGCTATACGCCATCCACCCGACTTCACCCCGTAGATATAAATCTACTCACCTGGTCCTCGCTCGCTGGTGCCGACGTCGCCATGCGCTTGCTTGTCGTCTCGAAGTCAACATGGGGTACCTGCATATCACAACGTATCGTATCGCATAAAAACCCAATTCAAAATCGAAACGGCATACGAAAACTAAATCGGCACGCGTATCATGCATAGGTCAAAAACCTTTCGCCTACACATGCAAGAATAGCCAAACCAACCCTCAATGTCGATGTACAAACGTCAATACATCGAGAAAAACACCAAACACACTCATTTGTACAGTTACAAGCACTAATTATAATATAAAATAGCTTAAAATTCGCAAAAACCCCAATTTCACTTAAAAAGTTATTTTTCCGAAAATCTAGCAAGCACAAATCACCGTTTTAGTACAAAACTCGATGTATAAACGAATCCAGCGGCCACAATATTCACTAAATATCTTAAATAAGTCATAAAAATAATTCCCATAATTTAATCTCGTTAAATTCCAAAAACCCTAAAATTCTAGTTTACAAAATACCTAAATTTTAACAATTTTATAGCAAAATGCACAAACAACAATTTAGGTTGGATTTGCAAGATCTAAGTTGCTAAACAACAAATTAAGATGTTAATAATGTGATAAAAACCCTAACCATAATTTAATCTCACCTATATATGCATTTCATGAAAACCCTAGTTTGCATAAAAAGCTTAATTTGTACATTTTACAAGTAGCGATTTATAATTAGCAACAAGATTAGTTTTATCATTTCATAAAATGATAAATTACACTTGCAACCATAATTACATAATAAAAACCCTAACTTGAATTTCATAAACCCATACTAGATTTTCCAACCATTCAATTAAACCCAAATTATTAACTAATTATGCTTGATTTAAAGTATTCAAACAACAATTTAACAAAAGGTCAAGATTTATACCTCACAAGATTAGGGATCTAGCATGAAAATCTTGGCCTCCAATTTTCTCTCTTTTCACCACAATCCATGCATGATAGGCTAAGATGAAATGGGTAAGAGTTGGATTTGGATTTAGGGATTTTTTTGATGAATTTTGAGGCAATTTTGATGAATTTTTTTCAAGAGAAATGAGGGGAAAAGAAAGAGGGGGCTGCTGTTGTGGGAGGGGAGGGAGCTCGGCCAGAAATTAGGGGATAGGAGAGAGAGTGAGGTGGGGAAAGTAATTGGATAAGTCAAAGGCCCATATCACAAGTCAACACCTTTCTCATTTCTTATTGTTTTCATTTTCTTTTCTTTTCTTTAGCTTCTATTTGCAAAAACAAGTGGGGAAATGAGGGGGGGTTGCTGAATTCAGCCTTATTAGGTGAGAGTGTGAGGGTGTGTGTGTGTGTGTGTATGAGGAATATCAAGTAACATGCAACCATACCCCAATTCTATTTAGCTATTTTTCACCATTTAAGCCTTTTTCTTCAATATTTTCTAAAATTGTTTGATAGCTTAATTTCATTTCAAAAACAACATGTTAAATTTTTTTTTAATGTGTTATGATGTAAAAAATTTGTTTCAACCCATTCCAATTTGTAATTTTCCCTAATTAAATGTATTAGTGACGGCTTAAAATAATATTAAAATAATTAATTTCGGAAAAATTTTCAGAAAATTTGAAATTTCACCAGTGGCTCAATAAACACCAAATACTATCAAATTCATAGCTAGAATATGTATATTTAATTTTATAATAAAGATATTTGTATTTTGACTTTTTACAGAAAACCCCCTTATTTTACCGTTTTTTCGAAATTTCACCGAAACGATTTTCAAAACGTTACAGTAATCCCTTTCACTTGTTGATAAAGTTGATAACTTGCTTGTTTTCGCCTTATCTCTAGTATACGATCTTGCATAGGGTTGTTCGGCACATAAAAACTTTGATTTTGGCATGGTTGATGCCTTGTAGAACCTTATGAGTGTGCCTAGGAACCCTACTGTTTTCTCGGTTCTGAGATGTGTGACATGTGAAACCCGATTCGAGGAGACGGATGATCCGTTTGCGGGTTCATGGTAGACCCGGTATGGTTCCCCGGGGCGAGAACGGATCTGTCGTGCAGTAGGCGATGAGCCTGGCAGAGGGACAACTACCTACCGGTGATAGTTTTTGGACTCGGCGGATATCTGGAGGATACCGACCGGAGTCGAGAGATGATACGGGCTGATCCGGACTGACGGAGCCCGTGGGCCGATCCGAACTGACGGAGCCCGATATATGAGGATTTACGTGCCGATGCTGAGCACGGGTTTCATGATGTTTTCAAATATCGATGCTAGACACTCAGGTTCCATGATTTTGATGTGTCGCGAGGGACACACGTTGATTTATATACTCATACTTTCATGCATATGCTTTATGATATTTACATGCATGATGTTTGTGTCATTGCTTGACCCGTGGATGAGATCCACACGCATACAGGCATTAATTACATTGTTGGATGATATCCACAAACTTATAGACTTAATGCTATAGTTGGCACTGATTTCATTGATGATACCTCATATTTATGATATGTTGCTACCTGAGGCATTGATACAAGTACTTGGTATTACACTTATATATACATGTTTACCCTTGCCACCTTATCATACATCAGACTTTATCACATTAAGGATATATATGTACTACTGATCGTTTTGACCTAAGATTGAGTCATACATACGATTTCTGCACTGTGAAGTTTTCTACTTACGAGTTGGCAACTCACACCCGTTGTGCCACAGTTTCTTGCAGGTTTTGCCGTACAGGTTTCATTGCGGCTTTGCTGGCACACTGCTTCCATTCCGGGTGATTTGCTTTGGTAGGCGGGTTCACTCGTATCGTGACCACCATTGTACTTATTTATTTTCAGTTGTATCATGTAAAATTCCATCAACCAGACTTGTATATTTATTAGACTTAGAAGACCAGTGTTTATTCCTTCGACCTTAGAATCGCACGTTGTATTATTATGGTCTTCTTGATGATTTGAGTTTCCTTTTGAGTTTTGATCCTCGCCTTTGGCGTTGTATATTATTGCTTGCGTGGTTGTGACCGTCAATGGACGAAGAGCTAGCTCCCGCTTGGGGATGCCTTTATTCATATTATTCATGTTGTACCCCATCCGGGGCAAGTATTTACAAAGGAAACTCTGCCGAAATTTTCAGAAATGACTTGATGTTTTAAAAATGCATAATTCGGCTTATGCTACTAAAACCACTTGATTTTAAACAAGTTTTCCTTTATTTATTATTTAAAATGGTTTTAGATTTCTGGGCTTTTGGCTTACTTGAATTAGATGGGGTCCTATAGAATTCAGATGATTCAAGGGCCAGTTACGTACCATTTCAGGTCGTGACAAAGTTGGTTTCAGAGCACTAGGTTAACCTTGGTTCGAGTCTAAGTTTGACTATGCGGAGCCAAGAGCGTTGTATATATTCGAAACTTAGGCTTGACCTTACGAAACTTAGACTTAGTCGAGGGGGTATTAGACCCGAACTTTCGTCGCATAGGTTGACCTTGGTTTATGGAGTAGGTGACTTAAGGAGTGTGACGTACCGTGTGTATGTTCTGCGGCATACTTACGATACGCTATTCCGCTTAAGAAGCCTTAGAATGTATATTTCCTTGCACAACATTATATTCATTCTTAATCTATCCTCATCGATATCGGTTTATGGTTTTGCTGCCATTATTACACGGGAAGAGAGAGCTACGTCTAGAGTTGCGTCAGCATGAGCTCGTCACGAACGAGGACTGACCAGGGCGTGATTCCAGGGACACACGATTGCACAGAGGTGTCATTTTATTGTTTTTTCGCGCCATGAGCGTTTGATGGATAGCTTTTACGAAATTTCTCGGATGTGCAGATCAGCACCAGAGGATCAGGCTACTGCTAGAGGCCAGCCAGAATGTGATGACTGTCGATGCACCAATTATTTTGATGATTAAGGCACTGTTCAGCGTGCGGACGAATAAGCCAGTTGTTATTACGAATGATGAGATATCGCCCCAGATGTTTGGAGCTATTGCCGCACGAGTTGTACTTAGAGATATGATAGAAGATCGCTAGTCACCCATGGAGGAAGGACTAGGACATATGATTCGTTGCCTACCCCGATGCGAGGTCATCAGATTGATTGATTCAAGCTAGAGATGACTTCATGCAGGTACGTTGGGAGTCGATTGAGACGATCGAATGTCAGAAGCCCATTTTCCAAGTTTAAAGTATTCAGAGACAAGTGCAAGTAATGCTATGTACCCTCTAGAAGAATGAAACCCTAACTTGACATAATGACCATGAGAACGCTTTGAAACCTTAGGGTTTGCGGCAGTTCAGCGGTGCCATTGGTGAGGCTTGGGTTTGCCCTTCTACAGTTGGTCCACAAGTACTGTGGCATATACTGGAATACTATTAAACTGTACCCAAGATGTTGAGCTCTTGGGGGATTATGGAACTTGACAAATCGATCGAAAGGTTCGACGTCATTCGGATATCATGTGATAGGATACATTGTTTGGGAGACTCCAGATACGAGTATAGCTGTTGGATCGCAGTCCATGCAGCCACGAAAAGATGAGTCTGAAGCAGTCGACATTAGAGAAAAGCGGAGTAAGAGGTTCGTACGAGATCTTGATGAGATAACGTTCCACTCCGCCAACATCAGAGATGTGATATGCATGCAGAGGCGTTGTATATGGATATATCTTCCAGAAGGAGTTGCGATGAGTATGCAGTCGTCTTGGAACAAGAAATAGATATTAAAAAGGGTGATAACCTCCAGACAGTTCGGTAGAAACGAGATTTGAGAAAGACCTCGACAGGACCATTTTGGAATACTATACGAGAAGATTTGGACCCAGGATCGGTTATATTACGCACACCGTGCATGCCAGAGTTCGGCATCGTCGACAAGACATGTTAGGAGTGACCGTGATAGTTGGCCAGAGATCTTAAGAGGATGTGCCAGAGCGGAAATGTTTCCGTCGTCATTCCATATTGGGCCGTTGAGCCGAGGATCTATATATCTAGCATTTCACAGTGAGAGACAAGAGCCTAAAAGCACCAGGCGCCAGACCATGAACAAGAGACAAGTAGATATCTTGCTCTGCTAGCATTGGATACGCCGACACCTTCTCGACTTTGAAGGAGGATATATCTACAATGGTATTTATGATTTGTGATTTGGTGATTCGATTATTACGTATCCATCATCTTGGATTTTGGTATTTTGGACATTTGTTTGCATGATTGAGATTTTGTACACTACGGTTGCACTTGACTTCGATTTGATGTCATTCAAGAGGTTGATTTTGATTTCATGCCTATGATATGCATATGATTTGACTTGTGCTTCCGCCATAGTTTTCATGCACTTTTAGTATTTTGATTTGATTTGTGAACACTGATGCAAATGGTTGTGAGATTATATACCGCGGTATACCTGATTTGGATTGAGGTTTATTGTATACCGTCGATTTCGATTATGATATTGATTTCGATTTTGTGCACTTTGTGCAATTGATTTAGATTCTTGCGCATACTTGGGCGCTTTATGCGATTTTGGTGCACGCCAGATGCACTAAATCGAGATTCTTCGTGCATATCAGATGCATCTGATATTGCTGTCAGGCACACCCATTGCCTTGGACAGGTGTTTCATGCATAACCGTTGCACTTAGGTTTTGTTTCTGTGCACATGTAGGGCACATTTGTTGATTTTGACTTCCGTGCGCACCAGACGCTATAGGGTGTTTTTCGTCACCCGATTCAGATGGGAATACGCGTGCGCTTGCCAGGCGTACCACAGATTCCCCCTGCCCAGGGTAGGCAGGGGTTTTATTGATTGTGGGGATCCAAATCTCTGGCAACCGCGGACTAAGCTGTCGTTAATTACCCCTCGCCTTTGGGGCGAGGGAACGTCCGATTAACGGGTTAAGCTGGTCGTACGAACTCAATGTGCAGTGTACGTGTGTTTTGTTTTGGAGGGGGCTTGGATATATCAGGAGCCACGCAGAGTTTTTACCGGGGTCCCGCTACCCGGATAGCAGGCTGGGGATCAAGGGGCTAGCAGCCCCCTTGCGGGGTGCGGGGCAACGCCTCGGCCAAAAATTTTTTTGGGGGGACAGTGTTGTGGAGTGTGTGTGTATCTGTACATATATATACATGTATATATATAAAAAAAAGGGAAAAAGCGCCCAAAGGACGCGTGGGGTCAGCGCCTTGAGCGCTGTGCGCTGGAGCGCAGGCGCGCCACGTGTCGGCACGTGGACGCTTTGCGCTTGAGCGCTGGAGCGCAGGCGCGCCACGTGTCGGCACGTGGGCGCTTTGCGCTTGAGTGCTGGGCGCTTGAGCGCAGGCGCGCCACGTGTCGGCACGTGGGCGCTTTGCGCTTGAGCGCAGGGCGCTTGAGCGCAGGCGCGCCACGTGTCGGCACGTGGGCGCTTTCCGCTTGATCGCTGGGCGCTGGAGCGCAGGCACGCCACGTGTCGGTACGTGGGCGCTTTGCGCTTGAGCGCAGGCGCGCCACGTGTCGGCACGTTGGCGCTTTGCGCTTGAGCGCAAGGCGCTGGAGCGCAGGCGCGGAACGTGTCGGCACGTGGGCGCTTTGAGCTTGAGCGTTGGGTGCTGGAGCGCAAGCGCGCCACGTGACGGCACGTGGGCGCTTTGTGCTTAAGCGCTGGGCGCTTCAGCGCAAGCGCGCCATGTGTCGGCACGTGAGCGCTTTGCGCTTGAGCGCAGGGCGCTGGAGAGAAAAAGAGGCCTTTAGCCCCAGAAATTCTCGAAAGAGAAATCAGAGTGGAGTTAAACTCCTAAGATGCTTTGGGGTTGATGAAAGGGGTTCTTCTTCTTTCTCCTCTAGTTGCTGGATCTTGAAGATCAAGAGATATGAGATTTTAAAAATCTCTTCCTTTTTGAGATCTAATGGAAGATCTGAGTTCCCCTTTATAGGTTTTGTGGTGAAAAACTATTTAGTTTTATAAAATGAAGAGTAAAACTCTTGATTTAATTCAAAAGAAAGAAGAAGGTTTTAGAACCTTGAGGAAGGAGAAAGATCTCACATCTAAAAAAATTTTTGGAGAGAGAAAAAAGTTGTGAGATATTTTCATTATCTTTGCCTTTATAGGCTATACACTTTACACATAGCCCCTTGGGCTTCACAAAATGGCATTTTGCCTATCCCATGGCTCATGTGCCTCATGTGCCATTTCTTTTTGCACATAAGCCATGGGCTTTACAAAAATTTGGCTTTATGCCTATTTTTCATACATTAATCCATAAAATAAAATAAAAGAAATACAAAAAAATTATTTACTACAAAATTTTTATCTTGGCAAGGGGGGAGGCCGGCCGCTTCATATTCGGGCTCGACCCGGGCATGGGCCCACTGGATCTGGGCTTGGGCCCACTTGGCTTAGGGTTGACTTTGATTTTGACTTGGTCAACCGGGGTGTAAATTTTTACCCCAACAAATTTCCCCCCATCAATAAATGCACGCCACACATGTGGGTCGTGTGCATGAATTGATGGATCTTCTTTCACGTGGAGGCGACTTAATTTGGTTCCCGCTTTCGGGATGCTGGCACTACCCTTTTTACGTCATGGACGGTCGATGCTGCCCTTTTTACGACTTAGACGGTCGGTTCTGCCTTTTTGCAACTTAGACGGTCGTTGCTGCCCTTTTAGCGACGTGGACGGTCGATGCTGCCCTTTTAGCGACGTAGACGGTCGGTGCTGCTCTTTTTGCGACTTGGACGGTCGGTGCTGCCCTTTTTGCGACTTGGACGGTCAATGCTGCCATTTTAGTGACGTGGACGGTCGGTTTTGCCATTTTAGCGACGTGGACGGTCGGTTCTGCCCTTTTTGCGACTTGGACGGTCGATTCTGCCCTTTTTAGGACTTGGACGGTCGGTTCTGCCCTTTTTGTGACTTGGACGGTTGGTGCTGCCATTTTAGAGACGTGGACGGTCGGTGCTGCCATTTTAACGACGTGGACGGTCGGTGCTGCCATTTTAACGACGTGGACGGTCGGTTCTGGCCTTTTTGCGACTTGGATGGTCGGTTTTGCTCTTTTTGCGACTTGGACTGTCGGTTCTGCCCTTTTTGTGACTTGGACGGTCGATGCTGCCATTTTAGCGACGTGGACAGTCGGTGCTGCCATTTCAGCGACGTGGACGGTCGGTTCTGGATTTGATTTGCCCAGCTTCTTGCGGCGTCAGGGATGAAGTTGACTTGTTTCCGAGGTGGAATTTGATTCTGCCAGGGAGGTCATTAGTTGTTTTGCTGACTTGATGTGATTTGGATTGACATCAGCATCGCTATGTTGGAATATGGTACCAGGAGCGAATCATCATTTGTCATGACAGGATTTGGGGATTTTGGTTTTGGTTTGGCATCAACATCGCTGCAGTGGAATATGGTACCAGGAGCGAATCATCATCTGCCATGAGGAGATTTCCTTCATTCCCAGTTTAACGACTTAGGGGTCATCTGTTCCCAGTTTAACGACTTAGGGGTCATCTGTTCCTAGTTTAAAGACCTAAGGGTCTATTGGATTGGAATTTGGGATTTTGGGGTTAGGGTAGGCATCAGCGTTGCTAACACTGAAACACACGTGCCAGGAGCAATTCATCATTTGCCTATTCCTGTTGGGAGAGCGATGGCATAGGAGATAGGTTTAGGTCCCTATCACCTAAGGCTTTTCAATTTTATGGGCCGTGAGGGTCCCATAAAAGCATTTTCTCCCTACAAGTCGTAAGGATCCCGCAGGTGTATTTTCTCCATAGGAGTCGTGAAGACTCCTAAATGTGTTTTTCCTTTATGAGTCGTAAGGATCCCACAAAGGTTTGTTCTCCTCATTTATCGTGAGGACACATGAGTGGGTCTTCTCAATGGAGCATAATTCCAAAGGCGGAGACCAGCCACGTAACTGGTGATTGTGGTGGGGCATGGGTATGACGAGAATTATTTGAGCCCATGGATTGTATACGGCAGTCAATTTGGGCACTGGCCGTAGGGCTGGAGAATTTTGAGAAATTGGATTTTGGTTGGCGTCTGCATCGCTACACTGGAATATGGTACCAGGAGCGACTCATCATTCGCTGTTTGGGGACTTGGAATTTGGATCTTGTTTGGCATCAGCATTGCTGCACTGGAATAATCCCAGGAGCAACTCATCATTTGCCTTGGGAGGACTTAGGATTTAGGTTTTTGGTCGGCATCAGCACCGCTAACACTGAAGCGAAATGCCAGGAGCGACTCATCATTTGCCGTTGCCTGTTAGGGAACGATGGCTTAGGAGACAGGTTTGGGTCCCTATCACCTAAGCCTTTTCAATTTTATGAGCCGTGAGGGTCTCATAAAAGCATTTTCTCCCTACGAGTCGAAAGGATCTCGCAGGTGTATGTTCTCCTTAGGAATCGTGAGGATTCCTAAGTGTGTTGCTCCTTTGTGAGTCGTAAGGATCTCACGCAGGGGTTTTCTCCTCACAAGGTCGAGAGGACTTTGCGAGTGTATTCATCTCTTTTCACGAGTTTGCGCCCTTTCGGGTTTTCACAAACTCACCTGTAGTCCTGCTATTTTTACTCACGGAGCCCTTTCGGGTTTTCATCCGTGCCCATTTTGCTTGTGGACATACCTTTTTTTCTTTTTACTTTTTTCTTCTTTGTTTTCTTCTTTTTTCTTTTTTTTTGCCGCTGGTGGGACTTTAAAAGTAGTCTCACCGGCAGGATTTGGGAGAGATAGGGGTCATTTACGCCCATGGATTGTATACGGTTTTGCAGGATATATGGTCCAGACCGTAGGGCTGATGTGCTCAATTCTCCTGTGAATTAGAGCATTCACATGTAGTATTTCTTGAGATATCGGCCATTGATGGGTGGCATGGGCCTTTCTCCCTCGGCACTTATTAGTTGGTAGAATCCTCCGTCGAACACTTTCTCGATGACGTATGGTCCTTCCCAGTTTGGCTCGAATTTTCTCTTGGCATGTCGATTCGGGATGATCGGTCTTTTGAGGACCAACACCAATTCACCTTTCTTGAAAGCGTGGAGACGGGTTATCTTGTCATAGGCCCGTGACATTTGGGCTCAGTATAGCTCCAGATTTTGCTGTACCGCGAGCCTCTTTTCTTCGAGGGCATCGAGCTCTTCAAGTCGAAGGAGCACGTTTTCCTCCTCCATCAACTCGTGCTGAACGGCTATTCTTAGGCTTGGAACTTCGACTTCGAGGGGGAGGACCGCCTCCACTCCGAAGAGCAATGAGTATGGAGTGGATTGAGTTGGAGTACGGTGCGTGGTACGATATGCCCACAACGCCACGTGAAGTTTGAGATTCCAGTCTCTCTTATTGGCTGAAGCATTTTTCCTCAGGAGCTTGCATAGAGTCTTATTGAAGGCTTCGGCTAGCCCATTGGCTCTTGGATTATAGATGGAGGAATATCTCCAGTCTATCTTGTGCTGAGTAGCGAACCTTGAGACATTGAAGCTCTTGAAAGAAGGCCCGTTGTCAGAAATGATTCTTCTTGGTGTACCGAAGCGGTATAGAATATTATGCTGGAAGAATGTCAGAATATCTTTTGTCTTGACTTCTTTTAGCAGGACAGCTTCAGCCCATCTGGAGAAGTAGTCTGCCGCGGCCAGTATGAACTGGTGGCCTTTGGATGACAGAGGATCAATTGGGCCAACATTGTCGGTGCCCCAAACTTTGAAGGGCCACGATGCCACCGTAGGATGCAACGGATTGGGATGCTTGTGAGTGAAATCACCATGGATTTGACAAATCTGACATTTCTTTGCATGCTTTCCGCAGTCCCGTATCATGGTGGGCCAGTAATACCCAAGCCGTTTAATTTGCGGTCGCATCTTGGGGCCAGATTGGTGAGCACCGCAAACTCCTGAGTGAACTTCTTTCATGACTTTTCGGGCTTCGGCCGATGACAGGCACCTGAGCCAGAGTTGGTCATATGACCTGCGGTATAGCGTGTCATTTACAAATACGTATCGGAGAGCTCTCTTCTTCAGCTGAACCGTCGCAGACCTTCCTTCGGGCAGCTTGTCGTATCGGAAATACCCTATGAAGGGTTCTCTCCAATCAGGCTCGTCTTGAACGATCGAAGCTTCTTCGGCGGGACTGCTCTTCTGTTCCGCGCTTTCCTCTTCTCGTAGAGAGACAGGGGGTAGAACTTGCCGGCTCCTGACTGTGATCAGAATTTCGTCCATGTCAGGATCAGCCAGCTCCTTGGCTAAGTGAGCGAGTACGTCAGCCTTTCCGTTCAACGCTCTAGGGACCCTCGTTAGTTCAATGTGAGTGAGCCGTTTGTCACGTCCCGAAAGTACGAAACATGACCGGCACTTAAACTACGAAACGTCTCGAGGCGTACCTAATCTAAGTAAGCCGAAAACCCAGAAATCCAAACCAAGAAAAGTAGTAGAGTGAAGGAAAACCAACATAAAACAAGTAGTTTTAATAGCATAAGCCGAATTATGCGTTTTAAAAACATCAAGTATTTTTTGAAAATTTCGGCAGAGTCTCCTTTGTAAATACTGGCCCCCAAACAGGATACAACATGAATAGTATATGAAATCAATAAAAAGACATCTCCAAGTGGGAGCTAGCTCTTCGTCAGTCGACGGTCACAACCACGTAAGCAATATAATATACAACGCCAAGGGCGAGGATCAAAGCTCAAAAGGAAACTCAAAACAGCAAGAAATCCATAGAAATACAACGCGCGACTTTAAGGTCGAAAGAATAAACATCACCGGTCTCTATCTCTGAAATAAATACATGTTTGGTTGATGGAACTTCTAGATGCAACAGAATAATAATATACAAGGTATAATGATGGGTACGATACAAATAAACCCACCTACTAGTAAGTCACCCAAAAGAAGCAGTGCTAGCAAAGCCGTAATGAAACCTGTACGGCAAAACCTGCAAGAAACTGTGGCACAACGGGGGTGAGTTGCCAACTCGTGAGTAGAAAAACATCTACGAACAGAAAATCGCATGAACAACGCAATCCTAGGTCAACGATCATAATATATCCTCAAATATATAACCAGCAGCCTATAACAATGGCTAGGGTAAATGTCTAACCCAAGTGTAATCCCATGTGCCCGTGTCAGTGCCTCAGGTAGCAATATATCATATGGATGATGTATGAATGTATGAAAACAGAATACATGTACTAAAGAAACTGCTTTCACAATTTAGTGAGATTTCCTTTGTATTTTTAAAATGAGGTATCATAAATGAAATCAGCAAAAACAGTGTCTAGTATCGACACAAAACATAAATCTCAATGTATTAAAATCTCAGGCTCCGGCTATCCGGACTGGCCTGTATCATCAAATCTTAGTACCTCAATATCTCGAAATCTCAATGTCTCAAACTCAATATCTAGGGCGCCGTCAGTCCAGACCGGCCCCTACCATCCATCTCAAGACCACGACGGTATCCTCCGGATATCCGACGCGTCGGGTAAAATCACCGGTAGGTAGTCTCCCCCTGCCAGGCTCACATCGTCATCACCATGTATCCGAAACGGTTCCTCCACTCCTCGAACTCGGGTCTCACATGTCGCTTTCAGCACCGAGAAAACATATGGTGGACGCACTGAAATATCATATCAAGGGTAACCGGGTTTTTAAAACAATTACATATTCTTTTTTGAAATCCCCACGGTTCCCAAATCTAGAAATATCATGGAGATCCGAATCCAAAACCTCAATAGCACATAAACTAGTGAATATTGGCATGAGAATCCATGAATACGGCATAACAATGAATAACAGTATGCATGAAGTGACAAGTAATAACTACAATGTCTAAACTGGCATATAAGGCAAGTACACTAATATCATGTCAAACTACTAGCTAACAAGCTAAGTCAAGCAAACGTATTTTCTAAGTGTACGTGACAAGGTAATTACCGATGAAGATGTGTGTGAGCTGGCAAGTAAGTGTACGTGGTACATACGCATCATCGGTAATGTTGCTGGTGTCCTAACAGCATGATATCAACAATAGAATATGAATCGTAATATAAGCATGCGATGCGGAGCGAACAACAATAATGAGCGGGGGCTAAATACTAGACACAACGATAACAATCTGCATTTAATATAAATCTAGTCTAACAACTACACTAAACTATATGGCTAAGCTATCAAGCTAAATGGAAGGTAAGAAAAACCGCCTAACACCTGAGTCGATACTTATGTATATATATATATTAGTCGGTGATCCCGCCTCGATAATATCACATCCGATACCATATCTATAATCAAGTATTCCCAAGTCAAGGGTGCGGATCAAACATCAATATATAGCTCGTACGTAAATCCGTCGTACGGCATCCTAAATCTGGGTACGGGTCAATATTGTTGGAGATAGTGCCCTCAGAGTCAATTATTGGACCACAGGCACGTGATTGCAATGATTGAGGGAGGACCTATCCCAGGAGGACAGTCTTACTCGAGATGATAGTATGCTATCTGGTTTACCTTTATCATCGTGTACTGCTTTAGGTGACCTTACAGGTCTCTATTACACGCTGATAGAGCCCCTAGGATTCTTGCTTGACTGCCGGCAGTATGATGGCGATCATATACGTGAGAGCTGGTGGTCTATAAGCACATCCTTAAAAGGTCCCTAGTCGTGAGAGTTTCGAGACAGGGCATCGATTCTCCAGAGTAGACTAGTGTAACAGTCGAGACCCCGACGAGGGGCGGTGGCCGGTCTCATAAGCCACTGGTGTCAGTTGGTTCACCTAAGATGTATACAGGTGCTCATTGGGTTATGAGTACACCGGACAGGACTCGCCGGGAACCTGCTAGTTGGGATTATACCAGACGTCAGATAGCAGTTCCCAGGTGACATGTGTACAGGTTAGTTCATCGACCTGAGATCGTCATTTGTCTCGTGTGAGTTCCCACTATGCTTTGATTACTACCCTACCACGGCTCAAAGGAGTCGTGCAAACAGGTTTTAGTTGGGTACAGTACCGAGCCACATGGAGGCAGTGAGCGGATCTGCAGGGGTTCGTCTCTCCCGGTATTGGGGGTGAGGTCGCGCTGTGTCTAGGAGAGCCATTACACAAAGCCCTCGGCCGAGGCAGGAGATTTACTGGTAGGTATTCCAGTAGTATCTCAGGGTGTTCTGGGCTTCACTCCGACACGACTTGTACCGCCTTTGGGGGTCTGACTTTTACCAACCCCCTAGGCCCGCCATGCGATACTCATAGACGAACGGACCGGACTGTACGGATATTGTCACTGACAGGCTCAGTAGGGTGTCAGGATGAGTTCGCTCATCGACGTCCCTTTTGGTCAATAGCTGGTGGCCCGTAACGTATTGGCTTATACCTCTGACGTGCTAGTGGTTAAATCCACAACCATAGTATTGACGAGTCTTTAGAGTCCACCACACTTTCAGTTACTCAAGCTTTCGGGCGAAACGCTGTAGAGGCCGTATGGAGATATGGCAGGGTCCGATCAGATACGTGCGGTATTGCACGGATCAGGATCGGACGGTTTGTACTAATGGCCGTATGGTTATATGGCTGGGTTCGATCTGATACGTACGGTATTGCACGGATCAGGATCGGACGGTTTTTACTAGCCGGCTTTGGTTTAAGCCGGATCCTAGTTTAGTACAGTGTAGATTTTGTCTCATTGCATTTGTATCCGGTCGGAATACAGATGCGGGTGTGTATGCACAGTATCGGGGTTTTCCTGTAATTTATTACGGGACCAGTTTTCTGGAGTTGCCAGTTTGCATTCCGTTCCGGCCGGTTTTCCTTTGTTCTTTCCCGGCCGGACTTTTCCGATGGAGGGTGTTATTTGCAAGTTTGCAAATAACACATTGTGGAGGGGTTTCATGCAAATGGTTTGATTATGAAAGCATCTTTTTATTCCTTTCTTTTCTATCATCTTTTCTTGCATTAATTGAGATTGTGAAAGGTTATGGTGTTGATGTAAGTTTGTTATGATGATGTTTTTGGATATGGTCACCATTCTCTTTATCCTACACTCACCTCCCTTCATGCTACATATTATTCCCTCCACCATCTCCATTTGAGAGGGGCCGGCCACCATTTTGAGAGGAGGAGAGAGAGGATCATTTTGGTGAGGGTGGGAAAAATTATCATTCATATCATTTTTCATTGCTACCAAAATTCCCAAGTTCATTTCTCAACCTCATTCCTCCATCAAGGCAACATAACCCCAAAGAGACAAAGCACTACACATTCTACAGCAAATCTTAGGCACGTCGACTTGCCAGCTTCATGCCCGAGTTGCCTCGGTATTGAGGTGGGAGCCCGTAAAAGATACAGACGATGTGGTGCCCTTCCGGCAAGGAGGCGACGACCGGAGTTTCCGCGGGAGATCGGGACGACGACGAGAAGACCGGAGGACTCGGATCTCTCGGTATATCTCTCACCCTTTCTCTTGTCAGCTAGTATAGGTTAATGGTTTCGATCCGGGTATATTGTCCGCGGTAGCGCCAGTTTAAAAGTTAAGAAAATTTTGATTCCGCATTTTGGCCTCGGATAGACGGCCGGGGCGCTGCCGGGGCGCAACATGGTATCAGAGCCACGCCATTAACCTTGTCTAGCTTGTTCTAATGTGTTTTACTTATCCGATCGACCAAAATTCCAAAAACCGCGTTTTGCATGCATCAGTTTTCTGTCGATTTTTTCCGGGCTCGAAAAATTTTTCAGGTGATTGCAGAATGATGTACAGAGAATCCTAAGAACACTGGAAAAATTTGGTAACCCAATTCTTCCGTACGACCGCGGCCTTAACCCCTCTTTGGCCGCGGTTCCGCCGTAGGAAGTTGGGATCATTCCACCAATTTTTTGCAGTGGGCTTTTGGGCTTATGATAGGGGTTTTGGAATATTAATATTGCGCCCAGATTTTCTGTGAGTGCTACAGTATTGCTTGGGGGCCCACTTGTTAATTTTTAATCGATTGGATATTTTAAACACATTATTTCACAGTATTTACATTATATCTGTGACCGTGAATATCACTTGATCGGTAAATCCTGTCTAACTGCTATAGCCCGGTTAGACGGATTTGCGAACGTGATTTTCACGTTGATGTTCTGTGTTTATGCTGTGATGTTGCGGATCGGTCGTGGGGGATAGCCTGGATGCAATGTTAGTACAGTTTTGTTTTATATGTACATTTGATATTGCGGGGCGAGCGTCCGACATGTGGACTGCCGTCACTGCCTGTTTGTATTATTCTTTTGGGGCACGACCTGGTTGCGGTCGATGTACCCGTTGTATGTATATTTTACTTTCTGTACTAGGATTACTCCGCGGAGGGGTGCACGGATAGCCGGGTTCTAGAGGGCAACGGGCCCGCATCTCAGGGCATTGAGACGGAGGGGGCTTCAGTCTGGAATTGGCGGGCTATTCGCCGCACTCATAGGGGGTACAGGTTGATCCAGGAGGGGTGCCCAAGTTACCGGATTCCATGAAGTGCTGGGTGGTCCATTCACGTTGCTGAAGGGGGCTGCCTCGCTTCAGGTTTTGGCGGGTGACTTGCCGCGCCCGTAGGGGTCTAGGTTTTCATTGCACATGCTATCCACACGACCAGGGGAACGTCGGGTTTCAGCAGCGGCTCTGTGAAACCCGGGGCTTCCAGATATCTATATTGTTCTGTGATACTGTATATTTCTGTGATGTTGCCTTTTATCACGCCTTGAGCGAATATAATATATTGGTATATATATTAGTAGATGTTGTATATGTTTTTCATCCGCGCTAGTCCAGTCCCCGCTCTGCCGTTAGTTAGCTAACCTAACGGGTGATGACGGGACCCAGTGGCGAATGCGGATGGCATATACGTACGTCAGTATATTTTCGTTCTTTGTGGTGTGATCAATTGATGGGACTGCATTGATTCGGATCAATGCAAGATAAACAAACCTATTCTGATGTTGTTGGAACATTTTTCAAAAAAGCTGTTATTGCAAGGACGTTCACTTTTGTTTTGCATCGTGGTATTCATTTGGAATATCCTGCTCCTCAGTCGACGAGGCAAGGGCCGAGATCCCTTCACCGGGAGTGACCCCTTGGACAGAAGTTTGCGTCAGGGCAATAACTTCACTATAGCCGATTACTTTTGCTTTGCATCGTGGTATTCAGTTGGAATATCCTGCACCTCATTCTATGGGGAAAGAGCCGAGATCCCTTCACCGGGAGTGACCTCTTTAGCAAAGGTTTTCGTCACTATATTTTTATAAAAAGTTATGCAGTTCCTTCAACGATATCAAGTTCATTACGTTAAAGGTTTTTCGCCAAAAACCAGCCGTAGCCCTCCGTCATTTCCTACAAGTATTATTTAGTATTCGTGCTGCGTTTGTTGACCTAGTCAAGACGTAGTGTTCGGTAGCTAAGTGGTACTTGTTTGTTGCATAAGTGGGATTGGTTAAGACAGTCGTGCGGCCTTGTTGACCTTGTCAAGGGCACGTACGGGTGGGTTTAATGCAATCCAGAATAATGACGGGCTAAACTTGACTGGCGGTTTATGGTTTGTTGACCTAGTCAAGGTCATAAACCGCTTGGGGTAAAAATCACATCGGGAGTTTCAAAAGAACTGAAACTTGCCAGGCATGCGCATACCTTCTGGAGTGTGGCGACTTGAGTGGATTCCGTCAAGTTATCATGCGATGATAGTTGGATCCCGATTCCCACTGATGAGTTGGTTTACTCCTCGGGTGATCCCGACTAATTCTTCTTTTAGGTTTGGAGGAGAATTTGAGGTACAGTGGGAGGTTTCCAGATTAGATAAAGTGATAACCATTCTGATCTAGGTTAGAGTGCACGCTGAGTGTTTCTTTTCTCTCTCTCTTTGGCAGCGACCATTGACCCGACCCTGGACTATGACTCAGTGACCAAGTTGACCGAACCTTCTTAACACTGGCTTTTGGATTGTCAGAATTGCAGACCTCATTGCCACTCCTACTTTTACCCTTTTCTCCAGGACACCCCGTATTACTGCGAACGTCCACTTCCATTGGACAAAACCATCGTATGGTTAGATACGAACTCGAAGGAATTCGAGGATGGTTTCCGGTTCTGGAGAAAACGGATAGGATTATTCAGTTGTCTTTTCCCTTTTACCTTCTCTCAAGTTATGAGTAATCCTTGGTTTAGGAGATAGTACACCTATTACGCAAATTGGATAGTCTTCTTCCAAACTTTAGGCTGGTGCCGAACAGTGGGGAATGAGGAAAACCAATTAGCATAACCATGGTGTGCAGAAGGTATTAAGATTAAGACAAAGCAAGGGATTAGTAAGAGGGCAAAGTAAATTGCGACTGATATTCACGACCAAACCAAGCATTTCTTCTCCAATCCTAAATCACCTTTGTATTTCTCCCGGACACCCCGTATCACTACGAAGATCCACAGTTTATCGGATACTCCATCGTATGGTTATATACGAACTCGAAAGGAACTTGTTCCAGTTCGGGGATGGATTCTGGTCCAGGAGAAATAGGAATAAGGTTTATTCGGTTGTCTTTTGTCTTCACCTTCTCTCGCATTGCGAGTGCTCCTAGGACTAGGACAGTACACCCATTATGCTTATTGGATAGTCTTCTTCCAAACCATAGGCTGGTGCCGAACGGTAGGGAAGGAAGAAAACCATTTGGCCTAAAGGATGTGCAGAAGGTAACGACTAAAGACATATAAAGGGATTTGGAGAGGTGGCAAAGAATTATACGGTTATAGTTGTGAATCTGGATAATGGTAGAGGCATTACTAGGAATACTGGGATACCCCAACGAAACATTTCAATGTTTCAGTTTCACTGTGTACTGTTAAAAGAAAACTGATTTCCCGATTAGATACTTACTCCAGGGTATGTATTTACCAGGTATGATTCTCACATCTGTATGGTTTTACACATGATGAGTGGGAGTAGGTTATTGGGAATTGGGTGATCATCCTCATTATATCGGGATTCGTTGTAATCGGTGATATTTGAGGAAATCACCTGGGCTGTTTGCCGGTCTGCAAATATTTGGTTTTGAATATCCGCTTTTATGCACCAATTTCAAATTGATATATCTGTACGTCTATTTTCATAGAGTGAGATATACCTTTTGATATTATGTCCATGACATTTACCTATATCAGTGGATGGTTAGGTAAGGAGCATTAAACAGCGGTGTAATTCTTCTTAACCATAAGTACAGTTTTCAACCTACGACACACAGTGAAAGAGTTGTTAGACTCGGCGGACTTATACAGAGTATTGTATGTTGTCCAGTGTCCATTAGGACAGTGGAGTTGGTCCTCATACTATATTCTGTTTACTTTTAACTACTCTAATTCTTAGACATGTGTTTCGTAGAAACACAGGGTCTGAGTTTTGAGGAGTTATTGGTATAAGAATAGAGTAGAGAACCAGGTATTGCAAGTATCGGGATTCTTTAAGGTGATCGAAGATGTAGATGCTTGTGTATGGTATTCAGTTGATAGTAATGAGAACTTGCTTCTCTTTCAGGTTACTCATAATTGGAAGCATTCCTAAGTTGAGTAACGCTGATCGGCCTCCTTCCATTTAGTTGACATGCACTGGAGATAGCTGCATGATTTGAATCTGGTTCATTTAAATCAGTGCCTCTGGTTCTATATTGGATATAGAACAGTTCATATCTTAACGATGTTAAGGTACGGGGAGTTGTCCGGCTTATGATTAAAACCAGACACTGGACAACTCAAGGCACGTTTCTGTAATGGCTGTTTGTGGGTTGACCCAGGCTATGACAAGGGTTGACTTTCTACCATCTGGAAGATCAATAGTGATATTGTTCTTAACTCGCCACATTTTAAAAGAAATGGTTATTTTTCAGAAAACAGTAGTGGGAGTATGGTAGAACTGGAAGCGATTCCAGAACCGCAAACGATTACTGAAGATTTGATAAGGAACCTAAAGATTCAATCTGTTTTGACATTCCATTGGCCACTCCGCAGATAAGGTGGGTAACTTCAGACACCCGAGAGGTACTCCGGTAGCCTCAAGGACGGTGACAGGGAAGTTCTTGTTTACCCACACTTGCCATTGTTGTTGTTCCAGGCTGCGAGACCCGGCAGGAGGATGAGTATAGCGTCGTTCTAAACTAGCTTTAGAAGTGCACGTCTATATGACTCTGCCAGAGGGTTGTCGTAGTCAGTGGGAGCAGCAGAAGCATTGGTGGACATCAGGCTTATGTCTATTTATAGACTAAAGCAGATATAGCGGAGATAGATCATCTATTTCTGATGTGACAGTCATAGGTTTGACGTCATCAAAATAGGGGATGGATCTGTTAAGAAGGTAGTAGGGTGTGATGTCCTGGTTTTGGATGACATACACAGAGTAGGAAAGGAAACTCCTATACTACGATCGGTTGTACTTTGGTTATCACACAGTGGTTTCTCCACACAGGACTTGGATATTATATCAGACATTCTGGTTACTAGATCTATAGTTTTAGATCTAGATTTGGGGGTTTCCTAATCTGGGTACCTTGACAGCATTCTATGAGTATTTAGAATGGACGACTCCTGGCACGGTAGTACACCTGCAGGTAATGGAGTCACCCTCTCTAAAGGTGTCTTACAGACTAAAGGGGAGAGGGATACGCATGATTGACAGATCACTTGCTTAGGCAATTGAGTCAATCATGATATGTCAAGTACCACACCAGATGTTGTTCTTGCAGTAGATGCAATAAGTTGATATTAATCCAATCCTGGAGAAACAATCGGAAGCAGTTTTAGGACATAAGTGCATGTTCTAGGGATGTGATAACGACAGCCTCTTTTAAGAGACGGTTGTCACTCCAGGCTTCCAAGGTGACATGGATGGCAGAGTGGCTGTCAGAGTTATAGTTTCTCCTTCCGGCGAGGGGCAGTATTTTGGACAGGTGGTCCAAGGCAATACTGAGGGAGGCATGGCGCTGGGTACTGATTAAGTTCAGTTATCGATACAGTCTAAGAAGTTTGGATTTGGAGTTCAGGTCCCATCAGATATCCAGACATACTCTAAAACAGGTATTGCTCATTTCGGGAGATGGCTTTCTCTGCGAACTTGAGATATAGAGAGACATAGAAAGAAACATCACAGCGGATCCACTCACTGAGGCTATTCCTCGAACGCAAAAGTTTCGCAAACGAGCTTTGTGAGACTGACCAGTAGAGGAGTTGGGTGTTCGGTATCACACGGGCTGTGAGTATGCGACATCGCAATAATTAGCCTTGAGTGCAAGTGGGAGATTGTTGGAGATAGTGCCCTCAGAGTCAATTATTGGACCACAGGCACGTGATTGCAATGATTGAGGGAGGACCTATCCCAGGAGGACAGTCTTACTCGAGATGATAGTATGCTATCTGGTTTACCTTTATCATCGTGTACTGCTTTAGGTGACCTTACAGGTCGCTATTACACGCTGATAGAGCCCCTAGGATTCTTGCTTGACTGCCGGCAGTATGATGGCGATCATATACGTGAGAGCTGGTGGTCTATAAGCACATCCTTAAAAGGTCCCTAGTCGTGGGAGTTTCGAGACAGGGCATCGATTCTCCAGAGTAGACTAGTGTATACAGTCGAGACCCCGACGAGGGGCGGTGGCCGGTCTCATAAGCCACTGGTGTCAGTTGGTTCACCTAAGATGTATACAGGTGCTCATTGGGTTATGAGTACACCGGACAAGACTCGCCGGGAACCTGCTAGTTGGGATTATACCAGACGTCAGATAGCAGTTCCCAGGTGACATGTGTACAGGTTAGTTCATCGACCTGAGATCGTCATTTGTCTCGTGTGAGTTCCCACTGTGCTTTGATTACTACCCTACCACGGCTCAAAGGAGTCGTGCAAACAGGTTTTAGTTGGGTACAGTCCCGAGCCACATGGAGGCAGTGAGCGGATCTGCAGGGGTTCGTCTCTCCCGGTATTGGGGGTGAGGTCGCGCTGTGTCTAGGAGAGCCATTACACAAAGCCCTCGGCCGAGGCAGGAGATTTACTGGTAGGTATTCCAGTAGTATCTCAGGGTGTTGATCGCACGCTTTTGGCGTGTCGGATGTTCAAAGAATTAAAGTGTAACCGCGATCAGGACGGTGTCGCTTTGCAGCTAGCCGGTTGAGCACGGGTCGGTCCACAGGGAGATGGTGGTATCTTACCTTCTTGTCTTAGACGAGTCAATAAAGAATCTGTATGTTTGTTTGATCTAACCTATGTGTTTATTTGCAAGTATAAAGTTGTTAAGAAGAAAATACGAGATTGTAAGCTAAAGAAATCCGTACTCAAAACCTTTGAGCCGAGTCTTGACCAATTGAAGCTCGAGCAATCGGCAACAACGTGGATTAGGGGATTTAAGCGCGGTATTCGTGGAATCCGGCTTATTTACCCTTGTCCTTCCGTTCTTGTCTCTTGCTTTCGCCTCCGGCCAAACCGAACGCAACCGGTCGCGGTTAGGAATCACCGTTACCTTGTTAGGGTAGGGTGCCTAACGGAGCGCTTGCGTATGGTTTGGGCGGAGTTCAATGGAAAATAACGGGAAAAGGAAAAGAGCAAAGAAATGTTAACTTACAATATCATATGGATTCTTAACAATGACGGTAATTACAACATTCACAAAATGAACAAAAGAGAACAAAAAGAAAGAACAAAGAAAAGAATACAAGTAATTAAGTGCATGAATATAAATTGCAAGTAATTAAAGTGCATGGAAATAAATTGCAAGTAATAAAAAGCGATAAAAAGAACAAGAAACTAGAACTCAAGCCAAGCATGTGATCAATAGCCAACCCTTAAACTTGCAAGCTCAATCAAGAGGTTGCAAGATCAAGAGAAGGGTAGAGAACGCATGTGAAGTGAAGAACTAGTCCCGTGAGAAAATACGACCCTTGAGATCAATAACTAACCCTTAACCATTCAAGCTCAATGAAGAGGTTGAATGATCAAGAGAAAGCAAGAATCTCAAGGGGGAGCGAAACTAACAAGAAAGATAAAAAAACCCTCATCTTCATTAATTTTCCACTCAAAAAGCTCTCACTACAATTTTAATGGAGAAAGAATGAAGAAGAAGAAGAAGAAGAACAAAACTACACAAAAAAGTGGAACAAAAGAATGACCCTTGGCTTAGCTCAATTCTGGAGTATTTATAGGCTGGAGAATGGAAATCTAGGGCAACCACCAGAACCCAAACAAAAAGACCAGAATACCCATGAAAAGTCACTGTCTGTTGCGCCAGTATGGCCGCGGATCCGCCGCTAATACCCCCTATTGGCCGCGGATCCACGGCCCTATGATGGAGTCAGGGCATGGGCTTCAGTGTACTTCCCTGGTCTTCTGTCCCCTCTTGTCTGGTATATGTATTTTCTGAAAATACATTCACATTTCTTCCAGAATTTCTGTTGAGGAAAGGTGGACTTTTTGTGGATGTTTTTGTCATGATTGCCTCGAGCTCCGCGTAAATTTCTTGGAACTTGTTGTTGCCATTGAGCCTTGTGCATGAAGGTGACATTGATTTGACATTTTGTCTTCCTAAACTGGTATCTGGCAACATACGGATGACGAGCGGAGACCGTGTTTTCTCAGTGGTTGGCAGGAACCCGGATTTTGTCGTGTTTTCCATGAATTTCACCGTTTTAGAACCGAGAACCTGTATCCTGCAAATATGTAACAAACACGGATTAAAAGCACCTACCTATAAACAACCGAGCGTAAGAATGGGCGGTATAAAATGCAGTATTCTGTGATGAACAAATACCCCCAAACTTAACTTTTGCTCGTCCCGAGCAAAACCAATTATTCACAAAAATAAAATCCTAACCGCACTTTCACAGGGAACGCGATTGCACTGAGCACGTGCAACAAGCAGTTAAACCTCTAGGTGTCCCTAGTAGGAGGAGTGTTGTCTCCTGAGGGTTTTCAGCGGATACTACCCACAAAATCCGGTCAAGTTGGTTTTGTACAATAACTAAGATTCAAACCCTAAAGTTTTTGTTTTAGAAAATAACAATTCAATAATCCTAAGTCTAGACTATCGAACCTTTATTTTTCACACCTCGCTTCTTATTTAACTACAGATTTTATATGTCTTTACGTGCAGTGCAATTAGTGTCGTTAAGTTCCAGAAGGATCGATTAAAGTCATCATGTCGCACAATAAAGCCCAGATAACAATTTTAAAAGGATCACATAAGTTTTATAAAGAGTTAAGCATTTTCAAGTTTCGTTTTCCAGTAAGGTTTCAACTTCAGAATTTCTATCTTCCTTAACAGGAAACTAAGTCGTATTTTTCACTCCACCTTTTTCTTGTTTTCATTTCATACACACCTCTGTGAACGTGCAATAGTCTTTATCATAGAATAAAACATTCATATCTCCGTTAAATTTTTTTTATAAAAGCCTGTCTTTTATCAAGATTATTCTCACACAAAGAACCGTTAGGAATTTTAACTCGGAGAGAACACTTGCTTGACTTTGTTTTAAACTGGACTTTCTAGGCTTCTTAGCGAGCTTTGGGCCAATGCACCCAAACCAGTTGGTTTTAGGGCATTAGGTGTAGAAACACCCCAGCGGACTTAATTACTCAAGTTACCTAGGTCCAAAAACAAAAGACAGTTTGACGTGAAAATCAGAAGATTTAATACGAACGGAGATATAACCGGCAGTTCAATTATTTTTTTGGATAAAAGTCGTGTTTAGTGGGTTTGGTGTGTAATCATTCCAATCAAGTTTCCGATGGGTTATTTTTCAGACTTAGCTCCAATTACGGCATCAATAACATTCCTTCATATTCGCTTTACTTCATAAACTATTCTTGACATTACTTATTTCCGAACAAACCTATTTGATCCTCAGAAAATCATTTATCTGTTTAAAAGTTTAAACATGAAAGACTTGTCATCTAATTCCCAAAATTCACGACACGTGTAGTGTGATGTAAAGACGTATATTAGCTATAGTTAACTTCAAAGGAGAGTTATCTTTCAGGTTTTCAAAATCTAAACATAAGATTTAGTTATTCCTATTTTTTCAAACAAAAACCGTCGAATGTTGAATCAGAGTTCTCCCACAATCTAACTTGACAAAAAAGTTTTTATATTTTTAGAAAATTTTCAGATTTTTATGGATTTTATGGATTTAATATGCAGATGCAAAATATACATATGAATGCGAAGGAAGAAAGCTTACCGAGCACACCCCCAAACTTAAACTTGACAGTGCCCTTACTGTCAGGCTATACCAAGAGGGTTAAAATTGCCGGCGCTTCCTAGAAACAAATTATATACAAAACAAAACGGAAAACAAAAATATATACAAAAAGTGTCCCCCCCAAACTTAAGTAAAACAGTGTTTCCACTGTTAAGCGTTGAAATTCAGGATTTAGGGGGGGAAGAACAGTATCAAGCTATACAAGGCCTTACACAGGCCAAAAGTGAGCACCAACCATTCAAAGATTTTATCGCTATAATGTACAGGTTGGTGGAAGAAAGCGTAGAGAAAAGAGAAGGACAATACGCGAGACCGTATGCGAAGAGAAGCGGGATACGGTCTCGGTATATGAGAGGAAGAAGAATGGCGGAAGGGAAAAAGAAGTGGAATACGAACTTGAGGGTGCAAATGGAGTAAATAGATTAGCACAATTTGTGATGACCGATGTGTGAAAAGCGATTGTGCTAATATATTTACCCGTCAAGAAATGGGGTCAAATCCCTCAAGGTTCGTAAGAAACCATGGGTACGCCGAACTTGGTAAACCAGACATAGTAAATGAAAGTGAGACGGGTTCTTGCAAGGTCGGAACGATGGAAAGGGTGGAGGGAAGTGGTTGAGGAGGGGTATCGGTTAGGGTTTCGGGAGGGTGCACACAGTCAATGAAAGGAACAGGATGAATTGGAAAATCCGACTTATCAATTAAAACTGTTTCATCCTCAAAACTATCCTCAATATTCTCCTCAAAATTTATCTCATCCATGCCTTTATCATCAATATCAAGACGCATATGAAGTTTGGGAAAAACAGTTAAAGACTCAGGATGATGATTTGAAGAGACAAACTCAGCCAAATCTACGGGTTCATCATCCAAAATGTTCCCAGCATCAATATCCTCGATCAAGTGAAAATCTATATTCTCAGACACCTCAACAAGAGCATGGATATCAATCAATTCAGGTTCTAGAGTGGAGGTGTAGAGGTCGAGAGGATTGGGTATGGTTTCACTCAAAAGGGACCCTTCACAATCGGGAAAATCAAATACTACAAAGTCGCACAACTCATTAAACATTCTATCTTCAACTGATAATTCATTTGGGACATTTGATAGACTTTCAAAACAGGAGTTGTGGGATTCAATTTGGGACGGGTAGGTTTGATTTGGAAGGAGGTACATCTCACTCTCTCCACTCAAATTCACAGCCTGTCCTGCCGCCTCATCATACATTGAAAAAGTTGGAGCTAGTTGAAAACTAGCTACCGGGTCACTAGGTTGCATGAGGGCGGCCATGGACGCATTCAAATCCATCATCTGTTGGCTTGACGCTACCCTAAAGTCTTCCAAGGACTGTTCCAGACTAGACATTGGTTGTGAAGGGGTTTCAGTAAAAGATTCAAAGTTGTTTGGATACTGAAAACTCCTAAATGGCGGTTCTGATACAATGTCTAGGGAAGGTGTAAAAGTTGGGTAGGACTGGTAGGAATTGAATGGCTGGACAGGAGTGGGATCAACATTGGAATAAGAAGGTGAATGGAATTGTTGATCCCAAGAATTTGTAGTGGTGAAAGGAGTGAAAGATCGGCTACGAGATTGTTCAATACGTTCAGCAATAGGCATAGGTCTCGGGGTTACAACTGGATTTTCAAAAGGGGTATCAACGCAAGAAGGTGTGAATGTTTGAAACGGTTGATACGAAGTGGATTGCGGGGTCCAGTTGTTCGTCCTAGACGCGTCTATCCGATCTTTCAAAGAAATTTTTGGCATGGATGGATCGTTCGAAGTTCGACCAAAACAAGAACCGTAGGAAGTAATGTCTGGTTGTGGGTACCAAAGTTCGGCAAGAGTTTTTCGAGGTGGGGTACCCATGATATGAAGAGAGAGAAAGAAAGGTAGAGAAAAAGAGGGGAAAAAGAATGTGATTTTTTTTATTTTTTATTTTTTGAATATTAACAAAAGAATAAAATATACACAAAAAAGAATATGAACAAAAACAATCACGACACAAAAATACCACACACCTAATCGTTCTAGGGTTCACCTAGGTCAACTAGACCTGCTCCAGAACTTGATTGTCGAAGTAAAACTTGTGTCGAGAAACGGGCTCAAGATACACTGATCACGAGGCCAGGTAAGTGCAGAGATAAGGGGAGGTTTTCCAACGCTTTCGCGAAGTTCCTTAATTAAATAACCCTTTCTCTTTTGGCGGTTTCGCCGTTAACACTTTCCTAGACACCCCGTAAACAATATACCGTTAAGCGAGCTTCTAAACACAGTTAACTTCTCCTAGTGAGCGCGAAGTCCTTAAGGCTTAAACTCTAGTTTCTTTTAAAATTTGTGCGGGTAAACGTTATGCTCAAGTTCGTGATTTGTGGGCCACGGAAAAGGTGATGAAATCCTTTACCGTATGTTGTGGGGTTCGCTTGCCCTTAAGTCCGTATTAATGTATGCAATGCGCAATTCAAAAAATTCTATAAAGAATCAAACAATCGTTTTTTAGTTTAAGCGCGGCGCTGCAACAAATACGGGTTAGTCAATTTTTTTAGCGTTTGCTAGCGAACTTGCAAAGAATCCTGCAAAGAATAGTATATTGGAAGCGTCGGATTTGAGAAGAAGGTGTTAGTAAAGTACGTACCGTTAAGTTTTGGGTTAGGAAACCCCCGTTGAATCAAATCCGGTAAGCTTGAAAGGTTCGCATGCGCGGGTCAAACTACCCGGATCTTTGGCACTGTACTTCGTAATCACCTATGCCTTGAATGCACACTTTGCTCCCCACAATCGCAGTTTGCAAATACGCAAAAAGCTGCACACTTGCCCACAAAAAATGATCAAAAATAACAAAAAGAGTTTTTTTTTTATATATACAAAAAGAATATTAACCCGAATAACAAGAAAGAAAATACGCTACCGTCTCCCCGGCAACGGCGCCATTTGATCGCACGCTTTTGGCGTGTCGGATGTTCAAAGAATTAAAGTGTAACCGCGATCAGGACGGTGTCGCTTTGCAGCTAGCCGGTTGAGCACGGGTCGGTCCACAGGGAGATGGTGGTATCTTACCTTCTTGTCTTAGACGAGTCAATAAAGAATCTGTATGTTTGTTTGATCTAACCTATGTGTTTATTTGCAAGTATAAAGTTGTTAAGAAGAAAATACGAGATTGTAAGCTAAAGAAATCCGTACTCAAAACCTTTGAGCCGAGTCTTGACCAATTGAAGCTCGAGCAATCGGCAACAACGTGGATTAGGGGATTTAAGCGCGGTATTCGTGGAATCCGGCTTATTTACCCTTGTCCTTCCGTTCTTGTCTCTTGCTTTCGCCTCCGGCCAAACCGAACGCAACCGGTCGCGGTTAGGAATCACCATTACCTTGTTAGGGTAGGGTGCCTAACGGAGCGCTTGCGTATGGTTTGGGCGGAGTTCAATGGAAAATAACGGGAAAAGGAAAAGAGCAAAGAAATGTTAACTTACAATATCATATGGATTCTTAACAACGACGGTAATTACAACATTCACAAAATGAACAAAAGAGAACAAAAAGAAAAGAACAAAGAAAAGAATACAAGTAATTAAGTGCATGAATATAAATTGCAAGTAATTAAAGTGCATGGAAATAAATTGCAAGTAATAAAAAGCGATAAAAAGAACAAGGAATTAGAACTCAAGCCAAGCATGTGATCAATAGCCAACCCTTAAACTTGCAAGCTCAATCAAGAGGTTGCAAGATCAAGAGAAGGGTAGAGAACGCATGTGAAGTGAAGAACTAGTCCCGTGAGAAAATACGACCCTTGAGATCAATAACTAACCCTTAACCATTCAAGCTCAATGAAGAGGTTGAATGATCAAGAGAAAGCAAGAATCTCAAGGGGGAGCGAAACTAACAAGAAAGATAAAAAACCCTCATCTTCATTAATTTTCCACTCAAAAAGCTCTCACTACAATTTTAATGGAGAAAGAATGAAGAAGAAGAAGAAGAACAAAACTACACAAAAAAGAGGAACAAAAGAATGACCCTTGGCTTAGCTCAATTCTGGAGTATTTATAGGCTGGAGAATGGAAATCTAGGGCAACCACCAGAACCCAAACAAAAAGACCAGAATACCCATGAAAAGTCACTGTCTGTTGCGCCAGTATGGCCGCGGATCCGCCGCCAATACCCTCTATTGGCCGCGGATCCGCGGCCCTATGATGGAGTCAGGGCATGGGCTTCAGTGTACTTCCCTGGTCTTCTGTCCCATCTTGTCTGGTATATGTATTTTCTGAAAATACATTCACATTTCTTCTAGAATTTCTGTTGAGGAAAGGTGGACTTTTTGTGGATGTTTTTGTCATGATTGCCTCGAGCTCCGCGTAGATTTCTTGGAACTTGTTGTTGCCATTGAGCCTTGTGCATGAAGGTGACATTGATTTGACATTTTGTCTTCCTAAACTGGTATCTGGCAACATACGGATGATGAGCAGAGACCGTGTTTTCTCAGTGGTTGGCAGGAACCCGGATTTTGTCGTGTTTTCCATGAATTTCACCGTTTTAGAACCGAGAACCTGTATCCTGCAAATATGTAACAAACACGGATTAAACGCACCTACCTATAAACAACCGAGCGTAAGAATGGGCGGTATAAAATGCAGTATTCTGTGATGAACAGGTGTTCTGGGCTTCACTCCGACACGACTTGTACCGCCTTTGGGGGTCTGACTTTTACCAACCCCCTAGGCCCGCCATGCGATACTCATAGACGAACGGACCGGACTGTACGGATATTGTCACTGACAGGCTCAGTAGGGTGTCAGGATGAGTTCGCTCATCGACGTCCCTTTTGGTCAATAGCTGGTGGCCCGTCACGTATTGGCTTATACCTCTGACGTGCTAGTGGTTAAATCCACAACCATAGTATTGACGAGTCTTTAGAGTCCACCACACTTTCAGTTACTCAAGCTTTCGGGCGAAACGCTGTAGAGGCCGTATGGAGATATGGCAGGGTCCGATCAGATACGTGCGGTATTGCACGGATCAGGATCGGACGGTTTGTACTAATGGCCGTATGGTTATATGGCTGGGTTCGATCTGATACGTGCGGTATTGCACGGATCAGGATCGGACGGTTTTTACTAGCCGGCTTTGGTTTAAGCCGGATCCTAGTTTAGTACAGTGTAGATTTTGTCTCATTGCATTTGTATCCGGTCGGAATACAGATGCGGGTGTGTATGCACAGTATTGGGGTTTTCCTGTAATTTATTACGGGACCAGTTTTCTGGAGTTGCCAGTTTGCATTCCGTTCCGGCCGGTTTTCCTTTGTTCTTTCCCGGCCGGACTTTTCCGATGGAGGGTGTTATTTGCAAGTTTGCAAATAACACATTGTGGAGGGGTTTCATGCAAATGGTTTGATTATGAAAGCATCTTTTTATTCCTTTCTTTTCTATCATCTTTTCTTGCATTAATTGAGATTGTGAAAGGTTATGGTGTTGATGTAAGTTTGTTATGATGATGTTTTTGGATATGGTCACCATTCTCTTTATCCTACACTCACCTCCCTTCATGCTACATATTATTCCCTCCACCATCTCCATTTGAGAGGGGCCGGCCACCATTTTGAGAGGAGGAGAGAGAGGATCATTTTGGTGAGGGTGGGAAAAATTATCATTCATATCATTTTTCATTGCTACCAAAATTCCCAAGTTCATTTCTCAACCTCATTCCTCCATCAAGGCAACATAACCCCAAAGAGACAAAGCACTACACATTCTACAGCAAATCTTGGGCACGTCGACTTGCCAGCTTCGTGCCCGAGTTGCCTCGGTATTGAGGTGGGAGCCCGTAAAAGATACAGACGATGTGGTGCCCTTCCGGCAAGGAGGCGACGACCGGAGTTTCCGCGGGAGATCGGGACGACGACGAGAAGACCGGAGGACTCGGATCACTCGGTATATCTCTCACCCTTTCTCTTGTCAGCTAGTATAGGTTAATGGTTTCGATCCGGGTAAATTGTCCGCGGTAGCGCCAGTTTAAAAGTTAAGAAAATTTTGATTCCGCATTTTGTCCTCGGATAGACGGCCGGGGCGCTGCCGTGGCGCAACAAATATTACATTCATCACATTATTCATCTGATATCCTCTTTATCCAAGATCATAATCTGGGTACTGATCTACGTCTAGTACGATACTAATATCATCAATATAATCATGATCTGACCACTGATCGACAGTCTTGTACAAATCGATATCATCGGCACATATCAACATAAAGAAATATACATCGCCCAATGTGGCCTATCATAAACATCCTAACATGTCATATCTCATAACACGATCACATGTCAATCATTTCATTATTATCACTGTCCACATGGTATCGTCGTCTAAAGATCCGCTACGACATCATGACGTATCTCAAATACGAATCCTGCTATATCACCGATCTCACGGTCTCAAATCAATCTCATCAACTCACCCCAAATCCCAAATACTATCCTCAAATCCAGTATGTGAACACATAGTCCCATACCCATGTGAACACATAAATACATATCCTCGTATAAGCACAAATGAAAGAAGAATGTATGTAAGTATGGGTGTGTGTGTGTGTGTGGTGCAACCACTACTCTAGGGTTTCGCAACACTAAACCTATCCAATCACACCTAAAATCTATCTTTATCATCAATAAACTCAACAATATATAATCAATATATATGTGTGTATACGTATTCGTATACATCACCACGAACTGCGGGGGTGCTATATGCCATCCACCCGACTTCTCACCGTAGATATAAATCTACTCACCTGGTCCTCGCTTGTCGGTGCCGACGTCGCTATGCTCTTTCTTGTCATCTCGAAGTCCACATGGGGGTACCTACATGTCACAACGTATCGTATCGCATAAAAACCCAAATCCGAAATCGAAACGGTATATGAAAACCAATTCGGCACGCGTATCACGCATAAGTCAAAACCTATCGTCTACGCATGCAAGAATAGCTAAACCAACTCTCGATGTCGATGTACAAACTTCAAACCATCGAGAAAAACCCAAACACACTCATTTGCACATTTACAAACACTAATTATAATATGAAATAGGTTAAAATTCACAAAAACCCCAAACTCACTTTAAAAGCTATTTTTCCGAAAACCAAGCAAGCAAGGTTTACCGTTTTTGTACAAAACATGATGTTTTAACAATTCTAGTGACCAAGATGATAACTTAATAACTTAATTATGCCATAGAAACCATTACGTAAATTTTAAACCCACAATTTAATTCAATTTCAAAAACCTAGTTTGCAATTTTAACCAATTTCGACCATTTTATAGAAAAAATGCACATACAACAATCTAGCTTGGATTTGCATGATTTAAAGCATTAAACTACATTTTATAATGTTAATAAAGTCATCAAAATCTTAATTAGATTTTAAATCACCCATTTGCAACTAAAAACTAAAACCTAGTTTGCTTAAATAACTAAATTTGGACTTTTAGATGCAACAATTTACAAATTATCTTCTAGATTAGGTTCAACATGACTTAACATGCTAACCACACCATGCAACCTTAAACAAGTGACAACAACCCTATTGAATTTAAAACCCTAACTTTTTAATTCAAACTTCTTCTCTTTAGATTTCCAAACTTGCAATTAAACCATATTTAAGCACTTAATAAGCTACATTAAGGAATTTAAACCAACAATTGAACAATAGATTATGATTTATACCTCAAAACCATCTTGAGATGAACATGAAACTAGACCTCCAAATTGAAATCCTTGCACCAAGATCCATGCTAAAAGAGATAAGGGAAAATGGGTAGGGTTTTGATTTGAATTTTAGCTTTGATTTTTGATGGAAATGGGTGGATTTTTGATGGAAAATGAGAGGAGAAGAGGGAAGGAGGGGCTTCTGTTGGGGGCTGAGAATTTTCGGCCAGAAATTGAGGGAGTGAGGAGAGAGAGGGAGGGGTTGAAAGTGGGGAGAAAAGACAAAGTCCACATTGACTTTCTTTCATTTTCTTTTCTTTTCATTGTTTAAGTAATGAAAAGTGAGGTAATTGGAGAGAGAGGGGGGAGGGCTGTCAAAGGGGGTCCGGACATGGGGAAAGGAAGAGAGGGTGAGGTGTGTGTAAGTGCACGGCGGCGCCCCGGCCGTCAATCCGACGGCCAAATGCGGAAGCGGTGATAAACTTAAATTTTCTTGAACTGGCAAACCGCCGCGCACTAATACCCGGATCGAACCACTAACTAGTCCTAGCTATCTACAAGAAAGGGAATAGAGATATACCGACGATCCAAGTCCTCCGGTCTTCTCATCATCGTCCGGATCTCCTGCGGAATGTCCCGTCTCCTCCTCGTCGCCGGAAGTGCACCACATCGCCTACTTCTTTTACGGGCTCCCACCTCAATGCCGAGGCAACTCGGGCACGAAGCCGGCTACTTGACGTGCCCAAGATTCGCTGTAGAATATCTAGAGAAGAAGTCTCATTTGGGGTTGTGGAATTGCCATTTGTGGAGAGATTGAAGTGAACCTTTTTGGAGAGGGAGTTGTAGGGATTTTTCTCAACTCAAGATACCAAAAATTCCACACACAAAGAAAATGAATCCACTCCCTTTAGGAATGGCCGGCCCCCCATGTTAGATTGGAGAGAGAGAGAGAACAAGGTCAAGGGGTGGGTGGAAAACCATGATGAAAAGTGATGATGAGAGAACAAAACCCAACACTCCAAAAGCCAATCATAACCTACAATGGTCAAGCCATCATGAAGTGATCAAGTCAAAAAGGTCAAGGTATGGTGCTCATCATGAAAACCATCATGATGAAACAAGATGCAAAGACCCCCTCCACAACCACTTATTTGCAACAATGCAAATAAGCCCTCCTCCACCAATCTTCGGCCAATGAACGGAATAATGAAAATCGGCCGAAACGGAAAGCAAACTGGCAACTCCAGAAAACTGGTCCCGTAATAAATTACAGGAAAACCCCGATACTGTGCATACACACCCGCATTTGTATTCCGACCGAAATACAAATGCAATGAGACAAAATCTACACTGTACTATACTAGGATCCGGCTTAAACCAAAGCCGGCTAGTAATATCCGTTCGATCCTGATCCGTGCAATACCGCACGTATCTGATCGAACCCTGCCATATATCCATACGGCCTATAGTACAAACTGTCCGATCCTGATCCGTGCAATACCGCATGTATCTGATCGGACCTTGCCATATCTCCATACGGCCTCTACAACCTTTCGCCCGAAAGCTGAGTAACTGAAAGTGGGGGACTCTAAAGACTCATCAACACCTTGGTTGTGGATTTAACCACTAGCACGTTAGAGGTATAAGCCAATACATAACGGGCTACCAGGTATTGACCAAAAGGGACGTCTGTGAGCGAACTCAGCCTGACACCCTACTGAGCCTGTCAGTGACAATATCCGTACAGTCCGGTCCGTTCGTCTATGAGCATCGCATGGCGGGCCTAGGGGGTTGGTAAAAGTCAGACCCCCAAAAGCGGTACAAGTCGTGTCGGAGTGTAGCCCAGAACACCCTGAGATACTACTGGAATACCTACCAGTAAATCTCCTTGCCTCGGCCGAGGGCTTCGTGTAATGGCTCTCCTAAACACAGCACGACCTCACCCCCAATACCGGGAGAGACGAACCCCTGAAGATACGCTCACTGCCTCCATGTGGCTCGGGACTGTACCTAACTAAAACCTGTTTGCACGACTCCTTCGAGCCGTGGTAGGGTAGTAATCAAAGTACAGTAGGAACTCACACGAGACAAATGACGATCCCCAGGTCGATGAACTAACCTGCACACATGTCACCAGGGAACTGCCATCTGACGTCTGGTATATGACCAACTAGCATGTTCCCGGCGAGTCCTGTCCGGTGTACTCAAAACCCAATGAGCACCTGTATACATCTTAGGTGATCCAACTGACACCATTGGCTTGTGAGACCGGCCACCGCCCCTCGTCGGGGTCTCGACTGTATACACTAGTCTACTCTGGAGTATCGATGCCCTGTCTCGAAACTCCCACGACTAGGGACCTTTTAAGGATGTGCTTATAGACTACCAGCTCCCACTTATATGATCGCCCTCATACTGCTGGTGGTCAAGCAAGAATCCTAGGGCCTCTATCAACGTGTAATAGCGACTTGTCAGGTCACTTAAAGCAGTACACGATGATAAAGGTAAACCAGATAGCATACTATCATCTCGAGTAAGACTGTCCTACCGGGATAGGTCCTCCATCAATCATTGCAATCACGTACCTGTGACCTAATAATTGACTCTGAGGGCACTATCTCCAACAATCTCCCACTTGCACTCAAGGCTAATTATTGCGATGTCGCATACTCACAGCCCGTGTGATACCGAACACCCAACTCCTCTACTAGTCAGTCTCACAAAGCTCGTTTGCGAAACTAATGCGTTCGAGGAATATCCTCAGTGAGTGGATCCGCCTTGATGTCTCTTTCCATGTCTCTCTATATCTCAAGTTCGCGGAGAAACCCATCTCCCGAAATGAGCAATACCTGTCTTAGAATGTGTCTGGATGTCTGATGGGACTTAGCTCATAAATGAACTGCAAATCCAAAACTTCTTAGACTGTATCGTCAACTGAACTTAATCAGTATCCCGCGCCATGCCACCCTCAGTATTGCCTTGGACCACCTGTCCAAAATACTGCCCTTCGTCAGAAGGAGAACTATAACTCTGACAACCTCCTTGTCGTCCATGTCACCTTGGAAGCCTGGAATGATAACCGTCTCCCGAATGAGGCTGTCGTTATCATATCCCTAGAACATCCACTTATGTTCTAAAACTGCTTCCGACTGTTTCTCCAGGATTGGATCAATGTCAACTTATTGCATCTAGTGCAAGAACAACATCTGGTGCGGTACTTGACATCTCATGATTGACTCAATTGCCTAAGCAAGTGATCTGTCAATCATGCACATCCCTCTCCCCTTTAGTCTATAAGACACATTTAGAGAGGGTGACTCCATCTTCTGCAGGTATACTACCGTGCATGGAGTCGTCCATTCTAAATACTCTTAGAATGCTGTCTAAGTACCCAGATTGGGAAACCACCCAAATCCAGATCTAAAACCATAGATCTAGTAACCAGTATGTCTGATATAATGTCCAAGTCCCATGTGGAGAAACCACTGTGTGACGACCAAAGTATAACCGATCGTAGTATAGGAGTTTCCTTTCCTACTCTGTGTATGTCATCCAAATACCAGGATATCACACCTTACTACCTTCTCAACAGATCCATCCTCTATTCTGATGAAGTCAAACCTATGACTGTCACGTCAGAAATAGATGATCTATCTCCGCTATATCTGCTTTAGTCTATAAATAGACATAAGCTACTTGTCCACCAATGCTTCCGCTGCTCCCACTGACTACGACAACCCTCTGGCAGAGTCATATAGACGTCTACTTCTAAAACTAGCTTAGAACGACGCTATACTCATCCTCCCGCCAGGTCTCGAAGCCTGGAACAACAGCAATGGTAATTGTGGGTAAACAAGAACTTCCCTGTCACCGTCCTTGAGGCTACCGTAGTACCTCTCGGGTGCCTGAAGTTACCCACCGTATCTGCGGAGTGGCTAATGGAATGTCAATCCAGATTGAATCTTTAGGTTCCTTGTCAAATCTTCAGTAATCGTTTGTGGTTCTGGAATCACTTCCAGTTCTACCATACTCCCACTACTTTTTTTCTGAAAAAATCCATTTTTAATAAAACTGTGGCGAGTCTAGAACAATATTGCTATTGTTCATCCAGATGGTAGAAAGTCAACCCTCGTCATAGCCTGGGTCAACCCACAAACAACCATTACAGAAACGTGCCTTGAGTTGTCCAGTGTCTGGTTTTAATCATAAGCCGGATAACTCCCCGTACCTTAACAACGTTAAGATACGAACTGTTCTATATCCCATATAGGACCAGAGGCACTGATTTAACTGAACCAGATCCAAATCATGCAACTATCTCCAGTGCATGTCAACTAAATGGAAGGAGGCCGATCAGCGTTACACAACTTAGGAGCATTTCCAATTATGAGTAACCTGAAAGAGAAGCAAGTTCTCTTAATCATTACTATCAACTGAATACCATACACAAGTATCTACATCTTCGATCTCTTTGAAGAATCCCGATACTTGCTACACCTGGTTCTCTACTCTATTCAAATACCTATAACTTCTCAAAATTCAGACCCCGTGTTTCCGCGAAACACCTGTCTAAAAACTAGAGAAGTCATAAGTAAACCGAATATAGTACGAGGACCAACCCCTCTGTCCTGATGGACCCTGGACAACATACAATACTCTGTATAAGTCCCTTGAGTCTGATAACTCATTCACTGTGTGTTGTAGGTTGAAAACTGTACTTATGGTTAAGAAGAATTACACCGCTGTTTAATACTCCTTACCTAACCATCCACTGATATAGGTAAATGTCACAGACATAATTTCAAAAGGGTATATCTCACTCTATGAAAATAGACGTACAGATATATCGATTTGAAATTGGTGCATAACAGCGGATATTCAAAACCAAATATTTTGCCGACCGGCAAACAGCCCAGGTGATTTCCTCAAATATCACCGATTACAACGAATCCCGATATAATGAGGATGATCACCCAATTCCCAATAACTTACTCCCACTCATCATCTGTAAAACCATACTGATGTGAGAATCGTACCTGGTAAATACATACCCTGGAGTCAAGACTAATTGGGAAATCAGTTTTCCTTTAACAATACACAGTGAAACTGAAACATTGAAATGTTTCGATGGGGTATCCCGGTATTCCTAGTAATGCCTCTTCCAGATTCACGACTGTAACCGTATAATTCTTTTCCACCTCTCCAAATCCCTTCATATGTCTTTAGTCATTACCTTCTGCACACCCCTTTAGGCCAAATGGTTTTCTTCCTTCCCTACCGTTCGGCACCAGCCTATGGTTTGGAAGAAGACTATCCAATAAGCATAATGGGTGTACTGTCCTAATGCTAGGAACACTCGCAATGCGAGAGGAGGTGAGGATAAAAGACAACTGAATAAACCTTATTCCTATTTCTCCTGAACCAGAATCCATCCCCGAACTGGAACAAGTTCCTTTCGAGTTCGTATATAACCATACGATGGAGTATCCAAATAAACTGTGGATCTTCGTAGTGATACGGAGTGTCCTGGAGAAATTCAAAGGTGATTTTAGGATTGGCGAAGAAATACCTGGTTTGGTCATGAATATCTGTTGCAATTTACTTTGCCCTCTTACTAATCCCTTGCTTTGTCTGAACTTAATACCCTCTGTACACCATCGTTAGGCTAATTGGTTTTCTTCATTCCCTACCGGTCGGCACCAGCCTAAGGTTTGGAAGAAGACTATCCAATTTGCGTAATAGGTGTACTATCTCCTAAACCAAGGAGTACTCGCAACCTGAGAGAAGGTAAAAGGAAAAGACAACTGAATAATCCTATCCGTTTTCTCCAGAACCGGAAACCATCCTCGAATAAATTCTTTCGAGTTCGTATCTAACCATACGATGGTTTTGTCCAATGGAAGTGGACGTTCGTAGTAATACGGGGTGTCCTGGAGAAAAGGGTAAAAGTAGGAGTGGCAATGAGGTTCGCAACTCTGACAATCCAAAAGCCGGTGTCAAGAAGGTTCGGTTAATTTGGTCACTGAGTCATAGTCTTAGGGTCGGGTCAATGGTCGCTGCCAAAGAGAGAGAGAAAAGAAACACTCAGCGTGCACTCTAACCTAGATCAGAATGGTTACCAATTTATCTAATCTGGAAACCTCCCACTGTACCTCAAATTCTCCTCCAAACCTAAAAGAAGAATTAGTCGGGAACACCCGAGGAGTAAACTAACTCATCAGTGGGAATCAGGATCCAACTATCATCATATGATAACGTGACGGAATCCGCTCACGCTACCACACTCCAGAAGGTATGCGCATATCTGGCAAGTTTCAGTTCTTTTGAAACTCCCGATGTGATTTCTGCCCCATGCTCTTATGACCTTGACGAAGGCCAACAAATCATAAGTCACATGTCAAGTTCTACCCGTCATTCTCCAGGTTGATTTGAACCCACCCGCACAAGCCCTTGACGAAGGCCAACAAGGCTATACGACTGTCCCAAACCAACGCATCTATCTATGCTGCAGAAAGGCAACAAGCAGCTACCATACACTATGCCTTGACGAAGGCCAACAAACATAGCATGAATACTACGTGCTACCCGTCTGAAACGACGGAGGGCTACGAATGGTTTCTGGCGAAAACCTTTAACGTAATGAACTTGATATCGTTGAAGGAACGGATAGCTTTTTAGAAATATAGTGACGACAACTTCCGCTAAAGAGGTCACTCCCGGTGAAGGGATCTCGGCTCTTTCCCCGTAGAATGGGGTGCAGGATATTCCAACTGAATACCACGGTGCAAAGCAAAAGTAATCGGCTATAGTGAAGTTAATGCCCTGACGCAAACTTATTGTCCAAGGGGTCACTCCCGGTGAAGGGATCTCGGCCCTTGCCTCGTCGACTGAGGAGCAGGATATTCTAAATGAATACCACGATGCAAAACAAAAGTGAACGTCCTTGCAATAACAGCTTTTTGAAAAAGTGTTCCAACAACATCAGATTAGGTTTGTTTTAACTTGCATGGATCCGAATCAATGCAGTCCCATCAATTGATCACACCAAAAAGAACGAAAATATACTGATGTACGTATATGCCATCCGCATTCGCCACTGGGTCCCGTCATTACCCGTTAGGTTAGCTAACTAACGACAGAGCGGGGACTGGACTAGCGCGGATGCAAAATATATACAACATCTACTAATATATTATATTCGCTCAAGGCGTGAAAGAAATGCAACATCACAGAAAATGTACAGCATCACAGAAACAATACAGATATCTGGGATCCCCGGGTTTCACAGAGCCGCTGAAACCCGACGTTCCCCTGGTCGTGTGGATAGCCTGTGCAATGAAATCCTAGACCCCTACGGGCGCGGCAAGTTACCCGCCAAAACCTGAAGCGAGGCAGCCCCCTTCAGCGCCGTGAATGGACCACCCAGCACTTCACGGAATCCGGTAACTTGGGCACCCCTCCTGGGTCAACCTGTACCCCCTACGAGTGCGGCGAATAGCCCGCCAATCCTAGAGTGAAGCCCCCTCCGTCCCAATGCCATGAGATGCGGGCTTGTTGCCCTCTAGAATCCGGCTATCCGTGCACCCCTCCGCGGGGCAATCCTAGTACAGAAAGTAAAATATACATACAACGGGTACATCGACCGCAACCTGGCCGTGCCCCAAAATAATAATACAATCAGGCAGTGACGGCAGTCCACATGTCGGACGCTCGTCCCGCAATATCAAATGTACATAATACAACCACAACTGTACTAGCATTGCATCCAGGCTATCCCCTACGACCAATCCGCAACATCACAGCAAAAACAGAACATCAACGTGAAAGTCACGTTCGCAAATCCGTCTAACCGGACTATAGCAGTTAGACAGGATTTACCGATCGAGTGACATTCACGGTCGCAGATATAATGTAAATACTGTGAAATAATGTGTTTAAAATATCCGATCGATCAAACTTTAACAAGTGGGCCCCCAAACAATACTGTAGCACTGACAGAAATTATAGGCCCAAAATTAATATTCCAAAACCTATATTTTAAGCCCACAAAGACACTGTGGAAATTCAGTGCAGTGATCTGCACAGTGCGCGGCGGAACCGCGGCCCAAAGGGGGTTTTGGCCGCGGTTCCGCGCCTACACTGTCGACTGACCCTGTCGAATTTCTACAGTATTCTTGTAATCTCCAGTACATCAATTTTATACAACCTGAAAAATTTTTGGAGACTAAAAAATTTCAACAGAAAACTGTCACTTTGAAAAACATGGTTTTGGAACTTTTTCATCGATCGGAAATGCAAACACATTACACAAAGCTAGACTAAGTTAATGGCGAGGCTCTGATACCACTGTAAGTGCACGGCGGCGCCCCGGCCGTCAATCCGACGGCCAAATGCGGAAGCGGTGATAAACTTAAATTTTCTTGAACTGGCAAACCGCCGCGCACTAATACCCGGATCGAACCACTAACTAGTCCTAGCTATCTACAAGAAAGGGAATAGAGATATACCGACGATCCAAGTCCTCCGGTCTTCTCATCATCGTCCGGATCTCCTGCGGAATGTCCCGTCTCCTCCTCGTCGCCGGAAGTGCACCACATCGCCTACTTCTTTTACGGGCTCCCACCTCAATGCCGAGGCAACTCGGGCACGAAGCCGGCTACTCGACGTGCCCAAGATTCGCTGTAGAATATCTAGAGAAGAAGTCTCATTTTGGGTTGTGGAATTGCCATTTGTGGAGAGATTGAAGTGAACCTTTTTGGAGAGGGAGTTGTAGGGATTTTTCTCAACTCAAGATACCAAAAATTCCACACACAAAGAAAATGAATCCACTCCCTTTAGGAATGGCCGGCCCCCCATGTTAGATTGGAGAGAGAGAGAGAACAAGGTCAAGGGGTGGGTGGAAAACCATGATGAAAAGTGATGATGAGAGAACAAAACCCAACACTCCAAAAGCCAATCATAACCTACAATGGTCAAGCCATCATGAAGTGATCAAGTCAAAAAGGTCAAGGTATGGTGCTCATCATGAAAACCATCATGATGAAACAAGATGCAAAGACCCCCTCCACAACCACTTATTTGCAACAATGCAAATAAGCCCTCCTCCACCAATCTTCGGCCAATGAACGGAATAATGAAAATCGGCCGAAACGGAAAGCAAACTGGCAACTCCAGAAAACTGGTCCCGTAATAAATTACAGGAAAACCCCGATACTGTGCATACACACCCGCATTTGTATTCCGACCGAAATACAAATGCAATGAGACAAAATCTACACTGTACTATACTAGGATCCGGCTTAAACCAAAGCCGGCTAGTAATATCCGTTCGATCCTGATCCGTGCAATACCACACGTATCTGATCGAACCCTGCCATATATCCATACGGCCTATAGTACAAACTGTCCGATCCTGATCCGTGCAATACCGCATGTATCTGATCGGACCTTACCATATCTCCATACGGCCTCTACAACCTTTCGCCCGAAAGCTGAGTAACTGAATGTGGGGGACTCTAAAGACTCATCAACACCTTGGTTGTGGATTTAACCACTAGCACGTTAGAGGTATAAGCCAATACATAACGGGCTACCAGGTATTGACCAAAAGGGACGTCTGTGAGCGAACTCAGCCTGACACCCTACTGAGCCTGTCAGTGACAATATCCGTACAGTCCGGTCCGTTCGTCTATGAGCATCGCATGGCGGGCCTAGGGGGTTGGTAAAAGTCAGACCCCTAAAAGCGGTACAAGTCGTGTCGGAGTGTAGCCCAGAACACCCTGAGATACTACTGGAATACCTACCAGTAAATCTCCTTGCCTCGGCCGAGGGCTTCGTGTAATGGCTCTCCTAGACACAGCACGACCTCACCCCCAATACCGGGAGAGACGAACCCCTGAAGATACGCTCACTGCCTCCATGTGGCTCGGGACTGTACCCAACTAAAACCTGTTTGCACGACTCCTTTGAGCCGTGGTAGGGTAGTAATCAAAGTACAGTGGGAACTCACACGAGACAAATGACGATCCCCAGGTCGATGAACTAACCTGCACACATGTCACCAGGGAACTGCCATCTGACGTCTGGTATATGACCAACTAGCATGTTCCCGGCGAGTCCTGTCCGGTGTACTCATAACCCAATGAGCACCTGTATACATCTTAGGTGATCCAACTGACACCAGTGGCTTGTGAGACCGGCCACCGCCCCTCGTCGGGGTCTCGACTATATACACTAGTCTACTCTGGAGTATCGATGCCCTGTCTCGAAACTCCCACGACTAGGGACCTTTTAAGGATGTGCTTATAGACTACCAGCTCCCACTTATATGATCGCCCTCATACTGCTGGTGGTCAAGCAAGAATCCTAGGGGCTCTATCAACGTGTAATAGCGACTTGTCAGGTCACTTAAAGCAGTACACGATGATAAAGGTAAACCAGATAGCATACTATCATCTCGAGTAAGACTGTCCTACCGGGATAGGTCCTCCATCAATCATTGCAATCACGTACCTGTGACCTAATAATTGACTCTGAGGGCACTATCTCCAACAGTGTGGGTGTGTGGGTTAGGGAAAAAGGTAAATGTATTACCCCAATTCCCATTAACACAACATTCACTGATTAAGCCCTTTTTCTTCGATATTTCCAAAACCGTTTTGGCAAACGATTTCATTTCAGAAACAATATTTTGCATGCCTGTTTAGTGTGTCATGAATTATAAAATTTGTATCAACCCATTCCAATTTGTAATTTTCCCTAATTAAATGTATTAGTGACGGCTTAAAATAATATTAAAATAATAATTTCGGAAAATTTTTCATAAAATTAGAAATTTTACCAGTGGCTCAATAAATACCAAATACTAGAAATTACATAGCTAGAATATGTATATTTAATTTTATAATAAAGATATTTGTATTTTGACTTTTTACAGAAAACCCCTCTTATTTTACCGATTTTTCCGAAATTTCACCGAAACGATTTTTAAAACGTTACACCGTTTCATGAGTTCCACCACCCAGCTTCTGTACCGAGATAACTCGGGTTTGTATATCTTATAGTCGTCGCTTACTTGGTTGACGACAAGCTGGGAGTCACCGTAAACCCGTAGCCGAAAGATTTCCATTTCTATAGCGAGCTCCAAGCCAGCTATCAGAGCTTCATACTCGGCCTCATTGTTTGTGCGAGGCTCAGTGAGAGCAAAAGAACGCCGTAGGGTTCCCATTGATGGCATGATGAACACCAATCCTATCCTTTCTTTTATCTCCGGGACGCTTGATTTACTGGAAGTCCTTATCGATGAGGCCCCATCGAAGTAGAGCTCCCAACAAAGATCGTCATTCTCGAGGTGCAGCACTTGTTCGTCGGGTAACTCGCAATTGAGTGGCGATCCTTCTGGTATAGGATGAGCAGTGAGAAAGTCTGCAAGAGCTTTCCCTTTTACTGCTTTCTGGGGAGTATAAACTATGTCAAACTCAAGTAGTGTGATAGCCCATCTTGCCATTCTGCCGGCTAGGCTTGCTTTGGTCATCAAGTGTTTGAGCGGGTCGACCTTGGAGATCAGCATAACCCGATGAGCGAGAAAATAGTGCCTCAGCTTCTTCACAGCAAATATCAGAGCCAGGCATTGCTTTTCGATTGGGGAGTAGTTGTATTCCGCCTCGACTAGAGTTCGACTGAGGTAGTAGAGGGCATTTTCTTTTCCCTCCTCGTTATTCTGGGTAAGGAGCACACCGAGTGACTCATCTAGCGCGGCAGTGTAGAGAATCAGCGGTTTATTTGGAATGGGAGCGGCCAGCACTGGAGGGTGCAACAAGTATCGTTTGATGCTTTCGAACGCTGCTTGACATTTGGCATTCCAGATAAAAGGAGCTCCTTTGTTCATGAGCTTTGATAAGGGCCTACATCTTCCCGATAAATTTGAAATAAACCTCCGTATATAAGCAAGCTTTCCTTGAAAAGATCTTAGTTGCGTCAGACTCTTCGGAGGAGGCATCTCCATGATGGCCTTTATCTTTGATGGGTCAACTTCGATCCCTCGATGTCGGACTATGAAGCCCGGGAATTTTCCCGATGACACGCCAAAAGTGCACTTTAGAGGATTCATTTTCAGGTCGTACTCCCTCAGTCTGGTGAGAATGGTCCTAAGATCTTGGATGTGATCGGCCTTGGCTTTAGTCTTAACGACCAGATCATCAACATAACATTCGACAACTTTATGAATTAGGTCATCAAAGATATTGGTCATTGCGCTTTGATATGTAGCACCTGCGTTCTTCAGTCCGAACGGCATCACTTTATAGCAGTATATTCCGATCGGGGTTCGAAATGCTGTATGCTTCTCATCCTCAGGCGACATCTTGATCTGATTATATCCAGACGAGCCATCCATAAAGGTGAACAGTTCGTAATTTGAGGTGCCATCGACCATCATTTCCATGACCGGTAGTGGGAAGTCGTCTTTAGGACATGCCTTGTTGAGGTCCCTGAAATCGACACAAACTCGGATCTGCCCATTTTTCTTCTTCACTGGGACTATGCATGCGATCAAGTCCGCATATTTCTCTTCCCTGATGAAGCCGGTATCGATGAGCTTCTTGGTTTCCTCGATGACCTTTTCTTCTAGTTCCCTTCTCATTCTTCGAGGAGCTTGTTTGACTGGCTTAGCATCAGGAGATATAGCCAGCTTATGCATGGCCACTTCAAGGGAAAGTCCAGGCATCTCCTTATACGTCCACGCGAAGTAGTCGACGAACTCGTGCAGCAGGGCGATTATCTGCGCTTTCATTTCCTCCAACAAGAGTGAGCTGATGTAGGTCGGCCTTGGATCATTGGGCGTTCCTAAGTCAATCTCGGTTAGCTCTTCAAAGGTTGCTTGTCCGCCATCTTCGAGCTCTTGAGGAGCTTCTTCCGGCTCAGCTAGCTCGTTTTCATCATTTGACTCTTCGCTGGCCTCACCAACATGGATCATGTAGCACGCTTTGGAATCAGGGTGAATGTAGCCTATGCCCCATCTATCTGGAATTCGTCCATCGATGAGTGCTCGGACCTGGGGCGGATGCCATAGCCCTTCATAAAACTTTGCTTCGGACTCCGTTTGATATAACCGGCATCCGCACTTTTTAAAGTATTCTTGCATTCCGGGCGCATAGTATCTGGGATTGAGGATGGCTCTTATGCCTCTCTCATATGGAAGGCACACGACAGAAAAATCGTCCGGGTGCACAACGGGGTTTGACCCATAAAACAGGATGCCTTTCTGCCCACTTTTCCTTCCGGGGACGTAGAAATTTTTTGGCTGGTCCACGGTGGAGACTGACAACGCATCGAGCTCTTTGCACATCTACTCTGGTACCCATCTGACGACTAAGGACCCTTCTGCAATTTCGAAGGTCTCTCGTAGTTTCTCTTGTAGGGTTCCTGGGCACACTAGTGAGGTCTCACAAGGCATCGATCATGCCAAATTAAAATTTTAACGGTGCCGAGAAACCCGACTACGGATCGTTTGCTAGAAATCTAGGCGAAAAAGAATCTAGTTAACAACTTAACTAAAGAGAATACGGAAATACAACCTTTGTACATCCGTTGCTCCACCTCCATAGCTCCGTAACGAAGTCCCCTCGGCTGTCCAAATCAAATCCGGGCTCTAGCATCGGCTTCATCGGAGAATGGACGGGCTAGGTCGTCGACGACGTACCGAAGATGATCTACGTCGAAGCATCACTAGATCAAGCTCCACCTTCACCTAGTCTTGAAAACTTGTGAAGGAAACACACTCTACTACTTGGCAAGAGGTAGATGATGAAGAAATAGGATGTGGGTAGACTTTAGTTTTGGATTTCTCACTCTAATTCATCAATCACCATTGATGAAGTCAAGGTTTCTTCTTTGGTTCAAGGAAGAAGAAGAAGAATATTATGATAAGATTAATTAGAAAAGAAAAGAAAAACCATCCTTATCATAATTGTAACTATGGTTATGTGTAGAGAATTGACCAAGGTTAAAGGAATGGTTAGGGTTATGGTTTCATGAAGCTTCCACTAAACAACAAAAAAAGCCACCATTCTTTTCTCCTTTTTCCATCTATTTTCCAAAATGAATAAATAGATAAATAAATGATAAAAGGATATAAAACCCTAATCATAAGTTTAACCATGGTTTAATTCTTTACACTTAACCAAGTAAACATGTATCATCAAACATGATACAATAAAATGCACAAAAAGTATATCACATATACAACTTGTACATCCAAGTGAGAAAATCCTTCTAAAGTGAACCGATACTAGTTAATGCAAAGTAATATATCAAATATATATAATTATACATTAAATCATTAAATTAACACTTGATTTAATGATCCGGTCATATCGCATATAACCGACTAATATCAACAGCAACATCTGATCGAATCAACACTTGATCCGATAACCCGGCTATATCGCATATAACCGATCAATGTCACAAATCGCGAGAATCAAATACAGTATCACATACTGGTATCATTCTCGGTCCCGCACATATCTCATATGCGCTCCTATTTCGTTTCGCTTGAGCCAAGAAACTTCTGTGTAGGACTCTAAAGACTCGTCAATACGCCGGCAGCAGATGATGATCATATCAAGCATCCACAAGCCGCAAGCGGTCTGCTAAACGTAACGGCCACCCGGGTATTGAGCGATCTGAAGATCGACGAGCAAGCCCGCTCACACTCCAGTGAATCCAACCAGTAACACTACCGTACAGTCCGGTCTGATCGTCTGATATGTCGCATATCTCGCCTAGGGGTGGTAAACGTCAGACCCCAATAGCTCGATAAGTCGTGTCGATACGAGGTCTATAACAATTCGAGAAACTACTGGCAACACTTACCAGTAAATCTCAGCAACCCTGGCCAGGGATTTCCTGTTATACCCAATCGAACACAGCGCAACATCAACCCCCTATACCGGGAGAGACGAATCCCCTCCTATCGCTCATTGCCTCCATGTGATTCGGGACTGTACCCAAAAACCACCGTTTTGCACGCCCTCTTGGACGTGGTAAGATGGAAATCAAAGCACAGTGGGAACCACACAAGACTCTATGACGATCTCGGGTCAACAGACTACTCTATACCAGTGTCACCAGAGAACTGCCATCTAACGTAAGGTATAATACCATCTGGGAGTTCTCGGCGAGTCCGTCCAGTGTACCCAGTCTCTACTGAGCACCCGTATATCATCTCCGATGTCAAACACCAATGGATATGGGATCATCCATCGCCCATCTGTATGGGTCGAGAAGGTATACGCTAGTCTACTCTGGTATATCGATGCCCCGTCTCGATACACCCTCGACTAGGGACTTTGAAGGATGTACTTATGGACTACCATGTCCCCACTAGTATGATCCGCATCATAGTCCAGGTAGTCAAGCACACATCCTAAGGGCTTTACCAACATGTAACAGAGAGACAATCAGTATACACGTTAAGGTAAAGTTCAACCAGATAGCATACTATCATGTCGAGCAAGAAAGTCCTCCCTATATACGTCCCAGCATCCACTACAATATACATCCTATGTACAGTAATGGCCTCTAGGGCATACATATAGCTAACAATCTCCCACTTGCACTAGGGCCATCTGATAGCAGTGGTTGCAGTATCTCATACTCAACCATCCCATAAAAGTCTCTCTCTGGGAACAGGCCTATGTGAGTGGATCCGCTGTGTTGTCCTCTGAGTCTACTCTCCAAACCTCGATCACCCTGGAGATCAACCATCTCCATGATCAAGTGATACTGCCTTAGAATATGTCTAGATCACTGATGGGACCGGCGTTCCTTGGCATAAGCCACAACTCCATTGTCACACAATGGTAGGAACATAGTTCATCTCATGAACCTATATACACCCAAACAGCTTCTTTGGTAGCATCTTAAGTAGCGATGTATCCTGCCTTTATCGTCTAGTATGCCACGGTATCTAGCTTGGAACTCTTCCAACATACCGTCCCTTTACTGAGGGTAAAGACAATGCCTGTGACTGACATTCAGTCGTCTTTATCACCCTGGAACACTTCCAGTGATTTTCCCCAGGATCAATTGATACCATCTCACTACAACTAGTGAGAATCCTAACATCCATTTAGATCTATCTCATAGATCCAAAATCCAGGATTTAGTAGGTATCACTTTGATCCTATGTGGAGAATCATTGTGATAGGCGGAGATTGATCGAGCGTAGCATAGGAAACTCTTTCCCTATCAGGAGTATGTCATCCACGTACTCTACGAGGATCATCACCATACTCCCTACTACCTTTTTGTATATACAAGGTTCATCTACCATTTTGATGATGTCAAACTGTTTGACTAATCCATCAAAACAGATTTTCCAACTCCGCGATGCCTGCTTTATCCTATAAAGCATCTTGCACACGTTTCCGCTGCTCCCACTGTCTACGAAGCCCTCTGGCTGTGTACTTATAGACGCTCTCTTCCAAAATATCATTTAGAAAAGCAGTCATGACACCCAACCACCAGATATCGTAGTCATGGTATGTAGCCGTGGCAAGTAGGATCTGGATGGACTTAAGCATAGCTACTTGAAAAGGTTTCATCATTATCCACACCTGGTCAATGATGCAAACTTTAACATGTCTAGCTTTGAAAGTCTCAACTTTTCCATCTACACCAAGTAATCTTCTCAAGATATACTTGCTCCTGATGGGGATTTAACCCTTCAGATATAGCAACCAAAGTCCATACTTTGTTGGTGTATAAGGATTCCATCTCAGATCGATAAACATCCAGCCATTCTTACAGAGTCTTACTCTGGATGGCCTGCTCGAAGATAGTTGGGTCATCATCTCATGATGCAATCATCGCTCCCACTGTCATAGAGAAACCGAAGTATCTCTCAGGTGGGTGAAGAACCCTACTAGATCGGCGGAGAGGCTGAGGTTCGTTGGTTACTATTGAATCCTTTGGTTCTACCAAATCATCAGCTGCAGTTTGTATGGCTGGAACATTTCCAGTTCTACATTACAGACCTTGCCTCGAGCTTGTCCGGATTTCGCTTTTAGACATAGGCCGGACAACCCCAAATCTCAACTAACTTGAGAGATGGGCTCTTCCCTTATCATATCAAATATGAAGTGGTAGGCAACTGATTTGATTCGAACCCTATTCAATAGGTATGCAGCTTCTCAAGTGCATAACCCCTAAAAGGAAATAGGTAACTCAGTAATACTCATTATAGAGCACACCATATCATATAGGGTGTGATTGCTCCGCCCTGATATACCATCGTGCTATGGTGTATACGGAGGAGTAATGTTGAGAGAGAATCTCATTCTCCTTTAGAAAAGTCCAGGATTTCCGTGCTCAAGTATTCTCCTCCTCGATCACATCAAAGGACATAATACTTATACCCTTATTGGTTCTCTACTTCTAACTTATATTCTATGAATATCTCAAAAGGTTCGGACTTGTGTTTCAATAGGAACATATGTCTGAATCTTGAGAGATTATCAGAGAATGTAATGAAGTACAAAGAACTGGTCTTAGCATGTGTAGACAGGGGACCTACATACATCAACATGTATCATCCCAAGAGTTCACTAACTCTTTCTCTGTTTCCAATAAACAGAGCTAGTGTCATTTTATCTTTGTGACATGACTGGCGAGTTTCACAAGATGTAAGTTCAAACTAATTTAAATATGCATCTTTATGTAACTCTAGCCAGTCGGGTCGCATTGATCTGACCTAGTCTACAATACCTCAAGAAGGATTCGTTTATTTCTGAACTCTTCCTCTTGTGTGTGTTCCATATACTAAGAACTGTAGTTTGATTTAGAACATCAATGCTTTTAGATAACGTGCCTGATCCGATCAACTTTTGATATAGGAAATGTTCAAAAACATTATCCAACAATACAAAATTTTATCATTTCTTTACTAATAAAGAGACTGATATGATTTTGTATATCAGGTTCGGTATCTAATAACATTCGTTCAGAATCAATGTATTGGTAATACAGGGTGACAGTGACCAACAGACTTGGCTGCAACACTTGCCCCGTTTTCTGCCTCATGAAACTTATCACCCGTTCTCAGTTCTCTACCTTTCTGCAGCCCTATGTAACAGATTACATATCTGGGATCCTGATCTGGTATCACATACCCAGGACGTAAAGGATACTGAGAAATAGTTCTTTGTAACGAACACACCCGAAGATGATGCATCAGCATGCACTCTCTTCGTTTGGGCGGCACGGGAATTCTGGTAATCCCCAATTTCCTGCTCTGTCTTATAACAATTATAAGTTGGAGCGGGACCAACGTTCCCCAGCTCAGTATAACAAGCGGGTTCGGTCAATATTCCATATTATTATCTTGATTAAGGCGTGATATGGTCGCTACCTGGAGAGAGAGAGAAGAAAACACTCAGCGTGCGCTCTTGCAAGAATAGATTGGTTTTTATTTTATCTAATCAGGATGGCTCCCACTGCTTTTTATCAAATCTTCCTTCAAACCCTAAAAGGAAAGACTAGCCGGGATTAATTACACACTACAAGTTCGCCAATCTTTCAGCCAGGCCAGTGTCGGTACTTTGAGGGAGGTCCCCCGTGCTTTCGCACGAACCTAATTAATGTAAACCTCGTTTTCACAGAGGCGTAACCCCGTTGACACCTTTCTAGACACCTACTTGATCGGCTAATTGTAATGTATAAAACTCTCCCAGGAGTAACAATTACTCGCAGCGGGTATCGGGATCCAACTATCTCATAGAAGGTATGCAATCTCATTGCAAATTTCAACACTTGAAATTCCCGATAATATTTTGCCCCTAGCTCGCTATGACCTTGACGCATGCCAAACAACCCATAGTCTGCTAGTCAAGTTCAACCCGTACATTTCTTGATTGAATTAAACCCACCCGCACGACCCTTGACGCATGCCAAACAACGCCGTACGAATACCCTAATCCAATCGCATCGTATGCTAGCAGATAAGCACTAGTTAGCTACCGTACACTACGCCTTGACGCATGCCAAACAACCGTAGCACGAATACTAACTAGTACTTATCTGAAATGACGGAGGGCTATGACAGGTTTTTCTGAAAACCTATTGCGTAATGAACTTGATATCGTTGTAGAATCAAATGATTTTAAAATGGAGTGCTTTTGAGGCTTTTCTAGTTTTGCTAAAGGAATCACTCCCGGTGAAGGGATCGTCGGTCCTTTCCTCATCGAATGAGGTGCGGGATATATCACATATATCACTGTGCAAAGCAGAAACTATAGAAGCTATCAAAAGACAAACCGAGTGTGTAGCATCTGCCAGTTATTGCTAAAGGAGTCACTCCCGGTGAAGGGATCTCGGTCCTTTCCTCATCGAATAAGGTGCAGGATGTTCTATAATGAACACCGCGATGCAAAGTAAGAACTGTAGCTACCTGTTTTATTTTGAAATTCGATTCTACAACATCTTAGGTTTCTTTTCTTTCATTAATCACATTAATGAAGTCCCATCAAATATGTACCTAAACATCACAGATAAATACGACGTACACTTATGCCATCCGCATTCGCCTCGATGTTCCCTCGTGCACCGTTAGGTTAGGTAACTAACGACAGAGCAGGGCAGGGCTAGCGCGGGTGTAAAACATAAGTAACGTCTATATAATATATCATATATACTATATACTGTATCTATCACAGAAGATCACATGATCACATCACAGATATCGCAGCAGAAGAATCATATGAAATATTGGATATACTAGGACGTCCGTGTTTTTAATACGAGCCAGTATAAAACACGGATTCCACGGTCGCGATGAATAGCCAAACCCACACCCCTAGACCCCTACGAGAGCGGCAAGCAACCCTACCAATTCTGGAGTTAGGAGACCCGGACTCGACTCCTCGAGTTGGTCTCCCACTGGACTCCAGAACCCGGTTACTTGTGCCCTCCTCCTTGGGTCTATCCTAGTGCGGAAAAGTAAATAATATACAACAACGGTGACAACTTCCGCAACCTGGAAGCGCCCTAATTAAAGAATATTACATACAAGTTTTTACATGAATGAAAATGAAAAACACTCATCTCACATAAAACCCCCCGGCTATTCAAACACGACGATCCAATATAACATATCCAGTAACACATAACATCACATGTCATCAACGTAAGTAAATATGTCCATCCCAATTGTCGTTGACATATAGCAACGAAACCGGCGATATCACATATTACACTTACGGTCACAGAAAAGAAAGTGTAAAACTACAACAGTTGGAATCCGCAACCTTCATAGACATCGCATGCCTAATCAAATGAATTCCTTAGACATCGCATGCCTAACAATTATAAACCCCGCATTTTAGCCTCAAAATCGAAAACACTTTTCAATATTCAAGTCGGGCAATTCAACAAGATTCCCGACATCCTGATCGAATGCTCGTCGCAAACTTCAGTAGGCGGCCGCACCCCCACGCCGTCGACGAAGTGCACTAAGGCGGAACACCGCTGCCGCGAGCACCCGAACGGATGCTTTCGGCTACGGGGTTCTCCTACAGTCACTTGGTCGGGGCTCTGGAGTGAGGCTGTCTATTAAGTTTACCCGGCGAGTATCCGCGTACGCTACGTGATTGCGACGGACTTTTGATCACATCAAAATTCCGTGGCAACCGATCAAGTGAGACTAAATTGCTAGATTTACAACATTCATTCAGTTATCTCATAACTTTTGTGAATTCCAATTATTGTATCCCATTCCAGATAAACAGAAAATTTTAAACTTTTCGATCGAACAGTCAAACACCCAAGTTTTCCCGATACAGATCAACACATGAAATAAGTCTAACAACATTCAGTTCGTGCCTCAGTACCAACGGTCCAGCCGTAGAAGGGTCAAGCCAACGCCTCACATGTGGCACGCCGTACTGCCCCAAACCCGAAGGTTCAAAGGGCAGTTCAAGACGGTCACATAATCGAGTTAAGGTTTGTTGTCTTCTAGAGGGTCCATCGTGTTACTTGCACTACTTAGAACGTCGTTAAACTACGGAAAAATCCAACACTTGGAAATTTCCCGACAGGGGAAAAATTGGGTATTTATATCCGGTCGAACTTTTTAACATATTCTAAAATTTATCCGGAAAGTCACACAGACAAAAATTTGATAATCCGATCGAAACACCGAATCCCCAAAACAACTCCAGAAAATTCAACTCTTGAATAAATTTTAAAAATACCCAGAGAAGTCAGCACTGAAAACAATGAATTACTGTGTAAAATAGGATGCCACATAAGACAAAATGGCCGCGGATCCGCCGCACGAGCCTTGCTCGTGCCGCGGAACCGCGGCTCAATGAAGGAATTAGCAACACGAATTTTACAGTAATCCTTATATTTTCCTGCTTATTTCTCTGCATATTTTTAATCTTGAAAAAACCCTGTTTTTGAAAATTGGACAGAGAGCATGTTTGTAATAGGGTTTCGGGTTCGTTCGGACTTCAAACTCCGTCTAGACTTCGCCTAAGGCTCTAGCTAGGCTCTGATACCACTGTAGGGTTCCTGGGCACTCTCAAAAGGTCTCACAAGGCATCGATCATGCCAAATTCAAAAATTACGGTGCCGAGAAACCCTAGTGTACGGATCGTTTGCAAGAAATCTAGGCGAAAAAGAATCTAGTTAACAACTTAACTAAAGAGAATACGGAAATACAACCTTTGTAGATCCGTTGCTCCACCTCCATAGCACCGTAACGAAGTCCCCTCGGCTGTCCAAATCAAATCCGGGCTCTAGCGTCGGCTTCATCGGAGAATGGACGGGCTAGGTCGTCGACGACGTGCCGAAGATGATCTACGTCGAAGCATCACTAGATCAAGCTCCACTTTCACCTAGTCTTGAAAACTTGTGAAGGAAACACACTCTACTACTTGGCAAGAGGTAGAGGATGAAGAAATAGGAAGTGGGTAGACTTTAGTTTTGGATTTCTCACTCTAATTCATCAATCACCATTGATGAAGTCAAGGTTTCTTCTTTGGTTCAAGGAAGAAGAAGAAGAATATTATGATAAGATTAATTAGAAAAGAAAAGAAAAACCATCCTTATCATAATTGTAACTATGGTTATGTGTAGAGAATTGACCAAGGTTAAAGGAATGGTTAGGGTTAAGGTTTCATGAAGCTTCCACTAAACAACAAAAAAAGCCACCATTCTTTTCTCCCTTTTCCATCTATTTTCCAAAATGAATAAATAGATAAATAAATATGAAAAGGATATAAAACCCTAATCATAAGTTTAACCATGGTTTAATTCTTTACACTTAACCAAGTAAACATGTATCATCAAACATGATACAATAAAATGCACAAAAAGTATATCACATATACAACTTGTACATCCAAGTGAGAAAATCCTTCTAAAGTGAACCGATACTAGTTAATGCAAAGTAATATATCAAATATATATAATTATACATTAAATCATTAAATTAACACTTGATTTAATGATCCGGTCATATCGCATATAACCGACTAATATCAACAGCAACATCTGATCGAATCAACACTTGATCCGATAACCCGGCTATATCGCATATAACCGATCAATGTCACAAATCGCGAGAATCAAATACAGTATCACATACTGGTATCATTCTCGGTCCCGCACATATCTCATATGCGCTCCTATTTCATTTCGCTTGAGCCAGGAAACCTCTGTGTAGGACTCTAAAGACTCGTCAATACGCCGGCAGCAGATGATGATCATATCAAGCATCCACAAGCCGCAAGCGGTCTGCTAAACGTAACGGCCACCCGGGTATTGAGCGATCTGAAGATCGACGAGCAAGCCCGCTCACACTCCAGTGAATCCAACCAGTAACACTACCGTACAGTCCGGTCTGATCGTCTGATATGTCGCATATCTCGCCTAGGGGTGGTAAACGTCAGACCCCAATAGCTCGATTAGTCGTGTCGATATGAGGTCTATAACAATTCGAGAAACTACTGGCAACACTTACCAGTAAATCTCAGCAACCCTGGCCAGGGATTTCCTGTTATAGCTAATCGAACACAGCGCAACATCAACCCCCTATACCGGGAGAGACGAATCCCCTCCTATCGCTCATTGCCTCCATGTGATTCGGGACTGTACCCAAAAACCACCGTTTTGCACGCCCTCTTGGACGTGGTAAGATGGAAATCAAAGCACAGTGGGAACCACACAAGACTCTATGACGATCTCGGGTCAACAGACTACTCTGTACCAGTGTCACCAGAGAACTGCCATCTGACGTAAGGTATAATACCATCTGGGAGTTCTCGGCGAGTCCGTCCAGTGTACCCAGTCTCTACTGAGCACCCGTATATCATCTCCGATGTCAAACACCAATGGATATGGGATCATCGATCGCCCATCTGTATGGGTCGAGAAGGTATACGCTAGTCTACTCTGGTATATCGATGCCCCGTCTCGATACACCCTCGACTAGGGAATTTGAAGGATGTACTTATGGACTACCATGTCCCCACTAGTATGATCCGCATCATAGTCCAGGTAGTCAAGCACACATCCTAAGGGCTTTACCAACATGTAACAGAGAGACAATCAGTATACACGTTAAGGTAAAGTTCAACCAGATAGCATACTATCATGTCGAGCAAGAAAGTCCTCCCTATATACGTCCCAGCATCCACTACAATATACATCCTATGTACAGTAATGGCCTCTAGGGCATACATATAACTAACATCTCTTGTTGCATGGGGGTCCAATCTGCACCGCTATTGCACGGCTAGTCCTCTTCCTCCAACTCTTCAGTGTCACTGCCAAGATGAATGCGGACTGTGCTGCTAGATGGGGCTTCAGTAACAGAATCGTCCATATCGCTACCGAAATGAGGGCGAGTTTTACTGAAGGACGGACTTCCAGCATCGGACTCATCAGTGTCGCTACCGAAACGCGGGCGCACTTGGGCGTTTTTTCTTTTGAAAGTGACAGCTGGCTCAGATTTGCTTTTGTGTCTCGGGGCCGCTCTATCCTCGGTCAGTTATGGCTTAACATTTTGGTGGTTCATAAAGTACCGAGAATCTTCATATCGGACTTGATGCACACTGAACGGCTGGATGTCTCCGTCAATGCGTCTTTCTTCGCCATTTTTAGTATACTTCATGCATTGATGGAGAGTTGACGGAACGATGCCGTAATCGTGGAGCCATGGCCGTCCCAAGAGAACCTTATAAGACGTGTCGGCGTCGATCATGTACATCTTAGCTTTAGTTTTGCAAATCCCCGAATTTGATTGGCAAAGCTATAGACCCCAGAACTTGCTGGCAATTTTGGTTGAAGCCTTGAATGACAATCCTTTCCCTTGACAGGTGTCGGAAGTCCATTGACAAACTCTTCAGAGTTCGCAAGTTCACGATGTTCACTGAGGACCCCGGATCAATCAAAATGCGATTAATTCGATCTCCGTCGCTGTACCCGGTCACGTAAAGTGGCCGATTATGCTCAGTCGTTCCCAGTAACAAGTCTTCATCCTTAAACGTGACTGCGGCGGATTGCAAAGTGTACTGAGCTTCTTTCATATTAATTTCCGCAAAGCGAGCCTGATACCGCTCTGGATTTTGTAGAGCATGAATGAGAACATCTCTAAGCTCTTGAGATAGAACCAAGGCATCATAGATGCTAAGGAGAGACGGAAGCTTTCGGAGGTGAGCCAAGACATTATAGTCTACTGGGGAAGGACTCGAATCTTCATGAGCAAGTCCTCTTCCATCTTATTCATTAGCGACTTGTTTTTCCTTCCCTTTTGGGGCGTTTCCCTGATTTGGCGGTAGAGCCCTACCGCTTCTGAGCTGGATTTGATTGGCCTTTGTGGTGTTAGTTGTATGTATGCCCTAGAGGCCAGTATTGTACAGATGATGTATATTATATTGGATGCTTGGACATATATAGAGAGGACTTTCTTGCTCGACATGATAGTATGCTATCTGGTTGCTCTTTACTTTAACATGTATACCTGTCTCTTTATACTGTCTTATCATTACATGTTGGTAAAGCCCTTAGGATGTGTACTTGACTACCTGGACTATGATGCGGATAATACTAGTGGGGACATGGTAGTCCATAAGTACATCCTTCAAAGTCCCTAGTCGTGGGTGTATTGAGACGGGACATCGATATACCAGTGTAGACTAGCGTATGCGCTTCTCGACCCATGAGATGGGCGATGGATGATCCCATATCCATTGGTGTTTGACATCAGAGATGGTATACGGGTGCTCAGTGGAGACTGGGTACACTGGACGGACTCGCCGAGAACTCCTAGATGGTATTATACCTCATGTCAGATGGCAGTTCTCTGGTGACACTTTTGCAGGTCAGTCTGTAGACCCGAGATCGTCATAGAGTCTCGTGTGATTCCCACTGTGCTTTGATTTCCACCTTACCACGTCCATGAGGGCGTGCAAAACGGTGGTTTTTGGGTACAGTCCCGAGTCACATGGAGGCAATGAGTGATAGGAGGGGTTTCGTCTCTCCCGGTATTGGGGGTTGATGTTGCGCTGTGCTCGATTGGCCGTAATAGGGAAGTCCCTGGCCAGGGCTGTTCAGTGATTTACTGGTAAGTGTTACCAGTAGTTTCTCGACCCGTTATGAGCCTCACATCGGCACGACTTATCGGTTATTGGGGTTTGACGTTTACCACTCCTAAACTTGATATGCGACATATCAGACGAGGAGACCGGACTGTACGGGAAGTGTTGCCGGCAGGCTTTTACAGGAGTTGGAGAGGGCTTGCTTGCTGATCTTCTGATCGCTCAATACCCGGGTGGCCGTTACATCCAGCTAATACCGCTGACGGCTTGTGGGTGCTTGATGTGATCATCACCTACGGCCGGTGTATTGACGAGTCTTTAGAGTCCTACACAGAGGTTTTACTGGCTCAGGCAAAACGAAATAGGAGCACGTATGTGATATGTGCGAGACCGAGAATAAATGCGTGTATGTGATACAGTATTCTATTCTCGCGACTATATGTATCGGTCGGTTATATATGATATGGCCGGGTTATCGAATCAAGTGTTGATTCGATAAGTCGATACAATGGATGTTAGCCGGTTATATGAGATGTGACCGGATTATTAAGTCAAGTGTTGATTTAATAATTAAGTGTATAATTGTATATTAGATATACTAGTTTACATTACTAACACTTGCTCACTTTAGGGTTTTTCTCACGTGTACACTACTTTAACATATATATGATATATGTTTAAAACGTGTTATCATATTGTATCATGGTTGATGATACACAATCCATGGGTGTATGAGACTTACACTATGCTAATGTTTATTTTGGGTTTTTAATATTTAAAGTAATTGCAAAATCAAGTGGAGGATTTGTAAATACATGAAGCTTGTGGAAGCTTGTGGATGGATTGAATAATCCAACTTGATTTTGTTTTTACTATGGATTTTTATTAACCCAACCATAACCATTAGCCTAGGGTTAAGTCTCTATAAGGGTTAGTATATGATACTCACTCACCATGGTTACTCTTCTCACTTGATCATTATCCTCATCTCTTTCTTTTCTTCTTCTTCTTCATTGTGAAAAGAAAAAAGGAAACTAGGGTTTGATCCAAAATGAGAAACAAAGTAAGAAATAAAATTCTAAAGAGAACCCACTTCCTATTTCTCCATCCTCTACTAGATTAGCATTTTAGTACAGGGTGTTTACTTCACTAATTCTCAAGTTAGTGAAGTAGAAGCTTGAGTCGGAATTCCCTCGACGTAGATCATCTTCGGCCTCAGAGACTTCAAGCAAAGGTCGCACCTTTTTGCCTCGTGAAGCCATGCAAGGGTCTGGGAGAACCACGATTGCAGCGAAGGGACTTCATCAAGGAGCTAAAGAAGTGGAGGACCGATCTACAAAGGTTGTATTTCGTGATCTCTTAGAGTAAAGTTGTTTACTTGCCTTTCGATTCGCCTAAACTCTAGTATATGATCTTGCTTAGTGTTATTCGGCACATAAAAATTTAATTTTGGCATGGTCGATGCCTTGTAGAGCCTTGTTAGTGTGTCTAGTAACCCTACAGTGGTATCAGAGCCTAGCTAGAGCCTTAGGCGATGTGTTAACGAAGTTAAGACTCCTAACGAACCCGATACGTCCAAGTTTACCCCCTCTCTGGACATTTTTTGAAATCTGGTATTTTTCTGAATTAAAAATGCCTAAAAAATTCAGCAGGGTTTTATAAGAATAACCATGAAAAACGAGACCCTAATTCCTCCACATGGCCACGGAACCGCGGCAATAACCCACCATTGGCGGCGGTTCCGCGGCATAGTAATGGTATTAGGGACTGGTTTTTGCACAGTAATTCTTTATTCTGTTGTTACTATTTTATGGGTATTTTTAATCTGACTCAAGTGTTGAGTAATTTTGGGTTTATTTTGAAATCTTCGATTCGATCGGAGAATTTAATTTTGTTCTGTTATTCCGGATAATTTAGAAAGTACTAAAATGTTCGAACGGATATCATTAACTCAATTTTTCCCGGCACGAAAAACATTCAAGTGTTGAATTTTTCTCGGGTTTAAATATTTCGGAAAAACGTGCATGTGATGCGATGGACCCTCTAGAAGACAACAAACCTTAACTCGATTATGTGACCGTCTTGAACTGCCCTTTGAACCTTAGGGTTTGGGGCAGTACGGCGTGCCACATGTGAGGCGTTGGCTTAACCAATTGGATATTAGTCGGTCATATGCGATATGACTGGATCGTTAAATCAAGTGTTGATTTAATGATTTAATGTATAATTATATATTTGATATATTACTTTACATTAACTAGTATTGGTTCACTTAAGATGGATTTTCTCACTTGATGTGCACATTGTATATATGATATAGTTTTGTGCACTAGTTTGTATCATGTTTGATGATACATGCAAACTTGGGTGTGTATGATTAAACCATGATTAGGTTAATTGTTAGGGTTTTGATTTACTTATTTATTTATTCTTTTCATTTATTTTTAGGCAAGAAAATAAAAGGGTGGCTTTTTGTTTTATACTTGAAGCTTCATGAAGCTTTGAAAAAGCTTTGACCATTTTGTTTCTTTCCTTAACCTAACCATTCACCTAAACCCTAGTTTATTCTCTACATGTGTTAAACTCACCCATGGTTGCATTATGATAAGAATCACTTGGATTTTCTTTTTGAAATAATCCTTTTTCCATTTTTCTTCTTCATCTTCTTCAAGTGAAGAAGAAAGCTTCCTTGAAAATTTCAAGTGATGATTCCAAGTGAGAAATCCAAATCCAAAGTGAACCCACTTCCTATTTCTTCATCCTCTACCACTTGCCAAGTAGTATAGGGTGTTTTCTTCACAAGTTTCATGACTTGGTGAAGATGGAGCTTGATCTTGAGTTGCCTCGATGTAGATCATCTTCGGCATCGAAGTCGACGACCTAGCCCGATCATTTCTTCGACGAAACCATCGCTAGAGTCGGGGATCCGATGATCGCAGTGGAGGGACATCATCACGGAGCTAAGGAAGTTGAGGACCGGATCTACAAAGGTTGTATTTCCATTCACTTTATAGTTATGTTGTTAACTTGCATATTGTTTCGCCTATCCTCTAGTTAACGATTGCATTAGGGTTTCTCGGCACATAGAAAAATTTTGATTTTGGCATGTTTGATCTGTTGTGAAACATCATGGTTGTGCGTAGGAACCTTATAGTGGTATCAGAGACTAGCTAGAGCCTTAGGCGAAGTGTAGACGATGTTAGAAGTCCGATCGAACCCGAAGTTTAAAACCCTTCTCTGTTCATTTTTTCAAAACTGGGTTTTTTCCAAATTAAAAATATGCAGAAAAATCAGCAGGGTTTTTTAGGGATTACTGTGTAGCACGTGCACATGATTCGACTAAAGAGCAGCGGAACCGCGGCACGAGCATGGCTTGTGCGGCGGTTCCGTGGCCATGCAGTCACATTAGCTTTTGAAAATTGCACTGTAATTCCTATCTGTTAGTGCTGTATTTTCTGGGAATTTTTAACTTCTACTCAAGAGTTGAGTATTCTGGGTTGTATTGGGAGTTCGAAGATTCGATCGGTTTGTCAAACTTTGTCTATTTGTTTTTCCAGGTAATTTTAGAATATGTTGAAAAGTTCGACCGGATATAAATACCCATTTTTTCCCCTGCCGGGAAATTTCCAAGTGTTGGCTTTTTCCGTAGTTTAATAACGTTCTAAGTAGTGCAAGTAACGCGATGGTCCCTCTAGAAGACAACAAACCTTAACTCGATTATGTGACCGTCTTGAACTGCCCTTTGAACCTTAGGGTTTGGAGCAGTACGGCGTGCCACATGTAAGGCGTTGGTTGGACCCTTCTACGGCTGGACCGTTGGTACTGAGGCATGAAGTAGATGTTTTTAAACTTATTTCATGTGATGAGCTGTTTCGGGAAAACTTGGGTGTTTGAATGTTCGATCGGAAAGTTTAACATTTTCTATATATCTGGAATGTGATACAATATTTGGAATCCATAAGTAGTTATGAGATAACTGATTTGGATGTTATAAACATAGCACTTTAGTCTCACTTGATCGGTTGCTACGGAATTTTGATGCGATTAAAAGTCCGTCGCAATCTCGTAGCGTACGCGGATACTCGCCGGTAAAACTTAATAGATAGCCACGCCCCATAGCCCCGACCAAATGACTGTAGGAGAACCCTGTCGCCGAAAGCATCCGTTCGGGTGCTCGAGGCAGCGGTGTTCCGCCTTGGTGCACTTCGTCGACGGCATCGGGGGTGCGGCTGCCTACTAAAGTTTGCGACGAGCATTCGATCAAAATGCCGGGAATCTTGTTGAATTGCCCGACTTGATATTGAAAAGTGTTTTCGATAATGAGACTAAAATGCGGGGTTTATAATTATTAGGCATATGATGTCTAAGGAATTCAGATGGTTAGGCATGCGATGTCTAAGAAGGTTGCGGATTCCAACTGTTGTAGTTTTACACTTTCTTTTCTGCGACCATAAGTGTAATATGTGATATCGCCGGTTTCGTTGCTATATGTCAACGACAATTGGAATGGGCATATTTACTTACGTTGATGACATGTGATATTATGTGTTGCTGGATATGTTATATTGGATCATCGTGTTTTTGAATAGCCGGGGTTTTTTTATGTGAGATGAGTGTTTTTCATTTTCATTCATGTAAAAACTTGTATGCAATATTCTTTTATTAGGGCACTTCCAGGTTGCGGAAGATGTCACCCATTGTATATTATTTACTTTTCCGCACTAAGTTAGACCCAAGGAGGAGGGCACATGTAACCGGGTTCTGGAGTCCAGTGGGAGACCAACTCGAGGAGTCGAGTCCGGGTCTCCTAACTCTAGAATTGGTAGGGTTGCTTGCCGCTCTCGTAGGGGTCTAGAGGTGTGGGTTTGGCTATTCATCGCGACCGTGGAATCTGTGTTTTATACTGGCTCGTATTGAAAACATGAACGTCCTAGTATATCCAATGTTTCATATGTTTCTTCTGCTGCGATATCTGTGATGTGATCATTTGATGTTCTGTGATAGATACTATATATAGTATATTTGATATATTATATAGATGTTACTTATGTTTTACACCCGCGCTAGCCCTTCCCCGCTCTGCCGTTAGTCACCTAACCTAAAGGTACACGAGGGGACATCGAGGCGAACACCGATGGCATAAGTGTACGTCGTGTTTATCTGTGTTCTTTAGGTGACTTAAATGATGGGACTTCATTAATATGATTAATGAAAGAAAAAGAAACCTAAAGATGTTGTGGAATCGAATTTTCAAAAACAGGTTGTCACGTCCCGAAAGTACGGAACATGACCGGCACTTAAACTACGAAATGTCTCGAGGCGTACGTAATCTAAGTAAACCGAAAACCCAGAAATCCAAACCAAGAAAAGAAGTAGAGTGAAGGAAAACCAATTTAAAACAAGTAGTTTTAATAGAATAAGCCGAAATTATGCGGTTTTTAAGAACATCAAAATTTACTGAAAATTTCGGCAGAGTCTCCTTTGTAAATACTGGCTCCCAAACGGGATACAACATGAATAGTATACGAAATCAATAAAAAGGCATCCCCAAGCGGGAGCTAGCTCTTCGTCAATCGACGGTCACAACCACACAAGCAATATAATATACAACGCCAACGGCGAGGATCAAAACTCAAAAGGAAACTCAAAACCACCAGAAATATAACGAGCGACTCTAAGGTCGAAAGAATAAACAACACTGGTCTCTATCTCAAAAATACATGTTTGGTTGATGGAATTTACTAGATACAACTGAATAATATTATACAAGGTAATATGATGGGTACGATACAAGAAAAACCCACCTACTAGCAAGTCACCCGAATGAAACTGAGCCCGCAACGCCGTAATGAAACCTGTACGGCAAACCTGCAAGAAACTGGGGCACAACGGGGGTGAGTTGCCAACTCGTGAATAGAAAAACATCTACGCACAGAAATCGCATAAATAACGCAACCTAGGTCAATGATCATAATATATCCTAAAAAATATACATAACAAGCAGCCTATAACAATGGCTAGGGTAATATCTAACCGAGTGAAATCTCATGTGCCCGTGTCAGTGCCTCAGGTAGCAATATATCATATGAATGAGGTATGAATGCATGAAAACAGAATACATGTAAATGAAGAAACTGTTTTCATAAATTAGTGAGATTTCCTTCGTATTTTTAAACTAAGGTATCATAATGAAATCAGTATCAACAGTGTCTAGCATCGACATAAAACATAAACTCACTGTCTCGAAATATCAATGTCTCAATCTCAATATCTAGGGCGCCGTCAGTCCAGACCGGCCCCTACCATCCATCTCAAGACCACGACAGTATCCTCCGGATATCCGACGCGTCGGGTAATATCACCGGTAGGTAATCTGTCCCCTGCCAGGCTCAACGTCAACACCACATTCATCTTGCCCCGGGGTACCATACCGGGCCCACCATGTACCCGTGACGGTTCCTCCACTCCTCGACACGGATCTCGAAAACCACAGCAAACTCATGGTGGACGACACTTACATCACTAGAAAACCGCAATTTACATATTTTAAAAGGTTAATAAGTTTAGAAATTTTGCGGCTTTCCCCCGAAATCCAGAAATATCATAAATCTCAAGAAGTCATCACAAGTGCATATGTCAATGCTAATGAATGTATATGGTATCAATAACCAAGTTGCAATGTATGATTAATAACTAGGCATGAACAATGGAATAACAGTATGCATGAAGTGACAAGTAATAACTACAATATCTAAACTGGCATATAACCCAGGTACACTAATATCATATCAACCTACTAACTAACAAGCTAAGAAAAGCAAATATATTCTCTAAAGTGTACGTGACATGGCAATTACCGATGAAGATGTGTGTGAGCCGGCAAGTAGGTGTACGTGGTACATACGCATCATCGGTAATGGTGCTGGTGTCCTAACAGCATGCTATCAATAATGGAATATGCAGCAAAATAAGTATGCGAGGCAGAGCGAACAGCAATAATGTGCGGGAGCTGAATACTAGACACAACGATAACTAATCTGTAATAATCTAATATAAGTCCTACAAATGGTGCCTTTTGAAATAACACAAATCATGGGGTTTTGAAAATAGGGGCTACGGTGTTTTTATGAAAAGATAAGTCTTTTGAAATATCCGTAGGATCCCTTGGACTGTCTTTTAAAATACCCACGATTCGTTAGTTTTTGAAATAGGTAGGAGTCTAATCTAATCTAACAACTACACTAAACTATACGGCTGAACTAACAAGCTGAACTACAGGTAAGGAAACCGCCTATCATCTGAGTCGATACATATACCTACCTGTATATGTATAGTCGGTGATCCCGCCTCAATAATATCATATCCGATACCATATCTATAATCAGACATCCCAAGTCAAGAGTGTGGATCAATCATCAAAATATAGCTCGTACGTAAATCCGTCGTACGGCATCCCAAATCTGGGTACGGGTCAATATCACATTCATCATACTATTCACCTGGTATCCTCTTTATCAATTATCATGGTCGGGGTACTGATCTACGTCTAGTACCATACTGATACCGCCTACGTATGCATGGACGTGTGTGAAACACTACGTCAAGGACCCGCTACAACGTCATGTCGTATCTCAAATACGAGTCCTGCTATATCACCGATCTCACGGCCTCAAATCAAATCTCATCGACTCAGCTCAATCCCAAGTATCATCCTCAAATCTGTATGTGAACACATAGTCCCATACCCATGTGAACCCATAACTATAAAGAATCCCATGAGCACATATCAATAGGAATGTATGCAAGTATGTATGTGTGTATGTGTAGTGCAACACTACCCTAGGGTTCGCAACACTAAGGTAATCCAACACACCAATATCCATCCTAAGCAACGTTATTAATCCCAAACAACATATAATAATTGTTGGTGTGTATACGCATCCGTATACACCACCATGGACTGCGGGGGTGCTATACGCCATCCACCCGACTTCTCCCCGTAGATATAAATCTACTCACCTGGTCCCCGCTAGCCGGTGCCGACATCGCCACGCGCTTGCTTGTCGTCTCGAAGTCCACATGGGGGTACCTACATATCATAACGCACCATATCTCATTAAAACTAAATTCGAGATCGAAACGGCATACGAAAATCAAATCGGCACGCGTATCACGCATAGGTCCAAACCTATCGCCTACGCATGCAAGAATAGTCAAACCAACCCTCGATGTCGATGTACAAACGTCAAACCATCGATAAAAATCCAATCACACTCATTTTCACATTCACGAACACTAATTTTAATATAAACTAGGTTAAAACTCACAAAAACCCCAATTTCACTTAAAAGGTCATTTTTCCGAAAATCTAGGAAGCACAATTCGCCGTTTTTGTACAAAACATGATGTTTAAATGAATGTAGCGGTCAATATATTTATTAAATATCTTAAATAAGTCTTATAAACAATTTCCGGAATTTAATCTCATTAAATTCCAAAAAGCCTAATATTCTAGTTTACAAAAATACCCTTTTTAACAATTTCAAAGCAAAAATGCACAAACTACAATCTAGCTTAGATTTGCATGATCTAAAGCATTAAACCACACTTAATAAAGTTAATGAAGTCATGAAAAACCTAAACACATTTTTAATCCCAAGTATTTAACCAATTCAAAAATCTAGTAGGCAAATTAGCACATTAACACAATTTTTTTTTACTAACCATTAGCACTAGCTACTAATCTTGTATTAACATGACAAAAAGCCTAAATATAACACACAACCATACACCAATTTTACAAACCCTAACTTGCATTCAAATTCATAACTTGAATTCCAAAACTTGCAGTTAAACTCACATATCCAAATTAACACTTAATTAAATTAGCTTAAGAAATTAGTAACAAATTAAGCAACAAAAAATGTTTAGAATTATACCCAAAACATATGAAGATCCACAAGCATCCATGGCCTCCCAAAATGCCCTCTTTTCACAAGGATCCATGCTATACGGGCTAAGCTAAAATGGGTAGGAGTCGGATTTGGATTTAGATTTGAATTTTGCATGGATTTTGAAGTGATTTGTGGATTTTTTTGATGAAGAAAAGAGTGGGATTTTGGGGGGGGGGGCTGCTGCTGTTGGGAGGGGGGCTCGGCCTGATTGGGGGTGTGAGGAGAGAGAGGGAGGTAGAGAAAATACAAGGTAGGAAAGTCAAGGTCAAGGTAAAGGTAAGGTCAAAAGTCGACCTAATTCACCCATTTTCTTTTCTTTTCTTTCATATCTTTTCCTTTGAAAATCAAGTGGGGAAAAATATGGTGGCTACTGAATTCAGCCATGGGGAGGAGTAAGTGGGGGTGTGTGTGTGTGGGTATGGGTGTGGGGTGATGAAAAATGATAAATACAATACCCCAAGCATCCATTTACGCTAAAAAAAAGCCTTTTTTCTTCAATAATTTCTAAACCGTTTTGGCAAATGATTTCGTTCCAAAAACCACATGATAAAATTTTATTTAATGTTTTATGATGCACAAAATTTGTTTCAACTCATTCCAAACTGTAATTTTCCCTAATTAAATGTATTAGTGACGGCTTAAAATAATAATAAAATAATATTTTTTTTCAGAAAATTTGAAATTTCACCCGCGGCTCAATAAACACCAAATAATAGCAATTACATGGCTAGAATATGTATATTTAATTTTTATAATAAGATATTTGTATTTTGACTTTTTACAGAAAACCCCTTTATTTTACCGATTCTTCGAAATTTCACCGAAACGATTTTCAAAACGTTACAATCTTCCCCCCTTAAAGAAATTCGGTCCCCGAATTTAAATTAAAACTCCCCCCAAACACTGAAACATCTAAGAAAACCATCAAGTCGTCAGGGCTCCGAAATTGTAAATACATAAAACAAATCGTAGCGCAGCGCATGCGCTTGAAAAATGAGTATATAACTCAAATCAAAACTCCGTCAAGCATCCCGCAATCATCGGAGTCATAGAGAAGACATCAATGCCAAATCCAAATCAAAACCAATATGATATAACTCGAAACTATACATGTAAATATCGAATCTATATCTGTAAGTATCCGAAGGAAATGCATGCCAAATCTCCTTAAGTCGCTGTGCAACGCGTATAACACTGCACAGTGGCGGACGTCTATCATAAGAAAATAACTATATGCATATATACCTTTGTTTGAAATGTACGCTCCGCCGTTTTGGAAACAATTTAGAAGGGACTCCTTATTTTAAACATTTCGTGTCATATCAGACATGTAGGTAAATACTGAGGCTATAGCTCGCTTTTTGGAAATCCCTTCAATAACTATCAATGCATGCAAAATATATTCAGGTACTGTCCTCTGACTAGTCCTGCTCAGTACGAAAACACATAGCAATATCATAAAAACGTACTACTCTATAAGAAATCAATCCCAAAATACGCACATGAATACTACGTGCGTCTGGTGCGCACGGAAATCAAAATCCATGAATGTGCCATACATGCGCACAGAAACAACATCTAAGTGCATCGGGTGTGCACGAAACATCTGTCGTAGGCAACAGGTGTGCCTGACAGCAAAATCAGGTGCATCTGACATGCACAAAAAAAAATTCTCGATTTAGTGCCTCTGGTGTGCACCAAAATCACCCTTCAAAACATGCGCCCAACATGTGCGAAAATCCAATCAGGTGCACAAGGTGAACAAAACAAATATCGAGTATCACAATCGAAATCGAAGTCCAGTGCATCTAAGTGCACAAAACACGTATCATTGCACTGCAAGCATATATAAACTATACCGAGTGCAGGAACGAAATCGTGTGCATGCATACGCACAAAACCAAGTCAACTGTTTAAAACCGTAATATCACAAACATGTGAAACTAAAGCACGAAAACGATATCAAGTGCAACACTGTGCAAAGGTCGTAAATCCTCAATCATCAAAATCAAATCATACGAATAAATCACCCAAAACATCGTAATCAATAATGGCGGAATAGTACTGCTCAAGTGCATCCTCTAAGAATCTCGGCCAACTGTCACGGTCACTAGTGGGACGTCTCGTCGATGATCATGAACTCTGTCCTGCTGGTGTGCGTAACCATGACCACTCCTGGGTCAAGGTCTTCACTGTGAATTACCAATCTTTCGGTCCATCGGCTCATCGGTCATGTCAGGTGTGCTAACGGGGACGATTCCGTTCTGGCACTTCTCTGGTCATCTCTTGGTCAATCATCGCGACCACTCGTAAGACAGCATATCAATGGCGTCGGCTTCTGGTTCTCTGAATGTACGTGACACATCTGATCCTGGGTGCAAGTATCATTGCAGCAGTGTCCTGAAAGGAATCCTGCTCACGGTCTCTTCCATGTCTCGTCTCTGCCAACTATCCGGAAGTCATTGTCCTTTCCTATATCTGCATCTTGCTCTGGAACGACTGCATACTCATCGCGACTCCTTCTGGAAGGTAAGTCCAAGTACCATGCCTCGGCATGTGCATCGCATCTCTAATGTCGGCGGAGTGGAACGTCATCTCATCTAGATCTGGTGTGAACCTCTTACTCCACTTTTTTCTAACGTCGTCTGCTTTGGACTCGTCTCGTTGCGGCTGCATGGACTGAGCTCCAACGACTATCCTCGTATCTGGAGTCTCCCAAGAATGCGTCTCACCACCTAGCATCCGATTGAAGTCGAACCATTCGATCGATTCGTCAAAACCTCATAATCCCCCAAGAGCTCAACATCTTGGTACCGTTTAATAGTATCGAATATATATACCACAGCATCGGTGGTCCAGCCGTAGAAGGGCAAACCCAAGCCCCACTAATGGCGCCGCAGAACTGCCGCAAACCCTAAGGTTCAAAGGCTTTCATACGGTCATTAAGTCGAGTTAGGGTTTCATTCTTCTAGAGGGACCATAGAATTGCCTGCATGTTTTTCCGAATACTTTAAACTTGGAATAATAGGTTTCCGACATTCGATCGTCTCTGTCGACCCTCACGTCTCTGCGTGAAGTCGTCTCTAGCTGGAAGCAATCTATCTGATGACCTCGCATCGGGGTAAGCGAACGAACCACCTGTCCTAGTCATTCATCATCGGGTGACTAGCGACCTTCTATCATCTATTCGTACAACTCGCAGCAACCACTGGCTTGCTTGTCTGCATGCTGAACAGTGCCTCAATCATCAGGAGTAAGAAACACACCAACGGTCATCAAAATCTGGCTGGCCTCTATCATTGGCTCAATTCTCTAGTGTCGATCAGCGCCTCCGAGTAACCTCATACAGCGATCCATCCAACGCTCGTGGTGCAAAAACACAATCCAAAAGACACATCTCTACAATCGTGTGTCGCCCGAATCGCGCCATGGTCAGTCCTCGTTCGTAACGAGCTCATGCTGACCGCAACTCTAGCCGTAGCTCTCCCTGCCGTAACCGTAGCAGCAAAACCAAACTGGTACCGATGAAGCTAGATCTGCTAGTTATATGTATGCCCTAGAGGCCATTACTGTACATAGGATGTATATTGTAGTGGATGCTGGGACATATATAGGGAGGACTTTCTTGCTCGACATGATAGTATGCTATCTGGTTGAACTTTACCTTAACGTGTATACTGATTGTCTCTCTGTTACATGTTGGTAAAGCCCTTAGGATGTGTGCTTGACTACCTGGACTATGATGCGGATCATACTAGTGGGGACATGGTAGTCCATAAGTACATCCTTCAAAGTCCCTAGTCGTGGGTGTATCGAGACGGGGCATCGATATACCAGAGTAGACTAGCGTGTACCTTCTCGACCCATACAGATGGGCGATGGATGATCCCATATCCATTGGTGTTTGACATCAGAGATGATATACGGGTGCTCAGTAGAGACTGGGTACACTGGACGGACTCGCCGAGAACTCCCAGATGGTATTATACCTCACGTCAGATGGCAGTTCTCTGGTGACACTGGTACAGAGTAGTCTGTTGACCCGAGATCGTCATAGAGTCTTGTGTGGTTCCCATTGTGCTTTGATTTCCATCTTACCACATCCAAGAGGGCGTGCAAAACGGTGGTTTTTGGGTACAGTACCGAGTCACATGGAGGCAATGAGCGATAGGAGGGGATTCGTCTCTCCCGGTATAGGGGGTTGATGTTGCTCTGTGTTCGATTGGCTATAACAGGAAATCCTTGGCCAGGGTTGCTGAGATTTACTGGTAAGTGTTACCAGTAGTTTCTCGAACAGTTATAGACCTCATATCGACACGACTTATCGAGCTATTGGGGTCTGACGTTTACCACCCCTAGGCGAGATATGCGACATATCAGACGATCAGACCGGACTGTACGGTAGTGTTACTGGTTGGACTCACTGGAGTGTGAGCGGGCTTGCTCGTCGATCTTCAGATCGTTCAATACCCGGGTGGCCGTTACGTTTAGCAGACCGCTTGCGGCTTGTGGGTGATTGATATGATCATCACCTGCTGCCGGCGTATTGACGAGTCTTTAGAGTCCTACACAGAGGTTTCCTGGCTCAAGCAAAACGAAATAGGAGCGCATATGAGATATGTGCGGGACCGAGAATAATGAGTGTATGTGATACCGTATTTCATTCTCGTGATCAATGTGTCGAATGGTTGTATGCGATATAACCTAGTTATCGATTCAAGCGTTGATTCGATAAGCCGATACATTGGATACTAGTCGGTTATATGCGATATGACCGGATCGTTAAATCAAGTGTTGATTTAATGATTTAATGTATAATTATATATTTGATATATTACTTTGCATTAACTAGTATTGGTTCACTTTAGATGGATATTCTCACTCGGATGTGCGCATTATATATGTGACATGATTTTGTGCACATGCTTGTATCATGTTTGATGATACATGTTTACTTGGTTAAGTGTAAAGAATTAAACCATGGTTAAACTTATGATTAGGGTTTTATTTCCTTTTCTCATTTATTTATCTATTTATTCATTTTGGAAAATAGATGGAAAAAGGAGAAAAGAATGGTGGTTTTTTTTGTTGTTTAGTGGAAGCTTCATGAAACCTTGACCCTAACCATTTATTTAACCTAAGTTAATTCTCTACACTTTACCATGGTTACTTTTATGATAAGAATGATTATTCTTTTCTTTTCTAATTAATCTTATCATAATATTCTTCTTCTTCTTCCTTGAACTCAAGAAGAAACCTTCACTTCATCAATGGTGGATTGATGAAATGAGTGAGAAATCCAAAACTAAAGTCTACCCACTTCCTATTTCTTCATCCTCTACCTCTTGCCAAGTAGTAGAGTGTGTTTCCTTCACGAGTTTTCATGGCTTGGTTAAGGTGGAGCTTGATCTAGCGATGCTTCGACGTAGATCATCTTCGGCATGGACATCGATGACCTAGCCCGTCCATTCTCCGATGAAGCCGACGCTAGAGCCCGGGACTTGTTATGGACAGTGAGGAGACTTCATTGCGGAGCTATGGAGGTGGAGAACCGGATCTACAAAGGTTGTATTTCCGTATCTCTTAGTCAAGTGTTAACTAGTTTATTGTTTCGCCTAGATTTCTAGCAAACGATCCGTAGTCGGGTTTCTCGGCACCTAGAATTTTTGAAATTGGCATGGTTGATGCCTTGTGAGACCTCACTAGTGTGCCTAGGAACCCTACAGTGGTATCAGAGCCTAGCTAGAGCCTTAGACGAAGTCTAGACGGAATTTGAAGCCCGAACGAACCCGAAACCAACCCGGAAATTGCTCTCTGGAAATTTTCTAAAAACAGGGTTTTTTGTGAATTAAAAATTGCCAAAAAATTCAGCAGGGAATCCTAAGAGTTACTGTGAAGCACGTGGCTCTAAATCGACAAAATAGGCGCGGAACCGCGGCCCCACCCTTGGTTTAGCGGCGGTTCCGCGGCCATGTTGCTGATTTAGACCACGTGTCTTGCACAGTAATTCTTATGTGAAAGCGCTGAGTCTTCTGGAATTTTTTATTTTTTATTCCAGAGTTGTATTTTCTGGGATTATTTTGGGGATTCGGTGTTTCGATCGGAGTATCAAATTTTGTCTGTGTGGCTTTCCGGATAAATTTTAGAATATGTTAAAAAGTTCGACCGGATATAAATACCCTATTTTTCCCCTGTCGGGAAATTTCCAAGTGTTGGATTTTTCCGTAGTTTGACGACGTTCTAAGTAGTGCATGTAACGCGATGGACCCTCTAGAAGACAACAAACCTTAACTTGATTATGTGACCATCTTGAACTTCCCTTTGAACCTTCGGGTTTGGGGCAGTACGGCGTGCCACATGTGAGGCGTTGGCTTGACCCTTCTACGGCTGGACCGTTGGTACTAAGGCACGAACGGAATGTTGTTAGACTTATTTCATGTGTTGAGCTGTATCGGGAAAACTTGGGTGTTCGATTGTTCGATCGAAAAGTTTAACATTTTCTGTTTATCTGGAATGGGATACAATAATTGGAATTCACAAAAGTTATGAGTTAACGGAATGAATATTATAAACATAGCAGTTTAGTCTCACTTGATCGGTTGCCACGGAATTTTGATGTGATCAAAAGTCCGTCGCAATCACGTAGCGTATGCGGATACTCGCCGGGTAAACTTAATAAACAGCCTCACTCCATAGCCCCGACCAAGTGACTGTAGGAGAACCCCGTCGCCGAAAGCATCCGTCCGGGTGCTCGCGGCAGCGGTGTTCCGCCTTGGTGCACTTCGTCGACGGTATCGGGGGTGCGGCCGTCTACTAAAGTTTGCGACGAGCATTCGATCAGGATGTCGGGAATCCTGTTGAATTACCCGACTTGGTATTGAAAAGAGTTTTCGATAATGAGACTAAAATGCGGGGTTTATAATTGTTAGGCATGCGATGTCTAAGTAATTCTTTTGGTCAGGCATGCGATGTCTGAGGTGGTTGCGTATTCCAACTGTTGTAGTTTTACACTTTCTTTTCTGTGACCGTAAGTGTAATATGTGATATCGCCGGTTTCGTTACTATATGTCAACGACAATTGGGATGGACATATTTACTTACAATGATGACATGTGATGTTATGTGTTGCTGGATATGTTATATTGGATTGTCGTGTTTGAATAGCCGGGGGTTTTTATGTGAGATGAGTGTTTTTCATTTTCATTCATGTAAAAACTTGTATGTAATATTCTTTTATTGGGGCACTTCCAGGTTGCGGAAGTTGTCACCCTTTGTATATTATTTACTTTTCCGCACTAGGATAGACCCAAGGAGGGGAGCACAAGTAACCGGGTTCTGGAGTTCAGTGGGAGACCAACTCGAGGAGTCGAGTCCGGGTCTCCTAACTCCAGAATTGGTAGGGTTGCTTGCCGCTCTCGTAGGGGTCTAAGGGTGTGGGTTTGGCTATTCATCGCGACCGTGGAATCCGTGTTTTATACTGGCTCGTATTGAAAACACGGACGTCCTAGTATATCCAATATTTCATATGGTTCTTCTGCTGCGATATCTGTGATGTGATCATGTGAAGTTCTGTGATAGATACAGTATATAGTATATATAATATATTATATAGACGTTACTTATGTTTTACACCCGCGCTAGCCCTGCCCCGCTCTGCCGTTAGTTACCTAACCTAACGGTGCACGAAGGGACATCGAGGCGAATGCGGATGGCATAAGTGTACGTCGTATTTATCTGTGATGTTTAGGTATATACATGATGGGACTTCATTAATGTGATTAATGAAATAAAAGAAACCTAAGATGTTGTAGAATCAAATTTCAAAATAAAACAGGTAGCTACAGTTCTTGCTTTGCACAGCGGTATATGTGATATATCCTGCACCTTATTCAATGAGGAAAGGACCGAGATCCCTTCACCGGGAGTGACTCCTTTAGCAATAACTGGCAGATGCTACACACTCGGTTTGTCTTTTGATTGCTTTTAAGTGTTTTTGCTTTGCACAGCGATATATATGATATATCCCGCACCTCATTCGACGAGGAAAGGATCGACGATCCCTTCACCGGGAGTGATTCCTTTAGCAAAACTAGAAAAGCCTCAAAAGCACTCCATTTTAAAATCATTTGATTCTACAACGATATCAAGTTCATTACGCAATAGGTTTTCAGAAAAACCTGTCGTAGCCCTCCGTCATTTCAGATAAGTACTATTTAGTATTCGTGCTGCGGTTGTTTGGCATGCGTCAAGGCGTAGTGTACGGTAGCTAACTAGTGCTTATCTGCTAGCATACGATGCGATTGGATTAGGGTATTCGTACGGTGTTGTTTGGCATGCGTCAAGGGTCGTGCGGGTGGGTTTAATTCAATCAAGAAATGTACGGGTTGAACTTGACTAGCAGACTATGGGTTGTTTGGCATGCGTCAAGGTCATAGCGAGCTAGGGGCAAAATATTATCGGGAATTTCAAGTGTTGAAATTTGCAATGAGATTGCATACCTTCTATGAGATAGTTGGATCCCGATACCCGCTGCGAGTAAGAGTTACTCCTGGGAGAGTTTTATACATTACAAGTAGCCGATCAAGTAGGTGTCTAGAAAGGTGTCAACGGGGTTACGCCTCTGGGAAAACGAGGTTTACATTAATTAGGTTCGTGCGAAAGCACGGGGGACCTCCCTCAAAGTACCGACACTGGCCTGGCTGAAAGATTGGCGAACTTGTAGTGTGTAATTAATCCCGGCTAGTCTTTCCTTTTAGGGTTTGAAGGAAGATTTGATAAAAAGCAGTGGGAGCCATCCTGATTAGATAAAATAATAACCAATCTATTCTTGCAAGAGCGCACGCTGAGTGTTTTCTTCTCTCTCTCTCCAGGTAGCGACCATATCACGCCTTAATCAAGATAATAATACGGAATATTGACCGAACCCGCTTGTTATACTGAGCTGGGGAACGTTGGTCCCGCTCCAACTTATAATTGTTATAAGACAGAGCAGGAAATTGGGGAATACCAGATTTCCCGTGCCGCCCAAACGAAGAGAGTGCATGCTGATGCATCATCTTCGGGTGTGTTCATTACAAAGAACTGTTTCTCTGTATCCTCTACGTCCTGGGTATGTGATACCAGATCAGGATCCCAGATATGTAATCTGTTACATAGGGCTACAGATAGGTAGAGAACTGAGAACGGGTGATAAGTTTCATGAGGCAGAAAACGGGGCAAGAGTTGCAGCCAAGTCTGTTGGTCACTGTCACCCTGTATTACAATACATTGATTCTGAACGAATGTTATTAGATACCGAACCTGATATACAAAATCATATCTGTCTCTTTATTAGTAAAGAAACGGTAAAATTTTGTATTGTTGGATAATGTTTTGAACATTTCCTATATCAAAAGTTGATCGGTTCAGGCACGTTATCTAAAAGCATTGATGTTCTAAATCAAATTACAGTTCTTAGTATATGGAACACACATAAGAAGAAGAGTTCAGAAATGAACGAATTCTTCTTGAGGCATTGTAGACTAGGTCAGATCAATGTGACCCGACTAACTAGAGTTACATATAGATGCATATTTAAATCAGTTTGAATTTACATCTTGTGAAACTCGCCAGTCATGTCATAAAGATAAGATGACCATAGCTCCATTTACTGGTAACAGAGAAAGAGTTAGTAAACTCTTGGGACTGATACATGATGATGTATGTAAGGTCTCCTGTCTACACATGCCAGGACTGGTTCTTTATACTTCATTACGTTCTCTGATGATCTCTCAAGATTCAGACATATGTTCCTGTTGAAACACAAGTCCGAACCTTTTGAGATATTCACAGAATATAAGTTAGAAGTAGAGAACCAGAATACGGGTAAAAGTATTATGTCCTTTGATGAGATCAAGGAGGAGAATACTTGAGCACGAAAATCCTGGACTATTCTAAAGGAGAATGAGATTCTCTCTCAGCATTACTCCTCTGTATACATCATAGCACGATGGTATATCGGGGCGGAGCAATCACACCCTATATGATATGGTGTGCTCTATTATGAGTACTACTGAGTTTCCTATTTTCCTTTTGGGAGTTATGCGCTTGTGAAGCTGCATACCTATTGAAAAGGGTTCTAATCAAATCAGATGCCTACCGCTTCATATGTGATATGGAATGGGAAGAGCCCATTTCTTAAGTTAGTTAAGATTTGGGGTTGTCCGGCCTATGTCTGAAAAGCAAAATCCGGACAAGCTCGAGGCAAGGTAAGTTATGTAGAACTGGAAAGGTTCCAGCTATACAAATCACATCAGATGATTTGGTAGAACCAGAGGATTCAGTAGATACCAACGAACCTCAGCCTCTCCGCCGATCTAGTAGGGTTCCTCACCCACCTGAGAGATACTTCGGTTTCTCTATGACAGTGGGAGCAAGGATTGCATCATGAGATGATGACCCAACTAGCTTCGAGCTGGCCATCGAGAGTAAGACTCTGTAAGAATGGCTGGATGTTTAGCGATCTGAGATGGAATCCATGTACACCAACAAAGTATGGACTTTGGTTGCAATATCTGAAGGGTTAAATCCCCATCAGGAGCAAGTATATCTTGAGAAGATTACTTGGTGTAGATGGAAAAGTTGAGACTTTCAAAGCTAGACTTGTTAAAGGTTTGCATCATTGACCAGGTAAGGATAATGATGAAACCTTTTCAAGTGGCTATGCTTAAGTCCATCCAGATCCTACTTGCCACGGCTACATACCATGACTACGATATCTGGTGGTTGGGTGTCATGACAGCTTTTCCAAATGATGTTTTAGAAGAGAGCGTCTATAAGTACACAGCCAGAGGGCTTCGTAGACAGTGGGAGTAGCGAAAACGTGTGCAAGATGCTTTATAGGATAAAGCAGGCATCGCGGAGTTGGAACATCTGTTTTGATGGATCAGTCAAATAGTTTGACATCATCAAAATGGTAGATGAACCTTGTATATACAAAAAGGTAGTAGGGAGTATGGTGGTGATCCTCGTAGAGTACGTGGATGACATACTCTTGATAGGGAAGGAGTTTCCTATGCTACGCTCGATCAATCTCCGCTTATCACAATGATTCTCCATATAGGATCAAAGTGATGCCTCCTAAATCCTGGGTTTTGGATCTATGAGATAGATCTAATTGGATGTTGGGATTCTCACTAGTTGTAGTGAGATAGTATCAATTGATCCTGGGGAGAATCACTGGAAGTGTTCCAGGGTGATAAAGACGGCCGAATGTCAGTCACAGGCATTGTCTTTACCCTCAGTAAAGGGACGGTATGTTGGAAGAATTCCAAGCAAGATACCGTGACATACTAGACGATAAAGGCTGGATACATCGCTACTTAAGATGCTACCAAAGAGGATGTTTGGGTGTATATTAGTTCATGAGATGAACTACGTTCCTACCATTGTGAGACAATGGAGTTGTGGCTCATGCCGAGGAACGCCGGTCCCATCAATGATCCAGACTTATTCTAAGGCAGCATCGCCTGATCATGGAGATAGTTGATCTCCAGGGTGATCGAGATTAGGAGAGTAGATTCAGAGGACAACACAGCGGATCCACTCACAAAGGCCTGTTCCCAGAGAGAGATTTTTATGGGATGGTTGAGTATGAGATACTACAACCACTGCTACAGATGGCCCTAGTGCAAGTGGGAGATTGTTAGTTATATGTATGCCCTAGAGGCCATTACTGTACATAGGATGTATATTGTAGTGGATGCTGGGACATATATAGGGAGGACTTTCTTGCTCGACATGATAGTATGCTATCTGGTTGAACTTTACCTTAACGTGTATACTGATTGTCTCTCTGTTACATGTTGGTAAAGCCCTTAGGATGTGTGCTTGACTACCTGGACTATAATGCGGATCATACTAGTGGGGACATGGTAGTCCATAAGTACATCCTTCAAAGTCCCTAGTCGTGGGTGTATCGAGACGGGGCATCGATATACCAGAGTAGACTAGCGTGTACCTTCTCGACCCATACAGATGGGCGATGGATGATCCTATATCCATTGGTGTTTGACATCAGAGATGATATACGGGTGCTCAGTAGAGACTGGGTACACTGGACGGACTCGCCGAGAACTCCCAGATGGTATTATACCTCACGTCAGATGGCAGTTCTCTGGTGACACTGGTACAGAGTAGTCTGTTGACCCGAGATCGTCATAGAGTCTTGTGTGGTTCCCACTGTGCTTTGATTTCCATCTTACCACGTCCAAGAGGGCGTGCAAAACGGTGGTTTTTGGGTACAGTCCCGAGTCACATGGAGGCAATGAGCGATAGGAGGGGATTCGTCTCTCCCGGTATAGGGGGTTGATGTTGCGCTGTGTTCGATTGGCTATAACAGGAAATCCCTGGCCAGGGTTGCTGAGATTTACTGGTAAGTGTTACCAGTAGTTTCTCGAACAGTTATAGACCTCATATCGACACGACTTATCGAGTTATTGGGGTCTGACGTTTACCACCCCTAGGCGAGATATGCGACATATCAGACGATCAGACCGGACTGTACGGTAGTGTTACTGGTTGGATTCACTGGAGTGTGAGCGGGCTTGCTCGTCGATCTTCAGATCGCTCAATACCCGGGTGGCCGTTACGTTTAGCAGACCGCTTGCGGCTTGTGGGTGATTGATATGATCATCACCTGCTGCCGGCGTATTGACGAGTCTTTAGAGTCCTACACAGAGGTTTCCTGGCTCAAGCAAAACGAAATAGGATCGCATATGAGATATGTGCGGGACCGAGAATAATGCGTGTATGTGATACCGTATTTCATTCTCGCGATCAATGTGTCGAATGGTTGTATGCGATATAACCTAGTTATCGATTCAAGCGTTGATTCGATAAGCCGATACATTGGATACTAGTCGGTTATATGCGATATGACCGGATCGTTAAATCAAGTGTTGATTTAATGATTTAATGTATAATTATATATTTGATATATTACTTTGCATTAACTAGTATTGGTTCACTTTAGATGGATATTCTCACTCGGATGTGCGCATTATATATGTGACATGATTTTGTGCACATGCTTGTATCATGTTTGATGATACATGTTTACTTGGTTAAGTGTAAAGAATTAAACCATGGTTAAACTTATGATTAGGGTTTTATTTCCTTTTCTCATTTATTTATTTATTTATTCATTTTGGAAAATAGATGGAAAAAGGAGAAAAGAATGGTGGCTTTTTTTGTTGTTTAGTGGAAGCTTCATGAAACCTTGACCCTAACCATTTATTTAACCTAAGTTAATTCTCTACACTTTACCATGGTTACTTTTATGATAAGAATGATTATTCTTTTCTTTTCTAATTAATCTTATCATAATATTCTTCTTCTTCTTCCTTGAACTCAAGAAGAAACCTTCACTTCATCAATGGTGGATTGATGAAATGAGTGAGAAATCCAAAACTAAAGTCTACCCACTTCCTATTTCTTCATCCTCTACCTCTTGCCAAGTAGTAGAGTGTGTTTCCTTCACGAGTTTTCATGGCTTGGTGAAGGTGGAGCTTGATCTAGCGATGCTTCGACGTAGATCATCTTCGGCATGGACATCGATGACCTAGCCCGTCCATTCTCCGATGAAGCCGACGCTAGAGCCCGGGACTTGTTATGGACAGCGAGGAGACTTCATTGCGGAGCTATGGAGGTGGAGAACCGGATCTACAAAGGTTGTATTTCCGTATCTCTTAGTTAAGTGTTAACTAGTTTATTGTTTCGACTAGATTTCTACCAAACGATCCGTAGTCGGGTTTCTCGGCACCTAGAATTTTTGAAATTGGCACGGTTGATGCCTTGTGAGACCTCACTAGTGTGCCTAGGAACCCTACAAGATCAGGAAGGAATATAATACTGAACAAGGAAATGTACATCCTAAGGCTTCATAAGTGGAGTGGCGTGTCGTAAATATGCCGCGGAACATATCAACGGTACGTCACTCTACTTTAGTCACCTATTCCATCAACCAAGGGTCATCCTACGCTCCGAGGGTTAAAACCTAACGCTCTGATACCAACTTTGTCACGTCCCGAAAGTACGGAACATGACCGGCACTTAAACTACGAAACGTCTCGAGGCGTACGTAATCTAAGTAAACCGAAAACCCAGAAATCCAAACCAAGAAAAAAAGTAGAGTGAAGGAAAACCAATTTAAAACAAGTAGTTTTAATAGCATAAGCCGAAATTATGCGGTTTTTAAGAACATCAAAATTTACTGAAAATTTCGGCAGAGTCTCCTTTGTAAATACTGGCTCCCAAACGGGATACAACATGAATAGTATACGAAATCAATAAAAAGGCATCCCCAAGCGGGAGCTAGCTCTTCGTCAATCGACGGTCACAACCACACAAGCAATATAATATACAACGCCAACGGCGAGGATCAAAACTCAAAAGTAAACTCAAAACCACCAGAAATATAACGAGCGACTCTAAGGTCGAAAGAATAAACAACACTGGTCTCTATCTCAAAAATACATGTTTGGTTGATGGAATTTACTAGATACAACTGAATAATATTATACAAGGTAATATGATGGGTACGATACAAGAAAAACCCACCTACTAGCAAGTCACCCTAATGAAACTGAGCCCGCAACGCCGTAATGAAACCTGTATGGCAAACCTGCAAGAAACTGGGGCACAACGGGTGTGAGTTGCCAACTCGTGAATAGAAAAACATCTACGCACAGAAATCGCATAAATAACGCAACCTAGGTCAATGATCATAATATATCCTCAAAAATATACATAACAAGCAGCCTATAACAATGGCTAGGGTAATATCTAACCGAGTGAAATCTCATGTGCCCGTGTCAGTGCCTCAGGTAGCAATATATCATATGAATGAGGTATGAATGCATGAAAACAGAATACATATAAATGAAGAAACTGTTTTCATAAATTAGTGAGATTTCCTTCGTATTTTTAAACTGAGGTATCATAATGAAATCAGTATCAACAGTGTCTAGCATCGACACAAAACATAAATCTCACTGTCTCGAAATATCAATGTCTCAATCTCAATATCTAGGGCGCCGTCAGTCCAGACCGGCCCCTACCATCCATCTCAAGACCACGACGGTATCCTCCGGATATCCGACGCGTCGGGTAATATCACCGGTAGATAATCTGTCCCCTGCTAAGCTCAACGTCAACACCACATTCATCTTGCCCCGGGATACCATACCGGGCCCACCATGTACCCGTGACGGCTCCTCCACTCCTCGACACGGATCTCGAAAACCACAGCAAACTCATGGTGGACGACACTTACATCACTAGAAAACCGCAATTTACATATTTTAAAAGGTTAATAAGTTTAGAAATTTTGCGGCTTTCCCCCGAAATCCAGAAATATCATAAATCTCAAGAAGTCATCACAAGTGCATATGTCAATGCTAATGAATGTATATGGTATCAATAACCAAGTTGCAATGTATGATTAATAACTAGGCATGAACAATGGAATAACAGTATGCATGAAGTGACAAGTAATAACTACAATGTCTAAACTGGCATATAACCCAGGTACACTAATATCATATCAACCTACTAACTAACAAGCTAAGTCAAGCAAATATATTCTCTAAAGTGTACGTGACATGGCAATTACCGATGAAGATGTGTGTGAGCCGGCAAGTAGGTGTACGTGGTACATACGCAACATCGGTAATGGTGCTGGTGTCCTAACAGCATGCTATCAATAATGGAATATGCAGAAAAATAAGTATGCGAGGCAGAGCGAACAGCAATAATGTGCGGGAGCTGAATACTAGACACAACGATAACTAATCTGTAATAATCTAATATAAGTCCTACAAATGGTGCCTTTTGAAATAACACAAATCATGGGGTTTTGAAAATAGGGGCTACGGTGTTTTTATGAAAAGATAAGTCTTTTGAAATATCCGTAGGATCCCTTGGGCTGTCTTTTAAAATACCCACGATTCGTTAGTTTTTGAAATAGGTAGGAGTCTAATCTAATCTAACAACTACACTAAACTATACGGCTGAACTAACAAGCTGAACTACAGGTAAGGAAACCGCCTATCATCTGAGTCGATACATATACCTACCTGTATATGTATAGTCGGTGATCCCGCCTCAATAATATCATATCCGATACCATATCTATAATCAGACATCCCAAGTCAAGAGTGCGGATCAATCATCAAAATATAGCTCGTACGTAAATCCATCGTACGGCATCCCAAATCTGGGTACGGGTCAATATCACATTCATCATACTATTCACCTGGTATCCTCTTTATCAATTATCATGGTCGGGGTACTGATCTACGTCTAGTACCATACTGATACCGCCTACGTACGCATGGACGTGTGTGAAACACTACGTCAAGGACCCGCTACAACGTCATGTCGTATCTCAAATACGAGTCCTGCTATATCACCGATCTCACGGCCTCAAATCAAATCTCATCGACTCAGCTCAATCCCAAGTATCATCCTCAAATCTGTATGTGAACACATAGTCCCATACCCATGTGAACCCATAACTATAAAGAATCCCATGAGCACATATCAATAGGAATGTATGCAAGTATGTATGTGTGTATGTGTAGTGCAACACTACCCTAGGATTCGCAACACTAAGGTAATCCAACACACCAATATCCATCCTAAGCAACGTTATTAATCCCAAACAACATATAATAATTGTTGGTGTGTATACGCATCCGTATACACCACCACGGACTGCGGGGGTGCTATACGCCATCCACCCGACTTCTCCCCGTAGATATAAATCTACTCACCTGGTCCCCGCTAGCCGGTGCCGACGTCGCCACGCGCTTGCTTGTCGTCTCGAAGTCCACATAGGGGTACCTACATATCATAACGCACCATATCTCATTAAAACTAAATTCGAGATCGAAACGGCATACGAAAATCAAATCGGCACGCGTATCACGCATAGGTCCAAACCTTTCGCCTACGCATGCAAGAATAGTCAAACCAACCCTCGATGTCGATGTACAAACGTAAAACCATCGATAAAAATCCAATCACACTCATTTGCACATTCACGAACACTAATTTTAATATAAACTAGGTTAAACTCACAAAAAACCCAATTTCACTTAAAAGGTCATTTTTCCGAAAATCTAGCAAGCACATTTCGCCGTTTTGTACAAAACATGATGTTTAAATGAATGTAGCGGCCAATATATTTATTAAATATCTTAAATAAGTCATATAAACAATTTCCGGAATTTAATCTCATTAAATTCCAAAAACCCTAATATTCTAGTTTACAAAAATACCCTTTTTAACAATTTCAAAGCAAAAATGCACAAACTACAATCTAGCTTAGATTTGCATGATCTAAAGCATTAAACCACACTTAATAAAGTTAATGAAGTCATGAAAAACCTAAACACATTTTTAATCCCAAGTATTTAACCAATTCAAAAATCTAGTAGGCAAATTAGCACATTAACACAATTTTTTTTTACTAACCATTAGCACTAGCTACTAATCTTGTATTAACATGACAAAAATCCTAAATATAACACACAACCATACACCAATTTTACAAACCCTAACTTGCATTCAAATTCATAACTTGAATTCCAAAACTTGCAGTTAAACTCACATATCCAAATTAACACTTAATTAAATTAGCTTAAGAAATTAGTAACAAATTAAGCAACAAAAAATGTTTAGAATTATACCCAAAACATATGAAGATCCACAAGCATCCATGGCCTCCCAAAATGCCCTCTTTTCACAAGGATCCATGCTATACAGGCTAAGCTAAAATGGGTAGGAGTCGGATTTGGATTTAGATTTGAATTTTGCATGGATTTTGAAGTGATTTGTGGATTTTTTTGATGAAGAAAAGAGTGGGATTTTGGGGGGGGCTGCTGCTGTTGGGAGGGGGGCTCGGCCTGATTGGGGGTGTGAGGAGAGAGAGGGAGGTAGAGAAAATACAAGGGAGGAAAGTCAAGGTCAAGGTAAGGTCAAAAGTCCACCTAATTCACCCATTTTCTTTTCTTTTCTTTCATATCTTTTCCTTTGAAAATCAAGTGGGGAAAAATATGGTGGCTGCTGAATTCAGCCATGGGGAGGAATAAGTGGGGGTGTGTGGGTGTGGGTACGGGTGTGGGGTGATGAAAAATGATAAATACAATACCCCAAGCATCCATTTACGCTAAAAAAAAGCCTTTTTTCTTCAATAATTTCTAAACCGTTTTGGCAAATGATTTCGTTCCAAAAACCACATGATAAAATTTTATTTAATGTTTTATGATGCACAAAATTTGTTTCAACTCATTCCAAATTGTAATTTTCCCTAATTAAATGTATTAGTGACGGCTTAAAATAATAATAAAATAATATTTTTTTTCAGAAAATTTGAAATTTCACCTGCGGCTCAATAAACACCAAATAATAGCAATTACATAGCTAGAATATGTATATTTAATTTTTATAATAAGATATTTGTATTTTGACTTTTTACAGAAAACCCCCTTATTTTACCGATTTTTCGAAATTTCACCGAAACGATTTTCAAAACGTTACACAGGTAGCTACAGTTCTTGCTTTGCATCGCGGTGTTCCTTGTAGAACATCCTGCACCTTATTCGATGAGGAAAGGACCAAGATTCCTTCACCGGGAGTGACTCCTTTAGCAATAACTGGCAGATGCTACAACCCTCAGTTTGTTTTTTGATTGCTTCTATAGTTTCTGCTTTGCACAGTGATATATATGATATATCCCGCACCTCATTCGACGAGGAAAGGGCCGACGATCCCTTCACCGGGAGTGACCCCTTTAGCGAAACTAGAAAAGCCTCAAAAACACCATTTTAAAAATCATTTGATTCTACAACGATATCAAGTTCATTACGCAATAGGTTTTCAGAAAAACCTGTCGTAGCCCTCCGTCATTTCAGATAAGTCCTACTTAGTATTCGTGCTACGTTTGTTGACCTCCGTCAAGGCGTAGTGTGCGGTAGCTAACTAGTATTTATCTGCTTATGCATATGATGCAGATTGGGTTAGGGTAGTCGTACGGCCTTGTTGACCTCCGTCAAGGGTCATGCGGGTGGGTTTGATTCAATCAAGAAATGACGGGTTGAACTTGACTAGTAGCCTATGGTTTGTTGACCTCTGTCAAGGTCATAGGGTGCTAGGGGCAAAATTATCGGGAATTTCAAGTGTTGAAATTTGCAATGAGATTGCATACCTTCTATGAGATAGTTGGATCCCGATACCCACTGCGAGTAATTGTTACTCCTGGGAGAGTTTTACACTTTACAATTAGCTGATCTAGTAGGTGTCTAGAAAGGTGTCAACGGGGTTACGCCTCTGGGAAAACGAGGTTTACTGTAATTAGGTCCGTGCGAAAGCACGGGGAACCTCCCTCAAAGTACCGACTCTGGCCTGGCTGAAAGATTGGCGAACTTATAGCATGTAATTAATCCCGGCTAGTCTTTCCTTTTAGGGTTTGAAGGAAGATTTGATAAAAACAGTGGGAGCTATCCTGATTAGATAAAATAATAACCAATCTGATCTTGCAAGAGCGCACGCAGAGTGTTTTCTTCTCTCTCTCTCCTGGCAGCGACCATGTCACGCCTTAATCAAGATAATAATACAGATGTATTGACCGAACCCGCTTGTTATACTAAGCTGGGGAACGTTGGTCCCGCTCCAACTTATAATTGTTATAAGACAGAGCAGGAAATTGGAGAATACCAGATTTCCCGTGCCGCCCAAACGAAGAAAGTGCATGTTGATGCATCATCTCCTTCGGGTGTGTTCATTACAAAGAACCGTTTCTCTTTATCCTCTACGTCCTCGGTATTTGATACCGGATCAGGATCCCAGATATGTAATCTGTTACATAGGGCTACAGAAAGGTAGAGTACTGAGAACGGGTGACAAGTTTCATGAGACAGAAAACGGTGCAAGTGTTGCAGCCAAGTCAGTTGGTCACTGTCACCCTGTATTCCAAATACATTGATTCTGAACGAATGTTATTAGATACCGAACCTGATATACAAAATCATATCAGTCTCTTTATTGGTAAAGAAATGATAAAATTTTGTATTGTTGGATAATGTTTTGAACATTTCCTATATCAAAAGTTGATCGGTTCAGGTGCGTTATCTAAAAGCATTGATGTTCTAAATCAAACTACAGTTCTTAGTATACAGAACACACAGAAGAGGAAGAGTTCAGAAATGAACGGATCCTTCTTAAGGTATTGTAGACTAGGTCATATCAATGCGACTCGACTAGCTAAAGTTACATTTAGATGCATATTTAAATCTGTTTGAATTTACATCTTATGAAACTTGCCAGTCATGTCACAATGATTAGATGACCATAGCTCCGTTTATTAGAAACAGAGAAAGAGTTAGTGAACTCTTGGGATTGATACATACTGATGTATGAAGGTCCCTTGTCTATACATACCAAGACCGGTCCTTTGTACTTCATTACATTCTCTGATAATCTCTCAAGATTCAGACATATGTTCCTGTTGAAACACAAGTCCGAACCTTTTGAGATATTCACAGAATATAAGTTAGAAGTAGATAACCAAAAACGGGTATAAGTATTATGTCCTTTGATGAGATCAAGGAGGAGAATACTTGAGCACGGAATTCCTGGACAATTCTGAAGGAGAATGAGACTCTCTCTCAGCATTACTCCTCCATATACACCATAGCACGATGGTATATTAGGGCGGAGCAATAGCACCCTATTTGATAAGGTCTGCTCTATGATGAGTACTACTGAGTTTCCTATTTTCCTTTAGGGAGTTATGCACTTGAGAAGCTGCATACCTATTGAATAGGGCTCAAATCAAATCAGTTGCCTACCACTTCATATGTGATATGGAAAGGGAAGAGCCTATATCTTGAGTTGGTTAGGATTTAGGGTTGTCCGGACTATGTCTAAAAGCAAAATCTGGACAAGCTCGAGGCAAGGTCTGTTATGTAGAACTGGAAAGGTTCCAGCTATACAAACTACAGCAGATGATTTGGTAGAACCGAAGGATTCAATAGTAACCAACGAACCTCAGCCTCTCCGCCGATCTAGCAGGGTTCCTTACCCACCTGAGAGATACTTCGGTTTCTCGATGACAGTAGGAGCGAGGATTGCATCATGAGATGATGACCCAACTAGTTTCGAGCTGGCCATCAGGAGTGGGACTCTATAAGAGTGGCTGGATGCTTAGCGATCTGAGATGGAATCCTTATACACCAGCAAAGTATGGACTTTGGTTGCTTTATCTGAAGGGTTAAATCCCCATCAGGAGCAAGTATATCTTGAGAAGATTACTTGGTGTAGATGGAAAAGTTGAGACTTTCAAAGCTAGACATGTTAAAGATTTTCATCATCGACCAGGCGTGGATAATGATGAAACCTTTTTCAGTGGCTATGCTTAAGTCCATCCAGATCCTACTTGCCACGGCTACATACCATGACTACGATATCTGGCGGTTGGGTGTCATGACTGCTTTTCTAAAATGATGTTTTAGAAGAGAGCGTCTGTAAGTACACAGCCAGAGGGCTTCGTAGACAGTGGGAGCAACGGAAACGTGTACAAGATGCTTTATAAGATTAAAGCAGGCATCGCGGAGTTGGAACATCTGTTTTGATGAGATAGTCAAAGAGTTTGACATCATCAAAATGGTAGATGAACCTTGTATATACAAAAAGGGTAGTAGGGAGTATGGTGATGATCCTCGTAGAGTACATGGATAACATACTCTTGATAGGGAAGGAGTTTCCTATGCTACGCTCGGTCAATCTCCGCTTATCACAAGGATTCTCCATATAGGATCAATGTGATACCTCCTAAATCCTGAGTTGTCATCTATGAGATAGATGTAATTGGATGTTAGGATATTCACTAGATGTAGTGAGATGGTATCAATCGATCCTGGGGAGAATCTCTGGAAGCGTTCCACGGTGATAAAAACGACTGAATGTCAGTCACAGGCATTGTCTCTACCCTGAGTAGAGGGACGGTATGTTGGAAGAGTTCCAAGCTAGATACCATGGCATACTAGACGATAAAGGCTGGAAATATCTCTACTTATGATACTACCAAAGAGGCAGTCTGGATGTATATTTGTTCATGAGATTAACTTCGTTCCTCCCATTGTGTGACAATGGAGTTGTGGCTCATGCCAAGGAACGCCCGTCCCATCAGTGATCCAGACATATTCTAAGGCAGTGTCACCTGATCATGGAGATGGTTGATCTCCAGGGGATCGAGGTTAGGAGAGCAGACTAAGAGGACAACACGGCGGATCCACTCACAAAGGCCTTTTCCCAGAGAGAGACTATTATGGGATGGTTGAGTATGAGATACTACAACTACTGCTACAGATGGCCCTAGTGCAAGTGGGAGATTGTTAGTTATATGTATGCCCTAGAGGCCATTACTATACATAGGATGTATATTGTAGTGGATGCTTGGACATATATAGGGAGGACTTTCTTGCTCGACATGATAGTATGCTATCTGGTTGCTCTTTACCTTAACGTGTACACTGATTGTCCCTCTGTTACATGTTGGTAAAGCCCTTAGGATGTGTACTTGACTACCTGGACTATGATGCAGATCATACTAGTGGGGACATGGTAGTCCATAAGTACATCCTTCAAGGTCCCTAGTCGTGGGTGTATCGAGACGGGGTATCGATATACCAGAGTAGACTAGCGTATACCTTCTCGACCCATACAGATGGGCGATGGATGATCCCATATCCATTGGTGTTTGACATCAGAGATGATATACGGGTGCTCAGTAGAGACTGGGTACACTGGACGGACTCGCCGAGAACTCCCAAATGGTATTATACCTTACGTCAGATGGCAGTTCTCTGGTGACACTGGTACAGGTTAGTCTGTAGACCCGAGATCGTCATAGAGTCTTGTGTGATTCCCACTGTTCTTTGATTTCCACCTTACCACGTCCAAGAGGGCGTGCAAAACGGTGGTTTTTGGGTACAGTCCCGAATCACATGGAGGCAATGAGCGATAGGAGGGGATTCATCTCTCCCGGTATAGGGAGTTGATGTTGCGCTGTGTTCGATTGGCTATAACCGGAAATCCCTGGCCAGGCTTGTTGAGATTTACTGGTAAGTGTTACCAGTAGTTTCTCGAACTGTTATAGACCTCATATCGACACGGCTTATCGAGCTACTGGGGTCTGACGTTTACCACCCCTAGGCAAGATATGCGACATATCAGACGAACAGACCGGACTGTACGGTAAGTGTTACTGGTTGGATTCACAGGAGTGTGAGAGGGCTTGCTCGTTGATCTTCTGATCGCTCAATACCCGGGTGGCCGTTACGTTTAGCAGACCGCTTGTGGCTTATGGGTGTTTGATATGATTATCACCTGCTGCCGGCGTATTGACGAGTCTTTAAAGTCCCACACAGAGGTTTCCTGGCTCAAGCGAAACGAAATAGGAGCGCATATGAGATATGTGCGGGACCGAGAATAATGCATGTATGTGATACCGTATTCTATTCTCGCGATGAATGTATCGATTGGTTGTATGCGATATAACCTAGTTATCGAATCGAGGATTGATTCGATAAGTCGATACATTGGATATTAGTCGGTCAGATGCGATATGACCGGATCGTTAAATCAAGTGTTGATTTAATGATTTAATGTATAATTATATATTTGATATATTACTTTATATTAACTAGTATTGGTTCACTTAAGATGGATTTTCTCACTTGATGTGCACATTGTATATATGATATAGTTTTGTGTACTAGTTTGTATCATGTTTGATGATACATGCAAACTTGGGTGTGTATGATTAAACCATGATTAGGTTAATGGTTAGGGTTTTGATTTACTTATTTATTTATTCTTTTCATTTATTTTTAGGCAAGAAAATAAAATGGTGGCTTTTTGTTTTATACTTGAAGCTTCATGAATCTTTGAAAAAGCTTTAACCATTTTGTTTCTTTCCTTAACCTAACCATTCACCTAAACCCTAGTTTATTCTCTACATGTGTTAAACTCACCCATGGTTGCATTATGTTAAGAATCACTTGGATTTTCTTTTTGAAATAATCCTTTTTCCATTTTTCTTCTTCATCTTCTTCAAGTGAAGAAGAAAGCTTCCTTGAAAATTTCAAGTGATGATTCCAAGTGAGAAATCCAAATCCAAAGTGAACCCACTTCCTATTTCTTCATCCTCTACCACTTGCCAAGTAGTATAGGGTGTTTTCTTCACAAGTTTCATGACTTGGTGAAGATGGAGCTTGATCTTGAGTTGCCTCGACGTAGATCATCTTCGGTATCGAAGTCGACGACCTAGCCCGATCATTTCTTCGATGAAACCATCGCTAGAGTCGGAGATCGGATGATCGCAGTGGAGGGACATCATCACGGAGCTAAGGAAGTGGAGGACTAGATCTACAAAGGTTGTATTTCTATTCACTTTATAGTTAAGTTGTTAACTTGCATCTTGTTTCGCCTATCCTCTAGTTAACGATCGCATTAGGGTTTCTCGGCACATAGAAAATTTTTGATTTTGGCATGTTTGATCTGTTGTGAAACATCATGGGTTTCCTAGGAACCCTACACGTAGCATTCATATGCATATTTTGGGATTGATTTCTTATGGAGCAGTACGTTTTTATGATATTACTATTTTTTCGTACTGAGCAGGACTAGTCAGAGGATAGTACCTGGATATATTTTGCATGCATTGATAGTTATCGAATGGATTTCGAAAAAGGGAGCTATAGTCTCAGTATTTACCTACATGTCTGATATGACACGAAACGTTTAAAACAAGGAAACCCTTCTAAATTGTTTTCAAAGCGGCGGGACGTACATATTAAACAAAAGATATATAAATATATGGTTATTTTCTTACAATAGACGTTCGACACTGTGCAGTGTTGTGCGCATCGCACAGCAACATGAAAAGTTTGGCATGCATTTCCTTTAAATGTTTACATGTATAGATTTGATGTTTACATGTATAGTTTTGATGTGTATCATATTGGTTTGGTTTTGGATTTGACATTTGTGTCTTCACCATGACTCCGATGATTGCGGGATGCTTGATGGAGTTTTGTTTTCTTGAGTTATCTGCTCATCGTTCATGCGCATGCATTGCGCTATGATGCGTTTTATGTATTGATGATTTCGGTGCCACGACAACTTGGACTTTTTACTGAAATGTTTTAGTATTTGATTGATTTAAATTTAAATTCGGGGACCGAATTTCTTTATGGGGCGAAGATTGTAACATTTCGGAAAAATAAAATATTATTTTTGGGAATTTTATAATTAAATAATAAATATATTGAATATTTTAATATTGCGGTATAATTAAATACCGATAAATTGTGAAAAAACTTGGAAAATTACAGAAATTACTGAAACGAGGGTGCTTCATTAGATTTAACCAAATTATGAAATTTTATGATTTATTATACACTATTTTAGTGCTAATCGCGATTAAAGATCGCTAATCGCGCATTAAGCTTGTTTTGCGCAAAACATGCACCATGTAATATTAACACTTGTTACATTTTTATCATGGCTTTTTCTCTTTATCATGCATGGTTTTGATTTTAGAAAGAGAAGAGAATAGAATATAAAAGAAAGTAAAAGAAAAAGGAAAACATAAAAAAATGAGGGATGGGCATGAGAGAGAGGGGGTGAGGGGTCAAACCTAGGTCATGGCACTTGCTCCCTTCATTGTTTCCTTCATCTCCTTTCTCTCTCTCTCACCTCCATGGCGGCACCCATCTCCCTCTTCATCTAAACCCTCACAAACATGCTCATTCTCTCATCAAAACACCATCTCTTTTTCATAAAAAATGTGCACAAGCTCACAAGCTACACCTTGGACCAAGAAAGAATGGATTTTGGACACTTGGGGCAACTCAAGAAAATTCTTGAGTTGTCAAATGAGCTATTCTCTTAACCATTAGCATAGTATTTCCATTGCTTTTACATCCATGTTTGATTAGAACCGATTTAGTATCGTTTAGTGAGATTTGGAAATTTCTAGTTAGGGCTTGAGGAATTCTTAAGTTGTGATGTGTAATTGAGGCTTATAGTGACTTTAAACCCCAGTAATGATTATAATTTGGATCTAAAATAGAGACTTAAATCCCGGAATATGAACTTAGAAAACCCGATATCGGAAAATTGTGGATTCTGTGAGGGTATAATGAAATCTGCTAGCACCCAGGTGACCTGAAAAATATTTCGTGAAGACTGAGAGATGTGCAGGCGACCTTGAACATATACCCAAAAACTGAGACCCCTACTCCATGTTATGGCCACAAATTTACTCATTTTGGCCGCAATTTGCAGCCTGGGTAGAGTGGAAATGATCCGTGTTTGGTCCAGGGCTTTATCTTCAGTAAACTAGACCCCTCCCATATGCAAAATTGGCTAATTTCACCTAGGGTAAAATCTGGAACCATTTTCATGAGTTGCTGCATTGTATTTCATGATATTTATGAAATGAAGTTTTGGTATTGGTGTTTTGATCCGTCGATTCACGTTTATACGTCAATCGTCGAGAGTTGGTTATTCTTGCATGCGTAAACGATAGGTTTTAACCTATGTATGATACTCGTGCCGATTTGGTTTTCGTGCATGATTTCGGTTACGATATCTTGTGTGTATATATGTAGGTACCCCCAGATGGATTTCAATATGATGAGGATGAGCGTGGCGTCATCGACTCCAGCAAGCGAGGATCAAGGTGAGTAGATACACATCTACGGGGGAAGTCGGGTGGATGGCGTATAGCACCCCCACAGTTCGTAGCGTAGTGTATGGTATATATTAGATGGATATATAATTATATGTTTATTGTGAGTTTATGACTATCTAGATAGACTTTGGGGAGTCATGGATAACTTTAGTGTAATTGGATGATAGCGTCATTAGTTAGTTTAGTCGCGGACCTTAGATAAGGTTTACACCCACACGCACACACACATGTTTACATTGTTTTACTTGTGTGGTTATGGGGAGATGTATATGTATATATGTATACTTATACATGGATGATGAGGATTGTACATGGTATTTGCAGATGAGTCGATGAGATTGGGTATGGTGCCATGAGATCAGTGATATGATGTGGTTCGTATTAGGAGATACGACATGAGATTATAGCGGGCCTTTAAGCGTGTGTTTTCATACACGCATATATATAGAGAGATGGTATCAGTATGTACTAGATTAGATCAGTACGCCTAATACAGGATATGATGATAATGGATACCAGATGAATAATGAGATGAATGTGATATTTGACCCGTACCCAGATTGGGATGCCGTACGACGGATTTACGTATGAGCTATATATTGATGATAGATCCGCACTCTTGACTCAAGGATGTCATAATATATATTGTATCATATGTGATACTGTTGAAGCGGGATCACCGAATATTATATTTATATGTATCGACTTAGATTTAGGTGGTTTCCTTACCTTTCGATTAGTCCTGTAGTTTACTTGATGTTAGACGAGACTCGAGTCATACCTATTTCAAAACTAACGAATCGTGAGTATTTTAAAGACAAGCCTAGGGATCCTACGGATATTTTCAAAAGACGCATCTTTTCATAAAAACACCGTAGCCCTTATTTTTCTAAACACCACAAATCGTGTTATTTCAAATGGCAAAACTGTATGACATATATATATTGATCTAGATTCTTCACTGTTGTGTTTATTATTCATTTTCCGCATATTCTTGCTATTCGCATCGCATTGCATGTTTAAATGCGTTATTGTTATATTAAACCCATGCTGTCAGGACACCAGCACCATTATCGATGATGCGTATATTCCACGTACACCTGCTTGCCGGCTCATACACTTCATCATCGACAATTGCCATGTCACTACACAGTAGGATAATTGCATCATGATATGACTCTTTGCATGACATACTTGTGTACTTACGTATTGTACACTCATACTTGCCTACATACATATTTGCACATACATAGATGATTCTGGCTTGATTTTGGATATTTGGGAACCGCATGATATATTTTTAAACTGGATTCATTTAAAAGAGTGGTTTTCCCTCGATATGTGCATATTACTGTTTTATGTTGTATGATACTGATATGCTTACATTTCTATTATATGTCGCATACATCATGTTTTATGATTATACGCATTGAGATATGTTGTTTTCATGATATTTCTGGATTTGAGAACCGTGGCTATTTCAAAAGAAAGCATGTACTGTTTTAAAAATCCGGTTTCTCTTGATATGATATTTCAGTGCGTCCACCATGCGTTTTCTCGGTTCTGAGACGTGTGACATGTGAAACCCGATTCAAGGAGATGGATGATCCGTTTGCGGGTTCATGGTAGACCCGGTATGGTACCCCGGGGCGAGAACGGATCTGTCGTGCAGTAGGCGATGAGCCTAGCAGAGGGACCACTACCTACCGGTGATAGTATTTGGGCTCGGCGGATATCCGGAGGATATCTACCGGAGTCGAGAGATGATATGGGCCGATCCGGACTGACGGAGCCCGTAGGCCGATCCAGACTGACAGAGCCTGATATAAGAGGATTTACGTGCCTATGCTGGGCACGGGTTTCATGATGTTTTCGAGTGTTGATGCTAGACACTCAGGTTCCATGATTTTGATGTGTCGCGAGGGACACACATTGATTTATATACTTATACTTTCATGCATATGCTTTATGATATTTACATGCATGATGATTGTGTCATTGGTTGACCCGTGGACAAGATCCACACGCATGCAGGCATTGATTACATTGTTGAATGATATCCACATACTTATATACTTGATGCTATAGTTGGAACTGATTTCATTAATGATACCTCATATTTATGATATGTTGCTACCTGAGCCACTGACACGAGCACTTGGTATTACACTTATGTATAGATGTTTACCCTTGCCACCTTATTATGCTTCAGACTTTATCATATTGAGGATATATATATACTACCGATCGTTTTGACCTAGGATTGAGTCATACATATGATTTCTACTCTGTGATGTTTTCTACTCACGAGTTGGCAACTCACCCCGTTGTGCCATGGTTTCTTGCAGGTTTTGCCGTACAGGTTTCATTGCGGCTTTGCTGGCACACTGCTTCCATTCCGGGTGATTTGCTTTGGTAAGCGGGTTCACTCGTATCAAGACCACCATTGTACTTATTTATTTTCAGTTGTATCTAGTAAAATTCCATCAACCAGACCTGTATGTTTATTAGACTTAGAAGACTAGTGTTTATTCTTTCGACCTTAGAGTCGCGCGTTGTATTATTATGGTCTTCTTGATGATTTGAGTTTCCTTTTGAGAATTGATCATCGCCTTTGGCGTTGTATATTATTGCTTGCGTGGTTGTGACCGTCAATGGATGAAGAGCTAGCTCCCACTTGGGGATGCCTTTATTCATATTATTCATGTTGTACCCCATTCGGGGCTAGTATTTACAAAGGAAACTCTGCCGAAATTTTCAGAAATGACTTGATGTTTTAAAAACGCATAATTCGGTTTATGCTACTAAAACCACTTGTTTTTAAACAAGTTTTCCTTTATTTATTATTTAAAATGAATTTAGATTTCTGGGCTTTTAGCTTACTTGAATTAGATGGATTCCTATAGACGTCATATGATTCAAGGGCCAGTCACGTGCCATTTCGAGTCGTGACAACTACACCTATATATATATGATATTGTATTAGTTAGGGACATTGAGACATAATCCTTATTTCCATTGTGTATAAGAAAGATAGCATACACATATACATTGCTATGCCTATATGCTTACAACTATACATACATGATATTGTACTGGTTAAGGACATTGAGACTTGATTCTTATTTCCATTGTCCATATGAAATACAGCATACATGTATACCTACATGCTTACACATATGCCTTGCTATACCTGCATGTTTACACGTATACCCATATGGTATTGCATCATTATTGATAGGTATATACCCATATATTGCTATAGCTACATATACATCATGTATACATACTTACATGTATACCCACATACCCTGCTATAGCTACATATACCCCTAAGTGGTATTATATTGTCATTTGACATTGAGACGTTGATTATTGTTCTATTGCGCTTATGAAATACATCATACATACCTGCTTACATGTGTAGGGTTACGTACGACGGCAGCAAGGTTTCAGGAGGTATCTTCCATGCCGTTTTTAAATTTTTGCTGTTCTAAAGAACCCTAACTTAGAATCTTTAACTAGAAATTTAAACAAATAAGCAATGTTAACAACTAAACATCTAAGTGAACTAGAAATACAACCTTTGTAGATCGGTCCTTCACTTCAATAGCTCCTAGTAGTAGTCCCTTCACTGCGATGAAATGATCTTGCGGACTCTTGAATGGCTCCATGAGAAGAAAGCAACGAACTTGATTGAAGTCTTCGATGCCGAAAACGATCTACGTCGAGGAGACACTAACCCAAGCCACCCTCTTCACTAATGTGAGATTAGTGAAGCTAACACCCTTTACTAAAGTGCCAATCTAGTAGAGGATGATGAAGTAGGATTTTTGCTCACTTTGGATTTCTTTTTCTCACTAATGTTTCTCACTTGCCTAAAAGCTAGAGAGCTCTTGAACTATGAAGAAGAAGATGAAGAGAGATAATGTTGTGTGAGAGAATGAAAACCATGGGTGAGAAAATATCTAATATGTCTCATGTAGAGACTTAACCATGAGTTAAGATAATGGTTGGGTTAACAAAATATCTAGTATAAAACAAAACTAGTGGACTAGTCAATGGGTCTCCAAGCTTCTCAAAGCATCATGCCATGTGACCATTATCCAACTAATAATTGATTTAAACTAAAAAAATAAACCTTACATTATCTTTATCATGATGTAAGTCTCATACACCCATGTAGCTTGTTTCATCAACCATGACACAAAATAAAACACAATTAATATATATCGCATATATATTAAGTGTGCACATGTAAGAAAAATAAATGTTTAAGTGAGCTAATATTAGTTAATGTAAATTAATATATAAAATATATAATTATACATTAGATTATTAAATCAACACTTGATTTAATAATCCGGTTATATCTCATATGACCGACTAATATTATTTGTATCATTATATCGAATCAATACTTGATTCGATAAGCCGGCTATATCGCATATAACCGACCGATACAGTATCGACTTATCGAATCAACATTTGATTCGATAACCCGACGATATCACATATAACCGATTGATACTTTATATCGCGAGAATAGAATACGGTATCACATACTCGTATTAATCTCGGTCCCGCACATATCACATATATGCTCCTACTTCGTTTTGCCTGAGCCAGTGAAACCTCTGTGTAGGACTCTAAAGACTCGTCAATACGCCAGCAGTAGGTGATGATCACATCAAGCACCCACAAGACGTCAGCGGTACTAGCTGGACGTAACGGTTACCCAGGTATTGAACGATCAGAAGATCAGCAAGCAAGCCCGCTCTAACTCCTGCAAAATCCTCATAGTAACACTACCGTACAGTCTGGTCTCTTCATCAGATATGTCGCATATCATCGCCTAAGGGTGGTATAACGTCAGACCCCAATAGCCTGATAAGTCATGCCGATGCAAGGTCCATAACAGTTCGAGAAACTACTGATAACACTTACCAGTAAATCTCAGCAACCCTGGCCAGCTATTTCATGTTATGGCCAATCAAGCATAGCGCAACATCAACTCCCAATACCGGGAGAGACGTATCCCCTCCTATCGCTCATTGCCTCCATGTGACTCGGGACTATACCCAAAAACCACCTTTTTGCACGATCTCTTGACCGTGGTATGGTGGAAATCAAAGCACAATGGGAATCACACGAGACTCTATGATGATCTCGGGTCGACAGACTAATCTGTACCAGTGTCACCAGAGAACTGCTATCTGACGATAGGTATAATACCATTTAGGAGTTCTCGGCGAGTCCGTTCAGTGTACCTAGTCTCCACTAAGCACCCGTATACCATCTTTGATGTCAAACACCAATGGATGTGTGATCATCCACCGCCCATCATATGGGTCAAGATGCGTATACGCTAGTCTACTCTGGAGTATTGATGCCCTGTCTCGATACTCCCACGACTAGGAACAATTATAGGGTGTACTTATAGACTACCCTTGGCCCCACTAGTATGATCTCCAACATAGTCGTGGGAGTCAAGTACACATCCTAAAGGGCTTTGTCAACATGTGATAGCAAGACAGCATCATGTATACAAGTCAACATGTTAAGACAAAGAGCAACCAGATAGCATACTATCATATCGAGCAAGAAAGCCCTCCCTGTATATGTCCAAACATCCACTACAATATACATCCCATGTACAGCAATATCCTCTAGGGCATACATATAACTAACAATCTCCCACTTGCACTAAGGCCATCTGTTGTAGTATTCAATACCCAACAATATAACAGTGGTTGTAGTATCCCATACTCAACCATCCCAAAATCTCTCAAATAGTATTTGGGAAAGCAGACCTTGGTGAGTGCATCCACCGTGTTATTCTTCATGTCAACTCTCCTTACCACGATCCGTTGGAGATCAACCATCTTCCTGATCAGGTGATACTTTCCTCAGAATATGTCTGGATCGATGATGGGATAGGTGTTCCTAGGCCAAAGCCATAACTCCATTATAGTCACAATAACAATTATAGGACGCTCAATGGTAAGAACCTTGTTCATCTCATAAACAAGAAATGTCCATAAAACCTCCTTGGTAGTATCGTTGGTAGCGATGTATTCAGCCTTTATCGTCTAGTATGTCACGTGTCACGACCCGAAATATTAGCTCTTGAGCAGCACTTAAATCACGCAACGTCTACAGGCGTAACGTAATTCAAGTAAGCCGACACCGAGAAATCTAAATCTTTTTAAGAAAATAAAGAGTTGAAGTTTTGAAATAAAGGTATGGTGAAAATCATAAGTTTTCTTAAATACACAAGTAATGAAATATGAAAATGCAAGTAAATTTTTGCAAGTTGAAAACATGTTTCGTCCTTTAAAAATTTGGGCAGCACCTCTTTTGTATATTTTGATCCAAAACCACAAATACAACATAATAATAAAGGCATCCCCAAGCGGGAGCTAGCTCTTCGCCAAACGGCGGATCCACAACCATGCAAAACATAAATATAAGTATACGACGCCCAACGGCGAAGTTCACCACAAAAAATAAAGAAATAAGTAAGACATCAAAACCACAAGTAGCGGAATACCCCTCGCTCTAAGTCTCGCAACCACAAGTCTCACTAAGCTTCATTACTTATATAAATACTAGTTTGATTGATGGAGTTTACTAGATACAATATGAAAAATAAATACAAGAGGGGTACGATCCAATATGTACCACCTACCAAAGCAATTACCCGACTGCAACTGCGTGCCAACGATGCAAGCGGTCAACCTGCAAGAACTGTGGCACAACGGGGGTGAGTTTCCAACTCGTGAGTAGAAAAACATCAACAAGTAGAAATCGAATAAAATAACGATTTCCCAGGTCAACTATATCCTATAAGTAATACTATGATATCTAGGGTGACCGTATCTGTATATGTGCCAGCACTATAAGTAAATACCTACAGCATGTGGATATCATCCAACAATATAATTAATGTATGTATGCATGTGGATCTCGTTCAACCATATGATCAATGTATGTAAATATCATAAAAGCATATGCATGAAAATATGAGAATATAAATCAACGTGTATCTCTTGCGACACATCAAAATCATGGAAGCTGAGTGCCCAGCTGCGACACTCGAAACATCATGAAAACCATGTCCAGTATCGACACGTAAATCCTCATATTTCGGGCTCCGTCAGTCCGGATCAGCCCTCGGGCTCCGTCAGTCCGGATCAGCCCATATCATCTCTCGACTCCGGTCGGTATCCTCCGGATATCCGCCGAGCCCAAAAACTATCACCGGTAGGTAGTACTCCCCTGCCAGGCTCATCGTCTACTGTGCGACATCCTTTTCTTGCCCCGGGGTACCATACCGGGTCAACCATGTACCCGCAATCGGCCTCATCCAGCTCCTCGAATCGGGTATCACTGTCACGCGTCTCAGAACCGAGAAAATGCATGGTGGACGCACTGAAATATCAAATCAAGAGAAACCGGGTTTTTAAAACAGTACATACTTTCTCTTGAAATAACCACGGTTCTCAAATTCAGAAATCTCATGAAAACAGCACATCTTAATGCGTATAATCGTAAAGCATGATGTATGCAACATATAACATAAATGTAAGCATATCCGTATATCATGCAACATGGAACAGTAATATGCACATATCGAGGGAAAACCGCTCTTTTAAATGAATCCAGTTTTAAAATATATTCTGCGGTTCCCAAATTCTCCAAAGTCCAATGCAACAACGTATAAAGGTGCATATGCAACTATAGCAAGTAAATTATGCAAGGAATCATATCATGATGCAGCAATCCTACTGTGTAGTGACATGGCAATTATCTATGATGAAGTGTGTGAGCCGGCCAATCTGTGTACATGTAACATACGCATCATCGATAATGGTGCAGGTGTACTAGCACAGGTATATGTAATACAATAAGAATAACATGAATGCAGCATAATGTAAATCATCAGCTAAAAGCTATAAGGTATACATATCTACATGATCGAGTCGGTGAATTTATCAATAGCCATCCATCCCCACAACATCACGTACGGTATAATTCATCGTACGGCATCCTCTAATCAAGGGTATGGATCAAACCTCAAGTCAAACTCATCACGTACGGAAAATCATCGTACGGCGGCATTAAACCAATGGGGATCCTATCAACCTATATGACAAATGAGGGTATGGACCTAATGTCTCGTATGGCATATCACTCAAGATTCACAACATATATATACATATATATACCTATGTCCTAGGCCACATCCATAACAATCTCATATCTGGGGACCGACAAGGTATCAATCATCTCAATCGACTCGCATCCGTATACCAACATATCATCAGATCATCATATCACATCGTATATTCTTTTCATCGCATTTATATCACACATCAAGTCAAATTTATATATATACATTCTACCCTATACATCAAATGCCATGCTACTCTAAAATTCATACTTATTCTGGTGCAACTATATATCTATAAATCATGATTCACATTCGCTTTTCATATCCCTACGCCTTCATTTCATATCTCAATATACATATTCCATCATTTAATCATCTCTAACTATACTTTTAACCCTATCCATAGTTTTCTATTAATGGTTTCCTTAACCATATTCTATATATAAATCGGTTTCCATCAAAGTTTGCGGGGGTGCTATACGCCATCCACCCGACTTTCCCCGTAGATATAGATCTACTCACCTGATCTTTGCCTGCCGAAGTCGATGACGTCATGCTCATCCTCGTCATCTCGAAGTCCATGTAGGGGTAGCTACAATTTCCAATGCGTCATATAGTATCAAGAATCGAACATGAAAACCAAAGCTGCATGCGAATCGCTTATAGGTTAGAACCTATAGCCTACGCCTGCAAAACCACTAAACAACCCCCGTCGCTGAAATAAAAACATCAGATGACGGAACACAATATCAAATACGAAACCTCAAATTAAAACGAAGCCGCAAAACAATGCAGCAACTCAAGAAAATGGTCCCAGATTTTTCCCTAGGTGAAATTTGCCAATTTTGCACACATGGAGGGTCTAATTTACTGAAGATAGAGCCATGGACCAAACACGGATCAATTTGGTTGTACCCAGGCCGTAAATTGCGGCCCAAAGCATTAAATTTATGGCCAAGATGAATGGGTTGGGGCTCAGGTTTCAGTGGGTGATTCATGGTTGCTTGCATTTCATGGTTAAGGGAACTTCTTTTACAATAGTCTCGGGTCATCCCAGATCTCTAAATACCATCACTAAGACCACGAAAACCCGATATCAATAATTCTAAAGTTCATATTTTGAGGTTTGGTCACCGGTCCAGGTCAAAAATCGACCTCTAATGTCTTGTAAACAGCCACTAGGCATCACCCAATCCACACAACACTCAAACTCTTCTCTATGAATTTCTAACTTCACTATATCATACTAAATCAACTCCTAACCATACTAGAATGCTAGGAAAACATAAACTAAACTAAGTGAAGGGAATTATACCTCATTTGGGCAACCCAAGAAAAACCATAGCTGTCCCAAGTCATCAAAATCTAACTTTGCTTGGTCCATTGTGTAGAGGATGAGGAAGGGATCATTTTTAATGAAAGGGTTTAGGGTTTTGACAAGGCTTTTGAGATGGATCTTTGGGTTGATGGTGGAGGGAAGTGAGGTTGAAGGAGATGAAGAAAATGATGGGGGAGAAAAGAATGTGGCTGCCCTCTCTCTCTCTTCTTTGTTCTCACCCACTCTCTCACTAATTTACCCTTTTGCCCTTTTCTCTTTTTCATTTCTTTTTTCCTCACAAAACCAAACACATTATGAAGCCAACAACACAAATGAACCACATGCAACCAAATGCAACATGACATGGTGCACTAGCCACGGAAAACTGTAGAAACACGGATTTGGCTTAATCGCAATTAGCAGTGCACTAATCGGGTTTTCATTTAAACTGCAAATAATAAATTTTAAAAATGCCAAATCCGATAAATATCTTTTTAAATGAATAAATCATTTTAATTCTCAATTATTTCATAATTATTGGTATATATTTCTACCTTTTTTTTTAAAACACCAATTTCGCAAATCGGGCAGTTTTTCGAGAAATATATTATTTTAATATTAAAATTCCAAAAATAATATTTTATATTTTCTGAAATGTTACAATCTTCCCCCCTTCAATAAATTTGGTCCCTGAATTTAATTTAAACCCCCAAAGTCTAAAATATTTTAATAATCAGAACAAATCAACGGGGCTCCGAACTCACGGAAGATATAGAAATACAACAGCGCATCAAGTGCGCATGAAAACGAGAATAAAACTCAAAATCGAACTCCGTCAAGTATCGCGCAAATCAACGGATTTTCACGCATATCAACAGAGTTTGTTCATATCAGATTTTTGCATTTTTATACCGTCCATTCTTAATCACATTGCATATAAGTATGTACTGTTGATCCATGTCTGCTAAATAGTTGCAGGTTACAAGTTCTCAGCTCGTTACAGTGAAATCCATGAAAAGTCGCTACAAATGTAAGACTACGACCAACATCAAATGAATCCGTATGATACCGCCTACCAGTTCAAAGAACAAATGGAAAATCATTAGACAGTTTAATGTACAAAGCACAAGGGCAGCACAAGATCCAAGACTTCAACGCGAAGCTCAAGGCAAAAATCCACATCATTCTGTACTGTTGGAAATCTGGAAGGAAATAGAAGAAATTCTAAGAAACCAAGTAAAGAAAACGGAAGATAAAAGTAACACAGAGAAATGCTGAAGAGATGGACACAAGATCCCACTAAATAGCCGCGGAACCGCGGCCAAACAGGCCTTTCTGCCGCGGTTCTGCGGCCATACTATACACGTGTCGGTGGGTGTCGGTGCTTTGAACCGGATTTCTTAGGGTAGTTTTGTAAATTCATGTGTGGATCAGAATGTAACCTAGGGTTTTTCTTATCTATAAATAGGAGGGTTCAAAGCCAAATTAGGCATGCCTCTCTTTAGTTTTTATGCCTCTTTTTAATTCTTAGATCTAAATTTTTAATTCCAATTGTAATGCATTGTTGAGAGGTCATCAATAAAGTAAGTTTTATTTTTTTTATCTCGCATTCTTTTTATCTGAATTTTAATTCCTGCAATTTTTTATCTGTTCTTTTATTATCTGCAATTTAGTTCATCTATTAAAATTAAAAAAAAAGAATTTTATTGCTATCTTCCTAATGAATGAGTAATTCCTCACTTGTTAGGGATAGGAGAGGGAAGGTTTGAGAGAAGGAAATCCCTCTCACTCTTTTCTTTGCCCAAATAATTTTAATCAAGAACTCTCTTTAAATCAACCATAATCTGCTCACTACGACACCCTATCCTACATGATAGCGGTGATTCCCTAGTTAGACCGGTTGTGGTTGAATTAACTGGAGGTTAGGGCTAAGTACCAAGAATGGACGGACAAGGACCAAAAGGAAGAAACTAAGTTTCTTCCTAGTCGTGCTAATCCCCGTTATTGACTATTACCCTAACGCCTATATTCTTAACTAGGGCATTGAAAGAAGTGAGAAGAATCCCTATTTCGAACTAACCTAATCCTAACCCTAGCAAGCCTTTATATCAATTTATTCTCATTCATAGATCTTAAAACCAAACCTACCAAAGTTAGGACTTAACTAGCTAGAACGTAAAGAAAAGGACACCATTTTCCTGTGGATCGACTCGTACTCAACCGGCTAGCTACCAAGCGACACCGTCTAAATTGCGGTAAATTTAAAAACAGAAAAACTTTAACAGTCAAATGGCGCCGTTGCCGGGGAAACGGTAGTTTATTTCTTTTTGTAATTTCGGGTTATTAAAAAAATATAAAAATTAAAAAAATTAAAAACATAAAAAAATCATCTTGTTATTTTTGATTGATTTTTGTGTGAATTGTGCAGGAAAGGAAGACGGACTGATTCAGATCTGGAGTAAGCTCAGTGAACAAATCCAGAAACAGAGGATCTGAACAGACAAAGGAGAACCAAATCAGCACAGAGAAAATTTTGATGATCTGAACCTACTGATCCACCGAGGAACCGCAGCAGAATTAGGCATTTAACCGCGGAACCGCGGTCAAAAGGTGACGTCAGCAACTGAAAATCTCTATGAGTATTTTTTTCTTCTCTCCCACCTCTTGAACTCCATTGAAATAATTTTCCTGCAGGCTTCTTTGCACAGCAATCTCTTCTCCCTCTCCAATAAATCGTTTTGTGCAGGATTCTTTGCGCCGCAAATAAAAAAAATTTGGCATGTGTTTTAGATTTTGGTGTGTTATTGCTTTGCACATTTAATACGGAATCTAAGGGGCTATAACACCAATTAAGATCGGGTGGGGATTTCATTACCCTTTCTAAGACCCCAGAAATCACTAAAAGCATATGCATCACCCTTGAGTTAATTAAAAAATATCTAGACTCAGCCAATTAAGGACTGTCGCGCTCATTAGGACAGAGAAAGGTTGTGGGCATTCAGTCGTTTATCTAAATCTGATTTTGTGGTGCCTAGGCTAGACAAGTGAGAAAGGTAACTTTAAAAGGCCCGTCTCACAGTGATTCGTGAGAGGAACACTCCTTTCTTCATTTGTGCTTACCTAGCCACAATTAGCGGTGAAGAGGCAATTTGAGGGATATCTCACAACTTGTCGCTTTGGAACAGTTAGGAGCAGTCTAGTTGACTTAGGAGACCCTAGCTCTAGGTTTGATTGTGCATGTTTAAACTGTAGTTGTGCCGTAATTCCGTACAAATTTTTGCTAAACTTTTTATAAAATATAAAAAATATAAAAAACACAAAACAAAAAATATTTTTTTAAAAACTTGCCATTTTTGTCGCTAGAATCCCATTTCACCCATTTCACCCACCTTTCATCCATATTTCCCATTGACGTTTTCTTACCCTCACATTCTACGTTTTGACTACACTAAAACTCGTTTAATGTATGTCCGGTTGGACTCGGGACACCAGTGCCCGTTTAGTCCGTGTTTCGTTAGTCTCTACCGACTACGCGTTCGACTCCGAAGTCGAAACTCTCTCCACTCCTTTTTCATCCTTACCTTTGCTGGCCAACTCCGACGTTGACCGGAATTCTGTTCATACATCTTCACCTTCATCTTCATCTTCTTCTGAGATGTCATGGTTCAATCCTAACAACCCTTTACCTACCTCAGGACTGATTCCACCTCAACTGGGTGCGAATAACCTGCAACAACCTCCTGTTGAAGCGCCACAGCGAATTGCGCTCCAGGATCATTTCTATCCTACCGCTCCGCACTTCCTACTTGTCTTTCACTCCCGCCGGCAAATGGGGATAATTTCAAAATTAAGCCCCACTTCATCAACATGTTGCCTAAATTGTAAGTCCACGTTGCGACCTCCGGTTCTTACGGGGAGGCGGAAACGGTATAAAAATCAAATTTTTAGCGCATGGGGCAATATGGACTAACAAAGTCGGGATCTTTTCCTAAACTAAAACTAGCAAACAAGCTAAAGAGAGTTAGCTACTCGGAAAGATGGTTATACCTAAACTTGAACTCCTTCTTCTTCAAACTTTTGTAGAGGTTGATGGTGCTTTCCTCGTTGCCTTCTTCCGTCAAAGATGGATCCACCTGAGGGTTCAACCTTCGGGCTCTTTCTCGAACTTTGAGCGAACTAGAATCTTCGGCTTGCCAAACCTTTGATCCTAGAGTGAGTAGAGAGTGTCTAAGGGGTGTTTTCTTTTCAAGGAGAGGGATTCTCAACACATGAGAAGGATTCTCCTTGAGCTTGAGGAAGAAGAAGATGAAGTGAGGAGAGAGAGTGAATATGATAGAATGAGCTATCTTTTTCCTTTTTGCAACCATATCAAAAGAAAAAGAATTATCTAATTAATAATAATAATTCAAATGAGAATAGTTGATGGTTGTTTTGGAATGACCACTATCATCACTTCATTAAATGAATGTTGGCAAGAATCAAGGAGCATCCTTGCAAAGTAATGATGATGGTCAAACATTCAACCATGGTCAACAAGTCAACCATGGTCAACAAGTCAACAAAACCAACCATAACATAATTTCATTTAATTACTATTATTAATTGATATCTCACTAATTCATTAGGGTTTGGAAAAAAGACGACTGTCAACTGTGCATGCGCACCCGTTCCGAAACCCTAATGAAAAACCTCTTCTTCCGCCTCAAACAACTGTGCATACACACCTGCATTCTTGTTCCGAGGAACATGAATACTGAGAGATAAAAGTAACCCCAAAACATATACCAGTATCCGGCTCAAACCAGAGCCCGTTGGCAATATCCGTCCGGACTCCAAACGTGCACAAGTGCGTGGATGAGAACGAACCCTGTCGCAAAACCATGCGACCTCTACTCTGTTTTGCCCAGAGGCGAATACCCTCTGTGTGGGACTCTAAAGACTCGACACTACGCTGGCAGTGGGTTTAACCACAGACCGCAAGCGGCACTAGCTGTGCGTAACGGTCCCCAGGTAGATGCCGATAAGAAGACTGACGAGGTAAAACCCATCTGAACTCCTACTGAGTCTGAATGTGACATTCTCCGTACAGTCCGGTCTGTTCGTCTGATACATCGCATGGCGGGCCTAGGGGCGGTAAACGTCAGTCCCCTAATAGCGGTACAAGTCGTGTCGGAGTGAAGCCCAAAACACCCTGAGATAACACTGGAAGCCTACCAATATATCTCGCTTGCCCTGGCCAGGGACTACTCGTGTAATGGCTCTCCTAGACACAGCGCGATGTCAACCCCCAATACCGGGAGAGATGAATCCTGTCTAACCGTCACTGCCTCCAAGTGTTTCGGGACTGCACCCAACCATTACCTGTTTGCACGACTCCTTTGAGCCGCGGTAGGGTAGTGATCAAAGTGCAGTGGGAACACACTCGAGGCGAAGTGCCAGTGTCAAGTCAGCGGACTAAGCTGTACTCATGTCACCTGGGAACTGATAACTGACGATAGGTATAATACCAACCTGTCAGTTCCCGACGAGTCCTGTCCGGTGTAGTCGTAACCTAACGAGCACCCGTATACTATCTCCAGTACGACGTACTGATGGCTGTGGGACAGACCATCTCCCACACTGGGATGAGAAGCGCATACGCTAGTCTACTCCGGAGTATCGATGCCCTGTCTCGATAGTCCTGCGACTAGGGACCTGTATAAGGATGTGCTTATAGATTACCCAGCCCCCACTAGTGTGACTGCCATCACAACGCTAGTAATCAAGCAAAGATCCTAAGGGCTCCACTAATGTGTATAGGTGATATCGCAAAATAAACACATGTACACATTGAAGTAGAAACAAACCAAGTAGCATACTACTATATTGAGCAAGATTGTTTATACAAGGTGAATATCCCAAGCTTCCATTAAGTAATATACAAACTAGTATGATACAGTAATGGCCTCTAGGGCATATACACTAACAATAATTTCACGGACTGGAATCCGAAGATGCCTATATCTTCATCAACAAATTCCAGAACGTCTGTGCAAAGATGACGACAACCCAACTGTATGATGATGCTTTAAGGCTACGATCATTCTCTTCAATCTATGTGACCTAGCCTAAAAGTGGCTATATAGTACTAAATCGCATTCCATAAACAGTTGACAAGAGTTTGTTAAAGCGTTTCTTAAAATGTTTTACCCAAATCACAGGACCGCGAGAATACGTAATGAAATTAACCAATTTTCCCAGCTTCCTTCCGAACCTTTTTGGAAGTGTTTCGAACGATACAAAGACCTTCTTGTTCAGTGCCCTCATCACGGTATTGATAGATGGCAACTTTGCCAAACCTTATACAAAGGACTGAACTCAGCAACTAAGCAGTTGCTGGAGACCATTTGTCAAGGCCACATCTTATCAAAATCTGACGAGGAAGCTTGGCAATTTCTCGACGATCTTGCTGAACAAACGCTTCAGTGGGAAAATACTAGACCGACCAATTCATCCACTTCATCTACTTCTTCTGGTCCGTCTAGGGCAGGCGTTCATCAACTTGATATGTCAATTGCAATGAAAGCCGAAATGGCAGCGATTACACGAAAACTGGAAGCAATTGAGAGCAAATTCTCATCGCCTTCTCCTGCCCCTGCTTTACCCCCTTGCACTATATGCACTTGTTGTTTGGATCCATCCCATTTGACTGAAGAGTGTCCATACAATCCATCTGCTCAAGGACAGGATCAAGTCAATGCTGCATTTCAGCAGAGACAAAGAAACGATCCATACTCTTCAATTTACATTCCTGGTTGGAAACCACCTTAATTTTGCCTGGAATCAAAATCAACAACAATTCCAAGGCAACAACAATTTCCAGAGGCATCCTCCTCAACAACAAGCTCATCAACAAACTCAATATCAACAACCTTTCCAACCCCAACCTTACCAAAATCAAACGAACAATTTTGCACCCAACAACTCTTTTCCTCAAAACAATTTTGTTCAGCCAAATAACGATAAGGTTTCTTCTCTAGAACGAAGTCTGGAGGCGTTTCTAAAGCAATCAACTCAATCCTCCGCCAACATCCAGTCTTCCATTCAGTTTTTGGTGCAACACACTGCGTCACATGGGCAAAGCATCAAAACCATTGAAGCCCAGATTCCACAACTGAATGCAGCTTTAAGCGAGCGAGAGAAAGGGAAGCTTCCATATCAACCACTCCCAAATCCTGGTCACCCACAAAATGCACATGTTGCTCTTGAACAACAAAACCATAATGTGAGTGTCGTGACTAGATTGAGATCTGGAAGGATGTTGTACAACAATGTTGGCACAGATGATGACACCCTGGCCGCTTCTTTTTCTTCTTCTTCTTCTTCGTCTTCAGAGCCAGTTCTCCATTCTTCACAAGGCTCTACTTCTTCTGCTGCTCCGAATGGACCAACTTCTCACTCCACGAAAACACCAGCACTGGGATCCGTTCCAACTCCGCAATCTCCTTCATAAACATTGGATTCAACAAATTTTCAAAATGTTCCATTTCCAAACAGGTTGAGATCCAATAAACCAAATCCACAAATGGAGAAGATTGTAGAGTTGTTTAAACAGGTTAGCATTAACATTCCCATCTTGGATGCAATCCAACAAGTCCATTTTTACGCAAAAATCTTGAAGGACTTATGCACTAAAAAGAGGAAATCTCAGGTACCTAAGAAAGTTTTCTTAGCTAGTGCCGTGAGTGATGCTCTTACCCAAACTTTACCTCGAAAATGAAAAGACCCTGGCTGCCCTACGATTTCAATAACTATTGGGAATAAGAACATCAACCGCGCACTTTTGGATCTTGGTGCCATTGTTAACCTGCTTCCTTATTCGGTATATGAGCAATTAGGTGTAGGAGAGTTGAAACCCACGCATTGTACTCTCCAAATGGCCGACCGATCTATCACCCATCCTAGGGGTGAGCTAGAGGATGTGTTAATAAAGGTAGGGGACTTCATATTCACCGTTGATTTTATTGTTCTCGATACACAACCTGTAGCTAACCCCCAAAGTCAAATTCCGGTGATACTCGGTCGACCATTCCTTGCAACCTCGAATGCTGTGATCAAATGTCGCAATGGTTCGATGAACCAATCTTTTGGAAACATGACAATTGAACTCAACATTTTTAAGTTGGGGAATCAGCCCTCTGAACCTAATGCTAATTTACTAGACGTTTGCTTGATCCAAGAGATCACCTCGAAGGACTGTGAATTAGAAAAAAATTTGTTCAATCACAGCAATCTTAACGCCACTAGTGCGTTCCTCCTTGAACCAGATACTGCTTTTACTCTAGATAATGCCTACGAGTGTTTCACTTTCTCGAATGACCTTGACTTGTCGCCACCCAAGCTTGAATCCTTTGAATTTTCGGATGAGTTGGCTGAACCATCCGACTCGGTGGCTTACACTCGTTTTGAACCTCTGGTGGAATCCTTTGAGTTTGAGACAATTTCACCGATTTTACCTTCAATTGTTTCACCTCCAATGCTTGAACTCAAGCAGTAGCCGTCTCACCTTAAATACGCTTACTTAAGTGAGAACAAGACCCTGCTTGTTATCATCTCGGCTTCTTTAGCCTCAGAGCAAGAGAAAGCCCTTCTGACGGTCTTGCAGAGCAATTGGCAAGCTTTTGGTTGGACTATGGAGGACATCAAGGGGATCAGTCCCCTAATAATGGAACATCATATTCATATGATGGATGATGCCAAACCAGCCAGGGATCTACAGAGATGACTCAATCCAATCATGAAGGAGGCTGTTAAAAAGGAGATCGTAAAGTGTCTTGATAGTGGTATCATTTACCCTATCTCTGATAGTCAGTGGGTAGGCCCATTCACGTCGTCCCCAAGAAATCAGGCATAACGGTTATAACAAATGAGGCGAACGAGTTAATTCCTACTCGTACCCAAACTGGGTGGCGAGTATGCATCGATTATAGGAAACTCCACGCCGCGACACGGAAAGACCACTTTCCATTACTTTTCATTGACCAAATGCTTGAACGATTGGCTGGGCATGAATATTACTGCTTTTTGGATGGCTACTCCGGCTTTAACCAAATTCCCATCGCCGAAAAAGATCAGGACAAGACCACATTCACTTGTCCTTTCGGCACGTTTGCATATCGTCGCATGCCCTTTGGGTTATGCAATGCGCGCGCTACTTTCCAACGGTGTATGATGGGAATTTTTTCAGAAATGGTGGAAAAATTCTTAGAGATCTTCATGGATGATTTCTCCATTTTCAGGGACTCCTTTGATGAGTGTTTTCTACATCTCGACGCAGTCCTTACCCGGTGTAAGGATAAGAACCTTACGTTAATTTGGGAGAAGTGCCACTTCATGGTGCGTGAAGGTATTGTCTTAGGTTATATCATCTCGCAAAATGGCATTGAGGTAGATAAAGCGAAGATTGAAGTCATTTCCAATCTCCTTCCTCCCAAATGCGTCCGAGACATTCGAGCTTTCCTTGTCCATGTCGGTTTCTATAGATGGTTCATCAAGGATTTTAGCAAGATTGCTAGACCCTTGACTCTTTTGTTGGCCAAGGACACCACATTTGATTTTGACACGAGCGGTTTGAAGGTGTTCGAGTCATTGAAAAACTCACTTACTTCTGCTCCCATTCTTTTGTCTCCTGACTGGACGCATCCATTTGAAATTGTGTGCGATGCATCTGATTTTGCTATTGGTGCTGTCCTTGGACAACACATCGATAAGATGCCGCATGTAATCTATTACGCTAGCCGAACCTTGAACGAGGCCCAATTAAATTACACAACAACCGAGAAGGAATTCTTAGCTGTTGTGTTTGCATTAGAAAAGTTCAGGTCCTACTTAATCGGCTCTCCAGTCATCGTATACACTGACCATTTAGCCCTTCGCCATCCTTTTGTGAAGAAGGACGCTAAATCTCGGCTGATACATTGGATCCTCTTACTACAAGAGTTTGACCTTGTCATCAAAGACAAAAGAGGATGCGAAAACGTAGTCGCCGACCATCTTTCATGCCTCCTTTCATCGCCGATGCTTCAATTTCCTATAAAATACGTTTTTCCAGGTGAGCAGCTCTTGACTGTATCATGCGAACCTTGGTTAGCAGATATTGTGAATTATTTGGCCACCGGACTTATACCAAATGAATGGTCGAATCAGGACAAACTCCGATTCCTATCCCAGGTAAAACATTTTTACTGAGATGAACCTTATCTATTCAAATACTGTCCCGACCAAATTATACATCGGTGTGTCCCCGACAATGAATTTAAAAGCATGCTGTCATTCTGCCATGATCAAGCGTGTGGCGGGCATTTTGGCCCTAAAATGACAACCGAAAAGATCTTGCAGTGTGGCTTCTACTGGCCATAACTTTTTAAAGGTGCACATGATTATTGCAAGACATGCTCCCAGTGCCAACACTTGGGCTGGATATCTAGGAGAAATGAAATGCCGCTCCAACCAATATTAGTTGTGGAAATTTTTGATGTTTGGGGGATTGATTTTATGGGACCGTTTCCCAATTCTTTTGGGAACTTTTATATTCTTCTTGCTGTTGATTATATATCTAAATGGGTCGAGGCTATACCCAGTCGGACTAACGATCACAAGGTTGTCGTTAGATTCCTCAAAGAAAACATTTTCTCCCGGTTTGGGCACCCCCGCGCAATCATCAGCGACAATGAAACTCATTTCTGTAATAGAACTTTCGAGTCCTTAATGCGGAAATATTCCATTAATCACAAGCTATCAACGCCCTATCATCCCCAAACATGTGGGCAGGCCGAGCTCTCGAATCGGCAAATCAAACAATTTTGGAAAAAACGGTTTCCAAAAACCGTAAGGATTGGTCTTTAAAACTTACTGATGCCCTTTGGGCATTTCAAACTGCCTAAAAGACCGATCTTGGCATGTCTCCTTACCGGATTATTTACGGAAAGGCTTTCCACCTTCCAGTTGAAATAGAGCATCGTGGATTTTGGGCGATAAAAGAGCTGAATCTATCTATCGAAAATGCGGGCAGCCATAGAAAGCTGCAGTTAAATGAATTGAATGAGCTTCAGGATGAAGCTTACGAGAACGCGGTTGTCGTCAAAAACCGAACGAAGGTGTTTCACGATAAACACCTTATGCGAAAAACATTCAAACCTGGTCAACAGGTTTTACTTTACGACACCCGGCTACATTTCCATCCCGGCAAGCTTAAGTCTCGATGGAAAGGACCATTTTGTGTACGTACCGTATATCCGCACGGTGCGGTCGATTTAGAAAATCCTGAGGACTGTTCACTATTTAAAGTGAACGGACATAGATTAAAACCGTTCCTCACCGCGGACACTTCGGAGGAGCTCCTGATGTTACATGAGTCGATTTACATTGTCTGATCTTCCTCCATCTACCCCCAAATTTCGGTTATCCAGGCATAAATAGTGGAAACACTGTTTCAAATAAGTTTGGGGGTATGTACCACTTGTAATTATATTAAAACAAATAAAAAATTAAAAATTAAAAAAATAAAAGCAAAAAAAATTCAAATTTTTGCGGGTATTTTTGTAAATTTTCAGTTTTAATAAATAATAAATAAAAATATATTTTTTACAAATAAATTCCTCTTTTTAAGAGGGATTTTTAAAAATAACCAATAAACCCTTATAAAAAGTACCCGACCCCTCTACGGCATTTACCAAACCCTAAATTATTCCGCTCTAAAAGCCCTAGCCGCCGCAGCAGACAAAGCAGGGAGATCTCGCCAGAGAGCCGCGCAACCGCCGCCGATACCCCCTTCCTGCCGCGCAACCGCCACCGCTTGTTGTCTTCACCCTCTAAAATTTTCAGAGGTGGTTTGCGTTTCTGAACTCCATTCTGTGAAAAAAAAATTCCTGCAATTTAATCCAATGGCACCTACACTTCAATTTGAAAGAGATTTTTCCTAAATGTTTGCTTACACGATTTATGGTAGTTGCTTCGGTGATGAGATCCGAAAGCGCGGATAGAACTTTCTCTAATTTAACTATCCGAACTCTTTCTCGCTTCTGGATCTTGTAAACCATTTTTATGAATGCATGGATGAGGGTAGTCTTACACAACACGGGTACCTTAGATTAATGTAGGGGGACAGGGAAATAATAATTGATAAGGACATCATTCACGAAGTCGCCTTAATTCCACGACTCCCCGTCCACGACCGACCACTCCATTTTGAAGATTACCTACCCTTGATGGGTAACGATTTCTTTAGGGAGCCACGAAAAGGCATCCAGGCTCGAACACTTTTCGCGAACGTCTTAACTGTGTGCCGTTGGGCAAAAAATAATATTTTTAGTAGTTCGCACAACACGACTTTTTTCACACTATCTCTACATATATTGCACACACTAATGACTCGAATCCCTAATTACGATATGTGCACTGTATTGCTTCACTCAATTAGCGCAGGCAAGAGGGTAGCCAACTATCATTGCCCTATGTTGGTCACACAACTGTGTCGCCATTTCCTCCCTGTTGAGGAATTCGAATTTTATATGCATGGTGGAATTCCAATTCGATCCCTTCTTGAGGATGTCTCCATATCTTATATACGATTACAAGATTTATGGTCGCGCACCGAGCCGGCCGATGATGTACCTGCAAAGATACCCAGCTCCAGCTCGACCGCGAGCGATGAAGAGCTTACCCCCGCGGCACAAGCGCGCTTACTTAGAAGAACCAATCGGGGGGTAAAAAGATTAATAGGGATGATGACCAACCATGGTCAGCGAGTGAAGAGTTTGGAGCAAGGCATGACCAGCCTGCTTGCAAGAGAGGAACGTTCCCGATCAAGATCGAGCGGACGGGGGGTGAGACCAGTGAAGCTACGTCTGGTAGACGCCGCTGGGAGCAGTGAGGACACTGCTTTCGATAAGTTTGGGGGTGGAGGTGGATTGTAAATAGTTATCTTTGCATTGCATCTGCATATTTTTATTTTTGTACATATTTGTTTTTTCTTTCTTTGCATATTTAATTCCACATTGCATCTTTATAAAAAAATATAAAAAATAAAAAAATAATAAAAATAAAAATATATAAAAATAAAATCAATAAAAATTGAAAAATTTTAAAAATTTTAAAAATTGAAAAGTTCAATTTTGGCCATATTTGACTTAAGTTCAACATAACGGTTGACTAGTTAGGAAAAACTAGATCCTAAACTTGGTAAATTAAAATCCCTAAAAATGACCTTACTTAAAGTTTAATTATAGAAAATATATATCCTTGCAGTTTATTTAGAAATAGGCACATTTTGAGTTCATTTCTTGGGCTAAGTCAAAATAAGGGAAGAGTATTGAAATTTTTATTTGAAGTGTAAGTCTGAAAAATAAATTCTGAACCTTTAGTCTAAATTCTGAAAATATATACCCTACTACACGCACTTACACACATCTTGAAACTTGGGATAGTAGAGGATACTTTGAAATGCTTTTGTCTAAAAACCTTAGTATGAAGGAAAATAAAATAAAAGTATAAATGGTGAATAAAGGGACATAAAAAAAATAAACACTGGTTTTGTAATTACTTAAGGCAGCATAAATAAAAAATATAGCGAGGGTGCTTTATCACCTAGTGCCTTAGACCAATTGGTTTGGGAGTCACTGCTAAACCTTAGGCATTACAAGACGAGGAATTACGCCTAAATGCGGAAGCACATTTTGTAATCGGTCGTTTAGTATCTCAAGAAGTATTAACGGTCACATGAAGGATGTGTGAGCAATTTCATCTAAAATTCACCAACTAAAAAAGTACTTTAGACGATGGACAAGAGTATGATAGCTTGAATTGAATTTCCAGGTGTAGGGATAAAAATTACACATACGTAGGGGTATATGATTGGGGTTTTGATGAGAGATAGGAATGAAAGATAGGCCTTATATCTTCAGTAAAAATGATAAAAATTCCTAAGTTGAGATTGCACCTTAGAAGGAAAATTCAAAAGATGCTGAAAGCTTAATAAATTTGCAAAACATATACGATTTTAAGTTAAATAAAAAGTGAGTGTAAAAAATACGAGTTGATGATTTCTAAGTTGATGATGATAGAATTTCTTACTAGAATACTGAATTGAAGAACTAGAGTCAATGGCCAAGTTGATTAGATTTTGTGGGTAGTATACGCTGAAAACCCTAAGGAGACAACACTCCTCCTATTAGGGACACCTAGAGATTTAACGTCTTGTTGCACGAGCTCAATACAATCGCGTCCCCTGCGAAAGTGAGGCTAGGATTTTTCGAGAATAAAATTGGCTTTGCTCGGGACGAGCAAAAGATAAGTTTGGGGGTATTTGTTCATATCAGATTTTTGTATTTTTATAACGCTCATTCTTAATCACATTGCATATAAATAGGTACTTTTGATCCATGTCTGCTAAATAGTTACAGGTTACAGGTTCTCACCTTGTTACAGTGAAATCCATGAAAAGTCGCTACAAATATGAGACTACGACCAATATCAGATGAATCCGTATGATACCGCCTACCAGTTCAATGAAAAAATAGAAAATCATTAGACAGTTCATTGCACAAAGCATAAGGGCAGCAAAAGATCCAAGACTTCAACGCGAAACTCAAGGCAAAAATCCACATCATTCTGCACTGTTGGAAATCTGGAAGGAAATAGAAGAAATTCTGAGAAACCAAGTCAAGAAAACGGAAGATAAAAGTAACACAGAGAAACCCTGAAGAGATGGGCACAAGATCCCACTAAATGGCCGGGGAACCGCGGCCAAACAGGCCTTTCTACCGCGGTTCCGCCGCCATACTATGCACGTGTCGGTGGGTGTCGGTGCTTTGAACCGGCTTTCTTAGGGTAGATTTGTAAATTCATGTGTGGCTCAGAATGTAACCTAGGGTTTTTCCTATCTATAAATAGGAGGGTTCAAAGACAAATTAGGCATGCCTCTCTTTAGTTTTTATGCCTCTTTTTAATTCTTAGATCTAAATTTTTAATTCCAATTGTAATGAATTGTTGAAAGGTCATCAATAAGTAAGTTTTATTTATTTTATCTCACATTCTTTTTATTTGAATTTTAATTCCTGCAATTTTTTATCTGTTCTTTTATTATCTGCAATTTAGTTCATCTATTAAAATAAAAAAAATGAGTTTTATTGTTATTTTCCTAATGAGTGAGCAATTCCTCACTTGTTAGGGATAGGAGAGGGAAGGTTCGAGAGAAGCAAATCTCTCTCACTCCTTTCTTTGCCCAAATAATTTTAATCAAGAACTCTCTTTAAATCAACCATAATCTGCTCACTACGGCACCCTATCCTACATGATAGCGGTGATTCCCTAGTTAGACCGGTTGTAGTTGAATTAACCGAAGGTTAGGGCTAAGTGCCAAGAACGGACGGACAAGGACCAAATGGAAGAAACTAAGTTTCTTCCTAGTCGTGCTAATTCCCGTTGTTGACTATTACCCTAACACCTATATTCTTAACTAGGGCATTGAAAGAAGAATCCCTATTTCGGACTAAACTAATCCTAACCCTAGAAAGCCTTTATATCAATTTATTCTCATTCTTAGATCATAAAACCAAACCTACCAAAGTTAGGACTTAACTCGTTAGAACTTAAAGAAATGGACACCATTTCCCTGTGGATCGACTCGTACATAACTGGCTAGCTACCAAGCGACACCGTCTAGATTGTGGTAAATTTAAAAATAGAAAAACTTTAACAATCAGAGTTACAATGGAGATACAGATCTCGAAATCCACTACAGAAATTCAATATACACTAATCAAATACTATAATATGTATATAGTACGCATCTTTGGAAAACCTTCAAGAACTGAATAAAACTCATGCAAAATCTTTTCCGAATCACCGTGTGATGCGTAACTCACGGCATAAGTGACGGATGTTCATTTGTAAAGTAATAATATACGTTCATATATGTTTTGCTAAAATATACGTTCCGCCCTGTTTGAAATATCCCAAAAGGTTTTCTTTTGCAAACGTTCCCGTCGCTTACGGACACGTAGGAAAATAGCAAGACTATAGCTCCTTGTCGAAAACCACTCGTTAAACCTTTTAATGCATGCAAGGTACCCAGGTGCTGTCCTCAGATCAGTCATGTTCGGCTACTGTAACGCCTTAGATTTCGGTTAGTGTTAATTTAGACGTTAATGCCGGTTTTCTCTAAAAAGTTTACCAATTCGGGCTCCTCACATTTTATAACATTTAATTAATAATTTATTATTATTTGTTATGGCATGCACGCACGTGTGCATGTTAATATGAGGGTTTGTTTTTGTAATCTAGTTTAGTGACCAAGACAACTTAACCTAATCTAATCCTTGCTTTAATCCAATCCTTTGCTTAATCTTATCCTTAAACCTAAACCCTAGATATTTTGTTGTGAGAAGATATTTCTTTTGGTGAGAAGGGGTGGCATGATGAGCTGTGGTGTGAATGCATTAAATGGAGATTTCCATTTAATGCATGGTTACACTCACTTCACTCTCACCCTTAGCCTCACCCCTCTCTCTCTCTCACTCTCTCTCACTCTCTCTCACACTCTTTTCCTTCTCATTTTCTTCATCTCTCTCTTTTCTAAACTGAACACTTCTTCATCCATCACAAAACCATCACAAATATTCACAAAAACTCACAAAAATCACATCTTGTGTCTTGATTTGCCTCTTGGATGCCTTGGAGCTTGCAAAGCTAGGATCTTTGAGTTCTTTTGGTTAAGTAATGAACTCTTTCTGTTCTTTAAGTGCTTATTGTGTAGCTTAGGTTTTAAGTTTCAGTTTAGATCGCGTATCGTATCGTTTTGTGTAAATATCGTATTTTTAGTGTAATTTTGGGTCTGGAATGATCTGCTATCAAACTAGGTAATTGTTGCAAAAGTTCTCATCACAGTGACCTAGTGTAGTGACTTAGAACCTACCCTCAAAATACGAGCCCCTTTCCTTTCCGTACGGCCCCAGATTTATTGCTTTTGGTCGCAATTTGCGGCCAGACTAGGGAGTTGGGGTTTGGGTTTTTGTGTAGGGGTCTCTGGGGTTTTATGTGGTCTCATGGTACTTGCAACTTTTATAAATTATAAGTAAAGAAAAATCTGGGACCACTTGCTTATTTTCTTGTATTTTGTTTCACGCGTTACGTTATCCGATACGGTTCGTGTTCTGTGTTCTGTTGCTTTTGAGTTGGTTTCATAGTGTCGCTATGCACGTTAGCTACAATACGAACACTTGAGAGTACATTTGTGTTGTCGCGATGGTCCGCGTAGTTTGTACGTGTTTTGGGTCTATTGCTAATATATACTTGTTTTGTTGTGTTATGCTTTAGGTTCGCAGGCAGGGACGTAAGATGCTGCGAAGAAAGGGAAACAGGTGATAGGCTTCACTAAGGCAGGAGCGTTGGTGAGTAGTTTTAACATCTACAGGGGAATCGCCCGCATGGCGTTATGCGTCTGGCTTAGAGATGTTAATATTGTCGCATATTCTATTTCATAAAGAGAGTTGCGCATACACCTTATTGCTTAGTTATTGTTGTGCTTAGACTTGTATCCTTAGGATACTGCACTATTATTGACGGCTTATGTTGCACGAGCACTGATTGTATGCCACACACACCGTCAATAATTGCCATGACATGCACAATACACATACCTATATGATATCGTTTGGTTAGGGACATTGAGACATTGATTCATATTTCTTTCTGCATATGACATATAGCATACCTGTACACCTATATGCTTACACATATGCCTTGACATGCTTACATGCTAGTTACCATTAGTGATAGATATATTTCACACGTAATGACATAGCTACATGCATACCTTGCGTACATACTTCACTTATATTTAGAGGGTATATTACATCATTAGTTATAGGTAGATACATATACCTTGCTATACCTTTATATTTACACATATATCTTGCCATAGCTATATGTTTATCTTTATTTGATGTTATATAGACTTGGAGAAATTAGGGACCCCACGATATTTATATTAATTTGTTGCAGTTAAATAGCGGCTTTTCCTTTATATGCTCGCATTTCAGTTTTATGTTGCATATATTATATTCATGGATATTCGTATTGAGATATGGATTTTTCATGATATTTTCTGGATTTGAGGACCGTGGTAGTTTCATGAAATTTTGCATTATTTGAAAAACCCGGTTTCTCTTGATATGATATTTCAGCAGCCACCATGAGATTCATCAGTTCTGATATATATATACCCCATGCGAGGAGCGTCGTGGGCCGTATGAGGGTACATGGTGGGGCCCGGAGGTACCCGGGGCAAGAAGGTCGATGTAACATGCTGTTGAGGCCTGGCAGGGGAACCATACTCTCCGGTGACATTACCTATGACTCGGCGGTTATCGTGGGGATACCGACGGGAGTCATGTACGTATGGATACGTCGAGATGCGAGGGTCAGAGCTAGGCACTCAAGCTTTCGGTATAGCATAAGATACGTACCTATCAGGGTGTAAGTCGTGGTGACAGCACCTGATAGATTGGCCTTTATGTGTCGATGCTTGGCACAAGTTTTCATGATATTTTTACTCCTTAGTATATAATAGTGGAATGGGACGCTGTTATATATATATATATATATATATATATATATATATATATATATATGAGTGGAATGGGACGCTAATAATTATGTATACATATCAATTCATATGCATCATCTTAATTATTCATGCAAACATACTTATTCAGGATATATGAGATTCACTTGATATTAAATTTGGGATATAGGAGATTCATTTGAGATTGGATACAGGATATATATGAGATTGCTGATTTTGTACATTAAGGATATATGAGATTTACTTGATATTGTACATTCATGGTTTATGAGACTTACATGATATGAGAGCCAATTTAGGAGCTGATTTGAGGAATTGGGATTTGGATTGTCTTGATAGATTTTGGTCCTACCACGTTGTCAGGATTCTGTGGAAATGACACGTTTCATCCCATACTCCATATTTATTGTTTATGCACTGCTTCATGTATTAGTAATACCTGATAGAGTACCTTCCATGACTGTTGCATTTACATACGTTTATTTTATATTCATTGCTTTATGTAGTAGTTGTACCTGATAGAGAACCTTTCATGATTGTTAGATATATATATATATATATATATATTGTCATATCATTACTTCATGTATTAGTAGTACCTGATAGAGTGCCTTACATGATTGTTGCATACAGATTGTCATATTATTGCTTCATGTATTAGATATACCTGCTAGAGTATCTTTCATGACTATTGCATTCGTATGACCATTGCATTCGTATGACCATTTATTACTTAGCTTACATATTTTAGATTCGCACTGTACGCGCATACTTGTGATTACCTGCATATGATATTTACTATTCACGAGTTGGCAACTCACCCCTGTTGTTCCACAGAGTTTTGCAGATCATTCCTCACAGTAGTCAGAGGCAGGGCTATTATCATCTATCATAGTATCTTTTGCTGCGGATACCGCTTCGGCTCATAGTGTGCAGTTTTGCTTTAGGTGGGTTTTGTGGTTATCCCTTCATGTTGATTATTGTATATTCGTTGTATCCTGTACTCTCCATCTACCATTTTCTTGTATGACTTAGAGACTTGATGTGAGGACGATATTGTATATTATTTTGGTGACTTGGATGTCTTTTATGCAGTTTTATTTATATCGTCTTTTTTTCTTCGCTACGGCGTCGTATATCTGTTGTGGCGGTTGTTTTCCACCTTTGAGAGTGTATTTGCTCCCGTTTGGGGATGCTTTACTTATATTTATGTTGTACCCATTTTTGGGGCTGGCTTTTACAAAGGAGGTGCTGTCAAAATTTTAAAGGAAATAAAGTTGGATTTTTAAAGAATTTGGGTTGAGATTTTGAAGGTTTTAAAAATTGTTATTATTTCTTACTACTTTTGATGGTTTAGATTGCTGGGTTTTCGGCTTACTTAAATTGCGTTACGCCTGTAGACATTGCATAGTTTAAGGGCCGTCACGTGCCAATTTCGGGTCGTGACAAAGTTGGTATCAGAGCGCTAGGTTTTACCTTTCGGAGTGTAGGATGACCTTGGTATGATGGAGTAGGTAGCTTAAGCAGAGTAACGTTGTGTGTGTATGTCCGCGGCATACTCACGACGTGGTACTCCACCTAATGTGACCTAAGTACTAATTGATTGAAATTCCTTCCTTGATGATACATATCCTTGTGATTAAATTTCCTTGTTCTTATCGAATCTTATTTCCATTTATAGCCTTTGCCGCCGATGACTATGGGGACTCAGAGTGATGCAGCGAGGGCCGAGGTCAGGATTGATTCGGGTGGGATGAGGACTGACCAGGATGGCGCGCTCGTTACACAGGAGCAGGTGGATCCGCCTTTGACAGATCATCTCGCTAGGCTTGTGGCAGATATGCAGGACATGCGCCAGATGATGAGTTCTTTGGTTGAGTCCATTCGAGTGCAGTGACAAGAGCTTGCCACCCCTGTTACCCAGTTGCTCCTTGCGATCAGTACACAGCATTCTGTCACCTATATAGCACCAGTGGATGCAGCCCCAGTTGACGAGGCACGTCTTCCAGAGACTGAATGAGTTCCGGAATAGTGGAGGACTCGTACCGGTATACTAGCTCCGAGATAGAGGATTAGTCGTCGAGACAGATATCGGGCATGTCACGGGAGTAACGGAGGCTTGGGACGAGGTTAGTCTTTTAGCACGTATTTCCCGGAGGGTCGGCAGCCATGGAGAGGATGCTATCGGTGCGAAGACCTTCATCACCACATCAGGCGTTGTTCCCTAACACCGCGTTAGGGTCGTATTCAGAGAGGTCATAGACGCGGAGCGTTCGCTCAGAGTGGACAGGTTGGCAGAGGAGGATTTCAGCCAGTTGCGGGTAGGGGGCAGACACGAGAGTTTGTTTCTACTCATCGGGACGCGCGGGCGTCCAACGCAGAGTTTTCAGGTATTCTTGATTTGTATGTTCTTTTGATGCACTTGTTTGTTTTACACACTTTGTGCCGTGGTTGGGCCGAGAGTCGTGTTTTCTAGATCAGCCGTTTGTTGTGTTAACTTCTGTCAGCGATTCTTTTGTTGCGCGATACGTATTCGGTCGTGTGCCTATCGGATAGGAAATAGAGATTCGTCCGTCGTTTTGATCCTTCTAGAGATGTTGGATTTGACGTTCTCCTGGGCACAGACTGGTTAGTTACGTGCTAGGCGTCTGTGGACTGCCGCGAGAAAACAGTCAGGTTTTGTTTTCCCGGTGAGTCAGTTCTTGTTGTGCAGGGGGACAGTGGTGCCGCCTCTCATAGCTTGAGTTCAGCCTTTTTCGCTAGTCGGCTTTTGAGGAAAAGATGTCGAGAATTCTTGTCTTTCATTCGTAATACCAGAGCCATAGTAGGTTTGTTGGACCGGGTTCCTTTCGTGCGAGAGTTTTCCGACGTTGTTCCAGATGAGCCGACGGGGCTTAGGGAACTTAAGGATCGGCTGCAGAGTTTTTTGTTGGGGGGCTTGTGCGTCTGAGTTTCGCTTTAGGGAGCTCCTATTATGTTCGTCAGGGGAAGGACGGCAGTTTGAGGGTGTGTATTGATTGATCGTCAATTGAACCGGCTTACAGTACGGATAGGTATCCTTTACCTCGCATTGACGATTTCTTCGATCAGCTCCAGAGTGCGAGACTTTTTTCTAAGTTGTTTGGGATCAGGTCATCATTGTTGCGGGTTCGGAGTGATGACATTCCGAAGACTGCTTTTGTGCGTGCTACGGGCTTTGTGTGTTTTGGTGGTGTCATTGGACTCACCAATGCCCTAGCAGCATTCGTGGATGTGATGAACCAGATTTCTTTAGGCTGTTCCTCGACCAGTTTATTGTTGTGTTATTGATGACATCCTGGTCTATTCTAATATGTCGTGAGGAACACGAGCAGCACTTGAGGATTTGTTTTGCAGACATTGGGAGAGTGCCAGCTGTTTGCTAGGTTCTCAGAGTGTTCCTTCAGGCTTAATTGTGTTGACTCCTAGGACTTGTAGTTACAGGAGATGGTTTTTTTTGGGTCCCGAGGAAGATCGAGGCTATACAGCTTAGGCCCAGACTTGTGTACGGGACGGAGGTTCGCAGATTTTTGGGCTTCGCAGGTTTTTACCGCCGTTTCGTGCAGTATTACTAGTGTATCGCTGCACCGTTGACTGGACTGACCGGTAAGGAGGTTGTTTTCTTTGGACTGAGGCATGCATGCGGAGTTTTCAGCAATTGAACACTCGGTTGACAACTGCACTAGTTCTTTCTTTGCTTTCCGGTTTGGGTGACTTTGTTGTTTTACTATGATGTTTCGCGAGTGGGGATCGATTGTGTTCAGATGTGGCACTATAGAGTTATCGCTTATGCTTCCCGACAGTTGGAGGAAGTACAAGCAGGATATCCCACTCATGATCTGGAGATGGCCGCGGTGTTCGTGCGTTAAAGAGCTGAGGACACTACTTGTTCGGAGAGTCGTGCCAGATTTTCACGGACCACCAGAGCTTAATGTACATCTTCCTACAGCGGATTTTGATTGTTGAGGCAGTCTTCTGCAGATTTACAGTTCTTGTGCGATCATTGGGTACAGCTTATGTTCGCCTCTACTCAGGGGACAACTTGCTCATGTCCGCGCCCAACCACTTTTCCTTAATCGCTTTCGCGAGGCACAGCCCGCCGATGCTCGTTCGTCAGAGATTCTTGAGCATACTCGGCTGGGTAAAGATTCGGAGTCCTTGATTTATGACCAGGGTGTGCTACGTTTAGGGATGCATTTGTGTGTACCTGTTGCTGATGGGCAGAGACGTGAAATCCTAGAGCAGGCACATCAGTCAGCTTTCTGTGTTCATTCAACTTCCACCAATTTGTGACGTGACCTGTGAGATAGTTATGGGTGGGCAGGGATGAAGAGTGAAGTTTCGGATTTCGTTTCGAGGTGTCTATCTTGTTGTGAGCTAAGGTTGAGCATCTGAGACCGGCTGGAAAGTTGCAACCTTTAACCGTTCCGGAGTGAGAATGGGAGCAGATCTCCACGAATTTCGTTATGGTGTCTACCCAGGTCTAGACAGGGTGTGACTCTATTTGGGTGTTTGTTGTTCGGTTATACTCAGTTTGCTCAGTTGTTCTTTGTTAAGTTTGTGCGTTTGCACAGAGTTCCTTCATGCGTTGTATTCAATAGAGGCACCCTGTTCGCTTGCCATCTTGGGCAGGAGCTTCAGGAAGCCTTGGGTACTGGTTGAGCTTTAGCTCCATTTTTCCATCCGCAGGATGATGGTTTGTGAGAGCGGGCTATACCGACTCTGGAGGATATGCTTGTGCGTGCGTATTAATTGTGTCGGCAGTTGGGATTGTCACTTGCTATTATTAGGATTCTTCTTCGATAGCAGTTATCAGGAGACATTCCAATTGGCAACCTTTAGGTTTTGTTGTTAGATCGTGTCGATCGTCATTCTGTTTTTCTGACTCTGCAAGAGTAGGATTTTTAGACACCAGCTAGTCTAGAGACTTCGGAAATGATCCAGTTGGTTTAGGTCAGGATGAGAACAGTCCAGTGCAGACAGAGATCTTATACCGACCGTGGAGGTCGCAGACTTGAGTTCACAGTGGGAGATCATGTATTCTTACGGATTTTTCCGATGAATGACGTGTTGAGATTTGGGAAGCTTATCCCAGGATTGTAGGTCCTTTTGAGATCCTTAAAGCGAGTTAGTTACATTGCCTTTAATTTGGTACTTCCGCCCAGATTATTGAGTATTCACCCCGTATTCCGTGTGTCAATACTTTGCAAATACCTTCATGACCTTTCTCATATGATTTGGCACCAGACCATTTAGCTGGACGTGATCTTTTCGTTCACCGGCAGCCAATTGTATTAATGGCTCGACAGGTGGAGAAACTTCGGTCAAGTGTCTTTCCATCTGTGGAGAGTTTTCTTGGACGTAGCCGTATAGTGAGGTGATCACTTGGAAGGGTGCGGGGGAGATTTAGGAGTTTTGTACTCTTCTCTTTGAAGGTACGCTTAGTGAGAATTTTAAATTCGTGGAATTATAAGGGGGAGATTGTAAGGCCTTAAATTTCGGTTATTGTTAATTTAGACGTTAAGGCGGGTTTACTCTGAAAAGTTTACCAATTCGGGTTCCTCATATTTTATAATAATTAATTAATAATTTATTATTATTTGTTATGGCATGCATGCACGTGTGCACGTTAATGTGAGGGTTTGTTTTTGTAATCTAGTTTAGTGACCATGATAACTTAACCTAATCCAATCCTTGCTTTAATCCAATCCTTTGCTTAATCTTATCCTTAAACCTAAACCCTAGATATTTTGTTGTGACAAAATATTTCTTTTGGTGAGAAGAGGTGGCATGATGAGGTGTGGTGTGAATGCATTAAATGGAGATTTAATGCAAGGTTACACTCACCTCACTTCACCCTTAACCTCACCTCTCTCTATCTTTTCTTCATACTCTCTCTCACACTCTTTTCCGTCTCATTTTCTTCATCTCTCTCTTTTCTAAACTGAACACTTCTTCATCCATCACAAAAACATCACAAATATTCACAAAAACTCACAAAAATCACATTTTGTGTCTTGATTTGCCTCTTGGATGCCTTGGAGCTTGCAAAGCTAGGATCTTTGAGTTCATTTAGTTAGGTAATGATCTCTTTCTGTTCTTTAAGTGCTTATTATGTAGCTTAACCTTTAAGTTTCAGTTTAGATCGCGTATCGTATCTTTTCGGGTAAATATCGTATTTTTAGTGTAATTTTGGGTCTGGGATGATCTGCTATCAAACCAGATAATTTTTGCAAAAGTTCCCATCACAGTGACCTAGTGTAGTGACCTAGAACCTACTCTCAAAATACGAGCCCCTTTCCTTTTTGTACAGTCGCAGATTTATTGCTTCTGGCCGCAATTTGCGGCCAGACTAGGGAGTTGGGGTTTGGGTTTTTGTGTAGGGGTCTCTGGGGTTGTATGTGGTCTTATGGTACTTGCAACTTTTACAAATTATTGGTACAGAAAAATCTGGGACCACTTGCCTGTTTTCTTGTGTTTCGTTTCATGCGTTACGTTATCCGATACGGTTCGTGTTCTGTTTCTCTTGAGTTGGTTTCATAGTGTCGCTATGCACGTTAGCTACAATACGAACACTTGAGAGTACGTTTGTGTTGTCGCGTTGGTCCGCGTAGTTTGTACATGTTTTGGGTCTATTGCTAATATATACTTGTTTTGTTGTGTTATGCTTTAGGTTCGCAGGCGGGGACGTCAGATGCTGCGAAGAAAAAGAAACAGGTGGTAGGCTTCACTTAGCCAGGAGCGTTAGTGAGTAGATTTAACATCTACAAGGGAATCGCCCGCATGGCGTTATGCGTCAGGGCTAGAGATGTTAATATTGTCGCATATTCTATTTCGTATATAGAGTTGCGCATACACCTTATTGCTTAGTTATTGTTGTTCATGGACTTGTACCCTTAGGACACTGCACTATTATTGACGACTTATGTTGCACGAGAATTGATTGTATGCCACACACATCGTCAAGAATTGCCATGACACGCACAATACACATACCTATATGATATTGTTTAGTTAGGGACAATGAGACATTCATTCATATTTCTTTCTGCATATGACATATAGCATACCTGTACGCCTATATGCTTACACATATGCCTTGACATGCTTACATGCTAGTTACCATTAGTGATATGTATATTTCACACGTAATGACATAGCTTCATGAATACCTTGCGTACATACTTTACTTATACTTAGAGGGTATATTACATCATTACTTATAAGTAGATACATATACCTTGCTATATCTTTAAGTTTACAAATATATCTTGCCATAGCTACATGTTTACCTTTATTTGATATTATATAGACTTGAAGAAATTAGGGACCGCAGGATATTTATATTAACTTGTTGCAGTTAAATAGCGGCTTTTCCCTTATATGCTCGCATTTCAGTTTTATGTTACATATATTATATTCATGGATTTTCGCATTGAGATATGGATTTTTCATGATGTTTTCTGGATTTGAGGACCGTGATAGTTCAATGAAATTTTCCATTATTTGAAAAACCCGGTTTCTCTTGATATGATATTTCAGCAGCCACCATGAGATTTATCAGTTCTAATATATATGTACCCCATGCGAAGAGCGTCGTGGGCTGTATAAGGGTACATGGTGGGGCCCGGAGGTACCCGGGGCAAGAAGGTCGATGTAACATGCCGTTGAGGCCTGGCAGGGGAACCATACTCTCCGGTGACTTTACCTATGACTCGGCAGTTATCGTGGGGATCCCGACGGGAGTCATATATGTATGGATACATCGAGAGGCGAGGGTCAGAGCTAGGCACTCGAGCTTTCGGTATAGCATATGATACGTACCTATCAGAGTGCTAGTCGTGGTGACAGCACCTTATAGATCGGCCTTTATGTGTCGATGCTTGGCACAGGTTTTCATGATATTTTTACTCCTTATTATATATAACAGTAGAATAGGACGCTGTTATATTTGCATATATATATATATATATATTAGTAGAATGGGATGCTAATATATATGTATACATATCAATTCATATGCATCACCATAATTATTCATGCAAACATACTTATTCAGGATATATAAGATTCACTTGATATTGGATTTGGGATATAGGAGATTCATTTGAGATTGGATACAGGATATATAGGAGATTGCTGATTTTGTACATTCAGGATATATGAGATTTACTTGATATTGTACATTCAGGGTTTGTGAGACTTACATGATATGAGAGCCAATTTAGGGGATGATTTGAGGAATTGGGATTTGGATTGTCTTGATGGATTTTGGTCCTACCACGATATCAGGATTTCGTGGAAATGACATGTTTCATCCCATACTCCACATTTATTGTTTATGCACTGCTTAATGTATTAGTAGCACCTGATTGAGTACCTTTCATGACTGGTGCATTTACATACTTTTATTTTATATGCATTGCTTCATGTAGTAGTTGTACCTGAAAGAGTACCTTTCATGATTGTTGCATATATATTCATTGTCATATCATTACTTCATGTATTAGTAGTACCTGATAGAATGCCTTACATGATTGTTGCATACAGATTGTCATATTATTGCTTGTCACGTCCCGAAAGTATGGAACATGACCGGCACTTAAACTACGAAACGTCTCGAGGCGTACGTAATCCAAGTAAGCCGAAAACCCAGAAATGCAAACCAAGAAAAGTAGTAGAGTGAAGGAAAACCAATTTAAGTAAGTAGTTTTAATAGCATAAGCCAAATTATGCGGGTTTCTAAAAACATCAAAAAATTTCCTGAAAATTTCGGCAGAGTCTCCTTTGTAAATACTGGCCCCCAAGCGGGACACAACATGAATAGTATACGAAATCAATAAAAAGGCATCCCCAAGCGGGAGCTAGCTCTTCGTCAGTCGACGGTCACAACCACACAAGCAATATAATATACAACGCCAACGGCGAGGATCAAAATTCAAAAGGAAACTCAAAACCACAAGAAAACCACAGAAATATAACGCGCGACTCTAAGTTCGAAGGAATAACATCACTGGTCTCTATCTCAAAATAAATACATGTTTGGTTGATGGAACTTCTAGATACAACAGAGTAATAATATACAAGGTATATGATGGGTACGATACCAATAAACCCACCTACTAGCAAGTCACCCGAACGAAACTGTGCCCGCAAAGCCGTAATGAAACCTGTACGGCAAACCTGCAAGAAACTGGGGCACAACGGGAGTGAGTTGCCAACTCGTGAATAGAAAAACATCTACGCACAGAAATCGCATAAATAACGCAACCTAGGTCAATGATCATAATATATCCTCAAATATAAGAATAACACGTAGCCTATAACGAGGCTAGGGTAAATATCTAACCCGAGTGTAATCTCATGTGCCCATGTCAGTGCCTCAGGTAGCAATATATCATATGAATGAGATATAAATGCATGAAAACAGAATACATGTAAATGAAGAACTGTTTCATAAATTAGTGAGATTTCCTTTGTATTTTTAAACTGAGGTATCATAAATGAAATCAGTATCAACAGTGTCTAGCATCGACACAAAACATAAATCTCAATGTCTCGAAATATCAATGTCTCAATCTTAATATCTAGGGCGCCGTCAGTCCAGACCGGCCCCTACCATCCATCTCAAGACCACGACGGTATCCTCCGGATATCCGACGCGTCGGGTAATATCACCGGTAGGTAATCTGTCCCCTGCCAGGCTCAACGTCAACACCACATTCATCTTGCCCCGGGGTACCATATCGGGCCCACCATGTACCCGAAACGGTTCCTCCACTCCTCGAATCGGGTCTCGAAATCCATCAACAAACTCATGGTGGACGGCTCATACATCATAGGAAAACCGCACTTTTTATTTTAAAAGAGAGAAAAGGTTTATTTATGTTTTTGCGGTTTTCCTCCAAATCCAGAAAATCTCATGGAAATCCGAATCCAAAATCTCAATAACACGTAAAATAGTGAATATATGCATGAGAATCCATGAATGCGGCATAACGATGAATAACAGTATGCATGAAGTGACAAGTAATAACTACAATATCTAAGCTGGCATATAAGGTAAGTACACTAATATTATGTCAAACTACTAGCTATCTAGCTAAGTTAAGCAACAATATTTTCTAAGGTGTACGTGACATGGCAATTACCGATGAAGATGTGTGTGAGCCGGCAAGTAAGTGTACGTGGTACATACGCATCATCGGTAATGGTGCTGGTGTCCTAACAGCATAATATCAACAATGCAATATGAAAGAACAATGTAAGTATGCGATGCGGAGCAACAGCAATAATGTGCGGCAGCTGAATACTAGACACAACGATAACTAATCTGCATTACCCTAATATAAGTCCTACAATAGTGCCTTTTGAAATAACACGAATCGCGGTGTTTTGAAAATAAGGGCTACGGTGTTTTTAAGAAAAGATACATCTTTTGAAATATATCCCTTGACATTTCTTTTAAAATACCCACGATTCGTTAGTTTTGAAATAGGTAGGGGTCTAATCTAGTCTAACAACTACACTAAACTATACGGCTGAACTAACAAGCTGAACTACAGGTAAGGAAACCGCCTAACATCTGAGTCGATACATATACATACCTATATATATATTAGTCGGTGATCCCGCCTCAATGATATCATATACGATACCATATCTATAATCAGACATCCCAAGTAAAGAGTGCGGATCAAACATCAATATATAGCTCGTACGTAAATCCGTCGTACGGCATCCCCAAATTTGGGTACGGGTCAATATCACATTCATCATACTATTCATCTGGTATCCTCTTTATCAAATATCATGATCGGGGTACTGATCCACGTCTAGTACAATACTGATACCGCCTAAGTATGCATGCACGTGTGTTAAACACTACGTCAAAGGACCCGCTACAACGTCATGTCGTATCTCAAATACGAACCCTGCTATATCACCGAATTCACAACCTCAATACAAATCTCATCGACTCATCTCAAACCCAAGTATCATCCTCAAGTCCGTATGTGAACACATAGTCCCATACCCATGTGATCACATAACTATATATTCCCGTATAAGCACAAATGAAAGAAGAAAGTATGCAAATATGGGTTGGTGTGTGCATGTGTAGTGCGACCACTACTCTAGGGTTTCGCGACACTAAATCAACCAAGAACACCAAATATCCATATTATCATCAATATACTCAAACAATATATATATGTGTGTATACGTATTCGTATACATCACCACGAACTGCGGGGGTGCTATACGCCATCCACTCGACTTCTCCCCGTAGATATAAATCTACTCACCTGGTCCTCGTTCGCCGGTGCCGACGTCGCCACACGCTTTCTTGTCGTCTCGAAGTCCACATGGGGTACCTACATATCATAACGCACCGTATAGCATTAAAACCAAATTCGAAATCGAAACGGCAGACGAAAATCAAATCGGCACGCATATCACGCATAGATCAAAACCTATCGCCTACGCATGCAAGAATAGTCAAACCAACCCTCGATGTCGATGTACAAACGTCAAACCATCGAGAAAACCCAAACACACTCATTTGCACATCCACGAACACTAACTATAATATAAAATAGGTTAAAATTCACAAAACCCCCAAATTTACCTTAAAAGGCATTTTTCCGAAAATCTAGCAAGCAAAAAAAATTACCCGTTTTAGTACAAAACTCGACGTTTAAACAAATCCAGCGGCTATAATACTTATTAAACATCTCAAATAAGTCATACAACCCATTTCAAGAATTTAATATCATCAATTCTTATAAAAATAAAAATTCTAGTTTTGCAATTTATCTAATTTTAACAATTTCAACTAAAAATGCACAAAACAATAACTATGCTTGATTTTGCATGGTCCAAAGTCATTAAAACACTCATTATAATATTAATGATGACATGAAACCTTAATTTAGATTTTAATCCCAATTATAAATCAATTTCTAAAAAACCTAGTTAGCAAAATAGCACATTTATCACAATTTCCAACTAACAATTTGAAACTAGTAACTAGATTAGATTTTAGCAAACATTAACATGTTAATCTACTCATGACAACCTTAATGATGTGATAAAACCCTATCTTGATTTTAATCTCACATATTTCGATTAATCCCACAATTCAAGTTTGCAATTTAACCAAAATTAAACACCAAATTTAACTAAATTGGAGTAATTAACCAACAATTAAGACATGGGTTAAGATTTATACCTCCCAATAAGAGATCTAGCAAGAATCTAAGCCTCCCAAATTGCTCTCTTTTCACCAAGATCCATGCTAGATGGGCCAAGGAAAAATGGGTAGAGATTGGATTTTGATTTTGTGAGGTTTTTGTGTTGATTTTTGGGCATTTTGTGATGAAATTTTGAGGTGAAATGAGAAAGAGAAGAGAGGGGGCTATTGCAGCAGTGAGGAAGAGGAGGATTCGGCCAATTTTGGAGAGATTGGAGAGAGAATGAGGTGGGAAAAGTATTGACAAGTCAAAGAAGTTCAAGGTCAACACAACCATACATCTTTTCTTATACTTTTCTTTTTGTTTTCTTTTCTTATTTGTGTGGAATGGAGTGGGGAAAAGGGGGGAGTGCTGCTGAATTTTAGCCACATGGGGATGGGGGTGAGTGAGTGTGGGTGTGGGTGTGGGGGAAAAAGATAAATGTTATACCCCAAACAACCATTTACACTAAAAAAAAGCCTTTTTTCTTCAATAATTTCTAAACCGTTTTGGCAAACGATTTCGTTTCAAAAACCACATGATAAAATTTTATTTAATGTTTTATGATGCACAAAATTTGTTTCAACTCATTCCAATTTGTAATTTTCCCTAATTAAATGTATTAGTGACGGCTTAAAATAATAATAAAATAATATTTTTTCAGAAAATTTAAAATTTCACCAGCGGCTCAATAAACACCAAATAATAGCAATTACATAGCTAGAATATGTATATTTAATTTTTATAATAAGATATTTGTATTTTGACTTTTTACAGAAAACCCCCTTATTTTACCGTTTTTTCGAAATTTCACCGAAACGATTTTCAAAACGTTACAATCCTCCCCCCTTAAAGAAATTCGGTCCCCGAATTTAAATTAAAACTCTCCCCAAATACTAAAACATCTAACCAAAACTATCAAGTCGTCGGGGCTCCGAAATCGTAAATACTTAAAACAAATCGTAGCGCAGCGCATGCGCATGAAAAATGAGCATATAACTCAAAATCAAAACTCCGTCAAGCATCCCGCAATCATCGGAGTCATGGTAAAGACTCAAATGTCGAATCCAATACCAAAACAAATATGATATAACTCGAAACTATACACGTAAATATCACATCTATATATGTAAATATCTGAAGGAAATGCATGCCAAATCTCTTTAAGTCGCTGTGCACGCATATAACACTGTACAGTGGCGGACGTCTATCATAAGGAAATAACTATTCACATATATACCTTTGTTTGAAATGTACGTTCCGCCATTTTGGAAACAATTTAGAAGGGTCTCCTTGTTTTAAACATTTCGTGTCATATCAGACATGTAAGTAAATACTGAGGCTATAGCTCGCTTTTTGGAAATCCCTTCAATAATTATCAATGCATGCAAAATATATTCAGGTACTGTCCTCTGACTAGTCCTGCTCAGTACGAAAACACATAGCAATATCATAAAAACGTACTGCTCTATACGAAATCAATCCCAAAATATGCACATGAATGCTACGTGCGTCTGGTGCGCACGGAAATCAAAATCCATGAATGTCCCATACATGCACACAGAAACAACATCTAAGTGCATCGGGTGTGCACGAAACATCTGTCGTAGGCAACGTGTGTGCCTGACAGCAAAATCAGGTGCATCTGACATGCACGAAAAATCTCGAATTAGTGCATCTGGTGTGCACCAAATCGCATCTCGTAACAGGCGCCCAACAGGCGCTAAAAATCCAATTCGGTGCATAAAATGCACAAAACAAATGTCGAGCATCACCCTCGAAATCGAAATCCAGTGTATCCAAGTGCACAAAATACATGTCACTGCACTGCCAGCATATATAAACTATACAGAGTGCAGGAACCAAATCGCGTGCGTGCATACGCACAAAATCAACTCAACTGTTTAAAACCGTAAAATCACAAACATGTGAAACTAAAGCACGAAAACGATATCAAGTGCAACACTGTGCAAAGATCGTAAATCATTAATCATTAAAATCAAATCATACGAATAAATCACCTAAAACATCGAAATCAATAATGGCAGAACAGTACTGCTCAAGCGCATCCTCTAAGAATCTCGGCCAACTGTCACGGTCACTAATGGGACGTCTCGTCGATGATCATGAACTCTGGCCTGCTGGTGTGCGTAACCATGACCACTCCTGGGTCAAGGTCTTCACTGTGAATTACCAATCTTTCGGTCCATCGGCTCATCGGCCCTGTCGGGTGTGCTAACGGGGATGATCCAGTTCTGGCACGTCTCTTGTCATCTCCCGGTCAATCATCACGACCACTCGTAAGACAGCATATCACTGGCGTCGGCCTCTGGCTCTCTGAATGTACGTGACACTTCTGATCCTGGGTGCAAGTATCATTGCAGCAGTGTCCTGGAAGGAATCCTGCTCACGGTCTCTTCCATGTCTCGTCTCTGCCAACTGTCCGGAAGTCATTGTCCTTTCCTGTATCTGCATCTTGCTCTGGAACGACTGCATACTCATCGCAACTCCTTCTGGAAGGTAAGTCCAAGTACCATGCCTCGGCATGCGTATCGCATCTCTGATGTCGGCGGAGTGGAACATCGTCTCATCAAGATCTCATACGAACCTCTTACTCCACTTTTCTCTAATGTCGACTGCTTCGGGCTTGTCTCGTCGTGGCTGTATGGACTGAGCTCCAACGGCTATCTTCGTATCTGGAGTCTTCCAAGAATGCGTCTCACCACCTAGCATCCGAATGAAGTCGAACCATCCGATCGATTTGTCAAAACCTTATAATCCCCCAAGAGCTCAACATCTTGGGTACAGTTTAACAGTATCGAGTACGTACCACAGCATCGATGGTCCAGCCGTAGAAGGGCAAACCCAAGCCTCACTAATGGCGCCGCGGAATTGCCGCAAACCCTAAGGTTCAAAGGCTTTCACACGGTCATTAAGTCGAGTTAGGGTTTCATTCTTCTAGAGGGTCCATAGAATTGCCTGCATGTCTTTCCGAATACTTTAAACTTGGAACAATGGGTTTCTGACATTCGATCGTCTCTGTCGACTCTCAACGTCTCCGCGTGAACTCGTCTCTAGCTGGAATCAATCTATCTGATGACCTCGCATCGGGGTAGCGAATGAACCACATGTCCTAGTCATTCATCCTCGGTGACTAGCGACCTTCTATCATCTATTCGTACAACTCGCCCCGCAATAGCTCCAACATATGGGGCGATAACTCGTCGCTCGCAGCAACCACTGGCTTGCTCGTCTGCATGCTGAACAGTGCCTCAATCATCAGGAGTAAGCAACACACCAACGGTCATCAAAATCTGGCTGGCCTCTATCATTGGCTCAATTCTCTAGTGTCGATCAGCACCTCCGAGTAACCTCATAAAGGCGATCCGCCAAACGCTCGTGGCGCGGAAACACAGTAAAAAGACACATCTCTGCAATCGTGTGTCGCCGGAATTTCGCCCTGGTCAGTCCTCGTTCGTGACGAGCTTGTGCTGACCGCAACTCTAGCCGTAGCTCTCCCTGCCCGTAACCGTAGCAGCAAAAACCAAACTGGTACCGATGAGGCTAGATCAGGAAGGAATATAATACTGAACAAGGAAATGTACATCCTAAGGCTTCATAATTGGAGTGGCGTGTCGTAAATATGCCGCGGAACATACCAACGGTACGTCACTCTACTTTAGTCACCTGTTCCATCAACCAAGGGTCATCCTACGCTCCGAAGGTTAAAACCTAACGCTCTGATACCAACTTTGTCACGTCCCGAAAGTATGGAACATGACCGGCACTTAAACTACGAAACGTCTCGAGGCGTACGTAATCCAAGTAAGCCGAAAACCCAGAAATGCAAACCAAGAAAAGTAGTAGAGTGAAGGAAAACCAATTTAAGTAAGTAGTTTTAATAGCATAAGCCAAATTATGCGGGTTTCTAAAAACATCAAAAAATTTCCTGAAAATTTCGGCAGAGTCTCCTTTGTAAATACTGGCCCCCAAGCGGGATACAACATGAATAGTATACGAAATCAATAAAAAGGCATCCCCAAGCGGGAGCTAGCTCTTCGTCAATCGACGGTCACAACCACACAAGCAATATAATATACAACGCCAACGGCGAGGATCAAAATTCAAAAGGAAACTCAAAACCACAAGAAAACCACAGAAATATAACGCGCGACTCTAAGTTCGAAGGAATAACATCACTGGTCTCTATCTCAAAATAAATACATGTTTGGTTGATGGAACTTCTAGATACAACAGAGTAATAATATACAAGGTATATGATGGGTACAATACCAATAAACCCACCTACTAGTAAGTCACCCGAACGAAACTGTGCCCGCAAAACCGTAATGAAACCTGTACGGCAAACCTGCAAGAAACTGGGGCACAATGGGGGTGAGTTGCCAACTCGTGAGTAGAAAAACATCTACGCACAGAAATCGCATAAATAACGCAACCTAGGTCAATGATCATAATATATCCTCAAATATAAGAATAACACGTAGCCTATAACGAGGTTAGGGTAAATATCTAACCCGAGTGTAATCTCATGTGCCCGTGTCAGTGCCTCAGGTAGCAATATATCATATGAATGAGATATAAATGCATGAAAACAGAATACATGTAAATGAAGAACTGTTTCATAAATTAGTGAGATTTCCTTTGTATTTTTAAACTGAGGTATCATAAATGAAATCAGTATCAACAGTGTCTAGCATCGACACAAAACATAAATCTCAATGTCTCGAAATATCAATGTCTCAATCTAAATATCTAGGGCGCCGTCAGTCCAGACCGGCCCCTACCATCCATCTCAAGACCACGACGGTATCCTCCGGATATCCGACGCGTCGGGTAATATCACCGGTAGGTAATCTGTCCCCTGCCAGGCTCAACGTCAACACCACATTCATCTTGCCCCGGGGTACCATACCGGGCCCACCATGTACCCGAAACGGTTCCTCCACTCCTCGAATCGGGTCTCGAAATCCATCAGCAAACTCATGGTGGACGACTCATACATCATAGGAAAACCGTACTTTTTATTTTAAAAGAGAGAAAAGGTTTATTTATGTTTTTGCGGTTTTCCTCCAAATCCAGAAAATCTCATGGAAATCCGAATCCAAAACCTCAATAACACGTAAAATAGTGAATATATGCATGAGAATCCATGAATGCGGCATAACGATGAATAACAGTATGCATGAAGTGACAAGTAATAACTACAATATCTAAGCTGGCATATAAGGTAAGTACACTAATATTATGTCAAACTACTAGCTATCTAGCTAAGTTAAGCAATAATATTTTCTAAGGTGTACGTGACATGGCAATTACCGATGAAGATGTGTGTGAGCCGGCAAGTAAGTGTACGTGGTACATACGCATCATCGGTAATGGTGCTGGTGTCCTAACAGCATAATATCAACAATGCAATATGAAAGAACAATGTAAGTATGCGATGCGGAGCAACAGCAATAATGTGCGGGAGCTGAATACTAGACACAACGATAACTAATCTGCATTACCCTAATATAAGTCCTACAATAGTGCCTTTTGAAATAACACGAATCGCGGTGTTTTGAAAATAAGGGCTACGGTGTTTTAAAGAAAAGATACGTCTTTTGAAATATATCCCTTGACATTTCTTTTAAAATACCCACGATTCGTTAGTTTTGAAATAGGTAGGGGTCTAATCTAGTCTAACAACTACACTAAACTATACGGCTGAACTAACAAGCTAAACTACAGGTAAGGAAACCGCCTAACATCTGAGTCGATACATATACATACCTATATATATATTAGTCGGTGATCCCGCCTCAATGATATCATATCCGATACCATATCTATAATCAGACATCACAAGTAAAGAGTGCGGATCAAACATCAATATATAGCTCGTACGTAAATCCGTCGTACGGCATCCCCAAATTTGGGTACGGGTCAATATCACATTCATCATACTATTCATCTGGTATCCTCTTTATCAAATATCATGATCGGGGTACTGATCCACGTCTAGTACAATACTGATACCGCCTAAGTATGCATGCACGTGTGTTAAACACTACGTCAAAGGACCCGCTACAACGTCATGTCGTATCTCAAATACGAACCCTGCTATATCACCGAATTCACAACCTCAATGCAAATCTCATCGACTCATCTCAAACCCAAGTATCATCCTCAAGTCCGTATGTGAACACATAGTCCCATACCCATGTGATCACATAACTATATATTCCCGTATAAGCACAAATGAAAGAAGAAAGTATGCAAATATGGGTTGGTGTGTGCATGTGTAGTGCGACCACTACTCTAGGGTTTCGCGACACTAAATCAACCAAGAACACCAAATATCCATATTATCATCAATATACTCAAACAATATATATATGTGTGTATACGTATTCGTATACATCACCACGAACTGCGGGGGTGCTATACGCCATCCACCCGACTTCTCCCCGTAGATATAAATCTACTCACCTGGTCCTCGTTCGCCGGTGCCGACGTCGCCACACGCTTTCTTGTCGTCTCGAAGTCCACATGGGGTACCTACATATCATAACGCACCGTATAGCATTAAAACCAAATTCGAAATCGAAACGGCAGACGAAAATCAAATCGGCACGCGTATCACGCATAGATCAAAACCTATCGCCTACGCATGCAAGAATAGTCAAACCAACCCTCGATGTCGATGTACAAACGTCAAACCATCGAGAAAACCCAAACACACTCATTTGCGCATCCACGAACACTAACTATAATATAAAATAGGTTAAAATTCACAAAACCCCCAAATTTACCTTAAAAGGCATTTTTCCGAAAATCTAGCAAGCAAAAAAAATTACCCGTTTTAGTACAAAACTCGACATTTAAACAAATCCAGCAGCTATAATACTTATTAAACATCTCAAATAAGTCATACAACCCATTTCAAGAATTTAATATCATCAATTCTTATAAAAATAAAAATTCTAGTTTTGCAATTTATCTAATTTTAACAATTTCAACTAAAAATGCACAAAACAATAACTATGCTTGATTTTGCATGGTCCAAAGTCATTAAAACACTCATTATAATATTAATGATGACATGAAACCTTAATTTAGATTTTAATCCCAATTATAAATCAATTTCTAAAAAACCTAGTTAGCAAAATAGCACATTTATCACAATTTCCAACTAACAATTTGAAACTAGTAACTAGATTAGATTTTAGCAAACATTAACATGTTAATCTACTCATGACAACCTTAATGATGTGATAAAACCCTATCTTGATTTTAATCTCACATATTTCGATTAATCCCACAATTCAAGTTTGCAATTTAACCAAAATTAAACACCAAATTTAACTAAATTGGAGTAATTAACCAACAATTAAGACATGGGTTAAGATTTATACCTCCCAATAAGAGACCTAGCAAGAATCTAAGCCTCCCAAATTGCTCTCTTTTCACCAAGATCCATGCTAGATGGGCCAAGGAAAAATGGGTAGAGATTGGATTTTGATTTTGTGAGGTTTTTGTGTTGATTTTTGGGCATTTTGTGATGAAATTTTGAGGTGAAATGAGAAAGAGAAGAGAGGGGGCTATTGCAGCAGTGAGGAAGAGGAGGATTCGGCCAATTTTGGAGAGATTGGAGAGAGAATGAGGTGGGAAAAGTATTGACAAGTCAAAGAAGTTCAAGGTCAACACAACCATACATCTTTTCTTATACTTTTCTTTTTGTTTTCTTTTCTTATTTGTGTGGAATGGAGTGGGGAAAAGGGGGGAGTGCTGCTGAATTTTAGCCACATGGGGATGGGGGTGAGTGAGTGTGGGTGTGGGTGTGGGGGAAAAAGATAAATGTTATACCCCAAACAACCATTTACACTAAAAAAAAGCCTTTTTTCTTCAATAATTTCTAAACCGTTTTGGCAAACGATTTCGTTTCAAAAACCACATGATAAAATTTTATTTAATGTTTTATGATGCACAAAATTTGTTTCAACTCATTCCAATTTGTAATTTTCCCTAATTAAATGTATTAGTGACGGCTTAAAATAATAATAAAATAATATTTTTTCAGAAAATTTAAAATTTCACCAGCGGCTCAATAAACACAAAATAATAGCAATTACATAGCTAGAATATGTATATTTAATTTTTATAATAAGATATTTGTATTTTGACTTTTTACAGAAAATCCCCTTATTTTACCGTTTTTTCGAAATTTCACCGAAACGATTTTCAAAACGTTACATTGCTTCATGTATTAGATGTACCTGCTAGAGTATCTTTCATGACTATTGCATTCGTATGACCATTTATTGCTTAGCTTACATATGTTAGATTCACGTTGTACATGCATACTTGCGATTACATGCATCTGTTATTTACTATTCACGAGTTGGCAACTCACCCCCGTTGTGCCACAGTGTTTTGCAGGTCGTTCCTCACAGTAGTCAGAGGCAGGGCTATTATCATCTATCATAGTATCTTTTGCTGTGGATACCGCTCCGACTCACAGTGTGCAGTTTTGCTCTAGGTGGGTTTTGTGGTTAACCGTTCATGTTGATTATTATATATTCGTTGTATCCTGTACTCTCCATCTACCATTATCTTATATGACTTAGAGACTTGATGTGAGGACGATATTGTATATTATTTTGGTGACTTGGATGTCTTTTATATAGTTTTATTTATATCGTCTTTTATTTCTTCGCTACGACATCGTATATCTGTTGTGGTGGTTGTTTTTCGCCTTTGGGCGTGTATTTGCTCCCGTTTGGGGATGCTTTACTTATATTTATGTTGTACCCATTTTTTGGGCTGGCTTTTACAAAGGAGGTGCTGTCGAAATTTTAAAGGAAATAAAGTTGGATTTTTAAAGAATTTGGCTTGAGATTTTAAAGGTTTTAAATTTTTTTTCTTATTTCTTACTACTTTTGATAGTTTAGATTGCTGGGTTTTCGGTTTACTTAAATTGCGTTATACCTGTAGACGTTGCGTAGTTTAAGGGCCATCACGTGCCAATTTCGGGTCGTGACAGCTACTATATAATATATAGTACCTATCATGAAAACAAAGTGCTCAAAAGCAGAATCGGCCTCAAAAGGTGTATCCAACAATCACGTGCGTCTGGTGCGCACGGAAATCAAATCCAAATACAAGTGCCATAATATGCACAAAAGCGAACTAAGTGCATGGGTATGCACAAAAGCATCTGTCAACTGCAGCGGGTGTGCACGACAACAACATCTAGTGCATCTACTGTGCCCGAAAATCTCAATCCAGTGTAACTAACATATACGAATGAAAATCCCAATCGAGTGCATCCGGTGTGCATGAATGAAAATCGAAATCAAGTGCATCCCATATGCATGAATAAAAATCTAAATCAAGGGCATCCATTATGCACAAGTAAAATCTCACTCAAGTGCATCCGATGCGCACAAAAATCCAAAATCAAGCGTCTAATATGCGCAAAAACCCAACCCAAGCGCGTCAGGTCCATGAATGTATCTAGTGCAGTAGCTTGCATGAAAACACCAATCTGGTAAAACGAATCCTCATGGCATAAATTGGGTACAACCAATGTACGGAGTATTGATCTAGTGCAATCAACGCACAAAATAACCACCTGGTGCAACAAACGCATGAAATGCAAATCTGGTGCAATCAGTGCACGTAAACTCATCAATAACACAAATGCGTATAAAAATAACACCGAGTGTACCAAGGTGTATAAAATTATAAACGTGTGCCATTATGTACACAGAACACGTGTCAATGCACTGCAAGCACATGTGAGCTGTACCAAGTGCAAAAATCAAATCGAGTGCGTACCATACGCACAAAATAAAATCAACTGTATGAAACCCATGAAATCATGAACATGTGCAGCCAAGGCAGAAAACCGAATCTCAAGTACAATAAATATACACAAATCATAGACCAACACAATGGTGTATAAAATATATATCAAGTGCAGTAACTATGCACAAAACGTAAATACCCAGTAGGTGCAGCCATAGTGCACGAAATCAATATCATGAAACTCAATCATCAAAACTCAAATCCAAGCGATATAAGCGTGATACTCGGATCACAAACACAAATCGCAACAAATGACACTGAGGTACACCTCCCACAATGTCGAAAAACTGTCGGTGCGCCCAAAACTGGCAGAGCAAGAACATCCGCTTGTCCCATGCTCACGGTCTGGCATCTTCTGCCTCTGGGTCCTCATTTTCTCTGTGGATTATCAATCTCGCAGTCCATCGGCTCGTCGTCCCGGTCCGGTGTGCTAACGGAAACGATTCCATTTTGGCACTCCTCTGGTCATCTCTCGGCCAATTATCGCGACCACTCGTAAAGCAGCACGTCACCGGTGTCGGTCTCTGGCCCTCTGAGTACACATCACACGTCTAATCCTTGGTGCAAATCTTATTGCAACAGTGTCCTGGAAGGAACCTGCTCAAGGTCTCTTCCAATCTTGCCTATGCCGAACTGTACGAAGGCTGTATCCTTTCATAATCTTTTCTCATTTCCTGGACATCTGCATTCTCCACACAACATTTCCTCGGGAACTGGTCGCATCTCAATGCTTCTGTACCCATATCTGATCTCTAATCTCGACATGGAGTAACAACAGCTCGTCAGCATCTCACATGAACCTCTGGCCCCACTCGTCTGTATCATCGTCCACTTCGATGTCACGTCATGCTATCTCCGTACTGCAAAGGTACTCGGCTACTTTCAATCCGGAGTCTCTCACACGGACTCGAAATCACGAACTCGGTATCTTCATCACTCTGTAGAAGATATCTAGCTGAACACGTCCTCGGGAACTCGTCCCAACCTTCGGAGGTATACTCCATACTCGTCCATTCTCAATCAACTCACAACGCATCTGGATGAGGTCCTCTATCTGAAGCTGGTCAGCTTACTGGTCTCCTATCACAGGATATCGTGACGACGTTAAACTTTCCGATCGAGTCATCAAGGTCCCTATTTTCCGAAAGCTCAATACCTGAGCACAGTTTAATAATATTCGGAATATGCCACAGTACCTATGGACCAACCGTAATAGGGCAAACCCAAGCCTCACTGATGGCGCCGCTAAACTGCCGCAAACCCTAAGGTTAAAAAGCGGTTCTATGGTCATCATGTCGAGTTAGGGTTTCAATCTTCTAGAGTGTCCCCAGAATCACATGCATGTTCCTCTAAATACCTTAAACTTGGAAAAATGGGTTTTCTGACATTCGTTCGAACTTTTAAACTCCGCCTAGAAAACATGTGAATACCCTTCGTCCGCATGCTAAACAATGCCTCAATCCTCAAAGATAGCCGATACATCGACGATCATCTCTGGATTGGTCTACTCTAGACCTGAGTTAGACTCTCCACACTGGAAATCTTCAACTCAACTGCGCATGCGTCGGCGCAACAATCTGACGAATCACCTTCGTCTCTCAACTCGGGATAGACTAGCTATCATCTTTCGTATCTCTGCCTTGAAGCTCAAGCGATCTCAGCTCGTAATGTCTGGATGCGACATCACATCAATCTCAGCAACAGCTGGGTCATCTGTCTGCACGGTAGACGACATCACAATCTCTGAGGTAGGCTGTACATCAACAGTCCTATCACAACTGGCAGGCTCTATAAATGGCCCGATCATCCGGTGCAAAACCAAGCACTCGCCTCTATAAGAGGTCATAACACAGCACTACATCGAGACGTTCCTATGTCACCAGAAAACACAATGATCAGCCCTCATACCAGACGTGCTCTCCCTGACTATACGCTAGCAGCAGCTCAATCTGCGCTCAAACATGGTGACAGGAACCTCAATCGAGTATTGATGAAAACAGATCAAAAGGATGAAAGAAAACGACAGATCCAGAATAGATACATGATCATAAGAAGGAACAACATCAATGAGAGTATGATCATGGAATGGATAGAATCAAGGATCTTAAATGGATGTATAATCATGGGTACGAAGAGAATCACAGAACTCAAAATGTGTACATCCTAAGGTTTCTTAAGTGGAGTATCGTATCGTAAATATGCCGTAGAACATACGTGCGGTACGTCACTCTACTCAAGCTACCTACTCCATCAATCAGGTTCAGCCTATGAAACGAAAGTTCGGGTCTAATACCCCTCTGTTCAAGTCTAAGTTCCGTAAGGTCAAGCCTAGGTTCCGAAATACATACCTGCCCTAGACTCAGCATAGTCAAACATAAACTCAAATCAAGGTTAAACCTAGCACTCTGATACCAACTTTCTCACGACCCGAAATATTAACTCGTGACCAGCACTTAAATCACGCAACGTCTAAAGGCGTAATGTAATTCAAGTAAGCCGACACCCAGAAATATAAACCTTTTTAAGAAAATAAAGAGGTGAAGTTTTGAAATAAAGGTATGGTGAAAATCATAAGTTTTCTTAAATACACAAGTAATAAAATATGAAAATGCAAGTAAAATTTTGCGAGTTGAAAACTTGTTTCGTCATTTAAAAATTTGGGCAGCACCTCCTTTGTATATTTTGATCCAAAACCACAAATACAACATAATAATGAAGACATCCCCAAACGGGAGCTAGCTCTTCGCCAAACGGCGGATCCACAACCACGCAAAGTATAAATATAAGTATACGACGCCCAACGGCGAAGTTCACCACAAAACATACAGAAATAAGCAAGACCTCAAAACCACAAGTAGTGGAATACCCCTCGCTCTAAGTCTCACAACCACAAGTCTCACTAAGCCTTATTACTTATACAAATACTAGTTTGATTGATGGAGTTGACTAGATACAATATGAAAAATAAATACAAGAGGGGTATAATCCAATATGTACCACCTACCAAAGCAATCACCCGACTGCAACTGCGTGCCAACGATGCCGCTACTGATCCAAGCGGTCAACCTGCAAGAACTGTGGCACAACGGGGGTGAGTTGCCAACTCGTGAGTAGAAAATAATCAACAAGTAGAAATCGAATAAAAGAACGATTTCCTAGGTCAACTATATACTAAACGTAATACTATGATATCTAGGGTAACCGTATCTGTATATGTGCCAGCACTATAAGTAAATGCCTACAGCATGTGTTTATCATCCAACAATATAATCAATGTATGTATGTATGTGGATCTCGTCCAACCATATGATCAATGTATGTAAATATCATAAAAGCATATGCATGAAAATATGAGAATATAAATCAACGTGTATCCCTCGCGACACATCAAAATCATGGAACCAGAGTGCCTAGCAGCGACACTCGAAATATCATGAAAACCGTGTCCAGCATCGACACGTAAATCCCCATATCTCGGACTCCGTCGGTCCGGATCAGCCCTCGGGCTCCGTCAGTCTGGATCGGCCTATATCATCTCTCGACTCCGGTCGGTATCCTCCGGATATCCGCCAAGCCCAAATACTATCACCGGTAGGTAGTACTCACCTGCCAGGCTCATCGTCTACTACGCGACATCCCTTTCTTACCCTGGAGTACCATACCGGGTCCACCATGTACCGGCAATCAACCTCATCCAACTCCTCGAATCGGGTATCACTGTCACGCGTCTCAGAACCGAGAAAACGCATGGTGGACGCACTGAAATATCATATTAAGAGAAACCGGGTTTTTAAAACAGTACATACTTTCTTTTGAAATAACCATGGTTCTTAAATCCAGAAATCTCATGAAAACAGCATATCTCAATGCATATAATCGTAAAGAATGACTTATGCGACATATAACAGAAATGTAAGCATATCCGTATATCATGCAACATGGAACAGTAATATGAACATGTCGAGGGAAAACCTCTTTTTTAAATGAATCCAGTTTTAAAATATATTCTGCGGTTCCCAAATTCTCCAATGTCCAATGCAATATCGTATAAAGGTTCATATGCAACTATAGAAAGTAAATTATGCAAGGAATCATATCATGATGCAGCAATCCTACTGTGTAGTGACATAGCAATTATCGATGATGAAGTGTGTGAACCGGCCAATCTGATACGTGTAACATACACATCATCGAGAATGGTGCAGGTGTACTAGCAAAGGTATATGTAATACAATGAGAATAACATGAATGCAGCATAATGTAAATCATCATCTAAAAGCTATAAGGTATACGTATCTACATGATCGAGTCGGTGAATCTATCAATCGGCATCCAGCCCCACAACATCAGTGCTCAAAAGCAGAATCGGCCTCAAAAGGCGTATCCGACAATCACGTGCGTCTGGTGCACGCGGAAATCATGTCCAAATACAAGTGTCATAATATGCACAAAACCAAACTAAGTGCAACGGGTGTGCATAAAAGTATCTGTCAACTGCAGCGGGTGTACACGACAACAACATCTGGTGCATCTACTGTGCACGAAAATCCCAATCCAGTGCAACTAACATGCACGAATGAAAATCCCAATCGAGTGCATCCAGTGTGCACGAATGAAAATCAAAATCAAGTGCATCCCATATGCACGAATAAAAATCTAAATCAAGGGCATCCAACATGCACAAGTAAAATCTCACTCAAGTGCATCCGATGCGCACAAAAATCCAAAATCAAGCGCCTAATTTACGCAAAAATCCAACCCAAGCGCGTCAGGTCCATGAAAGTATCTAGTGCAGTAGCATGCACGAAAACACCAATCTGGTAAAACGAATGCTCAAGGCATAAATTGGGTACAACCAATGTACGGAATATAGATCTAGTGCAATCAACGCATGAAATAACCACCTGGTGCAACAAACGCATGAAATGCAAATCTAGTGCAATCAGTGCACGAAATACAAATACAGTGCACGAAAACTCATCAATAACTCAAATGCGTATAGAAACAACACTGAGTGTACCAAGGTGTATAAAATCATAAATGTGTGCTGCTATGTGCACAGAACACGTATCAATGCACTGCAAGCACATGTGAGCTGTACCGAGTGCAAAAATCAAATCGAGTGCGTACCACACGCACAAAATAAAATCAACTATATGAAACCCACGGAATCTTGAACACGTGCTTCCAAGGCAGAAAACCGAATCTCAAGTGCAATAAATATGCACAAATTATAGACCAACACAACGGTGTATAAAATATATATCAAGTGTAGTAACTATGCACAAAACGTAAATACCCAGTAGGTCCAGCCATGGTGCATGAAATCAATATCATGAAACTCAATCATCAAAACTCAAATCCAAGCGATATAAGCGTGATACTCGGATCACAAACACAAATCGCAACAAATGACACAGAGGTACACCTCCCACAATTTCGAAAAAGTGTCGGTGCGCCCAAAACTGGCTGAGCAAGAACATCCGCTTGTCTCATGCTCACGGTCTGGCATCTTCTGTCTCTGGGTCCTCATTTTCTCTGTGGATTATCAATCTCGCAATCCATCGGCTCGTCGGCCCGGTCCGGTGTGCTAACGGAAACGATTCCGTTCTGACACTCCTCTGGTCATCTCTCGGCCAATTATCACAACCACTCGTAAAGAAGCACGTCACTGGCATCGGCCTCTGGCTCTCTGAGTACACGTCACATGTCTAATCCTCTGTGCAAATCTTATTGCTGCAACCGGGAAGAAACCAGCTCAAGGTCTCTTCCAATCTTGCCTATGCCGAACTGTACGGAGGTTGTATCCTTTCATAATCTTTTCTCGTTTCCTGGACATATGCATTCTCCGCACAACATTTCCTCAGGAACCGGTCGCATCTCAATGGCTCTGTACCCATATCTGATCTCTAATCTCAATGGGGAGTAACAACAGCTCGTCAGCATCTCAGATGAACCTCTGACCCTACCCGTCTGTATCATCGTCCACTTCGACGTCACGTCATGCTATCAGCGTACTGCAAAGGTACTCAGCTACTGTCAATCCGGAGTCTCTCACACGAACTTGAAGTCACGAACTCGGTATCTTCATCACTCTGTAGAAGATATCTAGCCGAACACGTCCTCGGGAACTCGTCCCAACCTTCGGAGTTATACTCCATACTCGTCCATTCTCGATCAACTCACAACGCATATGGGTGAGGTCCTCTATCTGAAGCTGGTCAGCTTACTGGTCTCCTATCATAAGATATCCTGACGACGTTAAACTTTTTGATCGAGTCATCTGTAAGTCCACGTTACCCGTCCCGGTTCTTACGGGGTTGCGGAAATGGTAAAAAACGATTTTTTTAGGGCAAGGTAACATGGACTAGAAAATAGGATCTTTGCTAAACAAAAACCTAGCAACTAACTACAAGTTTTACCTACTCAGTTAGAGGGTTATACCTAAGTCTTGAACTCCTTCTCTTCTTGCTCCTTTGGAGTGGCTTGAATGGTTCCTCCTCGTCGCCTTCTCTTGCCGAAGAAAGATCTACCCGAGGGCCTCTACCTTGAGCTCCTACCTCAACCTAGAGGTAACTAAAGTTCTTGGCTTGCTAAACCTAGAACCTTAGAATGAGTAAAGAGAAATTTTGGTGTTTTATCTCAAAAGCAAATGGTTCTCAACACATGAGAGATTAGTGCTTTGAGAGAGAGGAAGAGGATGAGAGAGAATGAGCAAGAGAGAATGAGAGAAAATATCAACCATTCTCACATATATGTGAATTATGAATTAACAATAATAATTAAAAGAAAATTGTGATGGTTCATTTGAAATGACCATTACCATTTCACATTTAATGAATTTTGCAAGAATCAAAGAGCATCTTTCATGTGAAATGATGATGGTCAATATTTCAACTTGGGTCCACAAGTCAACCAAAGTCAAATGGTCAACAACCCTAACCATAACATAATTATCTTTAATTAATATTATTAATCATATTTCACATATTTATTATGGTTTGGAAAAAGACAACGGACATCAACCCTAATGAGAATCCTCTGCCTCTACCTCAGTCAACTGTGCATACACATCCGCATCCATGTTCCGAGGAACATGAATACAATGAGATAAAACCAATCCCAAAATATATACAAGGATCTGGCTTAAACAAAAGCTTTCTAGTAATAACTGTCCGGACACCAAGCGTGTACAAGTGCGCGGATGTGAACGAACCCCATCGCAAAACCATGCGACCTCTACTCTGTTTTGCCCAAAGGTGAATAACCCTCTGTGTGGGACTCTAAAGACTCGATACTACGTTGGCAGTGGGTTTAACCACAGGCCGCAAGCGGTACTAGCTGTACGTAACGGTCCCCAGGTATATGTCGATAAGAAGACTGATGAGGTGAACCCATCCGAACTCCTACTGAGCCTGAATGTGACAATCTCCGTACAGTCCGGTTTGTTCGACTGAGAATATCGCATGGCGGGCCTAGGGGGGCGGTAAACGTCAGTCCCCTAATAGCGGTACAAGCCGTGTCGGAGTGTAGCCCAGAACACCCTAAGATAACACTGGAAAACCTACCAGTATATCTCGCTTGCCCTGACCAGGGACTTTGTGTAATGGCTTCCTAGACACAGCGCGATATCAACCCCCAATACCGGGAGAGACGAATCCTGTCTAACCGTCACTGCCTCCAAGTGCTTCGGGACTGCACCCAACTACTACCTGTTTGCACGACTCCTTTGAGCCGTAGTAGGGTAGTAATCAAAGAACAGTGGGAACACACTCGAGGCGAAGTGACGGTGTCATGTCAGCGGACTAAGCTGTACTCATGTCACCTAGGAACTGATAACTGACGATAAGTATAATACCAACCAACAGTTCCCGACGAGTCCTGTCCAGTGTACTCGTAACCTAACGAGCACCCTCATACTATCTCAAGTACGACGTACTGACGGCTGTGGGACAGACCATCTCCCCTGCTGGGATGAGAAGCGCATGCGCTGGTCTACTCCGGAGTATCGATGACCCGTCTCGATAATCCAACGACTAGGGACCTGTATAAGGATGTGCTTATAGATTACCCAGCCCCCACAAGTGTGACTGCCATCACAACGCTGGTAATCAAGCAAAGATCCTAAGGGCTCTACTAATATGTATAAGCGATATGCTAAAAGAAACACATGCACATATTGAAGTAGAAACAAACCAAGTAGCATACTACCATTTTGAGCAAGATTGCCTATACAACTGTGAATATCCCAAGATTCCATCAAGTAATATAAAAACTAGTATGATACAGTAATGGCCTCTAGGGCATATACACTAATAATCTCCCACTTGCACTAAGGTCATGTACTGGCGTATCGAAGACCTATCATCTCGATCAGCCGCTCTAACTGAGTCTGGGGTATGGCCTTCTTGAATGGATCTGCAGTGTTATTCTCCGAATTTACTCTCTTCACCTCGATCTCCCGGCGATCTACGATCTCCCTGATCAGGTGGTACCGCCTCAAAATGTGCCTGGACTTATGATGGGACCTGGGTTCCTTCGCTAAAGCTATAGCGCCGTTGTTGTCACAATACAGCGGTATTGGATCAACAACGGTAGGAACCACCTGAAGCTCCGTGAGGAACTTCTTCATCCAGACAGCTTCCTTTGCGGCATCGCAAGCAGCTATGTACTCCGCTTCCATAGTTGAGTCAGCAACGGTTTCCTGCTTGGAGCTCTTCCAGCAAAACCGCCCCTCCATTGAAGGTAAAGACATAACCCGACATGGACTTGGAGTCATCCTTGTCACTCTGGAAGCTGGAGTCAGTAAAGGCCTCGATCTGGAGGTCTTTTCCGCCATACACCAAGAACATCTCCTTAGTCCTTCTCAGGTACTTGAGAATGTTCTTTACTGCTATCCAGTGTTTCTTCCCTGGGTCCGACTGATACCGGCTTACAACGCTCAATGTGTATGCTACATCTGGTCCGGTACACAACATCGCATACATTATAGAGCCTACCACTGATGCGTAGGGTATATATGACATACGAGCCCTTTCCAAATCAGTCTTGGGAGACATATCTTTGGAGAGGGTGATTCCGTGACAAGCCGGTAGATTACCGCGCTTTGAATCTTCCATACTGAATCGTTTCAGTATGGTGTCGATGTACCTAGACTGCGAAAGTCCCAACATCCTTTTAGATCTATCACGATAGATCTGGATCCCCAGAATATAGTTGGCATCACCCAGGTCCTTCATGGAGAACCTCTGTAACAAGAATCCTTTGACTGCCTGTAGCATAGGAATATCATTTCCTATTAGGAGAATGTCATCCATGTACAAGACGAGGAATACCACAGTTCTCGCTACAATCTTACTGTAATGCATGGTTCATCTGGGTTTTTGATAAAGTCGAATTCTTTGACAGTATCATCAAAGCAGATGTTCTAACTCCGTGATGCCTGCTTTAGTCCATAAATGGACTTGAGCAACTTGCACACTTTACCGCTGCTCCCACTCTGAATGAATCCCTCCGGCTAATCCATATAGACGCACTCTTCTAAATTTCCATTTAGGAAAGCCGTCTTTACGTCTATCTGCCAGATCTCATAATCGTGGAAGGCAACAATGGCAAGAAGGATCCGAATGGATTTGAGCATAGCCACTGGAGAAAATGTCTCGTCATAGTCCAAACCAGGTCTTTGACGAAAACCCTTTGCAACAAGTCAAGCTTTATAGGTTTCAACCTGCCTATCTACACCAATCTTCTTTCTGAAGATCCATTTGCAGCCTACGGATTTTACCCCTTCTGGAGCAAAGTCCAAAGTCCAAACTTTGTTGGTGTACATAGACTCCATCTCGGTCCGCATTGCATCCAGCCATTTTACTGAGTCACCGCTCTGAATGGCTTGCTGGATGCTAGTAGGCTCATCATAATCAATGGTGCCATCCTCTCTATCCCCGTCTATGAGAAAACCGTAGTATCTCTCGGGCGGATGAGACTGCCTACTACTCCTGTGGAGTGGCGCTGGGATGTCCGGTTCTCCTGAAACTTCTGGTTCTTCCAAGCTTTCAATAATAGCTTGTGGTTCTGGAATTTCTTCCAGTTCTATTGCGCTCCCACTTGTTCCTTTTTCTTAAAACTGATGTTCCAGAAAGTGGGCATGACGAGAAACAAAAACCTTTTATTCCTCTGCGTAATAGAAAAGATACCCCCTGGAGTTCTTTAGGTATCCCACAAACTTACACAGTACTGAGCGTGCCTCGAGTTTGTTCGCATGCTGCTTTTTAACAAAAGCCGGACATCCCCATATCTTGAGATATTGAAGATGGGGTTTCTTCCCACACCACATCTGATATGGTGTGGTAGGCACAGTCTTGGAGGGAACCTTGTTCAAAAGATATGCAGCTGATTCTAGTGCATAACCCCAGAAGGATCGCGGTAACTCAGCCTTACACATCATGGAACGAACCATATCCAATAGAGTTCGATTCCTTCTTTCCGATACACCGTTGTGTTGTGGTGTGTATGGAGGATTAAGCTGCGAGAGATTTCCATTCTCTTTTAAGTAGTCCAGAAACTCGGCACTCAAGTATTCATCACCTCGATCAGATCTCAGTGTCTTGATACTTTTGCCTGTTTGTTTTTCAACTTCATTCTTGTATTCCCGAAATTTCTCAAAGGCCTCGGATTTATGCTTCATCAGGAAGACATGTCCATACCTAGAGAAATCATCTCTGAAAGTAATGAAGTATGAATAACCAATTCACGCATGTGTAGACATTGGACAACACACATCACTGTGTATGAGTCCTAAGAGCTCGCTTGCTCTTTCTCCGTGTCCAGTGAACGGAGTCTTTGTCATCTTTCCCATAAGACAAGATTCACAAGTGGCATAAGACTGGTACTCGAACGGATTCAAGTATCCCTCTTTTTGTAACTTTGTTAACCGTGTCTCATTAATGTGACCCAGTCTACAATACCATAAGAAAGCTTGATTTAATTCCGGAGAATTTCTTTTAAGTGTGTTCTGGACACTGAAAATCTGAGCTTGATTCAATATGTATATCCCGTTTTCTAATGTACCTGACCCAATCAGAACTTGATTTTGGTGGATGTGGACCACATCGCTTACAAAAGTAAAATCATATCCTTCCTTAAAAAGTAAGGATACAGATATGATATTACAAGTCGCACTAGGTACATACAAACAGTCATGCAGAATCAATATCTGCCCAGTTGTCAGTCCAAGATGATATTCCCCTACGGATTTAGCGTCCATACTCATTCCGTTGGCAACCCTGAGAGTCATATCCCCTATCCTGATAACCCTATGGTTTCTCAGAGCCTGTAACGAATTACAGATGTGAGATCCTGATCCGGTATCCAATACCCAGGAAGTAGGGTTAACTGACATACAGTTCTTTATTATAAACACACTCGAAGCCGAAGCCACAACATGCTTCGAATCCTGGCTACTGGCTTTGCTAGCCCTGCAATCCTTCTTCCATTGTTCATTCTCGTAACAATAGGAACGTCCCTCCTTTACTACATCCAGTCCCGAAACTTTTGCCCTTCCCTTTCCTTCTACTTCCCTGGTTTCCTTCAGGGTATAAGCAGAGGGCAGAAACTGTAGAATCAAGTCAGTATTTGACCCGTTCTTCAACATGGTCTTCAGGTCCGTGAGCTCAAGATAGCTGGTCTCTGTAAGGACGTTGCCCCCTACAGATGACCCGATAGCCAAGCTCGCTTGAAGCAATTCGTTCGAGGTCTCATATCTTGAGATACGAGATTGCTCTCCATATAAATCTTTGTTTTGGAGGAAGATAGAAACTAAGTCCATCTTCTCGTGCTGCCTCTGGTATGCACCATTAACTGAGGCCAACACGAGGCACTTGGCATTCTCACAGTCCGATGTCTTACGGATATCAATATCCGTGACAGGGGAAACTGGTCCTGAGACGGCAGGGGTTTAATTAGTTAAGAGGTGTCCCAGCTTGTCATGGGTAATGGACATCTGGATAGACCTTTTCCAATCATAACAGTCAGATTCAGTCATTTTATTATCTAGATGTAACCTATGTATGGTCACTGGGTCACTGCAATTAAGAGAGAGAGAAGAAAACACTCAGCATGATACTCTTGCATGTTTAGATTGGATTTTAATTTATCTAAACAGGATGGCTCCCAGTGTTTTTCGAATCCCTCCTCAAACCAAAAAGGAAGAATTTGTCGGGATCAATCTCACCGTACAATACTTGCTTAACCGTTCAGCCAGGCCAGTGTTAGTACTTCGAGGGAGGTTTTCCAACGCTTTCGCGAAGTTCCTTAATTAAGTAACCTCTTTTCCCTGTAGGCGTAGCCCCGCTAACACCTTTCTAGACATCTACTTGGTTTATAGCATTGATCGTTAAGTGAGAAAGTTCCCGAGGAGTAGCATATACTCACAGTAGGATCGGGATCCAAATATCATCGTGTGATAAAACTGAAGGAATCCTACCAGAATCATCACACTCCAAATGGTATGCAGCGCTAGCAAGTTTCAGTTTCTTTAGAAACTCCCGATGTGGATTTTTGCCCCATGCTCTTATGACCTTGACGAAGGCCAACATATCATAAGTCACATGTCAAGTTCTACCCGTCATTATCTAGGTTAATTTGAACCCACCCGTACATACCCTTGACGAAGGCCAAATAGTAGTACAACTGTCCCAAACCAACGTATCTATCTATGCTACAGATAAATATTCAGCAGCTACCAATCACTATGCCTTGGCGAAGGTCAAAATACATAGCTTGAATACTACTGAATATTTAACTGAAATGACGGAGGGCTACAAATAGTTTTGGCGAAACCGTGAACGTAGTGAACTTGATATAATCGAAGGAACCTGATAGCTTTTAAAAGGAGTGGTTTAAGCTCCGCATTTTTAAAAGTTTTCTGTTTTGAAAAGAAACCGAGTGGTTTTGAAATTGTTCCAACGACTTTAACTTTGGTTTATTTTCTTGCATTAATTTAATGCGTCCCATCATTTAATCCTACCATTGCAGAAAACAACGAAAATATGACGTACGCTTATGCGATCCGCATTCGCCACGGGGCCCCGTCATCACCTGTTAGGTTACTTAACTAATGACAGAGTGGGGGCTGGACTAGCACGGATGCAAAACATAAGCAACGCCTACTAGATATCATATATAGAGATATATATATATTCGTCAAATGCAATGATAGCCATTCCAGATCACAGATGAACACATCGGATATACTAGGAATCCGCGTTTCGTTCGAGCCTGCAACGAAAAGCGGATTACACGGTCGCGATGAATAGCTAAAACCCCACCCTAGACCCCTACGGGTGCGGCAAACTACCCGCCAAGTACCCGAAGCGAAGCAACCTCCCTCAACAACGTGAGTAGACCACTCGGCACTTCGAGGTACCCGGTAATTTGTGCACCCCACCTTGGGTCTATCCTAGGAGCAAAAACAGTAAAAGAAATAATATACAATGGCGGCTACAACCTCATCCCGTATGTGCGGCCATACAAATAATATTACATCAATTTACATATTACATCAAATGAAAGATAAAGAAAACTCTCATCTCACAATCCCCTGGCTATTCATCCGCGATAATCCAACGAGTTCATATACACAAACCATCAACATTACAAATCAAAGATATGTATAAACCCCACTAATCGACGTATAGCGATTAGCAGACGTTCAATACATATATCACATCACAGATATAACCCATTAGCTAAAATCTACAGAACTTCGATCAAAAATACAGATTTGTAACTACCCCAAACACAACTTTGTTCTCTGGAAAATCTAGGCAGAAACAAAATATTCTAAAAATCCCAAAACAGAACACTGAGAACACTGCAGCAAAAACGATTCACGGCCGAGTCAACTCGGCCGCGGATCCGCGGCAAGAAGCATGTTCTAGCCGCGGTTCCGCGGCGCATTGACCGAGTCAGTGGATCGTTTTTGCTGACGTTTCTTAAAAAACCCTGAGCCGATTTTAGTGTATGTGAATTTTTTTTTTGAACAGTTTTAAAAATCGACAGAAAGTTCATTTCTCGGACGTGTTTTGAGATTTTGTCTCCGATCGAAATTCTAAATACTTTACTAACATGCTAGTTTGTGTTTAGCTAGGCTCTGATACCACTGTAAGTCCACGTTACCCATCCCGGTTCTTACGGGGTTGCGAAAATGGTAAAAGACGATTTTTTAGGGCAAGGTAACATGGAATAGAAAATAGGATCTTTGCTAAACAAAAACCTAGCAAAAAACTATAAGTTTTACCTACTCGGTTAGAGGGTTATACCTAAGTCTTGAACTCCTTCTCTTCTTGCTCCTTTGGATTGGGTTGAATGGTTCCTCCTCGTCGCCTTCTCTTGCTGAAGAAAGATCCCCCCGAGGGCCTCTACCATGAGCTCCTGCCTCAATCTAGAGGTAACTAAAGTGCTTGGCTTGCTAAACCTAGAACCTTAGAATGAGTAGAGAAGAATTTTGGTGTTTTATCTTAAAAGCAAATGGTTCTTAATGTTGGATATATGTATGCCCTAGAGGCCATTATAAGACAGTGGATGTATCTATACATGTATATATATATTCAGTATGCATTCTTGCTCGACATGATAGTATGCTATCTAGTTCTTCTTTATCTGACATGTTGATTTGATCATGCTTTTATTCATTCATACATGCTGATAAAGCCCTGAGGATATCGGCTTGACTGCTGTGATTATGATGGAGATCATACTAGTGGGACATCTGTAGTCTATAAGCATATCCTAGAAAGTCCCTAGTCGTAGGTATATCGAGACGGGGCATTGATATACCAGAGTAGACTAGCGTATATGATACTAGACCCATACGATGGGCGATGAATGTTCCCACATTCATCGATGTTTGACATCAAGATCATATACGGGTGCTCAGTGGTGACTGGATACACTGGACGGACTCACTGAGAACTCCTATATGGAATTATATCTATCGTCGGATAGCAGTTCTCAGGTGACACTGGTAAAGGTTAGTCTGTAGACCCGAGATCGTCATAGAGTCTTGTGTGTTCTCCTACTGTATTTTGATTGCCACCCTACCACGGCTCTACTGAGTCGTGCAAACAGGTGGCCGTTGGGTACAGTCCCGAGACACACGAAGGCAATGGCGATAGGAGGGGTTTCGTCTCTCCCGGTATTGGGAGTTGATGCTGTGCCGTTCCCAACTGGTTATATCAGTAAGTCCTTGGCCAGGGCTGCTGAGATTTGCTGATAAGTGTTATCAATAGTTTCTCGATCTGTTATAGACCATTCACTGGCATGACTTATTGAGTTATTGGGGTCGACGTGACCATCCCTAGGCTCGATATGCAGCATATCTGACGAAGAGACCAGACTGTACGGTAGTGTTGCCGGTTGGCTCGACGGGAGTTGTAGCAGGTTCGATTGTTTTCTTCTGATCGCTCAATACCCGGGTGGCCGTTACGTTTAGCTGACCGCTTGCGGCTTGGGGGTGCTTGATATGATCATCACCCACTGCCGGCATATTGACGAGTCTTAGAGTCCCACAAAGGAGTTACCCAGTCCAGGCGAAACGTTGTGGTGCGCGTATGCGATATGCGCATGGACCCGATTAAAATGCGCGTATAGGATACCGTACATTGATCAGGCGGCTTGCTTTTGGTGGGGTCATATGTGATATGGCCGGATTGATAAATCAAGTGTTGATTTATCATTTAACCATTAGTTTTCTAACTTAAAACCTTTTCTTGTATATGATGGATGTATGCATGCATGCATGTTTTTCTTTCTTTCTTTCTAGTTTCATGCACATATAGATGTGCATACATACATACATACATACATACATCATCTATCATGGTTGATTACCAATTGAAAATGATGGCAATATAAGATTCACACCATGGATAAATATATGGATTATTATTTGATTTTGTGTTTAAAACAAAATGGAAAAGGAAAGGATAATTCTTGACTTGTTTCTACATCCTTCTTTAACCTTGGATTAAACTTTCCTTCTATGTTTTAAACTCTAATTAAATAATAACTCAAACATTTAACCTTGGTTTGAGATGAGAAGAAATAAATATATAAGGATATATTTTCATTTCTTTTCATGAGTTATCTTTTTACTCTTGTTAAAAAGATAGCTATCATCTTCTTCCTCCTTCACCATTTGCTCTCTAGTTTCTTCTAGTGAGCAAAAAACACATCAAGAAAGGTTTTTGAAGTGAGAATTATATCCACAACATCATTATACACAAGTTTAGCCCACTTGTTTAGAGTGTTCTCCTCATTTCTCCTCTTGAAAAGTGAAGTTGCGTTGCAAGCTTGGACTAGGAGCTTCGGGTGGATCGTCGTAGACGCTAGAAGATTTCAAGAGAACCTTCCTCCAACACTCAAGAGGCAAAAGAGTCTAGCGAAGTGAGCTACAAAGGTTGTAGTCTCGAAACCCTAGTCTTTGTTGCCTTTATTGTTTAGAAACCCTAATTTTCTAGGATCGATCCTTTGTATGCTTGCTTAGCACCATAAAAATTTGAACTTTGTGACATGCGATGCTTCCAAACTCTACATAGGGTGCTAGGTAAACTTAACATTGGTATCGGAGCTACTAGGCATTGGATGTCGACCTATGGGGGGTTCTCACTGTGTGACAGTGTGGCGAAGCATAGGCTCTTACCCCCAGGGTGTCCCGAGACCGGAAGGTGTTCCGGCGGGTTGTAGTCCTCATGAGGGGGCATGCGTAAAAAGTAGCTGCTGAGGGACCCGTTGGTGCCACGGCGACCCCATTGGATTGGGTTGCTGCCTGACCAACATTGGTATTAGAGCTACTAGGCATTGGATGTCGACCTATGGGGGGTTCTCACTGTGTGACAGTGTGGCGAAGCATAGGCTCTTACCCCCAGGGTGTCCCGAGACCGGAAGGTGTTCCGGCGGGTTGTAGTCCTCGCGAGGGGGCATGCGTAAAAAGTAGCTGCTGAGGGACCCGTTGGTGCCACGGCGACCCCATTGGATGGGGTTGCTGCCTGACCAACATTGGTATCAGAGCCGCCCTAGAACATTAGGCGACACTTTTACGAAGTAAAAATCCCGATCGGATCAAAATACGACTTTTCGAGACCTTCTCTGGACAAATTTTAAAATCTGACATTTTTAGAATTAAAAATACTTAAAAACTACAGCAGGGAAAACTAAGAAACATTGTGAAATTCGAAGCCGTGATCCGTACAAATCGCCACGGAACCGCGGCAAATCCTTTCTTAGGCCGCGGCTCCGCGGCCGTACAGAGGCATCATTGCTTCAAATTTGCACAGTAATTCTTATAACTGATTGTATAGTGTTTTAGGTATGTTTAATCTGAATATAGTACTGTATTTTCTGGAGATGGTTTTGGACTCGTCGATTCGATCGGAATTTTCATTTCGTTGCTTTTCCGGGTAAATTAGAAAGTATTGAAGTGTTTGAACGAGTATCATTTGCTCACTATTCATGGGGTTTAAATACTTTGGAGATACGTGCAAGTTTTGTGGTGGACCCTCTAGAAGACAACAAACCTTAACTCGATTATGTGACCATCTTGAACTGCCCTTTGAACCTTAGGGTTTGGGGCAGTACGGCGTGCCACATGTGAGGCGTTGGCTTGACCCTTCTACGGCTGGACCGCTACTACTGTATCACACTCCGGGTTTTTGAACTCTGCTCAAGTGTTGAGCTTTAGTGAATCTTCGGTATTTGATCGTTCGTTCGAAAACTTTAATACTGTCTGTTTATCTGGAATGTGATGCAATGTGTGGAATTCATATTAATAGACATGAAATACGAAGTATGTGATATTTCGCATTTGCGATGTCTAAAGAGAATGTGGATTCGAGATATTGCAGTTTTACACTTTCTTTTCTGTGACCGTAAGTGTAATATGTTCGATATTGCCGATTGTCGTTGCTATACGTCGACGACAATCAGTGTATGCATACTTACTTATGTTGATGTTATGAGATATTATGTGTTGCTGAGATATGATGTGCAGGATTGTCGCGATTCAATAACCGGGGGGTTTTATGTGAGATAAGAGTTTTATATTTTCATTCATGTAAATTCAAATATAATGTAATATTCTTTTATTTGGGGCACTTCCGGGTTGAGGTTGTGTCACCAGTGTTGTATATTATTTACTTTTCCGCATTAGGATGGACCCAAGGAGGGGAGCACAGGTGACTGGGTTCTGGGGTTTAGTGGGAGGCCATCTCGAGGAGTCGAGACCGGGTCTCCTAAACTCTAGAATTGGTAGGGTCGCTTGCTGCTCTCGTAGGGTTCCAGGGTGTGGGCTTGGCTATTCATCGCGGCTGTGGAATCCGTATTTTCTATTCTGGCTAAATACTAAATACGGACGTCCTAGTATATCCTACATTATATATATGTTTCTGATGCCTGTGTTCTGTGATATCTGAGACGACTGACATATTATATATATGATATATAGTAGACGTTGCTTATGCTTTACACCCGCGCTAGTCCCGTCCCGGTATGCCGTTAGTTAAGTAACCTAACGGTGCATAACGGAACATTGCGGCGAATACGGATGGCAAAAGCGTACGTGTTATTTTCGTTTCTTTTCTGTGATTGGCTTAAGGACTTAAATGATGGGATTACATTAATGTGATTAATGTAAAGAAAATAAACCTAAAAAGATGTTGTAGAATCGGATTTGAAAACCACTAGGCTATTTATGAAAAAGATATATTTCAAAACTGCGGAGCTTAAGCCACTCCTTTTGAAAACCATTTGATTCTACAACGATATCAAGTTCAAAGCGTTAAAGATTTTCTTAAAAATCATCCGCAACCCTCCGTCATTTTAGGAAGTAGAGTACTTAGTATTCGTGCTACGTTTGTTGACTATAGTTAAGGCATAGTGTACGGTAGCTAAGTGATGTCTTCCTACATTGCATATGATGCAGATTAATTAGGACATTCTTATGACTTTGTTGACCATAGTTAAGGGTCATATGAGTGGGTCTAATTAATCAAGAAATGACGGGTAGAACTTGACTGATACTTATGATTTGTTGACCTTAGTTAAGGTCATAAGCACTAGGGGTAAAAACCACATCGGGAATTTCAAGTGTTGAAATTTGCAATGAGATTGCATACCTCCTATGAGATAGTTGGATCCCGATCCCACCGTGGGCAATAGTTGCTCCTAGGAGAGTTTTACAGTTTACAATCAGCTAACTCATTAGGTGTCTAGAAAGGTGTTAACGGGGCTCCGCCTCTGGGAAAACGAGGTTTACTCTAATTAGGTCCGTGCGAAAGCACGGGGAACCTCCCTCAAGTACCGACACTGGCCTGACTGAACGGTTTGCGAAGTTGTAGACTGTAATTAATCCTGGCTAGTTTTTCTTTTTAAGGTTTGAAAGAAAAACTCGATAAAAGCACTGGGAAACATCGATTAGACAAGATAATAACCAATCTAATCTATGCAAGAGCTTTCGCTGAGTGTATTCTTTTCTCTCTCTTAATGGCAGATACCCATGACTGGACTCAAGCTTCTACTAGATAAAAACAAACTGAATGGGACCAATTATAAAGACTGGCTGAGGAATCTGAAAATAGCCTTGACTTATGATAAAGTATCATATGTCCTCACGGCTTCAGCCCCGCCCGTCCCAGGTCCAAAATCCTCAGTTGCGGACATTGAAGTCCGCAAGACATGGGACATTGACTGTGCCACGGCCAAATGCCTCGCGCTTGCATCGATGGATAACACACATCAAAAGTAGCACGAGGATATGGACATTCACAGTATATTGCTCCATACAAAGGAGTTGTATGGAGAGCAATCCCACGTATTACGATACGAAGCATCAAAGAAATTGTTTCAGATGCGAATAGCCCCTGGCACACCAGTAGGAGACCATGTTCTGAAGATGATAGCTCTTATAGAAGAGCTTGAGGAGCTTGGATGGACAATGGACAATGAACAATATATAGATATTATTCTGCAGTCCCTCCCCTCCACCTTTGCTCAATTCATAGTGAACTTCAACATGCACGGCATGGAGAAGGAACTCCCTGAACTCCTTAACATGTTAAGGAGTGCAGAGAGCACTATGAAGTCAGCAAAAACTCCCGTTATGACTGTTGGACAGTCTTCCTCTTCTCACCCGAAAGCTAAGGCCAAGGGAAAGAAAAAGAAGAAGCCCACCAATCCTAAGGGTGGAGTTAAAAAGGTGAAGGGAAAGGAAAAGTCCAAAGCTGGAGACTCGGGGAAAGGCGAATGTTTTCATTGCCACAAGACAGGACATTTGAAGCGCAACTGCACGGAGTACTTAAGTCTCAAGAAGAAGCATGGGGATGCTTCTTCTTCAGGTGCGTTTGTGACAGAAAACTGTTTTTCAATAAACTCTGCTTCCTGGGTATTGGATACCGGTTCAGGTTCTCACATTTGCAATTCTATGCAGAGGCTGAGAAATAGCAAAGTTTTGAAGACAGGTGACCATACTCTCCGCGTTGGAAATGGTTCCATTGTACATACATGTTAGTTGTATGTATGCCCTAGAGGCCAGTATTGTACAGATGATGTATATTATATTGGATGCTTGGACATATATAGAGATGACTTTCTTGCTCGATATGATAGTATGCTATCTGGTTACTCTTTATCTTAACATGTACACTTGTCTCTTTAAACTGTCTTATAGTTACATGTTGGTAAAGCCCTTAGGATGTGTACTTGACTACCTGGACTATGATGTAGATCATACTAGTGGGGACATGGTATTCCATAAGTACATCCTTCAAGGTCCCTAGTCGTGGGTGTATCGAGACGGGGCATCGATATACCAGTGTAGACTAGCGTATACGCTTCTCGACCCATGAGATGGGCGATGGATGATCCCATATCCATTGGTGTTTGACATCAGAGATGGTATACGGGTGCTCAGTGGAGACTGGGTACACTGGACGGACTCGCCGAGAACTCCCAGATGGTATTATACCTCACGTCAGATGGCAGTTCTCAGGTGACACTTGTGCAGGTTAGTCTGTAGACCCGAGATCGTCATAGAGCCTTGTGTGATTCCCACTGTGCTTTGATCTCCACCTTACCACGTCCATGAGGGCGTGCAAAACGGTGGTCTTTGGGTATAGTCCCGAGTCACATGGAGGCAATGAGCGATAGGAGGGGTTTCGTCTCTCCCGGTATTGGGGGTTGATGTTGCGCTGTGCTCGATTGGCCGTAACAGGGAAGTCCCTGGCCAGGGCTGATCAGAGATTTGCTGGTAAGTGTTACCAGTAGTTTCTCGACCCGTTATGAGCCTCATATCGGCACGACTTATCGGTTATTGTGGTCTGACGTTTACCACCCCTAGACTTGATATGCGACGTATCAGACGAACAGACCGGACTGTACGGTAAGTGTTACTGGTTGGATTCACAGGAGTGTGAGCGGGCTAGCTCGTCGTTCTTCTGATCGCTCAATACCCGGATGGCCGTTACGTTTAGCAGACCGCTTGCGGCTTGTGGGTGCTTGATATGATCATCATCTGCTACCGGCGTATTGACGAGTCTTTAGAGTCCTACACAGAGGTTTCCTGGCTCAAGCGAAACGAAATAGGAGCGCATATGAGATATGTACGGGACCAAGAATAATGCGTGTATGTGATACCGTATTTCATTCTCGCGATGAATGTTTCGATTGGTTATATTCGATATGACCTAGTTATCGAATCATTGATTCGATAAATCGATACATTGGATACTAGTCGGTTATGTGCGACATGACCGGATCATTGAATCAAATGTTGATTTAATGATTTAATGTATAATTATATATTTGATATATTACTTTGCATTAACTAGTATTGGTTCATTTTAAAAGGATTTTCTCACTTGATGCACATTGTATATGTGATATATTTCTTGTGCACTTGATTGTATCATGTTTGATGATACTTGCTCACTTGGGTTTGTGTAAAGATTAAACCATGGTTATATGAATGGTTAGGGTTTTGATTATTTATTTAGCTATTTATTTATTTATTCATTTTGGAAATAGTTAAGTATGGTGGCTTATTTTGTTTTATGTTGAAACTTCAAGAAGCTTTGAAAAAGTCCACCATTCTTATCTCTTCCTTAACCTTAACCATTCCAACTAACCTTAGTTTAATCTCTACACTTGACCATGGTAAACATTATGATAAGTATTCATTTTATTTTCATTTTAAAAAACTTATCATAATATTTCCTTCTTGATCATCTTCTTCTTCAAGAAAGAAACCTTCATGCCATCAATGGCAACTTGAGATCTAAAGTGAGAAATCCAATTCTAAAGTGAACCCACCTCCTATTTCTTCACCCTCTACCTCTTGCCAAGTTGTTTTGGGTGTTTTCTTCACAAGTTTCACAACTTGGTGAAGTCGGAGCTTGAACTTGCGATGCCTCGACATAGATCATCTTCGGCATGAAGCCGACGACCTATTCCGCTCGTTTTTCCGATGAAGCCGACGAATGAGTCTAGGATTCGAGATGGACAGCGAGAGGACGCCTACGTGGAACCGAGGAAGAGGATAACCGGATCTACAAAGGTTGTAGCCTCTCTCCTTTAGTTAATATGTTAACTAATTTTGTTTTTCGCCTAGAATTCTAGTCTAAGATCCGTGTTAGGGTTTCTCGGCACCATAATTTTTGTAAATTGGCATGGTTGATGCCTTGTGAGACCTCTATTGGGTGCCTAGGAACCCTACAGTGGTATCAGAGCCTAGCTATAGCCTTAGGCGAAGTCTAGACGCAATTTGAATCCCGAACGAAGCCGAAACCCTAAACCAAACATGCTCTCTGGACTTTTTCCAAAATCTGGAGTTTTTCGATATTAAAAATATGCAGAAAAATCAGCAGGAAATTCTAAGGTTTACTGTGAAATTCGTGAGCCTAATTCTACTATATCACCGCGGTTCCGCGGCATGAGCAAGGCTCATGCGGCGGTTCCGCGGCCGTACGGCCACAGTATGTAAAGTGTTTTGCACAGTAACTCTTAGTTTCCAGTGGTGATTTTCCTGGGTATTTTTAATAATTATTCAAGAGTTGAATTTTCTGGGGTTGCTTTGAGGATTCGGTGTTTCGATCGGGGTATCAAATTTCGTCTTTGTGTTTTTCCGGATAATTTTTAGAATATGTTAAAATGTTCGACCGGATATAAATACCCAATTTTTCCCCTGTCGGGAAATTTCCAAGTGTTGGATTTTTCCGTGGTTTAACGACGTTCTAAGTAGTGCAAGTAACTCGATGGACCCTCTAGAAGACAACAAACCTTAACTCGATTATGTGACCGTCTTGAACTGCCCTTTGAACCTTCGGGTTTGGGGCAGTACGGCGTGCCACATGTGAGGCGTTGGCTTGACCCTTCTACGGCTGGACCGTTGGTACTGAGGCACGAACTGAATGTTGTTAGACTTATTTCATGTGTTGAGCTGTATCGGGAAAACTTGGGTGTTCGAATGTTCGATCGGAAAGTTTGATATATTCTATTTATCCGGAATTGGATACAATAATTGGAATTCACAAACAGTTATGAGATAACTGAATGAATGTTATAAATCTAGCAGTTTAGTCCCATATGATATTGAAAAGAGTTTTCGATAATGAGACTAAAATGCGGGGTTTGTAACTGTTAGGCATGTGATGTCTAAGTGTTTCATTTGATTAGGCATGTGATGTCTAAAGAGGTTGCGGATTCCAACTGTTGTAGTTTTACACTTTCTTTTCTGTGCCGTCAGTGTAGTATGTTCATATCGCCGGTTTCGTTGCTATACGTCAACGACAATTGGGGTATGCATACTTACTTACGTTGATGACATGTGATGTTATGTGTTACTGGATATGTTATATTGGATCGTCGTGTTTGAATAGCCGGGGTTTTTTATGTGAGATGAGTGTTTTTCATTTTCATTCATGTAAAAACTTGTATGTAATATTCTTTTATTTGGGGCACTTCCAGGTAGCGGAAGTTGTCACCTTTTGTATATTATTTACTTTTCCGCATTAGGATAGACCCAAGGAGGGGAGCACAAGTAACCGGGTTCTGGGGTCCAGTGGGAGACCAACTCGAGGAGTCGAGTCCGGGTCTCCTAACCCTAGAATTGGTAGGGTTGCTTGCTGCTCTCGTAGGGGTCTAGGGGTGTAGGATTGGCTATTCATCACAACCGTGGAATCCGTGTTTTATACTGGCTCGTATTGAAAACACGGACGTCCTGGTATATCCAATGTTTCATATGTTTCTTCTGCTGCGATATCTGTGATGTGATCATGTGATGTTCTGTGATGGATACTTTATATAGTATATATGATATATTATATAGACGTTACTTATGTTTTGCACCCGCACTAGCCCTGCCCTGCTCTGTCGTTAGTTACCTAACCTAACGGTGCACGAGGGGACATCGAGGCGAATGCGGATGGCATAAGTGTACGTCGTATTTATCTGTGATGTTTAGGTACTTAAATGATGGGACTTCATTAATGTGATTAATGAAAGAAAAGAAACCAAATGATGTTGTAGAATCAAATTTTAAATAAAACAGGTAGCTACAGTTCTTGCTTTGCATAGCGGTATATATGATATGCCCTGCACCTTATTCGATGAGAAAAGGACCGAGATCCCTTCACCGGGAGTGACTCCTTTAGCAATAACTGGCAGATGCTACACACTCGGTTTGCTTTTGATTGCTTTTGAGTTTTGCTTTGCACAGTGATATATATGATATATCCCGCACCTCATTCGATGAGGAAAGGGCCGACGATCCCTTCACCGGGAGTGACCCCTTTAGCAAAACTAGAAAAGCCTCAAAATCACTCCATTTCAAAACTTCATTTGATTCTACAACGATATCAAGTTCATTACGCTCATGGTTTTTATGAAAAACCTGCGTAGCCCTCCGTCATTTCAGATAAGTACTAGTTAGTATTCGTGCTGCGGTAGTTTGGCCTCCGTCAAGGCGCAGTGTACGGTAGCTAACTAGTGCTTATCTGCTTGCATATGATGCGATTGGATTAGGGTATTCGTACGGCGTTGTTTGGCCTCCGTCAAGGGTCTTGCGGGTGGGTTTAATTCAATCAGGAAATGACGGGTTGAACTTGACTAGCGGACTATGGGTTGTTTGGCCTCCGTCAAGGTCATAGGACGCTAGGGGCAAAAGCATTATCGGGAATTTCAAGTGTTGAAATTTGCAATGAGATTGCATACCTTCTATGAGATAGTTGGATCCCGATACCCACTGCGAGTAAGAGTTACTCCTGGGAGAGTTTTACACATTGCAATTAGCTGATCAAGTAGGTGTCTAGAAAGGTGTCAACGGGGTTACGCCTATGGGAAAACGAGCTTTACATTAATTAGGTTCGTGCGAAAGCACGGGGGACCTCCCTCAAAGTACCGACACTGGCCTGGCTGAAAGATTGGCGAACTTGTAGTGTGTAATTAATCCCGGCTAATCTTTCCTTTTAGGGTTTGAAGGAAGATTTGATAAAAAGCAGTGGGAGCCATCCTGATTAGATAAGATAATAACCAATCTGATCTTGCACGAGCATACGCTAAAGTGTTTTCTTCTCTCTCTTTCCAGGTAGCGACCATTTCATGCCCTAATGAAGATAATAATATGGATGTATTGACCGAACCCGCATGTTATACTGTGCAGGGGAACGTTGAACCCGTTCTATCTTATAAGTGTTATAAGAATGAACAGGAAACAGGAGAATATCTGGATTCTCAAGCCGCCCAAAAGAACATGCATGTTGATGCATCTTCTACAGGTGTGTTAGTTATTGAGAACTGTTTCTCAGTTCACCCTACGTCCTGGGTATTAGATACCGGATCAGGATCCCACATAAGTAAACAGTTACATGGGCTACGAAAAGGTAGAGAACTGGGAAAAGGTGATCATTCCGTTCAAGTTGGGAATGGGGCAAATGTTGCAGCCAAAGCAGTTGGCGAATATCACCTTGTATTACCAAGTGGTGATACACTGATTCTAAATGAATGCTATTATATACCGAACATGATGTGCAACATTATATCAGTTTCTTTATTAAGTAAAGAAGGATATAATTTTGTATTACAGGGTAATGTTATGAACATATTCCTAGATCAAAAGTTGGTTGCATCAGGCTCGTTGTATAATGGCATATTCATTCTCAATCAAAATACAGTCCTCAATTTACAAAACATACACAAGAGGAAGAGTTCTGAACTGAACGAATCTTTCTTGTGGCATTGTAGACCGGGTCACATCAATGTGACACGACTTGCTAAGTTGCATAAGGATGGATATTTAAATTCATTTGAATTTTCATCTTATGACACTTGCCAGTCATGTCTCAAAGGCAAGATGACCAAAACTCCGTTTACAGGACACGGAGAAAGAGTTACCGAACTCTTGGGACTAATACATAGTGATGTATGCGGTCCCATGTCTACACATGCCAGGGATGGTTCTTCGTACTTCATTACATTCACTGACGATCTCTCTAGATTCGGATATGTGTTCCTGATGAAACACAAATCAGAAGCTTTTGAGAAATTTAGAGAATATAAACAAGAAGTAGAGAACCAAACGGGCAAAAGTATTAAGATCCTTCGATCTGATCGAGGAGGAGAATACTTAAGTAACGATTTCAGAGATTATCTAAAAGAGAATGGGATTCTCTCTCAGCTTACTCCTCCTTATACACCACAGCACAACGGTGTATCGGAGCGGAGAAATCGCACCCTATTAGATATGGTGCGCTCTATGATGAGTACAGCTGAGTTACCTATTTCCTTCTGGGGATATGCACTGGAGACTGCTGCATATCTATTGAATAGAGTTCCAACCAAATCTGTGCCTACCACTCCATATGAGATATGGAATGGTAAGAGACCATGTCTTAATTTTATTCAGATATGGGGTTGTCCGGCCTATGTTAAAACACAAAATCCGGACAAACTCGAGGCAAGGTCTGTTCTATGTAAGTTTGTTGGATATCCCAAACATTCGCGAGGGTATATCTTCTACCACTCCGAGGAACAAAAAGTGTTTGTTTCTCGACATGCCACTTTCTTAGAAAAGAGTTTTCTTATGAAACAGACAAGTAGCATTGAGGTAGAACTGGAAGAGGTTCCAGCAACACAAACTGTAACAGAAGACTTGGTAGAACCAGAGGATTCAGTAGAACCCGACGAACCCCAGCCTCTCCGCCGATCTAGTAGGGTTTCTCGTCCACCTGAGAGATACTACGGTTTTCTCATTGACGGTGGAAGCGAGGATTGCATCATGGAGGATGATGACCCAACTAGCTTCGAGCAGGCCATCACGAGTAGGGACTCAGTGAAATGGCTGGATGCCATGCGGTCCGAGATGGAATCCATGTACACCAACAAAGTATGGACTTTGGACGTTGCTCCTGAAGGGGTAAAACCCAATGGGAGCAAGTGGATCTTCAAGAAGAAACTTGGTGTAGATGGGAAAGTGGAGACTTTCAAAGCTAGACTTGTAGCAAAGGGTTTTCGTCAAAGACCAGGTGTGGACTATGACGAGACCTTTTCTCCAGTGGCTATGCTTAAATCCATCCGGATCATGCTTGCCATCGCTGCATATCATGATTACGAAATCTGGCAAATGGATGTTAAGACCGCCTTTCTAAACGGTGATTTAGAAGAGTACGTGTACATGACTCAGCCAGAGGGCTTCGTAGACAGTGGGAGCAGCGGGAAGGTGTGCAAGCTGCTTAAATCCATTTATGGATTAAAGCAAGCATCGCGGAGTTGGAACATCTACTTTGACGTCGTTATCAAAGAGTTTGATTTCGTCAAAAACCCAGATGAACCTTGTATCTACAAGAAGGTGGCAGAGAGTAAGGTTGTCTTCCTCGTATTATACGTGGACGACATACTCTTGATAGGAAATGATATTCCTATGCTGCAATCGGTCAAGCTCTTCTTATCACAAAGATTCTCAATGAAAGATCTTGGTGATGCCTTCTGCATATTGGGAATTAGGATCTATAGAGATAGATCCAAACGGATTTTGGGATTGTCCCAATCCAGGTACATTGACACCATACTAAAGAGGTTTAGTATGGAAGAGTCCAAGCGTGGGAACTTGCCCACGATCTCTGGAGTCACTCTCTCCAAAGAGATGTCTCCCAAGACTGATTTGGAGAGAGCTCGCATGCAAGGGATACCCTATGCTTCAGCTGTAGGCTCTATCATGTATGCGATGTTATGTACCAGACCCGATGTAGCGTACTCACTAAGTGTAGTGAGTAGGTATCAAGCTGATCCTGGAGAGAGTCACTGGACAGCTGTGAAGAGCATTCTCAAGTACTTGCGAAGGACTAGAGATATGTTCTTGGTGTATGGTAACGGAGAACTTCAAGTGGAGTCCTTTACCGATTCGAGCTTCCAGAGTGATAAGGACGACTCTAAGTCGCAGTCGGGCTTTGTCTTTATCCCTACGGAAGGGCGGTTAGCTGGAAGAGTTCCAAGCAGGAAACCGTGGCAGACTCGACGATGGAGGCTGAATACATCGCTGCCAACGATGCTGCAAAAGAGGCTGTCTGGATCAAGAAGTTCATTACTGAACTTAGTGTGGTTCCATCTATTGAGCATCCAATACCTTTGTATTGTGATAACAATGGAGCGGTGGCTTTGGCCAAGGAACCCAGGTCCCATCAGCGATCCAGGCATATTCTGAGGCGGTATCACCTGATCCGGGAGATAGTTGATCGCCGGGAGATCGAGGTCAGGAGGGTTGACACGAAGAACAACACGGCGGATCCACTCACGAAGGCCATTCCCCAGATACAGTTTGAAAGACTCTTCGGGATGCTCGGTATGCGATACTACAGCAGCTGGCCCTAGTGCAAGTGGGAGATTTTAGTTGTATGTATGCCCTAGAGGCCAGTATTGTACAGATGATGTATATTATATTGGATGCTTGGACATATATAGAGATGACTTTCTTGCTCGATATGATAGTATGCTATCTGGTTACTCTTTATCTTAACATGTACACTTGTCTCTTTAAACTGTCTTATAGTTACATGTTGGTAAAGCCCTTAGGATGTGTACTTGACTACCTGGACTATGATGTAGATCATACTAGTGGGGACATGGTATTCCATAAGTACATCCTTCAAGGTCCCTAGTCGTGGGTGTATCGAGACGGGGCATCGATATACCAGTGTAGACTAGCGTATACGCTTCTCGACCCATGAGATGGGCGATGGATGATCCCATATCCATTGGTGTTTGACATCAGAGATGGTATACGGGTGCTCAGTGGAGACTGGGTACACTGGACGGACTCGCCGAGAACTCCCAGATGGTATTATACCTCACGTCAGATGGCAGTTCTCAGGTGACACTTGTGCAGGTTAGTCTGTAGACCCGAGATCGTCATAGAGCCTTGTGTGATTCCCACTGTGCTTTGATCTCCACCTTACCACGTCCATGAGGGCGTGCAAAACGGTGGTCTTTGGGTACAGTCCCGAGTCACATGGAGGCAATGAGCGATAGGAGGGGTTTCGTCTCTCCCGGTATTGGGGGTTGATGTTGCGCTGTGCTCGATTGGCCGTAACAGGGAAGTCCCTGGCCAGGGCTGATCAGAGATTTGCTGGTAAGTGTTACCAGTAGTTTCTCGACCCGTTATGAGCCTCATATCGGCACGACTTATCGGTTATTGTGGTCTGACGTTTACCACCCCTAGACTTGATATGCGACGTATCAGACGAACAGACCGGACTGTACGGTAAGTGTTACTGGTTGGATTCACAGGAGTGTGAGCGGGCTAGCTCGTCGTTCTTCTGATCGCTCAATACCCGGATGGCCGTTACGTTTAGCAGACCGCTTGCGGCTTGTGGGTGCTTGATATGATCATCATCTGCTACCGGCGTATTGACGAGTCTTTAGAGTCCTACACAGAGGTTTCCTGGCTCAAGCGAAACAAAATAGGAGCGCATATGAGATATGTGCGGGACCGAGAATAATGCGTGTATGTGATACCGTATTTCATTCTCGCGATGAATGTTTTGATTGGTTATATTCGATATGACCTAGTTATCGAATCATTGATTCGATAAATCGATACATTGGATACTAGTCGGTTATGTGCGACATGACCGGATCATTGAATCAAATGTTGATTTAATGATTTAATTTATAATTATATATTTGATATATTACTTTGCATTAACTAGTATTGGTTCATTTTAAAAGGATTTTCTCACTTGATGCACATTGTATATGTGATATATTTCTTGTGCACTTGATTGTATCATGTTTGATGATACTTGCTCACTTGGGTTTGTGTAAAGATTAAACCATGGTTATATGAATGGTTAGGGTTTTGATTATTTATTTAGCTATTTATTTATTTATTCATTTTGGAAATAGTTAAGTATGGTGGCTTATTTTGTTTTATGTTGAAACTTCAAGAAGCTTTGAAAAAGTCCACCATTCTTATCTCTTCCTTAACCTTAACCATTCCAACTAACCTTAGTTTAATCTCTACACTTGACCATGGTAAACATTATGATAAGTATTCATTTTCTTTTCATTTTAAAAAACTTATCATAATATTTCCTTCTTGATCATCTTCTTCTTCAAGAAAGAAACCTTCATGCCATCAATGGCAACTTGAGATCTAAAGTGAGAAATCCAATTCTAAAGTGAACCCACCTCCTATTTCTTCACCCTCTACCTCTTGCCAAGTTGTTTTGGGTGTTTTCTTCACAAGTTTCACAACTTGGTGAAGTCGGAGCTTGAACTTGCGATGCCTCGACGTAGATCATCTTCGGCACGAAGCCGACGACCTATTCCGCTCGTTTTTCCGATGAAGCCGACGAATGTGTAAGTGCACGGCGGCGCCCCGGCCGTCAATCCGACGCCGGAATGCGGAAGCGGTGAATAACTTAAATTTTGCGGACTTTGCAAACCGGCACCACCGCGCACTTTAACCGGATCGGACCATTAACTAGTCTAAGCTATCTACAAGAATGGGAATAGAGATATACCGACGATCCAAGTCCTCCGGTCTTCATCTCCACTCCGATCTCCTCGCGGGATCTCCGTCCACATCGTCGCCTCCTCGCCGGAAAGGGCACCACATCGCCTTCGTCTTTTACGGGCTCCCGCCTCAATACCGAGGCAACTCGAGCATGAAGCCGGCAACTCGACATGCTCAAGAAGTGCTGTAGAATGTAGTGTAGAATACGCTTTGTCTCAATGGGGTTTTGTTGCCATGATGGAGGAAAGAGGACAAGGAAAATATGGTGCTTTCATTTTTCCTTGCATGAAAGCAAGATCAAGAAGGAAACTCTCAAGAATGAAGCTCTCTCTTTTTCTTCTCACTTTCTTGAAAGACTTATCATCAAGTGAGAATGAGAATGGTGGAGGAATGATAATATGATAGCAAGAGGGAGGTGAGTGTAGGAGCAAGAGAGGGGTGACCACATCCAAGGTCAACAAAACATCAACCATGCTTAAAAACACTATGCCACCATAACCTTTCACTTCACTTTAAAACAAGTCAAAGCAAGTTATGGTGCAAAGAAAAGAAAGCTATCATAATCAATATATATTCAAGAAACCCCCCTCCACAAATGTTATTTGCACAATTGCAAATAACCCCCTCCATCGGGAAAGTCCGGCCGGGAAAGAACAAAGGAAAACCGGCCGGAACGGAATGCAAACTGGCAACTCCAGAAAACTGGTCCCGTAATAAATTACAGGAAAACCCCGACACTGTGCATACACACCCGCATCTGTATTCCGACCGGATACAAATGCAATGAGACAAAATCTACACTGTACTAAACTAGGACCGGCTTAAACCAAAGCCGGCTAGTAAAAACCGTTCGATCCTGATCCGTGCAATACCGCACGTATCTGATCGAACCCTGCCATATAACTATACGGCCACAAGTACAAAACTGTCCGATCCTGATCCGTGCAATACCGCACGTATCTGATCGGACCCTGCCATATCTCCATACGGCCTCTACAGCGTTTCGCCCGAAAGCTGAGTAACTGAAAGTGTGGTGGACTCTAAAGACTCGTCAATACTATGGCTGTGGATTTAACCACTAGCCCGTCAGAGGTATAAGCCAATACGTAACGGGCCACCAGCTATTGACCAAATGGGACGTCGATGAGGAAGCTCATCCCGACACCCAACTGAGCCTGTCAGTGACAATATCCGTGCAGTCCGGTCCGTTCGTCTATGAGTATCGCATGGCGGGCCTAGGGGGTTGGTAAAAGTCAGACCCCCAAAAGCGGTACAAGTCGTGTCGGAGTGTAGCCCAGAACACCCTGAGATACTACTGGAATACCTACCAGTAAATCTCCTTGCCTTGGCCAAGGACTTTGTGTAATGGCTCTCCTAGACACAGCACGACCTCACCCCCAATACCGGGAGAGACGAACCCCTGAAGATACGCTCACTGCCTCCATGTGGCTCGGGACTGTACCCAACTAAAACCTGTTTGCACGACTCCTTTGAGCCGTGGTAGGGTAGTAATCAAAGTACAGTGGGAACTCACACGAGACAAATGACGATCCCCAGGTCGATGAACTAACCTGCACACATGTCACCAGGGAACTGCCATCTGACGTCTGGTATATGACCAACTAGCATGTTCCCGGCGAGTCCTGTCCGGTGTACTCATAACCCAATGAGCACCTGTATACATCTTAGGTGATCCAACTGACACCAGTGGCTTGTGAGACCGGCCACCGCCCCTCGTCGGGGTCTCGACTGTATACACTAGTCTACTAATGGAGTATCGATGCCCAGTCTCGAAACTCCCACGACTAGGGACCTTTTAAGGATAAGCTTATAGACCCCCAGCTCCCACTTATATGATCGCCCTCATACTGCTGGTGGTCAAGCAAGAATCCTAGGGGCTCTATCAACGTGTAATAGCGACGTGTCATGTCACCTAAAGCAGTACACGATGATAAAGGTAAACCAGATAGCATACTATCATCTCGAGTAAGACTGTCCTACCGGGATAGGTCCTCCCTCAATCATTACAATCACGTACCTGTGACCTAATAATTGACTCTGAGGGCACTATCTCCAACAATCTCCCACTTGCACTCAAGGCTAATTATTGCGATGTCGCATACTCACAGCCCGTGTGATACCGAACATCCAACTCCTCTACTAGTCAGTCTCACAAAGCTCGTTTGCGGAACTATTGCGTTCGAGGAATAGCCTCAGTGAGTGGATCCGCTTTGTTGTTTCTTTCCATGTCTCTCTATATCTCATGTTCGCGGAGAAACCCATCTCCCGAAATGAGCAATACCTGTCTTAGAATGTGTCTGGATGTCTGATGGGACATAGCTCATAAATGAACTCCAAATCCAAACTTCTTAGACTGTATCGTCAACTGAACTTAATCAGTATCCTGCGCGCCATGCCTCCCTCAGTATTGCCTTGGATCACCTGTCCAAAATACTGCCCCTCATCAGAAGGAAAACTATAACTCTGACAACCTCCTTGTCGTCCATGTCACCTTGGAAGCCTGGAATGATAACCGTCTCCTGAATGAGGCTGTCGTTATCATATCCCTAGAACATCCACTTATGTTCTAAAAATGCTTCCGTCTGTTTCTCCAGGATTGGATTAATGTCAACTTATTGCATCTACTGCAAGAACAACATCTGGTGTGGTACTTGACATCTCACGATTGACTCAATTGCCTGAGCAAGTGATCTGCCAATCATGCACGTCCCTCTCCCCTTTAGTCTGTAAGACACCTTTGGAGAGGGTGACTCCATTACCTGCAGGTACACTACCGTGCCAGGAGTCGTCCATCCTAAATACTCTTAGAATGCTGTCAAAGTACCCTGATTGGGAAACCACCCAAATCTAGATCTAAAACCATAGATCTAGTAACCAGTATGTCAGATATATAATCCATTTCCTTTGTGGAGAAACCACTGTGTGACGACCAAAGTATAACCGATCGTAGTGTAGGAGTTTCCTTTCCTACTCTGTGTATATCATCCAAATACCAGGATATCACACCCTACTACCTTCTCAACAGATCCATCCCCTATTCTGATGAAGTCAAACCCATGACTGTCACGTCAGAAATAGATGATCTATCTCCGCTACATCTGCTCTAGTCTATAAATAGACATAAGCTACCTGTCCACCAATGCTTCCGCTGCTCCCACTGACTACGACAACCCTCTGGCAGAGTCATATACACGTACACTTCTAAAACTAGTTTTAGAACGACACTATACTCATCCTCCCGCCGGGTCTCGTAACCTGGAACAACAGCAATGGCAATTGTGGGTAAACAAGAACTTCCCTGTCACCGTGCTTGAGGCCACCGTAGTGCCTCTCGGGTGCCTGAAGTTACCCACCTTATCTGCGGAGTGGCCAATGGAATGTCAATCCAGATTGAATCTTTAGGTTCCTTATCAAATCTTCAGTAATCGTTTGTGGTTCTGGAATCACTTCCAGTTCTACCATACTCCCACTACTGTTTTCTGAAAAAGTCCATTTTTAATAAAACTGTGGCGAGTCTAGAACAATATCGCTATTGTTCATCCAGATGGTAGAAAATCAACCCTCGTCATAGCCTGGGTCAACCCACAAACAGCCATTACAGAAACGTGCCTTGAGTTGTCCAGTGTCTGGTTTTAATCATAAACCGGACAACTCCCCGTACCTTAACATCGTTAAGATATGAACTGTTCTATATCCAATATAGAAACAGAAGCACTGATTTAATTGAACCAGATTCAAATCATGCAGCTGTCCCCAGCGCATGTCAACTAAATGGAAGGAGGCCGATCGGCGTTACTCAACTTAGGAATACTTCCAATTATGAGTAACCTGAAAGAGAAGCAAGATCTCTTTATCATTACTATCAACTGAATACCATACACAAGTATCTACATCTTCGATCTCTTTGAAGAATCCCGATACTTGCTATACCTGGTTCTCTACTCTATTCAAATACCTATAACTTCTCAAAATTCGGACCCTGTGTTTCCACGAAACACCTGTCTAAAAACTAGAGAAGTCATAAGTAAACCGAATATAGTACGAGGACCAACCCCTCTGTCCTGATGGACCCTGGACAACATACAATCCTTTGTATAAGTCCCTTGAGTCTGACAACTCATTCCCTGTGTGTTGTAGGTTGAAAACTGTACTTATGGTTAAGAAGAATTACACCGCTGTTTAATGCTCCTTACCTAACCATCCACTGATATAGGTAAATGTCGTAGACATAATTTCAGAAAGGTATATCTCACTCTATGAAAATAGACGTACAGATATATCAATTTGAAATTGGTGCATAACTGCGGATATTCAAAACCAAATATTTGCCGACTGGCAAACAACCCAGGTGACTTCCTCAAATATCACTGATTGCAACGAATCCCGATATAATGAGGATGATCACCCAATTCCCAATAACTTACTCCCACTCATCATCTGTAAAACCATACAGATGTGAGAATCATACCTGGTAAATACATACCCTGGAGTAAGTGTCTAATCGGGAAATCAGTTCTCTTTTAACATTACACAGTGAAACTGAAACATTGAAATGTTTCGATGGGGTATCCTGGTATTCCTAGTAATGCCTCTTCCATCATCACGTCTGTAACCTTGTAATTCTTTGCCACCTCTCCAAATCCCTTCATCTGTCTTTAGTCTTTACCTTCTGCACACCCCTTTAGGCCAAATGGTTTTCTTCCTTCCCTACCGTTCGGCACCAGCCTATGGTTTGGAAGAAGACTATCCAATAAGCATAATGGGTGTACTGTCCCTATCCTAGGAACACTCGCAACACGAGAGAAGGTGAAGATAAAAGACACCTGAATGTACTTTATTCCTATTTCTCCTGGACCAGGATCCATCCCCGAACTGGAACAAGTTCCTTTCGAGTTCGTATATAACCATACGATGGAATATCCAAATAAACTGTGGATCTTCGTAGTGATACGGAGTGTCCTGGAGAAATACAAAGGTAATGTGGGAGTGGTAACGAAAAATTTGGTTTGGTCGTGAATATCTGTTGCAATTTACTTTGCCCTCTTACTAATCCCTTGCTTTGTCTGAACTTAATACCTTCTGCACACCATCGTTATGCTAATTGGTTTTCTTCATTCCCTACCGGTCGGCACCAGCCTAAGGTTTGGAAGAAGACAATCCAATTTGCGTAATAGGTGTACTACCCCTAAACCAAGGAGTACTCGTAACCTGAGAGAGGGTAAAAGGAAAAGACAACTGAATAATCCTATCCGTTTTCTCCAGAACCAGAAACCATCCTCGAATTCCTTCGAGTTCGTATCTAACCATACGATGGTTTTGTCCAATGGAAGTGGACGTTCGCAGTAATACGGGGTGTCCTGGAGAAAAGGGTAAAAGTAGGAGTGGCAATGAGGTCTGCAACTCTGACAATCCAAAAGCCAGTGTTAAGAAGGTTCGGTCAACTTGGTCACTGAGTCAAAGTCTTAGGGTCGGGTCAATGGTCGCTGCCAAAGAGAGAGAGAAAAGAAACACTCAGCGTGCACTCTAACCTAGATCAGAATGGTCACCAATTTATCTAATCTGGAATCCTCCCACTGTACCTCAAATTCTCCTCCAAACCTAAAAGAAGAATTAGTCGGGGTCACCCGAGGAGTAAACTAACTCATCAGTGGGAATCGGGATCCAACTATCATTGCATGATAACGTGACGGAATCCGCTCACGCTATCACACTCCAGAAGGTATGCGCATATCTGGCAAGTTTCAGTACTTTTGAAACTCCCGATGTGATTTCTGCCCCATGCTCTTATGACCTTGACTAAGGCCAACAAATCATAAGTCACATGTCAAGTTCTACCCGTCATTGTCCAGGTTGATTTGAACCCACCCGTACAAGCCCTTGACTAAGGCCAACAAGGCTATACGACTGTCCCAAACCAACGCATCTATCTATGCAGCATATGAATACCCAACAGCTACCAAACACTGTGCCTTGACTAAGGCCAACAAACACAGCTTGAATACTATTGACTACCCATATGAAACGACGGAGGGCTACGAATGGTTTCTGGCGAAAACCTTTAACGTAGTGAACTTGATATCGTTGAAGGAACGAATAGCTTTTTAGAAAATATAGTGACGAAAACCTTTACTAAAGAGGTCACTCCCGGTGAAGGGATCTCGGCTCTTTCCCCGTAGAATGGGGTGCAGGATATTCATAACCGAATATCACTGTGCAAAGCAAAAGTAATCGGCTATAATGAAGTTAATGCCCTGACGCAAACTTATTGTCCAAGGGGTCACTCCCGGTGAAGGGATCTCGGCCCTTGCCTCGTCGACTGAGGAGCAGGATATTCTAAATGAATACCGCGATGCAAAACAAAAGTGAACGTCCTTGCAATAACAGCTTTTTGAAAAATGTTCCAACAACATCAGATTAGGTTTGTTTTTAATTTTGCATTGATCCGAATCAATGCAGTCCCATCAATTGATCACACCAAAAAGAACGAAAATATACTGATGTACGTATATGCCATCCGCATTCGCCACTGGGTCCCGTCATTACCCGTTAGGTTAGCTAACTAACGACAGAGCGGGGACTGGACTAGCGCGGATGCAAAACATATACAACATCTACTAATATATATACCAATATATTATATTCGCTCAAGGCGTGAATAAAATGCAACATCACAGAAAAGTACAGCATCACAGAAACAATACAGATATCTGGGATCCCCGGGTTTCACAGAGCCACTACTGAAACCCGACGTTCCCCTGGTCGTGTGGATAGCCTGTGCAATGAAATCCTAGACCCCTACGGGCGCGGCAAGTCACCCGCCAAAACCTGAAGCGAGGCAGCCCCCTTCAGCGCCGTGAACGGACCACCCAGCACTTCACGGAATCCGGCAACTTGGGCACCCCTCCTGGGTCAACCTGTACCCCCTACGAGTGCGGCGAATAGCCCGCCAATCCTAGAGTGAAGCCCCCTCCGTCTCAATGCCATGAGATGCGGGCTTGTTGCCCTCCAGAACCCGGCTATCCGTGCATCCCTCCGCGGGGCAATCCTAGTACAGAAAGTAAAATATACATACACCGGGTACATCGACCGCAACCAGGTCGTGCCCCAAAATAATAATACAATCAGGCAGTGACGGCAGTCCACATGTCGGACGCTCGTCCCGCAATAACAAATGTACATAATACAACAATACAGTACTAGCATTGCATCCAGGCTATCCCCCACGACCGATCCGCAACATCACAGCATAAACATAGAACATCAACGTGAAAATCACGTTCGCAAATCCGTCTAACCGGGCTATAGCAGTTAGACAGGATTTACCGATCGAGTGACATTCACGGTCGCAGATATAATGTAAATACTGTGAAAAATGTGTTTAAAATATCCGATCGATCAAAAATTAACAAGTGGGCCCCCAAACAAAAACTGTAGCACTCACAGAAATCCTGGGCCCAATTTTAATATTCCAAAACCCATATTTTAAGTCCAAAAGGCCTATGGAAAAATTTGGTGATGTGATGTGAATAGTGCGCGGCGGAAGGGCCGCACGAGGTGGGGTTTCGCGGCGGATCCGCGCTCCAACTGTGGAGTTACATCGTCAAATTTTTACAGAACCCTTAGATTTCCATGTACATCAATATTTTACAACCAGAAAAATTTTCCGAGACCAAAAATTTTCAACAGAAACTGATTCGAACTAAGATGCAGTTTTGGAACATTCGATCGATCGAAACAGAAAAACACATTACACCAAGCTAGACTATGTTAATGGCGAGGCTCTGATACCACTGTAAGTGCACGGCGGCGCCCCGGCCGTCAATCCGACGCCGGAATGCGGAAGCGGTGAATAACTTAAATTTTGCGGACTTTGCAAACCGGCACCACCGCGCACTTTAACCGGATCGGACCATTAACTAGTCTAAGCTATCTACAAGAATGGGAATAGAGATATACCGACGATCCAAGTCCTCCGGTCTTCATCTCCACTCCGATCTCCTCGCGGGATCTCCGTCCACATCGTCGCCTCCTCGCCGGAAAGGGCACCACATCGCCTTCGTCTTTTACGGGCTCCCGCCTCAATACCGAGGCAACTCGAGCATGAAGCCGGCAACTCGACATGCTCAAGAAGTGCTGTAGAATGTAGTGTAGAATACGCTTTGTCTCAATGGGGTTTTGTTGCCATGATGGAGGAAAGAGGACAAGGAAAATATGGTGCTTTCATTTTTCCTTGCATGAAAGCAAGATCAAGAAGGAAACTCTCAAGAATGAAGCTCTCTCTTTTTCTTCTCACTTTCTTGAAAGACTTATCATCAAGTGAGAATGAGAATGGTGGAGGAATGATAATATGATAGCAAGAGGGAGGTGAGTGTAGGAGCAAGAGAGGGGTGACCACATCCAAGGTCAACAAAACATCAACCATGCTTAAAAACACTATGCCACCATAACCTTTCACTTCACTTTAAAACAAGTCAAAGCAAGTTATGGTGCAAAGAAAAGAAAGCTATCATAATCAATATATATTCAAGAAACCCCCCTCCACAAATGTTATTTGCACAATTGCAAATAACCCCCTCCATCGGGAAAGTCCGGCCGGGAAAGAACAAAGGAAAACCGGCCGGAACGGAATGCAAACTGGCAACTCCAGAAAACTGGTCCCGTAATAAATTACAGGAAAACCCCGACACTGTGCATACACACCCGCATCTGTATTCCGACCGGATACAAATGCAATGAGACAAAATCTACACTGTACTAAACTAGGACCGGCTTAAACCAAAGCCGGCTAGTAAAAACCGTTCGATCCTGATCCGTGCAATACCGCACGTATCTGATCGAACCCTGCCATATAACTATACGGCCACAAGTACAAAACTGTCCGATCCTGATCCGTGCAATACCGCACGTATCTGATCGGACCCTGCCATATCTCCATACGGCCTCTACAGCGTTTCGCCCGAAAGCTGAGTAACTGAAAGTGTGGTGGACTCTAAAGACTCGTCAATACTATGGCTGTGGATTTAACCACTAGCCCGTCAGAGGTATAAGCCAATACGTAACGGGCCACCAGCTATTGACCAAATGGGACGTCGATGAGGAAGCTCATCCCGACACCCAACTGAGCCTGTCAGTGACAATATCCGTGCAGTCCGGTCCGTTCGTCTATGAGTATCGCATGGCGGGCCTAGGGGGTTGGTAAAAGTCAGACCCCCAAAAGCGGTACAAGTCGTGTCGGAGTGTAGCCCAGAACACCCTGAGATACTACTGGAATACCTACCAGTAAATCTCCTTGCCTTGGCCAAGGACTTTGTGTAATGGCTCTCCTAGACACAGCACGACCTCACCCCCAATACCGGGAGAGACGAACCCCTGAAGATACGCTCACTGCCTCCATGTGGCTCGGGACTGTACCCAACTAAAACCTGTTTGCACGACTCCTTTGAGCCGTGGTAGGGTAGTAATCAAAGTACAGTGGGAACTCACACGAGACAAATGACGATCCCCAGGTCGATGAACTAACCTGCACACATGTCACCAGGGAACTGCCATCTGACGTCTGGTATATGACCAACTAGCATGTTCCCGGCGAGTCCTGTCCGGTGTACTCATAACCCAATGAGCACCTGTATACATCTTAGGTGATCCAACTGACACCAGTGGCTTGTGAGACCGGCCACCGCCCCTCGTCGGGGTCTCGACTGTATACACTAGTCTACTAATGGAGTATCGATGCCCAGTCTCGAAACTCCCACGACTAGGGACCTTTTAAGGATAAGCTTATAGACCCCCAGCTCCCACTTATATGATCGCCCTCATACTGCTGGTGGTCAAGCAAGAATCCTAGGGGCTCTATCAACGTGTAATAGCGACGTGTCATGTCACCTAAAGCAGTACACGATGATAAAGGTAAACCAGATAGCATACTATCATCTCGAGTAAGACTGTCCTACCGGGATAGGTCCTCCCTCAATCATTACAATCACGTACCTGTGACCTAATAATTGACTCTGAGGGCACTATCTCCAACAGAATGAGTCTAGGATTCGAGATGGACAGCGAGAGGACGCCTATGTGGAGCCGAGGAAGAGGATAACCGGATCTACAAAGGTTGTAGCCTCTCTCCTTTAGTTAATATGTTAACTAATTTTGTTTTTCGCCTAGAATTCTAGTCTAAGATCCGTGTTAGGGTTTCTCGGCACCATAATTTTTGTAAATTGGCATGGTTGATGCCTTGTGAGACCTCTATAGGGTGCCTAGGAACCCTACAATACAGTCGCAGTGGGAGAGTATCACTTGGGGTTGCCATCTGGATGTATTTTGGTTTTGAATCCATGTTATTTTGTACCAAGTATGCTTTGTAATATAATATCCGTTTCTTTGTTAGACAATGAAGGATATAATTTTGTATTGCAGAACATTGTTATGAACATTCACCTGAATCAAATGTTGGTTGGGTATGGTACGCTTAATAACGGAATATATGTCCTAAATCAACACACAGTTTTCAGTATACAACACACTAATAAAAGAAAACTTTCAGAATTAAATGAATCTTTTCTTTGGCACTATAGACTTGGTCATATTAATGAAACAAGACTAAACAAGTTACACAAAGATGGATATTTAAACTCTTTTGAGTATAAATCTTATGCGACTTGCCAGTCTTGTATCAAGGGTAAAATGACCAAAACTCCGTTTACCGGACACGGAGAAAGAGCTACTGAGCTCCTAGGCCTCATACATAGTGATGTATGTGGGCCAATGTCTACACAGGCTAGAGGCGGTTTTTCATACTTCATTACATTCACCGACGATTTCTTAAGATTCGGTCATGTATTTTTATTAAAGCACAAGTCCGAAGCTTTCGAGAAGTTCATTGGATATAAACAAGAAGTAGAAAAACAAACCGGCTTGAGTATCAAGATGCTTCGATCAGATCGAGGTGGTGAGTATCTCAGTACAGAATTTTCAAACTTCCTAAAAGAGAATGGGATTCTCTCTCAGCTCACTCCTCCTTACACACCACAGCATAACGGTGTGTCAGAACGACGGAATAGGACCCTATTAGATATGGTCCGGTCCATGATGAGTGACGCTGAGTTACCAGTCTCGTTTTGGGGGCATGCATTGGAGACTGCAGCGTTTCTACTAAACGGGGTTCCAACCAAAACCGTGTCTACCACGCCATATGAGATATGGCATGGGAAGAGACCATCTCTTAAGAGAATTAAGATTTTGGGTTGCCCGGCCTATGTTAAAAAGCAGAATCCGGACAAACTCGAGACACGGTCAGTCATGTGTAACTTTGTGGGATATCCAAAGAATTCTTATGGATATCTATTCTACCACAAAGAGGAACAAAAAGTGTTTGTTTCTCAGTATGCCACATTCTTAGAAAAAGAGTTTTTCATAGATAAAGATGATGGCAAGGTGGTGGATCTAGAATAGGTTCTAGAAACACAAACTACAAATGAAGATTTGGTTGAACCGGCTGTTGAAATAGAAACTGAGGAACCTCGGCCACTCCGTAGGTCTGGTAGGACTTCTCGCCCACCAGAGAGGTACTACGGTTTCCTTATTGATGGTGACGGAGAAGACTGCATCATGGATGATGATGATCCTACCAGTTTTCAGCAAGCTATCACGAGTAGAGACTCTGTGAAGTGGCTGGATGCCATGAGATCCAAAATGGAGTCTATGTACACCAACAAAGTATGGACTTTGGACGTTGTACCCCCTGGGGTAAAACCTGTGGGGTGCAAATGGATCTTTAAAAGAAAGATTGGTGTAGATGGGCAGGTGGAGACCTATAAGGCAAGACTTGTTGCGAAGGGTTTTCGTCAAAGACCAGGTTTGGACTATGACGAGACTTTTTCTCCCGTAGCCATGCTTAAATCCATTCGGATCCTACTTGCTATTGCTGCTCACTACGACTATGAAATCTGCCAGATGGACGTTAAAACCTCATTTCTAAATGGAAATTTAGAAGAATGCGTTTATATGGATCAGCCAGAGGGCTTCATTGACAGTGGGAGCAGCGGGAAAGCATGTAAATTGCTTAAATCCATATATGGGTTAAAGCAGGCATCACGGAGTTGGAACATCTGTTTCGATGATGTCATCAAAGAGTTTGATTTCATCAAAAATCCAGATGAACCTTGTGTTTATAAGAAGGCTGTAGGGAGAGCTGTCACATTCCTTGTATTGTACGTGGACGACATTCTTCTAATAGGAAATGATATTCCTATGCTACAGTCGGTCAAATCTTTCTTATCACTGAGGTTCTCCATGAAGGACCTGGGTGATGCCACATACATTTTGGGCATAAGGATCTATAGGGATAGATCCAAAAGGTTATTGGGATTGTCCCAAACCAGGTCCATTGACACCATCCTAAAAAGGTTTAGTATGGAAGACTCCAAGCGGGGTGCCTTACCCGCTTGCCATGGGGTCACTCTCTCCAAGGATTCTTGCCCAAAGACCGATGAAGAGAGAGCTCGCATGAGTGTTATACCCTATGCTTCGACAGTAGGATCTATAATGTATGCGATGTTATGTACATGCCCAGATGTAGCTTATGCACTTAGTGTTGTAAGCAGGTATCAATCCAACCCAGGGGAGAATCACTAGACAGCTGTGAAGAACATTTTTAAGTACTTACGAAGGACTAAAGAATTGTTCTTGGTGTATGGTAATGGAGATCTCCAAATGGAGGCCTTTACCGATTCGAGCTTCCAGAGCGATAAGGACGACAGCAAATCTATCTCTGGGTTTGTATTTACCCTTAATGGAGGGGCGGTGAGTTGGAAGAGTTCCAAACAAGATACCGTTGCAGACTCTACGATGGAAGCTGAGTACATTGCTGCGAATGATGCAGCCAAGGAAGCCGTTTGGAAGAAGAAGTTCGTCTCGGAGCTAGGAGTAGTTCCAACCATTATTGATCTAATACCTTTGTATTGTGATAATAACGGGGCTATGGCGTTAGTCAAAGAGCCCAGATCCCATCAGCGGTCCAGACACATCCTGAGGCGTTTTCATTTGATCCGGGAGATTGTAGATCGCCCGAGATCGAGATTAGGAGAGTAGACACAAAGAATAACGCCGCGGATCCATTCACCAAGGCCCTCCCTCAGCCGCAGCATGAGCGACTTTTTGAGATGTTGGGTATGAGATACGCCAATAACTGGCCTTAGTGCAAGTGGGAGATTGTTGGATTATGTATGCCCTAGAGGACATTATATGATAGTGGATGTATCTATACATGTATATATATATTCAGTATGCATTCTTGCTCGACATGATAGTATGCTATCTAGTTCTTCTTTATCTGACATGTTGATTTGATCATGCTTTTATTCATTCATACATGCTGATAAAGCCCTGAGGATATCGGCTTGACTGCTGTGATTATGATGGAGATCATACTAGTGGGACATCTGTAGTCTATAAGCATATCCTGGAAAGTTCCTAGTCGTAAGTATATCGAGACGGGGCATTGATATACCAGAGTAGACTAGCGTATATGATACTAGACCCATACGATGGGCGATGAATGTTCCCACATTCATCGATGTTTGACATCAAAATCATATACGGGTGCTCAGTGGTGACTGGGTACACTGGACGGACTCACTGAGAACTCCTATATGGAATTATATCTATCGTCGGATAGCAGTTCTCAGGTGACACTGGTACAGGTTAGTCTGTAGACCCGAGATCGTCATAGAGTCTTGTGTGTTCTCCCTTTGTACTTTGATTGCCACCCTACCACGGCTCTACTGAGTCGTGCAAACAGGGGGCCGTTGGGTACAGTCCCGAGACACACGAAGGCAATAGCGATAGGAGGGGTTTCATCTCTCCCGGTATTGGGAGTTGATGCTGTGCTGTGCCCGATTGGTTATATCAGTAAGTCCCTGGCCAGGGCTGCTGAGATTTGCTGATAAGTGTTATCAGTAGTTTCTCGATCTGTTATAGACCATTCACCGGCATGACTTATTGAGTTATTGGGGTCGACGTGACCATCCCAAGGCTCGATATGCAGCATATCTGACGAAGACACCGGACTGTACGGTAGTGTTGCCGGTTGGCTCGACGGGAGTTGTAGCAGGTTCGCTTGTTTTCTTCTGATCGCTCAATACCCGGGTGGCCGTTACGTTTAGCTGACCGCTTGCAGCTTGGGGGTGCTTGATATGATCATCACCCACTGCCGGCGTATTGACGAGTCTTAGAGTCCCATAAATGAGTTACCTAGTCCAGGCGAAACGTTGTGGTGCGCGTATGCGATATGCGTATGGACCCGATTAAAATGCGCGTATAGGATACCGTACATTGATCGGGCGGCTTGCTTTTGGTGGGGTCATTTGTGATATGGCCGGATTGATAAATCAAGTGTTGATCTATCATTTAACCATTAGTTTTCTCACTTAAAACCTTTTCTTGTATATGATGGATGTATGCATCCATGTATGTTTTTTTTCTTTCTTTCTAGTTTCATGCACATATGGATGTGCATACATACATACATACATACATCATCTATCATGGTTGATTACACATTGAAAATGATGGAAATTTAAGACTCACACCATGGATAAATATATGGATTATTATTTGATTTTGTGTTTAAAACAAAATGGAAAAGGAAAGGATAATTCTTGACTTGTTTCTACATCCTTCTTTAACCTAACCTACCCTTAACCTTGGATTAAACTTTCCTTCTATGTTTTAAACTCTAATTAAATAATAACTCAAACATTTAACCATGGTTTGAGATGAGAAGAAATAAATATATAAGGATATATTTTCATTTCTTTTCATGAGTTATCTTTTTACTCTTGTTAAAAAGAAAGCTATCATCTTCTTCCTCCTTCACCATTTGCTCTCTAGTTTCTTCTAGTGAGCAAAATACACATCAAGAAAGGTTTTGAAGTGAGAATTAGATCCACAACATCATTCTACACAAGTTTAGCCCACTTTTTTAGAGTGTTCTCTTCATTTCTCCTCTTGAAAAGTGAAGTTGCAAGCTTGGACTAGGAGCTTCGGGTGGATCGTCGTGGACACTAGAAGACTTTAAGAGAACCTTCCTCCAGCACTCAAGAGGCCAAAGAGTCTAGCGAAGGGAGCTACAAAGGTTGTAGTCTCGAAACCCTGGTCTTTGTTGCCTTTATTGTTTAGAAACCCTAATTTTCTAGGATCGATCCTTTGTATGCTTGCTTAGTACCATAAAAATTTGAACTTTGTGACATGCGATGCTTCCAAACTTTACATAGGGTGCTAGGTAAACATAACACTTAACACATGAGAGATTAGTGCTTTGAGAGAGAGGAAGAGGATGAGAGAGAATGAGCAAGAGAGAATGAGAGAAAATATCAACCATTCTCACATATATGTGAATTATGAATTAACAATAATAATTAAAAGAAAATTGTGATGGTTCATTTGAAATGACCATTATCATTTCATATTTAATGAATTTTGCAAGAATCAAAGAGCATCTTTCATATGAAATGATGATGGTCAATATTTCAACTTGGGTCAATAAGTCAAACAAAGTCAAATGGTCAACAACCCTAACCATAACACAATTATCTTTAATTAATATTATTAATCATATTTCACATATTCATTATGGTTTGGAAGAAGACAACGGTCTTCAACCCTAATGAGAATCCTCTGCCTCTGCCTCAGTCAACTGTGCATACACACCCGCATCCATGTTCCGAGGAACACGAATACAATGAGAGAAAACTAATCCCAAAACATATACTAGGATCTGGCTTAAACCAAAGCCTTCTAGTAATAACTGTCCGGACACCAAACATGCACAAGTGCGCGGATGTGAACGAACCCCGTCGCAAAACCATGCGACCTCTACTCTGTTTTGCCCAAAGGCGAATAACCCTCTGTGTGGGACTCTAATGACTCGACACTACGCTGGCAGTGGGTTTAACCACAGGCCGCAAGTGGTACTAGCTGTACGTAACGGTCCCTAGGTAGGTGCCGATAAGAAGACTGATGAGGTGAACCCATCCGAACTCCTACTGAGCCTGAATGTGATAATCTCCATATTGTCCGGTCTGTTCGTCTGAGAATATCGCTTGGCGGGCCTAGGGGGCGGTAAACGTCAGTCCCCTAATAGCGGTACAAGTCGTGTCGAAGTGTAGCCCAGAACACCCTAAGATAACACTGGAAAACCTACCAGTATATCTCGCTTGCCCTGGCCAGGGACTTTGTGTAATGGCTCTCCTAGACACAGCGCGATATCAACCCCCAATACCGGGAGAGACGAATCTTGTCTAACCGTCACTGCCTCCAAGTGCTTCGGGACCGCATCCAACTACTACTTGTTTGCATGACTCCTTTGAGCCGTGGTAGGATAGTAATCAAAGAACAGTGGGAACACACTCGAGGCGAAGTGACGGTGTCAAGTCAGCGGACTAAGCTGTACTCATGTCACCTAGGAACTGATAATTGACGATAGGTATAATACCAACCAACAGTTCCCGACGAGTCCTGTCCAGTGTACTCGTAACCTAACGAGCACCCGCATACTATCTCAAGTACGATGTACTGACGGCTGTGGAATAGACCATCTCCCCTGCTGGGATGAGAAGCGCATGCGCTAGTCTACTCCGGAGTATCGATGCCCCGTCTCGATAATCCAACGACTAGGGACTTGTATAAGGATGTGCTTATAGATTACCCAGTCCCCACAAGTGTGACTGCCATCACAACGCTGGTAATGAAGCAAAGATCCTAAGGCCTCTACTAATATATATAAGCAATATGCTAAAAGAAACACATGCACATATTAAAGTAGAAACAAACCAAGTAGCATACTACCATTTTGAGCAAGATTGTCTATCCAACTGTGAATATCCCAAGCTTCCATCAAGTAATATACAAATTAGTATGATACAGTAATGGCTTCTAGAGCATATACACTAACATCATCAAGGTCCCAAAATTTTCCGAAAGCTCAACACCTGAGCACAGTTTAATAATATTCGGTATATGCAACAATACCTATGGGCCAACAGTAGAAAGGAATACCCAAGCCTCACTGATGGCACCGCTAAACTATTAGTTATGTGTATGCCGTAGAGTCCATTACTGTACAAACGATGTATATTGTAGTGGATGCTTGGACATATATAGGAAGGACTTTCTTGCTCGACATGATAGTATGCTATCTGGTTGCCCTTTATCTTAACATGTACTCTGATTGTCTCTATATTACATATTGATAAAGCCCTTAGGATAAGTACTTAACTACCAGGACTATGATGCAGATCATACTAGTAGGGACAATGTAGTTGCAAAGTACATCCTTCGAATGTTCCTAGTCATGTGAGTACCGAGATAGGGCATCGATACTCCAGAGTAGACTAGCGTATGCGCTTCTTAACACATATGACGGGCGATGGATGATCCCATATCCATTGGTGTTTGACATTAGAGAAGGTATACGGGTGCTCATTCGAGACTGGGTACACTGGACGGACTCGCCGAGAACTCCCAAATGGTATTATACCTCACGTCAGATGGCAGTTCTCTGGTGACACTGGTACAGGTTAGTCTGTAGACTCGAGATCGTCATAGAGTCTTATGTGATTCCCACTGTGCTTTGATTTCCATCATACCACATCCAAGAGGGCGTGCAAAACGGTGGCTTTTGGGTACAGTCCCGAATCACATGGAGGCAATGAGCGATAGGAGGGGTTTCGTCTCTCCCGGTATTGGGAGTTGATGTTGCGCGGTGTTCGATTGGCTATAGCTGGAAATCCCTGGCCAGGGTTGCTGAGATTTTCTGGTAAGTGTTATCAGTAGTTTCTCGAACTGTTATGGACCTCATATCGACACGACTTATCAAGCTACTGGGGTCTGACATTTACCACCCCTAGGCGAGATATGCGACATATCAGACGATGAGACCGGACTGTACGGGAGTGTTACTGGTTGGATTCACAGGAGTACGAACAGGCTTGCTTGTTGATCTTCTGATCGCTCAATACCCGGGTGGCCGTTACGTTTAGCAGACCGCTTGCGGCTTGTGGGTGTTTGATATGATCATCACCTACTGCCGGCGTATTGACGAGTCTTTAGAGTCCTACATAGAGATTTCCTGGCTCAAGCGAAATGGAGTAGGAGAGCATATGTGATATGTGCAGGACCGAGATTGATGCGTGTATGTGATACCGCATTCTATTCTCGCGATGTGTGACATGATTGGTTATATGTGATATAGACGAGTTATCGGATCAAACGTTGATTCGATAAGATGTTGCATTTCATATTAGTCGGTTATATGTGATATAGCCGGATTATTAAATCAAGAGTTGATTTGATAATTTAAATGTATAATTATATATTTGATATATTATGTTATATTAACTAATATTTAGCTCACTAATGATTCTTTTCTCACTTGGTGTGCACATTGTATATATGTGATATGTATATTTGTGTACATGTATTGTGTCATGCTTGATGAGACATACAAGATGGGTGTATGGGATTAATACCATACTAGGGTTAAGTTAGGGTTTCTATTTATGTTAAGCTAATTCAAAAGAGATTGAGTTTGTTATGCTAAAGCTTGGACAAAAGCTTTTGGATAAGCTTTGACAAAGTCAACTCTTTTGTCTAGTTAAACATATTTATCAAACCCAACCCTTAACCATAGTGTGTGGTTTATTCTCTACATGAATTAAGAATGATAGCTTTAACTCAACCATGGGTGCAATAATTCATTTGGATGAATTATTCATGAGTTCTTCTTCTTCTTCTTCAAGCTCCATGAAAAGATTTCAAGCTTCAATGGAGGTATGAGAAATAAAGTGAGAAAATCAATTCTAATGTGAGCCCACCTTCTACTTCTTCATCCTATACCACTTGCCATATAGTAGAGTGTATTCTCTTCACAAGTTCATGACCTAGTGAAGGAATAGCTTGAGTTAGTGTCTCCTCGACGTAGATCATCTTCGGCCTCGAAGTCATCGAAGCAAGCACGTTCGTTTCTTCATAGAGCCTCTCTAGTGTCTGGAGTTTACGATCGCAGCGAAGGAGACTACTACATGGAGCTATATGAAGTGAAGGACCAGTCTACAAAGGTTGTAATCCCTAACTCATAGATGTAAAGTTGTTTACATGCATGTTTAACCCTAAGTCTCTAGTTAAGATCTTGGTTAGGGTTTGTTTAGCACACCAAAAAATTTAAAGTAGCATGATTGATGCTTGCCAAAACCTTCACAAGGTGCTATGCTAACCCTACAGTGGTATCAGAGCTATGCTAGAGCATTAGGCATTGTCTAGACGAAGTTTGATGTCCGATCGAACTCCGTAACCCCGATAAATCCCACTTTCTGGAAATTTTTTCAAAAGCTGAACTTTTTCATATTAAAAATACTCAGAAAATAATACAGGGAAGTACGAAGCCACAACTCACTCAAGAGACCGCGGAACCGCGGCCAAACCATGCGTTTGGCGGCGGTTCCGTGGCCAACTTTGGGAGTTGGGGGCTAATACTTAAGGGGTTTATTCTTGGGTATTTTTTCATGCTTCTGGAAATTTTTAGTTCTATTCAAGTGTTGAGCTTTCTGGGATATATTGGGAACTCGTTGATTCGATCGGAAAGTTTAACTTCGATTAAGTTTTTCGGGTAATTTAGAACGTGTTAAAAGGTTCGAATGGATATCAATAACTCACTTTTTCCTCTGTCGGAAAACTTTCAAGTGTTGGATTTTTCCTGAGTTTAAAACTTTCAGAAAATCATGCAAGCGAATCTGTGGACCCTCTAGAAGAACGTAACCTTAACTCGATTATGTGACCATCAAAACCGCCACTGAACCATATGGTTTGTGGTAGTTTAGCGTTGCCACATGTGAGGCGATGGTTTGACCTTTCTACGGCTGGTTCATAGCAGCTGTGACATGTTCTAGGACTTTTTGAACTCCGCTCAAGTGTTGAGCTATTTGGGAATTCTTGGGTGTTTGTTTATTCGATCGGAAAGTTTAACATTATCTATTTATCTGGAATGTGATACAATATTTGGAATCCACAAGTAGTTATGAGATAACTAATTTGAATGTTATAAATCTAGCATTTTTAGTCTCATTTGATCGGTTGCCATGGGATTTTGATGTGATCAAAAGTCCGTCGCAATCACGTAGCGTACGCGGATACTCGCCGAGTAAACTTAATAGATAGCCACGCCCCATACCCCCGACCAAGTGACTGTAGGAGAACCCCGTCGCCAAAAGCATCCGTTCGGGTGCTCGCGGCACAGTGTTCCGCCTTTGTACACTACGTCGACGGCATCCAGGGGTGCGGCCGTCTACTAAAGTTTCCGATGAGCATTTGATCAGGATGTCGGGAATCTTGTTGAATTGCCCGACTAGATATTGAAAAGTGTTTTCGAGATCGAAACTAAAATGCGGGGTTTATAATTGTTAGGCATGTGATGTCTAAGGAATTCATTTGGTTAGGCATGAGATGCCTAAGGAGGTTGCGGATTCCGACTGTTGTAGTTTTACACTTTCTTTTCTGCGACCGTAAGTGTAATATGTGGTGTATCGCCGGTTTCGTTGCTATACATCAACGACAATTGGGATACGCATATTTACTTACGTTTATGACATGTGATGTTATGTGTTGCTGTGATATGTTATATTGGATCGTCGTGTTTTGAATAGCCGGGGGTTTTATATGAGATGAGGGTTTTTATTTTCATTCATGTAAAATTCATTGTATGTAATATTCTTTTATTGGGGCACTTCTGGGTTGAGGATGATGTCACCATTGTATATTATTTACTTTTCCGCATTAGGATAGACCCAAGGCGGGGAGCACAAGTAACCGGGTTTTAGGGTCCAGTGGGAGACTATCTCGAGGAGTCGAGACCGGGTCTCCTAACTCTAGAACTGGCAAGGTTACTTGCCGCTCTCGTAGGGGTCTAGGGATGTGGGCTTGGCTATTCATCGCGACCGTGGAATCCGTGTTTTATACTGGCTTGATATAAAACACGGAAATCCAAGTATATCCAATATTTCATATATGTTCTTCTGCTGCAATGTTCTGTGATGAGATCATATTACTGCGTGAGACAAATTTTTATATTATATATATATGATATATATTATATATTGTTGATTTCGTTTCATATCTGATTCTTGGGAAGCATAATAAAATGGGACTTCATTAATGAGATTAATGAGACTAAAAGAAACCTAAAAATGTTGTAGAAACTTGTCTCAAAAACAGGTAGCTCTAGTTCTTGCTTTGCATAGCGGTATTCCTTGTAGAATATCCAGCACCTTATTCGATAAGGAAAGAGCCGAGATCACTTCACCGGGAGTGACCTATTTAGTGAAAACTAGCAGATGCTACAAACACGGTTTGTCTTTTGATTTCTTTTATAGTTTTTGCTTTGCACAGCGGTATTTATAAAATATCCAGCATCTTATTCGATGAGGAAAGAGCCGAGATCCCTTCACCGGGAGTGACCTCTTTAGCGAAACTAGTAAAAGCCACAAAAACACTCCTTTCTCAAAATCACTCGATTATACAACGATATCAAGTTCATTATGCTAATAGTTTTCTTAAAAACTTGTGTAGCCCTCCGTCATTTCAGATAAGTACTACTTAGTATTCGTGCTCCGGTAGTTTGGCATTCGTCAAGGCGTAGCGTACGGTAGCTAACTAGTGCTTATCTGCTTGCATACGATGCGATTGGATTAGGGTATTCGTACGGCGTTGTTTGGCATTCGTCAAGGGTCGTACGGGTGGGTTTAATTCAATCGGGAAATGTACGGGTTGAACTTGACTAGTAACCTATGGTTTATTGGCTTTCATCAAGGTCATAGAATGCTAGGGGTAAAATATTATCGGGAATTTCAAGGGTAGAAATTTGCAATGAGATTACATACCTCCTATAAGATAGTTGGATCCTGATACCCGCTACGAGTAAGAGTTACTCCTGGGAGAGTTTTACACATTAAAAATAGCCGATCAAGTAGGTGTCTAGAAAGGTGTCAACGGGGTTACGCCCCCGGGGAAACGAGGTTTATTTTAATTAGGTCCGTGCGAACACACGGGGAATCTCCCTCAAACTACCGGCACTGGCATGGCTAAATGATTGGCAAACTTGTAGGGTGTAATTAATCCCGGCTAGTCTTTCCTTCTAGGGTTTGAAGGAAGATTTGACTAAAATAATGGGAGACATCCTGATTAGATATATTAATAACCAATCTAATCTTGCAAGAGCATACGCTGAGTGTTTTCTTCTATCTCTCTCCAGGTAGCGACCATGTCACGCCTTAAATCAAGATAATAATACGGATGTATTGACCGAACCCGCTTGTTATACTGCGCTAAGGAACGTTGGTCCCGCTCCAACTTATAATTGTTATATGACCGAGCAGGAAATAGGGGATTACCAGAATTTTTGTGCCGCCCAAACGAAGAAAGTGCATGCCGATGCACCATCTTCGGGTGTGTTCATTACCGAGAACTATTTCTCGGTATCCTTTACATCCTGGGTATGAGATACCGGATCAGGATCCCGCAAATGTAATCTGTTACATAGGCTACAGAGAGGTAGAGAACTGAGAATGGGTGAAAAGTTTAAAGAGTTGGAAATGATGCAAGTGTTGCAGTCAAGTCTGTTGGCAGTTATCACCCTGTATTACCAGAATACATTGATTCTGAACGAATATTATTAGATACTGAACCTGATATACAACATCATATCAGTCTTTTTATTAGTAAAGAAAGGATATAATTTTGTATTGTTGGATAATATTTTGAACATTTCTTATTTCAAGAGTTGATCGGTTCAGGCACGTTATCTAAAAGCATAGACGTTCTAAATCAAACCACAGTTCTTAACGTACAGAACACACACAAGAGGAAGAGTTCAGAAATGAACGAATTCTTCTTGAGGCATTGTAGACTAGGTCATATCGATGCGACCTGACTAGCTAAAGTTACATAATGATGCATATTTAAATCAGTTTGAATTTACAACTTCTGAAACTTGCCGGTCATGTCACAAAGATAAGATGACCATAGCTCCGTTTATTGGAAACAGAGAAAGAGTTACTGAACTCTTGGGATTGATACATGCTGATGTATGAAAGTCCTCTGTCTACACTGTAGGGTTCCTAGGCACACTCAAGAGGTTCCACAAGGCATCTACCATGCCAAATTCAAATTTTATGTGCCGAGAAACCCTAATATAGATCGTTAACTAGAGGATAGGCGAAAACAAATGCAAGCAAACTACTTTGCTACAAGTGAAAGGGACTACAACCTTTGTAGATTCGGTCCTCCACTTCCAAACCTTCGTAACGACGTCCCTTCGCTGCGATCATCGGGATCCCAGACACTAGCGATGGTTTCGTCAGAGAAATGATCGGGCTAGGTCGTTGACTTCAATGCCGAAGATGATCTACATCGAGGCGACTCAAACCCAAGCTCCATCTTCACTAGGTCATTAAACTTGTGAAGATAACACACTCTACTACATGGAAAGTGGTAGACGATGAAGAAATAGGAATTGGGTTCACTTTAGAATTGGATTTCTCACTTGATTTCAACACTTGAAATTTTTCAAGAAAAGTTTTCTTCACTTGAAGAAGATGAAGAAGAAGAAGAAGGAAAAAGAATAATCAATTCTTGAAAATCATAAATCAAGTGATGCTTATCATAATGCAACCATGGGTGAAGTAACTTGTGTAGAGAATAAACTAAGGTTTAGGTAAATGGTTAGGTTAAGGGATAAAACAAAATGGTAAGACTTTTTCAAAGATGCTAAAAAAGCTTCATGAAGCTTCAAGCATAATACAAGAAAAACCACCATTTTGTTTAATCAAAATAAATAAAGAAAATAAAACCCTAAACCATTTTCCTAAACATGGTTTAAAGCATACACACCCAAGTTTGCATGTATCATCAAATATGATACAAACTAGTGCACAAACATATATCATATATACAATGTGCACAATCAAGTGAGAAAATCAATCTTAAGTGAACAAATGCTAGTTAATGTAAAGTAATATATCAAATATATAATTATAGATTAAATCATTAAATCAGCACTTGATTTAATGATCCGGTCATACTGCATATAACCGACTAATATCAAGTGTATCAATATAGCGAATCAACATTTGATTCGGTAACCCGGCTATATCTCATATAACCGTCCGATGATATAAATCGCGAGAATAGAATTCAGTATCACATACTGGTATTATTCTCGGTCCCGCACATATCTCATATGCGCTCCTATTTCGTTTCGCTTGAGCCAGGAAACCTCTGTGTAGGACTCAAAAGACTCGTCAATACGCCGGCAGCAGGTGATGATCATATCAAACACCCACAAGCCGCAAGCGGTATGCTAAATGTAACGGCCAAGCAGGTATTGAGCGATCAGAAGATCAACGAGCAAGCCCGCTCACACTCCTGTGAATCCAACCAGCAACATTTACCATACAGTCCGGTCTGATCGTCTGATATGTCGCATATCTCGCCTAGGGGTGGTAAACGTCAGACCCCAGTAGCTCGATAAGTCGTATCGATATGAGGTCTATAACAGTTCAAGAAACTACTAGTAACACTTACCAGTAAATCTCAGCAACCCTAGACAGGGATTTCCGGTTATAGCCAATCGAACACAGCGCAACATCAACTTCCTATACCGGGAGAGACGAATCCCCTCCTATCGCTCATTTTCTCCATGTGATTCAGGACTGTACCCAAAAACCACCATTTTGCATGCCCTCTTGGACGTGGTAAGGTGGAAATCAAAGCACAGTGGGAATCACACAAGACTCTATGACGATCTCGGGTCTACAGACTAACCTGTACCAGTGTCACCAAAGAACTGCCATCTGACGTAAGGTATAATACCATCTGGGAGTTCTTGGCGAGTACGTCAAGTGTACCCAGTCTCCACTGAGCACCCGTATATCATCTCTGATGTCAAACACCAATGGATATGGGATCATCCATTGCCCATCTGTATGGGTCGAGAAGGTATACGCTAGTCTACTCTGGTATATCGATGCCCCGTCTCGATACACCCATGACTAGGGACCTTGAAGGATGTACTTATGGACTACCATGTCCCCACTAGTATGATCCGCATCATAGTCCAGGTAGTCAAGTACACATCCTAAGGGCTTTACCAACATGTAACAGAGAGACAATCAGTGTACACGTTAAGGTAAAGAGCAACCAGATAGCATACTATCATGTCGAGCAAGAAAGTCCTCCTTATATATGTCCAAGCATCCACTACAATATACATCCTATGTATAGTAATGGCCTCTAGGGCATACATATAACTAACAATCTCCCACTTGCACTAGGGCCATCTGTAGCAGTGGTTGCAGTATCTCATACTCAACCATCTCATAAAAGTTTCTCTCTGGGAAAAGGCCTTTGTGAGTGGATCCGCCGTGTTGTTCTCTGAGTCTACTCTCCTAACCTCGATCTCCCTGGAGATCAACTATCTCCATGATCAGGTGATGCTGCCTCAGAATATGTCTGGATCACTGATGGGACAGGCGTTCCTAGGAATAAGCCACAACTCCATTGTCTCATAATGGTAGGAACAAAGTTCATCTCATGAACTAATATACACCCAGACTTCCTCTTTCGTAGCATCTTTGGTAACGATGTATCTTGCCTTTAATCATCTAGTATGTCACGGTATCTAGCTTGGAACTCTTCCAACATACCGTCCCTCTACTGAGGGTAAAGACAATGCCTGTGACTGATATTCAGTCGTCCTTATCACCCTGGAACCTTTCCAGTGATTCTCCCCCGGATCAATTGATACCATCTCACTACAACTAGTGAGAATCCTAACATCCAATTACTTCTATCTCATAGATCAGAACTCAGGATTTAGAAGGTATCACTTTGATCCTTTATGGAGAATCCTTGTGATAAGCGGAGATTGACCGACCGTAGCATAGGAAACTCCTTCCCTATCAAGAGTATGTCATCCACGTACTTTACGAGGATCACCACCATACTCCCTACTACCTTTTTGTATATACAAGGTTCATCTACCATTTTGATGAAGTCAAACTCTTTGACTACCACATCAAAACAGATGTTCCAACTCCGCGATGCCTGTTTTATCCTATAAAGCAACTTGTACACGTTTCCGCTGCTCCCACTGTCTACGAAGCCCTCTGGCTGTGTACTTATAGACACTCTCTTATAAAACATCATTTAGAAAAGCTGTCATGACACCCAACCACCAGATATCATAGTTATGGTATTTAGCCGTGGCAAGTAGGATCTGGGTGGACTTAAGCATAGCTACTTAGAAAAGGTTTCATTATAATCCATACCTGGTCAATGATGCAAACCTTAAACAAGTCTAGCTTTGAAAGTCTTAACTTTTCCATGTACACCAAGTAATCTTCTCAAGATATACTTGCTCCTGATGGGGATTTAACCCTTCAGATAAAGCAACCAAAGTCCATACTTTGTTGGTGTATAAGGATTCCATCTCAGATCGATAAGCATCCAGCCATTCTTACAGAGTCCTACTCCTGATGGCCAGCCCGAAACTAGTTGGGTCATCATCTCATGATGCAATCCTTGCTCCCACTGTCATAGAGAAACCGAAGTATCTCTAAGGTGGGTGATGAACCCTACTAGATCGGCGGAGAGGCTGAGGTTCGTTGGTTGCTATTGAATCCTTTGGTTCTACCAAATCATCAGCTGCAGTTTGTATAGCTGGAACTCTTTCCAGTTCTACCTCATGTCCACAAATTTCTTCATAAGAAATTCCCTTTCACAAAGGTGGCATGCTGAGTAACAAAACATCTTTTGTTGCTCGGTTAGGTAGAAGATATTCCCTTGCGTATGCTTGGGATATCCAGCAAACTTCTACAGTATTGACTTTGCCTCGAGCTTGTCCTGATTTTGCCTTTTAGACATATGCCGGACATCCCCAAATCTTAACTGACTTAAGAGATGGGCTCTTCCTTTTCCATATCTCATATGAAATGGTAGACATCTGATTTGATCGAAACCCTATTCAATAAGTATGCAACTTCATAAGTGCATAACTCCTAAAAAAGAAATAGGAAACTCAGTAGTACTCATCATAGAGCACACCATATCACATAGGGTGCTATTGCTCCGCCCCGATATCCCATCATGCTATGGTGTATACGGAGGAGTAATGCTGAAAGAGAATCTTATTCTTAGAATAATCCAGGAATCCCGTGCTCAAGTATTCTCCTCCTTGATCACATCAAAGGACATAATACTTATACCCGTTTTTGGTTCTCTACTTCCAACTTTTATTCCGTGAATATCTCAAAAGGTTCGGACTTGTATTTCAACTGGAACATATGTCTGAATCTTGAGAGATCATCAGAGAATGTAATGAAGTACAAAGAACCGGTGTGGGCATTTGTAGACAGGGGACCTTCATACATCACCATTTATCATCCCAAGAGTTCACTAACTCTTTCTCTGCTTCCAATAAACAGAGCTGTGGTCATCTTATCTCTGTGACATGACCGGCAAGTTTCAGAAGATGTAAATTTAAACTGATTTAAATATGCATCTATATGTAACTTCAGCTAGTCGGGTCGCATTGATATGACCTAGTCTACAATACCTCAAGAAGAATTCGTTCATTTCTGAACTCTTCCTCTTGTGTGTGTTCTGTATACTAAGAACTTGTAGTTTGATTTAGAACATCAATGCTTTTAGATAACGTGCCAGAACCGATCAACTTTTGATATAGGAAATGTTCAAAAACATTATCCATCAATACAAAATTATATCCTTTCTTTACTAAATAAAGAGATTGATATGATTTTGCATATCAGGTTCGGTATCTAATAACATTTGTTCAGAATCAATGTATTTGTAATACAGGGTGACAGTGACCAACAGACTTGGCTGCAACACTTGCACCGTTTTCTGTCACATGAAACTTATCACCCGTTCTCAGTTCTATACCTTTTTGTATCCCATGTAACGGATTACATTTGCGGGATCCTGATCCGGTATCTAATACCTAGGACATAGAGGACACTGAGAAACAGTTCTCTGTAATGAACACACCCGAAGATGATGCATCAGCATACACTTTCTTCGTTTGGGCGGCACGAGAAATCTGGTATTCCCCAATTTCCTGCTCTGTCTTATAACAATTATAAGTTGGAGCGGGACCAACGTTCCCCAGCTCAGTATAACAAACGGGTTCGGTCAATACATCCGTTTTATTATCTTGATTAAGGCGTGATATGGTCGCTACCTGGAGAGAGAGAGAAGAAAACACTTAGCGTATGCTCTTGCAAGATCAGATTGGTTATTATTTTATCAAATCAGGATGGCCCCCACTGTTTTTATCAAATCTTCCTTCAAACCCTAAAAGGAAAGACTAGCCGGGATTAATTACACGCTACAAGTTCGCCAATCTTTCAGCCAGGCCAGTGTCAGTACTTTGAGGGAGGTTCCACGTGCTTTCGCACGGACCTAATTACAGTAAACCTCGTTTTCCCAGAGGCGTAACCCCGTTGACACCTTTCTAGACACCTACTAGATCGGCTAATTGTAATGTGTAAAACTCTTCCAGGAGTAACTCTTACTCGCAGCGGGTATCGGGATCCAACTATCTCATAGAAGGTATGCAATCTCATTGCAAATTTCAACACTTGAAATTCCCGATAATATTTTGCCCCAAACGATCTATGACCTTGACAAGGTCAACAAACCATAGACCGTAACTCAAGTTCAACCCGTCATTTCTTGATTGAATCAAACCCACCCGCATGACCCTTGACAAGGTCAACAAGGCCATACGACTACCCTAACCCAATCTGCATCATATGCATAAGCAGATAAATACTGGTTAGCTACCGCACACTGCGCCTTGACAAGGTCAACAAACGCAGCACGAATACTATGCAGGACTTATCTGAAATGACGGAAGGTTACGACAGCTTTTTCTGAAAACCTATTGCGTAATGAACTTGATATCGTTGTAGGATCGAATGAATTTTGAAATGGAGTGTTTTTTAGGCTTTTCTAGTTTTGCTAAAGGGGTCACTCCCGGTGAAGGGATCATCGGCCCTTTCCTCATCGAATAAGGTGCAGGATATATCATATATACCGCTGTGCAAAGCAAAAACTGTAGAAGCAATCAAAAGACAAACCGATGGTTGTAGCATCTACCAGTTATTGCTAAAGGGGTCATTCCCGGTGAAAGGATCCCGGCCCTTTCCTTATCGAATAAGGTGCAGGATGTTCTACAAGGAACACCGCGATGCAAAGCAAGAACTGTAGCTACCTGTTTTTGAAAATTCGATTCCACAACATCTTAGGTTTCTTTTCTTTCATTAATCACATTAATGAAGTTCCATCATTCAAGTTACCTAAACATCACAGATAAATACGACGTACACTTATGCCATCCGCATTCGCCTCGATGTCCCCTCGTGCACCGTTAAGTTAGGTAACTAACGGCAGAGCGGGGCAGGGCTAGCGCGGGTGTAAAACATAAGTAACGTCTATATAATATATCATATATACTATATACAGTATCCATCACAGCATATCAAATGATCACATCACAGATATCGCAGCAGAAGAAACATATGAAATATTGGATATACTAGGACGTCCGTGTTTTTAATACGAGCCAGTATAAAACACGGATTCCACGGTCGTGATGAATAGCCAATCCTATACCCCTAGACCTCTACGAGAGCGGCAAGCAACCCTACCAATTCTAGGGTTAGGAGACCCGGACTCGACTCCTCGAGATGGTCTCCCAGTGGACCCTAGAACCCGGTTACTTGTGCTCCCCTCCTTGGGTCTATCCTAATGCGGAAAAGAAAATAATATACACCAACGGTGACATCTTCCACAACCTGGAAGTGCCCCAGTAAAAGAATATTACATACAAGTTTTTACATGAATGAAAATGAAAAACACTCATCTCACATAAAAACCCCCCGGCTATTCAAACACGACGATCCAATATAACATATCCAGCAACACATAACATCACATGTCATCAACGTAAGTAAATATGCCCATCCCAATTGTCGTTGACATATAGCAACGAAACCGGCGATATCACATATTACACTTACAGTCGCAGAAAAGAAAGTGTAAAACTACAATAGTTGGAATCCGCAAGCTCTTTAGACATCACATGCCTAACCAAATGAATTCCTTGGACATCGCATGCCTAACAATTATAAACCCCGCATTTTAGTCTCTTTATCGAAAACTCTTTTCAATATCAAGTCGGGCAATTCAACAGATTTCCCGACATCCTGATCGAATGCTCGTCGCAAACTTTAGTAGGCGGCCGCACCCCCGATACCGTCGACGAAGTGCACCAAGGAGGAACACCGCTACCGCGAGCACCCGAACGGATGCTTTCGGCGACGGGGTTCTCCTACAGTCACTTGGTGGGGGCTATGGGGCGTGGCTGTCTATTAAGTTTACCCGGCGAGTATCCGCGTACGCTGCGTGATTGCAACGGACTTTTGATCACATCAAAATCCCGTGGCAACCGATCAATTGAGACTAAAGTGCTATGTTTATTACATTCATATTAGTTATCTCATAACTACTTGTGAATTCCAAATATTGTATCACATTCCAGATAAATAGAAAATGTTAAACTTTCCGATCAAACAATCAAACACCCAAGTTTTCCCGAAACAGCTCAACACATGAAATAAGTTTAAAAACATTCATTTCATGCCACGGTACCAACGGTCCAGCCGTAGAAGGGTCAAGCCAACGCCTCACATGTGGCACGCCGTACTGCCCCAAACCCTAAGGTTCAAAGGGTAGTTCAAGACGGTCACTTAATCGAGTTATGGTTTGTTGTCTTCTAGAGGGTCCATCGCATTACTTGCACTACTTAGAACGTTCTCAAACTACGGAAAAATCCAACACTTGGAAATTTCCCGAATGGGGGAAAAAGTGGGTATTTATATCCGGTCGAACTTTTCAACATGTTCTAAAATTATCCGGAAAAACACATAGACGCGCTTAAAGTTTCCGATCGAATCATCGAATCCCCAATACAACCCAGAAAACTCAACTGTTGAGTAGAAATTAAAATTACCCAGAAAGCAGAGGAATCATAAAGGGACATTACTGTGCAAACAGTGAAGCAAGAGGGCACTTTTTGGCCGCGGAACCACCGCATTACCTAGGGTACGGCCGCGGTTCCGCGGCGCCTTAGACAAGTTGGGGTCACGTGCTGCACAGTAATTCTTAGAAAACCCTGCTTATTTTTCTGCATATTTTTAATTCACAAAATTCCACAGTTTTGAAAAATGTATAGAGAAGGGTTATTTTTAGGGTTTCGGGGTTCGATCGGGTTTCTAACACCGTCTACTCATCGCCTAAGGCTCTATCTAGGCTCTGATACCACTGTAGGGTTCCTAGGCACACTCAAGAGGTTCCACAAGGCATCTACCATGCCAAATTCAAATTTTATGTGCCGAGAAACCCTAATATAGATCGTTAACTAGAGGATAGGCGAAAACAAATGCAAGCAAACTACTTTGCTACAAGTGAAAGGGACTACAACCTTTGTAGATCCGGTCCTCCACTTCCAAAGCTCCGTGACGACGTCCCTTCGCTGCGATCATCGGGATCTCGGACTCTAGCGATGGTTTCGTCAGAGAAATGATTGGGCTAGGTCGTTGACTTCGATGCCGAAGATAATCTACATCGAGGCGACTCAAACCCAAGCTCCATCTTCACTAGGTCATGAACCTTGTGAAGATAACACACTCTACTACATGGCAAGTGGTAGAGGATGAAGAAATAGGAAGTGGGTTCACTTTAGAATTGGATTTCTCACTTGATTTCAACACTTGAAATTTTTCAAGAAAAGTTTTCTTCACTTGAAGAAGATGAAGAAGAAGAAGAAGGAAAAAGAATAATCAATTCTTGAAAATCATAAATCAAGTGATGCTTATCATAATGCAACCATGGGGAAGTAACTTGTGTAGAGAATAAACTAAGGTTTAGGTAAATGGTTAGGTTAAGAGATAAAACAAAATGGTAAGACTTTTTCAAAGATGCTTAAAAAGCTTCATGAAGCTTCAAGCATAATACAAGAAAAACCACCATTTTGTTTAATCAAAATAAATAAAGAAAATAAAACCCTAAACCATTTTCCTAAACATGGTTTAAAGCATACACACCCAAGTTTGCATGTATCATCAAACATGATACAAACTAGTGCACAAACATATATCATATATACAATGTGCACAATCAAGTGAGAAAATCAATCTTAAGTGAACAAATGCTAGTTAATGTAAAGTAATATATCAAATATATAATTATACATTAAATCATTAAATCAACACTTGATTTAATGATCCGGTCATACTGCATATAACCGACTAATATCAAGTGTATCAATATATCGAATCAACATTTGATTCGGTAACCCGGCTATATCTCATATAACCGTCCAATGATACAAATCGCGAGAATAGAATTTAGTATCACATACTGGTATTATTCTCGGTCCCGTACATATCTCATATGCGCTCCTATTTCGTTTCGCTTGAGCCAGGAAACCTCTGTGTAGGACTCTAAAAACTCGTCAATACGCCGGCAGCAGGTGATGATCATAACAAACACCCACAAGCCGCAAGCGGTCTGCTAAACGTAACGGCCACCCGGGTATTGAGCGATCAGAAGATCAACAAGCAAGCCCGCTCACACTTCTGTGAATCCAACCAGCAACACTTACCGTACAGTCCGGTCTGATCGTCTGATATGTCGCATATCTTGCCTAGGGGTGGTAAACGTCAGACCCCAGTAGCTCGATAAGTCATATCGATATGAGGTCTATAACAGTTCGAGAAACTACTAGTAACACTTACCAGTAAATCTCAGCAACCCTGGCCAGGGATTTCTGGTTATAGCCAATCGAACACAGCGCAATATCAACTCCCTATACCGGGAGAGAAGAATCCCCTCCTATCGTTCATTGCCTCCATGTGATTCGGGACTGTACCCAAAAACCACCATTTTGCATGCCCTCTTAGACGTGGTAAGGTGGAAATCAAAGTACAGTGGGAATCACACAAGACTCTATGACGATCTCGGGTCTACAGACTAACCTGTACCAGTGTCACCAAAGAACTGCCATCTGACGTAAGGTATAATACCATCTGGGAGTTCTTGGCGAGTCCGTCCAGTGTACCCAGTCTCCACTGAGCACCCGTATATCATCTCTGATGTCAAACACCAATGGATATGGGATCATCCATCGCCCATCTGTATGAGTCGAGAAGGTATACGCTAGTCTACTCTGGTATATCGATGCCCCGTCTCGATACACCCACGACTAGGGACCTTGAAGGATGTACTTATGGACTACCATGTCCCCACTAGTATGATCCGCATCATAGTCCAGGTAGTCAAGTACACATCCTAAGGGCTTTATCAACATGTAACAGAGAGACAATCAGTGTACACGTTAAGGTAAAGAGCAACCAGATAGCATACTATCATATCGAGCAAGAAAGTCCTCCCTATATATGTCCAAGCATCCACTACATATACATCCTATGTATAGTAATGGACTCTAGGGCATACATATAACTAACATACACATTCCACGACCGGTTCTTTGTACTTCGTTACATTCACTGATTATCTCTCAAGATCCGGACATATGTTTCAGTTGAAACACAAGTCTGAACCTTTGGAGAAATTCAATGAATATATGTTAGAAGTAGAGAACCAAAACATGTATAAGTATTATGTCCTTTGATGAGATCAAGGAGGAAAATACTTGAGCAACGGAATTCCTGAACTATAAAAAGAAAGGAGAATGAGATTCTCTCTCAGCATTACTCCTCCGTATACACCACAGCACGTCGTTGTATCGGGGGGGAGCAATCGCACCCTATGTGATATGGTGTGCTCTATGATGAGTACTACTGAGTTGCCTATTTTCTTTTAGGGTTATGCACTTGAGAAGTTGCATACCTATTGAATAGGGTTCCAACCAAATCAGATGCCTACCACTCCATATGTGATATGGTATGGGAAGAGCCCATCTCTTAAAGATGTTAAGATTTGGGGTTGTCTGGCCTATGTCAAAAGCAAAATCCGGACAAGCTCGAGGCAGGGTCAGTTCTGTGGAAGTTTGTTGGATATCCCAAGCATTCGCAAAGGAATATCTTCTACCGCACCGAGGAACAAAAGATATTCTATTTCTCGGCATACCACTTTTTGAGAAAAATGGAATTTCTTATGAAGGAATTAGTGGTCATGAAGTAGAACTGGAAGGAGTTCCAGCTATACAAACTGCTGTTGATGATTTGGTAGAACCGGAGGATTCAATAGATCCCAACGAACCTCAGCCTCTCCGCCGATCTAGTAGGATTCCTCATCCACCTGAGAGATACTTCGGTTTCTCTATGACAGTGGAAGCGAGGATTGCATCATGAGATGATGACCCAACTAGTTTCGAGCAGGCCATCAGGAGTGGGGACTCTGTAAAAATGGCTGGATGCTTAGCGATCTGAGATGGAATCCTTATACACCAACAAAGTATGGACTTTGGTTGCTTTATCTGAAGGGTTAAATCCCCATCAGGAGTAAGTATATCTTGAGAAGATTACTCGGTGTACATGCAAAAGTTGAGACTTTCAAAGCTATGCTTAAGTCCATCCAGATCCTACTTGCCACGGCTACATACCATGACTATGATATCTGGCGGTTGGGTGTCATGACTGCTTTTCTAAATATTGATTTGGAAGATAGCGTCTATAAGTACACAGCCAGAAGGCTTCATAGACAGTGGGAGTAGCGGAAACGTGAGCATGATGTTTTATGGGATAAATCAAGCATCGCGGAGTTGGAACGTCTGTTTTGATGTGGTAGTCAAAGAGTTTAACTTCATCAAAATGGTAGATGAACCTAGTATATACAAAAAGGTAGTAGGGAGTATGGTAGTGATCCTCGTATAGTACGTGGATGACATACTCATGATAGGGAAGGAGTTTCCTATGCTACGCTCGGTCAATCCCCTCTTATCACAAATATTCTCCATATAGGATCAAAGTGATACCTCCTAAATCCTGAGCTATGGATCTATGAGATAGATCTAATTGGATGTCAGGATTCTCACTAGTTGTAGTGAGATGGTATCAATCGATCCTGAGGACAATCACTGGAAAAGTTCCAGGGTGATAAGGACGACTGAATACCAGTCGCAAGCATTGTCTTACCCTCAGTGGAGGGGCGGTATGTTGGAAGAGTTCCAAGCTAGATACCGTGACTTACTAGAAGATTAAAGGCTAGATACATCGTTACCAAGGATGCTACCATAGAGCCAGTCAGGATATATATGAGTTCATGAGATGAATTTCGTTCCTACCATTGTGTGACAATGGAGTTGTGGCTTAGGCCTAGGAACCCCCGTCCCATCTGTGATCCAAACATAATCTTAGGCAGTATCACCTGATCATGGAGATGGTTTATCTCAGGGAGATCGAGGTTAGGAGAGTAGACACAGAGGAAAACAGCGCGGATCCACTCACAAAGGCCTATTTCCCAGTAGAGACTTTTATGGGATGTTTGAGTTTAAGATACTTCAACCACAACTTATTGTTGGGTATGAGATACTACAACAGATGGCCCTAGTGTAAGTGGGAGATTGTTAGTTATGTGTATGCCCTAGAGGCCATTACTGTACATACGATGTATATTGTAGTGGATGCTTGGACATATATAGGAAGGACTTTCTTGCTCGACATGATAGTATGCTATCTGGTTGCCCTTTATCTTAACATGTACTCTGATTGTCTCTATGTTACATGTTGATAAAGCCCTAAGGATGAGTACTTGATTACCAGGACTTTGATGCAGATCATACTAGTGGGGACAGTGTATTCGCAAAGAACATCCTTCAAATGTTCCTAGTCGTGGGAGTACCGAGACAGGGCATCGATACTCCAGAGTAGACTAGCGTATGCGCTTCTTGACCCATATGATGGGCGATGGATGATCCCAAATCCATTGGTATTTGACATCAGAGAAGGTATACGAGTGCTCAGTGCAGACTGGGTACACTGGACGGACTCGCCGAGAACTCCCAGATGGTATTATACCTCACGTCAGATGGCAGTTCTCTGGTGACACTGGTACAGGTAAGTCTGTAGACCCGAGATCGTCATAGAGACTTGTGTGATTCGCACTGTGGTTTGATTTCCATTATACCACGTCTAAGAGGGCGTGCAAAACGGTGGCTTTTGGGTACAGTCCCGAATCATTTGGAGGCAATGAGCGATAGGAGGGGTTTCGTCTCTCCCAGTATAGGGAGTTGATGTTGTGCGGTGTTCGATTGGCTATTGAAAGGTTCCTAGGCACCCTATAGAGGTCTCACAAGGCATCGAACATGCCAAATTTAAAAATTATGGTGCCGAGAAACCCTAGTTAACGGATCGTTGCTAGATGTCTAGGCGAAATATAAAACTAGTTAACAAATTAACTATAGGTTAGATACTACAACCTTTGTAGATCCGGTAATCCTCTTCCTTGGCTCCACGAAGGTATCCTCTCGCTGTCCATCTCGATTCCCAAACTCGAACTTTGGCTTCATCGGAGAAACGGGCAAGCTAGGTCGTCGGCTTTGTGTCAAAGACGATCTACCTCGAGGCATCGCAAGTTCAAGCTCCGACTTCACAAACTTGTGAAACTTGTGAAGTAAACACCCAAAACAACTTGGCAAAAGGTAGAGGGTGAAGAAATAGGAGGTGGGTTCTCTTTGGAATTGGATTTTACTCACTTTTGCTCAAGTTGCCATTAAAGTAGCAAGCTTGAAGAAGAAGAAGAAGATGAAGATAGTTATGATAAGTTCTATTCAAAAGAAATAGAAAATCAAATACTTATCATAACTTAAACTAGGGTTAAGTGTAGAGAATTAACCATGGTCACTTGGATGGGTTAGGGTTAAGCATGAAGATAAGGATGGTTACAAAAGTCAAGGCTTCATGAAGCTTCAACTAATGACAAAGAAAGCCACCATTCTTATCTTTATCTTTTCCAAATAAATAAATAAACAAATAAATAAATAAATGAATATGCAAAACCCTAATTATCAAATTAACCATGGATTAATTCTATATACTTAACTAAATGATCAAGTATCATCAAACATGATACAAAAAAGTGCACAAAAGCATATCACATATACTATGTGCATCAAGTGAGAAAATCCGTATAAAGTGAACCAATACTAGTTAATGCAAAGTAATATATCAAATATATAATTATACATTAAATCATTAAATCAACATTTGATTCAATGATCCGGTCATGTCGCACATAACCGACTAGTATTCAATGTATCGATTTATCGAATCAATGATTCGATAACTAGGTCATATCAAATATAACCAATCGAAACATTTATCGCGAGAATGAAATGCGGTATCACATACACGCATTATTCTCGGTCCTGTACATATCTCATATGCGCTCCTATTTCGTTTCGCTTGAACCAGGAAACCTCTGTGTAGGACTCTAAAGACTCGTCAATACGCCGGTAGCAGATGATGATCATATCAAGCACCCACAAGCCGTAAGCGGTCTGCTAAACGTAACGGCCACCCGGGTATTGAGCGATCAGAAGATCGACGAGCTAGCCCGCTCACACTCCTGCGAATCCGACCAGTAACACTTACCGTACAGTCCGGTCTCTTCGTCTGATACGTCGCATATCAAGTCTAGGAGTGGTAAACGTCAGACCCCAATAACCCGATAAGTCGTGCCGATGTGAGGCTCGTAACGGGTCGAGAAACTACTGGTAACACTTACCAGCAAATCTCTGATCAGCCCTGGCCAGGGACTTCCCTGTTACGGCCAATCGAGCACAGCGCAACATCTACCCCCAATACCGGGAGAGACGAAACCCCTCCTATCGCTCATTGCCTCCATGTGACTCGGGACTGTACCCAAAGACCACCGTTTTGCACGCCCTCATGGACGTGGTAAGGTGGAGATCAAAGCACAGTGGGAATCACACAAGACTCTATGACGATCTCGGGTCTACAGACTATCCTGTACAAGTGTCACCTGAGAACTGCCATCTGACGTGAGGTATAATACCATCTGGGAGTTCTCGGCGAGTCCGTCCAGTGTACCCAGTCTCCACTGAGCACCCATACACCATCTCTGATGTCAAACACCAATGGATATGGGATCATCCATCGCCCATCACATGGGTCGAGAAGCGTATACGCTAGTCTACTCTGGTATATCGATGCCCCATCTCGATACACCTACGACTAGGGACCTTGAAGGATGTACTTATGGACTACCATGTCCCCACTAGTATGATCTGCATCATAGTCCAGGTAGTCAAGTACAAATCCTAAGGGCTTTACCAACATGTAACTATAAGACAGTATAAAGAGACTAGTGTACATGTTAAGATAAAGAGCAACCAGATAGCATACTATCATGTCGAGCAAGAAAGTCATCTCTATATATGTCCAAGCATCCAATATAATATACATAATCTGTACAATACTGGCCTCTAGGGCATACATACAACTAACAATCTCCCACTTGCACTAGGGCCAGCTGCTGTAGTATCTCATACCGAGCATCCCGAAGAGTCTCTCAAACTGTATCTAGGGAATGGCCTTCGTGAGTGGATCCGCCGTGTTGTTCTTCGTGTCAACTCTCCTGACCTCGATCTCCCGGCGATCAACTATCTCCCGGATCAGGTGATACCGCCTCAGAATATGCCTGGATCGCTGATGGGACCTGGGTTCCTTGGCCAAAGCCACCGCTCCATTGTTATCGCAATACAAAGGTATTGGATGCTCAATGGATGGAACCACTCCAAGTTCAGTAATGAACTTCTTGATCCAGACAGCCTCTTTGGCAGCATCGTTGGCAGTGATGTATTCAGCCTCCATCGTCGAGTCTGCCACGGTTTCCTGCTTGGAACTCTTCCAGCTAACCGCCCCTCCGTAAAGGGTAAAGACAAAACCCGACTGCGACTTAGAGTCGTCCTTATCACTCTGGAAGCTCGAATCGGTAAAGGACTCCACTTGGAGTTCTCCGTTACCATACACCAAGAACATATCTCTAGTCCTTCGCAAGTACTTGAGAATGCTCTTCACAGCTGTCCAGTGACTCTCTCCAGGATCAGCTTGATACCTGCTCACTATACTTAGTGAGTATGCTACATCGGGTCTGGTACATAGCATCGCATACATGATAGAGCCTACTGCCGAAGCATAGGGTATACCTTGCATGCGAGCTCTCTCCAAATCAGTCTTGGGAGACATCTCTTTGGAGAGAGTGACTCCAGAGATCGTGGGCATGTTCCCACGCTTGGACTCTTCCATACTAAACCTCTTTAGTATGGTGTCAATGTACCTGGATTGGGACAATCCCAAAATCCTTTTGGATCTATCTCTATAGATCCTAATTCCCAATATGCAGGAGGCATCACCAAGATCTTTCATTGAGAATCTTTGTGATAAGAAGAGCTTGACCGATTGCAGCATAGGAATATCATTTCCTATCAAGAGTATATCGTCCATGTACAATACGAGGAAGACAACCTTACTCTCTGCCACCTTCCTGTAGATACAAGGTTCATCTGGATTTTTGACGAAATCAAACTCTTTGATAACGACGTCAAAGCAGATGTTCCAACTCCGCGATGCTTGCTTCAATCCATAAATGGATTTAAGCAGCTTGCACACCTTCCCGCTGCTCCCACTGTCTACGAAGCCCTCTGGCTGAGTCATGTACACGCACTCTTCTAAATCACCGTTTAGAAAGGCGGTCTTAACATCCATTTGCCAGATTTCGTAATCATGATATGCAGCGATGGCAAGCATGATCCGGATGGATTTAAGCATAGCCACTGGAGAAAAGGTCTCGTCATAGTCCACACCTGGTCTTTGATGAAAACCCTTTGCTACAAGTCTAGCTTTGAAAGTCTCCACTTTCCCATCTACACCAAGTTTCTTCTTAAAGATCCACTTGCTCCCAATGGGTTTTACCCCTTCAGGAGCAACTTCCAAAGTCCATACTTTGTTGGTGTACATGGAATCCATCTCGGACCGCATAGCATCCAGCCATTTCACTGAGTCCCCACTCGTGATGGCCTGCTCGAAGCTAGTTGGGTCATCATCCTCCATGATGCAATCCTCACTACCACCATTAATGAGAAAACCATAGTATCTCTCAGGTGGACGAGAAACCCTACTAGATCGGCGGAGAGGCTGGGGTACGTCGGGCACCACTGAATCCTCTAGTTCTTCTAAATTGTCAGTTGCAGTTTGTGGTGCTAGAACCTCTTCCAGCTCTACCTCATTGCCATTAATTTCTTTTGCAAGAAATTCCCTTTCCAAAAAGGTGGCATGTTGAGCAACAAACACTCTTTGTTCCTCAGCTTGGTAGAAAAAATATCCTTGAGAATTCTTAGGATATCCCACAAACTTGCAAAGGACTGATCGTGCCTCGAGTTTGTCCGGATTTTGCTTTTTGACATAGGCCGGACAACCCCATATCTTAATTCGCTTAAAATATGGTCTCTTCCCACTCCATATCTCATATGGTGTGGTAGGTACAGATTTAGACGGAACCAGATTCAATAGGTATATGGCTGTCTCAAGCGCATACCCCCAAAAGGAAATAGGTAACTCAGCATTACTCATCATTGAACGCACCATATCTAATAGGGTGCGATTCCTTCGTTCCGATACACCGTTGTGCTGTGGTGTATAAGGAGGAGTAAGCTGAGAGAGAATCCCATTCTCTTTTAGATAATCCAGGAATTCACTGCTTAAGTATTCACCTCCTCGATCAGATCGAAGAACCTTAATACTTTTGCCCGTTTGGTTCTCTACCTCATGCTTATATTCTTTGAATTTCTCAAAAGCTTCAGACTTGTGTTTCAACAGGAACACATGCCCGTATCTAGAGAGATCGTCAGTGAATGTAATGAAGTAGGAAGAACCATTTCTGGCGTGTGTAGACATTGGACCGCACACATCACTATGCACCAGTCCCAAGAGTTCAGTAACTCTTTCTCCGTGTCCTTTAAACGGAGTTTTGGTCATTTTTCCTTTGAGACATGAATGGCAAGTGTCATAAGATGATAATTCGAATGAATTCAAATATCCGTTCTTATGCAACTTAGCTAGTCGTGTCTCATTGATATGGCCAAGTCTACAGTGCCACAAGAAGGATTCGTTCATTTCTGAGCTTTTCCTTTTGTGTGTGTTTTGAATATTGAAGACTGTATTTTGATTGAGAATGAATATGCCATTATGTAGCGAGCCTGATGCAATCAACCTTTGATCTAGGAATATGTTCATAACATTATCCTTTACTAAAAAATTATAACCTTCTTTACTTAATAAAGAAACTGATATAATGTTGCACATCATGTTCGGTATATAATAGCACTCATTCAGGACTAGTGTATCACCATTTGGTAATACCGGGTGATATATGCCAACTGCTTTGGCTGCAACATTTGCCCCATTCCCTACATGAACGGAATGTTCACCTTTTCTCAGTTCTCTACCTTTTCGCAGCCCATGTAACATCTTACATATGTGGGATCCTGACCCGGTATCTAATACCCAGGACGTAGGGTGAACTGAGAAACAGTTCTCAATGACAAACACACCCGAAGATGATGCATCAACATGCATGTTCTCCGTTTGGGCGGTGTGAGAATCCAGATATTCTCCTGTTTCCTGTTCAGTCTTATAACATTTATAAGATAGAACGGGTCCAACGTTCCCCTGCACAGTATAACATGCGGGTTCGGTCAATACATCCATATTATTATCTTCATTAGGGCATGAAATGGTCGCTACCTGGAGAGAGAGAGAAGAAAACACTTTAGCGTATGCTCGTGCAAGATCAGATTGGTTATTATCTTATCTAATCAGGATGGCTCCCACTGCTTTTTATCAAATCTTCCTCCAAACCCTAAAAGGAAAGACTAGCCGGGATTAATTACACACTACAAGTTCGCCAATCTTTCAGCCAGGCTAGTGTCGGTACTTTGAGGGAGGTCCCCCGTGCTTTCGCACGAACCTAATTAATGTAAACCTCGTTTTCCCAGAGGCGTAACCTCGTTAACACCTTTCTAGACACCTACTTGATCGGCTAATTATAATGTATAAAACTCTCGCAGGAGTAACTCTTACTCGCAGTGGGTATCGGGATCCAACTATCTCATAGAAGGTATGCAATCTCATTGCAAATTTCAACACTTGAAATTCCCGATAATATTTTGCCCCAGGCGATCTATGACCTTGACTGAGTCAACAAACCATAGACCGCAAGTAAAGTTCAACCCGTCATTTCCTGATTGAATTAAACCCACCCGCACGACCCTTGACTAAGTCAACAAGGCCGCACGACTACCCTAATCCAATCTGCATCATATGCATAAACAGATAAATAGTAATCAGCTACCGCACACTACGCCTTGACTGAGTCAACAAACGCAGCACGAATACTAACTATTACTTATCTGAAATGACGGAGGGCTACGACAGGTTTTTAAGAAAACCCTTTGCGTAATGAACTTTATATCGTTGTAGAATCAAATGAAGTTTTGAAATGGAGTGATTTTGAGGCTTTTTTAGTTTTGCTAAAGGAGTCACTCCCGGCGAAGGGATCTCGGTCCTTTCCTCGTCGAATGAGGTGCGGGATATATCATATATATCGCTATGCAAAGCAAAAATACAAAAGCAGTCAAAAGCAAACCGAGTGTGTAGCATCTGCCAGTTATTGCTAAAGGAGTCACTCCCGGTGAAGGGATCTCGGTCCTTTCCTCATCGAATAAGGTGCGGGGTATATCATATATACCGCTATGCAAAGCAAGAACTGTAGCTACCTGTTTTATTTAAAATCTGATTCTACAACATCTTAGGTTTCTTTCCTTTCATTAATCACATTAATGAAGTCCCATCATTTAAATACCTAAACATCACAGATAGATATGACGTACACTTATGCCATCCGCATTCGCCTCGATGTCCCCTCGTGCACCGTTAGGTTAGGTAACTAACGACAGAGCAGGGCAGGGCTAGCGCGGGTGTAAAACATAAGTAACGTCTATATAATATATCATATATACTATATACTATATCCATCACAGAGTCACAACACAGATATCGCAGCAGAATAAACATATGAAATATTGGATATACTAGGACGTCCGTGTTTTCAATACGAGCCAGTATAAAACACGGATTCCACGGTCGTGATGAATAGCCAATCCCACACCCCTAGACCCCTACGAGAGCGGCAAGCAACCCTGCCAATTCTAGGGTTAGGAGACCCGGACTCGACTCCTCGAGTTGGTCTCCCACTGGATCCCAGAACCCGGTTACTTGTGCTCCCCTCCTTGGGTCTATCCTAATGCGGAAAAGTAAATAATATACAAAGGGTGATAACTTCCGCTACCTGGAAGTGCCCCAAATAAAAGAATATTACATACAAGTTTTTACATGAATGAAAATGAAAAACACTCATCTCACATAAAAACCCCCGGCTATTCGAACACGACGATCCAATATAACATATCCAGCAACACATAACATCACATGTCATCAACGTAAGTAAGTATGCATACCCCAATTGTCGTTGACGTATAGCAACGAAACCGGCGATATGAACATACTACACTTACGGTCACAGAAAAGAAAGTGTAAAACTACAACAATTGAAATCCGCAATCTCTTTAGACATCGCATGCCTAACAGATATAAATCCCGCATTTTAGTCTCATTATCGAAAACTCTTTTCAATATCATATGGGACTAAATTGCTAGATTTATAACATTCATTCAGTTATCACATAACTGTTTGTGAATTCCAATTATTGTATCACGTTCCAGATAAACAGAAACTGTTAAACTTTCCGATCGAACAGTCAAATACCCAAGTTTTCCCGATACAGCTCATCACATGAAATAAGTCTAACAACATTCAGTTCGTGCCTCAGTACCGACGGTCCAGCCGTAGAAGGGTCAAGCCAACGCCTCACATGTGGCATGCCGTACTGCCCCAAACCCGAAGGTTCAAAGGGCAGTTCAAGACGGTCACATAATCGAGTTAAGGTTTGTTGTCTTCTAGAGGGTCCATCGCGTTACTTGCACTACTTAGAACGTCGTTAAACTACGGAAAAATCCAACACTTGGAAATTTCCCAACAGGGGAAAAATTGGGTATTTATATCCGGTCGAACTTTTTAACATATTCTGGAAATTATCCGGAAATACACAAAAGACGAAATTTGATAATCCGATCGAAATACCGAATCCCCAAAACAACCCCAGAAAATTCAACTCTTGAATGAATATTAAACATTCCCAGAAGACTCAGCACTACAAGTAATGAATTACTGTGCAATCCACTTGCTATAAATCAACACACTGGACGCGGAACCGCCGCTATGTCTATGGTGGGGGCCGCGGTTCCGCGCCTGTGTTATCGATTTAGTAACACGTGTTTCACAGTAACTTATGAAATTACCTGCTGAATTTTTTGGTAATTTTTAATCTGGAAAAATCCACGTTTTCAGAAAAAGTACACAGAGCATGTTTGTGATCGGGTTTCGGGTTCGTTCGGACTTCAAATTCTGTCTAGACTTCGTCTAAGGCTCTAGCTAGGCTCTGATACCAGTGAAAGGTTCCTAGGCACCCTATAGAGGTCTCACAAGGCATCGAACATGCCAAATTTAAAAATTATGGTGCCGAGAAATCTTAGTTAACGGATCGTTGCTAGATGTCTAGGCGAAATATAAAACTAGTTAACAAATTAACTATAGGTTAGATGCTACAACCTTTGTAGATCCGGTAATCCTCTTCCTTGGCTCCACGAAGGCATCCTCTCGCTGTCCATCTCGATTCCCAAACTCGAACTTTGGCTTCATCGGAGAAACGGGCAAGCTAGGTCGTCGGCTTTGTGTCAAAGACGATCTACCTCGAGGCATCGCAAGTTCAAGCTCCGACTTCACAAACTTGTGAAACTTGTGAAGTAAACACCCAAAACAACTTGGCAAGAGGTAGAGGGTGAAGAAATAGGAGGTGGGTTCTCTTTGGAATTGGATTTTACTCACTTTTGCTCAAGTTGTCATTAAAGTAGCAAGCTTGAAGAAGAAGAAGAAGATGAAGATAGTTATGATAAGTTCTATTCAAAAGAAATAGAAAATCAAATACTTATCATAACTTAAACTAGGGTTAAGTGTAGAGAATTAACCATGGTCACTTGGATGGGTTAGGGTTAAGCATGAAGATAAGGATGGTTACAAAAGTCAAGGCTTCATGAAGCTTCAACTAATGACAAAGAAAGCCACCATTCTTATCTTTATCTTTTCCAAATAAATAAATAAACAAATAAATAAATAAATGAATATGCAAAACCCTAATTATCAAATTAACCATGGATTAATTCTATATACTTAACTAAATGATCAAGTATCATCAAACATGATACAAAAAAGTGCACAAAAGCATATCACATATACTATGTGCATCAAGTGAGAAAATCCGTATAAAGTGAACCAATACTAGTTAATGCAAAGTAATATATCAAATATATAATTATACATTAAATCATTAAATCAACATTTGATTCAATGATCCGGTCATGTCGCACATAACCGACTAGTATTCAATGTATCGATTTATCGAATCAATGATTCGATAACTAGGTCATATCAAATATAACCAATCGAAACATTTATCGCGAGAATGAAATGCGGTATCACATACACGCATTATTCTCGGTCCTGCACATATCTCATATGCGCTCATATTTCGTTTCGCTTGAACCAGGAAACCTCTGTGTAGGACTCTAAAGACTCGTCAATACGCCGGTAGCAGATGATGATCATATCAAGCACCCACAAGCCGCAAGCGGTCTGCTAAACGTAACGGCCACCCGGGTATTGAGCGATCAGAAGATCGACGAGCTAGCCCGCTCACACTCCTGCGAATCCGACCAATAACACTTACCGTACAGTCCGGTCTCTTCGTCTGATACGTCGCATATCAAGTCTAGGAGTGGTAAATGTCAGACCCCAATAACCCGATAAGTCGTGCCGATGTGAGGCTCGTAACGGGTCGAGAAACTACTGGTAACACTTACCAGCAAATCTCTGATCAGCCCTGGCCAGGGACTTCCCTGTTACGGCCAATCGAGCACAGCGCAACATCTACCCCCAATACCGGGAGAGACGAAACCCCTCCTATCGCTCATTGCCTCCATGTGACTCGGGACTGTACCCAAAGACCACCGTTTTGCACGCCCTCATGGACGTGGTAAGGTGGAGATCAAAGCACAGTGGGAATCACACAAGACTCTATGACGATCTCGGGTCTACAGACTATCCTGTACAAGTGTCACCTGAGAACTGCCATCTGACGTGAGGTATAATACCATCTGGGAGTTCTCGGCGAGTCCGTCCAGTGTACCCAGTCTCCACTGAGCACCCGTACACCATCTCTGATGTCAAACACCAATGGATATAGGATCATCCATCGCCCATCACATGGGTCGAGAAGCGTATACGCTAGTCTACTCTGGTATATCGATGCCCCGTCTCGATACACCCACGACTAGGGACCTTGAAGGATGTACTTATGGACTACCATGTCCCCACTAGTATGATCTGCATCATAGTTCAGGTAGTCAAGTACAAATCCTAAGGGCTTTACCAACATGTAACTATAAGACAGTATAAAGAGACTAGTGTACATGTTAAGATAAAGAGCAACCAGATAGCATACTATCATGTCGAGCAAGAAAGTCATCTCTATATATGTCCAAGCATCCAATATAATATACATAATCTGTACAATACTGGCCTCTAGGGCATACATACAACTAACAGCTATATCTGGAAATCCCTGGCCAGGGTTGCTGAGATTTACTGGTAAGTGTTATCAGTAGTTTCTCGAACTTTTATGGACCACATATCGACACGACTTATCAAGCTACTGGGGTCTGACGTTTACCACCCCTAGGCGAGATATGCAACATATCAGACGAAGAGATCGGACTATACGGGAGTATTACTGGTTGGATTCACAGGAGTACGAAAAGGCTTGCTTGTTGATCTTCTGATCGCTCAATACCCAGGTGGCCGTTACGTTTAGCAGACCGCTTGCGGTTTGTGGGTGTTTGATATGATCATCACCTACTGCTGGCATATTGACGAGTCTTTAGATTCTTACACAGAGGTTTCCTGGCTCAAGCGAAACGGAGTAGGAACGTATATGTGATATGTGCAGGACCGAGATTGATGCGTATATGTGATACCGCATTCTATTCTCGCGATGTGTGACATGATAGGTTATATGTGATATAGCCGAGTTATCGGATCAAGCGTTGATTCGATAAGATGTTGCATTTCATATTAGTCGCTTATATGTGATATAGCCAGATTAGTAAATCAAGAGTTGATTTGATAATTTAAATGTATAATTATATATTTGATATATTATGTTATATTAACTAATATTTAGCTCACTAATGATTTCTTTTCTCACTTGGTGTGCACATTGTATATATATGATATGTATATTTGTGTACATGTATTGTGTCATGCTTGATGATACATACAAGATGGGTGTATGAAATTAATACCATACTAGGGTTAAGTTAGGGTTTCTATTTATGTTAAGCTAATTCAAAAGAGATTGAGTTTGTTATGCTAAAACTTGAACAAAAGCTTTTGGATAAGCTTTGACGAAGTTAACTCTTTTGTCTAGTTAAAGAAATTTATCAAACCCAACCCTTAACCATAGTGTGTGGTCTATTCTCTACATGAGTTAAGCATGATAGTTTTAACTCTACCATGTGTGCAATAATTCATTTGAATGAATTATTCATGAGTTCTTCTTCTTCTTCTTCTTCTTCTTCTTCAAGCTCCATGAAAAGCTTTTTTGCTTCAATAGAGGTATGAGAAATATAGTGAGAAAATCAATTCTAAAGTAAGCCCACCTCCTACTTCTTCATCCTCTACCACTTCTCATGTAGTAGAGTGTGTTCTCTTCACAAAGTTCATGACCTTGTGAAAGAATAGCTTGAGTTAGTGTCTCCTCGACGTAGATCATCTTCGGCCTCGAAGTCATCGAAGCAAACATGTTCGTTTCTTCATAGAGCCTCTCAGGAGTCTGGAGTTCATGATCGCAGCGAAGGGGACTACTACACGGAGCTATATTGTAACGCTTTGAAAATCGTTTTGGTGAAATTTCGGAAAATCGGTAAAATAAGGGGGTTTTCTGTAAAAAGTCAAAATACAAGTATCTTTATTTTAAAATTAAATATACATATTCTAACTATGTAATTGCTAGTATTTGGTGTTTATTGAGCCACTGGTGAAATTTTAAATTTTCCGAAAAATTTTCCGAAATTAATTATTTTAATATTATTTTAAGTCGTCACTAATACATTTAATTAGGGAAATTTACAAACTGGAATGAGTTGAAAAAAAATTTGTGCACCATAACACATTAAGTAAAATTTTAACAGGTGGTTTTTGAATTGAAGTGAAGTTTTTTTACGGTGTTAGAAAATATCGAAGAAAAAGGCTTTTTTCGGTGAAATTAGTGTAAATGGAAGTGGGTTACAATATTTATCTTCCTTTTCTCACCCAAAAAAAACCCACACCCCATCCCCAACAGTTCTGGCCGGCCCTTGACAGCCCAACATTCTTGGGCCTCTCATCTCACTAAAATAAAAACAAAGAATAGAAAAGAAAAGAGAAAAAAAGGGGGGGTTAAAAGATGTCTTTTTTGAGAAAGGTTCCACACAAAACCACACACTTCTCTCTCTCTCTTTCTCCTCCCCACAACCTGGCCGAAATTGGACAGCCCACATTCCCCAAATTCTTCATCTCTTGTTTCCTTCAAAAACCTCAAAATTCCAAAATAAAATCAACCTAAATTCTAGCAACTTCTTCATTTAAGGATTCCTTGATCAAAAGCAAGCTTGAATCTTGAGCAAGAGATCACTTTGGGAGGTCAAGAAAACTTAAGTTTGCAAGTTGATCTCAAAACTTGTTGAGGTATAATCCCACCCATGTTAAAATTGTGCTAAGTACTCAAATCTAGCCTAATTAGGAATTTAAACTATGGTTTTGATATTTAGACTTAAAATTCAAGAAAAAGGGATTTTGAATTAGCTTAGGTTTTCACATTATTTCTAGGTTAGTAAAGTGTAGTTAACATCTTAAAGCATGCACAATCTAGTTTAGATGGTAAATGGTAATGTGTTACTTTAAAATTATTCAAATCTAGTTAATCTTGCAAACTAGATTTTTGGGAGGTAATTAAAATAGTGATATAAAATTTATGAGATGGTTTGAGTTAATTAGTTAAGGCATTATGTGAGCGGGGTGGCCTTTAAGACTTTTAAAAACATCAAGATTTAAACTAAGATGGGAGCTGGATGCTTACTAGGTTTTGAAAATTATTTAAAATGCGCGATTTAAAAATAAAGTTAGGGTTTTAGCACGTCATAAAGGTTTTAAGGAGTAGTTTAACGATTTAAAATATGCAAAATCAAGTCTAGAAGTGAAATTGTGGAATTTTGCTTAAAAGTATCGAAATCGGGCAAGTTTGCAAACTAGAATTTCAATTTAATACAATTAGGGTGTTAAAAAAATATAGTAATGGTTTATATAAGCTAGTTATGATATTTAATGAGTATTATGATCATTAGTTCCAGTTAAATGTCAAGTTTTGAAGTAAAACGGTAAATTGACATTTTCAAGGTTTTTCGGAATTGGGCGATTTGATCGATTTTAGGGTTTCGATGATTTAAACCAAGTTTTATATTATGAGTAATGAGTTTTAAAACTACGAGTTGTTGTTGGTGTTTTATCTCGATCAATCGGCGTTTGTACGCCGATATCGAGCGATATTTTGTTCTTTTGCGTGAGCGGGACATAGGTTTTAACCTATGCACGTTCCGTGCGTCGTTTTGATTTTATCCGTGATTCAGTTAACGATATTATATGTGTTTGCGTTTAGGTACCCCTCACGTAGACTGCGGACGATGAAGAAGAGGATGGCGACACTATTTTCGGCAGACAAGGACCAGGTGAGTGGATGTATATCTACGGGGGAAGTCGGATGGATGGCGTTTAGCACCCCCGCAAACGTAGTATAGGAATATTACCTATTGTCATTAGGAAGCCAGACGTGACCTTAGATGCTTGGTGAGTAGAACCCTAGTAATGACCTTAGGTTAGACTAGACTGATTTAGAAAGACCTTACCAGAGGATGAATATCTTGGAGGAGGTTCGTATGTTTCAGGTAGATACACACACACGCACACTCAGAACTTGACTTGGTGTATATGTGTATGTGTATATATATATAGGGTTATGTGTAGGTATATATATACACAGCATGTATATATGATATAAGGATGTGATATGATACATGGGGATGAAACAATATACCTGGGCTTGATGCCGTGATCACTTAGCTATACAGTTGTGTTATGATATTAGTGGATCATTAGAAGATGAGATAATGGACATGATTACATAAACAATAATAGGTGGTGAAGATATTGAGGTACATGAGACTCTAAAATAGAAGCCGGACTGTAACCTGTGACTGAATCACGATATGATATATAGGTGATTGATTACGATATCATATAATGTGTGACTTAAATCAAGATATGATATATATGACATGAAATTTCTGAGGATAAATTGATGATGTATATTTATGCTGGCAATGACATATGATTGATGTATGCGACTACAGTACAGTACCTTGATCATGACATTATTGATGATGATATTATATGAATGATGATGTACGTAGGTGATACTTGACCGTACCCCGATATTAGGATGCCGTACGATGGATTTTACCGTACGAGGCATAGATGTGATGATCGATCCGCACTCTTAATTCGAGTAAGCTGTACTACGTACGTGACACTATTGATGCTGAATCATCGACTATTAGAGATATGGACTCAGACCTTAGGTGGACTCTTATTTCTTATCGATTAATTTCTTTTGTTTAGTTCCTTAGGGGGTTAGATGGACACTAGTTTAGGCTCGAGTCATATAGTTGTAGTTAGAATTTTATATTACAAATGAATGGTTAATATACATCCGTCTTTACATTCAGACCGTAATCATAATGTTGCACGTTCATACATATGTTTCTATAATCAGTATGAAACTCTTCCTGTTAGGACACCAGCACCATTACCGATGATGCGCATATTCCACGCACACTTATTTGCCGGCTCACACACATCATCATCGGTAATTGCTATGTCACGTACACTTTAGAACATATTATCTTTTATGGATAGAATCAGCTAACAGCTAGATCGATATAATATTGTGATTTCTCTCAGGTGTTAGTCTAGACATGGCATTTATTATTTAGACATTTCATGCATTCTCATTTACATGTTATCATGCAGTATTGTGGGGCTTATGCCGACATTTATCATTTACTTACTCATGATTTTAAGATTTTGGATTTTTATGAGATTTCTGGATTTTGGGGAAAACCGCAAGAATATATATAAACTTCTTTCTCTCCTCCTCTCTTTTAAAATATAAGTTGCGATTTACTCGTGATGTATGTGTCGTCCACCATGAGATTTCATGTTTTCCGTTGGATTTCGAGACCCGATTCGAGGAGTGGATGAACCGTCTCAGGTATATGGTGGGCCCGGTATGGTACCCCGGGGTAAGAAGATCGAGTTGTAGACGATGAGCCTGGCAGGGGAAGACTACCTACCGGTGATGTCTGGCGCAGCGGATATCCGGAGGGTACCGACCGTTGTCTTGAGATTTGATGATATGGGCCGATCCGGACTGACGGAGCCCGAGATATTGAGACTATGAGGTGTTTGAGACTTGAGATTTACATGTTTTGTGTCGATGCTTGACACGGATTTCCATGGTTTTCATCGATGATATTCAGATTTCTATACAAATTACCATGATTAAATTTAAAGATTTCTTAAACAGATATATCCAGATTTCAGGATTGATTGTTTTACATTCATAGTGCATACATACTCATCCACATGACATATTATTATTTGAGGCACTGACACGAGCACGGAGCATTTTCACATACACGTAGTTTATTACCCTGTCTTCACTTGATGACTAGTAGTATATTAGTATATTATGACCTAAGACAGCGTCGTGCATTCGATTTCTTTTCGTAGATGTCTTCTACTCACATGTTGGCAACTCACCCCCGTTGTGCCAAATTTTATTACAGGTTCGATGTACAGGTTTCCTTGGCAGCTTGCTGGCACATCTTTTCATTTAGGGTGATTTGCACGGTAGGTTAGTTCACTTGTATCTGGACCGCCGTTGTACTTTTAATTGTTTCATTTGTATCTAGTAAGCTCCATCAACCAAACTTGTATTACTTGATAAGTTATATGGACCAGTTATTTATTTCGACCTTAGAGTCGCGCATGTTTTATTGTGGTTTGGTGGATTTGTTTTCTTTTGAGTTTTGAGGCTCGCCCTTTGGCGTTGTATATTATTGTGCTTGGTGTGGTTGTTTCCGCCTGTTGGCGTAGAGCTAGCTCCCGCTTGGGGATGCCATTTTATCGTTTGTATATATATTTTACTTGTTTGTACCCGTTTAGGGCCAATTTTTACAAAGAAGACTCTGCCGAAATTTTTGAGAAAATTGGACGTTGCTTTTAAACTTTTTTCTACATGTTTTCCTTTACTTCTTCTTGTATATGGTTTAGATTTCTGGGTTTCGGCTTAATTAGATTACGTGGCACCTCTAGACGCTTCGTAATCTAATTGCTGGTCACGTTCCGTACTTTCGGGTCGTGACGAAGTTGGTATCAGAGCGCTAGGTTTAACCTTGTATAAGTCTAGGGTGAACCTTGGTTGATGGAGTAGGTAACTTAGGTAGTGTGACGTACCGTGGGTATGATCCGCGGTATACTTACGATACGCTACTCTGCTTAAGGAGCCTTAGGATGTACATTTCTTTGTACCGTATTTCATTCGTTCCTTTGATCTATCTTCGTCGATATCAAATGGTGGTTTCTGTTACCACGGGCGCACGAGCAGAGGGAGCTGCGGCTCGAATGCGATAACCATTGGGGTATTGGTTATTCTTGAGGATTGAAGCATTGTTTAGCGTGCGGACGAAGGGTATTCACATGCCATCCAGACGAAGTTAAAGGATTCGAACGATTGTCAGAAACCCATTTTCCCAAGTTTAAGGTATTCGGAAGAACATGCAGGTATTTCTATGGACCCTCTAGAAGAATGAAACCCTAATTCGACATAATGACCATGAGAACGCCCTTGAACCTTAGGGTTTACGGCAGTTCCGTGGTGCCATTAGTGAGGCTTGGGTTTGCCCTTCTACGGCTGGTCCGCAGATGCTGGGGTATGTACTACATACTTTTAAACTGTACTTGAGTGTTGTGCTCTCGGGGAATTATGGATTTTGATGAATCGATCGAAAAGTTTAATGTAGTCCGGATATCAGGTGAAGGGATAGATTACGTGGGAGACTCTAGATATGAGTATTGCCGTTGGTAGCGCAGTCAGCACACCTATGAAGAGACAAGTTCGAAGCAGTCGACATCAGAGGAACGAGGCGCACATTGACGATAGTGTTTACGATTGTGATTTGGTGATTTGAATTTCATATTTCCGTTGTTTGGATTTTGGTATTTTGAGGATTTTGTTCTACGATTGGTATATCTTATGTGTACATTCTATTCGTGTTTCATATATCAGTTGTATTGATGTTGTTTTATACATACCCAGTGCACTCGATTTGGTTTTAATACATTTTGAGATTTTTATTTGATTTCGTGCATATGGGTTACACATGATTTTGAAATATGCTTCGACCTAGTTTTCATGCACTTTCGTACTGTGATTTCGATTTTGATATTCGTTGTAAGTTTTCGTGCACCATGTGCACCTGATTGAGATTCTTGCGCACACTTGGCGCACTTGATGCGATTTTGTGCACACCAGATGCACTAAATCGGGGTTTTGCGCAGATTAGATGCATCTGATATTGAGTCGTGCACGCCCGTTGCACTTGACAGATGTTTTTGTTGCACACCTGTTGCACTTAGTTTTGTTTTTGTGTGTATTCATGGCATCTGTATTTGGTTTCGATTTCAGTGCGCACCGGACGCACATGATATTTTTATGATGTGATTGGGATTGATTTCAGTTTAACTAGTATGTTTTTATAATCATTACTATTGATTTGGTAACCAAGCGGGACGTGTATATTAAATAAAAGATATATATATATATATAGCTATTTTTTAAAAATAAATGTCCGCTACTTATGCCGTGACACGTGCATCGCACGGCGATTTTCAAGAGGGGTTTTTGCATGCTTCTTTATTAAGATGTTTAGACGATTTTACTACGATGCGCACTATATATAAGTTATAGATTTGATGTATATTATGTTGGTTTTCGTATTGGACTTGGATATTCTATTTTCACCATAACTCCGATAATTACGTTATGTTTAACGGAGTTTTGATTTTGAGTTATGTACTTGTTCTTTTTTCATACGCATGCATCGCACTAAAAATGTGTTTTATGTATTGATGATTTCGGAGCCCGACGATTTGAGTGCTTTGCTAAATGTTTTAGTAATTGAAGGGGGAGTTTTAATTAAAATTCAGGGACCGAATTTCTTTAAGGGGGGAAGATTGTAACGCTTTGAAAATCGTTTTGATGAAATTTCGGAAAATCGGTAAAATAAGGGGGTTTTCTGTAAAAAGTCAAAATACAAGTATCTTTATTTTAAAATTAAATATACATATTCTAACTATGTAATTGCTAGTATTTGGTGTTTATTGAGCCACTGGTGAAATTTCAAAAGTTCTGAAAATTTTTCCGAAATTAATTATTTTAATATTATTTTAAGCCGTCACTAATACATTTAATTAAGGAAAATTACAAACTGGAATGAGTTGAAACAAATTTTGTACATCATAACACATTAAGTGAAATTTTAACAGGTGGTTTTCGAATTGAAATGAAGTTGTTAAACGATGTTAGAAAATATCGAAGAAAAAGGATTTTTTGGGTTAAATTAGTGTAAATGGAAGTGGGGTACAACATTTATCTTCTTTTTCTCACCCAAACAAAACCCACAATCCCTCCTCAACAGTTCTGGCCGGCCCTTGACAGCCCAACATTCTTGGGCCTCTCATCTCACTAAAATAAAAACAAAGAAAAGAAAAGAAAAGAGAAAAAATGGGAAGGTTAAAAGATGTCTTTTTTGAGAAGGTTCCACACAAAACCACACACTTCTCTCTCTCTCTTTCCCCTCCCCACAACCTGGCCGAAATTGGACAGCCCCCATTCCCCAAATTCTTCATCTCTTGTTTCCTTCAAAAACCTCAAAATTCCAAAATAAAATCAACCCAAATTCTAGCAACTTCTTCATTTAAGGATTCCTTGATCAAAAGCAAGCTTGAATCTTGAGCAAGAGATCACTTTGGGAGGTCAAGAAAACTTAAGTTTGCAAGTTGATCTCAAAACTTGTTGAGGTATAATCCTACCCATGTTAAAATTGTGCTAAGTACTCAAATCTAGCCTAATTAGGAATTTAAACTATGGTTTTGATATTTAGACTTAAAATTCAAGAAAAAGGGATTTTGAATTAGGTTAGGTTTTCACATTATTTCTAGGTTAGTAAAGTGTAGTTAATATCTTAAAGCATGCACAATCTAGTTTAGATGGTAAATGGTAATGTGTTACTTTAAAATTATTCAAATCTAGTTAATCTTGCAAACTAGATTTTGGGGAGGTAATTAAAATAGTGATATAAAATTTATGAGATGGTTTGAGTTAATTAGTTAAGGCATTATGTGAGCGGGGCGGCCTTTAAGACTTTTAAAAACATCAAGATTTAAACTAAGATGGGAATTGGATGCTTACTAGGTTTTGAAAATTATTTAAAATGCGGGATTTAAAAATAAAGTTAGGGTTTTAGCATGTCCTAAAGGTTTCAATGAGTAGTTTAACGATTTAAAATATGCAAAATCAAGTCTAGAAGTGAAATTGTGGAATTTTGCTTAAAAGTATCGAAATCGGGCAAGCTTGCAAACTAGAATTTCAATTTAATACAATTAGGGTGTTAAAAAAATATAGTAATGGTTTATATAAGCTAGTTATGCTATTTAATCAGTATTATGACCATTAGTTCCAGTTAAACGTCAAGTTATGAAGTAAAACGGTAAATTGACATTTTCAAGGTTTTTCGGAATTGGACGATTTGATCGATTTTAGGGTTTCGATGATTTAAACCAAGTTTTATATTATGAGTAATGAGTTTTAAAACTACGAGTTGTTGTTGGTGTTTTATCTCGATCAATCGGCGTTTGTACGCCAATATCGAGCGATATTTGGTTCTTTTGCGTGAGCGGGACATAGGTTTTAACCTATGCGCGTTTCGTGCGTCGTTTTGATTTTGTCCGTGATTCAGTTTACGATATTATATGTGTTTGCGTTTAGGTACCCCTCACATGGACTGCGGACGATGAAGAAGAGGATGACGACACTGTTTTCGGCAGACAAGGACCAGGTGAGTAGATGTATATCTACGGGGGAAGTCGGGTGGATGGCGTTTAGCACCCCCGCAAACGTAGGATAGGAATATTACTTATTGTCATTAGGAAGCCAAACGTGACCTTAGATTCTTGGTGAGTAGGACCCTAGTAATGACCTTAGGTTGGACTACACTGATTTAGAAAGACCTTACCAGAGGATGAATATCGTGGAGGAGGTTCATAGGTTTCAGGTAGATACACACACACGCACACTCAGAACTTGACTTGGTGTATATGTGTATGTGTATATATATATAGGGTTATGTGTAGGTATATATATACACAGCATGTATATATGATATAAGGATGTGATATGATACATGGGGCTGAAACAATATAACTGGGCTTGATGCCGTGATCTCTTGGTTATACAGTCGTGTTATGATGTTAGTGGATCATTAGAAGATGAGATAATGGACATGATTACATAAACAATAATAGGTGGTGATGATATTGAGGTACATGAGACTCTAAAATAGAACCCGGACTGTAACCTGTGACTGAATCACGATATGATATATAGGTGATTGATTACGATATCATATAATGTGTGACTTAAATCAAGATATGATATATATGACATGAAATTTCTTAGGATAAAGTGACGATGTATATTTATGCTGGCAATGACATATGATTGATGTATGCGACTACAGTACAGTACCTTTATCATGACATTATTGATGATGATATTATATGAATGATGATGTACGTAGGTGATACTTGACCGTACCCCGATATTAGGATGCCGTACGATGGATTTTACCGTACGAGGCATAGATGTGATGATCGATCCGCACTCTTGATTCGAGGAAGCTGTACTACGTACGTGACGCTATTGATGTTGGATCGTCGACTATTAGAGATATGGACTCAGACCTTAGGGGAACTCTTATTTCTTATCAATTAGTTTCTTAGGTTTAGTTCCTTAGGGGGTTAGTTGGACACTAGTTTAGGCTCGAGTCATATAGTTGTTGTTAGACTTGTATATTACAAATGAATGGTTAATACACATCCGTCTTTACATTCAGACCGTAATCATCATGTTGCACGTTCATACATATGTTTCTATAATCAGTATGAAACTCTTCCTGTTAGGACACCTGTAAGTCGATGTACAACACCCTACGACTTGCAGGGAGGCGGAAATATGAAAAACGATCTTGTTCTTTTCTTAAACATCGACTAACCGAAGAATCTTTGCTAAACTATAACTAACGATAAACATAGGAGTTCTAAACTACTATGTGAAGTGATTATACCTAATGAACCGTGTCCTTCGTCTTTTCTTTCTCCACCTCCTCCTCGGCCTTCTCCAAGTAGTAAACGATCCACCCGAGAGCTTTACTTCAAGTTTCACCTCAAACTAGAGGTAACTAGGTTTCTTAAAGCGCTAATCTAAATAACCTAGATGATATAGAGTTAGATTATGGAGTGATTAGTCTATTCTAATCCTTGATCTCAACACATGAGAGGGGAGGATTAGGGTTTAAAGAGAGAGAGCTTGAGGAGAGAGAAGGTGAGCATAAGAATGAGAATGAGATTGTAATCTATCATGATATATATGAAGCATTAATCTTTATCAAATAAATAGAAAATAGGATTTAACAACCATGCTTCATAAATACAAATGGGTGATTCATCTCTATGAGTCATTAAGCATTTATGATGCATTAATGATATGGATGAATCACACAAATGAGTCACTAATCTCATTAAATGCATATGCCACCAAAACCCCCAAGTCACCATCTTCTAGAAGCTTCTCGTGAAATTAAGAGAACGCCCCTCCTATCTGTGAAAACCCGGAAAAATTTTAGACTGTATAAATCCAATATCCCGATACTAGAATCTGGCTTAAACTAAAGCCGGCTAGTAAAAACTGTCCGAAAGTCGTACGTGTGTAAACACACGTATGCGTCCGAACCCTTATCGTAAAACCATACGACCTCTATATCGTTTCGCCTGGAGCAGGGAAACTCTCTGTGTGGGACTCTAATGACTCGACTACTACGCTGGCAGTGGGTTTAACCACAGACCGCAAGCGGCACTAGCTGTACGTAACGGTCCCCAGGTGGATGTCGATAAGAAGGCCGATGAGGAAACCCATCCGAACTCCTACTGAGCCTGATGTGACAATCTCCGTAAAGTCCGGTCTGTTCGTCTAAGACTATCGCATATCGGGCCTAGGGGCGGCAAGCGTCAGTCCCTTAATAGCGGTATAAGTCGTGTCGGAGTGAAGCACATTACATCCTGAGAAACTACTGGAACCTACCAGTAAATCTCGCTTGCCCTGGCCAGGGACTTTGCGTAATGGCTCTCTGACACAGCGCGATACCAACTCCCAATACCGGGAGAGACGAATCCTGTCTGACCGCCACTACCTCCAAGTGCTCGGGACTGCACCCAACTGCTACCTGTTTCCACGACTCCTTTGAGCCGTGGTAGGGTAGCAATCTAAGAACAGTGAGACACACTCGAGGTGAAGTAGCAGTGTCAAGTCCGCGGACTATGCTGTACTCATGTCACCTGGGAACTGTTAACTGACGACTGGTATAAAACCCAACCAACAGTTCCCTGCGAGTCCTGTCCGGTGTACCCGTAACCCAACGAGCACCTGTATACTATCTCCAGTACGACGTACTGACGACTGTGGGACAAACCATCTCCCCAACTGGGATGAGAAGCGTACACACTAGTCTACTCCAGAGTATCGATGCCATGTCTCGATAATCCTACGACTAGGGACCTGAAAAAGGATGTGCTTGTAGACAACCCAGCCCCCACTAGTGTGACTGCCATCACAACGCTGGTAGTCAAGCAAGATCCTAAGAGCTCTATCAATACGTATACTCACATATTAAGATAGAATAACCAAGTAGCATACTACCATGTTTAGCAAGACTGTTATATACATGTGAATATCCTAAGCTTCCATTAAGTAATATACAAACTAGTATGATATAATAATGGCCCCTAGGGCATATACACTAACAACACCAGCACCATTACCGATGATGCGCATATTCCACGCACACATATTTGCCGGCTCACACACATCATCATCGGTAATTGCTATGTCACGTACACTTTAGAACATATTATCTTTTAAGGATAGAATCAGCTAACAGCTAGATCGATATAATATTGTGATTTCTCTCAGGTGTTAGTCTAGACATGGCATTTATTATTTAGACATTTCATGCATTCACATTTATATGTTATCATGCAGTATGGTGGGGCTTATGCCGACATTTATCATTTACTTACTCATGATTTTAGGATTTTGGATTTTTATGAGATTTCTGGATTTTGGGGAAAACGGCAAGAATATATATAAACTTCTTTCTCTCCTCCTCTCTTTTAAAATATAAGTTGTGGTTTTCTCGTGATGTATGTGTCGTCCACCATGAGATTTCATGTTTTCTGTTGGATTTCGAGACCCGATTCGAGGAGTGGATGAACCGTCTCGTTTACATGGTGGGCCCGGTATGGTACCCCGGGGCAAAAAGATCGAGTTGTAGACGATGAGCCTGGCAGGGGAAGACTACCTCCCGGGATGTCTGGCGCGGCGGATATCCGGAGGGTACCGACCGTTGTCGTGAGATTTGATGATATGGGCCGATCCGGACTGACAGAGCCCGAGATATTGAGACTATGAGGTGTTTGAGACTTGAGATTTACATGTTTTGTGTCGATGCTTGACACGGATTTCCATGGTTTTCATCGATGATATTCAGATTTCTATACAAATTACCATGATTAAATTTAAAGATTTCTTGTACAGATATATCCAGATTTCAGGATTGATTGTTTTATATTCATAGTGCATACATACTCATCCACATGACATATTATTATTTTAGGCACTGACACGAGCATGGCGCATTTGCACTTACACGTAGTTTATTACCCTGTCTTGACTTGATGACTAGTAGTATATTAGTATATTATGACCTAGGACAGCGTCGTGCATTCGATTTCTTTTCGTAGATGTCTTCTACTCACGAGTTGGCAACTCACCCCCTTTGTGCCAAATTTTTTTACAGGTTCGATGTACAGGTTTCCTTGGCAGCTAGCTGGCACATCTTTTCACTCAGGGTGATTTGCACGGTAGGTTGGTTCACTTGTATTTGGACCGCCGTTGTACTTTTAATTATTTCATTTGTATCTAGTAAGCTCCATCAAACAAACTTGTATTACTTGATAAGTTGTAAGGACCAGTTATTTATTTCGACCTTAGAGTCGCGCATGTTTTATTGTGGTTTGGTGGATTTGTTTTCTTTTGAGTTTTGAGCCTCGCCCTTTGGCGTTGTATATTATTGTGCTTGGTGTGGTTGTTTCCGCCTGTTGGCGTAGAGCTAGCTCCCGCTTGGGGATGCCATTTTATCGTTTGTATATATATATTACTTGTTTGTAGCCGTTTGGGGCCAGTTTTTACAAAGGAGACTTTGCCGAAATTTTTGAGAAAATTGGGCGTTGCTTTTAAACTTGTTTCTACATGTTTTCCTTTACTTCTTCTTGTATATGATTTAGATTTCTGGGCATCGGCTTACTTAGATTACGTGGCGCCTCTAGACGCTTCGTAATCTAAGTGCCGGTCATGTTCCGTACTTTCGGGTCGTGACATATATGAAGTGAAGGACCGGTCTACAAAAGTTGTAATCCCTAACTCTTAAATGTAAAGTTGTTTACATGCATGTTTAACCCTAAGTCTCTAGTTAAGGTCTTGGTTAGGGTTTGTTTAGCACCCCAAAATTTTTAAAGTGGCATGATTGATGCTTACCGAAACCTTCACAAGGTGTTATGCTAACCCTACATAAACTGCCGCAAACCCTAAGGTTCAAAAGCGGTTCAATGGTCATCATGTCGAGTTAGGGTTTCTATCTTCCAGAAGGGCCACAGAATCACTTGCATGTTCCTCTGAATACCTTAAACTTGGAAAAATGGGTTTTCTGACATTCGTTCGAACTTTTCAACTCCTCCTAGACGACATATGAATACCCTTCGTCCGCATGCTAAACAATGCATCAATCCTCAAGGATAAACGATACATCAACGGTCATCTCTGAATTGGTCTACTCTAGACCTGTGTAAGACTCTCCACACTGGAAATCTTCAACTCAACTGCGCCTGCGTCAGCGCATCAATCTGATGAATCACCTTCGTCTCTCAACTCGGGATAGAGTAGCTATCATCTGTCGTATATCTGCCTGGAAGCTCTAGCGATCTCAGCTCATAAAGTCTGGAAGCAACATCACATCAATCTTAGCAACAGCTGGGTCATCTGTCTGCACGGTAGACGACATCACAATCTTTGAGGTAGGCTGTACATCAACAGTCCTCTCGCAACTGGCAGCCTCTATAAATGGCCCGATCATCCGGTGCAAACCCAAGCACTCGCCTCTACAAGAACTCACAATACAGCACTACATCGAGACGTTCCCATGTCACCAGAAAACACAATGGTCAGCCCTCATACCAGACGAGCTCTCCCTGACCATACACTAGCAGCAGCTCAATCTGTGCTCAAACATGGTGACAGGAACCTCAATCGAGTATCGATGAAAACAGATCAAAGGGATGAAAGGAAACAACAAATCCAGAATGGATACATGATCATAAGAAGGAACAGTATCAATGAGAGTATGATCATGGAACGGATAGAATCAAGGATCTCAAATGGATGTATAATTATGGGTACGAAGAGAATCACAGATCTCAAAATGTGTACATCCTAAGATTTCTTAAGTGGAGTATCATATCGTAAATATGCCGCGGAACATATGTACGGTACGTCACTCTACTCAAGCTACCTACTCCATCAATCAGGGTCAGCCTATGAAACGAAAGTTCGGGTCTAATACCCCCCATTCAAGTCTAAGTTCCGTAAGGTCAAGCCTAGGTTTCGAAATACATACCCGCCCTAGACTCCGCATAGTTAAACATAGACTCGAACCAAGGATAAATCTAGCGCTCTGATACCAATTTTTTCACGACCCGAAATATTATGTCACGGCCCGAAATTGGCACATGACGGCCCTTAAACTACACAATGTCTACAGGCGTAGCGCAATTTAAGTAAGCCGAAAAACCAGCAATCTAAACAATCAAAAGTAGTAAGTGATAATAGCATTTTCAAAACTTTTAAAAATCTCGAGTACAAATTCTTTAAAGTCAAATTTTAGTTTCTTAAAAATTTCGGCAGCACCTTCTTTGTAAAAACTAACCCCAAAAATGGGTACAACATAAATATAAGAAAAGCATCCCCAACTGGAGCAAATCCATGCCCAACGGCGGTAAACAGCCACCATAACAGATATACAACGACGTAGCGAAGAAATAAAAGACGATATAAGTAAAACTGCATAAAAGACATCCAAATCACAAAAATATACCATATCGTCCTCACATCAAGTCTCTAAGTTATACACATGAAAATGGTAGATGGAGAGTACAGGATACAACGAATAGACAATACGCAACATCGGATAACCGTAAAACCCACCTATAGCAAAACTATACACAGTCAGCCGTAGCGGTATCCGCTCCAAAATATGATACGAAAGATGAAAAGCCTGCTGCGACTGCCGTGAGGGACTACCTGCAAAACACTGTGGCACAACGGGGGTGAGTTGCCAACTCGTGAATAGTAAATAACATATGCAGGTAATCACAAGTATGCACGTACAGCGCGAATCTAATACATACAAGCGGATCGCAATAAATGGTCATATGTATGCAACAGTCATGAAAGGTACTCTAGCAGGAACAACTAATACATGAAGCAATAATATGACAATATGTAAATGCAACAGTCATGAAAGGTACTCTATCAGGTACTATTAATACATGAAGCAATGCGTATAAAATAAATGAGGAGTATGGAATAAAATATGTCATTCTCACGGAATCCTGACCTCATGACAGGACCAAAGTCCATCAAGGCAATTTAAATCCCAAATTTCCTTAAATCAGCCCCTAAATTAGCTCTCATATCCTATAAGTTTCATATATCCTGAATGTACAATATCAAGTAAGTCTCATATATCCAATACCCAGTATCGAGTAAGTTTCATATAAAGTTAGTGTCCAATATCGAAACCCAAAAACATTATGAAACAAGTGTCTAGCATCGACACATAAATACTGGTCTATCAGACGCTGTCACCACGACTGGCCCCCTGATAGGTACGTATCATATGCTATCCCGAAAACTCGAGGGCCCAGCTTCGACACTCGAAATTCGACGTATCCATACGTACATAACTCCGGTCGGTATCCCCACGATAACCGCCGAATCCAAATACAATCACCGGTAGGTACTTGCCCACCTTCCAGGCTCATCGTCTATCATCTGCGATCATCTTGCCGAGGGGAACCGTACCGGGCTCCACCATGTACCCGCACATGGCCCACTCACTCCTGGCATCGGGTAAATATCACAAATCTCAGAACCGAGAAATCTCATGGTGGACGCTGAAATATCATATCAAGAGAAATCGGGTTTTTCAAATAATGCATAATTTCATGAAACAACCATGGTCCTCAAATCCAAAAAACGTCAAGTAATGAATAAGTATAAGTGCATGAATCAATACATATATATTAGCGTTCCATTCCACTAATATATATAGGCATATATAACAGCGTCCCATTCCACTATTATATATACTTAGGAGTAAGAATATCAGAGAATATAATATGAAATCCATGAATGTAATATATGCAACATGAAGCAGTAATATGAGCATATAAAGGACAAACCGCTATTTAACTACAACAAGTTAATATATATCATGCGGTTCTTAATTTCTCTAAATCCATACAATATCAAATAAAGGTGAACATGTAGCTATAGCCAGGTATGAATAACCATGTCGATATAGCAAGATATGTGTATCTACCTATCAATAATAATATAATACCCTCCAGGTATATGTGTAAGTAGGTATACAAGCTGTACATATAGCTATGTCTCATGTGTGTATATACCTGTCACTAATGGTACGATACCATATAGGTACATAGGTAACTAGCATGTAGGAATGGCAGGGTATACTACCTATCATATGCGCCAACGCATAAGAATCAATGACCCCACGTCAATGACAAAAAAGTACCACATAGGTATGTATAGCCCTAACTAGGTAAGTGGGTATACATGTAAGTATGTATGCACGGTGTACATATAACTACCCAGGTATATGAGAGTACATGTAAGTATATATGCACGGCATGGCATATGTGTAAGCATGTAGGTATACATGTATGCTATATGTCATATGCATGAAGAAAAATAAGGATCATGTCTAAATGTCCCTAAACAATACAATATCACATATGTATAGGTGTTGTGCGTGTCATGGCAATTATTGACGGTGTCTGTGTAGCATACTCGTGAAACATGAACCGTCAATAATGGTGTTGTGTCTCATTAATACTAAGTCCATACACAAGGAAATGAGATAAGCAACAAAGGTATACATGCACAATCAATATCCGTATACTTCTAACTAATAGTCATGTCATTTCATCTAGCCCGGACGCATAACGTCATGCTGGCGATCCCCCTGTAGATGTTAGATCTACACCCCAATGTTCCTGGCTAAGTAAAGCCAACTACTCGCTTCCCCCTGTTCGCAGCGCCCGAAATCCCCGCCTTCGATCCTGAAAGCATATAACAATATAACAAGTATATATTAGTGCATCGATCAATAACACGTACCAACAATGTTTGACCGACGCACCAACTCCAAACCTACTCTCAAGTGTTCGTCAAGTGGCTAACGCGCGTAGCGACACTACGAAACCAACTCAAGAGCAAAAGCTACACAAGGACACGAACGACATCGGCACGACCCTAGCTAGGAATGCAAAGTGACACAACTACCAAGCCTAGACCCTGATCGTACCGATCGCGCATTCAAAACACAATAATAAACATGGAATCTAATATAAATAACGTCGCAACATCAAAAGAAACCAACGCCTAAACTTACCGAAATCAAGTAAACAACATATATCATTTTAGCACAAAACTACAACTTTTTTACCAAACTAGAATTTACAAACATCACTAATTAGCAAGATTAAACCATACAAACCCTTACTAGAATTTTAATCTCAATTAATTAGGATTTAGTAAAAGTCTAGTTTGTAATTAAGTTAATTATACAATTAGGAAAATAACATTTAACAAAATAGCAAACTAGTAAGTTTTCTTCAAACTTAACGTACTAGTTAACCTTATTACTAATCAAAATCTTAACTTGATTACCAAAACCCTTTCTAGAAATTCTAAACATGCAATTAATAGCTTTAAATTAACAACTAATAAGCTAATTTAAAGTATTAAATAACAAAAAGAGATTAGGGTTAAGGTTTTATACCTTCAAGGATTCATAAAAAAAAGAACCAAGATCATCAAATTAAGCTCCAAAATGATGACTTCTATGAAGATTCAAGCATGCTTTGTGAAGAGGAATGATGGGTTTTGATTTTTTTAAAGAGTTTTGTAGGATTGTTTAGGGATTTTTGGAGATTTATTTGAGTTTGGAATAAAGAAAATAGGCAAAGAAAAAAAATGGGCAACAAGAGGAAGAGGCTCGGCCATATCAAGTGTGGGGGGGGGGGGGGGGGGGTTTATGTAAATGTGAAGAAAATTCTAGCACAAATCAATAAATGCTCATAAATGCTAAAATGCCACCTTTTCTTCCTTTTCTTTTTCTTTAAATTTTCATTTTAAATTCACAAAATATCTAGATATTTGGATGGATGGATTAACAAAAATATCTAGTGATTAGATTAGCAATGATTCAAATTAGAAGTAATTAACCAAAAATGTAATTACCACTAATAAAGTGCACAAATAAAACATTAAAATAATATTAAATTAGGGAAAATTCTATGTGAATCAAAGCTTCCCATTGACCCCCAAAGCCCGCGCACTAGCTTCATTCTAGCTAAATTAGGTGTCGTCAAGTCTATACAAAAGTTTGATCACAATCGGGTTAAAACAGAAAACACCGACTATTTTACCCTAAAAATGGAAAATTCGCAAAACGATTTTTAAAACGTTACAATCTTCCCCCCTTAAAGAAATTCGGTCCCAGAATTTAAAATTCTCACTAAGCGTACTTTCAAGAGATGAGTACAAAAACTCCTAAATCTCGATCGCAGCCTCCCAAGTGATCATCTCACTATACAGCTACGCCAAAGAAAACCCTCCACAGATGGCAAGACCCTTGGCCGAAGTTTCTCCACCTGCCGAACCACTAACACTATCGGCTGCTGGTGAACGAAAAGATCGCGTCCAAAAGAATGGTCTGGTGCTGAATCATGTGAGAAAGGTCATGAAGGTATTTGCGAAGTATCAACACAAGGAATACGGGGTGAATACTCAAAAATCTGGGCGGAAGTGCCATATTATAGGCAACTGAACTAACTCGCTCGAGGATCTCAAAGGACCAACAATTCTGGGACCAAGGTTACCAAAACTCAACACGCCATTTCATCGGAAAATCCGTAGGAATACATGATCTCCCACTGCGAACTCAAGTTTGCGACAACAACTGTCAGCATAAGCCTCCTATCTGCACGGGGCTGCTCTCATCCTGACCTAAATCAACTGGATCATTTCTGTAGTCTCATGACTAGCTGGGGTCCAAAAAACCTACTCTTGCAGAGTTAGAAAAATAGACTGGCAATCGACACGACCTGCCAAATAAAACCTAAAGATTGCCAATTTGAATGTCTCCTGATAACAGCTATCGAAGAAGAACCCTATCCATGGAAAGTGACGATCCGAACTGCCCACAACCACCTAGTACATATGCACAAGCATAACCTCCAGAGTCTGTATAGTCTGCTCTAACTGACCATCGTCCCATAGATAGAAAAGCGGAGCTAAAGCTCAATCAGTACCCAAGGCTTCCTGAAGCTTCTGCCAAAGACGGCTAGCGAACGGAGTGCCTCTATTGGATACAACGCATGAAGGAACTCCATGCAAATGCACAAACTTAATAAAGAACAACTGAGCAAACTGAGCATAACCGGAAAACAAACACACAAATGGAGTCACACCCTGTCTAAACCTGGGTAGACACCACAACGAAATTAATGGAGATCTGCTCCCATTCCCACTCCGGAACGGTTAAAGATTGCAACACTCCCACCGGTCTCAGATGCTCAATCTTAGCTCACAACAAGACGGACACCTCGAAACGAAATCCGAAACTTCACTCTTCATCCCTGCCCACCCGTAACTATCTCACAAGTCACGTCACATTGTGGTGGAACTTGGACGAACACAGAAGGCTGACTGATGTGCCTCTTTTAGGATCTCGCGTCTCTACCCATCAGTATCAAGTACACACAACGCGTCCCTAAACGTAGTACACCCTTGTCATAAATCAAGGACTCCGAATCTTTACCCTGCCGAACATGCTCAAGTATCACAGACAACGAGCATCGGTAGGCTGCGACTCACGAAAACGATTAAGTAAAAGTGGACGGGCGTGCACACGAGCAGGCTATTTCCCTCTTTAGAAGAGGCGAACCTAGCTATACTCCATGATCACACAAGAACTGTAACTCTGCCGAAGACTGTCTCTGAACAGCGCACAACTGGAACAAGCTACCCCCGGGCCTATGACTCAAGGCATCAGCTACCAAAATCGCCTTGCCACGGGAAACAATGGATCTCACAATCACAATCCTTTACAAGCTCCATCCAATGGTGTTATCTCAACAATCAAAACCCGCTGTAGGAAGATGCACATTAAGCTCTGGTGGTCCGTGAAAATCTGACACGACTCTCCACACAAGTAATGTCCCAAATCTTCAACGCACGACCACTGTGACCATATCTAAATCATGAGTAGGATATCCTGCTCGTACTTCCTCCAACTTTCGGGAAGCATGAGCGAAAACTCTAAAATGCCACATCAGTGCAAAATCGAGCCCCACTCGTGAAACATCACAGTAAACAAAGCAAAGAAAGAACTGGTGCAGTTGTCAGCCGAGTCTTCAACTGCTGAAAACTCTGCACGCATGCCTCAGTCCAAAAGAAGTAACCTCTTTCCCGGTCAGTACAGTCAACGGTGCAGCGATACACAAACAATCCTGCATGAAACGGCGGTAAAAACCGGCTAAACCCAAAAATCTGCGGACCACTGTACCGGATATAAGTCTGGGCCCAAGCTGTATGGCCTCGATCTTCATCGGGTCCATACGAATACCGTCTCCCGTAACTACAAGACCTAGGAAGACAACACAATCAAGCCTGAAGGAACACTCTAAGAATTTATCAAACCGCTGGGGCTCTCCCAATGTCTGCAAAGCAAATCCTTAAGTACTGCTCAAGTTCCTTACGACATATTGGAATAGACTAGAATTTCATCAATTACACAACAATCAACTGGTCGAGGAACGGCCTGAAGAAATCTGGTTCATCACATCTACGAATGCTGCTAGGGCATTGGTGAGTCCAACGACACCACCAAAACACATACTACCCGTAGCACGCACAAAAGCAGTCCTCTGAATGTCATCACTCCGAACCTGCAACCAATGATGACCAGATCCCGAACAACTTAGAAAATGTCTCGCACTCTGGAGCAAGTCGAACGAATCGTCAATGTGAGGTAAAGGATACTGTCCACACCATTAATCGGTTCAATTGATGATTAATCAACACACAACCTCAAACTGCCGTCTTTCTCCCTGACAAACAGAATAGGAGCTCCCCAAAGTGAAACATTTGGACATATAAGTCCCCCAACCAACAACTTTGCAGCTGATCCTTAAGCTCCGCCGGCTCATCTGGAACAAAGTCGGAAACTCCCGCATGATAGGAACCCAGTCCAACAAACCCACTGTGTCTTCGGTATCACTAATAGAAGACAAGAATCCTCGACATCCTCTCCTCAAAAGCCGACTAGCGAAAAAGGCTGAATTCAAGCTGTGATGGGTGGCACCACTGTCCCCCTGCACAACAAGAACTGACTCGCCGGGAAACAAATCTGACTGTTTCCGCACGGCAGTCCACAGACACATAGCACGTAGCTAACCAGTCCGTGCCCAGGAGAATGTCAAATCCAACTCTCTAGAAGGATCAAAACGATGGACGAATCTCTATCTCCTATCCGATTGGCACACGACCGAAACACGTGTCGTGCAACACAAGAATCGCTGACAGAAATTAACACAACAACGGCTGATCTAGCATACACAACCTTCGGCCCAACCATGGCACAAAGGGTGTAAAACAAACGAGTGAATAGATCCCGAACAAAACAACCCTATGAAACAAAAGAACATACGAATTTAAGAATACCTGAAAACTCTGCATTAGACGCCCGCGCGTCCCGATGAGTCGAAGAAAACTCTGGTGTGTGCCCTCTACCTGGAACTGGAGGAACTCCACCTCTACCAAACTGTCCCCCAGAGCGAACCCTTTGCGACCACGACCTCTCTTAACACGATTCTGACGCAGTGCTAAGGAACAATTCCTGATGAGGTGATGAAGGCTCCTGCACCAGAAACATTCACGCGATGAATGCTGACCCTCTGGGGATGAGAGCTGAACGACTGTCCTCATCCTAAGCCTCTACTACTTCTGCGACGGTCACGAAACCTATCACGGCGACTGAACCTCTGTCTCTGGGCAGGTACACCTGCACGAGCCCTCCTCTGGTCCGGAACTCCCAAAGTCTCAGGAAGACATGCCTCATCAACTAGGGCTGCATCCACTGGTGCTATGTAAGTAACGAAATGCTGTGTACTGACCGCAAGGAACAACTGGGTAACAGGGGTGGCAACCTCCTGTCGCTGCGCTCTATTGGCCTCAACCAAAGACCCCATCGTCTGGCGCAAGTCCTGCATCTATGCCTCAAGCCTAGCGATACGATCTATCGAAGGCGGATCCATCTGCTCCTGTGCAACGAGCGTGCCATCCTAGTCAGTCCTCGTCCCACACGAGTCAACTCTGACCTCGGCCCTCGCTGCATCACTCTGAGTCCCCATAGTCATCGGCGGCAAAGGCTATAAATGGAAAAGGATTCGATAAGAACACGGAAATCGAATCATAAGGATATGTATCATCAAGGAACGAATTTCAAGCAATTAGTACTTAGGTCACTTTAGGCGGAGTACCGTGATCGTGAGTATGCCGCGGACATACACATACTACGTTACTCTGCTTAAGCTACTTACTCCATCATACCAAAGTCATCCTTCACTCCGAAAGGTAAAACCTAGCGCTTTGATACCAACTTTGTCACGACCCAAAATTGGCACGTGACGGCCCTTAAACTACGCACGTCCACAGCGTAACGCAATTTAAGTAAGCCGATAACCCATCAATCTAAACCATCAAAAGTAGTAAGTGATAATAGCATTTTCAAAACTTTTAAAAATCTCGAGTACAAATTCTTTAAAGTCAAATTTTAGTTTCTTAAAAATTTCGGCAGCACCTCCTTTGTAAAAACTAACCCTAAAAATGGGTACAACATAAATATAAGAAAAGCGTCCCCAATGGGAGCTAATCCACGCCCAACGGCGGAAAACAACCACCACAACAGATATATGACACCGTAGCGAAGAAATAAAAGACGATATAAGTAAAAATGCATAAAAAAAACATCCAAGTCACCAAAATATACAATATCGTCCTCACATCAAGTCTCTAAGTCATACACATGAAAGTTGTAGATGGAGAGTACATGATACAACGAATATACAATACGAAACATCGGATAACCGTAAAACCCACCTATAGAAAAACTGTACACAGTCAGCCGTAGCGGTATCCGCTGCAAAAGATGATACGAAAGATGAAAAGCCTGCCGCGACTGCCCTGAGGGACTACCTGCAAAACACTGTGGCACAACAGAGGTAAGTTGCCAACTCGTGAATAGTAAATAACATATGCAGGTAATCGCAAGTATACACGTACAGCACGAATCTAATACATTTAAGCGGATAGCAATAAATGGTCATATGTATGCAACAGTCAAGAAAGGTACTCTAGCAGGTACAACTAATACATGAAGCTATAATATAACAATATATATATATATACAACAGTCATGAAAGGTACTCTATCAGGTACTACTAATACATGAAATAATTCATATAAAATAAATGAGGAGTATGGAATAAAACATGTCATTCTCACGGAATCCTGACCTCGTGACAGGACCAAAGTCCATCAAGGCAATCTAAATCCCAAATTTCCTGAAATCAGCCCCTAAATTGGCTCTCATATCCTGTAAGTTACATATATCCTAAATGTACAATATCAAGTAAATCTCATATATCAAATATCCAGTATCGAGTAAGTTTCATATAAAGTGAGTGTCCAACATCGACACCCCCAAAACATCATGAAACAAGTGTCTTGTATCGACACATAAATACTGGTCTGTCAGGCGCTATCACCACGACTGGACCCCTGATAGGTACGTATCATAGGCTATCCCGAAAACTCGAGGGCCCAGTTTCGACACTCGAAATTTGAAGTATCCATACGTCCATGACTCCGGTCGGTATCCCAACCATAACCGCCGAATTCAAATACAATCACAGGTAGGTACTTGCCCACCTTCCAGGCTCATCGCCTATCACCTGCGATCATCTTGCCGAAGGGAACCATACCGGGCTCCACCATATGCCCGCACACGGCCCACTGACTCCTCGCATCGGGTAAATATCACAAATCTCAGAACCGAGAAATCTCATGGTAGACGCTAAAATATCATATCAAGAGAAACTGGGTTTTTCAAATAATGCATAATTTCATGAAACAAGCACGGTCCTCAAATCCAGAAAATATCAGTAATGAATAAGTATAAATGCATGAATCAATACATATATATTAGCGTCCCATTCCACTAATATATATAGGCATATATAATAGTGTCCCATTCCACTGTTATATATACTTAGGAGTAAGAATATCAGAGAACATAATATGAAATCCATGAATGTAATATATGCAACATGAAATAGTAATATGAGCATATAAAGGAAAAACCGCTATTTAACTGCAACAAGTTAATATATATATCATGCGGTTCCTAATTTTTCCAAATCCATACAACATCAAATAAAGTTGAACATATAGCTATAGCCAGGTATGCGTAACCATGTCGATATAGCAAGATATGTGTATCTACCTATCAATAATGATGTAATACCCTCCAGGTATTTGTGTAAGTAGGTACGCAAGCTGTACATGTAGCTATGTCTCATGTATATGTATACCAGTCACTAATGGTACGTTACCATATAGGTACATAGGTAACTAGCATTTAGGCATGGCACGGTATACTATCTATCATATGTGCCAACACATAAGAATCAATGACCCCACGTCAATGACAAAACAGTACCACATAGGTATGTGTAGCCCTAACTAGGTAAGTGAGTATACATGTAAGTATGTATGCACGGTGTACATGTAACTAGCCAGGTATATAAGTGTACATGTAAGTATGTATGCACGGCAAGGCATATGTGTAAACATGCAGGTATACAGGTATGCTATATGTCATATGCATGAAGGAAAATAAGGATCATGTCTAAATGTCCCTAAACAATACAATATCATTTATGTATAGGTGTTGTGCGTGTCATGGCAATTATTGACGGTATCTGTGTAGCATACAATTAGTGCTCGTGAAACATGAACCGTCAACAATGGTGTTGTGTCTCATTAATACTAAGTCCATACATAAGGAAATGAGATAAGCAACAAAGGTATACATGCACAATCAATATCCGTATATTTCTAACTAATAGTCATGTCATTTGATCTAGCCCAGACGCATAACGCCATGCGGGCGATTCCCTCGTAGTTGTTAAGTCTACACACAAATGTTCCTGGCTAAGTAAAACCAACTACTCGCTTTCCCCTGTTCGCAGCGCCTGAAGTCCCCGCCTGCGATCCTTAAAGCATATAACAATATAACAAGTATATATTAGTGCATCGATCAATAATACGTACCAATTACGTTTGACCGACGCACCAACTCCAAACCTACTGTCAAGTGTTCGTCAAGTGGCTAACGCGCGTAGCAACACTACGAAACTAACTCAAGAGCAAAAACTACATAAGGACACGAACGACATCGGCACGACCCTAACTAGGAACGCAAAGCAACACAACTACCAAGTCTAGACCCTGATCGTACCGATCGCGCATTCAAAACACAATAATAAACGTGGAATCTAATATAAATAACGTCGCAACGTCAAAAGAAACCCACGCCTAAACTTACCGAAATCTAGTAAGTAACATATATCATTTTAGCACAAAACTACAACTTTTTACCAAACTAGAATTTACAAACATCACTAATTAGCAAGATTAAACCATACAAACTCTTACTAGAATTTTAATCTCACTTAATTAGGATTTAGTAAAAGTCTAGTTTGTAATTAAGCTAATTATACAATTAGGAAAATAATATTTAACAAACTAGCAAACTAAGTTAAGATTTCTTCAAGCTTAACATACTAGTTAACCTTATTACTAATCAAAACCTTAACTTGATTACCAAAACCCTTTCTAGAAATTCTAAACATGCAATTAATAGCTTTAAATTAACAACTAATAAGCTAATTTAAAGTATTAAACAACAAAAAGAGATTAGGGTTAAGGTTTTATACCTTCAAGGATTCACAAAAAAAAGAACCAAGATCATCAAATTAAGCTCCAAAATGATGACTTCTATGAAGATTCAAGCATGCTTTGTGAAGAGAAATGATGGGTTTTGATATGTTTAAGAGTTTTGTAGGATTATTTAGGGGGTTTTGGAGATTTATTTGAGTTTGGAATGAAGAAAATGGGCAAAGAAAAAAATGGGCAGCAAGAGGAGGAGGCTTGGCCATATCAAGTGGGGGTGGGGGTGTTTTGTGTAAATGTGAAGAAAATTCTAGCACAAATCCATAAATGCTCATAAATGCTAAAATGCCACATTTTCTTCCTTTTCTTTTTCTTTAAATTTTCATTTTAAATTCACAAAATATCTAGATATTTGGATGGATGGATTAACAAAAATATCTAGTGATTAGATTAGCAATGATTCAAATTAGAAGTAACTATCCCAAAATGTAATTACCACTAATAAAGTGCACAAATAAATCATTAAAATAATATTTAATTAGGGAAAAATTCTATGTGAACCAAAACTTTCCATTGACCCCCAAAGCCCGCGCACTAGTTTCATTCTAGCTAAACTAGGTGTCGTCAAGTCTATACAGAAGATTGATCATAATCGGGTTAAAACGGAAAACACCGACTATTTTACCCTAAAACGGAAAATTCGCAAAACGATTTCTAAAACGTTACATATTAGCTCGTGACCAGCACTTAAATCACGCAATGCCTAAAGGCGTAACGTAATTCAAGTAAGCCGACACCCAGAAATCTAAACCTTTTTAAGAAAATAAAGAGGTGAAGTTTTGAAATAACGGTATGGTGAAAATCATAAGTTTTCTTAAATACACAAGTAATGGAATATAAAAATGCAAGTAAATTTTTGCGAGTTGAAAACATGTTTCGTCCTTTACAAATTTGGGCAATACCTCTTTTATATATTTTGATCCAAAACCACAAATACAACATAATAATAAAGGCATCCCCAAGCGGGAGCTAGCTCTTCGCCAAACGGCAGATTCATAATTATGCAAAGCATAAATATAAGTATACGACGCCCAACGGCGATGTTTACCATAAAAGATAAAGAAATAAGCAAGACATCAAAACCACAAGTAGCGGAATACCCCTCGCTCTAAGTCTCGCAACCACAAGTCTCACTAAGCCTCATTAGTTATACAAATACTAGTTTGATTGATGGAGTTGACTAGATACAATATGAAAAATAAATACAAGAGGGGTACGATCCAATATGTACCACCTACCAAAGCAATCACCCGAATGCAACTGCGTGCCAACGATGCAGCTACTGATCCAAGCGGTCAACCTGCAAGAACTGTGGCACAACGGGGTGAGTTGCCAACTCGTGAGTACAAAAACATCAACAAATAGAAATCAAATAAAATAACGATTTTCTAGGTCAACTATATCCTAAAGGTAATACTATGTTATCTAGGGTGACCGTATCTGTATATGTGCCAGCACGATAAGTAAATACCTACAGCATATAGATATCATCCAACAATATAATCAATGTATGTATGCATGTGGATCTCGTCCAACCATATGATCAATGTATGTAAATATCATAAAAGCGTATGCATGAAAATATGAGAATATAAATCAACGTGTATCCCTCACGACAAATCAAATTCATGGAACCTGGGTGCCCGGCAGCGATACTCGAAACATCATGAAAACCGTGTCCAGCATCGACACGTAAATCCTCATATCTCGGGCTCCGTCAGTCCGAATCAGCCCTCGGGCTCCGTCGGTCCGGATCGGCCCATATCATCTCTCGACTCCGGTCGGTATCCTCCGGATATTTGAAGAGCCCAAATACTGTCACCGGTAGGTAGTACTCCCTTGCCAGGCTCATCGTCTACTGCGCGACATCCCTTTCTTGCCCCGGGGTACCATATCGGGTCCACCATGTACCTGCAATCGGCCTCATCCTGCTCCTCGAATCGGGTATCACTATCACACGTCTCAGAACCGAGTAAACGCATGGTGGACGCACTGAATTATCATATCAAGAGAAACCGGGTTTTTAAAACAGTACATACATTCTTTTGAAATAACCATGGTTCTCAAATCCAGAAATCTCATGAAAACAGCATATCTCAATGCGTATAATCGTAAAGCATGATGTATGCGACATATAACAGAAATGTAAGCATATCCGTATTTCATACAACATGGAACAGTAATATGCACATATCAAGGGAAAACCGCTCTTTTAAATGAATCTAGTTTTAAAATATATTCTGCGGTTCCCAAATTCTCCAAAGTCTAATACAACATCGTATAAAGGTGCATATGCAACTATAGCAAGTAAATTATGCAAGGAATCATATCATGATGCAGCAATCCTACTGGGTAGTGACATGACAATTATCGATGATGAAGTGTGTGAGCTGGCCAATCTGTGTACGTGTAACATATGCATCATCGATAATGGTGCAGGTGTACTAGCACAGGTATATGTAATATAATGAGAATAACATGAATGCAGCATAATGTAAATCATCAGCTAAAAGCTATAAGGTATAGTATCTACATGATCGAGTCGATGAATCTATCAATCGGCATCCAGCCCTACAACATCACGTATGGTATAATCCATCGAACGGCATCCTCTAGTCAAGGGTATGGATCAAAGCTCAAGTCAAACTCATCACGTACGGAAAATCATCGTACGGCGGCATTAAACCAATGGGGATCCTATTAACCTATATGACAAATGAGGGTATGGACCTAACGTCTCGTACGGCATATCACTCAAGATTCATAACATATATATACATGTATATACCTATATCTCAGGCCATATCCATAACAATCTCATATCTGGGGACCGATAAGGTATCAATCATCTCAATCGACTCGCATCCGTATACCAACATATCATCAGATCATTATATCAAATCGTATATTCTTTTCATCGCATTTATATCACACATCAAGTCAAATTTTTATATATACATTTTACCATATACATCGAATGTCATGTTACTCTAAACTTCATACTTATTCTGGTGCAACTATATATCTATAAGTCGTGATTCAAATTCGCTTTTCATATCCCTACGCCTTCATCTCATATCTCAATATACATATTCAATCATTTACATCATCTCTAACTATACTTTTAACCCTATCCATAGTTTTCTATTAAAGGTTTCCTTAACCATATTCTATATATAAATCGGTTTCCATCAAAGTTTATGGGGGTGTTATACGCCATCCACCCGACTTCCCCCGTAGATATAGATCTACTCACATGATCTTTGCCTGCCGAAGTCAATGATGTCACGCTCATCCTTATCATCTCGAAGTCTATGTGGGGGTACCTACAGTTTCAAATGCGTCATATAGTATCAAGAATCGAACATAAAAACCAAAGCTGCATGCGAATCGCTTATTGGTTAGAACCTACACCCTACGCCTGCAAAACCACTAAACAACCACCGTCGTTGACGTAAAAACATCAGATGACATAACACAATATCAAATACCAAACCTCAAACTAAAACAAGGTCGCAAAACAATGCATCAACTCAAGAAAATGGTCCCAGATTTTTCCCTGGGTGAAATTTGCCAATTTTGCACACATGGAGGGTCTAATTTACTGAAGATAGAGCCATGGACCAAACACGAATCAATTTGGTTGTACCCAGGCCGTAAATTGCGACCCAAATTATTAAATTTGTGGCCAAGATGAATGGGTTGGGTCTCAGGTTTCAGGGGGTGATTCATGGTTGCCTGCGCGTCTCATGGTTAAGGGATCTTCTTTTATAATGGTCTCGGGTCATCCCAGATCTCTAAATACCATCACTAAAACCACAAAAACCTGATATTGAAAAATCTAAAGTTCGTATTTTAGGGTTTGGTCACTGGTCCAGGTCAGAAATCGACCTCTAGGGTCTTGTAAACAGCCACTAGGCATCACCCAATCCACACAACACTCAAACTCTTCTCTAGGAATTTCTAACTTCATTATATCAAACTAAATCAACTCCTAACCATACTAGAATGCTAAGAAAATATAGACTAAACTAATTGAAGGGAATTTTACCTCATTTGGGCAACCCAAGAAAAACCCTAGCTGTCCTAAGTCATCAAAATCCAACTTTGCTTGGTCCATTGTGTAGAGGATGAGAAGGGAATCATTTTTAATGAAAGGGGTTTAGGGTCTTGACAAGGTTTTTGAGATGGATCTTTGGGTTGAAGGTGGAAGGAAGTGAGGTTGAAGGAGATGAAGAAAATGATGGAGGAGAAAAGAATGTGGCTGCCCTCTCTCTCTCTCTCCCTCCCCTTTATTCTCACCCACTCTCTCACTAATTTACCCTTTTGCCCTTTTCTCTATTTCTTTTCTTTTTTCCTCAAAAAACCAAACATATTATGAATCCAATAACACAAATGAACCACATGCAACCAAATGCAACATGACATGGTGCGCTAGCCACGGAAAACTGTAGAAACACGGATTTGGCTTAATCGCGATTAGTAGCGTACTAATCGGGTTTTCATTTAAACTGCATATAATAAATTTTTAAAATGCCAAATCCGATAAATATCTTTTTAAATGAATAAATCATTTTTATTCCCAATTATTTCATAATTATTGGTATATATTTATACCTTTTTTTTTAAAACCCCAATTTCGCAAATCGGGCAGTTTTTCGGGAAATATATTATTTTAATATTAAAATTCCAAAAGTAATATTTTATATTTTCTGAAATGTTACATCACGGTATCTAGCTTGGAACTCTTCCAACATACCGTCCCTCCACTGAGGGTAAAGACAATGCCTGTGACTGACTTTCAGTCGAACTTATCACTTTGGAAGCTCGAACCAAGAATATTCTTTTAGTGCTTCTCAAGTACTTAAGAATGTCCTCCACAGCAGTCCAGTGATTTTCCCAAGATCCGATTGGTTCCTGATCACTACACCTAGTGAGTTAACTACATCTGGTCTGGTACATAACATCGCATACTTGATAGAACCTACTGTCAAAGTATAGGGTATCCCATGCACGCGAATGATCCATGAGTAAGTGGGCAAACCACCACGCTTAAAATCTTCCATACTAAACCCCTTTAATATGGTGTTAATGTACTTGGATTTTGGGACACTCCCAACATCCATATAGATCTATCACCATATATCATAATCCACAAGATATAGTAGGTATCATCCAGATCTTATATTAAGAATCCTCGTGATAAGACGAGCTTGACCGAGTGTAGCATAGGAAACACTTTCCAATCAAGAGTATGTCATCTACGTACAATACGTGGAAGACAACCTCACTCTCTACCGCCTTCTTGTATATACAAGGTTCATCTACCATTTTGATAAAGTCAAACTCTTTGACTGCCAAATCAAAACAGATGTTCCAACTCCGCAATGCTTACATTGATCCTGATGGACTTAAGCGTAGCTTTGAAAGTCTCAACTTTTCCATTTACACCAAGAATCTTCTCAAGATCCATTTGCTCCTGATGGGTTTTACCCCTTCAGGTGTAACATATAAAGTCATACTTTGTTGGTGTACATGGATTCCATCTTTGATCGCATAGCATCCAGCCTTTTCACAGAGTCGCCACTCGTGATGGCCTGCCTGAACCTAGTTGGGTCATCATCTACCATGATGCAATCTTCGCTCCCACTGTCACCGAGAAGACCGTAGTATCTCTCAAGTGGATAAGAAACCCTACCAGATTCACGGAGAGGCTGAGGTTCGTTGGAGACTATTGAATCCTTTGGTTTCACCAAATCATCAGCTGTTAGTCTGTGTAGTGGGAACTCCTTCCAGTTCTACCTCATGACCACTAATTTCTTCACAAGAAATTCCTTTTCTAAAAAGGTGGCATGCTGAGAAACAAAACACCTTTTGCTTCTCAGAGTGGTAGAAGATATTCCCTCACAAATGTTTGGGATATCCTAACAAACTTATATAGAACTGACCTTGCCTCGAGTTTGTCCGGATTTTTCTTTTCAACATAGGCCGGACAACCCCATATCTTAACTCGTTTAAGACATGGTCTCTTCCCATTTCATATCTCATATGGAGTGGTAGGCACTGATTTGGATGGAACCTCATTCAATAGGTATGCAGCTTCTCAAGTGCGTAAGCCCAAAAGGAAAAAGGTAACTCAGCAGTACTCATCATAGAGCGCACCATATCTTATAGGGTGCGATACCTCCGTCCCGATACACCGTTGTGTTGTGGTGTATACAAAGGAGTAAGCTGAGAGATTCACATTCTCCTTTTAGAAAATCCAGGAATTCCATGCTCAAGTATTTTCCTCCTCGATCATATCGAAGGACTTGAATACTTCTACCCGTTTAGTTTTTCAACTTCAAGCTTATATTCCTTGAATTTCTCAAAAGTTTCAGACTTGTGTTTCAACAAGAACATATGTCCGAATCCTGAAAGATAGTCGATGAATATAATGAAGTACCAAGAACCAACCTTGGCATTTGTAGACATAGGACCATATACATCATCATGTATGCGTCCCAAGAGTTCAGTAACTTTTTCTCTGTTTCCAATAAACGGAGTATAGGTCATTTTACCTTTGAGACAAGATCGGCAAGTAGCATAAGATGAAATATTCGAACAGATTCTCATATTCATCCTTATGTAACTTAGCTGGTCGTGTCGCATTGGTATGACCTAGTCTACAATGCCACAAGAAGGATTCGTTCATTTCTGAACTACTCCTCTAGTGTGTGTTTTAGAATCTTTGAAGTGTTGTTTGATTTAGAATGTATATTCTATTATATATCGTGCCTGATTGAATCAACTCTTGATTCAGGAAAATGTTCACAACATTATCCGCTAATACAAAATTATCATCCTTCTTTAACTTAATAAAGAAACCGATGTAATGTTGTATATCAGGTTCGGTATGTAATAATATTCGTTCATAATCAATGTATTAATATAAGGTGATATTTGCCAACTGATTTGGCTACAACAATTGCACCATTCTCTAACACATAGAAATATATCACCCAATCTCAGTTCTCTACCTATCTGTAGCCTATGTAACAGATTACATATGCGGGATCCTTATCCGGTATCACATACCAAGGATGTAGAGGATATTGAGAAACAGTTCTCGGTAATGAACACACCCGAAGAATATGCATCAACATGCACCTTCTTCGATTGGGCGGCATAGGAATCCGGATATTCCCCTATTTCCTGCTCGGACATATAACAACTTTAAGATAGTGCGGAACCAACGTTTCCTAGCACAGTATAATAAGCAGGTTCGGTCAATGCATCCATATTATTATCTTGATTAAGGCGTGACATGGTCGCTACCAGGAGAGAGAGAAGAAAACACTCTGTGTGCGCTCTTTATAAGATTAGATTGGTTATTATTTTATCTAATCTGGATGGCTCCCACTGTTTTTATCAAATCTTCCTTCAAACCCTAAAAGGTAAGATTGGCCGGGATTAATTACACCCTACAAGTTCGCCAATCTTTCAGCCAGGCTAGTGTCGGTACTTTGAGGAAGATTCCCTGTGCTTTCACACGGACCTAATTAAAATAAACCTCGTTTTCCCATGGGTGTAACCCCGTTAACACCTTTCTAGACACCTACTTGATCGGCTAATTGTAAAGTGCAAAACTCTCCCAGGAGTAACTCTTACTCGCAGTGAGTATCGGGATCCAACTATCTCATAGAAGGTATGCAATCTCATTGCAAATTTCAACACTTGAAATTCCGGATAATTTTGCCCCTAACCTCCTATGACCATGACAAAGGCCAACAAACCATAGGATGCTAGTTAAGTTCAACCCGTCATTTCCTGATTGAATTAAACCTACCCGCACGACCCTTGACAAAGGCTGACAAGGTCGCACGACTACCCTAATCCAATCGCATCATATGCTTAAGAAGATAAGCAATATTTAACTACTGCACACTACGCCTTAACAAAGGCCAACAAACGCAGCACGAATACTAAATACAACTTATCTGAAATGACGGAGGGCTACGACAGGTTTATAGGAAAACCTTTTGCGTAATGAACTTGATATCGTTGTAGAATCGAGTGATTTTGAAAAGGAGTGTTTTTGAGGCTCTTACTAGTTTTGCTAAATAGATCACTCCCGGTGAAGGGATCTCGGCTCTTTCCTTATCAAATAAGGTGTTGGATATTCTGCAAGGAATACCGCTATCCAAAGAAAGAACTAGAGCTACCAGTTTTAAAACAAGTTTCTACAACATCTTTAGATTTCTTTTATTTCATTAATCTCATTAATGAAGTCCCATTAATTATGCTTCATAAGCATCACATATGAAACGAAAGCAACAATATTAATTATATCTCATATATATAATATAGGCATTTGTCTCAGAATATCTAGTGATCACATCACAGAATAACAGCAGTAGAAGAATCACATATGAAATATTGGATATACTAGGAATTCCGTGTTTTAAATTAAGCCAGTATAAAACACGGATTCCACGGTCATGATGAATAGCCAAACCCACATCCTTAGACCCCTACGAGAGCGGCAAGCAACCCTACCAATTCTAGAGTTAGGAGACCCAGTCTCAACTCCTCGAGATGGTCTCCCACTGAACCCTAGAACCCGGTTACTTGTGCTCCCCTCCTTGGGTCTATCCTAATGCAGAAAAGTAAATAATATACATCAATGGTGACATCATCCTCAATCCGGAAGTGCCCCAATAAAAGAATATTACATACAAGCTTATACATGAATGAAAATGAAAAACTCTCATCTCACATAAAACCCCCGTCTATTCAAACACGATGATCCAATATAACATATCACAGCAACACATAACATCACATGTCATCAATGTAAGTGAATATGCGTATCCCAGTTGTCGTTAACATATAGCACCGAAACCGGTGATACACCACATATTACACTTACGGTCGTAGAAAAGAAAGTGAAAAACTACAACAGTTGGAATTCTCAACCACCTTAGACATCATAAACCCAACGTATCACATACTTTGGATTTCATGCCCGACAAATGAATTCCTTAGACATCACATGCCTAACAATTATAAACCTCGCATTTTAGTCTCGATATTGAAAACACTTTTCAATAACCTGTCGGGTAATTCAACAAGATTCCCGATAACCTGATCGAATGCTCGTCGGAAACTTTAGTAGATGGCCGCACCCCCGATGTCATCGACGAAGTGGATTGAGGCGGAACACCGCTGTCGTGAGCACCCAAACAGATGGTTTTGGCGACGGGGTTCTCCTACAGTCACTTGGTCAGGGCTATGGGGCATGGCTATCTAGTAAGGTTATCCAGTAAGTATCCGCGTACACTACGTAATTGCGACGGACCTTTGATCACATCAAAATCCCGTAGCAACTGATCAAATGAGACTAAACCGCTAGATTTATAAAATTCAAACTAGTTATCTCATAACTAATTATGTGGATTCCAAATATTGTATCACAATCAAAAATAGCTAGACGAAATTAAACTTTTCGATCGAATAAACAAGAACCCAAAATTTCCCAATAAGCTCAATACTTGAGCGGAGTTCAAAAAGTACCCAGAAACTGCCACAGCTTCTATGAACCATCCGAAGAAGAGTCAACCGATGCCTCACATGTGGCACCGCTGAACTACCACAAACCTTAGGGTTTGGTGGCGGTTCTGACGGTCACATAATCGAGTTAAGGTTTCGTTCTTCTAGAGGGTCCACAGAATCGCCTGCATGATTTTATGAAATTTTTAAACTCGGAAAAATCCAACACTTGGAAAATTTCCAGCGGGGAAAAACTGGGTTATTGATATCCGTTCAAACCTTTTAACATCGTCTAAATAAACCGAATACATGTTAGAATTATGACTGCGAAACACTCCAAATTGTTTTTGCAGAAAGTTAACATTATATGAAAATTCAGCAAAAACAAATATCACCTGAAACATCGAAACCTAGATACTGGAACATAGGCAAAATTTGAAGGGTTTTGCTCGGATTTGGGCCGAGATGGGGGTCTGTGTGGCCGGCCACTTTTGCTCAGAAATGCCTTAAATTTCTCCAGTGTTCATGTTATAACACATGCAACACTCTGCAGTTGTTTAAAAAAAAATTTTGACACCTCTAAAAAATCGACAGAACCCAGATTTTGTGTTTCAAGTTTTGGAGCAGTTTCGGTTTCGTAATATAAAAAACATTGTTTAAATTTCTAGCTTGGTTCTGATACCACTGTAGGGTTACCTAGGACGTTAGCAAGGTTTCGGGAGGCATCGTCCATACCGTTTTTAAATTTTTGCCGTTCTAAAGAACCCTAACCTAGAATCTTTAACTAGAAATTTAAACAAACAAGAAATGTTAACTTAACATCTAAGTGAACTAGAAATACAACCTTTGTAGATCGGTCCGTCACTTTAATAGCTCCTTGTAGTAGTCCCTTCGCTGCGATGAAATGATCTTGCGGACTCTTGAACGGCTCCATGAGAAGAAAGTAACGAACTTGCTTGAAGTCTTCGAGGCTGAAGATGATCTACGTTGAGGAGACACTAACCCAAGCTACCCTCTTCACTAATGTAAGATTAGTGAAGCTAACACCCTATACTAAAGTTCCAATCTAGTAGAGGATGATGAAATAGGATTTTTGCTCACTTTGGATTTCTTTTTTCACTAAAGTTTCTCACTTGCCCAAAAGCTAGAGAGCTCTTGAGCTATGAAGAAGAAGATGAAGAGAGATAATGTTGTGTGAGAGAATGGAAACCATGGGTGAGAAAATATCTAATATGTCTCATATAGAGAATTAACCATGAGTTAAGATAATGGTTGGGTTAACAAAATATCTAGTATAAAACAAAACTAGTGGACTAGTCAATGGGTCTCCAAGCTTCTCAAAGCTTCATGCCATGTAACCATTATCCAACTAATAATTGATTTAAACTAAATAAATAAACCTTACATTATCATTATCATAGTGTAAGTTTCATACACCCATGTAGCTTGTATCATCTACCATGACACAAAATAAAACACAATTAATATATATCACATATATATTAAGTGTGCACATGTGAGAAAAATAAATGTTTAAGTGAGCTAATATTAGTTAATGTAAATTAATATATCAAATATACAATTATACATTAAATTATTAAATCAACACTTGATTTAATAATCCGGTTATATCTCATATGAACGACTAATATTATTTGTATCAATATATCGAATCGACACTTGATTTGATAACCGGACTATATCGCATATATCCGACCGATACAATATCGACTTATCGAATCAACATTTGATTCGATAACCCGACTATATCACATATAACCGATAGATACTTTATATCACGAGAATAGAATATGGTATCACATATTCGTATTAATCTCGGTCCTGCACATATCACATATGTACTCCTACTTCGTTTTGCCTGAGCCAATAAAACTTCTGTGTAGGACTCTAAAGACTCATCAATACGCCGGCAGTAGGTGATGATCACATCAAGCACCCACAAGCCATCAGCGGTACTAGCTGGACGTAATGGCTACCCGGGTATTGAATGATCAGAAGATCAATAAGCAAGCCCGCTCTGACTCCTGCAAAAGTATGATAGAAACACTACCGTACAGTCTAGTCTCTTCGTCAGATATGTCGCATATCATCGCCTGGGGGTGGTATAACGTCATACCCCAATAGCCCGATAAGTCATGCCGATGCATGGTTCATAACGGTTCGAGAAACTACTGATAACACTTACCAGTAAATATCAGCAACCCTGGCGAGGGATTTCATGTTATAGCGAATCGAGCATAGCGCAACATCAACTCCCAATACCGGGAGAGACGAATCCCCTCCTATCGCTCATTGCCTCCATGTGACTCAGCACTGTACCCAAAACCACCTTTTTGCACGATCTCTTGACCGTGGTATGGTGGAAATCAAAGCACAATGGGAATCACACGAGACTCTATGATGATCTCAGGTCGACAGACTAATATGTACCAGTGTCACCAGAGAACTGCTATCTGACGATTGGTATAATACCATCTAGGATTTCTCGACGAGTCCGTTCAGTGCACCCAGTCTCCCCTGAGCACCCGTATACCATCTTTGATGTCAAACACCAATGGATGTGGGATCATCCGCCGCCCACCATATGGGTCAAGATGCGTATACGCTAGTATACTCTGGAGTATTGATGCCCTGTCTCGATACTCCCACGACTAGGAACGATTATAGGGTGTACTTGTCGACTACCCTTGGCCCCACTAGTATGATCTCCGTCATAGTCCTGGGAGTCAAGTACACATCCTATAGGGCTTTGTCAACGTATGAGAGCAAGACAGCATCATGTATACAAGTCAACATGTTAAGACAAAGAGCAACCAGATAGCATACTATTATATCGAGCAAGAAAGTCCTCCCTATATATGTCCAAGCATCCACTACAATATACATCCCATGTACAGCAATGGCCTCTAGAGCATACATATAACTAACAACATGTAGATACACATATCTTGCTATAGTTACATGTACACCCCATATGATGCTGCACTTAATTTCGGAGAAATTGGGAACCTTATGATATATTTTAAAACTGGATTCATTTAAAAGAGCGGTCTTCCCTTAATATGCTCATATTGCTGTTTTATGTTGCATACATCAGTTTTTCATGGATTTACGCATTGAGATATGGATTTCATGTGATTTATGGATTTGATAACCGTGGGGGTATTTCAAGAATTATGTATTGTTTGAAAACCCGGTTTCTCTTGATATGATATTTTAGTGCGTCCACCATGAGTTTTCTCGGTTCTGAGACTTGTGTTAGATACCCGATTCGAAGAGCGGTAGGCAAAGTCTGCGGGTACATGGTGGACCCGGTATGGTTCTCCGGGGCAAGAGGTGATTTTCGTGGTATAGACGATGAGCCTGGCAGAAGGGCTAGTACCTACCGGTGATAGTATTTGGATTCGGCGGTTATCTGGAGGATACCGACCGGAGTTATGTACGGACATGCTATGTGGATTGCGAGTGTGGGACACTCAGGTTACATGAGATGTACGGATAAGACATCAGGGCTGGTCCTGGTGACAGCGCTTGAGAGATGAGTATTTACGTGTCGATGCTGGACACTGGTTTTCATGATATTTTCGGGTGTCGATGTTGGACACTCAGGTGCCATGAGACTTATAGGATATGAGGGCCGATCTGAGTATGCGGTGCCTGAGGTATTAGGATTTTGGATGTGTCACTGGTGGACACTAGTTTCTCTACGATCAGGATTCCGTGTTGATGATATGTTTTATCCTATACTCAGCATTTATTGATATGTATTGCTTCATGTTTTAGTAGTACCTGATAGAGTACCTTTCATGATTGTTGCATATACATATTGCCATTTATTGCTATCAGTTGCATGTGATAGATTATCGCAGTATGTGCATACCTGCGATTACCTGCATGATGTTATTTGCTATTCACGAGTTGGAAACTCACCCCCGTTATGCCACAGTGTTTTGCAGGTTTGACCCTCAGAGTAGTCGCGGCAGGGCTTCATATTATCTCTACTTTTGCGGATACCGCTACAGTTGTCTGTGAGGCCTTTTGCTATAGGTGGGATTCGCGGTTATCCGTTTATGTACCTTGTATATCTTTTGTTGGATCTAGTACTCTCCATCTACCACTTTCATGTATTTGATTTAGAGACGAGTTGTGAGGATCGATGTTGTATTATTTGGGACTTTGGGTGCCGTGCTCGTGGGAGCCGGCCTTTGTTTTGTAGTTTTATCTACTTATGCTGGTTTCATTTATATTTCTTCGCTACGGCGTCGTATATATGCTTGTCGTGATTGTTTACGCTGTTGGGCGTGATTTGCTCCCGTTTGAGGATGTTTTACTTATATTCTATGTTGTACCCGTTTCGGGGCTAGTTTTTACAAAGGAGGTGCTGCCAAAATTTTATGAAAACAACTTAAGTTAAAGATTTTTACTTGAGATTCCCAAAAGCTTTTAACAATGTTCTTATCACTTACTACTTTTGATAGTTTAGATTGCTGGGTTTTCGGCTTACTTGAATTGCGTTACGCCTGTAGACGTTACGTGGTTTAAGGGCCGTCACGTACCAAATTTCGGGTCGTGACAAGATCTAGATTTGGGAAGTGTCCCAATTTAGGGTACTTGACAATATTCTAAAGGTATTTTAGAATGGTCGACTCCTGGTATGGTGGTGTACCTGTAGGTGATGGAGTCACCCTCTCTAAAGGTGTCTTACAAACTAAAGGGGAGAGGGATCTGCATGATTAGCATATCACTTGCTTAAGCAATTGAGTTAATCATGAAACGTCAAGTACCACACCAGATGTTGTTTTTGCATTAGCTGCAACAAACATATATTAATCCAATCCTGGAGAAACATTGGGAAGCAGTTATGAACATAAGTGAGTGTTCTTGGGATATGGTAACGGCAGCCTCCTTCAGGAGACAGTTATCATTTCAGGCTTCCAAGGTGACCTGGATGACAGAGTGACTGTCAGAGTTATAGTTTTTCCCTCTTCTGAGGGGCAGTATGTTGGACAGGTGGTCCAAGCGGATACTGTGGAAGGCATGGCGCAGGATACTGATTAAATTCAGTGGACGATACAATCTAAGAAGTTTGCTGGATTTGGAGTTCATTTGTGAACAGGGTCCCATCAAATATCCAGACAAATACTAAGAAAGGTATTGCTCATTTCGGGAGATAGCTTTCTCCGCGAAGTTGAGATCTAGAGAGATACAGAAAGAAATATTGGAGTGGATCCACTCACTGAGGCTATTTCTCAAACACAATAGTTTCACAAACGGGCTTTACGAAACTGATTAGTAGAGACGTTGGGTGTTTCGTATCAGACGGGCTGTGAGTATGCGACATCGCAATAATTGGCCTTAAGTGCAAGTGGGAGATTGTTGGCTATAGTGCCCTCAAGACAATTATCGTAATCCCAGGCAGGTGATTATGATGATTGAAGGAGGACCTATACCGGTAGAACAGTCTTACTCGAGATGAAAGTATGCTATCTGGTTTGTCTTTATCATCATGTACATATTGATAGAGCCCATAGGATTCTTTCCTGACTACCAGCATTATGATGGCGATCATATATGTGGGAGCTGGGGGTCTATAAGCACATCCTTAAATGTCCCTAGTCATGGGAGTATCAAGACAGGGCATCGATACTCCAATGTAGACTAGTGTATACTGACTAAGACCCCGACGAAGAGCGGTAGCCAGGTCTTACAAGCCATTGGCGTTAGTATGTTCACCCAAGATAGTATACAGGTGCTCATTTGGTTATGAGTACACTGGACGGACTCGTCGGGAACCTGCTAGTTGGTATTATACCTATTGTCGGATAGCAGTTCTCAGGTGACATGTATACAGGTTAGTCTTTCGACCTGAGATCATCATTTGTCTCGTATGAGTTCCCACTGTGCTTTGATTACTACCCTACCACGACTCCAAGGAGTCGTGTAAATAGGTTTTAGTTGGGTACAGTCCCGAGCCATATGGAGGCAGTGATCGGATCATCGGGGATATGTCTCTCCCGGTATTGAGGGTTGATGTCGCATTGTGCACGGGTAGCCATCACCAGAAATCCGTGGCCACGGTGGACAAGAATCACCGATCTAGGATCGATAGTTTCTCAGGTGGTGATGGGTTTCATGCCGACACTAAATGTCGCGTTGTTAGGGCTCTGACTTTATCCACCCCCTAGACTCGATATGCGATACTCTTAGACGAACTGACCGGACTGTATGGATATTGTCACTGTCAGGCTCAGTAGGGGTTCAGGATGAGTTTGCACTTCGGCCTCCCTTTCGCTCAATACCTGGGTAGCAGTTACGTACAGCTAGTGCCGCTGATATGCTTGTGGTTAAACCTACTGCCAGCGTATTGACAAGTCTTTAGAGTCCCACACAGAGGGTTTTCATGGTTCAGGCGATATGGCGTAGATGACGTATGTTGGTACATACAGGTATCCGATTAAATGTGTACAGGCTGTACAGACTTTAATCGGACGATTGATAATACTAGCGTCTTAGGATTCAGCCGGATTATTAAATCAGGTTTTGATTTAATAATTTATATATGTATTTATATTCTAGTATTATTGTTCACTATTCATTTTCTCTCTTGGCTATTCGTATTTTTTTACGAATACGTATATATGTATTTCGATATATGTACCGGGTTGTATTCCATATTTATACGGAATAGCTTCTAGAAGTGGACACCTCATTTGTATGATTTTCCTTTTTTGGAAATTCATTTGTTTCACAAATGAGGTTGAAGAGTGAGGTGGCATGATCATGGGTCATGGAATGTAGAGAGGTATGGCTTGGAATTGTTTATTTGGAAATTGAGATAGGATATTTTTGTGGATGATTGAGTGAGAAAGAGGAGGCAGCCACTTCATGATAGGCTTGCCCATTCTCTTTTCTTGACTTGGTTTTCTTGACTTGCTCTTTTGCTTTCTCTTCACTTGATCACTCATTCTCACTTGGAGAAAACACTTAGCCACTTTCTTTAGTTGCTCATGCTACAAGTTTCCTCACCTCCTTCTTCATCTTCTTAAGTTGCTCATTGAGCATATGTGATGAGCGAAAATTATAGTGACACATTCCTACACCTCCACTCTCCATTGCTAACAACCTTGGAGCGTCGGTTGCCTCGCTCAACGAGGCTGAAACTTGCTCCGTTTCCCTCAGGTGGATCTGTAGGGTTCCCATCGACGGCAGCAAGGTTTCGGGAGGCATCGATCATGCTATTTTCAAAATTTTGCCGTTTCAAGGAACTCTAAAATAGAATCATTAACTAGATTATTATACGGAAACAAAAGTAAAACTTTTTACATCTAAGTGAAATAGAAATACAACCTTTGTAGATCGGTCCTTCACTTCAATAGCTCCTTGTTGTAGTCCCTTCGCTGCGATCGTCAAACTCCCGGACGCTTGCATGGCTTCACGAGTTAAAAAGAGTGATCTTGCTTGAAGTCCTCGAGGCCGAAGATGATCTACGTCGAGGGATACCAACTCAAGCTACTACTTCACTAATGAATGATTAGTGAAGCTAACACCCTATACTGAAGTGCTAATCTAGTAGAGGATGATGAAATAGGAAGTGGGCTCACTTTAATTTTATTTTTCTCGCTATATTTTTCTCTCTTTTGAAAACCTAGCAAGCTTTTCTCATGGAAGAAGAAGATGAGCTCAAGAGAAAATGAGAATGAACTTGTTAGGTGAGAGAAATAACCATGGGTAAGTTTGTATCATATACTAACTCATGTAGAGACATAACCATGGCTTAATTACATTGGTTAGGTTAATAAATATCTCAAGTAAAACAAAACTAGTGGACTTAGTCAAAGCATCCACAAGTTTCTCAAAGCTTCATGCATGTGGCTAATTATCCACTAATTTGGAATTACTTTAAATAATAAAACCTTACATTATAATTAGTATGGTTTAAGTCTCATACACCCATATAGTGTGTATCAACAACCATGATACAATAAACAAAACACAATTAATATATATCACATATATATTAAGTGTGCAAATGTGAGAATAATAAATGCTTAAGTGAGCTAATATTAGTTAATGTAAATTAGTATATCAAATATACAACTATACACTAAATTATCAAATCAACACTTGATTTAATAATCCGGCTATATCACATATAACCGACTAATATAAAATGTACCAACTTATTTAATCAACACTTGATTTGGTAACCCGGCTATATCATATATAACCGTCCGATACAAATATCGTGAGAATAGAATACGGTATCCATATAACCTTATTATTCTCGGTCCCGCACATTTCACATATGTGCTCCTACTTCGTTTTGCCAGAGTCAGTAATACCTCTATGTAGGACTCTAAAGACTCGTCAATACGTCGGCAGTAGGTGATGATCACATCAAGCACCCACAAGCCTTCAGCGGTACTAGCTGGACGTAACGACTACCCGGGTATTGAGCGATCAGAAGATCGGAAAACAAGCCCTCTCAAACTCCTGCAAAATCCTGACAGTAACACTTGCCGTACAGTCCGGTGTCCTCGTCTGATATGTCGCATATCAAGTCTAGGGGTGGTAAACGCCAAACCCCAATAACCGATAAGTCATGCAAATATGAAACTCATAATGGGTCGAGAAACTACTGGTAACACTTACCAGAAAATCTCTAAACCAGCCCTGGCCAGGGACCTCACTGTTATGGCTAATCGAGCACAGTGCAACATTAACTCCCAATAATGGGAGAGATGAAACCCTTCCTATCGCTCATTGCCTCCATATGACTCGGGATTGTACCCAAAAACCACCGTTTTGCACGCCCTCTTGGATGTGGTAAGGTGGAAATTAAAGCACAATGGGAATCACACAAGACTCTATGACGACCTTGGGTCTACAGACTAACCAGTACAAGTGTCACCAGAGAACTGCCATTTGACGTGAGGTATATTACCATCTGGGAGTTCTTGGCGAGTCCGTTCAGTATACCCGGTCTCCACTAAGCACCCATATAGCATCTCTGATGTCAAACACCAATGGATATGGGATCATCCATCGCCCATCTCATAGGTCGAGAAGCGTACACGCTAGTCTACTCTGGTATATCGATGACCCGTCTCGATACACCTACGACTAGGGACATTAAAGGATGAACTTATGGACTACCATGGCCCCACTAGTAAGATCTGCATCATAGTCCTAGTGGTCAAGTACACATCCTAAGGGCTTTACCAACATGTAACTATAAGACAGTATCAAGAAATAAGTATACATGTTAAGATAAAGTGCAACCATATAGCATACTATCATGTCGAGCAAGAAAGACCTCTCTATATATGTCCAAGCATCCAATAATATACATCATATGTACAATAATGGCCTCTAGGGTATACATATAACTAACAATCTCCCACTTGCACTAGGGCCAGCTGATGTAGTATCTCATACCGAGCATCCCGAAGAGTCTCTCGAACTGTATCTGGGGAATGGCCTTCGTGAGTGGATACGCTGTGTTGTTCTTCATGTTAACCCTCCTGACCTCGATCTCCCGACGATCAAATATCTCCCGAATCAGGTGATACCACCTCAGAATATGCCTGGATCGCTGATGGGACCTGGGTTCCTTGGCCAAAGCCACCGCTCCATTGTTATCACAATACAAAGGTATTGGATACTCAATGGATGGAACCACTCCAAGTTCAGTTATGAACTTCTTGATCCAGACAGTCTCTTTGGCAGCATCGTTGGCAGCGATATAGTCAGCCTCAACCGTCGAGTCTGCCACGGTTTCCTGCTTGGAACTCTTCCAGTATACTGCCCCTCCATTGAGGGTAAAGACAAATCCCAAGTGCGACTTAGAGTCGTCCTTATCACTCTGGAAGCTTGAATCGGTAAAGGACTCCACTTAGAGTTCTCCATTACAATACACTAAGAGCATCTCTTTAGTCTTTCTCAAGTACTTGAGAATGCTCTTCACGGCTGTCCAATGGCTCTCTCCAGGATCAGCTTGATACCTACTCACTACACTTAGTGAGTATGCTACATCGGGTCTGGTACATAGCATCGCGTACATGATAGAGCCTACTGTCGAAACATAGGGTATCTCTTGCATGTGAGCTCTCTCCAAATCAGTCTTGGGAGACATCTCTTTGGAGAGAGTAAGTCCTGAGATCGTGGGTAAAAACCCACGCTTGGATTCTTCCATACTAAACCTCTTTAGTATGGTATCAATGTACCTGGATTGGGAAAATCCCAGTATCCGTTTAGATCTATCTCTATAGATCTTAATGTTGGGATTACTTAGCACCTAGCCTAGGGTTTACAAGCATTTCACATGCCACAACATAAATTTAAGGGGGTGCTAAGCAATCAACTACGAATCGTACTTGAAAAATAGGGTAACAAAACATGTAATCTATCATCACAATGAGAAGTGAACAAAAATACAACCTTTGTAGATCCGGTCCTTCACTTCTAAAGCTCCGTGTTGACGTCCCTTCGCTGTGATCATCGAACTCCTGGATTCTAGTATGGAATTCCCCGGAGAAATGAACAAGATTGTTCATAGTCTTCGAGGCCGAAGATGATCCACGTCGAGGTGACTCAAACTCAAGCTAACCCTTCACTAGGTCATAAACTTTGTGAAGAGAACACCCTAAACTAAATGGCAAGTAGTAGAGGATGATGAAATAGGAAGTGGGTTCACTTTAGATTTTGATTTCTCACTTGTATTCATCACTTAGAAAAAACCTAGAAAGCTTTTCCTTTTTGGATGCAGAAGAAGAAGAAGCAATTATGAAAAATGAGAAAAGAATAATGATAATTATGCAACCATGGGTGAGTTAGTATCATCCACTAACTATTGTAGAGACTAAACCATGGTTTAATATAATGGTTTGGATTCAAAATATCTTAAGTAAAACAAAGTGTGTGGACTTTGTCAAAGATGCTTGAAGCTTCATGAAGCTTTAAGCCATGACAAATAAAGCCATCATTTTGAAATACTTAAAATAAATAAAACCCTCAAAATTATAAATAAACATGGTGTAAGTCTTACACACACCCAAGTTTGCATGTATCATCAAGCATGATACAAATATGTACACAATTATATATCACATATACATTATGTGCACATCAAGTGAGAAAAGCAATCTTAAGTGAACCAATACTAGTTAATGTGAAGTAATATATCAAATATATAATTATACATTAAATCATTAAATCAACATTTGATTTAATGATCTGGTCATATCGCATATAACCGACTAATATCTAATGTATCAATATATCGAATCAACACTTGATTTGGTAACCCGGCTATATCGCATATAACCGACCGATGAAACAAATCGTGAGAATAGAATACAGTATCACATACTGGTATTATTCTCAGTCCCGCACATATCTCATATGCACTCCTATTTTGTTGCGCTTGAGCCAGGAAACCTCTGTGTAGGACTCTAAGGACTCGTCAATACGCCGGCAATAGGTGATGATCATATCAGACACCCACAAGCCGCAAGCAGTCTGGTAAACGTAACGGCCACCCGAGTATTGAGCGATCAGAAGATCAACGAGCAAGCCTGCTCACACTCCAGCGAATCCAATCAGTAACACTTACCGCACAGTCCGGTCTGTTCGTCAGATATGTCGCATATCTTGCCTAGGGGTGGTAAACGTCAGACCCCAGTAGCTTGATAAGTCATGCCGATGTAAGGTCCATAACGAGCGTGAAACTACCGATAACACTTACCAGTAAATCACAGCATCCCTGGCCAGGGATTTCCAGTTATGTCCATTCGAGTATAGCGCAAAATCAATCCCCAATACCGGGAGAGACGAATCCCCTCCTATCGCTCAATGCCTCCATGTGACTCAGGACTGTACCCAAAAACCACCTGTTTGCACAACTCAGTAGAGCCATGGTGTTGGATATAGTGCCCTCAGAGTCAATTATTGGATCACAGGCACGTGATTGCAATGATTGAGGGAGGACCTATACCGGTAGGACAGTCTTACTCAAGATGATAGTATGCTATCTGGTTTATCTTTATCATCGCGTACTGCTTTAGGTGACCTTACAGGTCACTATTGCATGTTGATAGAGCCCCTAGGATTCTTGCTTGACTGCCAGCAGTATGAGGGCGATCATATACGTGGGAGCTGGGGTCTATAAGCAAATCCTTAAAAGGTCCCTAGTCATGGGAGTTTCGAGATAGGGCATCGATTCTCCAGAGTAGACTAGTGTATACAGTCGAGACCCCGATGAGGGGCGGTGGCCGGTCTCACAAGCCACTGGTGTCAGTTGGTTCACTTAAGATGTATACAGGTGCTCATTGGGTTATGAGTACACCGGACAGGACTCGCCGGGAACATGCTAGTTGGTATTATACCTGATGTCAGATAGCAGTTCCCTGGTGACATGTGTACAGGTTAGTTCATCGACCTGAGATCGTCATTTGTCTCGTGTGAGGTCCCACTGTGCTTTGATTACTACCCTACCATGCTCAAAGGAGACGTGCAAACAGGTTTTAGTTAGGTACAGTCCCGAACCATATGGAGGCAGTGAGCGGATCTGCAGGGGTTCGTCTCTCCCGGTATTGGGGGTGAGGTCGCGCTGTGTCTAGGAGAGCCAGTACATGAAAGTCCTTGGCCAAAGCAGGATATTTAGTGGTAGGTATTCCAGTAGTATCTCAGGGTGTTCTGGGCTACACTCCGACACGACTTGTACCGCTTTTGGGGGTCTGGCTTTTACCAACCCCCTAGGCCCGCCGTGCGATGCTCATAGATGAATGGACCGGACTGTAAGGATATTGTTACTGACAGGCTCAGTAAGGTGTCAGCATGAGTTCGCTCACAGACGTCTTTTTTGGTCAATACCTGGTAGCCCGTTACGTATAGGCTAATACCTCTGACGTGCTAGTGGTTAAATCCACAACCAAAGTATTGACGAGTCTTTAGAGTCCCCCACAGACCGTTTTCTCAAGTTTCGGGCGAAACGCTGTAGAGGCCATATGGAGATATGGCAGGGTTCGATCAGATACGTGCGGTATTGCACGGATCGTGATCGGACGGATTTTACTAGCGGGTTTTGGTTTAAGCCGGATCCTAGTATTGGACAGTGTAGATTTTGTCTCTTTGCATTTGTATTCAGTGGGAATACAAATGCGGATATGTATATACAGTCGCGGGGTTTTCCTGTAATTTATTACGGGATCAGTTTTCTGAAGTTGCCAGTTTGCATTCCGTTCTGGCCAGTTTTCCTTTGTTCCTTCCCGGCCGGACTTTTCCGATGGAGGGGGTTATTTGCAAGTGTGCAAATTATCTTTTGTGGAGGGGTTATTTATAAATTGTGGCTTCATGATAGTTCTTTCATCATGAGATTCCATTTTAATCTCATCCTTTGCATTTATTGTGATTGTATTGTGAAAGGATTGAGATGTGAAATGGGGCCAGCCATGGAGGAGGGGCCAGCCAGTTTGAGGAGGGGGGAGAGAAGTTCATTTTTGAGTGTGGGAAAAATACATCTCTCATTTTTCATGCTTGCAAACTATACACCATCCTTCTCCAAAAGTTCTTTCATTCCTCCATCAAAGGCAACTTCTATAACCCCAAGAGACAACCATTCTACACTAGCCTACAGCATCCCTTGGGCACGTCGGCTCGCCAACTTCGTGCCCGAGTTGCCTCGGACCAGAGGTGGGAGCTCGTAAAAGAACCCGGCGATGTGGTGCCCGTTTCGACGAGGAGGCGACGACCGGAGATTCCGCGAGGAGATCGGAGTGGAGGCGAAGACCGAAGGACACGGATCGCTTGGTATAGCTTCTCTTCTCCTTTTCTAGTTTGCTAGAGTTAGGTTAATGGCCCGATCTGGGATTTTTGTGCGCGGTGGTGCCGGTTCCTAGTTTTTAGAAATGTTCATTTCCTCATTCCGGCGTCGGATTAACGGCCGGGGCACCGCCGTGCAGTTACACATGGTAGGGTGGAAATCAAAGCACAGTGGGAGACACACAAGACTCTATGACGATCTCGGGTCGACAGACCAAGCTGTACCAGTGTCACCAGAGAACTGCTATCTAACGTGAGGTATAATACCATCTGGGAGTTCTCGGCGAGTCCGTTCAGTGTACCCAGTCTCCACTGAGCACCCGTATACCATCTCTGATGTCAAACACCAATGGATATGGGATCATCCATCGCCCATCACATGGGTCGAGAAGATTTACGCTAGTCTACTCTGGAATATCGATGCCCCGTCTCGATATTCCCACGACTAGGAACATTGAAGGATGCACTCATAGACTACCCAGGCCCCACTAGTACAATCTGCATCGTAATCCTGGAAGTCGAGTACACATCCTAAGGGCTTTATCAACATGTAACAGAGAGACAATAAGTGTACATGTTAAGATAAACAGCAACCAGATAGCGTACTATCATGTCGAGCAAGAAAGTCCTCCCTATATATGTCCCAGCATCCACTATCATATACATCTCATATACAATAATGGCTTCTAAGGCATACATACAACTAACAATCTTCCACTTGCACTAGGGCCATCATATAGCAGTGGTTGTAGTATCTCATACTCAACCATCCCATAAAAGTCTCTTTTTAGGAAAAGACCCTTGTGAGTGGATCCGCCGTGTTGTCCTCTGAGTCTACTCTCCTAATCTCGATCTCCCTGGAGATCAACTATCTCCATGATCAGGTGATACTGTCTTGGAATATGTCTGGGTCACTGACGGGACGGGGGTTCCTAGGCCAAAGCCATAGCTCCATTGTCACACAATGGTAGGAACCTTGTTCATCACATGAACAAAAAATACACCCAGACTACTTCATTGGTAGCATCTTTGGTAGCGATGTATCCAGCCTTTATCGTCTAGTCTGCCACGGTATCTAGCTTGGAACTCTTTCAACATACCATCCCTCCACTAAGGGTAAAAACAATGCCTGTGACTGACATTCAATCGTCCTTACCACCCTGGAAGATATCCAGTGATTCTCCCCAAGATCGATTGATACCAACTCACTACACCTAGTGAGAATTCTAACATCCATTTAGATCTATCTCATAGATACAAAACCCAGGATTTAGTGTAGGGTTACTAGGCACTGTCACAAGGGTCTATAAGGAATCAACCATGCCCAATTTAAAATTTAGAAGTGCCGAACAACCTAAAGCGAGGATCTTTGCTAGATAATTAGGGTTAAACATGCAAATAAACATCTTTACATCTAAGAGAGAGGGATTACAACCTTTGTAGTCTGCTCCTTCGCTTCATAAGCTCCGAGTAGTAGTCCCTTCGCCGTGATCCATGATCTCCCGGACTCAAGAGAGGCTCCACAAGCCGAACGATCCATGCTTGCTTGAAGTCTTCCTTTTCGAAGATGATCTACCTTGAAGTTTCTTTAACTCAAGCTCTCACTTCTCTAATCAAATATTAATGAAGTGAACACCCTAATCTAATTGGCTAGATTAGATGAGGATAATGAAGTAGGAATTATGCTCTCTTTTATTATCAATTTCTCACACTAATTCATCACTAAATCAAAAGCTAGAAAGCTTTTCATGGAGGAAGAAGAAGATGAAATCTTTTTGTGATGAATAATGAAAATGTTAAACTAATTACAAATGCAACCCATGGTTAATAATGAAAGGGCTAACCATTGTAGAGATTTAACTAGGGTAAAGAGTTTGGGTTGGGTTAGGAAATATCTCCACAAATATCAACACATAATATCATAGCTTAAAACAAAACAAAAGATTCTAGAAGCTTCATGAAAAAGCTAACCCAAATCAAACCCTAATCATGTTTAATCTCCACTAATCATGTTGCATTAGTAATCATAACTTGGTACAATATTATATATCACATATATAATATATTATTGTAACAAAAGAAAATAATACAATTAACATATATCGCATATATATCAATGTGTTATCCGGTGAGAAAATGAAACAATGAAGCGAGCTTATATTAGATAATGTATTGTAACATATCGCATATATAATTATACATTAAATTATCGAATCAACACTTGATCCGACAATCCGGCTATTTCTCAAATAACCGACTAATATAATCTGTATCAATTCATCGAATCAACACTTGATCTGATGACTCGGCTATATCACATATACCCGGCCGATATCTAATTTCGCGAGAATAGAATACGGTATCTCATATCGTATTATCCTCGGTCCTGCTCATATCACATATGTGCTCCTACTCCGTTTTACCTGAGTCGAAACCTCTGTGTAGGACTCCGAAGAATCGTCAATACGCTGGCAGTGAGTGATGATCATATCAAACACCCACAAGCTGCAAGCGGTCAGCTAAACGAAACAGTCACCTAGGAATTGAGCGATCAGAAGATCAACAAGCAAGCCTGTATATTCTCCTGTGAATCCGATCAGGAACACTACTGTATAGTCCAGTCTCTTCGTCTGATATGTCGAATATCCATTCTAAGGGTGGTATACATCAGACCCCGGCAACCGATAAGTCGTGTTGATGTGAGGCTCATAACAGGTCAAGAAACTACTGATAACACATACCAGTAGCACTCTATATCAGCCCTGGCCAGGGACTTCCAGTTATAGCCAATCGAACACAGCACAACATCAACTCCCTATACTGGGAGAGACGAAACCCCTCCTATCGCTCATTGCCTCCATGTGATTCGGGACTATAACCAAAAGCCACCATTTTGCACGCCCTCTTGGACATGGTAAGGCGGAAATCAAAGCACAGCGGAAATCACACAAGACCCTATGACGATCTCGGGTCTACAGACTACCCTGTACCAGTGTCACCAGAGAACTGCCATCTGACGTGAGGTATAATACCATCTGGGAGTTCTCAGCGAGTCCGTTCAGTGTACCCAGTCTCCACTGAGCACCCGTACACCATCTTTGATGTCAAACACCGATGGATATGGGAACAGCCATTGCCCATCATATGGGTCAAGATGCGTATACACTAGTCTACTCTGGTGTATCGATGCCCTGTCTCGATACACCCTCGACTTGGAACAATTATAGGATGTACTCATAGACTACCCTGGCCCCACTAGTATGATCTCATCATAGTCCCAGCAGTCGAGTACATATCCTAAGGGCTTTATCAACATGTGAGAGAAAGACAGTAAACTAATACAAGTCAACATGTTGAAACAAAGTTAAACCAAATAACATACTATCATGTCGAGCAAGAAAATCCTCTCTCTATATATATCCAAGGATCCACTATAATATACATCATATGTACAATAATGGCCTCTAGGGCATATATATAACTAACAATCTCCTACTTGCACTAAGGCCAGCTGTTGTAGTATCTCATACCCAGCATCCCGAAGAGTCTCTTAAACTGTGTCTGGGGAATGGCCTTCATGAGTGGATCCGCAGTGTTGTCCTTCGTATCAACTCTCCTGACCTCGATCTCCCGGCGATCAACTATCTCCCGGATCAGGTGATACCACCTCAGAATATGTCTGGACTTCTGATGGGACCAGGGTTCCTTGGCCAAAGCCACAGCTCCATTGTTATCACAATACAAAGGTATTGGATGCTCAATGGATGGAACCAATCCAAGTTCAGTAATGAACTTCTTCATCCAGACAGGCTCTTTTGCAGCATCATTGGCAGCGATGTATTCAGCCTCCATCGTCGAGTCTGCAACGATTTCCTGTTTGGAACTCTTCGAACATACCGCCCCTCCATTGAGGGTAAAGACAAAACCCGAGTGCGACTTAGAGTCGTCCTTATCACTTTAGAAGCTTGAATCGGTAAAGGACTCCACCTGGAGTTATCCGTTACCATACACCAAGAACAACTCCTTAGTTCTTCTCAAGTACTTGAGAATGTTCTTCACAGCTATCCAGTGACTCTCTCCAGTATCTGCTTGATACCTACTCACTATACTTGGTGAGTATGCTGCATCGGTTCTGGTACATAACATCGCATACATGATAGAGCCTACTGCCGAAGCATAGGATATCCCTTGCATGCGAGCTCTCTCCAAATCAGTCTTGGGAGACATCTTTTCGGAGAGAGTGAGTCCAGAGATCGTGGGTAGGTTCCCACGCTTGGATTATTCTATACTAAACATCTTTAGTATGGTGTCAATGTACCTGGATTGGGACAATCCCAGTATCCGTTATATATCTCTGTAGATCATAATTCCCAGTATGCAGGAGGCATCACCTAGATCTTTCATTGAGAATCTTTGTGATAAGAAGAGCTTGACTGATTGCAGCATAGGAACATCATTTCCTATCAAGAGTAGGTCATCCACGTACAATACGAGGAAGACAACCTTACTCCATGCAACCTTCTTATAGATACAAGGTTCATCTACGTTTTTTATGAAGTCAAACTCTTTGACTACAACATCAAAGCAGATGTTCCAACTCCGCGATGCTTGCTTTAACCCATAGATGGATTTAAGCAACTTGCATATCTTTCCGCTGCTCCCACTATCTATGAAGCCCTCTGGCTGAGTCATGTACATGCACTCTTCTAAATCACCATTTAGAAAGGTGGTCTTAACATCCATCTGCAAGATTTCATACTCATGGTATGCAGCAATGGCAAGTAAGATCCGGATGGACTTAAGCATAGCCATTGGAGAAAAGGTTTCGTCATAACCCATACCTGGTCATTGACAAAAACCCTTTGCAACAAGTCTAGCTTTGAAAGTCTCCACTTTTTCATCTACACCTAGTTTCCTTTTAAAAATCCATTTGCTCCCAATGGGTTTTACCCCTTCAGGAGCAACTTCCAAAGTCCATACTTTGTTGGTGTACATGGATTCCATCTCAGATCGCATTGCATCCAGCCATTTCACAGAGTTACCACTCGTAATGGCCTACTCGAAACTAGTCGGGTCATCATCTTCCATGATGCAATCCTCGCTCCCACCATCAACGAGAAAACCGTAGTATCTCTCAGGTGGATGAGAAACCTTACTAGATCGGTGGAGAGGCTGGGGTTCGTTCGGTACTATGGAATCCTCTAGTTCCAATAAATCATCAGTGGTAGTTTGTGGTGCTGGAACTTCTTCCAGTTCTACTTCTTCGCCACAAATTTCCTTTGCAAGAAATTCCTTTTCTAAAAAGGTAGCATGTCGAGAAACAAATATCTTTTGTTCCTCAGTGTGGCAGAAGATATACCCTTGTGAGTTTTTAGGATATCCTACAAACATACATAGGACAGATTTTGCCTCGAGTTTTTCCGGATTGTGCCTTTTGACATAGGCCGGACAACCCCATATCTTAACATACATAAGAGATGGTCTTTTCCCTTTCTATATCTCATATGGAGTGGTAGGCACTGATTTGGTAGGAACCATATTCAATAGTTGTATGGCTGTCTCAAGCGCATATCCCCAGAAGGAAATAGGTAACTCAGCATTGCTCATCATAGAGCGCACCATATCTAATAGGGTGCGATTCTTCCGCTCCGATACACCGTTGTGCTGTGGTGTATAAGGAGGAGTAAGGTGAGAGAGAATCCCATTCTCTTTTAGATAGTCCAGGAACTCATTGCTCAAGTATTCTCCTCCTCGATTAGATCGAAGGATCTTAATACTTTTGCCCGTTTGGTTCTCTACTTCATGCTTATATTCCCTGAAATTCTCAAAAGCTTCAGACTTGTGTTTCATCAGGAACACATGTGCATATCTTGAGAGATCGTCAGTGAATGTAATGAAGTAGGAAGAACCGTTCCTGGCATGTGTAGACATGGGACCACATACATCACTACGTATCAGCCCCAAGAGTTCTGTAACTCTTTCTCCGTGTCCACTAAACGGAGTTTTGGTCATCTTTCCTTTTGAGACATGATTGGCAAGTATCATAAGATGATAATTCGAACGGATTCAAATATCCATCCTTATGTAACTTAGCTAGCCGTGTCGTATTGATATGACCTAGTCTACAATGCAATAAGAAGGATTCGTTCATTTCTAAACTTTTTCTCTTGTTTGTGTTCTGTACATTAAGAATTGTAGTTTGATTTAGAACGTACTTGCCATTATTTAACGATCCTGATCCTATCAACTTTTGATTCAGGAATATGTTTATAACATTATCCTGTATTACAAAATTATATCCTTCTTTATTCAATAAAGAAACTGATATAATATTGCATATCAGGGTCGGAATGTAATAGCATTCGTTCAGAATCAATGCATTACCTTTTGGTAACACAAGGCGATATTCGCCAACAGCCTTGGCTGCAACATCTGCACCATTCCCTACTCTTACAGAATGATCACCAATTCCCAGTTCTCTACCTTTACGTAGCCCATGTAACGTATTACATATATGGGATCCTGATCCGGTATCTAATACCCAGGACGTAGAATGAACTGAGAAACAGTTCTCAATAACTAACACTTCTGAAGAAGATGCATCAGCATGCTTGTTCTTCATTTGGGCGGTGTGAGAATCCAGATATTCTCTTATTTCCTGCTCAGTCTTATAACACTTATAAGAAAGAACGGGACCAACGTTCCCCTGCTCAGTATAATAAGCGGGTCCAGTCAATACATCCATATTATTATCTTGATTAAGGCCTGACATGGTCGCTACCTGGAGAGAGAGAGAAGGAAAACACTTTAGCGTATGCTCTTGCAAGATTTAGATTGGTTATTATCTTATCTAATCAGGATGTCTCCCAGTGTTTTTATCAAATCTTCCTTCAAACCCTAAAAGGAAAAACTAGCCGGGATTAATTACACCTTACAAGTTCGCCAATCTTTCAACCAGGCCAGTGTTGGTATTTTGAGGGAGGTTCCCCGTGCTTTCGTACAGACCTAATTAAAATAAACCTTGTTTTCCCAGAGGCATAACCCCGTAAACACCTTTCTAGTCACCTACTTGATCAGCTAATTGTCCTGTGTAAAAATCTCCCCGGAGTAACTCTTACTCGCAGTGGATATCAGGATCCATCCATTTTATAGAAGGTATGCAATCTCATTGCAAATTTCAACACTTGAAATTCCCGATAATACTTTTACCCCTAACGTGCTATGACCTTGACGAATGCCAACAAATCATAGTCCGCTAGTCAAGTTCAACCCGTACATTTCTTGATTGAATTAAACCCACCCGTACGACTCTTGACGAAAGCCAACAAAGCCGTACGACTACCTTAACCCAATTGCATCATATACTGTAGATGAGAAATAGTTAGCTACCGCACACTACGCCTTGACGAAAGCCAACAAACGCAGCATGAATACGAAGTGATACTTATCTGAAATGTTGGAGGGCTACGCAGGTTTTTCAGAAAACCATGAGCGTAATGAACTTGATATCGTTGTAGAAATAAGTGATTTTGAAAAGGAGTGTTTTTTAGGCTTTTCTAGTTTCGCTAAAGAGGTCACTCCCGTTGAAGAGATCTCGGCTCTTTCCTCATCGAATAAGGTGCAGGGTATATCATATATACCACTGTGCAAAGCAAGAACTATAGAAGCAATCAAAAACTAAACCGTGAGTTTGTAGTATCTGCCGGTTTTGTTAAAGAGGTCACTCCCGGTGAAGGGATCTCGGCTCTTTCCTCATCGAATAAGGTGCAGGGTATATCATATATACCGCTGTGCAAAGCAAAACTGTAGCTACCCCTTTTTATAAAGTTTTGATTCTACAACATCTTTTAGGTTTCTTTTCTTTTATTAATCTCATTAATAAATCCCATCAGTTATTCTTCCTAAGCATCACAGAAGAAACGAAAGCTGTAATATTTATATATCAACACATATATATATTATAAGCATTCGTCTAAGGCAGTAATATGATCTCATCACAGAACATTGCAGCAGAAGATAACATATGAAATATTGGATATACTAGGACATCCATGCTTTACATCGAGCCTGTATAAAACACGGATTCCACGGTCGCGATGAATAGCCAAACCTACATCCTTAGACTCCTATGAGAGCGGCAAGCAACACTGCCGATTCTAGAGTTAGGAGACCAGGTCTCGACTCCTCAAGATGGCCTCCCACTGGACCCTAGAACCGGTTACTTGTGCTCCCCTCCTCGGGTCTACCTAATGCGGAAAAGTAAATAATATACAATGATGACATCAGCCTCAACCCGGAAGTGCCCCAATAAAAGAATATTACATACAAATGAATTTTACATGAATGAAAATAAAAACGCTCATCTCACATAAAACCCCCGGCTATTCAGAACACGACGATCCAATACAACATATCACAGCAACACATAATATCTCATATCATCAACGTAAGCAAGTATGAGTATCCCGATTGTCGTTGATGTATAGCAATGAAGCCGGCGATACACCACATACTACGCTTACGGTCACAGAAAAGAAAGTGTAAAACTACAACATTTGGAATCCACAATCACTTTAGACATCTTAAATCCGAAATATCACATACTTCGTATTTCATGCCTAACTATATGAATTCCACATATTGTATCACATTCCAGAAAAATAGACAAAGTTAAACTTTCCGAACGAATAATCAAACACCCAAGATTTCCAAATAGCTCAACATTTGAGCGGAGTTCAAAAATCCAGAACATGTCACTGCCCCATTGAACCAGCCGTAGAAGGGTCAAACCAACGCCTCACATGTGGCAATGCCAAACTACTACAAACCCTAGGGTTCAGTGGCAGTTTTGACGGTCACATAATCGAGTTAAGATTACGTTCTTCTAATGGGTCCACAGATATGCTTGCATGTTTTTCCGAAAGTTTTAAACTCAAGAAAAATTCAACACTTGAAAGTTTTTTGAGTCGGGAAAAAGTGAGTTATTGATATCCGTTCGAACATTTTAACACCTTCTAAATTATCCGGAAAACTAAACGAAGTTAAACTTTTCGATCGAATCAATGAATACAAAAGATCTCCAGAACACTCAACACTTAAGTAGTATTAAAATTTCCCAGAAGTATATACTAATACCTACGGATAATCCCTACAAATACGAGTCCCTAATACCCAAGTTCGGCCGCGGAACCGCCGCGAAAAGCATGTTCCTGCCGCGGTTCCGCGGCGACTTGAGGGTATTACGGGTTCGTATTTTACAGTAATCCATATAATTCCTTGCTGAATTTTCTGAGTATTTTTAATAGAGTAAAAACCACCTTTTTAAAAAATTTCCAGAGAGGGGGTCAATTTTGACGTTTCGTGGTTCGATCAGACTTTTAACATCGTATACACGTCGCCTAATGCTCTAGCTAGGCTCTGATACCACTGTAGGGTTACTAGGCACTGTCATAAGGGTCTATAAGGCATCAGCCATGCCCGATTTAAAATTTAGAAGTGCCGAACAACCTAAAGCGAGGATCTTTGCTAGATAATTAGGGTTAAACATGCAAGTAAACATCTTTACATCTAAGAGAGAGCGATTACAACCTTTGTAGTCCGCTCCTTCGCTTCATAAGCTTCGAGGAGTAATCCCTTCGCCATGATCCATGATCTCCCGGACTCAAGAGAGGCTCCACATGCCGAACGATCCATGCTTGCTTAAAGTCTTCCTTTTCGAAGATGATCTACCTTGAAATTTCTTTAACTCAAGCTCTCACTTCTCTAATCAAGTATTAATGAAGTGAACACCCTAATCTGATTGGCTAGATTAGATGAGGATGATGAAGTAGGAATTATGCTCTCTTTTATTATCAATTTCTCACACTAATTCATCACTAAATCAAAAGCTAGAAAGCTTTTCATGGAGGAAGAAGAAGATGAAGTCTTTTTGTGATGAATAATTAAAATGTTATATTAATTACAAATGCAACCCATGGTTAATAATGAAAGGGCTAACTATTGTAGAGATTTAACTAGGGTAAAGGGTTTGGATTGGGTTAGAAAATATCTCCACAAATATCAACACATAATATCTTAGCTTAAAACAAAACAAAAGCTTTTAGAAGCTTCATGAAAAAGCTAACCCAAATCAAACCCTAATCATGTTTAATCTCCACAAATAATGTTGCATTAGTAATCATAACTTGTTACAATATTATATATCACATATATAATATATTTTTGTAACAAAAGAAAATAATACAATTAACATATATCGCATATTGCTGTAGGGTTACTAGGCACTGCCACAAGGGTCTATAAGGCATCAACCATGCCCGATTTAAAATTTAGAAGCGCCGAACAATCTAAAGCGAGGATCTTTGCTAGATAATTAGGGTTAAACATGCAAGTAAACAACTTTACTTTTAAGAGTTAGGGATTACAATCTTTGTAGTCCGTTCCTTCACTTCTAAAGCTCCGTGTTGAGGTCCCTTCGCTGTGATCATTGAGTATCCGGACTCTAGAGAGACTCCATGAAGAGAAAGATGTAAGCTTGCTTCCGATCTTCAAAAACTAAAATGATCTAACTTGAGAAACTCAAACCCAAGCTCTTGCTTTGCTAATCAAGTATTAGCAAAGTAAACACCCTATTCTAAGCGCTAGAATAGATGAGGATGATGAAGTAGGAATTTAGCTCTCATTTGTTTTCAATTTCTCACTCATTTTCATCACATTAGAAAAAGCTAGAAAGCTTTTCATCAACCAAGGAAGAAGAAGAAGAAGCAAATCAATTTGTGATGAATAATGAAATCAAGTGTGAGATTAGAAATGCAACCATGGGTTAAGAGTATAAACTTAACCCTTGTAAAGAAATAACTATGGTAAAAGGGTTGGGTTAGGTTAAAGAAATATCTATGCAAAATATCACAAGTCAAAGTCAAAGCTTCAAGAAGCTTCTGGAAAACTTCATGTAAATTTAACCCTAATCCAAACCCTAACCATATTTAAACTCCACAAAACATGTTGCATTTGTAACCATAACATGTTACAATATTATATATCACATATACAATATTTATTGTAACAAAATAAATAATACAATTAATATATATCACATATATATCAATGTATTACCTGAGTGAGAAAAAGAATCTTTAAGTGAGCTTATACTAGTTAACGTAATTTAATATGTCAAATATATAATTATATATTAAATTATCGAATCAACATTTGATCCGATAATCCGGTAATTTCACAAATAACCGACTAATATAATCTGTATCAGTTCATCGAATCAACACTTGATCCGATGACCCGGCTATATCACATATACTCGGCCGATATCACATATCGCGAGAATCTAATACGGTATTGCATACACGTATTATTCTCGGTCCCGCACATATCACATACGTGCTCCTACTCCGTTTTGCCTGAGCCAGGAAACCTATGTGTAGGACTCTAAAGAATCGTCAATACGCCGGCAATAGGTGATGATCATATCAAAAACCCACAAGCTGCAAGCGGTCAGCTAAACATAACAGCCACCCAGGTATTGAGCAATCAGAAGATCAACAAGCAAGCCTGTACATTCTCCCATGAATCCAACCAGTAACACTCCCGTACAGTCCGGTCTCTTCGTCTGATATGTCGCATATCTCGCCTAGGGGTGGTAAACGTCAGACCCCAGTAGCATGATAAGTCATGTCGATATGAGGTCCATAACAGTTCAAGAAACTACTGATAACACTTACCAGTAAATCTCAGCAACCCTGTCCAGGGATTTCCAGTTATAGCCAATCGAACACTACGCAACATCAACTCCCTATACCGGGAGAGACGAAACCCCTCCTATCGCTCATTGCCTCCATGTGATTCGGGACTGTACCCAAAAACCACCGTTTTGCACGCCCCCATGGACGTGGTGAGGTACAAATCAAAGCACAGTGGGAATCACATAAGACACTATGACGATCGCGGGTCTACAGACTAACCTGTACCAGTGTCACCAGAGAACTGCCATCTGACGTGAGGTATAATACCATCTATGAGTTCTCGGCGAGTCCGTCCAGTAGTCTCCACTGAGCACCCGTATGCCTTCTCTGATGTCAAACACCAATGGATATGGGATCATCCATCGCCCATCATATAGGTCAAGAAGCGCATATGCTAGTCTACTCAGAAGTATCGATGCCCTGTCTCGGTACTCCCACGACTAGGAACATTTGAAGGATGTACTTGGGGACTACACTGTCCCCACTAGTATGATCTACATCATAGTCCTGGTAGTCAAGTACTCATCCTAAGGGCTTTATCAACATGTGACATAGAGACAATCAGAGTATATGTTAAGATAAAGAGTAACCAGATAGCATACTATCATGTCAAGCAAGAAAGTCCTCCATATATATGTCCAAGCATCCACTACAATATACAACGTATGTACAGTAATGGCCTCTAGGGCATACATATAACTAACAATCTCCCACTTGCACTAGGGCCATCTGTTGTAGTATCTCATACCCAACAATAAGTTGTGGTTGAAGTATCCCATACTTAACCATCCCATAAAAGTCTCTACTAAGAAATATGCCTTTGTGAGTGGATCCGCACTGTTGTCCTCTGTGTCTACTCTCTTATCCTCGATCTCCCTGGAGATCAACCATCTCTATGATCAGGTGATACTGCCTAAGAATATATCTGGATCCCTGATGGGACGGGGGTTCCTAGGCCTAAACCACAACTCTATTGTCACACAATGGCAGGAACGAAGTTCATCTCATGAACTTATATTTATCCAGACTGCCTCTTTGGTAGCATCCTTGGTAACGATGTATCTTGCTTTTAATCGTCTAGTATGGCACGGTATCTAGCTTGGAACTCTTCCAACATTCCGTCCCTCCACTGAGGGTAAAAACAATGCCTGCGACTGACATTCAGTCGTCCTTATCACCCTGGAACCTTTCCACTGATTCTCCCCAGGATCGATTGATACCATCTTACTATAACTAGTGAGAATCCTAACATCCAATTAGATCCATAACTTAGGATTTAGGAGGTATCACCTTGATCCTATATGGAGAATTTTTGTGATAAGAGGGGATTGACCGAGCGTAACATAGGAAACTACTTCCCTATCAAGAGTATGTCATCCACGTACTATATGAGGATCACCACCATACTCCCTATTTCCTTTTTGTGTATACTTGGTTCATCTACCATTTTGATGAAGTCAAACTCTTTGACTACTACATCAAAACAGACGTTCCAACTCCGCGATGCCTGATTTATCACATAAAATATCTTGCTCACGTTTTCGCTGCTCCCACTGTCTACGAAGCCCTCTGGCTGTGTACTTATAGATGCTCTCTTCCAAATCATCATTTTAGAAAATCTTTCTTGACACCCAACCGCCAGATATCGTAGTCATGGTATGTAGCAGTGGCAAGTAGGATCTGGATGGACTTAAGCATAGCTTTGAAAGTCTTAACTTTTCCATGTACACCAAGTAATCTTCTCAAGATATACTTGCTTCTGATGGGGATTTAACCCTTCAGATAAAGCAACCAAAGTCCATACTTTGTTGGTGTATAAGGATTCCATCTCAGATCGCTACGCATCCAGCCATTCTCACAGAGTTCCCACTCCTGATGGCCTGCTCGAAACTAGTTGGGTCATCATCTCATGATGCAATCCTTGCTCCCACTATCATAGAGAAACCGAAGTATCTCTCAGGTGGATGAGGAACCCTACCAGATCGGCGGAGAGGCCGAGGTTTGTTGGAAACTATTGAATCCTTCGGTTCTATTAAATCATCAGCTGCAGTTTTTTTTAGCTGGAACTACTTCCAGTTCTACCTTATGACCACTAATTTCTTCACAAGAAATTCCCTTTTTCTCAAAAAGTGGTATGCCGAGAAATAAAACATCTTTTGTTCCTCGGTGTGGTAGAAGATATTCCCTTGCGAATGCTTGGGATATCCAACAAACTTCCACAGAACAGACATTGCCTCAAGCTTGTCCGGATTTTGCTTTTGATATAGGCCGGACAACCCCAAATCTTAACATCTTTAAAAGATGGGCTCTTCCCATACCATATCACATATGGAGTGTTAGGCATCTGATTTGGTTGGAACCCTACTCAATAGGTATGCAACTTCTCAAGTGCATAACCCCAAAAGAAAATAGGCTACTCAGTAGTACTCATCATAGAGCACACCATATCACATAGGGTGTGATTGCTTTCCCCCGATACACCGACATACTGTGGTGTATTCGGAGGAGTAATGCTGAGAGAGAATCTTATTCTCCTTTAGAATAGTCCAGGAATTCCATGCTCAAGTATTCTCCTCCTTGATCACATCAAAGGACATAATACTTATACCCAGTTTTTGGTTCGCTACTTCTAACTTATATTCTGTGATTATCTCAAAAGTTTTGGACTTGTGTTTCAACAGGAACATATGTCTGAATCTTGAGAGATCATCAGTTAATGTAATGAAATACAAAGAACCTGTCCTGGCATATGTAGACAGGGGATTTTCATACATCAGCGTGTATCAATCCCAAAAGTTCACTAACTCTTTCTCTGTTTCCAATAAACGGAGCTGTGGTCATCTTATCTTTGTGACATGACTGGCAAGTTTTATAAGATGTAAATCCAAACTAATTTAAATATGCATCTTTATGTAACTTCAGCTAGTAGGGTCGCATGGATATGACCTAGTCTACAATGCCTCAAGAAGGATTCGTTCATATCTGAACTCTTCGTCTTGTGTGTGTTCTGTACATTAAGAACTGTGGTTTGATTTAGAACGTCCATACTTTTAGATAACGTGCCTGATCCGATCAACTCTTGATATAGGAAATATTCAAAACATTATCCAACAATTCAAAATTATATCCTTCTTTAAAGCTCCGAGTTCCATAAAATGACGAAGTGGACTAATAAAGAGAATGATATGATGTTGTATATCAGGTTCGGTATCTAATAACATTAGTTCAGAATCTGTGTATTTTGATAATCCAGGATGATAACTGCCAATAGACTTGGCTGCAACACTTGCATCATTTCCAACTCTTGAAACTTATCACCCGTTCTCAGTTCTCTACCTATCTGTAGCTCATGTAACAAATTACATTTGCGGGATCCTGATCCGGTATCTCATACCCAAGACGTAAAGGATACTGAGAAATAGTTCTCGGTAATGAATACACCCGAAGATGATGCATCAGCATGCACTTTCTTCGTTTGGGTGGCACGGGAATTCTGGTAATCCTATTTCCTGCTCTGTCTTATAACAATTATAAGTTGGAGCGGGACCAACGTTCCCTAGCGCAGTATAACAAGTGGGTTCGGTCAATACATCCATATTATTATCTTGATTAAGGCGTGACAAGGTCGCTACCTGGAGAGAGATAGAAGAAAACACTCAACGTATGCTCTTGTAAGATTAGATTGGTTATTAATATATCTAATCAGGTGTCTCCCACTGTTTTAGTCAAATCTTCCTTCAAACCCTAAAAGGAAAGACTAGCCGGAATTAATTACACCCTACAAGTTCGCCAATCTTTCAGCCAGGCCAGTGCCGGTACTTTTAGGGAGGTTTCCCATGCTTTCGCACGGACCTAATTAAAATAAACCTCGTTTTCCCAGAGGCATAACCCCGTTAACACCTTTCTAGACACCTACTAGATCGGCTAATTGTTATGAGTAAAAGTCTCCCAGGAGTAACTCTTACTCGCAGTGGGTATCGTGATCCAACTATCTCATAGAAGGTATGCAATCTCATTGCAAATTTCAACACTTGAAATTCCAGATAATATTTTGACCCTAGTACTTATGACCTTAACTATGGTCAACATATCATAAGCACTAGTAAAGTTCTTCCCTTCATTTCATGATTAATTATACCTACCCACATGACCCTCAACTATGGTCGACATAATCACATGACTGTCCTAATTAATCGCATTATATGCTGTGTAGGAAGACATCACTTAGCTACCGTACACTACGCCTCAACTATAGTCGACATACGCAGCACGAATACTAAGTACTCTACTTCTTAAAATGACAGAGGGCTACGACATGTTTTTAAGAAAACCCTTTGCGTAATGTACTTGATATCGTAGTAGAATCGAGTGATTTTAAATGGAATGTTTTTTAGGCCTTTTCTAGTTTTGCCAAAGAGGTCACTCCCGGTGAAGGGATCTCGGCTCTTTCCTGATCGAATAAGATGCGGGATATTTCACAAATATCACAATGCAAAGCAAAAACTATAAAAACAATCAAAAGCCAAACCGAGTTTGTAGCATCTGCTAGTTTCGCTAAAGAGGTCACTCCCGGTGAAGGGATCTCGGCTCTTTCCTTATCGAATAAGGTGCTGGATATTCTCGCAAATATCACTATGCAAAGAAAAAACTATAAAAACAATCAAAAGACAAACCGAGTTTATAGCATCTGCTAGTTTCGCTAAAGAGGTCACTCTCGGTGAAGGGATCTCGGCTCTTTCCTTATCGAATAAGGTGCTGGATATTCTATAAAGAATACCGCTGTGCAAAGTAAGAACTAGAGCTACCAGTTTTTGAGACAAGTTTGTATAACATCTTTAGGTTTCTTTTAGTTTCATTAATCTCATTAATGAAGCCCCATTTTATTATACTTCACAAGCATCACATTTGAAACAAAATCAGCAATATAATATAATATAACATTCGTCTCAGGCAGTAATATGATCTCATCAGAGAACATTGCAGCAGAAGATAACATATGAAATATTGGATATACTAGGATTTCCATGTTTTATGCGAGCCTGTATAAAACGCGGATTCCACGGTCGCAATGAATATCCAAACCCACATCCCTAGACCCCTACGAGAGCGGCAAGCAACATTGCCAATTCTAGGGTTAGGAGACCCGGTCTCCACTCCCCGAGATGGTTTCCCTATGGACCCTAAAACCCGGTTACTTGTGCTCCCCGCCTTGGATCTACCTAATGCAGAAAAGTAAATAATATACAATGGTGACATCATCCTCAGCCCGGAAGTGCCCCAATAAAAGAATATTACATAAAATGAATTTTACATAAATGAAAATAAAAACCCTCATCTCACATATAACCCCCGGCTATTCATAATGCGACGATCCAATATACCATATCACAGCAACACATAATATCTCATATCATCAACGTAAGCAAGCATGCGTATCCCGATTGTCGTTGATGTATAGCAACGAAGCTGGTGATACACCACATACTATGCTTACGGTCATAGAAAAGAAAGTGTAAAACTACAACAGTTGGAATCCGCAACCTTCTTAGACATCTCATGCCTAACCAAATGAATTCCTTAGACATCGCATGCCAAACAATTATTAACCCCGCATTTTAGTCTCGATCTCGAAAACACTTTTCAATAACTAGTTGGGCAATTCAATAAGATTCCCGACATCCTGATCGAATGCTCGTCGCAAACTTTAGTAGACGGCCGCACCCCCGATGCCGTCGACGAAGTGCACTAAGGCGGAACACCGCTGCCGCGAGCACCCGAACGGATGCTTTTGGCGACAGGGTTCTCCTACAGTCACTTGGTCGGGGCTATGGGGCGTGGCTATCTATTAAGTTTACCTGGCGAGTATCCGCGTACGCTATGTGATTGCGACGGACTTTTGATCACATCAAAATCCCATGGCAACCGATCAAATGAGACTAAACTGCTAGATTTATAACATTCAAATTAGTTATCTCATAACTACTTGTGGATTCCAAATATTGTATCACATTCCAGATAAATAGACAATGTTAAACTTTTTGATCGAATAAACAAACACCCAAGGTTTCCCAAATAGCTCAACACTTGAGCGGAGTTCAAAAAATATCCATCACATGCCACAGTACCAATGGTCCAGCCGTAGAAGGGTCAAACCAACGCCTCACATGTGGCAACGCCATACTGCCCTAAACCCTAAGGTTTAGAGACGGTTCAGACGGTTACATAATCGAGTTAAGGTTTGTGTTCTTCTAGAGGGTCCACCGCGTTACTTGCATGACTATGAATGTTCTTTAACTAAGGAAAAATCCAACACTTGGAAATTTTCCGGAAGGGGAAAAAATAAGTTATTGATATCCGTTCGAACTTTTTAACACGTTTTAAATTACTCGGAAAAAGTTAAACGAAGTTAAACTTTCCGATCGAATCAACGAATACAAAAGATCTCCAGAAAACTCAACACTTGAGTACAATTAAAAATTCCCAGAAGCTTGAAAAAATACCTACGGATGTTGCTGTGAAAAATACAACCCTAATACCCAGGGACGGCCGCGGAACCACCGCGCAAGGCATAGTATTTCCGCGGTTCCGCGGCGACTTGATGGGATTAGTGGTTCGTTTTTCACAGTAATCCTTAGAATTCCCTGCTTAATTTTCTGAGTATTTTTAATACAGAAAAAATCAACATTTTAAAAAATTTCCAGAGAGGGGGTAAAACACGATGTTTCGGGGTTCGATCGGACTTTAAATTTCATCTAGACGACGCCTAAAGCTCTAGCTTGGCTCTGATACCACAATAGGGTTACTAGGCACTGCCACAAGGGTCTACAAGGCATCAACCATGGTATCAGAGCCAAGCTAGAGCTTTAGGCGTCGTCTAGACGAAGTTTAAAGTCCGATCAAACCCCAAAACATCGTGTTTTACCCCCTTTCTGAGTATTTTCGTGTTTTACCCCGAAACGTCGTGGTAACAAAACAAAAGCTTCTAGAAGCTTCATGAAAAAGCTAACCCAAATCAAACACTAATCATGTTTAATCTCCACTAATCATGTTGCATTAGTAATCATAACTTGTTACAATATTATATATCACATATATAATATATTTTTGTAACAAAAAAAAATAATACAATTAACATATATCGCATATATATCAATGTATTATCCGGTGAGAAAATGAAACAAGGAAGCGGGCTTATATTAGATAATGTATTGTAACATATCGCATATATAATTATACATTAAATTATCGAATCAACACTTGATCCAACAATCCGTCTATTTCTCAAATAACCGACTAATATAATCTGTATCAGTTCATCGAATCAACACTTGATCCGATGACTCGGCTATATCACATATACCCGGCCGATATCTAATTTCGCGAGAATAGAATATGGTATCTCATATCGTATTATCCTCGGTCCTGCACATATAACATATGTGCTCCTACTCCGTTTTACCTGAGTCAAGAAACCTCTATGTAGGACTCCGAAGAATCTTCAATACGCCGGCAGTGGGTGATGATCACATCAAACACCCACAAGCTGCAAGCGGTCAGCTAAACATAACAGCCACCTAGGAATTGAGCGATCAGAAGATCAACAAGCAAGCCTGTACATTCTCCTGTGAATCCGATCAGTAACACTACCGTATAGTCCAGTCTCTTCGTCTGATATGTCGCATATCCAGTTTAGGGGTGGTATACGTCAGACCCCAGTAACCGATAAGTCGTGTTGATGTGAGGCTCATAACAGGTCGAGAAACTACTGATAACACATACCAGTAGCACTCTATATCAGCCCTGGCCAGGGACTTCCAGTTATAGCCAATCGAACACAGCACAACATCAACTCCCTATACCGGGAGAGATGAAACCCCTCCAATTGCTCATTGCCTCCTTGTGATTCAAGACTATACCCAAAAGCCACCGTTTTGCACGCCCTCTTGGACGTGGTAAGGTGGAAATCAAAGAACAGTGGGAATCACACAAGACTCTATGACGATCTCGGGTCTACAGACTACCCTGTACCAGTGTCACCAGAGAACTGCCATCTGACGTGAGGTATAATACCATCTGGGACTTCTCGGCGAGTCCGTTCAGTGTACCCAGTCTCTACTGAGCACCCGTACACCATCTTTGATGTCAAACACCGATGGATATGGGAACATCCATCGCCCATCATATGGGTCAAGATGCGTATACGCTAGTCTACTCTGGTGTATCGATGCCCTGTCTCGATACACCCTCGACTAGGAACAATTATAGGATGTACTCATAGACTACCGTGGCCCCACTAGTATGATCTCATCATAGTCCCAGTAGTCGAGTACATATCCTAAGGGCTTTATCAACATGTGAGAGCAAGACAGTAAACTAATACAAGTCAACATGTTTAGACAAAGTTAAACTAAATAGCATACTATCATGTCGAGCAAGAATGTCCTCTCTATATATATCCAAGCATCCACTATAATATACATCATATGTACAAAAATGGTCTCTAGGGCATATATATAACTAACATTTAGGAGGTATCACCTTGATCCTATATGGAGAATCCTTGTGATAAGAGGAGATTGACTGTGCGTAGCATAGGAAACACTTTTCCTATCAAGAGTATGACATCCACGTATAGTACGAGGAATACCACCATACTCTCTACTACTTTTTGTATATACAAGGTTCATCTACCATTTTGATGAAGTCAAACTCTTTGACTACCCCATCAAAACAGACGTTCCAACTCCGCGATGCCTGCTTTATCCCATAAAGCATCTTGCATACGTTTCCGCTGCTCCCACTGTCTACGAAGCCCTCTGGCTGTGTACTTATAGACATTCTCTCATAAATCTATATTTAGAAAAGCAGTCATGACACCCAACCACCAGATATCATAGTTATGGTATGTAGCAGTGGCAAGTAGGATCCGGATGGACTTAAGCATAGCTATTGGAGAAAAGGTTTCGTCATTATCCAAGCCTGGTTAATGACGAAAACCTTTTGCAACAAGTCTAGCTTTGAAAGTCTCAACTTTTCTATTTACACCAAGTAATCTTCTCAAGATATACTTGCTCCTGATGAGGATTTAACCCTTCAGATATAGCAACCAAAGTCCATACTTTGTTAGTGTATATAGATTCCATCTCAGATCGCTTAGCATCCAGCCATTCTTACAGAGTCACTACTCTTGCTGGCTTGCTTGATACTAGTTGGGTCATCATCTCTGTAAGTGCACGGCGGCGCCCCGGCCGTCAATCCGACGGCCAAATGCGGAAGCGGTGATAAACTTAAATTTTCTTGAACTGGCAAACCGCCGCGCACTAATACCCGAATCGAACCATTAATTAGTCCTAGCTAACAACAAGAAAGGGAATAGAGATATACCGACGATCCAAGTCCTCCGGTCTTCTCATCATCGTCCCGATCTCTTGCGGAATGTCCCGTCTCCTCCTCGTCGCCGGAAGTGCACCACATCGCCTACTTCTTTTACGGGCTCCCACCTCAATGCCGAGGCAACTCGGGCATGAAGCCGGCTACTCGACGTGCCTAAGATTTGCTGTAGAATATAATGTGGATTACATGTCTCATTTGGGATTATGGAGTTGCCTTTTGTGGTGGAGGAAGAAGAACTTGGAGAGAGGTGAAGGAAAAATGTGATAGACCAAGAAGAATGAGAGTATCATATTTTTCCCACTCAAAAGAGAAGCATTTTCCTCATCCTAACAAAGTGGCCGGCCCCCCCCCCCCCATTAGTGTGATTGGAGAGAGAGAGTAAGGTCAAGGGGGTGGGTGGAATGCAATGATGCAAGCAAGTGATGATGAAAGAATCCAATGATCACAACCATAACCCACACTCCAAAACAAGTAATCAACAACCATGATTGCTACAAAAAGTCAAGCAATCATGAAGCATGGAAGGTCAAGGGATGGGCTCCATCATGAAACCATCATGATAAAACAAAAGTGCAAAGACCCCCTCCACAACCACTTATTTGCAACAATGCAAATAAGCCCTCCTCCACCAAACTTCGGCCAATGAACGGAACAATGGAAATCGGCCGAAACGGAAAGAAAACTGGCAACTCCAGAAAACTGGTCCAGTAATAAATTACAGGAAAACCCCGATACTGTGCATACACACCCGCATCTATATTTCGACCGAAATACAAATGCAAGGAGACAAAATCTACACTGTACTATACTAGGATCCGGCTTATACCAAAGCCGGCTAGTAATATCCGTTCGATCCTGATCCGTGCAATACCGCACGTATCTGATCGAACCCTGCCATATAACCATACGGCCTATAGTACAGACTGTCCGATCCTGATCCGTGCAATACCGCACGTATCTGATCGGACCTTGCCATATCTCCATACGGCCTCTACAACCTTTCGCCCGAAAGCTGAGTAACTGAATGTGGGGGACTCTAAAGACTCGTCAATACCTTGGTTGTGGATTTAACCACTAGCACGTCAGAGGTATAAGCCAATACGTAACGGGCTACCAGGTATTGACTAAAAGGGATGTCTGTGAGCGAACTCAGCCTGACAACCCTACTGAGCCTGTTAGTGACAATATCCGTACAGTCCGGTCCGTTCGTCTATGAGCATCGCATGGCGGGCCTAGGGGGTTGGTAAAAGTCAGACCCCCAAAAGCGGTACAAGTCGTGTCGGAGTGTAGCCCAGAACACCCTGAGATACTACTGGAATACCTACCAGTAAATCTCCTTGCCTCGGCCGAGGGCTTCGTGTAATGGCTCTCCTAGACACAGCACGACCTCACCCCCAATACCGGGAGAGACGAACCCCTGAAGATGCGCTCACTGCCTCCATATGGCTCGGGACTGTACCCAACTAAAACCTGTTTGCACGACTCCTTTGAGCCGTGGTAGGGTAGTAATCAAAGTACAGTGGGAACTCACACGAGACAAATGACGATCCCCAGGTCGATGAACTAACCTGCACACATGTCACCAGGGAACTGCCATCTGACGTCTGGTATATGACCAACTAGCATGTTCCCGGCGAGTCCTGTCCGGTGTACTCATAACCCAATGAGCACCTGTATACATCTTAGGTGATCCAACTGACACCAGTGGCTTGTGAGACCGGCCACCGCCCCTCGTCGGGGTCTCGACTGTATACACTAGTCTACTATGGAGAATCGATGCCCTGTCTCGAAACTCTCACGACTAGGGACCTTTTAAGGATATGCTTATAGACCCCCAGCTCCCACTTATATGATCGCCCTCATACTGCTGGTGGTCAAGCAAGAATCCTAGGGGCTCTATCAACGTGTAATAGCGACGTGTCAGGTCACTTAAAACAGTACACGATGATAAAAGTAAACCAGATAGCATACTATCATCTCGAGTAAGACTGTCTACCGGGATAGGTCCCCCATCAATAATTGCAATCACGTACCTGTGACCTAATAATTGACTCTGAGGGCACTATCTCCAACAATCTCCCACTTGCACTCAAGGCTAATTATTGCGATGTCGCATACTCACAGCCCGTGTGATACCGAACACCCAACTCCTCTACTAGCCAGTCTCACAAAGCTCGTTTGCGAAACTATTGCGTTCGAGGAATAGCCTCAGTGAGTGGATCCGCTTTGTTGTCTCTTTCCATGTCTCTCTAAATCTCAAGTTCGTGGAGAAACCCATCTTCCGAAATGAGCAATACCTGTCTTAGGATGTGTCTGGATGTCTGATGGGACATAGCTCATAAATGAACTTCAAATCCAAACTTCTTAGACTGTATCGTCAACCGAACTTAATCAGTATCCTGCGCCATGCCGCCTTCAGTATTGCCTTGGACCACCTGTCCAAAATACTGCCCTTCGTCAGAAGGAGAACTATAACTCTGACAACCTCCTTGTCGTCCATGTCACCTTGGAAGCCCGGAATGATAACTGTCTCCCGAATGAGGCTGTCGTTATCATATCCCTAGAACATCCACTTATGTTCTAAAACTGCTTCCGACCGTTTCTCTAGGATTGGATCAATGTCAACTTATTGCATCTAGTGCAAGAACAACATCTGGTGTGGTACTTGACATCTCATGATTGACTCAATCGCCTGAGCAAGTGATCTGCCAATCATGCACATCCCTCTCCCCTTTAGTCTGTAAGACACCTTTAGAGAGGGTGACTCCATTACCTCCAGGTACACTACCGTGCCAGGAGTCGTCCATTCTAAATACTCTTAGAATGCTGTCAAGTACCCTGATTGGGAAACCACCCAAATCTAGATCTAATACCATAGATCCAGTAACCAGTATGTCTGATATAAAATCCAAGTCCCATATGGAGAAACTACTGTGTGACGACCAAAGTATAACCAATTGTAGTATAGGAGTTTCTTTTCCTACTCTGTGTATGTCATCCAAATACCAGGACATCACACCCTACTACCTTCTCAACAGATCCATCCCCTATTCTGATGAAGTCAAACCCATGACTGTCACGTCAGAAGTAGATGATCTATCTCCGCTACATCTGCTTTAGTCTATAAATAGATATAAGCTACCTGTCCACCAATGCTTCCGCTGCTCCCACTGACTACGACAACCCTCTGGCAGAGTCATATAGACGTACACTTCTAAAACTAGTTTAGAACGACGCTATACTCATCCTCCCGCCGGGTCTCGCAGCCTGGAACAACAGCAATGGTAATTGTGGGTAAACAAGAACTTCCCTGTCACCGTCCTTGAGGCTACCGTAGTACCTCTCGGGTGCCTGAAGTTACCCACCTTATCTGCGGAGTGGCCAATGGAATGTCAATCCAGATTGAATCTTTAGGTTCCTTATCAAATCTTCGGTAATCGTTTGTGGTTCTGGAATCACTTCCAGTTCTACCATACTCCCACTACTGTTTTCTGAAAAAATCCATTTTTAATAAAACTGTGGCGAGTCTAGAACAATATCGCTATTGTTCATCCAGATGGTAGAAAGTCAACCCTCATCATAGCCTGGGTCAACCCACAAACAGCCATTACAGAAACGTGCCTTGAGTTGTCCAGTGTCTGGTTTTAATCATAAACCGGACAACTCCCCGTACCTTAACATCGTTAAGATATGAACTGTTCTATATCCAATATAGAAACAGAGGCACTGATTTAATTGAACCAGATCCAAATCATGCAGCTGTCTCCAGTGCATGTCAACTAAATGGAAGGAGGCCGATCAGCGTTACTCAACTTAGGAATGCTTCCAATTATGAGTAACCTGAAAGAGAAGCAAGTTCTCTTAATCATTACTATCAACTGAATACCATATACAAGTATCTACATCTTCGATCACTTTGAAGAATCCCGATACTTGCTATACCTGGTTCTCTACTCTATTCAAATACCTATAACTTCTCAAAATTCGGACCCTGTGTTTCCACGAAACACCTGTCTAAAAACTAGAGAAGTCATAAGTAAACCGAATATAGTACGAGGACCAACCCCGCTGTCTGATGGACCCTGGACAACATACAATACTCTGTATAAGTCCCTTGAGTCTGATAACTCATTCACTGTGTGTCGTAAGTTGAAAACTGTACTTATGGTCAAGAAGAATTACACCGCTGTTTAATGCTCCTTACCTAACCATCCACTGATATAGGTAAATGTCATCGACATAATTTCAAAAAGGTATATCTCACTCTATGAAAATAGACGTACAGATATATCAATTTGAAATTGGTGCATAAAAGCGGATATTCAAAACCAAATATTTGCCGACCGGCAAACAGCCCAGGTGATTTCCTCAAATATCACCGATTACAACGAATCCCGATATAATGAGGATGATCACCCAATTCCCAATAACCTACTCCCACTCATCATCTGTAAAACCATACAGATGTGAGAATCGTACCTGGTAAATACATACCCTGGAGTAAGTATCTAATCGGGAAATCAGTTTTCCTTTAACATTACACAGTGAAACTGAAACATTGAAATGTTCCGATGGGGTATTCTGGTATTCCTAGTAATGCCTCTTCCAGATTCACGACTGTAACCGTATAGTTCTTTGCCACCTCTCCAAATCCCTTCATATGTCTTTAGTCTTTACCTTCTGCACACCCCTTTAGGCCAAATGGTTTTCTTCCTTCCCTACCGTTCGGCACCAGCCTATGGTTTGGAAGAAGACTATCCAATAAGCATAATGGGTGTACTGTCCCAATCCTAGGAACACTCGCAATGAGAGAGGGTGAAGATAAAAGACAACCGAATAAACCTTATTCCTATTTCTCCTAGACCAGATTCCATCCCCGAACTGGAACAAGATCCATTCGAGTTCGTATATAACCATACGATGGAGTATCCAAATAAACTGTGGATCTTCGTAGTGATACGGAGTGTCTTGGAGAAATACAAAGGTGATGTGGGAGTGGTAACGAAATATTTGGTTTGGTCGTGAATATCTGTTGCAATTTACTTTGCCCTCTTACTAATCCCTTGCTTTGTCTGAACTTAATACCTTCTGTACACCATCGTTAGGCTAATTGGTTTTCTTCATTCCCTACCGGTCGGCACCAGCCTAAGGTTTGGAAGAAGACTATCCAATTTGCGTAATAGGTGTACCATCTCCTAAACCAAGGAGTACTCGCAACCTGAGAGAAGGTAAAAAGAAAAGACAACTGAATAATCCTATCCGTTTCCTCCAGAACCTGAAACCATCCTCGAATAAATTCCTTCGAGTTCGTATCTAACCATACGATGGTTTTGTCCAATGGAAGTGGACGTTCGTAGTAATACGGGGTGTCCTGGAGAAAAGGGTAAAAGTAGGAGTGGCAATGAGGTTTGCAACTCTGACAATCCAAAAGCCAGTGTTAAAGAAGGTTCGGTCAACTTGGTCACAGAGTCATAGTCTTAGGGTCGGGTCAATGGTCGCTGCCAGAGAGAGAAAAGAAACACTCAGCGTGCACTCTAACCTAGATCAGAATGGTTACCAATTTATCTAATCTGGAATCCTCCCACTGTACCTCAAATTCTCCTCCAAACCTGAAAGAAGAATTAGTCGGGGTCACCCGAGGAGTAAACTAACTCATCAGTGGGAATCGGGATCCAACTATCATTGCATGATAATGTGACGGAATCCGCTCACGTCATCACACTCCAGAAGGTATGCGCATATCTGGCAAGTTTCAGTTCTTTTGAAACTCCCGATGTGATTTTTGCCCCATGCTCTTATGACCTTGACGAAGGCCAACAAATCATAAGTCACATGTCAAGTTCTACCCGTCATTCTCCAGGTTGATTTGAACCCACCCGCACAAGCCCTTGACGAAGGCCAACAAGGCTATACGACTGTCCCAAACCAACGCATCTATCTATGCTGCAGAAAGGCAACAAGCAGCTACCATACACTATGCCTTGACGAAGGCCAACAAACATAGCATGAATACTACGTGCTACCCGTCTGAAACGACGGAGGGCTACGAATGGTTTCTGGCGAAAACCTTTAACGTAATGAACTTGATATCGTTGAAGGAACGGATAGCTTTTTAAAAATATAGTGACGAAAACCTTCGCTAAAGAGGTCACTCCCGGTGAAGGGATCTCGGCTCTTTCCCCGTAGAATGGGGTGCAGGATATTCTAACTGAATACCACGGTGCAAAGCAAAAGTAGTCGGCTATAGTGAAGTTAATGCCCTGACGCAAACTTATTGTCCAAGGGGTCACTCCCGGTGAAGGGATCTCGGCCCTTGCCTCGTCGACTGAGGAGCAGGATATTCTAAATGAATACCGCGATGCAAAACAAAAGTGAACGTCCTTGCAATAACAGCTTTTTGAAAAGTGTTCCAACAACATCAGATTAGGTTTGTTTTTAACTTGGATTGATCCGAATCAATGCAGTACCATCAATTGATCACACCACAAAGAACGAAAATATACTGATGTACGTATATGCCATCCGCATTCGCCACTGGGTCCCGTCATTACCCGTTAGGTTAGCTAACTAACGACAGAGCGGGGACTGGACTAGCGCGGATGCAAAACATATACAACATCTACTAATATATATACCAATATATTATATTTCGCTCAAGGCGTGAATAAAATGCAACATCACAGAAAATGTACAGCATCACAGAAACAATACAGATATCTGGGATCCCCGGGTTTCACAGAGCCACTACTGAAACCCGACGTTCCCCTGGTCGTGTGGATAGCCTGTGCAATGAGAACCTAGACCCCTACGGGCGCGGCAAGTCACTCGCCAAAACCTGAAGCGAGGCAGCCCCCTTCAGCTCCGTGAATAGACCACCCAGCACTTCACGGAATTCGGTAACCTGGGCACCCCTCCTGGGTCAACCTGTACCCCCTACGAGTGCGGCGAATAGCCCGCCAATCCCAGAGTGAAGCCCCCTCCGTCTCAATGCCATGAGATGCGGGCTTGTTGCCCTCTAGAACCCGGCTATCCGTGCACCCCTCCGCGGGGCAATCCTAGTACAGAAAGTAAAATATACATACAACGGGTACATCGACCGCAACCAGGTCGTGCCCCAAAATAATAATACAAACAGGCAGTGACGGCAGTCCACATGTCGGACGCTCGCCCCGCAATATCAAATGTACATAATACAACAAAACTGTACTAGCATTGCATCCAGGCTATCCCCACGACCGATCCGCAACATCACAGCAAAAACAGAACATCAACGTGAAAGTCACGTTCGCAAATCCGTCTAACCGGGCTATAGCAGTTAGACTGGATTTACCGATCAAGTGACATTCACGGTCGCAGATATAATGTAAATACTGTGAAAAATGTGTTTAAAATATCCGACCGATCAAATTTTTAACAAGTGGGCCCCAAGTGTTACTGCAGCACATCAAGAATTTCTGGGCCCAATATTAATATTCCAAAAACCCTGTTTCCAGCCCAGAAGCCCACTGGAAAATTTCGACCAACTAAAGATTTCAAACTGCGGCGGAACCGCGGCCCAGAGTGGGATTTGGCCGCGGTTCAGCGCTCCACTTAAAAGATCACTTTGTCGAATTTTTCCAGAGAGCTTAGAACTTCCTGTACAGTACTTTTATACAACCTGAAAAAATTTTCGAGACTGAAAAATTTCAACAGAAAACTGTCACTTTGAAAAACACGGTTTTGGAACTTTTTGATCGATCGGAAATGGAAACACATTAAACCAAGCTAGACTAAGTTAATGGCGAGGCTCTGATACCACTGTAAGTGCACGGCGGCGCCCCGGCCGTCAATCCGACGGCCAAATGCGGAAGCGGTGATAAACTTAAATTTTCTTGAACTGGCAAACCGCCACGCACTAATACCCGGATCGAACCATTAATTAGTCCTAGCTAACAACAAGAAAGGGAATAGAGATATACCGACGATCCAAGTCCTCCGGTCTTCTCATCATCGTCCCGATCTCTTGCGGAATGTCCCGTCTCCTCCTCGTCGCCGGAAGTGCACCACATCGCCTACTTCTTTTACGGGCTCCCACCTCAATGCCGAGGTAACTCGGGCACGAAGCCGGCTACTCGACGTGCCCAAGATTTGCTGTAGAATATAATGTGGATTACATATCTCATTTGGGATTATGGAGTTGCCTTTTGTGGTGGAGGAAGAAGAACTTGGAGAGAGGTGAAGGAAAAATGTGATAGACCAAGAAGAATGAGAGTATCATATTTTTCCCACTCAAAAGAGAAGCATTTTCCTCATCCTAACAAAGTGGCCGGCCCCCCCATTAGTGTGATTGGAGAGAGAGAGTAAGGTCAAGGGGTGGGTGGAATGCAATGATGCAAGCAAGTGATGATGAAAGAATCCAATGATCACAACCATAACCCACACTCCAAAATAAGTAATCAACAACCATGATTGCTACAAAAAGTCAAGCAATCATGAAGCATGGAAGGTCAAGGGATGGGCTCCATCATGAAACCATCATGATAAAACAAAAATGCAAAGACCCCCTCCACAACCACTTATTTGCAACAATGCAAATAAGCCCTCCTCCACCAAACTTCGGCCAATGAACGGAACAATGGAAATCGGCCGAAACGGAAAGCAAACTGGCAACTCCAGAAAACTAGTCCCGTAATAAATTACAGGAAAACCCCGATACTGTGCATACACACCCGCATCTGTATTTCGACCGAAATACAAATGCAAGGAGACAAAATCTACACTGTACTATACTAGGATCCGGCTTATACCAAAGCCGGCTAGTAATATCCGTTCGATCCTGATCCGTGCAATACCGCACGTATCTGATCGAACCCTGCCATATAACCATACGGCCTATAGTACAGACTGTCCGATCCTGATCCGTGCAATACCGCACGTATCTGATCGGACCTTGCCATATCTCCATACGGCCTCTACAACCTTTCGCCCGAAAGCTGAGTAACTGAATGTGGGGGACTCTAAAGACTCGTCAACACCTTGGTTGTGGATTTAACCACTAGCACGTCAGAGGTATAAGCCAATACGTAACGGGCTACCAGGTATTGACTAAAAGGGATGTCTGTGAGCGAACTCAGCCTGACAACCCTACTGAGCCTGTCAGTGACAATATCCGTACAGTCCGGTCCGTTCGTCTATGAGCATCGCATGGCGGGCCTAGGGGGTTGGTAAAAGTCGGACCTCCAAAAGCGGTACAAGTCGTGTCGGAGTGTAGCCCAGAACACCCTGAGATACTACTGGAATACCTACCAGTAAATCTCCTTGCCTCGGCCGAGGGCTTCGTGTAATGGCTCTCCTAGACACAGCACGACCTCACCCCCAATACCGGGAGAGACGAACCCCTGAAGATGCGCTCACTGCCTCCATGTGGCTCGGGACTGTACCCAACTAAAACCTGTTTGCACGACTCCTTTGAGTCGTGGTAGGGTAGTAATCAAAGTACAGTGGTAACTCACACGAGACAAATGACGATCCCCAGGTCGATGAACTAACCTGCACACATGTCACCAGGGAACTGCCATCTGACGTCTGGTATATGACCAACTAGCATGTTCCCGGCGAGTCCTGTCCGGTGTACTCATAACCCAATGAGCACCTGTATACATCTTAGGTGATCCAACTGACACCAGTGGCTTGTGAGACCGGCCACCGCCCCTCGTCGGGGTCTCGACTGTATACACTAGTCTACTATGGAGAATCGATGCCCTGTCTCGAAACTCTCACGACTAGGGACCTTTTAAGGATATGCTTATAGACCCCCAGCTCCTACTTATATGATCGCCCTCATACTGCTGGTGGTCAAGCAAGAATCCTAGGGGCTCTATCAACGTGTAATAGCGACGTGTCAGGTCACTTAAAACAGTACACGATGATAAAGGTAAACCAGATAGCATACTATCATCTCGAGTAAGACTGTCCTACCGGGATAGGTCCCCCATCAATCATTGCAATCACGTACCTGTGACCTAATAATTGACTCTGAGGGCACTATCTCCAACAATCTCATGATGCTATCCTCGCTCCCACTGTCATCGAGAAACCGAAGTATCTCTCAGGTGGATGAGGAACCCTACCAGATCGGTGGAGAGGCTGAGGTTCGTCGGGAACTATTGAATCCTTATTCAATAGGTATGCAGCTTCACAAGTGCATAACTCCCAAAGGAAAAAGGTAACTCAGTAATACTCATCATAGAGCGCACCATATCTAATAGGTTGCGATTTCTCCGTCCCGATACACCGTTGTGCTATGGTGTATACGGAGGAGTAATGCTGGGAGAGAATCTTATTCTCCTTTAGAATAGTCTAGGATCTCCATGCCTAAGTATTCTCCTCCCTGATCACATCAAAGGACACAATACTTATACCTGTATTGGTTCTCTACTTCTGACTTATATTCTTTGAATTTCTTAGAAGGTTCAGACATGTGTTTCAATAGGAACATGTATCCGAATCTTAAGAGATCATCAGTGAATGTGAGGAAGTATAAAGAACCAGTCCTGGCATTTGTAGACAGGGGTCCACATACATCATCATGTATCAGTCCCAAGAGTTTATCAACTCTTTCTCTGTTTCATGTAAATGGAGCTATAATCATCTTATCTTTGTGACATGACGGGAAAGTTTCACAAGATGTAAATTTAAAATGATTTAAATATGTATCTAAATGTAACTTAGCTAGTCGGGTCGCATTGATATGACCTAGTCTGCAATGCCTCAAGAAGTATTCGTTCATTGCTGAATTCTTCCTCTTGTGTGTGTTCTATATATTAAGAACTGTGGTTTAATTTAGATTGTATATGCTTTTAGATAACGTGCCTGAACCGATCAACTCTTGATATAGGAAATGTTCAAAACATTATCCAACAATACAAAATTATATCCTTCTTTAATAAATAAAGAGACTGATATGATGTTGTATATCAGGTTCGGTATCTAATAACATTCATTCAGAATCAATGTATTTGGTAATATAGGGTGATAACTACCAACACCTTGGCTGCAACTATTGCACCGTTTTCAACTCTTGAAACTTATCACCCGTTCTCAGTTCTCTACCTATCTGTAGCCCATGTAACAGATTACATATGTGGGATCCTGATCCGGTATCTCATACCCAGAACGTAAAGGATATTGAGAAACAGTTCTTGGTAATGAACACACCCGAAGAAGATGCATCTTACATGCACTTTCTTCATTTGGGCGGCATGGGAATCCTGGTATTCCCCTATTACCTGCTCGGTCTTATAACAATTATAAATTTGAGCAGGACCAACGTTCCCCAGCTCAGTATAACAAGCGGGTTCGGTCAATACATCCATATTATTATCTTAATCAAGGCGTGATATGGCCGCTACTTGGAGAGAGAGAGACGAAAACACTCTGCGTGCGCTCTTACAAGATTAGATTGGTTATATATTTTATCTAATCAGGATGGCTCCCACTGTTTTTATCAAATCTTCCTTCAAACCCTAAAAGGAAAGACTAGCCAGAATTAATTACACTCTACAAGTTTGCCAATCTTTCAGCCAGGCCGGTGCCGGTACTTTGAGGGAGGTTCCACGTGCTTTCGCACGGACCTAATAAATCTCGTTTTTCCAGGGGCGTAACCCCGTTGACACCTTTCTAGACACCTACTTGATCGGCTAATTGTAAAGTGCAAAACTCTCCCAGGAGTAACAATTACTCGCAGTGGGTATCAGGATCCAACTATCATATAGAAGGTATGCAATCTCATTGCAAATTTCAACACTTGAAACTCCCGATAATAGTTTTACCCCTAGCACTTATGACCTTGACTATGATCAACATATCATAAGCACTAGTCAAGTTCTACCCGTCATTTCGTGATTAATTAGACCTACCCACATGACCTTGACTATGATCAACATATCATATGACTGACCTAACTAATCGCATCATATGCTTTGTAGGAAGACATCGCTTAGCTACCGTACACTGCGCCTTAACTATGATCAACATACGCAGCACGAATACTAAGTACTTTACTTCCTAAAATGACGGAGGGTTGCGGATGGTTTTTAAGAAAACCTTTAACGTTTTGAACTTGATATCGTTGTAGAATCAAATGGTTTAAAATGGAGTGTTTTTGAGGATTTTGCTAGTTTCGCTAAAAAGGTCACTCCCGGTGAAGGGATCTCGGCTCTTTCCTTGTCGAAGGAGCTGCAGGATATTCACAATACCACTATGCAAAGCAAGAACTAGAAAAGCAGTCAAAAGACAAAACCGAGGGTTGTAGCATCTGCTAGTTATTGCTAAAGAGGTCACTCCCGGTGAAGGGATTGTAAGTGCACGGCGGCGCCCCGGCCTCCATCCCGAGGCCAAAATGCGGAAGCGGTGATAAACTTTAATTTTTACATGAACTGGCAAACCGCCGCGCACTAATACCCGGATCGAACCATTAATTAGTCCTAGCTAACTACAAGATGGGGAAGAGAGATATACCGACTGATCCAAGTCCTCCGGTCTTCTCGTCGTCGTCCCGATCTCCTGCGGAATGTCCCGTCTCCTCCTCGTCGCCGGAAGTGCACCACATCGCCTACTTCTTTTACGGGCTCCCACCTCAATGCCGAGGCAACTCGGGTGCGAAGTAGGCTAGCCGACGCGTCCAAGATTTGCTGTAGAATAGAGTAGAATAGCTGTCTCTTTGGGGTTTAGGAGGTTGCCATGTTGGAGGAATTTTGCACAAAAAATTTCATGGATGCTTGATGGAGAAATTGAGCATGCAAAGGAAATGAAATGGAGCCTTTATCAAGGAATGAGCTCGGCCACTTGTGTTTGTGCTCACTGAAAATGAAAGATTGATGAACTTGGCCAAATTAAAACATCAGCACTCACTGATTCACTCAATGCAACCAAATGAGTAAATATATTAATTCTCATCTCCATCATGATTCACTCCAGCACACTCACATTTGTTCTCCCCTTTTCTAATAAATTAATCCACATCAAAAACATTCCAGCACACTCAATAATCATTCATTCCATACAAAGGAAATTAATCCACTATACAATAATCCTCATACCATACCCCACAGTGGCCGGCCCATCACCAAGAAAAGTCCTCACTCTACAACCATACCATCTCCCATCATCAACAATCATCAAGCATGATGACTTCAAAAAGTCAAGCCATCATGAAGAGGTCAAGGTCAAGGAATGGTGCATATCATGAAAACCATCATGATACAAATAATATGCAAAGGACCCCCTTCCAAAAACTTATTTGCAACAATGCAAATAAGCCCTCCTCCACCAATCTTCGGCCAATGAACGGAACAATGGAAATCGGCCGAAACGGAAAGCAAACTGGCAACTCCAGAAAACTGGTCCCGTAATAAATTACAGGAAAACCCCGATACTGTGCATACACACCCGCATCTGTATTTCGACCGAAATACAAATGCAATGAGACAAAATCTACACTGTACTATACTAGGATCCGGCTTAAACCAAAGCCGGCTAGTAATATCTGTTCGATCCTGATCCGTGCAATACCGCACGTATCTGATCGAACCCTGCCATATAACCATACGGCCTATAGTACAAACTGTCCGATCCTGATCCGTGCAATACCGCACGTATCTGATCGGACCTTGCCATATCTCCATACGGCCTCTACAACCTTTCGCCCGAAAGCTGAGTAACTGAATGTGGGGGACTCTAAAGACTCGTCAACACCTCGGTTGTGGATTTAACCACTAGCACGTCAGAGGTATAAGCCAATACGTAACGGGCTATCAAGTATTGACTAAAAGGGACGTCTGTGAGTGAACTCAGCCTGACAACCCTACTGAGCCTGTCAGTGACAATATCCGTACAGTCCGGTCCATTCGTCTATGAGTATCGCATGGCATGCCTAGGGGGTTGGTAAAAGTCAGACCCCCAAAAGCGGTACAAGTTGTGTCGGAGTGTAGCCCAGAACACCCTGAGATACTACTGGAATACCTACCAGTAAATCTCCTTGCCTTGGCCAAGGACTTTGTGTAATGGCTCTCCTAGACACAGCACGACCTCACCCCCAATACCGGGAGAGACGAACCCCTGAAGATACGCTCACTGCCTCCATGTGGCTCGGGACTGTACCCAACTAAAACCTGTTTGCACGACTCCTTTGAGCCGTGGTAGGGTAGTAATCAAAGTACAGTGGGAACTCACACGAGACAAATGACGATCCCCAGGTCGATGAACTAACCTGCACACATGTCACCAGGGAACTGCCATCTGACGTCTGGTATATGACCAACTAGCATGTTCCCGGCGAGTCCTGTGCGGTGTACTCATAACCCAATGAGCACCTGTATACATCTTAGGTGATCCAACTGACACCAGTGGCTTGTGAGACCGGCCACCGCCCCTCGTCGGGGTCTCGACTGTATACACTAGTCTACTAATGGAGTATCGATGCCCAGTCTCGAAACTCCCACGACTAGGGACCTTTTAAGGATAAGCTTATAGACCCCAGCTCCCACTTATATGATCGCCCTCATACTGCTGGTGGTCAAGCAAGAATCCTAGGGGCTCTATCAACGTGTAATAGCGACGTGTCAGGTCACCTAAAGCAGTACACGATGATAAAGGTAAGCCAGATAGCATATTATCATCTCGAGTAAGACTGTCCTACCGGGATAGGTCCTCCCTCAATCATTACAATCACGTACCTGTGACCTAATAATTGACTCTGAGGGCACTATCTCCAACAATCTCCCACTTGCACTCAAGGCTAATTATTGCGATGTCGCATACTCACAGCCCGTGTGATACCGAACATCCAACTCCTCTACTAGTCAGTCTCACAAAGCTCGTTTGCGGAACTATTGCGTTCGAGGAATAGCCTCAGTGAGTGGATCCGCTTAGTTGTTTCTTTCTATGTCTCTCTATATCTCGGAGAAAGCCATCTCCCGAAAAGAGCAATACCTGTCTCAGAATATGTCTGGATGTCTGATGGGACCTAGCTCATAAATGAACTCCAAATCCAAACTTCTTAGACTGTATCGTCAACTGAACTTAATCAGTATCCTGCGCGCCATGCCTCCCTCAGTATTGCCTTGGACCACCTGTCCAAAATACTGCCCCTCATCAGAAGGAAAACTATAACTCTGACAACCTCCTTGTCGTCCATGTCACCTTGGAAGCCTGGAATGATAACTGTTTCCCGAATGAGGTTGTCGTTATCATATCCCTAGAACATCCACTTATGTTCTAAAACTGCTTCCGACCGTTTCTCCAGGATTGGATTAATGTCAGCTTATTGCATCTAGTGCAAGAACAATGTCTGGTGTGGTACTTGACATCTCATGATTGACTCAATTGCCTGAGCAAGTGATCTGCCAATCATGCACATCCCTCTCCCCTTTAGTCTGTAAGACACCTTTAGAGAGGGTGACTCCATCACCTGCAGGTATGATACCGTGCCAGGAGTCGTTCATTCTAAATACTCTTAGAATGCTGTCTAAGTACCCTGATTGGGAAACCACCCAAATCTAGATCTAAAACCATAGATCTAGTAACCAGTATGTCTGATATAATATCCAAGTCCTGTGTGGAGAAAACCACTGTGTGACGACCAAAGTATAACCGATTGTAGTATAGGAGTTTCCTTTCCTACTCTGTGTATGTCATCCAAATACCATGACATCACACCCTACTACCTTCTCAACAGATCCATCCTCTATTCTGATGAAGTCAAACCTATGACTGTCACATCAGAAATTGATGATCTTTCTCCGCTATATTTGCTTTAGTCTATAAATAGACATAAGCCACCTGTCCACCAATGCTTCCGCTGCTCCCACTGACTACGACAACCCTCTGGCAGAGTCATATAAACGTACACTTCTAAAGCAAGTTTAGAACGACGCTATACTCATCCTCCTGCCGGGTCTCACAGTCTGGAACAACAGCAATGGCAAGTGTGGGTAAACAAAAACCTCCCTGCCACCGTCCTTGAGGCTACCGGAGTACCTCTCGGGTGCCTGAGGTTACCCACCGTATCTGCGGAGTGGCCAATGGAATGTCAATCCAGATTGAATCTTTAGGTTCCTTATCAAATCTTCAGTAATCGTTTGTGGTTCTGGAATCACTTCCAGTTCTACCATACTCCCACTTACTGTTTTCCGAAAAAATCCATTTTTAATAAAACTGTGGCGAGTCTAGAACAATATTGCTGTTGTTCATCCAGATGGTAGAAAATCAACCCTCGTCATAGCCTGGGTCAACCCACAAACAGCCATTACAGAAACGTGCCTTGAGTTATCCAGAGTCTGGTTTTAATCATAAGCCGGACAACTCCCCGTACCTTAACATCGTTGAGATATGAACTGTTCTATATCCAATATAGAAACAGAGGCACTGATTTAATTGAACCAGATTCAAATCATGCAACTGTCTCCAGTGCATGTCAACTAAATGGAAGAAGTCTGATCAGCGTTACTCAACTTAGGAATGCTTCCAATTATGAGTAACCTGAAAGAGAAGCAAGATCTCTTAATCATTACTATCAACTGAATACCATTCACAAGTATCTACATCTTCGATCTCTTTGAAGAATCCCGATACTTGCTACACCTGGTTCTCTACTGTATTCAAATACCTATAACTTCTCAAAATTCGGACCCTGTGTTTCCATGAAACACCTGTCTAAAAACTAGAGAAGTCATAAGTAAACCGAATATAGTACGAGGACCTACCCCTCTGTCCTGATGGACCCTGGACAACATACAATACTCTGTATAAGTCCCTTGAGTCTGATAACTCATTCACTGTGTGTCGTAGGTTGAAAATTGTACATATGGTTAAGAAGAATTACACCGCTGTTTAATGCTCCTTACCTAACCATCCACTGATATAGGTAAATGTCGTAGACATAATTTCAGAAAGGTATATCTCACTCTATGAAAATAGACGTACAGATATATCAATTTGAAATTGGTGCATAAAAGCGGATATTCAAAACCAAATATTTGCTGACCGGCAAATAGCCCAGGTGATTTCCTCAAATATCACCGATTACAACGAATCCCGATATAATGAGGACAATCACCTAATTCCCAATAGCTTACTCCCACTCATCATCTGTAAAACCATACAGATGTGAGAATCATACTTGGTAATTACATACCCTGGAGTAAGTATCTAATCGGGAAATCAGTTTTCTTTTAACATTACACAGTGAAACTGAAACATTGAAATGTTTCGGTGGGGTATCCCGGTATTCTTAGTAATGCCTCTTCCATTATCCAGATTCACAACTATAACCGTATAATTCTTTGCCACCTCTCCAAATCCCTTTATATGTCTTTAGTCATTACCTTCTGCACACCCCTTAGGCCAAATGGTTTTCTTCCTTCCCTACCGTTCGGCACCAGCCTATGGTTTGGAAGAAGACTATCCAATAAGCATAATGGGTGTACTGTCCTAATCCTAGGAGCACTCGCAATGCGAGAGAGGGTGAAGATAAAAGACAACCGAATAAACCTTATTCCTATTTCTCCTGAACCAGAATCCATCCCCGAACTGGAACAAGTTCCTTTCGAGTTCGTATATAACCATACGATGGAGTATCCAATAAACTGTGGATCTTCGTAGTGATACGGAGTGTCCTGGAGAAATACAAAGGTGATTTTAGGATTGGCGAAGAAATACCTGGTTTGGTCGTGAATATCTGTTGCAATTTACTTTGCCCTCTTACTAATCCCTTGCTTTGTCTTAACTTAATACCTTCTGCACACCATCGTTAGGCTAATTGGTTTTCTTCATTCCCTACCGGTCGGCACCAGCCTAAGGTTTGGAAGAAGACAATCCAATTTGCGTAATAGGTGTACTACCCCTAAACCAAGGAGTACTCGTAACCTGAGAGAGGGTAAAAGGAAAAGACAACTGAATAATCCCATCCGTTTTCTCCAGAACCGGAAACCATCCTCGAATAAATTCTTTCGAGTTCGTATCTAACCATACGATGGTTTTGTCCAATGGAAGTGGACGTTCGTAGTAATACGGGGTGTCCTGGAGAAAAGGGTAAAAGTAGGAGTGGCAATGAGGTTCGCAACTCTGACAATCCAAAAGCCGGTGTTAAGAAGGTTCGGTCAACTTGGTCACTGAGTCATAGTCTTAGGGTCGTGTCAATGGTCGCTGCCAAAGAGAGAGAGAAAAGAAACACTCAGCGTGCACTCTAACCTAGATCAGAATGGTCACCAATTTATCTAATCTGGAATCCTCCCACTGTACCTCAAATTCTCCTCCAAACCTGAAAGAAGAATTAGTCGAGGTTACCCGAGGAGTAAACTAACTCATCAGTGGGAATCGGGATCCAACTCTCATCGCATGATAACGTGACGGAATCCGCTCACATCATCACACTCCAGAAGTTATGCGCATATCTGGCATGTTTCAGTTCTTTTGAAACTCCCGATGTGATTTCTGCCCCATGCTCTTATGACCTTGACGAAGGCCAACAAATCATAAGTCACATGTCAAGTTCTACCCGTCATTCTCCAGGTTGATTTGAACCCACCCGCACAAGCCCTTGACGAAGGCCAACAAGGCTATACGACTGTCCCAAACCAACGCATCTATCTATGCTGCAGAAAGGCAACAAGCAGCTACCATACACTATGCCTTGACGAAGGCCAACAAACATAGCATGAATACTACGTGCTACCCGTCTGAAACGACGGAGGGCTACGAATGGTTTCTGGCGAAAACCTTTAACGTAAAGAACTTGATATCATTGAAGGAACTGATAGCTTTTAAAAATATAGTGACGAAAACCATTGCTAAAGAGGTCACTCCCGGTGAAGGGATCTCAGCTCTTTCCCCGTAGAATGGGGTGCAGGATATTCCAAATGAATACCGCGGTGCAAAACAAAAGTGATCGGCTATAGTGAAGTTATTGCCCTGACGCAAACTTTTGTCCAAGGGGTCACTCCCGATGAAGGGATCTCGGCCCTTGCCTCGTCGACTGAGGAGCAGGATATTCCAAATGAATACCACGATGCAAAACAAAAGTGAACGTCCTTGCAATAACAGCTCTTTGAAAAGTGTTCCAACAACATCAGATTAGGTTTGTTTTTAACTTGTATTGATCCGAATCAATGCAGTCCCATCAATTGATCACACCAAAAAGAACGAAAATATACTGATGTGCGTATATGCCATCCGCATTCGCCACTGGGTCCCGTCATTACCCGTTAGGTTAGCTTACTAACGACAGAGCGGGGACTGGACTAGCGCGGATGCAAAACATATACAACATCTACTAATATATATACCAATATATTATATTTCGCTCAAGGCGTGAATAAAATGCAACATCACAGAAATGTACAGCATCACAGAAACAATACAGATATCTGGGATCCCCGGGTTTCACAGAGCCACTACTGAAACCTGACGTTCCCCTGGTCGTGTGGATAGCCTGTACAATGAAATCCTATACCCCTACGGGCGCGGCAAGTCACCCGCCAAAACCTGAAGCGAGGCAGCCCCCTTCAGCGCCGTGAATGGACCACCCAGCACATCACGGAATCCGGTAACTTGGGCACCCCTCCTGGGTCAACCTGTACCCCCTACGAGTGCGGCGAATAGCCCGCCAATTCCAGACTGAAGCCCCCTCCGTCTCAATGCCCTGAGATGCGGGCTTGTTGCCCTCCAGAACCCGGCTATCCGTGCACCCCACCGCGGGGCAATCCTAGTACAGAAAGTAAAATATACATACAACGGGTACATCGACCGCAACCTGGTCGTGCCCCCAAAAATAATACAAACAGGCAGTGACGGCAGTCCACATGTCGGACGCTCGCCCCGCAATATCAAATGTACATAATACAACAAAACTGTACTAGCATTGCATCCAGGCTATCCCCACGACCGATCCGCAACAACACAGCAAATACATAGAACATCAACGTGAAGGTCACGTTCGCAAATCCGTCTAACTGGGCTATAGCAGTCAGACCGGATTTACCGATCGAGTGACATTCACGGTCGCAGATATAATGTAAATACTGTGAAAAATGTGTTTAAAATATCCGATCAATCAAAAATTAACAAGTGGGCCCCCAAGCAATACTGTAGCACTCACAGAAATAATGGGCCCAAATTTAACATTCCAAAACCCCTAAAATCACCCCAGAAGCCCACTGAAAAAAAACTCGACCCACTGAATCCTCCATACTGCGGCGGAACCGCGGCAACAAGTAGGGTTTTGCCGCGGTTCCGCGCTCCCCTGAGGAGATCAGTGTCTCGACTTTTTCCAGAACACTTAGATCTTCCAGTACATCAATTTTATACAACCTGAAAAAAATTTCGACACTAAAAATTTCCAACAGAAAACTGATGTGATCAAAATACGGGTTTTGGAACATTTGATCGATCGGAACTGAAAAACACATTACACAAAGCTAGACTAAGTTAATGGCGAGGCTCTGATACCACTGTAAGTGCACAGCGGCGCCCCGGCCTCCATCCCGAGGCCAAAATGCGGAAGCGGTGATAAACTTTAATTTTTACATGAACTGGCAAACCGCCGCGCACTAATACCCGGATCGAACCATTAATTAGTCCTAGCTAACTACAAGATGGGGAAGAGAGATATACCGACTGATCCAAGTCCTCCGGTCTTCTCGTCGTCGTCCCGATCTCCTGCGGAATGTCCCGTCTCCTCCTCGTCGCCGGAAGTGCACCACATCGCCTACTTCTTTTACGGGCTCCCACCTCAATGCCGAGGCAACTCGGGCGCGAAGTAGGCTAGCCGACGCGTCCAAGATTTGCTGTAGAATAGAGTAGAATAGCTGTCTCTTTGGGGTTTAGGAGGTTGCCATGTTGGAGGAATTTTGCACAAAAAATTTCATGGATGCTTGATGGAGAAATTGAGCATGCAAAGGAAATGAAATGGAGCCTTTATCAAGGAATGAGCTCGGCCACTTGTGTTTGTGCTCACTGAAAATGAAAGATTGATGAGCTTGGCCAAATTAAAACATCAGCACTCACTGATTCACTCAATGCAACCAAATGAGTAAATATATTAATTCTCATCTCCATCATGATTCACTCCAGCACACTCACATTTATTCTCCCCTTTTCTAATAAATTAATCCACATCAAAAACATTCCAGCACACTCAATAATCATTCATTCCATACAAAGGAAATTAATCCACTATACAATAATCCTCATACCATACCCCACAGTGGCCGGCCCATCACCAAGAAAAGTCCTCACTCTACAACCATACCATCTCCCATCATCAACAATCATCAAGCATGATGACTTCAAAAAGTCAAGCCATCATGAAGAGGTCAAGGTCAAGGAATGGTGCATATCATGAAAACCATCATGATACAAATAATATGCAAAGGACCCCCTTCCAAAAACTTATTTGCAACAATGCAAATAAGCCCTCCTCCACCAATCTTCGGCCAATGAACGGAACAATGGAAATCGGCCGAAACGGAAAGCAAACTGGCAACTCCAGAAAACTGGTCCCGTAATAAATTACAGGAAAACCCCGATACTGTGCATACACACCCGCATCTGTATTTCGACCGAAATACAAATGCAATGAGACAAAATCTACACTGTACTATACTAGGATCCGGCTTAAACCAAAGCCGGCTAGTAATATCTGTTCGATCCTGATCCGTGCAATACCGCACGTATCTGATCGAACCCTGCCATATAACCATACGGCCTATAGTACAAACTGTCCGATCCTGATCCGTGCAATACCGCACGTATCTGATCGGACCTTGCCATATCTCCATACGGCCTCTACAACCTTTCGCCCGAAAGCTGAGTAACTGAATGTGGGGGACTCTAAAGACTCGTCAACACCTCGGTTGTGGATTTAACCACTAGCACGTCAGAGGTATAAGCCAATACGTAACGGGCTACCAAGTATTGACTAAAAGGGACGTCTGTGAGTGAACTCAGCCTGACAACCCTACTGAGCCTGTCAGTGACAATATCCGTACAGTCCGGTCCGTTCGTCTATGAGTATCGCATGGCGGGCCTAGGGGGTTGGTAAAAGTCAGACCCCCAAAAGCGGTACAAGTCGTGTCGGAGTGTAGCCCAGAACACCCTGAGATACTACTGGAATACCTACCAGTAAATCTCCTTGCCTTGGCCAAGGACTTTGTGTAATGGCTCTCCTAGACACAGCACGACCTCACTCCCAATACCGGGAGAGACGAACCCCTGAAGATACGCTCACTGCCTCCATGTGGCTCGGGACTATACCCAACTAAAACCTGTTTGCACGACTCCTTTGAGCCGTGGTAGGGTAGTAATCAAAGTACAGTGGGAACTCACACGAGACAAATGACGATCCCCAGGTCGATGAACTAACCTGCACACATGTCACCAGGGAACTGCCATCTGACGTCTGGTATATGACCAACTAGCATGTTCCCGGCGAGTCCTGTCCGGTGTACTCATAACCCAATGAGCACCTGTATACATCTTAGGTGATCCAACTGACACCAGTGGCTTGTGAGACCGGCCACCGCCCCTCGTCGGGGTCTCGACTGTATACACTAGTCTACTAATGGAGTATCGATGCCCAGTCTCGAAACTCCCATGACTAGGGACCTTTTAAGGATAAGCTTATAGACCCCAGCTCCCACTTATATGATCGCTCTCATACTGCTGGTGGTCAAGCAAGAATCCTAGGGGCTCTATCAACGTGTAATAGCGACGTGTCAGGTCACCTAAAGCAGTACACGATGATAAAGGTAAGCCAGATAGCATACTATCATCTCGAGTAAGACTGTCCTACCGGGATAGGTCCTCCCTCAATCATTACAATCACGTACCTGTGACCTAATAATTGACTCTGAGGGCACTATCTCCAACAGGGATCTCGGCTCTTTCCTCATCGAATGAGGTGCTGGATATTCTACAAGGAATACCACTATGCAAAGCAACAACTAGAGCTACCTAATTTTTTGAAATTCGATTCCACAACATCTTTTAGGTTTATTTTCTTTCATTAATCTCATTAATGAATGTCCCATTATTTAAGTTACCTAAACATCACAGATAAATACAACGTACGCTTATGCCATCCGCATTCGCCTCGATGTCCCGTCATGCACCGTTAGGTTAAGTAACTAACGGCAGGGCGGGGCAGGGCTAGCGCGGGTGTAAAACATAAGCAACATCTATACAATATATCATATATACTATATACAGTATCTATCTCAACATATCAAATGATCACATCACAGATATCGCAGCAGAAAACAACATATAAAATATTTGATATACTAGGATGTCCATGTTTTATTTTGAGCCAGCATAATACACGGATTCCACGATCATGATGAATAGCCAATCCCACACCCCTAGACCCCTACGAGAGCGGCAAGCAACCCTACCAATTCTAGAGTTAGGAGACCCTGACTCGACGCCTCGAGATGGTCTCCCACTGGACTCTAGAACCCGGTTACTTGTGCTCCCTTCCTTGGGTCTATCCTAATACGGAAAGGAAATAATATACATCAACGGTGACATCTTCCTCAACCCGGAAGTGCCCCAACAAAAGAATATTACATACAAGTTTTTACATGAATGAAAAGAAAAAAATCTCATCTTACATAAAAAGCTCCGGCTATTCAAACACGACAATCCAATATAACATATCCAGCAACACATAACATCACATGTCATCAACGTAAGTAAATATGCGTATCCCAATTGTCGTTGACGTATAGCAACGAAACCGGCGATACTCCACATATTACACTTACGGTCGCAGAAAAAAAAGTGAAAACTACAACAGTTGGAATCCGCAACCACCTTAGACATCATAAACCCGTAATATCTCATATTGCGGATTTCATGCCTAACAATATGAATTCCTTAGACATCGCATGCCTAATGATTGATCATTCTTCGTGTGTATGGAAAAGTTTTAATCACAACTAAAGAAATTTATACCACAATCAATTAACAATGTCGATGTAGCACGTTAATGAATATGGATCGTCCACTGAGATGTGTGTTTTGATCGATCTTGTTTTAGATGAGTCGAAATGAAAATATAAAAGAAAATGCAAGAAAGTTGATTCAAGATTTGTATGATTTGATTTTAAGAAACATCTAGAAAATAGAGATCTAGAATCAAGAATCAAGAAATGTCCCAATCACATTGATTTATCAAGATAATGAAGAATAGCTTGTAGGATTTGACTGAGTTAATAGTTAATGATGAATCTAATAATTCCTAATCTTATCTATTGATAATTTGTAGCTAGATTGATGAAGATGAATGAAGATTAGGGATATATTGAAGAAACTAAGGTTTCTCCTTCTATCCCTTGTCTTTTCAATCATGCTCATTTAGATCTAGCCTCTAGCAAAGAAAACCATTAATAATTTGATCCCTAATTTGCAACGAAATTCGTAAGAATGTGATCTCGATCCAAATTAGGTCATTGATGATTCTTTTTCCAAAAGTTCACAAATCTTATAAGACTTATAATTAGTATTAAGATTTGATCATCATTAGATCTATCAATTCTCTCGAATCCTCCACAAGCGGAGAATTTACTCAAGTATCATGAAAATAAATGAATCAAAGATCAAGAAATTTCACAACGCAAGAATGTAAAGAAAACAAGAATTTCAATTATCACCTTTATTAAATCGACGACTAATTATGCATTCCCTCAATTCAAAATTACAAGATGTTGCACTCGATCGCTCCTTTTGAAGAGGTAACTAGCTCCGTCGAATTTCGCTCCGCTCGATCTCCGTGAGTCGCGGATCATCATGGATCTCTTGCTCGGATAAAGATTGGCTTCACGATAAAGGATCGATGGTTGCTTGCTTGATTTGCTTCTCAAAATGATCTTGATTTGGCTTTGGAAATTGATTTGGGCTAGGGTTTTGGTATCAAGTTGTGTCACTCAACTTGAATTTGAATTTTGACTCCAAATGTGTAACTAACTCACCACTAATTGTCTAACCTCAAAACCCTAGATCTAGATCTCTTTTTATAACCACCTCATTTGAATCTTCCCTCCAAAGCTAGGTTGTTAGAGAAAACCTTCTAGAATAAGGTTGTTGGAGGGAGCCTTCTAGAATAAGGTTGTTGGAGAGAGCCTTCTAGAATAAGATTGTTGCAAGAAATATTCTAGAGTGAGTTTGTTATGCAGAGCCTTCTGGAAGAAGCCACGAGGTCTTTGAGAGTCTTCTAGAAGCAAGGGTTGTTAGATGAAACTTCTGGATAAAATCTGATTTGATAACGTGTCAAGTAGACCGCGGATCCGCGGCGGATCAGCCAACTCGGCCGCGGATCCGCGGCCAAGTGGTGGAGTTGCTGCATGAAAATGTCTGTGCTGATTTGTGATGGCTTAATGGCACTTTCTAGATGTCTGGAATATTTTTATACTTTCTTGTTTACTGCCAGATCATAAGTCTTGGACTTGGTGTATTTTATCAGCACTTTTAGCAGTTCCGGCTCTTTTATCGGGAGAATTTCCTGCACACAATCTCAAGATAAGTATTGATACACAAAAGATCATGCGTGTAAATTTCCCTAAAAATGCCGGTTATAATGTATAACACATGTTATTTGATATTTTGCAGACGAATTGCTAATATGTGCTATAATTATACCAAACACCTTTAGATGATTACAAATAGTAAGAAAATTGATGTGTTAAAAATGCAATATTTTCGACTGATCAAATTCCCCCAAACTTAATTTTGGTAGTCTCGAGCAAACATCTTTTATTTAAGAGAAGGAGAAAATATAAGAAAAAGAAAAACTAACTAGCACTCTTTCGTAGGCAACACGATTGCACTGAGCACGTGCAACATGCCTTTAAATCTTTAGGTGTCCCTAGTAGGAGGAGTGTTGTCTCCTGAGGGTTTTTATCGGATTGCACCCACAAAATCCAATAATAAAAGGAAGATTGTGAAAATTACATGTAAGGATAAGAATTCTAAAAGAAAGACTTTGAAAATTAGAGTTTCCAACTACACTAGCTTTTCGGTTGTCATGAGCCCTATCTTAATAGTCATGAAAAGATCTTAGAAATCACATCATCCCTCAATAAAACATCGTCTTTATTCTTCATTTCTACCTTTCTTCCAAACATCGATCATATACCCCTACGTGTGTGTAAAAGACATCCCTACACTCGGAGAATTCAATTCAAGCTATCATACTCTTGTCCATCTACCTCAGTACTTTTAAATCGGTGAATATTTAGATGTGATTGCCCACACATTTTTCATGCGACCGTTAATACTTCTTGAGGTACTAACCGACCGATTACTCATGTGCTTGCTTATTAGTCGTATTATTATTTTCCTCATCTTGCAACACCTAAGGTTTAGCAGTGACTCCCAAACCAGTTGGTCTAAGGCACTAGGTGATGAAGCACCCTCGCTGTATTTTTTTTTGCTGCCTTGGTGATAACGAAACTAGTGTTCATTTTTTTTCTTAACACCATTTTATATTTTTCATTTTTTATTTCCTTCATACTTTGGCTTTTAAACAAGAGCATTTCAAGGTATCCTCTACTATCCCGAGTTTCAAGACGTGTGTAAGTGCGTATAGTAGGGTATCAACATTCAAATATTTGACTTCCAGAATAGGAACTATTCTTCAGACTTATTTTTATCCTCAGATTAGTGACTTCCTTCATCTTACTGACCCTTGGGACAATGGCTCATAACTACTTATTACTAGTTTCGTTTAAGAAAACTTCTAATTTTCTTGGTTTTCTTAAATTTTTCCAATCTTTTGGATGTAATTTTTCACTATCTAATATTTTATTATCTTATTTATGTACAAAATTTTTTTTATATGTTTTGTTATATGCTAAAGCAAGGTATGATGCAAAGTGATGCATAAATAAGCACAAACCACCCCTAAACTTGTTTTCAACAGTGTCCTCACTGTTGTCTTCTGTTAGATCACAAAAACTTGTAAGCCGAGAGGAAATTATTTATTAATGGTGGCAAGAATAAGTGAAAGTGAAAATCTTCCCCCAAACTTTTCTTTTGGCTCACCATTTTGAGTAAAATTTTTATTTTCAAGAGCCAGCTTATACCCACCTCCCCCCAAACTTGAGTTAAACAATGTTAACATTTTGAAAATCACAAGAGGGGGTCAAAGTTACTGGTCAATGCCAAGCTTTGCATAGACCGAAAGTCAACACCAACCATTCGAAGATTTTATCCGTGTAGTGCACCGGTTGGTGAAAGAACATGTTGTATGGAAACATGACGAAGTGGGGAAGAGATAAGTGGTGGGATAGAATGTGTTTACGTCTCGTTTTGGAGAGACGATACAGTGATTATGATGGATTACTCGCATTCTCTTTATAGTCCACAGAAGAAAGAGTGGAGGTTCAATTTCTTTGTATTGAGGTGGATTCATCTCAACACCCGTGTCTTTTAAAAATGCGAGTTCATCAGCGAAAATTTCCTCAAAACTCTCATCGATACCCTGAAGAATAATGTCATCAAAAAGCGCGGGGTGATCTTCAGACTCCAAAAACTGTTAATAATCAGTGTTAGTTGTCGACCCGGACAACTCGGTGGAAGAGTCCGTATGTGAATGATATATAGTTGGGTCAAACAACAACATATGAAAAAAGTCTAGATCAGTATCATGAGGCTCGTCAAATTCGCTGCTGTCAACAACCATTAATTCGACAGAACATACTCGAGCATGAGGCTCAGAGGGTTGACTTCCCAACTTGTAAATGTTGAGCTCAATTGACCTATTCCCGAAAGATAGGTTCATAGAGCCATTTCTACAGTTGATTACAGCGTTGGAAGTAGCCAAAAAGGGACGACCTAGAATCACCGGAATTTGGTTCCATGGGTTCGCTACAGGCTGTGTATCAAGAATAATAAAGTCCACAGGGAATATAAATTCCCCGATTTTTATCAACACATCCTCAAGTTCACCCCTAGGTTTGGTGATTGATCGGTCGGCCATCTGGGGAGTTATGTTCGAGGGCTTTAACACTCCGATACCTAGTTGCTCATAGACTGAATATGGAAGCAAGTTAACACTAGCGCCATGGTCAAGTAAAGCACGATTAATGTGTTTATCCCCAATAGAAATAGAAATAGTAGGACAGCCAGGGTCCTTACGTTTCATTAGTAATTGTTGCGGAAAAGCCGTGTCTTCAGTACTTGACATGAAAACTTTTTTAGGCACTTGAGACTTCCTCTTCCTAGTGCACAAGTTCTTAAGAATTTGCGCATAGGACGGAACTTGTTGTATAGCATCTAGGAGAGGGATGTTAATGTTAACTTGCTTAAACATTTCCACAAGCTTCTCCATTTGGGCATTGGGTTTGTTGGGCCTCAACCTTTCCGGAAATGGAGCTCTATCAATAAGTGTTGGGTCCCACATTTGTGGAGAAGGTTGTGGGAGTAGAAAGGATGAAGTGGGTGGAGGGTTCGAGCCTTTGAGAAAATGGAGAATAGGCTCAGAAGAAGAAGGTAAATTAGACGAAATAGGCTAAGAAGTAGAAGTGGGAGTGGAAGTGGAAGTGGAAACCTGGGGTTCAATTGATTCCTCAACATCAATCTGTTCACCCACATGATTGTCTAGCACTCTTGCAGATCTCGACATGGTAAGTGCATTCACATTAGTGTAATATGAAGGTCCAGGATCAGGTAGAGGTTGAGATGGAAGATTCCCTTTCTCTCTAACACTTATTTTGGCTGTTAACTGTGTAATTTGTGCTTCCATCGATTTAATAATCTCACCTTGGGAGGCGGTGGTTTTCTTTATATCATCGATAAAAGACTTAAAATCAGCCGACATTTGAATAGAATTTGTCAGAAGCAAACTCATGGTTTGTTCAAGTGCAGAGGTGTTATTAGTACCGGCAGAAAAAGGATCAAAATTGTTGGCCGGGTTTTGAAAAGGTTGTGATTGAAAGGGGTGCTGACTCAGTTGTGGTGGTTGCTGTTGTGGTGGAGGGACCCATTGAAAGTTATTCTGGTTTAGATCCGTGTATTGAGTTTGGTGTTGGATCCAAGAAAGATCAGGGTGATTCCTCCAATCTTGATTATATGAGGAAGAAGAAGGATCGTTTCCAGGTTTTTGCTGAAATGCAGCATTAGTGTGACCTTGAAATGGTACATTCAAAAGACATTCTTCCGTCAAATGTGATGGATTTGAACAGCAGCCACACACGGTTTTGGAAAGTGTGTAATGGTTTAGGGGGCTGAAGAAATTCTGTTTTCTATAGCGTCGAGTTTCCTTTGTATTGCGGCCATTTCGGCTCTCATTGTGACGGAAACATCGATCTGATGGTTACCTTCCCCAGACGATGGTGGTCTAACACTTTCCCATTGTAAAGTGTTTTGGGCAAGATCTTCTAGGTATTTCCAAGCTTCACCATCATCTTTAGATAGGAATTGGCAATGACACATAGTTTCAAGCATCTGTTTAGTCATGAGATCAATACCCTCATAGATAACTCGACACAAATCCCATGTAGGGATTCCGTGATGAGGACATTGGATAAGAAGATCCTTGAACCGTTCAAAGCATTTCCAAAATGGTTCATTGGGAAGTTGGGTAAATTTGAAGATTTCGCTCCGAATACTGCTGGTCTTGTGATTGGGATAAAATTTCTTAAGAAATGCTGCAACAAATTCATCCTATTTTGAAATAGAATGTGCGGTTGTATTATAAAGCCACTTCTCGGCTAAATCACACAAAGTGAGTGGGAGGAAACATAAACGCAGAGCATCCAAAGACAGTTGTGACGTTCCAATCATTGCGCATACATTTTCAAATTTGGATATAAAAACGTATGCGTCTTCAGACTCAAGACCGTGAAATTTGGATAACAGTTTGATAAATTGGGGGTTGATTTCAAAATTTTTCCCGTTGGCAGGTGGTATAGAAAGACAAGTGAGAAGGGGAACATGTGTTGGATAGCATCTCTCTTGGAGAGAAATACGTGGAGAATTCTGCGCACCTGCGGGCGGTGGCAGAGTGGTGTTAAAGTTTGATGGAAATCCGTCCATCGCGGTCGTGGTGGGTGGTAGGAAAAAGAAAATGTAGAAATACCGACTTTGGGGTCGATGGGGGAAACGCAGACAAGACGGGCACTAGAATCCCGTGTCCAGCCGAGCTTGCACTAAAGGGTTTAGCATAAGTGGCAGCGTTGTGATAATTAGGGGAAAAGTTGGTTGGTGTTTGTTTTGAAAATTACGGTTTTTAAAAGATCAAATCACAAAAAAAATGCACACACTACCCTAGATCTAGTGGTCACCTAGGTCAAGGCTCTAGACCGCTCCTAGACTTCCAGAAGACAAGTCGCAAGATAAATCCTCTACTGCCTCTTTACCCCTTCTATGGCCAGGTAAGTGGGAGGTTCTCCACTACGTAAGTAGTGGGCCTAATTAAGTAACCGCTTGCCTTAGACATACTTGCCTTAGACACCACAAAAGAAACGCAGATAAGCAATAAATTACCCACGACCTCCTTCTGTCCTAAGTGAGCGCGACGGTCCTTAGAGTCATGTCTAGATCTTTGTTAGTTAATAAGGGTGATGCGGATGCAAGTTTATGATTTCCGAGGCTTCAGAAGGGTAATGAACTCCCCACCTAATCTGAATTTGGTCTTTACCCTTTAATTTTCGTATTAAAATATGCAAACAACCAAGATCAAACACGCAACAATTTTTCTTTTTGCGGCGCTGCGAATTTTTGTAAAGAATCCTGCAGAAATTGGTTAATGGACAGAGCAGGGAGGAGATAAGAAAGTATAGAAGTTAGCACAGAGAAATGAAATTATGAAGCTTCAATATCACCACGGATCCGCCGCGAAACGCTTGCTATGGCCGCGGTTCTGCGGTGAGTTGACGAGATCTCTGCACAAAATTTTGTACAGATGCTCCTTTTACTCCACTGGATTTCCTGAAATCATCTGAATATTTTCCCTTTTTCTCCTATGATTCCAGATTCTCTCGCAAAAATCACAACAAATCGTTAAGCGCTTGTTGCGAACTTTGATCTAAAAATTTTGATAAAATAATAAATTTTCAACTCAAATAACAAAAGCAAACAAAATAGCACGCATCCCCGGCAACGGCGCCATTTGATTGATCATTCTTCGTGTGTATGGAAAAGTTTTAATCAGAACCAAAGAAATTTATACCGCAATCAATTAACAATGTCGATGTAGCGCGTTAATGAATATGGATCGTCCACTGAGATGTGTGTTTTGATCGATCTTGTTTTAGATGAGTCGAAATGAAAATATAAAAGAAAATGCAAGAAAGTTGATTCAAGATTTATATGATTTGATTTTAAGAAACATCAAGAAAATAGAGATCTAGAATCAAGAATCAAGAAATGTCCCAATCACTTTAATTTATCAAGATAATGAAAAATAGCTTGTAGGATTCGATTGAGTTAATAGCTAATGATGAATCTAATAATTCCTAATCTTATCTATTGATAATTTGTAGCTAGATTGATGATGATGAATGAAGATTAGGGATCTATTGAAGAAACTAGGGTTTCTCCTTCTACCCCTTGTCTTTTCAATCATGATCATTCGGATCTAGCCTCTAGGAAAGAAAACCATCAACCATTTGATCTCTAATTTGCATCGAAATTCGCAAGAATGTGATCTCGATCCAAATTAGGTCATTGATGATTCTTTTTCGTAGAGTTCACAAATCTCATAAGACTTAAAATTAGTACTAAGATTTGATCATCATTAGATCTATCAATTCTCTCGAATCCTCCACAAGCGGAGAATTTACTCAAGTATCATGAAAATAAATGAATCAAAGATCAAGAAATTTCACAACGCAAGAATGTAAAGAAAACAAGAATTTCAATTATCACCTTTATTAAATCGACGACTAATTACACATTCCCTCAATTCGAGATTAGAAGATGTTGCACTCGATCGCTCCTTTTGAAGAGGTAACTAGCTCCGTCGGATTTCGCTCCGCTCAATCTCCGTGAGTCGCGGATCGTCGTGGATCTCTTGCTTGGATGAAGATTGGCTTCGCGGATAAAGGATCGATGGTTGCTTGCTTGATTTGCTTCTCAAAATGATCTTGATTTGGCTTTGGAAATGGATTTGGGCTAGGGTTTTGGTATCAAGTTGTGTCACTCAACTTGAATTTGAATTTTGGCTCTAAATGTGTAACTAACTCACCACTAATTGTCTAACCTCAAAACCCTAGATCTAGATCTCTTTTTATGACCACCTCTTTTCAATCTTCCCTCCAAAGCTAGGTTGTTAGAAAGAACCTTCTAGAATAAGGTTGTTGGGGGGAGCCTTCTAGAATAAGGTTGTTGGAGAGAGCCTTCTAGAATAAGATTGTTGCAAGGAATATTCTAGAGTGAGTTTGTTATGCAGAGCCTTCTGGAACAAGCCATGTGGTCTTTGAGAGTCTTCTAGAAGCAAGGGTTGTTAGATGAAGCTTCTGGATAAAATCTGATTTGATAACATGTCAAGTAGACCGCGGATCCACGGCGGATCGGCCAACTCGGCCGCGGATCCGCGGCCAAGTGGTGGAGTTGCTGCATGACAATGTCTGTGCTGATTTGTGATGGCTTAATGGCACTTTCTTAATGTCTGGAATATTTTTATACTTTCTTGTTTACTACCAGATCATAAGTCTTGGACTTGGTGTATTTTATCAGCACTTTTAGCAGTTCCGGCTCTTTTATCTGGAGAATTTCCTACACACAATCTCGAGATAAGTGTTGATACATAAAAGATCATGCGTGTAATAATAAACACTCAAATTCCCTCAAAATACTGGTTATAATGTATAACACATGTTATTTGATATTTTGCAGACGAATTACTAATATGTGCTATAATTATACCAAACACTTTTAGATGATTACAAATAGAAAGGAAATTGATGAGTTAAAAATGCAATATTTTCGACTGATCACCTAACAATTATAAACCCCGCATTTTAGTCTCGATATTGAAAACACTTTCCAATAATCGGACGGGTAACTCAACAAGATTCCCGAAATCCCGATCGAATGCTCGTCGGAAACATCAGTAGACGGCCGCACCCCCCGATACCGCTGATAAAGTGCACTAGGAGGAACACCACGGCCGCGAGCACCCGGACGGATGCTTTTTGGCAACAGAGTTCTCCTATAGTCACTTGGTCACTGCTATGGGGTGTGGCTATCTAGTAATGTTACCCGGCGAGTATCCGAATACACAAAGTGATTGCGACGACTTTTGATCACATCAAAATCCCGTGTCAACCAATCAAATGAGACTAAATTGCTAGACTTATAAAATTCAAATGTTGTTGATTCCAAGTATTGTATCATAATATATACTAGACTATGTTAAGCGTTTCGATCGAATCAACAAATCCCCACAACTCTCATTGAGCTCAACACTTGAGCGAAGTTAAAGTATCCAAAACGTGCCACAGTACCTATGATCCAGCCGTAGAAGGGTCAAACCAACGCCTCACCTATGACACCGCGGAACTACGGCAAACCCTAGGGTTTAAGCCGCGGTTCCGAGGGCATAGAATCGAGTTAAGGTTTATGTGTTCTTCTAGAGAGTCCATAGAGTTACTTGCACGAACATTGAATAGAATTAACTTAGAAAAATTCCATCACTTAGAAATTTCAGAGGGGGACATGGGGTGATATTTGAAGATCGCTCGAACTGTCAAACATAGCCGAGGTTACCATCACAATGTTAAATTTTACAACTACGAAACACTCCATTTTGGTCCTATAGCAAAATTTACATCACATGAAAATTTGGACCAAGCAAACAATACCTGAAACCCCAAAATGAGCACACCAGAGCACAAAACAAAAACGACACCATTTAGAGCAATTGGGGCCGGCCTCCCCGGTTTTTAGAGGAATGTGCTCGGTTGAAATCCGAGCTTCTGGCCTTGTTTTTGTTCTGTGCACTTTAGGTACCAATTACATGACTCTGCACTTGTTTGCAAAATTTTTACAGACCTTTTGAAAATCAAAAGAGAGAATGAACTGCAGGGTTTCAGAAACTGTATTACCAATTTGTTTCGGTTTCTTATTATATCTAACATCGTCTAAGTTTCTAGTTAGGCTCTGAAACCATGTTGGGATTCTTTAGCACCTAGCCTAGGGTTTGCAAGCATCACACATGCCACAACATAAATTTAAGGGGGTGCTGAGCAATCAACTACGAATCGTACTAGAAAAATAGGGTAACAAAACATGTAATCTATCATCATAAAGAGAAGTGAACAAAAATACAACCTTTGTAGATCCGGTCCTTCACTTCTAAAGCTCCGTGTTGACGTCCCTTCACTGTGATCATCGAACTCCCAGACTCTAGTATGGAATTCCCTGGAGAAATGAACAAGATTGCTCGTAGTCTTCGAGGCCGAAGATGATCTACGTCGAGGTGACTCAAAATCTAGCTAACCCTTCACTAGGTCATGAACTTTGTGAAGAGAACACCCTAAACTAAATGGCAAGTAGTAGAGGATGATGAAATAGGAAGCGGGTGCACTTTAGATTTTGATTTCTCACTTGTATTCATTACTTAGAAAAAACCTGGAAAGCTTTTCCTTTTTGGATGATGAAGAAGAAGAAGTAATTATGAAAAACGAGAAAAGAATAATGATAAATAGGCAACCATGGGTGAGTTGGTATCTGCTTATCTGCATAAGCGGGTTTGTTTAGCAACCCAAAATTTTTAAAGTAGCATGATTGATGCTTTGCCAAAACCTTTCTAAGGTGCTAAGCTAACCCTACAGTATCATCCACTAACTATTGTAGAGACTAAACCATGGTCTAATATAATGGTTTGGTTTCAAAATATCTTAAGTAAAACAAAGTGTGTGGACTTTGTCAAAGATACATGAAGCTTCATGAATCTTTAAGCCATGACAAATAAATTGTAACGTCTTCAAAATAATAAAATATGATTTTTGGGAAATTTTATAATTTAATATTATTTTAATAAATATTTTAATATTCTGGTATAATTAAATACAGATAAATGGGGAAAAATTATGGAAAATTCTAAAATAAGGTATTTTTCTGTGCATGCCCCCATTTCCTCTAGTTTTGACCCTGAGTATGTCTAGTTTTGACTGATTCCATCTAGGGTGAAATCTGGGTTGATTTTCCTATGTTGGTGTATAATTTGGGACTTGTTTTAGCATGGATTTTGGTATTTGGTGATTCATTCCTGTCGGGTGGCGTTTGGACGTCAACGACAAGTGGATTTTGATTGTGTTTACATGCGAGTCGATAGGTTTTTACCTATGCGGGTAGCGTGTGCCATTTTGGTTTCCAATGTGATTTTCATGTGCTTTAGCATTGTGATATACTTGTAGGTACCCCGCGTGATGTTGAGGCAAAGGAGGTGAAGATAGCGACATCGGCTTTGGCACACGAAAAGCAAGGTGAGTAGATTTATATCTACGGGGAGAAGTCGGGTGGATGGCGTATAGCACCCCCGCAGTCCGTGGTGATGTATACGAATACGTATACACACGAATATTTATTATGTGTTGTTTAGGGTTATTGATGGTAATAATGATATTTTGATGATACGAATATATTGGTTTAGTATAGTGCGAACCCTAGAGTAGTGGTTGCACTCACACATACATTTACACACATACTTGCATTCATTCTTTCATTTATTAGAGTGCATATGATGGTGCGTATATCTACACATGGGTATGGGACTATGTGTTTATATACGGGATTGGAGGATGATACGTGGTTTGAGATGATACTTGATGTGAGGCCGTGAGATCGGCGATGTGACATAGTTTGCCTTTGAGGTGCGATATGATAGTTTTAGCGGGCCTTTGGACATGTGCTTTACCCGCATTCATATTTTATAGATGGTGTCGATTTGTACTAGACTTACAGTAGTACCCCAGATTGTGTGATCTGATGATAAGTGATACCTGATATGTGATGAGATAGTGTGATATTGACCCCTACCCAGCTATTGGGATGCCGTACGACGATTTACCGTACGAGCCGATATTGATGATAGATCCGCACTCATGACTCGAGGATATCATACGATATGTTATTGAGGCGAGATCACCGACTATCATATCTATATTTATATATTGACTCAGATTAGGTGGTTTCATACCCCTCCTGTCTAGATTATTTAGTAGACATTAGACTAGACCGAGTCATACCTATTTCAAAACTAACGAATCGGGGATATTTTAAAGATAAGCAGAAGGGTTATACGGATATTTTCAAATGATGCATCTTTTCTTAAAACACCGTAGCCCTTACTTTACCAAAAGCCCTGATTCGTCTTATTTCAAAAGGCAAGGTTGCATGACATATCTATTGGGGCAGGTTCTGTACTTTTGCGTTGATCATTCGTTTCCGCATATTCCTGCTATTTGCATTGCATCGCTTGTATTGTTGTGACATTCAGTCATGCTGCTAGGACACCAGCACCATTATCGATGATGTATATGTTCCACGTACACTTGTTGCCGGCTCACACACTCATCATCGATAATTGCCATGTCACTACACTATAGTACTATTGCATTCATGATATGATTCTGGCATGGCATATTGTACACTTATACCTGTACACATATATAGATGATTCTAGCTTGATTGGGGATTTGGGAACCGCAAGATACTCTTTAAAAACAGATTCCTTTTAAAAGAGCGGTCTCCCTCGACATGTGCACATTATTATTCCATGTTGCATGACTTACTGATATGCTTGCATTACTGTTACATGCCGCATACATCATGCTTTGACTGTACGCATTGAGATATGTTGTTTCTATGATATTTCTGGATTTGGGAACCGAGGGTATTTCAAAAGAGAATATTTCATTTCTTTAAAAACCCGGTTACCCTTGATATGATATTTCAGTGCGTCCACCATGTGTTTTCTCGGTGCTGAGAGCGATATGTGTAACCCGAATCGAGGCGTGGATGAGCCGATTGCGGGTACATGGTGGACCCGGTATGGTTCCCCTCGGCAAGATGATCGATGAGCTTTGCCGATTGAGCCTGGAGGCGGGCGAGTACCTACCGGTGATTGGTTGGACCTGGCGGTTATCCGGAGGATACCGACCAGAGTCGATAGATGGTTTGGGCATACTGCCGGGGCCGAGGGCCGATACCGCAGACAGAGCCCGAGGGCCGATCCGGATTGACGGAGCCCGATATATGAGGATTTATGTGCCGGTGCTGGGCACAGTTTTCATGATGTTTTCGAGTGCCGATGCTGGGCACTCCGGTTCCATGATTTTGACGTGTCGCGAGGGACACGGGTGGGTTATATCCTCATATTTCCATGCACAGGTTTCATGATATTTACTTGCATGATGGTTATTGTCATTGGGTGACGAGTGGACGGGATCCACGTGTGTGCAGATTTGATTACATTGATCATACCTCATATTCATGACATGCTATTACCTGAGGCACTAGCACGAGCACTTGGCATTACACTCATGTAGAGATTACATTGCCAGTTTAGCATGCTTCAGCTTTATTCATATTGAGGTTTATTTATATCTGATCGTATTGACCTAGGATAGGTCATGCATTCGATCTCTGCTTGTAGATATTTTCTATTCACGAGTTGGCAACTCACCCCCGTTGTGCCCCAGTTCTTGCAGGTTTGCCGTACAGATTCCATAGCGGCATTTCTGGCACACTGCTTCCTTATGGGTGACTTGCTTGGATAGGTGGGTTCTTTTGTATCAGAACCGCCATTGTTCATGTATTATTTATTGTATCTAGAATTTCCATCAACCAAAACTTGTATATTGTTTCAGACTTAGAAATCAGTGTTGTATTGTTTCGACCTTAGAGTCGCGCTTGTAGTATTGCGGTTTTCTGGCTGTTTTTGAGTTTCTTTTCAGTTTTGATCCTCGCCCCTTGGCGTTGTATATTATTATTGCTTGCGTGGTTGTGACCGTCGATTGACGAAGAGCTAGCTCCCGCTTGGGGATGCCTTTTATCATGTCATATATATTATTCTTGTTGTACCCCGTTCGGGGCCAGTTTTTACAAAGGAAACTCTGCCGAAATTTTCAGGAAAAATTACACATTTTAAAAAATTCATATTCGGCTTAGTTATTTAAAAACTTGATTTTCAAACATGTTTTCTTTACCTCTTAAAACTAATTTTCCCTATTTACTCCTTAAATGGTTTTAGATTTCTGGGCTTTTGGCTTACTTGGATCAGATGGAGTCCTATAGACTTCATATCGTTCGAGGGCCAGTCACGTGCTCTTTCGGGTCGTGACAAAGTTGGTATCAGAGCGCTAGGTTGACCTTGGTTCGAGTCTAAGTTTGACTATGTGGAGCCTAGGGCGTTACTTATATACGGAACTTAGGCTTGACCTTACGGAACTTAGACTTGGTCGAGGGGGTATTAGACCCGAACTTTCTTCGCGTAGGATGACCCTTGGTTGATGGAATAGGTGACTAAAGTAGAGTGACGTACCGTTGGTATGTTCCGCGGCATACTTACGACACGCCACTCCGCTTAAGAAACCTTAGGTTGTACATTTCCTTGCATTGTGTCATATTCCTTCCTATGATCTATCTTCATCGATACTGGTTGTGGTTTTGCTGCCGCGATTGCACAGGCAGAGTGAGCTACGGCTCGAGTTGTCAGCATGAGCTCGTCGCGGACGAGGGCTGACCGGGGCGTGATTCCAGAGACATACGGTTGCATTGAGGCTTCGTATTTTGTGTTTCCGCACTTTGAGCGTTTGACAGATCGCTGTTGCGAGATTTCTCGGATGTACCGGACGGTACCAGAGGATTGAGCCACTGATAGAGGCCAGCCAGGATGTGATGACTGCTGATATATCACTTATTCATGATGGTTGAGGCGCTGCTTAGCGTACCGACGAATGAGCCAGTTGTTGCTGCGAGTGATGAGATATCGCCCAGATGATTGGAGCTACTGCAGCATGAGCATATTCTTAGAGATATGGTAGTGAGTCGCTAGTCACCGAGGATGAATGACTAGGACATGTGGTTCGTTCGCTTACCCCGATGCGAGGTCATCAGATAGATTGATTCCAGCTAGAGGCGACTTCACGCAGATTCGTTGAGAGTCGATTGAGACGATCGAAGGTCAGGAACCCATTTTCCAAGTTTAAAGTATACGGAAAGACATGCAGGTGATTCTATGGACCCTCTAGAAGAATGAAACCCTAACTCGACTTAATGACCGTGTGAAAGCCTTTGAACCTTCGGGTTTGCGGCAGTTCCTCGGCGCCATTAGTGAGGCTTGGGTTTGCCCTTCTACGGCTGGACCACCGACGCTGTGGCATGTACTCGATACTATTAAACTGTACCCGAGATGTTGAGCTCTTGGGGGATTGTGAGGTTCTGACGAGTCGATCGGATGATTCGACATCATTCGGATATCATGTGATGGGACACTGCTTGGGAGACTCCAGATACGAGCATAGCCGTCGGAGCGCAGTCTGTGTAGCCATGATGAGATGAGTCCGAATCAGTCGATAGTGGAGCAAGGTGGAGTAAAGAGTTTGCACGAGATTTCGACGAGATGACGTTCCACTCCGCTGACATCAGAGATGCGATATGCACGCTGAGGATGTGTTCGGCTAGATATCTTCTACTGAGTGATGAAGATACTGAGTTCGTGATTTCGAGTCCGCGTGAGGGACTTCGGATGGACCGTAGCCGAAGGCATTGCGGTGCGCAGATAGAGACACGATGTCGAAATGGACGATGATACAGACAAGCGAGACAAGAGGTTCGTGCGAGACGCTGATGAGCTGTCATTACCTCCCGTCGAGACCAGAGGCCTGATATGCTTACAGAGGCGTTGGGATGCGACCAATTCCCGAGGAAATGATGTGCTAAGGACGCAGAGGTCCAGAGAGCGAGAAAAGATTACGCCAGAGTACCAGCCTCCTTACAGTTTGGCTTAGGCAAGATCAGAAGAGACCTTGAGTAGGATTCCTTCCAGTACACTGCTGCAATAAGAGTTGCACCCAGGATCGGATGTGTGATATGCATTCAGAGGACCCGAGGTCGGCGCCAGAGATGTGCTGCTTTATGAGCGGTCGTGAGGATTGACCGAGAGATGACCAGGGAAGTGCAAGAACGGAATCGTTCCTGTCAGCACACCTGACCGGGCCGATGAGCCGATGGATTGCGAGTTGGTAATCTACAGGAAAGATCAGGAACCAGAGGCAGAGGACGCCAGCCGCGAGCAAGAGGCAAGTAGATATCTTGCGCCGCTAGCATCGGATGTACCGGTACCTTCTCGACTTCGAGAGAGGATATACCGATGACGGTATTTATGATTTATGATGTGTGGTTTTGTGATTTGATTATCATGTATCCGTTGCTTTGGATTTCGGTATTTTGGGCGATCTATTCGCATGATTTAGTCTTGATGACTGAGTTTCATGATATTTGATTTTATGCACCATGGTTGCACCTACTGGGTATTTATATCTTGTACATAGTTATTACTCTTGAGCTGTTGATTGCGATTTCATGCCTATTTTATGCTGGTGATTTGATTTACGCTTCCAGCAGAGTTTCATGTAATTTTAGTGTTTTGAATTTGCACTCGGTATAGCTTATATGTACTTGTAGTGCATCGATATGTGTTTTGTGCCCGCAGCTGCACACGTTTATGATTTTCTTCATATCTGGATACACTTGGTGTTGCTGCTTACGTATTTGAGTTATTGCTTGGTATTTGTGCATGGGATGCACCAGTTCTATACTTCGTGCATTTGTCGCACCAGTTTTATGTTTCTTGCGTTTATCGCATCAGATTTATATTTCGTGCCTTTGTTGCACCGGATTTATATTTTGTGCATTACGATTGCACCTGACTTCGATTTGATGCCTTTCGGTATGTCGATTTTGATTATGATATTGATGCGGATTCTTGCACTCCGTGCTTTTGACTGGACTTACGCATATTCGACGTTGCTATTGGATTTTGTGATTCCGTGCATATTGAGTGCGCAGGGTTTAGATTTTCATTCGTGCACGATGGATGCACCGATTTGGATTTTCGCGCATGTTGGGCGCATGTTTTGAGATACGATTTTGGTGCACACCCGATGCACTAAATCGAGATTTCTTCGTGCATGTCAGATGCACCGGGTTTTTGGCTGTCAGGCACACACGTTGCCTATGACAGATGCTTCGTGAACACCCGTTGCACCTAGATGCTGTTATGTGCGTCGTATATCTGTTGTGGTGGTTGTTTTCTGCCTTTGGGCGTTTATTTGTTCCCGTTTATGGATGCTTTACTTATTTTTATGTTGTACCCATTTTTGGGGCTAGTTTTTACAAAGGAGGTGCTGCCAAAATTTTAAAGAAAATAAATTGGACTTTTAAAGAATTTGGGTTGATATTTCAAATGTTTCAAAACTTCTATTATCAATTCTTACTACTTTTAATGGTTTAGATTTCTGGGTTTTGGCTTTCTTTTACTGCGTTAGGCCTGTAGACGTTGCGTAGTATTAGGGCCGTCACGTACCAATTTCGGGTCGTGACAAAGTTGGTATCAGAGCGCTAGGTTTTATCTTTCGGAATGTAGGATGACCTTGGTATGATGGAGTAGGTAGCTTAAGCAGAGTAACGTAGTGTGTGTATGTCTGCAGCATACTCACATTGCGGTGCTCCGCCTAAAGTGACCTAAGTACAAATTGCTTGAAATTCCTTCCTTGATGATTCATATCGTTGTGATTCGATTTCCGTATTCATATCGAATCCTATCTCTATTTATAGCCTTTGCCACCGATGACTATAGGGACTCAGAGAGGTGCAGCAAGGGCCGAGGTCAGAATTGACTCGGGTAGGACGGGGACTGACCAGGATGGCACGCTCATTGCACAGGAGCAGACGGATCCGCCTTCGACAGATAGTATCGCTAGGCTTGTGGCAGAGATGCAGGACATGCGCTAGACGATGAGTTCATTGGTTGAGGCTATTCGAGCGCAGTGACAGGAGGTTGTCACCCCTATTACCCAGTGGTTCCTTGCGATCAGCACACAGCATTCCGTCACCTACATAGCACCAGTGGATGCAGCCCTAGTTAACGAGACACGTATTCCAGAGACTTTGGGAGTTCCGGAACCGTGGAGGACCCGTACCAGTGTACCAGCCCAGAGACAGAGGCTTAGTCGTCGAGACAGCTTTCGTGACCGTCGCGGGAGTAGCAGAGGTTTGGGACGAAGAGAGTCTTGTTAGGTAGATCAGCCGTTTGTTGTGTTAACTTCTGTCAGCGATTCTTTTATTGCGCGACACGTATTTCAGTCGTGTGCCAATCGGATAGGAGATAGAGATTCGTCCGTCATTTTGATCCTTGTAGAGATGTTGGATTTGACGTTCTCCTGGGCACAGACTGGTTAGCTACGTGCTAGGCGTCTGTGGGCTGCCATGAGAAAACGGTCAGGTTTTGTTTTCCCGGCGAGTCAGTTCTTGTTGTGTAGGGGGACAGTGGTACCGCCTCTCACAGCTTGAATTCAGCCTTTTTCGCTAGACAGCTTTTGAGGAGAGGATGTCGAGGATTCTTGGCATTCATTCTTGATACCGGAGCCACAGTGGGTTTGTTGGATCGGCTTTCCTTTCGTGCGAGAGTTTTCCGACGTTGTTCCAGATGAGCCGGCGAAGCTTAAGGAGCTTAAGGATCAGGTGCAGAGTTATTTGTTGAGGGGGCTTATGCATCTGAGTGTTTCGCATTAGGGAGCTCCTATTTCTGTTCGTCAAGGAGAGAGACGGCAGTTTGAGGTTGTGTATCGATTGATCGTCAATTGAACCGGCTTATGGTGCGGATAGGTATCCTTTACCTCGCATTGACGATTTCTTGATCAGCTCCAGAATGCGAGACATTTTTCTAAGTTTGTTTGGGATCAGGTCATCATTGTTGCGGGTTCGGAGTGATGACATTCCGAAGACTGCATGGTGCGTGCTAAAGGCTTTGTGTGTTTTGGTGGTGTCATTGGACTCACCAATGCCCTAGCAGCATTCGTAGATATGATGAACCAGATTTCTTCAGGCCGTTCCTCGACCAGTTATTGTTGTGTTATTGATGACATTCTGGTCTATCCTAATGTGTCGTGAGGAACAGGAGCAGCACTAGAGAATTTGTTTTGCAGACATTGGGAGAGCCCCAGCTGTTTGCTAGATTCTCGAAGTGTTCCTTCAGGCTTGATTGTGTTGACTCCTAGGTCTTGTAGTTGCGGGAGGCGGTTTTGTATGGTTCCGAGGAAGATCGAGGCCGTACAGCTTAGGCCCAGACTTGTGTGCAGGATGGAGGTCCGCAGATTTTGGGCTTAGCAGATTTTTACCGCCGTTTCGTGCAGTATTACTAATGTATCGCTGCACCGTTGATTGAACTGAGCAGAAAGGAGGTTCCTTTTCTTTGGACTGAAGCATGCGTACGGAGTTTTCTGCAGTTGAAGACTCAGTTAACAACTGCATCAGTTCTTTCTTTGCTTTTTGGTTCGGGCGACTTTGTTGTTTAACTGTGATGTTTCGTGAGTGGGGCTCGATTTTACGTTGATGTAGCCTTATAGAGTTATCGCTTTTGCTTCCCTACATTTGGAGGCAGTACGAGCAGGATATCCCACTCATGATCTGGAGATGGACGTGGTGGTCGTGCGTTGAAGATCTGAGAACACTACTTGTTCGGAGAGTCGTGTTAGATTTTCACGGACCACCAGAGCTTAATGTACATCTTCCTGCAGCGGGTTTTGATTGTTGAGATAGTCTTCTACAGATTTACAGTTCTTGTGCAATCATTGAGTACAGCTTAAGTTCTCCTCTACTGAGGGGACAGCTTGCTCATGTCCACGCCCGACCACTTTTCCTTAATCGCTTTCGCGAGACACAGCCCGCCGATGCTCGTTCGTCAGAGATTCTTGAGCATACTCGGCTGGGTAATGATTCGGAGTCCTTGATTTGTGACCAGATATACTACGTTTAGGGATGCATTTGTGTGTACCTGTTGCTATTATGCAGAAATGCGGAATCCTAGAGCAGGCACATCTGTCAACTCTCTGTATTCATTCGAGTTCTACCAACATTTTACGTGACTTGTGAGATAGTTACGGGTGGGCAGGGATGTAAAGAGAAGTTTCGGGTTTTGTTTCAAAATGTCTGTCTTGTTGTGTACTTTGGTTGAGCATCTGAGACCGGCTGGAGAGTTGCAACCTTTAACCGTTCCGAAGTGGGAATGGGAGCAGATCTCCACGAATTTCGTTATGGTGTCTACCCAGGTTTAGTCAGGGTGTGACTCCATTTGGATGTTTGTCTTCCGGTTTTACTCGGTTTACTCAGTTGTTCTTATTAAGTTGTGCGTTGCACGGAGTTCCTTCATGGGTCATATCCAAATAAGGCACCCTATTCGCTTGTCGTCTGGGGCAGGAGCTTCAGGAAGCCTTGGGTACTGGTTGAGCCTTAGCTCCGTATTTCCATCCGTAGGATGATGGTTTTGTGAGAGCGGGCTATACCGAATCTAGAGGTTATGCCTGTGCGTACGTACTAATTATTGTCGACAGTTGGGGATCGTCACTCGCCATTGTTAGGGTTCTCCTTCGATAGCTGTTATCAGGAGTCACTCCAATTGGCAACCTTTAGGTTTAGGGGTTAGGTCGTGTCGATCACCAGTCTATTTTTCTGATTATGCATAGTAGGATTTTTGGACCCCAGCTAGTCTAGAAACGTCGGAGATGATCCAGTTGGTTCAGGTCAGGATGAGAGTAGCCCAGTGCAGACAGAGGTCTTATGCCGACCGTGATGATCGCAGACTTGAGTTCGCAGTGGGAGATCATGTGTTCCTACGGACTTTCCGATGAATGACGTGTTGAGTTTTGGGAAGCTTATCCCAGGATTATAGGTCCTTTTGAGATCCTTAAAACGAGTTAATTTCGTTGCCTTTAATTTAGCACTTCCACCCAAATTATTGAGTATTCACCCCATATTCCTTATGTCGATACTTTGCAATTACCTTCATGACCTTTCTCACATGATTTAGCATCAGACCATTTAGCTTGAACGCGATCTTTCGTACACCAGTAGCCAATTGTGTTAGTGGCTCGGCAGGTGGAGAAAATTCGGCCAAGGGTCTTGCCATCTGTGAAGGGTTTTCTTAGACGTAGCCGTATAGTGAGGTAATCACTTAGGAAGCTGTGAATAAGATATGAGAGTTTTGTAATCTTCTCTTTGAAGGTACACTTAGTGAAAATTTTAAATTCGGGGACGAATTTTTATAATGGGGGAGATTGTAACGCCTTAGATTTCGGTTAGTGTTCGTTTAGACGTTAATGCGGTTTTACTGTAAAAAGTTTACCAATTCGGGTTCCTCACATTTTATAACATTTAATTAATAATTTATTATTATTTGTAATGGACATGCATGCACGTGTGCACGTAAATGTGAGGTTAGTTTGTGCTAATCTTTTTTTTAGCAACCTTGACACTTAACCCTTTATCTTATCCTTTTTCTTAACCCTAACCCTTAATCATTTCTCTAGATCTTTTGTGTGAGAAAGAGGAGATATTTGTTGGATGAGAGGAGGTGGCAAGATGAGTGTATGAATGCATTAATAGTGCATTAATGAAGTGGTTATATTCACCCTTAAACTCACCTCTCTCTCTCCCTCTCTCTTTATCAATCACCCTCTCTCTTTTTTCTCTATCTCTTTCTCATTTTCTCATCTCTTGCTTTCACTCAAACTGAACACTCACCATTATACCAATTCATCACAAATATTCACAATTTCATCAAAAATCACATCTTTTCTTGGTTTTTGCCTCTTGGATGCTTAGGAGCATGCAAAACTTGGATCTTTGAGTTCTTTTGTGTAGATAATAATCTCTTTCTGTTGTTTCTATAGTTTTTGTGTTGCGTAGATTTTTAGAATTAGTTTAGAATGTTTAAAGTTAGGTTTTGTGCAAAATATCGTATTTTTAGTGTCGATTTGTGATATCTGTGTTCTGCTGTGGCCCGGAAAGTGTACGAGAAAACCAAACAAAGTAGTTGTGTTGTACCTAAGACCATAGGACTTCACCTGGAGCACGAACCCTATCAGCTCGGACCCGGCCGGCGACTTCTGAAGGGCGACCCGGCGACCTCGGCTTGGTGGGAGAGTTGGGGTTTGGGTTTTTCTGGGTAGGTGTCTGCAGTGGTTTAGGTAAACTTGGTCTTGTTTAGTTGTTGAGTTTCCTCAGTATGCAAAATTTGGGATCACTTAGGTAATTTCTTGTGTTTCGTCTAAGCGTGATACGTTGTACGACACGGATCGTGCACTTTGTGTGGTTTTGCTCTTAGGTTGTTTTCGTCGTGTCGCTACTCACGTTAGCCACAATACGAACACTTGAGAGTATGTTTTTTGTTGTTGCGTCGGTCAAATGTAGTTTGTACGTGTTTTGGGTCTTTTACTAATATATACTTGCTTTATTGTTTTAATGTTGCAGGTTCACAGGCGGGGACTTCGGACACTGCTACAAAGGGAAAACAGGTGGTAGACTTCACTTAGCTAGGAGCGTTGGTGAGTAGATTTAACATCTACAGGGGAATCGCCCGCATGGCGTTATGCGTCTGGGCTAGAGATGTTAATTCTGTTGCATATTCTATGTCATATTTAGAATTGCGCATACACCCTACTGCTTAGTTAATTGTTGTGCTTGGACTAATATCCTTAGGACACTGCACTATTATTGACTGCTTATATTGCACGAGCACTGATTTTATGCCACACACACCGTCAATAATTTCCATGACAAGCACAACCCATTTATAGATATGATATTGCTTGGTTAGGGACATTGAGACATTGATTCATATTTCTTATTGCATATGATATATATAGCATACCTGTACATCTACATGCTTACACATATGCCTTTACATACTTACATGCTAGTTACCTGTATACCTATAGGGTATTGTACCATTAGTGTTAGGTACATACACACTTAATGACATAGCTACAGGTATACCTTGCATACATACTTCACTTATTCCTATGGTGTATATTACATCATTACTTATAGGTAGATACATATACCTTGCTATACCTTTATGTTTACACATATATCTGGTTATAGCAACATGCTTACCTTTACTTGATGTTATTTAGAATTGGAGAAATTAGGAACCGCATGATATTTATATTAACTTGTTGCAGTTAATTAGCGGCTTTTCTTTTATATGCTTTCATTGCAGTTTTATGTTGCCTATATTATATTCATGGATTTTCGCATTAAGATATGGATTTATCATGATGTTTTCTGGATTTGGGGACCGTGGGAGTTCATGAAATTATGCATTATTTGAAAAACCCGGTTTACCTTGATATGATATTTCCGCATCCACCATGAGATTTATAGGTTCTGATATATATACCCTATGCGCGGAGGCATCGAGGCCGTATGAGGGTACATGGTAGGGCACGGAGGTACCCCGGGACGAGACGATTGATGGACCCTGTTGATTGAGCCTGGCAGGGGAACCATACACTCCGGTGACATTACTGTTAGTTATATATATGCCCTAGAGGCCATTGTTGTACATATGATGTATATTATAGTGGATGCTTGGATATATATATAGAGGAATTTCTTACTCGACATGATAGTATGCTATTTGGTTTCACTTTGTCTTAACATGTTGACTTGTATTAGTTTATTGTCTTGCTCTCACATGTTGATAAAGCCCTTAAGATGTGTACTCGACTACTGGGACTATGATGAGATCATACTAGTGGGGCCACGATAGTCTATGAGTACATCCTATAATTGTTCCTAGTCGATGGTGTATCGAGACAGGGCATCGATACACCAGAGTAGACTAGCGTATACGCATCTTGACCCATATAATGGGCGATGGATGATCCCATATCCATCGGTGTTTGACATCAAAGATGGTGTACGGGTGCTCAGTGGAGACTGGGTACACTGAACGGACTCGCCGAGAACTCCTAGATGGGTTTATACCAATCGTCAGATAGCAGTTCTCTGGTGACACTGGTACAGGATAGTCTATAGACCCGAGATCGTCATAGAGTCTTGTGTGCTTCCCACTGTGCCTTGATTTCCACCATACCACGTCCAAGAGGGCGTGCAAAACAGTGGCTTTTGGGTACAGTCCCGAATCATATGGAGGCAATGAGCGATAGAAGGGAATTCGTCTCTCCCGGTATAGGGAGTTGATGTTGTGCAGTGTTCGATTGGCTATAACTGGAAGTCCCTGGCTAGGACTGATATAGAGTGCTACTGGTAAGTGTTATCAGTAGTTTCTTGACTGGTTATGAGCCTCAAATCGACACGACTTATTGGTTACTGGGGTCTGACGTTTACCACTCCTATACTAGATATGCGACATATCAGACGAAGAGACCGGACTGTACGGTAGTGTTACTGATTGGATTCACAGGAGAATGTATAGGCTTGCTTGTTGATCTTCTGATCGCTCAATACCTGGATAGCTATTACGTTTAGCTGACCGCTTGCAGCTTGTGGGTGTTTGATATGATCATCACCTGTTGCCGGCGTATTGACGATTCTTTAGAGTCCTACACAGAGGTTTCTTGCCTCAGGAAAAACGGAGTAGGAACACATATGTGATATGTGCGGGATCGAGAATATTATGATATAAGATACCGTATTCTATTCTCGCGATATTAGATATCGGCCGGGTATATGTGATATAGCCGGGTCATTGGATCAAGTGTTGATTCGATGAACTGATACAGATTATATCAGTCGGTTATTTGAGAAATAGCCAGATTGTCGGATCAAGTGTTGATTCGATAATTTAATGTATAATTATATATGTGATATATTACATTACATTAACTGATATAAGCTCGTTTTATTGATTCATTTTCTCACCGGATAATACATTGATACATATGCGATATATGTTAATTTTATTATTTTCTTTTGTTACAAAAATATATTATATATGTGATATATAATATTTTAACAAGTTATGATTACAAATGCAACATGATTTGTGGAGATTAAACATAGTTAGGGTTTGATTTGGGTTAGCTTTTTCATGAAGCTTCTAGAAGCTTTATTTTTGTTTTAAGCTTAGATATTTTGTGAAGATATTTCTTAACCCAACCCAAACCCTTTACCATGGTTTATTCTCTACAAAGGTTAAGCCCTTCATACTTAACCAAAGGTTGCAATTATAACCATAGCAATAATTCCTTATTCATCACAAATACTTTTCTTCTTCTTCTTCCTCCTTGAAAAGCTTGCTAACTTTTATAATGTGATGATTTTGTGTGAGAAATTGATAATAAAAGAGAGCATAATTCCTACTTCATCATCCTTATCTATTCTAGTCACTTAGATTAGGGTGTTCACTTCATTAATACTTGATTAGAGAAGTGAGAGCTTGAGTTAAAGATTCTTCAAGATAGATCATCTTCGAAAAGGAAGACTTCAAGCAAGCATGGATCATTCGGCTTGTGGTGCCTCTCTAGAGTCCAGAGGTTCATGGATCGCGGCGAAGGGACTACTACTTGGAGCTTATGAAGCGAAGGAGCGGATTACAAAGGTTGTAATCCCTCTCTCTTAGATGTAAAGATGTTTACATGCTTTGTTAACCCTAATTATCTAGCAAAAGTCCTCGCTTTAGGTTGTTCGGCACTTGAAAATTTTAAATTCGGCATGGTTGATGCCGTATAGACCCTTGTGACAGTGCCTAGTAACCCTATAGTGGTATCAGAGCCAAGCTAGAGTATTAGGCGACGTGTAGATGAAGTTAAAAGTCCGATCGAACCCCAAAACGTCGTTTTTGACCCCCTCTCTGGAAATTTTTAAAAAGATGGTTTTTTCCGCATTAAAAATACTCAAAAAATCAAGCAGGTAATTTTATGGATTACTGTGAAATACGACTCACTGTAGCCTTTAGGTCGCCGCGGAACCGCGACCATACTATGCTTTTGGCGGCGGTTCCGCGGCAGTACTTGGGTGTCAGGGATAGTTATTTCTAGGGTTCATCCGTATGTATTACTACATACTTCTGGGAATTTTTAATATTACTCAAGTGTTGAGTTTTCTAGAGATCTTTTGTATTCGTTGATTCGATCGGAAAGTTTAATATCGTTTATTTTTCCGGATAATTTAGAACGTGTTAAAATGTTCAAACGGATATCAATAACTCACTTTTTCCCGTATTGGAAGATTTTCAAGTATTGAATTTTTCACGAGTTTAAAACTTTCGGGAAATCATGCTAGCGTATCTGTGGACCCTCTAGAAGAACGTAACCTTAACTCGATTATGTGACCGTCAAAACTGCCACTCAACCCTAGGGTTTGTGGTAGTTTAGCGTTGCCACATGTGAAGCGTTGGTTTGACCCTTCTACAGTTGCTTCATTGGGGCTGTGATATGTTCTGGGATTTTTGAACTCCGCTCAAGTATTGAGCTTTTGGGAAATATTGGGTATTTGATTATTCGATCGGAAAGTTTAACATTGTCTATTTATCTGGAATGTGATACAATATGTGGAATTCATTAAGTTATGCATGAAATGCGAAGTATATGATATTTCGGATTTAAGATATCTAAAGTAATTGTGGATTCCAAATGTTATACTTTTACACTTTCTTTTCTGTTACCGTAAGCGTAGTATGTGGTGTATCGCCGGCTTTGTTGCAATACATCAACAACAATCGGGATACGCATACTTGCTTATGTTGATGATATGAGATATTATGTGTTGCTGTGATATGTTATATTGGATCGTCGTGTTCTGAATAGCCGAGGGTTTTATGTGAGATGAGGGTTTTTATTTTCATTCATGTAAAATTCGTTTGTATATAATATTCTTTTATTGGTGCACTTCCGGGTTGAGGATGATATCACCATTGTATATTATTTACTTTTCCGCATTAGGTAGACCCAAGGAGGGGAGCACAAGTAACCGGGTTGTAGGGTACAAGTGGAAAGCTATCTCGAGGAGTCGAGACCAGGTCTCCTAACCCTAGAATTGGCAATGTTGCTTGCCACTCTCGTAGGGGTCTAGGGATGTGGGTTTGGCTATTCATCGCGACCGTGAAATCCGTGTTTTATACAGGCTCGATATAAAACACGAACGTCCTAGTATATCTAATATTTTATATGTTATCTTCTGCTGCAATGTTCTGTGATGAGATCATATTACTGCCTAAGACGAATGCTTATACTATATATACATATATATATATGATGATATATAAATATTACTGCTTTCGTTTCTTCTGTGATGCTTAGGAAGCATAACTGATGGGATTTATTAATGAGATTAATAAAAGAAAAGAAACCTAAAACGATGTTGTAGAATCAAAACTTTATAAAAAGGGTAGCTACAGTCTTGCTTTGCACAGCGGTATATATGATATACCCTGCACCTTATTCGATGTGGAAAGAGCCGAGATCCCTTCACCAGGAGTAACCTCTTTAGCAAAACTGGCAGATGCTATAAACTCACGGTTTAGTTTTTGATTGCTTCTATAGTTCTTGCTTTGCACAGCGGTATTTGTGAAATACCCTGCACCTTATTTGATAAGGAAAGAGCCGAGATCCCTTCACCGGGAGTGACCTCTTTAGCGAAACTAGAAAAGCCTTAAAAACACTCCTTTTCAAAATCACTTATTTCTACAACGATATCAAGTTCATTACGCTTATGGTTTTTTGAAAAACCTGCATAGCCCTCCGTCATTTCAGATAAATAATATTTAGTATTCGTGCTACGTTTGTTGACTTAGTCAAGGCGTAGTGTACGGTAGCTAAATAGTGTTTATCTGCTAAAGCATGAGATGCGATTGGATTAGGATAGTCGTACGGCCTTTTTGACTTAGTCAAGGGTGGTACGGGTGGGTTTAATTCAATCGGGAAATGTACGGGTTGAACTTGACTTGCGATTTATGGTTTGTTGACTTAGTCAAGGTCATAGATCGCTAGGGGTAAAAAGTATTATCAGGAATTTCAAGAGTTGAAATTTGCAATGAGATTGCATACCTCCTATGAGATAGTTGGATCCCGATACCCACTGCGAGTAAGAATTACTCCTGGGAGACTTTTACACAGGACAATTAGCCGATCAAGTAGGTGACTCGAAAGGTGTTTACGGGGTTATGCATCTGGGAAAATGAGGTTTATTTTAATTAGGTCCGTGCGAAAGCACGGGGAACCTCCCTCAAAGTACCAACACTGGCCTGGCTGAAAGATTGGCGAACTTGTAAGGTGTAATTAATCCCGGCTAGTCTTTCCTTTTAGGGTTTGAAGGAAGATTTAATAAAAACAGTGGGAGACATCCTGATTAGATAAGATAATAACCAATCTAATCTTGCAAGAGCATACGCTAAAGTGTTTTCTTCTCTCTCTCTCCAGGTAGCGACCAAGTCAGGCCTTAATCAAGATAATAACATGGATGTATTGACTGAACCCGCTTATTATACTGGGCAGGGGAACGTTGGTCCCGTTCTTTCTTATAAGTGTTATAAGACTGAGTAGGAAATAGGAGAAAATCCGATTTCTCACACAGCCCAAACGAAGAACAAGCATGATGATGCATCTTCTTCAGAAGTGTTAGTTATTGAGAACTGTTTCTCAGTTCACTCTACGTCCTGAGTATTAGATACCGGATCAGGATCCCATATATGTAATATGTTACGTGGGCTACGTAAATGTAGAGAACTGGTAATGGGTGATCATTTCGTAACAGTTGGGAATGGTGCAAATGTTGCAGCCAAAGCAGTTGGCGAATATCACCTAGTATTACCAAATGGTAATACATTGGTTCTGAATGAGTGTTATTACATTCCGACCCTGATAAGCAATATTATATCAGTTTCTTTATTGAATAAAGTAAGATATAATTTTGTAGTACAGGATAATGTTATGAACATATTCTTAAATCAAAAGTTGATAGGATCAGGATCATGTTAAATAATGGCATGTACGTTCTCAACCAAACTACAGTACTTAATGTACAAAACACACACAAGAGGAAGAGTTCAGAAATGAATGAATCCTTCTTATGGCATTGTAGACTAGGTCATATCAATACGACACGACTAGCTAAGTTACATAAGGATGGATATCTGAATATGTTCGAATTATCATCTTATGATACTTGCCAGTCATGTCTCAAAGGCAAGATGACCAAAACTCCGTTTAGTGGACACGGAGTAAGAGTTACAAAACTCTTAGGGTTGATACATAGTAATGTATGTGGACCCATGTCTACACATGCCAGGAACGGTTCTTCCTACTTCATTACATTCACTGACGATCTCTCAAGATACGGACATGTGTTCCTGATGAAACACAAAACTGAAGTTTTTGAGAAATTCAGGGAATATAAGCACGAAGTAGAGAACCAAACGGGCAAAAGTATTAAGATCCTTTGATCTGATCGAGGAGGAGAATACTTGAGCAATGTGTTCCTAGATTATCTAAAAGAGAATGGGATTCTCTCTCAGCTTACTCCTCCCTATATACCACAGCACAACGGTGTATCGGAACGGAGGAATCGCACCATATTAGATATGGTACGCTCTATGATGAGTAATGCTGAGTTGCCTATTTCCTTCTGGGGATATGCGCTTGAGACATCCATATACCTATTGAATCTAGTTCCATCTAAATCTGTACCCACCACACCATATGAGATATGGAGTGGGAAGAGACCATATTTTAAACGAGTTAAGATATGGGGTTGTCCGGCCTATGTCAAAAGGCAAAATCCGGACAAGCTCGAGGCACGATCAGTTCTTTGCAAGTTTGTGGGATATCCAAAGAATTCTCAAGGATATTTGTTCTACCACGCTGAGGAACAAAAGGTATTTGTTGCTCAACATGCCACCTTTTTGGAAAAGGAATTTCTTGCAAAAGAAATTAGTGGCGAAGAGGTAGAACTGGAAGAAGTTCCAACAGCACAAACTGCAACTGAAGATTTAGTGGAACCAGAGGATTCAGTAGTTCCCGACGAACCCCCGTCTCTCCGCCGATCTAGTATGGTTCCTCATCCACCTGAGAGATACTATGGTTTTTTCATCGATGGTGGGAGCGAGGATTGCATCATGGAAAATGATGATCCGACTAGCTTCGAGCAGGCCATCATGAGTGGTGACTCTGTGAAGTGGCTGGATGCAATACGATCTGAGATGGAATCTATGTACACCAACAAAGTAAGGACTTTGGAAGTTGCTCCTGAAGGGGTAAAACCCATTGGGAGCAAATGGATCTTTAAGAAGAAACTTGGTGTAGATGGAAAAGTGGAGACTTTCAAAGCTAGACTTGTTGCAAAGGGTTTTCGTCAACTACCAGGTGTGGATTATGACGAAACCTTTTCTCCAGTGGCTATGCTTAAGTCCATCCAGATCCTACTTGCCATTGCTGCATACCATGACTACGAAATCTGACAGATGGATGTTAAGACCGCCTTTCTAAATGGTGATTTAGAGGAGTGCGTGTACATGACTCAGCCAGAGGGCTTCGTAGATAGTGGGAGCAGCGGAAAGGTGTGCAAGCTGCTTAAATCCATCTACGGGTTAAAGCAGGTATCGCGGAGTTGGAACATCTGCTTTGATGTTGTAGTCAAAGAGTTTGACTTTATCAAAAACGTAGATGAACCTTGTATATATAAAAAGGTTGCAGAAAGTAAGGTTGTCTTCCTCGTATTGTACGTCGATGACATACTCTTGATAGGAAATGATGTTCCTATGCTACAATCGGTCAAGCTCTTCTTATCACAAAGATTCTAAATGAAAGATCTTGGTGATGCCTCCTGCATACTGGGAATTATGATCTATAGAGATAGACCTAAACGGATACTGGGATTGTCCCAATCCAGGTACATTGACACCATACTAAAGAGGTTTAGTATAGAAGAATCCAAGCGTGGTAACCAACCCACGATCTCTGAACTCACTCTCTCTAAAGAGATGTCTCCCAAGACTGATTTAGAAAGAGCTTGCATGCAAGGGATACCCTATGCTTCGGCAGTAGGCTCTATCATGTATGCGATGCTATGTACCAGACCCGATGTAGCATACTCACTAAGTATAGTGAGTAGTTATTAAGCAGATCCTAAAGAGAATCACCGGATAGCAGTGAAGAACATTCTCAAGTACTTGAGAAGGACAAAAGAGATGTTCTTGGTGTATGGTAACGGAGAATTCCAGGTGGAGTCCTTTACCGACTCGAGTTTCCAAAGTGATAAGGAAGACTCTAAGTCGCACTCAGGATTTGTCTTTACCCTCAATGGAGGGGCGGTTTGTTGGAAGAGTTCCAAACAGGAAACCGTTGCAGACTCGACGATGGAGGCTGAATACATCGCTGCCAACGAAGCCGCAAAAGAGTCTGTCTGGATGAAGAAGTTCATTAATGAACTTGGTGTGGTTCCATCCATTGAGCATCCAATACCTTTGTATTGTGATAACAATGGAGCTGTGGCTTTGGCCAAGGAACCCAGGTCCCATCAGAAGTCCAGACATATTCTGAGGCGGTATCACCTGATCCGGGAGATAGTTGATCGCCGGGAGATCGAGATCAAGAGAGTTGATACGAAGGACAACACTGCGGATCCACTCACGAAGGCTATTCCCCAGACACAGTTTGAGAAACTCTTCGGGATGTTGGGTATGAGATACTACAACAGCTAGCCTTAGTGCAAGTGAGAGATTGTTAGTTATATATATGCCATAGAGGCCGTTGTTGTACATATGATGTATATTATAGTGGATGCTTGGATATATATAGAGAGGACTTTCTTGCTCGACATGATAGTATGCTATTTGGTTTCACTTTGTCTTAACATGTTGATTTGTATTAGTTTACTATCTTGCTCTCACATGTTGATAAAGCCCTTAGGATATGTACTCGACTACTGGGACTATGATAAGATCATTGTAGGGTGTTTTTCGTCACCCCATTGAGATGGGAATACGCGCGCGCTTGTCAGGCGTACTACAGATTCCTCCTGCCTAGGGTAGGTTGGGGTTTATTGATTGTGGGGATCCGAATCTCCGGCAGCCGCCGACTAAGCTGTTGTTAATTACCCCTCGCCTTTGGGGCGAGGGAACCTCCGATTAACGGGTTAAACTGGTCATGCGAACTCAATGTGCAGTGTACGTGTGTGTTGTTTTGGAGGGGGTTTGGATATATTGGGAGCCACGTAGAGTTTTTACGGGGGTCCCGCTACCCGGATAGCGGGCTGGGGGTCAAGGGGGCTAGCAGCCCCCTTGCGGGGTGCGGGGCAACGCCCCGGCCCAAATTTTTTTTAAAGGGGACAGTGTTGTGGAGTGTGTGTGTATCTGTACATATATATACATGTATACATATATAAAAAGGGGAAAAAGCGCCCAAAGGACGCGTGGGGTCAGCGCCTTGAGCGCTGTGCACTTAGGTGCTATGCGCTTAGGTGCTAGCGCGCCACGTGTCGGATGTGGGCGCTTTGCGCTTGAGCGCTGGGCGCTTGAGCGCAGGCGCGCGACGTGTCAGCACATGGGCGCTTTGCGCTTGAGTGCAGGGTGCTGGAGCACAGGTGCGCCACGTGTCAGCACGTGGGCGTTTTGCGCTTGAGCGCAGGGCGCTGGAGCGCCAGGCGCTCGAGCGCTAGCACGCTACGTTTCGGCACGTGGGCACTTTGCGCTGGAGCGCCGGGCGTTTGAGCGCTAGCGCGCCACGTGTCGGCACGTGGGCGCTTTGCGCTTGAGCACTGGGCGCTTGAGCGCTAAGCGCTCGAGCGCTAGCGCGCCACATGTCGGCACGTGGGCGCTTAGAGCTTGAGCGCTTGGGCGCCGGCGAGAAAAAGAGGCTTTTAGCCCCAGAAATTCTCGAAAGAGAAATCAGATTGGAGTTAAACTCCTAAGATGTTTTAGGGTTGATGAAAGGGGTTCTTCTTCTTTCTCCTCTGGTTGCTGGATCTTGAAGATTAAGGGATAGGAGATTTTAAAAACCTCTTCTTTTTAAGATCTAATGGAAGATCCGAGTTCCCCTTTATGGGTTTTGTGGTGAAAAACTATTTAGTTTTATAAAATGAAGAGTAAAACTCTTGATTTAATTCAAAAGAAAGAAGAAGGTTTTGGAACCTTGAGGAAGGAGAAAAGATCTCCGATCTAAATTATTTTGGAGAGAGAAAAAAAGTTGTTGAGATATTTCATTATCTTTGCCTTTATATGCCATACACTTTACACACAGCCCCTTGGGCTTCACAAAATGGTATTTTGCCTATCCCATGGCTCATGTGCCATTTCTTTTTGCACATAAGCTATGGGCTTTACAAAAATTTGGCTTTATGCCTATTTTTCTTACATTTATCCATAAAACAAAATAAAAGAAATACAACAAAATTATTTATTACAAAATTTTTATCTTGGCATGGGGGAGGCCGGCCGCTTCATGTTCGGGCTCGACCCGGGCATGGGCCCACTGGATCTGGGCTTGGGCCTACTTGGGTTGGGGTTGACTTTGATTTTGACTTGGTCAACCGGGGTGTAAATTTTTACCCCAAAAAATTGCCCCCATCAATAAATGCACACCACATATGTGGGTCGTGTGCATGAAATTGATGGATCTACTTTTACTTAAAGGCGACCTGATTTGGTTCCCGCTTTGTAGGAATCCTGTGCTGCCCTTTTTACGACATGGACGGTCAATGATGCCCTTTTTGCGACTTGGACAGTCGATGCTGCCCTTTTAGCGACTTGGACGGCCGATGCTGACCTTTTTGCGACTTGGACGGCCGATGCTGACCTTTTTGCGACTTGGATGGTCGGTGCTGCCCTTTTAGCAACGTGGACGGTCGGTGCTGCCTTTTTGCGACTTGGACGGTCGATGCTGCCATTTTAGCAATGTGGACGGTCGGTTCTGCCATTTTAGCGACGTGGACGGTCGGTTCTTCCCTTTTTGCGACTTGGACGATCGATGATGCCCTTTTAGCGACGTAGACGGTCGGTGCTGCCCTTTTTGCGACTTGGACGGTCGATGCTGCCATTTTAGTGATGTGGACGGTCGGTTCTGCCATTTTAGAGTCGTGGACGGTCGGTTCCTCCCTTTTTGCGACTTGGACGGTCGGTTCTGCCCTTTTTGTGACTTGGACGGTCGGTTCTGCCCTTTTTGCGACTTGGACGGTCGATGCTGCCATTTTAGCGATGTGGACAGTCGGTGCTACCATTTTAGCAACGTGGACAGTCGGTTCTGGATTTGACTTGCCTCGCTTCTTGCGGAATCAGGGATGAAGTTGACTTGTTTCCGAGGTGGAATTTGATTCTGCCAAGGAGGTCATTGGTTGTTTTGCTGACTTGATGTGATTTGGGTTGATGATTGTTAGAGATTCTGCGTGTTCAAGTTTAGTTAATTACTGCAATCAAAACGGTTTCGCTTGTAGCTAGCCGGTTGAGTACGGGTCGTCCGTAGGGAGATGGGAATCTTTTTCTATGTGCTTTAACGAGTTAAGTCCAAAAGTCCAGATTTGTTTGTGATTAACTAAGTGTTAAAATGATATATAAAGAGAGCTTGTTAGGGTTAGGATTAGGTTAGTTTGAGTTAAGAGTCGCTCACTTCTTCCGTTGCCACTCTTAATATCTGTGTTACGGTAATCGGCAACAACGGGGATTAGCACGACTAGGATGGAACTTGCGAGTATAAGCTAGGCTTTCCAACGCTTAAGTTCTTCCTTTTGGTGCTTGTCCGTCCGTTCTTGGCTCTTAGCCATAACCTCCGGTTAATTCAACCACAACCGGTCTCACTATGGAATCACCGCTATCATGTAGGATAGAGTGCCGTAGGGAGCGGATTGTAGTTCAATTAACGGGAGTCGATTTAAGATGTTGGGCAAGGAAAGAGTGAGAGAGATTTCCTTCTCTCAAACTTCCCTTATCCTACCCTAACAAGTATGGAAATTACTCACCCATTACAAGAAGAACGAAAAATAAAACAAAGGAGGAAGATAGAAAGAAAGAGATTAGAAGATAACAACTAGCTATTTGCGACCTCACCTTGGCAAGGATCAAGCGTAAGCATCATGGTTGTTTAAGGATAAAGGAAAAGAGAAAAGAAAGAAACAACAATAAATAACAACAACTAAATTATCAATTAAAGATTACAAGCAATTAACATAACAAGAGCAAGACAAGTATAATAACAAAATGAACTTCTTTATTCATCATTCTTCACTCACAAAAGCTCACTACAAGTTTTTCAATGGAGAAGAGATGAGAAGAGGAAGAAGAACAACAAGTATTCTAAAACCTAAAATACAAGATTAAGCACCCTTGGCTTCACAAGGTTCTGGGCTATTTATAGGCAGGGAAAAGGAAATCTAGGGCAACAATCAGAACAAATATGAAAAGACCAATCTGCCCCTGAAAATTCATCAGCTGAAGAGGTCGTACGGCCACGGTTCCGCGGCCTAGACCGCCTATTGGCCCCGGAACCGCGGCCGTTTAGGGGAGTTGGGCCCTCCAAATTTTTGTGCCACCCTGATCTTCTATGTCCTTTATTCTGGTACATGTTTTTTCTCAGATTTTCTTCACGATTTTTCCAGAATTTCTGTTGAGCAAAAGGTGATTTGATGTGGATCTTTTTGTCATGATTTTCTCGAGCTCCGCGTAGATTTCTTGGATCTTGTGTTGCCATTGAACCTTGTGCATGAAAATGACATTGATTTGCCATTTTGTCTCTTAAACTGGTGTGTGGCAACAGACGGATAAAGAGCGGAGACCCGTGTTTTATCTGTGGTTGGCAGGAACCCGGATTTTGTCGTGTTTTTTCATGAATTTCACCGTTTAGAGCCGAGAACCTGTATCCTGCAATTGACTGGCAAACACGGCTCAAGAGTACCTACCGATAAGCAATATGATAAAAATTGGGCGGTATAAAAATGCAAAAATCTGATATGAACAAATACCCCAAACTTATCATTTGCTCTTCCCGAGCAAAGCCAATTTATTCACAAAAAATTTCCTAACCTCACTTTCGCAGGGAACGCGATTGCACTGAGCATGTGCAACAAGCCGTTAAACCTCTAGGTGTCCCTAGTAGGAAGAGTGTTGTCTCCTGAGGGTTTTCAGCGGATACTACCCACAAAATCCGGTCAAGCTAGTTTTGTGAAATTACTATGATTCAAACCCCTAAAGTTTTTGTTTTCAGAAAATAACAATTCTATGATCCCAAGTCTAGACTATCAAACCCTTATTTTTCACACCTCGCTTCTTATTTAACTACAAATTTTATATGTCTTTACGTGCAGTGCAAATAGTGTCGTTAAGTTTCCAGAAGGATCGATTAAAGTCATTATGTCACATAATAAGCCTAGATAAAATTTTTTAAAGGATCACATAAGTTTTATAAAGAGTTAAGCATTTTTCAAGTTTCGTTTTTCAGTAAAGTTTCAACTTCAGAATTTCTATCTTCCTTAACAGGAAACTAGGTCTTATTTTTCACTCCACCTTTTTCTTGTTTTCATTTCATACACAGCTCTGTGAACGTTCAATAGTCTTTATCATAGAATAAAACCTACATATCTCCGCTAAATTTTTTTATAAAAGCCTGTCTTTTATCAAGATTATTCTCACACAAAGAACCGTTAGAATTTTAACTTGGAGAGAACACTTGCTTGACTTTGTTTTAATCTGGACTTTCTAGGCTTCTTAGCGAGCTTTGGGCCAATGCACCCAAACCAGTTGGTTTTAGGGCATTAGGTGTAGAAACACCCCAGCGGACTTAATTACTCAAGTTACCTAGGTCTAAAAACAAAAGACAGTTTGGCGTGAAAATCATGATAATTTAATACGAACGGAGATATAACCGGCAGTTCAATTATTTTTTTGGATAAAAGACGTGTTTAGTGGGTTCGGTGTGTAATCATTCCAATCAAGTTCCAGATGGGTTATTTTTCAGAATCAGTTCCAATTATGGCATCAATAGCATTCCTTCATATTCGCTTCACTTCATAAACTATTCTTGGTATTACTTATTTCAGAACAAACCTATTTGATCCTCAGAAAATTATTTATCTATTTAAAAGTTTTTAGACATAAAAGACTTGTCATCTAATTTCCAAAACTCACGACACGTGTAGTGTGATGTAAAGACGTATATCAGCTATAGTTAACTTCAAAGGAGAGTTATCTTTCAGGTTTTCAAAATCTAAAAATAAGATTTAGTTATTCTTATCTTATGAAACAAAACCGTCGAAATATTGAATCAGAGTTCTCCCACTAGCTAACTTGACAAAAAAGTTTTTATGTTTTTAGAAATTTTTTTTGATTTTTTATGGATTTTATGGAATTTAATATGCAGATGCAAAATATACAAATGAATGCGAAGGTAAGAAATGCGTACCGAGCGTACCCCCAAACTTAAACTGGAGAGTGTCCTTACTGTCATCGCATGAAGAGATCATTTGAAGGGTCAAAATTGTCCGTTATCTATACACAAATTTTATTTTTTTTGTTTTTAAAGAAAAGAAAAAAGCAAAAATGGAAAAGAATATCCACAAATATATACAAAATGGTATATACATACCCCCAAACTTATTTGGAACAGTGTCTACTGTTCTTGGCTGGATAACCGAAGTTTGGTGGTAGGCAGAGGAAGATTATGCAGGGTAAACCGGCTCTTGTAAGACCAGGAGCTCCTCTGTTGGTTCGGCGCTAAGGTACGGTTTTAGTCGGTGTCCGTTCACTTTGAAAAATGAACCGTCCTTTGGATTCTCCAAATCCACAGCGCCCTGCGGATACACATTCCACACAAAATACGGCCCTTTCCAGCGAGATCTGAGCTTTCCTGGATGGAAGTGTAGCCGGGTGTCGTAAAGCAGTACCTGCTGACCAGGTACGAAAGTTTTGCGCAAAAGGTGTTTGTCGTGAAACACCTTCGTTCGGTTCTTAACGACAACCGCGTTATCGTAAGCCTCATCCCTAAGCTCGCTTAATTCGTTCAACTGCAGCTTCCGATGGCTGCCCGCATCTTCGAGAGACAGATTCAGCTCCTTTATCGCCCAAAATGCGCGATGCTCTATTTCGACAGGGAGGTGGCAAGCCTTTCCGTACACAAGCCGATAGGGAGATATGCCAAGATCGGTCTTATAAACGGTTCGAAATGCCCAAAGGGCATCAGTGAGTTTCAGCGACCAATCTTTTCGGTTCTTGGAAACCGTCTTCTCCAGTGTCTGCTTGATTTGCCGATTTGAAACTTCTGCTTGCCCACAGGTCTGGGGGTGGTAGGGCGTGGATAGCTTATGATTAATGGAATATTTCCGCATCAAGGCCTCGAAAGTCTTGTTGCAGAAATGAGTTCCATTGTCGCTAATGATCGCTCGGGGGTGCCCAAAACGGGAGAAAATGTTTTCTTTAAGAAACCTAACGACAACCTTGTTGTCGTTAGTCCGGCTGGGCACAGCCTCGACCCACTTAGAGACATAATCAACAGCGAGAAGGATGTACAAGTTCCCGAAAAAGCTGGGAAACGGCCCCATGAAATCTATCCCCCAAACGTCAAAAATCTCCACAACCAAGATTGGTTGGAGCGGCATCTCGTTCCTCCGGGATATCCGGCCCAAGTGTTGGCACCGGGAGAAAATCTTGCAATAGTCATGAGCGTCTTTGAAGAGTTGTGGCCAGTAGAAACCACATTGCAAGATCTTCTCAGCTGTCTTTCTGAGGCCAAAATGCCCGCCACATGCTTGATCGTGGCAAAATGACAGCACACTCTTGAATTCCTCATCAAGGACACACCGACGAATAATCTGGTCGAGACAGTACTTGAACAGATAGGGTTCATCCCAGTAAAAGTGTTTTACTTGGGATAAGAAGCGAAGTCTGTCCTAACTTGACCATTCAGTCGGTAGTAATCCTGTGGCCAAATAGTTCACAATATCTGCGAACCAGGGTTCGCAAGATACGGTCAAGAGCTGTTCATCCGGGAAAACGTCGTTGATCGTTATTGGAAGCGAAGGCGAAGAAGGAAGTCGTGAGAGATGGTCGGCAACTACGTTTTCACATCCTCGTTTGTCCTTAATGACAAGGTCAAACTCTTGAAGCAAGAGGATCCAACGTATTAGCCGAGATTTTGCATCTTTCTTCGCAAAAAGATGGCGCGGAGCAGAATGGTCTGTGTAGACAATGACTGGAGAGCCAATGAGGTAGGCCTGAACTTTTCTAAAGCAAATACAACAGCCAAGAATTCCTTCTCAGTTGTTGTATAATTGAGTTGGGCGTCATTCAGGGTTCGGCTCGCATAATAGATTACGTGCGGCATCTTATTGATGTGTTGTCCAAGGACAGCACCAATGGCAAAATCGGATGCATCGCACATAATCTCGAATGGGTGCGTCCAGTCAGGTGAAGAAAGAACGGGAGCAGAAGTGAGTGAGCTTTTAAATGACTCGAACGCAGTCACACCGCTCGAGTTGAAGTTGAATGGCGTGTCCTTGGCCAGCAAAAGAGTCAAGGGCCTAGCAATCTTGCTAAAGTCCTTGATGAACCGTCTATAGAAACCGGCATGGCCAAGGAAGGGTCGGATGTCTCTGACGCATCTGGGAGGAGGGAGATTGGAAATGACCTCAATCTTCGCTTTGTCAACCTCTATGCCATTTTGCGAGATGATATGTCCTAAGACAATACCTTCGCGCACCATGAAGTGGCACTTCTCCCAATTCAAAGTGAGGTTCTTGTCCTTACATCGGGTAAGGACAGCGTCAAGATGCAGCAAACACTCGTTGAAGGAATCGCCGAAGATGGAGAAATCGTCCATGAAGATCTCCAGAAATTTTTCCACCATATCTGAGAAAATTCCCATCATACACCGCTGGAAGGTAGCGGGCGCATTGCATAACCCAAAGGGCATGCGACGATATGCAAACGTGCCGAAAGGACAAGTGAATGTGGTCTTGTCCTGGTCTTTTTCGGCGATGGGAATCTGATTATAGCCGGAGTAGCCATCAAGAAAGCAGTAGTACTCGTGTCCGGCCAATCGTTCAAGCATTTGGTCAATGAAAGGTAGCGGAAAGTGGTCCTTCCGCGTTGCGGCGTTGAGTTTTCTGTAATCGATGCATACTCGCCACCCAGTTTGGGTGCGAGTAGGGATTAACTCGTTCGCCTCGTTAGTGATGACCGTTATACCTGATTTCTTGGGGACAACGTGAATGGGGCTAACCCACTGGCTATCAGAGATAGGGTAAATGATACCATTATCCAGACATTTTACGATCTCCTTCTTCACAGCCTCCTTCATGACTGGGTCGAGACGTCTTTATGGATCCCTGGCTGGTTTGGCATCATCCATCAGATGAATGTGATGTTCAACGATCAGGGGACTAATCCCCTTGATGTCCGCCATGGACCAGCCAAAAGCTTGCCTATTACTGTGCAAGACCGCAAGAAGGGCTTTCTCTTGCTCTGGAGCTAGAGAAGCCGAGATGATGACAGGGAGGGTCTCGTTCTCACCCAAGTAAGCGTACTTAAGGTGAGACGGCAAAGGCTTGAGTTCGAGCGTTGGAGGAGAAACGATGGAAGGCAAGATTGGTGAAGAGGTCTCGAACTCAAAGGACTCCAGCAAAGGTTCAAAACGAGTGTAAGCGACCGAGTTGGATGGTTCAGGTAACTCATCCGGAATTTCGAAGGATTCAAACTCGGGTGGTGAGTGGCTAAGATCGTTCAAGAAAGTGAAATACTCGTAATCATTGTCGGGCGCAGAAACAGCAGCAGGTTCGAAGAGGAACGCACTAGTGGCGTTAAGGTTATCGTGATCGAACAGAAACTCCTCGAATTCACACTCTTCAGGGGTGATCTCCTGGATTGAGCAAACGTCCAGTATATGAGCATTAGGTTCGGAGGGCTGATTCCCCAACCTAAAAATTTTGAGTTCAATTGTCATGTTTCCAAAAGAGAGGTTCATCGAACCATTGCGACAATTGATCACAGCATTTGAGGTTGCAAGAAATGGGCGACCGAGTATTACCGGAATTTGATTCCGGGGGTTAGCTACAGGCTGTGTGTCTAATACAATGAAGTCAACGGGGAATATGAAGTCCCCGACTTTGATAAACACATCCTCTAGCTCACCCCTAGGATGGGTGATCGATCGGTCGGCCATTTGGAGAGTGCAGTGTGTGGGTTTCAGCTCTCCTACGTCTAATTGCTCGTATACTGAGTATGGAAGCAGGTTAACACTGGCACCAAGATCTAATAGTGCGCGGTTGATGTTCTTATCCCCAATGGTAATAGAAATCGTAGGACAGCCAGGGTCTTTCCGTTTTTGTGGTAAAGATTGGGTAAGAGCATCACTCACAGCACTAGCCAAGAAAACTTTCTTTGGTACCTGAGACTTCCTCTTTTTCGTGCACAAGTCCTTTAAGATTTTCGCGTAGGACGGGACTTGTTGGACAACATCTAAAAGAGGAATGTTAATGTTAACCTGCTTAAATAACTCCAGAATCTTCTTCATTTGTGGATTTTGTTTGGTGGACTTCAACCGGTTTGGAAATGGAACGCTTTTAAAATTAGTTGAGTCCAATGCTTGTAGAGGAGATTGTGGAGCTGGAGCGGATCCCAGAACTGGTGTTTTCATGGAGTGAGAAGTGGGTCCGTTCAGAGCAGAGGAAGAAGAAGAGCCTTTTGAAGAATAGAGAATAGGCTCAGAAGACGAAGAAGCAGCAGCAGCAGAAGAAGAAGAAGAAGAAGAAGAAGAAGAAGAAGAAGCGGCCGGGGTGTTATCGTTGATCCGTGTGCTGATGTTGTTCTGCAGCATCCTTCCCGATCTCAATGTGGTCACGGCACTCACATTATGGTTCTGTTTTTCAAGAGCAACATGTACATTATGTGGGAGACCGGGATTTAGGAGTGGCTGGGACGGGAGCTTCCCTTTCTCTCGCTCGCTTAAGGCCGCATTCAGCTGTGCAATCTGGGCCTCGACGGTCTTAATAATTTGCCCGTGAGTGGCAGTGTGTTGCACTAAGGACTGAATGGAAGACTGGATGTTGGCGGTGGATTGTGTCGATTGTTTAACGAACGCCTCCAGACTTCGTTCGAGCGAGGAAACCTTATCGTTGTTTGACAGAACAAAGTTGTTTGGTGGAAAAGAATTGTTGGGTGCAAAGTTGTTCGTTTGATTTTGAAAAGGTTGGGGTTGGAAGGGCTGCTGATACTGATGTTGAGTTTGTTGTTGTGCTTGTTGTTGCGGCGGAGGGGGCCTTTGGAAATTGTTGCCTTGGAATTGATTCTGATTCTGATTCCAGGCGAAATTGGGGTGGTTCCTCCAACCGGAATTGTAGGTGGAAGAGTATGGATCATTCCTCGGTCTTTGCTGAAATGCAGCATTAACCTGATCATGTCCTTGAGATGGTGGATTGTAAGGACACTCTTCGGTTAAGTGAGAAGGATCGGAACAACAAGCGCAAATGGTACGAAGGGGAAGAACATGGATAGGAGCAGGAGAAGAGAATTTGCTCTCTATCGCTTCAAGCTTTCTCGTTATTGCAGCCATTTCAGCTTTCATCGCAATAGAGACATCAAGTTAGTGAATTCCTACCCTAGACTGACTGGTAGAAGTGGAGGTAGAAGAAGAAGAAGTCGGTCTGGTGCTCTCCCATTGTAGCGTTTGCTCCGCAAGGTCGTCAAAGAATTGCCATGCTTCCTCGTCAGATTTCGATAGGAAGTGGCCCTGACAGATGGTTTCCAACAACTGCTTGGTTGCTGGGTTCAGGCCCTCGTATAAGGTTTGGCAAAGTTGCCATCTCTCGATACCATAGTGAGGACACTGAACAAGAAGGTCTTTATACCGGTCAAAGCACTTCCAGAAAGGTTCAGAAGGAAGCTGAGAGAATTGGTTGATTTCGTTACGTATCATTGCGGTTTTATGATTCGGATAAAATTTCTTGAGAAACGCTTTTACAAACTCGTCCCAACTGGTTATGGAGTGGGAAGCGGTGCTATACAGCCATTTTTCAGCAAGATCGCATAAAGTGAACGGAATGACCCGTAGCCGTATAGCATCGTCCGACAGTTGGGTAGTTTTCATCATGGCACAAACGTTTTGAAATTTGTTGATGAAGATATAGGCATCTTCAGATTCAATCCCATGAAATCGCGGAAGCATGTTAATGAAGTGGGGCTTAATTTCAAAATTATCCCCATTGGCCGGTGGAAGAGAAAGACAGGTGGGAAGTGCAGAATGGGTGGGGTAGAAACAATCCTGGAGCGCGATTCGCTGTGGCGCTACAACAGGCGGAGGTGGTGGGTTATTTGCCTCCATAGGAGGTGGAGTCAATCCTGGGGGAGTCAAAGAGATGTTTGAATTAAATCCTGACATCGCGGAAGAAGAGGTTGGTGAAGGTGAAGGTGAAGATGTATGAACAGAATTCCGGTCAACGTCGGAGTTGGCCGGCAAAGGTAAGGGTGAAAGAGGCCTGGACGGAGTTTCGACGTCTGAGTCAATCGCGTAGTCGGTAGCGACTAACGTAACGCGGACTAGGCGGGCGCTAGTGTCCCGAGTCCAAGCGGACATACACTAAACGAGTTTAGTATAGTCAAAGCGGAGAAGGTGAGGGTAAGAAAACGTCAATGGAGAAATACGATGGGTGGTGGGTGAAAAATGGATTTGGCGACAAAGGGCAAGTTTTTATAAAAGTTTTTGATTTTTTCCTTTTTTGTTTTTTTTTTAGAAAGAGCTTTACAGAAATATGTACGGATTTACGGCTTCAAGCAATCACAAACAAGATATGCACAATCACACCTAGATCTAGGGTCACCTAGGTCAGCTAGACAGCTCCTAACTGTTCCAAAGGGCTAGAAACAGGACCTCAAACCGTCTCTTCTCCAACAATTGCGGTCAGGTAAGTGCCAGGTAAGTGGGAGGCTCCCCACTACGTAAGTAGTGGCCCTAATTAAGTAACCACTTTCCTTCGACACACTTTCCTAGGCACCGCAAAAGTCAGGATAGGATAAACGGCCGATGCCTGTAACTAGTCCTCTGTCCTATTGAGCGCGAAGTCCTTAGGGCTGAGTCTAGCATTTTTAAATTTAACAATGGTCAATGCATATGCTTTTTGTGATTTCTGGGGTCCTGGGAAGGGTGATGAAATCCCCACCCAATCTGGATTGGTTTCAAGCCCCTTAAGTCCGTATTAATGAATGCAAAGCGGTAACAAATCAACTGCAAACAATTTTTATTGTTTAGCGCGGCGCAAAGAATCCTGCACAAAAACAGTTTATTGGAAGGGGGAAGAGAGTTTGCGCAAAGAATGCTGCAGAAAACACAGTTTAGTGGAGTTCAGAGGAGTGGGGGAGAGAAGAGAGACTCACCAAAAAAATTTGGAACCCTGAAGGCACCAAACGGCCGCGGTTCCGCGGCCAAACACGTGCTCAGGCCACGGTTCCGCGGTCGAACAGAGAGATTGATCTTCCAATGTTTTTGTGTGTGCTGGTATGGGAGTCCTCTGCTTTTCTGGATTTCCTGAATCTTGATGTGCTCACTGGAACTGCTCCAGAATCTTTCAGTAGACCATTTTATCCGTCTTGAATCTGTTGTGGTGTAGCCGTGAGATATGGGTCTATCTTCCCACGTCTTTAGCACTGAACTCGAACTTTGTATTATCCTGCACACTTGCACAAAAACTAATCAAAAATAACAAGATGATTTTTTTACAAAGTATATTTTTTTGTTTTGTTTTTCGGTTATATTTATATTCACAAATTAACCCGAAATTACACAAAGAAATAAACTACCGTCTCCCCGGCAATGGCGCCATTTGATTGTTAGAGATTATGCGTGTTCAAGTTTAGTTAATTACCGCAATCAAAACAGTTTCACTTGTAGCTAGCCGGTTGAGTACGGGTCGTCCGCACGGAGATGGGAATCTTTTTCTATGTGCTTTAACGAGTTAAGTCCAAAAGTCCAGATTTGTTTGTGATTAACTAAGTGTTAAAATGATATGTAAAGAGAGCTTGTTAGGGTTAGGATTAGGTTAGTTTGAGTTAGGAGTCGCTCACTTCTTCCGTTGCCACTCTTAATATCGGTGTTACGGTAATCGGCCACAACAGGGATTAGCACGACTAGGAAGGAACTTGCGAGTATAAGCTAGGCTTTCCAACGCTTAAGTTCTTCCTTTTGGTGCTTGTCCGTCCGTTCTTGGCTCTTAGCCATAACCTCCGGTTAATTCAACCACAACCGGTCTCACTACGGAATCACCGCTATCATGTAGGATAGGGTGCCGTAGGGAGCGGATTGTGGTTCAATTAACGGGAGTCGATTTAAGATGTTGGGCAAGGAAAGAGTGAGAGAGATTTCCTTCTCTCAAACTTCCCTTATCCTACCCTAACAAGTATGGAAATTACTCACCCATTACAAGAAGAACGAAAAATAAAACAAAGGAGGAAGATAGAAAGAAACAGATTAGAAGATAACAACTAGCTATTTGCGACCTCACCTTGGCAAGGATCAAGCGTAAGCATCATGGTTGTTTAAGGATAAAGGAAAAGAGAAAGAAAGAAACAACAATAAATAACAACAACTAAATTATCAATTAAAAATTACAAGCAATTAACATAACAAGAGCAAGACAAGTATAATAACAAAATGAACTTCTTTATTCATCATTCTTCACTCACAAAAGCTCACTACAAGTTTTTCAATGGAGAAGAGATGAGAAGAGGAAGAAGAACATCAAGTATTATAAAACCTAAAATACAAGACTAAGCACCCTTGGCTTCACAAGGTTCTGGGCTATTTATAGGCAGGGAAAAGGAAATCTAGGGCAACAATCAGAACAAATATGAAAAGACCAATCTGCCCCTGAAAATTCATCAGCTGAAGAGGCCGTACGGCCGCGGTTCCGCGGCCTAGACCCCCTATTGGCCCCGGAACCGCGGCCGTTTAGGGGAGTTGGGCCCTCCAAATTTTTGTGCCACCCTGGTCTTCTATGTCCTTTATTCTGGTACATGTTTTTTCTCAGATTTTCTTCACGATTTTTCCAGAATTTCTGTTGAGCAAAAGGTGATTTGATGTGGATCTTTTTGTCATGATTTCCTCGAGCTCTGCGTAGATTTCTTGGATCTTGTGTTGCCATTGAGCCTTGTGCATGAAAATGACATTGATTTGCCAATTTGTCTCTTAAACTGGTGTGTGGCAACAGACGGATAAAGAGCGGAGACCCGTGTTTTATCTGTGGTTGGCAGGAACCCGGATTTTTTCGTGTTTTTCCATGAATTTCACCGTTTAGAGCCGAGAACCTGTATCCTGCAATTGACTAGCAAACACAGCTCAAGAGTACCTACCGATAAGGAATATGATAAAAATTGGGCGGTATAAAAATGCAAAAATCTGATATGAACAGTTGACATCAGCATCGCTATGCTGGAATATGGTACCAGGAGCAAATCATCATTTGTCATGACAGGATATGGGGATTTTGGTTTTGGTTTGGCATCAGCATCGCTACACTGGAATATGGTACGAGGAGCGACTCATCATTCGCCGTTTGGGATTTGAGTTTGGAATTTGGATGGCGTCTGCATCGCTGCACTGGAACATGGTACCAGGAGCGACTCAACATTCGCCACTTGGGGATTGGGGAGCGGTGGCTTAGGAGACAGGTTTAGATCCCTATTACCTAAGGCTTTTCAATTTTATGGGCCGTAAGGGTCCCATAAAAGCATTTTCTCCCTACCAGTCGTAAGGATCCCGTAGGTGCATTTTCTCCTTAGGGGTCGTGAGGACCCCCAAGTGTGTTTTTTATTTGTGAGTCGTAAAGATCCCATAAAGGTTTGTTCTCCTCATGTATCATGAGGACACATGAGTGGGTCTTCCAAAATGGAGCATAAGTCCAAGGGCGAAGACCGGCCGCTGGACAGGTGATTGCGGTGGGGTATGGGTATGACGAGAATTATTTAAGCCCGTGGATTGTATACGATAGTCGATATGGCGACTAACCATAGGAGCGGGAGAATTTTGAGAAATTGGGTTTTGGTTGGCGTCTGCATCGCTGCACTGGCATATGACACCAGGAGCAACTCATCATTCGTCGTTTGGGGACTTGGAATTTGGATCTTGTTTGGCATCAATATTACTGCACTGGAATAATGCCAGGAGCAGCTCATCATTTGCCCCGGGAGGACTTGGGATTTGGTTTTTGGGTCGGCATCAGCACCGCTAACACTGAAGCGTATCGCCAGGAGCGACTCATCATTTGCCATTTCCCGTTGGGAAGCGATGGCTTAAAAGACAGGTTTAGGTCCCTGTCACCTAAGACTTTTCAATTTTATGAGCCGTAAGGGTCTCATAAAAGCATTTTCTCCCTACGAGTCGAGAGGATCTCGCAGGTGTATGTTCTCCTTAGGAATCGTGAGGATTCCTAAGTGTGTTGCTCCTTTGTGAGTCGTAAGGATCTCACGCAGGGGTTTTCTCCTCACAAGGTCGAGAGTACTTTGCGAGTGTATTCATCTCTTTTCACGAATTTGCGCCCTTTCGGGTTTTCACAAACTCGCCGGTAGTCCTGCTGTTTTTACTCACGGAGCCCTTTCGGGTTTTCATCCGTGCCCGTTTTGCTTGTGGACATACCCTTTTTTCTTCTTTTTTTTCTTTTTTCTTCTTTTTTCTTCTTTTTTTTTCTTTTTTTTCTTTTTTTTTGCCGCTGGTGGGACTTTAAAAGTAGTCTCACCGGTAGGATTTGAGAGAGATAGGGGTCATTTACGCCCGTGGATTGTATACGGTTTTACAAGATGTATGATCCAGACCGTAGGGCTGATGTGCTCAATTCGCCTGTGACTTGGAGCATTCACGTGTAGTATTTTTTGAGATATCGGCCATTGATGGGTGGCATGGGCCTTTCTCCCTTGGCACTTATTAGTTGGTAGGATCCTCCATCGAACACTTTCTCGATGACGTATGGTCCTTCCCAGTTTGGCTCGAATTTTCCCTTGGCATGTCGATTGGGGATGATCGGTCTTTCGAGGACCAACACCAATTCACCTTTCTTGAAAGCGCGGAGATGGGTTATCTTATCATAGGCCCGTGACCTTTGGGCTCGGTATAGCTCCAGGATTTGCTGCACCGCAAGCCTCTTTACTTCGAGCACGTCGAGCTCTTCAAGCCGAAGGAGCACGTTTTCCTCTTCCGTCAACTCGTGTTGGATGGCCATTCTTAAACTTGGAACCTCGATTTCGAGGGGGAGGATCGCCTCCACTCCGAAGAGCAATGAGTATGGAGTAGACTGAGTTGGAGTACAGTGCTTGGTACGATATGCCCACGACGCCTCGTGAAGCTTGAGATTCCAGTCTCTCTTGTTGGCTGAAGCATTTTTCCTCAGGAGCTTGCATAGAGTCTTATTGAAGGCTTTGGCTAGCCCATTGGCTCTTGGATTATAGATGGAGGAATATCTCCAGTTTATCTTATGCTGAGTAGCGAACCTTGAGATATTGAAGCTCTTGAAAGAAGGCCTATTGTCAGAAATGATTCTTCTTGGTGTACCGAAGCGGTATAGAATATTATGCTGGAAGAATGTCATAATATCATTTGTCTTGACTTCTTTTAGCAGGACAGTTTCAGCCCATCTGGAGAAGTAGTCTGTCGTGGCCAGTATGAACCGGTGGCTTTTGGATGATGGAGGATCAATTGGGCAAACAATGTCGGTGCCCCAGACTTCGAAGGGTCACGACTCCACCGTAGGATGCAACGGATTGGGATGCTTGTGAATGAAATCACCATGGATTTGGCAGATCCGACATTTCTTTGCATGCTCTCCGCAATCACGTATCATGGTGGGCCAGTAATACCCAAGCCATTTGATTTGAAGTCGCATCTTGGGGCCAGATTGGTGAGCACCGCAAACACCCGAGTGAACATCTTTCATGACCTTTTGGACTTCGGCCAATGACAGACACCTGAGCCAGAGTTGGTTATATGACCTGCGGTATAACATGTCATTTACAAACACGTATCGGAGAGCTCTTTTCTTCAGCTGAATCCTCACAGATTTTTCTTCGGGCAGCTTGTCGTATCGGAGGTACTCTATGAAGGGTTCTCTCCAATCGGGCTCGTCTTGGATAATCGAAGCTTCTTCGGCAGGACTGCTCTTCTGTTCCGCGCTTTCCTCTTCTCATAGAGAGACTGGGGGTAGAATTTGTCAGCTCCTGACTGTGATCAGAATTTCGTCCATGTCAGGATCAGCCAGCTCCTTGGCTAAGCGAGCGAGTACGTCAGCCTTTCCATTCAACGCTCTATGGACTCTCATTAGATCATTGTGAGTGAACCGTTTCATGAGTTCCACCACTCGGCCTCTGTACCGAGCTAACTCGAGTTTGTATATCTTATAGTCGCCGCTTACTTGGTTGACGACAAGCTGGGAGTCACCATAAACCCGTAGCCGAAGGATTTCCATTTCTATGGCGAGTTCCAAACCAGCTATCAGGGCTTCATACTCAGCTTCGTTGTTCGTTCGAGGCTCGGTGAGAGCGAAAGAACGCCGTAGGGTTCCCATTTATGGTGTGATGAACACCAATCCTATCCCTGCTTTTATCTCCGGGACACTTGATTTACTGGAGGTCCTTATTGATGAGGCTCCATCAAAGTAGAGCTCCCAACATGGCCCATCTTCCTCGAGGTGCAGCACTTGTTCGTCGGGTAACTCATAATTTAGCGGTGACCCTTCTGGTATAGGATGAGCGACAAAGTTGTCTGCAAGAGCTTGCCCTTTCACTGCTTTCTGAGGAGTATAAACTATGTCAAACTCAAGTAGCATGACAGCCCATCTTGCCATTCTGCCGGCTAGGCTTGCTCTGGTCATCAAGTGTTTGAGCGGGTCGACCTTGGAGATCAGCATAACCCGATGAGCGAGCAGATAATGCCTCAGCTTCTTCACAGCAAATATCAGAGCCAGGCATTGCTTTTCGATTGGGGAATAGTTGTGTTCCGCCCCGACTAGAGTTCGACTGAGGTAGTAAAGGGCATTTTCTTTTCCCTCCTCGTTATTCTGGGCAAGGAGCGCACCGAGTGACTCATCTAGCGCGGCAGTATAGAGAATCAGCGGTTTATTTGGAATGGGAGCGGCCAGCACTGGAGGGTGCAACAAGTATTGTTTGATGCTTTCGAACGCAGCTTGACATTCGGCATCCCAGATAAAAGGAGCTCCTTTCTTCATGAGCTTTGAGAAGGGCCTACATCTTCCCGATAAATTTGAGATAAACCTCTTTATATAAGCAAGCTTGCCTTGAAAAGATCTTAGCTGCGTCAGACTCTTCGGAGGGGGCATCTCCATGATGGCCTTTATCTTTAATGGGTCAACTTCGATCCCTCGATGTCGGACTATGAAGCCCAAGAATTTTCCCGATGACACGCCAAAAGCGCATTTCAGAGAATTCATCTTCAGATCGTATTCCCTCAGTCTGGTGAGAACGGTTCTAAGATCTTGGATATGATCGGCCTTGGTTTTAGTCTTGACGACCAGATCATCAACATAACATTCGACGACTTTATGAATTAGGTCGTCAAATATATTGGTCATTGCCTTTTGGTACGTAGCACCTACGTTCTTCATTCCAAACGGCATCACCTTGTAGCAGTATATTCCGATCGGAGTTCGGAATGCTTTGTGCTTCTCATCCTCAGGTGACATCTTGATCTGATTATATCCGGACGAGCCATCCATAAAGGTGAACAACTCATAATTTGAGGTGTCATCGACCATCATTTCTATGACCGATAGTGAAAAGTCATCTTTAGGACATGCCTTGTTGAGGTCCCTGAAATCGACCCAAACTCGGATCTGCCCATTTTTCTTCTTCACTGGGACTATACATGCGATCCAGTCCGCATATTTCTCTTCCCTGATGAAGCCGGCATCGATGAGCTTCTTGGTTTCCTCGATGACCTTTTCTTCTAGTTCCTTTCTCATTCTTCGAGGAGCTTGTTTGACTGGCTTAGCATCAGGAGATATAGCCAGTTTATGCACGGCCAATTCGAGGGAAAGGCCTGGCATTTCTTTGTATATCCACGCGAAGCAGTCGACGAACTCATGCAGCAGAGCAATTATCTGCTCTTTCATTTCCTCCGACAAGAGTGAGCTGATGTAGGTCTGCCTTGGATCATCGGGCGTTCCAAAGTCAATCTCGGTTAGCTCGTCAAAGGTTGCTTGTCCGCCATCTTCGAGCTCTTGAGGAGCTTCTTCTGGCTTGGTTAGCTCGTCTTCATCATTTGATTCTTCGCTGGCTTCCCCAATATGGGTCATATAGCATGCCTTAGAATAAGGCTGGATGAAACCTATGCCCCGCCTATCTGGAATTCGTCCATCGATGAGTGCTCGGACCTGAGGTGGATGCCATAGCCCTTCATAAAACTTTGCTTCGGACTCCGTTTGATATAACCGGCATCCGCGCTTTTTAAAATATTCCCGCATCTCGGGCGCATAGTATCTGGGATTGAGGACGGCTCTTATGCCTCTCTCATATGGAAGGCACGCGACATACAGATCGTCCGGGTGCACAACGGGGTTTGACCCATAAAACAGGATGCCTTTCTGCCCACTTTTCCTTCCGGGGACGTAGAAAGTTTTCAGCTGGTCCACGGTGGAGACTGACAACGCATCGAGCTCTTTGCACATCTGCTCCGGTACCCTTGTGACGGCTAGGGACCCGTCTGCAATTTCGAAGGTCTCTCGTAGTTTCGCTTGTTGCATGGGGGTCCAATTTGCACCGCTATTGCATGGCAGGTCCTCTTCCTCCGACTCTTCAGTGTCGCTGCCATGATGAGGGCGGACTTTGCTGCTAGATGGGCCTTTAGTAACAGATTCGTCCGTATCGCTGCCAAAACGAGGGCGAGTTTTACGGAAGGACGGATTTCCAGTGTCGGACTCATCAGTGTCGCTATCGAAATGGGGGCGCACTTGGGCATTTTTGCTTTTGAAAGTGACAGCCGGCTCAGATTTTCCTTTGACTCTTGGGGTCGTTCTATCCTCAGTCGGTTGTGGCTTAGCATTTTGGTGGTTCATAAAGTACCGAGAATGTTCATATCGGACTTCATGCACACCGAACGGCTGGATGTCTCCGTCAATGCGTCTTTCTTCGCCATTTTTAGTATACTTTATGCATTGATGGAGAGTTGACGGGACGATGCCGTAATCGTGGAGCCACGGCCGTCCTAAAAGAATCTTATAAGAGGTGTCGGTGTCGATCACGTATATCTTAGCTTCAGTTTGCAGATCCCCGAATTTGATTGGCAAAGCTATAGACCCCAGAACTTGCTGGCAATTTTGATTGAAGCCTTGAATGACAATCGTTTCCCTTGACAGATGTCAGACGTCCATTGACAAACACTTCAGAGCTCGCAAGTTCATGATGTTCACTGAGGACCCCGGATCAATCAATATGCGATTAATTCGATCTCCGTCGCTGTACCCGGTCACGTAAAGCGGCCGATTATGCTCAGTTGTTCCCAGTAGCAAGTCTTCATCCTTAAATGTGACTGCGGCGGCTTGCAAAGTATATTGAACTTCTTTCATATTAATTTCCGCAAACCGAGCCTGATACCGCTCAGGGTTTTGTAGAGCGTGAATGAGGACATCTCTAAGCTCCTTAGATAGGACCAAGGCATCGTAGATGCTCAGGAGAGACGGAAGCTTCCGGAGATGAGCCAAGACATTATAGTCCACCGAGGAAGGACTTGAGTTTTCATCAGCCGGCTCTCTCCCATCTTCCTCATTAGCCACCTGTTTTTCCTTCCCTTTTGGGGCGTTGCCCTGATTTGGCGGTAGAGCCCTGCCGCTTCTGAGCTGGATTTGATTGGCCTTTGTGGCAAGCTCCTCGTCCTCATCGGGAAAACAGAGCTCTCCCTCAGAGTCGCTGCCCAGATGGATGGCGTAGCAGGTCACTATAGGGATCTCTTCATTGGAGTCTTCCTCTAACTCCTCCAGAATTTCAGCGGCTCGTACAGGGAGGAACTCCTTCAATTGAATCAGAGTTCTTTCCTTCTGTTCATAATCTTCGGGGGAATCGTTATATTTTTGAATGGTCGATCTCCCTGCAGACTCCTTTTCGTGCCGAGCTGCACTTTTCTTCTTCTTGAGCTTCTTGGATTTTGAGCCTGAGGGAGCCGCACTGGCAGCTGGACTGGTAGGCTTCTTCTGTCCTTCCCATTCTGTCCTGGGCTCTTTCCGAAGTAGCTTTATCATCTTCTTCATCTTATTAGATATGTGCGTACTCCACGGAGGCCGCGATAAGTCCGTTTCATTTCTCAGGACAGCGGGTTCGGCTGTCTGGTCCCAGAAGGCTTCAACTTCTGTCTGTATAAAGTTGGTGATTGCAACTTGATTGTTCACTAACACACCTTTGGACAGCTCGATCTCTCCAGCCTTGTACTGCTTCTCGACCCAATCTTTGAAGATATAGCAATCCTCGATCGCATGACTCACTACTCGATGGTACGGGCAATACAGAGGATTGTCGGTCATTTTTGCTTCCTGGGGTCTTTTTGACTCTGGCAATTGTAGACCGTTGTTCAAGGCATCTTTAAATATCTTGCGGACCTTGTCCCTTCTGAAAGAGTAAACCTTTTTCTTTTTCTCCTCTAGGGAAGGCCCATCTCCTCCCAACAATGGCTTTCGAGACCGGTTGGTTTTGGATTCGCCCGCCCTTCGCTTTTCTTCATTGTCGGACGCATTGAAGACATTGATACTGCTGGAACTCCCGCTTCTACGGCTGTCATCCCGCTTGCTTTTCCAAGTTTTGTCTCTTTGAGTGTCCGGCGGGGACTCTTGCTTCGAGCGTTCCAACATTTGGACTTTCTTGGTTAGCTCCTGAAATGTCTTGAGGCCTGCCCTACACAAGAATGGGACCATCCAATTGCTGAGGTTCCCAATGAGAAGGATGACGGACTGGTCCTGCTCCAACGGCGGTTCGCACTTGACCGTGAGATTACGCCATCGGGCGATAAAGTCAGTGTTGCTTTCATTCTTCCCCGGCTTGGTCCTCACAAGGTCGGCAATGGAAATTTTATCACTGACACTTATGAACCTTTTCCGCAACAAAGACTCCATTTAGGCAAAGGTAATGACGGACCTGTCTGGTATGCTCGCGTACTAGTCGAAGGCGACACCGGTCAGGCTGTTGACAAACTAACGAAGAAGGAGTGCATCATTGCCCCCTGTATTTCTGCATGAGGCTTTGAAGTGGGCGACGTGCTGATTTGCATTCCCCGTTCCGTCAAATCTTCCGAACTTAGGAATGACGTAGCCGCTCGGGAACTCGATCAGATCGTATCGTGCGGGATATGGCCTCTCACTATTGCCAATTTCTTTCTGAGCTTCAGCTTCAGCCACCAATGTTTTAACTTTGCTGGTGACCAAATCCATTATCCGATCTTGTGTTAGCGGGATAGTACTATCTGGGGCCAAGGCATCCCCAAAAGCGGAATGTGGCCGGCTTTCATGCGGCTCGACCATTCTTGGACCCAAAGAAGCAGGCAATGGCTGCTTTGGATTGTCATCACCCGGCTGATTAGTAGCGACTTGTACTTGATTGGGAGGCGCTCAAGCAATTTGAGCCGTAAGCTGCATCACAATGTTCGTTAAGTCGTCAATCTTCGAATAGAGCTTGGCCATCTCTTTATCTTTGCTCCTGAGCTGCTTTCGAAGCTCTTGAAGAAGCTCTTGCTCCACAGTCCTGGGGCGGAAAGTCGGCTCTTCCTAGCTGTCCGAGCTTGACTCTGCATGGACCGAGGGGTCTTTCTGCCTATCATCCTCATCGAGAGGGTTTTCTTCATCCAGCGGAGGCGGCTGTTCTTAGGCAGCGGCGACCACATTCAAGCCAGATTGGGCTTGGGATGTGGTGGCCCCATCCTTGCTTTTGCTGTGAAGGTTGTCGCTGGGGCGCCCACCCGCCATATAGACCGTATGGATAATATATCCAGCCGTCTTTTTATTATCGACGGCTGATTTCACAGATCGCTGCCTTGACCCCCAAGTTTCAGTAGCGGGCAGTCGATTGAAGGCGGATGGCCTGGACGGATTCTTGAATGGTGCTGGCGCTTCTTTTCTGGATTTACCCCGCTGCTTTCGTGCGGCACAGAGCGCCTGATAGACCCTTGAAGAGACAGTGCCATACTTTTTCTGTTGGGGTCGGGACACGTCTCTTTGTAGCGACGTTCGGACCGCTGTCTTCTTGATTCGGGCAGTCATGGTATTTTTCTGAACCCACTTCAGAGGTTCGAAGGAATTGTTGATCTTTACGGCCGACTCAGCCGTCGTCACAGAGTGACCCTGTTCTTGGAACTTCACAAGATTCCACTTGGCCAAAGCCCTGGCCCTCTTGTTGGCTCGATACCTGAGCCGCTTCTGCCATAACTTTTCTGTTCTAAGCACCTGGCAGACTTCGGCTCTTTGGGAAGACGCCGCAGACCGGGCGATGGAGGGCTTTGGAGATACGCTCAATTGTGTATTTGTTGGAGTCATCGCCTGAGCTCGTCCGCAACATTTGATGTTGCCCTTTGTACCGAAGTCTTGCCCCCGCTGGAGCACCAGAGAATCGTTCAGACACCGTCTTAAGTTTCGGTTGTGGTGCCCTGGCGATCACGACATTCGGCCTCTTGCCCCTCGAGACCGGCTTGGCCGCCTGTTTCGCCGGGATTTCTGCCAGATGAGCGCTTCCGGCAGGGTAGATGATGATGGAGACAAACTGGCGGGGCAGTTCCTCCCACTGTCGACTGAGGCTTGCGGGGAGAACCATACGAGCATTAACCTTGACCACGCATGGGATCGGGATCGCGTTGGATGCTGAATTCGTCTTGGGAGACATTGCCGTCGAAAGTTGATTGCCGCACAGAAAAAAAAACATCATTTCAGTATAGACAATCGATATGTATATTGATTGAGTTCGCATAAACGTTTAACCCGAAATATGGGAGGAGAGAAAGGTCCCACCGGGTGTGCCAGAATCTATAGGGTGTTTTTCGTCACCCCATTGAGATGGGAATACGCGTGCGCTTGTCAGGCGTACTACAGATTCCCCCTGCCTAGGGTAGGAAGGGGTTTATTGAATGTGGGGATCCAAATCTCCGGCAACCGCGGACTAAGCTGCCGTTAATTACCCCTCGCCTTTAGGGCGAGGGAACCTCCAATTAATGGGTTAAACTGGTCATGCGAACTCAATGTGCAGTGTACGTGTGTGTTGTTTTGGAGGGGGGTTTGGATATATCAGGAGCCACGCAGAGTTTTGAGGGGGACAGTGTTGTGGAGTGTGTGTGTGTATCTGTACATATATATACATGTATACATATATTAAAAAAAAAGGGAAAAAGGGCCCAAAGGATGCGTAGGGTCAGCGCCTTGAGCGCTGTGTGCTTAGGCGCTAGCGCGCCACGTTTCGGCATGTGGGCGCTTTGCGCTTGAGCGCAAGAGCGCCACGTGTCGGCATGTGGGTGCTTTGTGCTTGAGCACAGGGCACTGGAGCGCAGGCGCGCCACGTGTCATCACGTGGGCGCTTTGCGCTGGGGCGTCAGGCGCTCGAGCGCTAGCGCGCCACGTGTCGGCATGTGGGTGCTTTGCGCTTGAGCGCCGGGCGCTTGAGCGCCGGGCGCTCGAACGCTAGCGAGCCACGTGTCAGCACTCGGGCACTTTGCGCTCGAGCGCTAGCGCGACACGTGTCGGCACGTGGGCGCTTAGCGCTTGAGCGCTGGGCGCCGGCGAGAAAAAGAGGCTTTTAGCCCCAGAAATTCTCGAAAGAGAAATCAGAGTGGAGTTAAACTCCTAAGATGTTTTGGGGTTGATGAAAGGAGTTCTTCTTCCTCCTTTGGTTGCTGGATCTTGAAGATCAAGAGATAGGAGATTTTAAAAATCTCTTCATTTTAAGATCTAATGGAAGATCTGAGTTCCCCTTTATGGGTTTTGTGGTGAAAAACTATTTAGTTTTATAAAATAAAGAGTAAAACTCTTGATTTAATTCAAAAGAAAGAAGAAGGTTTCGGAACCTTGAGGAAGGAGAAAAGATCTCCGATCTAAATTTTTTTGGAGAGAGAAAAAAAAGTTGTTGAGATATTTCATTATCTTTGCCTTTATAGGCCATACACATTACACACAGCCCCTTGGGCTTCACAAAATGGCATTTTGCCTATCCCATGGGTCATGTGCCATTTCTTTTTGCACATAAGCCATGGGCTTTACAAAAATTTGGCTTCATGCCTATTTTTCTTACATTTATCCTTAAAACAAAATAAAAGAAATACAACAAAATTATTTATTACAAAAATTTTATCTTGGCATAGGGGGAGGCCGGTCGCTTTATGTTCGGGCTCGACCCGGGCATGGGCCCACTGGATCTGGGCTTGGGCCCACTTGGCTTGGGGTTGACTTTGATTTTGACTTAGTCAACCGGGGTGTAAATTTTTACCCCAACAATCATACTAGTGAGGCCACGGTAGTCTATGAGTACATCCTATAATTGTTCCTAGTTGAGGGTGTATCGAGACAAGGCATCGATACACCAGAGTAGACTAGCGTATACGCATCTTGACCCATATGATGGGCGATGGATGATCCCATATCCATCGGTGTTTGACATCAAAGATGGTGTACGGGTGCTTAATAGAGACTGGGTACACTAAACGGACTCGCCGAGAACTCCTAGATGAGTTTATACCAATCATCAGATAGCAGTTCTCTGGTGACACTGGTACAGGTTAGTCTGTAGACCCGAGATCGTCATAGAGTCTTGTGTAATTCCCACTGTGCTTTGATTTCCACCTTACCACGTCCAAGAGGGCGTGCAAAATGGTGGCTTTTGGGTACAGTCCCGAATCACATGGAGGCAATGAGCGATAGGAGGGGATTCGTCTTTCCCGGTATAGGGAGTTGATGTTGTGCAGTGTTCGATTGGCTATAACTGGAAGTCCCTGGCTAGGGATGATATAGAGTGCTATTGGTATGTGTTATCAGTAGTTTCTCGACTGGTTATGAGCCTCAAATTGACACAACTTATCGGTTACTGGGGTCTGACGTTTACCACCCCTAGACTAGATATGCGACATATCATACGAAGAGACCGGACTGTACGGTAGTGTTACTGATTGGATTCACAGGAGAATGTACAGGCTTTCTTATTGATCTTCTGATCGCTCAATACCTGGGTGGCTGTTACGTTTAGCTGACCGCTTGCAGCTTATGGGAGTTTGATATGATCATCACCTGCTGCCGGCGTATTGACGATTCTTTAGAGTCCTACACAGAGGTTTCTTGACTCAGGCAAAACGGAGTAGGAGCACATATGTGATATGTGCGGGATCAAGAATATTACGATATGAGATACCGTATTTTATTCTCGCGATATTAGATATCGGCCGGGTATATGTGATATAGCCGGGTCATCGGATCAAGTGTTGATTCGATGAACTGATTCAGATTATATTAGTCGGTTATTTGAGAAATAGCCGGATTGTCGGATCAAGTGTTGATTCGATAATTTAATGTATAATTATATATGTGATATATTATATTACATTAACAGATATAATCTCGCTTTATTGATTCATTTTCTCACCGGATAATACATTGATATATATGCGATATATGTTAATTGTATTATTTTCTTTTGTTACAAAAATATATTATATATGTGATATATAATATTGTAACAAGTTATGATTTCAAATGTAACATGATTTGTGGAGATTAAATATAGTTAGGGTTTGATTTGGGTTAGCTTTTTCATGAAGCTTCTAGAAGTTTTATTTTTGTTTTAAGCTTAGATATTTTGTGAAGATATTTCTTAACCCAACCCAAACCCTTTACCATGGTTTATTCTTTACAAAGGTTAAGCCCTTCATTCTTAACCAAAGGTTGCAATTATAACCATAGCAATAATTCATTATTCATCACAAATACTTTTCTCCTTCTTCTTCCTCCTTGAAAAGCTAGCTAGCTTTTTGCATGTGATGATTTTGTGTGAGAAATTGATAATAAAAGAGAGCATAATTCCTATTTCATCATCCTTATCTATTCTAGCCACTTAGATTAGGGTGTTCACTTCATTAATACTTGATTAGAGAAGTGAGAGCTTGAGTTAAAGATTCTTCAAGGTAGATCATCTTCGAAAAGGAAGAATTCAAGCAAGTATGGATCATTCGGCTTGTGGAGCCTCTCTAGAGTCCGGAGGTTAATGGATCGCGGCGAAGGGACTACTACTCGGAGCTTATGAAGCGAAGGGGCGGACTACAAAGGTTGTAATCCCTCTCTCTTAGATGTAAAGATGTTTACATGCTTTGTTAATCCTAATTATCTAGCAAAGATCCTCGCTTTAGATTGTTCGGCACTTGAAAATTTTAAATTCGGCATGGTTGATGCCTTATAGACCCTTATGATAGTGACTAGTAACCCTACAATTACCAATGATTCGGCGGTTATCATGGGGATACCGACGGGAGTCATGTAGTATGGATACGTGGAAAGACGAGGGTCAGAGCTAGACACTCGTGCTTTTCGGATAGCGTATGATACGTACCGATCAGGGTGTCAGTCTTGGTGACAGCACCTGATAGATCAGCCTTTCTGTGTCGATGCTTGACACATTGTTTTCATGATATTTTACTCCTAAGTATATATAACAGTGGAATGGGACGCTGTTATATATATATTAGTGGAATGGGATGCTAATATATATGTATACATATAAATTCATATACTTCATCATATTTACTCATGCAAATATACCTAGGATATAAGAGATTCACTTGATATTGGATTTAGGACATTTGAGATTACTTGATATTGTACATAAAGGATATATGAGATTCACTTGATTTTGTACATTCAGGATATATGAGATTTATTCGATTTTGTACATTGAGGATTTATGAGACTTATATGATATGAGAGCTAATTTGGGGGCTGATTTGAGGAATTTGGGATTTGGATTGTCTTGATGGATTTTGATCCCACCACGATGTCAGGATTCCGTGGAAATGACATATTTCATTCCATACTTCACATTTATTGTTTATGTACTGCTTCATGTATTAGTAGTATCTGTTAGCGTACCTTTCATGACTGTTGCATTTACATACTTTTTTTATATGCATTGCTTCATATGTTAGTTGTACCTGTTAGAGTACTTTTCATGACTGTTGCATATATACATTTTCATATCATTATTGCATGATTATTGTATACCGATTGTCATATTATTGCTTCATGTATTTGTAGTAACCGTTAGTGTACTTTTCATGATTATTGCATTCATATGACCTTTTATTGCTATTAATTGCATATGTTAGATTCGCATTGTACGTGCATACTTGCGATTACCTGCATATGTTATTTACTATTCATGAGTTGGCAACTCACCCCCATTGTGCCCCAGTTGTTTTGCAGGTTGTTCCCTAGAGTAGTCGAGACAGGCTATTCATCTATCTTATCATCTTTTGCTGCGGATACCGCAACAGCTCACAGTGTGCAGTTTGCTTAGGTGGGTTTTATGATTATTCATTGTTGTACTGTATATTCGTTGTATCCTTGTACTCTCCATCTACTACTTTCATGTTGACTTAGAAACTTGGTGATGACGATATTGTATATTATTTTGTGACTTGGTTGTCTTTTATACAGTTTCCTTTTTATCGTCTTTTATTTCTTCGCTACGGCGTCGTATATCTGTTGTGGTGGTTGTTTTCTGCTTTTGGGCGTGTATTTGTTCCCGTTTGGGGATGCTTTACTTATTTTTATGTTGTACCCATTTTTGGGGCTAGTTTTTACAAAGGAGGTGCTGCCAAAATTTTAAAGAAAATAAATTGGACTTTTAAAGAATTTGGGTTGAGATTTCAAATGTTTCAAAACTTCTATTATCAATTCTTACTACTTTTAATGGTTTAGATTTCTGGGTTTTGGCTTTCTTTTACTGCGTTACGCCTGTAGATGTTGCGTAGTATTAGGGCCGTCACGTACCAATTTCGGGTCGTGACACGCACATATTTCATATGCGCTCCTATTTCGTTTCGCTTGAGCCAAGAAACCTCTGTGCAGGACTCTAAAGACTCAACAATACGACGGCAGTAGGTGATGATCATATCAGACACCCACAAGCCGCAAGCGGTCTACTAAACGTAACGGCCACACGGGTATTGAGCGATCATAAGATCAATGAGCAAGCCTGCTCACACTCCTGCGAATCCAATCAGTAACACTTACTGTTAGTGTTTATGCCCTAGAGTCCATTACTGTATCATACTAGTTTATATATTACTTAATGGAAGCTTAGGATATTCACAGTTGTATTGACAGTCTTGCTAAAAATGGTAGTATACTACTTGGTTTGTTTCTACTTTAATATGTGCATGTGTTTCATTTAACATATCGCTTATACATATTAGTAGAGCACTTAGGATCTTTGCTTGATTACCAGCGTTGTAATGGCAGTCACACTAGTGGGGGCTGGGTAGTCTACAAGCACATCCTTTTTCACGTCCCTAGTCGTAGGATTATCGAGACAGGGCATCGATACTCTGGAGTATACTAGTGTATACGCTTCTCATCCCAGCAGGGGAGATGGTTTATCGCACAGCCATCAGTACGTCGTACTAGAGATAGTTGTAATGTTTTAAAAAATAAATAATTAGATAATTAAATAAATAAAATCATTTAGGTGAATTTTCTGATAATCGGTAAAATAAACCGTCTTTTCCGAAAAATTTAACTACAATTATTTTTAAATATAGATTTAAATACGCCTATTTTAACTATGTAATTACTAGTAAATGGTGTTTATTTAGTGACTTATAAATTATTAGTTTACTAAAATATTTTCCATAATTAATTAAATTCAAATATTTACATAAGCTTTTAATTATACATTAAATTAGTGCAAATTACAAAAAAAAAATGGGTTAATTTGACAAAGTGAGCCATGACATATTAGAATTAAGATGGTTGCATTCTCTTCTCTTCTTGAATTGGTTTCAATTCTAGAGAATTCTAGGGTGAAATTCAATAAGGAAAATAAAATAAAATGAAATAATTGTGAAAGGACTTAAAAGGTGTAATTATTTGAAGATGTTTCTACACTTTTCCTTACATCTTTTTCTCTCTCTCTTTTCCCCCCAGCCATGGCCGAAAATACCTCAAGGGCAGCCCCCCATTTCTCCACTTCAATTCTTCTCAAAAATCATCAAAAAATTCATCAAAAATCCAAATAAAAACGCACTAATTCCTAATTAAATCTCTACCCTTCATTCTTTTTCCAAACAAGTAAGGATCTTGGAGAAAAGTTAGCATTTTGGAGACAAGTTTGCATGTTTGATCTCATGTTTATGGAGATATAATCCTAAGCCCTTGGTTTAATTTTTAGTTAATCACTTTAAATTAGCTTATTAAGTGTTTAGTTTGGTTTTAAAGTGATTCCAATTGCATGATTGAAAATTCTAGAAAGGGTTTTTAAATCAAATTAGGGTTTTTATCATTGGATATTAATCTTAATGTGTAGTTTAACATGTTAGGTAATGCTAAGCCTAATCTAGAAGCTAAATTGTAAATTTCTTACACTTTAATTGTCCAAATTGCTTAATTTTTTGCAAACTAGGTTTTTGTAAAAGATGTATTTTGGCGAGATAAAATTATGATGAGGGTTGCTATCATTATATTATGGTTTTAATGAGGAGATTAACATGTTAATTGAATGAAAAACCTAATTTGGTTACTAGTTTCTATTTGTTAGTTAAAAAAAATTGTGATAAATATGCTATTTTGCAAACTAGGTTTTAGAAATTTATTTAAAATGTGGGATTAAAAATCTAGTTAGGGTTTTAGCACATCATTAAGGTTTCCATGAGTGGTTTAACAATTTAAAATATGCAAAATCTAGCTTAGTTGTTGAATTGTGAATTTTTCTTTAAAAAATGTTAAAATTTGATATTTTTGCAAACTAGAATTTTGGACTTAATTCAAATTGATGAGATTAAATTATAGAAATGGTTTATATAACCTAGTTATGATATTTAGTGAATACTATGGCCATTAGTTTTGTTTAAACATCAAGTTTTGAAGTAAAACGGTTAATTGACGCTTTCTAGGTTTTTGCGAAATAGAACGACTTGATTGCTTTTAAGGTTTCGATAATTTAAACCCTATTTTATATTATAATTAGTGAGTTTTGGAACTACGACTTGTACATTCGTGTTTTATCTCGATCAATCGGCGTTTGTACGCCGATGTCAAGGTTTTTTTCGGTTCTTTTGCATGAGCGGGTCATAGGTTTTAACCTGTGCGCGTTTCGTGCACCGTTTTGGTTTTGTCCGTGATTCGGTTTACGATATTATATATGTTTTCGTATAGGTACCCCTCATATGGACTTCGGACGAGGAAGAAGAGGAGGGCGACATCGACTTCGGCAGACAAGGACCAGGTGAGTAGATGTATATCTACGGGGGAAGTCGGGTGGATGGCGTATAGCACCCCCGCAAACGTAGAATAGGGATATTACTTACTGTTATTAGGAAGTCAGACGTGACCTTAGATTCTTGGCGAGTAGGGTCCTACTGAATACTTTAGGTTGGACTAGACTGATTTAGGAAGACTTAACCATGAGGATGACTGCCTTGGAGGGAGTTCGTAGGTTTCATGTAAACCTACACACACATGCACACAAACATAAACTTGACTTGGTGTATATGTGTGTGTGTGTATATATATATAGGGATATGTGTAGGTATATATATATATACACAACATATACATGTGATATGAGGAGGTTATGACACATGGGGATGAGTCGATATGACTAGGCTTGATGCCGTGATTTATTGGATATATGATCGAGTTATGTCATGAGATGTGTTATGATGATAGCGGATCGTTGGTCAATGAGATTATATAAAATATATTTATTGTAAGTCCATGTCACGCACCCCATGAGCTTGCGGGGAGGCGGAATATATGAAAAACGATTATCAAAGCTTCGTAACACGGACTTGAGCACACGGATCATGTCTAAACCATTACTAGCAAACGACGAAAAGTTTAACAACTCGGATTCGAAGTTATACCTTATGTTACTTGTCCTTTGGGTCTTCATCACTGTCCTCCACTCCTCGTAGGCTCTTTGGAACGTCGGCACCTCAACGGCCTCCTCGAGTCAAAGACGATCCACCCGAGAGCTCCTACTCCAAGCTTGACCTCTAACTTGAGGTAACTAGGTTTCTCAAAGTGCTAATTTAAGCAACCTAGGTGATATAGAGTTGGATTATGGATGTATTAGTCTAGCTAACCCTTGATCTCAACACATGAGAGGTAGGGTTAGGGTTTGAAGAGAGAGAGCTTGAGGAGAGAGAAGGTGAGAATGAGAATCCTTTTGGATGAATGATATCATTTGAATATATGAAGCATATGATTTTATTAAAATGAATAACAAATAAATATGTGTCATCATGCTTCATTAATTCATAGAGTGATTCATCTCATGAGTCATCTAAAACATTAATGCAACATTAACTCCATGGATGATTCACTCTCATGACTCATTAATCCAATAAATGCAAATGCCACCTTACCCTCCAAGTCACCATCCTTCTAGAAGCTTCCCGACAAATTACGAGAACGCCCCTCCTATCCATGAAAACACGGAAAAATGTTAGACTGTATAAATCCAATAATCCGATACTAGAATCTGGCTTAAACCAAAGCCGACTAGTAAAAACTGTCTGAACATCGTACGTACGTAAAAACACGTATGCGTCCGAACCCTGTCGTAAAACCATACGACCTCTATATCGTTTCGCCCGAAGCAGGAATACTTTCTGTGTGGGACTCTAAAGACTCGACACTACGCTGGCAGTGGGTTTAACTACAGACCGCAAGCGGCACTAGCTGTACGTAACGGTCCCCAGGTAGATGTCGATAAGAAGGCCGATGAGGAAACCCATCCGAACTCCTACTGGGCCTGATGTGACAATCTCTGTACAGTCCGGTCTGTTCGTCTAAGACTATCGCATATCGGGCCTAGGGCGGCAAGCGTCAGTCCCCTAATAGCGGTATAAGTCGTGTCGGAGCATAGCCCATTACACCTTGAGAAACTACTGGAACCTACCAGTAAATCTCGCTTGCCCTGGCTAGGGACTTTGCGTAATGGCTCTATGACACAGCGCGATATCAACCCCCAATACCGGGAGAGACGAATCCTGTCTAACCGCTACTGCCTCCAAGTGCTCGGGACTGCACCCAACTGCTACCTGTTTGCACGACTCCTTTGAGCCATGGTAGGGTAGCAATCTAAGAACAGTGGGACACACTCGAGGCGAAGTAGCAGTGTCAAGTCTGCGGGCTATGCTGTACTCATGTCACCTGGGAACTGTTAACTGACGACGGGTATAATACCAACCAACAGTTTCTCGCGAGTCATGTCCGGTGTACCCGTAATCTAACGAGCACCTGCATACTATCTCCAGTATGACGTACTGATGGCTGTGGGACAAACCATCTCCCTATGCTGAGATGAGAAGCGTATACACCAGTCTACTCCGGAGTATCGATGCCCTATCTCGATAATCCTATGACCAGGGACCTGTATAGGATGTTGCTTATAGACTACCCAACCCCCACTAGTGTGACTGCCATCACAACGCTGGTAATCAAGCAAAGATCCTAAGGGCTCTACTAATATGTATAAGCGATACGTTACAAGAAACATATGCACATATTAAAGTAGACACAAACCAAGTAGCCTACTACCATTTTTAGCAAGACTGTCGATACAACTGTGAATATCCCAAGCTTCCATTAAGTAATATACAAACTAGTATGATACAGTAATGGCCTCTAGGGCATAAACACTAACAATCTCCCACTTGCACTAGGGCCATGTACTGGCATATCGCAGACCTATCATCTCGAATAGCCTCTCGAACTGCGTCTGAGGAATGGCCTTTATGAATGGATCGGCAGTGTTATTCTCTGTATCTACTCTCTTTACCTCGATCTCCCGGCGATCTACGATCTCCCTGATCAGGTGATACCGCCTTAAGATGTGTTTGGACTTCTGATGGGACCTGGGTTCCTTCGCTAAAGCTATAGCGCCGTTGTTGTCGCAATACAGAGGTATTGGACCAACACTGGTAGGAACAACCTGAAGTTCTGTGAGGAACTTCTTCATCCAGACAGCTTCTTTTGCGGCATCGCAAGCAGCTATGTACTTCGCTTCCATCGTTGAGTCAGCAACGGTCTCCTGCTTGGAACTCTTCCAACAGACCGCCCCTCCATTGAGGGTAAAGACATAACCCGACATGGACTTGGAGTCATCCTTGTCACTCTGGAAGCTGGAGTCGGCAAAGGCCTCGATCTGGAGGTCTTTTCCGCCATACACCAAGAACATCTCCTTAGTCCTCCTCAGGTACTTGAGAATGTTCTTTACTGCTATCCAGTGCTTCTCCCCTGGTTTACCTGATACCGGCTTACAACGCTCAATGCGTATGCTACATCTGGTCTGGTACATAACATCACATACATTATAGAGCCTACCGCAGAAGCGTAAGGTATAATCGACATGCGATCCCTTTCCAAATCAGTCTTGGGAGACATCTCTTTGGAGAGGGTGATTCCATGACAAGTCGGTAGGTTACCGCGCTTAGAATTTTCCATACTGAATCTTTTCAATATGGTGTCTATGTATCTGGACTGCGAAATTCCCAACATCCTCTTTGATCTATCACGATAGATCTGGATCCCCAGAATGTAGGTGGCATCACCCAGGTCCTTCATGGGGAACTTCTGTGGAAAGAATCTTTTGACTGACTGTAGCATAGGAATATCACTTCCTATTAGGAGAATGGCATCCACGTACAAGACGAGGAATACAACAACTCTCCCTACAATCTTACTGTATATGCATGGTTCATCTGGATTTTTGATAAAGTCGAATTCTTTGACAGTATTATCAAAACAGATGTTCTAACTCCGCGATGCTAGCTTTAGTCCATAAATGGACTTAAGCAACTTGCACACTTTACCGCTGCTCCCACTCTGAATGAATCGCTCCGGCTGATCCATATAGACTGTTGGAGATAGTGCCCTCAGAGTCAATTATTGGATCACAGGCACGTGATTGCAATGATTGAGGGGAGGACCTGTCCCTGTAGGAGAGTCTTACTCAAGATGATAGTATGCTATCTGGTTTACCTTTATCATCGTGTACTGCTTTAGGTGACCTTACGAGTCGCTATTGCACGTTGATAGAGCCCCTAGGATTCTTGCTTGACTACCAGCAGTATGAAGGCGATCATATAAGTGAGAGCTGGAGTCTATAATCACATCCTTAAAAGGTCCCTAGTCGTGGGAGTTTAGAGACAGGGCATCGATACTCCAGAGTAGACTAGTGTATACAGTCGAGACCCCGACGAGGGGCGGTGGCCGGTCTCACAAGCCATGGGTGTCAGTTGGTTCACCTAAGATGTATACAGGTGCTCATTGGGTTATGAGTACACCGGACAGGACTCGCCGGGAACCTGCTAGTTGGGATTATACCAGACGTCAGATAGCAGTTCCCTGGTGACATGTGTACAGGTTAGTTCATCGACCTGAGATTGTCATTTGTCTCGTGTGAGTTCCCACTGTGCTTTGATTACTACCCTACCACGGCTCAAAAGAGTCGTGCAAACAGGTTTTAGTTGGGTATAGTCCCGAGCCACATGGAGGCAGTGAGCGGATATGCAGGGGTTCGTCTCTCCCGGTATTGGGGGTGAGGTCGCGCTGTGTCGAGGAGAGCCAGAATATGAAAAGTCCTTGGCCAAGGCAGGAGATTTGCTGGTAGGTATTCCAGTAGTATCTCAGGGTGTTCTGGGCTGCACTCCAACACGACTTGTACCGCTATTGGGGGTCTGACTTTTACCAACCCCTTAGGCCCGCCATGCGATGCTCATAGACGAACGGACCGGACTGTACGGATATTGTCACTGACAGGCTGAGTAGGGTGTCAGGATGAGTTCGCTCATCGACGTCCCTTTTGGTCAGTACCTGGTAGCCCGTTATGTATTGGCTGATAGCTCTGACGTGCTACTGGTTAAATCCGCAGCCATAGTATTGACGAGTCTTTAGAGTCCACCACACAGACAGTTACTCAAGTTTCGGGCGAAACGCTGTAGAGGCCGTATGGAGATATGGCAGGGTTCGATCAGATACGTGCGGTATTGCACGGATCGTGATCGGACGGTTTTTACTAGACGGCTTTGGCTTAAGCCGGATCCTAGTATTAGATAGTATAGATTTTGTCTCTTTGCATTTGTGTTCAGTGGGAATACAAATGCGGGCATGTATTTGCAGTAGCGGGGTTTTCCTGTAATTTATTACGGGATCAGTTTTCTGAAGTTGCCAGTTTGCATTCCGTTCCGGCCGGTTTTCTTTTGTTCCTTCTCGGCCGGACTTTTGTGGTGGAGGGGTTATTTGCAAGTTTGCAAATAACTTATATGTGGAGGGGTATCTTGCATAAGTATGGCTTCTTGATTATTCTTTCATCATGAGATGCTTTTTGTGTCCATTCATTTGCTTTTCTTATGATGGTTTGTGAATGGATTGAAATGGAAATGGGTGTGACTAATTTCTCATACATTCATCCCCTTTCCTCTCTTGGTTTTAATTATTCATTTTTCTTCACCATTCCATGAGAGGCCGGCCACTTAGTGAGGAGTGAGAGGGTGAGTTCATTTTGGATGAGGGAAAACTTTGTTCATCTCATTTTTTCCTTGCTACACAATTTCATGTACCTCTCTCCAAAGTTCTTTCTTGATCCCTCCATACATGGCAACTTCCATAAGCCCCATAGAGACAAGTTTCTACACTAGTCGACAGCATCCCTTGGACGCATCGGCTAGCCAACTTCGCGTCCGAGTTGCCTCGGTCCAGAGGTGGGAGCCCGTAAACGTACCCGGCTACGTGGTGCCCTTTCCGATGAGGAGGAGATGAACGGAGATTCCGCGAGAGATCGGAGTGGAGACGAAGACCGAAGGACACGGATCGCTTGGTATACTTCTCTACTCATCTTTTAGTTTGCTAGTAGCTAGGTTAATGGCCCGATCTGGGTGAAAAGTGCGCGGTGGTGCCGGTTTGCTTGTTAGCAAATTTTTCGTTTCCGTTTTTTCGGCGTCGGATCGACGGCCAGGGCGCCCCCGCGGACTTACATTGGTATCAGAGCCAAGCCATTAACCATGCCTAGCTTGCTCTAGTATGTTTAGAACTCGATCGAACAAAAATCCCCAAAAACCGTATTTTCAATGCTTCATGTTTCTGTCGAAAATTTTTCTGCTCCAAAAATTTTTCAGGTTGTTTCAGAAACATGTGTAGACAATTCTAAGAATTCTGGTAGAATTTAGAACAGTGATTCGTTAGTACAACCGCGGAAACGCGGCCAAACCCTTGGTTTGGCCGCGGTTCCGCGGTGGTAAGGTGTCCTCACTGCACCAAAATTTCTCAGTAGGCTTTAGACTTAAAAATAGGGGTTTTGGGATATTCTTTTTGGGCCCAGATTTTCTGTGAGTGCTACAGTACTGCTTGGGGCCCACTTTGATAAATTTGTTCGATCGGATATTTTAAACATGCCAGTTCACAGTATTTACATTATATCTGCGACCATGAATGTCACTCGGTCGGTAAATCCTGTCTAACTGCTATAGCCCGGTTAGACGGATTTGCGAACGTGACCTTCACGTTGATGTTCTGTATATTGCTGTGTTGTTACGGATCGGTCGTGGGGATAGCCTGGTTGCAGTGGTAGTGCAGTTTTGTTGTATTATTTACATTTGATATTCCGGGGCGAGCGTCCGACATGTGGACTGCCGTCACTGCCTGTTTGTATTATTATTTTGGGGCACGACCAGGTGGCGGTCGATGTACCCGTTGTATGTATATTTTACTCTCTGTACTAAGTTTACCCCGCGGAGGGGTGCACGGGTAGCCGGGTTCTAGAGGGCAACAAGCCCGCATCTCATGGCATTGAGACGGGGGGGCTTTACTCTAGAATTGGCAGGCTATTCGCCGCACTCATAGGGGGTATAGGTTGACCCAGGAGGGTTGCCCAAGTTACCGGATTCCGTAAAGTGCTGGGTGGTCCATTCACGTTGCTGAAGGGGGCTGCCTCGCTTCAGGTTTTGGCGGGTAACTTGTCACGCCCGTAGGGGTCTAGGATTTCATTGCACAGGCTATCCACATGACCAGGGGAACGTCGGGTTTCAGCAGCGGCTCTGTGAAACCCGGGGGTCCCAGATATCTGTATTGATCTGTGTTGCTGTACTTTTCTGTGATGTTGCATTTTATCACGCCTTGAGCGAAAATTATATATTATATATATACTAGTAGATGTTGTATATGTTTTGCATCCGCGCTAGTCCAGTCCCCGCTTTGTCGTTAGTTAAGTAACCTAACGGGTGATGACGGGACCCAGTGGCGAATGCGGATGGTATATACGTACATCATTATTTTCGTTCTTTTGTGGTGTGATCAATTGATGGGACTGCGTTGATTCGGATCAATGCAAGATAAACAAACCTATTCTGATGTTGTTGGAACACTTTTTCAAAAAGCTGTTATTGCAAGGGCGTTTTCTTTTGTTTTGCACAGTGGTATTCAATTGGAATATCCTGCTCCTCAGTCGACGAGGCAAGGGCCGAGATCCCTTCACCGGGAGTGACCCCTTGGACAAAAGTTTGCGTCAGGGCAATAACTTCACTATAGCCGATTACTTTTGCTTTGCATCGTGGTATTCAGTTAGAATATCCTGCACCTCATTCTACGGGGAAAGAGCCGAGATCCCTTCACCGGGAGTGACCTCTTTAGCAAAGGTTTTCATCACTATATTTTTTAAAAGCTATCAGTTCCTTCAACGATATCAAGTTCATTACGTTAAAGGTTTTCGCCAGAAACCATTCGTAGCCCTCCGTCGTTTCATATGGATAGTCAATAGTATTCAAGCTGTGTATGTTGGCCAAAGTCAAGGCACAGTGTTTGGTAGCTGTTGGGTATTCATATGCAGCATAGATAGATGCGTTGGTTTGGGATAGTCGTACTGCCATTTTGGCCAAAGTCAAGGGTAGGTACGGGTGGGTTCAAATTAACCAGGAGAATGACGGGTAGAACTTGACATGTGACTTATGATATGTTGGCCAAAGTCAAGGTCATAAGAGCATGGGGCAGAAATCCACATCGGGAGTTTCAAAAGAACTGAAACTTGCCAGATATGCGCATACCTTCTGGAGTGTAATAACGTGAGCGGATTCCGTCACGTTATCATGCGATGAGAGTTGGATCCCGATTCCCACTGATGAGTTGGTTTACTCCTCGGGTGATCCCGGCTAATTCTTCTTTCAGGTTTGGGGAAGAATTTGACGTTACAGTGGGAGGTTTCCAGATTAGATAAAGTGATAACCATTCTGATCTAGGTTAGAGTGCACGCTGAGTGTTTCTTTTCTCTCTCTCTTTGGCAGCGACCATTGACCCGACCCTAGACTATGACTCGGTGACCAAGTGGACCGAACCTTCTTGACACTGGCATTTGGATTGTCAGAATTGCAAACCTCATTGCCACTCCTACTTTTACCCTTTTCTCCAGGACACCCCGTATTACTACGAACGTCCACTTCCATTGGACAAAACCATCGTATGGTTATATACGAACTCGAAGGAATTCAAGGATGGTTTCCGGTTCTGGAGAAAACGAATAGGACTATTCAGTTGTCTTTTCCTTTTTCCTTCTCTCTCAGATTGCGAGTACTCCTTGGCTTAGGAGATAGTACACCTATTACGCAAATTGGATAGTCTTCTTCCAAACCTTAGGCTGGTGTCGAACGGTGGGGAATGAAGAAAACCAATTAGCCTAAACGGTGTACAGAAGGTATTAAGTTAAGACAAAGAAAAGGATTAGTAAGGGGGCAAAGTAAATTGCGACTGCTATTCACGACCGAACCAAGTATTTCTTCGCCAATCCTAAATCACCTTTGTATTTCTCCAGAACACTCCGTATCACTACGAAGATCCCAGTTTATTGGATAATCCATCGTATGGTTATAAACGAACTCGAAAGGAACTTGTTCCAGTTCGGGGATGGATCCTGGTTCAGGAGAAATAGGAATAAAGTTCGTTCGGTTGTCTTTTATCTTCACCTTCTCTCGCATTGCAAGTACTCCTAGGATTAGGACAGTACACCCATTATGCTTATTGGATAGTCTTCTTCCAAACCATAGGCTGGTGCCGAACGGTAGGGAAGGAAGAAAACCATTTGGCCTAAAGGGGTGTACAGAAGGTAATGACTAAAGACATATAAAGGGATTTAGAGAGGTGGAAAAGAATTATATGGTTACAGTCGTGAATCTGGATGATGGAAGAGGCATTACTATGAATACCAGGATACCCCATCGAAACATTTCATTGTTTCAGGTTCACTGTGTACTGTTAAAAGAAAACTGATTTCCCGATTAGACACTTGCTCCAGGGTATGTATTTACCAAGTATGATCCTCGCATCTGTATGGTTTTACAGATGATGAGTGGGAGTAAGTTATTGGGAATTAGGTGACCATCCTCATTATATCGGGATTCGTTGGAATTGGTGATATTTGAGGAAGCCACCTGGGTTGTTTGCCGGTCGGCAAATATTTGGTTTTGAATATCCGTTGTTGTGCACCAATTTCAAATTGATATATCTGTACGTCTATTTTTATAGAGTGAGACATACATTTTTGAAATTATGTCTATGACATTTACGTATACCAGTGGATGGTTGGGTAAGGAGCATTGAATAGCGGTGTAATTCTACTTAACCAAAAGTACAGTTTTCAACCTACGACACACAGTGAATAAGTCACTAGACTCAGGGGACTTATACAGAGTATTGTATATTGTCCAGTGTCCATTAGGACAGAGGGGTTGGTCCTCGTACTATATTCTGTTTACTTATGACTTCTCTAGTTCTTAGACATGTTTTTTCGTAGAAATGCAAGGTCTAAGTTTTGAGGAGTTATAGGTATAAGAGTAAAGTAGAGAACCAGGTATTGCAAGTATCGGGATTCTTCAAAGTGATCGAAGATGTAGATATTTGTATATGGTATTCAGTTGATAGTAATGGTTAAGAGAACTTGCTTCTCTTTCAGGTTACTCATAATTGGAAGCATTCCTAAGTTGAGTAACGCTGATCGGCCTCCTTCCATTGAGTTGACATGCACTGGTGACAGCTGCATGATTTGAATCTGGTTCAATTAAATCAGTGGCTCTGTTTCTATATTGGATATAGACCAGTTCATATCTTGACATTGTTAAGATACGGGGAGTTGTCCGGCTTATGCTTAAAACCAGACTCCGGATGACTCAAGGCACGTTTCTGTAATGGCTGTTTGTGGGTTGACCCGGGCCATGACGAGGGTTGACTTTCTACCATCTGGAAGATCAATAGCGATATTGTTCTTGACTCGCCATAGTTTTAATTAAAAATGGATTTTTTTCAGAAAACAGTAGTGGGAGTATGGTAGAACTGGAAGTGATTCCTGTAGGGTTCCTAGGCACACAGTAGAGGTCTCACAAGGCATCAACCATGCCATTTTACAAAAATATGGTGCCGAGAAACCCTAGTTAACGGATCGTTGGCTAGATTTCTAGGCGAAACTATAAACTAGTTAACACTTAACTAAAAGTTAGGATGCTACAACCTTTGTAGATCCGGATACCCACTTCCTTAGCTCCACGAGGGCGTCCTCTCGCTGTCCATCTTGAACCTTGGACTCTCGTGACGGCTTCATCGGAGAAACGTGCGGAATAGGTCGTCGGCTTCGTGTCAAAGACGATCTACGTCGAGGTTGCACAAGCTCAAGCTCCGACTTCACAAAGTTGTGAAACTTGTGAAGAAAACACCCAAAACAACTTGGCAAGAGGTAGAGGATGAAGAAATAGGAGGTGGGTTCACTTTAGAATTGGATTTCTCACTTTAGAAATCAAGTTGCCATTGATGGCATCAAGCTTTCTCTTTGAGGAAGAAGAAGAAGATCAAGAAAAGAATGATAAGTCTTCTAATTTTAAAATAAAACTAATATGAATACTTATCATATCTTGACCATGGTCAAGTGTAGAGATTAAACCAAGGTTTGTTGGAGTGGTTAGGGTTAAGGATGAGATAAGGATGGTGGACTTTGTCAAAGCTTCAAGAAGCTTCAACATAGCTCCAAAATAAGCCACCATTCTTAACTTAATCCTTTCCAAATAAATAAACAAATAAATAAATGAAAAACCAAAACCCTAATCATCACTTAACCATGGTTTAAACCTTTACACTTAACCACATTATCAAGTATCATCAAACATGATACAAAAAAATGTGCACAAAAGTATATCACATATACCTTTTGCACATCAAGTGAGAAAATCCATTTAAAGTGAACCAATACTAGTTAATGCAAAGTAATATATCAAATATATAATTATGCATTAAATCATTAAATCAACATTTGATTCAATGATCCGGTCATGTCGCACATAACCGACTAGAATCCAATGTATCGATTTATCGAATCAATGATTCGATAACTAGGTCATATCGAATATAACCAATCGAAACATATATCGCGAGAATGAAATGCGGTATCACATACACGCATTATTCTCGGTCCTGCACATATCTCATATGCGCTCCTATTTCGTTTCGCTTGAGCCAGGAAACCTCTGTGTAGGACTCTAAAGACTCGTCAATACGCCGGTAGCAGATGATGATCATATCAAGCATCCACAAGCCGCAAGCGGTCTGCTAAACGTAACGGCCACCCGGGTATTGAGCGATCAGAAGATCGACGAGCTAGCCCGCTCACACTCCTGCGAATCCGACCAGTAACACTTACCGTACAGTCCGGTCTGATCGTCTGATATGTCGCATATCTCACCTAGGGGTGGTAAACGTCAGACCCCAATAGCTCGATAAGTCGTGTCGATATGAGGCTCATAACGGGTCGAGAAACTACTGGTAACACTTACCAGCAAATCTCTGATCAGCCCTGGCCAGGGACTTCCCTGTTACGGCCAATCGAGCACAGCGCAACATCAACCCCCAATACCGGGAGAGACGAAACCCCTCCTATCGCTCATTGCCTCCATGTGACTCGGGACTATACCCAAAGACCACCGTTTTGCACGCCCTCATGGACGTGGTAAGGTGGAGATCAAAGCACAGTAGGAATCACACAAGACTCTATGACGATCTCGGGTCTACAGACTAACCTGCACAAGTGTCACCTGAGAACTGCCATCTGACGTGAGGTATAATACCATCTGGGAGTTCTCGGCGAGTCCGTCCAGTGTACCCAGTCTCCACTGAGCACCCGTACACCATCTCTGATGTCAAACACCAATGGATATGGGATCATCCATCGCCCATCACATGGGTCGAGAAGTGTATACGCTAGTCTACACTGGTATATCGATGCCCCGTCTCGATACACCCACGACTAGGGACCTTGAAGGATGTACTTATGGACTACCATGTCCCCACTAGTATGATCTGCATCATAGTCCAGGTAGTCAAGTACATATCCTAAGGGCTTTACCAACATGTAACTATAAGACAGTATAAAGAGACTAGTGTACATGTTAAGATAAAGAGTAACCAGATAGCATACTATCATATCGAGCAAGAAAGTCATCTCTATATATATGTCCAAGCATCCAATATAATATACATCATCTGTACAATACTGGCCTCTAGGGCATACATACAACTAACAATTCCAGAACCGCAAACGATTACTGAAGATTTGATAAGAACCTAAAGATTCAATCTGGTTTGACATTCCATTGGCCACTCCGCAGATACGGTGGGTAACCTCAGGCACCCGAGAGGTACTTCGGTATGCTCAAGGACGGTGGCAGGGAGGTTCTTGTTTACCCAGACTTTCCATTGCTGTTGTTCCAGACTGTGAGACCCGGCAGGAGGATGAGTATAGCGTCGTTCTAAACTAGCTTTAGAAGTGTACGTTTATATGACTCTGCCAGAGGGTTGTCATAGTCAGTGGGAGCAGCGGAAGCATTGGTGGAAAGTTGGCTTATGTCTATTTATAGACTAAAGCAGATATAGCGGAGATAGATCATCTATTTCTGATGTGACAGTCATAGGTTTGACTTCATCAGAATAGGGGATGGATCTGTTAAGAAGGTAGTAGGGTGTGATGTCCTGGTATTTGGATGACATACACAGAGTAGGGAGTGATATTCCTATACTACGATCGGTTATACTTTGGTCGTCACACAGTAGTTTCTCCACATAGGAATTGGATCTTATATCAGACATTCTGATTACTAGATCTATGGTTTTGGATCTAGATTTGGGTGGTTTCCCAATCTGGGTACTTTGACAGCATTCTAAGAGTATTTAGAATGGATGACTCCTGGCACGGTAGTATACTTGCAGCTGATGGAGTCACCCTCTCTAAAGATGACTTGCAGACTAAAGGGGGGAGGGATACGCATGATTGACAGATCACTTGCTTAGGCAATTGAGTCAATCATGAGATGTCAAGTACCACACCAGATGTTGTTCTTGCAGTAGATGCAATAAGCTGATATTCATCCAATCCTGGAGAAACAATCGGAAGCAGTTATAGAACATAAGTAGATGTTCTAGGGATATGATAACAGCATTCTCCTTCAGGAGACAGTTATCATTCCAGGCTTCCAAGGTGACTTGGATGGCAGAGTGGCTGTCAAAATTATAGTTTTCCCTCTGACGAGGGGCAGTATTATGGACAGGTAGTCCAGGTAGATACTGAGGGAAGGTATGGCGCAGGATACTGATTAAGTTCAGTTGACGATACAGTCTAAGAAGTTTAGAATTGGAGTTCATTTATGAGCTAGGTCCCATCAGACATCAAGACACACTCTAAGACAGGTATTGCTCATTTCGGGAGATGGCTTTCTCCGCGAACTTGAGATAAAGAGAGACATAGAAAGAAACACCAGAGCGGATCCACTCACTGAGGCTATTCCTCGAACACAATAGTTTCGCAAACGAGCTTTGTGAGACTGACTAGTAGAGGAGTTGGGTGTTCGGTATCACACGGGCTGTGAGTATGCGACATCGCAATAATTAGCCTTGAGTGCAAGTGGGAGATTGTTGGAGATAGTGCCCTCAGAGTCAATTATTGGATCACAGGCACGTGATTGCAATGATTAAGGCGAGGACCTGTCCCTATAGGACAGTCTTACTCAAGATGATAGTATGCTATCTGGTTTACCTTTATCATCGTGTACTGCTTTAGGTGACCTTACGAGTCGCTATTGCACGTTGATAGAGCCCCTAGGATTCTTGCTTGACTACCAGCAGTATGAGGGCGATCATATAAGTGAGAGCTGGAGTCTATAAGCACATCCTTAAAAGGTCCCTAGTCGTGAGAGTTTCGAGACAGGGCATCGATACTCCAGAGTAGACTAGTGTATACAGTCGAGACCCCGACGAGGGGTGGTGGCCGGTCTCACAAGCCATGGGTGTCAGTTGGTTCACCTAAGATGTATACAGGTGCTCATTGGGTTATGAGTACACCGGACAGGACTCGACGGGAACCTGCTAGTTGGGATTATACCAGACGTCAGATAGCAGCTCCCTAGTGACATGTGTACAGGTTAGTTCATCGACCTGAGATCGTCATTTGTCTCGTGTGAGTTCCCACTGTGCTTTGATTACTACCCTACCACGGCTCAAAGGAGTCGTGCAAACAGGTTTTAGTTGGGTATAGTCCCGAGCCACATGGAGGCAGTGAGCGGATCTGCAGGGGTTCGTCTCTCCCGGTATTGGGGGTGAGGTCGCGCTGTGTCGAGGAGAGCCAGAACATGAAAAGTCCTTGGCCAAGGCAGGAGATTTGCTGGTAGGTATTCCAGTAGTATCTCAGGGTGTTCTGGGCTGCACTCCGACACGACTTGTACCACTATTGGGGGCCTGACTTTTACCAACCCCTTAGGCCCGCCATGCGATGCTCATAGACGAATGGACCGGACTGTACGGATATTGTCACTGACAGGCTGAGTAGGGTGTCAGGATGAGTTCGCTCATCGACGTCCCTTTTGGTCAGTACCTGGTAGCCCGTTATGTATTGGCTGATACCTCTGACGTGCTACTGGTTAAATCCACAGCCATAGTATTGACGAGTCTTTAGAGTCCACCACACAGACAGTTACTCAAGTTTCGGGAGAAACGCTGTAGAGGCCGTATGGAGATATGGCAGGGTTCGATCAGATACGTGCGGTATTGCACGGATCGTGATCGGGCGGTTTTTACTAGACAGCTTTGGCTTAAGCCGGATCCTAGTATTAGATAGTATAGATTTTGTCTCTTTGCATTTTTGTTCAGTGGGAATACAAATGCGGGCATGTATTTACAGTAGCGGGGTGTTCCTGTAATTTATTACGGGATCAGTTTTCTGAAGTTGCCAGTTTGCATTCCGTTCCGGCCGGTTTTCTTTTGTTCCTTCTCGGCCGGACTTTTGTGGTGGAGGGGTTATTTGCAAGTTTGCAAATAACTTATATGTGGAGGGGTATCTTGCATAAGTATAGCTTCTTGATTATTCTTTCATCATGAGATGCTTTTTGTGTCCATTCATTTGCTTTTCTTATGATGGTTTGTGAATGGATTGAAATGGAAATGGGTGTGACTAATTTCTCATACATTCATCCCCTTTCCTCTCTTGGTTTTAATTATTCATTTTTCTCCACCATTCCATGAGAGGCCGACCACTTAGTGAGGAGTGAGAGGGTGAGTTCATTTTGGATGAGGGAAAACTTTGTTCATCTCATTTTTTCCTTGCTACACAATTTCATGTACCTCTCTCCAAAGTTCTTTCTTGATCCCTCCATACATGGCAACTTCCATAAGCCCCATAGAGACAAGTTTCTACACTAGTCTACAGCATCCCTTCGACGCGTCGGCTAGCCAACTTCGCGCCCGAGTTGCCTCGGTCCAGAGGTGGGAGCCCGTAAACGTACCCGGCTACGTGGTGCCCTTTCCGATGAGGAGGAGATGAATGGAGATTCCGCGAGAGATCGGAGTGGAGACGAAGACCGAAGGACACGGATCGCTTGGTATATTTCTCTACTCATCTTTTAGTTTGCTAGTAGCTAGGTTAATGGCCCGATCCGGGTGAAAAGTGCGCGGTGGTGCCGGTTTGCTTGTTAGCAAATTTTTCGTTTCCGTTTTTTCGGCGTCGGATCGACGGCCGGGGCGCCCCCGCAGACATACATAGACGCACTCTTCCAAATTACCATTTAGAAAGGCCGTCTTTACGTCCATCTGCCAGATCTCATAATCGTAGAAGGCAGCAATGGCAAGAAGGACCCGAATGGATGTGAGCATAGCCACTGGAGAAAAGGTTTCGTCATAGTCCAAATCAGGTCTTTGACGGAAACCCTTTGCAACAAGTCTAGCCTTATAGGTTTCAACCTGTCCATCTACACCAATCTTCTTTCTAAAGATCCATTTGCATCCTACGGGTCTTACCCCATCTGGAGCAATGTCCAAAGTCCATACTTTGTTAGTGTACATAGACTCCATTTCGGTCCGCATTGCATCCATCCATTTTACCGAGTCGCCGCTCTAAATGGCTTGCTGGAAGCTAGTAGTGTCATCATTATCAATGATGCAATCTTCTCGATCCCCGTCTATGAGAAAACCGTAGTATCTCTTGGGCGGATGAGACTACCTACTACTTCTGCGGATAGGCGCTGGTGTGTCCCTTTCTTCTGAAACCTCTGGTTCTACCATACTTTCAGTAACAGCTTGTGGTTCTGGAATTTCTTCCAGTTCTACTGCGCTCCCACTCTTCTGATTTTCTAAAAATTCAGCTTCTAAGAAGTGTGCATGACGAGAAACAAAGACGTTTTGTTCCTCTGCGTAATAGAAACAATATCCCTTTGAGTTCTTTGGATATCCCACAAACTTAAACTGTACTAAGCGTGCCTCGAGCTTGTCTGGATGCTGCTTTTTTAAAAAAGCTGGACATCCCCATGTCTTCAGGTACTAAAGATAGGGTTTCTTCCCACTCCACATCTAATATGGTGTGGTAGGCACAGTCTTGGTTGGAACCTTGTTCAAAAGATATGCAGCTAATTCTAGTGCATAACCCCAGAAAGATCGCGGTAACTCAGCCTTACTCATCATAGAACGAACCATATCCAATAGGGTTCGATTACTCCTTTCCGATACACCGTTGTGTTGTGGTGTGTATGGAGGAGTAAGCTGAGAGAGAATTCCATTCTCTTTTAAGTAACTCAGGAACTCGACACTTAAGTATTCACCACCTCGATCAGATCTCAGTGTCTTGATACTTTTGCCTGTTTGGTTTTCCAATTCATTCTTGTATTCCTGGAATTTCTCAAAGGCCTCGGATTTATGCTTCATCAAGAAGATATGTCCATACCTAGAGAAATCATCCGTAAAAGTAATGAAGTAGGAATAACCACCTCGCGCATGTGTAGACATTGGACCGCACACGTCACTGTGTATGAGTCCCAAGAGCTCGCTCGCTCTTACTCTGTGTCCAGTAAACGGAGTCTTTGTCATCTTTCCCATGAGACAAGATTCACAAGTAGCATAAGATTGATATTCGAACGGATTCAAATATCCTTCTCTATGTAACTTAGTTAATCGTGTTTCATTGATGTGACCTAGTTTACAATGCCATAAGAAAGCCTGATTTATTTCTGGATACTTTCTTTTAAGTGTGTTCTGGACATTGAAAACCTAAGCTTGACTCAATACGTATATACCGTCATCTAATGTACCGGACCCAATCAGAACTTGATTTAGGTGGATGTGAACTACATCGCTTACGAATGTAAAATCATATCCCTCTCTCGAAAGTGAGGACACTGATATGATATTACAAGTCAAACTAGGTACATACAAACAGTTACGTAGAATCAATATCTGCCCACTTGTCAAACCTAGGCGATATTCTCCCACAGATTCAGCATCCACGCTCACTCCGTTTGCAACTCTGAAGGACAAATCACCTACCCTTATAACTCTTCGGTTTCTCAAAGAATGTAATGAATTACAGATATGAGATCCTGCTCCGGTATCTAGTGTAGGGTTACTAGGCACTCTAATGAGGCTCTACAACGCATCGACCATGCCGGATTAAAAATTTTAGGTGCCGAACAACCCGAAGCAAGATCGTATACTAGAGATTAGGAGAACAAGATAGCAAGTAAATCACATTTACACTAAGTGAATACGAAATACAACCTTTGTAGATCGGTCCTTCACTTCATATGCTCCTCGATGTAGTCCCTTCGCTGCGATCATCCAACTCCCGGACTCTCGGACGGCTCCATGAGAAATTGCAACGGGATCGCTTGAAGTCTTCGATGCCGAAGATGATCTACGTCGAGGGAATACGGACTCAAGCTTCTACCTCACTAACCAAAGAATTAGTGAAGCAAACACCCTAAACTAAAGTGCTAGTCTAATAGAGGATGGTGAGATAGGAAATGGGTACACTTTAGAATTTCTTTTCTCACTTGGTATCTCTCTCTTTTTCAAACCCTAGAAAGAAAGTGAAAGAGGAAGAAGATGAACTCAAAATGAGAATAAGAAATCATCAAGAGAGAGAATGAGCTAACCATGGTGAGTAAGTATCATATACTAACTCATGTAGATACTTTACCATTGTTAATTATAGTGGTTAGGTTAGTTAATATATTAAGTAAAACAAAACAAGTGGAATAAGTCAAAGCATCCATAAGCTTCATGAAGCTTCATGTATGTGAGCTCATTATCCATTTGTTTTAGAATTACTTAAATATAAAAACCTAACCATTATAATTATAATGGTGTATGTCTCATACACCCATGTAGTGTGTATCAACAACCATGATACAAAAAAGTGAACACAAATAAATATATATATCACATATATATTAAGTTGTGTACAAGTGAGAAAAATAAATGCTTTAGTGAACCAATGTTAGTTAATGTAAATTAGTATATCCAATATACAAATATACACTAAATTATTAAATCAACACTTGACTTAATAATCCGGTTATATCGCATATAACCGACTAGCATCCAATGTATCGACCTATCGAATCAACCCTTGATTCGATAACTTGGTTATATCGCATATAACCGATCGACACAATCATCGTGAGAATTGAATGCGGTATCACATACTCGCATCATTCTCGGTCTCGCACATATCACATATGCGCTCCTATTTCGTTTCGCCTAAGCCAGTAAAACCTCTATGTAGGACTCTAAAGACTCGTCAATACGCCGGCAGTAGGTGATGATCATATCAAGCACCCACAAGCCGTCAGCGGTACTAGCTGGACGTAACGGCTACCCGGGTATTGAGCGATCATAAGATCAGCAAGCAAGCCCGCTCCAACTCCTGCAAAAAGCCTGACAGTGACACTACCGTACAGTCCGGTCTCCTCGTCTGATATGTCGCATATCAAGTCGTCCGGTCTCCTCGTCTGATATGTCGCATATCAAGTCTAGGGGTGGTAAACGTCAGACCCCAATAACCGATAAGTCATGCCGATATGAGGCTCATAATGGGTCGAGAAACTACTGGTAACACTTACCAGTAAATCTCTAAACCAGCCCTGGCCAGGGACTTCCCTGTTATGGCCAATCGAGCATAGCGCAACATCAACCCCAAATACCGGGAGAGACGAAACCCCTCCTATCGCTCATTGCCTCCATGTGACTCGGGACTGTACCCAAAAACCACCGTTTTGCATGCCCTCTTGGACGTGGTAAGGTGGAAATCAAAGCACAGTGGGAATCACACAAGACTCTATGACGATCTCGGGTCTACAGACTAACCTGTACCAGTGTCACCAGAGAACTGCCATCTGACGTAAGGTATAATACCATCTGGGAGTTCTCGGCGAGTCCGTCCAGTGTACCCAGTCTACACTGAGCACCCGTATATCATCTCTGATGTCAAACACCAATGGATATAGGATCATCCATCGCCCATCTGTATGGGTCGAGAATGTATACGCTAGTCTACTCTGGTATATCGATGCCCCGTCTCGATACACCCACGACTAGGGACCTTGAAGGATGTACTTATGGACTACCATGCCCCCACTAGTATGATCCGCATCATAGTCCAGGTAGTCAAGTACACATCCTAAGGGCTTTACCAACATGTAACAGAGAGACAATCAGTGTACACGTTAAGGTAAAGGGTAACCAGATAGCATACTATCATGTCGAGCAAGAAAGTCATCCCTATATATGTCCAAGCATCCACTACAATATACATCACATGTATAGTAATGGCCTCTAAGGCATACATATAACTAACAATCTCCCACTTGTACTAGGGCCATCTGATAACAGTGGTTGTAGTATCTCATACTCAACCATCCCATAAAAGTCTCTCTCTGGGAAAAGGCCTTTGTGAGTGGATCCGCCGTGTTGTCCTCTGAGTCTACTCTCCTAACCTCGATCCCCTGGAGATCAACCATCTCCATGATCAGGTGACACTTCCTTAGAATATGTCTGGATCACTGATGGGACGGGCGTTCCTTGGCATAAGCCACAATTCCATTGTCACACAATGTTAGGAACGAAGTTCATCTCATGAACTAATATACACCCAGACTTTCTCTTTGGTAGCATCTTTGGTAGCGATGTATCTAGCCTTTATCGTCTAGTATGCCACGGTATCTAGCTTAGAACTCTTCCAACATACCGTCCCTCCACTGAGGGTAAAGACAATGCCTGTGACTGACTTTCAGTCGTCCTTATCACCCTGGAACACTTCCAGTTATTCTCCCCAGGATCGATTGATACCATCTCACTACAACTAGTGAGAATCCTAACATCCAATTAGATCTATCTCATAGATCCAAAACCTAGGATTTAGTAGGTTTTAATTTGATCCTATATGGAGAATCATTGTGATAAAAGGAGATTGATCGAGCGTAGCATAGGAAACTCCTTCCCTATCAAGAGTATGTCATCCACGTACTCTATGAGGATCACCACCATACTCCCTACTACCTTTTCATTTATATAAGGTTCATCTACCATTTTGATGATGTCAAACTCTTTGACTAATACATCAAAAACAGACGTTCCAACTCCGCGATGCCTGTTTTATCCTATAAAACATCTTGCACACGTTTCCGCTGCTGCCACTGTCTACGAAGCCCTCTGACTGTGTACTTATGGACTCTCTCTTCTAAAACATCATTTAGAAAAGCAGTCATGACACCCAACTGCCAGATATCGTAGTCATGGTATGTAACCGTGGCAAGTAGGATCTGGATAGACTTAAGCATAGCTACTTAGAAAAGGTTTCATCATAATCCATACCTGGTCAATGATGCCAACCTTTAACAAGTCAAGCTTTGAAAGTCTCAACTTTTCCATGTACACCAAGTAATCTTCTCAAGATATACTTGCTCCTGATGGGGATTTAACCTTTCAAATAAAGCAACCAAAGTCCATACTTTGTTGGTGTATAAGGATTCCATCTCAGATCGCTAAGCATCCAGCCATTCTTACAGAGTCCCACTCCTGATGGCCAGCTCGAAACTAGATGGGTCATCATCTCATGATGCAATCCTCGCTCCCACTGTCATAGAGAAACAAAAGTATCTCTCAGGTGGGTGAGGAACCCTATTAGATCGGCGGAGAGGCTGAGGTTTGTTGGTTACTATTGAATCCTTTGGTTCTACCAAATCATTAGCTGCAGTTTGTATAGCTGGAACCCTTCCAGTTCTACATAACAGATCTTGCCTCGAGCTTGTCCGGATTTAGCTTTTAGACATAGGCCGGACAACCCCAAATCTTAACAAACTTAAGATATGGGCTCTTCCCTTTCCATATCTCATATGAAATGGTAGGCAACTGATTTGGTCGGAACCCTATTCAATAGGTATGCAACTTCATAAGTGCATAACTCCCAAAAGGAAATAGGTAACTCAGTAGTACTCATCATAGAGCACACCTTATCATATAGGGTGTGATTGCTCCGCCCCGATACACCGACGTGCTATGGTGTATACGGAGGAGTAATGCTAAGAGAGAATCTCATTCTCCTTTAGAATAGTCCAGGAATTCCGTGCTCAAGTATTCTCCTCCTTGATCTCATCAAAGGACATAATACTTATACCCGTATTTGGTTCTCTACTTCTTACTTATATTCTGTGAATATCTCAAAAGGTTCGGACTTGTGTTTCAACAGGAACATATGTCTGAATCTTGAGAGATCATCAGAGAATGTAATGAAGTATAAAGAACCGATCTTGGCATGTGTAGACAGGGGACTTACATACATCAGCATGTATCAATCCCAAGAGTTCACTAACTCTTTCTCTGTTTCCAATAAACGGAGATGTGGTCATCTTATCTCTATGACATGACCGGCAAGTTTCACAAGATGTAAATTCAAACTAATTTAAATATGCATCTTTATGTAACTTCAGCTAGTCGGGTCGCATTGATATGACCTAGTCTACAATACCTCAAGAAGGATTCGTTCATTTCTAAACTCTTCCTCTTGTGTGTGTTCTGTATACTAAGAACTGTAGTTTGATTTAGAACGTCAATACTTTTAGATAACGTGCCTGAACCGATCAACACTTGATATAGGAAATGTTCAAAACATTATCCAACAATACAAAATTATATCCTTTCTTTACTAATAAAGAGACTGATATGATTTTGCATATCAGGTTCGGTATCTAATAACATTCGTTCAGAATCAATGTATTCTGGTAATACAGGGTGATAGTGACCAACAGACTTGGCTGCAACACTTGCACCGTTTTCTATCTCATGAAACTTATCACCCGTTCTCAGTTCTCTACCTATCTGTAGCCCATGTAACAGATTACATATGCGGGATCCTGATCCGGTATCACATACCCAGGACGTAAAGGGTACTGAGAAACAGTTCTTTGTAATGAACACACCCGAAGATGATGCATCAGCATGCACTTTCTTTGTTTGGGCGGCACGGGAATTCTGGTAATCCCTAATTTCCTGCTCTGTCTTATAACAGTTATAAATTGGAGCGGGACCAACGTTCCCAAGCTCAGTATAACAAGCGGGTTCGGTCAATACATCCGTATTATTATCTTGATTAAGGAGTGACATGGTCGCTACCTGGAGAGAGAGAGAAGAAAACACTCTGCGTGCGCTCTTGCAAGATCAGATTGGTTATTATTTTATCTAATCAGGATGGCTCCCACTGTTTTTATCAAATCTTCCTTCAAACCCTAAAAGGAAAGACTAGCCGGGATTAATTACACCCTACAACTTCGCCAATCTTTCAGCCAGGCCAGTGTTGGTACTTTGAAGGAGGTTTTCCGTGCTTTCGCACGGACCTAATTAAAGTAAACCTCGTTTTCCCAGAGGCGTAACCCCGTTGACACCTTTCTAGACACCTACTTGATCGGCTAATTGTAATGTGTAAAACTCTCCCAGGAGTAACAATTACTCGCAGTGGGTATCGGGATCCAACTATCTCATAGAAGGTATGCAATCTCATTGCAAATTTCAACACTTGAAATTCCCGATAATTTTGCCCCTAGCACCCTATGACCTTGACGGAGGTCAACAAACCATAGGCTACTAGTCAAGTTCAACCTGTCATTTCTTGATTGAATCAAACCCACCCGCACGACCCTTGACGGAGGTCAACAAGGTCGTACGACTACCCTAACCCAATCTGCATCATATGCATAAGCAGATAAATACTAGTTAGCTACCGCACACTACGCCTTGACGGGGGTCAACAAACGTAGCACGAATACTAAGTAGGACTTATCTGAAATGACGGAGGGCTACGTCAGGTTTTTCTAAAAACCTATTGCGTAATGAACTTGATATCGTTGTAGAATCAAATGATTTTAAAATGGAGTGTTTTTGAGGCTTTTGCTAGTTTCGCTAAAGAGGTCACTCCCGGTGAAGGGATCGTCGGCTCTTTCCTCATCGAATGAGGTGCGGGACATATCATATATATCACTGTGCAAAGCAAGAACTAGAAAAGCAATCAAAAGACAAAACCGAGAGGTGTAGCATCTGCCAGTCATTGCTAAATGGGTCACTCCCGGTGAAGGGATCTCGGCCCTTTCCTTATCGAATAAGGTGCAGGATGTTCTACAAGGAACACCGCGATGCAAAGCAAGAACTGTAGCTACCTGTTTTTTTTGAAAATTCGATTCTACAACATCTTTTAGGTTTCTTTTCTTTGATTAATCATATTAATGAAGTCCCATCATTTAAATCACCTAAACAGCACAGATAAATACGACGTACACTTATGCCATCCGCATTCGCCTCGATGTCCCCTCGTGCACCGTTAGGTTAGGTAACTAACGGCAGAGCGGGGCAGGGCTAGCACGGGTGTAAAACATAAGTAACGCCTATATAATATATCATATATACTATATACAGTATTTATCACAGAACATCACATGATCGCATCACAGATATCGCAGCAGAAGAAACATATGAAATATTGGATATACTAGGACGTCCATGTTTTATTTAGAGCCTCTATAAAACACGGATTCCACGGTCATGATGAATAGCCAAACCCACACCCCTAGACCCCTACGAGAGCGACAAGCAACCCTACCAATTCTAGAGTTAGGAGACCCGGACTCGACTCCTCGAGTTGGTCTCCCACTGGACTCTAGAACCCGGTTACTTGTGCTCTCCTCCTTGGGTCTATCCTAGTACGGAAAAGTAAATAATATACAAATGGTGACATCAACCTCATCCCGGAAGTGCCCCAATAAAAGAATATTACATACATTTAACTTTTACATGAATGAAAATTAAAAACTCTCATCTCACATAAAAAAAACCCGGCTATTCAAAACGCAACGATCCAATATAACATATCCAGCAACACATAACATCACATGTCATCAACGTAAGTAAATATGCGCATCCCAATTGTCGTTGACATATAGCAACGAAATCGGCGATATCACATATTACACTTACGGTCGCAGAAAAGAAAGTGTAAAACTACAACAGTTGGAATCCGCAACCTTCTTAGACATCGCATGCCTAATAATTATAAACCCCGCATTTTAGTCTCTATATCGAAAACACTTTTCAATATCTATTCGGGTAATTCAACAAGATTCCCGATATGTGATCGAATGCTCGTCGCAAACTTCAGTAGACGGCCGCACCTCCGGATACCGTTGACGAAGTGCACTAAGGCGGAACACCGCTGCCGCGAGTACCCAAACGGATGCTTTTGGCGACGGGGTTCTCCGACAGTCACTTGGTCGGGGCTATGGAGCGTGGCTATCTATTAAGTTTACCCGGCGAGTATCCACGTACGCTACGTGATTGCGACGGACTTTTGATCGCATCAAAATTCCGTGGTAGCCAATCATTTGAGACTAAACTGCTATGTTTATAACATTCAAATTACTTATCTCATAACTACTTGTGGATTCCAAATATTGTATCACATTCCAGATAAATAGACAATGTTAAATTTTCCGATCGAATATTCAAACACCCAAGTTTTCCCAAATAGTTCTCAATACTTGAGGGGAGTTTAAAAACATCTATCACATGCCACAGTACCAATGGTCCAGCCGTAGAAGGGTCAAGCCAACGCCTCACATGTGGCACGCCGTACTCCCCCAAACCCTAAGGTTCAAAGGGAAGTTCAAGACGGTCACATAATCGAGTTAAGGTTTGTTGTCTTCTAGAGGGTCCATCGCGTAACTTGCACGATCTAGACGTTCTTAAACAAACGGAAAAATCCAAACTTGGAAATTTTCCGGGTCGGGGAAAAAGTGAGTTATTGATATCCGTTCAAACATTTTAATACTTTTTAAATATCCGAAAAACACTACGAAATTAAATATTCCGATCGAATCAACGAATACAAAATAAACCCCAGAACACTCAACCTTTGAGTCAGATTAAAAATACCCATAAAATAGTAACAACAGAGTTAAGTATTACTGTGCAAAAACCCGTCCCTAATACCCTTACCTTGCCGCGGAACCGCCGCTAAAGGGGGCTTATTGCAACGGTTCCGTGGCCATGTTGAGGAATTGGGGGCTCGTTTTTCATGGTAATTCTTAGAAAACCCTGCTGAATTTTTTAGGTATTTTTAATACAGAAAAATCCCAGATTTCAAAAATTTTCCAGAGAGGGGGTATACTATGTCATGTCGGAGTTCGATCGGGGTTATAACATCGTAAACACATCGCCTAATGCTCTTGCTAGGCTCTGATACCAATGTAGGGATACTAGGCACTCTAATGAGGATCTACAATGCATCGACCATGCCGGATTAAAAATTTTAGGTGCCGAACAACCCGAAGCAAGATCGTATACTAGAGATTAGGCGAACAAGATAGCAAGTAAATCACATTTACACTAAGTGAATACGAAATACAACCTTTGTAGATCGGTCCTTCACTTCATATGCTCCTCGATGTAGTCCCTTCGCTGCGATCATCCAACTCCCAGACTCTCGGACGGCTCCATGAGAAATTGCAACGGGATCGCTTGAAGTCTTCGATGCCGAAGATGATCTACGTCGAGGGAATACGGACTCAAGCTTCTACCTCACTAACCAAAGAATTAGTGAAGCAAACACCCTAAACTAAAGTGCTAGTCTAGTAGAGGATGGTGAGATAGAAAATGGGTACACTTTAGAATTTCTTTTCTCACTTGGTATCTCTCTCTTTTTCAAACCCTAGAAAGAAAGTGAAGGAGGAAGAAGATGAGCTCAAAATGAGAATAAGAAATCATCAAGAGAGAGAATGAGCTAACCATGGTGAGTAAGTATCATATACTAACTCATATAGAGACTTTACCATTGTTAATTATAGTGGTTAGGTTAGTTAATATATTAACTAAAACAAAACAAGTGGAATAAGTCAAAGCATCTATAAGCTTCATGAAGCTTCATGTATGTAAGCTCATTATCCATTTGTTTTAGAATTACTTAAATATAAAAACCTAACCATTATAATTATAATGGTGTATGTCTCATACACCCATGTAGTGTGTATCAACAACCATGATACAAAAAAGTGAACACAAATAAATATATATCACATATATATTAAGTTGTGTACAAGTGAGAAAAATAAATGCTTTAGTGAACCAATGTTAGTTAATGTAAATTAGTATATCCAATATACAAATATACATTAAATTATTAAATCAACACTTGACTTAACAATCCGGTTATATCGCATATAACCGACTAACATCTAATGTATCGACTTATCGAATCAACCCTTGATTCGATAACTTGGTTATATCGCATATAACCGATCGACACAATCATCGTGAGAATTGAATGAGGTATCACATACTCACATCATTCTCGGTCTTGCACATATCACATATGCGCTCCTATTTCGTATCGCCTGAGCCAGTAAAACCTCTATGTAGGACTCTAAAGACTCGTCAATATGCCAGCAGTAGGTGATGATCATATCAAGCACCCACAAGCCATCAGCGGTACTAGCTGGACGTAACGGCTACCGGGTATTGAGCGATCAGAAGATCAGCAAGCAAGCCCGCTCCAACTCCTGCAAAAAGCCTGACAGTGACACTACCGTACAATCCGGTCTCCTCGTCTGATATGTCGCATATCAAGTCTAGGTGTGGTAAACATCAGACCCTAATAACCGATAAGTAATGCCGATATGAGGCTCATAACGGGTCGAGAAACTACTGGTAACACTTACCAGTAAATCTCTAAACCAGCCCTGGCTAGGGACTTCCCTGTTATGGCCAATCGAGCATAGCGCAACATCAACCCCAAATACCGGGAGAGACGAAACCCCTCCTATCGCTCATTGCCTCCATGTGACTCGGGACTGTACCCAAAAACCACCGTTTTGCATGCTCTCTTGGACGTGGTAAGGTGGAAATCAAAGCACAGTGGGAATCACACAAGACTCTATGACGATCTCGGGTCTACAGACTAACCTGTACCAGTGTCACCAGAGAACTGCCATCTGACATAAGGTATAATACCATCTGAGAGTTCTCGGCGAGTCCGTCCAGTGTACCCAGTCTACACCGAGCACCCGTATATCATCTCTGATGTCAAACACCAATGGATATGGGATCATCCATCGCCCATCTGTATGGGTCGAGAATGTATACGCTAGTCTACTCTGGTATATCGATGCCCCGTCTCGATACACCCACGACTAGGGACCTTGAAGGATGTACTTATGGACTACCATGTCCCCACTAGTATGATCCGCATCATAGTCCAGGTAGTCAAGTACACATCCTAAGGGCTTTACCAACATGTAACAGAGAGACAATCAGTGTACACGTTAAGGTAAAGGGTAACCAGATAGCATACTATCATGTCGAGCAAGAAAGTCATCCCTATATATGTCCAAGCATCCACTATAATATACATCACATGTATAGTAATGGCCTCTAGGGCATACATATAACTAACATCTAGTACCCAGGAAGTAGAATTAATTGACAAACAGTTCTCAATTACAAACACACTTGAGGCCGAAGCCACAACATGCTTCGTATCCTGGCTACTGGCTTCCAAAGCCCTGCAATCGTTCTGCCAATGTCCGTTCCCATAACAATAGGAACATCCCTCCTTACCTACACCAAGTCCCGAAACTTTTGCTCTTCCCTTTCCTCCTACTTTACTGACACCGTATATCGGCTTTGTAAAGGTCTTCTTCTTTTCACCCTTTGCTTTCGCCCTGGATGTAGAAGAAGAAGGTCCCCCATTAAGCAGAGCTTGTGACTCCCTGGTTTCTTTCAGGGTGTAAGTAGAGGGTAGGGACTGTGGAAATAAGTTTGCATATGACCTGTTTCCCAACGTGGTCTCCAGGTCCTTGAGCTCATCAATATAGCTAGTCATCGTAAGGACGTCGTCCCCTACAGATGACCCGACAGCCAACCTCGCTTGAATTAATTCGTTCGAGGTCTCATATCTTGAGATATGAGATTGCTCTCCATATAAATCTTTGTTATGGAGAAAGATGGAAACTGAGTCCATCTTCTCATGCTACTTCTGGTATACACCATCAACTGAAGCCAACACGAGGCACTTGGCTTTCGCTTTATCCTTTTCCCTTGTCTGACGGATATCCATATCCGCGACGGTGGAAACTGGACCTGGGACGGCAGGATCTTGAGTAGTAATAGGGTGGTCCAGCTTGTCATAGGCAATGGACATCTGGACAGACCTTTGCCAGTCATATAAGTCAGATTCAGTCAAATTGTTATCTAGATGTAACTTAGTCATGGTCATAAGGTCGCTGCAATGAGAGAGAGAGAGAAGAAAACACTTTAGTATGATGCTCTTGCAAGTTTAGATTGGTTTTTAGTTTATCTAAACTGGATGGCTCCCACTGTTTCTCGAATCCTTCCTCAAACCATAAAAGAAGAATTAGCCAGGACTATTCTCACTGTACAATACTTTCTTAACCGTTCAGCCAGGCCAATGTCGGTACTTCGAGGGAGGTTTTCCAACACTTTCATGAAGTTCCTTAATTAAATAACCTCTTTTCTCTGGGGGCGTAGCCCCGCTGACACCTTTCTCGACACCTACTTGGTTTATAGCATTGATCGTTAAGTGACGAATCTCCTGATAAGTAGCATATACTCACAGTAGGATCGGGATCCAAATATCATCGTGTGATAATGTTGAAGGAATCCTACCAACATTCATCAAACTCCAAATGGTATGCAACACTAGCAAGTTTCAGTTTCTTTAGAAACTCCCGATGTGGATTTTTGCCCCATGTTCTTATGACCTTAACGAAGGCCAACAAATCATAAGTCACATGTCAAGTTCTGCCCATCATTATCTTGTTAATTTGAACCCACCCATACATACCCTTGACGAAGGCCAACAAGGTAATACGACTATCCCAAACCAACTCATCTATCTATGCAACAAATGAATACCCCAGCAGCTACCAAACACTACGTCTTGACGAAGGCCAACAAACATAGCTTGAATACTACTGACCATCCATAAGAAATGACGGAGGGCTATGACTGGTTTTGGCAAAACCGTGAACGTGGTGAACTTGATATAATCGAAGGAACCTAATAGCTTTTTAAAAGGAGTGGTTAAAGCTCCGCAATTAAAAATTCTGCTCTCTTTAAAATAACCAAGTGGTTTCTTTTAAATTTGTTCCAACGATTCAACTTTAGTTTATTTTCTTTGCATTAAAATAATGTGTCCCATCATTTAACCTATCATTGCAGAAAACAACGAAAATACAACGTCCTCTTATGCCATCCGCATTCGCCACTGGGTCCCGTCATCACCCGTTAGGTTACTTAACTAACGACAGAGCGGGGGCTGGGCTAGCGCGGGTGTAAAACATAAGTGACGTCTAAATAGCTATCATATATAGATATTGTACATTCGTCAGACGCAATAATAGGCATTCCAGATCACAGATGAACATTATTGGATACACAAGCAATCTGCATTTGCTTTGAGCCTGCAACAAAAGATGGATTACACAGTTGTGATGAATAGCCATTACCCCACCCTAGACCCCTACGGGTACGGCAAACTACCCGCCAAGTACCCTAAATGAAGCGGTCTCCCTCAACAATGTGAGTAGGCCACTAAACACTTCAACGTACCCGATAGTTTGTGTACCCCACTGTTCATACCAGAATATTGCATTTAATATCACCCATTCTTACGCTCGTTTGTTTCTTGGTAGGTGCTTTTAATCCGTGTTTTCCATATATTTACAGGCTACAGGTTCCTAGTCCAAAATAACGCAATTGATACAAAATCTCCACTGTTATGCCAAAATACAAAACATCTGTTGACAGCAGATAAAAGCCGGGTTCCGGTCATCCGTATCCTTCCAGTGCCGCGTACCGGTTCCAGAGACAAAACATATGACAGTGGTCATTCGTGTCTCGGACAAGCACAGAGCACGAGGGGGCGGCACAAGAATCAATAGGTGCGCGGAGCTCGAGGGAGAAAAGGTCAAAAGTATTATTTTTGATGCCATTTTGGACCGTTGCAGATCTGAAACAATTGTGGAAGATATTTGCAATTTGGTACATGTAGAACAACATAAGATGGCAACATAAAGAAACCCAGAAAATTCGAGACCACAATTCCACAAAAGCGCGGCGGAACCGCCGCCAAATGTGGGTTTCCGCGGCGGATCCGCTGCGGTTTTGTGTCATCATCTGACCAAATTTAAGGGGTAGCTTTGTCATTTCATTTGGGGCCAGAATATTGCCCTAGGGTTTCAACTATCCTCCTATAAATACCCCGGTTCTGAGCTATTGTAAGGGATCAATTCTTATGCCCACTTTTTGTTAGGATTTAGTTTAGCTTCTTCTTCTTCATTCCTTCCTCCATGAAAATTGTAGTGAGAGCTTTTTGAGTGGATGATGAAATGAAGATGAGGGTTATTTTGTATCATTCTTTTGCTTAGCTTCCCTCTTGAGCTCTCTACCTTAACTTGATCTTGCAATCTCTTAAGTGAGCTTGCAAGTTTAAGCTTTGGTCATTGATCTCAAGGGGTTGTATCATTTTGGAATCAATAATGTTCTCTCTTTTGTGCCTCATTCTCCATGAGTTCTTTGTCTTTGCTTGATCTTGCAACCTCTTAATTGAGCTTGCAAATTTAAGATTTGGTTATTGAACCCATGTCTTGTTTTGGGTTCTATGGTTCCTAGTTTCATTTCTTGCTCATTTACTTTCTTGCACTTTAATACTTGCTTTACTTTCATGCAACTTTAATTCCATGCACTTACTTACTTGTAATGCTTTTTCCTTTCTTCTCTTTTCTCTTTTCTTTTGCTCTTTTTAGTTTGTTTTGTGAATGGTTGTAATTATGTGTTGTTAGGAATAAATACGATATTGTAAATTAAGGTTTCTTTGCCCATTCCCTTTTCCCGTATTTTCCATTGAACTCCGTCCAAACGTTACGCAAGCACTCCGTTAGGCACCCTACCCTACCAAGGTAACGGTGATTCCTAACCGCGACCGGTTGCGTTCGGTTTGGCCGGAGGCGAAAGCAAGAGACAAGAACGGACAGACAAGGGTCAATAAGCCGGATTTCACGAATACCGTGCTTAAGTACCCTAATCCACGTTGTTGCCGATTGCTCTAGCTTCAATCGTTAAGTTCGGCTCAAAGGTTTTGAATATGGATTTCCTTAGCTTACACTTTTGTGTCATTTCCTAACAACTTTACTTGTGCATAAAACACATAGGGTAGATATGAACAATTCTGCCCACACGCATTAACTCGTTACGACAAGAACGTAAAACGCTGCGTCTCCCTGCGGACGACACGTACTCAACCGGCTAGCTGCAAAGCGACACCGTCTTGATTGCGGTTAACTAAAATTATATCAATCAAATGGCGCCGTTACCGGGGAGACGGTAGCGTATTTTCTTTCTTGTTATTCGGGTTAATATTCTTTTTGTATATATTTATAAATAATAAAAAATAAATTCTTTTTGTTATTTTTGATAATTTTTGTTTGCAAGTGTGCAGGCTAATCTGGAGCAAGTACAGTAATCCAAAAAGAAAACAGAGGTTTTTATTTTGGAGAAGAGAAGAAGTGGAGTTCGTTGACCAAAGACAAATCCCCAAGTCAACATTTTTTACCGCGGAACCGTGGTCAAAAGGTGCCTTGAGCGGCGGTTCCGCGGTCCCATTGAGGCCTCTGTGCCCAATTTTTCCCCACCCATTTTTCCTTTCTTTTATCTTCTCTGTGAATTCCACCATACTGTATTTTCTGCAGATTTTTGCGGATTTGCGAACTGCGATTGTGGGGAGCAAAGTGTACGTTCAAGGCTAAGGTGATTGCAAAGTACAGTGCCAAAGATCCGGGTAGTTTGACCCGCGCAAGCGAACTTTTCAAGCTTACCGGATTTGATTCAACGGGGGTTTTCTAAACCCAAAAACTTAACGGTACGTATTTCTTAAACACCTTCTTCTCAAATCCGACGCATCCAATATACTATTCTTTGCAGGATTCTTTACAAGTTCGCTAGCAAATGCTAAAAATTGACTAACCCGTATTTGTTGTAGTGCCGTGCTTAAACTAAAAAAAATGATTGTTTGATTCTTTATAGAATTTTTATTGAATTGCGCATTGCATACATTAATACGAACTTAAGGGCAAACGAACCCCACAACATACGGTAAAGGATTTCATCACCTTTTCCGTGGCCCACAAATCATGAACTTGAGCATAACGTTTACCCGCACAAATTTTAAAAGAAACTAGACTTTAAGCCTTAAGGACTTCACGCTCACTAGGAGAAGTTAACTGTGTTTAGAACACCGCTTCACGGTATATTGTTTACGGGGTGTCTAGGAAAGTGTTAAACGGCGAAACCGCCAAAAGAGAAAGGGTTATTTAATTAAAGACCTTCGCGAAAGCGTCGGAAAACCTCCCCTTATCTCTGCACTTACCTGGCCTCGTGATCAGTGTATCTTGAGCCCGTTTCTCGACACAGTTTTACTTCGACAATCAAGTTCTGGAGCAGGTCTAGTTGACCTAGGTGAACCCTAGACCGATTAGGTGTGTGGTATTTTTGTGTCGTGATTGTTTTTTTTTGGTCCAGATTCTTTTTGTGTGTATATTTCAATCTTTTGTTAATAGCTAACTAAAAAAATTTTAAAAAAAATCACATTATTTTTCCCCTCCTTTTCTCTGCCTTTCTTTCTTTCTCTCTTCATATCATGGGTACCCCACCTCGCAAAACTCTTGCCGAACTTTGGTACCCACAACCAGACATAACTTCCTACGGTTCTTGCTTTGGTCGAATTTCGAACGACCCCTCCATGCCCAAAATTTCACTGAAAGATCGCATAGAAGCGTCTAGGACAAACACTTGCACTCCGCATTCCACTTTGTATCAACTTTTTCAACCTTCCGCACCCGCTTATGTTGATACCCCTTTTGCAAGCCGTCCTTTGTCCATCGCTGAACATATTGAACAATCTCATAACCGATCTTTCACTCCTTTCACCACTACAAATTCTTGGGATCAACAATTCTATTCACCTTCATCTCCAAATGTTGATCCTGCTCCTGTCCAGCCATTCAATTCCTACCAGTCCTACCCGACTTTTGCACCTTCCCTAGACATTGCTTTTGAACTGCCATTTAGGAGTTTTCAGTATCCAAACAATTTTGAATCTTTTACTGAGACCCCTTCACAACCCATGTCTAGTCTGGAACAGTCATTGGAAGACTTTAGGGTAGCGTCGTACCAAAAAATGACGGATTTGAATGCGTCCATGGCCGCCCTCATACAACCTAGTGACCCGGTAGCTAGTTTCCAACTAGCTCCAAATTTTCCAATGTATGAAGAGGCAGTAAGACAGGTTGAGAATTTGAGCAGCTGTACACCCTTCCAAATCAGACCTAACCATTTCAATTTCAATCCCAACACTCCAGTTTTGAATGTCTATCTAGTGTTCACAACGATTCACCGATTGAAGATAGAATGATTAATGAGTTGTGCGACTTGTAGTGTTTGATTTACCTGATTGTGAACGGTCCCTTCCAAGTGAAACCAATCCTAAACCTTTTGACCTCTACACCTCCATCTTGGAACCTAAATTGATTGAAATCTATACTCTTGATGAGGTGTCTGAGAATATTGATTTTCACTTGATTGAGGATATTGACGCCGGGAATATTTTGGATGATGAACCCATAGATCTGACTGAGTTTCTCTCCCCAATTCATCATCCCGAGTCATTAACTGTTTTTCCCGAACTCCATATGCGTCTTGATTTTGATGAAATTTGCATGGATAAGCTGAAATTTGAGGAGACTATTGAGGATAGTACTGAGGATGAACCAGTTTTAATTGATGAGTCGGATTTTCCAATTCATCATGTTCCTTTCATTGACTGTGTACACCCTCCTGAACCTTTAACCAATAACCTTCCTCAATCACCTACCTCCATCCTTTCCATCGTTCTGACCTTGCAAGAAACCGTATCATTTTCATTTCTTATGTCTTGTTTACCAAGTTCGGCGTACCCATGGCTTCTCACGAATCTTGAGGGATTTGACCCCATTTCTCGACGGATTGATAGATTAGCACAATCGCTTTTTACACATCGGTCATCACTGTAGGGTTCCTAGGCACTCTAGTAAGGTCTCACAAGGCATCGAACATGCCAATTTCAAAAAATCTAGGTGCCGAGAGACCCGACTACGGATCGTTTGCTAGAAAACTAGGCGAAAAAGCTAACTAGTTAACACTTAACTAAGGGATACGGATATACAACCTTTGTAGATCCGTTTGTCCACCTCCGTAGCTCCATGAAGAAGTCTTCTCCGCTGTACAAATCCGAAATCCGGGCTCTTGCGTCGGCTTCATCGGAGAAGAAGCGGGCTAGGTCATCGACGACGTGCCGAAGATGATCTACGTCGAGGCATCGCTAAATCAAGCTCCGACTTCACCAAGTCAAGAAACTTGTGAAGTAAACACACTCTACTACTTGGCAAGAGGTAGAGGATGAAGAAATAGGAGTTGGGTTCACTTTAGAATTGGATTTCTCACTCACCTTCATCAATCACCATTGATGAAGTGGAGGTTTCTTCATGGAAGAAGATGAAGAAGAAGAAGAAAGAATTATGATAAGTATTGTGATAAGAATAAAAGAATAAATAAAAATCCATTCTTATCATAATTCTCACCATGGTTAGGTGTAGAGAATTAACTTGAGTTAATAGAATTGGTTAGGGTTAAACATGAGACAAAATGGTGACTAAGTCAAAAGTTCATGAAGCTTCATGAAAGAAAACAAAAGAAGCCACCATTCTATTTTATGCAATTTATTTTCCAAAAATAAAAACAAATGAATAAATGAATAATCAAATAAAAACCCTAACCATTTCTTTAACCAAGGTTTAATTCTTTACACAAACCCTAATTTGCATGTATCATCAAACATGATACAATAAAGTGCACAAAATCATATCGCATATGCAATGCGCACACCCGAGTGAGAAAATCCATTTTAAAGTGAACCGATACTAGTTGATGCAAAGTAATATATCAAATATATAATTATACATTAAATCATTAAATCAACACTTGATTCAATGATCCGGTCATGTCGCACATAACCGACTGGTATCATTAGTAACAACTTATCGAATCAACACTTGATCCGATAACCCGGCTATATCGCATATAACCGATCAATGTCACATCGCGAGAATCGAATACAGTATCACATACTGGTATTATTCTCGGTCCCGCACATATCTCATATGCGCTCCTATTTCGTTTCGCTTGATCCAGGAAACCTCTGTGTAGGACTCTAAAGACTCGTCAATACGCCGGCAGCGGATGATGATCATATCAAACATCCACAAGCCGCAAGCGGTCTGCTAAACGTAACGGCCACCCGGGTATTGAGCGATCTGAAGATCGACGAGCAAGCCCGCTCACACTCCAGTGAATCCAACCAGTAACACTACCGTACAGTCCGGTCTGATCGTCTGATATGTCGCATATCCCGCCTAGGGGTGGTAAACGTCAGACCCTAATAGCTCGATAAGTCGTGTCGATATGAGGTCTATAACAATTCGAGAAACTACTGGTAACACTTACCAGTAAATCTCAGCAACCCTGGCCAGGGATTTCCTGTTATAGCCAATCGAACACAGCGCAACATCAACCCCCTATACCGGGAGAGACGAATCCCCTCCTATCGCTCATTGTCTCCATGTGACTCGGGACTGTACCCAAAAACCACCGTTTTGCACGCCCTCTTGGACGTGGTAATATGGAAATCAAAGCACAGTGGGAACCACACAAGACTCTATGACGATCTCGGGTCAACAGACTACTCTGTACCAGTGTCACCAGAGAACTGCCATCTGACGTGAGGTATAATACCATCTGGGAGTTCTCGGCGAGTCCGTCCAGTGTACCCAGTCTCTACTGAGCACCCGTATATCATCTCTGATGTCAAACACCAATGGATATGGGATCATCCATCGCCCATCTGTATGGGTCGAGAAGGTATACGCTAGTCTACACTGGTATATCGATTCCCCGTCTCGATACACCCACGACTAGGGACTTTGAAGGATGTACTTATGGACTACCATGTCCCCACTAGTATGATCCGCATCATAGTCCAGGTAGTCAAGCACACATCCTAAGGGTTTTACCAACATGTAACAGAGAGACAAACAGTATACACGTTAAGGTAAAAGGTAACCAGATAGCATACTATCATGTCGAGCAAGAAAGTCCTCCCTATATATGTCCCAGCATCCACTACAATATACATCCTATGTACAGTAATGGCCTCTAGGGCATACATATAACTAACAATCACAAATTATGCTAATTTATTCGCTCCATTTCCACCCTCAAGTTCGTATTCCACTTCTTTCTCCCATCCTCCATTCTTCTCTTCCACCGAGACCGGACGCCACTTCTATCCCCACACGGTCTCGCGTGCTTTTTATTTCTTTTCTCTATACTCCATTCTTTCACCAACCGTCGCTTTATAACGATAAAATATTTGATTGGTTGGTGTTAACTTTTGGTCTGTGTAAGGCCTTGTATAGATTGATACTATTCTCTTTCCCCCCGATCCTGAACTTCAATGCTTAACAGTGGAAACACTGTTTTACTTAAGTTTGGGGGGACCTTTTTTGTATATATATTTTGTTTTCCTTTTTGTTTTGTATATAATTTATTTTTAGGGAGAGCCGACAATTTTGACCCTCTTGGTGTAGCCTGACAGTGAGGGCACTGTCAAGTTTAAGTTTGGGGGTGTGCTCAGTAAGCTTTCTTCCTTTGCATTCATTTGTATACTTTGCATTTTCAAACCTTATTAAAAACCTATAAAAATCGAAAAAAATTCCAAAAAATTATAAAAACTTTGTCGTCAAGTTAGCTAATAGGGTAACTTAGATTTTTATTCTGAAAGTTTAGTTGATATGTTAGAAATAACTAAATTCTAGGCTTAGGAATTGAAAATCCTAAAAATAACCTTCACTCTGTTTAAACTTGGTGATTATACGTCCTTACAGTTTTTTTTTGAGAATTAGGTAATCTTGAGTTCAGTTCTTGAGTTAAGTCAAGATGAAGGGAAAGTATTGAAGTTTTACTGAAGGATAAGTCTGAAAAATAGTTTCTTTTTTTGAGTTCAAATTTAGAAAGTATATACCCTACAAACTGCACTTACACGCATCTTGAAACTTGGGATAGTAGAGGATACCTAGAAATACTCTTGCCTGAAAACCTAGTATGAAAGAAAAACGGTATTTAAAGCTAAACACCAAAAGAGCATTATTGGAAAATGTATCCGGTCTTGAAAAAGAAAAAGAAAAAAAGAAAAAGAAAAATAGAATAAAGTCAAGACCTGGAGACTGCTATTTACGCTTTAAGTTCACACATTCAGTAATCGGCTGTTAGTGCCTCAAGAAGCATTAATAGTCGCATGAAAGGTGTGTGAGCAAATCCGTCCATCCTTAATGAAAAGAAGTAGTATTAGGTATTAGGGCAAGGGTATTATAGCTTGAATTGAATTCTTGAGTGTAGGGGTGCAAATATACACACACGTAGGGGTATACAATCGATGTTTGCATAAGAGATAGAAATAAAGAATAAGACTTATGTTTTCTGTAAAGTTGATAAAAATCCCTGATTTAAGACCACACTGTTAGAAGGAAAACTCAGGAGAACCAACATCTTTCTAAACTTTTTTGGAATGTATAGGATCCAAGGTTAAATAGATAGGAGGTGTGAAAAATAAGGGTTGGATATTTCTAACTTAGGATGATAGAGTTTCTAACGTAAATACTAAACTGTAGGAGTAGAATCGATGTTAACTTATGACACTAGCTTGACGGGATTTTGTGGATGTAATCCGCTGAAAACCCTCAGGAGACAACACTCCTCCTACTAGGGACACCTAGAGGTTTAACGGCTTGTTGCACGTGCTCAGTGCAATCGCGTTCCCTGCGAAAGTGCAGTTAGGAATTTTTTGTGAATAATTGGTTTTGCTCGGGACGAGCAAAAGTTAACTTTGGGGGTATTTGTTCATACCAGAATATTGTATTTAATATCGCCCATTCTTACGCTCGTTTGTTTATAGGTAGGTGCTTTTAATCCGTGTTTGCTACATATTTACAGGCTACAGGTTCCTAATCCAAAATAACGCAATTGATACAAAATCTCCACTGTTACGCCAAAATACAAAACATCTGTTGACAGCAGATAAAAGCCGGGTTCCGGTCATCCGTATCCGTCCAGTGCCGCGTACCGGTTCCAGAGACAAAACATAAGACAGTGGTCATTCGTGTCTCGGACAAGCACAGAGCACGAGGGGGGCAGCACAAGAATCAATGGGTGCGTGGAGCTCGAGGGAGAAAAGGTCAAAAGTATTATTTTTGATGCCATTTTGGACCGTTGCAGATCTGAAACAATTGTGGAAGATATTTGCAATTTGGTACATGTAGAACAACATAAGATGGCAACATAAGGAAACCCAGAAAATTCGAGACCACAATTCCACAAAAGCGCGGCGGAACCGCCGCCAAATGTGGGTTTCCGCGGCGGATCCGCCGCGGTTTTGTGTCATCATCTGACCAAATTTTAGGGGTAACTTTGTCATTTCATTTAGGGCCAGAATATTGCCTTAGGGTTTCAACTATCCTCCTATAAATACCCCGGTTCTGAGCTATTATAAGGGATCAATTCTTATGCCCACTTTTTGTTAGGATTTAGTTTAGCTTCTTCTTCTTCTTCATTCCTTCCTCCATGAAAATTGTAGTGAGAGCTTTTTGAGTGGATGATGAAATGAAGATGAGGGTTATTTTGTATCATTCTTTTGCTTTGCTTCCCTCTTGAGCTCTCTACCTTAACTTGATCTTGCAATCTCTTAAGTGAGCTTGCAAGTTTAAGCTTTGGTCATTGATCTCAAGGGGTTGTATCATTTTGGAATCAATAATGTTCTCTCTTTTGTGCCTCATTCTCCATGAGTTCTTTGCCTTTTCTTGATCTTGCAACCTCTTAATTGAGCTTGCAAGTTTAAGATTTGGTTATTGAACCCATGTCTTGTTTTGGGTTCTATGGTTCCTAGTTTCATTTCTTGCTCATTTACTTTCTTGCACTTTAATACTTGCTTTACTTTCATGCAACTTTAATTCCATGCACTTACTTACTTGTAATGCTTTTTCCTTTCTTCTCTTTTCTCTTTTCTTTTGCTCTTTTTGGTTTGTTTTGTGAATGGTTGTAATTATGTGTTGTTAGGAATAAATACGATATTGTAAATTAAGGTTTCTTTGCCCATTCCCTTTTCCTGTATTTTCCATTGAACTCCGTCCAAACGTTACGCAAGCGCTCCGTTAGGCACCCTACCCTACCAAGGTAACGGTGATTCCTAACCGCGACCGGTTGCGTTCGGTTTGGCTGGAGGCGAAAGCAAGAGACAAGAACGGACGGACAAGGGTCAATAAGCCGGATTTCACGAATACCTTTCTTAAGTACCCTAATCCACGTTGTTACCGATTGCTCTAGCTTCAATCGTTAAGTTCGGCTCAAAGGTTTTGAATACGGATTTTCTTAGCTTACACTTTTGTGTCATTTCCTAACAACTTTACTTGTGCATAAAACACATAGGGTAGATATGAACAATTTCGCCCACGTGCATTAACTCGTTACGACAAAAACGTAAAACGCTGCGTCTCGTGCTCAACCGGCTAGCTGCAAAGTGACACCGTCTTGATTGCGGTTAACTAAAATTACATCAATCACCCACCTTGGGTCTATCCTAGGAGCAAAAAACAGTAAATGAAATAATACAACGGGGGCTACAACCGCAACCTAAATGTACCCCGCAAAAGAATATTACATCATATTACAATTTACATCAAATGAATGAATATAAAACCCATCTCAAACCCCGGCTAATCATCACAACGATCCAATCAAGTTCATATACACAAACAGTAAACATTACAGAAATATGCAACCCCCTGCCAACCGACATACTAGCAGTTAGGGGAGGTTTACAAACACATTAAACATTACAGATAAAAACCCGATTAGCAAATAACTTAGAACATCGATCGACAACCTTTTTCCGTATCTACCCCAAATCTAAGCCAGCACAGAAGTAACCTGGGCAGAAACAGAATATACTGGAAAACAAAACACTTTAAAATATGAATTTCTGTGAAAATCCGAGTCAACTCGGGGTTGACTCCGCGGCGGATCCGCGGCGAAAAGCACCATTCGGCCGCGGATCCGCGGCAATCTTGTCGAGTTACTGAATCGTATTTTCCCAGTATTCTTATATTCCCCTGCTATGAATTTTAAGGCATATCAAATATTTTTTTGACACGTTTAAAATTAACAGAAACTGATAGGGGTCCGGGTTAAGTTTTCGCATTTTTCCGACGATCGAAGTTCTAATTAGTTGCTAACAAGCTAGTAAAGGTTTAGTTGGCTCTGATACCACTATAAGTCCATGTCACACACCCCACGAGCTTGCGGGGAGGCGGAATATATGAAAAACGATTATCAAAGCTTCGTAACACGGACTTGAGCACACGGATCGTGTCTAAACCATTACTAGCAAACTACGAAAGGTTTAACTACTCGGATTCGAAATTATACCTCACATTACTTGTCCTTCGGATCTTCATCGCTATCCTCCACTCCTCATAGGCTCTTTGGAACGTCGGCACCTCAACGACCTCCTCGAGTCAAAGACGATCCACCCGAGAGCTCCTACTCCAAGCATGACCTCTAATTTGAGGTAACTAGGTTTCTCAAAGTGCTAATTTAAGCAACCTAGGTGATATAGAGTTGGATTATGGATGTATTAGTCTAGCTAACCCTTGATCTCAACACATGAGAGGTTAGGGTTAGGGTTTGAAGAGAGAGAGCTTGAGGAGAGAGAAGGTGAGAATGAGAATCCTTTTGGATGAATGATATCATTTGAACATATGAAGCATATTATTTTATTAAAATGAATAACAAATAAATATGTGTCATCATGCTTCATTAATTCATCGAGTGATTTATCTCATGAGTCATCTAAAACATTAATGCAACATTAACTCCATGGATGATTCACTCTCATGACTCATTAATCCAATAAATGCAAATGCCACCTTACCCTCCAAGTCATCATCCTTCTAGAAGCTTCCCGACAAATTACGAGAACGCCCCTCCTATCCGTGAAAACACGGAAAAACTTTAGACTGTATAAATCCAATAATCCGATACTAGAATCTGGCTTAAACCAAAGCCGACTAGTAAAAACTGTCCGAACATCGTACGTGCGTAAAAACACGTATTCATCCGAACCCTGTCGTAAAACCATACGACCTCTATATCGTTTCGCCCGAAGCAGGGAAACTCTCTGTGTGGGACTCTAAAGACTCGACACTACGCTGGCAGTGGGTTTAACCACAGACCGCAAGCGGCACTAGCTATACGTAACGGTCCCCAGGTTGATGTCGATAAGAAGGCCGATGAGAAAACCCATCCGAACTCCTACTGAGCCTGATGTGACAATCTCCGTACAGTCCGGTCTGTTCGTTTAAGACTATCGCATATCGGGCCTAGGGGGCGGCAAGCGTCAGTCCCCTAATAGCGGTATAAGTCGTGTCGGAGCGTAGCCCATTACACCTTGATAAACTACTGGAACCTACCAGTAAATCTCGCTTGCCCTGGCCAGGGACTTTGCGTAATGGCTCTCTGACACAGTGCGATATCAACCCCCAATACCGGGAGAGACGAATCCTGTCTGACGCCACTGCCTCCAAGTGCTCGGGACTGCACCCAACTGCTACCTGTTTGCACGACTCTTTTGAGCCGTGGTACGGTAGCAATCTAAGAACAGTGGGACACACTCGAGGCGAAGTAGCAGTGTCAAGTCTGTGGACTATGCTGTACTCATGTCACCTGGGAACTGTTAACTGACGGGGGGTATAATACCAACCAACAGTTCCCCGAGAGTCCTGTCCGGTGTACCCGTAATCTAACGAGCACCTGCATACTATATCCAGTACGACGTACTGATGGCTGTGGGACAGACCATCTCCCTATGCTGGGATGAGAAGCATATACACCAGTCTACTCCGGAGTATCGATGCCCTATCTCGATAATCCTATGACCAGGGACCTGTATAGGATGTTGCTTATAGACTACCCAGCCCCCACTAGTGTGACTGCCATCACAACGCTGGTAATCAAGCAAAGATCTTAAGGGCTCTACTAATATGTATAAGCGATACGTTACAAGAAACATATGCACATATTAAAGTAGACACAAACCAAGCAGCATACTACCATTTTTAGCAAGACTGTTAATACAACTGTGAATATCCCAAGCTTCCATTAAGTAATATACAAACTAGTATGATACAGTAATGGCCTCTAGGGCATAAACACTAATATTTATATAAACGATAATATGTGTTGATGACATTAGAATGTACGAGACTCTAGAATAGAACCCAGATTGTAATTTGTGACTTGATCACGATATGATGTACGACATGATATTTCTAAGGATCATTTGACGATGTATATTTACACAGACAATGATATATGTTTGATGATATTGGGATGTATGCGATTATAGCACAGTACCCTTGATCATGATATTGTTTGATGATGATGCTATACGAACGATGATGTATAATGTAATAGTTGACCCGTACCCCGATTTTGGGAAGCCGTACGATGGATTTTACCATACGAGGCATAGATATGATGATTGATCCGCACTCGTGACTCGAGAAAGTCGTACTACGTACGTCACGCTATTGAGGCTGGATCGCTGACTACTAGAGATATCGACTCAGACATTAGGAGGATTCTTCTTACCTTTCGGCTAGTGTCTTTAGTTAGTTCCTAATTTGTTAGGTGGATCTTAGTTTAGGCTCGAGTCATACTTATTTGCAAAACTAACGAATCGTGTGCATTTTTAAAGACAGCCTGAGGGATACTATGGATTTTTCAAAGAACATATCTTTTCATAAAAACCCCGTAGCCCCTAATTTTCTAAAAACCACAATTCGTTCTTTTTCAAACAACAAGCTGTATGACTCGTAATTAGTATGTATTCTCTAGTTGTGTGTTTACTACACATTCACCGTTACACTCATGTTGTATTCATCATATTGCATGTTCACATATATGTTTTTTTAGCTAATGTGAAACTCTGCCTGTTAGGACACCAGCACCATTACCAATGATGTGCATGTTCCACGTACACTTACTTGCCGGCTCACACACATCATCATCGGTAATTGCCATGTCACGTACACTTTAGAACACATTATCTTTTATTGATATAATCAGCTAAATGCTTGTCTAATATAACATTATGTGATTACTCTCATGTGCTAGTTTAGACATTTCATTTATTACTTAGACACTTCATGCCTTCACATATTCATATTATCATGCAGTATTGTGGGGCTTATGCCGATACTCATTATTTACTTACTCATGATTTTGGGATTTTGGATTTCTATGAGATTTCTGGATTTTGGGGAAAACCGCAAGAACATATAAAAAAACTTCTCTCTCTCTCCCTCTCATTTTAAAATACAAGTTGCGGTTTTCTCGTGATGTGTGGGTCGTCCACCATGAGATTTCATGTTTTCTGTTGGATTTCGAGACCCGATTCGAGGAGTGGATGAACCGTCTCGGGTATATGGTAGGCCCGGTATAGTACCCCGGGGCATGAAGATCGAGTTATAGACGATGAGCCTGGCAGGGAAAGACTACCTACCGGTGATATCTGGCGCGGCGGATATCCGGAGGATACCGACCGTTGTCGTGAGATTTGATGATATGGGCCGATCCGGACAGACGAAGCCCGAGATATTGAGACTATGAGATATTAAGACTATGAGGTATTGAGATTTTGAGATTTACATGTTTTCTGTCGATACTTGACACGGATTTCCATGGATTTCATTGATGATGTTTCGGATTACCATATAAATTTTACTATGATAAAGTTACAGATTTCTTATACAGATATATCCAGATTTCATGGTTGATTGTTTTACATTCATGGTGCATGCATACTCATACACATGACATGTCACTACTTGAGGCACTGACACGAGCACTGGGCATTGCACTTACGCATAGATTATTACCCTGCCACTACTAGATGACTAGTGTTATATTAAATATATTATTATGACCTAGGAGAGCGTCTTGCATACGATTTCTACTCGCAGATGTCTTCTACTCACGAGTTGGCAACTCACCCCCATTGTGCCAAATTTTTCTTACAGGTTTCGATGTACAGGTTTCCTTGGCAGCTTGCTGGCACATCATTTCATTCAGGGTGATTTGCTTGGTAGGTTGGTTCACTTGTATCAGAATCGCCGTTGTACGTTTATTATTTCATTTGTATCTAGTAAGCTCCATCAACCAGACTTGTATTACTCGATAATTTAGTAGACCTATTGCTTATTCTTTCGACCTTAGAGTCGCGCTTGTAATATTATGGTTTTTGGTGGATTTGGTTTTCTTTTGAGTTTTGAGCCTCGCCCTTCGGCATTGTATATTTTAGTGCATTATGTGGTTGTTTCCGCCTTTTGGCGTAGAGCTAGCTCCCATTTGGGGATGCCTTTTTATTGCTTGTATATATTATTCTTGTTTGTACCCGTTTGGGGCCAGTTTTTACAAAAGAGACTCTGCCGAAATTTTTGAGAAAATTTGATGTTGCTTTTAAAACTTGTTTTCCTACACTTCTTCTTTTAAAAGAGTTTAGATTTCTGGGCTTCGGCTTACCTAGATCATGTTACGCCTCTAGGCGTTTCATAATTTAAGTGCCGATCACATTCCCTACCTTCGGGTCATGACAAAGTTGGAATCAGACCGCTAGGTTTAACCCTTGTCTAAGTCTAGGTTGACCTTGGTTGATGGAGTAGGTGACTTAGGTAGAGTGACGTACCGTGGGTATGATCCGCGGCATACTTACGTTACGCTACTCTGCTTAAGAAGCCTTAGGATGTACATTTCTTTGCACCGTATTCTATTCGTTCATTTGATCTATCTTCGTCGATATCGGATGGTGGTTTCTGTTACCACATTCGCACAGGCAAAGGAAGCTGCGGCTCGAATGTGATGACCGTTAAGGTATCGTCTGTTCTTGAGGATCGAGGCACTGTTTAGCGTGCGGACGAAGAGTATTCACATGTCGTCTAGACGAAATTAAAAGGTTCGAACGAATGTTAGAAACCCATTTTCCCAAGTTAACGTATTCGGAAGAACATGCAGGTATTTCTATGGACCCTCTAGAAGAATGAAACCCTAACTCGACATAATGACCATGAGAACACCTTTGAACCTTAGGGTTTACGGCAGTTCCGCGGTGGCATTAGTGACGCTTGGGTTTTTCCTTCTACGACTGGTCCGCAGATGCTGGGGCATGTACTGGATATTTTTAAATTGTACTTGAGTGTTAAGCTCTAGGGGAACTATGGGATTTCGATGAATCGGTCGAAAAGTTTAATGTAGTCCAGATATCAGGTGAAGGGATAGATTACTTGGGATAAACTAGATATGAGTATAGCCGTTTGTAGCGCAGTCAGCACAGCTACGAAGAGACGAGTTCGAATCAGTCGACACCAGAGGAAAGAGGAGCACATTAACGATAGTGTTTACGATTGCGATTTGGTGATTTGAATTTCATATTTTCGTTGTTTGGATTTTGGTATTTTTAGGATTTTGTTCTATGATTAGTATTTCCTATGTGTACATTCATTACACTCTATTCGTGTTTCATATATCAGTTGTATTGATGTTGTTTTGTGCATACCCAGTGCATTCGATTTGGTTTTATACATTTTGAGATATTGATTTAAGTTCGTGCATATGGGTTGCACATGATTTTGACGTATGCTTAGACATATTTTCATGCACTTTTCGTACTGTGATTTCGATTTTGATATTCGGTATATATTTTCGTTCACCATGTGCACTTGATTGAGATTCTTGCGCACACTTGGCGCACTTGATGCGATTTTGTGCACACCAGATGCACTAAATCGGGGTTTTGTGTAGATTAGATGCACTTGATATTATTGTCGTGCATGCCCGTTGCACTTGATAGATGTTTTTGGTGCACACCCGTTGCACTCAGTTTTGTTTCCGTGCGTATTCGTGGCATCTGTATTTGATTTCGATTTCCGTGCGCACCCGACGCAAGTGGTACCTCGTATACTATATTTGAGATTGATTTCATTTTGAGCAGTACGTTTTTCTGATATTTACTATTTGGTTTAATAATTGAGCAGGACTGTCCTGAGACCAGTACCTAGGTGTTTTTGCATGCTTCTCTATTCAGATGTTTGGACGATTTTACTACGATGCGCACTATATACAAGTTATAGTTTTGATGTATTTCATGTTGGTTTCATATTGGACTTTGACGTTGTATTTTCACCATAACTCCGATAATTGTGTTATGCTTGACAGAGTTGATTTTTAGTTATGTATTGATGATTTCGGAGCCCCGACGATTTGAGTATTTTGCTAAATCTTTTAGTATTTGGGGGGGAGTTTTAATTTTTATTCGGGGACCGAATTTCTTTAAGGGAGGAAGATTGTAACGTTTTAAAAAATAAATAAAATCCTTTAGGTGAATTTTCTGATAATCGGTAAAATAAACCGTCTTTTCCGTAAAATTTAACTACAATTATTTTTCAATATAGATTTATATGCCTATTTTAACTATGTAATTACTAGTAAATGGTGTTTATATAGAATTGAAGCAGGTTGCGGCTTCAGCTTCAGGTGTGTATATTATTGAAAACTGTCTTTCAATAAACTCTACTTCCTGGGTATTGGATACCGGATCAGGATCTCATATCTGTAATTCTTTGCAGGCGTTGAGAAACCGTAGGGTTTTGAAGGCAGGTGACATGACCCTCAAAGTTGCAAACGGAGCTAGCATGGATGCTAAGGCCGTGGGGGACTATCACCTGGGAATGTCAGATGGACATGTTTTGGTTTTGCGTAATTGCTTTTTTGTACCCAACGCAACTTGTAATATCATTTCTGTATCTTTGGTTTCTAAAGAAGGTTATGAATTTGCGTTTGTAAGTAATGTTGTAAACATTCACCTTAATCAAGTTTTGATTGGGTCGGGTACATTAAGCAATGGTATATACGTATTAAACCAACCACAGATTTTCAATGTCCAGAATACACACAAAAGAAAGTCTCCGGAAATAAATCAGACTTTCTTATGGCATTGTAGACTGGGTCACATCAATGAGAGAAGGTTGACGAAGTTACATACAGAAGGATATTTGAATCCGTTCGAATATGAATCGTATGCCACTTATCAATCCTGTCTCAAAGGAAAGATGACAAAGACTCCATTCACTGGACACGGAGTAAGAGCGAGCGAGCTCTTGGGACTCGTACACAGCGACGTGTGCGGTCCAATGTCTACACATGCGCGAAGCGGTTATTCTTACTTCATTACTTTTACGGATGACTTTTCAAGGTACGGTTATTTCTTCTTAATGAAACATAAGTCCGAAGCCTTTGGAAAATTCCAGGAATATAAGAATGAAGTAGAAAAACAAACCGGCAAAAGTATTAAGATTCTAAGATCGGATCGAGGTGGGGAATACTTGAGTGCCGAGTTCCTGGACTATTTAAAAGAGAACGGAATTCTCTCTCAGCTTACTCCTCCATACACTCCGCAACATAACGGTGTATTGGAGAGACGGAACCGAACCCTATTGGATATGGTACGGTCCATGATGAGTAACGCTGAGTTACCACGATCATTCTGGGGGTATGCGCTAGAATCAGCTGCATACCTTTTGAACCGAGTTCCCACTAAGACTGTGCCTACTACACCATATGAGATGTGGTGTGGGAAGAGACCCTATCTTAATCACATTAAGACATGGGGAAGTCTAGCTTTTGTCAAAAAGCAGCATGCGGACAAGCTCGAGGCACGCTCAGTACAGTGCAAGTTCGTGGGATATCCAAAGAACTCCAAGGGATATTTCTTCTACTGCGAAGAGGAACAAAAGGTTTTTGTTTCTCGTCATGCCCACTTTCTAGAACACCGGTTCCTAGAAAAGGAAATTAGTGGGAGCGCAGTAGAACTGGAAGAAATTCCAGAACCACGAGCTATTACTGAAAGCTTAGTGGAACCAGAGGGTTCAAAAGAACAGGACATTCCTACGCCGCTCCGCAGAAGTAGTAAGCAGTCTCATCCGCCCGAGAGATACTACGGTTTTCTCATAGACGGGGATAGAGAGGATTGCATCATAGATTATGATGAGCCTACTAGCTTCCAACAAGCCGTTCAGAGCGTCGACTCGGTAAAATGGCTGGATGCAATGCGGACCGAAATGGAGTCCATGTACACCAACAAAGTATGGACGTTGGACATTGCTCCAGACGGGGTAAAACCCGTAGGATGCAAGTGGATCTTCAAAAGGAAGATTGGTGTAGATGGACAGGTTGAGACCTATAAAGCTAGACTGGTTGCAAAGGGTTTTCGTCAAAGACCTGGTTTGGACTATGACGAGACCTTTTCTCCAGTAGCTATGCTGAAATCCATTCGGATCCTTCTTGCAATTGCTGCCTTCCACGATTATGAGATTTGGCAGATGGACGTAAAGACCGCTTTTCTAAATGGAAATTTAGAGGAGTGTGTCTATATGGACCAGCCAGAGGGTTTCATTCAGAGTGGGAGCAGCGGAAAGGTGTGCAAGTTGCTTAAGTCCATTTACGGACTAAAGCAGGCATCGCGGAGTTGGAATATCTGTTTTGATGAGACGGTCAAGGAATTTGGCTTTATCAAAAATCCAGATGAACCATGCATCTATAGTAGATTTGTAGCGAGAACTGTAGTATTCCTCGTTTTATACGTGGATGACATTCTCTTAATAGGAAATGACATTCCTATGCTACAATCTGTCAAGGGGTTCTTGTCACACAGGTTCTCCATGAAAGACCTGGGTGATGCCTCATACATCCTGGGGATCCGGATCCATCGTGATAGATCCAAGAGGATATTAGGACTTTCACAGTCCAGGTATATCGACACCATACTGAGAAGATTCAGTATGGAAGATTCCAAGCGCGGTAATCTACCGGCTTGTCACGGGATCACCCTCTCTAAAGAGATGTCTCCAAAGACTGATTTGGAGAGGGATCGCATGTCTATTATACCCTACGCTTCTGCGGTAGGCCCTATAATGTATGTGATGTTGTGTACTAGACCGGATGTAGCTTATGCACTGAGTGTGATAAGCCGGTATCAGTCAAATCCTGGGGAGAAACACTGGATAGCGGTAAAGAACATTCTCAAGTACCTGAGAAGGACTAAGGAGATGTTCTTGGTGTATGGCGGAAAAGACCTCCAGATCGAGGCCTTTGCTGACTCCAGCTTCCAGAGTGACAAGGATGATTCCAAGTCCATGTCGGGTTTTGTCTTTACCCTCAATGGAGGGGCGGTGTGTTAGAAGAGTTCCAAACAGGAAACCGTTGCAGACTCGACGATGGAAGCGGAATACATCGCGGCATCTGATGCCGCAAAAGAAGCTGTCTGGATGAGGAAGTTCTTGAAAGAACTTCAGGTGGTTCCGTCCATTATTGATCCAATACCTCTGTATTGCGACAACAACGGGGCTATAGCTTTAGCGAAGGAACCCAGGTCCCATCAGAGATCCAGACACATCTTGAAGCGGTATCACCTGATCAGGGAGATCGTAGATCGCCAGGAGATCGAGGTTCGGAGGGTCGCTTCAGAAGATAACACTGCAGATCCATTCACCAAGGCCTTGCCCCAGACTCAGTTCGAGCGGCTGATCGAGATGATAGGTCTTCGATACGCCAGTACATGGCCTTAATGCAAGTGGGAGATTGTTAGTGTATATGCTCTAGAGGCCATTACTGTATCATACTAGTTTGTATATTACTTAATGGAAGCTTGGGATATTCACCTTGTATAAACAATCTTGCTCAATATAGTAGTATGCTACTTGGTTTGTTTCTACTTCAATGTGTACATGTGTTTATTTTTGTATATCACCTATACACATTAGTGGAGCCCTTAGGATCTTTGCTTGATTACCAGCGTTGTGATGGCAGTCACACTAGTGGGGGCTGGGTAATCTATAAGCACATCCTTATGCAGGTCCCTAGTCGCAGGACTATCGAGACAGGGCATCGATACTCCGGAGTAGACTAGCGCATGCGCTTCTCATCCCAGAGTGGGAGGTGGTCTGTCCCACAGCCATCAGTACGTCGTACTGGAGATAGTATGCGGATGCTCGTTGGGTTACGAGTACACTGGACAGGACTCATCGGGAACTGACCGGTTGGTATTATACCTATCGTCAGTTATCAGTTCCCAGGTGACATGAGTACAGCTTAGTCCGCTGACTTGACACTGTCACTTCGCCTCGAGTGTGTTCCCACTGTACTTTGATTACTACCCTACCACGGCTCAAAGGAGTCATGCAAACAGGTAGTAGTTGGGTGCAGTCCCGAAGCACTTGGAGGCAGTGACGATTAGACAGGATTCGTCTCTCCCGGTATTGGGGGTTGACATCGCGCTGTGTTTAGGAGAGCCATTACACGAGTAGTCCCTGGCCAGGGCAATCGAGATATACTGGTAGGCTTCCAGTGTTATCTCAGGGTGTTTTGGGCTTCACTCCGACACGACTTGTACCGCTATTAGGGGACTGACGTTTACCGCCCTCCTAGGCCCGCCATGCGATGTATCAGACGAACAGACCGGACTGTACGGAGACTGTCACATTCAGGCTCAGTAGGAGTTCAGATGGGTTTCACCTCGTCAGTCTTCTTGTCGGCATTTACCTGGGGACCGTTACGCACAGCTAGTGCCGCTTGCGGTCTGTGGTTAAACCCACTGCCAGCGTAGTGTCGAGTCTTTAGAGTCCCACACAGAAAGCTATTCGCCTTTAGGCAAAAGAGTAGAGGTCGCATGGTTTTGCGACAGGTCGCATGGTTTTGCAACAGGGTTCGGTCACATCCGTGCACTTGTGCACGTACAGTGTCCGGACAGTTAACACTAGCGGGCTTTGGTTTAAGCCAGATCCTAGTGTACGTTTTGGGATTGGTTTTATCCAGTATGTATTCATGTTCCTCGGAACGCGGATGCGGGTGTATATGCACAGTTGATGGAGAGACAGAGGCAGAGGATTCTCATTAGGGTTGTTGACCGTTAACTGTTGACTATTGACTTTTTGCTCAACCCTAATGAGAATATGATATGTGATTAACAATAATATTAATTAAGTATTGTGGTGACATGGTTGTTGAGGGGTTGACTTTGTTGACTTGTTGACTTTGTTGACCGGTTGATAGGTTGGACTAGTTGACCATCATGATGACAATGGCTATCATTTCATGGCAAAGACTTTTCACTTGCTTGTTCTCTTGTGCAATATGAGTGCATGAAATGATATAGCCATTTTGACTTAAACCATTTACACAATACTTGATTACTATTTTTGTGATGATGGCTTTGGATTATGAGAGCCAAGAGAGAAGTCTTTCTCATTCTATCATTTTTCATTCTCTCTCTTGTTCTTGAGCTCTCATCTTCTTCCTCTTGCTCTCCCTCTCTTTAGTCTATGGTTCACTTGTCTCATGTGCTGAGAACCAAGAACCATAGAGAAAATCCCAACACACTCTTCTCTACTCTCTTCTAGTTCATAAGGTTTAGCAAACCAAGTGAACTAGTTTCTTCAAAGACCGAAGAAGAAGCCAAAGGTAGAAGCTTTCAGGTGGATCGATCTTCGGTGCAAGGAGACGACGGGGTGAAGCCGATCCGGACAACCATCGAGGCTTGAAGACGAAGGAGTTCAAGAAAGAAAGGTATAACCCCCTAACCGAGTAGTTAACAGCTCCTAGTTAGGTTGTTAGTTAGATGTTTAACAAAGATCCGGTTTTAAGTCCATGTTACCACCTCTAGAAAATTGTTTTTCACCAAGTTCCGCATGCCCGAAAGTACCGGGAGAGGTAGCATGGACTTACAGAAAGGTGACTCATTTAGTTTTAATTCATTTGTGCATTAAACTTAATGAGGTGGAGAGCTTATGTGTTATTTGCATTAATTGAAACCATGACTCATGAGATGATTCATCCATTTGTATTAAATGAAGCATGAAAGATATTTGTGCAAGATATTTTTATGCTTCATGATATATACAAATGAGTTATATTTTCAATTGATAATTAACGTACACACTCTCTCTCCTCAAGCTCTCCTCTTCTTCAACCTAACCCTAATCCTCTCATGTGTTGAGATCCCAAGGGTTAGAAAGACTAATAGATCCTTAATCCAGTTCTATATCTTCTAGGTCACTTATATTAGCAATCCTAGCCACTTAGTTACCGCAAGTTAGAGGTTAAAGCTTGAAGGAGGAACTCTCGGGTGGATCTTCTATTACATCGAGGAGGCCGACGAGGAGATGAACAACTAGAACAAGAAGGACTAGTTTCTTGAGGTATAATCATCTATCATAGTAGTTTAACACTTCTAGATAGTTGTTAGTTAGGGTTTAGCAAAGATCCGTAAAGTTAGTCGATATTACCTTGAACAAAATGATTGTTTTACCTATTCCGCCTCCCCGCATCTAGTGGGGTGTGTAACGTTGACTTACAGTGGTATCAGAGCCTAGTTAAACCATAACTAACATGTTAGCAAAGTCTTTAGAAATTCGATCGCGATTTAATCCCGAAAAAATGACGTTTTCACCTAGTTTCTGCCGATTTTAAATTGGGGTCTAAAAATTTTTCAGGGACCCTTAAAAATACTAGCAGGGTTTTTTAAGAATTTTTAAGAAATTTGGGATCGTGACTCGTCCAAACCACCGTGGAACCGCGGCCGATCCAAGCGATCCGCCGCGTATCTACGACCGAGTTGACACCGAGTCAACCCAAATTTGCTCAGTTATTCTTCTGTGTTGATATTGTGTTTTCTGGGATGTTTTGTTTTTGCTCAGGTTTTATGTGCACAGAGAATTGTTTGGAGTAGATTCATATGTGTTGCTTGATCGAATTCTAAGAACTTTGGCTAACTGGATTATATCTGTGTTGTGATTAATGTGTTCGTAAACCTTCCCTAACTGCTAGTATGTCAGTTAGCAGGGGGTTGCACATTTCTGTAATAGTTACTTTATGTTTATGAATATGAACTTGTTGGATTGTCATGAATGGATAGCCGGGGATATGAGACGAGTGTTTCTTTCATTCAAATGTAAATTGTAATTTGTTGTAATATTCTTTTGTGAGGCACATCCGGGTTGAGGTTGTAGCCACCGTTATATTATTTCATTTACTGTTTTCTGCTCCTAGGATAGACCCAAGGTGGGGTGCACAAACTACCGGGTACTTTGAAGTGCTTAGTGGCCTACTCACGTCGTTGAGGGAGACCGCTTCACTTCGGGTACTTGGCGGGTAGTTTGCCGTACCCGTAGGGGTCTAGGGTGGGGTTTGGCTATTCATCGCGACTGTGTAATCCGTATTTCATTGTAGGCTCAAAGGGAATGCGGATTCCTAGAATATCCAATATGTTCATCTGTGATCTGGAATGACTATTATTGCGTCTGACGAATGTACAATATCTATATATGATATCTAGTAGGCGTTGCTTATGTTTTGCATCCGCGCTAGCCCAGCCGCCGCTCTGTCGTTAGTTAAGTAACCGAAAGGGTGAATGATGGGGCCCAGTGGCGAATGTGGATGGCATAAGCGGACCTTGTATTTTCGTTGTTTTCTGCAATGATAGGTTAATTGATGGGACGCATTATTTTAATGCAAAGAAAATAAACCAAAGTTGAATCGTTGGAACTCTTTAAAAGAAGCCACTCGGTTATTTTAAAAGAGCAGAATTTTTAATTGCGGAGCTTTAACCACTCCTTTTAAAAAGCTATCAGGTTCCTTCGGTTATATCAAGTTCACTACGTTCACGGTTTCGCCAAAACCAGTCGTAGCCCTCCGTCATTTCATATGAATGGTCAGTAGTATTCAAGCTAAGTTTGTTTGGCCCTTAGTCAAGACATAGTGATTGGTAGCTGCTAGGGTGTTCACATGTAGCATAGATAGATGCGTTGGTTTGGGACAGTCGTATTACTTTGTTGGCCCTTAGTCAAGAGTATATACGGATGGGTTCAAATCAACCTGGATAATGACGGGTAGAACTTAACATGTGACTTATGATTTGTTGGCCCTTAGTCAAGGTCATAAGAGCATGAGGCAAAAATCCACATCGGGAGTTTCTAAAGAAACTGAAACTTGCTAGAGTTGCATACCATTTGGAGTGTGATAATTTTGGTAGGATTCCTTCAGCTTTATCACATGATGATATTTGGATCCCGATCCTACTGTGAGTATATGCTACTCATCAGGAGATTCTTTCACTTAACGATCAATGCTATAAACCAAGTAGGTGTCGAGAAAGGTGTCAGTGGGGCTACGCCCCCAGGAAAAAGAGGTTATTTAACTAAGGAACTTCGCGAGAGCATCGTAAAACCTCCCTCGATGTACCGACACTTGCCTAGATGAACGGTTAAGCAAGTATTGTACGGTAAGATCAGTCCTGACTAATTCTTCTTTTATGGTTTGAGAAAGGATTCGAGAAACAGTGGGAGCCATCCAGTTTAGATAAACTAAAAACTAATCTAAACTTGCAACAGCATCATGCTAAAGTGTTTTCTTCTCTCTCTCTTAACTGCAGCAACCTTGTGACCATGACTAGCTTACATCTAGATAACAAGTTGACTAAATCTGGCTTTTATGACTGGCAAAGGTCTGTCCAGATATCCATTGCCTATGACAAGCTGGACCATCCTATTACTACTCAAGCCCCTACCGTCCCAGGTCCAATTCCTACCGTCGCGGATATGAATATCCGTCAGACAAGGGAAAAGGACAGTGCGAGTGCCAAGTGCCTCGTGTTGGCTTCAGTTGATGGTGTATACCAGAAGAAGCATGAGAAGATGGACTTAGTTTACATCTTCCTCCATAACAAAGATTTATATGGAGAGCAATCTCATATCGCAAGATATGAGACCTCGAATGAATTATTTCAAGCAAGGTTGGCTGTCGGGTCATCTGTAGGGGACGACGTCCTTACGATGACTAGCTAAATTGATGAGCTCACGGACCTGGAGACCACGTTGGGAAACGGGTCATATGCTGACTTATTTCCACAGTCCCTACCCTCTACTTACACCCTGAAAGAAACTAGGGAGATACCCGATCTGCTTAATGGGGGACCTTTTTCTTCTACATCTAGGACGAAAGCAAAGGGTGAAAAGAAGAAGACCTCCACAAAGCTGATATACGGTATCAGTGAAGTAGAAGGAAAGGGAAGAGCAAAAGTTTCGGGACTTGGTGTAGGGAAGGAGGGATGTTCCTATTGTTATAGGAAGGGGCATTGGCAGAAAGATTGCATGGCTTTGGAAGCCAGTAGCCAGGATTCGAAGCATGTTGTGGCTTCGGCCTCAGGTGTGTTTGTAATTGAGAACTGTTTGTCAATTAACTCTACTTCCTGGGTACTAGATACCGGAGCATGATATCATATCTGTAATTCATTACATGCTTTGAGAAACCGTAGAGTTATTAGGGTAGGTGATTTGTCTCTCAGAGTTGCGAACGGAATGAGCGTGGACGCTGAATCCATGGTAGAATATCGCCTAGGTTTGACAAGTGGGCAGATATTGATTCTACGTAACTGTTTGTATGTACCTAGTTTGACTTGTAATATCATATCAGTGTCCTCACTTTCGAGAGAGGGATATGATTTTACATTCATAAGCGATGTAGTAAACATCCACCTAAATCAAGTTCTGATTGGGTCCCGTACATTAGATGATGGTATATACGTATTAAATCAAGCTCAGGTTTTCAATGTCCAGAACACAGTTAAAAGAAAGTCTCCGGAAATAAATCAGGCTTTCTTATGGCATTGTAGACTAGGTCACATCAATGAAACACAGTTGACTAAGTTACATAGAGAAGAATATTTGAATCCGTTCGAATATCAATCTTATGCTACTTGTGAATCTTATCTCATGAGAAAGATGACAAAGACTCCGTTTACTGGACACGGAGTAAGAGCGAGCGAGCTCTTGGGACTCATACATAGTAATGTGTGCGGTCCAATATCTATACATGCAAGAGGTGGTTATTCCTACTTCATTACTTTTACGGATGATTTCTCTAGCTATGGACATATCTTCTTGATGAAGCATAAATCCAAGGCCTTTGAGAAATTCCGAGAATACAAGAATGAAGTGGAAAAACAGACAGGCAAAAGTATCAAGACACTGAGATCTGATCGAGGTGGTGAATACTTAAGTGCCGAGTTCCTGGGATACTTAAAAGAAAATAGAATTCTCTCTCAGCTTGCTCCTCCATACACACCACAACACAATGGTGTATCGGAAAGGCGGAATCGAACCCTAATGGATATGGTTTGTTCCATGATGAGTAAGGCTGGGTTACCGCGATCTTTCTGGGGTTATGCACTAGAATCAGCTACATATCTTTTGAACCAGGTTCCAACCAAGACTGTACCTACCACACCATATCAGATGTGGAGTGGGAAGAAACCCTGTCTTAAACACTTTAGGACATGGGGATGTCCAGCTTTTGTTAAAAAGCAGCATGCGGACAAGCTCGAGGCACGCTCAGTACAGTGTAAGTTTGTGGGATATCCAAAGAACTCCAAGGGGTATTATTTCTATTACGCAGAGGAACAAAAGGTTTTTGTTTCTCGTCATGCCCACTTCTTGGAAGCTGAATTTTTAGAAAATCAGAAGAGTGGGAGCACAATAGAACTGGAAGAAATTCCAGAACCACCAGCTATTACCGAAAGTATGGTAGAACCAGAAGTTTCAGAAGAATGTGACATGCCAGCACCTATCCGCAGAAGTAGTAGGCAGTCTCATCCGCCCGAAAGATACTACGGTTTTCTCATAGATGGGGATCTTGAGGATTGCATCATTGACAATGATGATCCTACTAGCTCCCAGTAAGCCATTCAGAGCGGCAACTCAGTAAGATGGCTGGATGCAATGAGGACCGAAATGGAATCCATGTACACTAACAAAGTATGGACTTTGGACATTGTTTCAGATGGGGTAAAACCCGTAGGATGCAAATGGATCTTCAGAAAGAAGATTTGTGTAGATGGACAGGTTGAAACCTATAATATATGACTTGTTGCAAAGGGTTTTCCTCAAAGACCTGGTTTGGACAATGACGAAACCTTTTCTCCAGTGGCTATACCCAAATCCATTCAGGTCCTTCTTGCCATTGCTGCCTTCCACGATTATGAGATCTGGCAGATGGACGTAAAGACAGCTTTTCTAAATGGAAATTTGGAAGAGTGCGTCTATATGGATCAACTTGAGGGATTCATTCAGAATGGGAGCAGCGGTAAAGTGTGCAAATTGCTTAAGTCCATTTATGGACTAAAGCAGGCATCGCGGAGTTGGAACATCTGTTTTGATGATACTGTTAAAGAATTCGACTTTATCAAGAATCCAGATGAACCATGCATATACATTAAGATTGTAGGGAGAGCTATAGTATTCCTCATCTTGTACGTGGATGACATTCTCCTAATAGGAAATGATATTCCTATACTACAGTCTGTCAAAGGATTCTTGTCACAGAAGTTCTCCATGAAGGACCTGGGTGATGCCACCTACATTCTGGGGATCCAGATCTATCGTGATAGATCAAAAAGGATGTTGGGACTTTCGCAGTCAAGGTACATAGACACCATATTGAAAAGATTCAGTATGGAAGATTCTAAGTGCGGTAACCTACCGGCTTGTCACAGAATCACCCTCTCTAAAGAGATGTCTCCCAAGACTGATTTGGAAAGGGCTCGCATGTCGATTATACCCTACGCTTCTGCAGTAGGCTCTATAATGTATGCGATGTTATGCACCAGACCAGATGTAGCATACGCATTGAGCGTTGTAAGTCGGTATCAGGCAAACCCAGGGGAGAAGCACTGTATAGCAGTAAAGAACATTCTCAAGTACCTGAGAAGGACTAAGGAGATGTTCTTGGTGTATGGCGGAAAGGACCTCCAGATCGAGGCCTTTGCTGACTCCAGCTTCCAGAGTGACAAGGATGACTCCAAGTCCATGTCGGGTTATGTCTTTACCCTCAATGGAGGGGCGGTCTGTTGGAAGAGTTCCAAGCAGGACACCGTTGCTGACTCAACAATGGAAGCAGAGTACATAGCTGCTTGCGATGCCGCAAAAGAAGCTGTCTGGATGAAGAAGTTCCTAACAGAACTTTTGTTGGTTCCTACCAGTGTTGATCCAATACCTCTATATTGCGACAACAACGGCGCTATAGCTTTAGCGAAGGAACCCAGGTCCTATCAGAAGTCCAGACACATCTTAAGGCGGTATCACCTGATCAGGGAGATCGTAGATCGCCGGGAGATCGAGGTGAAGAGAGTAGATACGGAGAATAACACTGCTGATCCATTCACTAAAGCCATTCCTCAGACGCAGTTCGAGAGGCTATTCGAGATGATAGGTCTGCGATATGCTAGTACATGACCCTAGTGCAAGTACGAGATTGTTATTGTCTATGCCCTAGAGCCCATTACTGTATCATACTAGTTTGTATATTACTTAATGGAAGCTTGGGATATTCACAGTTGTATTGACAGTCTTGCTAAAAATGGTAGTATGCTACTTGGTTTGTTTCTACTTTAATATGTGCATGTGTTTCTTTTAACATATCGCTTATACATATTAGTAGAGCCCTTAGGATCTTTGCTTGATTACCAGTGTTGTGATGGCAGTCACACTGGTGGGGGCTGGGTAATCTACAAGAACATCCTATTTCACGTCCCTAGTCGTAGGATTATCGAGACAGGGCATCGATACTCCGGAGTAGACTAGTGTATACGCTTCTCATCCCAGCAAGGGAGATGGTCTGTCCTACAACCATCAGTACGTCGTACTGGAGATAGTATGCAGGTGCTCATTGGGTTACGGGTACACCGGACAGGACTCACAGGGAACTGTTGGTTGGTATTATACCCGTCGTCAGTTAGCAGTTCCCAGATGACATGAGTACAGCATAGTCCGTAGACTTGACACTGCTGCTTCGCCTCGAGTGTGTTCCCACTGTTCTTAGATTGCTACCCTACCACGGCTCAAAGGATTCATGCAAACAGGTAGCAGTTGGGTGCAGTCCTGAAGCACTTGGAGGCAGTGGCGGTTAGATAGGATTCGTCTCTCCCGGTATTGGGAGTTGATATCGCGCTGTGTTTGGAAAGCCATTACGCAAAGTCCCTGGTCAGGGTAAGCGAGATTTACTGATAGGTTTTTCAGTAGCTTCTCAAGGTGTAATAGGCTTCACTCTAACACGACTTATACCGCTTTTAGGGGACTGACGCTTGCCGCCCCCTAGGCCTGATATGCGATAGTCTTTGACGAACAGGCCGGACTGTACGGAGATTGTCACATCAGGCTCAGTAGGAGTTCGGATGGGTTTCCTCATCGGCCTTCTTATCGACTTCTACCTAGGGACCATTACGTACAGCTAGTACCGCTTGTGGCCTATGGTTAAACCCACTGCTAGCGTAGTGTCGAGTCTTTAGAGTCCTATACAGAGGGTTTCCCTGCTTCAGGCGAAACGATATAGAGGTCAGTTGTGCACGTAAGATGTTCGAACAGATTATACTAGCGGGCTTTAGTTTAAGCCAGATTCTAGTATTGGATTATTGGATTTATGCAGTCTCAGTTTATCCGTGTTTTTCGTAAATACGGATGGGATGGGCAGTCTTGTAATTACTCGAGAAGCTTCTAGAAGAAAGGTGACTTATTTAGTTTTAATTCATTTGTGCATTAAACTTAATGAGGTGGAGAGCTTATGTGTTATTTGCATTAATTGAAACCATGACTCATGAGATGATTCATACATTTGTATTAAATGAAGCATGAAAGATAATTGTGAAAGATATTTTTATGCTTCATGACATACACAAATGAGTTATATTTTCAATTGATAATTAACATACACACTCTCTCTCCTCAAGCTCTCCTCTTCTTCAACCTAATCCTAATCTTCTCATCTGTTGAGATCCCAAGGGTTAGGAAGACTAATAGATCCTTAATCCACTTCTATATCTTTTAGGTCACTTGGATTAGCAATCCTAGCCACTTAGTTACCTCAAGTTAGAGGTTAAAGCTTGAAAGAGGAACTCTCGGGTGGATTTTCTATTACATCGAGGAGGCCGACGAGGAGGTGAACAACTAGAACAAGAAGGACTAGTTTCTTGAGGTATAATCATCTATCCTAGTAGTTTAACACTTCTAGATAGTTGTTGGTTAGGGTTTAGCAAAGATCCGTAAAGTTAGTCGATGTTAGCTTGAACAAAATAATTGTTTTACCTATTCCGCCTTCCCGCATCTAGTGGGATGTGTAACATCGACTTACACTTACCGCACAATCTGGTCTGTTCGTCTGATATGTCGCATATCTCGCCTAGGGGTGGTAAACGTCAGACCCCAGTAGCTTGATAAGTCATGCCGATGTACGATCCATAACGAGCGTGAAACTACTGATAACACTTACCTGTAAATCACAGCAACCCTGGCCAGGGATTTTCAGTTATGGCCAGTCGAGCATAGTGCAACATCAGCCCCCAATACCGGGAGAGACGAATCCTCTCCTATCGTTCATTGACTCCATGTGACTCGGGACTATACCAAAAAACCACCTGTTTGCATGACTCAGTAGAGCCGTGGTAGGGTAGAAATCAAAGTACAGTGGGACACACAAGATTCTATAACGATCTCGGGTCGACAGACTAAGCTGTACCGGTGTCTCCAGAGAACTGCCATCTGACGTAAGGTATAATACCATCTGGGAGTTCTCGGCGAGTCCGTTCGGTATTACCCAGTCTCCACTGAGCACCCGTATACCATCTCTGATGTCAAACACCAATGGATATGGGATCATCCATCGCCCATCACATGGGTTGAGAAGATATACGCTAGTCTGGAATATCGATGCCCCGTCTCGATATTCCCATGACTAGGAACATTGAAGGATGTACTCATGGACTACCCAGGCCACACTAGTATGATCTGCATCGTAATCCTGGAAGTCGAGTACATATCCAAAGGGCTTTATCAACATGTAACAGAGAGACAATAAGTGTACATGTTAAGATAAAGAGCAACCAGATAGCGTCTATCATATCGAGCAAGAAAGCCCTCCCTATATATGTCCCAGCATCCACTATTATATACATCTCACGTACAATAATGGCCCCTAGGGCATACATACAACTAACAATCTCCCACTTGCACTAGGGCCATCATATAGCAGTGGTTATAGTATCTCATAGTCAACCATCCCATAAAAGTCTCTATTTGGGAAAAGTCCTTTGTGAGTGGATCCGCTGTGTTGTCCTCTGAGTCTACTCTCCTAATCTCGATCTCCCTGGAGATCAACTATCTCCATGATCAGGTGATACTGCTCTGGAATATGTCAGGGTCGCTAACGGGACGGGGGTTCCTAGGCCAAAGCCACAGCTCCATTATCACACAATGGTAGGAACCTTGTTCATCTCATGAACAAAAAAATACACTCAGACTACCTCTTTGGTAGCATCTTTGGTAGCGATGTATCCAGCCTTTATCGTCTAGTCTGCCACGGTATCTAGCTTGGAACTCTTCCAACATACCGTCCCTCCACTGAGGGTAAAAACAATGCCTGTGACTGACATTCAGTCATCCTTACCACCCTGGAAGCTATCCAGTGATTCTCTCCAGGATCGATTGATACCATCTCACTACACCTAGTGAGAATTCTAACATCCATTTAGATCTATCTCATAGATCCAAAACCCAAGATTTAGGAGGTATCACCTTGATCCTATATAGAGAATCCTTGTGATAAGAGGAGATTGACCGTGCGTAGCATAGGAAACACTTTTCCTATCAAGAGTATGTCTTCCACGTACAGTACGAGGAATACCACCATACTCTCTACTACCTTTTTGTATATACAAGGTTCATCTACCATTTTGATGAAGTCAAACCTTTTTACTACCGCATCAAAATAGACGTTCCAACTCCGCGGCCTGCTTTATCCCATAAAGTATCTTGCACACGTTTCCGTTGCTCCCACTGTCTACGAAGCCCTTTGGCTGTGTACTTATAGACATTCTCTCCTAAGTCTATATATAGAAAAGCAGTCATGACACCCAACTGCCAGATATCGTAGTTATGGTATGTAGCAGTGGCAAGCAGGATCCGAACGGACTTAAGCATAGCTATTGGAGAAAAGGTTTCATCATTATCCAAGCCTGGTTAATGATGAAAAACTTTTGCAACAACTCTAGCTTTGAAAGTCTCAACTTTTCCATTTACACCAAGTAATCTTCTTAAGATATACTTGCTCATGATGGGGATTTAACCCTTCAGATCAACCAAAGACCATACTTTGTTGGTGTATATAGATTCCATCTCAGATCGCTTAGTATCCAGCCATTCTTACAGAGTCACTACTCTTGATGGCCTGCTCGATACTAGTTGGGTCATCATCTCATGATGCAATCCTCGCTCCCACTGTCATCGAGAAACCGAAGTATCTCTCAAGTGGATGAGGAACCCTACCAGATCGGTGGAGAGGCTGTGGTTCGTCGGGAACTATTGAATCCTTATTCAATAGGTATGCATCTTCACAAGTGCATAACTCCCAAAGGAAACAGGTAACTCAGTAATACTCATCATAGAGCGCACCATATCTAATAGGGTGCGATTGCTCCGCCCCGATACACCGTTGTGCTGTGGTGTATACGGAGGAGTAATGCTGAGAGAGAATCTCATTCTCCTTTAGAATAGTCCAGGATCTCTATGCCTAAGTATTCTCCTCCCTGATCACATCAAAGGACACAATACTTATACCTGTATTGGTTCTCTACTTCTAACTTATATTCTTTGAATTTCTCAGAATGTTCAGACATGTGTTTCAACAGGAACATGTGTCCGAATCTTGAGAGATCATCAGTGAATGTAAGGAAGTATAAAGAACCAGTCCTGGCATTTGCAGATAGGGGACCACATACATCATCATGTATCAGTCCCAAGAGTTTATCAACTCTTTCTCTGTTTCAAGTAAATAGAGCTATGGTCATCTTATCTTTATGACATGACTGGCAAGTTTCACAAGATGTAAATTCAAACTGATTTAAATATGTATCTAAATGTAACTTAGCTAGTCGGGTCGCATTGATATGACCTAGTCTGCAATGCCTCAAGAAGGATTCGTTCATTGCTGAATTCTTCCTCTTGTGTGTATTCTATATGTTAAGAACTGTGGTTTGATTTAGAATGTATATGCTTTTAGATAACGTGCCTGAACCGATCAACTCTTGATATAGGAAATGTTCAAAACATTATCCAACAATACAAAATTATATCCTTCTTTAATAAATAAAGAGACTGATATGATGTTGTATATCAGATTCGGTATCTAATAACATTCATTCAGAATCAATGTATTTGGTAATACAGGGTGATAACTGCCAACACCTTGGCTGCAACAATTGCACCGTTTTCAACTCTTGAAATTTATCACCCGTTCTCGGTTCTCTACCTATCTATAGCCCATGTAACAGATTACATATGTGGGATCCTGATCCGGTATCTCATACCCAGAACGTAAAGAATACTGAGAAACAGTTCTTGGTAATGAACACACCTGAAGAAGATGCATCTTACATGAACTTTCTTCGTTCGGGTGGCATGGGAATCCTGGTATTCCCCTATTACCTACTCGGTCTTATAACAATTATAAGTTTGAGCAGGACCAACGTTCCCCAGCTCAGTATAACAAGCAGGTTCGGTCAATACATCCATATTATTATCTTGATTAAGGCGTGATATGGTCGTTACCTGGAGAGAGAGAGAGAAGAAAACACTCTGCGTGCGCTCTTGCAAGATTAGATTGGTTATATATTTTATCTAATCAGGATGGCTCCCACTGTTTTTATCAAATCTTCCTTCAAACCCTAAAAGGAAAGACTAGCCGGGATTAATTACACTCTACAAGTTCGCCAATCTTTCAGCCAGGCCAGTACCGGTACTTTGAGGGAGGTTCCCCATGCTTTCACACGGATCTAATTAAAATAAACCTTTTTTTCCCACGGGCGTAATCCTGTTGATACCTTTCTAGACACCTACTTGATTGGCTAATTGTAAAGTGCAAAACTCTTCCAGGAGTAACAATTACTCGCAGTGGGTATCAGGATCCAACTATCACATAGAAGGTATGCAATCTCATTGCAAATTTCAACACTTGAAACTCCCGATAATGGTTTTTACCCCTAGCACTTATGACCTTGACTATGATCAACATATCATAAGCACTAGTCAAGTTCTACCCGTCATTTCGTGATTAATTAGACCCACCCACATGACCTTGACTATGATCAACATATCATATGACTGTCCTAACTAATCGCATCATATACTGTGTAGGAAGACATCACTTAGCTACCGTACACTGCGCCTTGACTATGATCAACATACGCAGCACGAATACTAAGTACTCTGCTTCCTAAAATGACGGAGGGTTGCGGATGGTTTTTAAGAAAACCTTTAACGCTTTGAACTTGATATCGTTGTAGAATCAAATGGTCTAAAATGGAGTGTTTTTGAGGATTTTGCTAGTTTCGCTAAAGAGGTCACTCCCGGTGAAGGGATCTCGGCTCTTTCCTCGCCGAATGAGGTGCAGGATATTCACAATACCACTATGCAAAGCAAGAACTAGAAAAGCAGTCAAAAGACAAAACTGAGGGTTGTAGCATCTGCTAGTTATTGCTAAAGAGGTCACTCCCGATGAAGGGATCTCGCTCTTTTCTTGTCGAATGAGGTGCTGGATATTCTACAAGGAATACCACTATGCAAAGCAACAACTAGAGCTACCTAATTTTTTGAAATTCGATTCCACAACATCTTTTAGGTTTATTTTCTTTCATTAATCTCATTAATGAATGTCCCATCATTTAAGTTACCTAAACATCACAGATAAATACAACGTATGCTTATGTCATCCGCATTTGCCTTGATGTCCCGTCATGCACCGTTAGTTAGGTAACTAATGGCAGGGCGGGGCGGGGCTAGCACGGGTGTAAAACATAAGCAATGTCTATATAATATATTATATATATTTACAGTATCTATCTCAACATATCAAATGATCACATCACAGATATCGCAGCAAAAAACAACATATGAAATATTGGATATACTAGGATGTCCGTGTTTTATTTTGAGCCAGTATAAAACACGGATTTCACGGTCGTGATGAATAGCCAATCCCACACCCCTAGACCCCTACGAGAGCGGCAAGCAACCCTACCAATTCTAGAGTTAGGAGACCCGGGCTCGACACCTCGAGATGGTCTCCCACTGGACTCTAGAACCCGGTTACTTGTGCTCCCGTGCTTGGGTCTATCCTAATGCGGAAAGGAAATAATATACATCAACGGTGACATCTTCCTCAACCCGAAAGTGCCCCAATAAAAGAATATTACATATAAATTTTTACATAAATGAAAAAGAAAAAACACCCATGGCTATTCAAACACGACGATCCAATATAACATATCCAACAACACATAACATCACATGTCATCAACGTAAGTAAATATGCGTATCCCAATTGTCGTTGACATATAGCAACGCAACCGTCAATACTCCACATATTACACTTACAGTCGCAGAAAAGAAAGTGAAAACTACAACAGTTGGAATCCGCAACCACCTTAGACATCATAAACCCGTAATATCTCATATTGCGGATTTCATGCCTAATAATATGAATTCCTTAAACATCGCATGCCTAACAATTATAAACCCCGCATTTTAGTCTTGATATTGAAAACACTTTCCTGTAACGTTTTGAAAATCGTTCTGGTGAAATTTCGGTTAATCGGTAAAATAACGGGTGTTTTCCGTAAAAATCAAGATATAAATATCTTTTAATATAAAATTAAATATACATATTCTAGCTATGTAGTTGCTAGTATTTTGTGTTTATTGAACCACTTGTAAAATTTCTAGATTACTGAAAATTTTTCCGAAATTAATTATTTTAATATTATTTTAAGCCGTCACTAATACATTTAATTAGGGAAAATTACATATTGGAATGGGTTAATTCAAATTTTGTGTATCATGACACACTAAACTAACATGTAAAATATTGTTTTTGAAATGAAATGAATTGTCAAACGGTGTTAGAAAATATCGAAGAAAAATGCTTAAATAGTGAAATTAGTGTAAATAGAAATTAGGGTAATATTTATCATTTTCTTTCCTCACCCACACTGACCCACACCCTCTCACCCCTTCCCCATGGGCTTGGCCAGCCATGGGCTGCCCCCACTCCCACTCTTTTCCCCACTTCAAAATGAAAAGAAAAGGAAACAAAGAAATGAAAAGAAAAGAATAAGAAAGAGGTATGGGCTTTAACCTTTTGTGTTGATTTTGGACTTTTCCCACTTGTTATTTCCTCACCTCACTCTCTCTCCTCTACCTCTTGATCTGGCCGAGCCTCCCCACAACAGCCTCAAAATTTCCCATCTCATTTTCTCTCAAAAAGTTCATCATTTTTGCCTCAAAAATCAAAATAAAACCTCATCAAATTCCAAATCTAATCTCTACCCATTTCTCATTGACCTATCTAGTATGGATCTTGAAGAAAGGTTGGCACTTTGAAGGCTATGATTTTGCATGTTTGGTCTCTTGATTTTGAGGTATAAAGTTTCATCTAAATTTGTTACTTGTTAATTGTATGTTTAAAATCTAATTTTAAATAGATATTATTATAACTCTAATTTCAAACTTGAAAAATTCATGAAAGAGTTTTGAAAACAAATTAGGGTTTCTAGCATTGATTATGGTTGTGTGATTTAGTTTAACATGTTAATGATATGCTAAAACTAATCAAGTTGCTAGTTTACCAATTGATGCTTGTAAATTGTTAAAATTGGAGTTTTAGCAAACTAGGTATTAGTAATTAATTCAAAATTGAGAATTTAAAATATAGTAAGGGTTTCATCACATCATTAACATCATAATGAGTGGTTTAATACCTTAGGTTATGCAAAACCAAGCTTAGTGGTTGATTGTGTATTGTTGCATTAAAATTGTTAAAATTGGATACTTGTGCAAACTTGAATTTTGAGTTAATGATAATTAGTGAGATTAAAAATATGGAAGTGATTTGTATGACCTAGTTATGTTATTTAATGAGCATTTTGGCCATTAGAATCGTTAAAATATTTAGATTGGTTAAAACATCAAGTTTTGAACCGAAATGGAAATTTGTGCTAACTAGGTTTTTGGGAAATAAAACGATTTGTTTAAGTTTATGGTTTTGATGAATTAAACCCATTTCTTATATAATTAGTGAGTTTTGAAATCACAATTGGTGTGTAGGGTTTTTTCTCGATGGTCGACGTTTGTACATCGACATCGCGGGTTGGTTTGGTTATTCTTGCATGCGTAAGTGATAGGTTTTGACCTATGCGTGATACGCGAGCCGATTTGGTTTTCGTATGCCGCTTCGATTTCGAATTAGTTTTTTATGCGATACGATACGTTGTGACATGTAGGTACCCCCATGTGGACTTTGAGACGACAAGCAAGCGCGGGGCGACGTCGGCACCTGCGAGCGAAGATCAGGTGAGTAGATTTATATCTACGGGGAGAAGTCGGGTGGATGGCGTATAGCATCCCCGCAGTTTGTAGTATAATTATGATATATAATTGGATATATATGTGGTTTATGATCCGTGGATGATTATCAAGTTATGATTATGTGTTTATGGTTAGTTTGGTGTTATTAGAAGGGAACTGGCATAGCTTCTTAGTTGCGAAACCTAGAATAGGTTTACACCCACACGCACACACCTACATTCATTTTATTACCTGTCCGTATATGGGGATATGTATATATAATATATATACAAATGGGTATGGGACTATGTATGTATGTATGTATATATATATATATATGTATGTATGTATGTATGTATGTATGTATATACACGGATTATGAGGATAGTACTAGGGATTGGAGATGAGTCGATGAGATTGGGCTTGAGGCCGTGAGATTGGTGATGTGATATGGTTCGTATTTGAGATACGACGTGATGTTATAGCGGGTCCTTTCGACGTGGTGTTTTCAGACACAAGCATGCAAATACATATGTAGTATCAGTAGTGTACTAGATGTGGATCCGTACCCCGATCATGATAATTGATAAATAGGATACCAGGTGAATAGTGTGATTGATGTGACATTGACCCGTATCTAGATTTGGGATGCCGTACGACGGATTTACCGTACGAGCTATATTGATGATAGATCCGCACTCTTGACTCGAGGATATCATATTATATAGGGTATCGTATGGGATACTATTGAGGCGGGATCACCGACTATTATACACATATATATATATATATATATATCGACTCAGATTTAGGTAGTTTCCATACCCCTTCCGATTGGTTGTTAGTTAGACCTGTAGTTACCTAGTAGGTGTTAGACTGGACCCGAGTCATACCTATTTCCAAAACTAACGAATCGTGAGGATTTTAAAGACATGTCAAGGGATACTACGGATATTTCAAAAGACGTACCTTTTCTTAAAAACACCGTAGCCCTTATTTTCAAAACACCACGATTCGTACTATTTCAAACGGTAAACAGTATAACATAAGTGTAGCGATGTAGATTCCATATTGTTACGTTATCATTCATGTTCCGTATAATATTGTTGCAATTACTATTCATTGCCATTTATCATGTTGTTATCGTCTTAGAGTTGTTTATTGTGTACTTAGTGATTATGAACCATGCTGTCAGGACACCAGCACCATTACCGATGATGCGTATATTCCACATACACTTACTTGCCGGCTCACACACATCATCATCGGTAATTTCCATGTCATGTACACTTTAGAAAATACTATTTCATTGACATAGCTTTGCTAACTGATAGTTGCTACATGCTATAGCTTTCATATGCTAGTTTAATTATTGCATGGTATCAGATGCATCCATATATTCATTGGTTATGCGGTATTGTGGAGATTTATGCCGGTTTTCATTGTTATTGACATGGTGACTTGATGATTTCGGATTCTTCTTGATATTTTATGGATTTGGAAACCGCATGTGAAAGTTTTGTAAACTGATGAACCATTTTAAAGAGAAAAATGCGGTCTTCCTTGATATGTTGAGTATCGTCCACCATGATGTTTTCTCGGTTCTGAGATGTTTTCGAGACCCGATTCGAGGAGTTGGATGAATCGTCTCGGGTACATGGTGGACCCGGTATGATACCCCGGGGCAAGAAGTTCGAGTGGTAGACGATGAGCCCGGCAGGGGCAGACTGCCTACCGGTGATTTTACCTGGCGCGGAGGATATCCGGAGGATACCATTCGTGGTCGTGGGATTGATGATATGGGTCGATCCGGACTGACGGAGCCCGAGGTTTTTAGATATTGAGATTCGAGACACTGAGATATTGAGATATTGAGATTAGTGTTTTGTGTCGATACTTGACACGGATTCTATGTTGATTTCATTGATGATATCTCGATTTATATACATACAGAAATCGCATTGATTAAAGGAAAACAGTTCTTCGATTCATGATGTACTCTATTCTCATTATATGCATTGCACATCATTTTAGTGACATATTGTTACTGACATTTGTACATCATATTCATGGCATGTTGTTACCTGAGACACTGACACGAGTTCTTGGCATTACACTTAGGGATAGATGTTTACCCTTACCATTATATTATGCTTCAGGCCATACTATTATTTTGAGGATATTACTGATCGTATGACCTAGGATTGCGTTATACATGCGATTTCTACTGGTAGATGTTTTCTACTCACGAGTTGGCAACTCACCCCCGTTATGCCATAGTTCCTTGCAGGTTTTGTCGTGCAGGTTCCGTTGCAGCTTTGCTGGCACACTGTTCCTTCCGAGTTATTGCTTTGGCAGGTGGGTTCTTTGCATCAGGACCACCTTTGTGTATTTATTATTTCAGTTGTATCTAGAAACTCCATCAACCAGATTGTATATTTGATAGAGATAGAAGACCAGACTTGTTATTATTTCGACCTTAGAGTCGCGCGTTGTATTATTATGGTTTTCATGCTGATTTTGGGTTTTCTTTTGAGTTTTGATCCTCGCCCTTCGGCGTTGTATATTATATTGTTTGCGTGGTTGTGACCGTCTATTGACAAAGAGCTAGCTCCCGCTTGGGAATGCCTTTTTACTTATTTCGTATACTATTCATGTTGTATCCCGTTTGGGGCCAGTATTTACAAAGGAGACTCTGCCGAAATTTTCAGAAAATACTTGAGATTTTAAAAATACATACTTCGGCCTATGTTGATTAAAACTACTTGCTTTAAATTGGTTTTTCCTTCACTCTACTGCTTCTTGGTTTTGATTTCTGGGTTTTTGGCTTACTTAGATTACGTACGCCTCGAGACGTTTTGTAATTTAAGTGCCGGTCATGTTCCGTACTTTTCGGGTCGTGACAAAGTTGGTATCAGAGCATTAGGTTTTACTTTTGGAGTGTAGGATGACCTTTAGTTGATGGAGTAGGTGACTCAAGTGGAGTAACATACCGTGTGTATGTTCTGCGGCATACTTACGATACGATACTCCGCTTAAGAAGCCTTAGGATGTACATTTCCTTGCACAATATTATATTCCTTCCTACGATCTAACCTCATCGGTACCAGTTTATGGTTTTGTTATCATGGTTGTACGGGCAGAGAGAGCTACGGCTAGAGTTGCATCAGCACGAGATCGTCACGGACGAGGACTGACCAGGACATGATTCCAGGACATACGATTGCATAGGAAGGCGTCGTTTCATTGTGTTTTTGCGCCACGAGCGTTTGATGGATCGCTTTTACGAGATTTCTCGAACGTGCAGATCAGCACCAGAGGATTGGGCCACTTCAAGAGGCCAGCCAGATTGTGATGACCGTCAGAGCACAGATCATTTTGATGATTGAGGCACTGTTCAGCGTGCAGACGAAAGAGCCAGTTGTTGTTACGAATGAAGAGATATCGCCCCAGATGTTTGAAGCTAACGCCGCATGAGTTATACTTCGAGATATGATAGAAGATCGCTAGTCACCAGAGATGAAAGACTAGGACATGTGATTCATTGCCTACCCCGATGCGAGGTCATCAGATAAATTGATTCCAGCTAGAGACGACTTCACGCTGATACGTTGAGAGTCGATAGAGACAATCGAATGTCAGGGACCCATTTTCCAAGTTTAAAGTATTCGGAAAACAATGCAAGCAATTCTACGAACCCTCTAGAAGAATGAAACCCTAACTCGACTTAATGACCATGGAACGCCGGTGAACCTTAGGGTTTGCGGTAGTTCAGCGGTGCCATTAATGAGGCTTGGGTCTGCCCTTCTACAGTTAGTCCATAGGTGCTGTGGCATATATTCGATACTATTAAACTGTACCCAAGATGTTGAGCTCTTGGGGGATTATGAGGTTTTGACGAGTCGATCGGATGGCTCGACATCATTCGGATATCATGCGATGGGATGCATTGCTTGGGAGGCTCCAGATACGAGTATAGCCGTTGGAGCACAGTCCATGCAGCCACGAAGAGACGAGTTCGAAGCAGTCGACATTTGAGAAAAGTGGAGTAAGAGGTTCGTACGAGATCTTGATGAGATGACGTTCCACTCTGTCGACATCAGAGATGAGATACACATTTAGAGGCATTGTATACGGATATATCTTCCAGGAGGAGTCGTGATGTGTATGCAGCTATTCCGGAACAAGAAATAGATTTGGTAAAGATGATGACTTCCGGGTAGTTCGACAGAAACGAGATTTGGGAGAGACTTCGACGGAACCTTTCTGGGATACTATACGAGAAGGCTTGGACCTAGGATCAGTCATATTGCACACGCCCAGCAGGCCAAAGTTCAGCATCGTCGACGAGACATGTTATGAGTGACCATAAGAGTTGGCCACAGATCTTTAGAGGATGTGCCAGAGCGGACTACTTCCATTATCGTTTCTATATTAGACCGTTGAGCCGGGGAGCTATGTACTTAGCAGTTCGCAGTAAGATACGAGAGCCTAAGGGCACCAGGCGACAGTCCATGATCAGAAGGCAAGTAGATATCTTGCTCTGCTAGCATTGGATGCACCGACACTTTCTCGACTTTGAAGGACGGACATATCGACGATAGTATTTATGATTTATGATTTTTTGATTGACTATCATGTATCCGTCACTTTGGATTTCAATATTATGGGTGATTTATTTCATGATTGAGTTTTAATAACCGAGTTTCATGATATTTGATTTCATGCCTAGGGCATGCATATGATTTGACTTATGCTTTCGGCATAATTTTCATGCACTTTTAGTATGTTGATTTGCTTTTGTGCACGCCGATGCACAGGTGTTGGATATGTATGCCCTAGAGGCCATTATTGTATAGTACTAGTTTGTATAATACATTTTGGAAGCTTGGGATATATACACAGATTTACGACAGTCTTGCTCGATATAGTAGTATGCTACTTGGTTTGTATCTATCTTAATATGTGTATATGTTTCTTTTAACATATCGCTAATACATATTGATGAAGCCCCTAGGATCTTTGCTTGACTACCGGCGTTGTGATGGCGATCACACTAGTGGGGGCTGGGTAGTCTATAAGCACATCCTTATACAGGTCCCTAGTCGTAGGATTATCGAGACAGGGCATCGATACTTCAGAGTAGACTGGTGCATACGCTTCTCATCCCAGCAGGGGAGATGGTCTGTCCCACAGCCATCAGTGCGTCGTACTGAAGATAGTATGCAAGTGCTCGTTGGGTTATGAGTACACTGGACAGGACTCATCGGGAATGTTGGTTGGTATTATACCTATCGTCAGATAGCAGTTCCCATGTGACATGAGTACAGCTTAGTCCGTTGACTTGACACTGCTACTTCGCCTCAAGTGTGTTCCCACTGTTCTTTGATTGCTACCCTACCATGGCTCTATTGAGTCGTGCAAACAGGTAGTAGTTGGATGCAGTCCCGAAGCACTTGGAGGCAGTGGCGGCTAGACAGGATTCGTCTCTCCTGGTATTGGGGGTTGATATCGCAATGTGTCTAGGAGAGCCATTACACAAAGTCCGTAGCCAAGGCAAGCGAGATTTACTGGTAGTGTTTCCAGTAGTTTCTCAGGGTGTTCTGGGCTATACTTCGACATGACTTGTACCGCTATTAAAGGTCTGACGTTTACCGCCCCCCTAGGCCTGACATGCGATTCTCTTAGACGAACAGACCGGACTGTATGGAGATTGTCATATTCAGGCTCAGTAGGAGTTCAGATGGGTTCACCTCATCAGTCTTCTTATCGGCATCTACCTGGGAGCTGTTACGTACAGCTAGTACCGCTTGCGGCCTGTGGTTAAACCCACTGCCAGCGTAGTGTCGAGTCTTTAGAGTCCCACACAGAGAGTTGTTCACCTTTGGGCGAAACGAGTAGAGGTCATATGGTTTTACGACAGGGTTCGTTCACATATGCGTACTTGTGCGTGTTCGGTCTTCAGGCAGTTGATACTAGTGGGCTTTGGTTTAAGCCAGATCCCAGTATCTGGTTTCGGGTTGATTCGGTCTCATTGTATTCGTGTTTCTTCGGAACACGAATGCGGGTACATACGTACAGTTGACCGAGGCGGAGAGGGAGACACCTCATTAGGGTTTTTGAACATTGACTTGATCAAAACCCTAATGAGAATGAGAAATATGATTAATAATATTAATTAAGTATATTGTATCATGGTTAGAATTGGTTTGACCATTTGACTTGTTGACTTACTTTGACCTAGATATTTTTCTTTTTCTTTTTGTTAAGCATAAGATGCTTCTTGAAGCATGCTTAGCATTATATATGAAATGATAGTGGTCAAATCAATTCACCATCACAATTTACTTAATTGTTATTATTATTATCATATATTTATCATATGAGAGCAAGCTTCATATTATTCTATCATTCTCTTTCTCTCTCATAGTTAGCTCTTCCTCTTCCTCTCTCAAAACTTAAGTGTTTCATGTGTTGAAAATCATAATCTTTTGAGATTAAACCACCAAAATACCTCTCTACTCACTCTAGGGTTCTTAGTCTAGCAAGCCAAGCACTCTAGTTACTTCATTGTTGAGGTAGGAGCTCAAGGTAGAGGCCTTCGGGTGGATCTTTCTTTGGCAAAAAGGAGACGAAGAGGAGGAGCCATCTAGATCATTCCAAGGAGCTCACAATAAGGAGAAGAAGGAGTTCAAGTTTAAGGTATAACTTTCTATCATAGTAGATAGAACTCTATTCTTTTGCTAGTTAGGTTTATGGTAAAGATCCGGGTTTTAGTGTTATTCTAGCGCCAAGTTTATGTTCTTCGTAAAAATTTTGTTCCGTATTTGGCCACGGAAGATGGCCGGGGCACTAGTGTAACCCTTCATGGTATCAGAGCCTACCCATAAACCCTACTAGCTTGTTTGCACAAGGTTAAAATCTCGATTGACAAATTTTTCTGAATCACGAATCTATGTTCATGAGCTTGCTGTCGATTTTCGAAGTTGTCCTAATATTTTTCTGAGTATCTTAGAATTACATGCAGGCGAAAATATAGCTACAGAAAAAATTTAGGGGCCTAACTCCAAATTGCCGCCGCGGAAAGTGATCAGAATGGCGCATTTGGCGGCGCTTCCGCGGCGCTTTTTGGGCTACAGTACCCAAAAATTTTTCTGGGGCTCTATTTCATGAAAATATGATATTTGTGATATATAGTTTTGGCCCCGGTTTATTTGATTGCTGGATTTGCTTTTAGGGCCTATTTGGAAAGGTTTAGTCGATCGAAATTTTAAATGTGTATTTTACAGTACATTCACTTTTATCTGCGACCGGAAATGTCACTCGATCGGTAAAACTCATCTGATTGCTATATGCTCTTTTAGACGGGTTTTGCGAACATGAAAATCGCGTTGATGTTGTGTGCTTGTTCTGTAATGTTGGTTGGATAGTCATGATGGATAGCAAGTGTTGCAATGTTTGTTGTACAGTTTAAATTCATTTGTACATTTGTTATTGCGGGGCAAGCATCCGACATGTGGACTGCCGTCTTTGCCGGGTTGTATATTATTTTGGGGCACGACCGGGTTGAGGTCGATGTCACCGTTTGTACATATTATTTTCTTTTTCTGTACTAGGATTACCCCACGGTGGAGTGCACGAATAGCCGGGTTCTAGAAATGCAGCAAGCCCGCATCTCATGGCGTTGAGACGGAGGGATTCTTTCTCATGGTGTTGAGACGGAGGGGACTTCATTCTAGAATTGGCGGGCTATTCGCCGCGCTCGTAGGGGGTACTGGTTTTCATTGCATAGGCTATCCACACAACCAGGAACGTCGGATTTTATTTGTTGCTCAAATGAAACCCGGGGCTCCAAGATTATCCACCATTCTGTATTGTTGGCTGGGATTCTGTGGTGTTGATTATTATCATGCCTGGGACGAATGTTGTATATAATTATATATATATACTAGTAGATGTTGTATATGTTTTGCACCCGCGCTAGTCCAACCCCCGCTCTGTCGTTAGTTAAGTAACCTAACGTGTGATGACGGGGCCCAGTGGCGAATGCGGATGGCATATACGTACATTTTATTTTTGTTCTTTTCTGGTGTGATAGGTTAATTGGTGGGACCGCATTAATTTTGATTAATGCAAGAAAATAAACCTAAAAGATGTTGTTGGAACAATTTTCAAAAAGCTATTTCTGTAAGGACGTTTTCTTTTGTTTTGCACAGAGGTATTCGGTTATGAATACCCAGCACCTCATTCGACGAGGCAAGGGCCGAGATCCCTTCATTGGGAGTGACCCCTTAGACAGAAGTTTGCGTCAGGGTAATAACTTCACTATAGTCGATTACTTTTTTCTTTGCATCGCGGTATTCAATTGGAATATCCTGCACCTCATTCTATGAGGAAAGAGGTGAGATTCCTTCACCGGGAGTGACCTCTTTAGCAAAAGTTTTCGCCACTATATATTTGTAAAACCACTCAAGTTTCTTCAACGATATCAAGTTGATTACGTTAACGGGTTTTTCGCCAATAACCCAGCCGTAGCCCTCCATCATTTCTTACAAGTAACACTTAGTATTCATGCTGTGTTTGTTGACTCCGTCAAGGCGTAATGTACGGTAGCTGAGTAGTGCTTGTTTGTAACACTATATGGGATTGGTTAGGACAGTCGTATAACCTTGTTGACTCCGTCAAGGGTTATGCGGGTGGGTTTAATGCAATCCAGATAATGATGGGTTGAACTTGACTAGGACTCTTTGATTTGTTGACTCCGTCAAGGTCACTAGGGTCCTAGGGGTAAAAACCACATCGGGAGTTTCAAACATATAGGAAACTTGCAGATTTAGCATACCTTCTGGAGTGTGGTGACTAGAGTTGATTCCATCTAGGTCATCACACAATGATAGTTGGATCCCGATCCCACTGATGAGTTGGATTACTCTCGGGAGATTATTTCACATAACAATCAATGTTATAAACCAAGTAGGTGTCTAGAACGGTATTAGCGGGGCTACGCCTCCAGGGAAAAGAGGTTATATAATTAATAAATTTCGCGAAAGCGTTGGAAAACCTCCCTCGAAGTACCAACACTAGCCTGGCTTAAAGGTTAAGCAAGTATTGTGATGTGCAATTAATCCTGACTAGTTCTTCTTTTAAAGGTTTGAAGAAGAATTTGAGGAAACAGTGGGAGCCATCCTGATTAGATAAATTAATAACCAATCTAATCTTGCAAGAGCGCACGCTGAGTGTTTCTTTTCTCTCTCTCCAGATAGCAACCATTTCACGCCCTAATCAAGATAATAAAATGTATCGCTTGACCAATCCGAATTCTTATTCGGGGCTGGGGAACATCGGTTCGGCTCTAACTTACGACAACAGTCATAAGTGTGAGCAAGGGAAAGAGGATTGTATGGATTCCAAGGAGACCCAGTTGAAGAAGAAGCATATTATTGCATCTACTTCAGTTGTTCTTGTAATTGAGAATTGCTTTTCGGTGAGTCCTGCCTCCTGGGTACTAGATACCGGAGCAGGATCTCATATCTGTAATTTATTGCAGGGACTGAGAAAAAGTAGGAAAGTTGCACCTGGTGATATGTCCCTTAGAGTAGGGAACGGAGCACAAGTTAATGCTGCAGCCGTTGGTGAATATCACCTAGTGTTGCCAAATGGTAATACTATGATTTTGAACAATTGCTACTATGTACCTTCCATGGTTTGCAACATCATATCAGTTTCTTTACTCGATAAAGATGGATATAACTTTGTTCTTGATAGAAATATCATGAACATTTACCTTGATAAGGTACTAGTTGCAGAAGGTACACTGTGTAATGGTATCTATGTTCTAAATCAGAATACAGTCCTCAATGTATAAAACACACGCAAAAGGAAGAGTTCAGATATGAACGAATCCTACTTGTGGCATTGTAGACTTGGTTATATCGGAGAGAAAAGACTAAGTAAGTTACATAAAGATAGACTCTTGAATACGTTCGAATTTTCATCTTATGAAACTTGTCAGTCTTGTCTCAAAGGAAAGATGACCAAATCTCCTTTCACCAGACATGGAGAAAGAGCAGCAGAGCTCTTAGGACTCATACACAGTGATGTGTGTGGTCCGATGTCTATACATGCAAGGGATGGGTTCTCGTACTTCATCACATTCACTGACGATCTCTCTAGATTCGGACATGTGTATCTTATAAAACACAAATCTGAAGCTTTTGAGAAATTCAAGGAATTCAGAAACGAAGTAGAGAACCAGACTGGCAAAAGTATCAAGATCCTCCGATCAGATAGGGGAGGTGAGTACTTAAGCACGGAATTCCTAGATTACTTAAAAGAGAATGGAATTCTCTCTCAGCTTACTCCTCCTTATACACCACAGCACAACAGTGTATCAGAGGGGAGGAATCGTACCCTATTGGATATGGTTCGCTCCATGATGAGTAGTGCTGAGTTGCCTTTTTCATTCTGGGGACATGCGCTTCAAACAGCGGCATACCTACCGAACTACGTTCAATCCAAATCTATGCTTAAGACTCCATATGAAGTATGGAGTGGACGAAATCCATATCTTAAGCGATTTAAGATATGGGGTTGTCTGGCCTATGTGAAAACAAAGAAATCGGACAAGCTAGAGGCACGGTCAGTTCTATGTAAATTTGTGGGATATCCTAAAGATTCGCTAGGATATCTGTTCTACCACACTGAGGAACAGAAGGTGTTTGTATCTCGCCATGCTACCTTTTTAGAGAGGGAGTTTCTTGCAAAAGAAACTAGTGGGGGTTCGGTAGAACTGGGAGAAATCCATGAACCACAAAATGTAACTGAAGATTTGGAGGAACCACTGGATTCAATAACCCCAGACAAACCTCAGCCACTCCGCAGATCTGGTAGGATTTCTCATCCGCCCGAGAGATACTACGGTTTTCTCATAGACGGGGATCGAGAGGATTGCATCTTGGAAGAAGATGATCCTACCAGTTTCAGGCAGGCCATTATCAGTTGGGACTCTGATAAGTGGCCGGATACTATGCGATCCGAAATGGAGTCCATGTACACCAATAAAGTGTAGACCTTAGATATTGCTCCACCTGGGGTAAAACCCGTTGGATGCAAATGGATCTACAAAAGGAAACTTGGTGTAGATGGGCAGGTGGAAACCTATAAGGCTAGACTCGTTGCAAAAGGTTTTCGTCAAAGACCTGGTTTGGACTATGACGAAACTTTTTCTCCAGTGGCTATGCTCAAATCCATTCGAATCCTACTTGCCATTGCTGCCTTCCATGACTATGAGATCTGGCAGATGGACGTAAAAACTGCTTTTTTAAACGGCAGTTTGGAAGAGTGCGTTTATATGGATCAGCCAGAAGGTTTTGTAGACATTGGGAGCAGCGGGAAGGTATGCAAGTTGCTTAAATCCATTTATGGATTAAAGCAGGCATCGCGGAGCTGGAACATCTGTTTTGATGAGGCAATCAAGGAATTTGATTTCATCAAGAATGAAGATGAACCTTGTAGAAGATTGAAGGACGAACTGTCGTGTTCCTAGTCTTGTACGTGGACAACTTTTTTTTGATAGGAAATGATGTTCCTATGCTACAATCGGTCAAGCTATTTTTGTCACAACGGTTCTCCATGAAGGACCTAGGTGATGCCACATGCATATTGGGGATCAGGATCTACAGAGATAGATCCAAGGGATTACTGGGACTTTCGCAGTCCAGGTACATAGAGACCATACTAAAGAGATTTAGTATGGAAGATTCCAAACACGGTAATATACCAGCATTGCACGGAATCACCCTCTCCAAGAAGATGTCTCCCAAGACTGACGAGAAGAGGGTTCGCATGAGCACTATACCCTACGCTTCGGCGGTAGGATCTATAATGTATGCAATGCTATGTACAAGACCAGATGTAGCTTACACACTGAGCATGGTGAGCCGGTATGAGTCAGACCCAGGTGAGAACCACTGGACGGCAGTGAAGAACTTTCTCAAGTACCTGAGAAGGACTAAGGAGATGTTCCTGGTTTACGATAATGGAGACCTCAAGGTCGAGTCCTTTACCGATTCAAGCTTCCAGAGTGACAAGGATGACAGCAAGTCTGTCTCGGATTTTGTGTTTACCCTCAATGGAGGGGCGGTGTGTTGGAGGAGTTCCAAATAGGATACCATCGCAGACTCGACGATGGAGGCTGAATACATTGCTGCAAGTGATGCCGTAAAAGAGGCGGTCTGGATGAAGAAGTTCATTAGTGAACTTCAGGTGGTTCCGTCCATTGTTGACCCAATACCTTTGTATTGCGATAACAATGGGGTTATACCTTTAGCGAAGGAACCAAGGTCCCATCAGAAGTCCAGACACATCTTAAGGCGGTATCACCTGATCAGGGAGATCATTGATCGCCAGGAGATCGAGGTACGGAGAGTGGACACTAAAGACAACACGGCGGATCCATTCACAAAGGCCCTCACTCAAACACAGTTCGAGCGACTTTTTGAGCTATTGGGTATGCGGTACGCCAGCAGCTGGCCTTAGTGCAGACGTTGGGTATGCGGTACACCAATTACTGGCCTTTAGTGCAAGTGTGAGATTGTTGGATATGTATGCCCTAGAGGCCATTATTGTATAGTACTAGTTTGTATAATACATTTTGGAAGCTTGGGATATATACACGGATTTACGACAGTCTTGCTCGATATAGTAGTATGCTACTTGGTTTGTATCTATCTTAATATGTGTATATGTTTCTTTTAACGTATCACTAATACATATTGATGGAGCCCCTAGAATCTTTGCTTGACTACCGGCGTTGTGATGGCGATCACACTAGTGGGGGCTAGGTAGTCTATAAGCACATCCGTATACAGGTCCCTAGTCATAGGATTATCGAGACAGGGCATCGATACTCCAGAGTAGACTGGTGCATACGCTTCTCATCCCAGCAGGGGAGATGGTCTGTCCCACAGCCATCAGTACGTCGTACTGGAGATAGTATGCAGGTGCTTGTTGGGTTACGAGTACACTGGATAGGACTCGTCAGGAACTGTTGGTTGGTATTATACCTATCGTCAGATAGCAGTTCCCAGGTGACATGAGTACAGCTTAGTCCGTTGACTTGACACTGCTACTTCGCCTCAAGTGTGTTCCCACTATTCTTTGATTGCTACCCTACCACGGCTCTATTGAGTCGTGCAAACAGGTAGTAGTTGGGTGCAGTCCCGAAGCACTTGGAAGCAGTTGCGGTTAGACAGGATTCGTCTCTCCCGGTATTGGGGGTTGATATCGCGCTGTGTCTAGGACAGCCATTACATAAAGTCCCTGGCCAGGGGCAAGCGAGATTTACTGGTAGTGTTTCCAGTAGTTTCTCAGGGTGTTCTGGGCTACACTCTGACACGACTTGTACCGCTATTAGGGGTCTGACATTTACCGGCCCCCTAGGCCCGACATGCGATACTCTTAGACGAACAGACCGGACTGTACAGAGATTGTCACATTTAAGCTCAGTAGGAGTTCAGATGGGTTCACCTCATCGGTCTTCTTATCGGCATCTACCTGGGGACCGTTACGTACAGCTAGTACTGCTTGCGGCCTGTGGTTAAACCCACTACCAACGTAGTGTCGAGTCTTTAGAGTCCCACACAGAGGGTTGTTCACCTTTGGGCGAAATGAGTAGTGGTCGTATGGTTTTACGACAGGGTTCATTCACATATGCGTACTTATGCGTGTTCGGTGTTCGGGCAGTTGATACTAGTGGGCTTTGGTTTAAGCCAGATCCTAGTATCTGGTTTCGGGTTGGTTCGGTCTCATTGTATTCGTGTTTCTTCGGAACACGAATGCGGGTACGTACATACAATTGACTGAGGTGGAGAGGGGGACACCTCATTAGGGTTTTTGACCATTGACTTGATCAAAACCCTAATGAGAAGAGAAATGTGATTAATAATATTAATTAAGTATAATTGTATCATGGTTAGAATTGGTTTGACCATTTTGACTTGTTGACTTACTTTGACCTAGATATTTTTCTTTTTCTTTTTGTTAAGCATAAGATCTTCTTGAAGCATGCTTAGCATTAAATATGAAATGATAGTGGTCAAATCAATTCACCATCACAATTTACTTAATTGTTATTATTATTATCATATATTTATCATATGAGAGCAAGGTTCATATTATTCTATCATTCTCTTTCTCTCTCATAGTTAGCTCTGAAGGGTTCCGGCAGCGCCCCGGCCATCAAAACGCGGCCAAAATGCGGAACAAAAATTTTCTAAACTGGCGCTACCGCTGCCCGATTTACGGATCGACCTTAAACCCTAAACTAGCATGCTAACTAAGAGTTAGAATCGTTATACCGAGTTGATCCGTGTCCTTCGGTCTTCATTCCAAACTCCTAGCGGCTCCTTGATGTGGTTTAGTCGCCGGTCTTCCTCCATCTCCGATGATCCACCCGAAGGAAACGGCGCAAGCTCCAATCTCGACGAACGAGGTAACCGACGCTCCAAAGTCGCTAGCTATAGAGAGTCGAGGTGTAGTAGTGTGTCACTATGTTTTTCTCTCTACCCTTGAGCTCAAGAGAGCATCCATAGAAGATGAATGGAGTGAGAAAACTATGGCATGAAGAGCTAATAAAATGGCTAAGTATTTTGAAGCATGAGAGAGTGAGAGAGGGCTAAAATGTGTAATGTAAAATTCAAACAAAATGAAATGAGCTACCCCATCCTTTTTGGCCGGCCCCTCTCTCTCTCCCATCAAAAAATCCCCACCATTCCTTTTTACAATTAAAACAATAAACAATGCAAACCATGCTTTGCTACATGCCTCACAACATGCACAAAATATCGCGTTGTTGGGAGTCTGAATTTATCCACCCCCTAGACTCGATATGCGATACTCTTAGACGAATTGACCAGACTATACAGATATTGTCACTGTCAGGCTCAGTAGGGGTTCAAGATGAGTTTGCTCGTCGGCCTCCCTTTCGCTCAATACCTGGGTAGCCGTTACGTATAGCTAGTGCCGCTGACGTGCTTATGGTTAAACCCACTGCCAGCGTATTGACGAGTCTTTAGAGTCCCACACAGAGGGTTTTTCACGGTTCAAGCGATATGGTGTACATGATGTATGTTGATACATACAGGTGTCCGATTAAATATGTGCACTTGGTGCGCAGACTTTGATCGGACGGTTGATAATACTAGCGGCTTAGGATTAAGCCGGATTATTAAATCGGATTTTGATTTAATAATTTATATATGTATTTGTATATACGTATTCTAGTATTATTGTTCACTATTCGTTTTCTCTCTCGGCTATTCGTATTTTTATACGAATACGCGTATATGTATTTCGATACATGTACCGGGAAGTATTCCGTATTTTATACGGAATAGCTTCTAGAAGGTGCCACATCATTATTGATTTTCTTTATTGAAAATATTTTTGGAAAATGAGGTGGAGGGGTGACATGGCATGAACATGGTCAAAGCATGGTATGTGCACTTGCTGCGCAGAATTTGATCGGACGGTTGATAATACTAGCGGCTTAGGATTAAGCCGGATTATTAAATCGGATTTTGATTTAATAATTTATATATGTATTTGTATATACGTATTCTAGTATTATTGTTCATTATTCATTTTCTCTCTCGGCTATTCGTATTTTTATACGAATACGCGTATATGTATTTCGATACATGTACCGGGAAGTATTTCGTTTTTTATACGGAATAGCTTCTAGAAGGTGCCACCTCATTATTGATTTTCTTTATTGAAAATCTTTTGGGAAATGAGGTGGAGGGGTGACATGGCATGAACATGGTCAAAGCATGGTTTTGTGCATGTTGTGAGGCATGCAGCAAAGCATGGTTTGCATTGTTTATTGTTTTAATTGTAAAAAGGAATGGTGGGGATTTTTTGATGGGAGAGAGAGAGAGGAGCCGGCCAAAAAGGATGGGGTAGCTCATTTCATTTTGTTTGAATTTTACATTACACATTTTAGCTCTCTCTCACTCTCTCATGCTTCAAAATACTTAGCCATTTTATTAGCTCTTCATGCCATAGTTTTCTCACTCCATTCATCTTCTATGGATGCTCTCTTGAGCTCAAGGGTAGAGAGAAAAACATAGTGACACACTACTACACATCGACTCTCCATAGCTAGCGACTTTGGAGCGTCGGTTATCTCGTTCGTCGAGATTAGAGCTTGCGTCGTTTCCCTCTGGTGGATCATCGGAGATGGAGGAAGACCGGCGACCAAACCACATCAAAGAGCCTGACAGTGACAATATCCATACAGTCCGGTCAATTTGTCTGAGAGTATCGCATATCGAGTCTAGGGGGTGGATAAAGTCAGACCCCTTAACAACGCGATATTTAGTGCGGTTTTCCTTGATATGTTGAGTATCGTCCACCATGATGTTTTCTCGGTTCTGAGATGTTTCCCTCGGCATGATACCCCTACTGAGCCTGACAGTGACAATATTCATACAGTCCGGTCAATTAGTCTAAAAGTATCGCATATCGAGTCTAGGGGGTGGATAAAGTCAGACCCCTAACAACGAGATATTTAGTGCGGTTTTCCTTGATATGTTGAGTATCGTCCACCATGATGTTTTCTCGGTTCTGAGATGTTTTCGAGACCTGATTCGAGGAGTTGTATGAACCATCTCGGGTACATGGTGGACCCAGTATGGTACCTCGGGGCAAAAAGTTCGAGTAGTAGACGATGAGCCCGGCAGGGGCAGACTGCTTACCGGTGATTTTACCTGGCGCGGCAGATATCCGGAGGATACCGTTCGTGGTTGTGAGATTGATGATATGGACCGATCCGGACTGACGGAACCCGAGGTTTTTAGATATTGAGATATTGAGATTTGAGACACTGAGATATTGAGATTAGTGTTTTGTGTCGATGCTTGACATGGATTCTATGTTGATTTCATTGATGATATCTCGATTTATATGCATACAGAAATCGCATTGATTAAAGGAAAACAGCTCTTCGATTCATGATGTACTCTATTCTCATTATATGCATTGCACATTATTTTAGTGATATATTGTTACCTGACATTTGTACATCATATTCATGGCATGTTGTTACCTGAGGCACTGACAAGAGTACTTGGCATTACACTTAGGGATAGATGTTTACCCTTACCATTATATTATGCTTCAAGCCACACTATTATTTTGAGGATATTACTGATCGTATGACCTAGGATTGCGTTATACATGAGATTTCTGCTGGTAGATATTTTCTACTCACGAGTTGGCAACTCACCCCCGTTGTGCCATAGTTCCTTGCAGGTTTTGTCGTACAGGTTCCGTTGCGCTTTGCTGGCACACTGTTCCTTCCGGGTTATTGCTTTGGCAGGTGGGTTCTTTGCATCAGGACCACCTTTGTGTATTTATTATTTCAGTTGTATCTAGAAGCTCCATCAACCAGATTGTATATTTGATAGAGATAGAAGACCAGACTTGTTATTATTTCGACCTTAGAGTCGCGCGTTGTAATATTATGGTTTTCATGCTGATTTTGGGTTTTCTTTTGAGTTTTGATCCTCGCCCTCCGGCGTTGTATATTATATTGTTTGCGTGGTTGTGACTGTCGATTGACGAAGAGCTAGCTCCCGCTTGAGAATGCATTTTTACTTATTTCGTATACTATTCATATTGTATCCCGTTTGGGGCCAGTATTTACAAAGGAGACTCTGCCGAAATTTTCAGAAAATACTTGAGATTTTAAAAATACATATTTCAGCCTATGTTGATTAAAACTACTTACTTTAAATTGGTTTTTCCTTCACTCTACTGCTTCTTGGTTTTGATTTCTGGGTTTTTGGCTTACTTAGATTACGTACGCCTCGAGACGTTTCGTAATTTAAGTGCCGGTCATGTTCCGTACTTTTCGGGTCGTGACATTTCCAATAATCGGTCGGGTAATTCAACAAGATTCCCAACATCCCAATCGAATGCTCGTCGGAAACATCAGTAGACGGCCGCAACCCCCGATACCGCCAACGAAGTGCACTTAGGCGGAACACCGCGGCCGCGAGCATCCGGACGGATGCTTTTTGGCAACGGAGTTCTTCTATAGTCACTTGGTCGCGGCTATGGGGTGTGGCTATCTAGTAATGTTACCCGGCGAGTATCCGAATACATAAAGTGATTGCGACGGACTTTTGATCGCATCAAAATCCCGTGGCAACCAATCAATGGGACTAAATTGCTAGACTTATAAAATTCAAATGTTGTTGATTCCAAGTATTGTATCACAATATATACTAGACTATGTTAAACGTTTCAATCGAATCAACAAATCCCCACAACTCCCATTGAGCTTAACACTTGAATGAAGTTAAAATATCCAAAACGTGCCACAGTACCTATGATCCAGCCGTAGAAGGGTCAAACCAACGCCTCACCTATGACACAGCGGAACTACGGCAAACCAAGGTTCAAGCCGCGGTTCCGAGGAAATAGAATCGAGTTAAGGTTTATGTGTTCTTCTAGAGGGTCCATAGAGTTACTTGCACGAATATTGAATAGAATTAACTTAGAAAAATTCCAACACTTGGAAATTTCAGAGGGGGACATGGGGTGATGTTTGAAGATCGTTCGAACTGTCAAACATAGCCTAGGTTACCATCACAATGTTAAATTTTACAACTATGAAACACTCCGTTTTGGTCCTATAGCAAAATTTACATCACATGAAAATTTAGACCAAGCAAACAATACCTGAAACCCCAAAATGAGCACACCAGAGCACAAAACAAAAACGACACCATTTAGAGCAATTGGGGCCGGCCTCCCCGGTTTTTAGAGGAATGTGCTCGGTTGAAATCCGAGCTTCTGGCCTCGTTTTTGTTCTGTGCACTTTAGGTACCAAATACATGACTCTGCACTTGTTTGCAAAATTTTTACAGACCTTTTGAAAATCAAAAGAGAGAATGAACTGCAGGGTTTCAGAAACTGTATTACGGATTTGTTTCGGTTTCATATTATATCTAACATCATCTAAGTTTCTAGTTAGGCTCTGATACCATGTTGGGATTCCTTAGCACCTAGCCTAGGGTTTGCAAGCATCACACATGCCACAACATAAATTTAAGGGGGTGCTAAGCAATCAACTACGAATTGTACTAGAAAAATAGGATAACAAAACATGTAATCTATCATCACAAAGAGAAGTGAACAAAAATACAACCTTTGTAGATCTGATCCTTCACTTCTAAAGCTCCGTGTTGACGTCCCTTCACTGTGATCATCGAACTCCCGGACTCTAGTATGGAATTCCCCAGAGAAATGAACAAGATTGCTCGTAGTCTTCGAGGCCAAAGATGATCTACGTCGAGGTGACTCAAACTCAAGCTAACCCTTCACTAGGTCATGAACTTTGTGAAGAGGACACCCTAAATCAAATGGCAAGTAGTAGAGGATGATAAAATAGGAAGTGGGTTTACTTTAGATTTTGATTTCTCACTTGTATTCATCACTTGGAAAAAACCTAGAAAGCTTTTCCTTTTTGGATGATGAAGAAGAAGAAGTAATTATGAAAAATGAGAAAAGAATAATGATAATTATGCAACCATGGGTGAGTTAGTATCATCCACTAACTATTGTAGAGACTAAACCATGGTTTAATATAATGGTTTGGTTTCAAAATGTCTTAAGTAAAACAAAGTGTGTGGACTTTGTCAAAGATACTTGAAGCTTCATGAAGCTTTAAGCCATGACAAATAAAGCCACCATTTTGAAATACTTACAATAAATAAAGCCCTCACAATTATAAATAAACATGGTGTAAGTCTTACACACACCCAAGTTTGCATGCATCATCAAGCATGATACAAACATGTACACAATTATATATCACATATACATTATGTGCACATCAAGTGAGAAAAGCAATCTTAAGTGAACCAATACTAGTTAATATAAAGTAATATATCAAATATATAATTATACATTAAATCATTAAATCAATACTTGATTTAATGATCTGGTCATATCGCATATAACCGACTAATATCTAGTGTATCAATATATCGAATCAACACTTGATTCAGTAACCCGGCTATATCGCATATAACCGACCGATGATACAAATCGCGAGAATAGAATACAGTATCACCTACTGGTATTATTCTCGGTCCCGCATATATCTCATATGCGCTCCTATTTCGTTTCGCTTGGGCCAGGAAACCTCTGTGTAGGACTCTAAAGACTCGTCAATACGCCGGTAGTAGGTGATGATCATATCAGACACCCACAAGCCGCAAGCGGTCTGCTAAACGTAACGGCCATCCGGGTATTGAGCGATCAGAAGATCAACGAGTAAAACTGCTCACACTCCTGCGAATCCAATCAGTAACACTTACCGCACAGTCCGGTCTGTTCGTCTGATATGTCTCATATCTCGCCTTGGGGTGGTAAACGTCAGACCCCAGTAGCTTGATAAGTCATGCCGATGTAAGGTTCATAATGAGTGTGAAACTACTGATAACACTTACCAGTAAATCACAGCAACCCTGGCCAGAGATTTCCAGTTATGGCAAGTCGAGCATAGCGCAACATCAACCCTCAATACCGGGAGAGACGAATCCCCTCCTATCGCTCATTGCCTCCATGTGACTTGGGACTGTACCCAAAAACCACATGTTTGCATGCCTCAGTAGAGCCATGGTAGGGTGGAAATCAAAGCACAGTGGGAGAAACACAAGATACTATGACGATCTCGGGTCGACAGACTAAGCTGTACCAGTGTCACCAGAGAACTGTCATCTGACGTAAGGTATAATACAATCTGGGAGTTCTCGGCAAGTCCGTTCAGTGTACCCAGTCTCCACTGAGCACCCGTATACCATCTCTGATGTCAAACACCAATGGATATGGGATCATCCATTGCCCATCACATGGGTCGAGAAGATATACGCTAGTCTACTCTGGAATATCGATGTCCCGTCTCGATATTCCCATGACTAGGAACATTGAAGGATGTACTCATGGACTACCCAGGCCCCATTAGTATAATCTGTATCGTAATCGTGGAAGTCGAGTACACATCCTAAGGGCTTTATCAACATGTAACAGAGAGACAATAAGTGTACATGTTAAGAAAAAGAGCAACCAGATAGCGTACTATTATGTCGAGCAAGAAAGTCCTCCCTATATATATCCCAGCATCCACTATCATATACATCTCATGTACAATAATGGCATCTAAGGCATACATACAACTAACACTTAATTCCCAAGATGTAGGAGGCATCCTCTAGATCTTTCATTGAGAATCTTTGTGATAAGAAGAGCTTGACCGATTGCAGCATAAGAATGTTATTTCCTATCAAGAGTCTGTCATCCACGTATAATACGAGGATGACAACCTTACTCTCTGCCACCATCTTGTATATACAAGGTTCATCTACGTTTTTTGACGAAATCAAACTCTTTGATAACGACATCAAAGCAGATGTTCCAACTCCGTGATACTTGCTTTAATCCATAAATGGATTTAAGCAGCTTGCACACCTTCCCGCTGCTCCCACTAGCTACGAAGCCCTCTGGCTGAGTCATGAACACGCTCTCTTCTAAATCACTATTTAGAAAAGCGGTCTTAACATCCATTTGCCAGATTTCTTAGTCATGATATGCAGCGATGGCAAGCATGATCCGGATGGATTTAAGCATAGCCACTGGAGAAAAGGTTTCGTTATAATCCACACCTGGTCATTGACATAAACCCTTTGCAACAAGTCTAGCTTTGAAAGTCTCCACTTTCCCATCTACACCAAGTTTTTTCTTGAAGATCCACTTGCTCCCAACGGGTTTTACCTTTTCAGGAGCATCTTCCAAAGTCCATACTTTGTTGGTGTACATGGATTCCATCTCGAACTTCATTGCATCCAGCTATTTCACTGAGTCACCACTCGTGATGGCCTGCTCGAAGCTAGTTGGGTCATCATCCTCCATGATGCAATCCTCACTCCCACCATCCATGAAAAAACCGTAGTATCTCTCAGGTGGGTGAGGAACCCTACTAGATCGGCGGAGTGGCTGGGGTTCATCGGGAACTACCAAATCCTCCGGTTCCACCAAATCTTTTGTCGTAGTCTGTATTGCTGGAACCTCTTCCAGTTCTACCTCCTTGCCACTAATCTCTTTTTCAAGAAATTCCTTTTCTAAAAAGGTGGCATGTCGAGAAACAAACACCTTTTGTTCCTCGGTGTGGTAGAAGATATACCCGCGCGAATGTTTGGGATATCCAATAAACTTACACAGAATGGACCTTGCCCCGAGCTTGTCCGGATTTTGTGTTTTCACATATGCCGGACAACCCCATATCTTAACATAATTAAGATATGGTGTATTTCCTTTCCATATCTCATATGGAGTGGTTGGCACAGATTTGGTGGGAACCATATTCAATAGGTCTGCAGCTATTTCCAGTGCATATCCCTAAATGGAAATAGGAAACTCAGCAGTGCTCATCATAGAGCGCACCATATCTAATAGGGTGCGGTTCCTCCATTCCGATACACCGTTGTACTGTGGTGTATATGGAGGAGTCAGCTGAGAGAGAATCTCATTCTCTATTAGGAAGTCCAGGAATTCATTACTCAAGTATTCACCTCCTCGATCAGATCGAAGGATTTTAATACTTTTTCCGGTTTAGTTCTCGACTTCTTGTTTATATTCTCTAAATTTCTCAAATGCTTCTGATTTGTGTTTCATCAGGAACACATATCCGAATCTAGAGAGATCGTCGGTGAATATAATGAAGTACGAAAAACCATTCCTATCATATGTAGACATGGGACCGCATACATCACTATGTACCAGTCCCTAAAGTTCCGTAACTCTTTCTCCATATCCCGTAAACGGGGTTTTGGTCATCTTGCCTTTGAGACATGACTGACAAGTGTCATAAGATGAAAATTCGAAAGGATTCAAATATCCATTCTTATGCAACTTAGCTAGCCGTGTCGCATTGATATGACTAAGTCTACAATGCCACAAGAAGGATTCGTTCATTTCTGAACTCTTCCTCTTGTGTGTATTTGTTATGCTTAGAACTGTTGATTGATTTAGAACATAAATGCCATTGCACAACGTGCCTGATCCAACCAACTTTTGGTTCAGAAAAATGTTCATAACATTATCCTGTAATACAAAATTATATCCCTCTTTACTTAATAAAGAAACCGATATAATGTTGCATATCAGGTTCAGCATGTAATAGCATTCATTCAGAATCAATGTATTACCAGTTGGTAATACAAGGTGATATTCCCCGATGATTTTAGCTGCAACAATTGCACCATTTCCAACCCTTATGTCTTTATCACCTTCTCCAAGTTCTCTACCTTTTCTAAGCGCATGTAACTGATTACATATATGGGATCCTGACCCGGTATCTAATACTCAGGACGTAGAGCAAATGGAGAAACAGTTCTCTGTAACGAACACACCCGAAGAAAATGCATCAACATGTACTTTCTTTATTCGAGTGGCATTGGAATCCTGGTATTCCCCTATATCCCGTTCAGTCTTATTACTTTTATAAGAAAGAACGGGACCAACGTTCCCCAGCATAGTATAACATGCGGGTTCGGTCAATACATCCATATTATTATCTTGATTAAGGCATGATATGGTCTCTACCTGGAGAGAGAGAGAGAAGAAAACACTTTAGCGTATGCTCTTGCAAGATCAGATTGGTTATTATTTAATCTAATCAGGATAGCTCCCACTGTTTTTATCAAATCTTCCTTCAAATCCTAAAAGGAAAGACTAGCCGGGATTAATTATATCCTACAACTTCGCCAATTTTTCAGCCAGGCCAGTGTCGGTACTTTGAGGGAAGTTCCCGTGCTTTCACACGGACCTAATTAAAATAAACCTCGTTTTCCTAGATACATAACCCCGTTGACACTTTTCTAGACACCTACTTGATCGGCTAATTGTCCTGTGTAAAACTCTCCCAGGAGTAACAATTACTCGCAGTGGGTATCGGGATCCAACTATCTCATAGAAGGTATGCAATCTCATTGCAAATTTCAACATTTGAAATTCCCGATAATATTTTGCCCCTAGCATCCCATGACCTTGACGCAGGCCAACAAACCATAGTACGCTAGTCAAGTTCAACCCGTCATTTCTTGATTGAATTAAACCCATCCGCACGACCTTTGACACAGGCCAACAAAGTCGCACGACTACCCTAATCCAATCTACATCATATGCATAAACAGATAAATACTAGTCAGCTACCGCACACTACGCCTTGACGCAGGCCAACAAACGTAGCACGAATACTAAGTAAGACTTATCTGAAATGATGGAGGGCTACGACAGATTTTTCTAAAAACCTTTTGCGTAATGAACTTGATATCGTTATAGAATCAAGTGAATTTTGAAAAAGAGTGTTTTTAGGCTTTTACTAGTTTTGCTAAAGAGGTCATTCCCGGTGAAGGGATCTCGGCTCTTTCCTTATCAAATAAGGTGCGGGATATATCATATATATCACTATGCAAAGCAAATACTCCAAAAGCAATCAAAAGATAAACCGTGTATTTGTAGCATCTGCCAGTTATTGCTAAAGTGGTCACTCCCGGTGAAGGGATATCGGCTCTTTCCTTATCGAATAAGGTGTGGGATATATCATATATATCACTATGCAAAGCAAAAAACTGTAGCTACCCTTTTTGAAAATTTGATTTTACAACATTTTTTAGGTTTTTTTTACTTTCATTAATTATATTAATGAAGTCCCATCATTTAAGTCGCCTAAACATCACAGATAGATACACGTACGCTTATGCCATCCACATTCGCATCGATGTCCCCTCGTGCACCGTTAGGTCAGGTAACTAACGGCAGAGCGGGGCAACGCTAGCGTGGGTGTAAAACATAAGCAACGTCTATATAATATATCATATTGTAATACCCAGTCCCTTTTCTACCAATATGTGTATTTATGTTACTCTTGAAGTTTATTTATTTTTATAAATATTATTTTAGTATTATAACTTTTCCCTAACCTTAATTTATCTCAAGCCCATTACCTATCGATTCTATATTTTACAAATTCTTTTATTTTATTTTTATTTCCCTATTCTTATTTATTTCCAAACCAGGCCCCTTTTCTATTCTCTTATTCTTTTATTTCACCCAATCCCAAGCCCATTCTTTTTTTAAATAACTTAATTTCTTTTTATTACAACCCAAACCTATTTTCCTAGCCCAACAGCCCGGCCCTTTCTTTTCCCTCATTTTCTTATTTTCCTCGGCCCAGCCCGTCCCCTCATCAGCCCATAGGAAAATTCAAGAGAATTTAATTAATTAAAACCCTTTTCTCCCCAGCCCAGCCCGTCTTCAAGCCCAACCCCTCCTGACCTGACCCGACCCGATTCTACTCCCTCCTTCTTCTCCCAACGGCTCTTTCCGCCTCCCCCGCTCGCGCGATCCCCTTCCTCCGCCGACGCCCACGCCCACGCTCGCGCGCGTTACCCCACGACGCGCGCCCCTCGACCTCTCCTCGTCGCCTCCTTTCTCTCTCACCCTCAAGATCCAAAGCCTCTCAAAAATCTTCCTCGTTCACCCAAAAACTCACCTGCATCCCCCTCACCACCGAGCACCCAACTCTGTTCAACCACCTTCGTCGACGGCGACGAATCACCCTAATCTCCCTCCTCTCTCCTCACCTAAACCCATCACCCTCTTCCTCTCCCCTCAACCCCGGCCAAACCTACCGATCACCACCCTCATTGCACCCATCCACGGCCACCGCCTGCACCCCGACGACGCCGATGAGCTCCCCACTGCCCCGAGCCGCCTAATCGACCGCAGCATCATCATCAGCAGCATCGTCGCCATCATCTCTCTCTGCATCTCTCCCTCTCTCGTTTTCTCCCAAGCCTCAACCGATCTCTCTTCGACACAGCACCACCATCAACACCTTCAATCGCTGTCGATCACCCCCTCAACCGAAACCCATCATCACTGAGTATATCCTCGTCTGCACCAAACTCGACCCTGACCCCATCGCTGAGACTCCATCTCGCCGACTTCGATCCCGAGAAAACCCAATACACACCGAGTTCCTTCAGCTCACCACCGGCTAACCTCTAACCTCTAGACACCGCGAGCAACTGCAACCTCCCCCTTCCCTCACAACTCCACCAACACCCCATCAACTCCTCATCACCTCTCCTCCATTGACAACCCAACACAGCCGAGCCTCCTATTTGTCTTCACCGCGCATCCAACCTGACAGCCAAACCGTTCGTCGCCACTGCCTCTTGTTATCTCTGCCACAGCCATTGCCTATGCCGAGCTGCTACCGTGCTTCCACCGCATCTCTTCGATAACGAACACCCAGCAGCTCCATCACGCTTCCGTCGAGCATCCACGCATCAAAAGCAAAGCTGCGACGCAAGCCTAGTCGAGCCCCGGCATTTCGTCGAACACCTACAGAGATCGCCGTTGCCGCTGCCGTGCATCACCAGAACATTTCCAGGCAAGTTCCCTACTTGCTACATGCTATTTTATGTTAATTACAAATTACAATCGTATAAATTCCATATTTTACTATTTCCGTTAAACTATATAGCGAAACTGTTCGATGCATGATCCCTATGGAAATCCTCATCTGATTTGATGGAACCCAATTGCATGGTCTGGCCCGTAGGGTAGTGAACCTAGTGTGTAAATATCATTGGAAAATACGACTGTTAACGACTAAAATGTATACCCCCAAGTATACCTGTAAAACTGGAAATTTCTTGTATCTGAAAACCGTTAAAATCACCATAAATTATATATATACTGGAATGATGCGTTCAAGGGCTTAAATCGAAGATGGCTCGACGAACTATAACCCTATGCATGTTTCTAATGATTTCCCTACTTAAATTGTGACAATATTTGGATCGGAGTGCGACTCTGGACTGCAGTCCAGAGCGACTCTAGTTGTTGTTTACTGTTCCATAATGTGTGCCACCCATTTTCCTAAACTCGTATGTTGCGGAACTTTGCATTTTATTAAAGGTTAAACTGTTAGATAGATAACACAAGTGGTTTCATTCTGTTTCATCATCGTTTGCTATTTAATCTGTAATTTAAAAGATCGGGACGTATAACAGTCCCAACAGAATCAGATTTGACGTACTAGTATTGAACAGCGTATAACTCCTAACGTACAGACGCGATTGAGGATCCGTCTATTGCGTTGAAAACCTTATTAAAAACCCTAGATTTCATTCAACTGTAACATCGCTAAATTATGATCCCAACCAGGATTAAAATGCGTTGCAAAACGGACTTCCGATTCTGAAACCGGATTTCCAGCCGTGAATGCTTAAAATGAAATGGCCATAACTAGTAATCCTGAAACCCGATTGAAGTGAAACTAAATTCTCTGGATAGATAATTGAACGTACTATTTATACCCCATTCATCGTTTCGCTAAACTATATCCAAATGATTTATGATAAATTGTACAAGTGCTAGAATACTGTTTTATGACATCTTAATCATTGCTTTAGATACTGTTTCCTCATCATATCATACATATGTCACTGCATTGATAACCTAGTGATCATGTGCATTACCCAGTGTTAGGTATTAGTGATGATTGTGACAAGTACATTAGTGTTTGTGCATAAGTGAATAAGTGAAAGTGACACGTACTTGTACACAATCAGTGAACCTTATTACACTATTGCATTGTCGACGTCTGTGGGACGCTTGTACGTGTGACTATAAGTGGTATGGGACACTTATGGAAGCTATTGCATGGGTGTCACAGATAAGGCACCAGACACTGCCATTTATCTTGAGTATTAGTCGGGACGTGCTTGATGGAGATCATGTCTCCAGTTCTCGTGCAGACTTGTCACGGACCGACTGGTATTTGAGGTTATGGTTAACGTTTGATGTAGACCACGGGGTGTGGGGTAGTTTGAGTGTGAGTTCAACAGAATCTCGGGAGTCCCATGCCGGCTTATATATATGGAGATATATGGAGATTTACAGGGTACATGATTATTACCGTAAGTTACATGTTGGGCCCGTGGTCCCTTGCCCTTGGGTTCTGCCCTTGGGTTCTACCCTTGGGTGAAGGACACTCGCGAGTGGTTGACTCTTACACTTGGACCGACGATAGGCTTAGTGACCTGTACAGTGAGACTTAGAGACTGATAGGGATGATGGCATCGATATACATTTCTTACTATGTTGACATACCTGGCATACTATATTACTGTTTTACTGTTCACCTGATCTATTAGACACTTCATTGGTTACTGCATGTTCATATCTATACCGTCTTGATTTACTGTTATATATATCTATTATCACTATTCGAGTTGTCACATGTGTCTATATATTATATTGCTATTGTGTCGCTCTGACGACCTGAGTATGCATGCTCAGTGTGAGGGGTGGATTTAGCCGGGACCAGGACCAGACGCATATGACGGACATCTTGATTAGCTATCCAGAGTTATACCCTTTTGTTTCCCATCAGGTCAGTTCTTTATATTGTTTTGTTTCAGTTAATGCATTTCTCATTACCTGTGCATTATTTACTGATTACCACGTAAAGCTAGAAGCCGAAGTGTGACTACGGCAGGATATTTCCTTGACCGTAGGAGCATGGCTGGCCTTGTCAACCCCTCGTATTCCGTATTTTGGGAAGCGGGGCGTGACACATATATACTATATATTGTATCTATCTCAACATATCAAATGATCACATCACAGATATCGCAGCAGAAAAAACATATGAAATATTGGATATATTAGGAGGTCCGTGTTTTATTTTGAGCCTATATAAAACACGGATTCCACGGTCGCGATGAATAGCCAAACCCACATCCCTAGACCCCTACGAGAGCGGAAAGCAACCCTACCAATTCTAGAGTTAGGAGACCCGGACTCGACTCCTCGAGTTGGTCTCCCACTGGACTCTAGAACCCGATTATTTATGCTCCCCTCCTTGGGTCTATCCTAATGCGGAAAAGTAAATAATATATAACAATGGTGACATCATTCTCAACCCGGAAGTGCCCCAATAAAAGAATATTACATACAATGAATTTTACATGAATGAAAATAAAAACTCCTATCTCACATAAAAACCCCGGCTATTCAAAACACAACGATCCAATATAACATATACAGCAACACATAACATCACATGTCATCAACGTAAGTAAATATGCGTATCCCAATTGGCATTGACATATAGCAACGAAACCGTCGATACACCACATATTACACTTACAGTCGCAGAAAAACTAGACGATGTTAAACATTCCGATCGAATCAACAAACACCCACAATTACCCAGAAAGCTCAACACTTGAGCGTAGTTTAAAATTATTCAGCACATGACACAGTACCAATGGACCAGCCGTAGAAGGGTCAACCAATGCCTCACATGTGGCACCGCTGAACCACCACAAACCCGAAGGTTCAGTGGCAGTTCTGACGGTCACATAATCGAGTTAAGGTTTTATTCTTCTAGAGGGTCCATCACATAACTTGCATGATATTTGAATGCTTTTTAACCACGGGAAAAATCCAACACTTAGAAAATTTCCCGGTAAGGGTTAAAGCGGGTATTTGATATCCGATCAAACTTTTTAATATCGTCTAAAGTAACTCGAAAACAGTTAAAATTACGATTACGAAACACTCCGAGTTGTCTTTGCATTGAGTTAATCATCACATGAAAAAGTAGCAAAAATAAATAACACCTGAAATACCAAAACCTAGAGTAAAGACCAAGGGAAAAATTTAGGACCATTTCAAGCAGGTAGGGCCGGCCTCCCCGGTTTTCTAGCCCATGTGCTCGGTCCAAATCCGAGCACATGGTCCCAACTTTCTCCCATGTTCATTTTTTAGCTCATAGATGATTCTGTACATGTTTGCAAAATTTTTGGAGCTCATTTAAAAATCGACAGAATGCAGGTTTTAGTATTTCAAGTTTCGGAGTTCGTTTCATTTTCGTAATCCAACATTATCCGTATAATTTTCTAGCTAGGCTCTGATACCACTGTAGGGTTCCCATCGACGGCAGCAAGGTTTCGGGAGGCATCGACCATGCCATTTTCAAAATTTTGCCGTTTCAAGGAACTATAAACTAGAATCGTTAACTAGATTATTATACGGAAAAAAAAGTAAACCTTTTTACATCTAAGTGAAATAGAAATACAACCTTTGTAGATCGGTCCTTCACTTCAATAGCTTCTTGTTGTAGTCCGTTTGCTGCGATCGTCAAACTCCCGGACTCTTGCATGGCTCCATGAGTTGAAAAGAGCGATCTTGCTTGAAGTCTTCGAGGCCGAAGATGATCTATGTCGAGGGGATACCAACTCAAGCTACTATTTCACTAATGAATGATTAGTGAAGCTAACACTCTATACTAAAGTGCTAATCTAGTACACGATGATGAAATATGAAGTGGGCTCACTTTAGTTTTATTTTTCTCACTATATTTTTCTCTCTTTTGAAAACCTAGCAAGCTTTTCTCATGGAAGAAGAAGATAAGCTCAAGAGAAAATGAGAATGAACTTGTGAGGTGAGAGAAATAACCATGAGCGAGTTTGTATCATATACTAACTCATGTAGAGACATAACCATGGCTTAATTACAATGGTTAGGTTAATAAATATCTCAAGTAAAACAAAACTAGTAGACTTAGTCAAAGCATCCACAAGCTTCTCAAAGCTTCATGCATATGGCTAATTATCCACTAATTTGGAATTACTTTAAATATTAAAACCTTATATTATAATTAGTATAGTGTAAGTCTCATACACCCATGTAGTGTGTATCAACAACCATGATACAATAAACAAAACACAATTAATATATATCATATATATATTAAGTGTGCAAATGTGAGAATAATAAATGCTTAAGTGAGCTAATATTAGTTAATGTAAATTAGTATATCAAATATACAACTATACACTAAATTATCAAATCAACACTTGATTTAATAATCCGGCTATATCACATATAACCGACTAATATAAAATATACCAACTTATCGAATCAACACTTGATTCGATAACCCGGCTATATCATATATAACCGTCCGATACAAATATCGCAAGAATAGAATACGGTATCTATATAACCGCATTATTCTCGGTCCCGCACATATCACATATGTGCTCCTACTTCGTTTTGCCTGAGTCAGTAAAATCTCTATGTAGGACTCTAAAGACTCATCAATACGCCGGCAGTAGGCGATGATCACATCAAGCACCCACAAGCCGTCAGCGGTACTAGCTGGACATAACGGCTACCCGGGTATTGAGCGATCATAAGATCAGCAAGCAAGCCCGCTCTAACTCCTGCAAAAACCTGACAGTACCACTTGCCGTACAGTCCGGTCTTCTCGTCTGATATGTCGCATATCAAGTCTATGGGTGGTAAACGTCAGACCCCAATAACCGATAAGTCATGCCGATATTAGGCTCATAACGGGTCGAGAAACTACTGGTAACACTTACCAGTAAATCTCTAAACCAGCCCTGGCCAGGGACTTCCCTTTTATGGCCAATCGAGCACAACGCAACATCAACTCCCAATACCGGGATAGACGAAACCCCTCCTATCGCTCATTGCCTCCATGTGACTCGGGACTATACCCAAAAACCACCGTTTTGCACGCCCTCTTGGACGTGGTAAGGTGGAAATCAAAGCACAGTGGGAATCACACAAGACTCTATGACGATCTCGGGTCTACAGACTAACCTGTATAAGTGTTACTAGAGAACTGCTATCTGACGTGAGGTATAATACCATCTGGGAGTTCTCGGTGAGTCCGTCTAGTGTATCCAGTCTCCACCGAGCACCCGTATAGCATCTCTGATGTCAAACACCAATGGATATGGGATCATCCATCGCCCATCTCATGGGTCGAGAAGCGTACACGCTAGTCTACTCTGGTATATCGATGCCCCGTCTCGATACACCTATGACTAGGGACATTAAAGGATGAACTTATGGACTACCATGGCCCCACTAGTATGATCTGCATCATAGTCATGGTGGTCAAGTACACATCCTAAGGGCTTTACCAACATGTAATCATAAGACAGTATCAAGAGACAAGTATACATGTTAAAATAAAGAGCAACCAGATAGTATATATCATGTTGAGCAAGAAATCCCTCTCTATATATGTCCAAGCATTCAATAATATACATCATATGTACAATACTGGCCTCTAGGGCATACATATAACTAACAGGATCATCGTAGATGGAGGAAGACCGGCAACCAAATTCGATCAAGGAGCCGCTAGGAGCTTGGGGATGATGGTTGAAGACCGAAAGACACGGATCAACTCGGTATAACCATTCTAACTTCTTTGTATAGCTTGCTAGCATAGGGTTTAGGGTAGATCCGGACATCGGGTAATTGTAGTTCCAGTTTAGAAAATTTTTGTTCCGCATTTGGCTACGGTTTGATGGACAGGGCGCTGCCGTAACCCAACACTAAAGAGTGTTCATCAAATACCCGTTGTTGATTGTGATGAGACTCTTACTTCAGTGTCTATACTGAAGTCCATATGGATATGACTAGAAACTTCTATTCCCCCTATTTGTTATCAGCAGATCATAGGAAGTGGTAATTTTTGTAAGGTTTGCCTAGCACCCTATGAAGAGTTTTGAAGCATCACATGTGTCAAAGTATGTATTTTTAAGGTGCTAAACAAACACGCAAAGGAATCGATCCTAAAAAATTAGGGTTACAAAACTTTAAGCTAATAAAAATTAGGGTTTGAAGGCTACAACCTTTGTAGCTCCCCTTTAGCTTGACTCCTTGATCTCTAGGGTGTTGGAAGAAGGTCCACTTGTAGTCATCTTTCGTCCACGACGATCCACCCGAAGTTTCCCGTCCAAGCTTGCAACTTTGGAAAAGCAAAGAGAACACTCTAATCAAGTTGGCTAGACTTGAGTAGAATGATGTTGTGGCTAAGGATCTCACTTCAAAAACCTTTCTTTAATTGTGTTTAACTCACTAGAAAAAACTAGAGAGGAAAAGGTGAAGGAGGATGAAGATGGTGGCTATTTTTAACAAGAGGTGAAGAAAAATAACCCCTTAGTTAAAAGGAAAATGAAATATATATCACTATATATATTTATTTCCTTCTTGCATTCAACCATGATTAAATTATGGAGAGTTAATTTAACTTGGGTTTTAAATGATAAAGAGAAGGATAACCCTAGGTTAGTGGTAGTTGAGCTTGGTTAGGTTAGAAGAAGAATGTAGAAGCTAGAATGATTATCCTTTCCTTTTCATTTTGTTTTAAAACCAAAATTAAATAATAATCCATAATTTAATCCATGGTGTGAGTCTTATATTGCCACCATTTCCATATGCTAACAACCATGATGGATGGGTGTATGTATGTATGCATGTATGCACATCCACATGTGCAAGAAACTAGAATGAAAGAAAGAAACACATGCATGCATGCATACATCCATCAAACCCTACAAAGGTTTCAAGTGAGAAAACTAATGGTTAGATGATAAATCAACACTTAACTTATCAATCCGCTCATATCTCATATGACCCCTACCAAAAGCAGGCCACCCGATCAATGTTCGGTATTATATACGCACATTTTAATCGGGTGCATGCGCATATCGCATACACGCACCACAACGTTTCGCCTGGACTGGGTAACTCCTTTGTGGGACTCTAAGACTCGTCAATACGCCGGCAGAGGGTGATGATCATATCAGGTACTCTCAAACCGCAAGCGGTCAGCTAAACGTAACGGCCACCCGGGTATTGAGCGATCAGAAGAAAACAAGCGAACCTGCTACAACTCCCGTCGAGCCATCCGGCAACACTACCGTACAGTCCGGTCTCTTCGTCAAATATGCTGCATATCGAGCCTAGGGATGGTCACGTCGACCCTAATAACTCAATAAGTCGTGCCGGTGAATGGTCTATAACAGATCGAGAAACTACCGATAACACTTATCAGCAAATCTCAGCAGCCCTGGCCAGGGACTTACTGATATAACCAGTCGGGCACAGCACAGCATCAACCCCCAATACCGGGAGAGACGAAACCCCTCCTATCGCTCATTGCCTTCGTGTGTCTCGGGACTGTACCCAACGGCCACCTGTTTGCACGACTCAGTAGAGCCGTGGTAGGATGGCAATCAAAGTACAGTAGGAGAGCACACAAGACTCCATGACGATCTCGGGTCTACAGACTAACCTGTACCAGTGTTACCTGAGAACTGCTATCCGACGATAGATATAATTCCATATAGGAGTTCTCGGCGAGTCCGTCCAGTGTACCCAGTCACCACTGAGCACCCGTATATGATCTTGATGTCAAACACCAATGGATATGGGATCATTCATCGCCCATCACATGGGTCTAGTATCATATACGCTAGTCTACTCTGGTATATCAATGCCCCGTCTCGATATACCTACGACTAGGGACTTTCCAGGATATGCTTATAGACTACAGATGTCCCACTAGTATGATCTCCATCATAATCAGAGCAGTCAAGCCAATATCCTCAGGGCTTTATCAGCATGTATGAGTGAATAATAAGCATGATCAAGTCAACATGTCAGATAAAGAAGAACCAGATAGCATACTATCATGTCGAGCAAGAATGCATACTGAATATATATACATGTATAGATACATCCACTATCAAATAATGGCCTCTAGGGCATACATATATCCAACAATTTTCAGGTGACCAAGTATTTCATACCTGAGATAGACTCTACGCACTTCAGCAAGTTAGGGATTTTAAACTATGTTGGGTGCTCATGAAGGGGTAAAACCCATTAAGAGTAAATAGATCTTTTAAGATCTGTGCAAGTGAAAAAGAACTAACCTAATAAGGTTAGATTGTTGTAAAGAGTTTTCATCAAATACCCGTTGTGGATTGTGATGTGACTTTTACTTCAGTGTCTACGCTGAAGTCCACATGGATATGATTTGGTGCTTGTTAGTGTATATGCCCTAGAGGCCATTACTGTATCATACTAGTTTGTATATTACTTAATGGAAGCTTGGGATATTCACAGTTGTATAAACAATCTTGCTCAAAATGGTAGTATGCTACTTGGTTTGTTTCTACTTTAATGTGTACATGTGTTTATTTTATTATATCACCTATACGCATTAGTGGAGCCCTTAGGATCTTTGCTTGATTACCAGCGTTGTGATGGCAGTCACACTCGTGGGGGCTGAGTAATCCATAAGCACATCCTTATACAGGTCCCTAGTCGCAGGACTATCGAGACAGGGCATCGATACTCCGGAGTAGACTAGCATATGCGCTTCTCATCCCAGCAGGGGAGACGGTCTGTCCCACAGCCGTCAGTACGTCGTACTTGAGATAGTATGCGGGTGCTCGTTGGGTTACGAGTACACTGGACAGGACTCGTCGGGAACTGATTGGTTGGTATTATACCTATCGTCAGTTATCAGTTCCCAGGTGACATGAGTACAGCTTAGTCCGCTGACTTGACACTGTCACTTCGCCTCGAGTGTGTTCCCACTGTACTTTGATTACTACCCTACCCTGGCTCAAACGAGTCGTGCAAACAGGTAGTAGTTGGGTGCAGTCCCGAAGCACTTGGAGGCAGTGACGGATAGACAGGATTCGTCTCTCCCGGTATTGGGGGTTGACATCGCGCTGTGTTTAGGAGAGCCATTACACGAGTAGTCCCTAGCCAGGGCAAGCGAAATATACTGGTAGGTTTCCAGTGTTATCTCAGGGTGTTCTGGGCTTCACTCCGACACGACTTGTACCGCTATTAGGGGACTGACGTTCACCGCCCCTTAGGCCCGCCATGTGATGTATCAGACGAACAGACCGGACTGTATGGAGATTGTCACATTCAGGCTCAGTAGGAGTTCAGATGGGTTTCACCTCGTCAGTCTTCTTGTCGGCATTTACCTGGGGACCGTTATGCACAGCTAGTGCCGCTTGCGGTCTGTGGTTAAACCCACTGCCAGCGTAGTGTCGAGTATTTAGAGTCCCACACAGAAAGCTATTCGCCTTTAGGCAAAAGAGTAGAGGTCGCATGGTTTTGCGACAGGTCGCATGGTTTTGCGACAGGGTTCGGTCACATCCGTGCATTCATGCACATACAGTGTCCGGACAGTTAACATTAGCGGGCTTTGGTTTAAGCCAGATCCTAGTGTACGTTTTGGGATTGGTTTTCGTGTTTCTCGGAACGCGGATGCGGGTGTGTATGCACAGTTGACAGAGAGAGACAGAGGCAGAGGATTCTCATTGGGGTTGTTGACTGTTGACTTTTGGCTAAACCCTAATAAGAATAAGAAATATGATTAATGATAATATTAATTAAGTATTATTGTGTCATGGTTGAGATGAGGGGTTGACTTTGTTGACTTGTTGACTTTGTTGACCGGTTGACTAGGTTGGACTAGTTGACCATCATCATTGCATTGGCTATCATTTCATGGCAAAGACTTTTGCTTGCTTGTTTTGCTTTGCAATATGAGTGCATGAAATGATAATGCCACATGATATGATTTGAACCATCACATAATACTCAATTATTATTATTATTATTATTATTATTATTATTCTTTTTGGATTATGGGAGAGAGGTTGGAAAAAGGTTTTCTCATTCTCTCATTTCATTTTCTCTCTCTTGCCATCACTTGCTCAAGCTCTCCCTCTTCCTCTTGCTCTCTCTAGCTCAAGGAAAACCATTCTCATGTGTTGAGACTCATTGCCTTAGAGATAAAAAGACACCAAAACATTCCTCTACTCATTCTAGTTCACAAGGCCTAGCAAGCCAAGTGATCTAGTTTCTTCAAAGTTCGAAGAAGAAGCCAAAGGTAGAAGCTTTCGGGTGGATCCATCTTCGGCGCAAGGAGACGACGAGGTGAGGCCGATCCGTACACCGGAAAGAGTTAAAGACGAAAGAGTTCAAGAAAGGTATAGCCCCCTAACCGAGTAGGTAGACTCTTGTTAGGTTGTTAGTTAGTCGTTTAACACAGATCCGTATTGGTAGTCCATGTTACCACCCCCTTGAAAATCGTTTTTCACCACTTCCGCAACCCCGTAAGAACCGGGGAAGGGTAGCATGGACTTACAGTGCTGATGTAGTTCATGGCTATGATATCTGGCAGGTAGATGACTATAACATTTTTCCAAATGGGATTTTGGAAATGCACATGTATATGACTCTGCCAGAGGGTTATCGTAGTCAGTGGGAGCAGCGGAAGGTGTGTAAGTTGTTTATGTCTATTCGTAAACTGAAGTATGGATAGCGGAGATGGAGCATATGTTTTGTGATACATTCAAAGTGATTGACTTAATCAAAACAAAAGATGAACTTAGTAAGAAGAATGTAGGGAATACTGTCCTAGATTTGGATGACGTACTCCATATAGGATATAATTTTTCTGTACTACAATCAGTGAAATTTTGGTTGTCATATAGTATTTTCTCCACGTTGGATATGGGTAGTATATCAGGAATTATGGTGACTGGATCTAAATTTGGGATGTTTCCCAAATTGGGTACTTAGACAATATTCTAAAAGTATTTTAGAATTGACGACTCCCGGAGTGGTAGTGTACCCACAGGTGATGGAGTCACCCTCTCTAAAGAGATGTCTTCTAGACTGATGAAGAGAGGGACTGGTATGAATGACATATCATTTACTTAGGCAATTTAGTCAATCTTGCAATGTCTTGTACAAAACCAGATGGATAATATATTAGGGATTCTGGTTTTAGATCTAGATTTGTGGGAAGTTTCCCAATCAGGTACTTGGACAGCATTCTAAAAGTGTTTTAGAATGAATGACTCTTAGCATGGTAGTGTACCCGCAGGTGATGGAGTCACCCTCTCTAAAAGGGATGCCTTTTAGACTGATGAAGAGAGAGACTGACATGAATGACATATCATTTGCTTAGGCATTCGAGTCATCATGCAATGTCATGTACAACACCAGATATTGCTTTTGCACTAGTTGCAGCAAGCATATATTAATCCAATCCTCGAGAAACATAAGGAAGTAGTAAAGAACATAAAAAGATGTTCTTGGTATAAGATAACGGCAGCCTCCTCTGAGAGGCGGTTATCGGTTCAGGCTTTCAAGGTGACCTGGATGACAGAGATGCTGTCAAGTTTTGAGTTTAGCTTCTTCTGAAGATCAGTATATTGGACAGTGTTCCAATAGGGATACTGAGATAATCATGGAGCAGGATACTGGTTATGACTCAACAGAGAATAAAGCCCAAGAAATTTGTTGGATAAGAGTTGTTCATTGATGAATTTGGTTCCATCAGGTATCCAGACAAATTCTTGAGGCGTGGTATCGCTCATTTTGGGAGATTGTTAATCTCCGCAAAATTGAGATATAGAGAGATGAAATTGGAACATTGGAGCGGATTTACTCACTGAACCTATTTCTCGAACAAATTAAGTTTTACAAATATGGTTTGCAAAAAAATTAAGTTTTACAAACATGGTTGGCGAAATTGATTAGTAGAGAACTTAGGTATTCGGCAGCACACGAGCTGTGGGTACGCGATACCGCAATAATTGGCCTTTAGTGCATGTGGGAGATTGTTGGATATAGTGCACTCAAGGCAATTATTATGGTCACAAGTAGGTGATTATGATAATTGAGGGAGGACCTATATAGGTGTAACAGTTTTAATCGAGATGATAGTATACTATCTGGTTTATCTCCATCATTGATGAAGCCCGTAGGATTGTTGCTTGACAACCAGTATTATGATGGCGATCATATATGTGGGAGCTGGGTTGTCCATAAGCACATCCTTAAATGTCCCTAGTCGTGAGAGTATCAAGACTGAACATCGATATTCCGGAGTAGACTAGTGTATACGCTTCTAAACCCCGACAAGGGGCGGTGGCCGGTCTCATAAGCCATTAGTGTTGTGTCACCTGTGATAGTATACAGGTGCTCACTGGAGGTGAGTACACTGGTCAGACTCGCCGAGAACTTTTAGATGGTATTATATCCATCGTCAGATGGAAGTTCTCAAATGGCATGAGTACAGATTAGTCCTTTAACCTGAAGTCATCATTTGTCTTGTGTGAGTTCCCACTGTACTTTGATTACTACCCTACCACGACTCAAATGAGTCGTGCAAACAAATTTTAGTTAGGTACAGTCCCGAGCCACATAGAGGCAGTGGTCAACTGTCATGGATTCGTCTCTCCTGGTATTAGGAGTCGATATCGCGCTGTGTTCAGTTGGTTGTCACCGGAAATCCGTGGCCACGGTGGGTGAGATTTACTGATAGTTGATCAGCAGTATCTTAGTTGGTGATGAGCTTGACTTAAACACGACTTATGGGGTTAATAGGGGTCTGACGTTATTTACCGCTAGACCTGATATGCGATACTCTTTGATGAAGAGACCGGACTGTATGGAGATTGTCACAATCATGCTCAGTAGGTTAAGGACGCACTTGATTGTTGACCCCCTTTCGACAAGTACCTGGGTAGCCGTTACATACAGCCAGTGCCGCTGACGTACTTGTGATTGGTTAAATCCACTGCCAGCGTATTGTCGAGTCTTTAGAGTCCCACACAAAGAGTTTTCCCGGTTCAGGCGATAAATGTAGGAGCCGTATGTTGGTACGTGCAGGGGTTCGATTAAATACATGTACATGATACACGGATTTTAATCGGGCGGTTGATAATACTAACCGGACTAGGATTAAACCGGATTATTAAATCAGGAGTTGATTTAATAATTTGTGTATGTATTTTGATACATATATTTTAGTATTATTGTTCACTATTTATTTTTCTTTGATACTATCCGTATTTTTATGCGGATACGCTATGTGTAGCAATACATATACCGGGTAAAGTATTTCTTATTTATACGCAAATGCTTCTAGAAGAAAGACACCTCATATTTATTTTCTATTTTGAAAAATAAAATGAAATGGGGTGTAAAGGAGGAGTTATGAAGTATGGTGCATAGATGTAGAGAGGTATGGCTAAGTACTTTTAAAATGATAAAATCATTTGTGTGCACTATTGCACTATCGTTGTAAAAGCAAGTCATTCTCATTATTTTCTACCCTTGAAATTTTTGATTTCACACTTGAGCTTCATGCTCCATGTTTGCTTTATTCCACCATCTTCTCATTCTTCTTCCTTCTCTTACTTTCATAAGTTCAGATAAAAAGAAAGAAAAATTTAGTGAAGTATTTCTATATCACCGACCATCTACACTTAGCAAGTCTGAATCGTCGGTTAGAGCCTCCTCCTATTTCCCTCGGATGGATTGTCTTTGACAAGGATGATCGATTCTCAAGCACGATCCCGTCGGCTATGAGTTTAGAGGGGTCTTACACAATTGGGTGGATACGCGATAAAAGTTCTAGTTTTTCAACCCTTACACTTTTAGTTAGCTAGTTTAGGTCTATGGATCGTATCTTGTGTCCTACGGGTGTTCGCTAAAATTTTTTTCACTTCCGTCTTAGCCGCGGTTTCCACGAAGCGGGCACCGAAATGCAACGTCCGGATCCAACTCAGATAAAAATTTTCCATCTGGATTTGGATCTTGCCGGATATGAATTTTTAATATCCATATCCGTAAGTTGTCATAAAATGGATCCGGATTGGATTATCCGATCCCTTTACTTGCCTATTAGATTTACACTGTTATATTTAGGCATTAATCAGAGGTTAAATAAAAACAGCGAAAAACAAAACCAATGACGTGGCTGCCGCGAAAATCACGCAGGATTCCGGGGTACGACCAGCCGCCTCCCGATCCAGACACACGGTCCCCATTCGTCACGTGACGCGGCTCCTCACATCACGGCTGTGCTCACATGCTTCTCACGTGCCCCATTCCTCTTAACCTAAATACCTAAAATGCCCTCACCCATTCCCCATATCGACTTGTTCTGTCCCAACCAATTTGCGCGCCCACCTCCGCTCTGGCTCCGCCAGCGCTACTGTCGCTTGAGATTTGAAAATCCTGAGCATTCAATTCTCAGACACGTGTCCCCTCGATTGTGGATTTATCTTTCTACCCCCGACATCAGAAGCTGAACAGCAGAATCCAGAGGGCGATCCGCGTCATTTCTGGACCACCGACAGTCCTGCATACGGGCGCCCGCACAGGCTCCTAGATTTTACACGAGACGTCTCTTCCATCGTACACGTGTCCACAGCAACTTGCTCTAACAAAACGGACGGTGTGATCGCGACCGGGCTCTTCCCGGCATGTGCCACAGCCCCACTGTTAAATTACATGCATACCCTTTCAGTATATATCGAGAATCATTCGCGCCGGTACAATACACCGCAGGAACAGTATATGATTGAAACGTGGTGCAATCTGAGTCGTCCGTTTTTACTCATTTGGAAGTAAACGGTGCTTAAATGTGCGGAGCCCGCTCTCACAGCCGATATGGCTGGTTTCTACAATAAGCCACAGCCTAAACAATTGTATAGCCCACGCTGCTGCGAAGGCAAAAAAGCACACGTGGCAGTACAACCTGCGAGGGTGAGAAATTGGGTCGAATTAATATCAGTCCAAATTTCTAGGGTCTGAAAATCCTGTCTCTTTTGTTTCCATTTGGACTCGTATGCACGTTCTCTCTTCTTCTTCCTGGTTTCCTTAGAAAATTTGATTCGTAAAATTTTTTGATAAATTTTTAAAGGGAAGGAAATTGAGAGGAAGAAGGAAACAAAATTCAAAGAAAGAAACTTATTTTATTGGTTAGATACCCGTATCCCAAATATTATTTATTTTCCTTATTAAAAATTGGGAGCGGGGATTAACCCATGAGTAGGTGAATTTTATAAATATATGGTTAAAATTGATAGGAGATGAATCAAAACGTATAGAAAAAGAGGGGAATGATTGAAGACGTGTTGAGCTGTTCTTATATTCATCTGGGTTGTTTGCTCTTTGTCTTCAACCTCTCCTCCTCTTCCTTCTTCTTCTTCTTATAGAGAGAGAGAGAGGAGCATTTTGAGAGCAAATGATGGGGAGAAGATAGAGAGTAATTTTGCACTTTTCTTCCCAAAATACCCCTCCACCTGTTCTTCCCACATTCCTCCCTCGATCTTTCCACCTTTTCTCAAGATTTTCGAAACCCATTAGTTTTTCCCCAAACCCAAATCGAATCCGCCAAAAAGTTTGAATCTTGACGAAGATCGAGCAATGGCGCCTTCGTTCAACTGGCTAGCGAAAGAGGCGCACAGGGGGACGCCGGTGGTGGTCAAAATGGAGAACCCCAACTGGTCCATGGTCGAGATCTCCTCCCCCGACGCCGGCGAGTTTCCCGCCAAAAAAGGCGACCGCGGCAAGAACGCGAAGCAGATCACGTGGGTCCTTCTCCTCAAGGCCCACCGCGCCGCCGGCTGCCTCGCCTCCCTCGGCGCCGCCGCGGTCAACGTCGCCGCCGCCGCCCGCAGCCGCGTGCGCTCGGGGCGGACCGACTCCGAGCCCGGGGAGAGCCCGGCGTTTCGCAGCCGGTTCTACACGTGCATCAAGCTCTTCCTCTGGCTCTCAGTGGTGCTCCTTGGATTCGAGATCGCTGCTTATTTCAAAGGCTGGCATATTGGGACCCCAGATCTTCAGAAGCTCATGGCCTTCTCTTCTTCCTTTGGTGTCCAGGACGCTTTCGATTCGGTTTATTCGGGTTGGGTCCGGGTCCGGGTCGACTACTTGGCCCCCTTCCTTCAGTTCCTCGCCAATGCTTGTGTTGTGCTCTTCTTGATTCAGAGTGTCGATAGGTTGATTCTATGTCTTGGCTGCTTCTGGATCAAGTTTAAGGGGATCCGACCCGTTATGAAACCAATCAAAGATGATGTCGAAAATGGTGGCCAGGATTTCCCAATGGTGTTGATCCAGATGCCAATGTGCAACGAGAAAGAGGTAACAAGTTTATAAGAAGTTCGACATTTCTTCTTCGTAGTCGGTGGTTGTATTATTTTGTCCAAATTTGTCAATTTTGGTTGTGTATGTGTGCAGGTTTATCAGCAGTCGATTGCGGCTGTTTGTAATTTGGATTGGCCGAAATCGAACATGTTGGTTCAGGTTTTGGACGATTCGGATGATCACACCACGCAAATGCTGATTAAAGACGAGGTCGAGAAATGGAAACAGAATGGGATTCAGATCGTTTACAGGCATAGAGTTATTAGAGATGGGTACAAGGCTGGGAATTTAAAATCTGCCATGAATTGTAGTTATGTGAAAAACTATGAGTTTGTTGCTATCTTTGATGCCGACTTTCAACCTACACCCGATTTCTTAAAGAAGACCGTGCCCCATTTCAAGGTTCTTTACATTAAACCATAATTCAATTTTACTATATTTCTTGTGTTGATTGCTCAATGGACTCTTGTCGTTTACTCCGCATAGCACAAGATTTATTTGTGCAAACAACTCTCTGTTCTTTTAACAAAACCTTAATAACACTCGAGCTCTACTCTAGAAACACAAAGAAGTTCAAAGTTAAGTTAGGCAATCATTTGAGTTGTTTAGACTTCTATATAAACGTAAGTGTTTTTGAGGTTTTTAGTTTATTGGCAAAGTGGGTGTTATGTGCTAATTTTGTAGTTAACCCTTTTGTTATCCTTTAATTCTCGGCCTAATGATTGTTGCTGCTTGATTCAGGACAATGAGGAATTGGGTTTAGTTCAAGCCAGATGGTCATTTGTGAATAAAGATGAGAACTTGTTGACTAGACTGCAGAACATTAATCTATGCTTTCATTTCGAGGTTGAGCAGCAGGTTAATGGGGTATTTATTAATTTTTTCGGATTTAATGGGACTGCGGGAGTCTGGAGAATTAAGGCATTGGAGGATTCGGGAGGATGGCTTGAGAGAACTACAGTTGAAGATATGGACATTGCGGTCCGAGCTCATCTCAAAGGATGGAAATTTATCTTTCTCAATGATGTTGAGGTACTAGAAGTTTTCCCATTTTGTACAATTCTTAATATATTCGCATTATGAACTGTTTCTGAATTGATTTACTTTTTGCAATTCAGTGTCAATGTGAATTGCCAGAATCATATGAAGCTTACAGGAAGCAGCAGCATCGTTGGCATTCGGGACCCATGCAGCTGTTTCGGCTTTGCTTGCCTGATATTATCAAATCTAAGGTACCTTAATTGACAATTATTAGTCTATTTATATGTGTTCTATTTTGGTTTCACCAAGTTCCTAAATTGTGTGCATATTAGTGAGCAGTGCAATCGTGAAATGCCTATTTAAGCAATTTTACTAAATTTTGAATTTGATAGCAGATGTGTCGTGTGCTAGCTAATTTCCTTCTTACTTATGTTATCTAAGGTTGCTTGCTTATTATTGCAACGGCTATGTTAATTTGAGATGTTAGTTCGCTTGCTGCTGTTGTCTTTGTAAATGAGACCTTTTTATATAGGTTTTTTTTACTAGGTTTGGAAAAATATGCTTATCAAACACCAATTTTCATATTGATTTGGGGCAAGATTGATTATTTTTCAATATTTATATTTAATTGTACCTTAATCCATTTTAATTGAACTACAAATTTAAAAAAAATACATTTTCGAAATTTGGTGCTCATCACCGATCCTTTTTCAATGTATACATTTAATCGACTCTATTGGTAAATTTGATTAAAATAGTTTTTGTCAGATGCCAATTTTGTAAGCATACTACTGATTCTGGGCAAGCTTTGATTCTTCTTCAATGTTCCTTTCAATTGTCCCGTGATCCATTTCTAATGGAATACCTATAATTTTTAGTTACCTCCCAACTCCTTTTAACTGAGTTCTTGTTTGATTCCTTGAAAAGTCGATTTTGATTAAAAATGTCTGTTACCAGAACTTTTATACCAGATAACTAGAAGATCATAAATGAGTATATAACTCTTTATATGTCGACCATTCTAAACCTTATAAACATTGTTTATTTTATGGCGCACACTGCATATTTCACTGTAGGGTGCACCACCCTACAATGATGCCAACGTGACAACATTTTATCGGATAAAACCTACGATTTAGTTTGATATTATCATCTCTCATATTAGATACTTGGTTCACTTCACGTCGTTCCAATTTATTCGATATGTATGCTCACTAATATATAGTCATATCAGGTATGCATCCTACTGATTTCTTTTAATAATGATCAGATTTTCACAATTAAAGCACATTTCTTTGTGTCGACAGATTGGATTATGGAAGAAATGCAACCTAATATTCCTCTTCTTCCTCCTCCGGAAACTCATTCTCCCATTCTACTCCTTCACCCTCTTCTGCATCATCCTCCCCATGACTATGTTTGTCCCCGAGGCCGAGCTCCCGGCCTGGGTTGTCTGCTACATTCCGGCCACCATGTCTTTCCTCAACATCCTCCCAGCTCCACGTGCCTTCCCCTTCATAGTCCCCTACCTCCTGTTCGAAAACACGATGTCTGTCACAAAATTCAACGCCATGATCTCTGGATTATTCCAACTAGGATCCGCCTATGAATGGGTCGTCACTAAAAAATCGGGACGATCCTCAGAAGGCGATTTGCTTTCGTTGTTGGAAAAAGAGCTGAAGCCTCATAGAGAGAACTCGTTGCCCAACCTTGATGTGATTGCGAAAGAGGAAGCAAAGAAATTGGAGTTGAAGAAGAAGAAGAAGCAGCATAATAGGATCTACCGGAAGGAGCTCGCCTTGGCGTTTCTCTTGTTGACTGCTTCGGCGAGGAGCTTGCTTTCGGCGCAAGGGATACATTTCTATTTCTTGTTGTTTCAAGGGGTTTCTTTCTTGTTGGTGGGTCTAGATTTGATTGGTGAGCAAATTCAGTGAAGTGAAAAGGCCGGGGGTAAAAGGGCACACATAGAAGTTTAGAGGGATGCAAAAATCTTGATGCTCCCCTTCATGCCCCATTTCTTATATAGGGGGGATAATTAAAATTGTTTGAAGTTAAAAAGGTTTATTTGGGAGGTGTAGATAGAGGTCTTTCGATTCTTTTGTAAGAAAATTTTGATGTTCTATTTGGGCATATTTTTCCTTGAAAAGTTCTATAGAATGCACCCTTTTCCAGCAAAGTTTGGTACCAGGAGAATAAATATTTTTGGATTTATTTCTTGATGCTTCAGATTAGAAGAATGAAGCATGCGGTTCAAAAAGCTTGCATTGTTTTGGTTGACGAATCTTGAAATTTTCTCATTGTGCTTTACTGCTAATGTAATGACTTAATTGGTAAAAGAAATGAATAATGAGGAAAAAGCGTGCAATGTTTTATTGCTAATGGGATTGTGTTAGATGACAGCTATGAAACAACACTTGATGCTTTGTCGCATTTGATGGTTTGTTTTTTCAAGTTGCTGACAAAAAGAAGGGGTCACAGTCCAGCCCATTGTTGTTCATATGCATATTGACAAATGCAGAAGAACAGCCTCTCCTATTTCTTTTTTTATTTAATCCTAACTCCTGTTCCTTTGATATATATATATATGACTTTAATGTAGTTGGGGCTCATCCAGCCAATGGGGTGGGCCGCCCTCACTTAAAATCAGGGCGCCATCTTGCCTGTTCCACACCACATTGATCGACGCTGCTAATGGGGCTGCGGGTAGTGGACGTGGGATGCATGGTATTATGAAATAAAAGCATTGGTGCTATTATGCCGATTCAATGGTCGGTGTAAGTGGAAAACAGGAGGCTCATGGGTGTTGTGTTTGCTTGATGAGTGATGTGCGGCTTGGATTCTCCAGACATGGAAAATAGTAGCACCAACCCTCAATCTGCGGGTACCCGTAATCCATAGAGCTATTCATCTATATGTTGCAAAGAGGCTAGGAACCGAGAGTTGTAGACTGGTTTCTTGCTTTCTTTTTTCTGTCTTTGATGATTTCTTTTCTTTGCAGTTGAAAATAATCCACCACGGCACATCTGTTGATTTTTCAGTGGATCAAATTTCACTAAAGTACCACGAGCAACAGATTTTTAAGAAATATAGCAATATAGTTTATTAATTGAGAATAATGTCAAGAACATCAGTGGATTTTTTATGATCTATATTACCAAGCCTTAAATTGATAAATCCACGTAAAAAATTGTGTATGGAAAAAATTAAGCTCAATTACAACATTATTTAATTATGTTTGTTTAGTTTACTAAAATACCTCTATTGATACCATAAAAAATACTTCTCTCTAGCATCCATCAATGACATATTAATACATTTTTTTGGTGGATAATCAATTCATTTTTTAACTGATCGAAATTGCAATTTTTTTTAAATGCTAGGAATATTTTTGATAGATCATAATCTTTTGTTAGGAATATTTTGCATTAATATCCATCAGGCCCGCCACTTTCCAAAAGACATAGTTAGATTTTTTTAAAAATGATTTTAACAGACTACTTAAATACAAAGGCTTTACCTCTTTCCCCACCCGGTAGCAAGCCCCGCAAGTTGATTGATTAATTTAATAAGAAATAAATGGAACAACATATATCCAAGTGATGCAACTTTAACTCTAAAAACTTGACAGAATAGGTAACAAACTACTACAAAAAATTGACGTATAACAGATATATATGAATGTACCTGATGGAGCTCTGGATCTCTTTCAGATATTACCTTCCGTTGATCCGCAGCGAGTGGTGATGAGCGGCTGAGATTGGATCTGAGGGATTCCCCTTGGTGCGTGTGGATCTCAATGGGCTTGAAGTTGTCACGACCCGAAATGGCATGTGACTGGCACTTGAATCATATGAAGCCTATAGGACCCCATCTGATTCAAGTAAACCAAAATCCCAGAAATCTAAACCATTTTAAGGAAGAAGTGAAGAAAACTTATTTAAAAGCAAGTGGTTTAACAACATAAGCCGAAATATACATTTTTAAAACCATCAAGTCTTTTCTAAAAATTTCAGCAGAGTATCCTTTGTAAATACCGGCCCCAAAAGGGTACAACATGCATAATGAAGGGTCCCTAGGCACTCTAGTGAGGTCTCACAAGGCATCGAACATGCCAATATAAAAATTATGGTGCCGAGAAACCCTAGTGTACGGATCGTTTGCTAGAAAACTAGGCGAAAAGTAAACTAGTTAACACTTAACTAAGGATACGGAAATACAACCTTTGTAGATCCGGTCCTCCACCTCCACGGCTCCGAGATGAGGTTCTCTCCGCTGTCAAAACAAATCCGGGCCCTAGCGTCGGCTTCATCGGAGAATGAACGGGCTAGGTCGTCGACGACGTGCCGAAGATGATCTACGTCGAAGCATCACTAGATCAAGCTCCAAACTTCACCAAGTCATGAAAACTTGTGAAGGAAACACACTCTACTACTTGGCAAGAGGTAGAGGATGAAGAAATAGGAAGTGGGTAGACTTTAGAATTGGATTTCTCACTTGTTTCATCAATCCACCATTGATGAAGAAAGCTTCTTCAAGTCAAGATGAAGAAGAAGAAGAAGATAATTATATGATAAGAAAATAGAATAGAAAATGAATAATCATTTCTTATCATAATATAACCCAAGTTAAGTGTAGAGAATAGACCAAGGTTAAAGAATGGTTAGGGTTAAGGAGATGAGACAAAAATGGTGACATAATGAAAGCTTCATGAAGCTTCATGTTGAAAACAAAACTAGCCACCATTTTTGACTTCTTTTCCTTTTCTCATTTATCTTTTAAATGCAAATGAAAAGATAAATGAATGAATAAAAGAAAACCCTAATCATTTACTTAACCTAGGTTTAATTCATTACACTTAACAAAAAAGATATGTATCATCAAACATGATACAATCAAGTGCACAAAAATCATATCGCATATGCAATGCGCACACCCGAGTGAGAAAATCCATTTAAAGTGAACCAATACTAGTTAAAGCAAAGTAATATATCAAATATATAATTATACATTAAATCATTAAATCAACACTTGATTTAACGATGCGGTCATATCGCATATAACCGACCAGTATCCTATGTATCGGCTTATCGAATCAACCTTTGATTCGATAACTAGGGTATATCGCATATAACCTAATCGATACATTCATCGCGAGAATGGAATACGGTATCACATACACGCATTATTCTCGGTCCCGCACATATCTCATATGCGCTCCTATTTCGTTTCGCTTGAGCCAGGAAACCTCTGTGTAGGACTCTAAAGACTCGTCAATACGCCGGCAGCAGGCGATGATCATATCAAACACCCACAAGCCGCAAGCGGTCTGCTAAACGTAACAGCCACCCGGGTATTGAGCGATCTGAAGATCGACGAGCAAGCCCGCTCACACTCCAGTGAATCCGACCAGTAACACTACCGTACAGTCCGGTCTGATCGTCTGATATGTCGCATATCTTGCCTAGGGGTGGTAAACGTCAGACCCCAATAGCACGATAAGTCGTGTCGATATGAGGTCTATAACAATTCGAGAAACTACTGGTAACACTTACCAGTATATCTCAGCAACCCTGGCCAGGGATTTCCTGTTATAGCCAATCGAACACAGCGCAACATCAACCCCCTATACCGGGAGAGACGAATCCCCTCCTATCGCTCATTGCCTCCATGTGACTCGGGACTGTACCCAAAAACCACCGTTTTGCACGCCCTCTTGGACGTGGTAAGATGGAAATCAAAGCACAGTGGGAACCACACAAGACTCTATGACGATCTCGGGTCAACAGATTACTCTGTACCAGTGTCACCAGAGAACTGCCATCTGACGTGAGGTATAATACCATCTGGGAGTTCTCGGCGAGTCCGTCCAGTGTACCCAGTCTCCACTGAGCACCCGTATATCATCTCTGATGTCAAACACCAATGGATATGGGATCATCCATCGCCCATCTGTATGGGTCGAGAAGGTATACGCTAGTCTACTCTGGTATATCGATGCCCCGTCTCGATACACCATCGACTAGGGACTTTGAAGGATGTACTTATGGACTACCATGTCCCCACTAGTATGATCCGCATCATAGTCCAGGTAGTCAAGCACAGATCCTAAGGGCTTTACCAACATGTAACAGGGAGACAATCAGTGTACACGTTAAGGTGAAGATCAACCAGATAGCATACTATCATGTCGAGCAAGAAAGTCCTCCCTATATATGTCCCAGCATCCACTACAATATACATCCTATGTACAGTAATGGCCTCTAGGGCATACATATAACTAACAATCTCCCACTTGCACTAGGGCCATCTGTAGCAGTGGTTGCAGTATCTCATACTCAACCATCCCTCAAAAGTCTCTCTCTGGGAAAAGGCCTTTCGTGAGTGGATCCGCTGTGTTTGTCCTCTGAGTCTACTCTCCTAACCTCGATCCCTTGGAGATCAACCATCTCCATGATCAGGTGATACTGCCTTAGAATATGTCTGGATCACTGATGGGACGGACGTTCCTTGGCATAAGCCACAACTCCATTGTCACACAATGGGAGGAACATGGTTCATCTTATGAACCAATATATATACCCAAACAGCCTCTTTGGTAGCATCTTAAGTAGCGATATATCCAGCCTTTATCTTCTAGTATGCCACGGTATCTAGCTTGGAACTCTTCCAACATACCGTCCCTTCACTGAGGGTAAAGACAATGCCTGTGACTGACATTCAGTCGTCTTTATCACCCTGGAACCCTTCCAGTGATTCTCCCCAGGATCGATTGATACCATCTCACTACAACTAGTGAGAATCCTAACATCCAATTAGATCTATCTCATAGATCCAAAATCTAGGATTTAGTAGGTATCACTTTGATCCTATACGGAAAGTCTTTGTGATAAGCGGAGATTGATCGAGCATAGCATAAGAAACTCCTTTCTTATCAAGAGTATGTCATCCACGTACTCTACGAGGAACACCACCATACTCCCTACTACCTTTTTGTTTATACAAGGTTCATTTACCATTTTGATGATGTCAAACTCTTTGACTAATCCATCAAAACAGATGTTCCAACTCCGCGATGCCTGCTTTATCCTATAAAGCATCTTGCACACGTTTCCGCTGCTCCCACTGTCTACGAAGCCCTCTGGCTGTGTACTTATAGACGCTCTTTTCCAAATCATCATTTAGAAAAGCAGTCAAGACACCCAACCACCAGAGATCGTAGTCATGGTATGTAGCCGTGGCAAGTAGGATCTGGATGGACTTAAGCATAGCTACTTAGAAAAGGTTTCATTATCATCCATACCTGGTCAATGATGAAAACCTTTAACAAGTCTAGCTTTGAAAGTCTCAACCTTTCCATTTACACCAAGTAATCTTCTCAAGATATACTTGCTCTTGATGGGGATTTAACCCTTCAGATATAGCAACTAAAGTCCATACTTTGTTGGTGTATATGGATTCCATCTCAGATCGCTAAACATCCAGCCATTCTTACAGAGTCTTACTCTCGATGGCCAGCTCGAAGCTAGTTGGGTCATCATCTCATGATGCAATCCTCGCTCCCACTGTCATAGAGAAACCGAAGTATCTCTCAGGTGGGTGAGGAACCCAACTAGATCGGCGGAGAGGTTGAGGTTCGTTGGTTACTATTGAATCATTTGGTTTTACCAAATCATCTGCTGTAGTTTGTATAGCTGGAACCTTTCCAGTTCTCCATAACAGACCTTGCCTCGAGCTTGTCCGGATTTTGCTTTTAGACATGGGCCGGTCAATCCCAAATCTTAACTAGCTTAAGACATGGGCTCTTCCCTTTCCATATCACATATGAAATGGTAGGCAACAGATTTGACTGGGACCCTATTCAATAGGTATGCAACTTCTCAAGTGCATAACTCCCAAAAGGAAATAGGTAACTCAGTATTACTCATCATAGAGCACACCTTATCACATAGGGTGTAATTGCTCTACCCCGATATACCATCGTGCTATGGTGTATACAGAGGAGTAATGCTGAGAGGGAATCTCATTCTCCTTTGGAATAATCCAGGATTTTCGTGCTCAAGTATTCTCCTCCTCGATCACATCAAAGGACATAATACTTATACCCGTGTTTTGGTTCTCTACTTCTAAATCATATTCTGTGAATATCTCAAAAGGTTCGGACTTGTGTTTCAACAGGAACATATGTCTGAATCTTGAGAGATTATCAGAGAATGTAATGAAGTACAAAGAACCGGTCTTGGCATGTGTAGACAGGGGACTTATATACATCAACATTTATCATCCCAAGAGTTCACTAACTCTTTCTCTGTTTCCAGTAAAAGGAGCTATGGTCATCTTATCTTTGTGACATGACTGGCAAGTTTCACAAGATGTAAATTCAAACTGATTTAAAAATGCATCTTCATGTAACTTCAGCTAGTCGGGTCGCATTGATATGACCTAGTCTACAATGCCTCAAGTAGGATTCGTTCATTTCTGAACTCTTCCTCTTGTGTGTGTTCCATATACTTAGAACTGTAGTTTGATTTAGAACATCAATGCTTTTAGATAACGTGCCTGAACCGATCAACTTTTGATATAGGAAATGTTCAAAACATTATCCATCAATACAAAATTTTATCATTTCTTTACTAACAAAGAGACTGATATGATTTTGTATATCAGGTTCGGTATCTAATAACATTCGTTCAGAATCAATGTATTGGTAATACAGGGTGACAGTGACCAACAGACTTGGCTGCAACTCTTGCCCCGTTTTCTATCTCATGAAACTTATCACCCGTTCTCAGTTCTCTACCTTTCTGTAGCCCTATGTAACAGATTACATATCTGGGATCCTGATCTGGTATCACATACCCAGGACGTAGAGGATACTAAAAAACAGTTCTTTGTAATGAACACACCCGAAGATGATGCATCAGCATGCACTCTCTTCGTTTGGGCGGCACGGGAAATCTGGTATTCCCTAATTTCCTGCTCTGTCTTATAACAATTATAAGTTGGAGCGGGACCAACGTTCCCCAGCTCAGTATAACAAGCGGGTTCGGTCAATTTTCCGTATTATTATCTTGATTAAGGCGTGATATGGTCGCTACCTGGAGAGAGAGAGAAGAAAACACTCAGCGTGCGCTCTGTCAAGAATAGATTGGTTATTATTTTATCTAATCAGGATGGCTCCCACTGCTTTTTATCAAATCTTCCTTCAAACCCTAAAAGGAAAGACTAGCCGGGATTAATTACACACTACAAGTTCGCCAATCTTTCAGCCAGGCCAGTGTCGGTACTTTGAGGGAGGTCCTCCGTGCTTTCGCACGAACCTAATTAATGTAAACCTCGTTTTCCCAGAGGCGTAACCCCGTTGACACCTTTCTAGACACCTACTTGATCGGCTAATTGTAATGTATAAAACTCTCCCAGGAGTAACTCTTACTCGCAGCGGGTATCGGGATCCAACTATCTCATAGAAAGTATGCAATCTCATTGCAAATTTCAACACCTGAAATTCCCGATAATATTTTGCCCCTAGCGTCCTATGACCTTGACAGAGGTCAACAAACCATAGGCTGCTAGTCAAGTTCAACCCGTCATTTCCTGATTGAAGTAAACCCACCCGCACGACCCTTGACAGAGGTCAACAAGGTCGCACGACTACCCTAAATCAATCACATCATATGCTTATGCAGATAAGCACTAATCAGCTACCGCACACTACGCCTTGACAGAGGTCAACAAACGCAGCACGAATACTAACCAGTACATATCTGAAATGACGGAGGGCTACGACAGGTTTTTCTGAAAACCTATTGCGTAATGAACTTGATATCGTTGTAGAATCAAATGAATTTTAAAATGGAGTGTTTTTGAGGCTTTTCTAGTTTTGCTAAAGGAGTCACTCCCGGTGAAGGGATCGTCGGTCCTTTCCTCGTCGAATGAGGTGCGGGATATATCATATATATCACTGTGCAAAGCAAAAACACTTAAAAGCTATCAAAAGACAAACCGAGGGGTGTAGCATCTGCCAGTTATTGCTAAAGGAGTCACTCCCGGTGAAGGGATCTCGGTCCTTTCCTCATCGAATAAGGTGCAGGATATATCACATATACCGCTGTGCAAAGCAAGAACTGTAGCTACCTGTTTTATTTTGAAATTCGATTCTACAACATCTTAGGTTTCTTTTTATTTCATTAATCACATTAATGAAGTCCCATCATTTAAGTACCTAATCATCACAGATAAATACGACGTACACTTATGCCATCCGCATTCGCCTCGATGTCCTCTCGTGCACCGTTAGGTTAGGTAACTAACGGCAGAGCGGGGCAGGGCTAGCGCGGGTGTAAAACATAAGTAACGCCTATATAATATATCATATATACTATATACTGTATCTATCACAGAACATTACATGATCATATCACAGATATCGCAGCAGAAGAATCATATGAAATATTGGATATACTAGGACGTCCGTTTTTCAATACGAGCCAGTATAAAACACGGATTCCACGGTCGTGATGAATAGCCAAACCCACACCCCTAGACCCCTACGAGAGCGGCAAGCAACCCTACCAATTCTAGAGTTAGGAGACCCGGACTCGACTCCTCGAGTTGGTCTCCCACTGGACTCCAGAACCCGGTTACTTGTGCCCTCCTCCTTGGGTCTATCCTAGTGCGGAAAAGTAAATAATATACAAACGGTGACATCTTCCGCAACCTGGAAGTGCCCCAATAAAAGAATATTACATACAAGTTTTTACATGAATGAAAATGAAAAACACTCATCTCACATAAAAACCCCCCGGCTATTCAAACACGACGATCCAATATAACATATCCAGCAACACATAACATCACATGTCATCAACGTAAGTAAATATGTCCATCCCAATTGTCGTTGACATATAGCAACGAAATCGGCGATATCACATATTACACTTACGGTCACAGAAAAGAAAGTGTAAAACTACAACAGTTGGAATCCGCAACCACCTCAGACATCGCATGCCTGACCAAATGAATTACTTAGACATCGCATGCCTAACAATTATAAACCCCGCATTTTAGTCTCATTATCGAAAACACTTTTCAATACCAAGTCGGGCAATTCAACAGGATTCCCGACATTTTGATCGAATGCTCCTCGCAAACTTTAGTAGGCGGCTTCACCCCCGATACCGTCGACGAAGTGCACCAAGGCGGAACACCGCTACCGCGAGCACCCGAACGGATGCTTTCGGCGACGGGGTTCTCCTACGGTCACTTGGTCGGGGCTATGGAGTGAGGCTGTCTATTAAGTTTACCCGGCGAGTATCCGCGTACGCTACGTGATTGCGATGGACTTTTGATCGCATCAAAATTCCGTGGCAACCGATCAAGTGAGACTAAAGCGCTATGTTTATAACATTCATTCAGTTATCACATAACTTTTTGTGAATTCCAATTATTGTATCCCATTCCGGATAAATAGAAAATGTCAAACTTTCCGATCGAACAATCGAACACCCAAGTTTTCCCGATACAGATCAACACATGAAATAAGTCTAACAACATTCAGTTCGTGCCTCAGTACCAACGGTCCAGCCGTAGAAGGGTCAAGCCAACGCCTCACATGTGGCACGCCGTACTGCCCCAAACCCGAAGGTTCAAAGGGCAGTTCAAGACGGTCACATAATCGAGTTAAGGTTTGTTGTCTTCTAGAGGGTCCATCGCGTTACTTGCACTACTTAGAACGTCGTTAAACTTCGGAAAAATCCAACACTTGGAAATTTCCCGACAGGGGAAAAATTGGGTATTTATATCCGGTCGAACTTTTTAACATATTCTAAAATTTATCCGGAAAGCCAAACAGACAAAATTTGATAAACCCGATCGAATCATCGAAGCTTCAAAACATCCCAGATTATTCAACACTTGAATAAATATTAAAAATATCCAGAGAACACATCACTGTTAAATATAAATTACTGTGCAAAAGTCAACGCAAGGGGAGACTAGTCGGCCGCGGAACCGCCGCACGTGCCAAGATAATGCCGCGGTTCCGCGGTGGTTTATTCGAATTAGGCCCCCATATTTCACAGTAATTCATATAAAACCCTGCTTGATTTTCTGCATATTTTTAATGTGTAAAAATGCACAGTTTTGAAAAAAGGACAGAGAGCATGGGAAATATGGGGTTTCGGGTTCGATCGGGATTCAAAATCCGTCCAGACTTCGCCTAAGGCTCTAGCTAGGCTCTGATACCACTGAAGGGTCCCTAGGCACTCTAGTGAGGTCTCACAAGGCATCGAATATGCCAATATAAAAATTATGGTGCCGAGAAACCCTAGTGTACGGATCGTTTGCTAGAAAACTAGGCGAAAAGTAAACTAGTTAACACTTAACTAAGAGATACGGAAATACAACCTTTGTAGATCCGGTCCTCCACCTCCACGGCTCCGAGATGAGGTCCTCTCCGCTGTCCAAAACAAATCCGGGCCCTAGCGTCGGCTTCATCGGAGAATGAACGGGCTAGGTCGTCGACGACGTGCCGAAGATGATCTACGTCGAAGCATCACTAGATCAAGCTCCAAACTTCACCAAGTCATGAAAACTTGTGAAGGAAACACACTCTACTACTTGGCAAGAGGTAGAGGATGAAGAAATAGGAAGTGGGTAGACTTTAGAATTGGATTTCTCACTTGTTTCATCAATCCACCATTGATGAAGAAAGCTTCTTCAAGTCAAGATGAAGAAGAAGAAGAAGATAATTATATGATAAGAAAATAGAATAGAAAATGAATAATCATTTCTTATCATAATATAACCCAAGTTAAGTGTAGAGAATTGACCAAGGTTAAAGAATGGTTAGGGTTAAGGAGATGAGACAAAAATGGTGACATAATGAAAGCTTCATGAAGCTTCATGTTGAAAACAAAACTAGCCACCATTTTTGACTTCTTTTCCTTTTCTCATTTATCTTTTAAATGCAAATGAAAAGATAAATGAATGAATAAAAGAAAACCCTAATCATTTACTTAACCTAGGTTTAATTCATTACACTTAACAAAAAAGATATGTATCATCAAACATGATACAATCAAGTGCACAAAAATCATATCGCATATGCAATGCGCACACCCGAGTGAGAAAATCCATTTAAAGTGAACCAATACTAGTTAATGCAAAGTAATATATCAAATATATAATTATACATTAAATCATTAAATCAACACTTGATTTAACGATGCGGTCATATCGCATATAACCGACCAGTATCCTATGTATCGGCTTATCGAATCAACCTTTGATTCGATAACTAGGGTATATCGCATATAACCTAATCGATACATTCATCGCGAGAATGGAATACGGTATCACATACACGCATTATTCTCGGTCCCGCACATATCTCATATGCGCTCCTATTTCGTTTCGCTTGAGCCAGGAAACCTCTGTGTAGGACTCTAAAGACTCGTCAATACGCCGGCAGCAGGCGATGATCATATCAAACACCCACAAGCCGCAAGCGGTCTGCTAAACGTAACGGCCACCCGGGTATTGAGCGATCTGAAGATCGACGAGCAAGCCCGCTCATACTCCAGTGAATCCGACCAGTAACACTACCGTACAGTCCGGTCTGATCGTCTGATATGTCGCATATCTTGCCTAGGGGTGGTAAACGTCAGACCCCAATAGCTCGATAAGTCGTGTCGATATGAGGTCTATAACAATTCGAGAAACTACTGGTAACACTTACCAGTATATCTCAGCAACCCTGGCCAGGGATTTCCTGTTATAGCCAATCGAACACAGCGCAACATCAACCCCCTATACCGGGAGAGACGAATCCCCTCCTATCGCTCATTGCCTCCATGTGACTCGGGACTGTACCCAAAAACCACCGTTTTGCACGCCCTCTTGGACGTGGTAAGATGGAAATCAAAGCACAGTGGGAACCACACAAGACTCTATGACGATCTCGGGTCAACAGACTACTCTGTACCAGTGTCACCAGAGAACTGCCATCTGACGTGAGGTATAATACCATCTGGGAGTTCTCGGCGAGTCCGTCCAGTGTACCCAGTCTCCACTGAGCACCCGTATATCATCTCTGATGTCAAACACCAATGGATATGGGATCATCCATCGCCCATCTGTATGGGTCGAGAAGGTATACGCTAGTCTACTCTGGTATATCGATGCCCCGTCTCGATACACCCTCGACTAGGGACTTTGAAGGATGTACTTATGGACTACCATGTCCCCACTAGTATGATCCGCATCATAGTCCAGGTAGTCAAGCACAGATCCTAAGGGCTTTACCAACATGTAACAGGGAGACAATCAGTGTACACGTTAAGGTGAAGATCAACCAGATAGCATACTATCATGTCGAGCAAGAAAGTCCTCCCTATATATGTCCCAGCATCCACTACAATATACATCCTATGTACAGTAATGGCCTCTAGGGCATACATATAACTAACACATAACATATATAAAGACATCTCTAAGAGGGAGCTAGCTTTTCGTCAATTGACGGTCACAACCACACAAGAAATATAATATACTACGCCAAGGACGAGGATCAAAACTCAAAAGGAAACTCAAAATCATCAATAAAAGCATAGTAATACAACGCGCGACTCTAAGGTCGAAATAATAACAACAGGTTTTCTAAGTCTGAAATAATATACAAGTCTGGTTGATGGAGTTTCTAGATACAACAGAATATAATAAAAGGTACAATGGTGGTCACGATGCGAGTAAACCCACCTACCAAAGCAATCACCCGGAATGGAAGCAGTGTGCCAGAAAAGCCGCAACGAAACCTGTACGGCAAAACCTGCAAGAAACAGTGGCACAACAGGGGTGAGTTGCCAACTCGTGAGTAGAAAACATCACCGAACAGAAATCGTATGAATGACTCAATCCTAGGTCAATACTGAAGGGTTCCTAGGCACTCTAGTGAGGTCTCTCAAGCCATCAACCATGGCAATTTAAAAATTATGGTGCCTACAAACCCTAAACAACGGATCGTATACTAGAAGTCTAGGCGAACAAAGAACTAGTTAACAATTAACTAAGGGAATACGGAAATACAACCTTTGTAGATCCGGTCCTCCACCTCCATGGCTCCGCAACGAGGTCGTCTCCGCTGTCCAAATCAAATCCGGGCTCTAGAGTCGGCTTCGTCGGATAATGGGCAAGCTAGGTCGTCGATGTCCATGCCGAAGATGATCTACGTCGAAGCATCGCAAGATCAAGCTCTCAACTTCACCAAGTCATGAAACTTGTGAAGTAAACACACTCTACTACTTGGCAAGAGGTAGAGGATGAAGAAATAGGAAGTGGGTTAACTTTAGAATTGGATTTCTCACTCATTTCATCAAGTTGCCATTGATGGTGTGAAGGTTTTCTTCATCAAGTCATGAAGAAGAAAAGCAAGAAGATGATGAGTTATTATAAAAAGAATAATAATTTTATTCTTATCATAATATTAACCCAAGTTAAGTGTAGAGAATTGACCAAGGTTAAAGAATGGTTAGGGTAAAGGAGATGAGACAAAAATGGTGACATGATGAAAGCTTCAAGTTGAAAACAAAAATAGCCACCATTTTTGACTTCTTTTCCTTTTCTCATTTATCTTTTAAATACAAATGAAAATATAAATGAATGAATAAGAGAAAACCCTAATCATTTATTTAACCTAGGTTTAATTCATTACACTTAACAAAAAGATATGTATCATCAAACATGATACAATCAAGTGCACAAAAATCATATCGCATATGCAATGCGCACACCCGAGTGAGAAAATCCATTCAAAGTGAACCGATACTAGTTAATGCAAAGTAATATATCAAATATATAAATATGCATTAAATCATTAAATCAACACTTGATTCAATGACCCGGTTATGTCGCACACAACCGACTAGTATACAATATATCGGCTTATCGAATCAACGCTTGAATCGATAACTAGGTTATATCGCATACAACCATTCGATATATTTATCGCGAGAATAGAATACGGTATCACATACACGCATTATTCTCGGTCCCGCACATATCTCATATGCGCTCCTATTTCGTTTCGCTTGAGCCAGGAAACCTCTGTGTAGGACTCTAAAGACTCGTCAATACGCCGGCAGCGGATGATGATCATATCAAACAACCACAAGCCGCAAGCGGTCTGGTAAACGTAACGGCCACCCGGGTATTGAGCGATCTGAAGATCGACGAGCAAGCCCGCTCACACTCCAGTGAATCCAACCAGTAACACTACCGTACAGTCCGGTCTGATCGTCTGATATGTTGCATATCTCGCCTAGGGGTAGTAAACGTCAGACCCCAATAGCTCGATAAGTCGTGTCGATATGAGGTCTATAACCATTCGAGAAACTACTGGTAACACTTACCAGTAAATCTCAGCAACCCTGGCCAGGGATTTCCTGTTATAGCCAATCGAACACAGCGCAACATCAACTCCCTATACCGGGAGAGACGAATCCCCTCCTATCGCTCATTGCCTCCATGTGACTCGGGACTGTACCCAAAAACCACCGTTTTGCACGCCCTCTTGGACGTGGTAAGATGGAAATCAAAGCACAGTGGGAACCACACAAGACTCTATGACGATCTCGGGTCAACAGACTACTCTGTACCAGTGTCACCAGAGAACTGCCATCTGACGTGAGGTATAATACCATCTGGGAGTTCTCGGCGAGTCCGTCCAGTGTACCCAGTCTCTACTGAGCACCCGTATATCATCTCTGATGTCAAACACCGATGGATATGGGATCATCCATCGCCCATCTGTATGGGTCGAGAAGGTATACGCTAGTCTACTCTGGTATATCGATGCCCCGTCTCGATACACCCTCGACTAGGGACTTTGAAGGATGTACTTATAGACTACCATGTCCCCACTAGTATGATCCGCATCATAGTCCAGGTAGTCAAGTACAGATCCTAAGGGCTTTACCAACATGTAACAGAGAGACAAACAGTATACACGTTAAGGTAAAGATCAACCAGATAGCATACTATCATGTCGAGCAAGAAAGTCCTCCCTATATACGTCCCAGCATCCACTACAATATACATCCTATGTATAGTAATGGCCTCTAGGGCATACATATAACTAACAATCTCCTACTTGCACTAGGGCCATCTGTAGCAGTGGTTGCAGTATCTCATACTCAACCATCCCATAAAAGTCTTTCTCTGGGAACAGGCCTTTGTGAGTGGATTCGCTGTGTTGTTCTCTGAGTCTACTCTCCAAACCTCGATCACCCTGGAGATCAACCATCTCCATGATCAGGCGATGCTGCCTTAGAATAAGTCTGGATCACTGATGGGACCGGTGTTCCTCGGCATGAGCCACAACTCCATTGTCTCACAATGGTAGGAACGTAGTTCATCTCATGAACCAATATACACCCAAACAGCCTCTTTGGTAGCATCTTACGTAGCGATGTATCCTGCCTTTATCGTCTAGTATGTCACGGTATCTAGCTTGGAACTGTTCCAACATACCGTCCCTTTACCGAGGGAAAAGACAATGCCTGCGACTGACATTCAGTCGTCCTTATCACCCTGGAACTCTTCCAGTGATTCTCCCCAGGATCATGTGATACCATCTCACTTCGACAAGTGAGAATCCTAACATCCATTTAGATCTATCTCATAGATCCAAAATCCAGGAGTTAGTAGGTATCATTATGATCCTATATGGAGAATCATTGTGATAAACGGAGATTGATCGAGCGTAGCATAAGAAACTCCTTTCTTATCAAGAGTATGTCATCCACGTACTCTACGAGGATCGTCACCATACTCCCTACTACCTTTTTGTTTATACAAGGTTCATCTACCATTTTGATGATGTCAACTTCTTTGACTTGTTTATCAAAACAGATGTTCCAACTCCGCGATGCCTGCTTTATCCTATAAAGCATCTTGCACACGTTTCCGCTGCTCCCACTGTCTACGAGGCCCTCTGGCTGTGTACTTATAGACGCTCTCTTCTAAATCATCATTTAGAAAAGCAGTCAAGACACCCAACCACCAGATATCGCAGTCATGGTATGTAGCCGTGGCAAGTAGGATCTGGATGGACTTAAGCATAGTCACTGGAAAAGGTTTCGTCATTATCCACGCCTGGTCAATGAAGAAAACCTTTAACAAGTCTAGCTTTGAAAGTCTCAACTTTTCCATATACACCAAGTAATCTTCTCAAGATATACTTGCTCCTGATGGGGATTTAACCCTTCAGATCTTGCAGCTAAAGTCCATACTTTGCTGGTGTATAAGGATTCCATCTCAGATCACTAAACATCCAGCCATTCTTACAGAGTCTTACTCCTGATGGCCAACTCGAAACTAGTTGGGTCATCATCTCATGATGTAATCCTCGCTCCCACTGTCATAGAGAAACTGAAGTATCTCTCAGGTGGGTGAGGAACCCTACTAGATCGGCGGAGAGGCTGAGGTTCGTTGGAATCTACTGAATCCTTTAGTTTTATCAAATCATCTGCTGTAGTCTGTATAGCTGGAACATTTCCAGTTGTACATTACTGACCTTGCCTCGAGCTTGTCCGGATTTTGCTTTTAGACATAGGCCGGACAATCCCCAAATCTTAACTAACTTAAGACATGGGTTCTTCCCATTCCATATCACATATGAAGTGGTAGGCAACTGATTTGATTAGAACCCTATTCAATAGGTATGCAGCTTCTCAAGTGCATAACTCCCAAAAGGAAATAGGTAACTCAGTAGTACTCATCATAGAGCACACCATATCATATAGGGTGTGATTGCTCCGCCCCTATATACCATCGTGCTATGGTGTATTCGGAGGAGTAATGCTGAGAGAGAATCTCATTCTCCTTTAGAATGGTCCAGGAATTCCGTGCTCAAGTATTCTCCTCCTTGATCACATCAAAGGACATAATACTTATACCCGTATTTTGGTTTTTCTACTTCTAACTTATATTCTGTGAATATCTCAAAAGGTTCGGACTTGTGTTTCAACAGGAACATAGGTCTGAAACTCGAAAGATCATCAGAGAACGTAATGAAGTATAAAGAACCAATCCTGGTATGTGTAGACAGGGGACCTTACATACATCAACATGTATCATCCCAAGAGTTCACTAACTCTTTCTCTGTTTCCAATAAACAGAGCTATGGTCATCTTATCTTTGTGACATGACTGGCGAGTTTCACAAGATGTAAATTCAAACTGATTTAAATATGCATCTAAATGTAACTCCAGCCAGTCGGGTCACATTGATATGACCTAGTCTACAATGCCTGAAGAAGGATCCGTTCATTTCTGAACTCTTCCTCTTGTGTGTGTTCCGTATACTAAGAACTGTAGTTTGATTTAGAACATCAATGCTTTTAGATAACGTGCCTGAACCGATCAACTTTTGATATAGGAAATGTTCAAAACATTATCCAACAATACAAAATTATATCCTTTCTTTTCTAACAAAGAGAGTGATATGATTTGGTATATCAGGTTCGGTATCAAATAACATTCGTTCAGAATCAATGTATTGTAATACAGGGTGACAGTGACCAACAGACTTGGTTGCAACTCTTGCCCCGTTTTCTGTCTCATGAAACTTATCACCCGTTCTCAGTTCTCTACCTTTCAGTAGCCCTATGTAACAGATTACATATCTGGGATCCTGATCTGGTATCACATACCCAGGACGCGGAGGATACTGAGAAACAGTTCTTTGTAACGAACACACCCGAAGATGATGCATCAGCATGCATTCTCTTCGTTTGGGCGGCACGGGAATTCTGGTAATCCCCAATTTCCTGCTCTGTCTTATAACAATTATAAGTTGGAGCGGGACCAACTTTCCCCAGCTCAGTATAACAAGCGGGTTCGGTCAATATTCCGTTTTATTATCTTGATTAAGGCGTGATATGGTCGCTACCTGGAGAGAGAGAGAAGAAAACACTCAGCGTGCGCTCTGTCAAGAATAGATTGGTTATTATTTTATCTAATCAGGATGGCTCCCACTGCTTTTTATCAAATCTTCCTTCAAACCCTAAAAGGAAAGACTAGCCGGGATTAATTACACACTACAAGTTCGCCAATCTTTCAGCCAGGCCAGTGTCGGTACTTTGAGGGAGGTCCCCCGTGCTTTCGCACGAACCTAATTAATGTAAACCTCGTTTTCCCAGAGGCGTAACCCCGTTAACACCTTTCTAGACACCTACTTGATCGGCTAATTGTAATGTATAAAACTCTCCCAGGAGTAACTCTTACTCGCAGCGGGTATCGGGATCCAACTATCTCATAGAAGGTATGCAATCTCATTGCAAATCTCAACACTTGAAATTCCCGATAATATTTTGCCCCTAGCTCGCTATGACCTTGACGCATGCCAAACAACCCATAGTCTGCTAGTCAAGTTCAGCCCGTCATTTCCTGATTGAATTAAACCCACCCGCACGACCCTTGACGCATGCCAAACAACGCCGTACGAATACCCTAATCCAATCGCATCATATGCTAGCAGATAAGCACTAGTTAGCTACCGTACACTACGCCTTGACGCATGCCAAACAACCGCAGCACGAATACTAACTAATACTTATCTGAAATGACGGAGGGCTACGACAGGTTTTTCTGAAAACCTATTGCGTAATGAACTTGATATCGTTGTAGGATCGAATGGTTTTAAAATGGAGTGCTTTTGAGGCTTTTCTAGTTTTGCTAAAGGAGTCACTCCCGGTGAAGGGATCGTCGGTCCTTTCCTCGTCGAATGAGGTGCGGGATATATCACATATATCACTGTGCAAAGCAAAACACTTAAAAGCAATCAAAAGACAAACCGAGTGTGTAGCATCTGCCAGTTATTGCTAAAGGAGTCACTCCCGGTGAAGGGATCTCGGTCCTTTCCTCGTCGGATGAGGTGCAGGATATATCACATATACCGCTGTGCAAAGCAAGAACTGTAGCTACCTATTTATTTTGAAATTCGATTCTACAACATCTTAGGTTTCTTTTATTTCATTAATCACATTAATGAAGTCCCATCATTTAAGTACCTAAACATCACAGATAGATATGACGTACACTTATGCCATCCGCATTCGCCTCGATGTCCCCTCGTGCACCGTTAGGTTAGGTAACTAACGACAGAGCAGGGCAGGGCTAGCACGGGTGTAAAACATAAGTAACGTCTATATAATATATCATATATACTATATACTATATCCATCACAGAAACATCACATGATCTCATCACAGATATCGCAGCAGAATAAACATATGAAATATTGGATATACTAGGACGTCCGTGTTTTCAATACGAGCCAGTATAAAACACGGATTCCACGGTCGTGATGAATAGCCAAACCCACACCCCTAGACCCCTACGAGAGCGGCAAGCAACCCTACCAGTTCTGGAGTTAGGAGACCCGGACTCGACTCCTCGAGTTGGTCTCCCACTGGACTCCAGAACCCGGTTACTTGTGCTCCCCTCCTTGGGTCTATCCTAGTGCGGAAAAGTAAATAATATACAAACGGTGACACTCCCGCAACCTGGAAGCGCCCCAATAAAAGAATATTACATACAAGTTTTTACATGAATGAAAATGAAAAACACTCATCTCACATAAAAACCCCCGGCTATTCAAACACGACGATCCAATATAACATATCCAGCAACACATAACATCACATGTCATCAACGTAAGTAAATATGTCCATCCCAATTGTCGTTGACATATAGCAACGAAACCAGCGATATCACATATTACACTTACGGTCACAGAAAAGAAAGTGTAAAACTACAACAGTTGGAATCCGCAACCACCTCAGACATCGCATGCCTGACCAAATGAATTACTTAGACATCGCATGCCTAACAATTATAAACCCCGCATTTTAGTCTCAAAATCGAAAACACTTTTCAATATCAAGTCGGGCAATTCAACAAGATTCCCGACAGCCTGATCGAATGCTCGTCGCAAACTTAAGTAGGCGGCCGCACCCCCGATACCGGCGACGAAGTGCACCAAGGCGGAACACCGCTACCGCGAGCACCCGGAGGGATGCTTTCGGCGACGGGGTTTGCCTACAGTCACTTGGTCGGGGCTATGGAGTGAGGCTGTCTATTAAGTTTACCCGGCGAGTATCCGCGTACGCTACGTGATTGCAACGGACTTTTGATCACATCAAAATTCCGTGGCAACCGATCAAGTGAGACTAAACTGCTATGTTTATAACATTCATTTAGTTATCATATAACTCATTGTGAATTCCAATTATTGTATCCCATTCCAGATAAACAGAAAATGTTAAACTTTCCGATCGAACAATCGAACACCCAAGTTTTCCCGATTCAGATCAACACATGAAATAAGTCTAACAACATTCCGTTCGTGCCTCAGTACCAACGATCCAGCCGTAGAAGGGTCAAGCCAACGCCTCACATGTGGCACGCCGTACTACCCCAAACCCGAAGGTTCAAAGGGCAGTTCAAGACGGTCACATAATCGAGTTAAGGTTTGTGTCTTCTAGAGGGACCATCGCGTTACTTGCACTACTTAGAACGTCGTCAAACTGTGGAAAAATCCAACACTTGGAAATTTCCCAACAGGGAAAAATTGGGTATTTATATCCGGTCGAACTTTTTAACATATTCTAAGATTTATCCGGAAAGCCACACAGACAAAATTTGATACCCCGATCGAAACACCGAATCCCCAAATCAACTCAGAAAAATTCAACTCTTGAAAAAATATTAAAAATACCCAGGAAGACCAACACTGGAAACTAGGAGTTACTGTGCAAAAATCGTCTCACAAAACGACAAAACCGCCGCGCTTGCGCCGCACAAGCTAGGCTCGTGCCGCGGAAGCGCGGCGCTTTAAGGGAATTAGGGTTACGAATTGCACAGTTATTCTTAGATTTTCCTGCATGTTTTTCTGGATATTTTTAATACTGAAAAATCCCTGTTTTTAAAAATTGTACAGAGAGCAATATTGGTTCGGGGCTTCGGGTTCGTTCGGACTTCAATTTCCGTCTGGACTACGCCTAAGGCTCTAGCTAGTCTCTGATACCACTGAAGGGTTCCTAGGCACTCTAGTGAGGTCTCTCAAGCCATCAACCATGGCAATTTAAAAATTATGGTGCCTACAAACCCTAAACAACGGATCGTATACTAGAAGTCTAGGCGAACAAAGAACTAGTTAACAATTAACTAAGGGAATACGGAAATACAACCTTTGTAGATCCGGTCCTCCACCTCCATGGCTCCGCAACGAGGTCGTCTCCGCTGTCCAAATCAAATCCGGTCTCTAGAGTCGGCTTCGTCGGATAATGGGCAAGCTAGGTCGTCGATGTCCATGCCGAAGATGATCTACGTCGAAGCATCGCAAGATCAAGCTCTCAACTTCACCAAGTCATGAAACTTGTGAAGTAAACACACTCTACTACTTGGCAAGAGGTAGAGGATGAAGAAATAGGAAGTGGGTTAACTTTAGAATTGGATTTCTCACTCATTTCATCAAGTTGCCATTGATGGTGTGAAGGTTTTCTTCATCAAGTCATGAAGAAGAAAAGCAAGAAGATGATGAGTTATTATAAAAAGAATAATAATTTTATTCTTATCATAATATTAACCCAAGTTAAGTGTAGAGAATTGACCAAGGTTAAAGAATGGTTAGGGTAAAGGAGATGAGACAAAAATGGTGACATGATGAAAGCTTCAAGTTGAAAACAAAAATAGCCACCATTTTTGACTTCTTTTCCTTTTCTCATTTATCTTTTAAATACAAATGAAAATATAAATGAATGAATAAGAGAAAACCCTAATCATTTATTTAACCTAGGTTTAATTCATTACACTTAACAAAAAGATATGTATCATCAAACATGATACAATCAAGTGCACAAAAATCATATCGCATATGCAATGCGCACACCCGAGTGAGAAAATCCATTCAAAGTGAACCGATACTAGTTAATGCAAAGTAATATATCAAATATATAAATGTGCATTAAATCATTAAATCAACACTTGATTCAATGACCCGGTTATGTCGCACACAACCGACTAGTATACAATATATCGGCTTATCGAATCAACGCTTGAATCGATAACTAGGTTATATCGCATACAACCATTCGATATATTTATCGCGAGAATAGAATACGGTATCACATACACGCATTATTCTCGGTCCCGCACATATCTCATATGCGCTCCTATTTCGTTTCGCTTGAGCCAGGAAACCTCTGTGTAGGACTCTAAAGACTCGTCAATACGCCGGCAGCGGATGATGATCATATCAAACACCCACAAGCCGCAAGCGGTCTGCTAAACGTAACGGCCACCCGGGTATTGAGCGATCTGAAGATCGACGAGCAAGCCCGCTCACACTCCAGTGAATCCAACCAGTAACACTACCGTACAGTCCGGTCTGATCGTCTGATATGTTGCATATCTCGCCTAGGGGTAGTAAACGTCAGACCCCAATAGCTCGATAAGTCGTGTCGATATGAGGTCTATAACCATTCGAGAAACTACTGGTAACACTTACCAGTAAATCTCAGCAACCCTGGCCAGGGATTTCCTGTTATAGCCAATCGAACACAGCGCAACATCAACTCCCTATACCGGGAGAGACGAATCCCCTCCTATCGCTCATTGCCTCCATGTGACTCGGGACTGTACCCAAAAACCACCGTTTTGCACGCCCTCTTGGACGTGGTAAGATGGAAATCAAAGCACAGTGGGAACCACACAAGACTCTATGACGATCTCGGGTCAACAGACTACTCTGTACCAGTGTCACCAGAGAACTGCCATCTGACGTGAGGTATAATACCATCTGGGAGTTCTCGGCGAGTCCGTCCAGTGTACCCAGTCTCTACTGAGCACCCGTATATCATCTCTGATGTCAAACACCGATGGATATGGGATCATCCATCGCCCATCTGTATGGGTCGAGAAGGTATACGCTAGTCTACTCTGGTATATCGATGCCCCGTCTCGATACACCCTCGACTAGGGACTTTGAAGGATGTACTTATAGACTACCATGTCCCCACTAGTATGATCCGCATCATAGTCCAGGTAGTCAAGTACAGATCCTAAGGGCTTTACCAACATGTAACAGAGAGACAAACAGTATACACGTTAAGGTAAAGATCAACCAGATAGCATACTATCATGTCGAGCAAGAAAGTCCTCCCTATATACGTCCCAGCATCCACTACAATATACATCCTATGTATAGTAATGGCCTCTAGCGCATACATATAACTAACAAATACGATCAAATATAAATATCCTCAAAATGATAAAGCCAGAAGCATGATAAGGTGGTAAGGGTAAACATTTATACATAAGTGTAATACCATGTGCTCGTGTCAGTGCCTCAGATAGTAATATATCATAAATATGAGGTATGAATGCAATATAATGAAAACAGAATATATTATGAATGAGAAAACCGTTTTCTTAATTAGGTGAGATTTCTGTATAAATAAATCGAGATATCATTATTGAAATCAACATAGAATCGGTGTCAAAGCATCGACACAAAACATAAATCCCAATATCTCAGGCTCCGACAATCCGGACTGACCTGTATCCTCGAATCTCAATATCTAGGGCTACGGCTATCCGGACTGGCCCATATCATCAAATCTCAAAACCTCAGGCTCCGGCGATCCGGACTGGCCTGTACTCCGATCGGTATCCTCCGGATATTCGTCGAGTCACAATACAATTACCGGTCGGTAGTGCTCCCCTGCCAGGCTCAACGCCATCATCTGCGACCATCTTGTCCCGGGGTACCGCACTGGGTCCACCATGCACCCACAGACGGTTCCCCCTCCTCCTCAAATCAGGTGTATGATATCGCTCAAGAGCCGAGAAAACTCATGGTGGACATGTCTTAAATCATATCATGAGAACACCGCACTTTTATCTTTTGAAAGTGATAATCAGTTTATAAAATTTTTGCGGTTTCTCTAAATCCAGAAATCTCATGGAAATCCGAAATCATAAATCACGATCTAAATAAATAATGAACACTGGGCTCCGGCAATCCGGACTGACCCAAATTATTGCATGGCAATGAATATATGAATATATATGCATGAGATAACGCAGTAAATAAATTCAATGTCTAAGCTATCATATAATGGCAGGCTCACTAGTATCATGTCGAAACTATCGGCTGTTTATCCCAATCAGAGCAAAGCTCTGTTCAAATTCCAAGGCGGGAAACGAAGCAACGCTTCTGTTCCCCCCAATCAGAGCAAAGCTCTGCTTTGAAATTAAAGTTAAAATTAAAGTTAAAATAATTGAAGCAATGCTTCAGATTTCTTGCGCTGCGCAATGCGCCACGTGTCAAAAATTGACACGCCAGCGCTGCGCCCAAGGCAGCGCATCCAATCAGAGCAAGGCTCTGTTTAAAATTCAAATTTTAATAAAGAAAGCAACGCTTCAGCTGAGTTGCGCTCTGCGCTGCGCGACACGTGGCAGCGCAGTTGCGCTGCGCTTTGCGCTGCGCAACACGTGTCAAGCGCAGGTGCGCTTGCGCCAACTGTGCCAGCACTAAAACAGAATTAAAATTCTAGAAAGATCTTTCTGATCTTGTTAAAACAAGAAGATTATTTTCTGTAAAACAGAAGCTCTTGGATCAAAGATCCAACGGTGGGGAAAAATCCCTAAATCACTGAGAGAAAGATCTCTTTAACTGATTTAACAAATCAAATGGCACTATAAAAAGCCCCCTAAGCTCCAAGTCTAATGGAGATCAGCACACAGAGAATTCACAGAGCTCTTCTATGAATTTTGAGAAGAATTCAGAAAGAAAGAAAGAAAATGGTAAAAACCTTTAGAAAAAGAAGAATTTTCTTCTGAAAAGATCAATGATCTAAGAACAAGATCAAAGATCTTCAATAAAAAAAATGATAATATTAATAAAAAGAAGTAATTTACTTCTTCTTTAGATCTTTTTGATCTAAATAAAGGCATTGCCTTTTGATGAACCATTGGTTCTGGGATCTTAGAAGATTCTCTTCTTTGATCCAAAATCGGATCAAGATATTGGACAGTGTCCTGCACTTAAAAAAAAATTGCACTGTTGCGCTCTCAGGTTGGCGCAAGCCACCAGAGAGTGCCACGTGTTAGCCCCAGAACAGATTGCGCTATGTGCTTCTAAACAGAGCACTGCTCTCTTAAATTGGCGCAAGTCACCAGGGCGCGCCACGTGTCAGCAGCGCAACAGCGCAGCGCACTGTCGCAGCGCACTGCGCTAGCAGACTTGCGCTCACCAGAGCGTGACACGTGTCACCTCTACATGGACTTGCGCCTTGCGCTCCTCAATTGGCGCAAAGCGCTTGACAAGCCACGTGGTGCTCTGTCAGACTAATTAATGCAGCGCATTATTAAAGGGCAGGGCCCAATTAAGAGGCCCAATGGACCAAAACAGATGTTCTGTATTATAAAAAAAAGGAACACAGCCCAATTTAAAAGGCCTAACAGACCAGAATAAAATGCAATGCAGAGCCCAAACAAAGGTCTGTCAGACCAAAACAGATGCTGTGCATCATTTAGAAAAGGGCAGAGCCCAAATAAAGGTCTAATAGACCAAACAAAATGCCATGCATTATTAAATAAGGGCAGAGCCCAATCAAAGGCCTAACAGACCAGAAAAATAAAAAATTGTTGAACATTTTCAACTGGACTTAACCCAATCATGGCCATAAGTTCTCAAATTAAATTGAGCTGAGCACAACTGCTCTCTTAAACTAATTTACACCCGGTTCAAGGGTACATCTCTGATATTTTTTGTTGTAATCCTTCAACGTCTTCAGAGAGGTGACGAGTCCCGACAACCACACGTCGATACGGACTGCAGGGTCCTTAAACTCGTGGACCAAAACGTCCTTAAACTAATATTCGTCCCAAAATGGGAACGTTGGACCGAAATGTCCTTAAGCTAATGTTCGTCCCCAAATGGAAATGATGGACCACCATGTCCCTAAACTGGAAATCGACCGCAATGTCATTAAACTAAACAATAGAGCCAATTGCTCTCTTGTCGGATCCAAACGATCCTGTTAAGTTGATCTTAGTCTGGAGATTAGCCTAACGTATCCTTAACAAAAGTTTAAGTTGATCTTAGCCTTAAATAGGGCTAACGTATCCTTAAACCAAAACCCCAAACCCAAATTTAAGAAAATACGGATTTGGACTAATCCACGTCCTATAGGCGACGACATAAATTAGTCTCCGTATACAATCCATGGGCAACCACAAACAAAACAAACACCCACGACACGAAGTGAAATTCTGGAGAAGGAGAAACTTGCTACCGCGGTGCGGTAGCATAATTAACTGCAGGGGCTTGCGCCTGCAGGGAAGAGCGTCCCCACAATCAAAAACCCCTCAAGCGAGGGGGAATCTGACGAAGTCTGCTACATCGGCCGCATCCGTCCAAACCTCCGATACACGGTGCCATAAATCAACTTGGCATCTTCGGAGAGGTGGACGGATAAAACCAATTAGCATCTGCCCCGAATCTCAGGCAAGACAGTCCGTCTTGCATGTCTTTCGGAGGGGAACAGATTCTGGCACGCCCGGTGGGACCTTTTCCTCTTTCCACTCCACACTTCGTGTGTCGTCTTCGCGAACGAATCGCGGTTTGTTAATGGTTGCCCTAGGGTTTCAAGTTACTAAGATTTGGTCTCTTGCTTGGTGCAGCAATCAAACAGCAATGGCGTCTAACTGCTCAAACTGCTCCAAATGCAACTGCAACCGACGCTCCGCCTCACCTGGAGGCGTAGCCTATGGGCCTCAAGCGGCCTCCATCCTTGCTATGCCGGTAGAACAAGTGACTCAGGCTACCACCGGCCTGTTCTTCGGGACCATGCTCCCGCCAGCAAGCTTCACCATTCCAGTGCCCGTATCGGAAGCGCAAAAGAAGTCGGTCTTTGATCGGCTCACTACTACCACGGCCCCTCTCAACGGGTCGTCCAATCACAAGCCGGCAGCCTCAGTTTTCACCAGACTGAGCCTGAACCCCGATGGGCCTGCCAAGAAGCCCATGACTCGTGAAGTGGCCGTCCCAAAGAAGACAGCCATATCTGCTCCTGAAGTCGTCAAGACGGCTTCTCCTACTAAAGAGTCGGTCTTTGCAAGACTGACTATTTCGGTTCCCGTTCCTTCTCGAGGGTCTGTCTTTGACAGATTAGATACCGCCGCTCAAAAGACATCAGTCTTCAAGAGGCTGGCACCAGCGGCGCCTCATCTAGACAGGGGGCAAGACAAAACCATCCCCATCGCCGAACCAGCCCCAACAGCTCGACACGCTCGACGTCGTCACTGGCACCGAGTAAGGAAGGCCGGGGGCAACTCCCCCTCTGGGCTAACTCCGCCAGCTCCAACGGTGGAAGTTAGTGCTGCTGTTCCAACTGGGAACAGCTTTGAGCTGCTGAACAGGGTACGCAGAAATTCACCAACTGCGGTGCTCAAAAGATCTCCTCCACTGGTAGAGACCGCCGTGGAAGCAGAACCAGAAAAGCCAGAACAACCCCCTCAACGGCTGTCCTCCAAAATTTACAGGGTTTGGCGACGGGTTCAAGACTCAGTGGTCATTCAAGATCCCTCTCACCGGCAGAAGAGGGTGAAAGTTCAAGAAGAAAGGAACTGTCCTGTTAAACCGCAAAGGACGACGACCACTCGGGTACCCACTACAACGGCCCCCTCCACGTCGACTACTCAAAAGAAAAGAAGACCGGAGAAAGTTCCCGCACCTGCGGCGAACGTCGAAGGCAGTTGTCACGACCCGAAAGTACGGAACATGACCGGCACTTAAACTACGAACGTCTCGAGACGTACGTAATCTAAGTAAACCGAAAACCCAGAAATCCAAACCAAGAAGAGTAGTAGAGAGTAGGAAAAACCAATTTTATCGGATAGTTTTAATAGCATAAGCCGAATTATGCGGGTTTCTAAAAACATCAAAAATTTACTGAAAATTTCGGCAGAGTCTCCTTTGTAAATACTGGCTCCCAAACGGGATACAACATGAATAGTATACGAAATCAATAAAAGGCATCCCCAAGCGGGAGCTAGCTCTTCGTCAATCGACGGTCACAACCACACAAGCAATATAATATACAACGCCAACGGCGAGAATCAAAAACTCAAAAGGGAACTCAAAACCACCAGAAATATAATGAGCGACTCTAAGGTCGAAAGAATAAACAACACTGGTCTCTATCTCAATAGATACATGTTTGGTTGATGGAACTTCTAGATACAACAGAATAATGATATACAAGATAATATGATGGGTACGATACAAGAAAAACCCACCTACTAGCAAGTCACCCGAATGAAACTGAGCCCGCAAAGCCGTAATGAAACCTGTACGGCAAACCTGCAAGAAACTGGGGCACAACGGGGGTGAGTTGCCAACTCGTGAATAGAAAAACATCTACGCACAGAAATCGCATAAATAACGCAACCTAGGTCAATGATCATAATATATCCTCAAATATAAGTATAACAGGCAGCCTATAACAATGGCTAGGGTAATATCTAACCCGAGTATAATTTCATGTGCCCGTGTCAGTGCCTCAGGTAGCAATATATCATATGAATGAGGTATGAATGCATGAAACAGAATACATGTAAATGAAGAAACTGTTTTCATAAATTAGTGAGATTTCCTTCGTATTTTTAAACTGAGGTATCATAAATGAAATCAGCATCAACAGTGTCTAGTATCGACACAAAACATAAATCTCACTGTCTCGAAATATCAATGTCTCAATCTCAATATCTAGGACGCCGTCAGTCCAGACCGGCCCCTACCATCCATCTCAAGACCACGACGGTATCCTCCGGATATCCGACGCGTCGGGTAATATCACCGGTAGGTAGTGCTCCCCAGCCAGGCTCAACGTCAACACCACATTCCTCTTGCCCCGGGGTACCATACCGGGCCCACCATATACCCGTGACGGTTCCTCCACTCCTCGACACGGATCTCCAAAACCACAGCAAACTCATGGTGGACGACACTTTACATCACTAGAAAACCGCAACATTTTATATTTTAAAAGATCATAAGTTGTAAATTTTGCGGCTTTCCCCGAAATCCAGAAATATCATAAATCTCAAGAAATCATCACAAGTGCATATGTCAATGATAATGAACTAGGCACGAACAACTGAATAACAGTATGCATGAAGTGGTAGGTAATAACTACAATGTCTAATATGACATATAAGGGAAGTACACTAATATCATGTCAACACTACTAGCTAACAATCTAAGTCAAGCAATTATATTCTCTAAAGTGTACGTGACATTGCAATTACCGATGAAGATGTGTGTGAGCCGGCAAGTAGGTGTACGTGGTACATACGCATCATCGGTAATGGTGCTGGTGTCCTAACAACATGATATCAATAATGGAATATGCAGCAAAATAAATATGCGAGGCAGAGCGAACAACAATAATGTGCGGGAGCTGAATACTAGACACAACGATAACTAATCTGCAATAATCTAATATAAGTCCTACAAATGGTGCCTTTTGAAATAACACGAATCATGGGGTTTTGAAAATAGGGGCTACGGTGTTTTTATGAAAAGATACGTCGTTTTTGAAATATCCGTAGATTCCCTTGAGCTGTCTTTAAAAATGCCCACGATTCGTTAGTTTTTGAAATAGGTAAGAAGTCTAATCTAATCTAACAACTACACTAAACTATACGGCTGAACTAACAAGCTGAACTACAGGTAAGGAAACCGCCTATCATCTGAGTCGATACATATACATACCTGTATATGTATAGTCGGTGATCCCGCCTCAATAATATCATATCCGATACCATATCTATAATCAGGCATCCCAAGTCAAGAGTGCGGATCAATCATCAATATAGCTCGTACGTAAATCCGTCGTACGGCATCCCAATCTGGGTACGGTTCAATATCACATTCATCATACTATTCACCTGGTATCCTCTTTATCAAATATCATGATCGGGGTACTGATCTACGTCTAGTACCATACTGATACCGCCTACGTATGCATGGACGTGTGTGAAACACTACGTCAAGGACCCGCTACAACGTCATGTCGTATCTAAGATACGAACCCTGCTATATCACCGATCTCACGGCCTCAAATCAAATCTCATCGACTCAGCTCAATCCCAAGTATCATCCTCAATCCGTATGTGAACACATAGTCCCATACCCATGTGAACACATAACTATAAAGAATCCCATGAGCACATATCAATAGGAATGTATGCAAGTATGTATGTGTGTATGTGTGTGTGTAACACTACCCTAGGGTTCGCAACACTAAAGTAATCCAACACACCAATATCCATCCTAAGCATCGTTATTAATCCCAAATAACATATAATAATTGTTGGTGTGTATACGCATCCGTATACACCACCACGGACTGCGGGGGTGCTATACGCCATCCACCCGACTTCTCCCCGTAGATATAAATCGACTCACCTGGTCCTCGCTAGCCGGTGCCGACGTCGCCACGCGCTTGCTTGTCGTCTCGAAGTCCACATGGGGGTACCTACATATCATAACGTACCATATCGCATTAAAACTAAATTCGAAATCGAAACGGCATACGAAAATCAAATCGGCACGCGTATCACGCATAGGTCCAAACCTATCGCCCACGCATGCAGGAATAGTCAAACCAACCCTCGATATCGATGTACGAACGTCAAACCATCGAGAAAATCCAATCACACTCATTTGCACATTCACGAACACTAATTTTAATATAAACTAGGTTAAAACTCACAAAAACGCCAATTTCACTTAAAAAGTCATTTTTCCGAAAATCTAGCAAGCACAATTCGCCGTTTTTGTACAAAACACGATGTTTAAACAAATTTAGCGACCACAATATCCACTAAATATCATAACTAAGTCATATAAACCATTTCTATAATTTATTCTCATAAATTTGCCTCATTTCCAAAATCCTAGTTTGCAAAAATATCAATTTTTAACACCTTTTATAGCAAAATTCACAATTCATCAATTAAGCTTGGTTTTGCATGATCTAAATTGCTAAATAACAAATTAAAATGTTAATAAAGTCATCAAAACCTTAATTAGATTTTAAATCACCCATTTGGAACCAAAAGCTAAAAACTAGTTTGCTTAAATAAAGCTAAATTGGATATTTTAATGTTACAATTAGCACTAAGCAACAAGATTACATTTTGCATGCCCTAAGATACAAAAATACATCACATAACCATGCACAATTGATCACCATTCAACTCCAAAACAAAACCCCACTTCAATTTCATAAACCCTAATCTTGAATTTGGACTCTAAATTTAAAATCTAAACTAAACCTTTCATTAACATAATTTGAAGTAATAACAAACAACTCAAAAAAAGAACAAGATTTATACCTCATAACCATCTTGAGATCAACATGAAACTTGTCTCCAAAATGCAAACTTTTCACCAAGATCCATGCTAGATAGGCTAAGGAAAAATTGGTAGGGCTTGGATTTGGATTTTGTGGGATTTCTTGTGTTGATTTTTGGGCATAATATGAAGAAATTTTGAGGTGAAATGAGAAGAGAAAGGGGGGGCTGTTACTGCAGTGAGGATGGGAGGGGTTCGGCCAAAATTGAGGGGAGGAAGAGAGAGAGAGAGAATGAGGTTGGGGTGTGGGTTGAAGTCAACAAAGTCCACTTTATGTTAAATACCATACCTCATCAATTAATCTATTCATTCTTCTTTCTTTTCTTCTTCTATTTTTTTTTTCAAAAGAGAGGGCTGCTGGAATGTGGTGGTGGGGCCGGCCATGTGAGTGGGTGAGGATGAGAGGGTGTGTGTGTGGAGCAATGAACACCAAACACCAATACAATATGCACCAAAACCCTTTTATTTTCACAAAATAAGCCTTTTTCTTCAATATTATCTAAACCGTTTTGGCAAACAATTTTATTTCAAAAACCACATGATAAAATTTTATTTAATGTTTTATGATGCAAAAAATTTATTTCAACTCATTCCAATTTGTAATTTTCCCTAATTAATTGTATTAGTGACGGCTTAAAATAATAATAAAATAATATTTTTTTTCAGAAAATTTGAAATTTCACCAGCGGCTCAATAAACACCAAATAATAGCAATTACATAGCTAGAATATGTATATTTAATTTTTATAATAAGATATTTGTATTTTGACTTTTTACAGAAAACCCCCTTATTTTACCGATTTTTCCGAAATTTCACCGAAACGATTTTCAAAACGCTACAATCTTCCCCCCTTAAAGAAATTCGGTCCCCGAATTTAAATTAAAACTCTCCCCAAATACTAAAACATCTAAACCAAAACCATCAAGTCGTCGGGGCTCCGAAATTGTAAATACATAAAACAAATCGTAGCGCAGCGCATGCGCATGAAAAATGAGCATATAACTCAAATCACAACTCTGTCAAGCATCCCGCAATCATCGGAGTCGTGGGGAAGACATCAATGCCAAATCCAAAGCAAAACCAATATGATATAACTCGAAACTATACATGTAAATATCGAATCTATATCTGTAAGTATCTGAAGGAAATGCATGCAAAATATATTCAGGTACTGTCCTTTGACTAGTCCCGCTCAGTACGAAAACACATAGCAATATCATAAAAACGTACTGCTCTATAAGAAATCAATCCCAAAATATGCACATGAATACTACGTGCGTCTGGTGCGCACGGAAATCAAAATCCATGAATGTGCCATACATGCGCACAGAAACAACATCTAAGTGCATCGGGTGTGCACGAAACATCTGTTGTAGGCAACATGTGTGCCTGACAGCAAAATCAGGTGCATCTGACATGCACGAAAAAAAATCTCGATATAGTGCATCTGGTGCGCACCAAAATCACCCTTCAAAACATGCGCCCAACATGCGCGAAAATCCAAATCAGGTGCATCCATCGTGCACGAAATCATGAAATCCAATATCAAGCGTCGAACATGCGCAAAATCCAATCAGGTGCACAAGGTGCACAAAACAAATATCGAGTATCACAATCAAAATCGAAGTCCAGTGCATCTAAGTGCACAAAAGGCGTATCACTGCATTGCAAGCATATATAAACTATACCGAGTGCAGGAACGAAATCGTGTGCATGCATACGCACAAAACCAACTCAATTGTTTAAAACCGTAAAATCACAAACATGTGAAACTAAAGAACGAAAACGATATCAAGTGCAACACTGTGCAAAGATCGTAAATCCTCAATCATCAAAATCAAATCATACGAATAAATCACCCAAAACATCGTAATCAATAATGGCGGAACAGTACCGCTCAAGTGCATTCTCTAAGAATCTCGGCCAACTGTCGCGGTCACTAGTGGGACGTCTCGTCGATGATCATGAACTCTGTCCTGCTGGTGTGCGTAACCATGACCACTCCTGGGTCAAGGTCTTCACTGTGAATTACCAATCTTTCGGTCCATCGGCTCATCGGCCCTGTCAGGTGTGCTAACGGGGACGATTCCGTTCTGGCACTTCTCTGGTCATCTCTTGGTCAATCATCGCGACCACTCGTAAGACAGCATATCACTGGCGTCGGCCTCTGGCTCTCTGAATGTACGTGACACATCTGATCCTGGGTGCAAGTATCATTGCAGCAGTGTCCTGGAAGGAATCCTGCTCACGGTCTCTTCCATGTCTCGTCTCTGCCAACTGTCCGGAAGTCATTGTCCTTTCCTATATCTGCATCTTGCTCTGTAACGGCTGCATACCCATCGCGACTCCTTCTGGAAGGTATATCCAGTACTCTGCCTCGGCATGCGCATCGCATCTCTGATGTCGGCGGAGTGGAACGTCATCTCATCTAGATCTGGTACGAACCTCTTACTTCACTTTTCTCTAATGTCGTCTGCTTTGGACTCGTCTCGTCACGGCTGCATGGACTGAGCTCCAACGACTATCCTCGTATCTGGAGTCTCCCAAGAATGCATCTCACCACCTAGCATCCGAATTAAGTCGAGTCATCCGATCGAGTCGTCAAAACCTCATTATCCCCCAAGAGCTCAACCTCTTGGGCACAGTTTAATAGTATCGAGTACATACCACAGCATCGGTGGTCCAGCCGTAGAAGGGCAAACCCAAGCCTCACTAATGGCGCCGTAGAACTACCGCAAACCCGAAGGTTCAAAGGCTTTCACACGGTCATTAAGTCGAGTTAGGGTTTCATTCTTCTAGAGAGACCATAGAATTGCCTGCATGTCTTTCCGACTACTTTAAACTTGGAATAATAGGTTTCTGACATTCGATCGTCTCTGTCGACTCCCAACGTCTCCGCGTGAAGTCGTCTCTAGCTGGAATCAATCTATCTGATGACCTCGCATCGGGGTAGGCGAACGATCCACATGTCCTAGTCATTCATTCTTGATGACTAGCGACCTCCTATCATCTCTTAGTACAACTTGTCCTGCATTAATTCTAGCATCTGGGAAATATCTCGTCGTTCGCAGCAATAACTGGCTCGCTCGTCTGCACGCTGAACAGTGCCTCAATCATCAGGAGTAAGCAACACACCAACGGTCATCAAAATCTGACTGGCCTCTGTCAGTGGCTCAATCCTCTAGTGTCGATCAGCACATCCGAGTAACCTCACAAAGGCGATCCGCCAAACGCTCGTGGCGCGGAAACACAGTAAAAAGACACATCTCTGCAATCGTGTGTCGCCAGAATTTCGCCCTGGTCAGTCCTCGTTCGTGATGAGCTTGTGCTGACCGCAACTCTAGCCATAGCTCTCCCTGCCTGTAACCGTAGCAGCAAAACCAAACTGGTACCGACGAGGCTAGATCAGGAAGGAATATAATACTGAACAAGGAAATGTACATCCTAAGGCTTCATAAGTGGAGTGGCGTGTCGTAAATATGCCGCGGAACATACCAACGGTACGTCACTCTACTTTAGTCACCTATTCCATCAACCAAGGGTCATCCTACGCTCCGAAGGTTAAAACCTAACGCTCTGATGCCAACTTTGTCACGACCCGAAAGTACGGAATATGACCGGCACTTAAACTACGAACGTCTCGAGACGTACGTAATCTAAGTAAACCGAAAACCCAGAAATCCAAACCAAGAAGAGTAGTAGAGAGTAGGAAAAACCAATTTTATCGGATAGTTTTAATAGCATAAGCCGAATTATGCGGGTTTCTAAAAACATCAAAAATTTACTGAAAATTTCGGCAGAGTCTCCTTTGTAAATACTGGCTCCCAAACGGGATACAACATGAATAGTATACGAAATCAATAAAAGGCATCCCCAAGCGGGAGCTAGCTCTTCGTCAATCGACGGTCACAACCACACAAGCAATATAATATACAACGCCAACGGCGAGGATCAAAAACTCAAAAGGGAACTCAAAACCACCAGAAATATAACGAGCGACTCTAAGGTCGAAAGAATAAACAACACTGGTCTCTATCTCAATAGATACATGTTTGGTTGATGGAACTTCTAGATACAACAGAATAATGATATACAAGATAATATGATGGGTACGATACAAGAAAAACCCACCTACTAGCAAGTCACCCGAATGAAACTGAGCCCGCAAAGCCGTAATGAAACCTGTACGGCAAACCTGCAAGAAACTGGGGCACAACGGGGGTGAGTTGCCAACTCGTGAATAGAAAAACATCTACGCACAGAAATCGCATAAATAACGCAACCTAGGTCAATGATCATAATATATCCTCAAATATAAGTATAACAGGCAGCCTATAATAATGGCTAGGGTAATATCTAACCCGAGTATAATTTCATGTGCCCGTGTCAGTGCCTCAGGTAGCAATATATCATATGAATGAGGTATGAATGCATGAAACAGAATACATGTAAATGAAGAAACTGTTTTCATAAATTAGTGAGATTTCCTTCGTATTTTTAAACTGAGGTATCATAAATGAAATCAGCATCAACAGTGTCTAGCATCGACACAAAACATAAATCTCATTGTCTCGAAATATCAATGTCTCAATCTCAATATCTAGGGCACCGTCAGTCCAGACCGGCCCCTACTATCCATCTCAAGGCCACGACGGTATCCTCCGGATATCCGACGTGTCGGGTAATATCACCGGTAGGTAGTGCTCCCCAGCCAGGCTCAACGTCAACACCACATTCCTCTTGCCCCGGGGTACCATACCGGGCCCACCATGTACCCGTGACGGTTCCTCCACTCCTCGACACGGATCTCCAAAACCACAGCAAACTCATGGTGGACGACACTTTACATCACTAGAAAACCGCAACATTTTATATTTTAAAAGATCATAAGTTGTAAATTTTCCGGCTTTCCCCGAAATCCAGAAATATCATAAATCTCAAGAAATCATCACAAGTGCATATGTCAATGATAATGAACCAGGCACGAACAACTGAATAACAGTATGCATGAAGTGGTAGGTAATAACTACAATGTCTAATATGACATATAAGGAAAGTACACTAATATCATGTCAACACTACTAGCTAACAATCTAAGTCAAGCAATTATATTCTCTAAAGTGTACGTGACATGGCAATTACCGATGAAGATGTGTGTGAGCCGGCAAGTAGGTGTACGTGGTACATACGCATCATCGGTAATGGTGCTGGTGTCCTAACAACATGATATCAATAATGGAATATACAGCAAAATAAATATGCGAGGCAGAGCGAAGAACAATAATGTGCGGGAGCTGAATACTAGACACAACGATAACTAATCTGCAATAATCTAATATAAGTCCTACAAATGGTGCCTTTTGAAATAACACGAATCATGGGGTTTTGAAAATAGGGGCTACGGTGTTTTTATGAAAAGATACATCGTTTTTGAAATATCCGTAGATTCCCTTGAGCTGTCTTTAAAAATGCCCACGATTCGTTAGTTTTTGAAATAGGTAAGAATTCTAATCTAATCTAACAACTACACTAAACTATACGGCTGAACTAACAAGCTGAACTACAGGTAAGGAAACCGCCTATCATCTGAGTCGATACATATACATACCTGTATATGTATAGTCGGTGATCCCGCCTCAATAATATCATATCCGATACCATATCTATAATCAGGCATCCCAAGTCAAGAGTGCGGATCAATCATCAATATAGCTCGTACGTAAATCCGTCGTACGGCATCCCAATCTGGGTACGGTTCAATATCACATTCATCATACTATTCACCTGGTATCCTCTTTATCAAATATCATGATCGGGGTACTGATCTACGTCTAGTACCATACTGATACCGCCTACGTATGCATGGACGTGTGTGAAACACTACGTCAAGGACCCGCTACAACGTCATGTCGTATCTAAGATACGAATCCTGCTATATCACCGATCTCACGGCCTCAAATCAAATCTCATCGACTCAGCTCAATCCCAAGTATCATCCTCAATCCGTATGTGAACACATAGTCCCATACCCATGTGAACACATAACTATAAAGAATCCTATGAGCACATATCAATAGGAATGTATGCAAGTATGTATGTGTGTATGTGTGTGTGTAACACTACCCTAGGGTTCGCAACACTAAACTAATCCAACACACCAATATCCATCCTAAGTATCGTTATTAATCCCAAATAACATATAATAATTGTTGGTGTGTATACGCATCCGTATACACCACTACGGACTGCGGGGGTGCTATACGCCATCCACCCGACTTCTCCCCGTAGATATAAATCTACTCACCTGGTCCTCGCTAGCCGGTGCCGACGTCGCCACGCGCTTGCTTGTCGTCTCGAAGTCCACATGGGGGTACCTACATATCATAACGTACCATATCGCATTAAAACTAAATTCGAAATCGAAACGGCATACGAAAATCAAATCGGCACGCGTATCACGCATAGGTCCAAACCTATCGCCCACGCATGCAGGAATAGTCAAACCAACCCTCGATGTCCATGTACGAACGTCAAACCATCGAGAAAATCCAATCACACTCATTTGCACATTCACGAACACTAATTTTAATATAAACTAGGTTAAAACTCACAAAAACGCCAATTTCACTTAAAAAGTCATTTTTCCGAAAATCTAGCAAGCACAATTCGCCGTTTTTGTACAAAACACGATGTTTAAACAAATTTAGCGACCACAATATCCACTAAATATCATAACTAAGTCATATAAATCATTTCTATAATTTATTCTCATAAATTTGCCTCATTTCCAAAATCCTAGTTTGCAAAAATATCAATTTTTAACACCTTTTATAGCAAAATTCACAATTCATCAATTAAGCTTGGTTTTGCATGATCTAAATTGCTAAACAACAAATTAAAATGTTAATAAATTCATCAAAACCTTAATTAGATTTTAAATCACCCATTTGGAACCAAAAGCTAAAAACTAGTTTGCTTAAATAAAGATAAATTGGATATTTTAATGTTACAATTAGCACTAAGCAACAAGATTACATTTTGCATGCCCTAAGATACAAAATTACATCACATAACCATGCACAATTGATCACCATTCAACTCCAAAACAAAACCCCGCTTCAATTTCATAAACCCTAATTTTGAATTTGGACTCTAAATTTATAATCTAAACTAAACCTTTCATTAACATAATTTGAAGTAATAACAAACAACTCAAAAAAAGAACAAGATTTATACCTCATAACCATCTTGAGATCAACATGAAACTTGTCTCCAAAATGCAAACTTTTCACCAAGATCCATGCTAGATAGGCTAAGGAAAAATGGGTAGGGCTTGGATTTGGATTTTGTGGGATTTCTTGTGTTGATTTTTGGGCATAATATGAAGAAATTTTGAGGTGAAATGAGAAGAGAAAGGGGGGGATGTTACTGCAGTGAGGATGGGAGGGGTTCGGCCAAAATTGAGGGGAGGAAGAGAGAGAGAGAGAATGAGGTTGGGGTGTGGGTTGAAGTCAACAAAGTCCACTTTATGTTAAATACCATACCTCATCAATTAATCTATTCATTCTTCTTTCTTTTCTTCTTCTATTTTTTTTTTCAAAAGAGAGGGCTGCTGGAATGTGGTGGTGGGGCCGGCCATGTGAGTGGGTGAGGATGAGAGGGTGTGTGTGTGGAGCAATGAACACCAAACACCAATACAATATGCACCAAAACCCTTTTATTTTCACAAAATAAGCCTTTTTCTTCAATATTATCTAAACCGTTTTGGCAAACAATTTTATTTCAAAAACCACATGATAAAATTTTATTTAATGTTTTATGATGTACAAAATTTGTTTCAACTCATTCCAATTTGTAATTTTCCCTAATTAATTGTATTAGTGACGGCTTAAAATAATAATAAAATAATATTTTTTTCAGAAAATTTGAAATTTCACCAGCGGCTCAATAAACACCAAATAATAGCAATTACATAGCTAGAATATGTATATTTAATTTTTATAATAAGATATTTGCATTTTGACTTTTTATAGAAAACCCCCTTATTTTACCGATTTTTCCGAAATTTCACCGAAACGATTTTCAAAACGCTACAGCAGTGAACCCAAACGCCCTAAGTCCGGGGGCATTGTGGTACACACCGTCTACATGGTGTCCGGGAAAGAGGACAGCCGTACATCCACAGGTCATAGACTGCTTACGCGGTCGGTGACTAAAGCTCAGGAGCAGCAGCAGAAGCTCCAGGAAATGATGACCGGATGGCCGCACTCACTGGGCTAAAAGAAAGCCCCGAAGCGTCCTCGGATCAGCGACAGGAGAAAGAAACCGACGCTGAGTTCCTTCAGAGAATATTGGAAAAGAAGGACAAAGGGGCTGCAGAACAAGCAGCCAATATAAAACAAATGGCCCTGCTGTTCCAGGACATGGTGGGTATGATGATCCAGCAAGATCCTCCAGCCGAAGATCCTCCGATCATCCTTCAAGATGACAGAGGAGAAACGTCGAATCCACCGCCGGCTCTGTCAGCAGCCAAGGAGGAGACAATTTCCAAAGCTGACCTGGACGAATATATAGCTCAGCAGATACGGGTTCATCAGGTAACGGAGGCAGCTGGTCAAGTTGTCAGAACGGGGCGACCATATCCGAGCTGGTATGATCAGATCAAGTACCTGTCGGGCTATACAATACCGAAATTCCATGTCTATAAGGGGACTGGCAATCCCCATCAACATGTTGCCCAGTTCAGGGCTCTTTGCGGTAACACCGGCGGTGATGATAAATTGTTGCTTCGCCAGTTCGTCGGTAGCTTATCGGAGATGGCATTTGAGTGTTACTCCGAACTCCCAAATGACTCCGTCAAGACCTTCACTGAAATGGAGTTGTTGTTTACCCAGCGCTTCGCAAGTGCCAGTGAACGTACTCCAATAACAGCTTTGATTAATGCAAGAGTAATGCCGGGCGAGACTTGGGTTCAATATGCAATCCGATGGCGGAACTTGTGGTCAAAGTGCGAACAACGGATTGAAGAAGCGCCGGCGGTGGGCATGTTCGTGGGCACCCTAGATCTTTATGCAACTATCTCACAGTTCATGATGTTCTTTAAACCAACCATGTTCCAAGCTTTGATCGATAAGTTAGCCCAGATGGATCAGATGGGTCACAGACCGTCTCCTCCAAAGCCGGACTCTCGAAATGAGAAGGGGAAAAGGAAAGCGATTGTCGTCGCCAATGCTCAACAACAGCCGAGCAACTTGAAGCCGGTTGTTCGTCAAAACAATATTCGTCCATACCTGTCCCTCGAGGAGAGGCTGGGACGTCCTTACTCGTTTCCTCAGAATAAAACGAGAAGACTATTTGAACTGGCATTGCGTAACAGACTCATTAATCTACTGGAGTCAAGACGTCCGTCGCAGCCAAACGACGTCAATGATCCCAATTACTGTCCCTATCACCGAGTATTGGGTCATCCGATTAAAGACTGCTACGTCTTCAAAAACTGGATTGAAGATCAATATCAGTAAGGCAAGTTCGCGTTATCCGAAAGATGGAAGGTGAACCCGCCGCAACCTCATACTTCTAAAAAGGTGAATACGCCGGGGGCAACGTGCTCCCTTGTTGAAGAAGCTCCATGGGAGTTTGTGTTATCAGCCAAAACCAAAAGGATGCTGAATGATCTCAAGACATGCCCGGCGGTCAGGTGGAAGAACCCGCTAGAACCCCAGATCATTGAAGGGATGTTGAAGCTGCGCCCAACTCCAAGGACCGGTGGTGATGGCCCAATCATTCATACCCAGCCGTCGAAATCTTCAAAGAAGAAGAAGAAGAGATCCAAAAAGCCTGTGAAGCTTGGTGACAAGCACACGGACTTACAGAAACAAATTGACGCGCTGGAGGAATACAATCAAAAGGCATGGACTCCCGTCACACTCTAGGAGTTCCTCAACCACGTCTTTCAAGAGGAAGACGAGGGAGAGAGCTCGTCGGATGAATCCGAGGAATACGTGGAGAGTTGTCATGTGATCTCTCACTCGTTTACGGACGATGAGAGAACTCCTTGCACTGAGAAGCTGGGGGAAGATCCTGAACCGAAACTTCTGGGGCCATCAGATGAAATCATTGATGCATTCCTCAATGAAGCTCTGTTGAAAAGTAAGGCTGATCGTGAACGCGAGACGCTCCTATTTGAAAAGGCCAAGCGCCGACGATTAGACGAAAAGATAGAGACACTCCCATCAAATCAAAGTACATCCATTGCGGACAAAATCAAATTCAAGACGAGGAAGAGGTTTGCTAAAGCCATGTCGATGGGGATGAAGCTGCCACCCTCTGAAAGAAACATTGCCGGCAAAGCGGAAATGCACCATTCCTATTGCTTATATCATCGGAAGGTCTCGCATCCCACTGAAGAGTGCAAAGCTTTCAATAAATGGTGGCAGGGATATGTCGCTCACCGGCAACATTTTAAGCGGGAAAAGCGCAAAACTCGTCGGAAGCGGAAAAGTACGACGGAAGAGCTTAGAAGAACTACCGGCGACTGTCGCATGGTTAACGCCAGGGAAGCGCAAGTTCTCACATTCGGGTGTGACTCCGACGAGGAAATGGAGCTTATCCCTCTCTTTAAAGAGTCCACCTCGGAAAAAGAGGAAGAGCCGAAGGCCTGCGAAAATATCCGGCTGCGTAATCGTACGCTACCTGAAAAGAATTTTGGACCCTCAAATAAAAAAGATAAGGGAAAGGGAAGCTCTCTGAGGATATCGCCTTGAATGACCAAGTTGTAGAAGAGCTAATCGCCAAGGACCCGCCAAAGAGAAATAAGGTGGACTACAACGTTCTGGCACACTTGAGGAAGTTACCTTCGCAGCTCAGCATTCTTGACGCCCTTCTACTATCAAAAGAAGCAAGAGATTCATTGATCAAAGCACTACAGGACCCAGAGCAATTCCAAGCTTTTCTCACCGAAGAAAAGATGAAGGACGAGCTGGAAGAAGTGCACACAGCCGATGTCACTTTCAGTGATGAAGACCTCCTCCTTGGGACGTGCGAACACAATCGCCCCCTCTATGTCTCAGGATATTGCCACGATATAAAGATATGCAAAATCTTGGTTGACAATGGGTCTTCCGTCAATCTCCTCAATGTACGGGTATTGAAGGAAATCTGCATGAGCGTCCAACACCTCGTTCGGGACAAGATCACCATCTCCGGGTTCGACTCTCAATCATCACGGACTCTTGGGTCTGTGATACTGACGTTGCGCTTTGGGCTGCTCGTCACGGACATTAAATTCCACGTCATAGACGCGAAGACATGCTATAATGCTTTGCTCGGCCGACCCTGGTTACACGAGTACAACATCATCCCTTCTACACAACATCAGTGTATGAAATATTTTAAGGATGGTCTCGAGTATACCGTAACAGGAGAGCTGAACCCATTCTCCGTGAATGAAGTCCGCAAATATGAAGATGCAAAATACTTCTTACCGGATTTCGAAGACACGGAGAGGTGTCACAAGCCGGAGAACAAAGCTAACGCCACCATTCCGGTCTTCGGGAGCGATACCGAGGAGGACGAAGAGATAGTCTACTCCGGGCCACCCCAACACAACAAACCGGGACCGTCCACTCCTCTGTTGATCTTTGGCAGTGATTCGGAAGATGAAGTCCATGCTGTATTCTCCGCTCGGCCTTCAATACAAACTTTCGCTAATGAGGAGCAAAGTTTACAAGTCGCTATGGTTCCACTTAAACATCATAAAGAACTGGATGCGCTCGATGCCTACAGTGTAGAGGAGCTGCAGACATTCTATGTCCCTCCCCGGCGAGAAGGTGAAAAGGCGATTCTATTCTACCACTCCGGGGAAACCAGAGTGGAAAAAGAAATCTGGCACGGTGCAGATCCTGCGCTTGACAAGCTCTAGCCCATCCGTTTACCTAGATACTACATGGACGGACTAAAAAGGCTATTAAAGCGCCAAGGGATACCCTTCAAACAGACCGCTCGAAAAGTTAAATTCTATGATAGGATCTGGAACGTTCCTGGAACTCAGCACAAGTTGCCCAATGGGAGAATGGAAGCAATCGGGCTTGGATATGTTCGGTCCAAGAAACGGGAGCTACTCCGTGACTGTTATGTTGTGGATAACTTTGATGAAGAAGGGGATGCTCAATGGGAAGATGTTAATCCTGAGCCAGAAAAAGTCCCCGATGCAAAAATGCCCAGCCCGTCGTTCGAAGAACAAATGGACAAGCTTATAAGGGAAGCTGATCAAAAAGTTCGAGATGACCACAACCGTGAAATGGCCATCTACGAGAAAGCCAGGACGCAACGCCTCCTTCAACAGGCTGTGAAAGACAAAAATACCGCTCCCTGTCAACCTGTTGTAAAAAAGGCGCGACACAGAGGCAGAAACAAGTCAAAAACCGGAAAAGACGTTCAGCAACGACAAAGCGGAACCAAGAAGCCACGCAGTCGGGAATCGAGCGGTCCGGATTTTTCCCTTATGAAGAAAATGAGTCGAGCATACTCTTTTCCTCAAGACAAGACGAAGAAGATACTTGACCTAGCTATAAAGCGCCAAATGCTTACGCTTCCGGAGTCCAAGCACCCCGAACAAGCAGGCGAAGTCTCACACCCGAACTATTGCTCTTATCACAGGGTAATAGGGCACCCTCTCGAAGATTGCTTCACCTTCAAGAACTGGGTCGAAGATCAGTATCAGCTCGGCAAGTTCGCTCTATCTGACAGTTGGAGGGTAACACCGCCACAGAAACATGAGCCCAAGGCTACGAGAGTAGAACCAAATACACATCGGTCTTAGAAGCGAGCTCGTACTTGTCATATGATAACAATATCAAAGGAAGAGCCCGAGAATATGGATGACCTTCCCTGGTGCTTTGAAAATAGCAATGACGAGGTGATCTCAGAATTCCCACCAGCGCCGAAAGAGCTGGAAGATGGAATACATACCACTGCGGATAACCTCAAGAAAATTGAGTTGGGGACGGCGAATGACCCGCGATCGACATTCGTTAGTGAACTGCTATCTGAAGAAAGTGTGGCTTCATTAAAAGACGTGCTTATGCAGTATAGAGATTGCTTCGCGTGGAACTATTCCGAAATGCCAAGACTAGATCCAGAAATTGCTGTCCATAAATTGGCGATATCCCCGGACGTTAAACCAATCAAACAAGCACCGAGAAGAATGCGGCTCGAGCTTGAGATGGGTATCAACGCAGAGGTCAAGAAACTGATCGACTCTGGGTTTATCCAAGAAGTTCAGTATCCCGATTGGATCGCCAACATCGTCCCGGTGATGAAGAAAAATGGGACGGTGCGCATATGTGTAGACTTTCGGGATCTCAATAAAGCCTGCCCGAAGGACTATTTCCCAGTGCCAGTCACCGAGCTGATGATAGATAACACGTCCACTCACGAGGTTTTCTCCTTCATGGACGGCTCATCAGGATATAATCAGATAAAGATGCATCCCGAAGACCAGAAGCACACCGCTTTCCGGACCCCTTTGGGTATATTCTGCTACAAGGTGATGCCCTTCGGTCTAAAGAACGCCGGTACCACCTATCAGAGGGCCATGACGAAGATCTTCGATGACCTTATACATGAAATCGTCGAATGCTATATCAACGACCTCGTGGTTAAAAGCAAATCATACGAGGAGCATTTAGAGCATCTGAAGACCGTGTTTCAACGCCTTTGGCAATACAACTTGAAGATAAACCCTCTCAAATGCGCATTCGTGGTCTCCTCGGGCAAATTCCTGGGATTCATCGTCCGACACCGAGGTATCGAGATAGATCCGTCAAAAATCAAGGCGATCATGGGAATGCCTCCGCCAAGGACTCTAAAGCAATTGCGGTCTCTCCAAGGAAAGCTCGCGTACATCCGGCGATTTATAGCCAATCTTTCAGGCAAGTGCCGCCCTTACAGTCACCTGATGAAGAAGGGAACCCCTTTCGTTTGGGATTACAAGTGCCAGGGCGCGCTGGACGAAATCAAGCAATACCTACGGAATCCGCCAGTGTTGGCTGCTCCGGTCAAGGGAAAGCCTCTCATTCTTTATACAACCGCCCTCGAAGGTTCCTTAGGCGCATTATGGGCACAAGAGAACGACCAAGGGAAAGAAAGATCACTTTATTACTTAAGTCGAGTTCTCTTGGGGGCAGAAAGCAACTACTCCCCCATCGAAAAACACTACCAGGCGTTGATCTTCGCGATAACAAAGCTCAGGCACTACGCGTTGGCGCATGAAGTCCGTCTCATTTCGAAGGTGGACCCCCTTAAATATTTATTGTCGAAGGCCATATTGACAGGGAGACTCGCTAAATGGGCCTTGCTCTTAATGGAGTTTTCAATAACTTATCAGCCTCTTAAGGCGGTGAAAGGACATGCCATCGCCAACTTCCTCGTTGAGCACCCGATACCTGCCGATTCTCCTTTGAATTGTGAGCTGCCATACGAAAATGCGTTTGATGCGATCGACGGTGGTGATACCCGATAGGATCTCTACTTTGATGGAGCGTCCTCCATGAAGAAGCGCAAACAGAACACCCCTGTAATCAAATCTGGGGTAGGCCTCATCTTCGTTACCCCACAAGGAGGGATAATGCGCTTCGCCTTCTCCTTAACGGAGCCAAGGACGAACAATGAAGCCGAATACGAAGCTTTGATAGCAGGCTTAGAGATCGCCATCGACATGGGAATCGAAAACCTCCTTATATACGGAGATTCCCAACTGGTCGTTAGTCAAGTAAACGGCGACTATCAAACGTACAAACCAGAACTGGTGAAGTATGGCGAGAGAGTACAGCAACTGCTGACTCAAATCCTCTCCTACATGCTGGAAAGCATACCACGTGCAAAAAATAGCAAAGCAGATGCGCTAGCTAAGCTCGCTAAAGAACTAGCCGACGAGAACCTCGATGACGTAAGAATCGTGGTACAAAACCGTCGGGTGCTTGCCCCAGCAGAAATATCTCCGGAATCATCAGAAGAAAAGGGAGTGACTGGACAATTGGCTATGCAAATAAAAGACCAGGGAAAGGCTGAGGATTGCAGAGAAGTCTTTATAGATTACTTCAAATCCCGTCGAACGCCTGAAGATGCGTCCTCAAGACATCAGCTCATGAAACGAGCTCTGTCTTTTGCCTTCGTCAATGATACTCTGTATAAGAGGTCGTTTGATTCTCTGTGGTTGAGATATCTGGGACCTGACGAAGCGAAAAGAGTCATTCAGGAAGTTCACGATGGACTCTGCGGTTCTCACCAAACAGGCCCAAAGTTGAAGTTGAAGATTAAACGGATGGGCTATTATTGGCCAACGATGATTCAGGACTGCCTCGAGTATGCGAAGTAATGCCACTCATGCCAAATTCATGGGGACTTCATCCAACAGCACCCAAATCTTCTACATCCACCAGTGGCTAGCTGGCCGTTCGAAATGTGGGGGGACTGACGTAATCGGCCCCATTGAACCAGCGTCGTCCAGGGGACATCGATTCATCTTGGCGACGACTGACTACTTCTCCAAATGGGCAAAAGCAGTACCACTAAGGGAAGTGAAGACGGAGAATATCCTCCATTTCTTCAAGACGCACGTCATTTATCGGTTTGGAACTCCGCGGCGGATCATCTCCGATAACGGGCCAGCCTACTGAACCCACAAGATCAGCCGCTTCGCACAACAGCACAACATAGACTGGAGATATTCCTCAGTTTATAATCCCCGAGCTAACGGTCTAGCTGAGGCTTTCAACAAGACCTTGACGAAGATCGTGAAGAAGACGATGTCTCGAAATAAGAAGGACTGGCACGAGAGACTGCAAGAAGCTCTCTGGGCATATCGAACTACGTTCAAGACAGCCACGAACATGACGCCATATGCGTTGGTCTTCGTTACAGAAGCAGTACTCCCCCTCGAAATAGAATTACCCTTTCTACGAGTGGCAATCCACTACGAGCTGACGGACGAAGAAAATGCTCACTTTCGGCTTGAGGAGCTTGATGAAACCTGGCTCATAGCGCAATAAAATCTGGAGGCTTATAAAGAAAAGATGACGCGCTCATATGAAATATTGACCAGGCCGAGGACATTCCGCCGAGGCGAACTCGTGCTATTGGTCAAAAGACCTATGATCCCCAATCGCGCCAAGCGGGGAAAATTCGAGCCGAACTATGAAGGCCCGTACATCATAGATGTTGGATATATGTATGCCCTAGAGGCCATTATATGATAGTGGATGTATTCATACATGTATATATATATATTCAGTGTACATTCTTGCTCGACATGATAGTATGCTATCTGGTTCTTCTTTATCTGACATGTTGATTTGATCATGTTTTTATTCATTCACACATGTTGATAAAGCCCTGAGGATATAGACTTGACTACTGTGATTATGATAGAGATCATACTAGTGGGACATCTGTAGTTTATAAGCATATCCTGGAATGTCCCTAATCGTAGGTGTATCGAGACGGGGCATCGATATACCAGAGTAGACTAGCGTATATGATACTAGACCCATATGATGGGCGATGGATGTTCCCACATTCATCGATGCGTATATGATACTAGACCCATATGATGGGCGATGGATGTTCCCACATTCATCGATGTTTGACATCGAGATCGTATACGGGTGCTCAGTGGTGACTGGGTACACTGGACGGACTCGCCGAGAACTCCCATATGGAATTATATCTATCTTCGGATAGCAGTTCTCAGGTGACACTGGTGCAGGTTAGTCTGTAGACCCGAGATCGTCATAGAGTCTTGTGTGTTCTCCCACTGTACTTTGATTACCACCCTACCACGGCTCTACTAAGTCGTGCAAACAGGTGGCCATTGGGTACAGTCCCGAGACACACGAAGGCGATGAGCGATAGGAGGGGTTTCGTCTCTCCCGGTATTGGGAGTTGATGCTATGCTGTGCTCGACTGGCTATATTAGTAAGTCCCTGGCCAGGGCTGTTGAGATTTGCTGATAAGTGTTATCAGTAGTTTCTCGATCTGTTATAGACCATTCATCGGCATGACTTATTGAGTTATTGGGGTCGACGTTACCATCCATAGACTCGATATGCAGCATATCTGACGAAGAGACCGGACTGTACGGTAGTGTTGCCGGTTGGCTCGACGGGAGTTGTGACAGGTTCGCTTGTTTTCTTCTGATCGCTCAATAACCGGGTGGCCGTTATGTTTAGCTGACTGCTTGCGGCTTGTAGGTATTTGATATGATCGTTACCTACTGCCGGCGTATTGACGAGTCTCAGAGTCCCACAATGAAGTTTCCTGGCTCAGGCGAAAAGATGTGGTGTGCATATGAGATATGCACGGGGACTCGATTAAATACGGATATGTGATACCGTATATTAATCGGGCATTTTCTATTGGTCGGGTCGTATGTGATATGACCGGTTTGCAAAATCAAGTGTTGATTTAACAAATGACTTTTAGATTAATTCTTTAATCAAACTCCTTTTCTATTTTTGTATGCATGCATGTATGCACATGATGATGTGCATGGATACATACATACATACATACATTGTATCATGGTTGTTGATACATGTTTGGTGGCAATGCAAGACTTACATTGTAGAATTATCTATTTATTTATCATTTAGAAAAAGAAAAGGGATAATTCACAAGGTTTATACTTATCATCTTTGACCATGCTTCAACCACCATTTAACCTTGAGTTAATTATCCTTTAATCTTTAACCCATTTGATAAAAATCTAGATGATTCTAACCATGGTTGAAGTGAGAAAGGATTAACATATATTTTTCTTTTCTCATTTCAATTATATTCATTCTCATATCTTTTCTTTTGTGAAAAAGCTTAGCCACCATCTTCTTCGTCCTCTCTTGATAATTTTCTTAAGTGAGGTTGATAAAAAGAAAGAGTTTTAATTATAGAATACAAACCATATCATCATACTACACACATCTAGCCGGTTTGTGTAGGGTGTTTGCTCTACCTCATTCACATATCAAGTAAAGTAAGGAGCTTTGGGCAAAGGAGCTTCGGATGGATCGTCGTGGACTTAGAAGACCTCAAGCGAACCTTTTTCCAACCCTCAAGTAGCCATGGAGTCTAGCGTAGGGAGCTACAAAGGTTGTACTCTCAAAACCCTAGCCTCTATTACTTGTGATGTTGTCTTTGTAATGAAACCCTAATTTTCTAGTGATGATTCTTTGTATGTTCACTTAGCATCTTAAAAAATTTGATTTTGAGACATGTGATGCTTCCAAACCCTTCATGAGGTGCTAGGTAAACCTAACAATAGACAAGGTCTACCAGGGTGGAGCCTATCTACTCATGGATATGCACGGTGAAAGGCCTTTCTGGCCAATAAATGGTCGCTTCCTAAAGAAATGCTATGCTTAATGAGTCACAGCCTAGGTCAATGATAGATGACGACGTAGGAAGAGCTGTAGGAAGAGCTGTCACATTCCTCGTATTGTACGTGCATGACATTCTTCTGATAGGAAATGATATTCCTATGCTACAGTCGATCAAATCTTTCTTATCACTAAGGTTCTCCATGAAGGACCTGGGTGATGCCACATACATTCTGGGCATTAGGATCTATAGGGATAGATCCAAGAGGTTATTGGGATTGTCCCAAACCAGGTACATCAACACCATCCTAAAAAGGTTTAGTATGGAAGACTCCAAGTGGGGTGCCTTACCCGCTTGTCATGGGGTCACTCTCTCCAAGGACTCTTGCCCAAAGACCGATGAAGAGAGAGCTCGCATGAGCATTATACCCTATGCTTCGGCTGTAGGGTTCCTAGGCACTCTTGTGAAGGTTCATAAGGCATCAAACATGCCCGAATAAAATTTTAGACGTGCCAAACAACCCAAAGCCGGGATCTTTGCTAGATTACTAGGGTTTAACATGTAAGATAACATCTTTAATACTAAGTGTGAGGGATTACAACCTTTGTAGTCTGCTCCTTCGCTTCACAAGCTCGGAGTAGAAGTCCCATCGCCACGATCCACAATCTCCCGGACTCAAGAGAGGCTCCACAACTCGAACGATCCATGCTAGCTTGTGGTGTTCCGCTTCTCCGATAATCTACATCAAAGTTGCTATAACTCAAGCTCTCTCACTCTAATGAGGTGAACACCCTAATCTAATGGGCTAGATTAGATGAGGATGATGGAGTAGTATTTATGCTTTCTTTTTATATCATAATCTCACATGAAATCATCATAAAAGGAATTTCTAGTGAGCTCTTTTACAAACTCAAGAGAGAGGAAGATGAAGAATAATGAGAATGAGATAATCCTTTTGTGATGAATAGTAATAAGAGTATATAATTGATTATGGAACCATGGTCAAGGATGAGAGGCTTAACCTTTGTAGAGAATAAACTAGAGTTAGGGTTTGGTTAGGTTAAGAATGAGTCATGGATAAGTATCAACCATAATATCTTAACCAAGACAAAAGAAAATCCTTCTAGAATGAACAAGAAGGAGCTAACCCTAATCAAACCCTAATCTCTTTTTATCATCCCTAAACATGTTTCATAATAAATCATATCATGTCACAATAATATATATCACATATATATTATATATTTGCAACAAAAGAAAATAATACAATTAACATATATCGCATATATATCAATGTATTAATCCGGTGAGAAAATGAAATAATAAAGCGAGCCAATATTAGATAATGTAATACAATATATCATATATATCATTATACATTAAATCATCGAATCAACCCTTGATCTGACGATCTGGCTATATCGAATATAACCGACTAATATATCATGTACCGATTCATCAAATCAACACTTGATCCGATGTCCCGGTTCATATCTAAATATCGCGAGAATATAATACGGTATCTCATATCGCATTATCCTCGGTCCTGCACATATCACATATGTGCCTTTACTCCATTTTGCCTGAGCCAAAAAACCTCTGTGTAGGACTCTAAAGAATCGTCAATACGCCGGTAGCAGGTGATGATCATATCAAACACCCACAAGCTGCAAGCGGTCAGCTAAACGTAACAGCCACCCAGGTATTGAGCGATCAGAAGATCAACAAGCTAGCCCGTCCGTTCTCCTGTGAATCCAATCAGTAACACTCCCGTACAGTCTGGTCTGTTCGTCTGATATGTCGCATATCAAGTCTAGGGGTGGTATACGTCAGACCACAGTAACCGATAAGTCGTGTCGATGTGAGGCTCATAACAGGTCGAGAAATTACTGGTAACACTTACCAGTATATCTCTATATCAGCCCTGGTCAGGGACTTCCAGTTATAGCCAATCGAACACAGCACAATATCAACTCCCTATACCGGGAGAGACGAATCCCCTCCTATCGCTCATTGCCTCCATGTGATTCGAGACTGTACCCAAAATCCACCGTTTTGCACGCCCTCTTGGACGTGGTAAGGTGGAAATCAAAGCACAGTGAGAATCACACAAGACTCTATGACGATCTCGGGTCTACAGACTACGCTGTACCAGTGTCACCGGAGAACTGCCATCTGACGTGCGGTATATCACCATCTGGGAGTTCTGGGCGAGTTCGTCCAGTGTACCCAGTCTCCACTGAGCACCCATACACCATCTCTGATGTCAAACACCGACGGATATGGGATCATCCACCGCCCATCATATGGGTCAAGATGCGTATACGCTAGTCTACTCTGGTGTATCGATTGTAGGGTTCCTAGGCACTCTCAAGAGGTCTCACAAGGCATCAACCATGCCAATTTAAAATTTTACGGTGCCGAGAAACCCTAAACTACGGATCGTTGGCTAGATGTCTAGACGAACAAAGTAACTAGTTAACACTTAACTACAAGAATACGGAAATACAACCTTTGTAGATCCGGTTCTCCACCTCCATAGCTCCGCAACGAAGTATCCTCGCTGTCCATATCGAGATCCGGGCTCTTGCGTCGGCTTCATCGGAGAAGAAGCGGGCTAGGTCATCGACGACGTGCCGAAGATGATCTACGTCGAAGCATCACTAGATCAAGCTCCACCTTCACCAAGCCATGAAAACTTGTGAAGGAAACACACTCTACTACTTGGCAAGAGGTAGAGGATGAAGAAATAGGAAGTGGGTAAACTTTAGAATTGGATTTCTCACTCTAATTCATCAATCACCATTGATGAAGCATGCTTTTCTTCTTGTGAAGAAGAAGAAGAAGAAGATGATAAAGAATGATTATTATCATGAGAATTATTTAAAATGAAAAGAATAATCCATTCTTATCATAAGTGAACCATGGTTAGTTGTAGAGAGTGAACTAGGGTTAGTGGAGTGGTTAGGGTTAAGCATGAGACAAAATGGTGACAAAGTCAAAGTGTTCATGAAACTTCATGAACAAAACAAAAATTGCCACCATTTTCTCATTTGCTTATTCTTTTTCCAAAAAGAAAAAGATTAATATATAAATAAGGAAACCAAAAACCCTAATCATCCACTTAACTATAGTTTGATACTTTACACTTAACCAAAAAGCATGTATCATCAAACATGATACAATCAAGTGCACAAAATCATATCGCATATGCAATGTGCACAAACCGAGTGAGAAAATCCATTTAAAAGTGAACCGATACTAGTTAATGCAAAGTAATATATCAAATATATAATTATACATTAAATCATTAAATCAACACTTGATTTAACGATCCGGTCATATCACATATAACCGACTAGTATCTAATGTATCGGTTTATCGAATCAACCCTTGATTCGATAACTAGGTTATATCGCATACAACCAATCGATACATTCATCGCGAGAATAGAATACGGTATCACATACACGTATTATTCTCGGTCCCGCACATATCTCATATGCGCTCCTATTTCGTTTCGCTTGAGCCAGGAAACCTCTGTGTAGGACTCTAAAGACTCGTCAATACGCCGGCAGCGGATGATGATCATATCAAACATCCACAAGCCGCAAGCAGTCTGCTAAACGTAACGGCCACCCGGGTATTGAGCGATCTGAAGATCGACGAGCAAGCCCGCTCACACTCCAGTGAATCCAACCAGTAACACTACCGTACAGTCCGGTCTGATCGTCTGATATGTTGCATATCTCGCTTAGGGGTGGTAAACGTCAGACCCTAATAGCTCGATAAGTCGTGTCGATATGAGGTCTATAACATTCGAGAAACTACTGGTAACACTTACCAGTAAATCTCAGCAACCCTGGCCAGGGATTTCCGGTTATAGCCAATCGAACACAGCGCAACATCAACCCCCTATACCGGGAGAGACGAATCCCCTCCTATCGCTCATTGCCTCCATGTGACTCGGGACTGTACCCAAAAACCACCGTTTTGCACGCCCTCTTGGACGTGGTAAGATGGAAATCAAAGCACAGTGGGAACCACACAAGACTCTATGACGATCTCGGGTCAACAGACTACTCTGTACCAGTGTCACCAGAGAACTGCCATCTGACGTGAGGTATAATACCATCTGGGAGTTCTCGGCGAGTCCGTCCAGTGTACCCAGTCTCTACTGAGCACCCGTATATCATCTCTGATGTCAAACACCAATGGATATGGGATCATCCATCGCCCATCTGTATGGGTCGAGAAGGTATACGCTAGTCTACTCTGGTATATCGATGCCCCGTCTCGATACACCCACGACTAGGGACTTTGAAGGATGTACTTATGGACTACCATGTCCCCACTAGTATGATCCGCATCATAGTCCAGGTAGTCAAGTACATATCCTAAGGGCTTTACCAACATGTAACAGAGAGACAATCAGTATACACGTTAAGGTAAAGAGTGACCAGATAGCATACTATCATGTCGAGCAAGAAAGTCTTCCCTATATATGTCCCAGCATCCACTACAATATACATCCAATGTACAGTAATGGCCTCTAGGGCATACATATAACTAACAATCTCCCACTTGCACTAGGGCCATCTGTAGCAGTGGTTGTAGTATCTCATACTCAACCATCCCATAAAAGTCTCTCTCTGGGAACAGGCCTTTGTGAGTGGATCCGCTGTGTTGTCCTCTGAGTCTACTCTCCTAACCTCGATCTCCCTGGAGATCAACCATCTCCATGATCAGGTGACACTGCCTTAGAATATGTCTGGATCACTGATGGGACGGACGTTCCTTGGCATAAGCCACAACTCCATTGTCACACAATGGGAGGAACATAGTTCATCTCATGAACCAATATACACCCAAACAGCCTCTTTGGTAGCATCTTAAGTAGCGATGTATCCTGCCTTTATCGTCTAGTATGTCACGGTATCTAGCTTGGAACTCTTCCAACATACCGTCCCTTCACTGAGGGTTAAGACAATGCCTGCGACTGACTTTCAGTCGTCCTTATCACCCTGGAACCCTTCCAGTGATTCTCCCTAGGATCGATTGATACCTTCTCACTACAACTAGTGAGAATCCTAACATCCATTTAGATCTATCTCATAGATCCAAAACCTAGGATTTAGTAGGTGTCACTTTGATCCTATATGGAGAATCATTGTGATAAGCGGAGATTGATCGAGCGTAGCATAAGAAACTCCTTTCTTATCAAGAGTATGTCATCCACGTACTCTACGAGGATCACCACCATACTCCCTACTACCTTTTTGTTTATACAAGGTTCATCTACCATTTTGATGATGTCAAACTCTTTGACTACTTCATCAAAACAGATGTTCTAACTCCGCGATGCCTGCTTTATCTTATAAAGCATCTTGCACACGTTTCCGCTGCTCCCACTATCTACGAGGCCCTCTGGCTGTGTACTTATAGACTCCCTCTTCTAAAACATCATTTAGAAAAGCTGTCATGACACCCAACCACCAGATATCGTAGTCATGGTATGTAGCCGTGGTAAGTAGGATCTGGATGGACTTAAGCATAGATACTTGAAAAGGTTTTATCATTATCCACAGCTGGTCAATGATGCAAACTTTTAACAAGTCTAGCTTTGAAAGTCTCAACTCTTCCATGTACACCAAGTAATCTTCTCAAGATATACTTGCTCCTGATAGGGATTTAACCCTTCAGATATAGCAACCAAAGTCCATACTTTGTTGGTGTATAAGGATTCCATCTCAGATCGCTAAGCATCCAGCCATTCTTACAGAGTCACACTCCTGATGGCCAGCTCGAAACTAGTTGGGTCATCATCTCATGATGTAATCCTCGCTCCCACTGTCATAGAGAAACCGAAGTATCTCTCAGGTGGGTGAGGAACCCTACTAGATCGGCGGAGAGGCTGAGGTTCGTTGGTAACTATCGAATCCTTTGGTTCTTTCAAATCAGTAGCTGCAGTTTGTATAGCTGGAACCTTTCCAGTTCTACATTACAGACCTTGCCTCGAGCTTGTCCGGATTTTGCTTTCAGACATAGGCCGGACAACTCCAAATCTTAACTAACTTAAGACATGGGTTCTTACCATTCCATATCACATATGAAGCGGTAGGCAACTGATTTGATTAGAACCCTATTCAATAGGTATGCAGCTTCTCAAGTGCATAACACCCATGAGGAAATAGGTAACTCAGTAGTACTCATCATAGAGCACACCTTATCACATAGGGTGTAATTGCTCCACCCCGATATACCATCGTGCTATGGTGTATACAGAGGAGTAATGCTGAGAGAGAATCTCATTCTTCTTTAGAATAGTCCAGGAATTCCATGCATAAGTATTCTCCTCCCTGATCTCATCAAAGGACATAATACTTATACCTGTTATTGGTTCTCTACTTCTAACTTATATTCTGTGAATATCTCAAAAGGTTCGGACTTGTATTTCAACAGGAACATAGGTCTGAATCTCGAAAGATCATCAGAGAATATAATGAAGTATAAAGAACCGGTCTTGGCATGTGTAGACAGGGGACCTACATACATCAACATGTATCATCCCAAGAGTTCATTAACTCTTTCTCTGTTTCCTGTAAACAGAGCTATGGTCATCTTATCTTTGTGACATGACTAGCGAGTTTCACAAGATGTAAATTCAAACTGATTTAAATATGCATCTACATATAACTACAGCCAGTCGGGTCGCATAGATATGACCTAGTCTACAATGCCTTAAGAAGGATTCGTTCATTTCTGAACTTATCCTCTTGTGTGTGTTCCATATACTAAGAACTGTAGTTTGATTTAGAACATCAATGCTTTTAGATAACGTGCCTGAACCGATCAACTTTTGATATAAGAAATGTTCAAAACATTATCCATCAATACAAAATTATATCCTTTCTTTTCTAACAAAGAGAGTGATATGATTTGGTATATCAGGTTCGGTATCTAATAACATACGTTCATAATCAATGTATTGGTAATACAGGGTGACAGTGACCGACAGACTTGGCTGCAACTCTTGTCCCGTTTTCTGTCTCATGAAACTTATCACCCGTTCTCAGTTTTTCTACCCTTTTGTAGCCCTATGTAACAGATTACATATCCTGGGATCCTGATCCGGTATCATATACCAGGATGCGGAGGATACTGAGAAACAGTTCTGTATAATGAACACACCCGAAGATGATGCATCAGCATGCACTCTCTTCGTTTGGGCGGCACGGGAAATCTGGTATTCCCTAATTTCCTGCTCTGTCTTATAACAATTATAAGGTGGAGCGGGACCAACGTTCCCCAGCTCAGTATAACAAGCGGGTTCGGTCAATAATCCGTATTATTATCTTGATTAAGGCGTGATATGGTCGCTACCAGGAGAGAGAGAGAAGAAAACACTCAGCGTGCGCTCTTGCAAGAATAGATTGGTTATTATTTTGTCTAATCAGGATGGCTCCCACTGCTTTTTATCAAATCTTCCTTCAAACCTTAAAAGGAAAGACTAGCCGGGATTAATTACACACTACAAGTTTGCCAATCTTTCAGCCAGGCCAGTGTCGGTACTTTGAGGGAGGTCCCCCGTGCTTTCGCACGAACCTAATTAATGTAAACCTCGTTTTCCCAGAGGCGTAACCTCGTTGACACCTTTCTAGACACCTACTAGATCGGCTAATTGTAATGTATAAAACTCTCTCAGGAGTAACTCTTACTCACAGCGGGTATCGGGATCCAACTATCTCATAGAAGGTATGCAATCTCATTGCAAATTTCAACACTTGAAATTCCCGATAATGTTTTACCCCTAGCGTCCTATGACCTTGACGGAGGCCAAACAACCCATAGTCCGCTAGTCAAGTTCAACCCGTCATTTCCTGATTGAATTAAACCCACCCGCACGACTCTTGACGGAGGCCAAACAACGCCGTACGAATACCCTAATCCAATCGCATCATATGCTAGCAGATAAGCACTAGTTAGCTACCGTACACTACGCCTTGACGGAGGCCAAACAACCGCAGCACGAATACTAACTAGTACGTATTTGAAATGACGGAGGGCTACGACAGGTTTTTCTGAAAACCTATTGCGTAATGAACTTGATATCGTTGTAGAATCAAATGAATTTTGAAATGGAGTGCTTTTGAGGCTTTTCTAGTTTTGCTAAAGGAGTCACTCCCGGTGAAGGGATCGTCGGTCCTTTCCTCATCGAATGAGGTGCGAGATATATCATATATATCACTGTGCAAAGTAAAAACTCTTAAAAGCAATCAAAAGACAAACCGAGGGTGTAGTATCTGCCAGTTATTGCTAAAGGAGTCACTCCCGGTGAAAGGATCTCGGTCCTTTCCTTATCGAATAAGGTGCAGGATATATCATATATACCGCTGTGCAAAGCAAGAACTGTAGCTACCTGTTTTATTTTGAAATTCGATTCTACAACATCTTAGGTTTCTTTTATTTCATTAATCATATTAATGAAGTCCCATCATCTAAGTACCTAAACATCACAGATAAATACGACGTACACTTATGCCATCCGCATTCGCCTCGATGTCCCCTCGTGCACCGTTAGGTTAGGTAACTAACGGCAGAGCGGGGCAGGCCTAGTGCGGGTGTAAAACATAAGTAACGTCTATATAATATATCATATATACTATATACTGTATCTATCACATAACATCACATGATCACATCACAGATATCGCAGCAGAAGAATCATATGAAATATTGGATATACTAGGACGTCCGTGTTTTCAATACGAGCCAGTATAAAACACGGATTCCACGGTCGTGATGAATAGCCAAACCCACACCCCTAGACCCCTACGAGAGCGGCAAGCAACCCTACCAATTCTGGAGTTAGGAGACCCGGACTCGACTCCTCGAGTTGGTCTCCCACTGGACTCCAGAACCCGGTTACTTGTGCTCCCCTCCTTGGGTCTATCCTAGTGCGGAAAAGTAAATAATATACAAACGGTGATAACTTCCGCAACCTGGAAGCGCCCCAATAAAAGAATATTACATACAAGTTTTTACATGAATAAAAATGAAAAACACTCATCTCACATAAAAACCCCCCGGCTATTCAAACACGACGATCCAATATAACATATCCAGCAACACATAACATCACATGCCATCAACGTAAGTAAATATGCGCATCCCAATTGTCGTTGACATATAGCAACGAAACCGGCAATATCACATATTACACTTACAGTCACAGAAAAGAAAGTGTAAAACTACAACAGTTGGAATCCGCAACCATCTCAGACATCGGATGCCTGACCAAATGAATTACTTAGACATCGCATGCCTAACAATTATAAACCCCGCATTTTAGTCTCATTATCGAAAACACTTTTCAATATTAAGTCGGGCAATTCAACAGGATTCCCGACATTCTGATCGAATGCTCGTCGCAAACTTCAGTAGACGGCCGCACCCCCGATACCGTTGACGAAGTGCACCAAGGCGGAACACCGCTGCCGCGAGCACCCAAACGGATGCTTTCGGCGATGGGGTTCTCCTACAGTCACTTGGTCGGGGCTATGGAGTGAGGCTGTCTATTAAGTTTACCCGGCGAGTATCCGCGTACGCTACGTGATTGCGACGGACTTTTGATCACATCAAAATTCCGTGGCAACCGATCAAGTGAGACTAAAGTGCTATGTTTATAACATTCATTTAGTTATCTCATAACTTCTTGTGAATTCCAATTATTGTATCCCATTCCAGATAATTAGAAAATGTTAAACTTTCCGATCGAACAATCGAACACCCAAGTTTTCCCGATATAGATCAACACATGAAATAAGTCTAACAACATTCAGTTCGTGCCTCAGTACCAACGGTCCAGCCGTAGAAGGGTCAAGCCAACGCCTCACATGTGGCACGCCGTACTGCCCCAAACCCGAAGGTTCAAAGGGCAGTTCAAGACGGTCACATAATCGAGTTAAGGTTTGTTGTCTTCTAGAGGGTCCATCGCGTTACTTGCACTACTTAGAACGTCGTCAAACAACGGAAAAATCCAACACTTGGAAATTTCCCGACAGGGGAAAAATTGGGTATTTATATCCGGTCGAACTTTTTAACATATTCTAAAAATACCCGGAAAAGCACACCGACAAAAATTAGACAGTCCGATCGAATACACCGAGTCCCCAATACAACCCAGAAAATACAACTCTGGAATAAATATTAAAAACATCCAGAACACACAAGAAACACCAACAGAAACAACTGAAGAAAACACACATCCTAATCATCACAGACGGCCGCGGAACCGCCGCAAAAGGGGGGTCAACGCCGCGGTTCCGCGGCCGTACTGTTGAATTAGGTTGTCGTTTTCTCCAGTTTTTCTTAGAATTTCCTGCAAATTTCTCTGCATATTTTTAATTCCAAAAAATCCACATTTAACAGAAATGTCCAGAGAGCATGTTAAGGGTTTGGGTTTCGGGTCGATCGGACTTCAAATTCCGTCGGGACTTCGCCTAAGGCTCTAGCTAGGCTCTGATACCACTGTAGGGTTCCTAGGCACTCTCAAGAGGTCTCACAAGGCATCAACCATGCCAATTTAAAATTTTACGGTGCCGAGAAACCCTAAACTACGGATCGTTGGCTAGATGTCTAGGCGAACAAAGTAACTAGTTAACACTTAACTACAAGAATACGGAAATAAAACCTTTGTAGATCCGGTTCTCCACCTCCATAGCTCCGCAACGAAGTATCCTCGCTGTCCATATCGAGATCCGGGCTCTTGCGTCGGCTTCATCGGAGAAGAAGCGGGCTAGGTCATCGACGACGTGCCGAAGATGATCTACGTCGAAGCATCACTAGATCAAGCTCCACCTTCACCAAGCCATGAAAACTTGTGAAGGAAACACACTCTACTACTTGGCAAGAGGTAGAGGACGAAGAAATAGGAAGTGGGTAAACTTTAGAATTGGATTTCTCACTCTAATTCATCAATCACAATTGATGAAGCATGCTTTTCTTCTTGTGAAGAAGAAGAAGAAGAAGATGATAAAGAATGATTATTATCATGAGAATTATTTAAAATGAAAAGAATAATCCATTCTTATCATAAGTGAACCATGGTTGGTTGTAGAGAGTGAACTAGGGTTAGTGGAGTGGTTAGGGTTAAGCATGAGACAAAATGGTGACAAAGTCAAAGTGTTCATGAAACTTCATGAACAAAACAAAAATTGCCACCATTTTCTCATTTGCTTATTCTTTTTCCAAAAAGAAAAAGATTAATATATAAATAAGGAAACCAAAAACCCTAATCATCCACTTAACTATAGTTTGATACTTTACACTTAACCAAAAAGCATGTATCATCAAACATGATACAATCAAGTGCACAAAATCATATCGCATATGCAATGTGCACAAACCGAGTGAGAAAATCCATTTAAAAGTGAACCGATACTAGTTAATGCAAAGTAATATATCAAATATATAATTATACATTAAATCATTAAATCAACACTTGATTTAACGATCCGGTCATATCACATATAACCGACTAGTATCTAATGTATCGGTTTATCGAATCAACCCTTGATTCGATAACTAGGTTATATCGCATACAACCAATCGATACATTCATCGCGAGAATAGAATACGGTATCACATACACGTATTATTCTCGGTCCCGCACATATCTCATATGCGCTCCTATTTCGTTTCGCTTGAGCCAGGAAACCTCTGTGTAGGACTCTAAAGACTCGTCAATACGCCGGCAGCGGATGATGATCATATCAAACATCCACAAGCCGCAAGCGGTCTGCTAAACGTAACGGCCACCCGGGTATTGAGCGATCTGAAGATCGACGAGCAAGCCCGCTCACACTCCAGTGAATCCAACCAGTAACACTACCGTACAGTCCGGTCTGATCGTCTGATATGTCGCATATCTCGCCTAGGGGTGGTAAACGTCAGACCCCAATAGCTCGATAAGTCGTGTCGATATGAGGTCTATAACATTCGAGAAACTACTGGTAACACTTACCAGTAAATCTCAGCAACCCTGGCCAGGGATTTCCGGTTATAGCCAATCGAACACAGCGCAACATCAACCCCCTATACCGGGAGAGACGAATCCCCTCCTATCGCTCATTGCCTCCATGTGACTCGGGACTGTACCCAAAAACCACCGTTTTGCACGCCCTCTTGGACGTGGTAAGATGGAAATCAAAGCACAGTGGGAACCACACAAGACTCTATGACGATCTCGGGTCAACAGACTACTCTGTACCAATGTCACCAGAGAACTGCCATCTGACGTGAGGTATAATACCATCTGGGAGTTCTCGGCGAGTCCGTCCAGTGTACCCAGTTTCTACTGAGCACCCGTATATCATCTCTGATGTCAAACACCAATGGATATGGGATCATCCATCGCCCATCTGTATAGGTTTAGAAGGTATACGCTAGTCTACTCTGGTATATCGATGCCCCGTCTCGATACACCCACGACTAGGGACTTTGAAGGATGTACTTATGGACTACCATGTCCCCACTAGTATGATCCGCATCATAGTCCAGGTAGTCAAGTACAGATCCTAAGGGCTTTACCAACATGTAACAGAGAGACAATCAGTATACACGTTAAGGTAAAGAGTGACCAGATAGCATACTATCATGTCGAGCAAGAAAGTCTTCCCTATATATGTCCCAGCATCCACTACAATATACATCCAATGTACAGTAATGGCCTCTAGGGCATACATATAACTAACATCGATGCCCTGTCTCGATATACCCTCGACTAGGAACAGTTATAGGATGTACTCATCGACTACCGTGGCCCCACTAGTATGATCTCATCATAATCCCAGTAGTCGAGTACAGATCCTAAGGGCTTTATCAACATGTGAGAGAAAGGCAGTAAACCAGTACAAGTCAACATGTTAAGATAAAGTGAAACCAAATAGCATACTATCATGACGAGCAAGAAAGCCCTCTCTGTATATATCCAAGCATCCATCATAATATACATCATATGTACAATAATGGCCTCTAGGGCATATACATAACTAACAATCTCCCACTTGCACTAACGCCAGCTGCTGTAGTATCTCATACCTAGCATCCCGAATAATTTCTCAAACTGTATCTGGCGAATGGCCTTCGTGAGTGGATCCGCAGTGTTGTCCTTCGTATCTACTCTCCTGACCTCGATCTCCCGGCGATCAACTATCTCCCCGATCAGGTGATACCGCCTCAGAATATGTCTGGACTTCTGATGGGACCTGGGTTCCTTGGCCAAAGCCACAGCTCCATTGTTATCGCAATACAGAGGTATTGGATGCTCAATGGATGGAACCACACCAAGTTCACTAATGAACTTCTTAACCCAGACAACCTCTTTGGCAACGATGTATTCAGCCTCCATCGTCGAGTCTGCAACGGTATCCTGTTTGGAACTCTTCCAACATACCGCCCCTCCATTGAGGGTAAAGACAAATCCCGAGTGCGACTTAGAGTCGTCCTTATCATTTTGGAAGCTGGAATCGGTAAAGGACTCCACCCGGAGTTCTCCGTTACCATACACCAAGAACATGTCTCTAGTTCTTCGCAAGTACTTGAGAATGTTCTTCACAGCTGTCCAGTGACTCTCTCCAGGATCTGCTTGGTACCGACTCACTACACTTAGTGAGTATGCAACATCGGGTCTGGTACACAGCATCACATACATGATAGAGCCTACTGCCGAAGCACAGGGTATCCCTTGCATGCGAGCTCTCTCCAAATCAGTCTTGGGAGACATCTCTTTGGAGAGAGTGAGTCCAGAGATCGTGGGTTGGTTCCTACGCTTGGATTCTTCCATACTAAACCTTTTTAGTATGGTGTCAATGTACCTGGATTGGGACAATCCCAGTATCCGTTTGGATCTATCTCTATAGATCCTAATCCCCAATATGCAGGAGGCATCACCTAGATCTTTCATTGAGAATCTTTGTGATAAGAAGAGCTTGACTGATTGCAGCATAGGAATATCATTTCCTATCAAGAGTATGTCATCCACGTACAATACGAGGAAGACAACCTTACTCTCTGCTACCTTCTTATAGATACAAGGTTCATCTATGTTTTTGATGAAGTCAAACTCTTTGATTACAACATCAAAACAGATGTTCCAATTCCGCGATGCTTGCTTCAACCCATAAATGGATTTAAGCAGCTTGCACACCTTTCCGCTGCTCCTACTATCTACGAAGCCCTCTGGCTGAGTCATGTACATGCACTCTTCTAAATCACCATTTAGAAAGGCAGTCTTAATATCCATTTGCCAAATTTCGTAGTCATGGTATGCAGCAATGACAAGTAAGATCCGGATGGACTTAAGCATAGCCACTGGAGAAAAGGTTTCGTCATAATCCACACCTGGTCGTTGACGAAAACCTTTTGCTACAAGTCTAGCTTTGAAAGTCTCAACTTTTCCATCTACACCAAATTTCTTTTTAAAAATCCACTTGCTCCCAATGGGTTTTACCCCTTCAGGAGCATTTTCCAAAGTCTATACTTTATTGGTGTACATGGATTCCATCTCAGATCGCATTGCATCCAGCCATTTCACAGAGTCACCACTCGTGATGGCCTGCTCGAAACTAATTGGGTCATCATCTTCCATGATGCAATCCTCGCTTCCACCATCAATGAGAAAACCGTAGTATCTCTCAGGTGGACGAGAAACCCTACTAGATCGGCGGAGAGGCTGGGGTTCGTCGGGTACTACCGAATCCTCTGGTTCCACTAAATCTTCAGTTACAGTTTGTGTTGCTGGAACTTCTTCCAGTTCTACCTCAGAGCCACTAATCTCTTTTGCAAGAAATCCCTTTTTCTAAAAAGGTGGCATGTTAAGCAATAAACACCTTTTGTTGTTCACTGTGGTAGAAAAAATATCCATTTGAATGTTTAGGATATCTCACAAACTTACATAGAACTGACCGTGCTTCGAGTTTGTCTGGATTTTGCCTTTTGACATAGGCCAGACAACCCCACATCTTAACTCGTTTAAGACATGGTCTCTTCCCACTCTATATCTCATATGGTATGGTAGGTACAGATTTAGTTGGAACTTGATTCAATAGGTATGCTGCTGTCTCAAGCGCATACCCCTAGAAGGAAATAGGTAAGTCAGCAGTACTCATCATCGAGCGCACCATATCTAATAGGGTGCGATTCCTACGTTTAGATACACCGTTGTGCTGTGGTGTATATGGAGGAGTAAGCTGAGAGAGAATCCCATTCTTTTTTAGATAATCTAGGAACTCATTGCTTAAGTATTCTCCTCCTCGATCAGATCGAAGGATCTTAATACTTTTGCCCGTTTGTTTTTCTACTTCGTGCTTATATTCTCTGAATTTCTCAAAAGGTTCAGACTTGTGTTTCATCATGAACACATGTCCGAATCTAGAGAGATCGTCAGTGAATGTAATGAAGTAGGAAGAACCGTTCCTGGCATGCGTAGACATGGGACCTCATACATCACTATGTATCAGTCCTAAGAGTTCCGTAACTCTTTCTCCGTGTCCACTAAACGGAGCTTTGGTCATTTTTCCTTTGAGACATGAATGGCAAGTATCATAAGATGATAATTCGAACGAATTCAAATATCCATCCTTATGCAACTTAGCCAGTCGTGTCATATTGATATGACCAAGTCTACAATACCACAAGAAGGATTCGTTCATTTCTGAACTCTTCCTCTTGTTTGTGTTTTGTATATTGAGGACTGTATTCTGATTTAGAATGAATATGCCATTATGTAACGAGCCTGATGCAATCAACTTTTGATCTAGGAATATGTTCATAACATTATCCTTTACTACAAAATTATATCCTTCTTTACTTAATAAAGAAACTGATATAATGTTGCACATCATGTTCGGTATATAATAGCACTCATTTAGAATTAGTGTATTACGACTTGGCAATACTAGGTGATATTCGCCAACTGCTTTGGCTGCAATACTTGCACCATTCCCTACTTGAACGGAATGATCACCTTTTCCCAGTTCTCTACCTTTACGTAGCCCATGTAACAATTTACATATGTAGGATCCTGATCCGGTATCTAATACCCAGGACGTAGGGTGAACTGAGAAACAGTTCTCAATAACCAACACACCTGAAGAAGATGCATCAACATGCATGTTCTTTTGGGCGGCGTGAGAATCCAGATATTCTCCTGTTTCCTGTTCAGTCTTATAACTCTTATAAGAAAGAACGGGTCCAACGTTCCCCAAGTCAGTATAATAAGCGGGTTTAGTCAATACATCCATATTATTATCTTGATTATAGCCTGACATGGTCGCTACCTGGAGAGAGAGAGAAGAAAACACTTTAGCGTATGCTCTTGCAAGATTAGATTGGTTATTATCTTATCTAATCAGGATGTCTCCCACTGTTTTTATCAAATCTTCCTTCAAACCCTAAAAGGTAAGATTAGCCGGGATTAATTTGTAAGTGCACGGCGGCGCCCCGGCCGTCAATCCGACGGCCAAATGCGGAAGCGGTGATAAACTTTAAATTTTACTTGAACTGGCAAACCGCCGCGCACTAATATCCGGATCGAACCATTAATTAGTCCTAGCTAACAATAAGATGGGAAAGAGATATACCGACGATCCAAGTCCTCCGGTCTTCTCGTCACCGTCCCGATCTCCTGCGGAATGTCCCGTCTCCTCCTCGTCGCCGGAAGTGCACCACATCGCCTACTCCTTTTACGGGCTCCCACCTCAATGCCGAGGCAACTCGGGCACGAAGCCGGCTACTCGACATGCCCAAGGTTCGCTGTAGAATATGTAGTCCTCAAGTCTCACTTTGGGGTTCATGGAGATGCCATTTTGGTGGAGGGATGATACAAGCTTTTGGAGGAGGAGCTAAAGGGATTTTCCAACATGAAATGAACCAAAAACCCCTTACCAAAATGTTTGGACAGCCCCCATCAAGAGAGTGGCCGGCCATGCTAGATGAGGGAGGGAGTGAATGAGATGGTTGCCAAAAAAATGAGAGAGTCATTCTCATATCAAAACAAGAGAGAGAGAGAGGAAAGTCTATCATGCAAAAGGGAATGATCACAAGGTAAACTCAGCACTCAACACCACCATCATCACCTCACAAAGTCCAACCATCATGAACCATGATGACTCAAAAAGTCATGCCATCATGAAGAAATCAAGTCAAAGGATGGTGCACATCATGAAAGCCATCATGATGCAACAAGATGCAAAGAACCCCCTCCACTAATACTTATTTGCAACAATGCAAATAAGCCCTCCTCCACCAATCTTCGGCCAATGAACGGAACAATGGAAATCGGCCGAAACGGAAAGCAAACTGGCAACTCCAGAAAACTGGTCCCGTAATAAATTACAGGAAAACCCCGATACTGTGCATACACACCCGCATCTGTATTTCGACCGAAATACAAATGCAATGAGACAAAATCTACACTGTACTATACTAGGATCCGGCTTAAACCAAAGCCGGCCAGTAATACCTGTTCGATCCTGATCCGTGCAATACCGCACGTATCTAATCGAACCCTGCCATATATCCATACGGCCTATAGTACAGACTGTCCGATCCTGATCCGTGCAATACCGCACGTATCTGATCGGACCTTGCCATATCTCCATACGGCCTCTACAACCTTTCGCCCGAAAGCTGAGTAACAGAATGTGGGGGACTCTAAAGACTCGTCAACACCTTGGTTGTGGATTTAACCACTAGTACGTTAGAGGTATAAGCCAATACATAACGGGCTACCAGGTATTGACCAAAAGGGACGTCTGTGAGCGAACTCAACCTGACTCCCTACTGAGCCTGTCAGTGACAATATCCGTACAGTCCGGTCCGTTCGTCTATGAGCATCGCATGGCGGGCCTAGGGGGTTTGTAAAAGTCAGACCCCCAAAAGCGGTACAAGTCGTGTCGGAGTGTAGCCCAGAACACCCTGAGATACTACTGGAATACCTACCAGTAAATCTCCTTGCCTCGGCCGAGGGCTTCGTGTAATGGCTCTCCTAGACACAGCACGACCTCACCCCCAATACCGGGAGAGACGAACCCTTGAAGATACGCTCACTGCCTCCATGTGGCTCGGGACTGTACCCAACTAAAACCTGTTTGCACGACTCCTTTGAGCCGTGGTAGGGTAGTAATCAAAGTACAGTGGGAACTCACACGAGACAAATGACGATCCCCAGGTCGAGGAACTAACCTGCACACATGTCACCAGGGAACTGCCATCTGACGTCTGGTATATGACCAACTAGCATGTTCCCGGCGAGTCCTGTCCGGTGTACTCATAACCCAATGAGCACCTGTATACATCTTAGGTGATCCAACTGACACCAGTGGCCTGTGAGACCGGCCACCGCCCCTCGTCGGGGTCTCGACTGTATACACTAGTCTATTATGGAGAATCGATGCCCTGTCTCGAAACTCTCACGACTAGGGACCATTTAAGGATATGCTTATAGACCCCCAGCTCCCACTTATATGATCGCCCTCATACTGCTGGTGGTCAAGCAAGAATCCTAGGGGCTCTATCAACGTATAATAGCGACTTGTCAAGTCACCTCAAACAGTACACGATGATAAAGGTAAACCAGATAGCATACTATCATCTCGAGTAAGACTCTCCTACCGGGATAGGTCCTCCATCAATCATTGCAATCACGTACCTGTGACCTAATAATTGACTCTGAGGGCACTATCTCCAACAATCTCCCACTTGCACTCAAGGCTAATTATTGCGATGTCGCATACTCACAGCCCGTGTGATACCGAACACCCAACTCCTCTACTAGTCAGTCTCACAAAGCTCGTTTGCGAAACTATTGCGTTCGAGGAATAGCCTTAGTGAGTGGATCCGCTTTGTTGTTTCTTTCTATATCTCTCTATATCTCAAGTTCGCGGAGAAACCCATCTCCCGAAATGAGCAATACCAGTCTTAGAATGTGTCTGGATGTCTGATGGGACATAGCTCATAAATGAACTCCAAATCCAAACTTCTTAGACTGTATCGTCAACTGAACTTAATCAGTATCCTGCGCCATGCCGCCCTCAGTATTGCCTTGGACCACCTGTCCAAAATACTGCCCCTCATCAGAAGGAAAAATATAACTCTGACAACCTCCTTGTCGTCCAGGTCACCTTGGAAGCCTGGAATGATAACTGTCTCCCGAATGAGGCTGTCGTTATCATATCCCTAGAACATCCACTTATGTTCTAAAAATGCTTCCGACTGTTTCTCCAGGATTGGATTAATGTCAACTTATTGCATCTAGTGCAAGAACAACATCTGGTGTGGTACTTGACATCTCATGATTGACTCAATTGCCTAAGCAAGTGATCTGCCAATCATGCACATCCCTCTCTACTTTAGTCTACAAGACACCTTTAGAGAGGGTGACTCCATTACCTGCAGGTACATTACCGTGCCAGGAGTCGTCCATCCTAAATACTCTTAGAATGCTGTCAAGTACCCTGATTGGGAAACCACCCAAATCTAGATCTAAAACCATAGATCTAGTAACCAGTATGTCTGATATAAAATCCATTTTCTTTGTGGAGAAACCATTGTGTGACGACCAAAGTATAACCGATTGTAGTGTAGGAGTTTCTTTTCCTACTCTGTGTATGTCATCCAAACACCATGACATCACACCCTACTACCTTCTCAACAGATCCATCCCCTATTCTGATGAAGTCAAACCCATGACTGTCACGTCAGAAATAGATGATCTATCTCCGCTACATCTGCTTTAGTCTATAAATAGACATAAGCTACCTGTCCACCAATGCTTCCGCTGCTCCCACTGACTACGACAACCCTCTGGCAGAGTCATATAGACGTACACTTCTAAAACTAGTTTAGAACGACGCTATACTCATCCTCCCGCCGGGTCTCGCAGCCTGGAACAACAGCAATGGTAAATGTGGGTAAACAAGAACTTCCCTGTCACCGTCCTTGAGGCTACCGTAGTACCTCTCGGGTGCCTGAAGTTACCCACCTTATCAGTGGAGTGGCCAATGGAATGTCAATCCAGATTGAATCTTTAGGTTCCTTATCAAATCTTCAGTAATCGTTTGTGGTTCTGGAATCACTTCCAGTTCTACCATACTCCCACTATTGTTTTCTGAAAAAAAATCCATTTTTAATAAAACTGTGGCGAGTCTAGAACAATATTGCTATTGATCATCCAGATGGTAGAAAGTCAACCCTCGTCATAGCCTGGGTCAACCCACAAACAGCCATTACAGAAACGTGCCTTGAGTTGTCAAGTGTCTGGTTTTAATCATAAACCGGACAACTCCCCGTACCTTAACATCGTTAAGATATGAACTGTTCTATATCATATATAGAACCAGAGGCACTGATTTAATTGAACCAGATTCAAATCATGCAACTGTCTCCAGTGCATGTCAACTAAATGGAGAGAGGCCGATCAGCGTTACTCAACTTAGGAATGCTTCCAATTATGAGTAACCTGAAAGAGAAGTAAGTTCTCTTAATCATTACTATTAACTTAATACCATACACAAGTATCTACATCTTCGATCTCTTTGAAGAATCCCGATACTTGCTACACCTGGTTCTCTACTCTATTCAAATACCTATAACTTCTCCAAATTCGGACCCTGTGTTTCCACGAAACACCTGTCTAAAAACTAGAGAAGTCGTAAGTAAACCGAATATAGTACGAGGACCAACCCCTCTGTCCTGATGGACCCTGGACAACATACAATACTCTGTATAAGTCCCTTGAGTCTGAAAACTCATTCACTGTGTGTCGTAGGTTGAAAACTGTACTTATGGTCAAGAAGAATTACACCGCTGCTTAATGCTCCTTACCTAACCATCCACTGATATAGGTAAATGTCGTAGACATAATTTCAGAAAGGTATATCTCACTCTATGAAAATAGACGTACAGATATATCAATTTGAAATTGGTGCATAACTGCGGATATTCAAAACCAAATATTTGCCAACCGGCAAACAGCCCAGGTGATTTCCTCAAATATCACCGATTACAACGAATCCCGATATAATGAGGATAATCACCCGGTTCCCAATAACTTACTCCCACTCATCATCTGTAAAACCATACAGATGTGAGAATCGTACCTGGTAAATACATACCCTGGAGTAAGTATCTAATCGGGAAATCAGTTTTCTTTTAACAGTACACAGTGAGACTGAAACATTGAAATGTTCCGATAGGGTATTCTGGTATTCCTAGTAATGCCTCTTCCAGATTCACGACAGTAACCGTATAGTTCTTTGCCACCTCTCCAAATCCCTTCATATGTCTTTAGTCTTTACCTTCTGTACACCCCTTTAGGCCAAATGGTTTTCTTCCTTCCCTACCGTTCGGCACCAGCCTATGGTTTGGAAGAAGACTATCCAATAAGCATAATGGGTGTACTGTCCCAATCCTAGGAACACTCGCAATGAGAGAGGGTGAAGATAAAAGACAACCGAATAAACCTTATTCCTATTTCTCCTGGACCAGAATCCATCCCCGAACTGGAACAAGTTCCATTCGAGTTCGTATATAACCATACGATGGAGTATCCAAATAAACTGTGGATCTTCGTAGTGATACGGAGTGTCCTGGAGAAATACAAAGGTGATGTGGGAGTGGTAACGAAATATTTGGTTTGGTCGTGAATATCTGTTGCAATTTACTTTGCCCTCTTACTAATCCCTTGCTTTGTCTGAACTTAATACCTTCTGTACACCATCGTTAGGCTAATTGGTTTTCTTCATTCCCTACCGGTCGGCACCAGCCTAAGGTTTGGAAGAAGACAATCCAATTTGCGTAATAGGTGTACTACCCCTAAACCAAGGAGTACTCGTAACCTGAGAGAGGGTAAAAGGAAAAGACAACTGAATAGTCCTATCCGTTTTCTCCAGAACCTGAAACCATCCTCGAATAAATCCCTTCGATTTCGTATCTAACCATACGATGGTTTTGTCTAATGGAAGTGGACGTTCGTAGTAATACGGGGTGTCCTGGAGAAAAGGGTAAAAGTAGGAGTGGCAATGAGGTTTGCAACTCTGACAATCCAAAAGCCAGTGTTAAGAAAGTTCGGTCAACTTGGTCACTGAGTCATAGTCTTAGGGTCGGGTCAAATGGTCGCTGCCAAAGAGAGAGAGAAAAGAAACACTCAGCGTGCACTCTAACCTAGATCAGAATGGTTACCAATTTATCTAATCTGGAATCCTCCCACTGTACCTCAAATTCTCCTCCAAACCTGAAAGAAGAATTAGTCGGGGTCACCCGAGGAGTAAACCAACTCATCAGTGGGAATCGGGATCCAACTATCATCGCATGACAACGTGACGGAATCCGCTCACGGTATCACACTCCAGAAGGTATGCGCATATCTGGCAAGTTTCAGTTCTTTTGAAACTCCCGATGTGATTTCTGCCCCATGCTCTTATGGCCTTGGCGTGAGGTCAAAATATCATAAGTCACATGTCAAGTTCTGCCCGTCATTATCCAGGTTAATCTGAACCCACCCGTACATACCCTTGACGTAGGCCAAAATAGTAGTACGACTGTCCCAAACCAACGCATCTATCTATGCAACAGATAAATACCCGGCAGCTACCAATCACTATGCCTTGGCGTGAGGTCAAAATACATAGCTTGAATACTACCGAATATTTAACTGAAATGACGGAGGGCTACGAATGGTTTCTGGCGAAAACCTTTAACGTAATGAACTTGATATCGTTGAAGGAACGGATAGCTTTAAAAAATATAGTGACGAAAACCTTCGCTAAAGAGGTCACTCCCGGTGAAGGGATCTCGGCTCTTTCCCCGTAGAATGGGGTGCAGGATATTCCAACTGAATACCACGGTGCAAAGAAAAAGTAATCGGCTATAGTGAAGTCATTGCCCTGACGCAAACTTTTGTCCAAGGGGTCACTCCCGGTGAAGGGATCTCGGCCCTTGCCTCGTCGACTGAGGAGCAGGATATTCCAACTGAATATCACGATGCAAAACAAAAGAGAACGTCCTTGCAATAACAGCTTTTTGAAAAATGTTCCAACAACATCAGATTAGGTTTGTTTTTAACTTGCATTGATCCGAATCAATGCAGTCCCATCAATTGATCACACCAAAAAGAACGAAAATATACTGATGTACGTATATGCCATCCGCATTCGCCACTGGGTCCCGTCATTACCCGTTAGGTTAGCTAACTAACGACAGAGCGGGGACTGGACTAGCGCGGATGTAAAACATATACAACATCTACTAATATATATACCAATATATTATATTCGCTCAAGGCGTGAAGTAAATGCAACATCACAGAAATGTACAGCATCACAGAAACAATACAGATATCTGGGATCCCCGGGTTTCACAGAGCCGCTGAAACCCGACGTTCCCCTGGTCGTGTGGATAGCCTGTGCAATGAAATCCTAGACCCCTACGGGCGCGGCAAGTCACCCGCCAAAACCTGAAGCGAGGCAGCCCCCTTCAGCGCCGTGAATGGACCACCCAGCACTTCACGGAATCCGGTAACTTGGGCACCCCTCCTGGGTCAACCTGTACCCCCTACGAGTGCGGCGAATAGCCCGCCAATCCTAGAGTGAAGCCCCTTCCGTCCCAATGCCATGAGATGCGGGCTTGTTGCCCTCTAGAATCCGGCTATCCGTGCACCCCTCCGCGGGGTAAGCCTAGTACAGAAAGTAAAATATACATACAACGGGTACATCGACCGCAACCTGGCCGTGCCCCAAAATAATAATACAATCAGGCAGTGACGGCAGTCCACATGTCGGACGCTCGCCCCGCAATATCAAATGTACATAATACAACCACAACTGTACTAGCATTGCATCCAGGCTATCCCCCACGACCGATCCGCAACATCACAGCAAAATCACAAAACATCAACGTGAAAGTCACGTTCGCAAATCCGTCTAACCGGGCTATAGCAGTTAGACCGGATTTACCGATCAAGTGACATTCACGGTCGCAGATATAATGTAAATACTGTGAAAAATGTGTTTAAAATATCCGATCAATCAAATTTTAACAAGTGGGCCCCAAAGCATTACTGTAGCAGATCAGGAAAATCTGGGCCCAAAATTAATATTCCAAAACCCATATTTTAAGCCCACAAGCCCTCTGGAAAAAGCTGGTGAGCTGAACCCAATTACCTGCGGCGGAACCGCGGCCAACAAGGGGTTATGGCCGCGGTTCCGCGGTCGTACGGAGGGTTCAGGCAACCAAAATTTTCCAGTGGTCTTAGGGTACTCTGTACATCATTCTGCAATCACCTGAAAAAAATTTCGAGACCAAAAATTTTCAACAGAAACTGATGCGAACTAAAATGCAGTTTTGGAACATTCGATCGATCGAAACAGAAAAACACATTACACCAAGCTAGACTATGTTAATGGCGAGGCTCTGATACCAATGTAAGTGCACGGCGGCGCCCCGGCCGTCAATCCGACGGCCAAATGCGGAAGCGGTGATAAACTTTAAATTTTACTTGAACTAGCAAACCGCCGCGCACTAATACCCGGATCGAACCATTAATTAGTCCTAGCTAACAATAAGATGGGAAAAAGATATACCGACGATCCAAGTCCTCCGGTCTTCTTGTCACCGTCCCGATCTCCTGCGGAATGTCCCGTCTCTTCCTCGTCGCCGGAAGTGCACCACATCGCCTACTCTTTTTACGGACTCCCACCTCAATGCCGAGGCAACTCGGGCACGAAGCCGGCTACTCGACGTGCCCAAGGTTCGCTGTAGAATATGTAGTCCTCAAGTCTCACTTTGGGGTTCATGGAGATGCCATTTTGGTGGAGGGATGATACAAGCTTTTGGAGGAGGAGCTAAAGGGATTTTCCAACATGAAATGAACCAAAAACCCCTTACCAAAATGTTTGGACAGCCCCCATCAAGAGAGTGGCCGGCCATGCTAGATGAGGGAGGGAGTGAATGAGATGGTTGCCAAAAAAATGAGAGAGTCATTCTCATATCAAAACAAGATAGAGAGAGAGAAAAGTCTATCATGCAAAAGGGAATGATCACAAGGTAAACTCAACACTCAACACCACCATCATCACCTCACAAAGTCCAACCATCATGAACCATGATGACTCAAAAAGTCATGCCATCATGAAGAAATCAAGTCAAAGGATGGTGCACATCATGAAAGCCATCATGATGCAACAAGATGCAAAGAACCCCCTCCACTAATACTTATTTGCAACAATGCAAATAAGCCCTCCTCCACCAATCTTCGGCCAATGAACGGAACAATGGAAATCGGCCGAAACGGAAAGCAAACTGGCAAATCCAGAAAACTGGTCCCGTAATAAATTACAGGAAAACCCCGATACTGTGCATACACACCCGCATCTGTATTTCGACCGAAATACAAATGCAATGAGACAAAATCTACACTGTACTATACTAGGATCCGGCTTAAACCAAAGCCGGCCAGTAATACCTGTTCGATCCTGATCCGTGCAATACCGCACGTATCTGATCGAACCCTGCCATATATCCATACGGCCTATAGTACAGACTGTCCGATCCTGATCCGTGCAATACCGCACGTATCTGATCGGACCTTGCCATATCTCCATACGGCCTCTACAACCTTTCGCCCGAAAGATGAGTAACAGAATGTGGGGGACTCTAAAGACTCGTCAACACCTTGGTTGTGGATTTAACCACTAGCATGTTAGAGGTATAAGCCAATACATAACGGGCTACCAGGTATTGACCAAAAGGGACGTCTGTGAGCGAACTCAACCTGACTCCCTACTGAGCCTGTCAGTGACAATATCCGTACAGTCCGATCCGTTCGTCTATGAGCATCGCATGGCGGGCCTAGGGGGTTGGTAAAAGTCAGACCCCCAAAAGCGGTACAAGTCGTGTCAGAGTGTAGCCCAGAACACCCTGAGATATTACTGGAATACCTACCAGTAAATCTCCTTGCCTCGGCCGAGGGCTTCGTGTAATGGCTCTCCTAGACACAGCACGACCTCACCCCCAATACCGGGAGAGACGAACCCCTGAAGATACGCTCACTGCCTCCATGTGGCTCGGGACTGTACCCAACTAAAACCTGTTTGCACGACTCCTTTGAGCCGTGGTAGGGTAGTAATCAAAGTACAGTGGGAACTCACACGAGACAAATGACGATCCCCAGGTCGAGGAACTAACCTGCACACATGTCACCAGGGAACTGCCATCTGACGTCTGGTATATGACCAACTAGCATGTTCCCGGCGAGTCCTGTCCGGTGTACTCATAACCCAATGAGCACCTGTATACATCTTAGGTGATCCAACTGACACCAGTGGCCTGTGAGACCGGCCACCGCCCCTCGTCGGGGTCTCGACTGTATACACTAGTCTACTATGGAGAATCGATGCCCTGTCTCGAAACTCTCACGACTAGGGACCATTTAAGGATATGCTTATAGACCCCCAGCTCCCACTTATATGATCGCCCTCATACTGCTGGTGGTCAAGCAAGAATCCTAGGGGCTCTATCAATGTATAATAGCGACTTGTCAAGTCACCTCAAACAGTACACGATGATAAAGGTAAACCAGATAGCATACTATCATCTCGAGTAAGACTGTCCTACCGGGATAGGTCCTCCATCAATCATTGCAATCACGTACCTGTGACCTAATAATTGACTCTGAGAGCACTATCTCCAACATAATTACACCCTACAATTTCGTCAATCTTTAAGCCAGATCAGTGTTGGTACTTGAGGGAGGTTCCCCGTGCTTTCGCACGGACCTAATTAAAGTAAACCTCGTTTTCCCAGAGGCGTAACCCCGTTAACACTTTTCTAGACACCTACTTGATCGGCTAATTATCCTGTGTAAAACTCTCCCAGGAGTAACACTTGTTAGTTTTATGTATGCCCTAGAGGCCAGTATTGTACAGATGATGTATATTATATTGGATGCTTGGACATATATAGAGATGACTTTCTTGCTCGATATGATAGTATGCTATCTGGTTGCTCTTTATCTTAACATGTATACTTGTCTCTTTGTACTGTCTTATAGTTACATGTTGGTAAAGCCCTTAGGATGTGTACTTGACTACCTGGACTATGATGCGGATCATACTAGTGGGGACATGGTAGTCCATAAGTACATCCTTCAAGGTCCCTAGTCGTGGGTGTATCGAGACGGGGCATCGATATACCGGTGTAGACTAGTGTATACGTTTCTCGACCCATGAGATGGGCGATGGATGATCCCATATCTATTGGTGTTTGACATCAGAGATGGTATACGGGTGCTCAGTGGAGACTGGGTACACTGGATAGACTCGCCGAGAACTCCCAGATGGTATTATACCTCACGTCAGATGGCAGTTCTCAGGTGACACTTGTGCAGGTTAGTCTGTAGACCCGAGATCGTCATAGAGTCTTGTGTGATTCCCACTATGCTTTGATTTCCACCTTACCACGTCCATGAAGGCGTGAAAAACGGTGGTTTTTGGGTACAGTCCCGAGTCACATGGAGGCAATGAGCGATAGGAGGGGTTTCGTCTCTCCCGGTATTGGGGGTTGATGTTGCACTGTGCTCGATTGGCCGTAACAGGGAAGTCCCTGGCCAGGGCTGATTAGAGATTTACTGGTAAGTGTTACCAGTAGTTTCTCGACCCGTTATGGGCCTCACATCAGCACGACTTATCGGTTATTGGGGTCAGACGTTTACCACCCCTAGACTTGATATGCGACATATCAGACGAGGAGACCGGACTGCACGGGTAGTGTTGCCGGTTGGCTCGACGGGAGTTGTAGCAAGTTCAATTGTTTTCTTCTGATCGCTCAATACCCGGGTGGCCGCTACGTTTAGCTGACCGCTTGCGGCTTGGGGGTGCTTGATATGATCATCACCCACTGCCGGCGTATTGACGAGTCTTAGAGTCCCACAAAGGAGTTACCTAGTCCAGGCGAAACATTGTGGTGCGTGTATGCGATATGCGAATGGACCCGGTTAAAATGCGCGTATTAGATACTGTAAGTCGATGTAGAACACCCCAATACTTGTGGGGAGGCGGAATTTTCAAAAACGAACTTGTTTAGTGAACAAACATCGACTAACCGCTTGAATCGAAGCTAAACGATAACTAACTTAAAACATAGAGTTTCTATGCTACTATGTTTAGGGATTATACCTAACGAATCGTGTCCTTCGTCTTTGTGAACTCCTCTTCCTCCTCGACCTTCTCGAAGTAGTAGACGATCCACCCGAGAGCTTTACTCCAAGCTTAGCCTCTAAACTTGAGGCAACTAAACTTCTTTAAGTGCTAATCAAAGAAGCTAGGTGAAATATAGAGAGGGTTATGGATTAAGTAGTCTTACTAATCCTTGTACTCAACTCATGAGAGGGGAGGATTAGTGTTTGAAGAGGGAGAGCTTGAGGAGAGAGAAGATGATAAAGATAATGAAATGAGAATAGTGAGATAACATGATATATATCAAGCATTTTATTTTTCAAGAAAAGAATAAGAAATGAATTTAGCAACCATGCTTGATAATATCTAGTGATGATTCACTCCATGAGTCATTACGCATTTATCATGCATTAATGACATGGATGAATCATCCATATGACTCACTAATCACATTCATTGCATATGTCACCTAAACCTCCTTAGTCACCATCTTCTAGAAGCTTCTCGCGCAATTACGAGAACGCCCCTCCTTTCCGCAAAAATACGGAAAAACTTTAGACTGTATAAATCCAATAACCGGATACCAGTAACTGGCTTAAACCAAAGCCGACTGGTAAAAACTGTCCGAAAGTCGTACGCGCGTAAACGCACGTATCCGTCCGAACCCTTGTCGTAAAACCATACGACCTCTATATCGTTTCGCCTGGAGTAGGGAAACTCTCTGTGTGGGACTCTAGAGACTCGACTACTACGCTGGCAGTGGGTTTAACCACAGACCACAAGCGGCACTAGCTGTACGTAACGGTCCCCAGGTAGATGTCGATAAGAAGGCCGATGAGGAAACCCATCCGAACTCCTACTGAGTCTGATGTGATAATCTCCATACAGTCCGGTCCGTTCGTCCAAGACTATCGCATATCGGGCCTAGGGGGCGGCAAGCGTCAGTCCCCTAATAGCGGTATAAGTCGTGTCGGAGGGAAGCCCATTACACCCTGAGAAACTACTGGAACCTACCAGCAAATCTCGCTTGCCCTGGCCAGGGACTTTGCGTAATGGCTCTCTGACACAGCGCGATATCAACTCCCAATACCGGGAGAGACAAATCCTGTCTAACCGCCACTGCCTCTAAGTGCTCGGGACTGCACCCAACTGCTACCTGTTTGCACGACTCCTTTGAGCCGTGGTAGGGTAGCAATCTAAGAACAGTGGGACACACTCGAGGCGAAGCAGCAGTGTCAAGTCTGCGGACTATGCTGTACTCATGTCACCTGGGAACTGTTCACTGACGACTGGTATAAAACCAACCAACAGTTCCCTGTGAGTCCTGTCCGGTGTACCCGTAACCTAACGAGCACCTGCATACTATCTCCAGTACGACGTACTGACGGCTGTGGGACAGACCATCTCTCCAACTGGGATGAGAAGCGTATACACTAGTCTACTCCGGAGTATCGATGCTCTGTCTCGATAATCCAACGACCAGGGACCTGAATAAGGATGTGCTTGCAGACTACCCAGCCCCTACTAGTGTGACTGCCATCACAACGCTGGTAGTCAAGCAAGATCCTAAGAGCTCTATCAATACGTATACTCACATATTAAGATAGAAAAACCAAGTAGCATACTACCATGTTTAGCAAGACTGTTATATACATGTGAATATCCCAAGCTTCCATTAAGTAATATACAAACTAGTATGATACAGTAATGGCCTTCTAGGGCATAAACACTAACAATCTCCCACTTGCACTAGGGCCATGTACTGGCATATCGAAGACCAATGATCTCGAGTAGCCTTTCGAACTGAATCTGAGGTAGGGCCTTCGTGAATGGATCAACAATGTTCTCTTCAGAAGCAACTCTCCGAACCTCGATCTCCTGACGATCAATGATCTCCCTGATCTGGTGATACCGCCTCAAGATGTGTCTGGACTTCTGATGGGACCTTGGTTCCTTTGCTAAAGCTATAGCTCCGTTGTTGTCGCAATACAGAGGTATTGGATCAACTATGGTAGGAACCACCTGAAGTTCTGTTAGGAACTTCTTCATCCAGACTGCTTCTTTTGCGGCATCGCAAGCAGCTATATACTCTGCTTCCATCGTCGAGTCAGCAACGGTGTCCTGCTTGGAGCTCTTCCAGCACACCGCCCCTCCATTGAGGGTAAAGACATAACCCGACATGGACTTGGAATCGTCCTTATCACTCTGAAAGCCGGAATCAGCAAAGGCCTCCAACCTGAGGTCTTTTCCGCCGTAAACCAAGAACATCTCCTTAGTCCTTCTCAGGTACTTGAGAATGTTCTTTACTGCTATCCAGTGCTTCTCCCCTGGGTCTAACTGATACCGGCTTACCACGCTCAGTGCGTAAGCTACATCTGGTCTGGTGCACAACATCGCATACATTATAGAGCCTACCACAGAAGCGTAGGGTATAATAGACATGCGTTCCCTTTCCAAATCAGTCTTGGGAGACATCTCTTTGGAGAGGGTGATTCCGTGACAAGCCGGTAGATTACCACGCTTAGAATCTTCCATACTGAATCTTTTCAGTACAGTGTCGATATACCTGGACTGCGAAAGTCCCAACATCCTCTTGGATCTATCACGATAGATCCGGATCCTCAGAATGTAAGAGGCATCACCCAGGTCTTTCATGGAGAACCTGTGTGACAAGAATCCTTTGACAGATTGTAGCATAGGAATGTCATTTCCTATCAATAGAATGTCATCCACGTACAAGACGAGGAATACGACACTTCTGGCTACAACTTTACTATATATGCACGGTTCATCTGGATTTTTGATAAAGTCATACTCTTTGACTGTTTCATCAAAACAGATGTTCCAACTCCGCGATGCCTGCTTTAGTCCATAAATGGACTTAAGCAGCTTGCATATTTTCCCGCTGCTCCCACTCTGATTGAAACCCTCTGGCTGATCCATATAGACGCACTCTTCTAAATTTCCATTCAGAAAAGCCGTCTTTACGTCCATCTGCCAGATTTCATAATCATGGAAGGCAGCAATAGCAAGAAGGACCCGAATGGATTTGAGCATAGCCACTGGAGAAAAAGTTTCGTCATAGTCCAAACCAGGTCTTTGACGAAAACCCTTTGCAACAAGTCTAGCCTTATAGGTTTCCACCTGTCCATCTACACCAATCTTTTTCTTGAAGATCCATTTGCATCCTATGGGTTTTATCTCATCTGGAGCAAAGTCCAAAGTCCATACTTTGTTGGTGTACATGGACTCCATTTCGGTCCGCATTGCATCTAGCCATCGTACCGAGTCGCCGCTCTGGATGGCCTGCTGGAAGTCAGTAGGTTCATCATCATCTATGATGCAATCCTCTCTATCCCCATCTATAAGAAAACCGTAGTATCTCTCAGGCGGATGAGACGGCCTACTACTCCTGCGGAGGGGTGCGGGAATGTCCTATTCTTCTTGAACTACCGGTTCTACCAAACTTTCAGTATTAGTTTGTGGTTCTGGAATTTCTTCCAGTTCTATTTCGCTCCCACTTGATTCCTTTTCTAAAAACTGATGTTCTAGAAAATGGGCATTACGAGAAACAAATACCTTTTGTTCCTCTGCGTAATAGAATAGATATCCCCTGGAGTTTTTTGGATATCCCACAAACTTACACCTTACTGATCGTGCCTCGAGCTTGTCCACATGCTGCTTTTTAACAAAAGCTGGACATCCCCAAATCTTTATATACTGTAGATGGGGTTTCTTCCCGCTCCACATCTGATATGGAGTGGTAGGCACAGTCTTGGTAGGAACCATGTTCAACAGATATGCCGCTGATTCTAGCGCATAACCCCAGAAAGATCGCGGTAACTCAGCATTACTCATCATGGATCGTACCATATCCAATAGGGTTCGATTCCGTCTCTCCGATACACCGTTATGCTGTGGAGTGTATGGAGGAGTAAGCTGAGAGAGAATTCCTTTCTCTTTTAAGTAACCTAGGAACTCGGCACTCAAGTATTCACCACCTCGATCAGATCTAAGTGTCTTGATACTTTTGCCGGTTTGGTTTTCTACTTCATTCTTATACTCTCGGAATTTCTCTAAAGCCTCGGATTTATGTTTCATCAGATAAATGAATCCGTATCTTGAGTAATCATCCGTGAAAGTAATGAAATAGGAAAAACCACCTCTTGCATGTGTAGACATCGGACCGCATACATCGCTGTGTATGAGTCCTAAGAGCTCGCTCGCTCTTACTCCTTGTCCAGTAAATGGAGTCTTTGTCATCTTTCCTTTGAGACAAGATTGACAAGTGTCATAAGTTTGATATTCGAACGAGTCCAAATATCCTTCTCTATGCAACTTAGTCAACCTTCTCTCATTGATGTGACCCAGTCTACAATGCCATAAGAAAGCTTTATTTAAATCTGGAGACTTTCTTTTTAGTGTGTTCTGGACATTGAAATTTGGAGTTGGTTTAAAACATATATACCGTTATTTAGGGTACCGGACCCAATCAAACCATGATTAAGGTGGATGTTGACAACATCTCTTACAAACGTGAAATCATAACCTTTATTTGATAACAAGAAAACTGATATGATATTACACGTTAAGCTTGGTACAAAATAACAGTTATGTAAAACCAAAATGTGTCCACTCGTCAATCCTAGGTGATAATCCCCGACGGACGCAGCTCTCACGCTAGCTCCGTTAGCAACCTTTAGGGTCATATCACCTTCCTTCAGCACTCTACGGTTTCTCAGTGCCTGCAATGAATTGCAAATATGAGATCCTGATCCGGTATCCAATACCCAGGAAGTAGAGTTGATCGACAGACAATTCTCAATTACAAACACACCTGAAGTCGAAGCCACAGCTTGCTTCGGTTCCTGGTTCTTGGCATTCCACGCCTTGCAATCCTTCTTCCAGTGCCCTTTCCTGTGACAATGGAAGCACTCATCCTGGCCAACTACCGGTACTGCAAACTTTTTCTTTCCCTTCCCTCCCACCTTACTAACACCTCCTCTAGGTCTGGGTGCGGCCTTCTTCTTCCTTCCTTTGGCCCTAGCCTTGGACCCGGAAGAAGATGAACCGCCAACAAACATAGCGGGTGTTTCCCTTGCCTTCTGCAAGGTGCCCTCTGCACTCCTTAACATGTTCAGGAGTTCCGGAAGTTCAACTTCTTTTCCTTGAAGGTTGAAGTTCAGGATAAACTGGGCGTAGGTGGGAGGAAGGGACTGGAGAATAAGGTCTGTATAGAGCTCATTATCCAAAGTCGTCCCAAGGTCTGCGAGCTCTTCAATATAGCCGATCATCTTTAGGACATGTTCTCCCACTGATGACCCGACAGCCAACCTCACTCGAAACAAGTTCTTATAGATCTCGTATCTTGCTATACGAGATTGCTCTCCATAAAGTTCCTTTGTATGGAGAAATATGCCATCTAGGGTCATATCCTCGTGCCTCCTCTGATGTTCATTGTTCATTGAGGCAAGCACGATGCACTTGGCTTTCGCGCAATCTAAATCCCAGGTTTTGCGGATTTCCTTATCCGCATTGCTGGATTTGGGACCAGGGACAGCAGGTGCCGTAGCGGTGAGGACGTACCCCAATTTGTCATAGGTCAAAGCCATTTTGACATTCCGCAGCCAATCTTTATAGTTTGGCCCTGTCAGTATATTTTTCTCTAAAAGTAACTTAAGTCCAGTCATTTTCAGGGTCGCTGCAATTAGGAGAGAGAGAAGAAAACTCTTTAGCATGATGCTCTTGTAAGTTTAGAGTGGTTTTTAGTTTATCTAAACTGGATGGCTCCCACTGTTTCTCGAATCCTTCCTCAAACCATAAAAGAAGAATTATCCAGGACTATTCTCACTGTACAATACTTGCTTAACCGTTCAGCCAGGCTGGTGTCGGTATTTCGAGGGAGGTTTTCCAACGCTTTCGCGAAGTTCCTTAATTAAATAACCTCTTTTCTCTGGGGGCGTAACCCCGCTGACACTTTTCTGGACACCTACTAGGTTTATAGCATTGATCGTTAAGTGACGAATATCCTGATAAGTAGCATATACTCACAGTAGGATCGGGATCCAAATATCATTGTATGATAATGTTGAAGGAATCCTACCAACATTCATCAAACTCCAAATGGTATGCATCTCTTTGCAAATTTCAGTTTCTTTAGAAATTCCCGATATATATTTCTGCCCCATGCTCTTATGACCTTGGCGTTATGTCAAAATGTCATAAGTCACATGTCAAGTTCTACTCATCATTATCTTGTCAATTTGAACCCATCCGTATATATCCTTGACGTTCGGCCAAAATGATAATACGACTGTCCCAAACTAACTCATCTATCTATGCAACAAATGAATACCCAGTAGCTACCAAACACTATGCCTTGGCGTTAGGTCAAAATACATAGCTTGAATACTACTGAATACCCAGATGAAATGAAGGAGGGCTACGAATGGTTTTGGCGAAACCGTGAACGTAGTGAACTTGATATAACCGAAGGAACCTGATAGCTTTTAAAAGGAGTGGTTAAGTCTCCGCATTTAAAAATATCTGTTTTTAAAATTAACCGAGTGGTTTCTTTTAAATTGTTCCAACGATTTAAACTTTGGTTTGTTTTTCTTTGCATTATAGATAATGCATCCCATCATTAACCTATCATTGCAGAAAACAACGAAAATACAACGTCCTCTTATGCCATCTGCATTCGCCACGGGGTCCCGTCATCACCCGTTAGGTTACTTAACTAACGACAGAGTGGGGGCTGGGCTAGCGCGGGTGTAAAACATAAGTGACGTCTAAATAGCTATCATATATATAGATATTTTACATTCGTCTGACGCAATGATATTCATTCCAGATCACAGATGAACTTAATTGGATTTGCAAGCAATCCGTGTTTGTTTTGAGCCTGCAACAAAATACGGATTACACAGTTGTGATGAATAGCTATTACCCCACCCACGACCCCTACGGGTGCGGCAAACTACCCGCCCGGCAGTTTGTGCACCCCACCTTGGGTCTGTCCTAGGAGCAAAAACAGTAAAATGAAATAATACAACGGTGGCTACAACCGCAACCTGGATGTGCCCCGCAAAATAATATTACAACAAATTACATTTACATCAAATGAATTAAATAATAACCCATCACATAACCCCGGCTATACATCACAACAGTCCAACACAGTTCATATGCACAAACAGATAAAATCCATTTCAGAAATGTGCAACCCCCTGCCAACTGACATACTAGCAGTTAGGGGAGGTTTACGAACACATTATACAATCACAGATATAATCCAACAAGCAAATACTGTATAATTTCGATCGATTAAACATTTTTAATTTTGCTCCAATACTGCTCTGCAAATCTGAAACCTGAGCAAAAATTAAATATTCCAGAAAATCCCAAATATTACAGAGAACCAACACAAGAAAAATGGGTCCCTGGATCGTCAAATCGGCGGCGGAAGCGCGGCGGGATCTGTGCTATCCGCCGCGGTTCCGCGGCGCCGTAGGCGATTCAGGGGACCAAATTTTTTGTGTGTTCTACTACTGTCATTTTAAGCTTTCTGAACATCCCTGAAAAATTTTTGGACTTCATTTATAAATCGACAGAAACTTGATATTTTAGGGTTTTCCGGTTTCGTTTTTTTTCGTTCGAAATTCATTGCAAAAAAGTTATTTATTGTTTAGCGAGGCTCTGATACCACTGTAAGTCGATGTAGAACACCCCAATACTTGTGGGGAGGCGGAATTTTCAAAAACGAACTTGTTTAGTGAACAAACATCGACTAACCGCTTGAATCGAAGCTAAACGATAACTAACTTAAAACATAGAGTTTCTATGCTACTATGTTTAGGGATTATACCTAACGAATCGTGTCCTTCGTCTTTGTGAACTCCTCTTCCTCCTCGGCCTTCTCGAAGTAGTAGACGATCCACCCGAGAGCTTTACTCCAAGCTTAGCCTCTAAACTTGAGGCAACTAAACTTCTTTAAGTGCTAATCAAAGAAGCTAGGTGAAATATAGAGAGGGTTATGGATTAAGTAGTCTTACTAATCCTTGTACTCAACTCATGAGAGGGGAGGATTAGTGTTTGAAGAGGGAGAGCTTGAGGAGAGAGAAGATGATAAAGATAATGAAATGAGAATAGTAAGATAACATGATATATATCAAGCATTTCTTTTTTCAAGAAAAGAATAAGAAATGAATTTAGAAACCATGCTTGATAATATCTAGTGATGATTCACTCCATGAGTCATTAAGCATTTATCATGCATTAATGACATGGATGAATCATCCATATGACTCACTAATCACATTCATTGCATATGCCACCTAAACCTCCTTAGTCACCATCTTCTAGAAGCTTCTCGCGCAATTACGAGAACGCCCCTCCTTTCCGCAAAAATACGGAAAAACTTTAGACTGTATAAATCCAATAACCGGATACCAGTAACTGGCTTAAACCAAAGCCGACTGGTAAAAACTGTCCGAAAGTCGTACGCGCGTAAACGCACGTATCCGTCCGAACCCTTGTCGTAAAACCATACGACCTCTATATCGTTTCGCCTGGAGTAGGGAAACTCTCTGTGTGGGACTCTAGAGACTCGACTACTACGCTGGCAGTGGGTTTAACCACAGACCGCAAGCGGCACTAGCTGTACGTAACGGTCCCCAGGTAGATGTCGATAAAAAGGCCGATGAGGAAACCCATCCGAACTCCTACTGAGTCTGATGTGACAATCTCCATACAGTCCGGTCCGTTCGTCCAAGACTATCGCATATCGGGCCTAGGGGGCGGCAAGCGTCAGTCCCCTAATAGCGGTATAAGTCGTGTCGGAGGGAGGCCCATTACACCCTGAGAAACTACTGGAACCTACCAGCGAATCTCGCTTGCCCTGGCCAGGGACTTTTGCGTAATGGCTCTCTGACACAGCGCGATATCAACTCCCAATACCGGGAGAGACGAATCCTGTATAACCGCCACTGCCTCCAAGTGCTCGGGACTGCACCTAACTGCTACCTGTTTGCACGACTCCTTTGAGCCGTGGTAGGGTAGCAATCTAAGAACAGTGGGACACACTCGAGGCGAAGCAGCAGTGTCAAGTCTGCGGACTATGCTGTACTCAAGTCACTTGGGAACTGTTCACTGACGACTGGTATAAAACCAACCAACAGTTTCCTGTGAGTCCTGTCCGGTGTACCCGTAACCTAACGAGCACCTGCATACTATCTCCAGTACGACGTACTGACGGCTGTGGGACAGACCATCTCCCCAACAGGGATGAGAAGCGTATACACTAGTCTACTTCGGAGTATCGATGCTCTGTCTCGATAATCCAACGACCAGGGACCTGAATAAGGATGTGCTTGCAGACTACCCAGCCCCCACTAGTGTGACTGCCATCACAACGCTGGTAGTCAAGCAAGATCCTAAGAGCTCTATCAATACGTATACTCACATATTAAGATAGAAAAACCAAGTAGCATACTACCATGTTTAGCAAGACTGTTATATACATGTGAATATCCCAAGCTTCCATTAAGTAATATACAAACTAGTATGATACAGTAATGGCCTTCTAGGGCATAAACACTAACAGATACCGTATACTAATCGGGCGGCTTGCTTTTGGTTAGGTCGTATGTGATATGGCCGGATTGATAAATCAAGTGTTGATTTATCATTTAACCATTAGCTTCTCACTAGAAATCCTATCTTGTTTCTTTTGGATGTATGCATGCATGTATGCATTCATTCTTGTTCATGCACATATGGATGTGCATGCACACATGCATACATACATCATTCTATCATGGTTGTTTATACATAGAAAATGGTGGCAATATAAGACTCACACCATGGTTTGTATTATGGATTATTATTTCTATTTATGCTAAAACAAAAGAAAAGAGATAAGATTAATTCATGGATTAGTTTCTACACTCTTCTTTTGACCTAACCATGTTCACCTACCTTTTGACCATGATTTAATCTTTCTCTTGTGTTTTAACTAAAGTAAAATAAATATCCATAAAAGATAACCATGGTTTGAGATGAAGAGGGAAAAATATATATACTTATATTTTTCATTTTCTCATTAGAGTTTATCTTCTCTTTTTCTTAAAAAAGCCATCATCTTCTTCAACCTTGATCTCTTGCTCTCTAGATTTTTCAAGTGAGCAAAATACTCAAAAAGATAGGATTTTGAAGTGAGAAAGAGAACCACGACACCATTCTACACAAGTCTAGCCCACTTGCTTAGAGTGTTAGCTTCATTTCATTCTCTCGATAAAGTGAAGTTGCAAGCTTGGACAAAGCGGACTCCGGATGGATCATCGTGGACCTAGAGGAGTTCAAGCGGACTTTTTCCAAACCCCAAGTAGCCGAGGAGTCTAGCGTAGGGAGCTACAAAGGTTGTACTCTCAAAACCCTAGCTTAATCTACTTGTGTTGAAGTGTAGTTTTTGAAACCCTAATTTTTCTAGGATTGATTCTTTGTATGCTTACTTAGCCCCCTAAAAATTTAATCTTTGGTACATGTGATGCTTCCAAATCCTTCATGAGGTGCTAGGTAAACCCAACATTGGTATCAGAGCCGACCTAGAACATTAGGCGACACTTTTACGAAGTAAAAACTCCGATCGAACCAAAATACGGAATTTCGGGACCCTCTCTGGACTTTTTTCAAAATCTGTGTTTTTTCAGTATTAAAAATATGTAAAAAATTCAGCAGGTAAATATAAGCACTGCTGTAAAATTCGATGCAGTGAAGAGTTACTTTCACCGCGGAACCGCGGCCAGAGCCTGCTTGGGCCGCGGTTCCGCGGCCGTAATTATGAGTTAATGCATGAAAATTTTACGGTAATGCTTAGAACTGCTTGTATATATTTTTGGATATTTTTAATCTGAATTTAGTACTGTATGTTCTGGAGATTGTTTTGGAGTCGTTGATTCGATCGGAATTTTGATTTCGTGTTTTTCCGGGTAAATTAGAAAGTGTTGAATTGTTCGAACGAGTATCATTTGCTCAATTTTCACGGGGTTTAAATTTTTTGGAGATACGTGCAAGTTTTGTGGTGGACCCTCTAGAAGACAACAAACCTTAACTCGATTATGTGACCGTTTTGAACTGCCCTTTGAACCTTAGGGTTTGGGGCAGTACGGCGTGCCACATGTGAGGCGTTGGCTTAACCCTTCTACGGCTGGACCGCTACTACTGTATCATACTCCGGGTTTTTGAACTCCGCTCAATTGTTGAGCTTTAGGGAATCTTGGGTATTTGATCGTTCGTTCGAAAACTTTAATACTGTCTATTTATCTGGAATGCGATGCAGTGTGTGGAATTCATATAGCTAGACATGAAAGACGAAGTATGTGATATTTCGCATTTACGATGTCTAAAGAGAATGTGGATTCCAGATATTGCAGTTTTACACTTTCTTTTTTGTGACCGTAAGTGTAGTATGTCGATATCGCCGGTTTCGTTGCTATACATCAACGACAATTGGGGTACGCATATTTACTTACGTTGATGATATGTGATATTATGTGTTGCTGAGATATGATGTGCAGGATTGTCGCAATCGAATAGCCGGGGTTTTTTTTTATGTGAGATGAGAGTTTTATATTTTCATTCATGTAAATTCAAATGTAATGTAATATTCTTTTATTTGGGGCACTTCCGGGTTGAGGTTGATGCCACCAGTGTTGTATATTATTTACTTTTCCGCATTAGGATGGACCAAAGGAGGGGAGCACAGATGACCGGGTTCTGGGGTTCAGTGGGAGGCCATCTCGAGGAGTCGAGACCGGGTCTCTTAAACTCCAGAATTGGTAGGGTCGCTTGCCGCTCTCGTAGGGGTCCAGGGTGTGGGCATGGCTATTCATCGCGACTGTGGAATCCGTATTTTCTATTGTTGGCTAAATACTAAATACGGACGTCCTAGTATATCCCACATTATATTTATGTTTCTGCTGCGATATTTATGATGTGATCATGTGCTGTGCTGTGATAGATACTTTATATAGTATATATGATATATTATATAGACGTTACTTATGTTTTACACCCACGCTAGCCCTGCCCCGCTCTGTCGTTAGTTACCTAACCTAACGGTGCACGAGGGGACATCGAGGCGAATGCGGATGGCATAAGTGTACGTCGTATTTATCTGTGATGTTTAGGTGACTTAAATGATGGGACTTCATTAATGTGATTAATGAAAGAAAAGAAACCTAAAAGATGTTGTAGAATCAAATTTTTTTTAAAAAGGGTAGCTACAGTCTTGCTTTGTATAGCGGTATATATGATATACCCTGCACCTTATTCGATGGGGAAAGAGCCGAGATCCCTTCACCGGGAGTGACCTCTATTGCAAAACTGGCAGATGCTACAAAATTCGGTTTGGTTTTTGATTGCTTTTGGAGTTTTTCTTTGCACAGTGATATATATGATATATCCCGCACCTTATTCGATGAGGAAAGAGCCGAGATCCCTTCACCGGGAGTGACATCTTTAGCAAAACTAATAAAATCCTCAAAATCACTCCATTTCAAAATTCACATGATTCTACAACGATATCAAGTTCATTACGCAATAGGTTTTCAGAAAAACCTGTCGTAGCCCTCCGTCATTTCAGATAAGTCCTACTACGTTTATTGGCCTGCGTCAAGGCGTAGTGTGCGGTAGCTAACTAGTATTTATCTGTTTGTGCATATGATGCAGATTGGATTAGGGTAGTCGTGCGACTTTGTTGGCCTGCGTCAAGGGTCGTACGGGTGGGTTTAATTCAATCAAGAAATGACGGGTTGAACTTGACTAGCGCGCTATGGTTTGTTGGCCCGCGTCAAGGTCATGGGACGCTAGGGGCAAAATATTATCGGGAATTTCAAGTGTTGAAATTTGCAATGAGATTGCATACCTTCTATGAGATAGTTGGATCCCGATACCCACTGCGAGTAATTGTTACTCCCGGAAGAGTTTTACACAGGATAATTAGCCGATCAAGTAGGTGTCTAGAAAGGTGTCAACGAGGTTGCGCCTCTGGGAAAACGAGGTTTACTTTAATTAGGTCTGTGCGAAAGCACGGGGAACCTCCCTCAAAGTACCGATACTGGCCTGGCTGAAAGATCGACGAAGTTGTAGGGTGTAATTAATCCCGGCTAGTCTTTCCTTTTAGGGTTTGAAGGAAGATTTGATAAAAACAGTGGGAGCCATCCTGATTAGATAAGAAAATAACCAATTTGATCTTGCAAGAGCATACGCTAAAGTGTTTTTCTTCTCTCTCTCTCCAGGTAGCGACCATGTCATGTCTTAATCAAGATAATAATATGGATGTATTGACCGAACCCGCATGTTATACTGTGCTGGGGAACGTTGGTTCCGTTCTTTCTTATAAGAGTTATAGGACTGAACAGGACATAGGGGAATACCAGGATTCCCATGCCACCCGAATGAAGAAAGTACATGATGATGCATTTTCTTCGGGTGTGTTCGTTACAAAGAAATGTTTCTCTATTTCCTCTACATCCTGGGTATTATATACCGGGTCAGGATCCCACATATGTAATCAGTTACATGGGCTTAAGAAAGGTAGAGAACTTGGAGAAGGTGATAAAGACATAAGAGTTGGAAATGGTGCAATTGTTGCAGCTAAAACTGTCGGGGAATATCACCTTGTATTACCAACTGGTAATACATTGATTCTGAACGAATGCTATTACATGCCGAACCTGATATGCAACATTATATCGGTTTCTTTGTTAAGTAAAGAGGGATATAATTTTGTATTACAGGATAATGTTATGAACATTTTCCATAACCAAAAGTTGGTTGGATCAGGCACGTTGTGCAATGGCATTTATGTTCTAAATCAATCAACAGTTCTGAGTATAACAAACACACACAAGAGGAAGAGTTCAGAACTGAACGAATTCTTCTTGTGGCATTGTAGACTGGGTCACATCAATGCAACACGACTAGCTAAGTTGCATAAGGATGGATATTTGAATCCATTTGAATTTTCATCTTATGACACTTGCCAGTCATGTCTCAAAGGCAAGATGAGCAAAACTCCGTTTACGGGACACGGAGAAAGAGTTACGGAACTCTTGGGACTGGTGCATAGTGATGTATGCGGTCCAATGTCTACACATGCCAGGAATGGTTCTGCGTACTTCATTACATTCACTGACGATCTCTCTAGATTCGGATATGTGTTCCTGATGAAACACAAATCAGAAGCTTTTGAGAAATTTAGAGAATATAAACAAGAAGTCGAGAACCAAACCGGAAAAAGTATTAAAATCCTTCGATCTGATCGAGGAGGTGAATACTTGAGCAATGAATTCCTGGACATCCTAAAAGAGAATGGGATTCTCTCTCAGCTGACTCCTCCATATACACCACAGCACAACGGTGTATCGGAACGGAGGAACCGCACCCTATTAGATATGGTGCGCTCTATGATGAGCACATATGAGTTACCTATTTCCTTCTGGGGATATGCACTGGAAACAGCTGCAGACCTATTGAATATGGTTCCCACCAAATCCGTGCCAACCACTCCATATGAGATATGGAAAGGTAAGAGACCATGTCTTAATTATGTTAAGATATGGGGTTGTCCGGCATATGTAAAAACACAGAATCCGGACAAACTCGCGGCAAGGTCCATTCTGTGTAAGTTTATTGGATATCCCAAACATTCGCGCGGGTATATCTTCTACCACACCGAGGAACAAAAGGTGTTTATTTCTCGACATGCCACCTTTTTAGAAAAGGAATTTCTTGAAAAAGAGATTAGTGACAAGGAGGTAGAACTGGAAGAGGTTCCAGCAATACAGACTACGACAGAAGATTTGGTTGAACCGGAGGATTCGGTAGTTCCCAACGAACCTCAGCCACTCCGCCGATCTAGTAGGGTTCCTCGCCAACCTGAGAGATACTACGGTTTTCTCATAGATGGTGGGAGCGAGGATTGCATCATGGAGGATGATGACCCAACTAGCTTCGAGCAGGCCACCACGAGTGGGGACGCAGTGAAATGGCTGGATGCAATGCGGTCGGAGATGGAATCCATGTACACCAACAAAGTATGAACTTTGGAAGATGCTCCTGAAGGGGTAAAACCCATTGGGAGCAAGTGGATTTTCAAGAAAAAACTTGGTGTAGATGGGAAAGTGGAGACTTTCAAAGCTAGACTTGTTGCAAAGGGTTTTCGTCAAAGACCAGGTGTGGACTATGACGAGACCTTTTCTCCAGTGGCTATGCTTAAATCCATCCGGATCATGCTTGCCATAGCTGCATATCATGACTACGAAATCTGGCAAATGGATGTTAAGACCGCCTTTCTAAACGGTGATTTAGAAGAGTGCGTGTATATGACTCAGCCAGAGGGCTTCGTAGATAGTGGGAGCAGCGGGAACGTGTGCAAGCTGCTTAAATCCATTTATGGATTAAAGAAAGTATCGCGGAGTTGGAACATCTGCTTTGACGTCGTTATCAAAGAGTTTGATTTCGTCAAAAACGTTGATGAACCTTGTATCTACAAGAAGGTGGCAGAGAGTAAGGTTGTCTTCCTCGTATTGTACGTGGATGACATACTCTTGATAGGAAATGACATTCCTATGCTGCAATCGGTCAAGCTCTTCTTATCACAAAGATTCTCAATGAAAGATCTTGTTGATGCCTCCTGCATATTGGTGATTAGGATCTATAGAGACAGATCCAAACGGATATTGGGATTGTCCCAATCCAGGTACATTGACACCATACTAAAGAGGTTTAGTATGGAAGAATCCAAGCGTGGGAACTTACCCACGATCTCTGGAGTCACTCTCTCCAAAGATATGTCTCCCAAGACTAATTTGGAGAGAGCTCGCATGCAAGGGATACCCTATGCTTCGGCTGTAGGCTCTATCATGTATGCGATGCTATGTACCAGACCCGATATAGCATACTCACTAAATGTAGTGAGTAGGTATCAAGCTGATCCTGGAGAGAGTCATTGGACAGCTGTGAAGAGCATTCTCAAGTACTTACGAAGGACTAAGGAGATGCTCTTGGTGTGTGGTAATGGAGAACTCCAAGTTGAGTCCTTTACCGATTCGAGCTTCCAGAGTGATAAGGACGACTCTAAGTCGCAGTCGGGATTTGTCTTTACCCTTTACGGAGGGGCGGTTAGCTGGAAGAGTTCCAAGCAGGAAACCATGGCAGACTTGACGATGGAGGCTGAATACATCGCTGCCAAAGAGGCTGTCTGGATCAAGAAGTTCATTACTGAGCTTGGAGTGGTTCCATCCATTGAGCATCCAATACCTTTGTATTGCGATAACAATGGAGCGGTGGCTTTGGCCAAGGAACCCAGGTCCCATCAGCGATCCAGGCATATTCTGAGGCGGTATCACCTGATCCGGGAGATAGTTGATCGCCGGGAGATCGAGGTCAGGAGGGTTGACACGAAAAACAACACAGCGGATCCACTCACGAAGGCCATTCCCCAGATACAGTTTGAGAGACTCTTCGGGATGCTCGGTATGCGATACTACAGCAGCTGGCCCTAGTGCAAGTGGGAGATTGTTAGTTGTATGTATGCCCTAGAGGCCAGTATTGTACAGATGATGTATATTATATTGGATGCTTGGACATATATAGAGATGACTTTCTTGCTCGATATGATAGTATGCTATCTGGTTGCTCTTTATCATAACATGTATACTTGTCTCTTTGTACTGTCTTATAGTTACATGTTGGTAAAGCCCTTAGGATGTGTACTTGACTACCTGGACTATGATGCGGATCATACTAGTGGGGAAATGGTAGTCCATAAGTACATCCTTCAAGGTCCCTAGTCGTGGGTGTATCGAGACGGGGCATCGATATACCAGTGTAGACGAGCGTATACGCTTCTCGACCCATGAGATGGGCGATGGATGATCCCATATCCATTGGTGTTTGACATCAGAGATGGTATACGGGTGCTCAGTGGAGACTGGATACACTGGACGAACTCGCCGAGAACTCCTAGATGGTATTATATCTCACGTCAGATGGCAGTTCTCAGGTGCCACTTGTGCAGGTTAGTCTGTAGACCTGAGATCGTCATAGAGTCTTGTGTGATTCCCACTATGCTTTGATTTCCACCTTACCACGTCCATGAGGGCGTGCAAAACGGTGGTTTTTGGGTACAGTCCCGAGTCACATGGAGGCAATGAGCGATAGGAGGGGTTTCGTCTCTCCCGGTATTGGGGGTTGATGTTGCACTGTGCTCGATTGGCCGTAACAGGGAAGTCCCTGGCCAGGGATGATTAGAGATTTACTGGTAAGTGTTACCAGTAGTTTCTCGACCCGTTATGGGCCTCACATCAGCACGACTTATCGGTTATTGGGGTCAGACGTTTACCACCCCTAGACTTGATATGCGACATATCAGACGAGGAGACCGGACTGCACGGGTAGTGTTGCCGGTTGGCTCGACGGGAGTTGTAGCAGGTTCGCTTGTTTTCTTCTGATCGCTCAATACCCGGGTGACCGTTACGTTTAGCTGACCGCTTGCGGCTTGGGGGTGCTTGATATGATCATCACCCACTGCCGGCGTATTGACGAGTCTTAGAGTCCCACAAAGGAGTTACCTAGTCCAGGCGAAACGTTGTGGTGCGCGTATGCGATATGCGAATGGACCCGGTTAAAATGCGCGTATTAGATACCGTATACTAATCGGGCGGCTTTCTTTTGGTTAGGTCGTATGTGATATGGCCGGATTGATAAATCAAGTGTTGATTTATCATTTAACCATTAGCTTCTCACTAGAAATCCTATCTTGTTTCTTTTGGATGTATGCATGCATGTATGCATTCATTCTTGTTCATACACATGTGGATGTGCATGCACACATGCATACATACATCATTCTATCATGATTGTTTATACATAGAAAATGGTGGCAATATAAGACTCACACCATGGTTTATATTATGGATTATTATTTCTATTTATGCTAAAACAAAAGAAAAGAGATAAGATTAATTCATGGATTAGTTTCTACACTCTTCTTTTGACCTAACTATGTTCACCTACCTTTTGACCATGATTTAATCTTTCTCTTGTGTTTTAACAAAAGTAAAATAAATATCCATAAAAGATAACCATGGTTTGAGATGAAGAGGGAAAAATATATATACTTATATTTTTCATTTTATCATTAGAGTTTATCTTCTCTTCTTCTTAAAAAATCCATCATCTTCTTCAACCTTGATCTCTTGCTCTCTAGATTTTTCAAGTGAGCAAAATACTCAAAAAGATAGGATTTTGAAGTGAGAAAGAGAACCACAACACCATTCTACACAAGTCTAGCCCACTTGTTTAGAGTGTTAGCTTCATTTCATTCTCTCGATAAAGTGAAGTTGCAAGCTTGGACAAAGCGGACTCCGGGTGGATCATCGTGGACCTAGAGGAGTTCAAGCGGACTTTTTCCAAACCCCAAGTAGCCGAGGAGTCTAGCGTAGGGAGCTACAAAGGTTGTACTCTCAAAACCCTAGCTTAATCTACTTGTGTTGAAGTGTAGTTTTTGAAACCCTAATTTTTCTAGGATTGATTCTTTGTATGCTTACTTAGCACCCTAAAAATTTAATCTTTGGTACATGTGATGCTTCAAAACCCTTCATGAGGTGCTAGGTAAACCCAAAAACACTTACTCACAGTGGGTATCGGGATCCAACTATCTCATAGGAGGTATGCAATCTCATTGCAAATTTCAACACTTAAAAATTCCCGATAATATTTTGCCCCTAGTTTGCTATGACCTTGACAGAGGTCAACAAACTATAGTGCACTAGTCAAGTTCAACCCGTCATTTCTTGATTGAATCAAACCCACTCGCACGACCCTTGACAGAGGTCAACAAGGTCGTACGACTACCCTAATCCAATCACATCACATGCTTTACAGATAATTACTAGTCAGCTACCGCACACTACGCCTTGAAAGAGGTCAACAAACGCAGCACGAATACTAAATAGTCTTTATCTGAAATGGCGGAGGGCTACGACAGGTTTTTCTGAAAACCTATTGCGTAATGAACTTGATATCGTCGTAGAATCAAGTGAAATTTTAAAATGGAGTGATTTTGAGGCTTTCATTAGTTTTGCTAAAGAGGTCACTCCCGGTGAAGGGATCTCGGCTCTTTCCTCATCGAATAAGGTGCAGGACATATCATATATATCGCTGTGTAAAGCAAAACTCTAAAAGCAATCAAAAGACAAACCGAGTTTTGTAGTATCTGCCAGTTTCGCTAAAGAGGTCACTCCCGGTGAAGGGATCTCGGCTCTTTCCTTATCGAATAAGGTGCAGGGTATATCATAGGTGAAACAGAGAGAGGAGAATTTAATTTTCTGCAAAAGAAAAACCCTAGGTGAGAAAAGGGAAAAGATTAACTTCAAAAAGAGAATTTAATTCTCAAAATTCAAGAGTTTAACTCTTATAAAAAAATAAAGAAGAACTTAGTTCTTCTTCTGGTTGAAGATCTGTACAGAGCACATCTCCCCATAGGATGAGAATTTAATTCTCATCGGGTTGAGATCCTGCCATGCAGATCCTAAACTTAGAAGGGGAATTGAGTTTTGAGAGTTCAATTCTCCTAAAACAAAACTAGGGTTTAACCCTAATCAAGAATTTAATTCTTTTACATATCTGGGAATTTAATTCCTTTGAAAAGAAATCAGGGTTTTATCCTAAATAAGAATTTAATTCTTTCACGATAGGAATTCAATTCCTTCAAAATCATAATTAGGGTTTAACCCTATAAAGAATTCAATTCTTAAAAGATCTCTGTTCATGAAAAGAACTAGGGTCACGTGCCCCCACGTGACCCCTGAACAGATCCCCCAAAATGAGAAGAGGAAAGCTTTGAGGTAATGCCTCACGTGTTCCCACGTGACCCTCATTATATATGGAACAAAAGCAAAGGCGGAAACAATTCTGGGCGCTCACACGTGTTATCACGTGACCCCTAATAAATGTTCTAATAAATCAGGGCATGAGTATATGTCACGTGCCCACACGTGATGGCTATGAAAATTAAAAGTGTTGAACACTTGTTTGCAGAACAAAATAAAGGAGATCTGGCCCCACTTTTTGATGTCATCACGTGCTCCACGTGACTTCCAAAACGCAGAAAGAAAAAGCAAAGGAAATGAAAGCTTTGGGCGCTCTCACGTGACCCCTCAGCAAATGTTTTAACAATTGGAGTACAGATCCCCATCACGTGCTAACACGTGATGCTCTAAAATAAAAATAAAAGTGTTTAACACTTGTTCGCAGATTTGAGGATAAACCAAAAGGAGATCTGGCTCCACATTTAGGGCGCCCTCACGTGTCACCACGTGACCCCTAATGAGCATTCCAACAAACCAAAGCGGGGGCCTTCATCACTTGCTCACACGTGATGACCGCCAGAATTAAAAGAGTTAAACACTGATCTGCAGAATAAAATAAAGGGAATCAGGGCGCTCTCACGTGTCCACACGTGACCCCTCTCTCCTTAGTGTTTAACACTAATCTGAAGACTTTGTCCTCAGTGTTTAACACTGATTTTCTTAGTGTTTAACACTAATTTGGAAAACTCTATTGGCAGTGTTTAACACTGATTTGCTTAGTGTTTAACACTAATTTGAAAACTCTGTTCCCAGTGTTTAACACTGATTATCTTTTAGTGTTTAACACTAACTTGCTAATCTTATTCCCGGTGTTCAACACTGTTGGTCTTTAGTGTTTAACACTAGCTTTGGCCCAATTGGCTAAATGGCCAGAGGCAAAGCCTCTCCTTCAATGGACCAACAGAGAGCCAATATTTCAAACATAATTGGACTTAGCCCAAACTGGCCATAAGTCCTCAAATCATCTTGAACTGAGCACATCTGCTCTTTCAACTAACTCATTGGTTCGAGGGTACATCTCTGAACTCCTCTAACACCTGTCGTTGTAATCCTTCAACGTCGTCAGAGAGGTGACGGGTCCCGACGGCCATACATTCAATGGACCCCTATGTCCCTAAACTGGAACAATAGAGCCAAATGCTCTTTTGTCGGATCTAAACGATCCTGTTAAGTTGATCTTAGTCCCAAACTGGACTAACGTATCCTTGACAAACGTTTGAGTTGATCTTAGCCTCAAATATGGCTAACGTATCCTCGAACAAAAACCCCAAACCAAATCTAAGAAAACACGGATTTGGACTAATCCACGTCCTACGGGCGACGACATAAATTGGTCTCCGTATACAATCCACGGGCAACCACAAACAAAACAAACACCCACGACACGAAGTGACCAGCTGGAGAAGGAGAAAGTTGTTACCGCGATGCGGTAGCATAATTAACTGCAGGGGCTTGCACCTGCGGGGAAGAGCGTCCCCACAATCAAAAACCCCTCAAGCGAGGGGGAATCTGACGAAGTCTGCTATATCGGATGCATCCGTTCAGACCTTCGATGCACGGTGCCATAAATCAACTTGGCATTTTCGGAGAGGTGGACGGATAGCACCTATTAGCATCTGCCCCGAACCTCAGGCTATAGTTTTGCTTTGCATATATACCACTATGCAAAGCAAAACTGTAGCTACCCTTTTTATAAAGTTTTGATTCTACAACATCTTTTAGGTTTCTTTTCTTTTTATTAATCTCATTAATAAAATCCCATCAGCTTATGCTTCCTAAGCATCACAGAAGAAACGAAAGCAGTAATATTTATATATCAGCATATATATATATAGTATAAGCATTCGTCTCAGGCAGTAATATGATCTCATCACAGAACATTGCAGCAGAAGAACATATATGAAATATTGGATATACTAGGACGTCCGTGTTTTCAATACGAGCCTGTATAAAACACGGATTCCACGGTCGCGATGAATATCCAAACCCACATCCCAAGACCCTTACGAGATCTGCAAGTAACACTGCCAATTCTAGGGTTAGGAGACCCGATCTCGACTCCTCGAGATGGCCTCCCACTGGACCCTAGAACCCGGTTACTTGTGCTCCCCTCCTTGGGTCTATCTAATGCGGAAAAGTAAATAATATACAATGGTGACATCAACCTCGTCCCAGAAGTGCCCCAATAAAAGAATATTACATACAAATGAATTTTACATGAATGAAAATAAAAACCCTCATCTCACATAAAACCCCCGGCTATTCAGAACACGACGATCCAATATAACATATCACAGCAACACATAATATCACATATCATCAACGTAAGTAAGTATGCATACACCGATCGTCGTTGTCGTATAACAACGAAAACCGGCAATACAACTACATACTACACTTACGGTCACAGAAAAGAAATTGTAAAACTACAATATTTGGAATCCACAATCACTTTAGACATCGTAAATCCGAAATATCACATACTTCGCATTTCATGCCTAACTCTATGAATTCCACATATTGTATCACATTCCAGATAAATAGACAGTATTAAACTTTCCGAATAGATAATCAAATACCCAAAATTTCCTAAATTGCTCAATACTTGAGCGGAGTTCAAATAATCCTAGAATATGTCACAGTACCGGTGATCCAGCCGTAGAAGGGTCAAGCCAACGCCTCACATGTGGCACGCCGTACTGCCCCAAACCCTAAGGTTCAGAGGCAGTTCAAGACGGTCACATAATCGAGTTAAGGTTTGTTGTCTTCTTGAGGGTCCACCGTGTTACTTGTACATTTTTCCGAAAGATTTAAACCCGATAAAAATTCAACACTTGAAAGTTTTTCGTGCCGGGAAAAAATGAGTTTAATGATATCCGTTCGAACATTTTAACAGTTTCTAAATATCCGGAAATAACAACGAATTAAAAATTTCCGATCGTATCTACGATTACAAAATAAACCCCAGAACACTCAACCCTTGAGTCAAAATAAAAATACCAGAAACTGTATAAGCATTAAAAAAGAATTACTGTGAAATAAAAATTGTCACATCAAGCAGTACTGCCGCGGAACCGCGGCCCAAGCAGGGTACGGCCGCGATTCCGCGGCTGTCTGTACGGATCACTTCATCGTATTTTACTGTTATTCTTATTTTTGTCTGCTGTATTTTTCAGGTATTTTTAATTCAGAAAAATCGCATTTTTGAAAAATATCCAGAGAGGGGTTCATTTTCGTCGTATCGGGTTCGATCGGAGTTTTAACTTCGTATACACGTCGCCTAATGCTCTAACTAGGCTCTGATACCACTGTAGGGTTCGTAGGCACTCTTGTGAAGGTTCATAAGGCATCAAACATGCCCGAATAAAATTTTAGACGTGCCGAACAACCCAAAGCCGGGATCTTTGCTAGATTATTAGGGTTTAACATGCAAGATAACATCTTTAATACTAAGTGTGAGGGATTACAACCTTTGTAGTCCGCTCCTTCGCTTCACAAGCTCCGAGTAGAAGTCCCCTCGCCGCGATCCACGATCTCCCGGACTCAAGAGAGGCTCCACGACTCGAACGATTCATGCTAGCTTGTAGTGTTCCGCTTCTCCGATGATCTACGTCGAAGTTGCTATAACTCAAGCTCTCTCACTCTAATGAGGTGAACACCCTTATCTAATGGGCTAGATTAGATGAGGATGATGGAGAAGTATTTATGCTTTCTTTTTATATCATAATCTCACATGAAATCATCACAAAAGGAATTTCTAGTGAGCTCTTTTACAAACTCAAGAGAGATGAAGATGAAGAATAGTGAGAATGAGATAATCCTTTTGTGACGAATAGTAATAAGAGTATATAATTGATTATGGAACCATGGTCAAGGATGAGAGGCTTAAACTTTGTAGAGAATAAACTAGAGCTAGGGTTTGGTTAGGTTAAGAATGAGTCATGGATAAGTATCAACCATAATATCTTAACCAAGACAAAAGGAAATCCTTCTAGAATGAACAAGAAGGAGCTAACCCTAATCTCTTTTTATCATCCTTAAACATGTTTCATAATAAATCATATCATGTCACAATAATATATATCACATATATATTATATATTTGCAACAAAAGAAAATAATACAATTAACATATATCGCATATATATCAATGTATTAATCCGGTGAGAAAATGAAAGAATAAAGCGAGCCAATATTAGATAATGTAATACAATATATCATATATATCATTATACATTAAATCATCGAATCAACACTTGATCCGACGATCCGGCTATATCGAATATAACCGACTAATATATCATGTACCGATTCATCGAATCAACACTTGATCCGATGTCCCGGTTCATATCTAAATATCGCGAGAATATAATACGGTATCTCATATCGCATTATCCTCGGTCCTGCACATATCACATATGTGCCTCTACTCCGTTTTTCCTGAGCCAAGAAACCTCTGTGTAGGACTCTAAAGAATCGTCAATACGCCGGTAGCAGGTGATGATCATATCAAACACCCACAAGCTGCAAGCGGTCAGCTAAACGTAACAGCCACCCAGGTATTGAGCGATCAGAAGATCAACAAGCTAGCCTGTCCGTTCTCCTGTGAATCCAATCAGTAACACTCCCGTACAGTCCGGTCTGTTCGTCTGATATGTCGCATATTAAGTCTAGGGGTGGTATACGTCAGACCCCAGTAACCGATAAGTCGTGTCGATGTGAGGCTCATAACAGGTCGAGAAACTATTGGTAACACTTACCAGTATATCTCTATATCATCCCTGGTCAGGGACTTCCAGTTATAGCCAATCGAACACAACACAACATCAACTCCCTATACCGGGAGAGACGGATCCCCTCCTATCGCTCATTGCCTCCATGTGATTCGGGACTGTACCCAAAAGCCACCATTTTGCATGCCCTCTTGGACGTGGTAAGGTGGAAATCAAAGCACAGTGGGAATCACACAAGACTCTATGACGATCTCGGGTCTACAGACTACGTTGTACCAGTGTCACCGGAGAACTGCCATCTGACGTGTGGTATATCACCATCCGGGAGTTCTCGGCGAGTCCGTCCAGTGTACCCAGTCTCCACTGAGCACCCATACACCATCTCTGATGTCAAACACCGATGGATATGGGATCATCCATCGCCCATCATATGCGTCAAGACGCGTATACGCTACTCTACTCTGGTGTATCGATGCCCTGTCTCGATATACCCTCGACTAGGAACAGTTATAGGATGTACTCATTGACTACCGTGGCCCCACTAGTATGATCTCATCATAATCCCATTAGTCGAGTATAGATCCTAAGGGTTTTATCAACATGTGAGAAAGACAGTAAACCAGTACAAGTCAACATGTTAAGATAAAGTGAAACCAAATAGCATACTATCATGACGAGCAAGAAAGTCCTCTCTATATATATCCAAGCATCCATCATAATATACATCATATGTACAATAATGGCCTCTAGGGCATATACATAACTAACATCGGCAGTAGGATCTATAATGTATGCGATGTTATGTACACGCCCAGATGTAGCTTATGCACTTAGTGTTGTAAGAAGGTATCGATCCAACCCAGGGGAGAATCACTGGATAGCTGTGAAGAACATTCTTAAGTACTTGCGAAGGACTAAAGAATTGTTCTTGGTGTATGGTAATGGAGATCTCCAAATGGAGGCCTTTACCGATTCGAGCTTCCAGAGCGATAAGGACGACAGCAAATATATCTTAGGGTTTGTATTTACCCTCAATGGAGGGGCGGTAAGTTGGAAGAGTTCCAAACAGGATACCGTTGCAGACTCTACGATGGAGGCTGAGTACATTGCTGCAAATGATGCCGCCAAGGAAACCGTTTGGATGAGGAAGTTCGTCTCGGAGCTAGGAGTAGTTCTAACCATTATTGATCCAATACCTTTGTATTGTGATAATAATGGGGCTATGGCGTTAGCCAATAAGCCCAGGTCCCATCAGCGATCCAGACACATCCTGAGGCGCTTTCATTTGATCCGGGAGATTGTAGATCGCCACGAGATCGAGATTAGGAGAGTAGACACAAAGAATAACGCCGCGGATCCACTCACCAAGGCCCTCCCTCAGCCGCAGCATGAACGACTTTTTGAGATGTTGGGTATGAGATACGCCAATAACTGGCCTTAGTGCAAGTGGGAGATTGTTGGATATATGTATGCCCTAGAGACCATTATATGATAGTGGATGTATTCATACATGTATATATATATATATATATATTCAGTGTACATTCTTGCTCGACATGATAGTATGCTATCTGGTTATTCTTTATCTGACATGTTGATTTGATCATGCTTTTATTCATTCACACATGTTGATAAAGCCCTGAGGATATAGACTTGACTACTGTGATTATGATAGAGATCATACTAGTGGGACATCTGTAGTTTATAAGCATATCCTGGAATGTCCCTAGTCGTAGGTGTATCGAGATGGGGCATCGATATACCATAGTAGACTAGCGTATATGATACTAGACTCATATGATGGGCGATGGATGTTCCCACATTCATCGATGCGTATATGATACTAGACCCATATGATGGGCGATGGATGTTCCCACATTCATCGATGTTTGACATCGAGATCGTATACGGGTGCTCAGTGGTGACTGGGTACACTGGACGGACTCGCCGAGAACTCCCATATGGAATTATATCTATCGTCGGATAGCAGTTCTCAGGTGACACTGGTGCAGGTTAGTCTGTAGACCCGAGATCGTCATAGAGTCTTGTGTGTTCTCCCACTGTACTTTGATTACCACCCTACCACGGCTCTACTGAGTCGTGCAAATAGGTGGCCATTGGGTACAGTCCCGAGACACACGAAGGCGATGAGCGATAGGAGGGGTTTCGTCTCTCCCGGTATTAGGAGTTGATGCTGTGCTGTGCTCGACTGGCTATATCAGTAAGTCCCTGGCCAGGGCTGTTGAGATTTGCTGATAAGTGTTATCAGTAGTTTCTCGATCTGTTATAGACCATTCATCGGCACAACTTATTGAGTTATTGGGGTCGACGTTACCATCCCTAGACTCGATATGCAGCATATCTGACGAAGAGACCGGACTGTACGGTAGTGTTGCCGGTTGGCTCGACGGGAGTTGTGACAGGTTCGCTTGTTTTCTTCTGATTGCTCAATACCCGGGTGGCCGTTACGTTTAGCTGACCGCTTATGGCTTGTAGGTATTTGATATGATCGTTACCTACTGCCGGCGTATTGACGAGTCTTAGAGTCCCACAATGAAGTTTCATGGCTCAGGCGAAAAGATGTGGTGTGCATATGAGATATGCGCGGGGACCCGATTAAATATGGATATGTGATACCGTATATTAATCGGGCATTTTCTATTGGTCGGGTCGTATGTGATATGACCGGTTTGCAAAATCAAGTGTTGATTTAACAAATGACTTTTAGATTAATTCTTTAATCAAACTCCTTTTCTATTTTTGTATGCATGCATGTATGCACATGATGATGTGCATGGATACATACATACATACATACATTGTATCATGGTTGTTGATACATGTTCGGTGGCAATGCAAGACTTACATTGTAGAATTATCTATTTATTTATCATTTAGAAAAAGAAAAGGGATAATTCACACAAGGTTTATACTTATCATCTTTGACTATGCTTCAACCACTATTTAACCTTGAGTTAATTATCCTTTCATCTTTAACCCATTTGATAAAAATCTAGATGATTCTAACCATGGTTGAAGTGAGAAAGGATTAACATATATTATTCTTTTCTCATTTCAATTATATTCACTCTCATATCTTTTCTTTTGTGAAAAAGCTTAGCCACCATCTTCTTCGTCCTCTCTTGATAATTTTCTTAAGTGAGGTTGATAAAAAGAAAGAGTTTTGATTATAGAATACAAACCACATCATCATACTACACACATCTAGCCAGTTTGTGTAGGGTGTTTGCTCTACTTCATTCACATATCAAGTAAAGCAAAGAGCTTTGGGCAAAGGAGCTTCGGGTGGATCGTCGTGGACTTAGAAGACCTCAAGCGAACCTTTTTCCAACCCTCAAGTAGCCAAGGAGTCTAGCGTAGGGAGCTACAAAGGTTGTACTCTCAAAACCCTAGCCTCTATTACTTGTGATGTTGTCTTTGTAATGAAACCCTAATTTTCTAGTGATGATTCTTTGTATGTTCACTTAGCATCTTAAAAAATTTGATTTTGAGACATGTGATGCTTCCAAACCCTTCATGAGGTGCTAGGTAAACCTAACAATAGACAAGGTCTACCAGGGTGGAGCCTATCTACTCATGGATATGCACGGTGAAAGGCCTTTCTGGCCAATAAACGGTCGCTTCCTAAAGAAATACTATGCTTAATGAGTCACAGCCTAGGTCAATGATAGATGACGACGACTATGTCCGCTCGCTATCTTCCTAAGCCCAAACTCTATAAGTAGTAACCGGCCTTCTTCAGCAACAGACCGAAACGTCTTTAAACTAACGATGGACCACTACGTCCTAAAACTAGCTGATGACCGAAACGTCTTTAAACTACTACCGCAACATCCTCAGGCTGACGAGATATAAAAAAAATACAAAAAATAATAATAATAAAAAAAATAAAAAAATAAAAATGGTATGTCCATAAGAGAAATGGGCGTGGATGAAAACCCGAAAGGGCTCCGTGAGTAAAAACAGCAGGGCTACCAGCGAGTGTTCGTGAAAACCCGAAAGGGCGCGACCTCGTTAGAAAAAATAATAAAAAGAATAAAAAGAAAACGGTATATCCATAAGCAAAATGGGCACGGATGAAAACCCGAAAGGGCTCCGTGAGTAAAAACAGCAGGGCTACCGGCGAGTGTTCGTGAAAACCCGAAAGGGCGCGACCTCGTTAAAAAAAAGAATAAAAAGAATAAAAAGAAAACGGTATATCCATAAGCAAAATGGGCATGGATGAAAACCCGAAAGGGCTCCGTGAGTAAAAACAGCAGGGCTACCGGCGAGTGTTTGTGAAAACCCGAAAGGGCGTAACCTCGTTAAAGGACACTTACAGGGTCCTCTCGACCTTGAAAGGAGAAACTACCCGCGTGAGATCCTTACGACTCACAAGGGAGCAACACACTTAGGGATCCTCACGATTCCTAAGGAGAAACTACACTTGCGAGATCCTCACGACTCGTAAGGAGAACTCTCTTATGGGACCCTCACGGCTCATAAGATTTGAAAGTCTTAGTTACAGAAACCTTAACCTGTTCTTAAGCCACCCCTACAAGCGGCTCAATATTGACCCTTGTATACAATCCACGAGCGCGAATGAACATTTCCCCAGCAAAGTCCCACCGTGACTAGGGATATGTCCATATGTTGAACAACCCTTATAAGTCCTCTCGACTTATAAGGAGAAAACCCTTTAGTAAGATCCTTACGACTTACAGGGGAATATACACTTAGGAATCCTCATGATTCCTAAGGAGAAAACACACCTACGAGATCCTCATGACTCGCAGGGAGAATACCTTTGTGAGACCCTTACGGCTCATGAAGTCAAAAGCCTTAGTCGACAGAATCTTAACCCTGTTTACTAAGCCACCTTTGTTCAACATCGACAGAGGCAAATGATGATTCGCTCCTGACAATATCCAAGTTGTAGCAATGCTGATACCTAAATCGGTATCAAATTCCAAGTTCTTTCATGGCAAATGATGATTTGCTCCTGGCAATATACCGGTTGTAGCGATGCTGATGCTGAGATTGGCACCAGATTCCAAGTTCTACACTCGCGATAAAAATCAGCGAGCTAAAAATGCATATGAAATAGACGAAATGATTGGGCAACTCGCAATAAAAAGCAGCGAGTGAAAATAAAAAAAATAGCCGAAATGATTGGGCAACTCGCAATAAAAGCAGCGAGTGAAAATAAAAGAAATAGCCGAAATGATTGGGCACCGCGAAAAATAGCCGAAATGATTGGGCAATCGCGACCTTCGCGATATAAAAGCTGAAATGATAGAGCATCGCGGAAATAAAATAATAATAAAAAAATGAATGAAACTTTTGCCCTACAGGCGATATCATAGCAATCCCTGTATACAATCCAGGGGCAGAAACAAAGAAGGAAACATATCTTCCCTCCCCGTGCTCCATCGGAAAACGGAGCCAAGTCTTGACGGCAACTCATATAAAAGCCTGAAAGACAATCGGAGATCATCTCACCCCAGCGTGGAGTGATCACCTCTTCAGCGTTCATCTCTACACAACAGACGAAATATAACTACAGCGTCCCTCCTCCAACAGGATTCGGACACACCACAGCAAGCGAAGCGAAGGCCAAATTCCTAGTTTCAGGGTCTTGACGGTAACTCATATAAAACCTGAAAGACCACCAGAGATCATCTCAACCCCAGGGAAATCAGTGTCCTTGGCAAATACCTCAATTCAGGGAAACCAGCGTCCGTGATGAGAGCTTCTTGATTCGCGTCGGCCCGCAGAGAAACCAGTGTCTTTGCAGGAATACCCCGATTCGTTTCAACCTCGAGGAAACCAGTGTCCTCGGCAAAATACTTCGACTCAGGGAAACCGGTGTCCTTGACGAGAACATCTTGATTCGCGTCGGCCCACAGAGAAACCAGTGTCTTTGCAGGAATACTCCGATTCGTTTCAACCTCGAAGAAACCAGTATCCTCGGCAAAATACTTCGACTCAGGAAAACCAGTGTCCTTGACGAGAACATCTTGATTCGCGTCGACCCGTAGAGAAACCAGTGTCTTTGCAGGAATACTTCGATTCGTTTCAACTCCAGGGAAATCAGTGTCCTTGGGAACCTGCTCAACTCAGGGAAATCAGCGTCCTTGATGAGAGCATCTTGATTCGCGTCGACCCATAGAGAAACCAGTGTCTTTGCAGGAATACTTCGATTCGTTTCAACTCCAGGGAAATCAGTGTCCTTGGCAACCTTCTCAACTCAGGGAAATCAGCGTCCTTGATGAGAGCTTCTTGATTCGCGTCGACCCGCAGAGAAACCAGTGTCTTTGCAGGAATACTTCGATTCATTTCAACTCCAGGGAAATCAGTGTCCTTGGCAACCTTCTCGACTCAGGGAAATCAGCGTCCTTGATGAGAGCTTCTTGATTCGCGTCGGCCCGCAGAGAAATCAGTGTCTTTGCAGGGATACCCCGATTCGTTTCAACTCCGAGGAAATCAGTGTCCTTGGCAAATACTTCGACTCAGGAAAACCAGTGTCCTTGACGAGAACATCTTGATTCGTGTCGACCCGCAGAGAAACCAGTGTCTTTGCAGGAATACTTCGATTCGTTTCAACTCCAGGGAAATCGGTGTCCTTGGCAACCTTCTCAACTCAGGGAAACCAGTGTCCTTGACGAGAACATCTTGATTCGCGTCGACCCGCAGAGAAACCAGTGTCTTTGCAGGAATACTTCGATTCGTTTCAACTCCAGGAAAATCAGTGTCCTTGGCAACCTTCTCAACCCAGGGAAACTAGCGTCCTTGATGAGAGCTTCTTGATTCGCGTCGGCCCGCAGAGAAACCAGTGTCTTTGCAGGAATACCCCGATTCGTTTCAACCTCGAGGAAACCAGTGTCCTCGGCAAAATACTTCGACTCAGGGAAACCAGTGTCCTTGACGAGAACATCTTGATTCGCGTCGGCCCGCAGAGAAACCGGTGTCTTTGCAGGAATACCCCGATTCGTTTCAACTCCGAGGAAGTCAATATCCTTGGCAAATACTTCGACTCAGGGAAACCAGTGTCCTTGACGAGAACATCTTGATTCGCGTCGACCCGCAGAGAAACCAGTGTCTTTGCAGGAATACTTCGATTTGTTTCAACTCCAGGGAAATCAGTGTCCTTGGCAACCTTCTCAACTCAGGGAAACCAGTGTCCTTGACGAGAACATCTTGATTCGCGTCGACCCCCAGAGAAACCAGTGTCTTTGCAGGAATACTTCGATTCGTTTCAACTCCAGGGAAATCAGTGTCCTTGGCAACCTTCTCAACTCAGGGAAATCAGCGTCCTTGATGAGAGCTTCTTGATTCGCGTTGACCCGCAGAGAAACCAGTGTCTTTGCAGGAATACTTCGATTCGTTTCAATTCCATGGAAATCAGTGTCCTTGGCAACCTTCTCAACTCAGGGAAATCAGCGTCCTTGACGAGAACATCTTGATTCGTGTCGGCCCGTAGAGAAACCAGTGTCTTTGCAGGAATAATCCGATTCGTTTCAACCTCGAGGAAACCAGTGTCCTCGGAAAAATACTTCGACTCAGGGAAATTAGTGTCCTTGACGAGAGCTACTCGATTCGTCTCGACTCATGAAGAAATTAGTGTCTTCGCGAGGACTTCCCGATTCATTTCGACTTGCAAGATAAAGCCTTAGGCAGCAGGGATTAAAAAACTTGTTTCCTAAGCACTGGGACCCTGCAAGTAGGTCCAAAATAGACTCTTGCACACTATTCATGGGTCACACTCTCCAAAATCGAATCTCGACAAGGAGGGAAACAACCGCTTACGGGTCCTCTCGACTCGTAAGTGGGAAAAATTCTCTTATAAGATCCTTACGACTTATAAGAGAAAACGCACTTAGGAATCCTCACGATCCCTAAGGAGAAAATACACCTACGAGATCCTCTCGATTCGTGGGGAGAAAAGTCTTTGTGAGATCCTCACGGCTCACAAAGTTGAAAAGTCTTAGGCAGCAGATCTGAACCTGCGGTCTAAGCCATCACTACCTCTTGAAGAGACCGAGACAGGGTGTTCGCTCTATCACCTGTCAACTATGTTTACTAAGGCAGCATACTGATAATAAAAAAAAGAAGAAAGCGACAGAAAGAACTTCCGATTTGCATTTGATCAAGCGTTCGAGACACCTCCATTCATGCATGTGCAAAAGACTCAGAACGAGAAATAAGACAAGCTGAAATGAGAAATTTTCCATTCATATTACAAAGGGTTTTTACAATCATAAAGAAATAGAAGAAGACATTATTCAAATGATTACAACGGCAAAACCTCAGATCCTGAACAGGGATTGAGGAACTCGAAAGTGACCTTGTCCAAGACTTTCCAAGCTTGGCGAACCATCCTGGTGTGCTTCCTTTCGCGAGCACAGGCGTCGGGATCCCCACTGATGTCCTCCACCCTCCGATAGGCAACAAGAATGGCGGACTGTTGAAAGGCCTGGTGCAAGAGATCGACAAGATTGTCTCGCCATCTCTTCGAGATTAAGTTCATCAGGTACACTGAGTGCACCTTGTCCTCGGCGGCGTCCAATGCCCTAAGAGGCATGCCGGTAAAGAATAGGGGAAGTGCTCCCTAAATTGCTCCCACAATAAGCTTGAGGAGAGGGGAGCGCCGAGGAAGCAGTTGACCGTTGTATGCGTTGAAACGGCTCATGATTTCGGCACACTCGGCGTTGGTAAATTCTCGGTTCTGAGAACGGCCGAGTCGGCGGATGTTTCCATAAGAAATAATCTCGTCGAGATAATACATGTGGGCGTCCATTACTCCTGTAAAAAAGAATCAACAAAATTATCAGACAGACTGATTAAGCAATTTTTATTCAAGACATGCACAGGAAATTAAAATCCTCGAGAGCAATGCTCTACAGACAGGAGTGACACCTGTCAAAGTCAATTATGAAGGGAAGTTAAAGAAGGCTCCCGAGAACATGGAGAGCTCTGCTCTAAAAAGATGATATAACTCATCAAAAATAAGATTCCATCTTAAAATCTTCAAGATCCATGAAGAAAAGAGCAAAGCTCCATTAATGAATTAAGAAATCGCAAGAAAAATCCTTTTAAGAGAGCAGAGCTCTATTAATGGAACCCTAATAGGGTTCTCCTTAGTTCTCTTTAGATCCCTTTAGACCTATAGAGCAATGCTCTGCTAAGCGAAAGCCTAAATGGGTTTTCTTTAGATCAGGGATCGATTAAAAGCAAGGCTCTTAAAATTAATTTAATTTAATCTAATTCAATTTTTACCTAAAAAATCTTCTAGAGCCTTACTCTTGAAAAGTTCTTAAGTTAAAGTGCAATGATTTGAATAGGAGAAAATTCTTATGAAGAGATGAAAATCATCTAAGAGACCAAAGGTCCTATTTATAGGCATTGAGTGCCATTTCAATTTCCAAAAGTTGGTGCAACGGTTGGAATTCTGCCACCGCTGCGCTCACGTTTGGGGCCACGTAAGCGCAATGGTGGGAGGGCATTTGTTTATCCCAATCAGAGCAAAGCCCTGTTCAAATTCCAAGGCGGGAAACGAAGCAACGCTTCTGTTCCCCCCAATCAGAGCAAAGCTCTGCTTTGAAATTAAATGTAACGTCTTCAAAATAATAAAATATGATTTTTGGGAAATTTTATAATTTAATATTATTTTAATGAATATTTTAATATTCTGGTATAATTAAATACAGATAAATGGGGAAAAATTATGGAAAATTCTAAAATAAGGTATTTTAAGGAATTGCCTCGTTTTCTGTGCATGCCCCCATTTCTTCTAGTTTTGACCCTGAGTATGTCTAGTTTTGACTGATTCCATCTAGGGTGAAATCTGGGTTGATTTTCCTATGTTGGTGTATAATTTGGGACTTGTTTTAGCATGGATTTTGGTATTTGGTGATTCATTCCTGTCGGGTGGCGTTTGGACGTCAACGACAAGTGGATTTTGATTGTGTTTACATGCGAGTCGATAGGTTTTTACCTATGCGGGTAGCGTGTGCTATTTTGGTTTCCGATGTGATTTTCATGTGCTTTAGCATTGTGATATACTTGTAGGTACCCCGCGTGATGTTGAGGCAAAGGAGGTGAAGATAGCGACATCGGCTTTGGCACACGAGAAGCAAGGTGAGTAGATTTATATCTACGGGGAGAAGTCGGGTGGATGGCGTATAGCACCCCCGCAGTCCGTGGTGATGTATACGAATACGTATACACACGAATATTTATATTGTGTTGTTTAGGGTTATTGATGGTAATAATGATATTTTGATGATAAGAATATATTGGTTTAGTATAGTGCGAACCCTAGAGTAGTGGTTGCACTCACACATACATTTACACACATACTTGCATTCATTCTTTCATTTATTAGAGTGCATATGATGGTGCGTATATCTACACATGGGTATGGGACTATGTGTTTATATACGGGATTTGAGGATGATACGTGGGTTGAGATGATACTTGATGTGAGGCCGTGAGATCGGCGATGTGACATAGCTTGTCTTCGAGGTGCGATATGATAGTTTTAGCGGGCCTTTGGACATGTGCTTTACCCGCCTTCATATTTTTATAGATGGTATCGATTTGTACTAGACTTAGAGTAGTACCCCAGATTGTGCGATCTGATGATAGTGATACCTGATATGTGATGAGATTGGGTGATATTGACCCCTACCCAGCTATTGGGATGCCGTACGACCATCTACCGTACGAGCCGATATTGATGATAGATCCGCACTCATAACTCGAGGATATCTTACGATATGTTATTGAGGCGAGATCACCGACTATCATATCTATCTATATATATATATATATATATATATATATACCGACTCAGATTTAGGTGGTTTCATACCCCTCCTGTCTAGATTACTTGGTAGACATTAGACTAGACCGAGTCATACCTATTTCAACTAACGAATCGGGGATATTTTAAAGATAGGCAGAAGGGTCATACGGATATTTTCAAATGATGTATCTTTTCTTAAAACACCGTAGCCCTTGTTTTTCCAAAAGCCCTGATTCGTCTTATTTCAAATAGCACCCCTGCATGACTTGTACAGATTGGTGTAGATTCTTTACTTTTGCGTTGATTATTCGATTCCGCATATTCATGCTATTTGCATTGCATCGCTTATACTGTGGTTATATTTCAGTCATGCTGCTAGGACACCAGCACCATTATCGATGATGCATATGTTCCACGTACACTTGTTGCCGGCTCACACACTCATCATCGATAATTGCCATGTCACTACACTGTAGTACTATTGCATTCAGTATATGATCCTTGCATGACATGATGATGTGCATACCTTCCTTTACATGTCGCATACTTCATGCTCTTGATTATGCGCATTGAGATATGTTGTTTCTATGATATTTCTGGATTTGGGAACCGAGGATATTTCAAAAGAGAATATGTCATTTCTTTAAAAACCCGGTTACCCTTGATATGATATTTCAGTGCGTCCACCATGTGTTTTCTCGGTGCTGAGAGCGACATGTGTAACCCGAATCGAGGAGTGGACGAGCCGATTGCGGGTACATGGTGGACCCGGTATGGTTCCCCTCGGCAAGAAGATCGATGAGCTTTGCCGATTGAGCCTGGAGGCGGGCGAGTACCTACCGGTGATTGGTTGGACCTGGCGGTTATCCGGAGGATACCGACCAGAGTCGATAGACAGATTTGGGCGTACTGCCGGGGCCGAGGGCCGATACCGCAGACAGAGCCCGCGGGCCGATCCGGACTGACGGAGCCCGATATATGAGGATTTATGTGCCGATGCTGGGCACAGTTTTCATGATGTTTTCGAGTGCCGATGCTGGGCACTCCGGTTCCATGATTTTGACGTGTCGCGAGGGACACGGGTGGGTTATATCCTCATATTTCCATGCACAGGTTTCATGATATTTACTTGCATGATGGTTATTGTCATTGGGTGACGAGTGGACGGGATCCACGTGTGTGCAGATTTGATTACATTGATCATACCTCATATTCATGACATGCTATTACCTGAGGCACTAGCACGAGCACTTGGCCTTACACTCATGTAGAGATTACATTGCCAGTTTAGCATGCTTCAGCTTTATTCATATTGAGGTTTATTTATATCTGATCGTATTGACCTAGGATGGGTCATGCATTCGATCTCTGCTTGTAGATATTTTCTATTCACGAGTTGGCAACTCACCCCCGTTGTGCCCCAGTCCTTGCAGGTTTTTGCCGTACAGATTCCATAGCGGCATTTCTGGCACACTGCTTCCTTATGGGTGACTTGCTTGGTTAGGTGGGTTCTTTTGTATTAGAACCGCCATTGTTCATGTATCATTTATTGTATCTAGAATTTCCATCAACCAAAACTTGTATTGTTTCAGACTTAGAAAACAGTGTTGTTTTATTTCGACCTTAGAGTCGCGCTAGTAGTATTACGGTTTTCTGGCTGTTTTGAGTTTCTTTTTTTTTTTGGGTTTTGATCATCGCCCTTTGGCGTTGTATATTATATTGTTGTGTGGTTGTGACCGTCTTTGACGAAGAGCTAGCTCCCGCTTGGGGATGCCTTTTATCATTTCATATATATTATTCTTGTTGTACCCCGTTCGGGGCCAGTTTTTACAAAGGAAACTCTGCCGAAATTTTCAGGAAAGGTTACACATTTTAAAAAAATGCATATTCGGCTTAGTTATTTAAGAACTTTGATTTCCAAACATGATTTCCTTACTTTTCAAAAACAGTTTTTCCTTATTTACTCTTTAAATGGTTTTAGATTGCTAGGCTTTTGGCTTACTTGGATCAGATGGGGTCCTATAGACTTCATATGGTTCAAGGGCCAGTCACGTGCTCTTTCGGGTCGTGACAAAGTTGGTATCAGAGCGCTAGGTTGACCTTGGTTCGAGTCTAAGTTTGACTATGTGGAGCCTAGGGCGTTATCTATATAAGGAACTTAGGCTTGACCTTACGGAACTTAGACTTGGTCGAGGGGGTATTAGACCCAAACTTTCGTCGTGTAGGATAACCCTTGGTTGATGGAATAGGTGACTAAAGTAGAGTGACGTACCGTGGGTATGTTCCGCGGCATACTTACGACACGCCACTCCGCTTAAGGAACCTTAGGATGTACATATTTTCGGGATCAGTGATTCTCTTCATATTCATGATTATACATCCATTTGAGATCCTCGATTCTATTAGTTTCATGATCATACCTTCATTGATGTTGTTCCTTCCTATGATCATGTACCCACTCTGGATCTGTTGTTCTCTTTCTTGCTATTGATGTGCTCTCTTTTATACTCGATTGAGGTTCCTGTTGCCATGTTTGAGCGCAGTTTGGGGCTGCTGCTAGGGTTACGGCCGGTGCGAGCTCGTCTGGTACGAGGGCCGACCATTGTGTTTTCTGGTGACATGGGAACGTCTCGAGTTAGTATTGGTGATTGTGACCTCTAGTAGAGGCGAGTGCTTGGTTTTGCACCGGATGATCGGGCCGTTGTTAGAGCCGCCAGTTGAGAGAGGACTGTTGACGTACAGCATACCTCAGAGATTATGATGTCGCCTACCGTGTAGACAGATGGACCAGCTGTTGCTGAGATTGACAGGATGTCGCTTCCGAAGCTTACGAGCTTGAGATTGCCGGAGCTTTCAAGCAGATATGAGACAGATGATAGCTAGTCTACCCGATTTGAGAGACGAAGGTGATTCGTCCGATTTATGCGCCGGAGCGGGCCCAGTTGAGTTGAAGATTTCCAGTGTAGAGAGTCTTACTCAGATCTAGAGCAGACCGACTCAGAGATGACCGCCTATGTATTGCCTTTCCTGGAGGATTGGGGCGCTGTTCGGCGTACAGGCGAATGAGCCAGTTGCTGCTGCAAATGACGAGATGTCGCCCAGATGGTTGGAGCTACTGCAGCATGAGCATATACTTAGAGATATGATGGACGGTCGCTGGTCACCTGAGGACTAATGACTAGGACATGTGGTTCGTTCGTTTACCGATACGAGGTCATCAGATAGATTGTTTCCAGCTAGAGGGGACTTCATGCAGGTTCGTTGAGAGTCGATAGAGACGATCGAGTGTCAGGAGCCCATTTTCCAAGTTTAAAGTATACGGAAAGACATGCAGGTGATTCTATGGACCCTCTAGAAGAATGAAACCCTAACTCGACTTAATGACCGTGTGAAAGCCTTTGAACCTTAGGGTTTGCGGCAGTTCCTCGGCGCCATTAGTGAGGCTTGGGTTTGCCCTTCTACGGCTGGACCACCGACGCTGTGGCATGTACTCGATACTATTAAACTGTACCCGAGATGTTGAGCTCTTGGGGGATTGTGAGGTTCTGACGAGTCGATCGGATGATTCGACATCATTCGGATATCATGTGATGGGACACTGCTTGGGAGACTCCAGATACGAGCATAGCCGTCGGAGCGCAGTCTGTGTAGCCATGATGAGATGAGTCCGAATCAGTCGATAGTGGAGCAAGGTGGAGTAAAGAGTTTGCACGAGATTTCGACGAGATGACGTTCCACTCCGCTGACATCAGAGATGCGATATGCACGCTGAGGATGTGTTCGGCTAGATATCTTCTACTGAGTGATGAAGATACTGAGTTCATGATTTCGAGTCCGTGTTAGAGACTTCGGGTGGACCGTAGCCGAGGACATTGCAGTGTGCAGATAAAGACGCGACGTCGAATGGTCGATGATACAGACAAGCGGGACAAGAAGTTCGTGCGAGAGGCAGACGAGCTGTTACTACACCCCGTTAAGATTAAAGGCCGGACATGCATACAGAGGCGCAGAGATGCGACCGGCTTCCGAGGAGATGTTGTACTAAGGACGCAGAGGTCCAGAGAGCGAGAAAAGATTACGCCAGAGTACCAGCCTCCTTACAGTTTGGCTTAGGCAAGATCAGAAGAGACCTTGAGTAGGATTCCTTCCAGTACACTGCTGCAATAAGAGTTGCACCCAGGATCGGATGTGTGATATGCATTCAGAGGACCCGAGGTCGGCGCCAGAGATGTGCTGCTTTACGAGCGGTCGTGAGGATTGACCGAGAGATGACCAGGGAAGTGCAAGAACGGAATCGTTCCTGTCAGCACACCTGACCAGGCCGATGAGCCGATGGATTGCGAGTTGGTAATCTACAGGAAAGATCAGGAACCAGAGGCAGAGGACGCCAGCCGCGAGCAAGAGGCAAGTAGATATCTTGCGCCGCTAGCATCGGATGTACCGGTACCTTCTCGACCCTGAAGGAGGGTATACCGACGACGGTAATTATGATTTGTGATTTTGTGATTTGATTATCACGTATCCGTTGCTTTGGATTTCGGTATTTTGGGCGATCTATTCGCATGATTTAGTCTTGATGACTGAGTTTCATGATATTTGATTTTGTGCACCATGGTTGCACCTACTGGGTATTTATACCTTGTACATAGTTATTACTCTTGAGCTGTTGATTGCGATTTCATGCCTATTTTATGCTGGTGATTTGATTTACGCTTCCAGCAGAGTTTCATGTAATTTTAGTGTTTTGATTTTGCACTCGGTATAGCTTATATGTACTTGTAGTGCATCGATATGTGTTTTGTGCCCGCAGCTGCACACGTTTATGATTTTCTTCATATCTGGATACACTTGGTGTTGCTGCTTACGTATTTGAGTTATTGCTTGGTATTTGTGCATGGGATGCACCAGTTCTATACTTCGTGCATTTGTCGCACCAGTTTTATGTTTCTTGCGTTTATCGCATCAGATTTATATTTCGTGCCTTTGTTGCACCGGATTTATATTTTGTGCATTACGATTGCACCTGACTTCGATTTGATGCCTTTCGGTATGTCGATTTTGATTGTGATATTGATGTGGATTCTTGCACTCCGTGCTTTTGACTGGACTTACGCATATTCGACGTTGCTATTGGATTTTGTGATTCCGTGCATATTGAGTGCGCAGGGTCTAGATTTTCATTCGTGCATGATGGATGCACCGATTTGGATTTTCGCGCATGTTGGGCGCATGTTTTGAGATACGATTTTGGGGCACACCAGATGCACTAAATCGAGATTCTTCGTGCATGTCAGATGCACCTGTTTTGGCTGTCAGGCACACATGTTGCCTATGACAGATGCTTCGTGCACACCCGTTGCACCTAGATGTTGTTTTGTGCACATGTTTAGCGCATATATGGATTTTGATTTCCGTGCGCGTCAGACGCACAGGGTGGTGTTATGTGCATTTTTGGAATTTATTCCTTTTGGAGCAGTACATTTTTATGATGTGGGATATTTGCTTTCATACTGAGCAGGACTAGTCAGTGGACAGTGCCTGGATATATTTTGCATGCATCGATAGTTATCGAAGGGATTTCCGAAAAGCGAGCTATAGTCTCAGTATATACCTCCGTGTCCGATATGACACAAAACGTTTTAAAAACAAGGAAACCCTTCTGATTATTTTCAAAATGGTGGAACGTGCTTATTAAAAAAAGGATATATATACACATATATAGTTATTTTCTTATGAGAAACGTCCGCCACTGTGCAGTGTTGCGCGCATCGCACAGCGACTTAAAAAGATTTGGCATACAGTTGCATCAGCTAATTACATGTATAGATTGGGTGTCTACATGTATAGTCTTGGTCCATATCATATTGATTTTGTATTGGAGTTGACATTGTGTCGTTACCATGACTCCGATGATTGCGGATGCTTGATGGAGTGTTGCTTTTGAGTTATCTGCTCAGTACTCATGCGCATGCATTGCGCTATGATGTTTTATGTATAGATGATTTCGGAGCCCCGATGACTTGGAATTTGTATTGAAATATTTTAGTATTTGGGGGTTTAAATTTAAATTCGGGGACCGAATTTCTTTAAAGGGGGTAGATTGTAACGTCTTCAAAATAATAAAATATGATTTTTGGGAAATTTTATAATTTAATATTATTTTAATGAATATTTTAATATTCTGGTATAATTAAATACAGATAAATGGGGAAAAATTATGGAAAATTCTAAAATAAGGTATTTTAAGGAATTGCCTCGTTTTCTGTGCATGCCCCCATTTCCTCTAGTTTTGACCCTGAGTATGTCTAGTTTTGACTGATTCCATCTAGGGTGAAATCTGGGTTGATTTTCCTATGTTGGTGTATAATTTGGGACTTGTTTTAGCATGGATTTTGGTATTTGGTGATTCATTCCTGTCGGGTGGCGTTTGGACGTCAACGACAAGTGGATTTTGATTGTGTTTACATGCGAGTCGATAGGTTTTTACCTATGCGGGTAGCGTGTGCTATTTTGGTTTCCGATGTGATTTTCATGTGCTTTAGCATTGTGATATACTTGTCGGTACCCCGCGTGATGTTGAGGCAAAGGAGGTGAAGATAGCGACATCGGCTTTGGCACACGAGAAGCAAGGTGAGTAGATTTATATCTACGGGGAGAAGTCGGGTGGATGGCATATAGCACCCCCGCAGTCCGTGGTGATGTATACGAATACGTATACACACGAATATTTATATTGTGTTGTTTAGGGTTATTGATGGTAATAATGATATTTTGATGATAAGAATATATTGGTTTAGTATAGTGCGAACCCTAGAGTAGTGGTTGCACTCACACATACATTTACACACATACTTGCATTCATTCTTTCATTTATTAGAGTGCATATGATGGTGCGTATATCTACACATGGGTATGGGACTATGTGTTTATATACGGGATTTGAGGATGATACGTGGGTTGAGATGATACTTGATGTGAGGCCGTGAGATCGGCGATGTGACATAGCTTGTCTTCGAGGTGCGATATGATAGTTTTAGCGGGCCTTTGGACATGTTCTTTACCCGCCTTCATATTTTTATAGATGGTATCGATTTGTACTAGACTTAGAGTAGTACCCCAGATTGTGCGATCTGATGATAGTGATACCTGATATGTGATGAGATTGGGTGATATTGACCCCTACCCAGCTATTGGGATGCCGTACGACCATCTACCGTACGAGCCGATATTGATGATAGATCCGCACTCATAACTCGAGGATATCTTACGATATGTTATTGAGGCGAGATCACCGACTATCATATATATATATATATATATATATATACCGACTCAGATTTAGGTGGTTTCATACCCCTCCTGTCTAGATTACTTGGTAGACATTAGACTAGACCGAGTCATACCTATTTCAACTAACGAATCGGGGATATTTTAAAGATAGGCAAAAAGGTCATACGGATATTTTCAAATGATGTATCTTTTCTTAAAACACCGTAGCCCTTGTTTTTCCAAAAGCCCTGATTCATCTTATTTCAAATAGCACCCCTGCATGACTTGTACAGATTGGTGTAGATTCTTTACTTTTGCGTTGATTATTCGATTCCGCATATTCATGCTATTTGCATTGCATCGCTTGTACTGTGTTTATATTTCAGTCATGCTGCTAGGACACCAGCACCATTATCGATGATGCATATGTTCCACGTACACTTGTTGCCGGCTCACACACTCATCATCGATAATTGCCATGTCACTACACTGTAGTACTATTGCATTCAGTATATGATCCTTGCATGACATAATGATGTGCATACCTTCCTTTACATGTCGCATACTTCATGCTCTTGATTATGCGCATTGAGATATGTTGTTTCTATGATATTTCTGGATTTGGGAACCGAGGATATTTCAAAAGAGAATATGTCATTTCTTTAAAATCCCGGTTACCCTTGATATGATATTTCAGTGCGTCCACCATTTGTTTTCTCGGTGCTGAGAGCGACATGTGTAACCCGAATCGAGCAGTGGACGAGCCGATTGCGGGTACATGGTGGACCCGGTATGGTTCCCCTCGGCAAGAAGATTGATGAGCTTTGCCGATTGAGCCTGGAGGCGGGCGAGTACCTACCGGTGATTGGTTGGACCTGGCGGTTATCCGGAGGATACCGACCAGAGTCGATAGACAGATTTGGGCGTACTGCCGGGGCCGAGGGCCGATACCGCAGACAGAGCCCGCGGGCCGATCCGGACTGACGGAGCCCGATATATGAGGATTTATGTGCCGATGCTGGGCACAGTTTTCATGATGTTTTCGAGTGCCGATGCTGGGCACTCCGGTTCCATGATTTTGACGTGTCGCGAGGGACACGGGTGGGTTATATCCTCATATTTCCATGCACAGGTTTCATGATATTTACTTGCATGATGGTTATTGTCATTGGGTGACGAGTGGACGGGATCCACGTGTGTGCAGATTTGATTACATTGATCATACCTCATATTCATGACATGCTATTACCTGAGGCACTAGCACGAGCACTTGGCCTTACACTCATGTAGAGATTACATTGCCAGTTTAGCATGCTTCAGCTTTATTCATATTGAGGTTTATTTATATCTGATCGTATTGACCTAGGATGGGTCATGCATTCGATCTCTGCTTGTAGATATTTTCTATTCACGAGTTGGCAACTCACCCCCGTTGTGCCCCAGTCCTTGCAGGTTTTTACCGTACAGATTCCATAGCGGCATTTCTGGCACACTGCTTCCTTATGGGTGACTTGCTTGGTTAGGTGGGTTCTTTTGTATTAGAACCGCCATTGTTCATGTATCATTTATTGTATCTAGAATTTCCATCAACCAAAACTTGTATTGTTTCAGACTTAGAAAACAGTGTTGTTTTATTTCGACCTTAGAGTCGCGCTAGTAGTATTACGGTTTTCTGGCTGTTTTGAGTTTCTTTTTTTTTTGGGTTTTGATCCTCGCCCTTTGGCGTTGTATATTATATTGTTGTGTGGTTGTGACCGTCTTTGACGAAGTGCTAGCTCCCGCTTGGGGATGCCTTTTATCATTTCATATATATTATTCTTGTTGTACCCCGTTCGGGGCCAGTTTTTACAAAGGAAACTCTGCCGAAATTTTCAGGAAAGGTTACACATTTTAAAAAAAATGCATATTCGGCTTAGTTATTTAAGAACTTTGATTTCCAAACATGATTTCCTTACTTTTCAAAAACAGTTTTTCCTTATTTACTCTTTAAATGGTTTTAGATTGCTGGGCTTTTGGCTTACTTGGATCAGATGGGGTCCTATAGACTTCATATGATTCAAGGGCCAGTCACGTGCTCTTTCGGGTCGTGACATTAAAGTTAAAATAATTGAAGCAATACTTCAGATTCCTGCGCAACGCGCCATGTGTCAAAAACTGACACGCCAGCGCTGCGCCCAAGGCAGCGCACCCAATCAGAGCAAGGCTCTGTTTAAAATTCAAATTTTAATAAAGAAAGCAATGCTTCAGCTGAGCTGCACTCTGCGCTGCGCGACACGTGGCAGCGCAATTGCGCTTCTGCGCTAGCGCTCTGCGCTGCGCGACACGTGGCAGCGCAGCTGCGCTAGCGCTCTGCGCTGCGCGACACGTGGCAGCGCAGCTGCGCTGCGCTGCGCGACACGTGTCAAGCGCAGGTGCGCTTGCGCCAACTGTGCCAGCACTAAAACAGAATTAAAATTCTAGAAAGATCTTTCTGATCTTATTAAAACAAGAAGATTATTTTCTGTAAAACAGAAGCCCTTGGATCAAAGATCCAACGGTGGGGAAAAATCCCTAAATCACTCAGAGAAAGATCTCTTTAACTGATTTAACAAATCAAATGGCACTATAAAAAGCCCCCTAGACTCCAAGTCTAAAGGAGATCAGCACACAGATAATTCACAGAGCTCTTCTAAGAATTTTGAGAAGAATTCAGAAAGAAAGAAAGAAAAAGGTAAAAACCTTTAGAAAAAGAAGAATTTTCTTCTGAAAAGATTAATGATCTAAGAACAAGATCAAAGATCTTTAATAAAAAAAATGATAATATTAATAAAAAGAAGTAATTTACTTCTTCTTTAGATCTTTTTGATCTAAATAAAGGCATTGCCTTTTGATGAACCATTGGTTCTGGGATCTTAGAATATTCTCTTCTTTGATCCAAAATCGGATCAAGATATTGGACAGTGCCCTGCACTTAAAAAAAATTTTGCACTGTTGCGCTCTCAGGTTGGCGCAAGCCACCAGAGAGCGCCACGTGTCAGCCCCAGAACAGACTACGCTATGCGCTTCTAAAACAGAGCACCGCTCTCTTAAATTGGCGCAAGTCACCAGAGCGCGCCACGTGTCAGCAGCGCAACAGCGCTGCGCACTGTCGCAGCGCACTGCGCTAGCAGACTTGCGCTCACCTGAGCATGACACGTGTCACCTCCACATGGACTTGCGCTTTGCGCTCCTCAATTGGCGCAAAGCGCCTGACAAGCCACATGGCGCTCTGTCAGACTAATTAATGCAGCGCATTATTAAAGGGCAGGGCCCAATTAAGAGACCCAATGGACCAAAACAGATGCTCTGCATTATAAAAAAAAGGAACACAGCCCAATTTAAAAGGCCTAACAGGCCAGAATAAAATACAATGCAGAGCCCAAACAAAGGTCTGTCAGACCAAAACAGATGCTGTGCATCATTTAAAAAAGGGCAGAGCCCAAATAAAGGTCTAATAGACAAAACAAAATGCCATGCATTATTAAACAAGGGCAGAGCCCAATCAAAGGCCTAACAGACAAGACAAATAAAAAATTGTTGAACATTTTCAACTGGACTTAACCCAATCATGGCCATAAGTTCTCAAATTAAATTGAGCTGAGCACAACTGCTCTCTTAAACCAATTTACGCCCGGTTCAAGGGTACATCTCCGAACTCCTCTGATATTTTTCATTGTAATCCTTCGACATCTTCAGAGAGGTGACGAGTCCCGACAACCACACGTCGATACGGACTGCGGGGTCCTTAAACTCGTGGACCGAAATGTCCTTAAACTAATATTCGTCCCAAAATGGGAACGTTGGACCGAAATGTCCTTAAACTAATGTTCGTCCCCAAATGGGAATGATGGACCACCATGTCCCTAAACTGGAAATCGATTGCAATGTCATTAAACTAAACAATAGAGCCAATTGCTCTCTTATCGGATCCAAACGATCCCGTTAAGTTGATCTTAGTCTGGAGATTAGGATAACGTATTCTTAACAAAAGTTTAAGTTGATCTTAGCCTTAAATAGGGCTAACGTATCCTTAAACCAAAACCCCAAACCCAAATCTAAGAAAATACGGATTTGGACTAATCCACGTCCTACGGGCGACGACATAAATTAGTCTCCGTATACAATCCACGGGCAACCACAAACAAAACAAACACCCACGACACGAAGTGAAATTCTGGAGAAGGAGAAAGTTGCTACCGCGGTGCGGTAGCGTAATTAACTGCAGGGGCTTGCGCCTGCAGGGAAGAGCGTCCCCACAATCAAAAACCCCTCAAGCGAGGGGGAATCTGACGAAGTCTGCTGCATCGGCCGCATCCGTCCAAACCTCCGATACACGGTGCCATAAATCAACTTGGTATCCTCGGAGAGGTGGACGGATAAAACCAATTAGCATCTGCTCCGAATCTCAGGCAAGACAGTCCGTCTTGCGTGTCTTTCGGAGGGGAACATCGGCTAACAAGAGATATCAATGAATTAATATTCTCCAAAGTGTACGTGACATGGAAATTACCGATGATGATGTGTGTGAGCCGGCAAGTAGGTGTATGTGGAGCATACGAATCATCGGTAATGGTGCTGGTGTCCTGGCAACACGGGTTTCATAATAATTACGAAAACACAAATAAGCATGCAATGCGATGCGAATAATAGAATATGCGGAAAATGAATGGTAAACGCAGCAATAAAGAATATACATTACTATATATGTGAATCATACAGTTTTGAAATTTGAAATAATATGAATCGCGGTGTTTATAAAATAAGGGCTACGGTATTTTTAAGAAAGGTACGTCCTTTGAAATATCCGTAGAATCCCTTGGCCTGTCTTTAAAATACTCACGATTCGTTAGTTTTGAAATAGGTATGACTCGAGTCTAGTCTAACATCTACAAGTAAACTACAGGACTAAACTAACAGGCTAATCGAAAAGGTAAGGAAACCACATAAATCTGAGTCGATATATATATAACATATAATAGTCGGTGATTCCGCCTCAATAGTATCACATATGATACAATATATAACATGACATTCTTAAGTGAAGAGTGCGGATCTATCATTAATATATAGCTCGTACGGTGAATCCATCGTACGGCATCCTAAATCTGGGTACGGGTCAATTATCATATTATCACAACATTCATCTGGTATCCTTATCATCATATCCTCTATTAGGGGTACTGATCTAAGTCTAGTACATACTGATACCATCTACATATATATGTGTGTGTGTGTGAAAACACATCGCCAAGGACCCTCTATAACAACATGTCGTATCTCATAATACGAACCAAAATATATCACTGATCTCGTGGCACCATGCCCAATCTTATCGACTTATCTCCAAATACCATGTACTATCCTCATCATCCATGTATATGTATACGTATATATATGCATAGTCCCATACCTATGTGTGTGTGTGTGTGTGTGTGTGTACATATCCCCATATACGCACAAGTAATAAAATGCATGCGAGTGTGCGTGTGCGAGTGTAAACCTTATTCTAGGGTTCGCGACTACAACTAACTAACGCCACTATCATCAAGTTATACTAGAATTTAACCATGAACTTCTAAAGTCTACCTAGATAATCATCTAGTCTCATAATAAACATAATTATACATAGGTATATGTATTCGTATACTACACTGCGAAACTGCGGGGGTGCTTTACGCCATCCATCCGACTTCCCCCATAGATATATATCTACTCACCTCGATCCTCGCTTACTGGAGCCGATGACGCCACGCTCATCCTCGTCGTCTCGAAGTCCACGTGGGGGGTACCTACAATTTCCAATGCGTCATATAGTATCAAAAATCGTACATAAAAACCAAAACGGCATGCGAATCGCTTATAGATTAGAACCTATAGCCTACGCCTGCAAAACCACCAAACAACCCCCGTCGCTGACGTACAAACATCATACGATAAAACACAATATCAAATACCAAATCCCAATTTAAAACGAAGTCGTAAAACAATGCAGCAACTCAAGAAAATGGTCCCAGATTTTACCCTAGGTTAAATTAGCCAATTTTGCACACATGGAGGGTCTAGTTTACTGATGAATGAGCCATGAACCAAGAATCACTCTATTCCTCTCTACCCTGGCCGCAAATTGCGGCCAGATAGAATAAATCTGCGGCCACAGTATGGTAGTTGGGGCTCGGGTCTTGGTGTTATCATCTAGGCTGCTTGCACTACTCACTGTGTTTGCTAAATAATTTCTAGGGTCCCCGGGTGTTAGCAGATCTCTAGTTAGCATCATAAATTCCACAAAATGCGATATCGGGGATTTCTAAGTTTATGTCTTGGATTTGATTCTAAGGTTTCAGTCTATGAAACGAACACTAGAGGGGTTATAAGGTCTCTTCTAATCTCAACTACACTTTTGGATTCAATTCAAATCCTAACCCTAACTTGAAATTTTCAAAGTCCACAAATCAACACTAATTCACTTCTAAACTAACATGAATGCTAAAGTGAAAGTAATACTACTCTAAAGGTGCAAGAATTACTTCATTTGGCAACTCAAGAATTTTCTTGAGTTGCCCCAAATCTTCAAAATCTAATTTTTCTTGGTCCAAAGTGTTTGTAGGGAGCTTGTGCACATTTTTAATGAAATGGAGATGAACTTTTAATGTGTTTTTGAGTGTGTTTTGAGGAGGTAGAGGAGGAAGGGAGAGAGGGCTGCCATGGTTGAGGGAGGAGAGGGAAAAAATGAAAAATAATGAAGGGGGAAACAATGGGAGCTTGGTCAAAGACCCCTCACCTCTCTCTCTCATGCCCATACTCTATTGTTTAATGTTTTACCTTTTCTTTTCTTTTCTTTTCTTTTCCATATTCTTTCCTTTTCTTTTGCAAACCAAAATTAAAAGCCCCAAATGCAACCATGCACAAAAGAAATCATGGTAGGAAAATGCAACAAGGCGAAATATGACATGGTGCATGTCATATGCACAAATCTAGCTTAATGCACGATTAGTGATATTTAATCGCGATTAGCATTAAAATTGAATATAAATAATCATAAAAATTCATAATTTTCCTAAATCACATAAAACACTCTCATTTCAGTAATTTCTATAATTTACCAAATATTTTCCAATTTATCGGTATTTAATTATACCGCATTATCAAAATATTCATAATATTTATTACTTAATTATAAAAATTCCCAAAAATAATATTTTATTTTTCTGAAATGTTACAGAAGTGGATGAAGCCAGGCTATCTGCAAGGAAGTCCCGGGGTGGCTGTGCCACCGAGGACCTTCCGACGATTAAGTTAGACGGGCTAAATGGGCAGAGTAGCGGCCTATTGGGGTAAAATTGCCTTACCTGAGTCATCCGGGAGAAGGGTTTATATAGTGGAAGCCGTGGACCGGCGGGCACGAGATTCACGCCGGCCGTTACGCCTGCGTGAAAGGCGGGATTTCCCATTAATGACGATATGTGCTCGTTAATGGGGGAACGAGATGGCGTGGAACGCGTGATCGTAGGCGGCGGATATCTCGCGTTAGGCGAGATTCACGGAGCCGTGACGGAGACGCCTGTGATCTGTGCTATGGGTCGATCGATGAGACCGAGGAAAATAAGATCGGCGGGAGGCTCGGAGGTGAGCGGGAGACCGAGTAGGCTTGGTTCATGTGATAGCTCGGAGGCGAGCTAGGAGGGCTGAGGGAACTCAACGTGCGGGAGGGCTCAGAGGCGAGCCAATGGTTGTTTGTAAGGCGGGCATAGGAATGGTCGGGAAGACCACTGAAGGTCGGGAATATTTTCGGGTCGAAAGCCCGGGGCATTCTTCCAATGTACCGTTCTAGCTCCTTTCCTGCAAGCCCTGGGACACGTCATCTGCTACGTGTCATGATCTCGGGAGTGCTCAGTACCGAGCATCATCAGTACCTTTGTTCTACAAATCAATTTTGCCAAATTTACTGACTATTACAAATCAATGCATGTTCATTGATATATATTCACTCAAATGAAAGCCTTAAAAATTGAGAGGGAGAGAATGAGTCCGGTGAGGTTGGAGGAGGAGAGGTCGAGGCGACACCCCGGCTGGTACGGGATCGCAATTGCAGGTAGAGGGGTTTGGGAAGATGAGAAGGTTTTTTAATATTAACTCATCGTGTAGTCAGAAGTATTTTGTAAGTTATTAATTTATCGGTGGGTAGTAAAGAGAATATCAATGAGGATATTTTAGTAAATTAAATCAATAGTGTAATTAAAGGTTGTTGTGGTTGGGATAATTTTGTCCATACACAATTTTTGGTGTGCTTTTATCACTTTATGGTTTAGTAATATTGCTATCCTTATTATATACCATATATATCATAAAGACAAAAAGTTTATAAATTGTAAATAAGTACCATTAATTTAGTTAAGTTTCCAACAAACAACAAAACCTATCAATATATTATTAAGAACCATTTGTCAATTTATTATAATTAAAACAATATATTATTAAACTATTTTAAATCATCTTATGATAATAAATTATATCCATAGTTAATGAATGTTGTATTATTTGCACGAGCAAAAAAGACGGGAATTTATGATTTTTATCAAAAAGACATAAGGGGGGAAAAAAAAAGAGGACGCAAGAGTTGACATTGTAAGAGAATTGTGATAAGTCATAATATTAAAGGCAATCAATATGCAACTAGAAGATTATAGGAGATCCACCCGGGGAATTTATTATGAAATTCATTTGTAATTTTAAGTTTATGGCATACCTGAAAAATGTTGCAGATCAGACTTCAAATACTTGCGAAAAATTAAAAGCTCTTTGTTTTAATTGTACCTTTCTTTAAGCATTTGAAAATTTTAAGGACTTTGGACAAAGCTCTTTTTAATCACATATTTAACGCTTAGTAAGAAATTGTTGACATTTTGTAGGTTTACTGTCTACTGATAATATTGTTTTAATAGAGCGTCGCGATATTGTCAAATCTTTATTTGATAAATTCACACCAAAACTTATGTATGGATAAAATTAACCCCAAATTATATCAACATTTAATTTTTTTGTTTTTTTTATGCTATCCTTCCTCTTGATCCCGAGCCGGATCCCATTCACGGCGTCGATGTAACACCATCCTGTGTTGATTGCAGGATGGTCGTCGTCATCGAGATCACGAAGATCCGCAGTCTCGCACGAATATCCACAACCTTGCGGACTTGTCGTTCGGCATGCGACGGGATTGAGATGAGGGCGTCGAGGTCCTCGTCAACGAGCTGGTACTTTGACGGTGCCAATCTCGTCTTCGAACATGCTGCCGATCTTGATCAGCAGATCCGCTAGGATCGAGGAACGCCGGAGAGAGGGGATCAGGTCGGAGGAGAGGGCGGAGGTTATTGGAGAGGCTGAGGAGGCGAAGGTGGGAGAGGAAAGAGATGAGGAGGGGATGGGGCTGGTAAGGTTGAAGGAGAAGAGATTGAGAGCGACAGCGACGACGCAGCTAGTGAGGGATTGCCGGCGCAGGAGAGACGATGTGATGCGATTTGGAGGGAGGAAAATAAAGTCTGATATAGTTTGGGAATATTGTCAAGCCCATTTTTCTGTTTCATTATTTAGTATCTTTAATCAATGGCGTTGGTGAGATAAATAATGATATAGTTCATACCATCAAAGATAAATGATTAAAATGAAGTGTTTAAAATGTTCTATATGATTATAGAATTACTTTGAAATTGAAGAAAAATTGCATAATACAGCAATAAGATCAATAGTGTTTTAAGTATAAGAATGTTAAGCAGTTACAAAATTGTCCAAAAATCAGTGCCTTCAATGAGAATGTTAAAATAGATGTATCTTTTAAATAATATGATAAGAAATGATTGCATCTATAACAAATTAGAGATCACTCTCATAAAAAGTAAAATAAGTAAACCAATTGAGATGTCTTGAAAGAATGCAAGCGGACCAATAATATTGAAGCTAGAAAAAGTGAATGGTAGAATGGTACAACGAGGACAAGAAAAGAGGTAAATGAACTTGGACGGAGACATTAAATCGAAATTATAATGCCCATTTTATAGAGCTGACGATGCTTAACAAAGTAGAATGAAAAGAAATTCATTTAAGTAGCCGACTCCAGAAATTTGGGACAAATACATTGCTGTGGTGATCAAGGGCTGATTGTAATGGTCTACCATATCATTCATATTGTTTTGATGGAAATGATTTAAATCCTGAGGAGGATGGGATAAGGTTTGCTGTCTATCAACATTGGATCCTATTTGAAGGAACATGAACAGTTGGCAGCAGGAACTCATCCATTGTTTAGGTTTAATCTAGGGAACATGATGGGAAAAAAACAAAAAACAAAAAACAAAAAGACAGCTCTACCTTCGTTTTCTAACATAATAAAGAGGTAAATTGCTTAATAATACCCCATTATTTCACCATTTTTGCACTTTAATACCATACAGTTTTCTTCTGAGCACTTTAATATCCTGATATATTTCTACGTTAGCACTTTGCTACCTCTGCATTTACCGACATGTCTATTTTGCATCGCCTTATTCCTAAAATCATGTAGACAAAAAATTATGAAATCGGTTTGTAATAAATAAGGGTCAGTTTGGATGGGCGATTGCTGGCTATAGTGTCCTCAAGGCAATTATCATAGTCGCGGACTTGTGATTATGATGATTGAGTGAGGACCTATACCGATAAAACAGTCTTACTCAAGATGATAGTATACTATCTGCTTTGTCTTTATCATCATATACATGTTGTAGAGCCCATAGGATTCTTGCTTGACTGCCAGCATTGTGATGGCGATCACATACGTGGGAGCTGTGAGTCTATAAGTGTTGGATATAGTGCCCTCAGAGTCAATTATTGGATCACAGGTACGCGATTGCAATGATTGAGGAAGGACCTATGCCGGTAGGACAATCTTACTCAAGATGATAGTATACTATCTGGTTTATCTTTATCACCGTGTACTGCTTTAGGTGACATTACTGATCACTATTACACGTTGATAGAGCCCCTAGGATTCTTGCTTGACTGCCAGCAGTATGAGGGCGATCATATACGTGGGAGCTGGGGTCTATAAGCAAATCCTTAAAAAGGTCACTAGTCATGGGAGTTTCGAGACAGGGCATCGATACTCCAGAGTAGACTAGTGTAACAGTCGAGACCCCGACGAGGGGTGGCGGCCGGTCTCACAAGCCACCGGTGTCAGTTGGTTCACCTAAGATGTATACAGGTGCTCTTTGGGTTATGAGTACACTGGACAGGACTCGCCGGGACATGCTAGTTGGGATTATACCAGACGTCAGATAGCAGTTCCCTGGTGACATGTGTACAGGTTAGTTCATCGACCTGAGATCGTCATTTGTCTCGTGTGAGTTCCCACTGTACTTTGATTACTACCCTACCACGCTCAAAGGAGACGTGCAAACAGCTTTTAGTTGGGTACAGTCCCAAGCCACATGGAGGCAGTGAGCGGATCTGCAGGGGTTCGTCTCTCCCGGTATTAGGGGTGAGATCGCGCTGTGTCTAGGAGAGCCATTACACGAAGTTCTTGGCCAAGGCAGGAGATTTACTGGTAGGTATTCCAGTAGTATCTCTGGGTGTTCTGGGCTACACTTCGACACGACTTGTACCGCTTTTGGGGGTTTGACTTTTACCAACCCCGTAGGCCCGCCATGCGATGCTCATAGACGAACGGACCGGAGTGTACGGATATTGTCACTGACAGGCTCAGTAGGGTGTCAGGATGAGTTCGCTCATCGACGTCCCTTTTGGTCAATACTTGGTAGCCCGTCACGTATGGCTAATACCTCTGACGTGCTAGTGGTTAAATCCATAATCAAAGTGTTGACGAGTCATTAGAGTCCCCCACAGACAGTTGCTCAAGTTTCGGGCGAAACGCTGTAGAGGCCGTATGGAGATATGGCAGGGTTCGATCAGATACGTGCGGTATTGCACGGATCATGATCGGACGGATAATACTAGCGGGCTTTGGTTTAAACCGGATCCTAGTATTGTACCGTGTAGATTTTGTCTCTTTGCATTTGTATTCAATGGGAATACAAATGCGGGTATGTATATACAGTCGCGGGGTTTTCCTGTAATTTATTACGGGGTCAGTTTTTTAAAGTTGCCTGTTTGCATTCCGTTTTGGCCAGTTTTCCTTTGTTCCTTCACGACCGGATTTTTCTGATGGAGGGGCTAATTTGCAAGTTTGCAAATTAGCTAAGTGGAGGGGTTTATTTGTTATTGAGGGATTATGATATTTCTAGCATCATTAGATTCCTTTTGCTTCATGATGTCTAGCATTTATGGTGATAGATTATGAAGGGATTGATTGGTAAATGGTGTGATCATTTTTCTTCTCATTATCTTACATTTTCTTCTCTTGCATATTTGATCTTTTTCCTCCACCATTTTTGAGAGGGGCCGGCCACTTGAGGAAAGGAGAGAGATTCATTTGGTGTGGGAAAATTTTGGTATCTCATTTTTCCCATTCATGCAAAAGACTAGCTCTATTTTTCATTGCTCCTTTTCATTCTCCTCCTCAATCCATCATGGCAACTTCACAACCCCAATTGAGATAAACGATTGTACACTAGTCTACAGCATCTCTTGGACACGTCGGCTCGCCAACTTCGTACCCGAGTAGCCTCGGTCCAGAGGTGGGAGCTCGTAAAAGAACCCGGCGATGTGGTACCCGTTCCGACGAGGAGATGAAGACCGGAGATTCCGCGAGGAGATCGGAGTGGAGATCGAAGATCGAAGGACACGGATCGCTCGGTATAGCTTTCTACCCTTTTCTCGTATTTGCTATGTAGGGTTCCTAGGCACACTGGAGAGGTCTCACAAGCCATCAATCATGCCAATTTCAAAAATTCTAGGTGCCGAGAAACCCGACTACGGACCGTCGGCTAGAAATCTAGGCGAAAATACAAACTAGTTTACAACTAAACTATAAGATAACGGAAATACAACCTTTGTAGATCCGGTGCTCCACCTCCATAGCTCCGCAACGAAGTCCCCTCGCTGTCCAAATGAATTCCCGGGCTCTAGCGTCGGCTTCATCGGAGAATAGGCGAGCTAGGTCGTCGATGTCCATGCCGAAGATGATCTACGTCGAAGCATCGCAAGATCAAGCTCTCACTTCACCAAGTCATGAAACTTGTGAAGAAAACACACTCTACTACTTGGCAAGAGGTAGAGGATGAAGAAATAGGAAGTGAGTAGACTTTAGATTTGAATTTCTCACTCTTTTTCATCACTTGCCATTGATGGAGGCAAGCTTTCTTCACTTGAAGAAATGAAGAAGAAGAAGGTAAATGTTATGATTAGTTAATTAAAAGGAATAATAAAAATGAGTACTTATCATATCATTAACCATGGTAATGTGTAGAGAATCAACATGGTTAAAGGAATGGTTAGGGTCAAGCTAGAGACAAAATGGTCACTTAGTCAAAATGTTCATGAAGCTTCATGAAAACAACAAATGAAAGCCACCATTTCATTTCATTTTCTTTTATTCATTTATCATAAATAAATGGATAATTAAATAAGATAAATGAATAACAAATAATAAACCCTAACCATTTCATTAACCAAGGTTTAATACTTTACACTTAACCAAAAAGCATGTATCATCAAACATGATACAAGCAAGTGCACAAAATCATATCACATATATAATGCGCACATCCGAGTGAGAAAATCTATCTTAAGTGAACCAATACTAGTTAACGCAAAGTAATATATCAAATATATATAATTATGCATTAAATCATTAAATCAACTCTTGATTTAACGATCCGGTCATGTCGCACATAACCGACTAGTATCCTATGCATCGGCTTATCGAACCAATCCTTGATTCGATAACCAGGTTATATCGTATATAACCAATCGATACATTCATCGCGAGAATGGAATACGGTATCACATACACGCATTATTCTCGGTCCCGCACATTATGCGCTCCTATTTCGTTTCGCTTGAGCCAGGAAACCTCTGTATAGGACTCTAAAGACTCGTCAATACGCCGGCAGCGGATGATGATCATATCAAACATCCACAAGCCGCAAGCGGTCTGCTAAACGTAACGGCCACCCGGGTATTGAGCGATCTGAAGATCGACGAGCAAGCCCGCTCACACTCCAGTGAATCCAACCAGTAACACTACCGTATAGTCCGGTCTGATCGTCTGATATGTCGCATATCTCGCCTAGGGGTGGTAAACGTCAGACCCCAATAGCTCGATAAGTCGTGTCGATATGAGGTCTATAACAATTCGAGAAACTACTGGTAACACTTACCAGTAAATCTCAGCAACCCTGGCCAGGGATTTCCTGTTATAGCCAATCGAGCACAGCGCAACATCAACTCCCTATACCGGGAGAGACGAATCCCCTCCTATCGCTCATTGTCTCCATGTGACTCGGGACTGTACCCAAAAACCACCGTTTTGCACGCCCTCTTGGACGTGGTAAGATGGAAATCAAAGCACAGTGGGAACCACACAAGACTCTATGACGATCTCGGGTCAACAGACTACTCTGTACCAGTGTCACCAGAGAACTGCCATCTGACGTGAGGTATAATACCATCTGGGAGTTCTCGGCGAGTCCGTCCAGTGTACCCAGTCTCTACTGAGCACCCGTATATCATCTCTGATGTCAAACACCAATGGATATGGGATCATCCATCGCCCATCTGTATGGGTCGAGAAGGTACACGCTAGTCTATTCTGGTATATCGATGCCCCGTCTCGATACACCCACGACTAGGGACTTTGAAGGATGTACTTGTGGACTACCATGTCCCCACTAGTATGATCCGCATCATAGTCCAGGTAGTCAAGTACACATCCTAAGGGCTTTACCAACATGTAACAGAGAGACAATCAGTGTACACGTTAAGGTAAAGGTCAACCAGATAGCATACTATCATGTCGAGCAAGAAAGTCCTCCCTATATATGTCCCAGCATCCACTACGATATACATCCAATGTACAGTAATGGCCTCTAGGGCATACATATAACTAACAATCTCCCACTTGCACTAGGGCCATTTGTAGCAGTGGTTGTAGTATCTCATACTCAACCATCCCATAAAAGTCTCTCTCTGGGAATAGGCCTTCGTGAGTGGATCCGCCGTGCTGTCCTCTGAGTCTACTCTCCTAACCTCGATCCTTTAGAGATCAACCATCTCCATGATCAGGTGATACTGCCTTAGAATATGTCTGGATCACTGATGGGACCTGCGTTCCTTGGCATAAGCCACAACTCCATTGTCACACAATGGGAGGAACATAGTTCATCTCATGAACCAATATACACCCAAACAGCCTCTTTGGTAGCATCTTAAGTAGCGATGTATCCTGCCTTTATCGTCTAGTATGTCACGGTATCTAGCTTGGAACTCTTCCAACATACCGTCCCTTTACTGAGGATAAAGACAATGCCTGTGACTGACACTTAGTCGTCTTTATCACCCTGGAACACTTCCAGTGATTCTCCCCAGGATCGAATGATACCATCTCACTACAGCTAGTTAGTAGCCTAACATCCATTTAGATCTATCTCATAGATCCAAAGTCCAGGATTTAGTAGGTATCACTTTGATCCTATATGGAGAATCATAGTGATAAGCGGAGATTGATCGAGCGTAGCATAGGAAACTCCTTCCCTATCAAGAGTATGTCATCCACGTACTCTACGAGGATCACCACCATACTCCCTACTACCTTTTTTGTTTATACAAGGTTCATCTACCATTTTGATGATGTCAACTTCTTTGACTAATCCATCAAAACAGATGTTCCAACTCCGCGATGCCTGCTTTATCCTATAAAGCATCTTGCATACGTTTCCGCTGCTCCCACTGTCTACGAAGCCCTCTGGCTGTGTACTTATAGACGTACTCTTCTAAAACATCATTTAGAAAAGCAGTCATGACACCCAACCACCAGATATCGTAGTCATGGTATATAGCCGTGACAAGTAGGATCTGGATGGACTTAAGCATAGTTGCTTGAAAAAGTTTCATCATTATCCACGCTTGGTTGATGATGAAAACCTTTAACAAGTCTAGCTTTGAAAGTCTCAACCTTTCCATATACACCAAGTAATCTTCTCAAGATATACTTACTCCTGATGAGGATTTAACCCTTCAGATATAGCAACCAAAGTCCATACTTTGTTGGTGTATATGGATTCCATCTCAGATCGCTAAGCATCCAGCCATTCTTACAGAGTCTTACTCCTGATGGCCAGCTCGAAGCTAGTTGGGTCATCATCTCATGATGCAATCCTCGCTCCCACTGTCATAGAGAAACCGAAGTAACTCTTAGGTGGGTGAGGAACCCTACTAGATCGGCGGAGAGGCTGAGGTTCGTTGGAATCTACTGAATCCTTTGGTTCTACCAAATCATTAGCTGCAGTTTGTATGGCTGGAACATTTTCAGTTCTACATTACAGACCTTGCCTCGAGCTTGTCCGGATTTTGCTTTTAGACATAGGCCGGACAACCCCAAATCTTAACTAGCTTAAGACATGGGCTCTTCCCTTTCCATATCTCATATGGAGTGGTAGGCAACTGATTTTATTCGAAGCTATTCAATAGGTATGCAGCTTCTCAAGTGCATAACCCCTAAAAGGAAATAGGTAACTCAGTAATACTCATCATAGAGCACACCATATCATATAGGGTGTGATTGCTCCGCCCCGACATACCATCGTGCTATGGTGTATTCGGAGGAGTAATGCCGAGAGAGAATCTCATTCTCCTTTAGAATAGTCCAGGAATTCTATGCACAAGTATTCTCCTCCTTGATCTCATCATAGGACATAATACTTATACCCGTATTGGTTCTCTACTTCTAACTTATATTCTGTACATTTCTTGATTGAATTAAACCCATAGTCTGCTAGTCAAGTTCAACCCGTACATTTCTTGATTGAATTAAACCCACCCGCACGACCCTTGACGCATGCCAAACAACGCCGTACGAATACCCTAATCCAATCGCATCGTATGCTAGCAGATAAGCACTAGTTAGCTACCGTACACTCCGCATTGACGCATGCCAAACAACCGCAGCACGAATACTAACTACTACTTTTCTGAAATGACGGATGGCTACGACAGGTTTTTCTGAAAACCTATTGCGTAATGAACTTGATATCGTTGTAGAATCAAATGATTTTGAAATGGAGTGCTTTTGAGGCTTTTCTAGTTTTGCTAAAGGAGTCACTCCCGGTGAAGGGATCGTCGGTCCTTTCCTCGTCGAATGAGGTGCGAGATATATCATATATATCACCGTGCAAAGCAAAAACACTTAAAAGCAATCAAAAGACAAACCGAGTGTGTAGTATCTGCCAGTTATTGCTAAAGGAGTCACTCCCGGTGAAGGGATCTCGGTCCTTTCCTTATCGAATAAGGTGTAGGATATATCATATATACCTCTGTGCAAAGCAAGAACTGTAGCTACCTGTTTTATTTTGAAATTCGATTCTACAACATCTTAGGTTTCTTTTTATTTCATTAATCTCATTAATGAAGTCCCATCATTTAAGTACCTAAACATCACAGATAAATACGACGTACACTTATGCCATCCGCATTCGCCTCGATGTCCCCTCGTGCACCGTTAGGTTAGGTAACTAACGACAGAGCGGGGCAGGGCTAGCACGGGTGTAAAACATAAGTAACGCCTATATAATATATCATATATACTATATCTATCACAGAACATCACATGATCACATCACAGATATCGCAGCAGAAGAATCATATGAAATATTGGATATACTAGGACGTCCGTGTTTTCAATACGAGCCAGTATAAAACACGGATTCCACGGTCGTGATGAATAGCCAAACCCACACCCCTAGACCCCTACGAGAGCGGCAAGCAACCCTACCAATTCTGGAGTTAGGAGACCCGGACTCGACTCCTCGAGTTGGTCTCCCACTGGACTCCAGAACCCGGTTACTTGTGCCCTCCTTCTTGGGTCTATCCTAGTGCGGAAAAGTAAATAATATACAAACGGTGACATCTTCCGCAACCTGGAAGTGCCCCAATAAAAGAATATTACATACAAGTTTTTACATGAATGAAAATAAAAAACACTCATCTCACATAAAAACCCCCCGGCTATTCAAACACGACGATCCAATATAACATATCCAGCAACACATAACATCACATGTCATCAACGTAAGTAAATATGTCCATCCCAATTGTCGTTGACATATAGCAACGAAACCGGCGATATCACATATTACACTTACGGTCACAGAAAAGAAAGTGTAAAACTACAACAGTTGGAATCCACAACCACCTCAGATATCGCATGCCTGACCAAATAAATTACTTAGACATCGCATGCCTAACAATTATAAACCCCGCATTTTAGTCTCAAAATCGAAAACACTTTTCAATATTAAGTCGGGCAATTCAACAAGATTCCCGACATCCTGATCGAATGCTCGTCGCAAACTTCAGTAGACGGCCGCACCCCCGATACCTTCGACGAAGTGCACCAAGGCGGAACACCGCTACCGCGAGCACCTGAACGGATGCTTTCGGCGACAGGGTTCTCCTACAGTCACTTGGTCGGGGCTATAGAGTGAGGCTGTCTATTAAGTTTACCCGGTGAGTATCCGCGTATGCTACGTGATTGCGACGGACTTTTGATCACATCAAAATTCCGTGGCAACCGATCAAGTGAGACTAAACTGCTATGTTTATAACATTCATTCAGTTATCTCATAACTTCTTGTGAATTCCAATTATTGTATCACATTCCGGATAAATAGAAAATGTTAAACTTTCCGATCGAACAATCGAACACCTAAGTTTTCCCGAAACAGGTCAACACATGAAATAAGTCTAAAAATTGAGTTCGTGCCTCAGTACCAACGGTCCAGCCGTAGAAGGGTCAAGCCAACGCCTCACATGTGGCACGCCGTACTGCCCCAAACCCGAAGGTTCAAAGGGCAGTTCAAGACGGTCACATAATCGAGTTAAGGTTTGTTGTCTTCTAGAGGGTCCATCGCGTTACTTGCACTACTTAGAACGTCGTTAAACTACGGAAAAATCCAACACTTGGAAATTTCCCGACAGGGGAAAAATTGGGTATTTATATCCGGTCGAACTTTTTAACATATTCTAAAAATACCCGGAAAAGCACACCGACAAAAATTAGACAATCCGATCGAATACACCGAGTCCCCAATACAACCCAGAAAATACAACTCTGGAATAAATATTAAAAACCTCCAGAACACATAAGAAACACCAACAGAAACAACTGAAGAAAACACACATCCTAATCATCACAGACGGCCGAGGAACCGCCGCAAAAGGGGGGTCAACGCCGCGGTTCCGCGGCCGTACTGTTGAATTAGGTTGTCGTTTTCTCCAGTTTTTCTTAGAATTTCCTGCACATTTCTCTGCATATTTTTAATTCCAAAAAATCCACATTTTACAGAAATGTCCAGAGAGCATGTTAAGGGTTTGGGTTTCGGGTCGATCAGAATTCAAATTCCGTCGGGACTTCGCCTAAGGCTCTAGCTAGGCTCTGATACCACTGTAGGGTTCCTAGGCACACTGGAGAGGTCTCACAAGCCATCAATCATGCCAATTTTAAAAATTCTAGGTGCCGAGAAACCCGACTATGGACCGTTGGCTAGAAATCTAAGCGAAAATACAAACTAGTTTACAACTAAACTATAAGATAACGGAAATACAACCTTTGTAGATCCGGTGCTCCACCTCCATAGCTCCGCAACGAAGTCCCCTCGCTGTCCAAACGAATTCCCGGGCTCTAGCGTCGGCTTCATCGGAGAATAGGCGAGCTAGGTCGTCGATGTCCATGCCGAAGATGATCTACGTCGAAGCATCGCAAGATCAAGCTCTCACTTCACCAAGTCATGAAACTTGTGAAGAAAACACACTCTACTACTTGGCAAGAGGTAGAGGATGAAGAAATAGGAAGTGGGTAGACTTTAGATTTGAATTTCTTACTCTTTTTCATCACTTGCCATTGATGGAGGCAAGCTTTCTTCACTTGAAGAAATGAAGAAGAAGAAGGTAAATGTTATGATAAGTTAATTAAAAGGAATAATAAAAATGATTACTTATCATATCATTAACCATGGTAATGTGTAGAGAATCAATCATGGTTAAAGGAATGGTTAGGGTCAAGCTAGAGACAAAATGGTCACTTAGTCAAAGTGTTCATGAAGCTTCATGAAAACAACAAATGAAAGCCACCATTTCATTTCATTTTCTTTTATTCATTTATCATAAATAAATGGATAATTAAATAAGATAAATGAATAACAAATAATAAACCCTAACCATTTCATTAACAAAGGTTTAATACTTTACACTTAACCAAAAAGCATGTATCATCAAACATGATACAAGCAAGTGCACAAAATCATATCACATATATAATGCGCACATCCGAGTGAGAAAATCTATCTTAAGTGAACCAATACTAGTTAACGCAAAGTAATATATCAAATATATATAATTATGCATTAAATCATTAAATCAACTCTTGATTTAACGATCCGGTCATGTCGCACATAACCGACTAGTATCCTATGCATCGGCTTATCGAACCAATCCTTGATTCGATAACCAGGTTATATCGTATATAACCAATCGATACATTCATCGCGAGAATGGAATATGGTATCACATACACGCATTATTCTCGGTCCCGCACATATCTCATATGCGCTCCTATTTCGTTTCGCTTGAGCCAGGAAACCTCTGTGTAGGACTCTAAAGACTCGTCAATACGCCGGCAGCGGATGATGATCATATCAAACATCCACAAGCCGCAAGCGGTCTGCTAAACGCAACGGCCACCCGGGTATTGAGCGATCTGAAGATCGACGAGCAAGCCCGCTCACAATCCAGTGAATCAAACCAGTAACACTACCGTACAGTCCGGTCTGATCGTCTGATATGTCACATATCTCGCCTAGGGGTGGTAAACGTCAGACCCCAATAGCTCGATAAGTCGTGTCGATATGAGGTCTATAACAATTCGAGAAACTACTGGTAACACTTACCAGTAAATCTCAGCAACCCTGGCCAGGGATTTCCTGTTATAGCCAATCGAGCACAGCGCAACATCAACTCCCTATACCGGGAGAGACGAATCCCCTCCTATCGCTCATTTTCTCCATGTGACTCGGGACTGTACCCAAAAACAACCGTTTTGCACGCCCTCTTGGACGTGGTAAGATGGAAATCAAAGCACAGTGGGAACCACACAAGACTCTATGACGATCTCGGGTCAACAGACTACTCTGTACCAGTGTCACCAGAGAACTGCCATCTGACGTGAGGTATAATACCATCTGGGAGTTCTCGGCGAGTCCGTCCAGTGTACCCAGTCTCTACTGAGCACCCGTATATCATCTCTGATGTCAAACACCAATGGATATGGGATCATCCATCGCCCATCTGTATGGGTCGAAAAGGTACACGCTAGTCTACTCTGGTATATCGATGCCCCGTCTCGATACACCCACGACTAGGGACTTTGAAGGATGTACTTGTGGACTACCATGTCCCCACTAGTATGATCCGCATCATAGTCCAGGTAGTCAAGTACACATCCTAAGGGCTTTACCAACATGTAACAGAGAGACAATCAGTGTACACGTTAAGGTAAAGGTCAACCAGATAGCATACTATCATGTCGAGCAAGAAAGTCCTCCCTATATATGTCCCAGCATCCACTACGATATACATCCAATGTACAGTAATGGCCTCTAGGGCATACATATAACTAACATGCTAGCATTAGGTTAATGGCCCAATCCGGGTTCAAAGTGCGCGTTGGTTCCGGTTTACAAGTTTTGTAAAAGTATCGTTTCCGCATTTTGGCCTCGTTCTGACGGCCGGGGCGCCGCCGTGCACTTACAATAAGCACATCCTTAAATGTCCCTAGTCGTAGGAGTATCGAGACCGGACATCGATACTCCAGTGTAGACTAGTGTATACTGATCGAGATCTCGACGAGGGGCGGTGGCCAGGTCTCACAAGCCATTGGTGTTAGTATGTTCACCTAAGATAGTATACAGGTGCTCATTGGGTTATGAGTACACTGGACGGACTCGCCGGGAACCTGCTAGTTGGTATTATACCTATTGTCAGATAGCAGTTCCCAGGTGACATGTGTACATGTTAGTCTGTCGACCTGAGATCGTCATTTGTCTCATGTGAGTTCCCACTGTGCTTTGATTACTACCCTACCACGGCTCAAAGGAGTCGTGCAAACATGTTTTAGTTGGGTACAGTCCCGAGCCACATGGAGACAGTGATCGGATCGTCGGGGATTCTTCTCTGCCGGTATTGGGGGTTGATGTCGCGTTGTGTACATATGACCATCACCATAAATCCGTGGCCACGGTGGACGAGAATTATCGATCCAGGATCGATAGTTTCTCAGATGGTGATGGGTTTCATACCGACACTAAATATCGCGTTGTTGGGGGTCTGACTTTATCCACCCCCTAGAATCGATATGCGATACTCTTAGACGAACAGACCGGACTGTACGGATATTGTCATTGTCAGGCTCAGTAGGGGTTCTGCATGAGTTTGCTCATCGGCCTCCCTTTCGCTCAATACCTGGGTAGCCGTTACGTACAGCTAGTGCCGCTGACGTGCTTGTGGTTAAACCCACTGCCAGCGTATTGACGAGTCTTTAGAGTCCCACACAGAGGGTTTTCACGGTTCAGGCGATATGGTGTACATGAGATATGTTGATACATACAGGTGTTCGATTAAATATGTGCAAGTGCTGCGCAGACTTTAATCTGACGGTTGATAATACTAGCGGCTTAGGATTAAGCCGGATTATTAAATCGGGTTTTGATTTAATAATTAATATATGTATTTATATATACGTATTCTAGTATTATTGTTCACTATTCGTTTTCTCTCTCGGCTATTCATATTTTTGTACGAATACGCGTATATGTATTTCGGTACATGTACCGGGAAGTATTCCATATTTTATACGGAATAGCTTCTAGAAGTTTTGCCACCTCATTATTTGACTTTTCATTTATGAAAATTCATTTTGTTTAATGATAAGGTGGAGGGTGACAAGGCAAAGGCATGGTCATGAGTCAAGCATAGTGCATGGTATGGTTGTGTATATTTTATTTGATTAATGGAAAATGATATTTTTTTTTTGAGGGCATGAGAAGGGGGGCGGGCCACTTTGATGGGGATGAGGGATTTCATTTTTGTAAGAGATTTTTACACTTGCTATACTCCCTCCCTCTCATTCACTCAAAAGAAAAGAACACAAAAACACTTAGCATTATTCTTGCTCATGCCAAAGCTTTCATCTCCATCATCTTCTTCTTCACAAATTTCGTTACAACTATCTTGAAATTTACAAAAGGAAGGAACTAGATCGTCGATTTCGGCTTCGCTCTGCTCCTTGAGTCGCGGATCTCCTTGGATCTCTTGCTCCGATGAAGTCCGGCGTCGCTTTCTAAAGGATCGAAGGCTTCTCGCTTGAATGGTACTCGGGATCTTGAATTTGGCTTGGATTTTGGATTAGGGTTTGAGGCACAAGTCATGTCACTCAACTTGTGTTAGAAATGGGGGAGATGAAGAACAACCTTTAACCCTAGATCTAGGCTCCTTTTTATAGACCTCAAAACCCTAGATCTAGGATTTCAAATTTGAATTTCCCTCTAAAAGTTTGTTAGCTAGAGAGGCTTCTAGAAGTAGTTAGTTGGAGGGAGCTTCTAGAACTAGTTTGTTAGGAGCTTGATTAGCTTAATCAAGATTAGCTTGATTTAATGACCCTTGCTGATCTGGCAGAAGCTTCGAGGGTAATCTGGAATTTGACATGTCTTGATGAGGTGGAGGAACTGAGGGAGGAGTTCTGATGTGAAGCAGAGGAGGTGACGTGGCATAACCACCACGGATCCGCAGCGCCAAGTGGGTTTGGGCCGCGGATCCGCGGCCCAATTGCAGCATTAGAGCTTCAATTTTATAGTGCTGACTCCTGATGAGTTCTTGGTAGTTTCTTGATATGTTGATTCTCACAGTCCTTTCTAGATTGCTACCAGCTTCCAAGTCTTTGAGTTAGCGTAATTTTATCAGCATTATTTTCACAATTTTGGCCTTTCTCCTGGAATTTCCTGCACAGACTCCGAAATAAGTGTTGTGTATTACAGGGATGATGCGATGCTATGAAAAATAGTCAATTTCCCTAAAAATGCTGGTTTTAATATACAGTACAGGTAATTCAGTATTATACAGGTGTTTTGCTAATATGTGCAATATGAATATTGAACACCTCTAGATGGATGCAAAAGATAGGGAAATTGCCGTGTTAAAAATGCAGTATTTTCGACTGATCAAATTCCCCCAAACTTATTTTCGGTCGTCTCGAGCGAACTGTTTTATTTAAAAAGAGAAGGAGAAAATAAAGAAAGAGAAAAACTAACTAGCACACTTTCGTAGGCAACACGATTGCACTGAGCACGTGCAACAAGCTTTTAAACCTCTAGGTGTCCCTAGTAAGAGGAGTGTTGTCTCCTGAGGGTTTTCAGCGGATTGCACCCACAAAATGCAATAATAAAAGGAAGATCATGAATATTACATTTAAAGAAAAGAATTGTAAAAGAAAAGCCTTGAAAATTAGGGTTTCCAACTATACTAGCTTTTCGGTTGTCATGAGCCCTATCTTAATAGTCATGAAAAGATGTCAGAAATCACATCCTCCCTCAATAAAACATCGTCTTATTCTTCATTCCTATCTTTCTTCCAAATATCGATCATATAACCCTGTGTGTGTGTAAAGACATCCCTACACCCGGAGAATTCAATTCAAGCTATCATACTCTTGTCCATCCACCTCAGTACTTTTTAATTAATGAATATTTAGATGAATTTGCTCACACACTTTCATGCGACCGTTAATACTTCTTGAGGTACTAACCGACCGATTACTCATGTGCTTGCTTATTTGGTGTTTTTCCTCGTCTTGCACCACCTAAGGCTTAGCAGTGACTCTCAGACCAGTTGGTCTAAGGCACTAGGTGAAGAGGCACCCTCGCTATATTTTTTTATTGCTGCCTTGGCGATAACAAAACCGGTGTTCATTTTTCTCACCATTTTATATTTTATTCATTTTTTTTCATTTCCTTCATACATCGGCTTTTAGACAAGAGCATTTCAAGGTATCCTCTACTATCCCGAGTTTCAAGACGTGTGTAAGTGCGAATAGTAGGGTATCAACGTTCAAAATGTTTGACTTCCAGAATAGGAACTATTTTTCAGACTTATTTTTATCCTCAGATTAGTGACTCCTTCATTTTACTAACCCTTGGGACAACGGCTCATAACTACTTATTACTAGTTCGTATAAGAAAACTTCTAATTTTCTTGGTTTTCTTAAATTTTTCCAATCTTTTGGATGTAATTTTTCACTATCTAATCTTTTATTATCTTATTTATGTACAAAAATATTTTTATTTTTTTTGAAAATTTTTAAATTTTTATATATAGGTTTTCGAAAATGTTTTGTGCTTATGCAAAGTATGATGCAAATGATGCGAAAATAAGCACAAACCTCCCCCAAACTTGTTTTCAACAGTGTCCTCACTGTTGCCATCCGCTAAATCTCGAAAAACCTGTAAGCTTGGGAGGAAATTTATTAATGGGGGCAAAATATTTAAGTGAAGACCCTCCCCCAAACTTATTTTGGCTCATCTTTTTGTGTAAAAATTTTCTTATAAAGAGCCAGATTGTACCCTCCCCCAAACTTGAGTTAAGCCATGTTAATCTTTGAAAATCATATGAGGGGGTCAAAAATCATTGGTCGATGCCAAGCTTTGCAAAGATCGAACGTTAACACCAACCATTCGAAAATTTCATCAATGTAGTGCTCAGGTTGGTGGAAGAGGAAGTGGAGAAAGGGTAAGTGGTGGAATAGAATGTGTGTGCGTCTCATTTTGGAGAGACGATGCTGTGAATGTGATGGATTACTCGCATTCTTTGTACAGTCCATATGAAGGGGTGGAGGTTCAATTTCATTGTTTGGGAGATGATTCATCTCAACACCCGTGCTTTTAAAAAATGCGAGTTTATCAGCGAAGATTCCATCAATACCCCGGAGAATAATGTCATCACAAAGCGCGGGGTGATCTTCAGACTCTAAAAGCAGTTCATAATCAGTGTTAGTTGTTGACCCGGACATCTCGATGGAAGAGTCCGTATGGGTATGATACATAGTTGGGTCAAACAACAACATATGAAAAGAGTCTAGATCAGTATCATGAGGATCATCAATTTCGCTGCTGTCGACATCCATTAATTCGACAGAACAGATCTGAGCAGTAGGTTCGGAGGGTACACTTCCCAACTTGTAAATGTTCAGCTCTATTGACCTATTCCTGAAAGATAGGGTCATAGAGCCATTACGACAGTTGATTATAGCGTTGGAAGTGGCCAAAAAGGGGCGGCCTAAAATCACCGGAATTTGATTCCGTGGGTTAGCTACAGGCTATGTATCAAGTACAATAAAGTCCACAGGAAATATAAATTCCCCGATTTTTATTAACACATCCTCCAGTTCACCCCTAGGCTTGGTGATTGATCGGTCAGCCATCTGGAGAGTTATGCTCGAGGGCTTTAACACTCCGATACCTAGTTGCTCATAGACTGAGTAAGGAAGCAAGTTAACACTAGCGCTAAGGTTAAGTAAAGCACGGTTGATGTGTTTTTCCCCGATAGAAATAGAAATAGTAGGACAATCAGGGTCTTTACGTTTCCTCGGTAATTGTTGGGGGAAAGCTGTGTCTACAGTACTTGACATGAAATTTTTTTTAGGCACTTGAGTCTTCCTCTTCCTAGTGCATAAGTTCTTAAGAATTTTCGCATAGGACAGAACTTGTTGGATAGCATCTAGGAGAGGGATGTTGATGTTAACTTCCTTAAACATGTCCACAAGCTTCTCCCTTTGTGCATCATGTTTGTTGGGCCTCAACCTATTTGGAAATGGAACTCTATCAATAAGTGTTGGGTCCAACATTTATGGAGAAGTTTGTGGGGGTGGAAAATATGAGGTGGGTGGAGGGTTCGAGCCTTTGGGAAAACGGAGAATAGGCCCGGAAGAAGACGGTAAATTAGACGAAATAGGGTAAGAAGTAGAAGTGTGAGTGGAAGTGGAAGTGGAAGTGGAAGCCTGGGGTTCACTTGATTCCTCAACATCAATCTGTTTACTTACATGATTGTCTAGCACTCTTCCAGATCTCAACGTGGTAAGTGCATCCACATTAGTGTAATGTGAAGGTCCAGGATCAGGTAGGGGTTGAGCTGGAAGATTCCCTTTTTCTCTTGCACTCATTTCGGCTTTTAATTGTGCAATTTGAGCTTCCATCGATTTAATACTCTCACTTTGGGAGTCAGAGTTTTTCTAGATTTTATCGACGGAAGACTGAAAATTTGCCGTAAATTGCATGAAATTTGTCAGAAACAAATTCATGGTTTGTTCGAGTGCAGAGGTGTTATTGGTTCCGGCAGAAAAAGGATCAAAGTTGTTGGCCGGGTTTTGAAAATTTTGTGGTTGGAAGGGGTGCTGACTTGGTTGTGGTGGTTGCTGTTGCTGTGGAGGGACCCTTTGGAAAGTGTTCTGGTTTAGATCCGTGTATTGAGGTTGGTGTTGGATCCAAGAAAAATCAGGGTGATTCCTCCAATCTTGATTATATGAGGAAGAAGAAGGATCGTTTCCAGGTCTTTGCTGAAATGCAGCATTAGTGTGACCTTGAAACGGTACATTCAAAGGACATTCTTCCATCAAATGTGAAGGGTTTGAACAGCAGCCACACATGGTTTTGGGAAGTGTGGATTGGTTTAGGGAGGCTGAAGAAATTTTGTTTTCTATAGCGTCGAGTTTCCTTTGTATTGCGGCCAATTCGGCTTTCATGATGACGGAAACATCGAGCTGATTGACATCTTCCCTAGGCGGTGGTGGTCTAACACTTTCCCATTGTGATGTGTTTTGAGCTAAATTTTCTAGGTATTTCCAAGCTTCACCATCATCTTTAGATAGGAATTGGCAATGACACATGGTTTCAAGCATTTGTCTAGTCGTGAGATCAATACCCTCATAGATAATTCGACACAAATCCCATCTGGAGATTCCGTGATGAGGACATTGGATAAGAAGATCCTTGAACCATTCAAAGCATTTCCAAAATGGTTCATTGGGAAGTTGGGTAAATTTGAAGATTTCGCTCCGAACACGGCTGGTCTTGTGATTGGGATAAAATTTCTTAAGGAATGCTGCAACGAATTCGTCCTATGTTGAAATAGAATGTGCGGGTGTGATGTAAAGCCACTTCTCCGCTAAATCGCACAAAGTGAATGGGAGAAGACGTAAACGCAGAGCATCCAAAGACAGTTGTGAATTTCCCATCAAAGCGCATACGTTTTCGAATTTGGAAATAAACATGTATGCGTTATCAGAATCAAGACCGTGAAATTTGGGTAACAGTTTGATGAATTGGGGGTTGATTTCAAAATTTTCCCCGTTGGCAGGTGGTATGGAAAGACAGGTGGGAAGGGAAACACGTGTAGGATAGCATCTCTCTTGGAGAGAGATGCGTGGAGGATTCTGCGCACCTGCGGGCGGTGGCAGAGTGGTGTTAAAGTTTGATGGATTTGGGTCCATTGCGGTCGTGGTGGGTGGTGGGGAAGAAGGCGAAGAATTACCGACTCTGGGGTCGATAAAAGAAATGCGGACAAGACGGGAAATGGAATCCCGTGTCCAGCCTATCATGTGCTAAATGGTTGTAGCACAAGTGGCAGCGTTGGTATAATTAGAGGGAATGAATGAAGTGATTAGTGTTTGTTTTGCAAAATATACGGATTTTTGAAAAAATGATGCGATCACAACAAATGCAACAAGAAAAACCCTAATTCTAGTGGTCGCCTAGGTCAAAGCTCTAGACCGCTCCTAACTGCCAAAAGACAAGTCGCAGGATCAATCCTCCACTGCCTCTTTGTCTCTCCTGTGGCTAGGTAAGTGCCAGGTAAGTGGAAGGTTCTCCACTACGTAAGTAGTGGGCCTAATTAAGTAACCACCAGCCTTCGACACACTTGCCTTAGACACCACAATAGAAACGCGGATAAGCAATGAATTACCCACGGCCTTCTTCTGTCCTAAGTGAGCGTGACGGTCCTTAGAGTCATCTCTAGATCTTTTTTAGTTAATGGGGGTAAATGCGGATGCAAGTTTATGATTTTTGGGGCTTAGGAAGGGTAATGAACTCCTCACCTAATCTGGATTTGGCCGTGCCCCTTAATTTCCGTATTAATATGCAAACAACCAAAAACCAAAAACACGCACAATTTTATTGCTTTTGCGGCGCTGCGATTTATTTGGAAAGAAACCTGCAGCAAATTGTTAATTAGAGCAGATGAGGGAGAAGATAAGAAAGCATAGGAGTCACCTGAGAATTTTTTTACTATAGCGCTACTGTAGCGCCGCGGTTTAGCCGCAATAAGCGCCTAATGCCGCGGATCCGCCGCGGGTTTGAAAGATCTCTGCACCAAAATTTTACAGTGTGCCTCTGTTCACCTTCTAAGCTCTCTGGAATGCTCTGAAATTTTTTTCCACAGCTCTACAAATTCCAGATTTCCTCGCAACAAATCACAACAACACGTTTAGAGTTTGCGCGAATTTTGATCTAAAAATATAGATGGAATAAACTTTTCAACTCAAATTTCAAAATACGAACAAATAGCGCACTATCCCCGGCAATGGCGCCATTTGATTGAGTTGATTTCCGATTGTGTAAGTAAATCAAATGATCCCCGGCAACGGCTCCATTTGATTGAGTTGATTTCCGATTGTGTAAGTAAATCAAATGATCCCCGGCAACGGCGCCATTTGATTGAAACGATTTCTCGGTGTGTATGTAGAAAATGTATAAAAATCACAACCAAAAATTATTTGACCGCAATCAATAACGGTGTCGAATGTAGTGCGTTAGTAAGTGCGGATCGTCCACAGGGAAAGTGTAATCGTTCGTGTTTCGAATTAGATGAGTCGAAACTTTAAAGGAAAGAAAAGAAACAATTCATGATTTGTAAATTGAATTTCAAGAATTAGAAAAATCTAGATCTAATAACAGGAAAACATTAAAATCAAGAAGTGGCAATTGATGATTTCCAATCCAAATATCAAGAATCGAAGTGAGGCTCGTAGGAATCGATCGGATCTATAGATGTGATGAAATCTAGCGATTACGTATTCTTATGCATCGATGAATTAATACTAGATCGATGATGATCGACGAGAATTAGGGATTTCTTGTGAAACTAGGGTTTCATCATTTATCCCTTGTTCCTTTGTCGATATCATTCACATTCTAGCCTCTAGTAAATTCAAGAATCGATTGTGGATCCCTAATTTCGAGCGATCACAATCAAGAAAGCGTCGCAACGAAACTAGGTCGTCGATTCTTCAATTTGCTAGGGTTTACAAAACTCGTAGGACTTAAGAATCGTTTTAAGATTTGTTACATCATCATTCTATTGATCGTCTCGACTCCTTTACGAGCGGAGTTTTACTTAAACATCACAACAAGAACTACAATCACAAATTGAGATCGAATCATGATGCAAGAATTTAAAGATAAGCAAGATATAGAAATTTCACCTTTATTTATCGACAAATTTCGTTACAACTCTCTTGAAATTTACAAAAGGAAGGAACTAGATCGTCGATTTCGGCTTCACTCGGCTCCTTGAGTCGCGGATCTCCTTGGATCTCTTGCTCCGATGAAGTCCGGCGTCGCTTTCTAAAGGATCGAAGGCTTCTCGCTTGAACGGTACTCAGGATCTTGAATTTGGCTTGGATTTTGGATTAGGGTTTGAGGCACAAGTCGTGTCACTCAACTTGTGTTAGAAATGGGGGAGATGAAGAACAACATTTAACCCTAGATCTAGGCTCCTTTTTATAGACCTCAAAACCCTAGATCTAGGATTTCAAATTTGAATTTCCCTCCAAAAGTTTGTTAGCTAAAGTGGCTTCTAGAAGTAGTTAGTTGGAGGGAGCTTCTAGAACTAGTTTGTTAGGAGCTTGATTAGCTTAATCAAGATTAGCTTGATTTAATGACCCTTGCTGATCTGGCAGAAGCTTCGAGGGTAATCTGGAATTTGACATGTCTTGATGAGGTGTAGGAACCGAGGGAGGAGTTCTGATGTGAAGCAGAGGAGGTGACGTGGCATAACCACCATGGATCCGCGACGCCAAGTGGGTTTGGGCCGTGGATCCGCGGCCCAATTGCAGCATTAGAGCTTCAATTTTATAGTGCTGACTCCTGATGAGTTCTTGGTAGTTTCTTGATATGTTGATTCTCACAGTCCCTTCTAGATTGCTACCAGCTTCCAAGTCTTTGAGTTGGCTTAATTTTATCAGCATTATTTTCACAATTTTGGCCTTTCTCCTGGAATTTCCTGCACAGACTCCGAAACAAGTGTTGCGCAATACAGGGATGATGCTATGCTATGAAAAACAGTAAATTTCCCTAAAAATGCTGGTTTTAATATACAGTACAGGTAATTCAGTATTATACAGGTGTTTTGCTAATATGTGCAATATTAATACTGAACACCTCTAGATGGATGCAAAAGATAGGGAAATTGCCGTGTTAAAAATGCAGTATTTTCGACTGATCAACGGGCTTCAAAATTTTTCCTGTAGCCCCCTGATGTGAAATTGTGATTTTTGAGATATTCTGTTTGGCCCAGGTTTCTGTGCAGTATTATTTTTGCTATTGGGGCCAATTTGGAACTTAGTCGATCGATATTTTAAGTGTGCGTTTAACAGTACATACATTTCTATCTACGACCGTGAATGTCATTTGATCGGTAAACCCGTCTAACTGCTATATGTTCTTTTAGACGAGTTTGCGAATGTGACATTCACGTTGATGTTCTGTGATGTGCTGTGATGTTGGTTGGATCGTCGTGGTGGATAGCAATGGTGCAATATTTGTACAATTTTATTTCATTTGTACATTTGATATTGCGGGACGAGCGTCCGACATGTGGACTGCTGTCACTGTCAGTTTGTATATTATTCTTTTGCGGCACGACCGGGCTGAGGTTGATGTCACCCTTATATATTATTTTATTTTATGTACTATGATTACCCCGAGGTGGAGTGCACGAATAGCCGGGTTCTAGAAGGCAACTGGTCCACATCACATGGCGTTGAGACGGAGGGGACCTTACTTTAGAATTGGCGGGCTATTCGCCGCACTCGTAGGGGGTATAGGTTGACCCAGGAGGGGTGCTCAAGTTACCGGATTCCGTGAAGTGCTAGGTGGTCCATTCACGTGTTGGATATATGTATGCCCTAGAGGCCATTATGAGATAGTGTATGTACTGATGTGTGTGTGTGTGTGTGTGTGTGTGTGTGTGTATTCAGAGGATAGTCTTGCTCGACATGATAGTATGCTATCTGGTTTTACTTTATCATATGTTCACTTGATCATATTTATATTCATTTGGTGCATGTTGATAAAGCCCTAAGGATATTGGCTTGACTACTGGGATTATGATGCGGATCATACTAGTGGGACATCTGTAGTTTATAAGCATATCCTTGAAATGTTCCTAGTCATAGGTATATCTAGACAGGGCATCGATATTCCAGTTTAGACTAGCGTATACCATTCTTGTTCCATATGATGGGCGATGGATGATCCCATATCCGTCTGGTGTGTTGACACCGAAGATAGTATACGGGTGCTCAGTGAGACTGGGTACACTGAACGGACTCACCGAGAACTCCTATATGGTATTATATCATACGTCGGATAGCAGTTCTCAGGTGACACAGGTACAGGTTAGTCTGTAGACCCGAGATCGTCATAGAGTCTTGTATGTCCTCCCACTGTACTTTGATCACCACCCTACTACGGCTCTACTGAGTCGTACAAACAGGTGGATTTTGGGTATAGTCTAGAGGCATATGGAGGCAGTGAGCGATAGGAGGGGTTTTGTCTCTCCCGGTATTGGGGGTTGATGCTGTGCTGTACACGATTGGCTATAATGGGAAGTCCCTGTCCAGGGCTACTGAGATATTACTGATAAGTGTTATCAGTAAGTTTCTCGATCTGTTATAGACCATATACCGGCATGACTTATTGAGTTATTAGGGTCGACGATTCCATCCCTAGACTCGATATGCAGCATATCTGACGAAGAGACCGGACTGTACGGTAAGTGTTGCCGGATGGATTGACAGGAGTTTTGACAGGTTCGCTTGTTCTTATTTTGATCGCTCAATACCCGGGTGGCCGTTACATTTAGCTGACCGCTTGCGGCTTGTGGGTGTTTGATATGATCATCATTTACTGCTGGCGTATTGACGAGTCTTAGAGTCCCACATAGAAGTTTCTAGGCTCAGGCGAAACGAAGTGGTGCGCATATGAGATGTGTGCGGAGGCTCGATCAAATACAAGTATGTGATACTGTATTTTAATCGGGCATTTAATATTAGTCGGGTAGTATGAGATGTGACCGATTTATTAAATCAAGTGTTGATTTAATATTGACTTTTATATTATTTATTTTAATCCTTTTCTTTTTATGGATACATACATGTATATGTACATGATGATGTGCATACACACATATATACATGAAATGTATCATGGTTGATGATACAAGGATGATGGCAATATAAGAATCATATTGTAGATAAATACATATATGGATATTTTTCATTAAAGTTAAAAATAATGGAAAAAGATTAATGACTCATTTCTTTGTTCATGACTCATTCTTTCTACACATTTCCATGGTTGAATTTGACTCAACCATGGTTCTTTTTCCCTTTTCCTTTAACCCAAATAAAAATATCTAGATATTATTAAACTATAGTTATTGTTATGATAATATATATCTCATTTCTTTTTCCTTTTGATTTTATTCACTTCAAAAGAAAAAAAGAATAGAATCATCTTCTTCTTCCTCACTCTAGCTCTCTTTTAATTGTTAAAATTGAGTTAGATAAATAAAAGAAAAGGTATTAAATAAGAATAGCTACCACTTCATCATCCTACACAACCTTTGCTATCTTGTGTAGGGTGTTGTGCTTCAAGATTTTCAAAGATCGAAGGAAGCAACAAGCTTAGGGCAAAGAGTTTCGGGTGGATCGTCGTGGACGAGGAGTTGATCAAGCGAACCCTTCCAAAGAAAAGGAGTCTTCCAAAGAGATCTACAAAGGTTGTAGTCTCATCACTTAGTATAAATTAAGTTTTAAATATGATACTATTAATAGTTACTTCATAAATTCTAGTTCGATTCATAGTATAGTTTACTTAGCACCTCATAATTTCAATGTTATGGCATGTGTGATGCTTAAAAACCCTAATAGAGGTGTTAAGGAAACCCTACAGTGGTATCAGAGCCAAGCTAGAGCTTTGTAGTAACCTAGACGACGTTGAAAACATCGAACGGACGAAAAACGACACCCGGGGGGTGCTCTCTGAAAATTTTTCTAAAACCGGGATTTTTCCAAATTAAAAATATGTAAAAAATTAAGCAGGGAAATATATGGGCCCATCAGATATACGCTGCCCTAAATCGACAGTACGACCGCGGAACCGAGGCCAGATTGGCCTTATTGCGGCGGTTCCGCGGTCGTACGGTCGATTTAGGGCAGCGTATTTCTGGTGGGCCCATATATTTCCCTGATTAATTTTTTACATATTTTTAATTTGGAAAAATCCCGGTTTTAGAAAAATTTCCAGAGAGCACCCCTCCGGGTGTCATTTTTCGTCCGTTCGATGTTTTCAACGTCGTCTAGGTTACTACAAAGCTCTAACTTGGCTCTGATACCACTGTAGGGTTTACTTAACACCTCTATTAGGGTTTTTAAGCATCACACATGCCATAACATTGAAATTATGAGGTGCTAAGTAAACTCTACATCACGTTGCTGAAGGGGGCTGCCTCGCTTCTGGTTTTGGCGGGTAACTTGCCGCGCTCGTAGGGTTCTAGGTTTCATTGCACAGGCTATCCACACGACAGGGAACGTCGGGTCTCACTTGCGGCTCAAGTGAAACTCGGGGCTCCAGATTATCCACCATTCTGTGTTATTTCTGTGATGTTTTCTGTGATGTTACTTTATATCATGCCTGAGACGAATGTTATATATATATTTATATATACTAGTAGATGTTGTATATGTTTTGCACCCACGCTAGCCCAGTCCCCGCTCTGTCGTTAGTTAAGTAACCTAACGGGTGATGACGGGACCCAGTGGCGAATGCGGATGGCATATACGTACATTTTATTTTCGTTCTTTTCTGGTGTGATTAATTGATGGGACTGCATTGATTCTTATCAATGCAAAGATAAAACAAACTAATATATGATGTTGTTGGAACCAAGTTTTTTAAAAACTGACATTACAGACGTACACTTTTGCTTTGCATCGTGGTATTCATTTTGGAATATCCTGCACCTCATTTGACGAGGCAAGGGCCGAGATCCCTTCATCGGGAGTGACCCCTTGGGTAAAAGTTTGCGTCAACGTAATAACTTTACTATAGTCGATTATTGTTGCTTTGCATCATGATATTCAGTTTGGGATATCCTGCACCCCATTAGACGGGGAAAGAGCCGAGATCCCTTCACCGGGAGTGACCTCTTTAGCAAAAGTTTTCGCCACTATATATTTATAAAAACCACTTGGATTCCATCAATGATATCAAGTTCATTACGTTAAAGGTTTTTCGCCAAAAACCAGTCGTAGCCCTCCGTCATTTCGGATAAGTAGTGCATAGTATTCGTGCGGTGTTTGTTGGCCAAAGTCAAGGCATCGTGTGCGGTAGCTGTGTGTTGCTTGTCCGTTGCATGGATATGCATTGGTTTAGGACAGTCGTACCACTTTGTTGGCCAAAGTCAAGGGTGTGTGCGGGTGGGTCTAAATCAATCAGGACAATGACGGGTAGAACTTGACTTGCGGGTTATGATTTGTTTGCCAATGTCAAGGTCATAAACCGCTTGGGGTAAAAATCATATCGGGAGTTTCAAACATACAGGAAACTTGCCAGGCTTGCGCATACCTTCTGGAGTGTGGTGACTTGAGTGGCTTCCATCAAGTTATCATGCGATGATAGTTGGATCCCGATTCCCACTGATGAGTAGGATTACTCCTCGGGTGATTCCGACTAATTCTCCTTTTGGGTTTGAAGGAGAATTCGAGGATACAGTGGGAGCCATCCAGATTAGATAAAATGATTAACCATTCTGATCTAGGTTAGAGTGCACGCTGAGTGTTTCTTTTTTCTCTCTTTCTGGCTGCGACTATGACCCGACCTTTGACTAAAACTCATGAAACCAAGTTAACCGAACTTTCTTAAAACACTTTGGCTTTTGGAATTTCACGGTGTCGCATACATCATTGCCACTTCTGTATCACCTTTACATTTCTCCAGAACACCTCGTATCACTACGAACATCCACTTCCATTGGATAAATCCATCGTATGGTTATATACGAACTCGAAGGAACTTTTTCGAGGATGGATTCTGGTTCTGGAGAGAATGAATAGGATTATTCGGTTGTCTTTTCTCTTTACCTTCTCTCAGGTTGTGAGGGCTCCTAGGATTAGGAGAGGGTACACCTATTGAGCTTATTGGATAGTCTTCTTCCAAACCATAGGCAGGTGCCGAACGGTAGGGAAGGAAGAAAACTAATTAAGCTTAAGTGTGGTGTACAGAAGGTAATAAGTAAAGACAAATAAAGGGATTAGAATAATGGCAAAGGAAATTGCGACCACCATCATTCACGACAAAAACCGTGTATACCCCTGCCACTCCTACATCCACTTTGCTTTTCTCTAGGACACTCCGTATCACTACGGATATCCACTTCCATTGGATAAATCCATCGTATGGTTATATACGTACTCGAAGGAACTTTTTCGAGGATGGATTCTGGTTCTGGAGAGATTGGACATGATTATTCAGATTTCTTTTCCCATTACCTTCTCTCAGGTTGCGAGTGTTAGTTATATGTATGCCCTAGAGGCCATTACTGTACATAGGATGTATATTGTAGTGGATGCTGGGACATATATAGGGAGGACTTTCTTGCTCGACATGATAGTATGCTATCTGGTTGAACTTTACCTTAACGTGTACACTGATTGTCTCTCCGTTACATGTTGGTAAAGCCCTTAGGATGTGTACTTGACTACCTGGACTATGATGCAGATCATACTAGTGGGGACAGGTAGTCCATAAGTACATCCTTCAAAGTCCCTAGTGTAAGTCGATGTAGTACACCCCAGTACTTGTGGGGAGGCGGAATTTTCAAAAACGATCAAGTTTAAAGAACGAACATCGACTAACCGCTTGAATCGAAGCTAAACTATAAATAACCGTACACAAAGAGTTTCTTAACTATTGTGTTTAGGGATTATACCAAATGAAACTAGTCCTTCGTCTTTACGATCTCCTTGTTCTCCTCGGCCTTCTCTAGGTAGTAGACGATCCACCCGAGAGCAAAACTCCAAGCTACACCTCTAACTTGAGGCAACTAATCTACTTTGATTGCTAATCAAAGAAGAAAGGATGATATAGAGTGAAGGTAATGGATGTTTAAGTCTAACTAAACCTTTGATCTCAACACATGAGGATTAAGGATTAGTCTCTTGAAGATGAGAGCTTGAGGAGAGAGAATGTGAGATGAGATAATGAGATGAGAGAGAGTGTATCATAATATATTATGAAGCATTCTTATTTTTGAATAATGAATAAAAGAAATGAATAAGCATGCTTCATAAATGAAAAGAGGTGATTCATTAACATGAGTCATTAAGCATTTATGGTGCATTAATGACCATGATGAATCACCCTCATGACTCACTAATCTTATCCAAAGCTTATGTCACCTTAACCTCCTTAGTCACATCTTCTTGAAGCTTCTCGTACAATTACGAGAACGCCCCTCCAATCCGCAAAAATACGGAAAAACTTTAGACTGTAAAAATCCAATAACCGGATACCAGCAACTGGCTTAAACCAAAGCCGACTGGTAAAAACTGTCCGGAAGTCGTACGTGCGTAAACGCACGTATGCGTCCGAACCCTTTGTCGCAAAACCATGCGACCTCTATATCGTTTCGCCTGGAGTAGGAAACTCTCTGTGTGGGACTCTAGAGACTCGACTACTACGCTGGCAATGGGTTTAACCACAGACCGCAAGCGGCACTAGCTGTACGTAACGGTCCCCAGGTAGTTGTCGATAAGAAGGCCGATGAGGAAACCCATCCGAACTCCTACTGAGTCTGATGTGACAATCTCCATACAGTCCGGTCCGTTCGTCCAAGACTATCGCATATCGGGCCTAGGGGGGCGGCAAGCGTCAGTCCCCTAATAGCGGTATAAGTCGTGTCGGAGTGAAGCCCATTACACCCTGAGAAACTACTGGAACCTACCAGCAAATCTCGCTTGCCCTGGCCAGGGACTTTGCATAATGGCTCTCTGACACAGCACGATATCTACTCCCAATACCGGGAGGGACGAATCCTGTCTAACCGCCACTGCCTCCAAGTGCTCGGGACTGCACCCAACTGCTACCTGTTTGCATGACTCCTTTGAGCCGTGGTAGGGTAGCAATCTAAGAACAGTGGGACACACTCGAGGCGAAGTAGCAGTGTCAAGTCTGCGGACTACGCTGTACTCATGTCACCTGGGAACTGCTCACTGACGACTGGTATCAAACCAACCAACAGTTCCCCGTGAGTCCTGTCCGGTGTACCCGTAACCTAACGAGCATCTGCATACTATCTCCAGTACGACGTACTGACGGCTGTGGGACAGACCATCTCCCCAACTGGGATGAGAAGCGTACACACTAGTCTACTCCGGATATCGATGCTCTGTCTCGATAATCCAACGACCAGGGACCTGATTAAGGATGTGCTTGTAGACTACCCAGCCCCCACTAGTGTGACTGCCATCACAACGCTGGTAGACAAGCAAGATCCTATGAGCTCTATCAATACGTACACTCACATATTAAGATAGAAAAACCAAGTAGCATACTACCATGTTTAGCAAGACTGTTATATACATGTGAATATCCCAAGCTTCCATTAAGTAATATACAAACTAGTATGATACAGTAATGGCCTTCTAGGGCATAAACACTAACAATCTCCCACTTGCACTAGGGCCATGTACTGGCATATCGTAGACCAATGATCTCGAGTAGCCTCTCGAACTGAATCTGAGGAAGGGCCTTCGTGAATGGATCAGCAATGTTCTCTTCAGAAGCAACTCTCCGAACCTCGATCTCCTGACGATCAATGATCTCCCTGATCAGGTGATACCGCCTCAAGATGTGTCTGGACTTCTGATGGGACCTTGGTTCCTTCGCTAAAGCTATAGCTCCGTTGTTGTCGCAATACAGAGGTATTGGATCAACTATGGTAGGAACCACCTGAAGTTCTGTTAGGAACTTCTTCATCCAGACTGCTTCTTTTGCGGCATCGCAAGCAGCTATATACTCCGCTTCCATCGTCGAGTCAGCAACGGTGTCCTGCTTGGAGCTCTTCCAGCACACCGCCCCTCCATTGAGGGTAAAGACATAACCCGACATGGATTTGGAATCGTCCTTATCACTCTGGAAGCCGGAATCAGCAAAGGCCTCCAACCTGAGGTCTTTTCCGCCGTAAACCAAGAACATCTCCTTAGTCCTCCTCAGGTACTTGAGAATGTTCTTTACTGCTATCCAGTGTTTCTCCCCTGGGTCTGACTGATACCGGCTTACCACGCTCAGTGCGTAAGCTACATCTGGTCTGGTACACAACATCGCATACATTATAGAGCCTACCGCAGAAGCGTAGGGTATAATAGACATGCGTTCCCTTTCCAAATCAGTCTTGGGAGACATCTCTTTGGAGAGGGTGATTCCGTGACAAGCCGGTAGATTACCGCGCTTAGAATCTTCCATACTGAATCTTTTCAGTACAGTGTCGATATACCTGGACTGCGAAAGTCCCAACATCCTCTTGGATCTATCACGATAGATCCGGATCCCCAGAATGTAGGTGGCATCACCCAGGTCTTTCATGGAGAACCTGTGTGACAAGAATCCTTTGACAGATTGTAGCATAGGAACGTCATTTCCTATCAATAGAATGTCATCCACGTACAAGACGAGGAATACGACACTTCTGGCCACAACTTTACTATATATGCACGGTTCATCTGGATTTTTGATAAAGTCATACTCTTTGACTGTCTCATCAAAACAGATGTTCCAACTCCGCGATGCCTGCTTTAGTCCATAAATAGACTTAAGCAGCTTGCATACTTTCCCGCTGCTCCCACTCTGATTGAAACCCTCTGGCTGATCCATATAGACGCTCTCTTCTAAATTTCCATTCAGAAAAGCCGTCTTTACGTCCATCTGCCAGATTTCATAATCATGGAAGGCAGCAATAGCAAGAAGGACCCGAATGGATTTGAGCATAGCCACTGGAGAAAAAGTTTCGTCATAGTCCAAACCAGGTATTTGACGAAAACCCTTTGCAACAAGTCTAGCCTTATAGGTTTCTACCTGTCCATCTACACCAATCTTTTTCTTGAAGATCCATTTGCATCCTATGGGTTTTACCCCATCTGGAGCAAAGTCCAAAGTCCATACTTTGTTGGTGTACATGGACTCCATTTCGGTCCGCATTGCATCTAGCCATCGTACCGAGTCGCCGCTCTGGATGGCCTGCTGGAAGTCAGTAGGTTCATCATCATCTATGATGCAATCCTCTCTATCCCCATCTATGAGAAAACCGTAGTATCTCTCAGGCGGATGAGACGGCCTACTACTCCTGCGGAGTGGTGCGGGAATGTTCTGTTCTTCTTGAACTTCCTGTTCTACCAAACTTTCAGTATTAGTTTGTGGTTCTGGAATTTCTTCCAGTTCTATTTCGCTCCCACTTATTTCCTTTTCTAAAAACTGATTTTCCAGAAAATGGGCATTACGAGAAACAAAAACCTTTTGTTCCTCTGCGTAATAGAAATAATATCCCTTGGAGTTCTTTGGATATCCTACAAACAAACATTTTACTGATCGTGCCTCGAGCTTGTCCACATGCTGCTTTTTAACAAAAGCTGGACATCCCCAAATCTTCATATGCTGAAGATGGGGTTTCTTCCCAGTCCACATCTGATATGGAGTGGTAGGCACAGTCTTGGTAGGAGCCCTGTTCAGAAGATATGCCGCTGATTCTAGCGCATAACCCCAGAAAGATCGCGGTAACTCAGCATTACTCATCATGGATCGTACCATATCCAATAGGGTTCGATTCCGTCTCTCCGATACACCGTTATGCTGTGGAGTGTATGGAGGAGTAAGTTGAGAGAGAATTCCTTTCTCTTTTAGGTAACCTAGGAACTCGGCACTTAAGTATTCTCCACCTCGATCAGATCTTAGTGTCTTAATACTTTTGCCGGTTTGGTTTTCTACTTCATTCTTATACTCTTGGAATTTCTCAAAAGCCTCGGATTTATGTTTCATCAGATAAATGAATCCGTATCTTGAGTAATCATCCGTGAATTAATGAAATAGGAAAAACCACCTCTCGCATGTGTAGACATTGGACCGCATACATCGCTGTGTATGAGTCCTAAGAGCTCGCTCGCTCTTACTCCTTGTCCAGTAAATGGAGTCTTTGTCATCTTTCCTTTGAGACAGGATTGACAAGTGTCATAAGATTGATATTCGAACGTGTCCAAATATCCTTCTCTATGCAACTTAGTCAACCTTCTCTCATTGATGTGACCCAGTCTACAATGCCATAAGAAAGCTTTATTTAAATCTGGAGACTTTCTTTTTAGTGTGTTCTGGACATTGAAAATTTGGAGTTGGTTTAACACATATATGCCGTTATTTAGAGTACCGGACCCAATCAAACCATGATTAAGGTGGATGTTGACAACATCACTTACAAACGTGAAATCATAACCTTTATTTGATAACAAGGAAACTGATATGATATTACACGTTAAGCTTGGTACAAAATAACAGTTATGCAAAACCAAAATATGTCCACTCGTCAATCCTAGGTGATAATCCCCGACGGACGCAGCTCCCACGCTAGCTCCGTTAGCAACCCTGAGGATCATATCACCTTCCTTCAGCACTCTACGGTTTCTCAGTGCCTGCAATGAATTGCAAATATGAGATCCTGATCCGGTATCCAATACCCAGGAAGTAGAGTTGATCGACAGACAATTCTCAATTACAAACACACCTGAAGTCGAAGCCACAGCTTGCTTCGGTTCCTGGTTCTTGGCGTTCCACGCCTTGCAATCCTTCTTCCAGTGCCCTTTCCTGTGACAATGGAAGCACTCATCCTGGCCAACTACCGGTGCTGCAAACTTTTTCTTTCCCTTCCCTCCCACCTTACTAACACCTCCTCTAGGTTTGGGTGCGGCCTTCTTCTTCCTTCCTTTGGCCCTTGCCTTGGACCCGGAAGAAGATGCACCGCCAACAAACATAGCGGGTGTTTCCCTTGCCTTCTGCAAGGTGCCCTCTGCACTCCTTAACATGTTCAGGAGTTCCGCAAGTTCAACTTCTTTTCCTTGAAGATTGAAGTTGAGGATAAACTGGGGGTAGGTGGGAGGAAAGGACTGGAGAATAAGGTCTGTATAGAGCTCATTATCCAAAGTCGTCCCAAGGTCTGCGAGCTCCTCAATATAGCCGATCATCTGTAGGACATGTTCACCTACCGATGACCCGACAGCCAACCTCGCTCGAAATAATTTCTTAGAGGTCTCGTATCTTGCTATACGAGATTGCTCTCCATAAAGTTCCTTTGTATGGAGAAATATGCCATCTAGGGACATATCCTCGTGCCTCCTCTGATGTTCATTGTTCATCGAGGCAAGCACGATGCACTTGGCTCTCGCGCAATCTAAATCCCAGGTTTTGCGGATTTCCTTATCCGCATTGCTGGATTTGGGACCAGGGACAGCAGGTGCCGTAGCGGTGAGGACGTACCCCAGTTTGTCATAGGTCAAAGCCATTTTGACATTCCGCAGCCAATCTTTATAGTTTGGCCCCGTCAGTATATTTTTCTCTAAAAGTAACTTAAGTCCAGTCATTTTCAGGGTCGCTGCAATTAGGAGAGAGAGAAGAAAACTCTTTAGCATGATGCTCTTGCAAGTTTAGAGTGGTTTTAAGTTTATCTAAACTGGATGGCTCCCACTGTTTCTCGAATCCTTCCTCAAACCATAAAAGAAGAATTAGCCAGGACTATTCTCACCGTACAATACTTGCTTAACCATTCAGCCAGGCCAGTGTCGATACTTCGAGGGAGGTTTTCCAACGCTTTCGCAAAGTTCCTTAATTAAATAACCTCTTTTCTCTGGGGGCGTAACCCCGCTGACACCTTTCTGGACACCTACTAGGTTTATAGCATTGATCGTTAAGTGACGAATATCCTGATAAGTAGCATATACTCACAGTAGGATCGGGATCCAAATATCATCGTATGATAATGTTGAAGGAATCCTACCAACATTCATCAAACTCCAAATGGTATGCATCTCTTTGCAAATTTCAGTTTCTTTAGAAATTCCCGATATAAGTTTTTGCCCCATGCTCTTATGACCTTGGCTTTGGTCAAAATGTCATAAGTCACATGTCAAGTTCTACCCGTCATTATCTTGTCAATTTGAACCCATCCGTATATACCCCTGACTTTGGTCAAATGGTAATACGACTGTCCCAAACCAACTCATCTATCTTATGCAACAAATGAAAACCCAGCAGCTACCAAACACTATGCATTGACTTTGGCCAAAATGCATAGCTTGAATACTACTGAATACCCAAATGAAATGACGGAGGGCTACGAATGGTTTTGGCGAAACCGTGAACGTAGTGAACTTGATATAACCGAAGGAACCTGATAGCTTTTAAAAGGAGTGGTTAAAGCTCCGCATTTAAAAATATCTGTTTTAAAATTAACCGAGTGGTTTCTTTTAAATTGTTCCAACGATTTAAACTTTGGTTTGTTTTCTTTGCATTACAGATAATGCGTCCCATCATTAACCTATCATTGCAGAAAACAACGAAAATACAACGTCCTCTTATGCCATCCGCATTCGCCACTGGGTCCCGTCATCACCCGTTAGGTTACTTAACTAACGACAGAGCGGGGGCTGGGCTAGCGCGGGTGTAAAACATAAATGACGTCTAAATAGCTATCATAAATATAGATATTTTACATTCGTCTGACGCAATGATATACATTCCAGAACACAGATAAACAATATTGGATTTGCAAGCAATCTGTATTTCTTTTGAGCCTGCAAGAAAAGACAGATTACACAGTTGTGATGAATAGCCGATACCCCACCCTCGACCCCTACGGGTACGGCAAACTACCCGCCCGGCAGTTTGTGTACCCCACCTTGGGTCAGTCCTAGGAGCAAAAACAGTAAAATGAAATAATACAACGGTGGCTACAACCGCAACCTGGATGTGCCCCGCAAAATAATATTACAACAAATTACATTTACAACAAATGAATTAAACAATAACCCATTGCTAATCCCCGGCTATACACCACAACAGTCCAATACAGTTTATATGCACAAACAGATATAACCATTACAGAAATGTGCAACCCCCTGCCAACCGACATACTAGCAGTTAGGGGAGGTTTACGAACACATTAAACAATCACAGATATAATCCAATATGCAAATACTGTACAATTTCGATCGATTAAACAACATCAATATTGCTCCAAAATCTGCTCTGTTAAACTGTAACCTGAGCAAATATTAAATATTCCAGAAAACCCCAAATAATACACAGAAGCAACAGAAGAAAAATCGGCTCCTGACTCGCCAACTCGGCGGCGGAAGCGCGGCGACTCAGTAGGCTGAGGCCGCGGTTCCGCGGCGAGTTAGACGATTCAGGCGACTGTTTTTCTTGGGTGTTCTTCTGGTGTCTTTTCAAGCTCTCTGAACTTACCTGAAAAATTTTGGACATCATTTTAAGTTCGACAGAAACTGAACAGATTTAGGGTTTTCCGGCTTCGTTTTTCCGTTCGAAATTCGTATAAATTTGCAATCAAGTTATTTAGTGTTTAGCGAGGCTCTGATACCACTTTAAGTCGATGTAGTACACCCCAGTACTTGTGGGGAGGCGGAATTTTCAAAAACGATCAAGTTTAAAGAACGAACATCGACTAACCGCTTGAATCGAAGCTAAACTATAAATAACCGTACACAAAGAGTTTCTTAACTATTGTGTTTAGGGATTATACCAAATGAAACTAGTCCTTCGTCTTTACGATCTCCTTGTTCTCCTCGGCCTTCTCTAGGTAGTAGACGATCCACCCGAGAGCAAAACTCCAAGCTACACCTCTAACTTGAGGCAACTAATCTACTTTGATTGCTAATCAAAGAAGAAAGGATGATATAGAGTGAAGGTAATGGATGTTTAAGTCTAACTAAACCTTTGATCTCAACACATGAGGATTAAGGATTAGTCTCTTGAAGATGAGAGCTTGAGGAGAGAGAATGTGAGATGAGATAATGAGATGAGAGAGAGTGTATCATAATATATTATGAAGCATTCTTATTTTTGAATAATGAATAAAAGAAATGAATAAGCATGCTTCATAAATGAAAAGAGGTGATTCATTAACATGAGTCATTAAGCATTTATGGTGCATTAATGACCATGATGAATCACCCTCATGACTCACTAATCTTATCCAAAGCTTATGTCACCTTAACCTCCTTAGTCACATCTTCTAGAAGCTTCTCGTACAATTACGAGAACGCCCCTCCAATCCGCAAAAATACGGAAAAACTTTAGACTGTAAAAATCCAATAACCGGATACCAGCAACTGGCTTAAACCAAAGCCGACTGGTAAAAACTGTCCGAAAGTCGTACGTGCGTAAACGCACGTATGCGTCCGAACCCTTTGTCGCAAAACCATGCGACCTCTATATCGTTTCGCCTGGAGTAGGAAACTCTCTGTGTGGGACTCTAGAGACTCGACTACTACGCTGGCAGTGGGTTTAACCACAGACCGCAAGCGGCACTAGCTGTACGTAACGGTCCCCAGGTAGTTGTCGATAAGAAGGCCGATGAGGAAACCCATCCGAACTCCTACTGATTCTGATGTGACAATCTCCATACAGTCAGGTCCGTTCGTCCAAGACTATCGCATATCGGGCCTAGGGGGGCGGCAAGCGTCAGTCCCCTAATAGCGGTATAAGTCGTGTCGGAGTGAAGCCCATTACACCCTGAGAAACTACTGGAACCTACCAGCAAATCTCGCTTGCCCTGGCCAGGGACTTTGCGTAATGGCTCTCTGACACAGCACGATATCTACTCCCAATACCGGGATGGACGAATCCTGTCTAACCGCCACTGCCTCCAAGTGCTCGGGACTGCACCCAACTGCTACCTGTTTGCATGACTCCTTTGAGCCGTGGTAGGGTAGCAATCTAAGAACAGTGGAACACACTCGAGGCGAAGTAGCAGTGTCAAGTCTGCGGACTACGCTGTACTCATGTCACCTGGGAACTGCTCACTGACGACTGGTATCAAACCAACCAACAGTTCCCCGTGAGTCCTGTCCGGTATACCCGTAACCTAACGAGCATCTGCATACTATCTCCAGTACGACGTACTGACGGCTGTGGGACAGACCATCTCCCCAACTGGGATGAGAAGCGTACACACTAGTCTACTCCGGATATCGATGCTCTGTTTCGATAATCCAACGACCAGGGACCTGATTAAGGATGTGCTTGTAGACTACCCAGCCCCCACTAGTGTGACTGCCATCACAACGCTGGTAGACAAGCAAGATCCTATGAGCTCTATCAATACGTACACTCACATATTATGATAGAAAAACCAAGTAGCATACTACCATGTTTAGCAAGACTGTTATATACATGTGAATATCCCAAGCTTCCATTAAGTAATATACAAACTAGTATGATACAGTAATGGCCTTCTAGGGCATAAACACTAACACCTAGTCGTGGGTATATCGAGACGGGGCATCGATATACCAGAGTAGACTAGCGTATACCTTCTCGACCCATACAGATGGGCGATGGATGATCCCATATCCATTGGTGTTTGACATCGGAGATGATATACGGGTGCTCAGTGGAAACTGGGTACACTTGACGGCCTCGCCGAGAACTCCCAGATGGTATTATACCTTACGTCAGATGGCAGTTCTCTGGTGACACTGGTATAGAGTAGTCTGTTGACCCGAGATCGTCATAGAGTCTTGTGTGTTTCCCATTGTGCTTTGATTTCCACCTTACCACGTCCAAGAGGGCGTGCAAAACGGTGGTTTTTGGGTACAGTCCCGAGTCACATGGAGACAATGAGCGATAGGAGAGGATTCGTCTCTCCCGGTATAGGGGGTTGATGTTGCGCTATGTTCGATTGGCTATAACCGGAAATCCCTGGCCAGGGTTGCTGAGATTTACTGGTAAGTGTTACCAGTAGTTTCTCGAACTGTTATAGACCTCATATCGACACGACTTATCGAGCTATTGGGGTCTGACGTTTACCACCCCTAGGCGAGATATGCGACATATCAGACGACGAGACCGGACTTTACGGTAAGTGTTACTGGTTGGATTCACAGGAGTGTGAGCGGGCTTGCTCGTCGATCTTCTGATCGTTCAATACCCGGGTGGCCGTTACGTTTAGCAAATCGCTTGCGGCTTGTGGGTGTTTGATATGATCATCATCTGCTGCCGGCGTATTGACGATTCTTTAGAGTCCTACACAGAGGTTTCCTGGCTCAAGCGAAACGAAATAGGAGCGCATATGAGATATGTGCGGGACCGAGAATAATGCGTGTATGTGATACCGTATTCTATGCTCGCGATGAATGTATCGATTGGTTGTATGCGATATAACCTAGTTATCGAATCAAGGATTGATTCGATAAGTCGATACATTGGATATTAGTCGGTTATATGCGATATGACCGGATCGTTAAATCAAGTGTTGATTTAATGATTTAATGCATAAATATATATTTGATATATTTCTTTGCATTAACTAGTATTGGTTCACTTAAGATGGATTTTCTCACTTGATGTGCACATTGTATATATGATATACTTTTATGCATTTGATTGTATCATGTTTGATGATATATGATAGTTTGGTGTATAGTTTAAACCATGGTTGGTCAATGGTTAGGGTTTCTTTTGCTTATTCATTTATTCATTTATTTATCCATTTTGTTTATTTTAGCAAAAGAAAATGATAAAGAGAAAATGGTGGCTTTCTTTGTTTGTAATTGAAGCTTCATGAAGCTTTGACTACATGACCATTTTGTCTCATGCTTAACCCTAAACCATTAAACCTAACCATGGTCTATTCTCTACACCTAACTAAGGTTAGGATATGATAAGTATTCATTTGATTATTCTTTTTGAATAAGATTTATCATATTCTATCTTCTTCTTCTTCATCTTCAAAGAAGAAAAGCTTGCCTCCATCCATGGCAACTTGAGCAAATGAGTGAGAAATCCAATTCTAAAGTGAACCCACTTTCTATTTCTTCATCCTCTACGTCTTGCCAAGTAGTATAGGGTGTTTCCTTCACAAGTTTTCATGGCTTGGTGAAGGTAGAGCTTGATCTAGTGATGCCTCGACGTAGATCATCTTCGGCATCGTCGTCGATGACCTAGCCCGCTTTTTCTCCGATGAAGCCGATGCTAGAGTCATGGTTCGATTTGGACAGCGGAGAGGACTTCATCATGGAGCTATGGAGGTGGAGAAACGGATCTACAAAGGTTGTATTTCCGTTCTTTTAGTTTAGTTGTAAACTAGTTTCATTATTTCGCCTAAAATTCTAGTTAACGATCTAGTCTAGGGTTTCTCGGCACCGTAAAATTGGAAATTGGCATGGTTGATGCCTTGTGAGACCTCATTAGTGTGCCTAGGAACCCTACAAGTGGTATCAGAGCCTAGCTAGAGCCTTAGGCGATGCGTAGACGATGTTTGAAAACCGATCGAACCAAAACCCTAAATCTAAAATGCTCTCTGGACTTTTTTCAAAAACTGGGTTTTTTCCAGATTAAAAATATGCAGAAAAATCAGCAGGGAATTCTAAGAATTACGATGTAAAATTTTTTTCATGATACCTCTAAAGCGCGGCGGAACCGCGGCAGAAGCCTGGCTTCTACGGCGGTTCCGCGGCCACTTGACTTGATTGGCCTTCATACTTTGCACAGTAATTCATTATTTCTGGTGCTGGTTTTCCTGGGAATTTTTAATATTTACTCAAGAGTTGAGTATTTTGGGTTGTATTGGGTGTTCGCAGATTCGATCGGATTGTCAGACTTCGTCTATGTGTTTTTCCGCATATTTTGGAATATGTTAAAAAGTTCGAACGGATATAAATACCCAATTTTTCCCCTGTCAGGAAATTTCCAAGTGTTGGACTTTTCCGTAGTTTAATGACGTTCTAAGTAGTGCAAGTAATGCGATGGTCCCTCTAGAAGACAACAAACCTTAACTCGATTATGTGACCGTCTTGAACTGCCCTTTGAACCTTAGGGTTTGGGGCAGTACGGCGTGCCACATATGAGGCATTGGCTTGACCCTTCTACGGCTGGACCGTTGGTACTGAGGCACGATGAATGTCTTTGAACTTATTTCATGAGTTGAGCTGTTTCGGGAAAACTTGGGTGTTTGACTGTTCGATCGGAAAGTTTAACATTTTCTATTTATCCGGAATGTGATACAACAATTGGAATTCACAAGAAGTTATGAGATAACTGAATGAATGTTATAAATCTAGCAATTTAGTCTCACTTGATCGGTTGCCACGGAATTTTGATGTGATCAAAAGTCCGTCGCAATCACGTAGCGTACGCGGATACTCGCCGGGTAAACTTAATAGACAGCTACACCCCATAGCCCCGACCAAGTGACTGTAGGAGAACCCCGTCGCCGAAAGCATCCGTTCGGGTGCTCGCGGTAGCGGTGTTCCACCTTGATGCACTTCGTCGACGGTATCGGGGGTGCGGCCTTCTACTAAAGTTTGCGACGAGCATTCGATCAGGATGTTGGGAATCTTGTTGAATTACCCGACTTGATATTGAAAAGTGTTTTCGATAATGAAACTAAAATGCGGGGTTTATAATTGTTAAGCATGCGATGTCTAAGGAATTCATTTGATTAGGCATGCGATGTCTATGCAGGTTGCGGATTCCAACTGTTGTAGTTTTACACTTTCTTTTCTGTGACCGTAAGTGTAATATGTGATATCGCCGGTTTCGTTGCTATATGTCAACGACAATTGGGATCTGCATATTTACTTACGTTGATGATATGTGATGTTATGTGTTGCTGAATATGTTATATTGGATCGTCGTGTTTGAATAGCCGGGGTTTTTTATGTGAGATGAGTGTTTTTCATTTTCTTTCATGTAAAAATCTGTATGTAATATTCTTTTATTGGGGCACTTCCAGGTTGCGGAAGATGTCACCCTTTGTATATTATTTACTTTTCCGCACTAGGATAGACCCAAGGAGGGGAGCACAAGTAACCGGGTTCTGGAGTCCAGTGGGAGACCAACTCGAGGAGTCGAGTCCGGGTCTCCTAACTCTAGAATTGGTAGGGTTGCTTGCCGCTCTCGTAGGGGTCTAGGGGTGTGAGATTGGCTATTCATCACGACCGTGGAATCCGTGTTTTATACTGGCTCGTATTGAAAACACGGACGTCCTAGTATATCCAATATTTCATATGATTCTTCTGCTGCGATATCTGTGATGTGATCATGTGATATTCTGTGATAGATACAGTATATAGTATATATGATATATTATATAGATGTTACTTATGTTTTACACCCGTGCTAGCCCTGCCCTGCTCTGCCGTTAGTTACCTAACCTAACGGTGCACGAGAGGACATCGAGGCGAATGCGGATGGCATAAGTGTACGTCGTATTTATCTGTGATGTTTAGGTAACTTAAATGATGGGACTTCATTAATGTGATTAATGAAATAAAAGAAACCTAAGATGTTGTAGAATCGAATTTCAAAATAAAACAGGTAGCTACCGTTCTTGCTTTGCACAGCGGTATATATGATATATCCTGCACCTTATTCGATGAGGAAAGGACCGAGATCCCTTCACAGGGAGTGACTCCTTTAGCAATAACTGGCAGATGCTACAACCCTCGGTTTGTCTTATGATTGCTTCTATAGTTTCTGCTTTGCATAGCGGTATATATGATATATCCTGCACCTTATTCGACGAGGAAAGGACCGACGATCCCTTCACCGGGAGTGACTCCTTTAGCAAAACTAGAAAAGCCTCAAAAACACTCCATTTTAAAATCATTTGATTCTACAACGATATCAAGTTCATTACGCAATAGGTTTTCAGAAAAACCTGTCGTAGCCCTCCGTCATTTCAGATAAGTCCTGTTTAGTATTCGTGCTGCGTTTGTTGACCTTATCAAGGCGCAGTGTGCGGTAGCTAACCAGTATTTATCTGCTTATGCATATGATGCAGATTGGGTTAGGGTAGTCGTGCGGCCTTGTTGACCTTGTCAAGGGTCGTGCGGGTGGGTTTGATTCAATCAAGAAATGACGGGTTGAACTTGACTTGCGATCTATGGTTTGTTGACCTTGTCAAGGTCATAGATCGTTCGGGGCAAAATATTATCGGGAATTTCAAGTGTTGAAATTTTCAATGAGATTGCATACCTTCTATGAGATAGTTGGATCCCGATACCCGCTGCGAGTAAGAGTTACTTCTGGGAGAGTTTTACGCATTACAATTAGCTGATCAAGTAGGTGTCTAGAAAGGTGTCAACGAGGTTACGCCTCTGGGAAAATGAGGTTTACATTAATTAGGTTCGTGCGAAAGCACGAGGGACCTCCCTCAAAGTACCGACACTGGCCTGGCTGAAACATTGGCGAACTTGTAGTGTGTAATTAATCCCGGCTGGTCTTTCCTTTTAGGGTTTGAAGGAAGATTTGATAAAAAGCAGTGGGAGCTATCCTGATTAGATAAAATAATAACCAATCTATTCTTGCAAGAGCGCACGCTGAGTGTTTTCTTCTCTCTCTCTCCAGATAGCGACCATATCATGCCTTAATCAAGATAATAATACGGAATATTGACCGAACCCGCTTGTTATACTGAGCTGGGGAACGTTGGTCCCGCTCCAACTTATAATTGTTATAAGACAGAGAAGGAAATTGGGGAATACCAGATTTCCCGTGCCGCCCAAACGAAGAGAGTGCATGTTGATGCATTATCTTCGGGTGTGTTCATTACAATGAACTGCTTCTCAAATGTCCTCTACGTCCTGGGTATTTGATACCGGATCAGGATCCTAGATATGTAATCTGTTACATAGGGCTACAGATAGGTAGAGAACTGAGAACGGGTGATAAGTTTCATGAGGCAGAAAACGGGGCAAGTGTTGCATCCAAGTCTGTTGGTCACTGTCACCCTGTATTACCAATACATTGATTCTGAACGAATGTTATTAGATACCGAACCTGATATACAAAATCATATATGTCTCTTTATTAGTAAAGAAAGGATAAAATTTTGTATTGTTGGATAATGTTTTGAACATTTCCTATATCAAAAGTTGATCGGTTCAGGCACGTTATCTAAAAGCATTGATGTTCTAAATCAAACTACAGTTCTTAGTATACGGAACACACACAAGAGGAAGAGTTCAGAAATGAACGAATCTTACTTGAGGCATTGTAAACTAGGTCATAACAATGCGACCCGACTAGCTGAAGTTATATTTTAGATGCATATTTAAATCAGTTTGAATTTACATCTTGTGAAACTTTCCAGTCATGTCATAGAGATAAGATGACCATAGCTCCGTTTACTGGAAACAGAGAAAGAGTTAGTGAACTCTTGGGATGATACATGTTGATGTATGTAAGGTCCCCTGTCTACACATGCAAAGACCTGTTCTTTGTACTTCATTACATTCTCTGATGATCTCTCAAGATTCAGACATATGTTCCTGTTGAAACACAAATCCGAACCTTTTGAGATATTCACAGAATATGATTTAGAAGTAAAGAACCAAAACACGGGTATAAGTATTATGTCCTATGATGAGATCAGGGAGGAGAATACTTGTGCATGGAATTCCTGGACTTTTCTAAAGGAGAATGAGATTCTCTTTCAGTATTACTCCTCCGTATACACCATAGCACGATGGTATATCGGGGCGGAGCAATCACACCCTATATGATAAGGTGTGTTCTATGATGAGTACTACTGAGTTACCTATTTCCTTTTGGGAGTTATGCACTTGAGAAGCTGCATACCTATTGAATAGGGTTCGAATCAAATCAGTTACCTACCACTTCATATGTGATATGGAAAGGGAAGTGCCCATGTCTTAAGCTAGTTAAGATTTAGGGTTGTCCGGCCTATGTCTAAAAGCAAAATCCGGACAAGCTCGAGATAAGGTCTGTTATGTAGAACTGGAAATGTTCCAGCTATACAAATTGCAGCTGATGATTTGGTAGAACCAAAGGATTCAGTAGATTCCAACGAACCTCAACCTCTCCGCCGATCTAGTAGGGTTCCTCACCCACTTGAGAGATACTTCTGTTTCTCTGTGACAGTGGGAGCGAGGATTACATCATGAGATGATGACCCAACTAGTTTCAAGCTGGCCATCAGGAGTAAGACTCTGATAGAATGGCTGGATGCTTAGTGATCTGAGATGGAATCCATGTACACCAACAAAGTATGGACTTTGGTTGCTTTATCTGAAGAGTTAAATCCTCATCAGGAGCAAGTATATCTTGAGAAGATTACTTGGTGTAGATGGAAAAGTTGAGACTTTCGAAGCTAGACTTGTTAAAGGTTTTCGTCATTGACCAGGCGTGGATAATGATGAAACCTTTTTCCAGTGGCTATGCTTAAGTCCATCCAGATCCTACTTGCCACGGCTGCATACCATAACTACGATATCTGGCGGTTGGGTGCCATGACTGCTTTTCTAAATGATGTTTTAGAAAAGAACGTCTATAAGTACACAGCCAGAGGGCTTCGTAGACAGTGGGAGCAGCACAAACGTGTACAAGATGCTTTATAGGATAAAGCAGGTATCGCGGAGTTGGAACATCTGTTTTGATGTATTAGTCAAAGAGTTTGACATCATCAAAATGGGAGATGAACCTTGTATAAACAAAAAAGGTAGTAGGGAGTATAGTAACGATCCTCGTAGAGTACGTGGATGACATACTCTTGATAGGGAAGGAGTTTCCTATGCTACGCTCGGTCAATCTCCGCTTATCACAATGATTCTCCATATAGGATCAAAGTGATACCTCCTAAATCCTGGGTTTTGGATCTATGAGATAGATCTAATTGGATGTTAGGATTCTCACTAGTTGTAGTGAGATGGTATCAACCGATCCTGGGGAGAATCACTGGAAGGGTTCCAGGGTGATAAGGACGACTGAAAGTCAGTCGCAGGCATTGTCTTTACCCTCAGTATAGGGACGGTATGTTGCAAGAGTTCTAAGCAAGATACCGTGGCATACTAGACGATAAAGGCTCGATACATTGCTATTTAAGATGCTACCAAAGAGGCAGTCTGGATGTATTTTTGTTCATAAGATGAACTTAGTTCCTCCCATTGTGTGACAATGGAGTTGTGGCTTATGCCAAGGAACGCCGGTCCCATCAGTGATCCAGACATATTCTAAGGCAGTATCACCTGCCCATGGAGATGCTTGATCTCCAGGGTGATCGAGGTTAGGAGAGGAGACTCAGAGGACAACACGGCGGATCCACTCACGAAGGCCTATTCCCAGAGAGAGATTTTTATGGGATGGTTGAGTATGAGATACTACAACCACTGCTACAGATGGCCCTAGTGCAAGTGGGAGATTGTTAGTTATATGTATGCCCTATAGGCCATTACTGTACATAGGATGTATATTGTAGTGGATGCTGGGACATATATAGGGAGGACTTTCTTGCTCGACATGATAGTATGCTATCTGGTTGAACTTTACCTTAACGTGTACACTGATTGTCTCTCTGTTACATGTTGGTAAAGCCCTTAGGATGTGTACTTGACTACCTGGACTATGATGCAGATCATACTAGTGGGGACAGGTAGTCCATAAGTACATCCTTCAAAGTCCCTAGTCGTGGGTATATCGAAACGGGGCATCGATATACCAGAGTAGACTAGCGTATACCTTCTCGACCCATACAGATGGGCGATGGATGATCCCATATCCATTGGTGTTTGACATCGGAGATGATATACGGGTGCTCAGTGGAGACTGGGTACACTGGACGGACTCGCCGAGAACTCCCAGATGGTATTATACCTTACGTCAGATGGCAGTTCTCTGGTGACACTGGTACAGAGTAGTCTGTTGACCCGAGATCGTCATAGAGTCTTGTGTGGTTCCCACTGTGCTTTGATTTCCACCTTACCACGTCCAAGAGGGCGTGCAAAACGGTGGTTTTTGGGTACAGTCCCGAGTCACATGGAGGCAATGAGCGATAGGAGGGGATTCGTCTCTCCCGGTATAGGGGGTTGATGTTGCGCTGTGTTCGATTGGCTATAACCGGAAATCCCTGGCCAGGGTTGCTGAGATTTACTGGTAAGTGTTACCAGTAGTTTCTTGAACTGTTATAGACCTCATATCGACACGACTTATCGAGCTATTGGGGTCTGACGTTTACCACCCCTAGGCGAGATATGCGATATATCAGACGACGAGACCGGACTGTACGGTAAGTGTTACTGGTTGGATTCACAGGAGTGTGAGCGGGCTTGCTCGTCGATCTTCTGATCGTTCAATACCCGGGTGGCCGTTACGTTTAGCAGACCGCTTGCGGCTTGTGGGTGTTTGATATGATCATCATCTGCTGCCGGCGTATTGACGAGTCTTTAGAGTCCTACACAGAGGTTTCCTGGCTCAAGCGAAACGAAATAGGAGCGCATATGAGATATGTGCGGGACCGAGAATAATGCGTGTATGTGATACCGTATTCTATGCTCGCGATGAATGTATCGATTGGTTGTATGCGATATAACCTAGTTATCGAATCAAGGATTGATTCGATAAGTCGATACATTGGATATTAGTCGGTTATACGCGATATGACCTGATCGTTAAATCAAGTGTTGATTTAATGATTTAATGCATAAATATATATTTGATATATTACTTTGCATTAACTAGTATTGGTTCACTTAAGATGGATTTTCTCACTTGATGTGCACATTGTATATATGATATACTTTTGTGTATTTGATTGTATCATGTTTGATGATATATGATAGTTTGGTGTATAGTTTAAACCATGGTTGGTCAATGGTTAGGGTTTCTTTTGCTTATTCATTTATTCATCCATTTTGTTTATTTATGCAAAAGAAAATGATAAAGAGAAAATGGTGGCTTTCTTTGTTTGTAATTGAAGCTTCATGAAGCTTTGACTACATGACCATTTTGTCTCATGCTTAACCCTAAACCATTAAACCTAACCATGGTCTATTCTCTACACCTAACTAAGGTTAGGATATGATAAGTATTCATTTGATTATTCTTTTTGAATAAGATTTATCATATTCTATCTTCTTGTTCTTCATCTTCAAAGAAGAAAAGCTTGCCTCCATCCATGGCAACTTGAGCAAATGAGTGAGAAATCCAATTCTAAAGTGAACACACTTCCTATTTCTTCATCCTCTACCTCTTGCCAAGTAGTATAGGGTGTTTCCTTCACAAGTTTTCATGGCTTGGTGAAGGTAGAGCTTGATCTAGTGATGCCTCGACGTAGATCATCTTAAGCATCGTCGTCGATGACCTAGCCCGCTTTTTCTCCGATGAAGCCGATGCTAGAGTCATGGTTCGATTTGGACAGCGGAGAGGACTTCATCATGGAGCTATGGAGGTGGAGAAATGGATCTACAAAGGTTGTATTTCCGTTCTTTTAGTTTAGTTGTAAACTAGTTTCATTGTTTCGCCTAAAATTCTAGTTAACGATCTAGTCTAGGGTTTCTCGGCACCGTAAAATTTGAAATTGGCATGGTTGATGCCTTGTGAGACCTCATTAGTGTGCCTAGGAACCCTACAGCGATGGCTCCTAGGATCAGGAGAGTACACCTATTACGCTTATTGGATAGTCTTCTTCCAAACCTTAGGCTGGTACCGAAGGGTACGGAAAGAAGAAAACCAGTTAGCCTAAAGAAGGTGTACAAAAGGTAATAAGTAAAGACATAATAAAGAGGATTGCAGTGAGGGCAGGTATAGTATATGGTTACTGTCGTGAATCTGGATAGTGGAAGAGGCGTTACTAGGAATACCAGTAAACCCCTTCGAAACATTTTCATGTTTCAGTTTCACTGTGCGATGTTAATTGATAATTATTTTCCCAGTTGGAATCTAACTCCAGGGTATGTATTTTCCATATCAGTTTTTCACATCTGCATGTTATTATAGATGGTGAGTGGGAGTAAGATATTGGGAATTGGGTGATTAGATCCTCATTATATCGGAATTCGTTATAATTGGTGATATTTGAGGAAATCATCTGGATTTTGCCGGATGGCAAATATATGGATTTGAATATCCGTTGTTATGCACCAATTTCAAACTGATATATCTGTACGTTTATTTTTATAAAGTGAGATATATCTTTTTGATATTATGTCTGTGACATTTACCTATATCGGTTGGTGATTAGGTAAGGTGCATTCAACAGCGGTGTAATTCTTCTTAACCATACTATAGTTTTTCAACCTACGATGCACAGGGTTTAACTTGTTGAACTCAGAGGACTTATACAAAGTATTGCATGTTGTCCAGTGTCCATTAGGACAAAGGGGTTGGTACTCGTACTATATTGTGTTTACTTATGACTTCTCCAGTTCTGGACATGTATTTCGTTGAAATGCAAGGTCCAGATATTCAGAAGTTATCGGTATAAGAATAAAGTAGAGAACCATTTGTTGTAAGTATCAGGATTCTTCGAGGAAGTCGAATATGTAGATACTTGTGTTTGGAATTCAGTTAATAGTAATGGTTTTGAGAACTTTCTTCTCTATTGGGTTACTCATATATGGATGCACTCCTAGATGAGTAATGCTGATTGTCATCTTTCCATTTGATTGATATGCACTGGAGACAGCTGCATGATTTTGAATCTGGTTCAAATTAAATTAGTGCTTTTGTTTCTATATTAGATTTATATAGAATCAATTTATATCTTAACAATGTTAAGGTATAGGGAGTTGTCCGGCTGATGCTTAAAACCAGAATCCGGATAAACTCAAGGCACGTTTCAGTAATGGCTATTTGTGGGTTATCCCGGGCTTTGATGAGGGTTAACTTTCTACCATCAGGAAGATCAATATTTATATTGTTCTTGACTTGCCACAGTTTTAGTAAAATGGATTTTTTCAGAAAACAGAAGTGGGAGTATGGTAGAACTGGAAGTGATTCCAGAACCGCAAACGATCACTAAAGATTTAATAGAACCTAAGGATTCAATTGTTGTTGACGTTCCATTAGCCACTCCACAGATTTGGTGGGTAACCTCAGGCACCTGAGAGGTACTTCGGTCTTCTCAGAGACGGTGACAAGGAGGTTCTTGTTCACCCAGACTTGCCATTGCTGCTGTTCTAGACTATAAGACCCGGTAGGAGGATGAGTATAGCGTCATTCTAAACTAGCTTTAGAAGTGCACGTGTATATGACTCTGCCAGAGGGTTGTTGTAGTCAGTGGGAGCAGCGGAAGCATAGTAGGCAAGTAGCTTATGTCTATTTATAGACTAAAGCAGGTATAGCGGAAATAGATCATCTATTTTTGATGTGACAGTCATAGGATTTGACTTTATCAGAATAGGAGATGGATCTGCTAAGAAGGTAGTAGAGAGTGATGTCCAGGTATTTTGGATGACATGCACTTGATAGAAAGAGATATTCCTATACTACGATCGGTTATACTGTGGTTGTCACAAAGTTGTTTCTCCGCAGAGGATGTGGATATAATATCAGGTTTTCTGGTTACTAGATCTATGGTTTTAGATCTAGATTTGGGAAGTATCCTAATTTGGGTAATTTGACATTATTCTAAAGATATTTTAGAATAGACGACTCCTGGCATGGTGGTGTACCTGCAGGTGATGGAGTCACCCTCTCTAAAGGTGTCTTATAAACTAAAGGGGAGAGGGATCTGCATGATTAGCATATCACTTGCTTAGGCAATTGAGCTAATCATGAAATGTCAAGTACCACACCAGATATTGTTTTTGCATTAGCTGCAGTAAACATATATTAATCCAATCCTGGAGAAACATCGGGAAGCAGTTTATGAACATGAGTGAATGTTCTTGGGATATGGTAACGACAGCCTCCTTCAGGAGACGGTTATCATTTCAGGCTTCCAAGGTGACCTAGATAACAGAGTGACTGTCAGAGTTATAGTTTTTACTTCTTTTGAGGGACAGTATGTTGGACAGGTGGTCCAAGCGGATACCGAGGAAAGGCAAGGCGTAGTATACTGATTAAATTCAGTGGATGATACAGCCTAAGTAGTTTGCTGGATTTGGAGTTCATTTGTTAACTGGGTCCCATCAGATATCCAGACAAATTCTAAGACAAGTATTGCTCATTTCGGGAGATAGTTTTCTCCGCGAAGTTGAGATTAAGAGAGATACGGAAATAATCATTGGAGCGGATCCACTCACTGAGGCTATTTCTCGAACGCAATCATTTTCGCAAACAGGCTTTGCAAAACTGATTAGTAGAGAAGTTGGGTGTTCGGTATCACACGGGCTGTGAGTATGCGACATCGCAATAATTGGCCTTAAGTGCAAGTGGGAGATTGTTGGCTATAGTGCCCTCAAGGCTATTATCAAAGTCGCGGACTTATGATTATGATGATTGAGTGAGGACCTATACCGATAAAACAGTCTTACTCAAGATGATAGTATGCTATCTGGTTTGTCTTTATCATCATATACATGTTGATAGAGCCCATAGGATTCTTGCTTGACCGCTAGCATTGTGATGGCGATCACATACGTGGGAGCTGGGAGTCTATAAGCACATCCTTAAATGTCCCTAGTCGTAGGAGTATCGAGACCGGGCATCGATACTCCAGTGTAGACTAGTGTATACTGATCGAGACCTCGACGAGGGGCAGTGGCCAGGTCTCACAAGCCATTGGTGTTAGTATGTTCACCTAAGATAGTATACAGATGCTCATTGGGTTATGAGTATACTGGACGGACTCACCGGGAACCTGCTAGTTGGTATTATACCTATTGTCAGATAGTAGTTCCCAGGTGACATGTGTACAGGTTAGTCTGTCGACCTGAGATCGTCATTTGTCTCGTGTGAGTTTCCACTGTGCTTTGATTACTACCCTACCCCGGCTCAAAGGAGTCGTGCAAACAGGTTTTGGTTGGGTACAGTCCCGAGCCACATGGAGGCAGAGATCGGATCGTCGGGGATTCGTCTCTCCCGGTATTGGGGGTTGATGTCGTGTTGTGTACAGATGGCCATCACCATAAATCCGTGGCCACGGTGGACGAGAATTATCGATCCAGGTTTGATAGTTTCTCCGGTGGTGATGGGTTTCATACCGACACTAAATATCGCGTTGTTGGGAGTCTGACTTTATCCACCCCTAGACTCGATATGCGATACTCTTAGACGAACAGACCGGACTGTACGGATAATGTCACTGTCAGGCTCAGTAGGGGTTCTGCATGAGTTTGCTCGTCGGCCTCCCTTTCGCTCTGTAGGGTTCCTAGACAGTCATACAAGGGTCTATAAGGCATCAACCATGCCCGATTTAAAATTTAGACGTGCCGAAACAACCCAAAGCCGGGATCTTTGCTAGATTATTATGGTTTAACATGCAAGTAAACATCTTTACAACTAAGAGTGAGGGATTACAACCTTTATAGTCCGCTCCTTCGCTTCATAAGCTCCGAGTAGAAGTCTCTTCGTCGCGATCCACGATCTCCCGGACTCAACAGAGGCTCCACAACTCGAACGATCCATGCTAGCTTGTAGTCTTCCTTTTCTCCGATGATCTACCTCGAAGTTTCTATAACTCAAGCTATCTCTCTCTAATGAGGTGAACACCCTAATCTAATTGGCTAGATTAGATGATGATGATGGAGTAGTATTTGTGCTCTCTTTTCTTATCAAATTCTCACTCTTAATCATCACAAAATGAAAACCTAGAAAGCTTTCTCAAAGCTCAAGGTTGAAGAAGAAGAAGAAATAATGGATAAATCCTTTTGTGATGAATAATGAAATGATATATGATTAATAATGCAACCATGGTTAACTATGACAAGGCTAACTCATGTAGAAAATTAACTAAGGCTAAGGGTTTGGGTTGGGTTAAGAATGAGTCACTAGAAAATATCAACCATAATATCTTAGCTCAAAACAAAATAAATCCTTCTAGAAGCATCAAGAAAGAACTAACCCAAATTAAACCCTAACCTTGTTTAATCTCCACTAAACATGTTGCATTAGTAATCATATCATGTTACTATATTATATATCACATATATAATATATATTTGTAACAAAAGAAAATAATACAATTAACATATATCACATATATATCAATATATTACCCGGTGAGAAAATGAAATAATAAAGCGAGCCAATATTAGATAATGTAATGCAATATATCATATATATTATTATACATTAAATTATCGAATCAACACTTGATCCGATAATCCGGCTATATCAAATATAACCGACTAATATATTATGTACCGATTCATCGAATCAACACTTGATCAAATGACCCGGCTCATATCAAAATATCGCGAGAATATAATACGGTATCTCATATCGCATTATCCTCGGTCCTACACATATCACATATGTGCTCCTACTCCGTTTTGCCTGAGTCAAGAAACCTCTATGTAGGACTCTAAAGAATAGTCAATACGCCGGCAGTAGGTGATGATCATATCAAACACCCACAAGCTGCAAGCGGTCAGCTAAACGTAACAGCCACCCAGGTATTGAGCGATCAGAAGATCAACAAACAAGCCTGTACATTCTCCTGTGAATCCAATCAGTAACACTCTCGTACAGTCCGGTCTCTTCGTCTGATATGTCGCATATCTAGTCTAGGGGTGGTATACGTCAGACCCCAGTAACCGATAAGTCGTGTCGATGTGAGGCTCATAACGGGTCGAGAAACTACTGGTAACACTTACCAGTAAATCTCTATATCAGCCCTGGCCAGGGACTTCCAGTAATAGCCAATCGAACACAGCACAACATTAACTCCCTATACCGGGAGAGACGAATCCCCTCCTATCGCTCATTGACTCCATGTGATTCGGGACTGTAACCAAAAGCCACCGTTTTGCACACCCTCTTGGACGTGGTAAGGTGGAAATCAAAGCACAGTGGGAATCACACAAGACTCTATGACAATCTCGGGTCAACAGACTACCCTGTACCTGTGTCACCGGAGAACTTCCATCTGACGTGAGGTATAATACCATCTGGGAGTTCTCGGCGAGTCCGTCCAGTGTACTCAGTCTCCACTGAGCACCCGTACACCATCTCTGATGTCAAAACACCGATGGATATGGGATCATCCATCGCCCATCATATGGGTCAAGATGTGTATACGCTAGTCTACTCTGGTGTATCGATGCCCTGTCTCGACACACCCTCGACTAGGAACAGTTATAGGATGTACTCATCGACTACTCTGGCCCCACTAGTATGATATCATCATAGTCCAAGTAGTCGAGTACTTATCCTAAGGGCTTTATCAACATGTGAGAGTCAGACAGTAAACATATACAAGTCAACATGTTAAGATAAAGTGAAACCAAATAGCATACTATCATGACGAGCAAGAAAGTCCTCTCTCTATATATATCCAAGGATCCACTATAATATACATCATATGTACAACAATGGCCTCTAGGGCATATATATAACTAACAATCTCCTACTTGCGCTAAGGCCAGCTGTTGTAGTACCTCATACCCAGCATCCCGAAGAGTCTCTTAAACTGTGTCTGGGGAATGGCCTTCGTGAGTGGATCCGCAGTGTTGTCCTTCGTATCTACTCTCCTGACCTCGATCTCCCGGCGATCAACTATCTCCCTGATCAGGTGATACCGCCTCAGAATATGTCTGGACTTCTGATGGGACCTGGGTTCCTTGGCCAAAGCCACAGCTCCATTGTTATCGCAATACAAAGGTATTGGATGATCAATGGACGAAACCACACCAAGTTCAGTAATGAACTTCTTTATCCAGACAGCCTCTTTGGCAGCATCGTTGGCAGCGATGTATTCAGCCTCCATCGTCGAGTCTGCAACGGTATCCTGTTTGGAACTCTTCTAACACACCGTCCCTCCATTGAGGGTAAAGACAAATCCCGAGTGCGACTTAGAGTCGTCCTTATCACTCTGGAAGCTGGAATCGGTAAAGGACTCCACCTGGAGTTCTCCGTTGCCATACACCAAGAACATCTCTTTAGTCCTTCTCAAGTATTTGAGAATGTTCTTCACAGCTATCCAGTGACTCTCTCCAGGATCTGCTTGATACCTACTCACTACACTTAGTGAGTATGCTACATCGGGTCTGGTACATAGCATCACATACATGATAGAGCCTACTACCGAAGTATAGGGTATCTCTTGCATGCGAGCTCTTTCCAAATCCGTCTTGGGAGACATCTCTTTGGAAAGAGTGAGTCCAGAGATTGTGGGTAGGTTCCCACGCTTGGTTTCTTCCATACTAAACCTCTTTAGTATGGTGTCAATGTACCTGGATTGGGACAATCCCAGTATCCGTTTAGATCTATCTCTATAGATCATAATTCCCAGTATGCTGGAGGCATCACCTAGATCTTTCATTGAGAATCTTTGTGATAAGAAAAGCTTGACTGATTGTAGCATAGGAACATCATTTCCTATCAAGAGTATGTCATCGACGTACAATACGAGGAAGACAACCTTTCTGCAACCTTCTTATAAATACAAGGTTCATCTACGTTTTTGATGAAGTCAAACTCTTTGACCACAACATCAAAGCAGATGTTCCAATTCCGCGATACTTGCTTTAACCCATAAATGGATTTAAGCAGCTTGCACACCTTTCCGCTGCTCCCACTATCTACGAAGCCCTCTGGCTGAGTCATGTATACGCACTCTTCTAAATCACCGTTTAGAAAGGCGGTCTTAACATCCATTTGCCAGATTTCGTAGTCATAGTATGCAGCAATGACAAGTAAGATCTGGATGGACTTAAGCATAGCCACTGGAGAAAAGGTTTCGTCATAATCCACACCTGGTCGTTGACGAAAACCCTTTGCAACAAGTCTAGCTTTGAAAGTCTCAACTTTTCCATCTACATCAATTTTCTTTTTAAAGATCCACTTGCTCCCAATAGGTTTTACCCCCTTCAGGAGCATTTTCCAAAGTCCATACTTTGTTGGTGTACATGGATTCCATCTCAGATCGCATTGCATCCAGCCATTTCACAGAGTCACCACTCGTGATGGCCTGCTCGAAACTAGTCGGGTCATCATCTTCCATGATGCAATCCTCGCTTCCACCATCAATGAGAAAACCGTAGTATCTCTCAGGTGGATGAGAAACCCTACTAGATCGGCGGAGAGGCTGGGGTTCGTCGGGTACTACTGAATCCTCTGTTTCCAATAAATCATCAGTTGTAGTTTGCGGTGCTGGAACCTCTTCCATCTCTACCTCATCGCCACTAATTTCTTTTGCAAGAAATTCCTTTTCTAAAAAGGTGGCATGTTGAGCAACAAACACCTTTTGTTATTCACTATGGTAGAATAGATATCCATATGAATTTCTTGGATATCCTACAAACTTACAAAGAACTGATCGTACCTCGAGCTTGTCCGGATTTTGCTTTTTAACATAAGCTGGACAACCCCATATCTTAACTCTTTTAAGAGATGGTCTCTTCCCATTCCATATCTCATATGGAGTGGTGGGCACAGATTTGGTTGGAACTCTATTCAATAAGTATATGTCTGTCTCCAGTGCATACCCCTAGAAGGAAATAGGTAACTCAGCTGTACTCATCATAGAGCGCACCATATCTAATAAGGTGCGATTCCTCCGCTCCGATACACTGTTGTGTTGTGGTGTATAAGGAGGAGTAAGCTGAGAGAGAATCCCATTCTCTTTTAGATAATCTAGGAACTCATTGCTTAAGTACTCTCCTCCTCGATCAGATCGTAGGATCTTAATACTTTTGCCCGTTTGGTTTTCTACTTCGTGCTTATATTCTCTGAATTTCTCAAAAGCTTCAGACTTATGTTTCATCAGGAATACATGTCCGAATCTTGAGAGATCGTCAGTGAATGTAATAAAGTAGGAAGAACCGTTCCTGGCATGTGTAGACATGGGACCGCATATATCACTATGTACCAGCCCTAAGAGTTCCGTAACTCTTTCTCCGTGTCCACTAAACGGAGTTTTGGTCATTTTTCCTTTAAGACATGAATGGCAAGTATCATAAGATGATAATTCGAACGGATTCAAATATCTATCCTTATGTAACTTAGCCAGCCTTGTCGCATTGATATGACCAAGTCTACAATGCCATAAGTAGGATTCGTTCATTTCTGAACTTTTCCTCTTATTTGTGTTTTGTATATTAAGGACTGTATTTTGATTGAGAACGTATATGCCATTATGTAACGAGCCTGATCCAATCAACTTTTGATCTAGGAATATGTTCATACCATTATCCTGTACTACAAAATTATATCCTTCTTTACTTAATAAAGAAACTGATATAATGTTGCATATCATGTTTGGTATATAATAGCACTCGTTCAGAATCAATGTATTACTACTTGGTAATACAAGGTGATATTTGCCAACTGCTTTGGCTGCAATACTTGCACCATTCCCTACTTGTACGGAACGATCACCCTTTCCCAGTTCTCTACCTTTACGTAGCCCACGTAACAATTTACATATGTGGGATCCCGATCCGGTATCTAATACCCAGGACGTAGGGTGAACTGAGAAACAGTTCTCAATAACTAACACACTCGATGAAGATGCATCAGCATGCATGTTCTTAGTTTGGGTGGTATGAGAATCCAGATATTCTCTTGTTTCCTGTTCAGTCTTATAACTCTTATAAGAAAGAACGGGACCAACGTTCCCCTGCTCAGTATAATAAGCAGGTTCTGTCAATACATCCATATTATTATCTTGATCAAGTCCTGACATTGTCGCTACCTTGAAAAAGAGAGAAGGAAACACTTTAGCGTATGCTCTTGTAAGATTAGATTGGTTATTATCTTATCTAATCAGGATGTCTCCCACTGTTTTTATCAAATCTTCCTTCAAACCCTAAAAGGTAAGATTAGCCAGGATTAATTACACCCTACAATTTCGTCAATCTTTCAGCCAGATCAGTGTTGGTACTTGAGGGAGGTTCTCCGTGCTTTCGCACGGACCTAATTAAAATAAACCTCGTCTTCCCAGAGGCATAACCCCATTAACACCTTTCTAGACACCTACTTGATCGGCTCATTGTCCTGTGTAAAATTCTCCCAGGAGTAACTCTTACTCGCAGTGGGTATCGGGATCCAACTATCTCATAGGAGGTATGCAATCTCATTGCAAATTTCAACACTTGAAATTCCCGATAATACTTTTGCCCCTAGCAACTTATGACCTTGGCTAAGGTCAACAAATCATAAGTGCTAGCAAAGTTCAACCCGTCATTTCCCGATTGAATTAAACCCACCCGTACGACCCTTGGCTAAGGTCAACAAAGTTGTACGACTACCCTAACTCAATCACATCTCATGTTTTAGCAGATAAATACTAATTAGCTACCGTACACTACGCCTTGGCTAAGGTCAACAAACGCAGCACGAATACTAACTAGTCTCTATCTGAAATGACGGAGGGCTACGCAGGTTTTTCAGAAAACCATGAGCGTAATGAACTTGATATCGTTGTAGAAATAAGTGATTTTGAAAAGGAGTGTTTTTGAGTCTTTTCTAGTTTCACTAAAGAGGTCACTCCCGGTGAAGGGATCTCGGCTCTTTCCCCATCGAATAAGGTGCAGGGTATATCAAATATACCGCTGTGCAAAGCAAGAACTATATAAGCTGTCAAAAACTGAACCGTGAGTTTGTAGCATCTGCCAGTTTAGCTAAAGAGGTCACTCCCGGTAAAGGGATCTCGGCTCTTTCCTCATCGAATAAGGTGTAGGGCATATCATATATACCGCTATGCAAAGCAAAACTATAGCTACCCTTTTTATAAAGTTTTGATTCTACAACATCTTTTAGGTTTCTTTTCTTTTATTAATCTCACTAATAAAAATCCCATCAATTAATGCTTCCTAAGCAACACAGAAGAAATGAAAGCAGTAATATTTATATATCACCATATATATATAGTATAAGCATTCGTCTCAGGCAGTAATATGATCTCATCACAGAACATTGCAGCAGAAGAACATATATGAAATATTGGATATACTAGGATGTCCGTATTTTTAATACGAGCCTGTATAAAACACGGATTCCACGGTCGCGATGAATAGCCAAACCCACATCCCTAGACCCCTATGAGAGCGGCAAGTAACACTGCCAATTCTAGGGTTAGGAGACCCGGTCTCGACTCCTCGAGATGGCCTCCCACTGGACCCTAGAACCCGGTTACTTGTGCTCCCCTCTTTGGATCTACCTAATGTAGAAAAGTAAATAATATATACTGGAGACATCAACCTCATCCCGGAAGTGCCCCAATAAAAGAATATTACATACAAATGAATTTTACATGAATGAAAATAAAAACCCTCATCTCACATAAAACCCCTGGCTATTCAGAACACGACGATCCAATATAACATATCACAGCAACACATAATATCTCATATCATCAACGTAAGTAAGTATGCAAACACCGACCGTCGTTGATGTATAGCAACGAAAACCGGCAATACAACTACAAACTACACTTACGGTCACAGAAAAGAAATTGTAAACTACAACATTTGGAATCCACAATCACTTTAGACATCATAAATCCGAAATATCACATACTTCGTGTTAGTTATATGTATGCCCTAGAGGCCATTACTGTACATGAGATGTATATTGTAGTGGATGCTGGGACATATATAGGTAGGACTTTCTTGCTCGACATGATAGTACGCTATCTGGTTGCTCTTTATCTTAACATGTATACTTGCAGTCTCTCTATTACATGTTGATAAAGCCCTTAGGATGTGTGCTCGACTTCCAGGACTATGATGCAGATCATACTAGTGGGGCCTAGGTAGTCAATGAGTACATCCTTCAATGTTCATAGTCGTGGGAATATCGAGACGGGGCATCGATATTCCAGAGTAGACTAGCGTATATCTTCTCGACCCATGTGATGGGCGATGGATGATCCCATATCCATTGGTGTTTGACATCAGAGACGGTATGCGGGTGCTCAGTGAAGACTGGGTACACTGAACGGACTCGCCGAGAACTCCCAGATGGTATTATACCTTACGTCAGATGACAGTTCTCTGGTGACACTGGTACAGCTTAGTCTGTTGACCCAAGATCGTCATAGAGTCTTGTGTGTCTCCCACTGTGCTTTGATTTCCACCCTGCCACGGCTCTACTGAGTCGTGCAAACAGGTGGTTTTTGGGTACAGTCCCGATTCACATGGAGGCAATGAGCGATAGGAGGGGATTCGTCTCCCCCGGTATTGGGGGTTGATATTGCGGTATGCTCGACTGGCCATAACTGGAAATCCCTGGCTAGGGTTGCAGTGATTTACTGGTAAGTGTTATTAGTAGTTTCACGCTTGTTGTGGACCTTACATCGGCATGACTTATCAAGCTACCGGGGTCTGACGTTTACCACCCCTAGGCGAGATATGCGACATATCAGACGAACAGACCGGACTGTGCGGTAAGTGTTACTGGTTGGATTCGCAGGAGTGTGAGCAAGCTTGCTCGTTGATCTTCTGATCGCTCAATACCTGGGTGGCCGTTACGTTTAGCAGACCGCTTGCGGCTTGTGGGTGATTGATATGATCACCACCTACTGCAGGCGTATTGACGAGTCAATAGAGTCCTATACAGGGGTTTCCTGGCTCAAGCGAAACGAAATAGGAGCGCATATGAGATATGTGCGGGACCGAGAATAATACCGGTATGTGATACTATATTCTATGTTGGAGATAGTGCCCTCAGAGTCAATTATTGGATCACAGGCACGTGATTGCGATGATTGAGGGAGGACCTATCCCGGTAAGACAGTCTTACTCGAGATGATAGTATGCTATCTGGTTTACCTTTATCATCGTGTACTGCTTTAGGTGACCTGAAAGGTCGCTATTACACGTTGATAGAGCCCCTAGGATTCTTGCTTGACTGCCAGCAGTATGAGGGCGATCATATAAGTGAGAGCTGGAGTCTATAAGCACATCCTTAAAAGGTCCCTAGTCGTGGGAGTTTCGAGACAGGGCATCGATTCTCCAGAGTAGACTAGTGTATACAGTCGAGACCCCGACGAGGGGCGGTGGCCGGTCTCACAAGCCACTGGTGTCAGTTGGATCACCTAAGATGTATACAGGTGCTCATTGGGTTATGAGTACACCGGACAGGACTCGCCGGGAACATGCTAGTTGGTCTTATACCTGACGTCAGATAGCAGTTCCCAGGTGACATGTGTACAGGTTAGTTCATCGACCTGGGGATCGTCATTTTTCTCGTGTGAGTTCCCACTGTACTTTGATTACTACCCTACCATGGCTCAAAGGAGTCGTGCAAACAGGTTTTAATTGGGTACAGTCCCGAGCCACATGGAGGCAGTGAGTGGATCTTCGGGGGTTCGTCTCTCCCGGTATTGGGGGTGAGGTCGCGCTGTGTCTAGGAGAGCCATTACACGAAGTCCTTGGCCAAGGCAGGAGATTTACTGGTAGGTATTCCAGTAGTATCTCAGGGTGTTCTGGGCTACACTCCGACACGACTTGTACCGTTTTTGGGGGTCTGACTTTTACCAACCCCCTAGGCCCGCCATGCGATGCTCATAGACGAACGGACTGGACTGTACGGATATTGTCGCTGACAGGCTCAGTAGGGTGTCAGGATGAGCTCACTCATCGAGGTCCCTTTTGGTCAATAGCTGGTGGCCCGTTACGTATTGGCTTATACCTCTGACGTGCTAGTGGTTAAATCCACAGCCATAGCATTGACGAGTCTTTAGAGTCCACCACACATTCAGTTACTCAGCTTTCGGGCGAAACGCTGTAGAGGCCGTATGGAGATATGGCAGGGTCCGATCAGATACGTGCGGTATTGCACGGATCAGGATCGGGCGGTTTGTACTAGCGGCCGTATGGATATATGGCAGGGTTCGATCAGATACGTGCGATATTGCACGGATCAGGATCGAACGGATATTACTAGCCGGCTTTGGTTTAAGCCGGATCCTAGTTTAGTACAGTGTAGATTTTGTCTCATTGCATTTGTATCCGGACGGAATACAGATGCGGGTGTGTATGCATAGTATCGAGGTTTTCCTGTAATTTATTACGGGACCAGTTTTCTGGAGTTGCCAGTTTGCATTCCGTTCCGGCCGGTTTTCCTTTGTTCTTTCCCGGCCGGACTTTTCCGATGGAAGGGGTTATTTGCAAGTTTGCAAATAACATTTTGTGGATGGTTTATTTGTGAGATGAGAGATTATGATGGCATCTTTTCTTTTCCACCATCACTTGCATTAATTGTGATTTGAATGGGTATGGGTTGATTAAGGTGTAAGCATGGTTGATGTTTTGGTTGTGGTCACCCTCCACCTTTTACTACACTCACCTCCCTCTTGCATTTTGTTTACACTCCACCACCATTCCTCATTAGATATGGCCGGCCACCATTTTGAGGGAGTGAGAGAGAGAGAGAGTTTCATTTTGTGAGCTTGTGGCATTTTATCTTCATCTCAATTTCCTTGCATGAAAAATGAAAGCACCATTTTTCTTAACCTCATTCCTCCATCTACAAAGGCTACAAACCCCAAATGAGACTAGCATGATCTACACCACATTCTATAGCACATCTTGGGCATGTCGACTTGCCAGCTTCATGCCCGAGTTTCCTCGGTATTGAGGTGGGAGCCCGTAAAAGATACCGACGATGTGGTGCCCTTTCGGCAAGGAGGCGACGACCGGAGTTTCCGCAGGAGATCGGGACGACGACGAGAAGAACGGAGGACTCGGATCACTCGGTATATCTCTTCCCATCTTGTAGTTAGCTAGAACTATTTTAATGGCCCGATCCGGAGTTTAGTGCGCGGTGGTGCCGGTTTGCTAAGTTCGCAAAATTAAAGTTTATCACCGTTTTCGCATTTGGCCGTCGGATTGACGACCGGGGGGCCGCCGTGCACTTCCAGTGGTATCAGAGCCTCGCCATTAACTTAGTCTAGCTTCGTTTGATGTGTTTTGCATTTCCGATCGACCAAAATTCCAAAACTTGCATTTTTTGTTCACATCAGTTTTCTGTTGAAATTTTTTGGTCTCGAAAATTTTTTCAGGTTGTAGAAAACTAATGTACTGGAAATTCTAAGACTACTGGAAAAATTAGACACAGTCAGTCGATCACACAAGCGCGGAACCGCGGCCAAACCCCCCTTGGGCCGCGGTTCCGCCGCACATTGGTGTCCTCACTGTGTCCAATTTCTCCAGTGGGCTTCTGGGCTGATTTTAGGGGTTTTGGAATATTAATATTGGGCCCAGATTTTCTGTGAGTACTACAGTATTGCTTTGGGGCCCACTAGTTAATTTTTTGATCGATCGGATATTTTAAACACATTTTTCACAGTATTTACATTATATCTGCGACCGTGAATGTCACTCGATCGGTAAATCCAGTCTAACTGCTATAGCCCGGTTAGACGGATTTGCGAACGTGATTTTCACGTTGATGTTCTGTGTTTTTGCTGTGATGTTGCGGATCGGTCGTGGGGGATAGCCTGGATGCAATGCTAGTACAGTATTGTTGTATTATGTACATTTGATATTGCGGGGCGAGCGTCCGACATGTGGACTGCCGTCACTGCCTGTTTGTATTATTCTTTTGGGGCACGACCTGGTTGCGGTCGATGTACCCGTTGTATGTATATTTTACTTTCTGTACTAGGATTACCCCGCGGAGGGGTGCACGGATAGCCGGGTTCTAGAGGGCAACGGGCCCGCATCTCAGGGCATTGAGACGAAGGGGGCTTCAGTCTGGAATTGGCGGGCTATTCGCCGCACTCGTAGGGGGTACAGGTTGACCAAGGAGGGGTGCCCAAGTTACCGGATTCCGTGAAGTGCTGGGTGGTCCATTCACGGTGCTGAAGGGGGCTGCCTCGCTTCAGGTTTTGGCGGGTGACTTGCCGCGCCCGTAGGGGTCTAGGATTTCATTGCACAGGCTATCCACACGACCAGGGGAACGTCGGGTTTCAGTAGTGGCTCTGTGAAACCCGGGGATCCCAGATATCTGTATTGTTCTGTGATGCTGTACATTTCTGTGATGTTGCATTTTTATCACGCCTTGAGCGAAATACTATATATTGGTATATATATTAGTAGATGTTGTATATGTTTTTCATCCGCGCTAGTCCAGTCCCCGCTCTGCCGTTAGTTAGCTAACCTAACGGGTGATGACGGGACCCAGTGGCGAATGCGGATGGCATATGCGTACGTCAGTATATTTTCGTTCTTTGTGGTGTGATCAATTGATGGGACTGCATTGATTCGGATCAATGCAAGATAAACAAACCTATTCTGATGTTGTTGGAACACTTTTCAAAAAGCTGTTATTGCAAGGACGTTCACTTTTGTTTTGCATCGTGGTATTCATTTGGAATATCCTGCTCCTCAGTCGACGAGGCAAGGGCCGAGATCCCTTCACCGGGAGTGACCCCTTGGACAGAAGTTTGCGTCAGGGCACTAACTTCACTATAGCCGATTACTTTTGCTTTGCATCGCGGTATTCATTTGGAATATCCTACACCCCATTCTACGGGGAAAGTGCCGAGATCCCTTCACCGGGAGTGACCTCTTTAGTAAAGGTTTTCGTCACTATATTTTCTAAAAAGCTATCCGTTCCTTCAACGATATCAAGTTCATTACGTTAAAGGTTTTCGCCAGAAACCATTCGTAGCCCTCCATCATTTCAGTTAAATATTCGGTAGTATTCAAGCTATGTATTTTGACCTCACGCCAAGGCATAGTGTTTGGTAGTTACCGGGTATTTATCTGTTGCATAGATAGATGCGTTGGTTTGGGACAGTCGTACTACTATTTTGGCCTACGTCAAGGGTATGTACGGGTGGGTTCAAATTAACATGGACAATGATGGGTAGAACTTGACATGTGACTTATGATATTTTGACCTCACGCCAAGGTCATAAGAGCATGGGGTAAAAATCACATCGGGAGTTTCAAAAGAACTGAAACTTGCCAGATATGCGCATACCTTCTGGAGTGTGATACCGTGAGCGGATTCCGTCACGTTATCATGCGATGATAGTTGGATCCCGATTCCCACTGATGAGTTGGTTTACTCCTCGGGTGACCCCGACTAATTCTTCTTTCAGGTTTAGAGGAGAATTTGAGGTACAGTGGGAGGTTTTCAGATTAGATAAAGGGATAACCATTCTGATCTAGGTTTGAGTGCACGCTGAGTGTTTCTTTTCTCTCTCTCTCTGTCAGCGACCATTGACCCGACCCTAAGACTACGACTCAGAGACCAAGTTGACCGAACCTTCTTAACACTGGCTTTTGGATTGTCAGAGTTGCAGACCTCATTGCCACTCCTACTTTTACCCTTTTCTTCAGGACACCCCGTATTACTATGAACGTCCACTTCCATTGGACAAAACCATCGTATGGTTAGATACGAACTCGAAGGAATTTATTCGAGGATGGTTTCCGGTTCTGGAGAAAACGAATAGGACTATTCAGTTGTCTTTTCCTTCTACCTTCTCTCAGGTTGGGAGTACTCCTTGGTTTAGGGGTAGTACACCTATTATGCAAATTGGATAGTCTTCTTCCAAACCATAGGCAGGTGCCGACCGGTAGAGAATGAAGAAAACCAATTAGCATAACGATGGTGTGCAGAAGGTATTAAGATTAAGACAAAGCAAGGGATTAGTAAGAGGGCAAAGTAAATTGCGACTGATATTCACGACCAAACCAAGTATTTCTTCGCCAATCCTAAATCACCTTTGTATTTCTCCAGGACACTCCGTATCACTACGAAGATCCACAGTTTATTGGATACTCCATCGTATAGTTATATACGAACTCGAAAGGAACTTGCTCCAGTTCGGGGATGGATTCTGGTCCAGGAGAAATAGGAATAAGGTTTATTCGGTTGTCTTTTATCTTCACCTTCTCTCGCATTGCGAGTGCTCCTAGGACTAGGACAGTACACCCATTATGCTTATTGGATAGTCTTCTTCCAAACCATAGGCTGGTGCCGAACGGTAGGGAAGGAAGAAAACCATTTGGCCTAAGGGGTGTGCAGAAGGTAATGACTAAAGACATATAAAGGGATTTGGAGAGGTGGCAAAGAATTATGCGGTCATAGTTGTGAATCTGGATAATGGTAGAGGCATTACTAGGAATACCGGGATGCCCCATCGAAACATTTCAATGTTTCAGTCTCGCTGTGTACTGTTAAAGGAAAACTGATTTCCCAGTTTGACACTTGCTCCAGGGTATGTATTTACCAGGTTTGATTCTCACATCTGTATGGTTTTACAGATAATGAGTAGGAGTAAGTTATTGGGAATTGGGTGATCATCCTCATTATATCAGGATTCGTTGTAATCGGTGATATTTGAGGAAGTCACCTGGGTTGTTTGCCGGACGGCAAATATTTGGTTTTGAATATCCGCTTTTATGCACCAATTTCAAATTGATATATCTGTACGTCTATTTTCATAGAGTGAGATATACCTTTCTGAAATTATGTCTATGACATTTACCTATATCAGTGGATGGTTAGGTAAGGAGCATTAAACAGCGGTGTAATTCTTCTTAACCATAAGTACAGTTTTCAACCTACGACACACAGTGAATGAGTTATCAGACTCAAGGGACTTATACAGAGTATTGTATGTTGTCCAGGGTCCATCAGGACAGAGGGGTTGGTCCTCATACTATATTCTGTTTACTTTTAACTTCTCTAGTTCTTAGACATGTGTTTCGTAGAAACGCAGGGTCTAAGTTTTGAGGAGTTATAGGTATTTGAATAGAGTAGAGAACCAGGTGTAGCAAGTATCGGGATTCTTCAAAGTGATCGAAGATGTAGATACTTGTGTATGGTATTCAGTTGATAGTAATGATAAAGAGAACTTACTTCTCTTTCAGGTTACTCATAATTGGAAGCATTCCTAAGTTGAGTAACGTTGATCGGCCTCTCTCCATTTAGTTGACATGCACTGGAGACAGCTGCATGATTTGAATCTGGTTCAGTTGAATCAGTGCCTCTGTTCCTATATTGGATATAGAACAGTTCATATCTTAACGATGTTAAGGTACGGGGAGTTGTCCGGCTTATGATTAAAACCAGACTCTGGATAACTCAAGGCACGTTTCTGTAATGGCTGTTTGTGGGTTGACCCAGGCTATGACGAGGGTTGACTTTCTACCATAAGAAAGATCGATAGTGATATTGTTCTTGACTCGCCACAGTTTTAATAAAAATGGATTTTTTCAAAAACAGTAGTGGGAGTATGGTAGAACTGGAAGTGATTCCAGAACCGCAAACGATTACTGAAGATTTGATAAGGAACCTAAAGATTCAATCTGATTTGACATTCCATTGGCCACTCCACAGATAAGGTGGGTAACTTCAGGCACCCGAGAGGTACTCCGGTAACCTCAAGGACGGTGACAGGGAAGTTCTTGTTTATCCACACTTGCCATTGTTGTTGTTCCAGGCTGCGAGACCCGGCAGGAGGATGAGTATAGCGTCGTTCTAAACTAGCTTTAGAAGTACGCGTCTATATGACTCTGCCAGAGGGTTTTCGTAGTCAGTGGGAGCAGCGGAAGCATTGGTGGACATCAGGCTTATGTCTATTTATAGACTAAAGCAGATATAGCGGAGATAGATCATCTATTTCTGATGTGACAGTCATAGGTTTGACGTCATCAGAATAGGGGATGGATCTGTTAAGAAGGTAGTAGGGTGTGATATCCGGGTTTTGGATGACATACACAAAGTAGGAAGTGACATTCCTATACTACGATCGGTTATACTTTGGTCGTCACACAGTATTTTCTCCACAAGGGACTTGGACACAATATCAGACATACTGGTTACTAGATCTATGGTTTTAGATCTAGATTTGGGTGGTTTCCCAATCAGGGTACTTTGACAGCATTCTAAGAGTATTTAGAATGGACGACTCCTGGCACGGTAGTGTACCTGCAGGTGATGGAGTCACCCTCTTTAAAGGTGTCTTATAGACTAAAGTAGAGAGGGATGTGCATGATTGGCAGATCACTTGCTTAGGCAATTGAGTCAATCATGAAATGTCAAGTACCACACCAGATGTTGTTCTTGCACTAGATGCAATAAGTTGACATTGATCCAATCCTGGAGAAACAGTCGGAAGCAGTTTTAGAACATAAGTGGATGTTCTAGGGATATGATAACGGCTGCCTCCTTTAGGAGACAGTTATCACTCCAGGCTTCCAAGGTGACATGGACGACAAGGTGATCGTCAGAGTTGTAGTTTTCCTTCTGACGAGGGGCAGTATTTTGGACAGGTGGTCCAAGGCAATACTGAGGGTGGCATGGCGCAGGATACTGATTAAGTTCAGTTGACGATACAGTCTAAGAAGTTTGGATTTGGAGTTCATTTATGAGCTAGGTCCCATCCGACATCCAGACATTCTAAGACACGTATTGCTCATTTCGGGAGATGGCTTTCTCCGCGAACTTGAGATATAGAGAGACATAGAAAGAAACATCATGGCGGATCCACTCACTGAGGCTTTTCCTCGAACGCAATAGTTTCGCAAACAGGCTTTGTGCGACTGACTAGTAGAGGAGTTGGGTGTTCGGTATCACACGGGCTGTGAGTATGCGACATCGCAATAATTAGCCTTGAGTGCAAGTGGGAGATTGTTGGAGATAGTGCCCTCAGAGTCAATTATTGGATCACAGGCACGTGATTGCGATGATTGAGGGAGGACCTATCCCGGTAAGACAGTCTTACTCGAGATGATAGTATGCTATCTGGTTTAACTTTATCATCGTGTACTGCTTTAGGTGACCTGACAGGTCGCTATTACACGTTGATAGAGCCCCTAGGATTCTTGCTTGACTGCCAGCAGTATGAGGGCGATCATATAAGTGAGAGCTGGAGTCTATAAGCACATCCTTAAAAGGTCCCAGGTCGTGGGAGTTTCGAGACAGGGCATCGATTCTCCAGAGTAGACTAGTGTATACAGTCGAGACCCCGACGAGGGGCGGTGGCCGGTCTCACAAGCCACTGGTGTCAGTTGGATCACCTAAGATGTATACAGGTGCTCATTGGGTTATGAGTACACCGGACAGGACTCGCCGGGAACATGCTAGTTGGTCTTATACCTAACGTCAGATAGCAGTTCCCAGGTGACATGTGTACATGTTAGTTCATCGACCTGGGGATCGTCATTTGTCTCGTGTGAGTTCCCACTGTACTTTGATTACTACCCTACTACGGCTCAAAGGAGTCGTGCAAACAGGTTTTAATTGGGTACAGTCCCGAGCCACATGGAGGCAGTGAGCGGATCTTCGGGGGTTCGTCTCTCCCGGTATTGGGGGTGAGGTCGCGCTGTGTCTAGGAGAGCCATTACACGAAGTCCTTGGCCAAGGCAGGAGATTTACTGGTAGGTATTCCAGTAGTATCTTAGGGTGTTCTGGGCTACACTCCGACACGACTTGTACCGCTTTTGGGGGTCTGACTTTTACCAACCCCCTAGGCCCGCCATGCGATGCTCATAGACGAACGGACCGGACTGTACGGATATTGTCGCTGACAGGCTCAGTAGGGTGTCAGGATGAGCTCACTCATCGACGTCCCTTTTGGTCAATAGCTGGTGGCCCGTTACGTATTGGCTTATACCTCTGACGTGCTAGTGGTTAAATCCACAGCCATAGCATTGACGAGTCTTTAGAGTCCACCACACATTCAGTTACTCAGCTTTCGGGCGAAACGCTGTAGAGGCCGTATGGAGATATGGCAGGGTCCGATCAGATACGTGCGGTATTGCACGGATCAGGATCGGGAGGTTTGTACTAGAGGCCGTATGGATATATGGCAGGGTTCGATCAGATACGTGCGATATTGCACGGATCAGGATCGAACGGATATTACTAGCCGGCTTTGGTTTAAGCCGGATCCTAGTTTAGTACAGTGTAGATTTTGTCTCATTGCATTTGTATCCGGACGGAATACAGATGCGGGTGTGTATGCACAGTATCGGGGTTTTCCTGTAATTTATTACGGGACCAGTTTTCTGGAGTTGCCAGTTTGCATTCCGTTCCGGCCGGTTTTCCTTTGTTCTTTCCCGGCCGGACTTTTCCGATGGAAAGGGTTATTTGCAAGTTTGCAAATTACATTTTGTGGAGGGTTTATTTGTGAGATGAGAGATTATGATGGCATCTTTTTTTTTCCACCATCACTTGCATTAATTATGATTTGAATGGGTATGGGTTGATTAAGGTGTAAGCATGGTTGATGTTTTGGTTGTGGTCACCCTCCACCTTTTACTACACTCACCTCCCTCTTGCATTTTGTTTACACTCCACCACCATTCCTCATTAGATATGGCCGGCCACCATTTTGAGGGAGTGAGAGAGAGAGAGAGTTTCATTTTGTGAGCTTGTGGCATTTTATCTTCATCTCAATTTCCTTGCATGAAAAATGAAAGCACCATTTTTCTTAACCTCATTCTTCCATCTACAATGGCTACAAACCCCAAATGAGACTAGCATGATCTACACCACATTCTATAGCACATCTTGGGCATGTCGACTTGCCAGCTTCATGCCCGAGTTGCCTCGGTATTGAGGTGGGAGCCCGTAAAAGATACTGACGATGTGGTGCCCTTCCGGCAAGGAGGCGACGACTGGAGTTTCCGCAGGAGATCAGGACGACGACGAGAAGACCGGAGGACTCGGATCACTCGGTATATCTCTTCCCATCTTGTAGTTAGCTAGAACTAGTTTAATGGCCCGATCCGGAGTTTAGTGCGCGGTGGTGCCAGTTTGCTAAGTTCGCAAAATTAAAGTTTATCATCATTTCCGCATTTGGCCGTCGGATTGACGACCGGGGCATCGCCGTGCACTTCCATTCTATTCTCGTGATTTGTGACATTGATCGGTTGTATGCGATATAGCCGGGTTATCGGATCAAGTGTTGATTCGATAAGTTGTTACTATTGATATTAGTCTGTTATAGCCGGATTATTAAATCAAGAGTTGATTTAATAATTTAATGTATAATTATATATTTGATATATTACATTACATTAACTAGTATTAGTTCACTTAAGATTGATTTTCTCACTAGTTTGTGCACATTATTTATATGTGATATATGCAAGTGTACATGTTTGTATCATGCTTGATGATACATACAAGTTGGGTGTATGAGACTTAAACCAAATCAAGGTTAAATTAGGGTTCACTAATTTTCTAACAAATAACAAAAGAGATGAGACTTTGGTCAAAGTTATCAAGCATCATGAAGCTTGAAGAAACATTGACAAAGTCAACTCTTTTGTCATTTCCTTAGGATATTAGTTAACCCAACCCTTAACCTAATACTTTGGTTAATTCTCTACATGAGTTAAGCATGAGGGCTTAACTCAACCATGGTGCCATAATTAAAAGGATAAGTTTTCATTTGGAATCATTTTTTATTCATTATTCTTTCTTCTTCTTCTTCTTCTTCTTTCTCATCAAGCTCCATCAAAAAGCTTGCTAGCTCCAATGGTGCCATGAGAAAAAGTGTGAGAAAAACAATTCTAAAGTGAGCCCACTTCCTATTTCTTCATCCTCTACTACTTGCCATGTAGTATAGGGTGTTCTCTTCATAAAGTTCTTGACCAAGTGAAGGAATAGCTTGAGTTTGAGTCTCCCCGACGTAGATCATCTTCGGCCTCGAAGTCAACGACCTAGCCCGCGCATTTCTCCGAAGAAACCAACGCTAGGGTCCGGGATCCCGATGATCACAGTGAAGGGACGTCAACACGGAGCTTTAGAAGTGAAGGACCGGTTCTACAAAGGTTGTAATCTCTTTCACTTAGTAGCAAAGTAGTTTGCTTGCTTTTAGTTTCGCCTTACCTCTAGTATACGATCTTGCATAGGGTTGTTCGGCACATAAAAATTTGATTTTGGCATGGTTGATGCCTTGTAGAACCTCATGAGTGTGCCTAAGAACCCTACAGTGGTATTAGAGCCTAGCTATAGCTTTAGGTGAAGTGTAGACGAAGTTAGAAATCCGATCGTACCCCGAAACCCTAAATTACACCCTTCTCTGTACATTTTCGGAAACTGTGGATTTTTCCTAATTAAAAATTCTTAAAAAATTCAGCAGGGTTTTCTAGGAATTAATGTGGAGCATGTGCCTCCAATTCGACCAAACCGCCGCGGAACCGCGGCCGTACCTGGCTTGTGCGGCGGTTCCGCGGCCAAAGAGTTGAATTAAGGCATGTGGTTTGCACAGTAATGCCCGTATGTAATTCCTGTGTTTTCTGGGAATTTTTGATTTATTCTCAAGAGTTGAGTTTTCTGGGTTGTATTGGGGACTCGATGATTCGATCGGATTATTTAATTTTGTTTATTTTTTCCGGGTATTTTAGAACGTGTTAAAATGTTCGACTGGATATCAATATCTCACTTTTTCCCTTGCCGGAAAATTTTCAAGTGTTGGATTTTTCCGTAGTTTAAGAACGTCTAAATAGTGCAAGTAACGCGATGGACCCTCTAGAAGATAACAAACCTTAACTCGATTATGTGACCGTCTTGAACTGCCTTTTGAACCTTAGGGTTTGGGGCAGTACGGCGTTCCACATGTGAGGCGTTGGCTTGATCCTTCTACGGCTGGACCGTTGGTACTGTGGCATGAAAATGATGTTTTTAAACTCCCCTCAAGTGTTGAGCTATTTGGGAAAACTTGGGTGTTTGATTATTCGATCGGAAAGTTTAACATTGTCTATTTATCTGGAATGTGATACAATATTTGGAATCCACAAATAGTTATGAGATAACTAATTTGAATGCTATAAATCTAGCAGTTTAGTCTCACTTGATCAGTTGCCACGGAATTTTGATGTGATCGAAAGTCCGTCGCAATCACGTTGCGTACGTGGATACTTGCCGGGTAAACTTTGTTAGTTATATGTATGCCCTAGAGGCCATTACTGTACATATGATGTATATTGTAGTGGATGCTAGGACGTATATAGGGAGGACTTTCTTGCTCGACATGATAGTATGCTATCTGGTTGCTCTTTACCTTAACGTGTATGCTGATTGTCTCTCTGTTACATGTTGGTAAAGCCCTTAGGATCTGTACTTGACTACCTGGACTATGATGCGGATCATACTAGTGGGGACATGGTAGTCTATAAGTACATCCTTCAAAGTCCCTAGTCGTGGGTGTATCGAGACGGGGCATCGATATACCAGAGTAGACTAGCGTATACCTTCTCGACCCATACAGATGGGCGATGGATGATCCCATATCCATTGGTGTTTGACATCAGAGATGATATACGGGTGCTCAGTAGAGACTGGGTACACTGGACGGACTCGCCGAGAACTCCCAGGTGGTATTATACCTCACGTCAGATGGCAGTTCTCTGGTGACACTGGTACAGAGTAGTCTGTTGACCCGAGATCGTCATAGAGTCTTGTGTGGTTCCCACTGTGCTTTGATTTCCATCTTACCACGTCCAAGAGGGCGTGCAAAACGGTGGTTTTTGGGTACAGTCCCGAGTCACATGGAGGCAATGAGCGATAGGAGGGGATTCGTCTCTCCCGGTATAGGGGGTTGATGTTGCGCTGTGTTCGATTGGCTATAACAGGAAATCCCTGGCCAGGGTTGCTGAGATTTACTGGTAAGTGTTACCAGTAGTTTCTCGAATAGTTATAGACCTCATATCGACACGACTTATTGAGCTATTGGGGTCTGACGTTTACCACCCCTAGGCGAGATATGCGACATTTCAGACGATCAGACCGGACTGTACGGTAGTGTTACTGGTCGGATTCACTGGAGTGTGAGCGGGCTTGCTCGTCGATCTTCAGATCGCTCAATACCCGGGTGGCCGTTACGTTTAGCAGACCGCTTGCGGCTTGTGGATGTTTGATATGATCATCATCCGCTGCCGGCGTATTGACGAGTCTTTAGAGTCCTACACAGAGGTTTCCTGGCTCAAGCGAAACGAAATAGGAGCGCATATGAGATATGTGCGGGACCGAGAATGATACCAGTATGTGATACTGTATTCGATTCTCCCGATTTGTGACATTGATCGGTTATATGCGATATAGCCGGGTTATCGGATCAAGCGTTGATTCGATAAGTTGTTACTGTTGATATTAGTCGGTTATATGCGATATGACCGGATCGTTAAATCAAGTGTTGATTTAATGATTTAATGCATAATAATATATTTGATATATTACTTTGCATTAACTAGTATCGGTTCACTTTAAATGGATTTTCTCGCTCGGGTGTGCACATTGTATATTCGATATAGTTTTGTGCACTTGCTTGTATCATGTTTGATGATACATGCATTATGGTTAAGTGTTAAGAATTAAACTATAGTTAAGTGGGTGATTAGGGTTTTTGATTTCATTTTATTCATTTATCTTTTTGGAAAAAGAAAAGGAAAAATGAGGAAAATGGTTGTTTTCTTTTGTTCATTCATGAACCTTCATGAAGACTTTGACCAAATGACCATTTTGTCTCATGCTTAACCCTAACCACTCACTTAAACCTTAGTTGACTCTCTACATCTAACCATGGTTCATTATATGATAAGGATTGGTTTTTCTTTTCTTTTCTAATTAATCTTATCATATTCTTCTTCTTCTTCTTCCTTGCTTCAAGTGAAGAAAGCTTGCCTCCATCAATGGCAAGTGATGAATTTGAGTGAGAAATCCAAAACTAAAGTCTACCCACTTCCTATTTCTTCATCCTCTACCTCTTGCCAAGTAGTAGAGTGTGTTTTCTTCACAAGTTTCATGACTTGGTGAAGTGAGAGCTTGATCTTGCGATGCTTCGACGTAGATCATCTTCGGCATGGACATCGACGACCTAGCTTGCCCATTCTCCGATGAAGCCGACGCTAGAGCCCGGATTTGATTTGGACAGCGGAGACGACCTCATCTCGGAGCCGTGGAGGTGGAGGACCGGATCTACAAAGGTTGTATTTCCGTATTCCCTTAGTTAAGTGTTAACTAGTTTACTTTTCGCCTAGTTTTCTAGCAAACGATCCGTAGTCGGGTCTCTCGGCACCAGTAAAATTTTATATTGGCATGTTCAATGCCTTGTGAGACCTCATTAGGGTGCCTAGGAACCCTACAAACTTAATAGATAGCCACGCCCCATAGCCCTGACCAAGTGACTGTAGGAGAACCCCGTCGCCAAAAGCATCCGTTCGGGTGCTCGCGGCAGCGGTGTTCCGCCTTAGTGCACTTCGTCGACGGTATCGGGGGTGCGGCTGTCTAATAAAATTTGCGACGAGCATTCGTTCAGGATGTCGGGAATCTTATTGAATTGCCCGACTTGATAGTGAAAAGTGTTTTCGATAATGAGACTAAAATGCGGGGTTTATAATTGTTAGGCATGCGATGTCTAAGGAATTCATTTGATTAGGCATGCGATGTCTAAAGAGGTTGCGGATTCCAACTGTTGTAGTTTTACACTTTTTTTTCTGCGACCGTAAGTGTAATATGTGATATCGCCGGTTTTGTTGCTATATGTCAACGACAATTGGGATGGGCATATTTACTTACGTTGATGACATGTGATGTTATGTATTGCTGGATATGTTATATTGGATCGTCGTGTTTGAATAGCCGGGTTTTTTTTTTATGTGAGATGAGTGTTTTTCTTTTTTCATTCATATAAAATTCATTGTATGTAACATTCTTTTATTGGGGCACTTCCGGGTTGAGGATGATGTCACCATTGTATATTATTTACTTTTCCGCATTAGGATAGACCCAAGGAGGGGAGCACAAGTAACCGGGTTCTAGGGTCCAGTGGGAGACCATCTCGAGGAGTCGAGTCCGGGTCTCCTAACTCTAGAATTGGTAGGGTTTCTTGCCGCTCTCGTAGGGGTCTAGGGGTGTGGGATTGGCTGTTCATCACGACCGTGAAATCCGTGTTTTATACAGGCTCAAAATAAAACACGGACGTCCTAGTATATCCAATATTTCATATGATATTTTCTGCTGCGTTATCTGTGATGTGATCATGTGATATGTTCAGATTGATACTGTATATAGTATATATGATATATTATATAAACGTTACTTATGTTTTACACCCGCGCTAGCCCTGCCCCGCTCTGCCGTTAGTTACCTAACCTAATGGTGCAGACGGGATATCGAGGCGAATGCGGATGGCATAAGTGTACATTGTATTTATCTGTGATGTTTAGGTGGACTTAAATGATGGGACATTCATTAATGTGTTTAATGAAAGAAAATAAACTTAAAAGATATTGTGCAATCGAATTTCAAAAATTAGGTAGCTCTAGTTGTTGCTTTGCATAGCGGTGTTCCTTGTAGAACATCCAGCACCTTATTCGATAAGGAAAGAGCCGACGATCCCTTCACCGGGAGTGACCTCTTTAGCAATAATTAGCAAATGCTACAACCTTCGGTTTGTCTTTTGATTGCTTTTCTAGTTCTTGCTTTGCATAGTGGTATTGTGAATATCCTGCACCTCATTCGATGAGGAAAGAGCCGGGATCCCTTCACCGGGAGTGACCTCTTTAGCGAAACTAGTAAAAGCCTCAAAAGCAATCCATTTTAAAACCATTTGATTCTACAACGAGATCAAGTTTAAAGGTTTTCTTAAAAACCATCCGCAACCCTCCGTCATTTTAGGAAGTAGAGTACTTAGTATTCGTGCTGTGTTTGTTGACCATAGTCAAGGCACAGTGTACGGTAGCTAAGTGATGTCTTCCTACTCAGCATATAATGCGATTAGTTAGGACAGTCATGTGACTTTGTTGACCTTAGCCAAGGGTCATGTGGGTGGGTCTAATTAATCATGAAATGACGGGTAGAACTTGACTAGTGCTTATGATTTGTTGACCATAGCCAAGGTCATAGGTGCTAGGGGTAAAAACCTTTATCGGGAGTTTCAAGTGTTTAAATTTGCAATGAGATTGCATACCTTCTATATGATAGTTGGATCCCGATACCCACTGCGAGTAATTGTTACTCCTGGGAGAGTTTTGCACTTTACAATTAGCCGATCAAGTAGGTGTCTAGAAAGGTATCAACGGGGTTACGCCCCTGGGAAAACGAGGTTTACTTTAATTAGGTCCGTGCGAAAGCACGGGGAACCTCCCTCAAAGTACCGGCACTGGCCTGGCTGAAAGATTGGCGAACTTGTAGAGTGTAATTAATCCCGGCTAGTCTTTCCTTTTAGGGTTTGAAGGAAGATTTGATAAAAACAGTGGGAGCCATCCTGATTAGATAAAATATATTACTAATCTAATCTTGCAAGAGCGCACGCAGAGTGTTTTCTTCTCTCTCTCCAGGTAGCGACCATGTCACGCCTTAATCAAGATAATAATATGGATGTATTGACCGAACCCGCTTTTTATACTGAGCTGGGGAACGTTGGTCCCGCTCCAACTTATAATTGTTATAAGACCGAGCAGGAAATAGGGGAATACAAGGATTCCCATGCCGCCCAAACGAAGAAAGTGCATGAGATGCATCTCCTTCGGGTGTGTTCATTACAAAGAACTGTTTCTCTGTATCCTCTACGTCCTGGGTATTTGATACCGGATCAGGATCCCAGATATGTAATCTGTTACATAGGGCTACAGAAAGGTAGAGAACTGAGAACGGGTGATAAGTTTCATGAGACAGAAAACGGTGCAAGTGTTGCAGCTAAGTCTGTTGGTCACTATCACCATGTATTACTAAAATACACTGATTCTGAATGAATGTTATTAGATACCGAACCTGATATACAACATCATATCAGTCTCTTTATTTACTAAAGAAGGATATAATTTTGTATTGTTGGATAATGTTTTGCACATATCCTATATCAAGAGTTGATCGGTTCAGGCACGTTATCTAAAAGCATAAACATTCTAAATCAGACCACAGTTCTTAACGTACAGAACACACACAAGAGGAAGAGTTCAGAATTGAACGATTCCTTCTTGAGGTATTGTAGAATAGGTCATATCAATATGACCCGACTAGCTAAAGTTATATTTAGATGCATATTTAAATCAGTTTGAATTTACATCTTATGAAACTTCCCAGTCATGTCACAAAGATAAGATGACCATAGCTCTGTTTACTTGAAACAGAGAAAGAGTTAGTGAACTCTTGGGACTGATATATAGTGATGTATAGAGGTCCCCAGTCTACATATACCAGGACTGGTTCTTTGTACCTCATTACATTCACTGATCATCTCTCTAGATTCAGACATATGTTCCTGTTGAAACACAAGTCCGAAACTTTTGAGATAATCACCGAATATAAGCCAGAAGTAGAGAACCAATACAGGTATAAGTATTATGTCCTATGATGAGATCAGGGAGGAGAATACTTGTGCATGGAATTCTTGGACTATTCTAAAGGAGAATGTGATTCTCTCTAAGCATTACTCCTCCGTATACACCACAGCACGTAGGTGTATCGGGGCAGAGCAATCGCACCATATTGGATATGGTGTGCTCTATGATGAGTATTACTGAGTTACCTATTTCCTTTTTGGGGGGTTATGCACTTAAGAAGCTGCATACCTATTGAATTAGGTTCGAATCAGATCACTGCCTACCATTCCATATGAAGTATGGTATAGGAAGAGCCTATCTCTTAAGTAAGTTAAGATTTGGGATTGTCCGGCCTATGTCAAAAGCAAAATCCGGACAAGATCGAGGCAAGGTCAGTTCTGTAGAACTGGAAGGATTTTCAGCTATACAAACTACAGCTGATGATTTGATAGAACCAAAGGATTCAATAGTCTCCGACAAACCTCAGCCTCTCCGCCGATCTAGCAGGGTTCCTCATCCGCCTGAGAGATACTTTGGTTTCTCGATGACAGTGGGAGCGAGGAATGCATCATGAGATGATGACCCAACTAGTTTTGAGCAGGCCATCAAGAGTGGGGACTCTGTAAGAATGGCTGGATGCTTAGCGATCTGAGATGGAATCCATGTACACCAACAAAGTATGGACTTTGGATGCTATATCTGAAGGGTTAAATTCCCATCAGGAGCAAGTATATCTTGAGAAGATTACTTGGTGTAGATGGAAAAGTTGAGACTTTCAAAGATAGACTTGTTAAAGTTTTTCGTCATCAACCAGGCGTGGATAATGATGAAACCTTTTCCAATGGCTGTGCTTAAGTCCATCCGGATCCTACTTAACATTGCTACATACCATAACTACGATATCTGGTGGTTGGGTGTCATGACTATTTTTCTAAATACCGATTTAGAAGAGAACGCCTATAAGTACACAGCCAGAGAGCTTCGTAAACAGTGGGAGCAGCGGAAACGTGTGCAAGTTGCTTTACAGGATAAAGCAGGTATCGCGGAGTTGGAACGTCTGTTTTGATGTGGTAGTCAAAGAGTTTGACTTCATCAAAATAGTAGATGAACCTTGTATATACAAAAAGGTAGTAGAGAGTAAGGTGGTCATCCTCGTATTGTACGTGGACAACATACTCTTGATAGGAAAAGAGTTTCCTATGCTACGCTCGGTCAATCTCCTCTTATCACATGGATTCTCCATATAGGATCAAAGTGATACCTCCTAAATCCTGGGTTTTGGATCTATGAGATAGATCTAAATGGATGTTAGGATTCTCACTAGGTGTAGTAAGATGGTATCAATAGATCCTGGGGAGAATCACTGGAAAGGTTCCAGGGTGATAAGGACGACTGAATGTCAGTCGCAGGCATTGTCTTTACCCTCAGTGGAGGGACGGTATGTTGTAAGAGTTCCAAGCGAGATACCATGGCAAACTAGACGATAAAGGCTGGTGACATCGCTATCAAAGATACTACCAAAGAGGCAGTTTGGGTGTATATTAGTTCATGAGATGAACTAGGTTCCTACCATTGTGTGACAATGGAAGTGTGGCTTTGGCCCAGGAACCCCGATCCCATCAGTGACCCAGACATATTCTGAGGCAGCATCACCTGATCATGGAGATAGTTGATCTCCAGGGTGATCGAGGTTAGGAGAGTAGACTCAGAGGACAACACGGCGGATCCACTCACAAAGGCCTTTTCCCAGAGAGAGACTATTATGGGATGGTTGAGTATGAGATACTGCAACCATTGCTACAGATGGCCCTAGTGCAAGTGGGAGATTGTTAGTTATATGTATGCCCTAGATGCCATTACTGTACATGAGATGTATATTGTAGTGGATGCTGGGACATATATAGGTAGGACTTTCTTGCTCGACATGATAGTGCGCTATCTGGTTGCTCTTTATCTTAACATGTATACTTGCAGTCTCTCTATTACATGTTGATAAAGCTCTTAGGATGTGTGCTCGACATCCAGGACTATGATGCAGATCATACTAGTGGGGCCTGGGTAGTCAATGAGTACATCCTTCTATATTCCTAGTCGTGGGAATATCGAGACGGGGCATCGATATTCCAGAGTAGACTAGCGTATATCTTTTCGACCCATGTGATGGGCGATGGATGATCCCATATCCATTGGTGTTTGACATCAGAGACGGTATGCGGGAGCTCAGTGAAGACTGGGTACACTGAACGGACTCGCCGAGAACTCCCAGATGGTATTATACCTTACGTCAGATGGCAGTTCTCTGGTGACACTGGTACAGTTTAGTCTGTTGACCTGAGATCCTCATAGAGTCTTGTGTGTCTCCCACTGTGCTTTGATTTCCACTCTACCACGGCTCTACTGAGTCGTGCAAACAGGTGGTTTTTGGGTACAGTCCCGATTCACATGGAGGTAATGAGCGATATGAAGGGATTCGTCTGTCCCGGTATTGGGGGTTGATGTTGCGCTATGCTCGACTGGCCAGAACTGTAAATCCCTGGCCAGGGTTGCAGTGATTTACTGGTAAGTGTTATCAGTAGTTTCACGCTTGTTGTGGACCTTACATCGGCATGACTTATCAAGCTACTGGGGTCTGACGTTTACCACCCCTAGACGAGATATGCGACATATCAGACGAACAGACCGGACTGTGCGGTAAGTGTTAGTGGTTGGATTCACAGGAGTGTGAGCAGGCTTGCTCGTTGATCTTTTGATCGCTCAATACCCGGGTGGCTGTTACGTTTAGCAGACCGCTTGCGGCTTGTGGGTGATTGATATGATCACCACCTACTGCCGGCGTATTGACGAGTCTTTAGAGTCCTACATAGGGGTTTCCTGGCTCAAGCGAAACGAAATAGGAGAGCATATGAGATATGTGCGGGACCGAGAATAATACCAGGATGTGATACTGTATTCTATTCTCGCGATTTGTGACATTGATCGGTTGTATGCGATATAGCCGGGTTATCGGATCAAGTGTTGATTCGATAAGTTGTTACTATTGATATTAGTCGGTTATAGCCGGATTATTAAATCAAGAGTTGATTTAATAATTTAATGTATAATTATATATTTGATATATTTGTAGGGTTCCTAGGCACCCTAATGAGGTCTCACAAGGCATCGAACATGCCATTTTCTAAATACGGTGCCGAGAAACCCTAGACTACGGATCGTTAGCTAGATGTCTAGGCGAAAATGCAAACTAGTTAACACTTAACAAAGGGATACGGATATACAACCTTTGTAGATCCGTTTGTCCACCTCCATAGCTCCATGAAGAAGTCATCTTCGCTGTACAAATCCGAAATCCGGGCTCTTGCGTCGGCTTCATCGGAGAAGAAGCAGGCTAGGTCATCGACGACGTGCCGAAGATGATCTACGTCGAGGCATCGCTAAATCAAGCTCCGACTTCACCAAGTCAAGAAACTTGTGAAGTAAACACACTCTACTACTTGGCAAGAGGTAGAGGATGAAGAAATAGGAGTTGGGTTCACTTTAGAATTGGATTTCTCACTCATCTTCATCAATCACCATTGATGAAGTGGAGGTTTTTTCATGGAAGAAGATGAAGAAGAAGAAGATAATTGATATGATAAGTTAATTAAAATTAGAAAAGAAATGAATACTTATCATATTAGAACCATGGTTAAGTGTAGAGAGAGAACTATAGTTAAGTGGAGTGGTTAGGTTTGAACATGAGACAAAAATGGTGACTTCATGAAAGCTTCATGAAGCTTCATGTACATACAAAGAAAAGCCACCATTTTCTCACTCATTTTCTTTTTCCAAATGAATAACTAAATTAAAATAAATGAATAAGAAAATAATAAACCCTAACCACTCATAAAACCATGGTTCAATCTTTACACAAACCCAAGTTTGCATGCATCATCAAACATGATACAAGCAAATGCACAAAATCATATCGCATATGCAATGCGCACATCCGAGCGAGAAAATCCATTTAAAGTGAACCGATACTAGTTAATGCAAAGTAATATATCAAATATATTATTATACATTAAATCATTAAATCAACACTTGATTTAACGATCCGGTCATATCGCATATAACCGGCTAGTATCCAATGTATCGGCTTATCGAATCAATCCTTGATTCGATAACTAGATTATATCGCATACAACCATTCGACACATTCATCGCGAGAATGAAATACGGTATCACATACACGCATTATTCTCGGTCCCGCACATATCTCATATGCGCTCCTATTTCGTTTCGCTTGAGCCAGGAAACCTCTGTGTAGGACTCTAAAGACTCGTCAATACGCCGGCAGCAGATGATGATCATATCAAACATCCACAAGCCGCAAGCGGTCTGCTAAACGTAACGGCCACCCGGGTATTGAGCGATCAGAAGATCGACGAGCAAGCCCGATCACACTCCAGTGAATCCAACCAGTAACACTACCGTACAGTCCGGTCTGATCGTCTGATATATCGCATATCTCGTCTAGGGGTGGTAAACGTCAGACCCCAATAGCTCGATAAGTCGTGTCGATATGAGGTCTATAACATTCGAGAAACTACTGGTAACTCTTACCAGTAAATCTCAGCAACCCTGGCCAGGGATTTCCTATTATAGCCAATCGAACACAGCGCAACATCAACTCCCTATACCGGGAGAGACGAATCCCCTCCTATCGCTCATTGCCTCCATGTGACTCGGGACTGTACCCAAAAACCACCGTTTTGCATGCCCTCTTGGACGTGGTAAGATGGAAATCAAAGCACAGTGGGAACCACACAAGACTCTATGACGATCTCGGGTCTACAGACTAACCTGTACCAGTGTCACCAGAGAACTGCCATCTGACGTGAGGTATAATACCATCTGGGAGTTCTCGGCGAGTCCGTCCAGTGTACCCAGTCTCTACTGAGCACCCGTATATCATCTCTGATGTCAAACACCGATGGATATGGGATCATCCATCGCCCATCTATATGGGTCGAGAAGGTATACGCTAGTCTACTCTGGTATATCGATGCCCCGTCTCGATACACCCACGACTAGGGACTTTGAAGGATGTACTTATAGACTACCATGTCCCTACTAGTATGATCCGCATCATAGTCCAGGTAGTCAAGTACAGATCCTAAGGGCTTTACCAACATGTAACAGAGAGACAATCAGCATACACGTTAAGGTAAAGGGTTACCAGATAGCATACTATCATGTCGAGCAAGAAAGTCCTCCCTATATATGTCCCAGCATCCACTACAATATACATCCTATGTATAGTAATGGCCTCTAGGGCATATATATAACTAACAATCTCCCACTTGCACTAGGGCCATCTGTAGCAGTGGTTGTAGTATCTCATACTCAACCATCCCATAATAGTCTCTCTCTGGGAACAGGCCTTTGTGAGTGGATCCGCTGTGTTGTCCTCTGAGTCTACTCTCGTAACCTCGATCTCCCTGGAGATCAACCATCTCCATGATTAGGTAATACTGCCTTAGAATATGTCTGGATCACTGATGGGACGGACGTTCCTTGGCATAAGCCACAACTCCATTGTCTCACAATGGTTGGAACGTGGTTCATCTCATGAACCAATATACACCCAAACATCCTCTTTGGTAGCATCTTAAGTAGCGATGTATCCAGCCTTTATCGTCTAGTATGCCACGGTATCTAGCTTGGAACTCTTCCAACATACCGTCCCTTTACTGAGGGTAAAGACAATGCCTGTGACTGACTTTCAGTCGTCCTTATCACCCTGGAACCCTTCCAGTGATTCTCCCAGGATCGGTTGATACCATCTCACTACAACTAGTGAGAATCCTAACATCCAATTAGATCTATCTCATAGATCCAAAATCCAAGATTTAGTAGGTATCACTTTGATCCTACACGGAGAATCATTGTGATAAACGGAGATTGATCGAGCGTAGCATAGGAAACTCCTTCCCTATCAAGAGTATGTCATCCACGTACTCTACGAGGATCGCCACCATACTCCCTACTACCTTCTTGTTTATACAAGGTTCATCTACCATTTTGATGATGTCAACTTCTTTGACTAATCCATCAAAACAGATGTTCCAACTCCGCGATGCCTGCTTTATCATATAAAGCATCTTACACACGTTTCCGCTGCTCCCACTGTCTACGAAGCCCTCTGGCCGTGTACTTATAGACGCACTATTCTAAAACATTATTTAGAAAAGCAGTCATGGCACCCATCCGCCAGATATCATAGTTATGGTATGTAACCGTGGCAAGTAGGATCTGGATGGACTTAAGCATAGGTCCGGGAAAAGGTTTCATCATTATCCACGCCTGGTCAATGACGAAAACCTTTAACAAGTCTAGCTTTGAAAGTCTCAACCTTTCCATGTACACCAAGTAATCTTCTCAAGATATACTTGCTCCTGATGGGGATTTAACCCTTCAGATATAGCAACCAAAGTCCATACTTTGTTGGTGTATAAGGATTCCATCACAGATCGCTAAACATCCAGCCATTCTTACAGAGTCTCACTCCTGATGGCCAGCTCGAAACTAGTTGGGTCATCATCTCATGATGCAATCCTCGCTCCCACTGTCATAGAGAAACCGAAGTATCTCTCAGGTGGGTGAGGAACCCTACTAGATCGGCGGAGAGGCTGAGGTTCGTTGGAATCTACTGAATCCTTTGGTTCTATCAAATCATCAGCTGTAGTTTGTATAGCTGGAACCTTTCCAGTTTTACATAACTGACCTTGCCTCGAGCTTGTCCGGATTATGCTTTTTGACGTAGGCCGGACAACCCCAAATCTTAACTAGCTTAAGATATGGGCTCTTCCCTTTCCATATCACATATGAAATGGTAGGCAACTGATTTGATTGGAACCCTATTCAATAGGTATGCAGCTTCATAAGTGGATAACCCCCTAAAGGAAATAGGTAACTCAGTAATACTCATCATAGAGCACACCATATCAAATAGGGTGTATTTGCTCCGCCCCGATATACCATCGTGCTATGGTGTATACGGAGGAGTAATGCCGAGAGAGAATCTCATTCTCCTTTAGAAAAGTCCAGGAATTCCATGCACAAGTATTCTCCTCCCTGATCTCATCAAAGGACATAATACTTATACCCGTATTTTGGTTCTCTACTTCTAACTTATATTCTGTGAATATCTCAAAAGGTTCGAACTCATGTTTCAACAGGAACATATGACTGAATCTTGAGAGATTATCAGAGAATGTAATGAAGTACAAAAAACCAGTCCTGGCATGTGTAGACAGGAGACCTTACATACATCATCATGTATCAGTCCCAAGAGTTTACTAACTCTTTCTCTGTTTCCAATAAACAGAGCTGTGGTCATCTTATCTTTGTGACATGACTGGCGAGTTTCACAAGATGTAAATTCAAACTGATTTAAATATGCATCTAAATGTAACTTCAGCTAGTCGGGTCACATTGATATGACCTAGTCTACAATGCCTCAAGAAGGATTCGTTCATATCTGAACTCTTCCTCTTGTGTGTGTTCCATATACTTAGAACCGTAGTTTGATTTAGAACATCAACGCTTTTAGATAACGTGCCTAAACCGATCAACTTTTGATATAGGAAATGTTCAAAACATTATCCAACAATACAAAATTATATCCTTTCTTTACTAATAAAGAGACTGATATGATTTTGTATATCAGGTTCGGTATCTAATAACATTCGTTCAAAATCAATGTGTTGGTAATACAGGGTGACAGTGACCAACAGACTTGGCTGCAACACTTGCCCCGTTTTCTGCCTCATGAAACTTATCACCCGTTCTCAGTTCTCTACCTATCTGTAGCCCTATGTAACAGAGTACATATCTGGGATCCTGATCTGGTATCACATACCCAGGACGTAAAGGATACTGAGAAACAGTTCTGTATAATGAACACACCCGAAGATGATGCATCAGCATGCACTCTCTTCGTTTGGGCGGCACGGGAATTCTGGTAATCCCCAATTTCCTGCTCTGTCTTATAACAATTATAAGTTGGAGCGGGACCAACGTTCCCCAGCTCAGTATAACAAGCGGGTTCGGTCAATAATCCGTTTTATTATCTTGATTAAGGCGTGACATGGTCGCTACCAGGAGAGAGAGAGAAGAAAACACTCAGCGTGCGCTCTTGCAAGAATAGATTGGTTATTATTTTATCTAATCAGGATGGCTCCCACTGCTTTTTATCAAATCTTCCTTCAAACCCTAAAAGGAAAGACTAGCCGGGATTAATTACACACTACAAGTTCGCCAATCTTTCAGCCAGGCCAGTGTCGGTACTTTGAGGGAGGTCCCCCGTGCTTTCGCACGAACCTAATTAATGTAAACCTCGTTTTCCCAGAGGTGTAACCCCGTTGGCACCTTTCTAGACACCAACTTGATCGGCTAATTGTAATGTATAAAAATCTCCCAGGAGTAATACTTACTCGCAGCGGGTATCGGGATCCAACTATCTCATAGAAGGTATGCAATCTCATTGCAAATTTCAACACTTGAAATTCCCGATAATCTTTTGCCCCTAACGTGCTATGACCTTGACGAAAGCCAACAAACCATAGCCCGCTAGTCAAGTTCAACCCGTACATTTCTTGATTGAATTAAACCCACCCGCACGACCCTTGACGAAAGCCAACAAAGTCGCACGACTACCCTAATCCAATCGCATCGTATGCTGGCAGATAAGCAGCATATAGCTACCGCACATTGCACCTTGACGAAAGCCAACAAATGCAGCACGAATACTATATACAACTTATCTGAAATGTCGGAGGGCTACGACAGGTTTTTCTGAAAACCTATTGCGTAATGAACTTGATATCGTTGTAGGATCGAATGAATTTTGAAATGGAGTGTTTTTGAGGCTTTTCTAGTTTTGCTAAAGGAGTCACTCCCGGTGAAGGGATCGTCGGTCCTTTCCTCGTCGAATGAGGTGCGGGATATATCATATATATCACTGTGCAAAGCAAAAACTCTTAAAAGCAATCAAAAGACAAACCGAGGGTGTAGCATCGACCAGTTATTGCTAAAGGAGTCACTCCCGGTGAAGGGATCTCGGTCCTTTCCTTATCGAATAAGGTGCAGGATATATCACATATACCGCTGTGCAAAGCAAGAACTGTAGCTACCTGTTTTATTTTGAAATTCGATTCTACAACATCTTAGGTTTCTTTTATTTCATTAATCACATTAATGAAGTCCCATCATTTATGTACCTAAACATCACAGATAGATATGACGTACACTTATGCCATCCGCATTCGCCTCGATGTCCCCTCGTGCACCGTTAGGTTAGGTAACTAACGACAGAGCAGGGCAGGGCTAGCGCGGGTGTAAAACATAAGTAACGTCTATATAATATATCATATATACTATATACTATATCCATCACAGAAACACATCAGAGATATTGCAGCAGAAGAAACATATGAAATATTGGATATACTAGGACGTCCGTGTTTTCAATACGAGCCAGTATAAAACACGGATTCCACGGTCGTGATGAATAGCCAAACCCACACCCCTAGACCCCTACGAGAGCGGCAAGCAACCCTACCAATTCTAGAGTTAGGAGACCCGGACTCGACTCCTCGAGTTGGTCTCCCACTGGACTCCAGAACCCGGTTACTTGTGCTCTCCTCCTTGGGTCTATCCTAGTGCGGAAAAGTAAATAATATACAAACGGTGACAACTTCCGCAACCTGGAAGTGCCCCAATAAAAGAATATTACATACAAGTTTTTACATGAATGAAAATGAAAAACACTCATCTCACATAAAAACCCCCGGCTATTCAAACACGACGATCCAATATAACATATCCAGCAACACATAACATCACATGTCATCAACGTAAGTAAATATGCGCATCCCAATTGTCATTGGCATATAGCAACGAAACCGGCGATATCACATATTACACTTACGGTCACAGAAAAGAAAGTGTAAAACTACAACAGTTGGAATCCGCAACCACCTCAGACATCGCATGCCTGACCAAATGAATTCCTTAGACATCGCATGCCTAACAATTATAAACCCCGCATTTTAGTCTCAAAATCGAAAACACTTTTCAATATCAAGTCGGGTAATTCAACAAGATTCCCGACATCCTGATCGAATGCTCGTCGCAAACTTCAGTAGGCGGCCGCACCCCCGACGCCGTCGACGAAGTGCACCAAGGCGGAACACCGCTATCGGGAGCACCCGAACGGATGCTTTCGGCGACGGGGTTCTCCTACAGTCACTTGGTCGGGGCTATGGGGTGTAGCTGTCTATTAAGTTTACCCGGCGAGTATCCGCGTACGCTACGTGATTGCGACGGACTTTTGATCACATCAAAATTCCGTGGCAACCGATCAAGTGAGACTAAACTGCTATGTTTATAACATTCATTCAGTTATCACATAACTTTTGTGAATTCCAATTATTGTATCCCATTCCGGATAAATAGAAAATGTTAAACTTTCCGATCGAACAATCGAACACCCAAGTTTTCCCGATACAGCTCAACACATGAAATAAGTCTAACAACATTCCGTTCGTGCCTCAGTACCAACGGTCCAGCCGTAGAAGGGTCAAGCCAACGCCTCACATGTGGCACGCCGTACTGCCCCAAACCCGAAGGTTCAAAGGGCAGTTCAAGACGGTCACATAATCGAGTTAAGGTTTGTTGTCTTCTAGAGGGTCCATCGAGTTACTTGCACTACTTAGAACGTCGTTAAACTACGGAAAAATCCAACACTTGGAAATTTCCCGACAGGGGAAAAATTGGGTATTTATATCCGGTCGAACTTTTTAACATATTCTAAAATTTATCCGGAAAGCCACACAGACGAAATTTGATAATCCGATCGAACAATCGAATCCCCAAAACAACCACAGAAAATTCAACTCTTGAATAATATTTAAAAATACCCAAGAAAACCAGCAATATCAATTAGGAGTTACTGTGTAACATTGACTGAAGAATGAGTCCGTACGGCCGCGGATCCGCCGCACGAGCCATGCTCGTGCCGCGTAACCGCGGCAGTTTGATGGAATTACGCACTCGTATTTCACAGTTACTCATAAAATAACCTGCTGATATTTCTGCATATTTTTAATACTGAAAAATCCCTGTTTTTGAAAATTGGACAGAGAGCATGGGTGTGTTAGGATTTCGGGTTCGTTCGGAGTTCAAAATCCGTCTAGACTTCGCCTAAGGCTCTAGCTAGGCTCTGATACCACTGTAGGGTTCCTAGGCACCCTAATGTGGTCTCACAAGGCATCGAACATGCCATTTTCTAAATACGGTGCCGAGAAACCCTAGACTACGGATCGTTAGCTAGATGTCTAGGCGAAAATGCAAACTAGTTAACACTTAACTAAGGGATACGGATATACAACCTTTGTAGATCCGTTTGTCCACCTCCATAGCTCCATGAAGAAGTCATCTCCGCTGTACAAATCCGAAATCCGGGCTCTTGCGTCGGCTTCATCGGAGAAGAAGCGGGCTAGGTCATCGACGACGTGCCGAAGATGATCTACGTCGAGGCATCGCTAAATCAAGCTCCGACTTCACCAAGTCAAGAAACTTGTGAAGTAAACACACTCTACTACTTGGCAAGAGGTAGAGGATGAAGAAATAGGAGTTGGGTTCACTTTAGAATTGGATTTCTCACTCATCTTTATCAATCACCATTGATGAAGTGGAGGTTTCTTCATGGAAGAAGATGAAGAAGAAGAAGATAATTGATATGATAAGTTAATTAAAATTAGAAAAGAAATGAATACTTATCATATTAGAACCATGGTTAAGTGTAGAGAGAGAACTATAGTTAAGTGGAGTGGTTAGGTTTGAACATGAGACAAAAATGGTGACTTCATGAAAGCTTCATGAAGCTTCATGTACATACAAAGAAAAGCCACCATTTTCTCACTCATTTTCTTTTTCCAAATGAATAACTAAATTAAAATAAATGAATAAGAAAATAATAAACCCTAACCACTCATAAAACCATGGTTCAATCTTTACACAAACCCAAGTTTGCATGCATCATCAAACATGATACAAGCAAATGCACAAAATCATATCGCATATGCAATGCGCACATCCGAGCGAAAAAATCCATCTAAAGTGAACCGATACTAGTTAATGCAAAGTAATATATCAAATATATTATTATACATTAAATCATTAAATCAACACTTGATTTAACGATCCGGTCATATCGCATATAACCGGCTAGTATCCAATGTATCGGCTTATCGAATCAATCCTTGATTCGATAACTAGGTTATATCGCATACAACCATTCGACACATTCATCGCGAGAATGAAATACGGTATCACATACACGCATTATTCTCGGTCCCTCACATATCTCATATGCGCTCCTATTTCGTTTCGCTTGAGCCAGGAAACCTCTGTGTAGGACTCTAAAGACTCGTCAATACGCCGGCAGCAGATGATGATCATATCAAACATCCACAAGCCGCAAGCGGTCTGCTAAACGTAACGGCCACTCGGGTATTGAGCGATCAGAAGATCGAGGAGCAAGCCCGCTCACACTCCAGTGAATCCAACCAGTAACACTACCGTACAGTCCGGTCTGATCGTCTGATATGTCGCATATCTCGTCTAGGGGTGGTAAACGTCAGACCCCAATAGCTCGATAAGTCGTGTCGATATGAGGTCTATAACATTCGAGAAACTACTGGTAACACTTACCAGTAAATCTTAGCAACCCTGGCCAGGGATTTCCTGTTATAGCCAATCGAACACAGCGCAACATCAACTCCCTATACCGGGAGAGACGAATCCCCTCCTATCGCTCATTGCCTCCATGTGACTCGGGATTGTACCCAAAAACCACCGTTTTACACGCCCTCTTGGACGTGGTAAGATGGAAATCAAAGTACAGTGGGAACCACACAAGACTCTATGACGATCTCGGGTCTACAGACTAACCTGTACCAGTGTCACCAGAGAACTGCCATCTGACGTGAGGTATAATACCATCTGGGAGTTCTCGGCGAGTCCGTCCAGTGTACCCAGTCTCTACTGAGCACCCGTATATCATCTCTGATGTCAAACACCGATGGATATGGGATCATCCATCGCCCATCTATATGGGTCGAGAAGGTATACGCTAGTCTACTCTGGTATATCGATGCCCCATCTCGATACACCCACGACTAGGGACTTTGAAGGATGTACTTATAGACTACCATGTCCCCACTAGTATGATCCGCATCATAGTCCAGGTAGTCAAGTACAGATCCTAAGGGCTTTACCAACATGTAACAGAGAGACAATCAGTATACACGTTAAGGTAAAGGGTAACCAGATAGCATACTATCATGTCGAGCAAGAAAGTCCTCCCTATATATGTCCCAGCATCCACTACAATATACATCCTATGTATAGTAATGGCCTCTAGGGCATACATATAACTAACAATATTACATTACATTATCTAGTATTAGTTCACTTAAGATTCATTTTCTCACTAGTTTGTGCACATTGTTTATATGTGATATATGCAAGTGTACATGTTTGTATCATACTTGATGATACATACAAGTTGGGTGTATGAGACTTAAACCAAATCAAGGTTAAATTAGGGTTCACTAATTTCCTAACAAATAACAAAAGAGATGAGACTTTTGTCAAAATTATCAAGCTTCATGAAGCTTGAAGAAACATTGACAAAGTCAACTCTTTTGTCATTTCCTTAGGATATTAGTTAACCCAACCCTTAACCTAATACTTTGGTTAATTCTCTATATTAGTTAAGTATGAGGGCTTAACTCAACCATGGTGCCATAATTAAAAGGATAAGTTTTCATTTGGATTCATTTTTTATTTATTATTCTTTCTTCTTCTTCTTCTTCATCAAGCTCCATCAAAAAGCTTGCTAGCTCCAATGGTGCCATGAGAAAAAGTGTGAGAAAAACAATTCTAAAGTGAGCCCACTTCCTATTTCTTCATCCTCTACTACTTGCCATGTAGTATAGGGTGTTCTCTTCACAAAGTTCTTGACCAAGTGAAGGAATAGCTTGAGTTTGAGTCTCCCCGACGTAGATTATCTTCGGCCTCGAAGTCAACGACCTAGCCCGCTCATTTCTCCGAAGAAACCAACGCTAGGGTCTGGGATCCCGATGATCGCAGCGAAGGGACATCAACACGGAGCTTTAGAAGTGAAGGACCGGATCTACAAAGGTTGTAATCTCTTTCACTTAGTAGCAAAGTAGTTTGCTTGCTTTTAGTTTCGCCTTACCTCTAGTATATGATCTTGCATAGGGTTGTTCGGCACATAAAAATTTGATTTTGGCATGGTTGATGCCTTGTAGAACCTCATGAGTGTGCCTAGGAACCCTACACTTCGCATTTCATGCCTAACTATATGAATTCCACTTATTGTATCACATTCCAGATAAATAAACAGTATTAAACTTTCCGATCGGATAATCAAATACCCAAGATTTCCTAAATAGCTCAACACTTGTGCGGAGTTCAAAAAATCCCAGATTATGTCACAGTACCAATGGTCCAGCCGTAGAAGGGTCAAGCCAACGCCTCACATATGGCACGCCGTACTGCCCCAAACCCTAAGGTTTAGAGGCAGTTCAGACGGTCACATAATCGAGTTAAGGTTTGTGTTCTTCTAGAGGGTCCACCGCGTTACTTGCACGTTTTTCTGAAAGATTTAAACTCAAGAAAAATTCAACACTTGAAAGTTTTTCGTGCCGGGAAAAAGTGAGTTAATGATATCCGTTCGAACATTTTAACAGTTTCTAAATTATCCGGAAAACAGAACGAAATTATATTTTCCGATCGAATCAACGAATTCAAAATAATCCCCAGAACACTCAACACTTGAGTCAGAATAAAAATACCCAGAAATATGCAGGAACAGCTACGGATATTACTGTACCAACATGTGTCCCCAATTCACTATTTTGGCCGCGGAACCGCCGCGGCAATTATGTTCTTGCCGCGTTTCCACGGCTCTTTGAGAGCCTTAGGGGCTCGTGTTTTAGGGTTATCCTTAGAATTCCCTGCTGATTTTTTAAAGTATTTTTAATGCAGAAAAAATCACATTTTTACAAAATTTCCAGAGAGGGGGTCAAGTTCGATGTTTCGGGGTTCGATCGGAGTTTTAACTTCGTATACACGTCGCCTAATGCTCTAGCTTGGCTCTGAAACCACTGTAGGGTTCTTAGGAAGTCATACAAGGATCTATAAGGCATCAACCATGCCCGGTTTAAAATTTAGACATGCCGAAACAACCCAAAGCCGGAATCTTTGCTAGATTATTAGGGTTAACATGCAAGTAAATATCTTTACAACTATGAGTGAGGGATTACAACCTTTGCAGTCCGCTCCTTCGCTTCATAAGCTCCGAGTAGAAGTCCCTTCGCGGCGATCCATGATCTTCCGGATTCAAGAGACGCTCCATAACTCGAACGATCCATGCTAGCTTGTAGTCTTCCTTTTCTCCGATGATCTACCTCGAACTTTCTATAACTCAAGCTATCTCTCTCTAATGAGGCGAACACCCTAATCTAATTGGCTAGATTAGATGAGGATGATGGAGTAGTATTTGTGCTCTCTTTTCTTATCAAATTTTCACTCTTAATCATCACAAAATAAAAACCTAGAAAGCTTTCTCAAAGCTCAAGGTTGAAGAAGAAGAAGAAATAATGGATAAATCCTTTTGTGATGAATAATGAAATGATATATGATTAATAATGCAACCATGGTTAACCAAGACAAGGCTAACTCATGTAGAGAATTAACTAAGGCTGAGAGTTTGGGTTGGGTTAAGAATGAGTCGCTAGAAAATATCAACCATAATATCTTAGCTCAAAACAAAATAAATCCTTCTAGAAGCATCAAGAAAGAACTAACCCAAATCAAACCCTAACCTTGTTTAATCTCCACTAAACATATTGCATTAGTAATCATATCATGTTACTATATTATATATCATATATATAATATATATTTGTAACAAAAGAAAATAATACAATTAACATATATCACATATATATCAATGTATTACCCGATGAGAAAATGAAATAATAAAGCGAGCCAATATTAGATAATGTAATGCAATATATCATATATATTATTATACATTAAATTATCGAATCAACACTTGATCCGACAATCCGGCTATATCAAATATAACCGACTAATATATCATGTACCGATTCATCGAATCAACACTTGATCCGATGACCCGGCTCATATCAAAATATCACGAGAGTATAATACGGTATCTCATATCGCATTATCCTCGGTCCTGTACATATCACATATGTGCTCCTACTCCGTTTTTCCTGAGTCAAGAAACCTCCATGTAGGACTCCAAAGAATCGTCAATACGCCGGTAGTAGGTGATGATCATATCAAACACCCACAAGCTGCAAGCGGTCAGCTAAACGTAACAGCCACCCAGGTATTGAGCGATCAGAAAATCAACAAACAAGCCTGTACATTCTATTGTGAATCCAATCAGTAACACTCCCGTACAGTCCTGTCACTTCGTCTGATATGTCGCATATTTAGTCTAGGCGTGGTATATGTCAGACCCCAATAACCGATAAGTCGTGTCGATGTGAGGCTCATAACAGGTCGAGAAACTACTGGTAACACTTACCAGAAAATTTCTATATCAGCCCTGGCCAGGGACTTCCAGTTATAGCCAATCGAACACAGCACAACATCAACTCCCTATACCGGGAGAGATGAATCCCCTCCTATCGCTCATTGCCTCCATGTGATTCGGGACTGTACCCAAAAGCCACCATTTTGCACGCCCTCTTGGACGTGGTAAGTGTAAGTCCATGTCATGCACCCCACGAACTTGCGGGGAGGCGGAATATATGAAAAACGATTATCAAAGCTTCGTAACATGGACTTGAGCGCATGAATCGTAATCTAAACCATTGCTAACTACAACTAGAGGTTTAACTACTCGGTTCCGATGTTATACCTCACGTTACATGTCCTTCGGGTCTTCATCGCGGTCCTCCACTCCTCGTAGGCTCCTTGGAACATCGGCACCTCAACGGCCTCCTCGAATCAAAGACGATCCACCCGAAAGCTCCTACGCCAAGCTTAATCTCAAACTTGAGATAACTAGGTTGCTTAAAGTGCTAATCTAAGCTACCTAGGGGATATAGAGTGAGGTTATTGAATTATTAGTCTAGCTAACCCTTGATCTCAACACATGAGAGGTTAGGGTTAGGGTTTGAAGAGAGAGTGAGCTTGAGGAGAGAGAAGGTGAAGATGATAATGAAATAAATAATGAACTCATATGAATATATCAACCATAACAATTAATCAAATAAATAATATAAATGATTTATCATCATGGTTAGATTCATTCACCTAGTGTGATTCATCATATGACTCATTAATTCATTAATGAATCATTTAATGCAAAGGATGAATCACACAAATGAGTCATTAAGCAATTAATGCTCATGCCACCTTAACCCCTTAGTCATCACTCTTCTAGAAGCTTCCCGACAAATTACGAGAACGCCCCTCCAATCCGTGAAAACATGGAAAAACTTTAAACTGTATAAATCCAGTAACCCGATACTAGAATCTGGCTTAAACCAAAGCCGGCTAGTAAAAACTGTCCGAAAAGTCGTACGTGCGTAAACACACGTATGCTTCCGAACTCTTGTCGTAAAACCATACGACCTCTATATCGTTTCGCCTGGAGCAGGGAAACTCTCTGTGTGGGACTCTAAAGACTCGACCCTACGCTGGCAGTGGGTTTAACCACAGACCGCAAGCGGCACTAGCTGTACATAACGGTCCCCGGGTAGATGTCGATAAGAAGGCCGATGAGGAAACTTATCCGAACTCTCACTGAGCCTGATGTGACAATCTCCGTACAGTCCGGTCTGTTCGTCTAAGACTATCGCATATCAAGCCTAGGGGGCGGCAAGCGTCAGTCCCCTAATAGCTGTATAAGTCATGTCGGAGCGAAGCCCATTACACCCTGAGAAGCTACTGGAACCTACCAGTATATCTCGCTTGCCCTGGCCAGGGACTTTCCGTAATGGCTCTCTGACACAGTGCGATATCAACTCCCAATACCGGGAGAGACGAATCCTATCTAACTGCCACTGCCTCCAAGTGCTCGGGACTGCACCCAACTGCTACCTGTTTGCACGACTCCTTTAAGCTGTGGTAGGGTAGCAATCTAAGAACAGTGGGACACACTCGAGGCGAAGTAGCAGTGTCAAGTCTGCGGACTATGCTGTACTCATGTCACCTGGGAACTGTTAACTGACGATGGGTATAATACCAACCAATCAGTTCCCCTGCGAGTCCTGTCCGGTGTACCCGTAACCTAACGGGCACCTGTGTACTATCTCCAGTACGACGTACTGATGGCAATGGGATAAACCATCTCCCCAACTGGGATGAGAAGCGTACACACTAGTCTACTCTGGTGTATCGATGCCCTGCCTCGATAATCCTACGACTAGGGACAAGTATAGGATGTTGCTTATAGGCTACCCAGCCCCCACTAGTGTGACTGCCATCACAACGCTGGTAATCAAGCAAAGAACCTATGGGCTCTACTAATATGTATAAGTGATACGTCATAAGAAACATATACACATATTAAAGTAGACTCAAACCAAGTAGCATACTACCATTTTTAGCAAGACAGTATATACAAATGTGAATATCCCAAGCTTCCATTAAGTAATATACAATCTAGTATGATACAATAATGGCCCCTAGGGCATATACACTAAAAATCTCCCACTTGCACTAGGGCCATGAGCTGGCATATTGTAGACCTATCATCTCGAATAGCCTCTCGAACTGCGTCTGAGGAAGGGCCTTTGTAAATGGATCAGCAATGTTATTCTCCGTCTCTACTCTCTTCACCTCGATCTCCCGGCAATCGACGATCTACCTGATCAGGTGATACCGCCTTAAGATGTGTCTGGACTTCTGATGGGACCTGGGTTCCTTCGCTAAAGCTATAGCGCCGTTGTTGTCACAATACAGAGGTATTGGATCAACACTGGTAGGAACCACCTGAAGTTCTGTGAGGAACTTCTTCATCCAGACAGCTTCTTTTGCGGCATCGCAAGCAGCTATTTACTCCGCTTCCATCGTTGAGTCTGCAACGGTCTCCTGCTTGGAACTCTTCCAACAGACCGCCCCTCCATTGAGGGTAAAGACATAACCCGACACGGATTTGGAGTCATCTTTGTCACTCTGGAAGCCGGAGTCGGCAAAGGCCTCCATCTGGAGGTCTTTTCCGCCATATACTAAGAACATCTCCTTAGTCCTCCTCAGGTACTTGAGAATGTTCTTTACCGCTCTCCAGTGATTCTCCCCTGGGTTTGCTTGATACCGGCTTACTACGCTCAATGCGTATGCTACATCTGGTTTGGTACATAACATCGCATACATTATAGAGCCTACCGCAGAAGCGTAGGGTATAATCGACATGCGATCCCTTTCCAAATCAGTCTTGGGAGACATTTCTTTGGAGAGGGTGATTCCGTGACAAGCCGGTAGGTTACCGCGCTTAGAATCATCCATACTGGATCTCTTCACTATTGTGTCTATGTACCTGGACTGTGAAAGTCCCAACATCCTCTTTGATCTATCACGATAGATCCGGATCCCCAGAATGTAGGTGGCATCACCCAGGTCTTTCATGGAGAATTTATGTGACAAGAATATTTTGACTGACTGTAACATAGGAATATCATTTCCTATTAGGAGAATGTCATCCACGTACAAGACGAGGAATACTATAGTTCTCCCTACAATCTTACTGTATATGCATGGTTCATCTGGATTTTTGATAAAGTCAAATTCTTTGACAGCATCATCAAAACAGATGTTCCAACTCCGCGATGCCTGCTTTAGTCCATAAATGGACTTAAGCAGCTTGCATACTTTACTGCTGCTCCCACTCTGAATGAATCCCTCTGGCTAATCCATATAGACGCTCTCTTCCAAATTTCCATTTAGAAAAGCCGTCTTTACGTCCATCTGCCAGATCTCATAATCGTGGAAGGCAGCAATAGCAAGAAGGACCCTAATGGATTTTAGCATAGCTACTGGAGAAAAGGTTTCGTCATAGTCCAAACCAGGTCTTTGATGGAAACCCTTTGCAACAAGTCTAGCTTTATAGGTTTCAACCTGTCCATCTACACCAATCTTCTTTCTGAAGATCCATTTGCATCCTACGGGTTTTACCCCATCTGGAGCAAAGTCCAAAGTCCATACTTTGTTAGTGTACATGGACTCCATTTCGGTCCGTATTGCATCCAGCCATTTTACTGAGTCACCGCTCTAAATGGCTTGCTGGAAGCTAGTAGGCTCATCATAGTCTATAGTGCAATTCTCTCTATCCCCGTCTATGAGAAAACCGTAGTATCTCTCGGGCGGATGAGATTGCCTACTACTTCTGCGGATAGGCGCTGGTATGTCCCTTTCTTCTTGAACCTCTAGTTCTACCATACTTTCAGTTGTAGTTTGCGGTTCTGGAATTTCTTCCAGTTCTATTTCGCTCCCACTTGTTTCCTTTTCTAAAAACTGATGTTCTAGAAAATGGGCATTACGAGAAACAAAAACCTTTTATTCCTCTGCGTAATAGAATAGATATCCCCTGGAGTTCTTTGGATATCCCACAAACTTACACTGTACTGATCGTGCCTCGAGCTTGTCCGCATGCTGCTTTTTTACAAAAGCTGGACATCCCCATGTCTTCAGGTACTGAAGACAGGGTTTCTTCCCACTCCACATCTGATATGGTGTGGTAGGCACAGTTTTGGTTGGAACTTTGTTCAAAAGATATGCAGCTGATTCTAGTGCATAACCCCAGAAAGATCGCGGTAACTCAGCTTTACTCATCATGGAACGAACCATATCCAATAGGGTTTGATTCCTCCTTCTGATACACCGTTGTGTTGTGGTGTGTATGGAGGAGTAAGCTGAGAGAATTCCATTCTCTTTTAAGTAACCCAGGAACTCGGCACTTAAGTATTCACCACCTCGATCAGATCTCAGTGTTTTTATACTCTTGCTTGTTTGTTTTTCCACTTCATTCTTATATTCTTGGAATTTCTCAAAGGCCTCGGATTTATACTTCATCAAGAAGATATATCCATACCTAGAGAAATCATCCGTAAAAGTAATGAAGTAGGAATAACTACCTCGCGCATGTGTAGACATTGGACCGCACACGTCACTGTGTACGAGTCCTAAGAGCTCGCTTGCTCTTACCCCGTGTCCAGTAAACGGAGTCTTTGTCATCTTTCCTATGAGACAAGATTCATAAGTAGCATAAGATTGATATTCGAACGGATTCAAATATCATTTTCTATGTAACTTAGTCAACCTTCTCTCATTGATGTGACCTAGTCTATAATGCCATAAGAAAGCCAGATTTAATTCCGGAGACTTTCTTTTAAGTGTATTCTGGACATTGAAAACCTGAGCTTGACTTAATATGTATATACCGTTATCTAATGTACCTGACCCAATCAGAACTTGATTTAGGTGGATGTTAACTACATCGCTTACGAATGTGAAATCATATCCCTCTCTTGAAAGTGAGGATACTGATATGATATTGCAAGTCATACTAGGTACATATAGACAGTTACGTAGAATCAATATCTCCCCACTTGTTAATCCTAGGCGATATTCTCCCACGGATTCAGCGTCCACGCTCATTCCGTTTGCAACTCTGAGAGACAAATCATTTACCTTCATAACTCTACGGTTTCTCAAAGCATGTAATGAATTACAGATATGAGATCCTGCTCCGATATCTAGTACCCAGGAAGTAGAGTTAATTGAAAAACAGTTCTCAATTACAAATACACTAGAGGCTGAAGCCACATCATGCTTCATATCCTGGCTACTGGCTTCTAAAGCCCTGCAATCTTTCTGCCAATGCCCAATCCCATAACAATAGGAACGTCCCTCTTTTACTACATTCAGTCCTGAAACTTTTGCCCTTCTCTTTCCTTCTACTTCCCTGGTTTCCTTCAGGGTAGAAGGCAGAGGCTGTAGAATCAAGTCAGTATCTGACTCATTTCCCAATGTGGTCTCCAGGTCCTGGAGCTCATCAACACAGCTAGTCATTGTAAGGACGTTGTCCCCTATAGATGACCCGTCAGCCAACCTCGCTTGAATTAATTCGTTCGAGGTCTCATATCTTGCGATTTGAGATTGCTCTCCATATAAATCTTTGTTATGGAGAAAGATGGAAACTGAGTCCATCTTCTCGTGCTTCTTCTGGTATACACCATCAACTGAAGCTAACACGAGGCACTTGGCTTTCGCTTTTTCCTTTTCCCTTGTCTGATGGATATCCATATCCGCGACAGTGGAAACTGGACCTGGGACGGCGGGATATTGAGTAGTAATAGGGTGGTCCAGCTTGTCATAGGCAATGGACATCTGGACAGACCTTTGCCAGTCATATAAGTTAGATACAGTCAAATTATTATCTAGATGTAACCTATGTATGGTCACAAGATTGCTGCAATTAAGAGAGAGAGAGAAGAAAACATTTTAGCATGATGCTGTTGCAAGTTTAGATTGGTTTTAAGTTTATCTAAACAGGATGGCTCCCACTGTTTCTCGAATCCCTCCTCAAACCAAAAAGGAAGAACTAGCCAGGACTATTCTCACCGTACAATACTTGCTTAACCGTTCAACCAGGTCAGTGTCGATACTTCGAGGGAGGTTTTCCAACGCTTTCGCGAAGTTCCTTAATTAAAGAACCTCTTTTCTATGGGAGCGTAGCCCCACTGACACCTTTCTAGGCACCTACTTGGTTTATAGCATTGATCGTTAAGTGACGAATCTCCTGATAAGTAGTATATACTCACAGTAGGATCGGGATCCAAAATATCATCGTATGATAATGTTGAAGGAATCCTACCAACATTCATCAAACTCCAAAATGGTATGCATCTCTCTGCAAATTTCAGTTTCTTTAGAAATTCACGATGTGGATTTTTGCCCCATGCTCTTATGACCTTGACGAAGGCCAACAGATCATAAGTCACATGTCAAGTTCTACCCGTCATTATCCAGGTTAATTTGAACCCACCCGTACATACCCTTGACGAAGGCCAAAATAGTAGCACGACTGTCCTAAACCAACGCATCTATCTATGCTACAGATAAATATCCAGCAGCTACCAATCACTATGCCTTGGCGAAGGTCAAAATACAAAGCTTGAATATTACTGAATATCTAACTGAAATGACGGAGGGCTACGAGTGGTTTTGGCAAAACCGTGAACGTAGTGAACTTGATATAATTGAAGGAACCTGATACTTTTTAAAAAGGAGTGGTTAAAGCTTCGCAATTTAAAAATTCTCCTCTTTTTAAAAATAACCGAGTGGTTTCTTTTAAATTTGTTCCAACGATTAAACTTTGGTTTATTTTCTTTGCATTATAATAATGCGGCCCATCATTAATCTTATCATTGCAGAAAACAACGAAAATACCACGTCCTCTTATGCCATCTGCATTCGCCACGGGGTCCCGTCATCACCCGTTAGGTTACTTAACTAACGACAGAGCGGGGGCTGGGCTAGCGCGGGTGTAAAACATAAGTGACGTCTAATAGCTATTTATATATAGATATTGTACATTCGTCATACGCAATAATAAGCATTCCAGATCATATATGAACTTTATTGGATTTATTAGCAATCCTCATTTGCTTTGAGCCTGCAATAAAAGACGGATTACACAATTGTGATGAATAGCCATTACCCCACCCTAGACCCCTACGGGTACGGCAAACTACCCGCCAAGTACCCGAAGTGAAGCGGTCTCCCTCAACAACATGAGTAGGCCACTAAACACTTCGACGTACCCGGTAGTTTGTGCACCCCACCTTGGGTCTGTCCTAGGAGCAAAAACAGTAAAAAGAAATAATACAACGGTGGCTACAACCGCAACCTGGATGTGCCCCGCAAAAGAATATTACATCATATTACATTTACATTGAATGAATGAATATTAAACACATCTCAAACCCCGGCTAATCATCACAACAGTCCAACACTGTAGGGTTCCTAGGCACACACATGAGGTTCCACAACAGATCAAACATGCCAAAATCAAATTTTTCTATGTGCCAAAGAACCCTAATTCTAGATCGTTACTAGAGGTAAGGCGATACATGCAAGTTAACAACTTAACTAAAACGTGAAAGGGGCTACAACCTTTGTAGATCCGGTCCTCCACTTCCTTAGCTCCGTGATGACGTCCCTCCGCTGCGATCATCGGAATCCCGGACTCTCTTGTCGGTTTTATCGGAGAAATGATCGGGCTAGGTTGTTGACATCGATGCCGAAGATGATCTACGTCGAGGCAACTCAAACTCAAGCTCCACCTTCACTAAGTCATGAAACTTGTGAAGAAAACACACTCTACAACATGGCAAGTGGTAGAGGATGAAGAAATAGGAAGTGGGTTCACTTTGGATTTGGATTTCTCACTTGGAATCATCACTTAGAAATTTTCAAGAAAGCTTTCTTCTTCACTTGAAGAAGATGAAGAAGAAAATGGAAAAAGAATTATCACAAAAAGAAAATTCAAGTGATATCTATTATATTGCAACCATGGATGAGATAAACTCATGTAGAGAATAAACTATGGGTTAGGCAAATGGTCAGGTTAAGCAAAAGAAACAAAATGGTTGAACTTTTCAAAGCTTCATGAAGCTTCAAAGAAAATCCAAAGTTAGCCACCATTTTATTTCTTGCTAAAATGAATAAATAAATAAATGAATAAATAAATTAAAACCCTAACCATTTGCCTAAATATGGTTCAAAGCATACACACACCCAAGTTTGCATGTATCATCAATCATGATACAAACTAGTGCACAAACATATATCAAATATATAATGTGCATATTCAAGTGAGATAATCCATCTTAAGTGAACAAATACTAGTTAATGTAAAGTAATATATCAAATATATAATTATACATCAAATCATTAAATCAATACTTGATTTAATGATCCGGTCATATCGCATATAACTGACTAATATCAAGTGTATCAATGTATCGAATCAACACTTGATTCGGTAACCCGGCTATATCATATATAACCGTCCAATGATACAAATCATGAGAATATAATACAGTATCACATACTGGTATTATTCTCGGTCCCGCACATATCTCATATGCGGTCCAATTTCGTTTCGCTTGATCCAGGAAACCTCTGTGTAGGACTCTAAAGACTCATCAATACGCCGGCAGCAGGTGATGATCATATCAAACACCCACAAGCCGCAAGCGGTCTGCTAAACGCAACGGCCACCCGGGTATTGAGCGATCAGAAGATCAACGAGCAATCCCGCTCAAACTCCTGTGAATCCAACCAGCAACACTTACCGTTTAGTCCGGTCTGTTCGTCTGATATGTCGCATATCTCGCCTAGGGGTGGTAAACGTCAGACCCCAGTAGCTCGATAAGTTATGCCGATATAAGGTCCATAATATAGTATGAAACTACTGATAACACTTACCAGTAGATCACTGCAACCCTGGCTAGGGATTTCCAGTTATGGCCAGTCGAGCATAGCGCAACATCAACCCCCCAATACCGGGAGAGATGAATCCCCTCCTATCGCTCATTGCCTCCATATGAATCGGGACTGTACCCAAAAACCACCTGTTTGCACGACTCAGTAGAGCCGTGGTATGGTAGAAATCAAAGCACAGTGGGAGACACACAAGACTCTATGACGATCTTGGGTTAACAGACTAAGCTGTACCAGTGTCACCAGAGAACTGCCATCTGACGTGAGGTATAATACCATCTGGGAGTTCTCGGCGAGTCCGTTCAGTGTACCCAGTCACCACCGAGCACCCGCATACCATCTCTGATGTCAAACACCAATGGATATGGGATCATCCATCGCCCATCACATGGGTCGAGAGGATATACGCTAGTCTACTCTGGAATATCGATGCCCCGTCTCGATATTCCCACGACTAGGAACATTGAAGGATGTACTCATGGACTACCCAGGCCCCACTAGTATGATCTGTATCATAGTCCTGGAAGTCGAGTACACATCCTAAGGGATTTATTAACATGTAACAGAAAGACAGAAAGTATACATGTTAAGATAAAGAGCAACCAGATAGAGTACTATCATGTCGAGCAAGAAAGTCCTACCTATATATGTCCCACCATCCACTACAATATACATCCAATGTACAATAATGGCCTCTAGGGCATACATATAACTAACAATCTCCCACTTGCACTAGGGCCATCTGTAGCAGTGGTTGCAGTATCATATACTCAACCATCCCATATAAGTCTCTCTCTGGGAAAAGGCCTTTGTGAGTGGATCCGCCGTATTGTCCTCTGAGTCTACTTTCCTAACCTCGATCACCCTGGAGATCAACTGTCTCCATGATCAGGTGATGCTGCCTCAGAATATGTCTGGGTCACTGATGGGATCGGGGTTCCTGGGTCAAAGCCATACTTCCATTGTCATACAATGGTAGGAACCTAGTTCATCTCATGAACCAATATACACCGAAACTTCCTCTTTGGTCGTATCTTTAATAGCAATGTTAGCAGCCTTTATCGTCTAGTCTGCCACAGTATCTAGCTTGGAACTCTTCCAACATACCGTCCCTTCACTGAGGGTAAAGACAATGCCTGCGACTGACATTCAGTCGTCCTTATCACCCTGGAACCTTTCCAGTGATTCTCCCCAGGATCGATTGATACTATCTTACTACAGCTAGTGAGAATCCTAACATCCATTTAGATCTATCTCATAGACCCAAATCCCAGGATTTAGGAGGTATCAACTTTATCCTATATGGAGAATCCATGTGATAAGAGGAGATTGACCGTGCGTAGCAGAGGAAACTCTTTTCTTATCAAGAGTATGTTGTCCACGTACAAAACGAAGATGACCACCTTACTCTCTACTACCTTTTTGTATATACAAGGTTCGTCTACCATTTTGATGAAGTCAAACTCTTTGACTACCACATCAAAACAGACGTTCCAACTCCGCGATGCCTGCTTTATCCTGTGAAGCAACCTGTACATGTTTCCGCTGCTCCCACTGTTTACGAAGCTCTCTGGATGTGTACTTATAGACGTTCTCTTCTAAATCAGTATTTAGAAAAATAGTCATGACACCCAACCACCAGATATCGTAGTCATGGTATGTAGCAATGTTAAGTAGGATCCGGATGGACTTAAGCATAGCCACTTGGAAAACCTTCAACAAGTCTAGGTTTGAAAGTCTCAACTTTTCCATCGATAACAAGTAATCTTCTCAAGATATACTTGCTCCTGATGGGGATTTAACCCTTCAGATATAGCATCCAAAGTCCATACTTTGTTGGTGTACATGGATTCCATCTCAGATCGCTAAGCATCCAGCCATTCTTACAGAGTCCCTACTCTCGATGGCCTGCTCGAAACTAGTTGGGTCATCATCTCATGATGCAATCCTCGCTCCCACTGTCATCGAGAAACCGAAGTATCTCTCAGGCAGGTGAGGAACCCTGCTAGATCGGCGGAGAGGCTGAGGTTCGTTGGGGACTATAGAATCCTTTGGTCCTGTCAAATCAGCTGCAGTTTTGTATAATTGGAACCTTTCCAGTTCTACAGAACTGACCTTGCCTCGATCTTGTCCGGATTTTTCTTTTGACATAGGCCGGACAATCCCAAATCTTAACTTACTTAAGAGATAGGCCCTTCCCATACCATATCTTATATGGAGTGGTAGACACTGATTTGATTCGAACCTAATTCAATAGGTATGCATCTTCTCAAGTGCACAACCCCAAAAGGAAATAGGTAACTCAGTAATACTCATCATAGAGCACACCATATCATATAGGGTGCTATTGCTCCGCCCCGATACACCGTTGTGCTGTGGTGTATACAGAGGAATAACACTGAAAGAGATTCCTATTCTCCTTTAGAGTAGTCCAGGAATTCTATGCACAAGTATTCTCCTCCCTGATCTCATCAAAGGACATAATACTTATACCCGGTTTTTGGTTCTCTACTTCTAACTTATATTCTGAGAATATCTCAAAAGCTTCGGACTTTTGTTTCAACAGGAACATATGGCTGAATCTTGAGAGATTATCAGAGAATGTAATGAAGTACAAAGAACCGGTCCTGGCATGTGTAGACAGGGGACCTTACATACATCATCATGTATCAGTCCCAAGAGTTTACTAACTCTTTCTCTGTTTCCAGTAAACGGAGCTATGGTCATCTAATCTTTGTGACATGACTAGCAAGTTTCACAAGATGTAAATTCAAACTGATTTAAATATGCATCTAAATGTAACTTCAGCCAGTCGGGTCGCATTGATATGACCTAGTCTACAATACCTCAAGAAGGATTCGTTCATTTCTGAACTCTTCCTCTTGTGTGTGTTCCGTATACTAAGAACTGTAGTTTGATTTAGAACATTAATGCTTTTAGATAACGTGCCTGAACCGATCAACTTTTGATATAGGAAATGTTCAAAACATTATCCAACAATACAAAAGTTTATCATTTCTTTACTGATAAAGAGACTGATATGATTTTGTATATCAAGTTCGGTATCTAATAACATTCGTTCAGAATCAATGTACTGGTAATACAGGGTGACAGTGACCAACAGACTTGGCTGCAACACTTGCTCCATTTTCTGTCGCATGAAACTTATCACCCGTACTCAGTTCTCTACCTTTCTGTAGCCCTATGTAACAGATTACATATCTGGGATCCTGATCCGGTATCAGATACCTAGGACGTAGAGGGCACTGAGAAACAGTCTTTTATAATGAACACACCCAAAGGAGATGCATCATATGCACTTTCTTCGTTTGGGCGGCATAGGAATTCTGGTATTCCCCTATTTCCTGCTCGGTCTTATAACAATTATAAGTTGGAGCGGGACCAACGTTCCCCAGCTCAGTATAACAAGCAGGTTCGGTCAATTCATCCATATTATTATCCTGATTAAGGCGTGATATGGTCGCTACCTGGAGAGAGAGAAAAGAAAACACTCTGCGTGCGCTCTTGCAAGATTAGATTGGTTATATATTTTATCTAATCAGGATAGCTCCCACTGTTTTTATCAAATCTTCCTTCAAACGTTAAAAGGAAAGACTAGCCGGGATTAATTACACTCTACAAGTTCGCCAATCTTTCAGCCAGTCCAGTGCCGGTACTTTGAGGGAGGTTCCCCGTGCTTTCGCACGGACCTAATTACAGTAAACCTCGTTTTCCCAGAGGCGTAACCCTGTTGACACCTTTCTAGACACCTACTTGATCGGCTAATTGCAAAGTGCAAAACTCTCCCAGGAGTAACAATTACTCGCAGTGGGTATCGGGATCCAACTATCATATAGAAGGTATGCAATCTTATTGCAAATTTCAACACTTGAAATTCCCGATAAAGGTTTTTACCCCTAGCACCTATGACCTTAACTATGGTCAACAAATCATAAGCACTAGTCAAGTTCTACCCGTCATTTCGTGATTAATTAGACCCACCCACATGACCCTTAACTAAGGTCAACAAAGTCACGCTACTGTCCTAACTAATCGCATCATATGCGGTGTAGGAAGACATCACTTAGCTACCGTACACTGTGCCTTGACTATGGTCAACAAACACAGCACGAATACTAAGTACTCTACTTCCTAAAATGACGGAGGGTTGCGAATGGTTTTTATGAAAACCTTTAACGCTTTGAAATTGATCTCATTGCGGAATCAAATGGTTTTTAAATAGAGTGTTTTTGAGGCTTTTCTAGTTTTGCTAAAGGGGTCACTCCCGGTGAAGGGATCGTCGGCCCTTTCCTCATCGAATAAGGTGCTGGATATATCATATATACCGCTGTGCAAAGCAGAAACTATAGAAGCAATCAAAAGACAAACCGTGGGTTGTAGCATCTGCCAGTTATTGCTAAAGGAGTCACTCCCGGTGAAGGGATCTCGGTCCTTTCCTTATCGAATAAGGTGCAGGATGTTCTACAAGGAACACCGCGATGCAAAGCAAGAACTGTAGCTACCTGTTTTATTTTGAAATTCGATTCCACAACATCTTTTAGGTTTATTTTCTTTCATTAATCTCATTAATGAATGTCCCATCATTTAAGTCCACCTAAACATCACAGAAAATATAACGTACGCTTATGCCATCCGCATTCGCCTCGATGTCTCGTCTGCACCGTTAGGTTAGGTAACTAATGCCAGAGCGAGGCAGGGCTAGCGCGGGTGTAAAATATAAGCAACGTCTATATAATATATCATATATACTATATACAATATCTATCTGAACAAATCACATGATCACATCACAGATAACGCAGCAGAAAATATCATATGAAATATTGGATATACTAGGACGTCCATATTTTTAATACGAGCCAGTATAAAACACAGATTCCACGGTCGTGATGAATAGCCAATCCCACACCCCTAGACCCCTACGAGAGCGGCAAGCAACCCTACCAAATCTAGGGTTAGGAGACCCGGACTCCACTCCTCGAGATGGTCTCCCACTGGACCCTAGAACCCGGTTACTTGTGCTCCCCTCCTTGGGTCTATCCTAATGCGGAAAAGTAAATAATATACAAATGGTGACATCATCCGCAACCTGGAAGTGCTCCAATAAAAGAATATTACATACAAGTTTTTACATGAATGAAAATGAAAAACACTCATCTCACATAAAAAACCCCCGGCCATTCAAACACGACGATCCAATATAACATATCCAGCAACACATAACATCACATGTCATCAACGTAAGTAAACATGCGTATCCCAATTGTCGTTGACATATAGTAACGAAACCGGCGATATCACATATTACACTTACGGTCACAGAAAAGAAAGTGTAAAACTACAACAGTTGGAATCCGCAACCTGCATAGACATCGCATGCCTAACCAAATGAATTCCTTAGACATCACATGCCTAACAATTATAAACCCCGCATTTTAGTCTCATTATCGAAAACACTTTTCAATATGAAGTCGGGAAATTCAACAAGATTCCCGATATCCAGAACGAATGCTCGACGCAAACTTTAGTAGACGGCCGCACCCCCCGATACCGTCGACGAAGTGCACCAAGGCGGAACACCGCTGCCGCGAGCACCCGAACGGATGCTTTTTGGCGATGGGGTTCTCCTACAGTCACTTGGTCGGGGCTATGGGGTGTAGCTGTCTATTAAGTTTACCGGCGAGTATCCGTGTTATCAACGTGATTGCGACGGACTTTTGATCACATCAAAATCCCGTGGCAACCAATCAAGTGAGGCTAAACTGCTATGTTTATAACATCCAAATCAGTTATCTCATAACTACTTGTGGATTCCAAATATTGTATCACATTCCAGATAAATAGAAAATGTTAAACTTTCCGATCGAACAATCAAACACCCAAGTTTTCCCGAAACAGCTCAACACATGAAATAAGTCTAAAAACATCCACTTCATGCAACAGTACCAACGGTCCAGCCGTAGAAGGGTCAAGCCAATGCCTCACATGTGGCACGCCGTACTGCCCCAAACCCTGAGGTTCAAAGGGCAGTTCAAGACGGTCACATAATCGAGTTAAGGTTTGTTGTCTTCTAGAGGGACCATCGCGTTACTTGCACTACTTAGAACGTCATTAAACTACGGAAAAATCCAACAATTGGAAATTTCCCGGCAGGGGAAAAAATGGGTATTTATATCCAGTCGAACTTTTTAACATATCCTAAATTATCCGGAAAAACACATAGACAAAGTTAAACAATTCGATCGAATCATCGAGTCGCCAAAACAACCCAGAAAACTCAACTCTTGAGTAAATATTAAAAATTCCCAGAAAATACAGCACCTCCAGAAACAAATTACTGTGCAAACCACGTGACTTAACTCACCATTATGGCCGCGGAACCGCCGCACAAGCAGGGGTGGAGCCGCGGTTCCGCGGCGCTCTGGTCGAGTTAGGGTCACGTGCTGCACAGTAACTCATACAATTCCCTGCTGAATTTTTTGGATATTTTTAATTTGGAAAAATCCACTTTTTCAGAAAAAGTCCAGAGAGTGGTTTTGAATTAGGGTTTCGGGTTCGATCGGGTTTCTAACACCGTCTACACATCGCCTAAGGCTCTAGCTAGGCTCTGATACCACTGTAGGGTTCCTAGGCACACACACGAGGTTCCACAACAGATCAAACATGCCAAAATCAAATTTTTCTATGTGCCAAAGAACCTTAATGCAAGATCGTTACTAGAGGTAAGGCTATACATGCAAGTTAACAACTTAACTAAAAGGTGAAAGGGGCTACAACCTTTGTAGATCCGGCCCTCCACTTCCTTAGCTCCGTGATGACGTCCCTCTGCTGCGATCATCGGAATCCCGGACTCTCTTGTCGGTTTCATCGGAGAAATGATCGGGCTAGGTCTTTGACATCGATGCCGAAGATGATCTATGTCGAGGCAACTCAAACTCAAGCTCCACCTTCACTAAGTCATGAAACTTGTGAAGAAAACACACCCTACTACATGGCAAGTGGTAGAGGATGAAGAAATAGGAAGTGGGTTCACTTTGGATTTCTCACTTGGAATCATCACTTAGAAATTTTCAGGAAAGCTTCATCTTCTTCACTTGAAGAAGATGAAGAAGAAAATGGAAAAAGAATTATCACAAAAAGAAAATTCAAGTGATATCTATCATATTGCAGCCATGGGTGAGATAAACTCATGTAGAGAATAAACTATGGTTTAGGCAAATGGTCAGGTTAAGCAAAAGAAACAAAATGGTTGAACTTTTCAAAGCTTCATGAAGCTTCATAGAAAATCCAAAGTTAGCCACCATTTTATTTCTTGCTAAAATGAATAAATAAATAAATGAATAAATAAATTAAAACCCTAACCATTTGCCTAAACATGGTTCAAAGCATACACACACCCAAGTTTGCATGTATCCCCAATCATGATACAAACTAGTGCACAAACATATATCATATATACAATGTGCATATTCAAGTGAGATAATCCATCTTAAGTGAACAAATACTAGTTAATGTAAAGTAATATATCAAATATATAATTATACATCAAATCATTAAATCAACACTTGATTTAATGATCCGGTCATATCGCATATAACCGACCAATATCAAGTGTATCAATGTATCGAATCAACACTTGATTCGGTAACCCGGCTATATCATATATAACCGTCCAATGATAAAAATTGCGAGAATAGAATACAGTATCACATACTGGTATTATTCTCGGTCCCGCACATATCTCATATGCGCTCCTATTTCGTTTCGCTTGAGCCAGGAAACCTCTGTGTAGGACTCTAAAGACTCGTCAATACGCTGGCAGCAGGTGATGATCATATCAAACACCCACAAGCCGCAAGCGGTCTGCTAAACGTAACGGCCACCCGTGTATTGAACGATCAGAAGATCAACGAGCAAGCCCGCTCACACTCCTGTGAATCCAACCAGCAACACTTACCGTACAGTCCGGTTTGTTCGTCTGATATGTCGCATATCTCGCCTAGGGGTGATAAAAGTCAGACCCCAGTAGCTCGATAAGTTATGCCGATATAAGGTCCATAACATAGCATGAAACCACTGATAACACTTACCAGTAGATCACTGCAACCCTGGACAGGGATTTCCTGTTATGGCCAGTCGAGCATAGCGCAACATCAACCCCCAATACCGGGAGAGACGAATCCCCTCCTATCGCTCTTTGCCTCCATGTGAATCGGGACTGTACCCAAAAACCACCTGTTTGCACGACTCAGTAGAGCCATGGTAGAGTGGAAATCAAAGCACAGTGGGAGACACACAAGACTCTATGATGATCTCGGGTCAACAGACTAAGCTGTACCAGTGTCACCAGAGAACTGCCATCTGACGTGAGGTATAATACCATCTGGGAGTTCTCGGCGAGTCCGTTCAGTGTACCCAGTCACCACTGAGCACCCGCATACCATCTCTGATGTCAAACACCAATGGATATGGGATCATCCATCGCCCATCACATGGGTCGAGAGGATATACGCTAGTCTACTCTGGAATATCGATGCCCCGTCTCGATATTCCCATGACTAGGAACATTGAAGGATGTACTCATGGACTACCCAGGCCCCACTAGTATGATCTGCATCATAGTCCTGGAAGTCGAGTACACATCCTAAGGGCTTTATTAACATGTAACAGAGAGACAGAAAGTATACATGTTAAGATAAAGAGCAACCATATAGCGTACTATCATGTCGAGCAAGAAAGTCCTACCTATATATGTCCTAGCATCCACTACAATATACATCCAATGTACAGTAATGGCCTCTAGGGCATACATATAACTAACAAACACAGTTCATATACACAAACAGTAAACATTACAGAAATGTGCAACCCCCTGCCAACCGACATACTAGCAGTTAGGGGAGGTTTACGAACACATTAAACATTACAGATAAAAACCCAATTAGCAAATATCTTAGAATATCGATCGATTACCATATTCCGTGTCTACCCCTAAAGCAAACCTGTACTGAAGTAACCTGGGTAGAAACATAACATACAAGAGAACAGAAAACCAAAAATTATGAATTACAGAGGAAATTCGAGTCAATTCGGAGTTGACTCGGCGGCGGATCCGCGGCCAAAAGCACCTTTGTGCCGCGGTTCCGCGGCCGAGTTGCCGAGTTAGGGGCTCGTATTTTCTCAGTTTTCATTAAATTCCCTGCTGTGAATTTTAAGGTATGTCAAATATTTTTTTAGACAGATTTTAAAATTAACAGAAACTTAGGGTTATGGTTTTTCGTTTTTCGTATTTTTCGTCGATCGAACTTCTAATCAGTTGCTAACAAGCTAGTAATGGTTTAGTTGGCTCTGATACCACTGTAAGCCCATTTCACGCACCCTAAGAACTTGCGGGGAGGCGGAATATATGAAAAACGATTATCAAAGCTTCGTAACACGGACTTGAGCGCATGAATCGTAATCTAAACCATTGCTAACTACAACTAGAGGTTTAACTACTCGGTTCCGATATTATACCTCACGTTACATGTCTTTCGGGTCTTCATCGCGGTCCTCCACTCCTCGTAGGCTCCTTGGAACATCGGCACCTCAACGGCCTCCTCGAATCAAAGACGATCCACCCGAAAGCTCCTACGCCAAGCTTAATCTCAAACTTGAGATAACTAGGTTGCTTAAAGTGCTAATCTAAGCTACCTAGGGGATATAGAGTGAGGTTATGGAAGTATTAGTCTAGCTAACGCTTGATCTCAACACATGAGAGGTTAGGGTTAGGGTTTGAAGAGAGAGTGAGCTTGAGGAGAGAGAAGGTGAAGATGATAATGAAATGAATAATGAACTCATATGAATATATCAACCATAACAATTAATCAAATAAATAATATAAATGATTTATCATCATGGTTAGATTCATTCACATAGTGTGATTCATCATATGACTCATTAATTCATTAATGAATCATTTAATGCAAAGGATGAATCACACAAATGAGTCATTAAGCAATTAATGCTCATGCCACCTTAACCCCTTAGTCACCACTCTTCTAGAAGCATCCCGATAAATTACGAGAACGCCCCTCCAATCCGTGAAAACATGGAAAAACTTTAGACTGTATAAATCCAGTAACCCGATACTAGAATCTGGCTTAAACCAAAGCCGGCTAGTAAAAACTGTCCGAAAAGTCGTACGTGCGTAAACACACGTATGCGTCTGAACTCTTGTCGTAAAACCATACGACCTCTATATCGTTTCGCCTGGAGCAGGGAAACTCTCTGTGTGGGACTCTAAAGACTCGACACTACGCTGGCAGTGGGTTTAACCACAGACCGCAAGCGGAACTAGCTGTACGTAATGGTCCCCAGGTAGATGTCGATAAGAAGGCCGATGAGGAAACTCATCCGAACTCTCACTGAGCCTGATGTGACAATCTTCGTACAGTCCGGTCTGTTCGTCTAAGACTATCTCATATCAAGCCTAGGGGGCAGCAAGCGTCAGTGCCCTAATAGCTGTATAAGTCATGTCGGAGCGAAGCCCATTACACCCTGAGAAGCTACTGGAACCTACCAGTATATCTCGCTTGCCCTGGCCAGGGACTTTGCGTAATGGCTCTCTGACACAGTGCGATATCAACTTCCAATACCGGGAGAGACGAATCCTATCTAACTGCCACTGCCTCCAAGTGCTCGGGACTGCACCCAACTACTACCTGTTTGCACGACTCCTTTGAGCTGTGGTAGGGTAGCAATCTTAGAACAGTGGGACACACTCGAGGCGAAGTAGCACTGTCAAGTCTGCGGACTATGCTTTACTCATGTCACCTGGGAACTGTTAACTGACGATGGGTATAATACCAACCAATCAGTTCCCCTGCGAGTCATGTCCGGTGTACCCGTAACCTAACGAGCACCTGTGTACTATCTCCAGTACGACGTACTGATAGCAATGGGACAAATTATCTCCCCAACTGGGATGAGAAGCGTACACACTAGTCTACTCTGGAGTATCGATGCCCTGCCTCGATAATCCTATGACTAGGGAGAAGTATAGGATGTTGCTTATAGACTACCCAGCCCACACTAGTGTGACTGCCATCACAACGCTGGTAATCAAGCAAAGAACCTATGGGCTCTACTAATATGTATAAGTGATACGTCACAAGAAACATATGCACATATTAAAGTAGACTCAAACCAAGTAGCATACTACCATTTTTAGCAAGACTGTATATACAAATGTGAATATCCCAAGCTTCCATTAAGTAATATACAATCTAGTATGATACAATAATGGCCCCTAGGGCATATACACTAACAGTAAGGTGGAAATCAAAGAACAGTGGGAATCACACAAGACTCTATGACGATCTCGGGTCAACAGACTACCCTGTACCTGTGTCACCAGAGAACTGCCATCTGACGTGAGGTATAATACCATTTGGGAGTTCTCGGCGAGTCCGTCCAGTGTACTCAGTCTCCACTGAGCACCCGTATACCATCTCTGATGTCAAAACACCGATGGATATGGGATCATCCATTGCCCATCATATGGGTCAAGATGCGTATACGCTAGTCTACTCTGGTGTATCGATGCCCTGTCTCGACACACCCTCGACTAGGAACAGTTATAGGATGTACTCATCGACTACTCTGGCCCCACTAGTATGATCTCATCATAGTCCCAGTAGTCGAGTACTTATCCTAAGGGCTTTATCAACATGTGAGAGTCAGATAGTAAACATATACAAGTCAACATGTTAAGATAAAGTGAAACCAAATACCATACTATCATGACGAGCAAGAAAGTCCTCTCTATATATATCCAAGCATCCATTATAATATACATCATATGTACAACAATGGCCTCTAGGGTATATACATAACTAACACCCTCAATACCTGGGTAGCCGTTACGTACAGCTAGTGCCGCTGACGTGCTTGTGGTTAAACCCACTGCCAGCGTATTGACGAGTCTTTAGAGTCCCACACAGAGGGTTTGTAGGGTTCCTAGGCACACTATAGAGGTCTCACAAGGCATCAACCATGCCAATTTCAAATTTTACGGTGCCGAGAAACCCTAGACTAGATCGTTAACTAGAATTTTAGGCGACAAAGTGAAACTAGTTAACTACTTAACTAAAGGAGAGTGGCTACAAGCTTTGTAGATCCGGTTCTCCACTTCCTTAGCTCCACGTAGGCATCCTCTCGCTGTCCATCTCGAATCCCGAACTCAATCGTCGGCTTCATCGGAGAAATGGGCGGACTAGGTCGTCGGCTTCGTGCCGAAGATGATCTACGTCGAGGCATCACAAGTTCAAGCTCCAACTTCACCAAGTTGTGAAACTTGTGAAGAAAACATCCTATACTACTTGGCAAGAGGTAGAGGGTGAAGAAATAGGAGGTGGGTTCACTTTAGAATTGGATTTCTCTCACTATTGCTCAAGTTGCCATTGATGGACTTAAACTTTTCTTGAAGAAGAAGATGATGAAGAAGAAGAAAGAATATGATAAGTTATGTAAAGAAAAAGAAATTCAAGACTTATCATAATCTTAACCATAGTTAAGTGTAGAGAATGAACTAGGGTTAGTTCAAATGGTTAGGGTTAAGCATGAGACAAGAATGGTGACTAAGTCAAAGCTTCATGAAGCTTCAATAAGAAACAAAGAAAGCCACCATTCTCATCTTTGTCTTTTCCAAATAAATAAATAAACAAATAAATAAATAAATGAAAAAGAAAAACCCTAATCATCAACTTAACCATGGTTTAATTCTATACACTTAACCAAATGAGCAAGCATCATCAAACATGATACAAACATGTGCACAAAAGTATATCACATATACAACTTGCACATCAAGTGAGAAAATCCATTTAAAGTGAACCAATACTAGTTAATGCAAAGTAATATATCAAATATATAATTATACATTAAATCATTAAATCAACACTTGATTTAACGATCCGGTCATATCGCATATAACCGACTAGTATCCAATGTATCGGCTTATCGAATCAATCCTTGATTCGATATCTAGGTTATATCGAATATAACCAATCGATACATTCATCGCGAGAATGGAATACGGTATCACATACTCGCATTATTCTCGGTCCTGCACATATCTCATATGCGCTCCTATTTCGTTTCGCTTGAGCCAGGAAACCTCTGTGTAGGACCCTAAAGACTCGTCAATACGCCGGTAGCAGATGATGATCATATCAAGCACCTACAAGCCGCAAGCGGTCTGCTAAACATAACGGCCATCCGGGTATTGAGCGATCAGAAGATCGACGAGCTAGCCCGCTCACACTCCTGTGAATCCAACCAGTAACACTTACCGTACAGTCCGGTATGTTCGTCTGATATGTCGCATATCAAGTCTAGGGGTGGTAAACGTCAGACCCCAATAACCGATAAGTCATGCCGATGTGAGGCTCATAACGGGTCGAGAAACTACTGGTAACACTTACCAGCAAATCTCTGATCAGCCCTGGCCAGGGACTTCCCTGTTACGGCCAATCGAGCACTGCGCAACATCAACCCCCAATACCGGGAGAGACGAAACCCCTCCTATCGCTCATTGTCTCCATGTGACTCGGGACTGTACCCAAAGACCACCGTTTTGCACGCCCTCATGGACGTGGTAAGGTGGAGATCAAAGCACAGTGGAAATCACACAAGACTCTATGATGATCTCGGGTCTACAGACTAACCTGCACAAGTGTCACGTAAGAACTGCCATCTGACGTGAGGTATAATACCATCTGGGAGTTCTCGGCGAGTCCGTCCAGTGTACCCACTCTCCACTGAGCACCCGTATACCATCTCTGATGTCAAACACCAATGGATATGGGATCATCCATCGCCCATCTCATGGGTCGAGAAGCGTATACGCTAGTCTACACTGGTATATCGATGCCCTGTCTCGATACACCCACGACTAGGGACCTTGAAGGATGTACTTATGGACTACCATGTCCCCACTTGTATGATCTGCATCATAGTCCAGGTAGTCAAGTACACATCCTAAGGGCTTTATCAACATGTAACTATAAGACAGTTTAAGGAGACAAGTGTACATGTTAAGATAAAGAGTAACCAGATAGCATACTATCATATCGAGCAAGAAAGTCATCTCTATATATGTCTAAGCATCCAATATAATATACATCATCTGTACAATACTGGCCTCTAGGGCATACATACAACTAACAATCTCCCACTTGCACTAGGGCCAGCTGCTGTAGCATCGCATACCGAGCATCCCGAAGCGTCTCTCAAACTGTATCTGGGGAATGGCCTTGGTGAGTGGATCCGCCGTGTTGTTCTTCGTGTCAACTCTCCTGACCTCGATCTCCCGGCGATCAACTATCTCCCGGATCAGGTGATACCGCCTCAGAATATGCCTGGATCGCTGATGGGACCTGGGTTCCTTGGCCAAAGCCACCGCTCCATTGTTATCGCAATACAAAGGTATTGAATGCTCAATGGATGGAACCACTCCAAGTTCAGTAATGAACTTCTTGATCCAGACAGCCTCTTTGGCAGCATCGTTGGCAGCGATGTATTCAGCCTCCATGGTCGAGTCTGCCACGGTTTCCTGCTTGGAACTCTTCCAGCTAACCGCCCCTCCGTAAAGGGTAAAGACAAAGCCCGACTGTGACTTAGAGTTGTCCTTATCACTCTGGAAGCTCGAATCGGTAAAGGACTCCACTTGGAGTTCTCCGTTACCATACACCAAGAGCATCTCTTTAGTCCTTCGCAAGTACTTGAGAATGCTCTTCACAGCTGTCCAGTGATTCTCTCCAGGATCAGCTTGATACCCGCTCACTACACTTAGTGAGTATGCTACATCGGGTCTGGTACATAGCATTGCATACATGATAGAGCCTACAGCCGAAGCATAGGGTATCCCTTGCATGCGAGCTCTCTCCAAATCAGTCTTGGGAGACATCTCTTTGGAGAGAGTGACTCCAGAGATCGTGGGCAAGTTTCCACGCTTGGAATCTTCCATACTAAACCTTTTTAGTATGGTGTCAATGTACCTGGATTGGGACAATCCCAATATCCGTTTGGATCTATCTCTATAGATCCTAATTCCCAATATGCAGGAAGCATCACCAAGATCTTTCATTGAGAATCTTTGTGATAAGAAGAGCTTGATCGATTGCAGCATAGGAATATCATTTCCTATCAAGAGTATGTCGTCCACGTACAATACGAGGAAGAAAACCTTACTCTCTGCCACCTTCTTGTAAATACAAGGTTCATCTGGGTTTTTGACGAAATCAAACTCTTTGATAACGACGTCAAAGCAGACGTTCCAACTCCGCGATGCTTGCTTTAATCCATAAATGGATTTAAGCAACTTGCACACCTTCCCGCTGCTCCCACTGTCTACGAAGCCCTCTGGCTGAGTCATGTACACGCACTCTTCTAAATCACCATTTAGAAAGGCGGTCTTAACATCCATTTGCCAGATTTCGTAGTCATGATATGCAGCGATGGCAAGCATGATTCGGATGGATTTAAGCATAGCCACTGGAGAAAAGGTTTCGTCATAGTCCACACCTGGTCTTTGACGAAAACCCTTTGCTACAAGTCTAGCTTTGAAAGTCTCCACTTTCCCATCTACACCAAGTTTTTTCTTGAAGATCCACTTGCTCCCAATGGGTTTTACCCCTTCAGGAGCAACTTCCAAAGTCCATACTTTGTTGGTGTACATGGATTCCATCTCGGACCGCATAGCATCCAGCCATTTCACTGAGTCCCCACTCGTGATGGCCTGCTCGAAGCTAGTTGGGTCATCATCCTCCATGATGCAATCCTCGCTCCCACCATCCATGAGAAAACCGTAGTATCTCTCAGGTGGGCGAGGAACCCTACTAGATCGGCGGAGAGGCTGAGGTTCATCGGGAGCTACTGAATCCTCTGGTTCAACCAAATCTTCTGTTGTAGTCTGTATTGCTGGAACCTCTTCCAGTTCTACCTCCTTGCCACTAATCTCCTTTTCAAGAAATTCCTTTTCTAAAAAGGTGGCATGTCGAGAAACAAACACCTTTTGTTCCTCGGTGTGGTAGAAGATATACCCGCGCGAATGTTTGGGATATCCAATAAACTTACACAGAATGGACCTTGCCGCGAGTTTGTCCGGATTTTGCGTTTTTACATATGCCGGACAACCCCATATCTTAACATAATTAAGACATGGTCTCTTTCCATTCCATATCTCATATGGAGTAGTTGGCACGGTTTTGGTGGGAACCATATTCAATAGGTCTGCAGCTGTTTCCAGTGCATATCCCCAGAAGGAAATAGGTAACTCAGCTGTGCTCATCATAGAGCGCACCATATCTAATAGGGTGCGGTTCCTCCGTTCTGATACACCGTTGTGCTGTGGTGTATATGGAGGAGTCAGCTGAGAGAGAATCCCATTCTCTTTTAGGAAGTCCAGGAATTCATTGCTTAAGTATTCACCTCCTCGATCAGATCGAAGGATTTTAATACTTTTTCCGGTTTGGTTCTCGACTTCTTGTTTATATTCTCTAAATTTCTCAAAAGCTTCTGATTTGTGTTTCATCAGGAACACATATCCGAATCTAGAGAGATCGTCAGTGAATGTAATGAAGTACGAAGAACCATCCCTGGCATGTGTAGACATGGGACCACATACATCACTATGTATAAGTCTCAAGAGTTCGGTAACTCTTTCTCCGTATCCCGTAAACGGAGTTTTGGTCATCTTGCCTTTGAGACATGACTGACAAGTGTCATAAGATGAAAATTCGAACGAATTCAAATATCCATCCTTATACAACTTAGCCAGTCGTGTCACATTGATGTGACCCAGTCTACAATTCCACAAGAAGGATTCGTTCAGTTCTGAACTCTTCCTCTTGTGTGTGTTTGTTATGCTCAGAACTTTTGATTGATTTAGAACATAAATGCCATTGCACAACGTGCCTGATCCAACCAACTTTTGGTTACGGAAAATGTTCATAACATTCTCTTATAATACAAAATTATATCCCTCTTTACTCAATAAAGAAACCGATATAATGTTGCACATCAGGTTCGGCATGTAATAGCATTCGTTCAGAACCAATGTGTTACCAGTTGGTAACACAAGGTGATATTCCCCGACAGTCTTAGATGCAACAATTGCACCATTTCCAACTCTAATGTCTTTATCACCTTCTCCAAGTTCTCTACCTTTTCTAAGCCCATGTAACTGATTACATATATGGGATCCTGACCCGGTATCTAATACCCAGGACGTAGAGCAAATGGAGAAACAGTTCTCTGTAATGAACACACCCGAAGAAAATGCATCATCATGTACTTTCTTTAATCGGGTGGCATGGGAATCCTGGTATTCCCCTATATCCTGTTCATTCCTATTACTCTTATAAGAAAGAACGGAACCAACGTTCCCCAGCACAGTATAACATACGGGTTCAGTCAATACATCCATATTATTATCTTTATTAGGGCATGAAATGGTCGCTACCTGGAGAGAGAGAGAAGAAAACACTTTAGCGTATGCTCGTGCAAGATCAGATTGGTTATTATCTTATCTAATCAGGATGGCTCCCACTGGTTTTTATCAAATCTTCCTTCAAACCCTAAAAGGAAAGACTAGCCGGGATTAATTACACACTACAAGTTCGCCAATCTTTCAGCCAGGCCAGTGTCGGTACTTTGAGGGAGGTCCCCCGTGCTTTCGCATGAACCTAATTAATGTAAACCTCGTTTTCCCAGAGGCGTAACCCCGTTGACACCTTTCTAGACACCTACTTGATCAGCTAATTGCAATGTGTAAAACTCTCCCAAGAGTAACTCTTACTCGCAGTGGGTATCGGGATCCAACTATCTCATAGAAGGTATGCAATCTCATTGCAAATTTCAACACTTGAAATTCCCGATAATATTTTGCCCCTAGCGTCCTATGACCATGACGCAGGCCACAAACCATAGTGCGCTAGTCAAGTTCAACCCGTCATTTCCTGATTGAATTAAACCCACCCGCACGACCCTTGACGCAGGCCAACAAAGTCGCACGACTACCCTAATCCAATATGCATCATTTGCATAAACAGATAAATACTAGTTAGCTACCGCACACTACGCCTTGACGCAGGCCAACAAACGTAGCACGAATACTGACTACTACTTATCTGAAATGACGGAGGGCTACGACAGGTTTTTCTGAAAACCTAATGCGTAATGAACTTGATATCGTTGTAGAATCAAATGAAGTTTTTGAAATGGAGTGATTTTGAGGCTTTTGTAGTTTTGCTAAAGGGGTCACTCCCGGTGAAGGGATCGTCGGCCCTTTCCTCATCGAATGAGGTGCGGGATATATCATATATATCACTGTGCAAAGCAGAAACTATAGAAGCAATCAAAAGCAGACCGAGTATGTAGCATCTGCCAGTTATTGCTAAAGGAGTCACTCCCGGTGAAGGGATCTCGGTCCTTTCCTCATCGAATAAGGTGCAGGGTATATCATATATACCGCTATGCAAAGCAAGAACTGTAGCTACCTGTTTTATTTAAAATTTGATTCTGCAACATCATTTGGTTTCTTTTATTTCATTAATCACATTAATGAAGTCCCATCATTTAAGTACCTAAACATCACAGATAAATACGACGTACACTTATGCCATCCGTATTCGCCACGATGTCCCCTCATGCACCGTTAGGTTAGGTAACTAACGACAGAGCAGGGCAGGGCTAGTGCGGGTGCAAAACATAAGTAACGTCTATATAATATATTATATATACTATATACTGTATCTATCACAGAACATCACATGATCACATCACAGATAAAGCAGCAGAAGAAACATATGAAACATTGGATATACTAGGACGTCCGTGTTTTCAATACGAGCCAGTATAAAACACGGATTCCACGGTCATGATGAATAGCCAATCCCACACCCCTAGACCCCTACGAGAGCGGCAAGCAACCCTGCCAATTCTAGGGTTAGGAGACCCGGACTTGACTCCTCGAGTTGGTCTCCCACTGGACCCCAGAACCCGGTTACTTGTCCTCCCCTCCTTGGGTCTATCCTAATGCGGAAAAGTAAATAATATACAAAATGTGACATCTTCCGCAACCTGGAAGTGCCCCAAATAAAAGAATATTACATACAAGTTTTTACATGAATGAAAATGAAAAACACTCATCTCACATAAAAAAATCCCGGCTATTCAAACACGACGATCCAATATAACATATCCAGCAACACATAACATCACATGTCATCAACGTAAGTAAATATGCGCATCCCAATTGTCGTTGACATATAGCAACGAAACCGGCGATATCACATATTACACTTACGGTCACAGAAAAGAAAGTGTAAAACTACAACAGTTGGAATCCGCAACCTCTTTAGACATCGCATGCCTAATCAAATGAAATACTTAGACATCACATGCCTAACAGTTATAAACCCCGCATTTTAGTCTCATTATCGAAAACTCTTTTCAATATCAAATGAGACTAAACCGCTAGATTTATAACATTCATTCAGTTATCTCATAACTGTTTGTGAATTCCAATTATTGTATCCTATTCCGGATAAATAGAAAATATTAAACTTTCCGATCGAACATTCGAACACCCAAGTTTTCCCGAAACCGATCAACACATGAAATAAGTTCAAAGACATTCACTTCATGCCTCAGTACCAACGGTCCAGCCGTAGAAGGGTCAAGCCAGCGCCTCACATGTGGCACGCCGTACTGCCCCAAACCCTAAGGTTCAAAGGGCAGTTCAAGACGGTCACATAATCGAGTTAAGGTTTGTTGTCTTCTAGAGGGACCATCGCGTTACTTGCACTACTCAGAATGTCATTAAACTACGGAAAAGTCCAACAATTGGAAATTTCCGGGCAGGGGAAAGATTGGGTATTTACATCCGGTCGAACCTTTTAACATATTCTAAAATTATCCGGAAAAAACAAATAGACAAAATTTGATAATCCGATCGAATCTGCGATTCCCAAAGCAACCCCAGAATACTCAACTCTTGAGTCAAATTAAAAATTCCCAGAAAACTCAGCATCCAAAAATAGGAATTACTGTGCAAAAAGGGGAGGATGACTTCATCATCTGGCCGCGGAACCGCCGCAGAAGCAAGGCTTCTGCCGCGGTTCCGCCGCCGTTGGTACTGTTCATAAGTTAAATTTTGCACCGTAATTCTTATAATTCCCTGCTGAATTTTTTAAGTATTTTTAATATGGAAAAATCCCAGATTTTAGAAAAAGTCCAGAGAGCATGAAAAAGTTAGGGTTTCGGGTTCGATCGGGTTTCAAACATCGTCTAAGCATCGCCTAAGGCTCTAGCTAGGCTCTGATACCACTGTAGGGTTCCTAGGCACACTATAGAGGTCTCACAAGGCATCAACCATGCCAATTTCAAATTTTACGGTGCCGAGAAACCCTAGACTAGATCGTTAACTAGAATTTTAGGCGACAAAGTGAAACTAGTTAACTACTTAACTAAAGGAGAGTGGCTACAACCTTTGTAGATCCGGTTCTCCACTTCCTTATCTCCACGTAGGCGTCCTCTCGCTGTCCATCTCGAATCTCGAACTCAATCGTCGGCTTCATCGGAGAAATGGGCGGACTAGGTCGTCGGCTTCGTGCCGAAGATGATCTACGTCGAGGCATCACAAGTTCAAGCTCCAACTTCACCAAGTTGTGAAACTTGTGAAGAAAACACCCTATACTACTTGGCAAGAGGTAGAGGGTGAATAAATAGGAGGTGGGTTCACTTTAGAATTGGATTTCTCTCACTTTTTGCTCAAGTTGCCATTGATGGACTTAAGCTTTTCTTGAAGAAGAAGATGATGAAGAAGAAGAAAGAATATGATAAGTTATGTAAAGAAAAAGAAATTGAAGACTTATCATAATCTTAACCATAGTTAAGTGTAGAGAATGAACTAGGGTTAGTTCAAATGGTTAGGGTTAAGCATGAGACAAGAATGGTGACTAAGTCAAAGCTTCATGAAGCTTCAATAAGAAACAAAGAAAGCCACCTTTCTCATCTTTATCTTTTCCAAATAAATAAATAAACAAATAAATAAATAAATGAAAAAGAAAAACCCTAATCATCAACTTAACCATGGTTTAATTCTATACACTTAACCAAATGAGCAAGCATCATCAAACATGATACAAACATGTGCACAAAAGTATATCACATATACAACTTGCACATCAAGTGAGAAAATCCATTTAAAGTGAACCAATACTAGTTAATGCAAAGTAATATATCAAATATATAATTATACATTAAATCATTAAATCAACACTTGATTTAACGATCCGGTCATATCGCATATAACCGACTAGTATCCAATGTATCCGCTTATCGAATCAATCCTTGATTCGATATCTAGCTTATATCGAATATAACCAATCGATACATTCATCGCGAGAATGGAATACGGTATCACATACATGCATTATTCTCGGTCCTGCACATATCTCATATGCGCTCCTATTTCGTTTCGCTTGAGCCAGGAAACCTCTGTGTAGGACTCTAAAGACTCGTCAATACGCCGGTAGCAGATGATGATCATATCAAGCACCTACAAGCCGCAAGCGGTCTGCTAAACGTAACGGCCATCCGGGTATTGAGCGATCAGAAGATCGACGAGCTAGCCCGCTCATACTCCTGTGAATCCAACCAGTAACACTTACCGTACAGTCCGGTATGTTCGTCTGATATGTTGCATATCAAGTCTAGGGGTGGTAAACGTCAGACCCCAATAACCGATAAGTCGTGCCGATGTGAGGCTCATAACGGGTCGAGAAACTACTGGTAACACTTACCAGCAAATCTCTGATCAGCCCTGGCCAGGGACTTCCCTGTTACGGCCAATCGAGCACTGCGCAACATCAACCCCCAATACCGGGAGAGACGAAACCCCTCCTATCGCTCATTGTCTCCATGTGACTCGGGACTGTACCCAAAGACCACCATTTTGCACGCCCTCATGGACGTGGTAAGGTGGAGATCAAAGCACTGTGGGAATCACACAAGACTCTATGACGATCTCGGGTCTACAGACTAACCTGCACAAGTGTCACCTGAGAACTGCCATCTGACGTGAGGTATAATACCATCTGGGAGTTCTCGGCGAGTCCGTCCAGTGTACCCAGTCTCCACTGAGCACCCGTATACCATCTCTGATGTCAAACACCAATGGATATGGGATCATCCATCGCCCATCTCATGGGTCGAGAAGCGTATACGCTAGTCTACACTAGTATATCGATGCCCTGTCTCGATACACCCACGACTAGGGACCTTGAAGGATGTACTTATGGACTACCATGTCCCCACTAGTTTGATCTGCATCATAGTCCAGGTAGTCAAGTACACATCCTAAGGGCTTTATCAACATGTAACTATAAGACAGTTTAAGGAGACAAGTGTACATGTTAAGATAAAGAGTAACCAGATAGCATACTATCATATCGAGCAAGAAAGTCATCTCTGTATATGTCCAAGCATCCAATATAATATACATTATCTGTACAATACTGGCCTCTAGGGCATACATACAACTAACAGGGTTTTCACGGTTCAGGCGATATGGTGTACATGAGGTTTGTTGATACATACAGGTGTCCGATTAAATATGTGCAAGTGCTGCTCAGACTTTAATCGGACGGTTGATAATACTAGCGGCTTAGGATTAAGCCGGATTATTAAATCGGGTTTTGATTTAATAATTAATATATGTATTTGTATATACGTATTCTAGTATTATTTTTCACTATTCGTTTTCTCTCTCGGCTATTCGTATTTTTGTACGAATACGCGTATATGTATTTCGGTACATGTACCGGAAAGTATTCCGTATTTTATACGGAATAGCTTCTAGAAGTTTTGCCACCTCATTATTTGACTTTTCATTTATGAAAATTCATTTTGTTTAATGATGAGGTGGAGGGTGACAAGGCAAAGGCATGGGCATGAGTCAAGCATAGTGCATGGTATGGTTGTGTATATTTTATTTGATTAATGGAAAATGATATTTTTTTTGAGGGCATGAGAAGGGGGGCCGGCCACTTTGATGGGGATGAGGGATTTCATTTTTGTAAGAGATTTTTACACTTGCTATACTCCCTCTCTCTCATTCACTCAAAAGAAAAGAACACAAAAACACTTAGCATTATTCTTGCTCATTCCAAAGCTTTCACCTCCATCATCTTCTTCTTGAGTTGCTCCATGGAGCACATGGATGAGAGAAAATTGTAGTGACACTTTCATACACCTCCACTCTCCATCGCTAGCGACTTTGGAGCGTCGGTTACCTCGTTCGACGAGGATGGAGCCTGCACCGTTTCCCTCGGATGGATCATCGGAGATGGAGGAAGACCGGCAACCAAACATCGTCAAAGGATCGCTAGGAGCTTGGAATGAAGACCGAAGGACTCGGATAATCTCGGTATAACCATTCAAACTCTTAGTTAGCTTGCTAGAATAGGGTTTAAGGTCAATCCGGAAATAGGGTAACGGTAGCGCCGGGTTTAGAAATTTTGTTCCGCATTTTGGCCGCGTTTCGATGGCCGGGGCGCTGCCGGGACCCTTCAGCGATGTGAAACCATGGTTTTGAAACCAAACCATATTTTGAGATGTGTTCGGGATAACGGTGTGAAACTATGGGAGGGCGCATCATTGTAATTAAAAAATGTATTAAAATAGGGGCCACCAATTATTTCTTTTTTAATTAAAAAAAAACAAGCACACTCACAGCCCTTTAATTAAAAAAAGAAGAATTAAAAGAGGGGGCCACCATTTCCTTCCCCATGGGCTTCATGAGCGATGGAAAAAGCTATCCAAAGGTAACTTTTCCTACCGCTCAAATTGAGCAGTGGGAAGGCCATCGCCGCTCCCTCTGAATGGGGGAACGGCGAGCGTTCTCCTGAACGGGCCCTAAAGCGATGTAAAATAGACATGGCGGTAAACGCATAATGTAGCAAAGCACTAACAGCGAAAAACATTAGGGTATTAAAGTGCTGAGAAGAAAACTATATGGTATTAAAGTGCAAAAGTGGTGAAACATTAAGAAGGTGTTATTAGGCAATTTACCCAACATAAATAAATAAAACTTGAGTTCTTAAGTGTGCCTCGCGTTGGAGCAGGCCACCTGGCGGCTCGTGCACATGGACCGCGGTCGGTCCAGTGAGACTGACGTGGCGTGCGACTATTGGCCTGCGGTCGTGGTGAGATGGATGTGTGCTGGGCACTGTGCAATGCTGGTTCGGGTCGGGTTCAAAGGAGTTTTTTTTATAGATAATCTCTAATTTAAAAATCAATCTTATCTCGAATTCATGTAGGGTATAAATGCCACGTCCCGCTTTCTAAAATACATAAATACGGTACGTGACAAAACTAACCATGTAACCTATGGCTAGCAAAGATCCCTCCATAGTCATATTACGGCTGTCAATCAGATAACAAGAACATTAAATAAAATTTAACTAACACATGTCCATCTGCCACAATAGATAAAGGTCAAGAAATGTATATACCTGAAACGAATAAAGATCCAATAATATCCTAATCACGTTCCTTATGTGATGACATCGATAAATTTAAACTATAAAAATAAAATAACTAAGCATCTCTAAAACTAATCATCAAGCTCCTCACTGCTCAGCTTGCTTGTTAAAATACTCTTGATCTTCCTGTAATAAGGTCAAAGAAACTGGGCCATGCAAAACCTAGACATTGTAGGATTACTAAGCACTCTAATAAGGTTCTACAATGCATCAAGAATGCCCGTTTAAAATTAGCCATGCCGAATAACCCTAAACAAGATCGTTGCTAGAAAATTAGGGTTTCATATGCTAGTAAACTACGTTTACGACTAAGTGAATACGAAATACAACCTTTGTGGATCGGTCCTTCACTTCTATAGCTCCTTGTTGAAGTCCCTTCGCTGCGATCGTGGTTCTCCCGAACCCTTGCATGGCTTCGCGAGGTGAAAGACTCGTCCTTGCTTGAAGTCTTCGAGGCCGAAGATGATCTACGTCGAGGGGATGCCAACTCAAGCTTCTACTTTACTAACTTGAGAATTAGTGAAGCAAACACCCTAAACTAAAGTGCTAGTCTAGTAGAGGGTGGAGAAATAGGAAGTGGGTTCTTTTTAGAATTTTATTTCTCACAATCTTTCTCACTTTGGATCAAACCCTAGCAAGCTTTTTCTTTTTAACAATGAAGAAGAAGATGAACAAAAGAAAGAGATGAGGATAATGATCAAGTGAGAAGTCTTACCATGGTGAGTGAGTATCATATACTAACTCATGTAGAGACATAACCATGGCTAATGATTATGGTTGGGTTAACAAATATCCATAGTAAAAACAAACTAAGTGGACTTAGTCAATGCATCCACAAGCTTCCACAAGCTTCATGCATTGTGCTAATCCTCCACTAATTTTGTAATTACTCTAAATATAAAAAACCCAACATAATAAATAGCATGGTGTAAGTCTCATACATCCAAGTCATGTGTATCATCAACCATGATACAAAATGAAAACACATTTTTAATATATATCACATATATATTAAGTTTGTGCATATGTGAGAAAAATCCTTAAGTGAACAAGTGTTAGTTAATGTAAACTAGTATATCTAATATACAATTATACACTAAATTATTAAATCAACACTTGACTTAATAATCCGGTCATATCTCATATAACCGACTAACATCCATTGTATCGACTTATCGAATCAACACTTGATTCGATAAACCGGCTATATCATATATAACCGAACGATACAATAAGTCGCGAGAATAGAATACGGTATCACATACACGCATCATTCTCGGTCTCGCACATATCACATATGCGCTCCTATTTCGTTTTGCCTAAGCCAGTAAAACCTCTGTGTAGGACTCTAAAGACTCGTCAATACATCGGCAGTAGGTGATGATCACATCAAGCACCCACAAGCCGTCAGCGGTACTAGCTGGGCGTAACGGTTATTCGGGTATTGAGCGATCAGAAGATCAGCAAGCAAGCCCGCTCCAACTCCTGTAAAAGCCTGCCGGTAACACTTCCCGTACAGTCTGGTCTCCTCTTCTGATATGTCGCATATCAAGTCTAGGGGTGGTAAACGTCAGACCCCAATAACCGATAAGTCGTGCCGATATGAGGCTCATAACGGGTCGAGAAACTACTGGTAACACTTACCAGTAAATCACTAAATCAACCCTAGCCAGGGACTTCCCTGTCACGGCCAATCGAGCACAACGCAACATCAACCCCCAATACCGGGAGAGACGAAACCCCTCCTATCGCTCATTGCCTCCATATGACTCACTGTACCCAAAAACCACCGTTTTGCACGCCCTCATGGACGTGGTAAGGTGGAAATTAAAGCACAGTGGGAATCACACAAGACACTATGACGATCTCGGGTCTACAGACTAACCTGCACAAGTGTCACTAGAGAACTGCCATCTGACGTGAGGTATAATACCATCTGGGAGTTCTCGGCGAGTCCGTCCAGTGTACCCAGTCTCCACTGAGCACCCGTATACCATCTCTGATGTCAAACACCAATGGATATGGGATCATCCTGTTAGTTATATGTATGCCCTAGAGGCCATTACTATACATAGGATGTATATTGTAGTGGATGCTTGGACATATATAGGGAGGACTTTCTTGCTCGACATGATAGTATGCTATCTGGTTGCTCTTTACCTTAACGTGTACACTGATTGTCTCTCTATTACATGTTGGTAAAGCCCTTAGGATGTGTACTTGACTACCTGAACTATGATGCAGATCATACTAGTGGGGACATGGTAGTCCATAAGTATATCCTTCAAGGTCCCTAGTCATGGGTGTATTGAGACGGGGTATAGATATACCAGAGTAGACTAGCGTATACCTTCTCGACCCATACAGATGAGCGATGGATGATCCCATATCCATTGGTGTTTGACATCAGAGATGATATACGGGTGCTCAGTGGAGACTGGGTATACTGGACGGACTCGCCGAGAACTCCCAGATGGTATTATACCTTACATCAGATGGCAGTTCTCTGGTGACACTGGTACAGGTTAGTCTGTAGACCCGAGATCGTCATAGAGTCTTATATGATTCCCACTGTGCTTTGATTTCCACCTTACCACGTCCAAGAGGGCGTGCAAAACGGTGGTTTCTGGGTACAGTCCCGAATCACATGGAGGAAATGAGCGATAGGAGGGGATTCGTCTCTCCCGGTATAGGGAGTTGATGTTGCGCTATGTTCGATTGGCTATAACCGGAAATCCCTGGCCAGGGTTGCTGAGATTTACTGGTAAGTGTTACCTATAGTTTCTCGAACTGTTATAGACCTCATATCGACACGACTTATCGAGCTATTGGGGTCTGACGTTTACCACCCCTAGGCGAGATATGCGACATATCAGACGAACAGACCGGACTGTACGGTAAGTGTTGCTCGTTGGATTCACAGGAGTGTGAGCGGGCTTGCTCGTTGATCTTCTGATCGCTCAATACCCGGGTGGCCGTTACGTTTAGTAGACCGCTTGCGGCTTGTGGGTGTTTGATATGATCATCACCTGCTGCCGGCGTATTGACGGGTCTTTAGAGTCCTACACAGAGGTTTCCTGGCTCAAGCGAAATGAAATAGGAGCGCATATGAGATATGTGCGGGACCGAGAATAATATCAGTATGTGATACTGAATTCTATTCTCGCGATTTGTATCACCGGACGGTTATATAAGATATAGCAGGGTTACCGAATCAAGTGTCGATTCGATACATTGATACACTTGATATTAGTCGGTTATATGCAGTATGACCGGATCATTAAATCAAGTGTTGATTTAATGATTTAATGTATAATTATATATTTGATATATTACTTTACATTAACTAGTATTGGTTCACTTAAGATGATTTTCTCACTGGATGTGCACATTGTATATATGATATATTTTTGTGCACTTGTTTGTATCATGTTTGATGATACATGCAAACTTGGGTGTGCATGCTTTAAACCATAGTTTAGGATAATGGTTAAGGTGTTATTTATTTATTTATTTATTATGGCAAGAAATAAAATGGTGGCTTATTTTGTTTCATACTTGAAGCTTCATGAAGCTTTGAAAAGCTTTGACCATTTTGTTTCTTTCCTAAACCTAACCATTACCTAAACCCTAGTTTATTCTCTATATGAGTTTACTAACCCATGGTTGCTAAATGATAAGCATCACTTGAATTTTCAAATTAGATAATTCATTCTTTTCTTTTCTTCTTCATCCTCTTCATGAGTTGAAGAAAGCAAGCTAGAAAATTCTAAGTGATGAATCCAAGTGAGAAATCAAAATCCAAAGTGAACCCACTTCCTATTTCTTCATCCTCTACCACTTGCCATGTAGTATAGGGTGTTTTCTTCACAAGTTTCATGACTTGGTGAAGGTGGAGCTTGAGCTTGAGTTGCCTCGACGTAGATCATCTTCGGCATCGAAGTCGACGACCTAGCCCGATCATTTCTTCGACGAAACCATCGCTAGAGTCCGGGATCCGATGATCGCAGTGGAGGGACATCAACACAGAGCCAAGGAAGTGGAGGACCGGATCTACAAAGGTTGTAGTCTCTTTCACTTTCTAGTAAAGTTGTTTACTTGTATAGTTTTCTCCTAATCCCTAGTTAATGATCTAGTTTAGGGTTTCTCGGCACCGGAAAATTTTAATTTGGCATGGTTGATGCCTGTTGGAACCACTTGAGTGTGCCTAGGAACCCTACAGTGGTATCAGAGCCTAGCTAGAGCCTTAGGCGAAGTGTAGACGATATTAGAAGTCCGATCGAACCCGAAACCCTAGTTTAAAACCCCTCTCTGTACATTTTTTCAAAACTGGGTTTTTTCCAAATTAAAAATATGCAGAAAAATCAGCAGGCTTTTCTAAGAAATACTGTGCAAAACGAGCGGCTAACTCAATTAAACTGCCGCTGAACCGCGGCACGAGCATGGCTAGTGCGGCGGTTCCGCGGCCGTACGGCAGCATCCTTCATCTAAATTTGCACAGTAATGTCTATAACTGTCTCCTGTGTTTTCTGGGTATTTTTATTTTGCACTCAAGAGTTGAGTTTTCTGGGTTGTATTGGGAGTTCGTAGATTCGATCAGATTGTTAAACTTTGTCTATGTGTTTTTCCGGGTAATTTTAGAATATGTTAAAAAGTTCGACCGGATAAAAATACCCACTTTTTCTCCTGCCGGGAAATTTCCAATTGTTGGATCTTTCCATAGTTTAATAACGTTCTAAGTAGTGCAAGTAACGCGATGGACCCTCTAGAAGACAACAAACCTTAACTCGATTATGTGACCGTCTTGAACTGCCCTTTGAACCTTAGGGTTTATGGCAGTACGGCGTGCCACATGTGAGGCGTTGGCTTGACCCTTCTACGGATGGACCGTTCGTACTGAGGCATGAAGTGAATGTTTTTAAACTTATTTGATGTGTTGAGCTGTTTCGGGAAAACTTGGGTGTTTGATTGTTCGATCGGAAAGTTTAACATTTTCTATTTATCTGGAATGTGATACAATATTTGGAATCCATAAGTAGTTATGAGATAACTGATCTGGATGTTATAAACATAGCACTTTAGTCTCACTTGATCGGTTGCCACGGAATTTTGATGCGATCAAAAGTCCGTCAGAATCACGTAGCATACGCGGATATTCGCCGGGTAAACCTAATAGACAGCCACGCCCCATAGCCCCGACCAAGTGACTATAGGAGAACCCCGTCGCCGAAAGCATCCGTTCGGGTGCTCGCGGCAGCGGTGTTCTGCCTTGGTGCACTTCGTCGAAGGCATCGGGGGTGCGGCCGCCTAATAAAGTTTGCGACGAGCATTCGATCAGAATGTCGGGAATCCTGTTGAATTGCCCGACTTGATATTGAAAAGTGTTTTCGATATAGAGACTAAAATGCAGGGTTTATAATTGTTAGGCATGCGATGTCTAAGTAATTCATTTGATTCGGCATGCGATGTCTAAAGAGGTTGTGGATTCCAACTGTTGTAGTTTTACACTTTCTTTTTCTGTGACCGTAAGTGTAATATGTGATATCGCCGGTTTCGTTGCTATATGTCAACGACAATTGGTATGGGCATATTTACTTACGTTGATGACATATGATGTTATGTGTTGCTGGATATGTTATATTGGATCGTCGTGTTTGAATAGCCGGGGTTTTTTTATGTGAGATGAGTGTTTTTCATTTTCATTCATGTAAAAACTTGTATGTAATATTCTTTGATTGGGGCACTTACAGGTTGCGGAAGATGTCACCATTGTATATTATTTACTTTTCCGCACTAGGATAGACCCAAGGAGGAGGGCACAAGTAACCGGGTTCTGGAGTCCAGTGGGAGACCAACTCGAGGAGTCGAGTCCGAGTCTCCTAACTCTAGAATTAGTAGGGTTGCTTGCCGCTCTCGTAGGGGTCTAGGGGTGTGGGTTTGGCTATTCATCGCGACCGTGGAATCCGTGTTTTATACTGGCTCGTATTGAAAACACGGACGTCCTAGTATATCCAATGTTTCATATGATTATTCTGCTGCAATATCTGTGATGTGATCATTTGATATGTTCTGTGATAAATACTATATATAGTATATATGATATATTATATAGGCATTACTTATGTTTTATACCCGCGCTAGCCCTGCCCCGCTCTGCCGTTAGTTACCTAACCTAACGGTGCACGAGGGGACATCGAGGCGAATGCGGATGGCATAAGTATACGTCGTATTTATCTGTGATGTTTAGGTAACTTAAATGATGGGACTTCATTAATGTGATTAATGAAAGAAAAGAAATCTAAGATGTTGTGGAATCGAATTTCTAAATAAAACAGGTAGCTACAGTTCTTGCTTTGCATCGCGGTGTTCCTTGTAGAACATCCTGCACCTTATTCGATAAGGAAAGGACCGAGATCCCTTCACCGGGAGTGACTCCTTTAGCAATAACTGGCAGATGCTACAACCCTCGGTTTGTCTTTTGATTGCTTCTATAGTTTTTTGCTTTGCACGGCGATATATATGATATATCTCGCACCTCATTCAATGAGGAAAGGGCCGACGATCCCTTCACTGGGAGTGACCCCTTTAGCAAAACTAGAAAAGCCTAAAAAACACTCCATTTCAAAATCATTTGAATCTACAACGATATCAAGTTCATTACGCAATAGGTTTTCAGAAAAACCAGTCGTAGCCCTCCGTCATTTCAGATAAGTCCTACTTAGTATTCGTACTACGTTTGTTGGCCTGCGTCAAGGCGTAGTGTGCGGCAGCTAACTAGTATTTATCTGCTTATGCATATGATGCAGATTGAATTAGGGTAGTCGTGCGACTTTATTGGCCTATGTCAAGGGTCGTGCGGGTGGGTTTAATTCAATCAAGAAATGACGGGTTGAACTTGACTAGCGGACTATGGTTTGTTGGCCTGCGTCAAGGTCATAGGACGCTAGGGGCAAAATATTATCGGGAATTTCAAGTGTTGAAATTTGCAATGAGATTGCATACCTTCTATGAGATAGTTGGATCCCGATACCCGCTGCGAGTAAGAGTTACTCCTGGGAGAGTTTTACACTTTACAATTAGCCGATCAAGTAGGTGTCTAGAAAGGTGTCAACGGGGTTACGCCTCTGGGAAAACAAGGTTTACTGTAATTAGGTCCGTGCGAAAGCACGGGGAACCTCCCTCAAAGTACCGACACTGGCCTGGCTGAATGATTGGCGAACTTGTAGCGTGTAATTAATCCCGGCTAATCATTCCTTTTAGGGTTTGAAGGAAGATTTGATAAAAAACAGTGGGAGCCATCCTGATTAGATAAAATAATAACAAATCTATTCTTGCAAGAGCGCACGCTGAGTGTTTTCTTCTCTCTCTCTCCAGGTAGCGACCATATCCCGTCTTAATCAAGATAATAATACGGATGTATTGACCGAACCCGCTTGTTATACTGAGCTGTGGAACGTTGGTCCCGCTCCGACTTATAATTGTTATAAGACAGAGCTAGAAATAGGGGAATACCAGAATTCCTATGCCGCCCAAACGAAGAAAGTGCATATGATGCATCTCCTTTGGGTGTGTTCATTACAAAGAACTGTTTCTCTATATCCTCTACGTCCTGGATATTTGATACCAGATTAGGATCCCAGATATGTAATCTGTTACATAGGGCTACAGAAAGGTAGAGAACTGAGAACGGGTGATAAGTTTCATGAGACAGAAAACGGTACAAGTGTTGCAGCCAAGTCTGTTGGTCACTGTCACCCTGTGTTCCAAATACATTGATTCTGAACAAATGTTATTAGATACCGAACCTGATATACAAAATCATATCAGTCTCTTTATTAGTAAAGAAATGATAAAATTTTGTATTGATGGATAATGTTTTGAACATTTCCTATTTCAAAAGTTGATCGGTTCAGGCATGTTATCTAAAAGCATTGACGTTTTAAATCAAACTACAGTTCCTAGTATACGGAACACACACAAGAGGAAGAGTTCAGAATTGAACGATTCCTTCTTGAGGTATTGTAGACTAGGTCATATCAATGCGACCCGAGTAGCTTAAGTTACATTGAAGATGCATATTTAAATCAGTTTGAATTTACATCTTGTGAAACTTGCCAGTCATGTCACTGAGATAAGATGACCATAGCTCTGTTTACTGGAAACAGAGAAAGAGTTAGTGAACTCTTGGGATTGATACATGATGATGTATGAAGGTCCCCTGTCTACACATGCCAAGACCGGTTCTTTGTACTTCATTACATTCTCTGATGTTCTCTTTAGATTTAGACATATGTTCCTGTTGAAACACGAGTCCGAACCTTTTGAGATATTCACAGAATATAAGTTAGAAGTAGAGAACCAAAACGGGTATAAGTATTATGTCCTTTGATGTGATCAAGGAGGAGAATACTTGAGCACGGAATTCTTGGACTTTTCTAAAGGAGAATGAGATTCTCTCTCAGCATTACTCCTCCGTATACACCGCAGCACGTCGGTGTATCGGGGCGGAGCAATCACACCCTATATGATAAGGTGTGCTCTATGATGAGTACTACTGAGTTACCTATTTCCTTTTGGGAGTTATGCGCTTGAGAAGCTGCATACCTATTGAATAGGATTCCAATCAAATCAATTGCCTACCACTTCATATGTGATATGGAAAGGGAAGAGTCCATATCTTAAGTTTGTTAAGATTTGGGGTTGTCCGGCCTATGTCTAAAAGCAAAATCCAGACAAGCTCGAGGCAAGGTCAGTTATGTAGAACTGGAAAGGATCCAGCTATACAAACTACAGCAACTGATTTGGTAGAACCAAAGGATTCAGTAGATACCAACGAACCTCAGCCTCTCCGCCAATCTTGTAGGGTTTCTCACCCACCTGAGAGATACTTCTGTTTCTCTATGACAGTGGGAGCGAGGATTGCATCATGAGATGATGACCCAACTAGTTTCGAGCTGGCCATCAGGAGTGGGACTCTATAAGAATGGCTGGATGCTTAGCGATCTGAGATGGAATCCTTATACACCAATAAAGTATGGGCTTTGGTTGCTTTATCTGAAGGGTTAAATCCCCATCAGGAGCAAGTATATCTTGAGAAGATTACTTGGTGTAGATGGAAAAGTTGAGACTTTCAAAGCTAGACGTGTTAAAGGTTTTCATCATCGACCAAGCGTGGATAATGATGAAACCTTTTTCAGTGGCTATGCTTAAGTCCATCCAGATCCAACTTGCCACGGCTACATACCATGACTACGATATCTGGCGGTTGGGTGTCATGACTGCTTTTCTAAAATGATGTTTTAGAAGAGAGCGTCTGTAAGTACACAGCCAGAGGGCTTCGTAGACAGTGGGAGCAGCGGAAACGTGTACAAGATGCTTTATAAGATTAAAGCAGGCATCGCGGAGTTGGAACATCTGTTTTGGTGAGATTGTCAAAGAGTTTGACATCATCAAAATGGTAGATGAACCTTGTATATACAAAAAGGTAGTAGGGAGTATGGTGGTGATCCTCGTAGAGTACATGGATGACATACTCTTGATGGGGAAGGAGTTTCCTATGCTACGCTCGGTCAATCTCCGCTTATCACAAGGATTATCCATATAGGATCAAAGTGATACCTCCTAAATCCTGATTTTTGATCTATGAGATAGAAGTAATTGGATGTTAGGATTCTCACTAGTTGTAGTGAGATGGTATCAATCGATCCTGGGGAGAATCACTGGAAAGGTTCCAGGGTGATAAGGACGACTGAATGTCAGTCACAGGCATTGTCTTTACCCTCAGTAAAGGGACGGTATGTTGGAAGAGTTCCAAGCTAGATACCATGACATACTAGACGATAAAGGCTGGATACATCGCTACTTAAGATACTACCAAAGAGGCAGTCTGGATGTATATTTGTTCATGAGATGAACTTAGTTCCTCCCATTGTGTGACAATGGAGTTGTGGCTTATGCCAAGGAACGTCCATCCCATCAGTGATCCAGACATATTCTAAGGCAGTATCACCTGATCATGGAGATGGTTGATCTCCAAGGAGATCGAGGTAAGAAGAGTAGACTCAGAGGACAACACGGCGGATCCACTCACAAAGGCCTTTTCCCAGAGAGAGACTTTTATGGGATGGTTGAGTATGAGATACTGCAACCACTGCTACAGATGGCCCTAGTGAAAGTGGGAGATTGTTAGTTATATGTATGCCCTAGAGGCCATTACTATACATAGGATGTATATTGTAGTGGATGCTTGGACATATATAGGGAGGACTTTCTTGCTCAACATGATAGTATGCTATCTGGTTGCTCTTTACCTTAACGTGTACACTGATTGTCTCTCTATTACATGTTGGTAAAGCCCTTAGGATGTGTACTTGACTACCTGGACTATGATGCAGATCATACTAGTGGGGACATGGTAGTCCATAAGTACATCCTTCAAGGTCCCTAGTCGTGGGTGTATTGAGACGGGGCATCGATATACCAGAGTAGGCTAGCGTATACTTTCTCGACCCATACAGATGGCCGATGGATGATCCCATATCCATTGGTGTTTGACATCAGAGATGATATACGGGTGCTCAGTGGAGACTGGGTACACTGGACGGACTCGCCGAGAACTCCCAGATGGTATTATACCTTCCGTCAGATAGCAGTTCTCTGGTGACACTGGTACAGGTTAGTCTGTAGACCCAAGATCGTCATAAAGTCTTATGTGATTCCCACTGTGCTTTGATTTCCACCTTACCACGTCCAAGAGGGTGTGCAAAACGGTGGTTTTTGGGTACAGTCCCGAATCACATGGAGGCAATGAGCGATAGGAGGGGATTCGTCTCTCCCGGTATAGGGAGTTGATGTTGCGCTGTGTTCGATTGGCTATAACCGGAAATCCCTGGCCAGGGTTGCTGAGATTTACTGGTAAGTGTTACCTGTAGTTTCTCGAACTGTTATAGACCTCATATCGACACGACTTATCGAGCTATTAGGGTCTGACGTTTACCACCCCTAGGCGAGATATGCGACATATCAGACGAACAGACCGGACTGTATGGTAAGTGTTGCTCATTGGATTCACAGGAGTGTGAGCGGGCTTGCTCATTGATCTTCTGATCGCTCAATACCTAGGTGGCCGTTACGTTTAGCAGACCGCTTGCGGCTTGTGGGTGTTTGATATGATCATCACCTGCTGCCGGCGTATTGACGAGTCTTTAGAGTCCTACACAGAGGTTTCCTAGCTCAAGCGAAACGAAATAGGAGCGCATATGAGATATGTGCGGGACCGAGAATAATATCAGTATGTGATACTGAATTCTGTTCTCGTGATTTGTATCATCGGACGGTTATATAAGATATAGCTGGGTTACCGAATCAAGTGTTGATTCGATACATTGATACACTTGATATTTGTCGGTTATATGCAGTATGACCGGATCATTAAATCAAGTGTTGATTTAATGTATAATTATATATTTGATATATTTCTTTACATTAACTAGTATTGGTTCACTTAAGATGATTTTCTCACTTGATGTGCACATTGTATATATGATATATTTTTGTGCACTTGTTTGTATCATGTTTGATGATACATGCAAACTTGGGTGTGCATGCTTTAAACCATAGTTTAGGATAATGGTTAAGGTGTTATTTATTTATTTATTTATTTATTTATTATGGCAAGAAATAAAATGGTGGCTTATTTTGTTTCATACTTGAAGCTTCTTGAAGCTTTGAAAAGCTTTGACCATTTTGTTTCTTTCCTAATCCTAACCATTACCTAAACCCTAGTTTATTCTCTACATGAGTTTACTAACCCATGGTTGCTAAATGATAAGCATCACTTGAATTTTCAAATTAGATAATTCATTCTTTTCTTTTCTTCTTCATCTTCTTCATGAGTTGAAGAAAGCAAGCTAGAAAATTCTAAGTGATGAATCCAAGTGAGAAATCAAAATCCAAAGTGAACCCATTTCCTATTTCTTCATCCTCTACCACTTGCCATGTAGTATAGGGTGTTTTCTTCACAAGTTTCATGATTTAGTGAAGGTGGAGCTTGAGCTTGTGTTGCCTCGACGTAGATCTTCGGCACCGAAGTCGACGACCTAGCCCGATCATTTCTTCGACGAAACCATCGCTAGAGTCCGGGATCCGATGATCGCAGCGGAGGGACGTCAACACGGAGCCAAGGAAGTGGAGGACCGGATCTACAAAGGTTGTAGTCTGTTTCACTTTCTAGTAAAGTTGTTTACTTATATAGTTTTCGCCTAATCTCTAGTTTATGGTTTCTCGGCACCGGAAAATTTTAATTTGGCATGGTTGATGCCTTGTGGAACCACTTGAGTGTTCCAAGGAACCCTACACATCCATCACCCATCTCATAGGTCGAGAAGCGTATATGCTAGTCCATTCTGGTATATCGATGCCCCGTCTCGATACATCCACGACTAGGGACCTTGAAGGATGTACTTATGGACTACCATGTCCCCACTAGTATGATCCGCATCATAGTCCAGGTAGTCAAGTACACATCCTAAGGGCTTTACCAACATGTAACTATAAGACAGTATAAAGAGACAAGCATACATGTTAAGATAAAGAGCAACCAGATAGCATACTATCATATCGAGCAAGAAAGTCCTCTCTATATAGGTCCAAGCATCCAATATAATATACATCATCTGCACAATACTGGCCTCTAGGGCATACATACAACTAACAGACGTCAGTGTGTCATAAACATCAATAACGATAATAATAATCAGAATAGAAAACTATGATGAAACATGAGTGTAAATAATCATCGCAGGTGTAAAACAATGAGTTATAGGTATGTTACGTGTTTCCTAAAATCCGTGCTTCTAGGTTATCTATTTTATAAGTCTTTGAAAACAATTAATGTAATTCTCACCATAACTCAACAGTATATATCCCGATCATACCCCTACGGGACCACGACACAATATATCCCGTTCATACCCCCACGGGACCACGACACAATAAACAATGGTTATTCCGTTCATGCCCGGAATCATGGCAAACAATAATAATATCCTCTTGAGTTACGTTTTGGTTACATTCTTGATTTCCCATTTTCCCCCAGATTTCGTGTTCAAGTCAGATATCAATAGAGTATCTACCTAATTTCAACACAGGAACAATCAGATACATATTATGTCTATCTAGACAACATGTCACGTCCATCAGGACAACAAGTCAGGATTGTTGGTATCGGTAAGTATCACAGTCAATAGGAACTAGCATGATAACGGTAATGTTAGTAATATATGCCCTAGAAGCCATTATTGTATCATACTGGATTGTATATTACATATTGGAAGCTTGGGATATTCACAGTTATAATAACAGTCTTGCTCAAAATGGTAGTATGCTACCTGGTTTGATTCTACCTCAATATGTGCTTGCGTTTCTTTTAGCATATCATTTATACATATTGGTAGAGCCCTTAGGATCTTTGCTTGACTACCAGTGTAGTGATAGTAGTCACACTAGTGGGGGCTGGGTAGTCTATAAGCACATCCTTATACAGATCTCTAGTCGTAGGATTATCAAGACGGGGCATCGATACTCCTGAGTAGACTAGTGTATACGCTTCTCATCCCAGCAGGGGATATGGTCTGTCCCACGGCCATTAGTACAACGTACTGGAGATAGTATGCAGGTGCTAATTAGGTTATGAGTTACATTGGACAGGACTCGTCGGGAACTGCTGGTTGGTATTATACCTATCGTCAGGAAGCAGTTCCCAGGTGACATGAGTATAGGTTAGTCCGTTGACTTGCTATCGCTACTTCGTCTCGAGTGTGTTCCCACTGCACTTTGATTACTACCTTACCACGGCTCAAAGGAGTCGTGCAAATAGGTAGTAGTTGGGTGTAGCCCCGAAGCACTTGGAGGCAGTAGCATTCAGATTGGATTTGTCTCTCCCGGTATTGGAGGTTGATATCGTGCAGTGTTCGGAAATCCATTACAGAAAGTCTCTGGCCACGGTAGTCGAGAAATACTGGTAGGCACTCCAGTAGTTTCTCAGGGTGTCTTGGGCTCTCCTCCGGCACGACTTATTGGGCTGTTAGGGGTCTGACGTTTACCATCCCCCTAAGCCCGATATGCGAGTATCTTAGAAGAACAGACTGTTAGTTATATGTATGACCTAGAGGCCATTACTGTACATACGATGTTTATTGTAGTGGATGCTTGGACATATATAGGGAGGACTTTCTTGCTCGACATGATAGTATGCTATCTGGTTGCTCTTTATCTTAACATGTACAGTGATTGTCTCTATGTTACATGTGGATAAAGCCCTTAGGATGAGAACTTGACTACCAGGATTATGATGCAGATCATACGAGTGGGGATAAAGTAGTCGGTAAGTACATCCTTCAAATGTTCCTAGTCGTAGGTATATCGAGACAGGGCATCGATATACCAGAGTAGACTAGCGTGTAGCTTCTCGACCCATGTAGATGGGCGATGGATGATCCCATATCCATTGGTGTTAGACATCAGAGATGGTATACGGGTGCTCAGTGGAGACTGGGTACACTGAACGGACTCGTCGAGAACTCCTAGATGGTATTATACCTATCGTCAGATAGTAGTTCTTTGGTGACACTGGTACAGGTTAGTCTGTAGACCCGAGATCGTCCTAGAGTTTTGTGTGATTCCCACTGTGCTCTGATTTCCACCTTACCACGTTCAAGAGAACGTTTAAAACGGTGGCATTTGGGTATAGTCCCGAATCACATGGAGGCAATGAGCGATAGGAGGGGTTTTGTCTCTCCCGGTGTTGGGAGTTGATGTTGCGCTGTGCTCGATTGGCTATAACAGGAAGTCCCTGGCCAGGGCTGCTTTAGAGATATACTGGTAAGTGTTATCAAAAGTTTCTCGACCCGTTATGAGCCTCATATCGGCACGTCTTATCAAGTTACTGGGGTCTGACGTTTACCACCCCTAGACGAGATATGCGACATATTAGACGAAGAGACCGGACTGTACGGTAGTGTTACTGTTTGGATTCGCAAGAGTATGAGCAGGCATGCTTGTTGATCTTCTGATCGCTCAATACCCGGGTGGACGTTACGTTTAGCAGACCGATTGCGGCTTGTGGGTGTTTGATATGATCATCACCTACTGCCGGCGTATTGCCGAGTCTTTAGAGTCCTACACAGAAGTTTCCTGGCTCAAGAAAAACGGAGTAGGAACACATATGTGATATGTGCGGGACCGAGATTAATATGATATGTGATACTGTATTCTATTCTCGCGATTTGTGACATCGGTCGGTTATATGAGATATAGCCGGGTTATCGGATCAAGTATTGATTCGATATGCTGTTACATTTGATATTAGTCGGTTATATATGATATAGCCGGATTATTAAATCAAGTGTTGATTTAATAATTTAATGTACAATTATATATTTGATATATTAAGTTACATTAACTAATACTTGCTCACTTTTGATTTCTTTTCTCACTTGATGTGCACATTGTATATATGTGATATGTATATTTGTGTACATGTTTATGTCATGCTAAGTTACATATGCAACATATAAGTATGAGACTAAAACTATGCTAGGGTTTATGTTATGGTTAATATTTATGATTAAGCAAATTACAAATTAATGGATAATCTCATGGCTTGGAGTTTAGTGGAAACTTGTAGAGCTTTGATTTAGTCCACTTGTTTGTCATTGCTTAAGATATTAGTTAACCCAACCTTAACCCTTGACCTAGGTTTATTCTCTACATGAGTTAGGAATGAGATGATAACTCACCATGGTTGCATTTCTAACCTCATGAATTCATTCATCTCTTCATCACTTGCTTCATCTTCTTTGTCCTCATGTTTGAGCTCTTTTGCTTTTTGAGAAGTGATGAATTATTGTGAGAAAAATAAATCTAAAGTGAGCCCACTTCCTACATCATCATCCTCTACTACACGCCATTTAGTATAGGGTGTTTGCATCACTAATTTCATAATTAGTGAAGAGATAGCTTGGGTTAGTGTCTCCTCGACATAGATCATCTTCGGCCTTGAAGACTTCGATGCAAGCTTGTTCATTTCTTCATGGGAGCCTCTCTAGAGTCCGGAGTTCATGATCGCAGTGAAGGGACTACTACACAGAGCTATTGAAGTGAAGGACCGGTCTACAAAGGTTGTATTCCTTGTTCACTTTAGTTGAAAAGTTGTTTGCATATCGATTTCGTCGGATTTATAGTATACGATTCTATCTTAGGGTTAGCTAGAACGGCTAAAATTTTAATATGGCATGAAAGATGCCTCCCGAAACCTTGCGGCCATGCTAGGCGACCCTTCAGTGGTATCAGAGCCTTGCTAGAAAATTAGACAGATTTTGTTAAGATTACGAAACCGAAATACTCCGAAACTTGAAACACGAAAATGTAGTTTCTGTCGATTTTAAAAGGTCCTCCAAATTTTTTTTAAACAAGTGCAGAATGTTGTATGAAATGCAACATGAACACACAAGAAAATTTCCCCCCCCCTCGCAAGAAAATGGCCGGCCACTTTGCTCAAAATTCCGGCCACCTCGGGTGAACTGTGTAGTTCTGGGCTGAATTTTTTGGTGTGTTCCAGAGACTGGGTTTTTGTGTTTCAGGTGTTGTTTGTTTTTTCTAAGTTTGCATGTGATGTGATCTTACACTATAAGCAATTCGGAGTGTTTCGTATTCGTAGTTTTAACATTGTTTTGGGTATTCGCATGTTGTCTAGGCGAAGTTAAAAAGTTCGATCGAATGTTAAAAACTTATTTTTCCAAGTTTAACGTATTCAGAAAAACAAGCAAGTAATTCTATGAACCCTCTAGAAGAATGAAACCCTAACTCGACATAATGACCATGGAAACGCTTTCGAACCTTAGGGTTTGCGGCAGTTCTGCGGTGCCATTAATGACGCTTGGGTCTGCCCTTCTACGACTGGTACATAGGTACTGTGGAATGTTCTGGGTATTATTGAACTGCGCTCAAGTGCTGAGCTCTCTGGAAATTGTGGGACTTTGATGAATCGATCGAAAAGTTTAACGTCGTCCGGATATTATGTGATGGGATACAATATTTGGAATCCACAAAAGTAGTTATGTGATAACAAGTTTGAATTTTATAAATCTAGCAGTTTAGTCTCATTTGATCGGTTGCCACGGGATTTTGATGTGATCAAAAGTCCGTCGCAATCATGTAGCGTATGCGGATACTCGCCGGGCAACCTTACTAGATAGCCACGCCCCATAGCCTCGACCAAGTGACTGTAGGAGAACCCTGTCGCCAAAAGCATCCGTTCGGATGCTCACGGCAGCGGTGTTCCGCCTTAGTGCACTTCTTCGATGGTACCGGTGGGTGCGGCCGTCTACTATAGTTTCCGACGAGCATTCGATCAGGATGTCGGGAATCTTGTTGAATTGCCCGACTTGATATTGAAAAGTGTTTTCGAGATTGAGACTAAAATGCGGGGTTTATAATTTTCAGGCATGCGATGTCTAAGGAATTCATTTGGTTAGGCATGAAATCCAAAGTATGTGATGAATTGGGTTTATGATATCTAAGGTGGTTGCGGATTCCAACTGTTATAGTTTTTCACTTTCTTTTCTGCGACCGTAAGTGTAATATGTGGTGTATCGCCGGTTTCGTTGCTATACGTCAACGACAATTGGGATACGCATATTTACTTTCATTGATGACATGTGATGTTATGTGTTGCTGGGATATGTTATATTGGATCGTCATGATTTGAATACCCCGGGGTTTTATGTGAGATGAGAGTTTTTCATTTTCATTCATGTAAAATTCATTGTATGTAATATTCTTTTATTGGGGCACTTCCGGGTTGAGGATGTTGTCACCATTATATATTATTTACTTTTCTGCATTAGGATAGACCCAAGGAGGGGAGCACAAGTAACTGGGTTCTGGAGTCCAGTGGGAGACCATCTCGAGGCGTCGAGACCGGGTCTCATAACTCTAGAATTGATAGGGTTGCTTTCCGCTCTCATAGGGGTCTAAGGATGTGGGTTTAGCTATTCATCACGACCGTGGAATCCGTGTTTTATACCGGCTTAATTTAAAACCCGGAAATCCTAGTATATCCAATATTTCATATGTTGTGTTCTGCTGCGATATTCTGTGATGTGATCACTGTATATGTTGAGATAGATACTGTATATAGTATATGTGATATATTATATAGACGTTGCTTATATTTTACACCCACGCTGGCACTGCCTCGCTCTGCCGTTAGTTACCTAACCTAACGGTGCATGACGGGACATCGAGGCGAATGCGGATGGCATAAGCGTACGTTGTATTTATCTGCGATGCTTAGGTAACTTAAATGATGGGACTTTATTAATGAGATTAATGAAAGAAAGAGAAACCTAAAGATGTTGTGGAATCGAATTTAACAAAAAAGCTAGTACTAGTTCTTGCTTTGCATAGCGGTATTCCTCTAGAATATCCTACACCTTATTCGATAAGGAAAGAGCCGAGATCTCTTCACCATGAGTGACCTCTTTAGCGAAACTAGCAGATACTACAACCCACTCGGTTTGTCTTTTGATTGCTTCTATAGTTTTTGCTTTGCATAGTGGTATTTGTGAAATATCTCGCACCTTATTCGATAAGGAAAGAGCCGACGATCCCTTCACCGGGAATGACCTCTTTAGCGAAACTAGTAAAAGCCTAAAAATCACTCCATTTTAAATCACTCGATTCTACAACGATATCAAGTTCATTACGCAAAAGGTTTTCCTAAAAACCTGTCGTAGCCCTCCGTCATTTTAGGAAGTAGAGTACTTAGTATTCGTGCTGCGTTTGTTGACCATAGTTAAGGCGCAGTGTGTGGTAGCTAAGTGATGTCTTCCTACACAGCATATGATGCGATTAATTAGGACAGTCATGTGACTTTGTTGACCATAGTTAAGGGTCATGCTAATTAATCACAAAATGAACAGGTAGAACTTTACTAGTGCTTGTGATTTGTTGACCATAGTTAAGGTCATAAGTCACTAGGGACAAAATATTATCGGAAATTTCAAGTGTTAAAATTTGCAATGAGATTGCATACCTTCTATGAGATAGTTGGATCCCGATACCCACTGCGAGTAATTGTTACTCCTAGGAGAGTTTTACACATTACAATTAGCCGATCAAGTAGGTGTCTAGAAAGGTGTTAATGGGGTTATGCCTCTGGGAAAACGAGGTTTATTTTAATTAGGTCCGTGCGAAAGCATGGGGAACCTCACTCAAAGTACCAACACTGGCATGGCTGAAAGATTGGCGAACTTATAGGGTGTAATTAATCCCGGCTAGTCTTTCCTTTTAGGGTTTGAAGGAAGATTTGATAAAAATAGTGGGAGCCATCCTGATCAGATAAAATAATAACCAATCTAATTTTGCAAGAGTATATGCTGAGTGTTTTCTTCTCTCTTTCTCTCCAAGTAGCGACCATGTCACGCCTTAATCAAGATAATAATACTGATGCATTGACCGAATCCGCTTGCTATACTGTGCTAGGGAACGTTGGTCCCGCTCCAACTTATAATTGTTATAAGACCGAGCAGGAAATAGGGGATTACCAGGATTCCCGTGCCGCCCAAACGAAGAAAGTGCATGATGATGCATCTTCTTCGGGTGTGTTCAATACCGAGAACTATTTCTCAGTTTCCTTTACGTCCTGGGTATGAGATACCGGATCAGGATCCCACATATGTAATCTGTTACATGGGCTACAGATAGGTAGAGTACTGAGAATGGATGATAAGTTTCAAGAGTTGGAAACGGTGCAATTGTTTCAGCCAAGTTGTTGGCGGTTATCACCCTGTATTACCAAATACATTGATTCTGAACGAATGTTATTAGATACCAAACCTAAAATACAACATCATATCAGTCTCTTTATTTAGTAAGAAGGATATAATTTTGTAATGTTGGATAATGTTTTGAACATTTCCTATATCAAGAGTTGATTGGATCAGGCGCGTTATCTAATAGCATATACGTTCTAAATCAAACCACAATTCTTAACGTAAAGAACACACACAAGAGGAAGAGTTCAGAAATGAATGAACCCTTCTTGAGGCATTATAGACTAGGTCATATCAATGCGACCCGACTAGCTAAGTTACATAAAGATGCATATTTAAATCAGTTTGAATTTACATCTTGTAATACTTTCCAGTCATGTCAGAAAGATAAGATGGCCATGGCTCCGTTTATTGGAAACAGAGAAAGAGTTAGTGAACTCTTGGGATTGATACATGATGATGTATGTAGGTCCCTTATCTACACATGCCAGAACTGGTTCTTTGTACTTCATTACATTCACTGATGATCTCTTAAGATTCGCACATGTGTTTCTGTTAAAACAAAAGTCTGAAGCTTTTGAGAATTCAAAGAATATAAGTTATAAGTAGAGAACCAAAATGAGTATACGTATTATGTCCTATGATGTGATCAGGGAGGAGAATACTTGAGCACGGAGTTCCTGGACTATTCTAAAGGAGAATAAGATTCTCTCTCAGCATTACTCCTCCGTATACAACACAGCACGTCGGTGTATCGGAGAGGAGGAATCATACCCTATACGATATGGTGTGCTCTATGATGAGTACTACTGAGTTGCCTATTTCTTTTTGGGGGTTTTGCACTTGAGAAGCTGCATACCTATTGAATAGGGTTCCAACCAAATCAGGTGCCTACCACTCCATATGTGATATGGTATGGGAAGATCCCATCTCTTAAGTAAGTTAAGATTTGGGGTTGTCCGGCCTATGTCTAAAAGCAAAATCCGGACAAGCTCGAGGCTAGGTCAGTTCTGTGGAAGTTTGTTGGATATCCCAAGCATTCTCAAGGGAATATCTTCTACCACACCGAGGAACAAAAGGTGTTTTATTTCTCGGCATGCCACTTTTTTTAGAAAAGTATTTTCTTGTGAAGAAATTAGTGTTCATGAGGTAGAACTGGAAGGAGTTCCAGCTATACAAATTACAGCTGATGATTTGGTAAAACCGGAGGATTCAATAGCTCCCGACGAACCTCAGCCTCTCCGCCAATCTGGTAGGGTTTCTCACCCACCCGAGAGATACTTCGGTTTTTCTCTATGACAGTGGGAACGCGGATTGCATCATGAGATGATGACCCAACTAGTTTCGAGCAGGCCATCAGGAGTGCGGACTCTGTAAGAATGGCTGGATGCTAAGCGATCTGAGATGGAATCCATATACACCAACAAAGTATGGACTTTAGTTGCTATATCTGAAGGGTTAAATCCCCATCAGGAGTAAGTTGTTAGTTATATGTATGCCCTAGAGGCCATTACTATACATAGGATGTATATTGTAGTGGATGCTTGGACATATATAGGGAGGACTTTCTTGCTCGACATGATAGTATGCTATCTGGTTGATCTTTACCTTAACGTGTACACTGATAGTCTCTCTGTTACATGTTGGTAAAGCCCTTAGGATGAGTACTTGACTACCTGGACTGTGATGCGGATCATACTAGTGGGGACATGGTAGTCCATAAGTACATCCTTCAAAGTCCCTAGTCGTGGGTATATCGAGACGGGGCATCGATATACCAGAGTAGACTAGCGTATACCTTCTCGACCCATACAGATGGGCGATGGATGATCCCATATCCATTGGTGTTTGACATCAGAGATGATATATGGGTGCTCAGTGGAGACTGGGTACACTGGACGGACTCGCCGAGAACTCCCAGATGGTATTATACCTTACGTCAAATGGCAGTTCTCTGGTGACACTGGTACAGAGTAGTCTGTTGACCCGAGATCGTCATAGAGTCTTGTGTGGTTCCCACTGTGCTTTGATTTCCACCTTACCAAGTCCAAGAGGGCGTGCAAAACGGTGGTTTTTGGGTACAGTCCCGAGTCACATGGAGGCAATGAGCGATAGGAGGGGATTCGTCTCTCCCGGTATAGGGAGTTGATGTTGCGCTGTGTTCGATTGGCTATAACCGGAAATCCCTGGCCAGGGTTGCTGAGATTTACTGGTAAGTGTTACAAGTAGTTTCTGGAATTGTTATAGACCTCATATCGACACGACTTATCGAGCTATTGGGGTCTGACGTTTACCACCCCTAGGCGAGATATGCGACATATCAGACGATCAGACCGGACTGTACGGTAAGTGTTACTGGTTGGATTCACAGGAGTGTGAGCGGGCTTGCTCGTCGATCTTCTGATCGCTCAATACCCGGGTGGCCGTTACGTTTAGCAGACCGCTTGCGGCTTGTGGGTGTTTGATATGATCATCACCTGCTGCCGGCGTATTGACGAGTCTTTAGAGTCCTACACAGAGGTTTCCTGGCTCAAGCAAAACGAAATAGGAGCGCATATGAGATATGTGCGGGACCGAGAATAATGCGTGTATGTGATACCGTATTCTATTCTCGCGATGAATGTATCGATTGGTTGTATGCGATATAACCTAGTTATCGAATCAAGTATTGATTCGATAAGCCGATACATAGGATACTAGTCGGTTATATGTGATATGACCGGATCGTTAAATCAAGTGTTGAGTTAATGATTTAATGTATAATTATATATTTGATATATTACTTTGCATTAACTAGTATTTGTTCACTTTAAAGGATTTTCTCACTTGGATGTACAAGTTGTATATGTGATATACTTTTTGTGCAAATTATTGTATCATGTTTGATGATACATGTTTACTTGGTTAAGTGTAAAGAATTAAACCATGGTTAAACTTATGATTAGGGTTTTGTTTTCTTTTTCATTTATTTGTCTATTTATTCTTTCTGGAAAAATAATAAGCATAAAGGAAAATGGTGGCTTAATTTGTTTTCTAGTTAAAGCTTCATGAAGCTTTGACCAAGTGACCATTTTGTCTCCATGCTTAACCCTAACCATTCCCACTAACCATGATTTATTCTCTACACTTGACCTTGGTTGAGATATGATAAGTATTCTTATTATTTTCTTTTTATATATACTTATCATATTCTTTTCATCATCTTCTTCATCTTCTACTTGAAGAAAAAGCTTGCCTCATCAATGGCAACTTGAGAAAAAGAGTGAGAAATCAAATTCTAAAGTGAACCCACCTCCTATTTCTTCATCCTCTACCTCTTGCCAAGTAGTATAGGGTGTTTCCTTCACAAGTTTTCTTGACTTGGTGAAGTTGGAGCTTGATCTAGCGATGCCTCGACGTAGATCATCTTCGGCATCGTCGTCGATGACCTAGCCCGTTTTTTCTCCGATGAAGCCGACGCTAGAGCCCAAGATCCGATTTGTACAGCGAGGAGACTTCATCGCGGAGCCATGGAGGTGGAGAATCAGATCTACAAAGGTTGTATTTCCGTTTACCATTTAGTTAAGTTGTTAACTAGTTTCTTTTTCGCCTAAACTTCTAGCCAACGATCCGTATTAGGGTTTCTCGGCACCGTAATTTTTGAAATTGGCATGGTTGATGCCTTGTGAGACCTCTTAAGAGTGCCTAGGAACCCTACAGTGGTATCAGAGCCTAGCTAGAGCCTTAGGCGATGCGTAGACGGAATTAGAAGTCCGATCGTCCCGAAACCCTAATCGTAATTTGCTCTCTGGACTTTTTTGAAAAAATGGGTTTTTTCCAGATTAAAAATTCCTAAAAAATTCAGCAGGAAGACCTAAGAATTATGGAGCAAAACGAGGACCTATCTCATCTAAACCGCCGCGGAACAGCAGCAGAAGCATGGCTTCTGCCGCGGTTCCGCGGCCTTATGGTCCCATTAACTAATAAATCTTGCACAGTAATTCCTATTTTCTGGTGTTGGATTTTCTGGGATTTTTTAATATTTATTCAAGAGTTGAATTTTATGGGTTGTATTGGGGACTCGGTGTTTCGATCGGATTGTCTAACTTTGTCTATGTGGCATTCCGGGTAATTTTAGAATATGTTAAAAAGTTCGACTGGATATAAATACCCACTTTTTCCCCTGTCGGGAAATTTCCAAGTGTTGGATTTTTCCGTGGTTTAAAGACGTTCTAAGTAGTGCAAGTAACGCGATGGTCCCTCTAGAAGACAACAAACCTTAACTCGATTATGGGACCGTCTTGAACTGCCCTTTGAACCTTCGGGTTTGGGGCAGTACGGCGTGCCACATGTGAGGCGTTGGCTTGACCCTTCTACGGCTGGACCGTTGGTACTGAGGCACGAAGTGAATGTTTTTTAAACTTATTTCATGTGTTGATCTGTTTCGGGAAAACTTGGGTGTTCGATTGTTCGATCGGAAAGTTTAACAGTTTCTATTTATCCGGAATGGGATACAATAATTGGAATTCACAATAAGTTATGAGATAACTGAATGAATGTTATAAACATAGCAGTTTAGTCTCACTTGATCGGTTGCCACGGAATTTTGATGTGATCAAAAGTCCGTCGCAATCACGTAGCGTACGCGGATACTCGCCGGGTAAACTTAATAGACAGCCTCGCACCATAGCCCCGACCAAGTGACTGTAGGAGAACCCCGTCGCCGAAAGCATCCGTTCGGGTGCTCGCGGCAGTGTTGTTCCGCCTTGGTGCACTTCGTCGACGGTATCGGGGGTGCGGCCGCCTACTAAAGTTTGCGACGAGCATTCGATCAGGATGTCGGGAATCTTGTTGAATTACCCGACTTGATATTGAAAAGTGTTTTCAATAATAAGACTAAAATGCGGGGTTTATAATTGTTAGGCATGCGATGTCTAAGGAATTCATTGGTTTAGGCATGCGATGTCTAAGGAGGTTGCGGATTCCAACTGTTGTAGTTTTACACTTTCTTTTCTGTGACCGTAAGTGTAATATGTGATATCGCCGGTTTCGTTGCTATATGTCAACGACAATTGGGATGGGCATATTTACTTACGTTGATGACATGTGATGTTATGTGTTGCTGGATATGTTATATTGGATCGTCGTGTTTGAATAGCCGGGGGTTTTTATGTGAGATGAGTGTTTTTCATTTTCATTCATGTAAAAACTTGTATGTAATATTCTTTTATTGGGGCACTTCCAGGTTGCGGAAGATGTCTCCTTTTGTATATTATTTACTTTTCCGCACTAGGATAGACCCAAGGAGGGGAGCACAAGTAACCGGGTTCTGGGGTCCAGTGGGAGACCAACTCGAGGAGTCGAGTCCGGGTCTCCTAACTCCAGAATTGGTAGGATTGCTTGCCGCTCTCGTAGGGGTCTAGGGGTGTGGGTTTGGCTAGTCATCGCGACCGTGGAATCCGTGTTTTATACTGGCTCGTATTGAAAACACGGACGTCCTAGTATATCCAATATTTCATATGATTCTTCTGCTGCGATATCTGTGATGTGATGATGTGATGTTCTGTGATAGATACAGTATATAGTATATATGATATATTATATAGACGTTACTTATGTTTTACACCCGCGCTAGCCCTGCCCCGCTCTGCCGTTAGTTACCTAACCTAACGGTGCACGAGGGGACATCGAGGCGAATGCAGATGGCATAAGTGTACGTCGTAGTTATTTGTGATGTTTAGGTACTTAAATGATGGGACTTCATTAATGAGATTAATGAAATAAAAGAAACCTAAGATGTTGTAGAATCGAATTTCAAAAATAAAACAGGTAGCTACAGTTCTTGCTTTGCACAGCGGTATATGTGATATATCCTGCACCTTATTCGATGAGGAAAGGACCGAGATCCCTTCACCGGGAGTGACTCCTTTAGCAATAACTGGCAGATGCTACACACTCGGTTTGTCTTCTGATTGATTTTAAGTGTTTTGCTTTGCACAGTGATATATATGATATATCCCGCACCTTATTCGATGAGGAAAGGACCAACGATCCCTTCACCGGGAGTGACTCCTTTAGCAGAACAAGAAAAAGCCTCAAAAACACTCCATTTTTAAAAATCATTTGATTCTACAACGATATCAAGTTCATTACGCAATAGGTTTTCAGAAAAACCTGTCGTAGCCCTCCGTCATTTCAGATAAATGCTAGTTAGTATTCATGCTACGTTTGTTGTCCTGCGTCAAGGCGTAGTGCGGTAGCTAACTAGTATTTATCTGCTTATGCATATGATGCAGATTGGATTAGGGTAGTCGTGCGACTTTGTTGGCCTGCGTCAAGGGTCGTGCGGGTGGGTTTAATTCAATCAGGAAATGACGGGTTGAACTTGACTAGCGCACTATGGTTTGTTGGCCTGTGTCAAGGTCATAGGACGCTAGGGACAAAATTATCGGAAATTTCAAGTGTTGAAATTTGCAATGAGATTGCATACTTTCTATGAGATAGTTGGATCCCGATACCCGCTGCGAGTAATTGTTACTCCTGGGAGAGTTTTACACATTACAATTAGCCGATCAAGTAGGTGTCTAGAAAGGTGTCAACGAGGTTACGCCTCTGGGAAAATGAGGTTTACATTAATTAGGTTCGTGCGAAAGCACGGGGGACCTCCCTCAAAGTACCGACACTGGCCTGGCTGAAACATTGGCGAACTTGTAGTGTGTAATTAATCCCGGCTGGTCTTTCCTTTTAGGGTTTGAAGGAAGATTTGATAAAAAGCATTGGGAGCCATCCTGATTAGATAAAATAATAACCAATCTGATCTTGCAAGAGCGCACGCTGAGTGTTTTCTTCTCTCTCTCTCCAGGTAGCGACCATATCACGCCTTAATCAAGATAATAATACGGATTATTGACCGAACCCGCTTGTTATACTGAGCTGGGGAACGTTGGTCCCGCTCCAACTTATAATTATTATAAGACAGAGCAGGAAATTGGGGATTACCAGAATTCCCGTGCCGCCCAAACGAAGAGAGTGCATGCTGATGCATCATTTTCGGGTGTGTTCGTTACAAAGAACTGTTTCTCTATATCCTCTATGTCCTGGGTATGTGATACCAGATCAGGATCCCAGATATGTAATCTGTTACATAGGGCTACAGAAAGGTAGAGAACTGAGAACGGGTGATAAGTTTCATGAGGCAGAAAACGGGGCAAGTGTTGCAGCCAAGTCTGTTGGTCACTGTCACCCTGTATTCCAAATACATTGATTCTGAACGAATATTATTAGATACCGAACCTGATATACAAAATCATATCAATCTCTTTATTAGTAAAGAAATGATAAAATTTTGTATAGTTGGATAATGTTTTGAACATTTCCTATATCACAAGTTGATCGGTTCAGGCACGTTATCTAAAAGCATTGATGTTCTAAATCAAACTACAGTTCTTTAGTATACCGAACACACAAAAGAGGAAGAGTTCAGAAATGAACAAATCCTTCTTGAGGCATTGTAGACTAGGTCATATCAATGCGACCTGACTAGCTGAAGTTACTTTGAAGAATCCCGATACTTGCAATACTTGGTTCTCTACTCTATTCAAATACCTATAACTCCTCAAAACTTAGACCCTGTGTTTCTACGAAACACATGTCTAAGAACTAGAGAAGTTAAAAGTAAACAGAATATAGTATGAGGACCAACCCCTCTGTCCTAATGGACACTGGACAACATACAATACTCTGTATAAGTCCGCTGAGTCTAACAACTCTTTCACTGTGCGTCGTAGGTTGAAAACTGTACTTATGGTTAAGAAGAATTACACCGCTGTTTAATGCTCCTTACCTAACCATCCACTGATATAGGTAAATGTCATCGACATAATATCAAAAGGTATATCTCACTCTATGAAAATAGACGTACAGATATATCAATTTGAAATTGGTGCACAACAGCGGATATTCAAAACCAAATATTTGCCGACCGGCAAACAGCCCAGGTGATCTCCTCAAATATCACTGATTACAACGAATCCCGATATGATGAGGATGATCACCTAAATCCAAATAACTTACTCCCACTCATCATCTGTAAAACCATACAGATGTGAGAATCCAACCTGGTAAATACATACCCTGGAGTAAGTGTCTAATCGGGAAATCAGTTTCCTTTTAACAGTACACAGTGAAACTTGAAACATTGAAATGTTTCGATGGGGTATCCTGGTATTCCTAGTAATGCCTCTACCATTATCCAGATTCACAACTGTAACCGTATATCTCTTTGCCATCTGTCTAAATCCCTTTATATGTCTTTAGTCATTACCGTCTGCACACCCCCTTAGGCCAAATGGTTTTCTTCCCTCCCTACCGTTCGGCACCAGCCTATGGTTTGGAAGAAGACTATCCAGTAAGCATAATGGGTGTACTGTCCTAATCCTAGGAGCACTCGCAATGCGAGAGAAGGTGAAGATAAAAGACAACCGAATAAACCTTATTCCTATTTCTCCTGGACCAGAATCCATCCCCGAACTGGAACAAGTTCCTTTCGAGTTCGTATATAACCATACGATGGAGTATCCAAATAAACTGTGGATCTTCGTAGTGATACGGAGTGTCCTGGAGAAATACAAAGGTGATTTAGGATTGGCGAAGAAATACTTGGTTCGGTCGTGAATAGCAGTTGCAATTTACTTTGCCCTCTTACTAATCCCTTGCTTTGTCTTAATCTTAATACCTTCTGCACACCGTTTAGGCTAATTGGTTTTCTTCATTCCCTACCGGTCGGCACCAGCCTAAGGTTTGGAAGAAGACTATCCAACTTGCGTAATAGGTGTGCTATCTCCTAAACCAAGGAGTACTCACAACTTGAGAGAAGGTAAAAGGGAAAAGACAACTGAATAATCCCATTCGTTTTCTCCAGAACCAGAAACCATCCTCGAAGTCCTTCGAGTTCGTATATAACCATACGATGGTTTTGTCCAATGGAAGTGGACGTTCGTAGTAATACGGGGTGTCCTGGAGAAAAGGGTAAAATTAGGAGTGGCAATGAGGTCTGCAACTCTGACAATCCAAAAGCCTGTGTTAAGAAGGTTCGGTCAACTTGGTCACTGAGTCATAGTCCAGGGTCGGGTTAATGGTCGCTGCCAAAGAGAGAGAGAAAAGAAACACTCAGCGTGCACTCTAACCTAGATCAGAATGGTTATCACTTTGTCTAATCTGGTAACCTCCCACTGTACCTCAAATTCTCCTCCAAACCTGAAAGAAGAATTAGTCGGGATCACCCGAGGAGTAAACCAACTCATCAGTGGGAATCGGGATCCAACTATCATCGCATGATAACGTGGCGGAATCCACTCACGTCACCACACTCCAGAAGGTATGCGCATGCCTGGCAAGTTTCAGTTCTTTTGAAACTCCCGATGTAGGTTTTTACCCCTAGGACCCAAGTGACCTTAACACGGTCAAAAAATCAAAGAGTCCTAGTCAAGTTCAGCCCGTCATTATCCTGGATTGCATTAAACCCACCCGTACGAGCCCTTGACACAGTCAACAAGGCCGCACGACTGTCCTAACCAATCCCATTAATATGCTGCAAACAAACACTACTTAGCTACCGCACACTACGCCTTGACACAGTCAACAAACGCAGCACGAATACTAAGTAATACTTATAAGAAATGACGGAGGGCTACGACTGGTTTTTGGCGAAAAACCTTTAACGTAATGAACTTGATATCGTTGAAGGAACTGCATAGCCTTTTATAAAAATATAGTGACGAAAACCTTCGCTAAAGAGGTCACTCCCGGTGAAGGGATCTCGGCTCTTTCCCCGTAGAATGAGGTGCAGGATATTCCAACTGAATACCACGATGCAAAGCAAAAGTAATCGGCTATAGTGAAGTTAATGCCCTGACGCAAACTTCTGTCCAAGGGGTCACTCCCGGTGAAGGGATCTCGGCCCTTGCCTCGTCGACTGAGGAGCAGGATATTCCAAATGAATACCACGATGCAAAACAAAAGTGAACGTCCTTGCAATAACAGCTTTTTGAAAAATGTTCCAACAACATCAGAATAGGTTTGTTTAGCTTGCATTGATCCGAATCAACGCAGTCCCATCAATTGATCACACCACAAAGAACGAAAATATACTGACGTACGTATATGCCATCCGCATTCGCCACTGGGTCCCGTCATCACCCGTTAGGTTAGCTAACTAACGGCAGAGCGGGGACTGGACTAGCACGGATGAAAAACATATACAACATCTACTAATATATATACCAATATATTATATTTCGCTCAAGGCGTGAATAAAAATGCAACATCATAGAAATATACAGCATCACAGAACAATACAGATATCTGGAAGCCCCGGGTTTCACAGAGCCGCTGCTGAAACCCGACGTTCCCCTGGTCGTGTGGATAGCCTGTGCAATGAAATCCTAGACCCCTACGGGTGCGGCAAGTCACCCGCCAAAACCTGAAGCGAGGCAGCCCCCTTCAGCACCGTGAATGGACCACCCAGCACTTCACGGAATCCGGTAACTTGGGCACCCCTCCTGGGTCAACCTGTACCCCCTACGAGTGCAGCGAATAGCCCTCCAATCCTGGAGTGAAGCCCCCTCCGTCCCAATGCCATGAGATGCGGGCTTGTTGCCCTCCAGAACCCGGCTATCCGTGCACCCCACCGCGGGGCAACCCTAGTACAGAAAGTAAAATATACATACACCGGGTACATCGACCGCAACCAGGTCGTGCCCCAAAAGAATAATACAATCAGGCAGTGACGGCAGTCCACATGTCGGACGCTCGCCCCGCAAAATCAAATGTACATAATACAACAGAAACTGTACTAGCATTGCATCCAGGCTATCCCCCACGACCGTTCCGCAACAATACAGCATAAACATAGAACATCAACGTGAAAGTCACGTTCGTAAATCCGTCTAACCGGGCTATAGCAGTTAGACGGGATTTACCGATCAAGTGACATTCACGGTCACAGATATAATGTAAATACTGTGAAATAATGTGTTTAAAATATCCGATCGATCAAATAATTAACAAGTGGGCCCCCAAGCAATACTGTAGCACTCACAGAGATTCTGGGCCCAAATTTAATATTCCAAAACCCCCAAAATCAGCCCACAAGCCCACTGGAAAAATTGGATGCAGTGAGGACACCAATGCGCGGCGGAACCGCGGCCCAAGGGGGGTTTGGCCGCGGTTCCGCGCTTCAGTGGTCGAGTCACTGTGTCGAACTTTTCCAGTATTCTTAGAATTTCTAGTACATCAGTTTTCTACAACCTGAAAAAAAATTTCAGCAAGAAAAAATTCAACAGAAAACTGATGTGAGGAAAAATGTAGATTTTGGAATTTTGTTCGATCGGAAATGCAAAAACACATCAAACAAAGCTAGAAAAGGTTAATGGCGTGGCTCTGATACCATGTTGCGCCACGGCAACGCCCCGGCCGTCTTACAGAGGCCAAAATGCGGAATCAAAAATTTTTCTTACTTGGAAACTGGCGCTACCGCGGACAATGAAAAACCCGGATCGTTAACCATTAACCTAATGCTAGCTAACAAGAGATGGGAAGAGAAGTATACCGAATGATCCGAGTCCTCCGGTCTTCTCCTCGCCTCCGATCTCCCGCGGAAAGTCTTGTCTCCATATCGTCGCCTTCTCGCCGGAAGGGCACCACATCGCCTGCGTCTTTTACGGGCTCCCGCCTCAATACCGAGGCAACTCGGGCATGAAGCCGGCAACTCGACATGCCCAAGATTTGCTGTAAAAAGTGTAGTGTAGAGCTTATGTCTCATTTTGGGTTTGTTGCCTTTGAAGATGATGGAGGAATCAAGATAAGAAAAATGGTGTTTGTATTTTTCTAGCATGAAAATGAGATCAAGAATGAAACTCTCAAGATGAAGCTCTCATCTTCTCTTCTCTCAAATATCATCAACCATCTCATATGAGAAAAATGGTGGAGGAAAAGAATATGAATCCAAAACCTTAGAAGGAAGGTGAGTGTAGGAAAAGGTGGAGGGTAACCACAACCAAACATCATCATAACCAAATCAAATCAACTCCAAATCACTTCTAATCAACAAAAAGCAAGTGATGAGAACGGTATCAAAAGATGCTATCATAATAAATACATTTGCAAGAAAACCCTCCACAATGTGTTATTTGCAAACTTGCAAATAACACCCTCCATCGGAAAAGTCCGGCCGGGAAAGAACAAAAGAAAAACCGGCTGGAACGGAATGCAAACTGGAAACTCCAGAAAACTGGTCCCGTAATAAATTACAGGAAAACCCCGATACTGTGCATACACACCCGCATCTGTATTCCGTCCGGATACAAATGCAATGAGACAAAATCTACACTGTACTAAACTAGGACCGGCTTAAGCCAAAGCCGGCTAGTAAAATCCGTTCGATCCTGATCCGTGCAATACCGCACGTATCAGATCAAACCCTGCCATATAACTATACGGCCACTAGTACAAACCGTCCGATCCTGATCCGTGCAATACCGCACGTATCTGATCGGACCCTGCCATATCTCCATACGGCCTCTACAGCGTTTCGCCCGAAAGCTTGAGTAACTGAAAGTGTGGTGGACTCTAAAGACTCGTCAATACTATGGCTGTGGATTTAACCACTAGCACGTCAGAGTTATTAGCCAATACGTGACGGGCCACCAGCTATTGACCAAAAGGGACGTCGATGAGCGAACTCATCCTGACACCCTACTGAGCCTGTCAGTGACAATATCTGTACAGTCCGGTCCGTTCGTTTATGAGCATCGCATGGCGGGCCTAGGGGGTTGGTAAAAGTCAGACCCCCAAAAGCGGTACAAGTCGTGTCGGAGTGTAGCCCAGAACGCCCTGAGATACTACTGGAATACCTACCAGTAAATCTCCGGCCTCGGCCGAGGGCTTTGCGTAATGGCTCTCCTAGACACAGCGCGACCTCACCCCCAATACCGGGAGAGACGAACCCCTGCAGATCCGCTCACTGCCTCCATGTGGCTCGGAACTGTACCCAACTAAAACCTGTTTGCACGACTCCTTTGAGCCGTGGTAGGGTAGTAATCAAAGCACAGTGGGAACTCACACGAGACAAATGACGATCTCAGGTCGATGAACTAACCTGTACACATGTCACCTGGGAACTGCTATCTGACGTCTGGTATAATCCCAACTAGCAGGTTCCCGGCGAGTCCTGTCCGGTGTACTCATAACCCAATGAGCACCTGTATACATCTTAGGTGAACCAACTGACACCAGTGGCTTGTGAGACCGGCCACCGCCCCTCGTCGGGGTTTCGACTGTATACACTAGTCTACTAATGGAGTGTCGATGCCCTGTCTCGAAACTCCCACGACTAGGGACCATTTAAGGATGTGCTTATAGACCCCAGCTCCCACGTATATGATCGCCATCATACTGCTGGTCGTCAAGCAAGAATCCTAGGGGCTCTATCAACGTGTAATAGCGACCTGTCAGGTCACCTGAAGCAGTACACGATGATAAAGATGAACCAGATAGCATACTATCATCTCGAGTAAGACTGTCCTACCGGGATAGGTCCTCCCTCAATCATTGCAATCACGTGCCTGTGATCCAATAATTGACTCTGAGGGCACTATCTCCAACAATCTCCCACTTGCACTCAAGGCTAATTATTGCGATGTCGCATACTCACAGCCCGTGTGATACCGAACACCCAACTCCTCTACTAGTCAGTCTCACAAAGCTCGTTTGCGAAACTATTGCGTTCGAGGAATAGCCTCAGTGAGTGGATCCGCTGCGATGTTTCTTTCTATGTCTCTCTATATCTCAAGTTCGCGGAGAAAACCATCTCCCGAAATGAGCAATACCTGTCTAAGAGTATGTCTGGGTATCTGATGGGACCTAGCTCATAAATGAACTCCAAATCCAAACTTCTTAGACTGTATCGATAACTGAACTTAATCAGTACCCAGCGCCATGCCTCCCTCAGTATTGCCTTGGACCACCTGTCCAAAATACTGCCCCTCGTCAGAAGGAGAAACTATAACTCTGACAACCTCCTTGTCGTCCATGTCACTTTGGAAGCCTGGAATGATAACCGTCTCCTAAAGGAGGCAGCCGTTATCATATCCCTAGAACATTCACTTATGTTCTAGAACTGCTTCCGACTGTTTCTCCAGGATTGGATTAATATCAACTTATTGCATCTAGTGCAAGAACAACATCTAGTGTGGTACCTGACATCTCATGATTGACTCAATTGCCTAAGCAAGTGATCTGCCAATCATGCACATCCCTCTCTACTTTAGTCTATAAGACACCTTTAGAGAGGGTGACTCCATCTCCTGCAGGTACACTACCGTGCCAGGAGTCGTCCATTCTAAATACTCTTAGAATGCTGTCAAAGTACCCTGATTGGGAAACCACCCAAATCTAGATCTAAAACCATAGATCTAGTAACCAGTATGTCTGATATTGTGTCCAAGTCCCTTGTGGAGAAACCACTGTGTGACGACCAAAGTATAACCGATCGTAGTATAGGAATATCACTTCCTACTACCTTCTCAACAGATCCATCCCCTATTCTGATGACGTAAAACCTATGGCTGTCACATCAGAAACAGATGATCTATCTCCGCTATATCTGCTTTAGTCTATAAATAGACATAAGCCTGATGTCCACCAATGCTTCCGCTGCTCCTACTGACTACGAAAACCCTCTGGCAGAGTCATATAGACGTACACTTCTAAAGCTAGTTTAGAACGACGCTATACTCATCCTCCTGCCGGGTTTCGCATCCTGGAACAACAACAATGGCAACTGTGGGTAAACAAGAACTTCCCTATCACCGTCCTTGAGGCTACCGGAGTACCTCTCGGGTGCCTGAAGTTACCCACCTTATCTGCGGAGTGGCCAATGGAATGTCAAATCAGATTGAATCTTTAAGTTCCTTATCAAATCTTCAGTAATCGTTTGCGGTTCTGGAATCACTTCCAGTTCTACCATACTCCCACTGCTGTTTTCTGAAAAATCCATTTCTTTTAAAAATGTGGCGAATCAAGAACAATATCACTATTGATCTTCCAGATGGTAGAAAGTCAACCCTCGTCATAGCCTGGGTCAACCCACAAACAGCCATTACAGAAACGTGCCTTGAGTTATCCGGAGTCTGGTTTCAAGCATAAGCCGGACAACTCCCCGTATCTTAACAATGTCAAGATATGAACTGTTCTATATCCAAGAAATAGAGGCACTGATTTAATTGAACCAGATTTAAATCATGCAGCTGTCTCCAGTGCATGTCAACTAAATGGAAGGAGGCCGATCAGTGTTACTCAACTTAGGAGTACTTCCAATTATGAGTAACCTGAAAGAGAAGCAATTTCTCTTTATCATTACTATCAACTGAATACCATATACAAGTATCTACATCTTCGATCACTTTGAAGAATCCCGATACTTGCAATACTTGGTTCTCTACTCTATTCAAATACCTATAACTCCTCAAAACTTAGACCCTGTGTTTCTACGAAACACATGTCTAAGAACTAGAGAAGTTAAAAGTAAACAGAATATAGTATGAGGACCAACCCCTCTGTCCTAATGGACACTGGACAACATACAATACTCTGTATAAGTCCGCTGAGTCTAACAACTCTTTCACTGTGCGTCGTAGGTTGAAAACTGTACTTATGGTTAAGAAGAATTACACCGCTGTTTAATGCTCCTTACCTAACCATCCACTGATATAGGTAAATGTCATCGACATAATATCAAAAGGTATATCTCACTCTATGAAAATAGACGTACAGATATATCAATTTGAAATTGGTGCACAACAGCGGATATTCAAAACCAAATATTTGCCGACCGGCAAACAGCCCAGGTGATCTCCTCAAATATCACTGATTACAACGAATCCCGATATGATGAGGATGATCACCTAATTCCCAATAACTTACTCCCACTCATCATCTGTAAAACCATACAGATATGAGAATCCAACCTGGTAAATACATACCCTGGAGTAAGTGTCTAATCGGGAAATCAGTTTTCTTTTAAAAGTACACAGTGAAACTTGAAACATTGAAATGTTTCGATGGGGTATCCTGGTATTCCTAGTAATGCCTCTACCATTATCCAGATTCACAACTGTAACCGTATATCTCTTTGCCATCTGTCTAAATCCCTTTATATGTCTTTAGTCATTACCGTCTGCACACCCCCTTAGGCCAAATGGTTTTCTTCCCTCCCTACCGTTCGGCACCAGCCTATGGTTTGGAAGAAGACTATCCAGTAAGCATAATGGGTGTACTGTCCTAATCCTAGGAGCACTCGCAATGCGAGAGAAGGTGAAGATAAAAGACAACCGAATAAACCTTATTCCTATTTCTCCTGGACCAGAATCCATCCCCGAACTGGAACAAGTTCCTTTCGAGTTCGTATATAACCATACGATGGAGTATCCAAATAAACTGTGGATCTTCGTAGTGATACGGAGTGTCCTGGAGAAATACAAAGGTGATTTAGGATTGGCGAAGAAATACTTGGTTCGGTCGTGAATAGCAGTTGCAATTTACTTTGCCCTCTTACTAATCCCTTGCTTTGTCTTAATCTTAATACCTTCTGCACACCGTTTAGGCTAATTGGTTTTCTTCATTCCCTACCGGTCGGCACCAGCCTAAGGTTTGGAAGAAGACTATCCAACTTGCGTAATAGGTGTGCTATCTCCTAAACCAAGGAGTACTCACAACTTGAGAGAAGGTAAAAGGGAAAAGACAACTGAATAATCCCATTCGTTTTCTCCAGAACCAGAAACCATCCTCGAAGTCCTTCGAGTTCGTATATAACCATACGATGGTTTTGTCCAATGGAAGTGGACGTTCGTAGTAATACGGGGTGTCCTGGAGAAAAGGGTAAAATTAGGAGTGGCAATGAGGTCTGCAACTCTAACAATCCAAAAGCCTGTGTTAAGAAGGTTCGGTCAACTTGGTCACTGAGTCATAGTCCAGGGTCGGGTTAATGGTCGCTGCCAAAGAGAGAGAGAAAAGAAACACTCAGCGTGCACTCTAACCTAGATCAGAATGGTTATCACTTTGTCTAATCTGGAAACCTCCCACTGTACCTCAAATTCTCCTCCAAACCTGAAAGAAGAATTAGTCGGGATCACCCGAGGAGTAAACCAACTCATCAGTGGGAATCGGGATCCAACTATCATCGCATGATAACGTGACGGAATCCACTCACGTCACCACACTCTAGAAGGTATGCGCATGCCTGGCAAGTTTCAGTTCTTTTGAAACTCCCGATGTAGGTTTTTACCCCTAGGACCCAAGTGACCTTGACACGGTCAACAAATCAAAGAGTCCTAGTCAAGTTCAGCCCGTCATTATCCTGGATTGCATTAAACCCACCCGTACGAGCCCTTGACACAGTCAACAAGGCCGCACGACTGTCCTAACCAATCCCATTAATATGCAGCAAACAAACACTACTTAGCTACCGCACACTACGCCTTGACACAGTCAACAAACGCAGCACGAATACTAAGTAATACTTGTAAGAAATGACGGAGGGCTACGACTGGTTTTTGGCGAAAAACCTTTAACGTAATGAACTTGATATCGTTGAAGGAACTGCATAGCCTTTTATAAAAATATAGTGACGAAAACCTTCGCTAAAGAGGTCACTCCCGGTGAAGGGATCTCGGCTCTTTCCCCGTAGAATGAGGTGCAGGATATTCCAACTGAATACCACGATGCAAAGCAAAAGTAATCGGCTATAGTGAAGTTAATGCCCTGACGCAAACTTCTGTCCAAGGGGTCACTCCCGGTGAAGGGATCTCGGCCCTTGCCTCGTCGACTAAGGAGCAGGATATTCCAAATGAATACCACGATGCAAAACAAAAGTGAACGTCCTTGCAATAACAGCTTTTTGAAAAATGTTCCAACAACATCAGAATAGGTTTGTTTAGCTTGCATTGATCCGAATCAACGCAGTCCCATCAATTGATCACACCACAAAGAACGAAAATATACTGACGTACGTATATGCCATCCGCATTCGCCACTGGGTCCCGTCATCACCCGTTAGGTTAGCTAACTAACGGCAGAGCGGGGACTGGACTAGCACGGATGAAAAACATATACAACATCTACTAATATATATACCAATATATTATATTTCGCTCAAGGCGTGAATAAAAATGCAACATCACAGAAATATACAGCATCACAGAACAATACAGATATCTGGAAGCCCCGGGTTTCACAGAGCCGCTGCTGAAACCCGACGTTCCCCTGGTCGTGTGGATAGCCTGTGCAATGAAATCCTAGACCCCTACGGGTGCGGCAAGTCACCCGCCAAAACCTGAAGCGGGGAAGCCCCCTTCAGCACCGTGAATGGACCACCCAGCACTTCACGGAATCCGGTAACTTGGGCACCCCTCCTGGGTCAACCTGTACCCCCTACGAGTGCAGCGAATAGCCCGCCAATCCTGGAGTGAAGCCCCCTCTGTCCCAATGCCATGAGATGCGGGCTTGTTGCCCTCCAGAACCCGGCTATCCGTGCACCCCACCGCGGGGCAACCCTAGTACAGAAAGTAAAATATACATACACCGGGTACATCGACCGCAACCAGGTCGTGCCCCAAAAGAATAATACAATCAGGCAGTGACGGCAGTCCACATGTCGGACGCTCGCCCCGCAAAATCAAATGTACATAATACAACAGAAACTGTACTAGCATTGCATCCAGGCTATCCCCCACGACCGTTCCGCAACAATACAGCATAAACATAGAACATCAACGTGAAAGTCACGTTCGTAAATCCGTCTAACCGGGCTATAGCAGTTAGACGGGATTTACCGATCAAGTGACATTCACGGTCACAGATATAATGTAAATACTGTGAAATAATGTGTTTAAAATATCCGATCGATCAAATAATTAACAAGTGGGCCCCCAAGCAATACTGTAGCACTCACAGAGATTCTGGGCCCAAATTTAATATTCCAAAACCCCCAAAATCAGCCCACAAGCCCACTGGAAAAATTGGATGCAGTGAGGACACCAATGCGCGGCGGAACCGCGGCCCAAGGGGGGTTTGGCCGCAGTTCCGCGCTTCAGTGGTCGAGTCACTGTGTCGAACTTTTCCAGTATTCTTAGAATTTCTAGTACATCAGTTTTCTACGACATGAAAAATTTTTTGAGCAAGAAAAAATTCAACAGAAAACTGATGTGAGGAAAAATGTAGATTTTGGAATTTTGGTCGATCGGAAATGCAAAAACACATCAAACAAAGCTAGAAAAGGTTAATGGCGTGGCTCTGATACCATGTTGCGCCACGGCAACGCCCCGGCCGTCTTACCGAGGCCAAAATGCGGAATCAAAAATTTTCCTTACTTGGAAACTGGCGCTACCGCGGACAATGAAAAACCCGGATCGTTAACCATTAACCTAATGCTAGCTAACAAGAGATGGGAAGAGAAGTATACCGAATGATCCGAGTCCTCCGGTCTTCTCCTCGCCTCCGATCTCCCGCGGAAAGTCTTGTCTCCATATCGTCGCCTTCTCGCCGGAAGGGCACCACATCGCCTGCGTCTTTTACGGGCTCCCGCCTCAATACCGAGACAACTCGGGCATGAAGCCGGCAACTCGACATGCCCAAGATTTGCTGTAGAAAGTGTAGTGTAGAGCTTATGTCTCATTTGGGGTTTGTTGCCTTTGAAGATGATGGAGGAATCAAGATAAGAAAAATGGTGCTTGCATTTTTCTAGCATGAAAATGAGATCAAGAATGAAACTCTCAAGATGAAGCTCTCATCTTCTCTTCTCTCAAATATCATCAACCATCTCATATGAGAAAAATGGTGGAGGAAAAGAATATGAATCCAAAACCTTAGAAGGAAGGTGAGTGTAGGAAAAGGTGGAGGGTAACCACAACCAAACATCATCATAACCAAATCAAATCAACTCCAAATCACTTCTAATCAACAAAAAGCAAGTGATGAGAATGGTATCAAAAGATGCTATCATAATAAATACATTTGCAACAAAACCCTCCACAATGTGTTATTTGCAAACTTGCAAATAACACCCTCCATCGGAAAAGTCCGGCCGGGAAAGAACAAAAGAAAAACCGGACGGAACGGAATGCAAACTGGCAACTCCAGAAAACTGGTCCCGTAATAAATTACAGGAAAACCCCGATACTGTGCATACACACCCGCATCTGTATTCCGTCCGGATACAAATGCAATGAGACAAAATCTACACTGTACTAAACTAGGACCGGCTTAAGCCAAAGCCGGCTAGTAAAATCCGTTCGATCCTGATCCGTGCAATACCGCACGTATCAGATCAAACCCTGCCATATAACTATACGGCCACTAGTACAAACCGTCCGATCCTGATCCGTGCAATACCGCACGTATCTGATCGGACCCTGCCATATCTCCATACGGCCTCTACAGCGTTTCGCCCGAAAGCTTGAGTAACTGAAAGTGTGGTGGACTCTAAAGACTCGTCAATACTATGGCTGTGGATTTAACCACTAGCACGTCAGAGGTATTAGCCAATACGTGACGGGCCACCAGCTATTGACCAAAAGGGACGTCGATGAGCGAACTCATCCTGACACCCTACTGAGCCTGTCAGTGACAATATCCGTACAGTCCGGTCCGTTCGTCTATGAGCATCGCATGGCGGGCCTAGGGGGTTGGTAAAAGTCAGACCCCCAAAAGCGGTACAAGTCGTGTCGGAGCGTAGCCCAGAACGCCCTGAGATACTACTGGAATACCTACCAGTAAATCTCCTGCCTCGGCCGAGGGCTTTGCGTAATGGCTCTCCTAGACACAGCGCGACCTCACCCCCAATACCGGGAGAGACGAACCCCTGCAGATCCGCTCACTGCCTTCATGTGGCTCGGGACTGTACCCAACTAAAACCTGTTTGCACGACTCTTTTGAGCTATGGTAGGGTAGTAATCAAAGCACAGTGGGAACTCACACGAGACAAATGACGATCTCAGGTCGATGAACTAACCTGTACACATGTCACCTGGGAACTGCTATCTGACGTCTGGTATAATCCCAACTAGCAGGTTCCCGGCGAGTCCTGTCCGGTGTACTCATAACCCAATGAGCACCTGTATACATCTTAGGTGAACCAACTGACACCAGTGGCTTGTGAGACCGGCCACCGCCCCTCGTCGGGGTCTCGACTGTATACACTAGTCTACTAATGGAGTGTCGATGCCCTGTCTCGAAACTCCCATGACTAGGGACCATTTAAGGATGTGCTTATAGACCCCAGCTCCCACGTATATGATCGCCATCATACTGCTGGTCGTCAAGCAAGAATCCTAGGGGCTCTATCAACGTGTAATAGCGACCTGTCCGGTCACCTAAAGCAGTACACGATGATAAAGATGAACCAGATAGCATACTATCATCTCGAGTAAGACTGTCCTACCGGGATAGGTCCTCCCTCAATCATTGCAATCACGTGCCTGTGATCCAATAATTGACTCTGAGGGCACTATCTCCAACAATTTGATAGAACCAAAGGATTCAATAGTTACCAACGAACCTCAGCCTCTCCGCCGATCTAGTAAGGTTCCTCAGCCGCCTGAGAGATACTTCGGTTTCTCGAGGACAGTGGGAGCGAGGATTGCATCATGAGATGATGACCCAACTAGTTTCGAGCTGGCCATCTGGAGTGGGACTCTGTAAGAATGGCTGGATGCTTAGCGATCTGAGATGGAATCCTTATACACCAACAAAGTATGGACTTTGGTTGCTATATCTGAAGGGTTAAATCCCCATCAGGAGCAAGTAAATCTTGAGAAGATTACTTGGTGTAGATGGAAAAGTTGAGACTTTCGAAGCTAGACTTGTTAAAGCTTTTCGTCATCGACCAGGCATGGATAATGATGAAACCTTTTCAAGTACCTATGCTTAAGTCCATCCAGATCCTACTTGCCACGGCTACATACCATGACTACGATATCTGGCGGTTGGGTGCCATGACTGCTTTTCTAAATGATGTTTTAGAAGAGGACGTCTATAAGTACACATCCAGAGGCTTCGTAGACAGTGGGAGCAGCGGAAACGTGTACAAGATGCTTTATAGGATAAAGCTGGTATCGCGGAGTTGGAACATCTGTTTTGTTGAGTTAATCAAACAGTTTGACATCATCAAAATGGTAGATGAACCTTGTATATACAAAAAGGTAGTAGGGAGCATGGTAATGATCCTCGTAGAGTACGTGGATGACATACTCTTGATAAGAAAGGAGTTTCCTATGCTACGCTCGGTCAATCTCCGCTTATCACAATGATTCTCCATATAGGATCAAGATGATACCTCCTAAATCCTGGGTTTTGGATCTATGAGATAGATCTAATTGGATGTTAGGATTCTCACTAGTTGTAGTGAGATGGTATCAACCGATCCTGGGGAGAATCACTGGAAGTGTTCCAGGGTGATGAGAACGACTGAATGTCAGTCACAGGCATTGTCTTTACCCTCAGTAAAGGGACGGTATGTTGGAAGAGTACCAAGCTAGATACCGTGGCATACTAGACGATAAAGGCTCGATACATCGCTACTTAAGATGCTACCAAAGAGGCAGTCTGGATGTATATTTGTTCATGAGATGAACTTAGTTCCTCCCATTGTGTGACAATGGAGTTGTGGCTTATGCCAAGGAATGTTCGTTCCATCAGTGATCCGGACATATTCTAAGGCAGTGTCACCTGATCATGGAGATAGTTGATCTCCAGGGTGATCAAGGTTAGGAGAGTTGACTCAGAGGACAACACGGCAGATCCACTCACAAAGGCCTTTTCCTAGAGAGAGACTTTTATGGGATGGTTGAGTATGAGATACTACAACCACTGCTATCAGATGGCCCTAGTGCAAGTGGGAGATTGTTAGTTATATGTATGCCCTAGAGGCCATTACTATACATAGGATGTATATTGTAGTGGATGCTTAGACATATATAGGGAGGACTTTCTTGCTCGACATGATAGTATGCTATCTGGTTGATCTTTACCTTAACGTGTACACTGATAGTCTCTCTGTTACATGTTGGTAAAGCCTATAGGATGAGTACTTGACTACCTGGACTGTGATGCGGATCATACTAGTGGGGACATGGTAGTCCATAAGTACATCCTTCAAAGTCCCTAGTCGTGGGTATATCGAGACGGGGCATCGATATACCAGAGTAGACTAGCGTATACCTTCTCGACCCATACAGATGGGCGATGGATGATCCCATATCCATTGGTGTTTGACATCAGAGATGATATACGGGTGCTCAGTGGAGACTGGGTACACTGGACGGACTCGCCGAGAACTCCCAGATGGTATTATACCTTACGTCAGATGGTAGTTCTCTGGTGACACTGGTACAGAGTAGTCTGTTGACCCGAGATCGTCATAGAGTCTTATGTCGTTCCCACTGTGCTTTGATTTCCACCTTACCACGTCCAAGAGGGCGTGCAAAACGGTGGTTTTTGGGTACAGTCCCAAGTCACATGGAGGCAATGAGCGATAGGAGGGGATTCGTCTCTCCCGGTATAGGGAGTTGATGTTGCGCTGTGTTTGATTGGCTATAACCGGAAATCCCTGGCCAGGGTTGCTGAGATTTACTGGTAAGTGTTACCAGTAGTTTCTGGAATTGTTATAGACCTCATATCGACACGACTTATCGAGCTATTGGGGTCTGACGTTTACCACCCCTAGGCGAGATATGCGACATATCAGACGATCAGACCGGATTGTACGGTAAGTGTTACTGGTTGGATTCACAGGAGTGTGAGCGGGCTTGCTCGTCGATCTTCTGATCGCTCAATACCCGGGTGGCCGTTACGTTTAGCAGACCGCTTGCGGCTTGTGGGTGTTTGATATGATCATCACCTGCTGCCGGCGTATTGACGAGTCTTTAGAGTCCTACACAGAGGTTTCCTGGCTCAAGCAAAACGAAATAGGAGCGCATATGAGATATGTGCGGGACCGAGAATAATGCGTGTATGTGATACCGTATTCTATTCTCGCGATGAATGTATCGATTGGTTGTATGCGATATAACCTAGTTATCGAATCAAGTATTGATTCGATAAGCCGATACATAGGATACTAGTCGGTTATATGCGATATGACCGGATCGTTAAATCAAGTGTTGATTTAATGATTTAATGTATAATTATATATTTGATATATTACTTTGCATTAACTAGTATTGGTTCACTTTAAAGGATTTTCTCACTTGGATGTACAAGTTGTATATGTGATATACTTTTTGTGCAAATTATTGTATCATGTTTGATGATACATGTTTACTTGGTTAAGTGTAAAGAATTAAACCATGGTTAAACTTATGATTAGGGTTTTGTTTTCTTTTTCATTTATTTGTCTATTTATTCTTTTTGGAAAAATAATAAGCATAAAGGAAAATGGTGGCTTAATTTGTTTTCTAGTTAAAGCTTCATGAAGCTTTGACCAAGTGACCATTTTGTCTCCATGCTTAACCCTAACCATTCCCACTAACCATGATTTATTCTCTACACTTGACCATGGTTGAGATATGATAAGTATTCTTATTATTTTCTTTTTACATATACTTATCATATTCTTTTCATCATCTTCTTCATCTTCTACTTGAAGAAAAAGCTTGCCTCATCAATGGCAACTTGAGAAAAAGAGTGAGAAATCAAATTCTAAAGTGAACCCACCTCCTATTTCTTCATCCTCTACCTCTTGCCAAGTAGTATAGGGTGTTTCCTTCACAAGTTTTCTTGACTTGGTGAAGTTGGAGCTTGATCTAGCGATGCCTCGACGTAGATCATCTTCGGCATCGTCGTCGATGACCTAGCCCGCTTTTTCTCCGATGAAGCCGACGCTAGAGCCCAAGATCCGATTTGTACAGCGAGGAGACTTCATCGCGGAGCCATGGAGGTGGAGAACCGGATCTACAAAGGTTGTATTTCCGTTTACCATTTAGTTAAGTTGTTAACTAGTTTCTTTTTCGCCTAAACTTCTAGCCAACGATCCGTATTAGGGTTTCTCGGCACCGTAATTTTTGAAATTGTCATGGTTGATGCCTTGTGAGACCTCTTGAGAGTGCCTAGGAACCCTACATAAGTATATCTTAAGAAGATTACTTGGTGTATATGGAAAAGTTAAGACTTTCAAAGCTAGACTTATTGCAAAAGATTTTCATCATCGACCAAGTGTGGATAATGATGAAACCTTTTCTAGTGTCTATGCTTAAGTCCATCCGGATCCTACTTGCCATTGCTACATACCATGACTACGATATCTGGCGGTTGGGTGTCATGACTGCTTTTCTAAATAGTGATTTAGAAGAGAGTGTCTATAAGTTCACAGCCAGAGGGTTTCGTAAACAGTGGGAGCAGCGGAAACGTGTGCAAGTTGCTCTATAGGTTAAAGCAGGCATCGCGGAGTTGGAACATCTGTTTTGATATGGTAGTCAAAGAGTTTGAATTCATCAAAATGGTAGATGAACCTTGTATATACAAAAAGGGTAGTAGAGAGTGTTCACACCATAATATTGCATTATTATATTCCCCATTCTTATTCGTTTTATAAATAAACAGGTGCTTTTGACGCATGTCTGCTATATATTTCAGGTTACAGGTTCTTGGATAGAAAACAGTGAAAACGATGAAAAGACGATGCAAAAGTGGACTTTAACCAACAAATAGGAGGATCTTAGTCAAGCCTAGACGAAGGAACAGTTCACAATGTACAAGGCAACGCAAGGTCCAAGAATACAAGGCAAACGGTTAAAAAGCCATTGCAAATTGTTCACCGAAGATTTGGAACCAATGCAGAAGCCCAAATGGAGAAAACAATAAAGAAATAAAAAGCCTAAAAGACACTGAAGCAGCCCAGAAGAAATAATCATCTGAACTTACTAAAGGGCCGCGGAACCGCGGCCCAAGCTCACCATTGCCGCGGTTCCGCGGCCAGAAGAAGACAAAAGGAAGATTTTATTTTACCAAAATTCATTTGAGGATTTGACTAGTTGACCTAGGGCTACTTTTGTAAATTTAGACATGCGGATCAAAATGTAACCTAGGGTTTCTATCTCCTATAAATAGAACCCAAATCCTTGTAATTTCTTATGCCTCCTTTTAATAATAAATTCTAGAACTCTTTTTGGAGAGCATCGATGTTTCTTTTCAATTCATGAATTCAGATCTGACAACCCTGCGTTGATGATTGGAGAGATGCATCTGTAAGTAGATTTAATTCCTTGCTCTAGTTTAGATTTCAATTCTTGCCCTAGGTAATTTTTATTCTCTGCCCTAGATAGATGTTTTTCAATTCCTTAATGAGTGAGTAGTTTTCCCGCTTGTTAGGGTTAGGAATGGGGAAGGATTTGAGAGACGAAGATCTCTCATCTCTTTTCTTTTGCCAATCTGTTATGAACATTAGAACTCCATGCATACCTTCTTATTCCGCTCCCTACGGCACTCTATCCTCGAGGTAACGGTGATTCCGTAGTCTAAAGGCCCGGATTTTAAGGTTTTCCATGGAGGTTAGGGTAAAGATTAAGAAAGGAAGGGCAAGGATCTAGAGGAAGAATCAATCTTCCCAATCATCCTAATCCCCTTTGTTAAGATTTACCATAACACTAATATGATATCTTTAATTAAAGGCAATGGAAAAAGATGTAGATCTTTGTTTACCAAATTTTCCATAAACCTAATCCTAGCAAGTTTCTAATCCTAGTATCATACAACTTCAATTTTTAGATTTAATAATCAATCCGAACACCCTTCGGAATTAACTCGTAAGAACGAATCGGAAATTCACCACATCCCTGTGGACCGACCCGTACTCACCGGCTAGCTACTTGCGACGCCGTTCTTGATTGCGGTTACAAATATTTTTGATCTATCTTTTAGAAAGCGCAAGCACGCTAAATCATTTCAATCAAATGGCGCCGTTGCCGGGGATGGCGTAGAATTTTCTTTTCGCGATTTCGGGTTAATCTAAAATTTAAAAATTCATAAAAATCTAAAAAATCCAAAAAAATATAAAAATATATATATTTTGTTATTTTTGGAAGGGATATTTTGTTGTTTTAATTTTGCAGGATTTACAAAGATGATCTGGAAATTTCCAGAAGGCGAAACAGAAATCAGAAGATCGAAACAGAAGGGGAATCAAATAACAGAACACTGAAATTTTTTTGGAGGCCCAATTCCCCCAATCCGCCGCGATTCCGCGGCCAAAACCCACCTTAGGCCGCGGAACCGCGGCCTTCTAGTGGAATCAGAGCGTCAAATTTTTTTTGGGGATTCGTGCTGATTAGACTGCCGCGAAAACGCGGCAATAACGCGTTTATACCGCGGAACCGCGCTCTTTTGGTGAGATCATCCTACGAAATTTGCATTGTAAGCTCTCTGTTATTTCTCCTCTGCAAATTTTAATATATTTTCTGAATAATGCCTACAAGATTTTGTGTGCTTTAAAAATATATTCTCTTCCATATAACGAGTCTTGTGCAGGATTTTCGGGCCCCGCTCAAAATTAAAATTGATTGCAAGTAATCTTTTTTGCTGCATATCTTTTCTCGAATATCTTTTTGCAACATTTTTTTCCAAATAAAGATTCTTGTGATATGCTTCAAATAATAACCAATTGCAAGTAATATTTGCTGTTGCATATCTTTTCTATAAAATATTTTGTTGTTGCATATCTTTTCTCTAAAATCTTTTTGCAACAAAATTTTCCAAATAAAGTGAAAGAAAAAAAAATCAATGAAAAATGAAAATAAAAAGGAAAAATATTTTATAGAACTTGCAAAATTTTTTAGCCCCAAATAAATCCTTGCACCACCCAACCTTTCTTCTTGTCACCTTTCTTCTTCTAACATGGGTACCCCACACAATAAATCATTAGCCGAACTTTGGTATCCCGAACCTAATTTTGCGTCATATGTCAATGTGTTCGGTCAATTTAAAGACGATCCTTCCATGCCTAAAAAATCTTTGAAAGATCACATAGAGGAGTCTAGGAGAAACAGTTTGACTTTTCAACCCACTTTGTGTCAACCAAGTCAACCTTCACCACTTCCATATGTTGATACCACTCTTTCGAGTCCTTCTGACACTCCTAGGCCGATGTCCATTGCTGAGCACATTGCTCAATCTCGCAGCCGATCTTTCACCCCTCTCCACACATCTAGTTCTAGGGATCCACAAGATTATTCACATTTTTATCCAGATGTAGACCCTACCCCTGTCCTACCACCCACTTCCTACCAGTCCTACCCGACCTTACCACCTTCACTAGACATTGATTCTACACAGCCAATAGGGAGTTTTGCATATCCACACGATTTCGAATCTTTTACCGAAACCCCCTTACCACCAAAGTCTAGTTTGGAAGAGGCGTTGGAGGAGTATATCGCAGCAAAAAACAAAATGGTTAGGAATGTGGAAGCATCCGTGGCCGCCCTTATGCAACCTAGTGAACCGGTAGCTAGTGTCCCGCTAGCTCCAAATTTTTCAATGTATGAGGCGGCAGTTGGACAAGATGAGAATGAGAGAGGATTTTCAAATCAAACCTACCCTTACCCAATTGAATCCCACAACTCCTGTTTTCCATCGATTGCCCTAAATAGTTCACCTGTTGAAAATAAAAATGAGTTGTGTGATTTTGTAGTGTTTGATTTGCCAAATTGTGAAGAACCCCTTTCGAGTGAAACCGCACTTAATCCTTTTGATCTTTACACCTCCACTCTAGAACCTAAATCGATAGATATCCATGCTTTTGATGAGGTGTCTAAAGAAATTGATTTTCACTTGATTGGGGATATAGACGCCGAGAATATTTCGGATGATGAACCTGTCGATTTGCTTGAAATTTTATGTTCAAATCATCATCCTGAGTTATTAAATATTTCTCCCGAACCTCATATGCGTCTTGATTTTGATGATATTGGCATGGATGAGCAAATTTTTGAGGAAAATATTGAGGAGAATTATGAGGATAGTACTGAGGATAATATTGAGGTTGAACCATTTTCGTTTGATGTGTCGAATTTTCCAATACACCCTCCTAAATTCTTAACTGATACCCTTCCTCACTCACTTCCTTCCATCCTTCCTATTGTTCCGACCGTGCAAGTGACCGTTACGCTTTCATCTCCTATACCAAGTTCGGCAAACCCATGTTTTCTTGCGAATCTTGAGGGATTTGATCCCATTTCTCGACGAGTAGATAGGTTAGCGCAATCGCTTATAACATATCGGTCATCACATATTGCACTAATTTATTCACTCAATTTACACCCTCAAGATCGTACTCCACTTCCTTCTTCTTTTCGCCATTCTTCTCCCCCACCGAGACCATATTCTACCATTCTTCTTTCCACACGGTCTCGCGTGCTTCTCATTTTCTTGCACCAACTATACCATTTCCACGATAAGATTTTTGAATGGTTGGTGCTAACTTTTGGCTTGTGTAAGGCCAAGCTTAAGTTTGGGGGGAACCTTTTTGTATATATGTATATATATTTTTGTTTTCTTTTTCTATAAAAAATAAATAAAAAAAAAATTCAAAACATTAAAAAATATATAAAAAAATTGTAAATAAATAAACAGGGGAGTGCCGACATTTTGACCCTCTTGGTTTAGTATGACAGTGAGGACACTGTCAAGTTCAAGTTTGGGGGTATGCTCGGTACGTCTTTTTCCATCGCATTCATTTGTACATATTTTTGCATTTGCATACTTATTTAAAAACCCATAAAAATTGAAAAAATTCAAAAATTATAAAAATTATTGTATTCAATTTTGGCTAATTGACTTTGGTTTGACAAATAGGTCAACTGGTTAGGAACAAGTAGATCTTAGACTTAGTGAATTAAAAACCCTAAAAATAACATTCCTTAAAGTTTAACGGTAGAAAGTATATGTCTTTGTAGATTATTTAGAAATAGGCAAATTTTAGGTTCACTTCTTGGGCTAAGTCAAAATGAAGGAAGAGTATTGATGTTCTTATTAGAGTATAAGTTTGAAAAATAGTTCCTAGCTTAAGTCTAGATTCTGAAAACGTGTACCCTACAAAATGCACAATCACGCATCTTGAAACTTGGAATAGTAGAAGAGACCTTGAAATGCTCTTGTCTAAAGTCCTTAGTACGAAGAAAATAAAAGGAAAAAAAGTGTGAATAAAGAATATAAAAAAATGGACACTGGTTTTTGTGATTACTTAAGGCTGTAAAAATAGAAAAATATTTAGCAAGGGTGCCTCATCACCTAGTTCCTTAGACCAACTGGTTTGGGAGTCACTGCTAAAGCCTTGGGTGTTGCAAAACTAGGAAGTACGCTTTAAAGTGCTAACGCATCTTGTAATCGGTTGTTGGTACCTCAAGAAGTATTAACGGTCGCATGAAGGATGTGTAAGCAAAATTCAATTAAAAATTCACCAACTAATTAGTAGTTTGGACAACGGACAAGGGTATGATTGCTTGATTTGAATTTCCAAGTGTAGGGGTGACTTATACACACACGTGGGGATATGTGATTGGAATTTAGATAAGAGAGAGGAATGAAGATTAGAACTTGTATCTTTAGTAGAGTTGATAGAAATTCCTAAGTGGAGATGGAACCCTAGAAGGAAAACTTAAGAAATGCCGAAAGCTAAGTAGGTCTACATAACATATATAATCTTAAGTTAAATAATGAGGAAGTGTGAAGAATATGTGTGGATAATTTGCGAGTCAAAAGGTAATAGAATTCCTTGTTAGAAAACCTAATTGGAAAACAAAAGTCAATGGGCCGAGTTGATAGGATTTTGTGGGTGTAATCCGCTGAAAACCCTCAGGAGACAACACTCCTCCTACTAGGGACACCTAGAGGTTTAACGGCTTATTGCACGTGCTCAGTGCAATCGCGTTTCCCTGCGAAAGTGTGGTTAGGATTTTAGTGAATAAAAATAAGTTTGCTCGAGGACGAGCAAAAGATAAGTTTGGGGGTATTTGTTCACACCATAATATTGCATTATTATATTCCCCATTCTTATTCGTTTTATAAATAAACAGGTGCTTTTGACGCATGTCTGCTATATATTTCAGGTTACAGGTTCTTGGATAGAAAACAGTGAAAACGATGAAAAGACGATGCAAAAGTGGACTTTAACCAACAAATAGGAGGATCTTAGTCAAGCCTAGACGAAGGAACAGTTCACAATGTACAAGGCAACGCAAGGTCCAAGAATACAAGGCAAACGGTTAAAAAGCCATTGCAAATTGTTCACCGAAGATTTGGAACCAATGCAGAAGCCCAAATGGAGAAAACAATAAAGAAATAAAAAGCCTAAAAGACACTGAAGCAGCCCAGAAGAAATAATCATCTGAACTTACTAAAGGGCCGCGGAACCGCGGCCCAAGCTCACCATTGCCGCGGTTCCGCGGCCAGAAGAAGACAAAAGGAAGATTTTATTTTACCAAAATTCATTTGAGGATTTGACTAGTTGACCTAGGGCTACTTTTGTAAATTTAGACATGCGGATCAAAATGTAACCTAGGGTTTCTATCTCCTATAAATAGAACCCAAATCCTTGTAATTTCTTATGCCTCCTTTTAATAATAAATTCTAGAACTCTTTTTGGAGAGCATCGATGTTTCTTTTCAATTCATGAATTCAGATCTGACAACCCTGCGTTGATGATTGGAGAGATGCATCTGTAAGTAGATTTAATTCCTTGCTCTAGTTTAGATTTCAATTCTTGCCCTAGGTAATTTTTATTCTCTGCCCTAGATAGATGTTTTTCAATTCCTTAATGAGTGAGTAGTTTTCCCGCTTGTTAGGGTTAGGAATGGGGAAGGATTTGAGAGACGAAGATCTCTCATCTCTTTTCTTTTGCCAATCTGTTATGAACATTAGAACTCCATGCATACCTTCTTATTCCGCTCCCTACGGCACTCTATCCTCGAGGTAACGGTGATTCCGTAGTCTAAAGGCCCGGATTTTAAGGTTTTCCATGGAGGTTAGGGTAAAGATTAAGAAAGGAAGGGCAAGGATCTAGAGGAAGAATCAATCTTCCCAATCATCCTAATCCCCTTTGTTAAGATTTACCATAACACTAATATGATATCTTTAATTAAAGGCAATGGAAAAAGATGTAGATCTTTGTTTACCAAATTTTCCATAAACCTAATCCTAGCAAGTTTCTAATCCTAGTATCATACAACTTCAATTTTTAGATTTAATAATCAATCCGAACACCCTTCGGAATTAACTCGTAAGAACGAATCGGAAATTCACCACATCCCTGTGGACCGACCCGTACTCACCGGCTAGCTAATTGCGACGCCGTTCTTGATTGCGGTTACAAATATTTTTGATCTATCTTTTAGAAAGCGCAAGCACGCTAAATCACTCAATCAGAGAGTAAGGTGTTTTTCCTTGTATTGTACATAGATGACGTACTCTTGATAGGAAAAGAGTTTCCTATGCTACGCTTGGTCAATCTCCTCTTATCACAAAGATTCTCTATATAGGATCAAGGTGATACCTCCTAAATCCTGGGTTTTGGATCTATGTGATAGATCTAAGTGGATGTTAGGATTCTCACTAGGTGTAATGAGATGGTATCAATCGATCCTGGGGAGAATCACTGGATAGCTTCCACAGTGGTAAGGACGACTGAATGTCAGTCACAGGCATTGTCTTTACCCTCAGCAGAGGGACGGTATGTTGGAAGAGTTCCAAGCTAGATACCGTGACAAAATAGATGATAAAGGCTGGATACATCGCTACCAACGATGCTGCTAAAGAGGCAGTCTGGGTGTATATTAGTTCATGAGATGAACTTCGTTCCTACCATTGTGTGACAATGGAGTTGTGGCTATGGCCTAGGAACCCCCGTCCAATCAGTGATCCAGATATATTCTTAGGCAGTATCACCTGATCATGGAGATGGTTGATCTCTAGGAAGATCGAGGATAGGAGAGTAGACTTAGAGGTTAACACGGCAGATCCACTCACAAAGGCCTTTTCCCAGGAGAGACTTTTATAGGATGGTTGAGTATGAGATACTTCAACCACAGCTGATTGTTGGTTATTGGATAGTACAACTGATGGCCCTAGTGGAAGTGGGAGATTGTTAGTTATATGTATGCCCTAGAGGCCATTACTGTACATACGATGTATTGTAGTGGATACTTGGACATATATAGGGGGACTTTCTTGCTCGACATGATAGTATGCTATCTGGTTGCTCTTTATCTTAACATGTACACTGATTGTCTCTTTGTTACATGTTAATAAAGCCCTTAGGATGAGAACTTGACTACTAGGATTATGATGCAGATCATACTAGTGGGGATAGAGTAGTCGTTAAGTACATCCTTCAAATGTTTCTAGTCGTAGGTATATCGTGACAGGGCATCGATATACCAGAGTAGACTAGCGTGTAGCTTCTTGACCCATGTAGATGGGCGATGGATGATCCCACATCCATTGGTGTTTGACATCAGAGAAGGTATACGGGTGCTCAGTGGAGACTATTGGAGATAGTGCCCTCAAAGTCAATTATTGGATCACAGGTACGTGATTGCAATGATTGAGGCAAGACCTATACCGATATGACAGTCTTGCTCAAGATGATAGTATGCTATCTGGTTTGTCTTTATCATCGAATACATGCTTTAGTTCGCTACTGCATGTTGATAGAGCCCATAGGATTCTTGCTTGACTGCCAGCAGTATGATGGCGATCATATACGTGGGAGCTGAGGTCTGTAAGCACATCCTTAAAGTGTCCCTAGTCGTGGGAGTTTCGAGACAGGGCATCTATACTCTAGAGTAGACTAGTGTATACAGTCGAGACCCCGACGAAAGGCGGTGGCCGGTCTCACAAGCCACTGGTGTCAGTTGGATCACCTAAGATGTATACAGGTGCTCATTGGGTTATGAGTACACTGGACAGGACTCGCCGGGAACATGCTAGTTGGTATTATACATATCGTCAGATAGCAGTTCCCTTGTGACATTTGTACAGGTTAGTTCATCGACCTTAGGTCGTCATTTGTCTCGTGTAAGTTCCCACTGTGCTTTGATTTCTACCCTACCACGGCTCAAAGAAGTCGTGCAAACAGGTCTTTTTTGGGTACAGTCCCGAGCCACATAGAGGCAAGTGAGCGGATCGGCGGGGGATTCGTCTCTCTCGGTATTGGGGGTGAGATCGTGCTGTGTCTAGGAGAGCCATTACACAAAGCCCTCGGTCGAGGCAGGAGATTTACTGGTAGGTACTCCAGTAGTATCTCAGGGTGTTCTGGGCCGCTCTCTGACACGACTTATACTGCTATTGGGGGTCTGACGTTACCAACCCCTAGGCCGATATGCGATACTCATATATGAACGGACCGGACTGTATGTATATTGTCACTGTTAGGCTCAGTAGGGTTTATGGATGAGTTCGCTCGTCAGCTGCCCTCCAATCAATACATAGGCAACCGTTATGTACAGCCAGTACCTCTGACGTGCTAGTGGTTATACCCAGTGCTAGTGTGTTGATGAGTCATTAGAGTCCCCCACAGACACTTTCCCAAGTTCAGGCGAAACGTTGTAGAGTCCGTATGGTTTTATGGCAAAGTTCGGAAAATGCACGTGCGTTTTCGCACGTGTCATTTTTCGGGCAGATAATACTGGTCGGCTTTGGTTTAAGCCGGATCCGAGTATTATACTGTGTAGATATAATATCTTTGTCTCAGTTGCATTTATATTCGGTCGTAATACAAATACGGGTATGTTTATACTGATACGGGGTTATCCTGAAATTCGTTTCAGGATCACTTTTGGAAGTTGCCAGTTTCCAGTTTTCTATCAGCCGTATTTAACATTCGGTTAAATGCGGATTTATCTTTTCGTCACTTGGGTGAGTCATGAGGGTGATGTGTGTGGAAGCTTCTAGAAGTTGGTGACTACGATTAGTGATTCATTGTATGCATTAATTGAATGGTGAGGTGTTATTATGTGTCACCATTTGCATTAATGAGTTTTGGTTTTGCTTAGGATATTTTGATCAAGATCTTTTGCTTTGTGGTCACCCCCCCTCTTCTACAGTCACCCTCCTCCTTCTATATATGTGGCCGGCCCCCTCCCCTCCTCTACTCACTCTCTCACTTGTTGATCAAAAGATTATGATAGTTTGGACTCATGGAAATTAGATAGCCTCATTTCACCCGATTCCAAAAGGCAACTTCATTAACCGTTCGTCCATAGCTTTGGACGTAACGAGACAAAGTGTTCTACTCATTCTCTACATCATCTTGGTCGTCTCTTTTAGCAAACTTGACGACCGAGTTGTCTCGGTTCAGAGGCGGGAGCCCGTTTAAAGATCCATCGACGTGGTGCCACCTGGACGAGAAGATTGGAGATTCAGGAGATCGGAGCAGCCGCAATAAAGCGTAGGATGATGGTTGAAGACCGAAGGACTCGGATCGTTCGGTATAACATTTCTATCCAGTTTGTAATTTGTTAGTTTAGTTTTAATGGCAGATCCGGGATATAGTACACGATAGCGCCAGTTGTAAAAGTTTTTGTTCCGCATTTAGCGTCTGTTAGATGGCCAGGGCGCTACCGTGGACTTACAGTGGTATCAGAGCCTCACCATTAAGCTTTACTAACTTGTACTAACGTGTTTGAAAGATCGATCGAACGGAATTTCCGAAATCACAATTTTCTGCACACAAGTTTCTGTCGATTTTTTAAAGGGCCTAAAAATAATTTTGCATATCACAGAAAAGCGTGCAGGGTTTTCTAAGCATTCTGGGAAAATTTGGGCACGTGATCCCACATGACCACCGAGGAACCGCGGTCAAACCTAGGGTTTGACCGCGGAACCGCGGCGACTTTGTGGGAACAGTGCACCAACTTTTTCCAGAGTGCTTCATTTTGGAAATTATGGTTTTTGGTAATATTTGTTTGGGCCCAGATTTTGTTACTGTACAGCAGATGTACGTGGGGCCCACTTCGGGAAATTTAGTCGATCGAAATTTTAAACTTGTTAGTATACAGTATTTACATTATATCTCCGACCGGGAATGTCATTCGATTGGTAAACCGCGTCTAATTGCTATAGTTCTTTTAGACGGGTTTACGAACGCGACATTCGCGTTGATGTTCTATGTTGTGCTGTGATGTTGCGGATATGTCGTGGTGGATAGCAGGGTGCAATGATATTGCAGTTTGGATTTATTTGTACATTTGATATTGCAGGGCGAGCGTCCAACATGTGGACTGCCGTTACTGCCTGTTTGTATAATATTCTTTTTGGGACACGACCGGGCTGAGGTCGATGTACCCGTTGTATATATTTTCTTTTATGTACTAGGATTACCCCGCGATGGAGTGCACGGATAGCCGGGTTCTGGAAGGCAACGGGTCCGTATCTCATGGCTTTGAGAAGCAAAGGGGCCACACTCTAGAATTGGCAGACTATTCACCGCACTCGTAGGGGGTATAGGTTGACCCAAGGAGGGATGCTCAATTTACCGGATTCCGTGAAGTGCCGGGTGTTCCATTCACTATGTTGTGGGGACTACCTCGCTTTAGGTTTTGGCGGGTAACTTGCCGCACCCGTAGGGGTCTAGGTTTCATTGCACAGGCTATCCACACGACCAGGGGAACGTCGGTTTTCAGCAGCGGCTCTGTGAAACTAGGGGATCCCAGATTATCTGTATTGTTCTGTGATGCTTATTACTTTTCTGTAATGTTGCATATTATCACGCATGGAGCGATTATTGTATATTGGTATATATACTATTAGATGTTGTATATGTTTTACACCGGCGCTAGTCCAGCCCCTGCTCTGTCGTTAGTTAAGTAACCTAACAGGTGATGACGGGACCCTGTGACGAATGCGAATGGCATATACGTACATTATATTTTCGTTCTTTTCTGGTGTGATTGATTAATGGGACTGCGTTGATTCTTATCAATGCAAGATAAAACAAACCTATATTTGATGTTGTTGGAACAAATTTTAAAAGTGTTATTACAAAAGACGTTTCCTTTTGTTTTGCATAGTGATATTCAGTTTAGAATATCCTGCACCTCATTCGACGAGGCAAGGGCCGAGATCCTTTCACCGGGAGTGACCCCTTGGGCAGAAGTTTGCATCAGGGTAATAACTTTACTATAGTCGATTACAAGTTGCTTTGCATCGTGGTATTCAGTTGGAATATCCTGCACCTCATTCCACGAGGAAAGAGCCGAGATCCCTTCGCCGGGAGTGACCTTTTCAGCAAAGGTTTTCGCCACTATATTTTATAAAAAGCTATCAGGTTTCTTCAACGAGCTCAAGTTCATTACGTTAAAGGTTTTTCGCCAAAAACCAGCCGTAGCCCTCCGTCGTATCTTATGGATGGTCAGTAGTATTCAAGCTATGTTTGTTGGCCTTCGTCAAGGCATAGTGTTTGGTATGTAAGTCCGCGGCGGCGCCCCGGCCGTCGATCCGACGCCGGAAACGCGGACACAAAAACTTTGCAAACTAGCAAACCGGCACCACCGCGCACTTTTCACCCGGATCGGGCCATTAACCTAGCTACTAGCAAACTAGAAAAGAGGAGAGAAGCTATACCAAGCGATCCGTGTCTTTCGGTCTTCGTCTCCACTCCGATCTCCCGCAGAATCTCCGTCCGTCACGTCCTCGTCGGAAAGGACACCACGTAATCGAATACTTTTATGGGCTCCCACCTCTTAACCGAGGCAACTCGGGCGCGAAGTTGGCTAGCCGACGCGTCCAAGGTTTGCTGCAGACTAGTGTAGAAGCTTGTCTCTTTTGGGGTTATGATGTTGCCATTGGATGGAGGGAATGAGCATAGGAATTTTGAAGCAAGCAAAGCTAAAATGAGAATGAATCATTTTCCCTCATCCAAAATGAAACCTCTCTCTCATCCTCCTCTAATGTGGCCGGCCCCTCTAATGTAGTGGGTGGGAAAGAACAGCATGAATTCCTAACCAAAATGAGAAAGGAAAAAGATAATGTAAGAATAATGTCACACTCATCTCATAATTCAATCTTTTCATTTCCAATCTCAAAAAGGCAAAGGATGAGACCATAAAGGAATCTCATCATGAAAGAACACTCATGATGCCTCACATATGCATGAAAGCCCTCCACAAATAAGTTATTTGCAAATGTGCAAATAACCCCCTCCATCGAAAGTCCGGTCGTGAAGGAACAAAGAAAAACCGGCCGGAACGGAATACAAACTGGCAACCTCAGAAAACTGATCCCGTAATAAATTACAGGAAAACCCCGCTACTGCAAATACATGCCCGCATTTGTAATCCCACTGAACAAAAATGCAAAGAGACAAAATCTACACTATTTAATACTAGGATCCGGCTTAAGCCAAAGCCGGCTAGTAAAAACTGTCCGATCACGATCCGTGCAATACCGCACGTATCTGATCGAACCCTGCTATATCTCTATACGGCCTCTACAGCGTTTCGCCCGAAACTTGAGTAACTGTGTGTGGTGGACTCTAAAGACTCGTCAATACTATGGCTGTGGATTTAACCACTAGCACGTCAGAGGTATCAGCCAATACGTAACGGGCTACCAGGTACTGACCAAAAGGGACGTCGATGAGCGAACTCATCCTGACACCCTACTGAGCCTGTCAGTGACAATATCCGTACAGTCCGGTCCGTTCGTCTATGAGTGTCGCATGGCGGGCCTAGGGGGTTGGTAAAGTCAGACCCCCAAAAGCGGTACAAGTCGTGTCGGAGTGTAGCCCAGAACACCCTGAGATACTACTGGAATACCTACCAGCAAATCTCCTGCCTTGGCCAAGGTCTTTTCATATTCTGGCTCTCCTAGACACAGCGCGACCTCACCCCCAATACCGGGAGAGACGAACCCCTGCAGATCCGCTCACTGCCTCCATGTGGCTCGGGACTGTACCCAACTAAAACCTGTTTGCACGACTCCTTTGAGCCGTGGTAGGGTAGTAATCAAAGCACAGTGGGAACTCACACGAGACAAATGACGATCTCAGGTCGATGAACTAACCTGTACACATGTCACCAGGGAACTGCTATCTGACGTCTGGTATAATCCCAACTAGCAGGTTCTCGGCGAGTCCTGTCCGGTGTACTCATAACCCAATAAGCACCTGTATACATCTTAGCTGAACCAACTGACACTAGTGGCTTGTGAGACCGGCCACCGCCCCTCGTCGGGGTCTCGACTGTATACACTAGTCTACTCTGGAGAATCGATGCCCTGTCTCGAAACTCCCACGACTAGGAACCTTTTAAGGATGTGCTTATAGACTCCAGCTCTCACGTATATGATCGCCCTCATACTGCTGGTAGTCAAGCAAGAATCCTAGGGGCTCTATCAACGTGTAATAGCGACTCGTAAAGTCACCTAAAGCAGTACACGATGATAAAGATAAACCAGATAGCATACTATCATCTCGAGTAAGACTGTCCTACTGGGATAGGTCATCCCCTCAATCATTGCAATCGCGTGCCTGTGATCCAATAATTGACTCTGAGGGCACTATCTCCAACAATCTCCCACTTGCACTCAAGGCTAATTATTGCGATGTCGCATACTCACAGCCCATGTGATACTGAACACCCAACTCCTTTACTAGTCAGTCTCACAAAGCTCGTTTGCGAAACTATTGCGTTCGAGGAATAGCCTCAGTGAGTGGATCCGCTCTGGTGTTTCTGTCACGACCCGCAGGGTACGGAACGTGACTGGCACTTAAGTTTACGAAACGTCTAAAGACGTCCGTAAAATAAGTAAGCCAAAGCCCAGAAAACAAAACCAATTAAGCAAAAGAGTGAAGAAAACCCAATCAATTGAAAGCGAGTTATCAAATAAGTCATGTAAAACCCTTTTTAAAAACAATACCAATTTTTCCGAAAATTTCGGCAGAGTCTCCTTTGTAAATACTGGCCCCCAAAATGGGTACAACAAAATATATATGAATCCAACAAAATAGGGCATCCCCAAGCGGGAGCTAGCTCTTCGCCACAAGGCGGTCACAAATCCCACGCAATATAAAACGACAGCATGCAAAATAATCATAATGAAGCATAAGAAAAACAGCATGTCGACTCAAGTGAGCTCGACCCCAAAATACAGCATAAAAGTCCACAAACCTCACAGTCTCATCTCTAGGTCAATATACAATAATGCTGGTAGATACAGTAGATGGAGTGTACTAGATACAAAGAATATACAAGGTGGTACCAAAAATAATAACATAACCCACCTATGAGCAAATCTCGAGCCCAGGCAAAAGAGGCAAAAGAACAAGTGCGCCCGCCGCTACTGAACTGACGGAGCGGACCTGCAAAAGACTGTGGCACAACGGGGGTGAGTTGCCAACTCGTGAGTAATAAATAACATCTACAAAGGCTATCGTATGCATGCACACAAGCATCCTAGCATCTAAAATACAGGTATGAATGGATGCACTAGCAGGTGTGTATACAACATCAGTGTACGAATATGTATGCAACATGAATATCTGAGGTCTCAATAGGTATATATAAGAAACATTTATCTCTTTTTGTTTTTGAAACTCTTTTAGAATGCCAGCATAATACTCAAGAATCGACGAGAACCGGTGTCCAGCAACGACACCCAAAAGCTGTCTCAAATCTCATAAATGTATCTCTAGCCTCAGCCGTCCGGCTGACCCATCTCAAATATCAATATCTCATCATCTAGCGGCCACGGTCGGTATCCTCTGGATATCCGCCGTCCCAAACAGTCACCGGTAGGTAATCCGTCCCCTGCCAGGCTCAACGTCAACACCACATTCCTCTTGCCCCGGGGTACCTTACCGGGCCCACCATGTACCCGTGCCGGTTCCTCCACTCCTCGACACGGATTTCCAAAACCACAGCAAACTCATGGTGGACGACACTTACATCACTAGAAAACCGCAATTTACATATTTTAAAAATATAATAAGTTTAGAAATTTTGCGGCTTTCCCCCGAAATCCAGAAATATCATAAAATCTCAAGAAATCCTCATAAGTGCATATATCAATGATAATGAATGCATATGGTATCAATAATCAAGTTGCGATGTGTGATTAATAGATTAGGCATGAACAATTAATATGATGAAGTACATGCACATGAATAGCAATCCTACGGTTTCATTTTAAGGAATTAAAGGCAATAGCACAAGTTTAAGTATCATTTAGTAAAAGGTTTAAATTTAAAGGTTATCTAGTGTGGTGGCATGGCAATTACCAGGGTGTGTGTGTAAGCATGAATAGTGCTCGTGCTGCATATAAAAACCCTGGCAATAGTGCAGGTGTCCTATAACATGGTTTCGTATATGTATGTCAATATAATGTATGGATGCAGCAAATAATCAAATAAGTATTTCACCCCTAATTACTAACATCACTAAGAATCTTGTAAGTTACTAAAACTATCGGGCGGCTTGCGCCATCCAACGATAGTCCCCTGTAGATGTTACATCTACTCATCGGAATCCCTGGCTAGCTGTGTCCAATCACCGCCTTCCCCTTTCGCGCCGCGTCTGACGTCTCCGCGACCGAACCTGGAATTTACATCAATACCAAATATAAGGTTACATATCAAGAACGACGCAAAACCCCAACGAAACTACTAATGTTCGCTAGCTAGGTACAACGTGCACAAAGTGCGCGGAACACACGCGAAATCGCAAAAACTGCCAAAAAAAAACGCCGATTTGGTCGCCCGGCAAAACTAAAACCCGACTACTCAAAATTCTGCGCTCACGCATCCTAAACGTCATAGGAGATGCTAAAAACATCCCCAAGGTATCACAAATAATTCACCAATTAAATTCGTTTCCTATCATAAAAATTTGTTAAAAATCAAAATAAAATACTAAAAATTTATGTTTCAACTAGAGTTTAATTATCATAATTTTAAAGATTAAAATTAGCCCGGAAAAATTTGTATTTATCGCTAAATTAATGTATTTTCTTACCGGCTTAAAATAATATTAAAAAAATGAAAAATTAGGGAAAATTTTTAAACGACCAGAATTTCATAATTAACTCATTAGCTACTAAAAACAAGCAATTACCTATCCATTTTAAGTATAATTAGCCCTAAACTACAAAATAACGAGAAAGACGGTTTTCGGAAAAATACCGAATTTTCACCGAATTTCAGGAAAACACCAAAACGACTTTTCAAGACGCTACAATCTTCCCCCCTTAAAGAAATTCGGTCCCCGAATTTAAAAATATAGCTACGCGTACCTTCGAAGAGATGGGGATATTTCTTCCTCATCTCGCCGTCGGTCTCCCAGGTAACCTCCTCGCTGCTCGGGCTACGCCAAAGGACCTTGACGGTTGGTATAATCTTCGATCTCAACTTCTTCACCTGCCGATCCAGGATGGCCACCGGCTGCTCTGCAAAAGAAAGGTCGCGCTCTAGCTGGACTGTCGGGTGCTGAATCGCATGCGAAGGGTCGTGAAGGTACTTGCGGAGCATCGAAACATGGAAGACGGGGTGAACATCAGGAAAGCTGGGAGGAAGAGCCAAACGATATGCAACAGTGCCGACACGCTCGAGGATCTCGAAGGGACCTACGAATCTAGGGCTAAGCTTCCCCTTTCGCCCAAAACGCATCACGCCCTTCATCGGAGAGACTTTCAGAAAAACATGGTCGCCAACTGCAAACTCTAATCTGCGACGGCGCCTGTCCGCATACGATTTCTGCCTGCTCTGAGCCGCTCTCATCCGGTCTCGGATCAACTGTATCTTTGTTGTCGTCTCCTCAACAAGCTGCGGCCCCAAAATACTGCTCTCGCTGAGCTCTGTCCAACAAACGGGCGATCTGCATCTCCTCCCATATAATGCCTCGAAAGGTGCCATCTGAATAGTATCCTGGAAGCTGTTGTTGTAGGAGAACTCCACTAGAGGTAAATGACGATCCCAGCTACCACCAAAGTCTAAAACGCACGCTCTGAGCATGTCCTCGAGAGTCTGAATGGTCCGCTCTGACTGTCCGTCGGTCTGCGGATGAAACGCTGTGCTGAAGCTCAAACGAGTGCCCAAAGCCTCCTAAAGTCTCTGCCAAAGTTGGCTGGTGAACTGGGTGCCTCGATCTGACACGATACAAGTCGGTACGCCATGAAGCCGCACGATCTCGTCAATATAGAGCTGAGCATACTGAGCGAAGCTGAAAGTGGTCTTCACCGGTAGGAAGTGAGCCGCTTTCGTCAATCTATCTACGATCACCCAGATGGAGTCGTACCCTCGACTGGTCCTGGGTAGACCCACAACAAAGTCCATCGAAATCTGTTCCCATTTCCACTCTGGAATGGGTAACGGCTGTAGCTCTCCTGCGGGCCTCTGGTGCTCGGCCTTGACTTGCTGACAAGTCAGGCATCTCGAAACGAACTCCGCAATATCCCTCTTCATCCCGTCCCACCAGTAGGTCTCTCTCATATCCTGGTACATCTTGGTGGAACCGGGGTGGACACTAAACACCGATCGGTGTGCCTCCTCAAGAATGTCGCGCCGCAATCCATCAGCATCTGGTACGCACAGTCTAGATCCATATCGTAAAATCCCCTGATCGTCAACCACGAACTCGGAAAATCTGCCCTGTCCCATCTGTGCCATGATCTCTGAGCAACGGTCGTCACTGCGCTGTGCCTCACATATACGGTCAAGCAACTGTGGGCGTGCACGAACATGCGCGAGCTGTCCTCCTGTCTGAGTGAACTCGAACTCAACTCGGCTGTCGCATAACATCTGCCAATCTGCTGACGACTGCCTCTGCACTGCGCGCAAAAAGGATAGACTACCCCCGGGCCTCCTACTCAACGCATCTGCCACCACATTTGCCTTGCCGGGGTGATATAAGATCTCGCAGTCGTAGTCTTTCACCAACTCCATCCAACGACGCTGTCTGAGGTTCAGGTCTCGCTGCTGAAATATGTACTTTAAGCTCTTGTGATCGGTGAATATCTGACACGACTCGCCGTAAAGGTAATGTCGCCAAATCTTCAGTGCAAAGACCACTGCAGCCATCTCCAAATCATGAGTGGGGTAGTTCTGTTCATGCTTCTTCAACTGCCGAGAAGCATAAGCGATCACCCGGCCATGCTGCATTAATACGCATCCTAATCCCACTCGCGAAGCATCACAGTAGACAACAAATCCGCCTGATCCCGAAGGCAAAGATAATACCGGCGCCGTAGTCAAAAAAGTCCGTAGCTGCTGAAAACTGCGCTCGCACTCCTCTGTCCAAACGAAAGGAACTCCCTTCCGAGTCAAACCGGTCAACGGTGCAGCTATACGGGAGAAGTCCTGAACAAAACGCCTGTAGTAGCCCGCCAAGCCTAGAAAACTACGGATCTCAGTAACCGATGTAGGTCGGGGCCACTGCTGAACAGCCTCAATCTTCTTCGGGTCCACACAAATGCCGTCTCTCGTAACCACGTGACCCAAGAATCCGACGCTGTCCAGCCAGAATGCACACTTGGAATACTTTGCGAACAGCTGGTGCTCCCTCAGAGTCTGTAACGTAATCCGCAAGTGCTGCTCGTGGTCCTCTCTGCTCCGGGAGTACACCAAGATATCGTCGATAAACACGATGATGAACAAGTCAAGATACGGCCTGAATGTACGGTTCATCAAATCCATGAATACTGCTGGGGCGTTGGTGAGTCCGAACGACATCACCAAAAACTCGTAGTGGCCGTAGCGCGTGCGGAAAGCTGTCCTCGGTATATCCTCCTGTCGAACTCGCAGCTGATGGTATCCTGATCGCAAGTCGATCCTCGAAAAATACCCCGCACCCTGAAGCTGGTCGAACAAATCATCAATGCGCGGCAACGGATATCTGTTCCGAACGGTAACTTTGTTCAGCTGGCGGTAGTCGATACATAAGCGCAAACTTCCATCCTTCTTCTTGACAAACAGGACCGGAGCACCCCACGGAGAAACACTCGGTCGAATAAGCCCCTTATCTAACAAATCCTGCAACTGATCCTTCAGCTCTCGAAGCTCTGCCGGGGCCATCCGATAAGGCGGTATAGAAATAGGCCCCGAACCGGGAATCAAATCAATGCAGAACTCAACATCGCGCTCAGGCGGTAGCCCAGGTAGCTCATCAGGGAAAACAGCAGGGAACTCACAAACTACCGGGACCCGGTCTAACGGAACCTCTGCAGCTCGAGTATCACAAATACACGCTAAGAATCCCTGACATCCCTTCCGCAAGAGCTGACCAGCGCGAAGAGACGAAATTAAGCTGGGAAGGGTGACACTGCGGTCTCCCCGAATAACAAGGACTGGCTCTCCCGGAAAGCTAAATCTGACTGCCTTCTCACGGCAGTCCACCGAAGCATAACAAGTGGCTAGCCAATCCATGCCCAGAAGCACATCAAAGTCCAACATATCGAGGAGAATCAAATCAACCGATGAATCCCTCTCCCCGGTACGAACGGAACACAAACGAAAAACAAAACGAGCGACAAACGACTCGCCTACCGGAGTAACAACAACAAGCGGCTGATCTAATGACGACGACTCACGGCCCAACATCGGTGCAAAGTGTGTAGATACGTACGAATGTGTGGAACCTGGGTCGAATAATACCCGTGCATCGAAAGAACAAACTGGCAAGGTACCTGTCACAACGGCATTGGATGCCTGCGCATCCTGCGGTGTCAAAGCAAAAACTCGGGCCTGTCCTCCACCGATAGCGGGCTGACCTCGACCTCGGCCTCTGCCTCCTCGTCCTCTCTGAACAGGACCGCCGCGTCCACGGCCTCTGGGTGCACCTAACTGGCGTGGAGCATCGCCTGGGGTAGGAAGTAGGGCTCTCTGAGGAGGGGGTGGTGATGGTGGTAGGGTCACATGCGGAACTGTCGCTGCTCCCTGTCGTCTCACCGGACAGTCTCTGACAAGATGGTGCAAACTCCCGCACCCAAAACACCCTGGCGACGGCTGCTGCCCCTGTGGATAAGAACCATATAACTGTCCCCGCCCAAATCCTCTGCCAGGCCTATCTCTAGGAAAGAATCTGGCGCGCTGCCTCTGAGACGGTACATCGGTGCGAATCCTCTTCGGCCCAGAAACGGCCGAAGTCCGTGATATGCGTGCCTCCATCCGCAATGCTGTATCCATAGCAGCTGAATAAGTGTCGTAGTGCTGGGCGCCAATGGCAAGATATAGCTGGGCATCAAGTCCCTGTACGAACCTCTTCACCATCTTCTCCTCGGTATCCACCAAATACTGAGCATATCGGGATAACTGTGTAAACTGGATGTCATACTCAGACACCGTCATCCCAGGTGTCTTGACTAAGGCCTCGAAGCTACGAGCTCTGGCGTCACGAACGCTCTCTGGAAAGAAACAGGCTAGAAAGACCGCTGTAAACTCGGCCCAAGTCATAGGCGGTAGACCTGCAGCTCGACCTCTCAAGACTGACTCCCACCATGTCTACGCGAGACCCTCTAGTCGGAAACTCGCAAGCTCTACCCATCGATCATCCGAACATCTCAGCGAACGGCAGATCCTGGCTAAACTGTCAAGGAACGTCTGTGGGTCCTCCGCTGCCTCGGTGCTGGTGAATACTGGAGGTCTCAGCCTCATGAAGTCCTGTAGTGAAACCGGAACGGTCACGGTGGTAGTAGTAGGAGCAGGTATCATGGTCGTCTGTGATGTAGTAGGTACGTCATCCGGCCTCGGTGTACGACTGGCTGCAACTAGGGATCCTACCATCTGACGTAGCTCCTGCATACTCCCCATCATCTGTCACAACTCCTCCATACTAGTCTCGAGCCTATCCATACGGCCTGGGGAAGGTGGATCGGTCTCCCTGCGGCGTTGGCATACCACCCTGCTCAGTCCTAGTCTCGGACGAGCCAGCTCGAATCTCGTCTCTGGCAGCAGCCCTCTGTGCCCTCGTAGCCTTCGGCGGCATAGTGGCTGTACAGGAAATAGGACAGTAAGAACAGTGCAATAGGATCATAGGATACACGGAATTGAAGAAGGAAATTTTCAAGCAAGTATCCTAAAGTCACTTAGGCGGAGTACCGCATCGTAAGTATGCCGCGGACATACGCACGCTACGTTACCCTGCTTAAGTCACTTACTCCATCTACCAAGGGTCATCCTACACTCAAAAGGTAAAACCTATCGCTCTGATACCAACTTTGTCACGACCCGCAGGGTACGGAACGTGACTGGCACTTAAGTTTACGAAACGTCTAAAGACGTCCGTAAAATAAGTAAGCCAAAGCCCAGAAAACAAAACCAATTAAGCAAAAGAGTGAAGAAAACCCAATCAATTGAAAGAGAGTTATCAAATAAGTCATGTAAAACCCTTTTTAAAAACAATACCAACTTTTCCGAAAATTTCGGCAGAGTCTCCTTTGTAAATACTGGCCCCCAAAATGGGTATAACAAAATATATATGAATCCAACAAAATAGGGCATCCCCAAGCGGGAGCTAGCTCTTCGCCACAAGGCGGTCACAAATCCCACGCAATATAAAACGACAGCATGCAAAATAATCATAATGAAGCATAAGAAAAACAGCATGTCGACTCAAGTGAGCTCGACCCCAAAATACAGCATAAAAGTCCACAAACCTCACAGTCTCATCTCTAGGTCAATATACAATAATGCTGGTAGATACAGTAGATGGAGTGTACTAGATACAAAGAATATACAAGGTGGTACCAAAAATAATAACATAACCCACCTATGAGCAAATCTCGAACCCAGGCAAAAGAGGCAAAAGAACAAGTGCGCCCGCCGCTACTGAACTGACGGAGCGGACCTGCAAAAGACTGTGACACAACGGGGGTGAGTTGCCAACTCGTGAGTAATAAATAACATCTACAAAGGCTATCGTATGCATGCACACAAGCATCCTAGCATCTAAAATACAGGTATGAATGGATGCACTAGCAGGTGTGTATACAACATCAGTGTACAAATATGTATGCAACATGAATATCTGAGGTCTCAATAGGTATATATAAGAAACATTTATCTCTTTTTGTTTTTGAAACTCTTTTAGAATGCCAGCATAATACTCAAGAATCGACGAGAACCGGTGTCCAGCAACGACACCCAAAAGCTGTCTCAAATCTCATAAATGTATCTCTGGCCTCAGCCGTCCGGCTGACCCATCTCAAATATCAATATCTCATCATCTAGCGGCCACGGTCGGTATCCTCTGGATATCCGCCGTCCCAAACAGCCACCGGTAGGTAATCCGTCCCCTGCCAGGCTCAACGTCAACACCACATTCCTCTTGCCCCGGGGTACCTTACCGGGCCCACCATGTACCCGTGCCGGTTCCTCCACTCCTCGACACGGATTTCCAAAACCACAGCAAACTCATGGTGGACGACACTTACATCACTAGAAAACCGCAATTTACATATTTTAAAAATATAATAAGTTTAGAAATTTTGCGGCTTTCCCCCGAAATCCAGAAATATCATAAAATCTCAAGAAATCCTCATAAGTGCATATATCAATGATAATGAATGCATATGGTATCAATAATCAAGTTGCGATGTGTGATTAATAAATTAGGCATGAACAATTAATATGATGAAGTACATGCACATGAATAGCAATCCTACGGTTTCATTTTAAGGAATTAAAGGCAATAGCACAAGTTTAAGTATCATTTAGTAAAAGGTTTAAATTTAAAGGTTATCTAGTGTGGTGGCATGGCAATTACCAGGGTGTGTGTGTAAGCATGAATAGTGCTCGTGCTGCATATAAAAACCCTGGCAATAGTGCAGGTGTCCTATAACATGGTTTCGTATATGTATGTCAATATAATGTATGGATGCAGCAAATAATCAAATAAGTATTTCACCCCTAATTACTAACATCACTAAGAATCTTGTAAGTTACTAAAACTATCGGGCGGCTTGCGCCATCCAACGATAGTCCCCCGTAGATGTTACATCTACTCACCGGAATCCCTGGCTAGCTGTGTCCAATCACCGCCTTCCCCTTTCGCGCCGCGTCTGACGTCTCCGCGACCGAACCTGGAATTTACATCAATACCAAACATAAGGTTACATATCAAGAACGACGCAAAACCCCAACGAAACTACTAATGTTCGCTAGCTAGGTACAACGTGCACAAAGTGCGCGGAACACACGCGAAATCGCAAAAACTGCCAAAAAAAACGCCCATTTGGTCGTCCGGCAAAACTAAAACCCGACTACTCAAAATTCCGCGCTCACGCATCCTAAACGTCATAGGAGATGCTAAAAACATCCCCAAGGTATCACAAATAATTCACCAATTAAATTCGTTTCCTATCATAAAAATTTGTTAAAAATCAAAATAAAATACTAAAAATTTATGTTTCAACTAGACTTTAATTATCATAATTTTAAAGATTAAAATTAGCCCGGAAAAATTTGTATTTATCGCTAAATTAATGTATTTTCTTACCGGCTTAAAATAATATTAAAAAAATGAAAAATTAGGGAAAATTTTTAAACGACCAGAATTTCATAATTAACTCATTAGCTACTAAAAACAAGCAATTACCTATCCATTTTAAGTATAATTATCCCTAAACTGCAAAATAACGAGAAAGACGGTTTTCGGAAAAATACCGAATTTTCACCGAATTTCAGGAAAACACCAAAACGACTTTTCAAGACGCTACAGTTTCTTTCTATGTCCCTCTTTATCTCAAGTTCGCGGAGAAAGCCATCTCCCGAAATGAGCAATACCTGTCTTAGAATGTCTGGATGTCTGATGGGACCTAGCTCATAAATGAACTCCAAATCCAAACTTCTTAGACTGTATCGTCAACTGAACTTAATCAGTATCCTGCGCCATGCCTTCCCTCAGTATCCACCTGGACCACCTGTCCAAAATACTGCCCCTCGTCAGTGGGAAAACTATAACTCTGACAGCCACTCTGCCATCCAGGTCACCTTGGAAGCCTGGAATGATAATTGTCTCCCGAAGGAGAATGCTGTTATCATATCCCTAGAACATCAACTTATGTTCTAAAACTTCTTCCGACTGTTTCTCTAGGATTGGATCAATATCATCTTATTGCACCTACTGCAAGAACAACATCTGGTGTGGTACTTGACATCTCATGATTGACTCAATTGCCTAAGCAAGTGATCTGTCAATCATGCACATCCCTCTCCCCTTTAGTTTGTAAGACACCTTTAGAGAGAGTGACTCCATTACCTGCAGGTACACCACCATGCTAGGAGTCGTCCATTCTAAATACTCATAGAATGCTGTCTAAGTACCCAGATTAGGAAACTACCCAAATCTAGATCTAAAACCACAGATCTAGTGACCAGAATGTCTGATATAATATCCAAGTCCTATGTGGAGAAACCACTGTGTGACGACCAACGTATAACCGATTGTAGTATAGGAATATCACTTCCTACTCTGTGTATGTCATCAAATACCAGGACATCACACCCTACTACCTTCTTAACAGATCCATCCCCTATTCTGATGAAATCAAACCTATGACTGTCACATCAGAAATAGATGGTCTATCTCCTCTATATCTGCTTTAGTCTATAAATAGACATAAGCCTGATGTCCACCAATGCTTCCGCTGCTCCCACTGACTACGACAACCCTCTGGCAGAGTCATATACACGTGCACTTCTAAAGTCAGTTTAGAACGACGCTATACTCATCCTCCTGCCGGGTCTCACAGTCTGGAGCAACAGCAATGGCAAGTCTGGGTAAACAAGAACCTCCCTGCCACCGTCCTTGAGCATACCGAAGTACCTCTCGGGTGCCTGAGGTTACCCACTTTATCTGCGGAGTGGCCAATGGAATGTCAAACCAGATTGAATCTTTAAGTTCTTATCAAATCTTCAGTAATCGTTTGCGGTTCTGGAATCACTTCCAGTTCTACCATACTCCCACTACTGTTTTCTGAAAAAGTCCATTTTTATTAAAACTGTGGCGAGTCAAGAACAATATCACTATTGATCTTCCAGATGGTAGAAAGTCAACCCTCGTCATAGCCCGGGTCAACCCACAAACAGCCATTACAGAAACGTGCCTTATGTCATCCAGAGTCTGGTTTTAAGCATAAGCCGGACAACTCCCCGTACCTTAACAATGTCAAGATATGAACTTTTCTATATCCAATATAGAAACAGAGGCACTGATTTAATTGAACCAGATTCAAATCATGCAGCTGTCTCCAGTGCATGTCAACTAAATGGAAGAGAGGCCGATCAGCGTTTCTCAACTTAGGAGTACTTCTAATTATGAGTAACCTGAAAGAGAAGCTAGTTCTCTTAATCATTACTATCAACTGAATACCATTCATAAGTATCTACATCTTCGATCACCTTGAAGAATCCCGATACTTGTAATACCTGGTTCTCTACTTTACTCTTATACCTATAACTTCTTAAAATTCGGACCTTTTGTTTCTACGAAACACTTGTCTAAATACTAGAGAAGTCATAGGTAAGCCGAATATAGTACGAGGACCAACCCCTCTGTCCTAATGGACACTGGACAATATACAATACTCTGTATAAGTCCCTTGAGTCAAATGACTCATTCACTGTGTGCCGTATGTTGAAAACTGTACTTATGGTTAAGAAGAATTACACCGTTGTTCAATGCTCCTTACCTAACCATAAACTGATATAGGTAAATGTCATAGACATAATTTCAAAAAGGTATATCTCACTCTATAAAAATAGATGTACAGATATATCAATTTGAAATTGGTGCATAACCGCGGATATTCAAAACCAAATATTTGCCGTCTGGCAAACAACCCAGGTGACTTCCTCAAATATCACCGATTACAACGAATCCCAATATAATGAGGATGATCACCCAATTCATAATAACTTACTCCCACTCATCATCTGTAAAACCATACAGATGTGAGAATCAAACCTGGTAAATACATACCCTGGAGCAAGTGTCTAATTAGGAAATCAGTTTTCTTTAACAGTACACAGTGAAATTGAAACATTGAAATGTTTTGATGGGGTATCCCGGTATTCCTAGTAATGCCTCTTCCATTATCCAGATTCACAACTGTAATCGTATATCTCTTTGCCATCTCTCCAAATCCCTTTATATGTCTTTAGTCATTACCTTCTGTACACCCCTTTAGGCCAAATGGTTTTCTTCCTTCCCTACCGTTTGGCACCAGCCTATGGTTTGGAAGAAGACTATCCAATAAGCATAACGGGTGTACTGTCCTAATCCTAGGAGCACTCGCAATGCGAGAGAAGGTGGAGATAAAAGACAACTGAATAAACCTTATTCCTATTTCTCCTGAACCAGGATCCATCCCCGAACTGGAACAAGTTCCTTTCGAGTTCGTATATAACCATACGATGGATTATCCAATAAACATGGGATCTTCGTAGTGATACGGAGTGTCCTGGAGAAATACAAAGGTGATTTAGGATTGGCGAAGAAAACTTGGTTTGGTCGTGAATAGCAGTCGCAATTTACTTTGCCCTCTTACTAATCCCTTTCTTTGTCTTTACTTAATACCTTCTGCACACCATCGTTATGCTAATTGTTTTTCTTCATTCCCTACCGTTCAGCACCAGCCTAAGGTTTGGAAGAAGACTATCCAATTTGCGTAATAGGTGTACTACTCCTAAACCAAGGAGTACTCGCAACCTGAGAGAAGGCAAAAAGAAAAGACAACTGAATAGTCCTATTCGTTTTCTCCAGAACCGGAAACCATCCTCGAATTCCTTCGAGTTCGTATATAACCATACGATGGTTTTATCCAATGGAAGTGGACGTTCGTAGTAATACGGGGTGTCCTGGAGAAAAAGGTAAAAGCAGGAGTGGCAATGGGGTATGCAACTCTGACAGTCCAAAAACCAGTGTTAAGAAGGTTCGGTCAACTTGGTCACTGAGTCATAGTCTAGGGTCGGGTCAATGGTCGCTGCCAAAGAGAGAGAGAAAAGAAACACTCAGCGTGCACTCTAACCTAGATCAGAATGGTTATCACTTTATCTAATCTGGAAACCTCCCACTGTAACGTCAAATTCTTCCCCAAACCTGAAAGAAGAATTAGCCGGGATCACCCGAGGATTAAACCAACTCATCAGTGGGAATCGGGATCCAACTATCATCGCATGATAACGTGACGGAATCCGCTCACGTTATCACACTCTAGAAGGTATGCGCATATCTGGCAAGTTTCAGTTCTTTTGAAACTCCCGATGTGGATTTTTGCCCCATGCTCTTATGACCTTGACTTTGGCCAACATATCATAAGTCACATGTCAAGTTCTACCCGTCATTTTCCAGGTTAATTTGAACCCACCCGTACATACCCTTGACTTTGGCCAAAATAGTAGTACGACTGTCCCAAACGAACGCATCTATCTATACTGCATATGAATACCTAACAGCTACCAAACACTGTGCCTTGACTTTGGCCAACATACACAGCTTGAATACTATTGACTATCTATATGAAATGACGGAGGGCTACGAATGGTTTCTGGCGAAAACCTTTAACGTAATGAACTTGATATCGTTGAAGGAACGGATAGCTTTATAAAAATATAGTAACGAAAACCTTTGCTAAAGAGGTCACTCCCGGTGAAGGGATCTCGGCTCTTTCCCCTTAGAATGAGGTGCAGGATATTCCAACTGAATACCACGATGCAAAGCAAAAGTAATCGGCTATAGTGAAGTTATTTCCCTGACGCAAACTTTTGTCCAAGGGGTCACTCCCGGTGAGGGGATCTCGGCCCTTGCCTCGTCGACTGAGGAGCAGGATATTCCAACTGAACACCACTGTGCAAAACAAAAGAGAATGTCCTTGCAATAACAGCTTTTTGAAAAGTGTTCCAACAACATCAAAATAGGTTTGTTTATCTTGCATTGATCCGAATCAACGCAGTCCCATCAATTGATCACACCACAAAGAACGAAAATATACTGACGTACGTATATGCCATCCGCATTCGCCACTGGGTCCCGTCATCACCCGTTAGGTTAGCTAACTAACGGCAGAGCGGGGACTGGACTAGCGCAGATGCAAAACATATACAACATCTACTAGTATATATATAATATATAATTTTCGCTCATGGCGTGCTAAAAAGCAACAGCACAGAAAAACACAGCATCACAGAACAATACAGATATCTGGGATCCCCGGGTTTCATAGAGCCGCTACTGAAACCCGACGTTCCCCTGGTCGTGTGGATAGCCTGTGCAATGAAAACCTAGACCCCTACGGGCGCGGCAAGTCACCCGCCAAAACCTGAAGCGAGGCAGCCTCCTTCAGCAACGTGAATGGACCACCCAGCACTTCACGGAATCCGGCAACTTGGGCACCCCTCCTGGGTCAATCCTATACCCCCTACGAGTGCGGAGAACAGCCCGCCAATTCTAGAGTAAAGCCCCTTCCGTCTCAATGCCATGAGATGCGGGCTCGTTGCCCTCTAGAACCCGGCTGTCCGTGCACCCCTCCGTGGGGTAATTCTAGTACAGAAAGTAAAATATACATACAACGGGTACATCGACCGCAACCTGGTCGTGCCCCAAAAGAATAATACAAACAGGCAGTGACGGCAGTCCACATGTCGGACGCTCGCCCCGCAATATCAAATGTACAAATAAAATAAAACTGTACTAGCATTGCAACCAGGCTATCCCTCATGACCGATCCGCAACATCACAGCAAAATCACAGAACATCAACGTGAATGTCACGTTCGCAAATCCGTCTAACCGGGCTATAGCAGTTAGACAGGATTTACCGATCAAGTGACATTCACGGTCGCAGATATAATGTAAATACTGTGAACTAGCATGTTTAAAATATCCGATCGAACAAATTTTATCAAGTGGTCCCCAAGCAGTACTGTAACACTTACAGAAAATCTGGGCCCAAAAAGAATGTCCCAAAACCCCTATTTCAAAGCCAACAGCCCACTGGAAAAATTTGGTGCGTTGAAAAGTCAAAGTGGAGGCGGTACCGCGGCCAATGCGTGGGTTTGGCCGCGGTTCCGCGGTGGAATGGTGACATCACGCCACCAAATTTTCTCAGAATGCTTATAATTACCTACACGTGTCTCTGCAACAACCTGAAAAATTTTTGGAGCAGAAAAAAATTCGACAGAAACACGATGCATTGAAAATACGGTTTTTGGGGATTTTGTTCGATCGAGTTCTAAACATACAAGACCAAGCTAGGCATGGTTAATGGCGTGGCTCTGATACCAATGTAAGTCCGCGGCGGCGCCCCGGCCGTCGATCCGACGCCGGAAACGCAGAAACAAAAACTTTGCAAACTAGCAAACCGGCACCACCGCGCACTTTTTACCCGGATCGGGCCATTAACCTAGCTACTAGCAAACTAGAAAAGAGTAGAGAAGCTATACCAAGCGATCCGTGTCTTTCGGTCTTCTTCTCCACTCCGATCTCCCGCGGAATCTCCGTCCGCCACGTCCTCATCGGAAAGGACACCACGTAGCCGAATACTTTTACGGGCTCCCACCTCTTGACCAAGGCAACTCGGGCTCGAAGTTGGCTAGCCGACGCGTCCAAGGTTTGCTGCAGACAAGTGTATAAGCTTGTCTCTTTTGGGGTTATGATGTTGCCATTGGATGGAGGGAATGAGCATAGGAATTTTGAAGCAAGCAAAGCTAAAATGAGAATGAATCATTTTCCCTCATCCAAAATGAAACCTCTCTCTCATCCTCCTCTAATGTGGCCGGCCCCTCTCATGTAGTGGGTGGGAAAGAAAGCATGAATTCATAACCAAAATGAGAAAGGAAAAAGATAATGTAAGAATAATGTCACACTCATCTCACAATTCAATTTTTTCATTTCCAATCTCAAAAAGGCAAAGGATGAAACCATAAAGGAATCTCATCATGAAAGAACACTCATGATGCCTCACATATGCATGAAAGCCCTCCACAAATAAGTTATTTGCAAATGTGCAAATAACCCCCTCCATCGAAAGTCCGGTCGTGAAGGAACAAAGAAAAACCGGCCGGAACGGAATACAAACTGGCAACCTCAGAAAACTGATCCCGTAATAAATTACAGGAAAACCCCGCTACTGCAAATACATGTCAGCATTTGTATTCCCACTGAACACAAATGCAAAGAGACAAAATCTACACTATTTAATACTAGGATCCGGCTTAAGCCAAAGCCGGCTAGTAAAAACCGTCCGATCACGATCCGTGCAATACCGCACGTATCTGATCGAACCCTGCCATATCTCCATACGGCCTCTACAACGTTTCGCCCGAAACTTGAGTAACTGTGTGTGGTGGACTCTAAAGACTCGTCAATACTATGGCTGTGGATTTAACCACTAGCACGTCAGAGGTATCAGCCAATACGTAACGAGCTACCAGGTACTGACCAAAAGGGACGTCGATGAGCGAACTCATCCTGACACCCTACTGAGCCTGTCAGTGACAATATCCGTACAGTCCGGTCCGTTCATCTATGAGTGTCGCATGGCGGGCCTAGGGGGTTGGTAAAGTCAGACCCCCAAAAGCGGTACAAGTCGTGTCGGAGTGTAGCCCAGAACACCCTGAGATACTACTGGAATACCTACCAGCAAATCTCCTGCCTTGGCCAAGGTCTTTTCATGTTCTGGCTCTCCTACACACAGCGCGACCTCACCCCCAATACCGGGAGAGACGAATCCCTGCAGATCCGCTCACTGCCTCCATGTAGCTCGGGACTGTACCCAACTAAAACCTGTTTGCACGACTCCTTTGAGCCGTGGTAGGGTAGTAATCAAAGCACAGTGGGAACTCACACGAGACAAATGACGATCTCAGGTCGATGAACTAACCTGTACACATGTCACCAGGGAACTGCTATCTGACGTCTGGTATAATCCCAACTAGCAGGTTCCCGGCGAGTCCTGTCCGGTGTACTCATAACCCAATGAGCACCTGTATACATCTTAGGTGAACCAACTGAAACCAGTGGCTTGTGAGACCGGCTACCGCCCCTCGTCGGGGTCTCGACTGTATACACTAGTCTACTCTGGAGAATCGATGCCCTGTCTCGAAACTCCCACGACTAGGGACCTTTTAAGGATGTGCTTATAGACTCCAGCTCTCACGTATATGATCGCCCTCATACTGCTGGTAGTCAAGCAAGAATCCTAGGGTCTCTATCAACGTGTAATAGCGACTCGTAAAGTCACCTAAAGCAGTACACGATGATAAAGATAAACCAGATAGCATACTATCATCTCGAGTAAGACTGTCCTACTGGGATAGGTCCTCCCCTCAATCATTGCAATCGCGTGCCTGTGATCCAATAATTGACTCTGAGGGCATAATCTCCAACATGGTGGTTGCTGGGTATTCATTTGTTGCATAGATAGATGTGTTGGTTTGGGACAGTCGTATATCCTTGTTGGCCTTCGTCAAGGGCTTGTACGGGTGGGTTCAAATTGACCTGGACAATGACGGGTAGAACTTGACATGTGACTTATAATTTGTTGGCCTTCGTCAAGGTCATAAGAGCATGAGGCAAAAATTACATCGGGAGTTTCAAACGTAAAGCAAACTAGCCAGGCATGCGCATACCTTCTGGAGTGTGATAACTTGAGTGGCTTCCATCAAGTAATGGCAGTTTGTGGGTTGACCCTGGCTTTGACGAGGGTCGACATTTCTATCATCTGGAAGATCAATAGTGATATTGTTCTTGACTCGCCACAGTTTTATTAAAATGGATTTTTTCAGAAAACACTAGTGGGAGAATGGTAGAACTGGAAGTGATTCCAGAACTGCAAACGATTACGGAAAATTTAATAGAACCTATATATTCTATCAGGTTTGACATTCCAATAGCCACTCCGCAGACATGGTGGGTAGCCTCAGACACCCGAGAGGTACTCCGGTAGCCTAAAGGACGGTGACAGGGAGGTTCTTGTTTACCAGACTTGACACTACTGTTGTTCCAGACTATGAGACCCGGCAGGAGGATAAATATAACGTCGTTCTAAACTAGCTTTAGAAGTGTACGTATATATTATTCTGCCAGAGGGTTGTCGTAGTCAGTGGGAGAAACGGAAGCATAGTGGGCAATTAGCTTATGTCTATTTATAAACCATAGCAGATATAGCGGAGAAAGATCATCTAATTTTGATGAGACAGTCATGGCTTTGACTTCATCAGAATAGAGGATGGATCTGTTAAGAAGGTAGTAGGGTGTGATGTCCTGGTATTTGGATGACATACACAGAGTAGGAAGTAAAATTCCTGTACTACAATCGGTTGTACTTTGGTCGTCACACAGTTGCTTCTCCACAAAGGATATGGATATAATATCTGACATTCTGGTTACTAGATCTATGGTTTTAGATCTAGATTTGGGTAGTTTCCCAATATGGGTACTTTGACAATATTCTAATAGTATTTTAGAATAGATGACTTCTGGCATGGTGGTGTACCTGCAGGTGATGGAACCACCCTCTCTAAAGGTGTCTTACAGACAAAAGGGGAGAGGGATGTGCATGAGTGGCAGATCACTTGCTTAGGCAATTGAGTCAATCATGAGATGTCAAGTACCACACCAGATGTTGTTTTTTCACTAGATGCGATAAGTTTATATTAATCCAATCCTGGAGAAACATAAGGAAGCAGTTTTAGAACGTAAGTGCATGTTCTACGGATTTGATGACGGCAGCCTCCTTAGGGAGACGGTTATCATTCCAGGCTTCCAAGGTGACATGGATGACAGAGTGATTGTCAGAGTTATAGTTTTCCCTCTGACGGGGGACAGTATTATGGACAGGTGGTCCAAGAAGATACTGTGGGAGGCATGTAAGTTTGGATTTGGAGTTCATTTATGAACTAGGTTCCATCAGATATTCAGACATATTCTGAGATAGGTATTACTCGATTCGGGAGATGACTTTCTCCGCGAACTTGAGATTAAGAGAGACATAAAAAGAAACATCAGGGCGGATCCACTCACTGAGGCTATTTCTCGAACACAAGAGTTTTACAAACTAGCTTTGTGAAACTGATTAGTAGAGGAGTTGGATGTTCGATATCACACGGGCTGTGAGTATGCGACATCGCAATAATTAGCCTTGAGTGCAAGTGGGAGATTGTTGGAGATAGTGCCCTCAAAGTCAATTATTGGATCACAGGTACGTGATTGCAATGATTGAGGCATGACCTATATCGATATGACAGTCTTGCTCAAGATGATAGTATGCTATCTGGTTTGTCTTTATCATCGAATACATGCTTTAGTTCGCTATTGCATGTTGATAGAGCCCATAGGATTCTTGCTTGACTGCCAGCAGTATGATGGTGATCATATACGTAGGAGCTGGGGTCTGTAAGCACATCCTTAAAGTGTCCCTAGTCGTGGGAGTTTCGAGACAGGGCATCGATACTCTAGAGTAGACTAGTGTATACAGTCGAGACCCCGACGAAGGGCGGTGGCCGGTCTCACAAGCCACTGGTGTCAGTTGGATCATCTAAGATGTATACATGTGCTCATTGGGTTATGAGTACAACGGACAGGACTCGCCGGGAACATGCTAGTTGGTATTATACATATCGTCAGATAGCAGTTCCCTGGTGACATGTGTACAGGTTAGTTCATCGACCTGAGGTCGTCATTTGTCTCATGTGAGTTCCCACTGTGCTTTGATTTCTACCCTACCACGGCTCAAAGGAGTCGTGAAAACAGGTCTTTTTTGGGTACAGTGTCACGACCCGAAAGTACGGAACGTGACCGGCACTTAGATTACGAAACGTCTAGAGGCGCAACGTAACCTAAGTAAGCCGAAGCCCAGAAATCTAAACCATAAAAAAAAAAAAAGAAGAAGCAGTAAAAGAAAACATGAAGGAACAAGTTTAAAACATCAGCAAATTTTCTCAAAAATTTCGGTAGAGCCTCCTCTATAAAAACTGGCCCCCAAACGGGTACCACAAGTATAATATACATAAACAATAAAAAGCATCCCCAAACGGGAGCTAGCATCAACGCCAACAGGCGGAAACAACCACAACAAGCACAATAATATACAACGCTAAAAGGCGAGGCTCAAAACTCAAAAGAAAACAAAACCACCAGATCAGAATAATACACGCGCGACTCTAAGGTCGAAATAAAAGACTGGTCCAATAAACTTATCAAGTAATACAAATATGGTCGATGGAGCTTACTAGATACAAATGAATGAATAAAAGTACAATGGTGGTTCGGATACAAGTGAACCAACCTACCGTGCAAATCACCCTGAAGAAAAAATGTGCCAACAAGCTGCCACGGAAACCTGTACATCGAACCTGTAATAAAATTTGGCACAACGGGGGTGAGTTGCCAACTCGTGAGTAGAAGAAATCTACGAAAAGAAATCGAATGCACGACGCTATCCTAGGTCATAATAATACACTACTATATCTCAATCATCTAGTAATAGCAGGGTAATACTACGTGTAAGTGCAAATACTCCGTGTCGTGTCAGTGCCTCATATAGTACTATGTCATATGAATGGATATGCATGCACCATGAATGTAAAATAAACAAATCCTGAAATCCAGGTATATCTATATAAGAAATCTTTAGCTGTTATCATAGTAAAACGGGTATAGAAACCGGAAATATCAACAATGAAATCCATGGAAATCCGTGTCAAGCATCGACACAAACATGTAAATCTCAAGTCTCATAGTCTCAATATCTCGGGCTCCGTCAGTCCGGATCGGCCCATATCATCAAATCTCACGACAACGGTCGGTATCCTCCGGATATCCGCCGCGTCAGACATCACCGGTAGGTAGCCTTCCCCTGCCAGGCTCATCGTCTACAACTCGATCTTCTTGCCCCGGGGTACCATACCGGGCCCACCATGTACCCGAGACGGTTCATCCACTCCTCGAATCTGGTCTCGAAATCCATCAGAAAACATGAAATCTCATGGTGGACGACACATACATCACGAGAAAACCGCATCTTATTTTGAAAAGAGAAGAGGAGAGAGAGAGAAGTTTTTATATATTTTTGCGGTTTTCCCCAAAAATCCAGAAATCTCATAGAAATCCAAATCTCAAAATCATGAGTAAGTATATGATAAGTGTCGGCATATGCCCATAATACTGCGCGATAACATGAAAATATGAATGCATGAATGTCTAAGTAATAACTATCATGTCTTATACTAACATAAGAGAGAAATCACAATATTTTATCGGTTTAGTGGTTAACTGATTCTATCAATAAAAGATAATATGATCTAAAGTGTACGTGACATAGCAATTACCGATGATGATGTGTGTGAGCCGGCAAATAAGTGTGCGTGGAATATACGCATCATCGGTAATGGTGCTTGTGTCCTAACAGGTAAGGTTTATACTGATTATAGCAACATATGTAAGAACATGCACCATGATGATTACAGTATGAATGTAATACAGGTGTGCATTATCCACTCCTCCGCGATATACGAGTACAACTACCACTATGTGAGTCGAACCTAAACTAGTGTCCATCTAATATCCTAAGGAACTAACCTAAGAAACTAATCAATAAGAAACAAGCATCTACCTAAGGTCTGAACCAATATCTCTAATAGTCGGCGATCCCGCCTCAATAGCGTCACGTACGTAGTACGGCTTCCTCGAATCAAGAGTGCGGATCAATCATCATATATATGCCTCGTACGGTAAAATCTATCGTACGGCATCCCAATATCGGGGTACGGGTCAAGTATCTCCTAGGTGTCTCATTATTCGTAATATGTCATCATCAACACATCTCATGATCAAGGTGCTAAACTATAATCGCATACATAAATCATATATCATTGCCATCATGGAATAATCATTAGTTATCCTCAGAAATATCATGTCACATGTATCATATTGTGATTAAGTCATACCGATATCTTATCATCATCAAGTCACAAGCTACAGCCCAGGTACTATTTTAGCGTCCCATGTACCTCAATATCACCACCACCCTTCATAATTTATATATTCATGTTCGTTATCTCATTCTCTAATGATCCGCTAACACTTTAATACGACTGTATAGTCAAGAATCACGGCATCAAGCCCAGTTATACTGTTTCATCATACCTCAGATATCATATCACATCAATGAATCCCATATACGTGTTGTATATATATATATACACCTATACCTAGTTTTATATATAAACACACATATACGTATACTCCATGTCGAGTTTCAGTGTGTGCGTGTGTGTTTCTACCTGAAACCTAAGAACTTTTCCAAGGTACTCATCCCCTGATAAGGTTTTCCTAAATCAGTCTAGTTCAGCCTAGGGTTATTACTAGGGTCCTACGCGTTAAGTATCTAGGGTCACATCTGGTTTCCTACTGACAATAAATACTATTCCTATTCTACGTTGCGGGGGTGTTAAACGCCATCCACCCGACTTCCCCCCGTAGATATGCATCTACTCACCAGGTCCATGTCTGCCGACGACGGTGTCGCCATCCTCCTCTTCATCGCCCGCAGTCCACTTGAAGGGTACCTAAACGCAAACATATAAATAGCATCGTAAACCGAATCACATACAAAAGTCAAACGATACAAGGAACAAGCATAGGTTAAAACCTATGTCCCGTCCACGCAAAAGAACCAAATATCGCTCGATATCGGCGTACAAACTCCGATGGATCGAGATAAACATCAACAGATAACTCGTAGTTTTAAAACACATTACTTATATTGTAAAACATGATCAAATTCATCGAAACACTAAAATCGATCAAATCGTCCGTTTTCGAAAAACCCGAAAATGCCAATTTACCGTTTTTCATCAAAACTTGACATTTAAATGAAACCAATGGTTATAAAACTCATTAAATAGCATAACTAGACTATACGACCCCTTACTTTATTTTTATTACACAATTTTGCATTTATTTGAAATTTCTAGTTTGCAACTTTTAACAATTTTAACATTTTTCAAGCAAAATACCACAATTCCACCTCAAAACATGATTTTGCATAAATTAATGACTTAAACCACAATTTATGATGATAATGATATAATGAAACCATAATTATATTTTTAATCTCATTTATATAGGAATTTCTAAAATCTAGTTTACAAAATTAGCAATTTTTTTTATCACAATTTATCAATTATCCATTGAAACTAGCAATCAAACTAAGTTTTTATTTCCATTAACATGCTAACATTTCCACTAAAACTATAATCCAATGATAACAACCCAAATTAGAATTTTATATTAACCACAAACACATTTTGCAAAAACCTAGTTAACTAAATTCCTAATTTAAAACAATTTTAAATGAAAATTTTACAATTCAACAAACATGCAATATTTTCCAATTCTAAAAGTGTTAAACTAACTATTATAACCCTAAATAATTAACAAAAATCATAACTTGAATTTTACAAACCCTAACTTGAATTTTAAAAAAAACATAGAATTAATTCATTAAATCTAATTAAGCTTAAATGAACATCTAAAACAATCAAAAGAAAGAAATTATACCTCCCAAAATATGAAATCCAAACAAGAAATGAGCCTCCAAAATGCATGCCTTCCATCTCCAAATTTCATATAAAAATGAGCAAGGAATAAAGAGTATGAAATAAATAGGATTTTGTGGAATTTTAATGGAATTTTTGATGTATTTTTAATGAATTTTGAATAAAAATGAGGTGGTAAAAGGGGGGGCTGCCATGGGGGGTTTGTGGACGGCCCTAGAGAGGTGAGGGAGAGAAAGAAGAGAGTGGGAAAAGTGTGTAGAAGTTTCAAGAGAAAGAACAACACTTAAGTCTTTTCATGGTTTATTTAATTATTTATTTATTTATTTACTATAGCAACTCAAGAAAGCTCTAGAAAATAGGAAAAATTTGCAAATAAATTTTGCATGATACACACTAATTTCTAATATGCCATGGTTCATTTTTACAAATTAAAACCATTTAAATTTGTAATTTACACTAATTTAGTGTAAAAATAAAGCTTATGTTAATATTTAAAATAATTAATTTAGGAAAAATATTTTATTAAACTAAAAATTTATAAGTGGCTAAATAAACACCATTTACTAGTAATTTCATAATTAAAATAGATATTTTAAAAATTATAATGAAAAACAATCACGGTTTGGTTTTACGAAAAATACATTTTACTTTACCGAAAATCCTAAAATTCACTTAAACACTTTTATTCATTTAATTATTTATTTAATCATTTTTAACACGTTACATACAGTCCCGAGCCACATGGAGGCAAGTGAGCGGATCGGCAGAGGATTCGTCTCTCCCGGTATTGGGGGTGAGATCGTGCTGTGTCTAGGAGAGCCATTACACAAAGCCTTCGGCCGAGGCAGGAGATTTATTGGTAGGTACTCCAGTAGTATCTCAGGGTGTTCTGGGCCGCTCTCTGACATGACTTATTATGCTATTGAGGGTCTGACGTTACCAGCCCCTAGGCCAATAAGCGATACTCATAGACGAACGGACCAGACTGTATGTATATTGTCACTGTTAGGCTCAGTAGGGTTTATGGATGAGTTCGCTCGTCAGCTTCCCTTCCAATCAATACATAGGCAACCTTTACGTACAGCCAGTACCTCTGACGTGCTAGTGGTTATATCCAGTGCCCGTGTGTTGATGAGTCATTAGAGTCCCCCACAGACACTTTCCCAAGTTCGGGAGAAACGTTGTAGAGGCCGTATGGTTTTTTGGCAAAGTTCGGAAAATGCACGTGCGTTTTCGCACGTGTCATTTTTCGGGCAGATAATACTGGTCGGCTTTGGTTTAAGCCGGATCCGAGTATTATACTGTGTAGATATAATATCTTTGTCCTAGTTGCATTTGTATTCGGTCGTAATACAAATGCGGGTATGTTTATACTGATACGGGGTTATCCTGAAATTCGTTTCAGGATCACTTTTGGAAGTTGCCAGTTTCCAGTTTTCTATCAGCCGTATTTAACATTCGGTTAAATGTGGATTTATCTTTTCGTCACTTGGGTGAGTCAAGAGGGTGATGTGTGTAGAAGCTTCTAGAAGTTGGTGACTAGGATTAGTGATTCATTGTATGCATTAATTGAATGGTGAGGTGTTATTATGTGTCACCATTTGCATTAATGAGTTTTGGTTTTGCGTAGGATATTTTGATCAAGATCTTTTGCTTTGTGGTCACCCCCCTCTCCTACACTTACCCTCCTCCTTCTATATATGTGGCCGGCCCCCTCCCCTCCTCTACTCACTCTCTCACTTGTTGATCAAAAGATTATGATAGTTTGGACTCATGAAAATTAGATAGCCTCATTTCTCATTTCACCCGATTCCAAAAGGCAACTTCTTTAACCGTTCGTCCATAGCTTTAGACGTAACGAGACAAAGTATTCTACTCATTCTCTAAATCATCTTGGTCGTCTCTTTTAGCAAACTTGACGACCGAGTTGCCTCGGTTCAGAGGCGGGAGCCCGTTTAAAGATTCGTCGACGTGGTGCCACCTGGACGAGAAGATTGGAGATTCAGGAGATCGGAGCAGCCGCAACAAAGCGTGGGATGATGGTTGAAGACCGAAGGACTCGGATCGTTCGGTATAACATTTCTACCCACTTTGTATTTTGTTAGTTTAGTTTTAATGGCAGATCCGGGTTATAGTACGCGATAGCGCCAGTTGTAAAAGTTTTTGTTCCGCATTTGGCGTCTGTTAGACGGCCGGGGCACTACCGTGGACTTACAGAGACTGGGTACACTGAACGGACTCGCCGTGAACTCCTAGATGGTATTATACCTATCGTCAGATAGCAGTTCTCTGGTGACACTGGTACAGGTTAGTCTGTAGACCCGAGATCGTCATAGAGTCTTGTGTGATTCCCACTGTGCTTTGATTTTCACCTTACCACGTTCAAGAGAATGTACAAAACGGTGGCTTTTGGGTACAGTTCCGAATCACATGGAGGCAATGAGCGATAGGAGGGGTTTCGTCTCTCCCGGTATTGGGAGTTGATGTTGCGCTGTGCTCGATTGGCTATAACAGGAAGTCCCTGGCCAGGGCTTCTTTAGAAATATACTGGTAAATGTTATCAGTAGTTTCTCGACCCGTTATGAGCCTCATATCGGCACGACTTATCGAGTTACTGGGGTCTGACGTTTACCACCCCTAGACGAGATATGCGACATATTAAACGAAGAGACCGGACTGTACGGTAGTGTTACTGATTGGATTCGCAGGAGTATGAGCAGGCATGTTTGTTGATCTTCTGATCGCTCAATACCCGGGTGGCCGTTACGTTTAGCAGACCGCTTGCGGCTTGTGAGTGTTTGATATGATCATCACCTACTGCCGGCGTATTGACGAGTCTTTAGAGTCCTACACAGAGGTTTCCTGGCTCAACCGAAATGGAGTTGGAGCACATATGCGATATGTGCGGGACCGAGATTAATACGATATGTGATACCGTATTCTATTCTCGCGATTTGTGACATCGGTCGGTTATATGAGATATAGCCGGGTTATCGGATCAAGTATTGATTCGATAAGTTGTTACATTTCATATTAGTCGGTTATATATGATATAGCTGGATTATTAAATCAAGTGTTGATTTAATAATTTAATGTATAATTATATATTTGATATATTAAGTTACATTAACTAATACTTGCTCACTTATGATTTATTTTCTCACTTGATGTGCACATTGTATATATGTGATATGTATATTTGTGTACATGTTTATGTCATGCTAGGTTACATATGCAACATATAAGTATGAGAATAATATCATGCTAGGGTTTATGTTATGGTTAATATTTATCATTAAGCAAATTTCAAATTAATGGATAATCTCATGGCTTGGAGTTTAGTGGAAACTTGTAGAGCTTTGACTTAGTCCACTTGTTTGCCATTACTTAAGATATTTGTTAACCCAACCTTAACCCTTGACCTAGGTTTATTGTAGCGTTTTGAAAATCGTTTCGGTGAAATTTCGGAAAATCGGTAATATAAGGGGGTTTTCTGTAAAAAGTCAAAATACAAATATCTTATTATAAAAATTAAATATACATATTCGAACTATGTAATTGCTAGTATTTGGTGTTTATTGAGTCACTGGTGAAATTTCAAATTTTCTGAAAAATTTTCCGAAATTAATTATTTTAATATTATTTTAAGCCGTCACTAATACATTTAATTAGGAAAAATTACAAATTGTAATGAGTTGAAACAAATTTTATGCATCATAAAACATTAAATAAAATTTTATCATGTGGTTTTTGAAATGAAATCGTTTTTCAAAACGGTTTAGAAAATATCGAAGAAAAATGCTTTTTTCGGTGAAATTAGTGTTAATGGGAATTGGGGTATAGCATTTATCTTTTTCCTAACCCACACACCCACACCTCACCCTCTCCCCATGTGGCCGGCCCCACCATGACAGCCCTCTCTCTCTCTCCCCCTCCAATCACCTCACATTTCAAAAGAAAAGAAAAGAAAAGAAAAGAAAATGAAAGAAAGTCAAAAGGGGGGCGGACTTTGCTTTTTTCTCCCCACTTTCTCTACCTCACTCTCTCTCCTCCCCCACTCCCCCATCATGGCCGAATTCCTGCTGCAAAACAGCCTTCTTTTCCCCCATTTTCCCATCTTTTTGCTTCCAAAAATTCATCAAATACCCATCAAAAAAATCCCAAAATCTAAATCTAGTTCTTACTCATTTTAGTGCAGCCTTAGATGCATGGATTGTGGTGAAAGGAGAGCATTTTGAGAGGCTAGATTGCAAGTTTGATCCATGGTTCATGAGGTATAAATCTTGGCTTTTTGTTTAATTTGTTGCTAATACTTTAGTCTAGCTTAATTATAAGTTTAATGGTGGTTTAATTGTGTGTTTGAAAGTTCAAGAAAAGAACTTGAATGCAAGTGAGGGTTTGTGAAATTCAAGAGAAGGAATTGAATCATGTTAGGGTTTTATGTTATGAGATTATGCTTGTGTGATGTTTTGACATTTTAATGGTTGCTAAATCAAATTAAGTTGCTAGGTTGCATTTTTGTTGATTTAAATTGTGACAATTACGCTAATTTGCTAACTAGGTTTTGTAAACTATGAATATAATTAAGAGAAAAATCTAAATATGTCTTTCATGACTTCATTAACATTTTAAAGTGTAGTTTAATGTTTTAGATCATGCAAATCCAAGCTAGTTTGTTGCATGTGCGTTTTGCTATAAAATGGTCGAAATTACTTAATTGTTGCAAACTAGGTTTTTGGGTTTAATGAAATTGATGAGAGTAAATTATGGAAATGATTTATATGACTTATTTAAGATATTTAATAAGTATATTGGCCGCTATATTCATTTAAACGTCGAGTTTTGTACTAAAACGGGTAATTTTTGCTTGCTAGATTTTCGGAAAAATGGCTTCTAAAGTGAATTTGGGGTTTTTGTGAATTTTAACCTATTCTATATTTAAATTAGTATTCGTGAATGTGCAAATGAGTGTACTTGGGTTTTTTTCTCGATGGTCGGGCGTTTGCACGCCGACGTCGAGGGTTTTTGGGTTGGTTTGTGAAAGCAACCATAGGTTTTTGACTTATGTGGGATTCGTGTGTCGTTTTGGTCATGAGTCGGATTTTAATGTGATACGATACGTTGTGATATGTAGGTACCCCCATGTGGACTTCGAGACGACAAGCAAGCGCGTGGCGACGTCGGTACCGGCGAGCTAGGACCAGGTGAGTAGAATTATATCTACGGGGAGAAGTCGGGTGGATGGCGTATAGCACCCCCGCAGTCCGTAGTGTAGCTCATATATATATGTTTATATAGGTGTTTTATGATACGAGAATGTTCATTCATGTTATGTTTATGAGTTCATGGAGTACCTTTGGGTTAGTTGCGAAACCCTAGAGTAGTTGTTATACCCACATACGCACACACAGACTTGCATACTTTACTTTCTTGTGCGCAGATTGGGATGTGTATATATGTATATATGCATGGGTATGGGACTATGCATATGTATATTCATATACGCATGCATGGATAATGAGGATAGTACTTGGAATTTAAGATGAGTCGATGAGATTTGATTGAGGCTGTGAGATCGGTGATATAGCAGGGTTCGTATTTGAGATACGACACGACGTTGTAGCGGGTCCTTGACGTATTGTTTCACACACGTCCATGCATACTTAGGCGGTATCAGTATTGTACTAGACGTAGATCAATACCCCGATCATGATATTTGATAAAGAGGATACCAGGTGAATAGTTTGATGAATGTGATATTGACCCGTACCCAGATTTGGGGATGCCGTACGACGGATTTACGTACGAGCTATATTTTGATGATAGATCTGCACTCTTGACTTGGGATGTCTGGTTATAGATATGGTATCGGATATGATATTATTGAGGCGGGATCACCGACTAATATATATATACAGGTATGTATATGTATCGACTCAGATGTTAGGCGGTTTCCTTACCTGCAGCCCAGCTTGTTAACTTAGTCCTTTAGTTTAGTTTAGTTGTTAGATTAGATTCGATTCTTACCTATTTCAAAAACTAACGAATGGTGGGTATTTTAAAAGACAGCCCAAGGGATCCTACGGATATTTCAAAAGATGTATCTTTTCATAAAAACACCGTAGCCCCTATTTTCAAAACCCCATGATTCGTGTTATTTCAAAAGGCACCATTTGTAGGATTTATATTAGGGTAATGCAGATTAGTTATCGTTGTGTTTAGTATTTAGCTCCCGCTCATTATTACTGTTCGCTCCGCATCGCATACTTATATTATAATTTCTTATTGCATTGTTGGTATCATACTGTTAGGACACCATCACCATTACCGATGATGCGTATGTACCACGTACACTTGCTTTCCGGCTCACACACCTCTTCATCGGTAATTGCCATGTCACGTACACCTTAGAAAATATTATTGCTTGACATATCCTTTTAGCTAATAGTTTAGACATGATATTAGTGTACTTGCCTTATATGTTAGTTTAGACATTGTAGTTATTACCTGCTACTTCATGCATACTGTTATTTATTGTTATGCCGCATTCATGGATTCTCATGCATATATTCACTTTTTACGTGCTATTGAGGTTTTGGATTCGGATTTCCATGAGATTTTCTGGATTTGGGGAAAAACCGCAAAACATATACAAACTTCTTCTTTCTCTTTTTAAATAAAAAGCGCGGTTTTTCCCATGATGTATGAGTCGTCCACCATGAGTTTGCTGATGGATTTCGAGACCCGATTCGAGGAGTTGGATGAACCGTTTCGGGTACATGGTGGACCCGGTAAGGTATCCCGGGGCAAGAAGCTCGTGGTGATGACGATGAGCCTGGCAGGGGGAGACTACCTACCGGCGATATTACCCGACGCATCGGATATCCGGAGTGTTAGTTATATGTATGCCCTAGAGGCCATTGCTATACATAGGATGTATATTGTAGTGGATGCTGGGACATATATAGGGAGGACTTTCTTGCTCGACATGATAGTATGCTATCTGGTTGATCTTTACCTTAACGTGTCCACTGATTGTCTCTCTGTTACATGTTGGTAAAGCCCTTAGGATGTGTACTTGACTACCTGGACTATGATGCGGATCATACTAGTGGGGACATGGTAGTCCATAAGTACATCCTTCAAAGTCCCTAGTCGTGGGTGTATCGAGACGGGGCATCGATATACCAGTGTAGACTAGCGTATACTTTCTCGACCCATACAGATGGGCGATGGATGATCCCATATCCATTGGTGTTTGACATCAGAGATGATATACGGGTGCTCAGTGAAGACTGGGTACACTGGACGGACTCGCCGAGAACTCCCAGATGGTATAATACCTTACGTCAGATGGCAGTTCTCTGGTGACACTGGTACAGAGTAGTCTGTTGACCCGAGATCGTCATAGAGTCTTGTGTGGTTCCCACTGTGCTTTGATTTCCATCTTACCACATCCAAGAGGGCATGCAAAACGGTGGTTTTTGGGTACAGTCCCGAGTCACATGGAGGCAATGAGCGATAGGAGGGGATTCGTCTCTCCCGGTATAGGGAGTTGATGTTGCGCTGTGTTCGATTGGCTATAACCGGAAATCCCTGGCCAGGGTTGCTGAGATTTACTGGTAAGTGTTACCAGTAGTTTCTTGAACTGTTATAGACTTCATATCGACACGACTTATCGAGCTATTGGGGTCTGACATTTACCACCCCTAGGCGAGATATGCGACATATCAGACGATCAGACCGGACTGTACGGTAAGTGTTACTGGTTGGATTCACAGGAGTGTGAGCGGGCTTGCTCGTCGATCTTCTGATCGCTCAATACCCGGGTGGCCGTTAGGTTTAGCAGACCGCTTGCTGCTTGTGGGTAGTTGATATGATCATCACCTGCTGCCGGCGTATTGACGAGTCTTTAGAGTCTTACACAGAGGTTTCCTGGCTCAAGCGAAACGAAATAGGAGCGCATATGAGATATGTGCGGGACCGAGAATAATGCGTGTATGTGATACCGTATTCTATTCTCGCGATGAATATATCGATTGGTTGTATGCGATATAACCTAGTTATCGAATCAAGGATTGATTCGGTAAATCGATACATTGGATACTAGTCGGTTATGTGCGACATGACCGGATCATTGAATCAAGTGTTGATTTAATGATTTAATGTATAATTATACATTTGATATATTACTTTGCATTAACTAGTATTGGTTCACTTTAAATGGATTTTCTCACTTGAAGTTCACAAGTTGTATATGTGATATACTTTTGTGCACTTGATTGTATCATGTTTGATGATACATGCTTACTTGAGTTTGTGTAAAGATTAAACCATGGTTATATGAGTGGTTAGGGTTTTGTTTTTCATATCTATTTATTCATTTATTTATTCATTTCTTTTTGGCAAAAGAAAAGAGAAAATGGTGGCTTTCTTTGTTTGATATTGAAGCTTCATGAAGCTTTGACTAAGTCACCATTTTGTCTCATGCTTAACCCTAACCATTCCACTTAACCCTAGTTCATTCTCTACACTTGACCATGGTTGGATTATGATAAGTATACATTTTATTTTCTTTTTAAAAAGAGACTTATCATAACATTTTTCATCTTCTTCTCCTTCTTCTTGAAGAAGAAGCTTGCCTCCATCAATGGCAACTTGAGAAATAGAGTGAGAAATCCAATTCTAAAGTGAACCCACCTCATATTTCTTCATCCTCTACCTCTTGCCAAGTAGTATAGGGTGTTTTCTTCACAAGTTTCATGACTTGGTGAAGTGGGAGCTTGATCTTGTGATGCCTCGACGTAGATCATCTTCGGCACGAAGCCGACGACCTTGCCCGCCCATTTCTCCGATGAAGCCGACGCTAGAGCCCGGGTTTCAATTTGGACAGCGAGGAGACTTCATTACGGAGCTATGGAGGTGGAGGACCGGATCTACAAAGGTTGTATTTCCGTTCTTTTAGTTAAGTTGTTAACTAGTTGCATCTTTCGCCTAAATATCTAGTTAACGATCCGTATTAGGGTTTCTCGGCACTTGTAAAATTTGAAATTGGCATGGTTGATGCCTTTTGAGACCTTATTAGTGTGTCTAGGAACCCTACAGTGGTATCAGAGCCTAGCTAGAGCCTTAGGCGAAGTGTAGACGATGTTTGAAACCCGAACGAACCCGAAACCCCAATTTTTCACCCTCTCTGGACTTTTTCTGAAAAAATGGTTTTTTCCAAATTAAAAATTCTTAAAAAATTCAGCAAGGAATATTTGAAGCACGTGACATTGATTCGAGAGAAGAGCCACGGAACCACGGCCCCACCCTGGCCTGTGCGGCGGTTCCGCGGCAAAAGTGCTGAATCAATGCACTTGCTTTGCACAGTAATTAGTTTCTGGTTGTGCTGTATTTTATGGGAATTTTTAAAATTTATTCAAGAGTTGAATTTTCTGGGTTGTTTTGGGGACTCGGTGTTTCGATCGGATTGTCTAATTTTGTCTATGTGGATTTCCGGATAATTTTTGAATATGTTAAAAAGTTCGACCGGATAAAAATACCCAATTTTTCCCCTGTTGGGAAATTTCCAAGTGTTGGATTTTCCGTAGTTTAATGACGTTCTAAGTAGTGCAAGTAACGCGATGGTCCCTCTAGAAGACAACAAACCTTAACTCGATTATGTGACCGTCTTGAACTGCCCTTTGAACCTTAGGGTTTGGGACAGTACGGCGTGCCACATGTGAGGCGTTGGCTTGACCCTTCTACGGCTGGACCGTTGGTACTGAGGCACGAAGTGAATGTCTTTGAACTTATTTCATAAGTTGAGCTGTTTCGGGAAAACTTGGGTGTTCGATTGTTCGATCGGAAAGTTTAACATTTTCTATTTATCCGGAATGTGATACAACAATTGGAATTCACAACAAGTTATGAGATAACTGAATGAATGTTATAAATCTAGAAATTTAGTCTCACTTGATCGGTTGCCACGGAATTTTGATGTGATCAAAAGTCCGTCGCAATCACGTAGCGTACACGGATACTCGTCGGGTAAACTTAATAGACAGCTTCACTCCATAGCCCCGACCAAGTGACTGTAGGAGAACCCCGTCACCGAAAGCATCCGTTCGGATGCTCACGGCAGCGGTGTTCCACCTTGGTGCACTTTGTCGACGGCGTCGGGGGTGCGGCCGCCTACTAAAGTTTGCGACGAGCATTCGATCAGGCTGTCGGGAATCTTGTTGAATTGCCCGACTTGATATTGAAAAGTGTTTTCGATTTTGAGACTAAAATGCGGGGTTTATAATTGTTAGGCATGTGATGTCTAAGGAATTCATTTGTTTAGGCATGCGATGTCTGAACAGGTTGCGGATTCCAAATGTTGTAGTTTTACACTTTCTTTTCTGTGACCGTAAGTGTAATATGTGATATCGCCGGTTTCGTTGCTATATGTCAACGACAATTGGGATGCGCATATTTACTTACGTTGATGACATGTGATGTTATGTGTTGCTGGATATGTTATATTGGATCGTCGTGTTTGAATAGCCGGGGTTTTTTTTATGTGAGATGAGTGTTTTTCATTTTCATTCATGTAAAAACTTGTATGTAATATTATTTTATTGGGGCACTTCCAGGTTGCGGAAGATGTCACCCTTTGTATATTATTTACTTTTCCGCACTAGGATAGACCCAAGGAGGGGAGCACAAGTAACCGGGTTCTGGAGTCCAGTGGGAGACCAACTCGAGGAGTCGAGTCCAGGTGTCCTAACTCCAGAATTGGTAGGGTTGATTGCCGCTCTCGTAGGGGTCTAGGGGTGTAGGTTTGGCTATTCATCACGACTGTGGAATCCGTGTTTTATACTGGCTCGTATTGAAAACACGGACGTCCTAGTATATCCAATAGTTCATATGATTCTTCTGCTGCGATATCTGTGATGTGATCATGTGATATGTTCTGTGATGGATACTTTATATAGTATATATGATATATTATATAGACGTTACTTATGTTTTACACCCGCGCTAGCCCTGCCCCGCTCTGCCGTTAGTTACCTAACCTAACGGTGTACGAGGGGACATCGAGGCGAATGCGGATGGCATAAGTGTACGTCGTATTTATCTGTGATGTTTAGGTACTTAATTGATGGGACTTCATTAATGTGATTAATGAAATAAAAGAAACCTAAGATGTTGTAGAATCGAATTTCGAAATAAAACAGGTAGCTACAGTTCTTGCTTTGCACAGCGGTATATGTGATATATCCTGCACCTTATTCGATGAGGAAAGGACCAAGATCCCTTCACCGGGAGTGACTCCTTTAGCAATAACTGGCAGATGCTATACACTCGGTTTGTCTTTTAATTGTTTTTAAGAGTTTTTGCTTTGCACAGTGATATATGTGATATATCCCGCACCTCATTCGACGAGGAAAGGACCGACGATCCCTTCACTGGGAGTGACTCCTTTAGCAAAACTAGAAAAGCCTCAAAAGCACTCCATTTTAAAATCATTTGATTCTACAACGATATCAAGTTCATTACGCAATAGGTTTTCAGAAAAACCTGTCATAGCCCTCCGTCATTTCAGATAAGTGGTAGTTAGTATTCGTGCTACGTTTGTTGGCCTGCGTCAAGGCGTAGTGTGCGGTAGCTAACTAGTATTTATCTGCTTAAGCATATGATGCAGATTGGATTAGGGTAGTCGTGCGACTTTGTTGGCCTGCGTCAAGGGTCGTGCGGGTGGGTTTAATTCAATCAGGAAATGACGGGTTGAACTTGACTAGCGCACTATGGTTTGTTGGCCTGCGTCAAGGTAATAGGACGCTAGGGGCAAAATTATCGGGAATTTCAAGTGTTGAAATTTGCAATGAGATTGCATACCTTCTATGAGATAGTTGGATCCCGATACCCGCTGCGAGTAATTGTTACTCCTGGGAGAGTTTTACACATTACAATTAGCCGATCAAGTAGGTGTCTAGAAAGGTGTCAACGAGGTTACGCCTCTGGGAAAACGAGGTTTACATTAATTAGGTTCGTGCGAAAGCACGGGGGACCTCCCTCAAAGTACCGATACTGGCCTGGCTGAAAGATTGGCGAACTTGTAGTGTGTAATTAATCCCGGCTAGTCTTTCCTTTTAGGGTTTGAAGGAAGATTTGATTAAAACAGTGGAAGCCATCCTGATTAGATAAAATAATAACCAATCTATTCTTAAAAGAGCGCACGCTGAGTGTTTTCTTCTCTCTCTCTCTAGGTAGCGACCATATCACGCCTTAATCAAGATAATAATACGGATTATTGACCGAACCCGCTCGTTATACTTAGCTGGGGAACGTTGGTCCCGCTCCAACTTATAATTGTTATAAGACAGAGCAGGAAATTAGGGATTACCAGAATTCCCGTGCCGCCCAAACGAAGATAGTGCATGCTGATGCATCATCTTCGGGTGTGTTCATTATATAGAACTGTTTCTCAGTGTCCTTTACGTCCTGGGTATATGATACCGGACCAGGATCCCGCATATGTAATATGTTACATAGGGCTACAGAAAGGTAGAGAACTGAGAACGGGTGATAAGTTTCATGAGGCAGAAAACGGGGCAAGAGTTGCAGCCAAGTCTGTTGGTCACTGTCACCCTGTATTCCAAATACATTGATTCTGAACGAATGTAATTAGATACCGAACCTGATATACAAAATCATATCACTCTCTTTATTAGTAAAGAAATGATAAAATTTTGTATTGTTGGATAATATTTTGAACATTTTCTATATCAAAAGTTGATCGGTTCAGGCACGTTATCTAAAAGCATTGATGTTCTAAATCAAAATACAGTTCTTTGTATACGGAACACACACAAGAGGAAGAGTTCAGAAATGAACGAATCCTTCTTGAGATATTGTAGACTAGGTCATATCAATGCGACCCGACTAGCTGAAGTTAAATATAAATGCATATTTAAATTAGTTTGAATTTACATCTTATGAAACTTGCCAGTCATGTCACAAAAATATAATGACACCAGCTCTGTTTATTGGAAACAGAGAAAGAGTTGGTAAACTCTTGGGACGATACATGTTGATGTATGTAGGTCCCCTGTCTACACATGCCAAGACCGGTTCTTTGTACTTCATTACGTTCTCTGATGATCTCTCGAGATTCAGACATATGTTCCTATTGAAACACAAGTCCGAACCTTTTGAGATATTCACAGAATATAAGTTAGAAGTAGAGAACCAAAATAAGGGTATAAGTATTATGTCCTTTGATGTGATCAGGGAGGAGAATACTTAGACACGGAATTCCTAGACTATTCTAAAGGAGAACGAGATTCTCTCTCAGCATTACTCCTCCGTATACACCATAGCACGATGGTATATCGGGGTGGAGCAGTCACACCCTATATGATAAGGTGTGCTCTATGATGAGTACTACTGAGTTACCTATTTCCTTTTTAGGAGTTATGCACTTGAGAAGCTGCATACCTATTGAATAGGATTCAAATCAAATCAGTTGCCTACCATTTCATATGTGATATGATAAGGGAAGAGCCCATATCTTGAGTTGGTTAAGATTTGGGGTTGTCCGGGCTGTGTCTAAAAGCAAAATCTGGACAAGCTCGAGGCAAGGTCAGTTATGTAGAACTGGAAATGTTCCAGCTATACAAACAACAGCTGATGATTTGATAGAACCAAAGGATTCAATAGTTACCAACGAACCTCAGCCTCTCCGCTGATCTAGTAGGGTTTTCTCACCCACCTGAGAGATACTTCGGTTTCTCTATGACAGTGGGAGCGAGGATTGCATCATGAGATGATGACCCAACTAGTTTCGAGCTGGCCATCAGGAGTGGGACTCTATAAGAATGGCTGGATGCTTAGTGATCTGAGATGGAATCCATGTACACCAACAAAGTATGGACTTTGGTTGCTATATCTGAAGGGTTAAATCCCCATCAGGAGCAAGTATATCTTGAGAAGATTACTTGATGTAAATGGAAAAGTTGAGACTTTCAAAGCTAGACTTGATAAAGGTTTTCGTCATCGACCAGGCATGGATAATGATGAAACCTTTTCAAGTGGCTATGCTTAAGTCTATCCAGATCCTACTTGCCACGGCTACATACCATGACTACGATATCTGGCGGTTGGGTGCCATGACTGGTTTTATAAATGAAGTTTTAGAAGAGAACGTCTATAAGTACACAGCCAGAGGGCTTCGTAGACAGTGGGAGCAGCGGAAACGTGCACAAGATGCTTTATAGGATAAAGCGGGCATCGCGGAGTTGGAACATCTGTTTTGATGTGTTAGTCAAAGAGTTTGACATCATCAAAATGGTAGATGAACCTTGTATAAACAAAAAGGTAGTAGGGAGTATGGTGATAATCCTCGTAGAGTACGTGGATGACATACTCTTGATAGGGAAGGAGTTTCCTATGCTACGCTCGATCAATCTCCGCTTATCACAATGATTCTCCACAAAGGATCAAACTGATACCTACTAAATCCTGGGTTTTGAATCTATGAGATAGATCTAAATGGATATTAGGATACCCACTAGTTGTAGTGAAAGGTATCAGTTGATCCTGGGGAGAATCACTGGAAGTGTTCCAGGGTGATAAAGACGACTGAATGTCAGTCACAGGCATTGTCTTTACCCTCAGTGGAGGGACGGTATGTTGGAAGAGTTCCAAGCAAGATACCGTGGCTAACTAGACGATAAAGGCAGGATACATCGCTATTTAAGATGCTACCAAAGAGGAAATCTGGATGTATATTTGTTCATGAGATGAACTTAGTTCCTCCCATTGTGTGACAATGGAGTTGTGGCTTATGCCAAGGAACGTTCATCCCATCAGTGATCCAGACATATTCTAAGGCAGTATCACCTGATCATGGAGTAGTTGATCTCCAGGGTGATCGAGGTTAGGAGAGTAGACTCAGAAGACAACACGGCGGATCCACTCATAAAGGCCTTTTCCTAGAGAGAGACTTTTATGGGATGGTTGAGTATTAGATAATGCAACCACTGCTATCAGATGGCCCTAGTGCAAGTGGGAGATTGTTAGTTATATGTATGCCCTAGAGGCCATTGCTATACATAGCATGTATATTGTAGTGGATGCTGGGACATATATAGGGAGGACTTTCTTGCTCGACATGATAGTATGCTATCTGGTTGATCTTTACCTTAACGTGTTCACTGATTGTCTCTCTGTTACATGTTGGTAAAGCCCTTAGGATGTGTACTTGACTATCTGGACTATGATGCGGATCATACTAGTGGGGACATGGTAGTCCATAAGTACATCCTTCAAAGTCCCTAGTCGTGGGTGTATCGAGACGGGGCATCGATATACCTTAGACTAGCGTTTACCTTCTCGACCCATACAGATGGGCGATGGATGATCCCATATCCATTGGTGTTTGACATCAGAGATGATATACGGGTGCTCAGTGAAGACTGGGTACACTGGACGGACTCGCCGAGAACTCCCAGATGGTATTATACTTTACGTCAGATGGCAGTTCTCTGGTGACACTGGTACAGAGTAGTCTGTTGACCCGAGATCGTCATAGAGTCTTGTGTGGTTCCCACTGTGCTTTGATTTCCATCTTACCACGTCCAAGAGGGCGTGCAAAACGGTGGTTTTTGGGTACAGTCCCGAGTCACATGGAGGCAATGAGCGATAGGAGGGGATTCGTCTCTCCCGGTATAGGGAGTTGATGTTGCGCTGTGTTCGATTGGCTATAACCGGAAATCCCTGACCAGGGTTGCTGAGATTTACTGGTAAGTGTTACCAGTAGTTTCTTGAACTGTTATAGACTTCATATCGACACGGCTTATCGAGCTATTGGGGTCTGACGTTTACCACCCCTAGGCAAGATATGCGACATATCAGACGATCAGACCGGACTGTACGGTAAGTGTTACTGGTTGGATTCACAGGAGTGTGAGCGGGCTTGCTCGTCGATCTTCTGATCGCTCAATACCCGGGTGGCCGTTACGTTTAGCAGACTGCTTGCGGCTTGTGGGTGGTTGATATGATCATCACCTGCTGCCGGCGTATTGACGAGTCTTTAGAGTCCTACACAGAGGTTTCCTGGCTCAAGCGAAACGAAATAGGAGCGCATATGAGATATGTGCGGGACCGAGAATAATGCGTGTATATGATACCGTATTCTATTCTCGCGATGAATGTATCGATTGGTTGTATGCGATATAACCTAGTTATCGAATCAAGAATTGATTCGGTAAATCGATACATTGGATACTAGTCGGTTATGTGCGACATGACCGGATCATTGAATCAAGTGTTGATTTAATGATTTAATGTATAATTATACATTTGATATATTACTTTGCATTAACTAGTATTGGTTCACTTTAAATGGATTTTCTCACTTGAAGTTCACAAGTTGTATATGTGATATACTTTTGTGCACTTGATTGTATCATGTTTGATGATACATGCTTACTTGAGTTTGTGTAAAGATTAAACCATGGTTATATGAGTGGTTAGGGTTTTGTTTTTCATATCTATTTATTCATTTATTTATTCATTTCTTTTTGGCAAAAGAAAAGAGAAAATGGCGGCTTTCTTTGTTTGATATTGAAGCTTCATGAAGCTTTGACTAAGTCACCATTTTGTCTCATGCTTAACCCTAACCATTCCACTTAACCCTAGTTCATTCTCTACACTTGACCATGGTTGGATTATGATAAGTATACATTTTATTTTCTTTTTAAAAAGAGACTTATCATAACATTTTTCATCTTCTTCTTCTTCTTGTTCTTGAAGAAGAAGCTTGCCTCCATCAATGGCAACTTGAGAAATAGAGTGAGAAATCCAATTCTAAAGTGAACCCACCTCCTATTTCTTCATCCTCTACCTCTTGCCAAGTAGTATAGGGTGTTTTCTTCACAAGTTTCATGACTTGGTGAAGTGGGAGCTTGATCTTGTGATGCCTCGACGTAGATCATCTTCGGCACGATGCCGACGACCTTGCCCGCCCATTTCTCCGATGAAGCCGACGCTAGAGCCCGGGTTTCGATTTGGACAGTGAGGAGACTTCATTGCGGAGCTATGGAGGTGGACGACCGGATCTACAAAGGTTGTATTTCCGTTCTTTTAGTTAAGTTGTTAACTAGTTGCATCTTTCGCCTAAATATCTAGTTAACGAACCGTATTAGGGTTTCTCGGCACTTGTAAAATTTGAAATTGGCATGGTTGATGCCTTATGAGACCTCATTAGTGTGCCTAGGAACCCTACACGGAGGATACCGCCGTGGTCTTGAGATGGATGGTAGGGGCCGGTCTGGACTGACGGCGCCCTAGATATTGAGATTGAGACATTGAGATTTCGAGATATTGAAGTACTGAGATTTGATGATACAGGCCAGTCCGGATAGCCGGAGCCTGAGATTTTGAGACATTGAGATTTATGTTTTGTGTCGATGATAGACACTGTTGATGCTGATTTCATTATGATACCTCATTTTAAAAATACAAAGGAAATCTCACTAAATTATGAAAACAATTTCTTCATTTACATATATTCTGTTTTCATGCATTCATACCTCATTCATATGATATATTGCTACCTGAGGCACTGACACGGGCACATGAGATTACACTCGGGTTAGATATTACCCTAGCCATTATTATAGGCCGCATGTTATACATATATTTGAGGATATATTATGATCATTAACCTAGGTTGCGTTATTTATGTGATTTCTGTGTGTAGATGTTTTTCTATTCACGAGTTGGCAACTCACCCCCGTTGTGCCCCAGTTTCTTGCAGGTTTGCCGTACAGGTTTCATTAAGGCTTTGCGGGCATAGTTTCGTTCGGGTGATTTGCTAGTAGGTGGGTTTATTTGTATCGTACCCATCATTACATCTTTTATATTATTATTCAGTTGTATCTAGAAGTTCCATCAACCAAACATGTATTTATTCTTTGAGATAGAGACCAGTGATGTTATTCTTTCGACCTTAGAGTCGCGCGTTTTATTTCTTGTAGTTTTGAGTTTCCTTTTGAGTTTTTGATTCTCGCCGTTGGCGTTGTATATTATATTGCTTGTGTGGTTGTGACCGTCGATTGACGAAGAGCTATCTCCCGCTTGGGGATGCCTTTTATTGATTTCGTATACTATTCATGTTGTATCCCGTTTGGGAGCCAGTATTTACAAAGGAGACTCTGCCGAAATTTTCGGGAAATATTGATGTTTTTTTTAAAACCGCATAATTCGGCTTATGCTATTAAAACTACTTGTTTAAATTGGTTTTTCTTCACTCTACTACTTTTCTTGGTTTGCATTTCTGGGTTTTCGGCTTACTTAGATTACGTACGCCTCGAGACGTTCGTAGTTTAAGTGCCGGTCACATTCCGTACTTTCGGGACGTGACATTTATTCTCTACATGAGTTGGTCATGAGATGATAACTCACCATGGTTGCATTTCTAACCTCATGAATTCATTCATCTCTTCATTACTTGCTTCATTTTCTTCTTCCTCATGTTTGAGCTCTCTTGCTTTTTCAGAAGTGATGAATTATTGTGAGAAAAATAAATCGAAAGTGAGCCCACTTCCTATTTCATCATCCTCTACTACTTGCCATTTAGTATAGGGTGTTTGCTTCACTAATTCCACAATTAGTGAAGAGATAGCTTGGGTTAGTGCCTCCTCGACGTAGATCATCTTCGGCCTCGAAGACTTCGATACAAGCATGTTCATTTCTTCATGGGAGCCTCTATAGAGTCCGGAGTTCATGATCGCAGCGAAGGGACTACTACACGGAGCTATTGAAGTGATGGACCGGTCTACAAAGGTTGTATTCCTTGTTCACTTTAGTTGCAAAGTTGTTTGCATATCGATTTCGTCGGATTTCTAGTATAAGATTCTATGTTAGTGTAAGTGCACGGCAGCGCCCCGGCCGTCTGAACGAGGCCAAAATGCGGAAACAAAAACTTTTCTTTAAAAAGAAACCGGCGCTACCGCGGACTATAAACCCGGATCGGACCATTAACCTACTACTAGCGAACTAGAGAAAGGGTAGAGAGCTATACCGAGCGATCCGTGTCCTTTGGTCTTCGGCCACCATCCCGATCTCCCCGCGGAATCTCCGGTCTTCTTCACCTCATCGGAAAGGGCACCACATCACCGAGTCTTTTTACGGGCTCTCACCTCTTGAACCGAGGCAACTCGGACACGAAGTTGGCGAGCCGACGTGTCCAAGAATGCTGTAGGCTAAGTGTAGAATGGTTTTGTCTCATGGGGTTATTGAAGTTGCCATTTGGAAATGGGAAAGGAGATGCAAGCTTTTTGGATGAGCAATGGAATTTTGTGTGTGCAAACAAGATCAAAAACGTCACTCCCAATTTTTGGACAGCCCCCATCAAAAAAAAAGTGGTCGGCCTTGCTTCATGGAGGAGGGAAAAAGCAATGATCCAAGGCAAAAGAAAAATGTAATCATCATAAAAAATGAGTCACCTCAATAATTATGTCAACCCACTCCATCAACCATCTCATCTCCAAAAGTCAAGCAATCATGAACAAAGAAGTCAAATGATGGTTGAACCATCATGAAGCCATCATCATAAAAAGTCTTCTCCATAATAAAATACACAATTGCAAATAACCCCCTCCACACCAATTATCAGCCAAAGAAAGATAGAAAGGAAAATGGCCGAAACGGAAAGCAAACTGGCAACTTCAGAAAAACGATCCCGTAATAAATTACAGGAAAACCCCACGACTGTATATACATACCCGCATTTGTATTCCGACCGAATGCAAATGCAATGAGACAAAATCTACACTGTACAATACTAGGATCCGGCTTAAACCAAAGCCCGCTAGTATTATCCGTCCGACCATGATCCGTTCAATACCGCACGTATATGATCGAACCCTGCCATATCTCCATACGGCCTCTACAACGTTTCGCCCGAAACTTGAGAAACTGTCTGTAGGGGACTCTAAAGACTCGTCAATACTTTGGCTGTGGATTTAACCACTAGCACGTCAGAGGTATTAGCCATACGTAACGAGCTACCAGCTATTGACCAAAAGGGACGTCAATGAGCGAACTCATCCTGACACCCTACTGAGCCTGTCAGTGACAATATCCGTACAGTCCGGTCCGTTCGTTTATGAGCATCGCATGGCGGGCCTAGGGGGTTGGTAAAAGTCAGACCCTCAAAAGCGGTACAAGTCGTATCGGAGTGTAGCCCAGAACACCCTGAGAAACTACTGGAATACCTACCAGTAAATCTCCTGCCTTGGCCAAGGACTGCGTGTAATGGCTCTCCTAGACACAGCGCGACCTCACCCCCAATACCGGGAGAGACGAAACCCTGCAGATCCGCTCACTGCCTCCATGTGGCTCGGGACTGTACCCAACTAAAACCTGTTTGCACGACTCCTTTGAGCCGTGGTAGGGTAGTAATCAAAGTACAGTGGGAACTCACACGAGACAAATGATGATCTCAGGTCGATGAACTAACCTGTACACATGTCACCAGGGAACTGCTATCTGACATCAGGTATAAGACCAACTAGCATGTTCCCGGCGAGTCCTGTCCGGTGTACTCATAACCCAATGAGCACCTGTATACATCTTAGGTGAACCAACTGACACCAGTGGCTTGTGAGACCGGCCACCGCCCCTCGTCGGGGTCTCAACTGTATACACTAGTCTACTCTGGAGTATCGATGCCCTGTCTTGAAAACTCCCACGACTAGGGACCTTTTAAGGATGTGCTTATAGACCCCAGCTCCCACGTATATAATCGCCATCATACTGCTGGCCGTCAAGCAAGAATCCTAAGAGTTCTATCAACGCGCAATAGTGACCTGTAAGGTCACCTAAAGCAGTACACGATGATAAAGATAAACCAGATAGCATACTATCAACTTGAGTAAGACAGTCCTATCGGCATAGGTCCTCCCTCAATCATTGCAATCACGTGCCTGTGATCCAATAATTGACTCTGAGGGCACTATCTCCAACAATCTCCCACTTGCACTCAAGGCTAATTATTGCGATGTCGCATACTCACAGCCCGTGTGATACCGAACACCCAACTCCTCTACTAATCAGTCTCACAAAGCCCGTTTGCGAAACTATTGTGTTCGAGGAATAGCCTCAGTGAGTGGATCCGCTCTGATGTTTCTTTCTATGTCTCTCTTTATCTCAAGTTCGCGGAGAATGCCATCTCCCGAAATGAGCAATACCTGTCTTAGAATATTTCTGGATATCTGATGGGACCTAGCTCATATATGAACTCCAAATCCAAACTTTTTAGACTGTATCGTCAACTGAACTTAATCAGTATCCTGCGCAATGCCTCCCTCAGTATCCGCTTGGACCACCTGTGCAAAGTACTGCCCCTCGTCAGAGGGAAAACTATAACTCTGATAGTCACTCTGTCATCCAGGTCACCTTGGAAGCCTGGAATGATAACTGTCTCCTAAAAGAGGTTGTTGTTGTCATATCCCTAGAACATCCACTTATGTTCTAAAACTGCATCTGAATGTTTCTCCAGAATTGGATCAATATCAACTTCTTGCATCTACTTCAAAAACAACATCTGGTGTGGTACTTGACATCTCATGATTCACTCAATTGCCTAAGCAAGTGATCTGCCAATCATGCACATCCCTCTCCTCTTTAGTCTGTAAGACACCTTTAGAGAGGGTGACTCCATCACCTGCAGGTACACTACCGTGCCAGGAGTCGTCCATTCTAAATACCATTAGAATGCTGTCTAAGTACCCTGATTGGGAAACTACCCAAATCTAGATCTAAAACCATAGATCTAGTAACCAGAATATCTGATGTAATATCCATGTCCTTATGTGGAGAAACCACTGTGTGACAACCAAAGTATAACCGATCGTAGTATAGGAATTTCACTTCCTACTTTGTGTATATCATCCAAATACTAGGACATCACACCTCACTACCTTCTTAACAGATCCATCTCCTATTCTGATGAAGTCAAACCTATGACTGTCACATCAGAAATAGATGATCTATCTCCGCTATATCTGTTTTAGTTTATAAATAGACATAAGCCACTTGTCCACTATACTTCCGCTGCTCCCACTGACTACGACAACCCTCTGGCAGAATAATATACACGTACACTTCTAAAACTAGTTTAGAACGACGCTATACTTATCCTCCTGTCGGATCTCACAGTCTGGAACAACAGCAATGGCAAGTCTGGGTAAATAAGAACCTCCCTGTCACCGTCGTTGAGGCTACTGTAGTACCTCTCGGGCGCCTGAGGTTACCCATCATGCCTACGGAGTGGCCAATGGAATGTCAAATCAGATTGAATGTTTTGGTTCTTATCAAATTTTCAGTAATCGTTTGCGGTTCTGGAATCACTTCCAGTTCTACCATACTCCCACTTACTGTTTTCTGAAAAAATCCATTTTTATTAAAACTGTGGCGAGTCAAGAACAATATCACTATTGATCTTCCAGATGGTAGAAAATCAACCTTCGTCACAGCCTGGGTCAACCCACAAACAACCATTACAGAAACGTGCCTTGAGTTATCCGGAGTCTGGTTTTAAGCATAAGCCGGAAAACTCCCCGTATCTTAACAATGTCAAGATATGAACTGTTCTATATCCAATACAGAAACAGAGGCACTGATTTAATTGGAACCAGATTCAAATCATGCAGCTGTCTCTAGTGCATGTCAACTGAATGGAAGGAGGCCGATCAGCATTACTCAACTTTGGAGTGCTTCCAATTATGAGTAACCTGAAAGAGAAACAAGTTCTCTTAAAATCATTACTATCAACTGAATACTATACATAAGTATCTACATTTTCGATCATCTTGAAGAATCCTGATACTTGCAACACCTGGTTCTCTACTTTATTCTTATACCTATAACTTCTCAAAATTCGGAATTTGCGTTTCTACGAAACACATGTCTAAGAACTAGAGAAATCACAAGTAAACAGAATATAGTACGAGTACCAACCCCTCTGTCCTTATGGACACTAGACAACATACAATACTCTGTATAATTCCCTTGAGTCTAATAACTCAATCCCTGTGTGTCGTAGGTTGAAAACTGTACTTATGGTTAAGAAGAATTACACCGCTGTTTAATGCTCCTTACCTAACCATCAACTGATATAGATAAATTTCATCGACATAATTTCAAAAAGTTATATCTCACTCTATAAAAATAGACGTACAGATATATCAATTTGAAATTGGTGCATTACAACGGATATTCAAAACCAAATATTTGCCGTCCGGCAAACAACCCAGGTGATTTCCTCAAATATCACCAATTACAACGAATCCCGATATAATGAGGATGATCACCCAATTCCCAATAACTTACTCCCACTCATCATCTGTAAAACCTTACAGATGTGAGAATCAAACTTGGTAAATACATACCCTGGAGCAAGGACCAATTGTGAAATCAGTTTTTCTTTTAACAGTACACAGTGAAACTGAAACATTGAAATGTTTCGAAGGGGTATCCAGGTATTCCTAGTAATGCCTCTTCCATTATCAGATTCACAACTGTAACCGTATATTTTTTTGCCATCTCTCCATATCTCTTCATATGTCTTTAGTCATTACTTTCTGTACACCCTCTTAGGCTAAATGGTTTTCTTCATTCCTTACCTTTCGGCACCAGCCTATGGTTTGGAAGAAGACTATCCAATAAGAAAAATGGGTGTACTGTCCTAATCCTAGAAGCACTCGCAACCTGAGAGAAGGTAAAGATAAAAGACATCTGAATAAACCTTATTCCTATTCCTCTGAACCAGAATCCATCTCCGAACTGGAACAAGTTCCTTTCGAGTTCGTATATAACCATATGATAGAATATCCAATAAACTATGGATCTTTGTAATGATACAGAGTGTTCTGGAGAAATACAAAGGTGATGTAGGATTGGCGAAGAAATACTTGGTTTGGTCGTGAATAGCAATCGCAGTTTACTTTGCCCTCCTTCTAATCCCTTTATTTGTCTTTACTTAATACCTTCTGTACACCTTTGTTAGGCTAATTGGTTTTCTTCATTCCCTACCGTTCGGCACCAGCCTAAGGTTTGGAAGAAGACTATCCAATAAGCGTAACAGGTATACTATCCCCTAATCCAAGGAGCACTCGCAACCTGAGAGAAGGTAAAAGGAAAAGACAACTGAATAGTCCTATTCGTTTTCTCCAGAACCGAAAACCATCCTCGAATAAATTCTTTCGAGTTCGTATATAACCATATGATGGTTTTATCCAATGGAAGTGGACGTTCGCAGTAATACGGGGTGTCCTGGAGAAAAGGGTAAAAGTAGGAGTGGCAATGAGGTTTGCAACTCTGACAATCCAAAAGCCAGTGTTTAAGAAGGGTCGGTCAACTTGGTCACTGAGTCATAGTCAAGGGTCGGGTCATGGTCGCTGCCAAAGAGAGAGAGAAAAGAAACACTCAGCGTGCACTCTAACCTAGATCAGAATGGTTACCAATTTATCTAATCAGGAAACCTCCCACTGTAACGTCAAATTCTCCTCCAAACCTGAAAGAAGAATTAGTCGGGATCACCCGAGGAGTAAACCAACTCATCAGTAGGAATCGGGATCCAACTATCATCGCATGACAACGTGACAGAATCCACTCACGTTATCACACTCCAGAAGGTATGCGCATATCTGGCAAGTTTCAGTTTCTTTAGAAACTCCCGATTTGATTTTTACCCCATGCTCTTATGACCTTGACTTTGGCCAACAAATCATAAGTCACATGTCAAGTTCTACCCGTCATTATCCAGGTTAATTTGAACCCACCCGTACCTACCCTTGACTTTGGCCAACAAGGCAGTACGACTGTCCCAAACCAACGCATCTATCTATGCTGCAGAAAAGTAACAAATAGCTACCATACACTATGCCTTGATTTTGGCCAACAAACATAGCATGAATACTACGTGCTACCCGTCTGAAATGACGGAGGGCTACGAATGGTTTTTGGCGAAAAACCTTTAACGTAATGAACTTGATATTGTTGAAGGAACGGGATAGCTTTTTATAAAAATATAGTGGCGAAAACCTTTGCTAAAGAGGTCACTCCCGGTGAAGGGATCTCGGCTCTTTCCCCGTAGAATGAAGTGCAGGATATTCCAACTGAATACCACGATGCAAAGCAAAAAGTAATCGGCTATAATGAAGTTATTATCCTGACGCAAACTTCTGTCCAAGGGGTCATTCCCGGTGAAGGGATCTCGGCCCTTGCCTCGTCGACTGAGGAGTTGGATATTCATAACCGAATACCACTGTGCAAAACAAAAGAGAACGTCCTTGCAATAACAGCTTTATGAAAAATGTTCCAACAACATCAGAATAGGTTTGTTTAGCTTGAATTGATCCGAATCAGTGCAGTCCCAACAATTGATCACACCAATAAAGAACGAAAATAATGATGTACGTATATGCCATCCGCATTCGCCACTGGGTCCCGTCATCACCCGTTAGGTTACTTAACTAACGACAGAGCGGGGACTGGACTAGCGCGGATGCAAAATACAACATCTACTAGTATATATATCAATATATAATATTCACTCAAGACGTGATAAAAATGCAACATCACAGAAATGTCATAGGCATCACAGAATAATACAGATATCTGGGATCCCCGGGTTTCATAGAGCCGCTACTGAAACCCGACGTTCCCCTGGTCGTGTGGATAGCCTGTGCAATGAAATCCTAGACCCCTACGGGCGCGGCAAGTTACCCACCAAAACCTGAAGCGAGGCAGCCCCCTTCAACAACGTGAATGAACCACCCAGCACTTCACGAAATCCGGTAACTTGGGCACCCCTCCTTGGGTCAACCTGTACCCCCTATGAGTGCGGCGAATAGCCCACCAATTCTAGAGTGAAGCCCCCTCCGTCACAAGGCCATGAGATGCGGGCTCGTTGCTCTCTAGAACCCGGCTATCCGTGCACCCCACCGCGGGGTAATCCTAGTACAGAAAATAAAAAATATATACAACGGGTACATCGACCTCAGCCCGGCCGTGCCCCAAAAGAATAATATACAAACAGGCAGTGACGGCAGTCCACATGTCGGACGCTCGCCCCGCAATATCAAATGTACAAATAATACCAAACTGTACTACCATTGCATCCAGGCTATCCACCATGACAAATCCGCAACATCACAGCACAACATAGAACATCAACGTGAATGTCATGTTCGCAAATCCGTCTAAAAGGGCTATAGCAATTAGACAGGATTTACCGATCAAGTGACATTCACGGTCGCAGATATAATGTAAATACTGTGAACTAACATGTTTAAAATTTTCGATCGACTAAACTTCCCGAAGTGGGCCCCAAGCACAACTGTAGCACTCAAAATAAATCTGGGCCCAAAAAGAATATACCGGAAACTCTATTTCCATGTCAGAAACCCACTGTAGAAATTTGGTGCAGTTTGGCCACAGTATGGCGGCGGATCCGCGTCGAAAACGTGGTTTTGGCCGCTGATCCGCCGCGCTACAGTAATTTCAGCCGACCAAATTTTCACAGAATTCTTATAAAACCCTGCACGTATTTTTGCAATGTACCAAATAATTTTTTGAGCACAGAAAAAATTTGACAGAAACCTGGACTTGAAAATGGGGGTTTTTGGAAAATCCGTTCGATCGAACTTGTAAACACGTTAGAGCAAGCTAGACTAGCTTAATGGCCTGGCTCTGATACCAGTGTAAGTGCACGGCAGCGCCCCGGCCGTCTGAACGAGGCCAAAATGCGGAAACAAAAACTTTTCTTTAAACAGAAACCGACGCTACCGCGGACTATTAACCCGGATCGGACCATTAACCTACTACTAGCGAACTAGAGAAAGGGTAGAGAACTATACCGAGCGATCCATATCCTTCGGCCTTCGGCCACCATCCCGATCTCCCCGCGGAATCTCCGGTTTTCATCTCCTCGTCGGAAAGGGCACCACATCACCGAGTCTTTTTACGGGCTCCCATCTCTTGAACCGAGGCAACTCGGACACGAAGTTGGCGAGCCGACGTGTCTAAGAATGCTGTAGGCTAAGTATAGAATGGTTTTGTCTCATGGGGTTATTGAAGTTGCCATTTGGAAGTGGGAAAGGAGATTCAAGCTTTTTGGATGAGCTATGGAATTTTGTGTGTGCAAACAAGATCAAAAACCTCACCCCCAATTTTTGGACAACCCCCGTCAAAAAAAAAGTGGCCAGGCTTTCTTCATGGAGGAGGGAAAAAGTAATGATCCAAGGCAAAAGAAAAATGTAATCATCATCAAAAATGAGTCACCTCAATAATTATGTCAACCCACTCCATCAACCATCTCATTTCCAAAAGTCAAGCAATCATGAACAAAGAAGTCAAATGATGGTTGAACCATCATGAAGCTATCATCACAAAAAGTCTTCTCCATAATAAAATGCACAATTGAAAATAACCCCCTCCACACCAATTATCAGCCAAAGAAAGATAGAAAGGAAAATGGCCGAAACGGAAAACAAACTGGCAACTTCAGAAAATCGATCCCGTAATAAATTACAGGAAAACCCCGCGACTGTATATACATACCCGCATTTGTATTCCGACCGAATACAAATGCAATGAGACAAAATCTACACTGTACAATACTAGGATCCGGCTTAAACAAAAGCCCGCTAGTATTATCTGTCCGATCATGATTCGTGCAATACCGCATGTATATGATCGAACCCTGCCATATATCCATACGGCCTCTACAGCGTTTCGCCCGAAACTTGAGAAACTGTCTGTGGGGGACTCTAAAGACTCGTCAATACTTTGGCTGTGGATTTAACCACTAGCACATCAGAGGTATTAGCCATACGTAACGAGCTACCAGGTATTGACCAAAAGGGAGGTCGATGAGCGAACTCATCCTGACACCCTACTGAGCCTGTCAGTGACAATATCCGTACAGTCCGGTCCGTTCGTCTATGAGCATCGCATGGCGGGCCTAGAGGGTTGGTAAAAGTCGGACCCCCAAAAGCGGTACAAGTAGTGTCGGAGTGTAGCCCAGAAAACCCTGAGATACTACTGGAATACCTACCAGTAAATCTCCTGCCTTGGCCAAGGACTTCGTGTAATGGCTCTCCTAGACACAGCGCGACCTCACCCCCAATACCGGGAGAGACGAACCCCTGCAGATCCGCTCACTGCCTCCATGTGGCTCGGGACTGTACCCAACTAAAACCTGTTTGCACGACTCCTTTGAGCCGTGGTAGGGTAGTAATCAAAGTACAGTGGGAACTCACATGAGACAAATGACGATCTCAGGTTGATGAACTAACCTGTACACATGTCACCAGGGAACTGCTATCTGACGTCAGGTATAAGACCAAATAGCATGATCTCGGCGAGTCCTGTCCGGTGTACTCATAACCCAATGAGCACCTGTATACATCTTAGGTGAACCAACTGATACCAGTGGCTTGTGAGACCGGCCACCGTCCCTCGTCGGGGTCTCGACTGTATACACTAGTCTACTCTGGAGTATCGATGCCCTGTCTCGAAAACTCCCACGACTAGGGACTTTTTAAGGATGTGCTTATAGACCCCAGCTCCCACGTATATGATCGCCATCATACTGCTGGCCGTCAAGCAAGAATCCTAAGGGCTCTATCAACGCGCAATAGTGACCTGTAAGGTCACCTAAAGCAGTATACGATGATAAAGATAAACCAGATAGCATACTATCATCTTGAGTAAGACTGTCCTATCGGCATAGGTCCTCCCTCAATCATTGCAATCACGTGCCTGTGATCCAATAATTGACTCTGAGGGCACTATCTCCAACAGTTAGGGTTAGCTAGAATGGCTAAAATTTTAATATGGCATGAAAGATGCCTCCCGAAACCTTGTGGCCATGCTAGGCGACCCTTCACAGACCGGACTGTACGAAGATTGTCACAGATAGGCTCGGTAGGAGTTCGGATGAGTTTGTGTAGGGTTCCTAAGCCCACTCAAGAGGTTCCACAAGTGATCAACCATGCCAAAATCAAATTTTTAACATGTGCCAAGAAACCCTAAGCAAGATCGTTACTAGAGGTAAAGAGAAACTAAGCTAGTTAACAACTTTAACTAAAAGTGAAAGTGACTACAACCTTTGTAGATCCGGTCCTCTACCCCTTTAGCTCCGTGATGACGTCCCTCCGCTGCGATCATCGGGATCCCAGACTCCAGCGATGGTTTCGTCGGAGAAATGATCGGGCTAGGTCGTTGACTTCGATGCCGAAGATGATCTACGTCGAGGCAACTCAAACTCAAGCTCCATCTTTACTAAGTATTGAAACTTGTGAAGAAAACACCCTTTACAACATGGCAAGTGGTAGAGGATGAAGAAATAGGAAGTGGGTTCACTTTGGATTTGGATTTCTCACTTGGATTCATCACTTGGAATTTTCTAGCAATGGTTTTCTTCTCTTCATGAAGAAGAAGAAGAAGAAAGAAAAGAATAAAATGAATAATTCAAAATAGAAAATCAAGTGATGCTTATCATTTAGCAACCATGGGTGAGTGTAACTAATGTAGAGATAAACTAGGGTTTAGTTAAATGGTTAGGTTAAGGATAAAACAAAATGGTAGACTTTTTCAAAGATGCATGAAGCATCATGAAGCTTCTTGCATAAAACAAAGACAACCACCATTTTATTTTTGCCAAAAGTAAATAAATAAAATAAATAAATAAGGAAAATGAAACCATAACTATTAACTAAACATGGTGTATAGCATACACACACCCAAGTTTGCATGTATCATCAAACATGATACAATCAAGTGCACAAAAAATATATCACATATACTAATTGTGCACATCAATTGAGAAAATCAATCTTAAGTGAACAAATACTAGTTAATGTAAAGTAATATATCAAATATATAATTATATACTAAATCATTAAATCAACACTTGATTTAATGATCCGGTCATATTGCATATAACCGACTAATATCAAGTGTATCAATATATCGAATCAACATTTGATTCGGTAACCCGGCTATATCTTATATAACCGTCTGATGATAAGAATCGCGAGAATAGTGTTGGGTTAGCCTAGCACCTCATCAAGGGTTTGGAAGCATCACATGAACCAAAGGTGGAGTCTTTAGGGTGCTAAGTTAACGAACATAAAATCGTTCCTAGAAAAATTAGGGTTTCTAAATATTTCACATCACCATATGAAAGAAAGGCTAGGGTTTTAAGAGTACAACCTTTGTAGCTCCCTACGCTAGACTCCTCAGCTACTTGGGGTTTGCAAAAGCTCCGCTTGAACTCCTCGAGGTCACCAATGATCCACCTGGAGTCCGATTTGTCCAAGCTTACAACTTTATCTGATCAAGTGAACGAAATGAAGCTAACACTCTAAAAAAGTTGGCTAAACTTGTATAGAATGATGTTGTGGTTCTTATTCTCACTGCAAAATCCAATCTTGATGAGTATATTGCTCACTACAAAAAACTAGAGAGCAAAATGAGAGAGGAAGAAGAAGATGATGGCAATTTGAGAAGAAGATAAGAATGACTCATGAAAGAAAATAGAAAATATATCAATATATATTTTCCTCTTCTCATATCAAACCATGGTTAGGATATTATTGATCTTGAGTTAAAAACACAAAAGGAAAAGTAATCCATGGTCAAGTGGTGGGTGAGAATGGTTAGGTCAAGAAGGATGAAGAAACTAGTCATGAATTATCTTTTCGTTTATCCATTTTGTTTTAACCAAAAATCAAATAATAATCCAAATAAAAACCTATGGTGTGAGTCTTATATTGCCACCATTTCCTTTTATAATCAACCATGATAGTATGATGTATGTATGCATGTGTGCATGCACATCCATATGTGCATGAAACAATAAGGAATGCATACATGCATCCATACATCCATAGAAAACAAGAAAGGATTTCTAGTGAGAATCTAATGGTTAAATGATAAATCAACACTTGATTTATCAATCCGGCCATATCACATACGACCCTAACCAAAAGCAAGCCGCCCGATCAATATACGGTATCCTATACGCGTATTTTAATCGGGTCCATGCGCATATCGCATACGCGCACCACAACGTTTCGCCTGGACTAGGAAACTCCATTGTGGGACTCTGAGACTCGTCAATACGCCGGCAGTGGGTGATGATCATATCAAGCACCCCCAAGCCGCAAGCGGTCAGCTAAACGTAACGGCCACCCGGGTATTGAGCGATCAGAAGAGAACAAGCGGACCTGCTACAACTCCCGTCGAGCCAACCGGCAACACTTCCCGTACAGTCCGTTCTCCTCGTCTGATATGTCGCATATCAAGTCTAGGGGTGGTAAACGTCAGACCCCAATAACCGATAAGTCGTGCGGATGTGAGGCTCATAACGGGTCGAGAAACTACTGGTAACACTTACCAGCAAATCTCTAATCAGCCCTGGCCAGGGACTTCCCTGTTACGGCCAATCGAGCACAGCGCAACATCAACCCCCAATACCGGGAGAGACGAAACCCCTCCTATCACTCATTGCCTCCATGTGACTCGGGACTGTACCCAAAAACCACCATTTTGCACGCCCTCATGGACGTGGTAAGGTGGAGATCAAAGCACAGTGGGAATCACACAAGACTCTATGACGATCTCGGGTCTACAGACTAACCTGCACAAGTGTCACCTGAGAACTGCCATCTGACGTGAGGTATAATACCATCTGGGAGTTCTCGGCGAGTCCGTCCAGTGTACCCAGTCTCCACTGAGCACCCGTATATCATCTCTGATGTCAAACACCAATGGATATGGGATCATCCATCGCCCATCTCATGGGTCGAGAAGCGTATACGCTAGTCTACACTGGTATATCGATGCCCCGTCTCGATACACCCACGACTAGGGACCTTGAAGGATGTACTTATGGACTACCATGTCCCCACTAGTATGATCCGCATCATAGTCCAGGTAGTCAAGTACACATCCTAAGGGCTTTACCAACATGTAACTCTAAGACAGTATAAAGAGACAAGTATACATGTTAAGATAAAGTGCAACCAGATAGCATACTATCATATTGAGCAAGAAAGTCATCTCTATATATGTCCAAACATCCAATATAATATACATCATCTGTACAATACTGGCCTCTAGGGCATACTTACAACTAACAAATAGAATTCAGTATCACATATTGGTATTATTCCTGGTCCCGCACATATCTCATATGCGCTCCTATTTCGTTTCGCTTGAGCCAGGAAACCTCTGTGTAGGACTCTAAAGAATCGTCAATACGCCGGCAGCAGGTGATGATCATATCAAACACCCACAAGCCGCAAGCGGTCTGCTAAACGTAACGGCCACCCGGGTATTGAGCGATCAGAAGATCAACGAGCAAGCCCGCTCACTCTCCTGTGAATCCAACCAGTAACACTTACCGTACAGTCCGGTCTGTTCATCTGATATGTCGCATATCTCGCCTAGGGGTGGTAAACGTCAGACCCCAGTAGCTTGCTAAGTCATGCCGACGTAAGGTCCATAACAAGTGTGAAACTACTGATAACACTTACCGGTAAATCACTGCAACCCTGGCCAGGGATTTACAGTTATGGCCAGTCGAGCATAGCGCAACATCAACCCCCAATACCGGGAGAGACGAATCCCCTCCTATCGCTCATTGCCTCAATGTGAATCGGGACTGTACCCAAAAACCACCTGTTTGCATGACTCAGTAGAGCCGTGGTAGGGTGGAAATCAAAGCACAGTAGGAGACACACAAGACTCTATGACGATCTCGGGTCAACAGACTAAGCTGTACCAGTGTCACCTGAGAACTGCCATCTGACGTGAGGTATAATACCTTCTGGGAGTTCTCGGCGAGTCCGTTCAGTGTACCCAGTCTCCACTGAGCACCCGCATACCATCTCTGATGTCAAACACCAATGGATATGGGATCATCCATTGCCCATCACATAGGTCGTGAAGATATACACTAGTCTACTCTGGAATATCGATGCCCCGTCTCGGTATTCCCACGACTAGGAACATTGAAGGATGTACTCATGGACTACCCAGGCCCTACTAGTATGATCTTCATCATAGTCCTGGAAGTCGAGCACATATCCTAAGGGCTTTATCAACATGTAACAGAGAGACAGAAAGTATACATGTTAAGATAAAGAGCAACCAGATAGCGTACTATCATGTCGAGCAAGAAAGTCCTACCTATATATGTCCCAGCATCCACTACAATATACATCCAATGTACAGTAATGGCCTCTAGGGCATACATATAACTAACAGTTTGCTCATCGACCTTCTTATCGACAGATACCTGGGTAGCCGTTACGTGCAGCTAGTACCACTGACGTGCTTGTAGTTAAACCCACTGCCGGCGTACTGTCGAGTCTTTAGAGTCCCACATAGAGGGTTTTCCGGCATCGGGCAAAAGATGTAGAGGCCGTATGGTTTTACGGCAGGGCTACGATCACATACGTGTACTTGTACACGGATGATGTTCGGGCGGACAATACTAGTGGGCTTTGGTTTAAGTCGGATCCTAGTATTGTATTATTGGATTGTTATCATCTCAGTGTATTCGTATTTTTCGGAATATGGATACGGGTATGTATATATGGTGAGGGGTATTCTTGTAATTTTCTCAAGAATGCTTCTAGAAGGAGACATATCATTATTTGGTATTATCCATTTTTGGTAAATTGATTAATGAGGTGGATTTGGAGGAGACATACTTGGCATGGTGAGAGGAATGGCTCATGGATTATTATATTGGTTTGGGATCACTATTGAAGCATGAGAGATTTTTATATTGTGAAAAATCTCCATGGTTCAATAAGTGAGATGAGATATTAGCCATTCACTACACTTAGCCATTTCACTCTTTGTTCATTTTTTCTCTCTCACTTTTCTCTCCAAGTTCCATCTCCTTCTTCCTCTAGTAAACCCCTACAGTCACATGTGTTGTGAAATAAAGGGTTTAGTGAGATAATACAATCCATTAAACATTCTATACATCACCTAGTTTACTTGGATTAGCAAACCATTTACCCTAATTACCTCGGTTTAGAGGTTGGAGCTTGAAGCACAAACTCTCGGGTGAATCATCTTTGACGTGAGGAGGTCGATGTCGCAACCTTCATCCATTCACCGAGGAGCCATGGAGAGGAGGACAAGACGACCCGAAGGACCGGTTCTAGGAGGTATAACACTCTTACCGAGTAGCTAAAACTCCTAGATAGTTTAGTTAGTTAAGGTTTTAGTATATATCCTAGAGTTAGCCGGTGTTGCGTAGTTCGTTAAAATCATTTTTTTAAAATTCCGCCTCCTTACGAACCTGCGGGGTGCATGACATCGGCTTACAAGTAATAGTAACAGGATGGTATGGTACCGGTCATGAATTTGTGTACAAGAATGTCAGGGATGTAATCAGTCGGGTAAGGTATCTACTTTACAATCACATATTCCAATCAAATCATGGTTTACAATAGGCAATACAGTTATAACCGAATATTGGTAAACACTAACGGATATAGGTTAACAAGCGTGTTATGGATAATGTAATCATATCATGTACAAGACCATGATAATACCATTAACAGGAATAGCATATTCAATCCGATTAATAACTATAAAAGTGGCGTTGATTAACTATGTATAAGAAAGTTCCGTTCAGAAATTCAGCGTCACCATGATTTGTAAAATAGCTTAAAAATAACAAACGTCCTCCAAAATGGACGTGTCATATACCAAAACAAAGATAATTCAATAAAGTTTTCATTTTGATAAGTTAAAGTATCTTAAATTATTTTTACAAAAAATTATGAACATTCGAAATTGAAAGTTTGCTGCTTGAATTTTCTTAGATAGCAGTTCAGTGGTATTTTCATTTACAACTTACATTATTTAAACAATTTATTTTGCAAGTAAATATTTCACAGGGTTATAGTATTTTGAGTTAGTTTCCAACGAACTAAAGAACATATGGTGATGATTTTTCTATGATTTATAATGAATTTTATAAGGTAAGGTGTACAGTAAATTTCAGATTTGTCGTATCCGCTCGGCGACGACGTTTCATGTGTATACTATACTATTTTCAAACTATATTTTGCATAACGTTATAAAATGTAGATTATAAACTAATTAATGATATATGGATTATATAGATATAAATGGTATATTGATAATAATAAGAAATATTACGACGATATATATATTTATAGATATAATTATAGTATGTCGCAAGTTGTAAACTTGCATACACTGTATATTATAAAATTGATTAACGTTAAAATAACTATGATTCATAAATTATATAAATATAGTTGTATGATAATAATAATAATAATAATAATAGTACGAAAACATATAAGTAAATTGCGTAAACCATAGCATGTAGCAAGTTGTAAACTTGCCTCGAAACAAACGCGATGAACGGAAGCAATACGACGCTACACAAATCAATACCAAATTTTGATGGCTCAGTTAAGTTTCTAAGATGCAGCTAGAGTTGCGTCGGCGAGAATGGGTGTGGGTTTGAATAATGAAGAAGGAGAATATATAAATTGATGAGAAAGAGATTTAGTTAAAGGAGAGAGAGAGATATGTTATGTGGAGAGAGAGAAAGGGTTAAAAAGATATAAAAGGTTTATAATAATATATATATAGGATTAGTATATGTATTATATATTTATATATATATGATTTGTAGATAATATCAAATGTTACCAAACTTTCACTCGAAAATCTCTAAAAATATATTTTCGAGAGATATACCCATACGTAAAATCTTAAACCATAATGCGATATTCTTATATTAAATACATATGCCCCAAGTTAGTTTTAAATAAACATATATAAAGATTTAATTATAGATATAAAGATTATTAAATATTTTGTTAACTTATATTTTAGGATTTGCATATAAAAAATAAGAGTGAAATGAGATATGAGGTGATATATTATGCAATGTCAGGTAGCAACAGAATTATTTTATGCATAACTTTTGATATATAAATATATAAAGATCTAAATATATACAATGTGGGTATTATTCTAGATTCACATAGATACACTTCACTGGCAAATCTCAGATACAATCTTGCACCATATTGGGTTCTAAACACGCGGGTCGGGTCGGATAATGACTACTACTATTCGAATCATTCACAACCTAAAAGATAAAATAAAAGAATTATAAAGCAAGACTTAAATTACCAAGTTATATTGTATAAACGTACTAGGGTGTTACATTATACCCAACTACAAAGAATTTCGTCCTCGAATTTCACGTAACAGGAAAAGCCAAGAAGATAAGGATGTAATGAAAAAGATGTGGAAACTTTTGTCGAATATCGTCTTCACGTTCCTAAGTAGATTCTCCATACGAACGATTTCCTCACGAAACGTGTACTAGAGGGATTACTTTATTCTTGAGAACATTTTCTTGTCGATCCACAATAGCCATCGGTTGCTCTTTATAAGTCAAATCTTCTCTTACTGTCAGTTCCGAGTGATCAAGAATGTGCGTCTAATCTCAAACATACTTATGAAGTTGAGATACATGAAATACGTCATGAATACCCACCAAGGATGGTGGTAAAGCCAATCGATAAGCTACCTCTCCAATGTAGGGATGCTAAGCACGCGCACAAGGGTCTATGAGGCATCAACCATCCCCGATTAAAATTTTAGCCGTGCCGAACAACCCAAAACCGGATCTTTAAACTAGGGTTTAGGCGAAAACAAGCATGTTAAACTCTTTAACACTAGGTGAGAGGGATTACAACCTTTGTAGATCCGGTCCTTCACTTCTTAAGCTCCGTGTTGAGGTCCCTTCGCTGCGATCATCGTCTTCTGGACCCTCGAGAGGCTTCACGAAGAGAAAGATGCAGTCTTGCTTCCGATCTTCGATAACAAAGATGATCTACCTTGAAGTTTCATTAACACAAGCTAACACTCACTAAATGAAGTGAACACTCTCATCTAAAGGGCAAGGATAGATGAGAATGATGAAGTAGCATTTTTGCTCTCTTTTATTTTCTTATTCTCACTCATTTTCATCACAAAATCAAATCAAGAAAGCTTTTTTTCCATGAAAAGAGAAGGAAGAAGAAGAAGAAGATAATGTATCATTCCTTTTGTGATGAATAATGAATTAATTGTAGTGGTTACAAATCTAACCAAGGGTTAAGCATGAAGGAGTTAACCCTTGTAGAGAATTAACTAGAGTTAATGGTTTGGATTGGGTTAACATAATATCTTCACAAAATATCAAGCAAAACACAAAGTCAAAGCTTCATGAAGCTTCATGGAAGCTTCATGAAGCTTCATGGAAGCTTCATGCAAAAGCTAACCCTAATCCAAACCCTAACCAAGTTTAAACCCTAAATCATTGTTAAATTTGTAACCCTAACATGTTACAATATTATATATCACATATACAATATATTTTGTAACAATAGAAAATAATACAATTAACATATATCGCATATATATCAATGTATTATCCCGTGAGAAAATGAATTTTTTAGTGAGCTAATATTAGTTAATGTAATTTAATATATCATATATATTATTATACATTAAATTATCGAATCAACTCTTGATCCGATAATCCGGCTATTTCACAAATAAACGACTAATACGATGACCCGGCTATATCACATATACCCGGCCGATATCTCATATCGCGAGAATCCAATACGGTATCACATACCGCATTATCCTCGGTCCCGCACATATCACATATGTGCTCCTACTCCGTTTTTCCTGAGTCAAGAAACCTCTGTGTAGGACTCTAAAGAATCGTCAATACGTCGGCAGTAGGTGATGATCATATCAAACACCCACAAGCTGCAAGTGGTCAGCTAAACGTAACAGCTACCCAGGTATTGAGCGCTCAGAAGATCAACAAGAAAGCCTGTATATTCTCCTATGAATCCAAACAGTAACACTCCCGTACAGTCCGGTCTCATCGTCTGATATGTCGCATATCTCGCCTAGGGGTGGTAAACGCCAGACCCCAGTAGCTCGATAAGTCGTGTCGATATGAGGTCTATAACAGTTCGAGAAACTACTGATAACACTTACCATTAAATCTCAGCAACCCTGGCCAGGGATTTCCGGTTATAGCCAATCGAACACAGCATAACATCAATTCCCTATACTGGGAGAGACGAATCCCCTCCTATCGCTCATTGCCTCCATATGATTCGGGACTGTACCCAAAAGCCACCTTTTTGCACGCCCTCTTGGACATGGTATGATGGAAATCAAAGCACAGTGGGAATCACACAAGACTCTATGACGATCTCGGGTCAACAGACTACTGTACTAGTGTCACCGGAGAACTGCCATCTGACATGAGGTATAATACCATCTGGGAGTTCTCGGCGAGTCCGTCCAGTGTACCCAGTCTCCACTGAGCACCCGTACACCATCCTTGATGTCAAACACCGATGGATATAAGATCATCCATCGCCCATCATATGGGTCAAGATGCGTATACGCTAGTCTACTCTGGTGTATCGATGCCCTGTCTCGATACAACGTCGACTAGGAACAGTTATAGGATGTACTCGTCGACTACCGTGGCCCCACTAGTATGATCTTATCATAGACCTAGTAGTCGAGTACATATCCTAAGGGCTTTATCAACATGTAACATAGAGACAATCAGAGTACATGTTAAGATAAAGTACAACCAGATAGCATACTATCATGTCGAGCAAGAAAGTCCTCCCTATATATGTCCAAGCATCCATTACAATATACATCATATGTACAGTAATGGCCTCTACGGCATACATATAACTAACATCCAACACGATCAATGATATCGAAAGGCCCTACGAATCGAGAACTAAGCTTATCTCGACTACCAAATCGGATTACACCCCTAGTCAGTGATATCTTCAAGAACACAAGATCACCAAAAGAAAACTCCAAAGGTCTTCTTCCAATATCAGCCCAATTTTTCTGTCAATCTTATGCCACCTTCATATGATCATGAATCAAGTTAACCTTCTCTACAGTTTGCACAATGAGTTCCGGTCCCAACAATCTTCTTTCTCCAACATCGTCCCAACAAACAGACGAGCGATAGTTACGACACAATGCTTCGAATGGATTCATCTGTATAGTCGCCTGAAAACTGTTGTTGTATGAAAACTCCACTAAATGTAAATGATCCTTCCACGAACTCTTGAAGTCCAACATGCAAGCTCTCAACATATCTTCAAGAGTTTGGATCGTTCTCTCGGACTGTCCATCTATCTGAGGATGATAGTCCGTACTAAACTTCAAGCGAGTTCCCAAACTTTCTTGTAGACTCCTCCAAAAATGAGATAGGAACCGGGTGTCACGATCAGAAACAATACTCATAGGTACTCCATGCAATCTCACAATCTCCTGCATGTACCTCTCTGCTAAAACCTCCGTTAACTGTCTAACTCGAAATGGTATGAAATGAGATTCCTTGGTCAGTCGATTAACAATCACCCAAACTTTGTTATTTTCCTTTGGACTCAGTGGTAAGGCTGTCACGAAATCCATGGTTATAAGTTCCCACTTCCATTGGAGAATCGGAAGTGGTTGCAACAAGCCAGCTATCCTTTGATATTCAGCATTGACTTGCTAACACACCAAGCACCTCGACACGCAATGAGCAATCTCTCTTTTCATGCTTTCCTACCAAAAGTGTTGTCGTAAATCTCTATACATTTTCGTGCCTCCTGAATGTACTGAATATGCGGAACTATGAGCTTCCTTCATGTATATCTCTTTTAGGCACACATAAACGACTTCCATATCTTAAAGAACCATCTTCATGAATCAATAAATCCATATGAAATCCCGCTTTTACTTGTCCTCGCAATTTCTGTAATTTAGGATCGTGCAACTGTGTTGCCTTAATACTATCAATCAAGGATGACTGTACTTGCAGCTGCATCAAATCCCGAAGAATTTGGTGGTACAAGCTCTAACTCGAATCTCTGAAAATCCGTTATAATCTTGTTCTGTGTAGTCAACATCCGTACCGTTGGCAACTGACTTAAAGCATCCAGTACTATATTAACTTTCCGCGGATGGTATTTTAGATCAAGATCATAGTTAGCTATCAGCTTCAACCATTTACGCTGCCTCATGTTGAGCTCTTTCTGTGTAAACACATACTTTAGGCTCTTGTGATCAGTGAACACCTCTACCCTTTCGCTCAATAAGTAGTGTCTCTAAATTTTTAGAGCAAAAATAACTGCTGCTAGCTCCAAGTCTTGAATTGGGTAGTTCTTCTCATGAGTCTTCAATTACCTCTACGCATAAGCTATAACATTTCCATGCTGCATCAAAACACATCCACAGCCTTTCCCAGATGCGTCGCTGCGAATAACTAATCATCCGGAACCATTTGGCACTGTTAAAATAGGAGCGGTTGTCAATCTTTGCTTTAGCGCTTCAAAAGCTGACACACACTTCTCGGTCCAAACAAACGATACCCCATTTCGTGTTAGCTTGGTCTATTGGGTTATGCCAGCGCCCTGACCATCAAACCGTGGCCGATTGCGGAACAAAATTTTTATACAACTGGCGCTAGAACAACCCAATGCTACGGATCTACCATTAACCCTAAACTAGCAAACTTAAAAGGAGTTAAGAATACTTATACCGAATGATCCGTGTCCTTCGGTCTTTAACCATCACCCTAAACTTCTAGAGGCCTCTATGATCAAGCTTGATCTCCGGTCTCCCTCCATCGAAGATGATCCACCTGAGGATTTGTATTTCGAGCTCCAACCTCATAGCTGAGGTAACTAGGGTACCTAGTTCGCTAAACTAGATAGCCTAGAGGATGTAGAATTTAATGATGGATTAATTTGTCTCCAAACACCCTAGGTTTCTCAACACATGAGACTTGAAAGGTGGAGGTAAAAGAAGAAGCTTGAGGATGAGAGTGTGAAGCAACTCAAGAAAAATAAAAGGCCAAGTGTTGTGAGCAATTATGAAGCCATAATAATATCTCAAGTCTCCAAAATATCTCAAGTCTCCAAAATATCTCACTACCCAAACAAATATCAAGCATGCCTCAATAGTGAATCCATGAGCCACCCCATGAGTCATGCTTGAATTAATGCCAAACACACCTCATCCTCCACCCCATTAACCATTTAATCCTAAATGGTTAAAGCTAAATGAGATGGCATTTTCTAGAAACAACTTATAAGAAATTACAAGAATACCCCTCATCCGTATATACATACCCACATCCGCATTCCGAAGAATACGAATATAAAGAGACAAAAATAATCCAACAATACAATACTAGAATCCGGCTTAAACCAAAGCCTATTAGTATAAACCGTCTGAATCATGATACGTGCACAACTGCACGTATATGATCAAACCCTGCCGTAAAACCATACGGCCTCTACATCGTTTCTCATGAAGCAGGGAAACCCTCTGTGTGGGACTCTAAAGACTCGTCAATACGCTGGTAGTGGGTTTAACCACTAGCACTTCAGCGGCACCAGCTGTACATAACGGCTACCCAGGTATTGAGAGAAAGGAAGGCTGACGAGTAAACTCATCCGAATCCCTACCGAGTCTGTCCGTGACAATATCCGTCCAGTCCGGTCTGTTCGTCTAAGAGTATCGCATATCGAGCCTAGGGGGGTAGATAAAATCAGACCCCTAATAACGTGTCACGTCCCGAAAAGTACGGAACATGACCGGCACTTAAATTACGAAACGTTTCGAGGCGTACGTAATCTAAGTAAGCCAAAACCCAGAAATCAAAACCAAGTAAAACAGTAGAGCGAAGGAAAAACCAATTTAAATCAAGTAGTTTAGCAACATAGCCCGAAATATGCATTTTTAAAATCACAAGTATTTTTTGAAAATTTTGGCAGAGTTTCCTTTGTAAAACTAGCCCCGAACGGGGTACAACATGATAAATATATACATGAATGAAAAAGGCATCCCCAAGCGGGAGCTGGCTCTTCGTCAATCGATGGTCACAATCACGCATGCAATATCATATACAACGCCGAAGGGCGAGGATCAAACTGAAAAGGAAACTCAAATCAACAAGAAAACCCATAATAATACAACGCGCGACTCTAAGGTCGAAAGAATACACATCACTGGTCTCTATCTCTGTAATAAATACATGTCTGGTTGATGGAGTTTACTAGATACAACTGAATAAATAATATACAAGGTATAATGGTGGTCACGATGCAAGTGAACCCACCTACCCAAGCAATGTTGGAGATAGTGCCCTCAGAGTCAATTATTAGGTCACAGGTACGTGATTGTAATGATTGTGGGAGGACCTATCCCGGTAGGACAGTCTTACTCGAGATGATAGTATGATATCTGGTTTACCTTTATCATCGTGTACTGCTTTAGGTGACCTGACACGTCGCTATTACACGTTGATAGAGCCCCTAGGATTCTTGCTTGACCACCAGCAGTATGAGGGCGATCATATAAGTGGGAGCTGGGGTCTATAAGCTTATCCTTAAAAGGTCCCTAGTCGTGGGAGTTTCGAGACTGGGCATCGATACTCCATTAGTAGACTAGTGTATACAGTCAAGACCCCGACGAGGGGCGGTGGCCGGTCTCACAAGCCACTGGTGCCAGTTGGATCACCTAAGATGTGTACAGGTGCTCATTGGGTTATGAGTACACCGGACAGGACTCGCCGGGAACATGCTAGTTGGTCATATACCAGACGTCAGATGGCAGTTCCCTGGTGACATGTGTGCAGGTTAGTTCATCGACCTGGGGATCGTCATTTGTCTCGTGTGAGTTCCCACTGTACTTTGATTACTACCCTACCACGGCTCAAAGGAGTCGTGCAAACAGGTTTTAGTTGGGTACAGTCCCGAGCCACATGGAGGCAGTGAGCGTATCTTCAGGGGTTCGTCTCTCCCGGTATTGGGGGTGAGGTCGTGCTGTGTCTAGGAGAGCCATTACACAAAGTCCTTGGCCAAGGCAAGGAGATTTACTGGTAGGTATTCCAGTAGTATCTCAGGGTGTTCTGGGCTACACTCCGACACGACTTGTACCGCTTTTGGGGGTCTGACTTTTACCAACCCCCTAGGCCCGCCATGCGATACTCATAGACGAACGGACCGGACTGCACGGATATTGTCACTGACAGGCTCAGTAGGGAGTCAGGCTGAGTTCGCTCACAGACGTCCCTTTTAGTCAGTACCTGGTAGCCCGTTACGTATTGGCTTATACCTCTGACGTGCTAGTGGTTAAATCCACAACCAAGGTGTTGATGAGTCTTTAGAGTCCCCCACATTTCAGTTACTCAGCTTTCGGGCAAAAGGTTGTAGAGGCCGTATGGAGATATGGCAAGGTCCGATCAGATACGTGCGGTATTGCACGGATCAGGATCGGACAGTTTGTACTATAGGCCGTATGGTTATATGGCAGGGTTCGATCAGATACGTACGGTATTGCACGGATCAGGATCGAACAGATATTACTAGACGACTTTGGTATAAGCCGGATCCTAGTATAGTACAGTGTAGATTTTGTCTCATTGCATTTTGTATTTCGGTCGAAATACAAATGCGGGTGTGTATGCACAGTATCGGGGTTTTCCTGTAATTTATTACGGGACCAGTTTTCTGGAGTTGCCAGTTTGCTTTCCGTTTCGGCCGATTTCCTTTGTTCCGTTCATTGGCCGAAGTTTGGTGGAGGAGGGCTTATTTGCATTGTTGCAAATGAGTGTTTGTGGAGGGGGTTCTTTGCTTATATTTGTATCATGATGGTTTCATGATGGAGCCCATCCTTTGACTCTTTATTTTCCATCATGGCTTGACTTTGGATCATCATGGTTGTTGATGATGAGGTTGGTGGTAGTTGATGGAGTGTGGATTTTCTTGTGATCATTATTTTTTATCATCACATTTTTCCTCCCTCTCTCCATTCCAAAATTGCATGGGCCGGCCACTGTGCAGGGAATATTTCCTTTCATCATTTTCATACCCCCCCTTGAGTGAGTGTGCTGGAATGATTATGATGAGGGATTAATTTATTTTGTGAGGAATGAGCCTAACATGTGGGTGCTGGAGGTTGATGCATTAATTCATTAAAGGTGGCATTGAGCTTAAAAAAGGGGTGTGCAGGGGGCTGTTTTTGTGGAGATGTGTGATTAATTAATTGATATAAAAGTTGCATGAATTAATCACAACCTACACCTTCTGTCCAATATCTTTCCAGAGGGTATTTTTCATTTGTTGTTCTGGCCGAGCTCATAAAGAGCATGCTCCATTCTTCCAGCAAGCCTCCATGGCTTCTTCATTTGCAAAATTCCTCCATCATGGCAACTATACAAAACCCCATAGAGACAATAGCTCACTACACATTTCTACAGCAAATCTTGGGCACGTCGACTAGCCAGCTTCATGCCCGAGTTGCCTCGGCATTGAGGTGGGAGCCCGTAAACAAAGTAGGCGATGTGGTGCACTTCCGGCGACGAGGAGGAGACGGGACTTTTCCGCAGGAGATCGGGACCATGACGAGAAGACCGGAGGACTTGGATCGTCGGTATATCTCTAACCCATCTTCTAGTTAGCTTAGACTTGTTAATGGTTACGATCCGGGTGTTTAGTGCGCGGTGGTGCCGGTTTGCTAAGTCCGCAAAATTAAAGTTTTTCACCGCTTCCGCATTCCGGCGTCGGATTGACGGCCGAGGCGCCGCCGTGCACTTACAGTGGTATCAGAGCCTCCCCATTAACTTAGTCTAGCTTTGTGTAATGTGTTTTTCAGTTCCGATCGATCGAAATGTCCAAAAACCCGTATTTGCTCACGACAGTTTTCTGTTGAAATTTTTTTGGTTCCCAAAAATTTTTCAGGTTGTATAAAAGTACTGTACAGGATGACGTAAGACTTCTGGGAAAATTCGAGCCGTTGACTTTTCAGTCAGAGCGCGGAACCGCGGCCAATACCCACCTGGGGCCGCGGTTCCGCCGCAGAATGAAAGGTTCAATGGGTCGGATTTTTCCAGTGGGCCGCTGGGCTTATTTTAGGGGTTTTGGAACATTAATTTTGGGCCCATAATTTCTTTAACTGCTACAGTATTATTTTGGGGCCCACTTGTTAAATTTTGATCGGTCGGATATTTTAAACACATTTTTCACAGTATTTACTTTATATCTGCGACCGTGAATGTCACTTGATCGGTAAATCCGGTCTAACTGCTATAGCCCGGTAAGACGGATTTGCGAACGTGACTTTCACGTTGATGTTTTGTTTTTGCTGTGATGTTGCGGATCGGTCGTGGGGGATAGCCTGGATGCAATGCTAGTACAGTTTTGTTGTATTATGTACATTTGATATTGCGGGGCGAGCGTCCGACATGTGGACTGCCGTCACTGCCTGTTTGTATTATTATTTTGGGGCACGACCTGGTTGCGGTCGATGTACCCGTTGTATGTATATTTTACTTTCTGTACTAGGATTGCCCCGCGGAGGGGTGCACGGATAGCCGGGTTCTGGAGGGCAACAAGCCCGCATCTCATGGCATTGAGACGGAGGGGGCTTCACTCTAGGATTGGCGGGCTATTCGCCGCACTCGTAGGGGGTACAGGTTGACCCAGGAGGGATGCCCAAGTTACCGGATTCCGTGAAGTGCTGGGTGGTCCATTCACGTTGCTGAAGGGGGCTGCCTCGCTTCAGGTTTTGGCGGGTAACTTGCCGCGCCCGTAGGGGTCTAGGATTTCATTGCACAGGCTATCCACACGACCAGGGGAACGTCGGGTTTCAGTAGTGGCTCTGTGAAACCCGGGGATCCCAGATATCTGTATTGTTCTGTGATGCTGTTCATTCTCTGTGATGTTGCATTTTATTCACGCCTTGAGCGAATATAATATATTGGTATATATATTAGTAGATGTTGCATATGTTTTGCATCCGCGCTAGTCCAGTCCCCACTCTGTCGTTAGTTAGCTAACCTAACGGGTAATGACGGGACCCAGTGGCGAATGCGGATGGCATATACGTACATCAGTATATTTTCGTTCTTTTTGGTGTGATCAATTGATGGGACTGCATTGATTCGGATCAATGCAAGTTAAAAACAAACCTAATCTGATGTTGTTGGAACACTTTTTCAAAAAGCTGTTATTGCAAGGACGTTCACTTTTGTTTTGCATCGCGGTATTCATTTAGAATATCCTGCTCCTCAGTCGACGAGGCAAGGGCCGAGATCCCTTCACCGGGAGTGACCCCTTAGACAGAAGTTTGCGTCAGGGCATTAACTTCACTATAGCCGATTACTTTTGCTTTGCACCGTGGTATTCAGTTGGAATATCCTGCACCCCATTCTACGGGGAAAGAGCCGAGATCCCTTCACCGGGAGTGACCTCTTTAGCAACGGTTTTCGTCACTATATTTTCAAAAAGCTATCAGTTCCTTCAACGATATCAAGTTCTTTACGTTAAAGGTTTTCGCCAGAAACCATTCGTAGCCCTCCGTCGTTTCATATGGGTAGTCAATAGTATTCAAGCTGTGTTTGTTGGCCAAAGTCAAGGCACAGTGTTTGGTAGCTGTTGGTTATTCATATGCAGCATAGATAGATGCGTTGGTTTGGGACAGTCGTATAGCCTTGTTGGCCAAAGTCAAGGGCTTGTGCGGGTGGATTCGAATCAACCTGGAGAATGACGGGTAGAACTTGACATGTGACTTATGATTTGTTGGCCAAAGTCAAGGTCATAAGAGCATGGGGCAGAAATCACATCGGGAGTTTCAAAAGAACTGAAACTTGCCAGATATGCGCATACCTTCTGGAGTGTGATACCGTGGGCGGATTCCGTCACGTTGTCATGCGATGAGAGTTGGATCCCGATTCCCACTGATGAGTTAGTATACTCCTCGGGTGACCCCGACTAATTCTTCTTTCAGGTTTGGAGGAGAATTTGAGGTACAGTGGGAGGATTCCAGATTAGATAAATTGGTGACCATTCTGATCTAGGTTAGAGTGCACGCTGAGTGTTTCTTTTCTCTCTCTCTTTGGCAGCGACCATTGACCCGACCCTAAGACTTTGACTCAGTGACCAAGTTGACCGAACCTTCTTAACACCGGCTTTTGGATTGTCAGAGTTGCAGACCTCTTTGCCACTCCTACTTTTACTCTTTTCTCCGGGACACCCCGTATTACTACGAACGTCCACTTCCATTGGACAAAACCATCGTATGGTTATATACGAACTCGAAGGACTTCGAGGATGGTTTCTGGTTCTGGAGAAAAAGGAATAAAGTACATTCAGTTGTCTTTTCTTTTCACCTTCTCTCAGGTTGCGAGTACTCCTTGGTTTAGGAGTAGTACACCTATTACGCAAATTGGATAGTCTTCTTCCAGACCCTAGGCTGGTGCCGACCGGTAGGGAATGAAGAAAGCCAATTAGCCTAAACGATGTACAGAAGGTATTAAGTTCAGACAAAGCAAGGGATTAGTAAGAGGGCAAAGTAAATTGCGACTGCTATTCATGACCAAACCATGTACTTCTTTGTCAATCCTAAATCACCTATGAATTAAGTTCATTCGGTTGTCTTTTATCTTCACCCTCTCTCATTGTGAGTGTTCCTAGGATTGGGACAGTACACCCATTATGCTTATTGGATAGTCTTCTTCCAAACCATAGGCTGGTGCCGAACGGTAGGGAAGGAAGAAAACCATTTGGCCTAAAAGGGTGTGCAGAAGGTAAAGACTAAAGACATATGAAGGGATTTGGAGAGGTGGCAAAGAACTATACGGTTACAGTCGTGAATCTGGAAGAGGCATTACTAGGAATACCAGGATACCCCAACGAAACATTTCAATGTTTCAGTTTCACTGTGTACTATTAAAAGAAAACTGATTTCCCGATTAGACACTTGCTCCTGGGTATGTATTTACCAGGTATGATTCTCACATCTGTATGGTTTTACAGATGATGAGTGGGAGTAAGTTATTGGGAATTGGGTGATTATACTCATTATATCGGGATTCGTTGTAATCGGTGATATTTGAGGAAATCACCTGGGCTGTTTGCCGGTTGGCAAATATTTGGTTTTGAATATCCGCTGTTATGCACCAATTTCAAATTGATATATCTGTACGTCTATTTTCATAGAGTGAGATATACCTTTTTTGAAATTATGTCTACGACATTTACCTATATCAGTGGATGGTTAGGTAAGGAGCATTGAACAGCGGTGTAATTCTTCTTAACCATAAGTACAGTTTTCAACCTACGACACACAGTGAATGAGTTATCAGACTCAAGGGACTTGTACAGAGTATTGTATGTTGTCCAGGGTCCATCAGGACAGAGGGGTTGGTCCTCGCACTATATTCGGTTTACTTATGACTTCTCTAGTTTTTGGACAGGTGTTTCGTGGAAACACAGGGTCTGAATTTTGAGAAGTTATAGGTATTTGAATAGAGTAGAGAACCAGGTATAGCAAGTATCGGGATTCTTCAAAGTGATCGAAGATGTAGATACTTGTATATGGTATTCAGTTGATAGTAATGACTAAGAGATCTTGCTTCTCTTTCAGGTTACTCATAATTGGAAGCACTCCTAAGTTGAGTAACGCTGATCGGCCTCCTTCCATTTAGTTGACATGCGCTGGGGACAGCTGCATGATTTGAATCTGGTTCAATTAAATCAGTGCCTCTGTTTCTATATTGGATATAGAACAGTTCATATCTTAACGATGTTAAGGTACGGGGAGTTGTCCGGTTTATGATTAAAACCAGACACTGGATAACTCAAGGCACGTTTCTGTAATGGCTGTTTGTGGGTTGACCCAGGCTATGACGCGGGTTGACTTTCTACCATCTGGATGAACAATAGCAATATTGTTCTAGACTCGCCACAGTTTTATTAAAAATGGATTTTTTCAGAAAACAGTAGTGGGAGTATGGTAGAACTGGAAGTAATTCCAGAACCACAAACGATTACTGAAGATTTGATAAGGAACCTAAAGATTCAATCTGGATTGACATTCCATTGGCCACTCCGCAGATAAGGTGGGTAACTTCAGGCACCCGAGAGGCACTACGGTAGCCTCAAGGACGGTGACAGGGAAGTTCTTGTTTACCCACAATTGCCATTGCTGTTGTTCCAGGTTACGAGACCCGGCGGGAGGATGAGTATAGCGTCGTTCTAAACCAGTTTTAGAAGTGTACGTCTATATGACTCTGCCAGAGGGTTGTCGTAGTCAGTGGGAGCAGCGGAAGCATTGGTGGACAGGAGGCTTATGTCTATTTATAGACTAAAGCAGATATAGCGGAGATAAATCATCTATTTTTGATGTGACAGTCATAGGTTTGACTTCATCAGAATAGGGGATGGATCTGTTAAGAAGGTAGTAGGGTGTGATGTCCTGGTATTTGATGACATACACAGAGTAGGAAGTGATATTCCTATACTACGATCGGTTATACTTTGGTCGTCACACAGTGGTTTCTCCACATAGGACTTGGATAGTATATCAGACATTCTGGTAACTAGATCTATGGTTTTGGATCTAGATTTGGGTGGTTTCCCAATCAGGGTACTTAGTCAGCATTCTAAGAGTATTTAGAATGGACGACTCCATGCACGGTAGTGTACCTGCAGAAGATGGAGTCACCCTCTCCAAAGGTGTCTTACAGACTAAAGGGGAGAGGGACGTGCATGATTGGCAGATCACTTGCTCAGGCAATTGAGTCAATCATGAGATGTCAAGTACCACACCAGATGTTGTTCTTGCACTAGATGCAATAAGTTGACTTTTGATCCAATCCTGGAGAAACAGTCGGAAGCAGTTTTAGAACATAAGTGAATGTTCTAGGGAATTGATAACGGCAGCCTCCTTTACGAGACGGTTATCATTCCAGGCTTCCAAGGTGACCTGGACGACAAGGAGGTTGTCAGAGTTATAGTTTTCCCTCTGACGAGGGGCAGTATTTTGGACAGGTGATCCAAGGCAATACTGAGGGAGGCATGGCGCAGGATACTGATTAAGTTCAGTTGACGATACAGTCTAAGAAGTTTGGGTTTGGAGTTCATTTATGAGCTATGTCCCATCAGACATCCAGACATATTCTGAGACAGGTATTGCTCTTTTCGGGAGATGGCTTTCTCCGCAAACTTGAGATATAGAGAGACAAAGGAAGAAACAACTAAGCGGATCCACTCACTGAGGCTATTCCTCGAACGCAATAGTTCCGCAAACGAGCTTTGTGAGACTGACTAGTAGAGGAGTTGGATGTTCGGTATCACACGGGCTGTGAGTATGCGACATCGCAATAATTAGCCTTGAGTGCAAGTGGGAGATTGTTGGAGATAGTGCCCTCAGAGTCAATTATTAGGTCACAGGTACGTGATTGTAATGATTGTGGGAGGACCTATCCCGGTAGGACAGTCTTACTCGAGATGATAGTATGCTATCTGGTTTACCTTTATCATCGTGTACTGCTTTAGGTGACCTGACACGTCGCTATTACACGTTGATAGAGCCCTTAGGATTCTTGCTTGACCACCAGCAGTATGAGGGCGATCATATAAGTGGGAGCTGGGGTCTATAAGCTTATCCTTAAAAGGTCCCTAGTCGTGGGAGTTTCGAGACTGGGCATCGATACTCCATTAGTAGACTAGTGTATACAGTCAAGACCCCGACGAGGGGCGGTGGCCGGTCTCACAAGCCACTGGTGTCAGTTGGATCACCTAAGATGTGTACAGGTGCTCATTGGGTTATGAGTACACCGGACAGGACTCGCCGGGAACATGCTAGTTGGTCATATACCAGACGTCAGATGGCAGTTCCCTGGTGACATGTGTGCAGGTTAGTTCATCGACCTGGGGATCGTCATTTGTCTCGTGTGAGTTCCCACTGTACTTTGATTACTACCCTACCACGGCTCAAAGGAGTCGTGCAAACAGGTTTTAGTTGGGTACAGTCCCGAGCCACATGGAGGCAGTGAGCGTATCTTCAGGGGTTCGTCTCTCCCGGTATTGGGGGTGAGGTCGTGCTGTGTCTAGGAGAGCCATTACACAAAGTCCTTGGCCAAGGCAAGGAGATTTACTGGTAGGTATTCCAGTAGTATCTCAGGGTGTTCTGGGCTACACTCCGACACGACTTGTACCGCTTTTGGGGGTCTGACTTTTACCAACCCCCTAGGCCCGCCATGCGATACTCATAGACGAACGGACCGGACTGCACGGATATTGTCACTGACAGGCTCAGTAGGGAGTCAGGCTGAGTTCGCTCACAGACGTCCCTTTTAGTCAGTACCTGGTAGCCCGTTACGTATTGGCTTATACCTCTGACGTGCTAGTGGTTAAATCCACAACCAAGGTGTTGATGAGTCTTTAGAGTCCCCCACATTTCAGTTACTCAGCTTTCGGGCGAAAGGTTGTAGAGGCCGTATGGAGATATGGCAAGGTCCGATCAGATACGTGCGGTATTGCACGGATCAGGATCGGACAGTTTGTACTATAGGCCGTATGGTTATATGGCAGGGTTCGATCAGATACGTACGGTATTGCACGGATCAGGATCGAACAGATATTACTAGCCGACTTTGGTATAAGCCGGATCCTAGTATAGTACAGTGTAGATTTTGTCTCATTGCATTTTGTATTTCGGTCGAAATACAAATGCGGGTGTGTATGCACAGTATCGGGGTTTTCCTGTAATTTATTACGGGACCAGTTTTCTGGAGTTGCCAGTTTGCTTTCCGTTTCGGCCGATTTCCTTTGTTCCGTTCATTGGCCGAAGTTTGGTGGAGGAGGGCTTATTTGCATTGTTGCAAATGAGTGTTTGTGGAGGGGGTTCTTTGCTTATATTTGTATCATGATGGTTTCATGATGGAGCCCATCCTTTGACTCTTTATTTTCCATCATGGCTTGACTTTGGATCATCATGGTTGTTGATGATGAGGTTGATGGTAGTTGATGGAGTGTGGATTTTCTTGTGATCATTATTTTTTATCATCACATTTTTCCTCCCTCTCTCCATTCCAAAATTGGATGGGCCGGCCACTGTGCAGGGAATATTTCCTTTCATCATTTTCATGCCCCCCCTTGAGTGAGTGTGCTGGAATGATTATGATGAGGGATTAATTTATTTTGTGAGGAATGAGCCTAACATGTGGGTGCTGGAGGTTGATGCATTAATTCATTAAAGGTGGCATTGAGCTTAAAAAAGGGGTGTGCAGGGGGCTGTTTTTGTGGAGATGTGTGATTAATTAATTGATATAAAAGTTGCATGAATTAATCACAACCTACACCTTCTGTCCAATATCTTTCCAGAGGGTATTTTTCATTTGTTGTTCTGGCCGAGCTCATAAAGAGCATGCTCCATTCTTCCAGCAAGCCTCCATGGCTTCTTCATTTGCAAAATTCCTCCATCATGGCAACTATACAAAACCCCATAGAGACAATAGCTCACTACACATTTCTACAGCAAATCTTGGGCACGTCGACTAGCCAGCTTCATGCCCGAGTTGCCTCGGCATTGAGGTGGGAGCCCGTAAACAAAGTAGGCGATGTGGTGCACTTCCGGCGACGAGGAGAAGACGGGACTTTTCCGCAGGAGATCGGGACCATGACGAGAAGACCGGAGGACTTGGATCGTCGGTATATCTCTAACCCATCTTCTAGTTAGCTTAGACTTGTTAATGGTTACGATCCGGGTGTTTAGTGCGCGGTGGTGCCGGTTTGCTAAGTCCGCAAAATTAAAGTTTTTCACCGCTTCCGCATTCCGGCGTCTGATTGACGGCCGAGGCGCCGCCGTGCACTTACAAGCAAATCACCCGAAAAAGAAGCAGAGGGCCAGCAAAGCCGTAACGGAACCTGTACGGCAAAACCTGCAAGAAACTGTGGCACAACGGGGTGAGTTGCCAACTCGTGAGTAGAAAACATCACAGAGCAGAAATCGTATGTATGAAGCAATCCTAGGTCATACGAACAATATATATAATCCTCAAATGATAAAGTCTGAAGCATGAAAAGGTGGCAAGGGAAAACATCAATACATAAGTGTAATCCCATGTGCTCGTATCAGTGCCTCAGGTAGCAACATATCATATGAATGAGGTATGAATGTATGAAAACAGAATAAATGTAAATGAAGAAACTGCTTTCATAACTTACTGAGATTTCTGTACATTTAAAACGAGGTATCATCAATAAAATCAACATAAACAATGTCTAGCATCGACACAAAGTATAAATCCCAATATCTCAATATCTCAGGTTCTGGCTATCCGGACTAGCCTGTATCATCAAATCTCAATACCTCAATATCTCAAAATCTCAGTGTCTAAAATCTCACTATCTAGGGCGCCGTCAGTCCGGATCGGCCCCTAACATCAATCACATGACCACAAACGGTATCCTCCGGATATCTGACGCGTCATGTAAAATCACCAGTAGATAGTCTGCCCCTGCTGGGCTCATCGTCTACTACTCGAACTTCTTGCCCTGGGGTACCATACCGGGTCCACCATGTACCCGCAGACGGTTCATCCAACTCCTCGAATCGGGTCTCGAAATCCATCTCATAACCGAGAAAACATCATAGTGGACGACTCATACATCATGAGAAAACCGCACTTTTCATTTTTAAAATAGAGAGAAGAAGTTTATATATATTCTTGCGGTTTTCTCCCAAATCCAGGAAATCTCATGAAAATCCGAAATCCAATCATCAATAGCACGTAAACAGTGAATGTAGGCATAAAACTCCATAATACTGCATAACAGTGAATAATAATATGCATGAAGTAGCAAGTAATAACTGCAATGTCTAAACTGACATATAAGGAAAGTACACTAATATCATGTCGAAACTATCAGCTAACAAGCTATGTCAATGAAATAGTATTCTCTAAAGTGTACGTGACATGGCAATTACCGATGATGATGTGTGTGAGCCGGCAAATAAGTGTACGTGGAACATACGAATCATCGGTAATGGTGCTGGTGTCCTGACAGCATGATATCAATAATTGTATATGAAATCATAATATAAGCATGCGATGCGAAGCTAACAGCAATAATGTGCGGGAGCTGAATGATAAACACAATGATAACTAATCTGCATTTAAAATAAATATAAGTCATACAGTGGTGCCATTTGAAATAACACGAATCGTGGTGTTTTGAAAATAAGGGCTACGGTGTTTTTAAGAAAAGATACGTCCTTTGAAATATCCGTAGAATCCCTTGGCATGTCTTTTAAAATACCCACGATACGTTAGTTTTTGAAATAGGTAGGAATCGAATCTAGTCTAACAACTACACTAAACTATAGGGCTGAGCTAACAGGCTAAACGAAAGGTAAGGAAACTGCCTAACATCTGAGTCGATACATATATATATAATAGTCGGTGATCCCGCCTCAATAGTATCACATACAATACAATATCTATAATATGACATGCTCAAGTCAAGAGTACGGATCTAACATCAATATATAGCTCGTACGTAAATCCGTCGTACGGTATCCCAAATCTGGGTACGGGTCTAATATCACATTCATCACATTATTCATCTGGTATCCTCTTTATCAAAAAATCATGATCCGGGGTATTGATCTACGTCTAGTACAATACTAATACCAATCTAAGTATATGCAAGCGTGTGTATGAAAACACCATGTCAAAGGACCCGCTAAAACATCAAGTCATACCTTAAATACGAACCCTGTCATATCACCGATCTCACGGCCTCAAATCCAATCTCATCGACTTATCTCCAATCCAAAGTACTATCCTCATAATCTAGTATATGTACACATAGTCCCATACCCATGTGAATACATATAAACATATCCCTATATACTCACATGTAAAAGAATGAATGAATGCAAGTGTGTGTGCGTGTGTGGGTGCAACAACTACTCTAGGCTTTCGCAAGTAACACTACAAATCCATGAACACAAAACCATATCCTGAAAATCATCCATGTATCATAAACCACATATATATATCCGTTATATATAAGCTATACTACAAACTGTGGGGGTGCTATACGCCATCCACCCGATTTCCCCCATAGATATATATTTACTCACATTGCTTCTTGTGTGCCGATGCCGATGTCGCCATCTTCATCTTCAATACCTCGACATCACGTGGGGGTACCTACACATATAATCCAATTGCAAATGCGTATTAAAATCACATCGAAAAACCAAAAACGGCACACGCTACGCCCATAGGTAAAAACCTATAGCCTCGCATGTAAACACGACCAATAACCCTAGTCGTTGACGTTCAAACGCCACCCGATAGAAACGAATTATCAAATACCAAAATCCAAGTTAAAACAAGTCATAAAACAATGCGCCAACACAAGAAAATGATCCCAGATTCTACCCTAGGTCAAATCAGCCAATTTTGCATATGCCAAAGGTCAAATTTACTGGAGAGAAGGCCCTGGAACAAAAACGAACCATTTCAACCTGCTCTGGCCGCAAATTGCGGCCAGAAGGAATTAATTTGCGGCCTGGAAGAGAGGGTAGGGGCTAGGGTTTTGGTGGTACACTCCAGGTTGCCTGCATATCACTCTGTGTTTGCTAAATAATTTTAGAGGCTCCAGGTGTTAGCAGATTTCATAATACACTCATAGAATCCAAAATTCTCCCGATATCGGGTTTCTAAGTCCGCTAAAATGGGTTCAAGTCTCTAGTTTAGGTCTCCAATCAATCACCATAGGGGTTGTTTATCCTCTACTAGCCTTAATTTCACCTTTGGGTTCAAGTAAAACCCTAATCCTCAATTCAAGTTTTCAAACTTCCCAAAACCACACCATATCGGTTCTAATTTAACATGGATGTAAAAGCAATGGGAATACTAAGCTAATGGTTCATAAAATAGCTCATTTGGCAACTCAAGAAAATTCTTGAGTTTCCCCAAGTGTCCAAAATGCAAGCTTTCTTGGTCCATGGTGTAGCTAGTGAGCTTGTGTATTTTTTTTTATTGAAATGGGTATTGGGTTTTGAAGTGTTTTTAATGGAGTTTGAGAGGGTTTAAGAGGGGAAAGGAATGAGGGCAGCAGCAGCAGCAAAGGAGTTGAGGGGAGAGATGATGAGGGTGTAGGAATGGAAGAGGAATGCCCAAAGTCAATATTAACCCCCCACCTTTCTCTCTCTTGCCCATCCCTCTTGACTTTTCTTTTCTTTTCTTTTTCCTTTTCTTTTTCTTCTCACCTCAATAGTAAACCCAAAACAAATACCCATACACCCCAAATCATGTAGGAAAATGTAACAAGTAAAAAAAAAAGACTTGTGCATGTTTTTCACCAATCACGCTTAAAACCCGATTAGCGATTTTTTAATCGCGATTAGCACAAAATTAGTGTCAAATAAATCATAAACTCTCATAATTTGCTTAAATCACATAAAATACCCTCTTTTTAGTAATTTCCATAATTTTCCAAATTTTTTCCAATTTATCGGTATTTAATTATACCGCCTATTAAAATATTCATTAAATTTATTATTTAATTATAAAAATTCCCAAAAATAATATTTTATTTTTCTGAAATGTTACAGTCTTCCCCCCTTAAAGAAATTCGTTCCCCGAATTTAAATTTAAACCCCTCAAATACTAAAACATTTCAGTAAAAAGTCCAAGGCGTCGGGGTTCCGAAATCATCAATACATAAAACGTATCATAGCGCAATGCATGCGCATGAACAATGAGCAGATTACTCAAAATCAAAACTCCGTCAAGTATCTCGCAATCATCAGAGTCATGGGGAAACCATCAATGTCTAAATCCAATACGAAAACCAATATGATATACTCCAACACTATATATGTAAACATATGAAGGAAATGCATGCCAAACCTTTTTAAGTCGCTGTGCGATGCGCATAACACTGCACAGTGGCGAACGTCTCTAGTAAGAAAATAACTCCATATATATATATCCTTTGTTTACATGCACGTACCGCCGTTTTGAAAATAATTTCGAAGGGTTTCCTTTTTTTAAACGTTTCGTGTCATCTCAGACACGTAGGTAAATACTGAGACTATAGTTCTTTCTTTGGAAATCCCTTCAATATCTATCAATGCATGCAAAAGTATACTCAGGTATTGTCCTCTGACTAGTCCTGCTCAGTACGAAAACAATAATAAACATCATAAAAACGTACTGCTCCATAAGAAATCAATCCCAAAATGTGCATATGAATGATACATGCGTCTGGTGCGCACGGAAATCAAAATCCATATGTGTGCCATACATGTGCACAGAAACAACATCTAAGTGCAACGGGTGTGCACGAAATGCCTGTTAGAGGAAACGTGTGTGCCTGACAGCAAAATCAGGTACATCTGATATGCACGAAGAATCTCGATTTAGTGCATCCGGTGTGCACCAAAATCGCATCTCATAACATGCGCCCAACATGCGCGAAAATCCAAATCAGGTGCTTCCATCATGAATGAAATCATGAAATCCAATATCAAGCACTGAACATACGCAAAAATCCAATCAGGTGCACAAGGTGCACAAAACAAATATCGAGCATCACAATCGAAATCGACGGTATACAACACACCTCAAATCCAAATCAGGTATACCGCGGTATCAAATATCACAACCATGTGCATCAGCGTGCACGAAATCTAATTAAAACACTAAAAGTGCATGAAAACTATGCCGTAAGCATAAGTCAGATCATATACATGCCCTAGGTATGAAGTCAAAATCAATACCTCCAACAACCACAAATCGAAGTCCTGTGCAACTGTAGTGCACAAAATACGTATCACTGCACTGCAAGCATATGTGAACTATACCGAGTGCAAAAACCAAATCGTGTGCGTACATATGCACAAAATCAACTCAACTGTATGAAACCCATGAAATCATAAACATCTGCAACCAAGGCACGAAAACGATATCAAGTGAAATAACTGTGCACAAATCGTAAATACTCAGTAGGTGCAACCATGGTGCACGAAAACAATTATCATGAAACTCGGTTATCAAAACTGAATCATGCGAGTAGATCGCCCAAAAATACCGAAATCAAGTATCATAAAATATACTAAAATCCAAAAGGACGGATACGTGATAGTCAATCACAAATCACCAATCATAAATACTACCGTCGATATGTCCTTCCGCCAAGGTCGAGAAGGTGTCGGTGCATCCAATGCTAGCAGAGCAAGATACCTGCTTGCCTCCCGATCATGGCCCGTCGTCTGGTGCCCTTAGGCTCTCGTCTCTCACTGCGAATTGCTAAGTACGTAGCTCCCCGGCTCAACGGTCCAATATGGATACGATAATGGAAGTAGTCCGCTCTGGCACATCCTCTAAAGATCTCTGGCCAACTCTTATGGTCACTCATAACATGTCCCGTCGACGATGTCGAACTCTGGCCTGCTGGGTGTGCGTAAAATGACCACTCCTGGGTCCAATTCTTCTCGTAATTATTCTAGAAAAGTCCTGTCGAGGTCTTTCCCAAATCTCGTTTTCTGCCGAACTGTCCGGAAGTTATCACCCTTCACTAAATCTGTTTCTTGCTCCGAAACGGCTTCCTACTCATTGCGACTCCTTCTGGAAGATATATCTATATACAACGCCTCTGCATGCGTATCACATCTCTTGTGTCGGTGGAGTGGAACGTCATCTCATCAAGATCTTGTACGAACATCTTACTCTACTTTTATCTAATGTCGACTGCTCCGGACTTGTCTCTCTGTGGCTGCATGGACTGTGCTCCAACGGCTATACTCGTATCTGGAGTCTCCCAAGCAATGCATCCCATCGCATAGCATCCGAATGAAGTCGAACCATTTGACCGATTCGTCAAAACCTCATAATCCCCCAAGAGCTCAACATCTTGGGTACAGTTAAATAGTATCGAGTACATGCCACAGCATCGGTGGACCAGCCGTAGAAGGGCAAACCCAAGCCTCACTAATGGCGCCGCGGAACTGCCGCAAACCCTAAGGTTCAAAGGCTTTCACACGGTCATTATGTCAAGTTAGGGTTTCATTCTTCTAGAGGGTCCATGGAAATGCCTGCATGTCTTTCCGAATACTTTAAACTTGGAATATGGGTTTCTGATATTCGATCACCTCTGTTGACTCTCAACGTATCCGTGTGAAGCCGTCTCTAGCTGGAATCAATCTATCTGATGACCTGGCATCGGGGTAAGCGAACGAACCACATGTCCTAGTCATTCATCCTCGGGTGACTAGCGACCTTCTATCAAATCTCTAAGTACAACTCGTACTGCAATAGCTCCAACATCTGGGGCAATATCTCGTCGTTCGCCGCAACAACTGGCTCATTCGTCTGCACGCTGAACAGTGCCTCAATCATCATGAATAAGCGATACATCAATGGTCATCACATTCTTGCTGGCCTCCATCAGTGGCTCAATCCTCTGGTGCAAATCTGCACGTCCGAGAAATCTCATAACAGCGATCTATCAAATGCTCATGGCGCGAAAACACAATAACACGGCGCATCTATGCAAAACGTATGTCCCGGGAATCACGCCCTGGTCAGTCCTCGTCCGTGACGAGCTCGTGCTGACCGCAACTCTAGCCGTAACTCTCTGTGCCCGTACAACCGTGGTAACAAAACCATAACTGGTACCGATGAGGCTAGATCATACGAAGGAATATAATACTGTGCAAAGAAATGTACATCCTAAGGCTTCTTAAGAGGAGTAGCGTATCGTAAATATGCCCCGGAACATACATACGGTACGTCACTCTACTCAAGCTACCTACTCCATCAACCAAGGGTCATCCTACACTCCGAAGGTAAAACCTAACGCTCTGATACCAACTTTTCCACGTCCCGAAAAGTACGGAATATGACCGGCACTTAAATTACGAAACATCTCGAGGCGTACGTAATCTAAGTAAGCCAAAACCCAGAAATCAAAACCAAGTAAAACAGTAGAGTGAAGGAAAAACCAATTTAAATCAAGTAGTTTAGCAACATAGCCCGAAATATGCATTTTTAAAATCACAAGTCTTTTTTGAAAATTTCGGCAAAGTTTCCTTTGTAAAACTGGCCCCGAACGGGGCACAACATGATAAATATATACATGAATGAAAAAGGCATCCCCAAGCGGGGGCTAGCTCTTCGTCAATCGATGGTCACAACCACGCAAGCAATATCATATACAACACCGAAGGGCAAGGATCAAACTAAAAAGGAAACTCAAATCAGCAAGAAAACCCATAATAATACAACGCACGACTCTAAGGTCGAAAGAATACACATCACTGGTCTCTATCTATGTAATAAATACATGTCTGGTTGATGGAGTTTACTAGATACAACTGAATAAATAATATACAAGGTATAATGGTGGTCACGATGCAAGTGAACCCACCTACCCAAGCAAATCACCCGGAAAGGAAGCAGTGTGCCAGCAAAGCCGTAACGGAATCTGTACGGCAAAACCTGCAAGATACTGTGGCACAACGGGGGTGAGTTGCCAACTCGTGAGTAGAAAACATCACAGAGTAGAAATCGTATGTATGACGCAATCCTAGGTCATACAATCAATATATATAATCCTCAAATGATAAAATCTGAAGCATGAAAAGGTGGCAAGGGTAAACATCTATACATAAGTGTAATCCCATGTGCTCGTGTCAGTGCCTCAGGTAGCAACATATCATATGAATGAGATATGAATGCATGAAAACAGAATACATGTAAATGAAGAAACTGCTTTCATAACTTATTGATATTTCTGTACATTTAAAACGAGGTATCATCAATAAAATCAACATAAACAGTGTCTAGCATCGACACAAAGCATAAATCCCAATATCTCAATATCTCAGGCTCCGGCTATCCGGACTGGCCTGTATCATCAAATCTCAATACCTCAATATCTCAAAATCTCAGTGTCTCAAATCTCACTATCTATGGCGCCGTCAGTCCGAATCGGCCACTAACATCAATCACATGACCACGAACGGTATCCTCCGGATATTCGACGCGTCAGGTTAAATCACCGGTAGGCAGTCTGCCCCTGCCGGGCTCATCGTCTACTACTCAAACTTCTTGCCCCGGGGTACCATACCGGGTCCACCATGTACCCGCAGACGATTCATCCAACTCCTCGAATCGGGTCTCGAAATCCATTTCATAACCGAGGAAACATCATGGTGGACGACTCATACATCATGAGAAAACCGCACTTTTCATTTTAAAAAGAGAGAGAAAGAAGTTTATATATATTCTTGCGGTTTTCTCCCAAATCCAGGAAATCTCATGAAAATCCGAAATCCAATCATTAATAGCACGTAAACAGTGAATGTAGGCATAAAACTCCATAATACTGCATAACTGTGAATAATAATATGCATGAAGTAGCAAGTAATAACTGCAATGTCTAAACTGGCATATAAGGCAAGTACACTAATATCATGTCGAAACTATCAGCTAACAAGCTATATCAATGAAATAGTATTCTCTAAAGTGTACGTGACATGGCAATTACCGATGATGATGTGTGTGAGCCGGCAAATAAGTGTACATGGAACATACGCATCATCGGTAATGGTGCTGGTGTCCTGACAGCATGATATCAATAATTGTATATGAAATCACAATATAAGAATGCGATGCGAAGCTAACAGCAATAATGTGCGGGAGCTGAATGATAAACACAATGATAACTAATCTGCATTTAAAATAAATATAAGTCATACAGTGGTGCCATTTGAAATAACACGAATCGTGGTGTTTTGAAAATAAGGGCTACGGTGTTTTTAAGAAAAGATACGTCCTTTGAAATATCCGTAGAATCCCTTGGCATGTCTTTTAAAATACCACGACACGTTAGTTTTTGAAATAGGTAGGAATCGAATCTAGTCTAACAACTACATTAAACTATAGGGCTGAGCTAACAGGCTAAACGAAAGGTAAGGAAACTGCCTAACATCTGAGTCGATACATATATATATATATATATATATATATATATATATATATATATATATATATATAATAGTCGTTGATCCCGCCTCAATAGTATCACATACGATACAATATCTATAATATGACATGCTCAAGTCAAGAGTGCGGATCTAACATCAATATATAGCTCGTACGTAAATCCGTCGTACGGCATCCCAAATCTGGGTACGGGTCTAATATCACATTCATCACATTATTCATCTGGTATCCACTTTATCAAAAAATCATGATCCGGGGTACTGATCTACATCTAGCACAATACTGATACTAATCTAAGTATATGCAAGCGTGTGTATGAAAACACCACGTCAAAGTACCCGCTAAAACATCAAGTCGTACCTTAAATATGAACCCTGTCATATTACCGATCTCACGGCCTCAAATCCAATCTCATCGACTCATCTCCAATCCAAAGTACTATCCTCATAATACAGTATATGTACACATAGTCCCATACCCATGTTAATACATATAAACATATCCCCATATATTCACATGTAAAAGAATGAATGAATGCAAGTGTGTGTGCGTGTGTGGGTGCAACAACTACTCTAGGGTTTCGTAAGTAACACTACAAATCCATGAACACTTAACCATATCCTGAAAATCATCCACGTATCATAAACCACATATATATATCCGTTATATATAATCTAAACTACGAACTGCGGGGGTGCTATACGCCATCCACCCGATTTCCCCCGTAGATATATATCTACTCACATTGCTTCTTGTGTGCCGATGCCGATGTCGCCATCATCATCTTCAACGTCTCGACATCACGTGGGGTACCTACACATATAATCCAATCGCAAATGCGTATTAAAATCACTTCGGAAAACCAAAAACGGCACACGCTACGCCCATAGGTAGAAACCTATAGCCTCGCATGCAAACACGACCAATAACCCTAGTAGTTGACGTTCAACCGCCACCCGACAGAAAAGAATTATCAAATACCAAAATCCAAGTTAAAACAAGTCGTAAAACAATGCGCCAACACAAGAAAATGATCCCAGATTCTACCCTAAATCAAATCAGCCAATTTTGCATATGCCAAGGGTAAAATTTACTGGAGATAAGGCCCTGGAACAAAAACGAACCATTTTCAACCTGCTCTGGCCGCAAATTGCGGCCAGAAAGAATTAATTTGCGGCATGGAAGAGAGGGGAGGGGCTAGGGTTTTGGTGGTACACTCCAGGTTGCCTGCACATCACTCTGTGTTTGCTAAATAATTTTTAGAGGCTCCGGGTGTTAGCAGATTTCATAATACACTCATAGAATCCAAAATTTTCCCGATATCGGGTTTCTAAGTCCGCTAAAATGGGTTCAAGTCTCGGGTTTAGGTCTCCAATCAATCACCACAGGGGTTGTTTATCCTCTACTAGCCTTAATTTCACCTTTGGGTTCAACTAAAACCCTAATCCTCAATTCAAGTTTTCAAACATCCTAAAACCATACAATATCGGTTCTAATTTAACATGGATGTAAAAGCAATGGGAATACTAAGCTAATGGTTCAGAAAATACCTAATTTGGTAACTCAAGAAAATTCTTGAGTTGCCCCAAGTGTCCAAAATTCAAGCTTTCTTGGTCCATGGTGTAGCTAGTGAGCTTGTGCATCTTTTTATTGAATTGGGTATCGGGTTTTGAGGTGTTTTTAATGGAGTTTGAGAGGGTTGAAGAGGGGAAGGGAATGAGGACAGCAGTAGCAGCAGAAAGGAAGTTGAGGGGAGAGATGATGAGGGTGTAGGAATGGAAGAGGAATGCCCAAAGTCAATGTTAACCCCTCACCTTTCTCTCTCTTGCCCATCCCTCTTGACTTTTCTTTTCTTTTCTTTTCTTTTTCCTTTTCTTTTTCTTCTCACCTTAATAGTAAACCCAAAACAAATACCCATACACCCCAAATCATGTTAGTAAATGTAACAAGTAAAAAAAAAAGACTTGTGCATGTTTTGCACCAAACACGCTTAAAACCCGATTAGCGATTTTTTAATCGCGATTAGCACAAAATTAGTGTCAAATAAATCATAAACTCTCATAATTTGCTTAAATCACATAAAATACCCTCTTTTTAGTAATTTCCATAATTTTCCAATTTTTTCCCATTTTGTCGGTATTTAATTATACCGCCCTATTAAAATATTCATTAAATTTAATATTTAATTATAAAAATTCCTAAAAATAATATTTTTTTTTCTGAAATGTTACATAACGCGACATTTCGTGTCGATATGAAGCCTATCACCAACTGAGAAACTACTGATCCAAATCAGTAATTCTCGTCTACCTTGGCCAAGGATTTCTGGTGATGGACACCCGTGCATAACGTGACATCAACCCCCAATACCGGGAGAGATGAATCCCCGAAGATCCGCTCACTGCCTCCATGTGGTTCGCGACAGTACCCAACTAAAACCTATTTGCACGACTCCTTTGAGCCGTGGTAGGGTAGTAATCAGAGCACAGTAGGAACTCACATGAGACAAATGAAGATCTCAGGTCGACAGACTAACCTGTACACATGTCATCTGGGAACTGCTATCTGACAATAGGTATAATACCAACTAGCAGGTTCCCGACGAGTCCGTCCAGTGTACTTATAACCCAATGAGCACCTGTATACTATCTTAAGTGAACAAACTAACACCAATGGCTTGTGAGACCTGGCCACCGCCCCTCGTCGGGGTCTCGATAAGTACACACTAGTATACTCTGGAGTATCAATGCCCAGTCTCGATACTCCTATGAGTAGGGACATTTAACGATGTGCTTATAGACCACCCAGCTCCTACGTATATGATTGCCATCATAATGCTCGTAGTTAAGCAAGAATCCTATGGGCTCTATCAACATGTAATAGTGATCTGTAATACCACATAATGCATGTACATGATGATAAAGACAAACCCGATAGCATATTATCATCTTGAGTAAGACTGTTCTATCCGTATAGGTTCTCCCTCAATCATCATAATCATTTGCCTGCGACTATGATAATTGCCTTGAGGGCACTATAGCCAACAATCTCCCACTTGCACTTAAGGCTAATTATTGCGGTGTTGCATACTCACAGCCCGTGTGATACCGAACACCCAATTTCTCTACTAATCAGTCTCACAAAACTCGTTTGTGAAACTATTATGTTCAAGAAATAGTCTCAGTGAGTGGATCCTCTCCAGTATTTCTATCTTTATCTCTCTATATCTCAACTTCGCGGAGAAAGACTATCTTCCGAAATGAGAAATACCTGTCTTAGAATTTGTCTGGATATCTGATGGGACCCAGTTCACAAATGAATTCCAAATCGAACAAACTTCTTAGACCGTACCATCTACTGAATTTACTCAGTATCCTGCGCCATGCCTTCTACAGTATCCGCTTGGACCACCTGTCCAACATACCGCCCCTCGAAAGAGAGGGAAAACTATAACTCTGACAGTCACTCTGTCATCCAGGTCACCTTGGAAGCCTGAAATGATAACCGCTTCCTGAAGAAGGTTGTCGTTACCATATACCAAGAACATCATCATATGTTCATAACTGCTTCCTAATGTTTCTCCAGGATTGGATTAATATATATACGCTTATTGCAGCCTGTGCAAAAGCAATATTTGGTGTTCTACTTGACATCTCATAATTGACTCAATTGCCTAAGTAAGTGATGTGCCAATCATGCAAATCCCTCTCCTCATCAGTCTAAAAGACATATTTTTAGAGAGGGTGACTCCATCACCTGCGGGTACACCACCATGCCAGGAGTCGTCCATTCTAACATACTTTAGAATAATGTCAAAGTACCCGAATTGGGACACTTCCCAAATCTAGATCTAAAACCATAGATCTAGTCACCAGAATCCCTGATATTTTATCCATATCATATGTGGAGAAACCACCTTGTGACAACCACAGTATTGGCTATAGTGCCCTCAAGGCAATTATCGTAATCGCAGTAGGTGATTATGATGATTGAGGGAAGACCTATACCGGTAGGACAGTTTTACTCGAGATGATAGTATACTATCTGGTTTGTCTTTATCATCACTATTACATGTTGATAGAGCCCATAAGATTTTTTCTTGACTACCAACAATATGATGGCGATCATATACATGAGAGCTAAGTGGTCTATAAGCACATCCTTAAATGTCCCTAGTCGTGGGAGTATCGAGACTGGGCATCGATACTCCAATGTAGACTAGTGTATACTGATCGAGACCCCGTCGAGGGGCGGTGGCCAGGTCTTACAAGTCATTGGTGTTAGTTTGTTCACCTAAGATAGTATACAGGTGCTCATTGCGTTATGAGTACACTGGACGGACTCACCGGGAACATGCTAGTTGGTATTATACCTATTGTCAGATAGCAGTTCCCAGGTGACATGTGTACAGGTTAGTCTGTCGACCTGAGATCATCATTTTTCTCGTGTGAGTTCCCACCGTGCTTTGATTACTACCCTACCACGGCTCAAAGGAGTCGTGCAAACAGGTTTTTGTTGGGTACAGTCCCGAGCCACATGGAGGCAGTGAGCGGATCGTCGGGGATTCGTCTCTCTCGGTATTGGGGGTTGATGTTGTTAGTTATATGTATGCTCTAGAGGCCATTATTGTACATGCAATGTATATTGTAGTGGATGCTTGGACATATATAGGGAGGACTTTCTTGCTCGACATGGTAGTATGCTATCTGGTTGCAGTTTATCTTAATATGTACACTTATTGTCTCTCTATTACATGTTGATAAAGCCCTTAGGATGAGTACTTGACTACCAGGATTATGATGCAGATCATACTAGTGGGGACATGGTAGTCGGTAAGTACATCCTTCAAATGTTTCTAGTCGTGGGAGTATCGAGACAGGGCATCGATACTCCAGAGTAGACTAGCGTATACGCTTCTCGACCCATATGATGGGCGATGGATGATCCCATATCCATTGGTGTTTGACATCAGAGAAGGTATGCGGGTGCTCAGTAGAGACTGGGTACACTGAACGGACTAGCCGAGAACTCCTAGATGGTATTATACCTATCGTCGGATAGCAGTTCTCTGGTGACACTGGTACAGGTTAGTCTGTAGACCCGAGATCGTCATAGAGTCTTGTGTGATTCCCACCGTGCTTTGATTTCCACCATACCACGGTCAAGAGATCGTGCAAAAAGGTGGTTTTTAGGTACAGTCCCGAGTCACATGGAGGCAATGAGCGATAGGAGGGGTTTCGTCTTTCCCGGTATTGGGAGTTGATGTTGCGCTATAATCGATTAGCCATAACAGGAAATCCCTGGCAAGGGTTGCTGAGATTTACTGGTAAGTATTATCAGTAGTTTCTCGAACCGTTATGGATCTTGCATCGGCATAACTTATCTGGCTATTGGGGTCTGACATTATACCACCCCCAGGTTGTGATATGCGACATATCAGATGAAGAGACCGGACTGTACGATAGTGTTTCTGATTGGATTCGCAGAAGTACGAGTAGGCTTGCTTGTTAATCTTCTGATCGCTCAATACCTGGGTGGCCGTTACGTTTAGCAGTCCGCTTGCGGCTTGTGGGTGTTTGATATGATCATCACCTACTGCCGGCGTATTGACGAGTCTTTAGAGTCCTACACAGAGGTTTCCTGGTTCATGCGAAACGGAGTAGGAGCATATATGTGATATGTGCGGGACCGAGATTAATGCGAGTGTGTGATACCGCATTCTATGCTCGCGATATGTGACTCTCGTCGGTTATATGTGATCTAGCCAAGTTATCGGATCAAGTGTTGATTCGATAAGTTGTTGCATTTGATATTAGTCGGTTACATGTAATATAACCGGATTATTAAATCAAGTGTTGATTTAATAATTTAATGTATGATTATATATTTGATATATTACATTACATTAACTAATATTAGCTCACTTAAGTATTACTTTTTCTCACTTGATGATACGTTGATATATGTGATATATGTTAATTGTATTATTTTCTCTTTGCACACATAAATATATATGTGGTATATATTGTTGTGTCATGCTAGGTTACACATGCAACATGCATGTATGAGACTTATACCATGCTAGGGTTTGTGTTATGGTTTATATTTATTTCAAGCAAATTCAAAATTGTGGAAATATTGTCATGGTTCAAAGCTTGTAGAAGCTTGTAGGTTTCATTGACTTAGTCCACTCTTTTGTCTAGCTTAAGATATTTGTTAACCCAACCTTAACTCATAGCCATGGTTTAGTCTCTACAATGGTTAGTGCATGACATACACTCACCATGGTTGCATTTCTAACCTCACTTGATTATTCTTTCATCACTTGCTTCATCTTCTTCTTCCAAAAAGAAAAGAGTTTTCTAGGGTTTGAAAAAGTGATGATTTATTGTGAGAAAAATAAAACTAAAGTGAGCCCACTTCCTACTTCATCATCCTCTACTATTAGCCATTTAGTTTATGGTGTTTGCTTCACTAATCTCACCATTAGTGAAGAGGTAGCATGAGCTAGTGTCTCCTCGACGTAGATCATCTTCGGCCTCGAAGATTCGATGCAAGCTTGTTCATATCTTCATGGGAGCCTTTCTAGAGTCCGGGAGTTCGTGATCGCAGCGAAAGGACTGCTACACAGAGCTATTGAAGTGAAGGACCGGTCTACAAAGGTTGTATTCCTTGTTCACTTTAGTTGCAAAGTTGTTTGCATTCGTTTCGTCGGATTTTCTAGTAGCGATTCTAGGGTTAGGGTTTACTAGAACGGCAAATTTTTAAAATTGGCATGGACGATGCCTCCCGAAAACTTGCTACCGTGCTAGGCAACCCAACAGTGGTATCAGAGCCATGCTAGAAAATTAGACGATGTTTGTTAGATTACGAAACCGAAATGAATCCGAAACTTGAAACCCTTTAAACTAGTTTCTGTCAAATTTCATTTGAGCTCAAAATTTTTTTTAAACAACCGCAGAATGTTGTATGTGATATAACATGAACACCATGCTAATTTGAGGCATTTCCAACGACTTTTGGCTGGCCACATTGGCCTCAAAATCGAGCTCACCGGGTCTTTTGGGGAGTTCGGGCTTCAAATTTTCAGGGTGTTCCAGTCTCTGGGTTTTAGTGTTTCAGGTGTTGTTTGTTTTTGCTAAATTTTCATGTGATGTTAACTTTCTACAAAAGCAACTCGGAGTGTTTCATAATCGTAATTCTAACATATATTCAGGTTATTTAGACGATATTAAAAAGTTTGAACAGATATCAATAACCCAATCTTTCCCCGTTGGAATTTTTTTCAAGAGTTGGATTTTTTCCGAGTTTAAAAATTTCAGAAAATCATGCAAGCGATTCTGTGGACCCTCTAGAAAAACGAAACCCTAACTCGATTATGTGACCGTCAGAACCGCCATCAAACCCTAGGGTTTGTGGTAGTTCAGCGGTGCCACATGTGAGGCATTGGTTGACCCTTCTATGGCTGGTTCATAGAAGCTGTGGCATGTTCTGGGTACTTTTTTGAACTCCGCTCAAGTGTTGAGCTTTTAGGGAAATTTTGGGTGTTTGCTATTCGATCGAAAAGTTTAACTTTGTCTAGCTATCTATGATTGTGATACAATATTTAGAATCCACAAATAGTTATGAGATAACTAGTTTGAATTTTAAAAATCTAGCATTTTAGTCTCATTTGATCGGTTTCCACGGAATTTTGATTTGGATCAAAAGTCCGTCGCAATCACGTAGTGTATGCGGATACTCTCCGGGTAACCTTAATAGATAGCCATGCCCCATAGCCCCGACCAAGTGACTGTAGGAGAATCCCGTCGCCAAAAGCATCCGTTCGGGTGCTCGCGGCCGCGGTGTTCCACCTTAGCGCACTTCGTCGATAACATCGGGGGGTGCGGCTGTCTGCTAAAGTTTCCGACGAGCATTCGATCATGTTATCGAGAATCTTGTTGAATTACCCGACAGGTTATTGGAAAGTGTTTTAAATATCGAGACTAAAATGCGGGGTTTATAATTGTTAGGCATGTGATGTCTAAGGAATTCATTTGGTTAGGCATGAAATCCAATGTATGTAATATATTGGGTTTATGATGTCTAAGGTGGTTGCGGATTCCAACTGTTGTAGTTTTTCACTTTCTTATATGCGACCGTAAGTGTAATATGTGGTGTATCACTGGTTTCGGTGCTATATGTCAACGACAATTGGGATACGCATATTTACTTACGTTGATGACATGTGATGTTATGTGTTGCTGTGATATGTTATATTGGATCGTCGTGTTTTGAATAGCCGGGGTTTTATGTGAGATGAGGGTTTTTATTTTCATTCATGTAAAATTCAATGTATGTAATATTGTTTTATTGGGGCACTTCCGGGTTGAGGATGATGTCACCATTAATGTATATTATTTACTATTCCGCATTAGGATAGACCCAAGCCGAGGAGCACAAGTAACCGGGTTCTAGGGTCCAGTGGGAGACCATCTCGAGGAGTCGAGACCGGGTCTTCTAACTCTAGAATTGGCAGAGTTGCTTGCCGCTCTCGTAGGGGCCTAGGGATATGGGTTCATTGCGACCGTGGAATCCGTGTTTTATACAGGCTTAAATAAAACACGGAATTCCTAGTATATCCAATATTTCATATGTGATTCTTCTGCTGCTGATATTTTGTGATGTGATCACTTGATATGTTCTGAGACGAATGCCTATATTATATATATGAGATATAATTAATATTGCTGCTTTCGTTTCATATGTGATGCTTAGGAAGCATAATTTATTGGGACTTCATTAACGAGATTAATGAAATAAAACGAAACCTAAAAATGTTGTAGAAACTTGTTTAAAAACTGGTAGCTCTAGTTCTTGCTTTGCATAGTTGTATTCCTTGTAGAATATCCAGCACCTTATTCGATAAGGAAAGAGCCGAGATCCCTTCACCGGGAGTGACCTCTTTAGCGAAACTAGCAGATGCTACAAACTCGGTTTGTCTTTTGATTGCTTTTATAATTTTAGCTTTATATAGTGGTATTTGTGAAATATCATGCACCTCATTCGATAAGGAAAGAGCCGAGATCCCTTCACCGGGAGTGACCTCTTTAGCGAAACTAGTAAAAGCCTAAAAAACACTCCTTTTCAAAATCACTCGATTCTACGACGATATCAAGTTCATTATGCAAAACGTTTTCTTAAAAACCTGTCGTAGCCCTCCGTCATTTCAGATAAGTACTACTTAGTATTCGTGCTACGTTTGTTGACCATGTTAAGGCATAGTGTGCGGTAGCTGATTAGTGCTTATCTGCATAAGCATATGATGTGATTGGATTAGGGTAGTCGTACGACTTTGTTGACCTTGTTAAGGGTCATGCGGATGGGTTTAATTCAATCAGGAAATGACGGGTTGAACTTGGCTAGCGCTTATGATTTGTTGACCTTATTAAGGTCATAAGTTGCTAGGGGCAAAATATTATCAAGAATTTCAATTGTTGAAATTTGCAATGAGATTGCATACCTTCTATGAGATAGTTAGATCCCGATACCCACTGCGAGTAACAGTTACTCCTGGGAGAGTTTTACACATTGCAATTAGCCGATCAAGTAGGTGTCTAGAAAGGTGTTAACGGGGTTACGCCCCTGGGAAAACGAGGTTTATTTTAATTAGGTCCGTACGAAAGCACGGGGAACCTCCCTTAAATACCGACACTGGCTTGGCCGAAAGATTGGCGAATTTGTAGAGTGTAATTAATCCCGGCTGGTCTTACCTTTTAGAGTTTGAAGGTAGATTTGACTAAAACAGTAGGAGCCTGTTCATACCAGAATATTGCATTTTATACCATCCATTCTTATGCTCGTTTGCTTATCGGTAGGTACTCTTGAGCCGTGTTTGCTAGTTAATTGCATAATACAGGTTCTCAGCTCTAAACAGTGAAATTCATGGAAAAGAACGACAAATTCCGGATTACTGCCAACCACAGATCAACCACAGATAAAACACGGGTCTCCGCTCTCTATCCGTATGTTGCCGCACACCAGTTTAAGGGACAAAATGGCAAATCGATGTCATTTTCGTGCGCAAAGCTCAATGTCAACACAAGATCCAACATATCTACGCGGAGCTCAAAGAAATCATGGCAAAAGATCCACATCACATCACCTTTTGTTCTGCTGAAATTCTGGAAATATTGTGAAGAGATTCTGGGAAAAAACATATACCACACTAAAGAGTACACAAAACCAGGGAAACCGACAAAACCTGAAGGCTTATCTCCACATAATGGCCGCGGTTCCGCGGCATAAGCACGCTTAGGCCGCGGAACCGCGGCCTGATTAAGTCGACAGTATATTATATTTTGGGGGCAGTTTTGGAATTTCATTTGTGGACAGATTGTTGCCCTAGGTTTTCAGTTTCCTGCCTATAAATAGCCCAGAACTTGCCAAACCATGGGATCAATTTTTATGCCCTCTTTTTGTTAGTTTTTAGTTTACTTCTTCTTCTTCATCATCTTTCCTCCATTAAATTGTTGTGAGAGCTTTTGAGTGGATGTTAAATTAAGATGAGAGTTATTTTGTATCATTCTTTTGCTTAGCTTCCCCTTGAGCTCTCTACCTTAACTTGATCTTGCAACCTCTTAACTGAGCTTGCAAGTTTAAGCTTTGGTCATTGATCTCAAGGGGTTGTATCATTTTGGAATCAATAATGTTCTCTCTTTTGTGCTTCATTCTCCATGAGTTTTTTGCCTTTTCTTGATCTTGCAACTTCTTAATTGAGCTTGCAAGTTTAAGATTTGGTTATTGAACCCATGTCTCGTTTTGGGTTCTATGGTTCCTAGTTTCATTTCTTGCTCATTTACTTTCTTGCACTTTAATACTTGCTTTACTTTCATGCACTTAAATTCCATGCACTTTTAATTACTTGCTTGTAATCTTTTCTTTTCTTTGTTTATCTTTTCTTTTGCTCTTTTTGGTTCGTTTTGTGAATGGTTGTAATATGTTGTTGTTAAGAATAAATACAATATTGTAAGTTAAGGTTTCATTCCTCATTTCCTTTTCCCGTTATTTTCCTTTGAACTCCGCCCAAACATTACGCAAGCGCTCCGTTAGGCACCCTACCCTACCAAGATAACGGTGATTCCTAACCGCGACCGGTTGCGTTCGGTTTGGCCGGAGGCGAAAGCAAGAGACAAGAACGGAAGGACAAGGGTAAATAAGCCGGATTCCACGAATACCGTGCTTAAATCCCCTAATCCACGTTGTTGCCGATTGCTCTAGCTTCAATTGGTCAAGACTCGGCTCAAAGGTTTTGAGTGCGGATTTCTTTAGCTTACACTTTCGTATCTTTTTCTTAACAACTTTATACTTGCATATAAAACACATAGGTTAGAATTAAACAAACATATACACATTCTTTATTGACTCGTCTAAAACTCGAACGGACATACAACCATCTCCCTGTGGATCGACCCATGCTCAACCGGCTAGCTGCGAAGCGACACCGTCCTGATCGCGGTAATAACTTTAGAACTTTGAACATCTGACACGCCAAAAGCGTGCGATCAAATGGCGCCGTTGCCGGGGAGACGGTAACGTATTTTCTTTCTTGTTATTCGGGTTAATATTCTTTTTTGTATATATATAAAATAATAAAAATAAAATAAAATCTTTTTGTTATTTTTGATAATTTTTGTGAGCAAGTGTGCAGGCTAATCTGGAGCAAGTACAGTAATCCAAAAAGAAAACAGAGGTTTTTATTTTGGAGAAGAGAAGAAGTGGAGTTCGTTGACCAAAGACAAATCCCCAAGTCAACATTTTGACCGCGGAACCGCGGTCAAAAGGTGCCTTGAGCGGCGGTTCCGCGGTCCCATTGAGGCCTCTGTGCCCAATTTTTTTTCTCCACCCCTTTTTCTTTTCTTTTATCTTCTCTGTGGATTCCACTATACTGTATTTTCTGCAGATTTTTGCGGATTTGCGAACTGCGATTGTGGGGAGCAAAGTGTACGTTCAAGGCTAAGGTGATTGCAAAGTACAGTGCCAAAGATCCGGGTAGTTTGACCTGCGCAAGCGAACTTTTCAAGCTTACCGGATTTGATTCAACGGGGGTTTCCCAACCTAAAAACTTAACGGTACGTATTTCTTAAACACCTTCTTCTCAAATCCGACGCATCCAATATACTATTCTTTGCAGGATTCTTTGCAAGTTCACTAGAAAACGCTAAAAATTGACTAACCCGTATTTGTTGCAGTGCCGTGCTTAAACTAAAAAAAACGATTGTTTGATTCTTTATAGAATTTTTATTGAATTGTGCATTGCATACATTAATACGGACTTTAGGGCAAGCGAACCCCACAACATACGGTAAAGGATTTCATCACCTTTTCCATGGCCCACAAATCACGAACTGTGCATAAACGTTTACCCGCACAAATTTTAAAAGAAACTAGACTTTAAGCCTTAAGGACTTCGCGCTCACTAGAAGAGGTTAATTGTGTTTAGAACACCGCTTAACGGTATTGTCACGACCCCAAAGTTTGGCCCGTGACCGACACTTAACCACGTAACGTCTACAGGCGTAACGTGACTAAGTGAACCGAAAACCCAGAAATCAAACCAGTAAAAATATAGAGTATTTTAAGTTTAAAAAGGAAGCACTTACTAACATGTTAAGAAATCTAAGTAAACAATCACCAAGATAGCAATATACGACGCCGTAGCGAAAATCACGATCCACAAGTGGGAACAACACAGATAGAATAAACTGCAAGAACAGTCGGCTCACAACGAGCTCGACACCAGAAAACAAATAATATACATCATCGTCCTCACACTGTCTCTAAGTCAAATACATACATGGTAGATGGAGAATACTAGATACAACAATGTAAATAACTGAAAGATAAACAGATACCGCACAAAACCCACCTATCAGCAAAAGAGCTAGTACACCAACTCTAGGGGTATCTGTGTCAAAAGATGCAAAACGCAGCCTGCCGCGACTACTCCGAAGGCTACCTGCAACCACTGTGGCACAACGGGGGTGAGTTGCCAACTCGTGAATAGAAATAACATATAAAGGTAATCATGAGTATGCACATACTGCGCTACTCTAACATATGCCAGCAGATGATATCAATGCGAGGTAAGCAGTATGTATAATAATCATGCAAGTCCGCTATCAGGTGATATAACTGCAGGATGAGATGCAGTGATGAATGCTGAGCATGGGAATATAACATCTACACGAAATGTCGAGGTGGACTAAATATAAATGTATGCACCGCGAATCCCAACAACCCAGACGCCGGTACTCCATCGGCCCTCAAATCCTGTACATCCCTGAGAATCACGAGTGCCCAACATCGGCACCGAAATAGCATAAATACTCGTGTCTAGCATCGACACGCAAATCCTCCTCTAGCGGGCATCCGTCAGTCCGGGTCAGCCCTCTCTCAATATATCGGGAATCCGTCAGTCCGGGTCATCCTTCTCTCAATATATCGGGAATCCGTCAGTCCGGGTCATCCCTCTTTCAATATATCGGGCATCCGTCAGTCCGGGTCAGCCCTCTCTCAAAATATAGGGCATCCATCAGTCCGGGTCAGCCCTCTCTCAATATATCGGGCATCCGTCAGTCCTGGTCAGCCCTCTCTCAATATATGCCACTCTAGCACCGAGAAAACACAGGGTGGCGCCCCAAAATATCATATCAAGGGAACCGGGTTTTTAAATGATTACATATTTGAAAAGGCCAGGGTTACCAAATCCAGAAATCACATGTAATCCTAACCAATATGCAAGTAAATGTGATGTGATATGTGCATCAAGTATGAATATCATGTCAAGTCACATAAAAGATGAGCAATAGCATAATGATCCGATTTGATATATGCATCAAGTATGAATATCATGTCAAGTCACATAAAAGATGAGCAATAGCATAATGATCCGATGTGATATATGCATCAAGTATGAATATCATGTCAAGGTATTGCTCGTGCAACATGAACTGTCAGTAAGGGTGCGGTGTTCTATCAATTCTTGTTTATATACATATAGCAGGGAATGCAGTATGCACTAAATAGTAGCCATGAACAGTCAATGTATGTAAATGTAGCTATAAGGTCCTATCAGCCCTGACGTAGAACGCCATGCGGGCGATATCCTCGTAGATGTTAAATCTACTCACCGTAATCTCTCGCTAGGTATAGCCAACAACTTGTTTCCCCTTCTGCGCGGCGTCCGCCGTACTCGCCTGCGAACCTAGAATTTTACAATATATCAAACATAAGCTTGAAGTCACACAAACACGACATTAAGGCCGAACTAGTAACTCGTGTCGTGAACCAAGCGCGCGTGTGCGCGATACGCTAAAACGTGTGATTACGCGCCTGAAGTCACTCCGACGCGTCGCGATACGCAGAAACCCCAAACCCACACACACATATCACGCGTGTCGCGAAGATTAAAAAAATAAGGGAAATAGGGTATTCACCTACAGATTTTGATACAGAACAGATATTGTAAAACTACATATACCAAAATAACCCACATAGCAGCAGACACCGACACCCCAAACCCCAACCCAAAACGCCCCCATCTGGCCGCAATTTGCGGCCAGAATGCTTATTTCGGCGGCCTGGGTAGGGAATTGGGCTCCCAGGTTTGGTGTGTGCACTCTATACCCCCCATACATGCTATAGTAACACCTAGTTTCACTCTGAAATATCTCGGGTAGCAGCAGATCCTACAGAGCCTTATTTCTAGCTAAAATCCACACTTTTGCACTAAAATGGAACTTTATGGTATTTTCGTGCAAACCTGAAGTACAACCTGGTTAAAATAGCTCTAATAACACCTAATAGAGCTAACCAAACTAAAAAAAACCCTAATCTAACATGTGAAACACAAATATCCTATAATATCACTAAAATGCACAAAAAAGAGATTTTTGCTAAACAATACTACAAGTTTAAGGAAAAGGAGTGCTAACATGAGTTAATACCTTCAAAAGACCCTATAAAACACCAAAAGTCTCAGCTCCTCCCTCAAGTGTGCAGATTTGCCTTTGAACACCTCAAAAACCTCAATTTTCATGGTTTTGTGAAGGAAATGTGTGGTTTTTATGTAGGATTTGATTGGGAATCAAGGAGAAGTGAAAAAGAGAGGAAAAGATGAAGGAAAGCCAAGGTTTTTATGCTGAAATCTCCAGAATTTCTGAAGTGAGGAGAAGAGAGAGAGAAGAGAAGGAAATGGGGTCAAAAAAAGTCAACCTCCTACCTAACACCATGCTCATTTATTTAATAGGATTTTGAATTATGGAAAAGGGTTTTGTTTTGATTAAAAATGGTGGGGAATAAGTTATCAACCATGCAACAAAAGAAAAGAAATGGCTAACACTTTAACCTAGGTCAAAAAAATAGCTAAGTGTGCAAGTGTACACTAACACGAAATTTTCCAATTAGGGTAAACCAGACTAAAATAACTAATAATCCTATGTACACATATAAAATAACACGCACAATTAATAATTATCACGAGAAACATTCTAACGGAAATTCAAAGTGTTACAATCTACCCCCCTTAAAGAAATTCGGTCCCCGAATTTAAAAATCTAACTATACGCACCTTCAAAAAGATGGGGATACCTCTTCCTCATCTCGCTCTCGGTCTCCCAAGTGACCTCCTCGCCGCTCTGGCCACGCCAAAGTACCTTGACGGACGGTATCTCCTTCGACCTCAATTTCTTCACTTGTCGATCCAAGATCATCACCGGCTGCTCTGCATAGGAAAGGTCACGCTCAAGCTGGATCGTCGGGTGCTGAATCGCATGCGAAGGATCATGAAGATATCTACGGAGCATCGAAACGTGAAATACGGGGTGCACGTATGGAAAACTGGGCGGAAGGGCTAATCGATACGCCACCGCACCAACACGCTCGAGGATCTCGAAGGGGCGCACATATCTGGGACTAAGCTTCCCCTTCTTCCCAAATCTCATCACGCCTTTCATTGGGGAGACTTTCAAGAAAACATGGTCACCAACAGAAAACTCAAGTCTGCGCCGACGACGGTCCGCATAAGATCTCTACCTACTCTGGGCTGCTCTCATCCTATCGCGAATCAACTGGATCTTCATGGTCGTCTCCTCCACAATCTGCGGCCCTAAGATACTGCTCCCACTGAGCTCCGTCCAACAGGTGGGCGATCTGCATCTCCTCCCATAAAGAGCCTCAAACGGTGCCATCTGAATGGTCTCCTGGTAGCTGTTGTTGTAAGAGAACTCTACTAAGGGCAAATGATGATCCCAGCTACCTCCGAAGTCTAATACGCATGCTCTGAGCATGTCCTCGAGAGTCTGAATAGTCTGCTCTGACTGTCCGTCGGTCTGCGGATGGAATGCTGTGCTGAAACTCAAACGATTGCCCATAGCCTCCTGAAGCCTCTGCCATAGCCGGCTAGTGAATTGGGTGCCTCTATCGGACACGATACATGTCGGAACTCCGTGCAGTCGTACAATCTCATCAATGTAAATCTGGGCATACTGAGCAAATCCGAAAGTCGTCTTCACCGGTACAAAGTAAGCCGCTTTCATCAAACGATCCACGATCACCCAGATGGAGTCATACCCTCGACTAGTCCTGGGTAGACCCACAATGAAATCCATAGATATCTGTTCCCATTTCCATTCCGGAATGGGTAACGGCTGTAGCTCTCCCGCGGGCCTCTGGTGCTCAGCCTTGACTTGCTGACAAGTCAGGCATCTCGACACAAAATCTGCAATGTCTCTCTTCATTCCATCCCACCAGTAAACATCTCTCAAGTCATGGTACATCTTGGTGGAACCGGGATGAACACTATATACCGATCGATGTGCCTCATTAAGAATCTCGCGCCGCAATCCCTCAGCATCTAGTACGCACAGTCTAACTCCAAATCGTAGTATCCCCTGATCATCGACCACGAACTCGGAAAATCTGCCCTGTCCCATCTGTGTCCTGATCTCTGAACAGCGGTCATCACTGTGCTGTGCCTCATGTATACGGTCAAGCAACTGTGGGCGTGCACGAACATGCGCAATCTGTCCTCCGATCGGCGTAAACTCGAACTGTACCCGGCTGTCGCACAAGATCTGCCAATCCGCCGACGACTGCCTCTGCACTGCGCTCAAACAGGATAGACTACCCCCGAGCCTCCTGCTCAAAGCATCCGCCACTACATTCGCCCTGCCCGGGTGATACAAGATCTCACAATCGTAGTCCTTCACCAACTCCATCCATCGGCGCTGTCTAAGGTTCAGGTCTCGCTGCTGAAATATATACTTTAAGCTCTTATGGTCAGTGAATATCTGGCACGACTCTCCATACAAATAATGTCGCCAGATCTTAAGTGCAAAGACCACTGCAGCCATCTCCAGATCATGAGTGGGGTAATTCTGTTCATGTTTCCTTAATTGCCGCGAAGCATACGCGATCACCCTGTCATGCTGCATCAAAACGCACCCTAGCCCCACTCGTGAAGCATCACAGTAAACCATAAATCCTCCTGATCCTGAAGGCAACGATAGCACTAGTGTCGTAGTCAGTAGAGCCCGTAGCTGCTGGAAACTGTGCTCACACTCCTCCATCCAATCGAAGCGAACTCCCTTCCGGGTCAACCCGGTCAAAGGTGTAGCAATGCGAGAGAAGTCCTGCACAAATCGCCTGTAATAGCCTGCCAGCCCTAGAAAGCTGGGAACCTCAGTCACTGACGTGGATCTAGGCAACTCCAAACTGCCTCGATCTTCCTCGGGTCTACACATATACCATCTTGTGTAATTACGTGCCTCAAGAAGTCTACGCTGTCTAGCCAGAAAGCACACTTTGAAAATTTGGCGAAAAGCTGATGCTCCCTCAAGGTCTGCAGTGTAATCCACAGGTGCTGCTCGTGCTCCTCTCTACTCCGAGAATACACCAAGATATCGTCAACGAACACTATGATGAACAGATCAAGATACGGCCGGAAAATGCGGTTCATCAAATCCATAAATGCTGCTGGCGCGTTGGTGAGTCCGAATGACATCACCAAAAACTCATAATGGCCGTAACGCGTGCGGAATGCTGTCCTAGAAATGTCCTCCTGTCGAACCCGCAGCTGATGGTAGCCTGATCACAAATCGATCCTCGAAAAGTATCCTGCCCCCTGAAGCTGGTCGAACAAATCGTCGATACGTGGCAAAGGATACCTGTTCCGCACTGTCACCCTGTTCAGCTGGCGGTAGTCAATACACAGACGCAAACTGATGTCCTTCTTCTTGACGAACAGGACTGGAGCACCCCAAGGAGAAACACTGGGTCGAATAAGTCCCTTGTCCAACAAATCTTGCAACTGGCCCTTCAGTTCTCGAAGTTACGCCGGGACCATCCGATAAGGCGGTACAGAAATAGGCCCCGCTCCAGGAACCAAATCAATACAGAAGGAAATATCACGCTCAGGCGGTAGCCCAGGAAGCTCGTCAGGGAACACATCAGGGAACTCGCTAACAACCGGAACCTGATCCATCGGAACCTCTGTAGCTCTAGTATCGCAAACATAGGCGAGAAATCCCTGACATCCCTTCCGCAAAAGCTGTCCAGCGCGAAAAGAAGAAATCACACTGTGAGGGGTGGCACCACGGTCCCCCAACACAACAACAACCGACTCGCCGGGAAAACAAAATCGAACTGTCTTCTCGCGGCAGTCAACAGAAGCATAGCACGTGGCTAACCAATCCATGCCCAAAAGAACGTCGAAGTCCAACATCTCAAGAAGGATCAAATCGACCGGCAACTCTCTCTCGCCAATACGGACGGTACAGGATCGGAACACGTGCCTAGCAACAAACGACTTTCCCACAGGAGTAGTCACAACAAGCGGCTGGTCAAGCAAACCGTACTCTCTACCCAAACTCGGCACAAAGTGTGTGGATACGTACGAGTGCGTGGATCCGGGATCGAATAACACGTGTGCATCAACCGAATATACAGGAAGGATACCTGAGACCACCGCATTGGACGCCCGTGCGTCCTGATGCGTCAAAGAAAAAACTCGGGCCTGTCCTCCACCTGCAACTAACTGTCCCCTGCCGGCCACTGGCTGCCCTCTGCCTCGGTCACCCCGTCCCCTATGAACAAATCCTCCGCGACCATGACCTCTCTGTGCATGCGTCTGACGCGGAGTAAAAGTAGGTACTATCGGCAATGCCGTCTTGGATGGTGAAGGTGGTAAGGTAACATGCGGTGCTGCCGCCTCCCTCCAGGGTAACTCAGGACAATCTCGTACACGATGATAAGAACTCCCACAGCGAAAACATCCCGACGATGACCGCTGACCATCCTGGGAATAGGAACTGAATAACCGGCCCCGCCCTGAATCTCTGCTACCTGCAATACGTCTATCACGGTGCCGAAAAGGCTGTCTCTGCGCTGATGTATCTGCGTGAACTCTCTTCGGCTCCGGAACTGCCGAAGTCTCAGCAAGGCGCTCCTCAACTAATAATGCTGCATCTACTGCTGCTGCGTATGTCTCGTAATGCTGCGCGCTGATAGCAAGGAATAGTGGTGTAAGTATGCCTTGGACAAATCTCTTAACTCGCAACTCCTCAGTAGCCACTAGGTACGGAGCATAAACTGATAGCTCGGTGAACAGCACATCGTACTCTGCCACTGACATCTCTGGCTTCTGGCGCAAGGACTCAAATCTGCGTGCTCGGGCATCCCTAACACTCTGGGGAAGAAAACGGGCAAGGAATAGCGCCACAAACTCGGTCCAGGTCATAGGAGGAAGACCTGCTGCTCTACCCTTCTCGACTGATTCGCACCATTTCTGCGCAAGACCTTCCAGGCGAAAGCTCGCGAACTCAACCCATCTCGCATCTGTGCATCTAAGTGAACGACATATCCGCGCCATCCTATCAATGAAAGACTGCAGGTCCTCGGCCACATCGGTGCCTGTGAAGACCGGAGGCTTCAGCCTCATAAACTCTGACAGCGATACCGTAATAACCTCTATAGTCGCAGGTGCAACTGCCTGCACTGTGGGTACCACCGCGGTTTCTGCAACGGGTGGAACTACCTCTGGTCGCTGCGCTCGAAGTGTCTCAACTAGAGATCCCATCATCTGGCGCATCTCCTGCATACTGGATCCCATCGTCTGGCGTATCTCCAGCACACCAGCCCCTAACATAGCAATCTGATCTGTCACGGCAGGAACAGCCTGCTCGGGCACAACCGGTGTATTACCCGGATCGGTCCTCGTCTCCGACGAGTCAACTCGAATCTCGGCCCTCGCGGCCGCTCTCTACGCCCTCGTAGTCTTTGGCGGCATAATGGCTGAAAGGAACAATAGGATTCGATAAGGATACGGAAGTCGAATCGAAAGAATGTATATACTCAAGAAGGAATTTAAATCAACAAGTCCTAAGGTCGCGTAGGCGGAGTACCGTGTCGTGAGTATGCCGCGGAACATACACACGCTACGCTACCCTGCCGCAGCTACCTACTCCATCATACCAGGGTCATCCTACACTCCGAAAGGTAAAACCTACGCTCTGATACCAACTTTGTCACGACCCCAAAGTTTGGCCCGTGACCGGCACTTAACCACGTAACGTCTACAGGCGTAACGTGACTAAGTGAACCGAAAACCCAGAAATCAAACCAGTAAAAGCATAGAGTGTTTTAAGTTTAAAAAGGAAGCACTTACTAACATGTTAAGAAATCTAAGTAAACAATCACCAAGATAGCAATATACGACGCCCTAGCGAAGATCACGATCCACAAGTGGGAACAACACAGATAGAATAAACTGCAAGAACAGTCGGCTCACAACGAGCTCGACACCAGAAAACAAATAATATACATCATCGTCCTCACACTGTCTCTAAGTCAAATACATACATGGTAGATGGAGAATACTAGATACAACAATGTACATAACTGAAAGATAAACAGATACCGCACAAAACCCACCTATCAGCAAAAGAGCTAGTACACCAACTCTAGGGGTATCTGTGTCAAAAGATGCAAAACGCAGCCTGCCGCGACTACTCCGAAGGCTACCTGCAACCACTGTGGCACAACGGGGGTGAGTTGCCAACTCGTGAATAGAAATAACATATAAAGGTAATCGCGAGCATGCACATACTGCGCTACTCTAACATATGCCAGCAGATGATATCAATGCGAGGTAAGCAGTATGTATAATAATCATGCAAGTCCGCTATCAGGTGATATAACTACAGGATGAGATGCAGTGATGAATGCTGAGCATGGGAATATAACATCTACACAAAATGTCGAGGTGGACTAAATATATATGTATGCACCGCGAATCCCAACAACCCAGACGCCGGTACTCCATCGGCCCTCAAATCCTGTACAACCCTGAGAATCACGAGTGCCCAACATCGGCACCGAAATAACATAAATACTCGTGTCTAGCATCGACATGCAAATTCTCCTCTATCGGGCATCCGTCAGTCCGGGTCAGCCCTCTCTCAATATATCGGGAATCCGTCAGTCCGGGTCATCCCTCTCTCAATATATCGGGCATCCGTCAGTCCGGGTCAGCCCACTCTCAATATATCGGGCATCCGTCAGTCCGGGTCAGCCCTCTCTCAATATATGCCACTCTAGCACCGAGAAAACACAGGGTGGCGCCCCAAAATATCATATCAAGGGAACTGGGTTTTTAAATGATTACATATTTGAAAAGGCCAGGGTTCCCAAATCCAGAAATCACATGTAATCCCAACCAATATGCAAGTAAATGTGATGTGATATGTGCATCAAGTATGAATATCATGTCAAGTTACATAAAAGATGAGCAATAGCATAATGATCCGATGTGATATATGCATCAAGTATGAATATCATGTCGAGTCACATAAAAGATGAGCAATAGCATAATGATACGATGTGATATATGCATCAAGTATGAATATCATGTCAAGGTAGTGCTCGTGCAACATGAACTGTCAGTAAGGGTGCGGTGTTCTATCAATTCTAGTTTATATACATATAGCAGGGAATGCAGTATGCACTAAATAGTAGCCATGAACGGTCAATGTATGTAAATGTAGCTATAAGGTCCTATCAGCCCTGACGTAGAACGCCATGCGGGCGATATCCCCGTAGATGTTAAATCTACTCATCGTAATCTCTCGCTAGGTATAGCCAACAACTTGTTTCCTCTTCTGTGCGGCGTCCGCCGTACTCGCCTGCGAACCTAGAATTTCACAATACATCAAACATAAGCTTGAAGTCACACAAACACGACATTAAGGCCGAACTAGTAACTCGTGTCGTGAACCAAGCGCGCGTGTGCGCGATACGCTAAAACGTGTGATTACGCGCCTGAAGTCACTCCGACGCGTCGCGATACGCAGAAACCCCAAACCCACACACACGTATCACGCGTGTCGCGAAGATTAAAAAAATACGGGAAATAGGGTATTCACCTACAGATTTTGATACAGAACAGATATTGTAAAACTACATATACCAAAATAACCCACATAGCAGCAGACACCAACACCCCAAACCCCAACCCAAAACGCCCCCATCTGGCCGCAATTTGCGGCCAGAATGCTTATTTCGGCGGCCTGGGTAGGGAATTGGGCTCCCAGGTTTGGTGTGTGCACTCTATACCCCCCATACATGCTACAGTAACACCTAGTTTCACTCTGAAATATCTCGGGTAGCAGCAGATCCTACAGAGCCTTATTTCTAGCTAAAATCCACACTTTTGCACTAAAATGGAACTTTATGGTATTTTCGTGCAAACCTGAAGTACAACCTGGTTAAAATAGCTCTAATAACACTTAATAGAGCTAACCAAACTAACAAAACCCTAATCTAACATGTGAAACACAAATATCCTATAATATCACTAAAATGCACAAAAAAGAGATTTTTGCTAAACAATACTACAAGTTTAAGGAAAAGGAGTGCTAACATGAGTTAATACCTTCAAAAGACCCTATAAAACACCAAAAGTCTCAGCTCCTCCCTCAAGTGTGCAGATTTGCCTTTGAACACCTCAAAAACCTCAATTTTTCATGGTTTTCTGAAGGAAATGTATGGTTTTTATGTAGGATTTGATTGGGAATCAAGGAGAAGTGAAAAAGAGGGGAAAAGATGAAGGAAAGCCAAGGTTTTTCTGCTGAAATCTCCAGAATTTCTGAAGTGAGGAGAAGAGAGAGAGAAGAGAAGGAAATGGGGTCAAAAAAGTCAACCTCCTACCTAACACCATGCTCATTTGTTTAATAGGATTTTGAATTATGGAAAAGGGTTTTGTTTTGATTAAAAATGGTGGGGAATAAGTTATCAACCATGCAACAAAAGAAAAAAAATGGCTAACACTTTAACCTAGGTCAAAAAAATGGCTAAGTGTGCAAGTGTACACTAACACGAAATTTTCCAATTAGGGTAAACCCGACTAAAATAACTAATAATCCTATGTACACATATAAAATAACACGCACAATTAATAATTATCACGAAAAACATCCTAACGGAAATTCAAAGTGTTACAGGTATATTGTTTACGGGGTGTCTAGGAAAGTGTTAACGGCGAAACCGCCAAAAGAGAAAAGGTTATTTAATTAAGGACCTTCGCGAAAGCGTCGGAAAACCTCCCCTTATCTCTGCACTTACCTGGCCTCGTGATCAGTATATCTTGAGCTCGTTTCTCGACACAGTTTTACTTCGACAATCAAGTTCTTGAGCAGGTCTAGTTGACCTAGGTGAACCCTAGACCGATTAGGTGTGTGGTATTTTTGTGTCGTGATTGTTTTTTTTGGTCCAGATTCTTTTTATGTGTATATTTCATTCTTTTGTTAATATCTAACTAAAAAAAAAATCACATTCTTTTTCCCCTCCTTTCTTTCTTTCTCTCTTCATATCATGGGTACCCCACCTCGCAAAACTCTTGCCGAACTTTGGTACCCACAACCAGACATTACTTCTTACGGTTCTTGCTTTGGCCGAACATCGAACGATCCCTCCATGCCCAAAATTTCATTGAAAGATCGCATAGAAGCGTCTAGGACAAACACTTGCATTCCGCAATCCACTTTGTATCAACCTTTTCAACCTCCCCCACCCTCTTATGTTGATACCCCTTTTGCAAGTCGTCCTTTGTCCGTTGCTGAACATATTGAACAATTCTGTAGCCGATCTTTCACTCCTTTCACCACTACAGATTCTTGGGATCAACAATTCCATTCACCTTCTTATCTAAATGTTGATCCTGCTCCTGTCCAGCCATTCAATTCCTACCAGTCCTACCCGACTTTTACACCTTCCCTAGACATTGCTTCTGAACCGCCATTTGGGAGTTTTCAGTATCCAAACAACTTTGAATCTTTTACTGAAACCCCTACACAACCTATGTCTAGTCTGGAACAGTCATTGGAAAACTTTAGGGTAGTGTCGTACCAACAGATGATGGATTTGAATGCGTCCATGGCCGCCCTCATACAACCTAGTGACCCGGTAGCTAGTTTTCAACTAGCTCCAAATTTTCCAATGTATGAAGAGGCGGTATGACAGGTTGAGAATTTGAGTGGAGAGAGTGAGATGTACCCCCTTCCGAATCAAGCCTACCCATTTCAACTTGAATCCCATAACTTCGGTTTTGAATGTCTATCTAGTGTTCTAAATGATTCATTGATTAAAGACAGAACAGATAATGAGTTGTGTGACTTTGTAGTGTTTGATTTGCCCGATTGTAAAGGATCCTTTTCGAGTGAAACCACACCCAATCCTTTTGACCTCTACACCTCCACTCTAGAACCTGAATTGATTAATATCCATGCTTTTGTTGAGGCGTCTGAGAATATTGATTTTCACTTGATTGAGGATATTGACACCGGGAATATTTTGGATGATGAACCTGTAGATTTGTCAGAGTTTTTCTCTCCAATTCATCATCCCGAGTCATTAACTGTTTTTCCCGAACCCCATATGCGTCTTGATTTTGATGAAATTTGCATGGATAAGCTGAAATTGAGGAGACTTTTGAGGATATTTTTGAGGATGAACCAGTTTTAATTGATGAGTCGGATTTTCCAATTCATCATGTTCCTTTCATTGACTGTGTACACCCTCCTGAACCTTTAACCGATAACCTTCCTCAATCACCTACCTCCATCCTTTCCATCGTTCCGACCTTGCAAGAAACCGTCTCACTTTCATTTCATGTGTCTGTTTTACCAAGTTCGGCTTACCCATGGTTTCTCACGAATCTTGAGGGATTTGACCCAATTTCTCGCCATATTGATAGATTAGTACAATCCATCTTTTCACATCGATCATTACAGATTGTACTAATTTATTCAATCCATTTCCACCCTTAAGTTCGGAGTCCACTTCTTTCTCCCTTCCGCCATTCTTCTTCTTATATACCTCGACCGTATACCACTCCTATCTCCATACGGTCTCGCGTATTCTCCCTCTCTTTTCTCTACGCCTTCTTCCACCAACCTGTACATTATAGCGATAAAATCTTTGAATGGTTGGTACTCACTTTTGGCCTCTGTAGGGCCTTGTATAGTTTGAAACTGATTTCTTTCCCCCTAATTTTGAACTTCACCGCTTAAACATGTTGGAGATAGTGCCTCAGAGTCAATTATTCGATCACAGGCACTTGATTGCAATGATTGAGGGAGGACCTATCCCGGTAGAACAGTCTTATTCGAGATGATAGTATGCTATCTGGTTTACCTTTATCATCGTGTACTGTTTCAGGTGACCTTACAGGTCGCTATTACACGTTGATAGAGCCCCTAGGATTCTTGCTTGACGACCAGCAGTATGATGGCGATCATATACGTGGGAGCTGGGGTCTATAAGCACATCCTTAAATGGTCCCTAGTCGTGGGTGTTTCGAGACTGGGCATCGATACTCCATTAGTAGACTAGTGTATACAGTCGAGACCCCGACAAGGGGCGGTGGCCGGTCTCACAAGCCACTGGTGTCAGTTGGTTCACCTAAGATGTATACAGGTGCTCATTGGGTTATGAGTACACCGGACAGGACTCGCCGGGAACCTGCTAGTTGGGATTATACCAGACGTCAGATAGCAGTTCCCAGGTGACATGTGTACAGGTTAGTTCATCGACCTGAGATCGTCATTTGTCTCGTGTGAGTTCCCACTGTGCTTTGATTACTACCCTACCACGGCTCAAAGGAGTCGTGCAAACAGGTTTTAGTTGGGTACAGTCCCGAGCCACATGGAGGCAGTGAGCGGATCTGCAGGGGTTCGTCTCTCCCGGTATTGGGGGTGAGGTCGCGCTGTGTCTAGGAGAGCCATTACGCAAACCCCTCGGCCGAGGCAGGAGATTTACTGGTAGGTATTCCAGTAGTATCTCAGGGCGTTCTGGGCTACACTCCGACACGACTTGTACCGTCTTTGGGGGTCTGACTTTTACCAACCCTCTAGGCCCGCCATGCGATGCTCATAGACGAACGGACCGGACTGTACGGATATTGTCACTGACAGGCTCAGTAGGGTGTCAGGATGAGTTCGCTCATCGACGTCCCTGTTAGTCAGTAGCTGGTAGCCCGTTACGTATTGGCTTATACCTCTGACGTGCTAGTGGTTAAATCCACAGCCATTGTATTGACGAGTCTTTAGAGTCCACCACACTTTCAGTTACTCAAGCTTTCGGGCGAAACGCTGTAGAGGCCGTATGGAGATATGGCAGGGTCCGATCAGATACGTGCGGTATTGCACGGATCAGGATCGGACGGTTTGTACTAGTGGCCGTATAGATATATGGCAGGGTTCGATCTGATACGTGCGGTATTGTACGGATCAGGATCGGACGAACATTACTAGCCGGCTTTGGTTTAAGCCGGATCCTAGTATAGTACAGTGTAGATTTTGCCTCTTTGCATTTGTATCCAGACGGAATACAGATGCGGGTGTGTATGCACAGTATCGGGGTTTTCCTGTAATTTATTACGGGACCAGTTTTCTGGAGTTGCCAGTTTGCATTCCGTTCCGGCCGGTTTTCCTTTGTTCTTTCCCGGCCGGACTTTTCCGATGGAGGGGGTAATTTGCAGTTTTGCAAATTACACCTTGTGGAGGGGTTTCTTGCAAATGTTTTGATTATGATGGCATCTTTTCTTTTCCACCATTACTTGCATTTAATGAGATTAGAAAAGGTATGGTTTGGATGTGCTTTTGTTATGATAATGTTTTTGGATGTGGTCACCATTCTCTTTATCCTACACTCACCTCCCTTCATGGGTTTTGGTTTTATCCTCCACCATTCTCACTTTGATTTGGCCGGCCACTTGAGAATGAGAGAGAGGGATTTTTTCATTTGGGGAAATGGGGAAAATTATCATCTCATTTGGTTACACCAAAGTTCATCTCCATTTCATTCTTCACTTCCCTCCATCCAATGGCAACTTCATTACCCCATATGAGACAAGTATCATCTACACTACATTCTACAGCAAATCTTGGGCGCGTCGGCTAGCCAACTTCGCACCCGAGTTGCCTCGGTATTGAGGTGGGAGCCCGTAAAAGATACAGACGATGTGGTGCCATTCCGGCAAGGATGTGATGACCGGAGGATCCGCGGGAGATCGGGACGACGACGAGAAGACCGGAGGTCTCGGATCACTCGGTATATCTCAAACCCATCTCTAGTTAGCTAGTATAGGTTAATGGTTTCGATCCGGGTATATTGTCCGCGGTAGCGCCAGTTTAAAAGTTAAGAAAAATTTGATTCCGCATTTTGGCCTCGGATAGACGGCCGGGGCGCTGCCGTGGCGCAACATGGTATCAGAGCCACGCCATTAACCTTGCCTAGCTTTTTCTAATGCGTTTTTCTTATCCGATCGACCAAAATTCCAAAAACCGCGTTTTTGTGTACATCAGTTTTCTGTTGTTTTTTTTCTTGCTCGAAAATTTTTTCAGGTTGTAGAAAATTGATGTACTAGAAGTTCTAAGAGATCTGGAAAAATTCGAGACATTGATCTCTCAGGAATAGCGCGGATCCGCCGCAAAATCCCCCTTGTTGCCGCTGATCCGCCGCAGGTTCAAGGGATCAATGGGTCGAAATTTTCCAGTGGGCTTGTGGACTATTTTTGGGGGTTTTGGAATATTAAACTTGGGCCCAGAATTTCTGTGAGTGCTACAGTATTGCTTGGGGGCCCACTTGTTAATTTTTGATCGATCGGATATTTTTAACACATTATTTCACAGTATTTACATTATATCTGCGACCGTGAATATCACTTGATCGGTAAATCCTGTCTAACTGCTATAGCCCGGTTAGACGGATTTGCGAACGTGATTTTCACGTTGATGTTCTGTGTTTATGCTGTGTTGTTGCGGATCGGTCGTGGGGGATAGCCTGGATGCAATGTTAGTACAGTTTTGTTTTATATGTACATTTGATATTGCGGGGCGAGCGTCCGACATGTGGACTGCCGTCACTGCCTGTTTGTATTATTCTTTTGGGGCACGACCTGGTTGCGGTCGATGTACCCGTTGTATGTATATTTTACTTTCTGTACTAGGGTTACCCCGCGGAGGGGTGCACGGTTAGCCGGGTTCTAGAAGGCTACGGGCCCGCATCTCAGGGCATTGAGACGGAGGGGGCTTCAGTCTGGAATTGGCGGGCTTTTCGCCGCACTCATAGGGGGTACAGGTTGACCCAGGAGGGGTGCCCAAGTTACCGGATTCCGTGAAGTGCTGGGTGGTGCATTCACGGTGCTGAAGGAGGCTGCCTCGCTTCAGGTTTTGGCGGGTGACTTGCCGCGCCCGTAGGGGTCTAGGTTTTCATTGCACAGGCTATCCACACGACCAGGGGAACGTCGGGTTTCAACAGCGGCTCTGTGAAACCCGGGGCTTCCAGATATCTGTATTGTTCTGTGATGCTGTACATTTCTGTGATGTTGCATTTTATCACGCCTTGAGCGAAATACTATATATTGGTATATATATTAGTAGATGTTGTATATGTTTTTCATCCGCGCTAGTCCAGTCCCCGCTCTGCCGTTAGTTAGCTAACCTAACGGGTGATGACGGGACCCAGTGGCGAATGCGGATGGCATATACGTACGTCAGTATATTTTCGTTCTTTGTGGTGTGATCAATTGATGGGACTGCGTTGATTCGGATCAATGCAAGCTAAACAAACCTATTCTGATGTTGTTGGAACATTTTTCAAAAAAAAAAAAGTTGTTATTGCAAGGACGTTCACTTTTGTTTTGCATCGTGGTATTCATTTGGAATATCCTGCTCCTCAGTCGACGAGGCAAGGGCCGAGATCCCTTCACCGGGAGTGACCCCTTGGACAGAAGTTTGCGTCAGGGCATTGACTTCACTATAGCCGATTACTTTTGCTTTGCATCATGGTATTCAGTTGGAATATCCTGCACCTCATTCTACGGGGAAAGAGCCGAGATCCCTTCACCGGGAGTGACCTCTTTAGTAAAGGTTTTCGTCACTATATTTTTTATAAAAAGTTATCCAGTTCCTTCAACGATATCAAGTTCATTACGTTAAAGGTTTTTCGCCAAAAACCAGTCGTAGCCCTCCGTCATTTCAGATCAGTATTACTTAGTATTCGCGCTGTGTTTGTCGTTGCTATTCGCCGAGGCGTAGTGTGCGGTAGCTTTGTTGTGCTATTCTGTCGCATGGATATGTGGATTGGTTAGGACAGTCGTACGACTTTTTTGATTATTCATCAAGGATTGTGCGGGTGGGTTTAACGCAATCAAGATAATGACGGGCTGAACTTGACTAGGACCTTTTGATTTGTTGATTATTCGTCAAGGTCACTTGGGTCCTAGGGATAAAAATCACATCGGGAGTTTCAAAAGAACTGAAACTTGCCAGGCATGCGCATACCTTCTGGAGTGTGGTGACTTGAGTGGATTCCGTCAAGTTATCATGCGATGATAGTTGGATCCCGATTCCCACTGATGAGTTGGTTTACTCCTCGGGTGATCCCGACTAATTCTTCTTTCAGGTTTGGAGGAGAATTTGAGATTACAGTGGGAGGTTTCCAGATTAGACAAAGTGATAACCATTCTGATCTAGGTTAGAGTGCCCGCTGAGTGTTTCTTTTCTCTCTCTCTTTGGCAGCGACCATTAACCCGACCCTGGACTATGACTCAGTGACCAAGTTGACCGAACCTTCTTAACACTGGCTTTTGGATTGTCAGAGTTGCAAACCTCATTGCCACTCCTACTTTTACCCTTTTCTCCTGGACACCCCGTATTACTACGAACGTCCACTTCCATTGGACAAAACCATCGTATGGTTATATACGAACTCGAATGACTTCGATGATGGTTTCTGGTTCTGGAGGAAACGAATAGGATTATTCAGTTGTCTTTTCTTTTCACCTTCTCTCATTGCGAGTACTCCTTGGTTTAGGAGATAGTACACCTATTACACAAATTGGATAGTCTTCTTCCAAACCTTAGGCTGGTGCCGAACGGTGGGGAATGAAGAAAACCAATTAGCATAACGATGGTGTGCAGAAGGTATTAAGATTAAGACAAAGCAAGGGATTAGTAAGAGGGCAAAGTAAATTGCGACTGATATTCACGACCAAACCAAGTATTTCTTCACCAATCCTAAATCACCTTTGCATTTCTCCAGGACACTCCGTATCACTACGAAGATCCACAGTTTATTGGATACTCCATCGTATGGTTATATACGAACTCGAAAGGAACTTGTTCCAGTTTGGGGATGGATTCTGGTCCAGGAGAAATAGGAATAAGGTTTATTCGGTTGTCTTTTATCTTCACCTTCTCTCGCATTGCGAGTGCTCCTAGGACTAGGACAGTACACCCATTATGCTTATTGGATAGTCTTCTTCCAAACCATAGGCTGGTGCCGAATGGTAGGGAAGGAAGAAAACCATTTGGCCTAAGGGGTGTACAGAAGGTAAGGACTAAAGACATATAAAGGGATTTGGAGAGGTGGCAAAGAATTATACGGTTGTAGTTGTGAATCTGGATAATGGTAGAGGCATTACTAGGAATACCAGGATACCCCATCGAAACATTTCAATGTTTCAGTTTCACTGTGTAATGTTAAAAGAAAACTGATTTCCCGATTAGATACTTACTCCAGGGTATGTATTTACCAGGTATGATTCTCACATCTGTATGGTTTTACAGATGATGAGTGGGAGTAAGTTATTGGGAATTAGGTGACCATCCTCATTATATCGGGATTCGTTGTAATTGGTGATATTTGAGGAAGCCACCTGGGTTGTTTGCCGGTCGGCAAATATTTGGTTTTGAATATCCGCTGTTGTGCACCAATTTCAAATTGATATATCTGTACGTCTATTTTCATAGAGTGAGATATACCTTTTGATATTATGTCGATGACATTTACCTATATCAGTGGATGGTTAGGTAAGGAGCATCAAACAGCGGTGTAATTCTTCTTAACCATAAGTACAGTTTTCAACCTACGACGCACAGTGAAAGAGTTGTTAGACTCAGCGGACTTATACAGAGTATTGTATGTTGTCCAGTGTCCATTAGGACAGAGGGGTTGGTCCTCATACTATATTCTGTTTACTTTTAACTTCTCTAGTTCTTAGACATGTATTTCCTAGAAACACAGGGTCTAAGTTTTGAGGAGTTATAGGTATTTGAATAGAGTAGAGTACCAGGTGTAGCAAGTATCGGGATTCTTCAAAGTGATCGAAGATGTAGATACTTGTGTATGGCATTCAGTTGATAGTAATGATAAAGAGAAATTGCTTCTCTTTCAGGTTACTCATAATTGGAAGCATTCCTAAGTTGAGTAACGTTGATCGGCCTCCTTCCATTTAGTTGACATGCACTGGAGATAGCTGCATGATTTGAATCTGGTTCATTTAAATCAGTGCCTCTGGTTCTATATTGGATATAGAACAGTTCATACTTTAACGATGTTAGGGTACGGGGAGTTGTCCGGCTTATGATTAAAACCAGACACTGGACAACTCAAGGCACGTTTCTGTAATGGCTGTTTGTGGGTTGACCCAGGCTATGACGAGGGTTAATTTTCTACCATCTGGAAGATCAATAGTGATATTGTTCTTAACTCGCCACATTTTAAAAAGAAATGGTTATTTTTTCGAAAAACAGTAGTGGGAGTATGGTAGAACTGGAAGCGATTCCAGAACCGCAAACGATTACTGAAGATTTGATAAGGAACCTAAAGATTCAATCTGATTTGACATTCCATTGGCCACTCCGCAGATAAGGTGGGTAACTTCAGGCACCCGAGAGGTACTCCGGTAGCCTCAAGGACGGTGACAGGGAAGTTCTTGTTTACCCACACTTGCCATTGCTGTTGTTCCAGGCTGCGAGACCCGGTGAGAGGATGAGTATAGCGTCGTTCTAAACTAGCTTTAGAAGTGCACGTCTATATGACTCTGCCAGAGGGTTGTCGTAGTCAGTGGGAGCAGCGGAAGCATTGGTGGACATCTGGCTTATGTCTATTTATAGACTAAAGCAGATATAGCGGAGATAGATCATCTGTTTCTGATGTGACAGTCATAGGTTTGACGTCATCAGAATAGGAGATGGATCTATTGAGAAGGTAGTAGGAAGTGATATTCCTATACTACGATCGGTTATACTTTGGTCGTCACACAGTGGTTTCTCCACAAGGGACTTGGACATTATATCAGACATACTGGTTACTAGATCTATGGTTTTAGATCTAGATTTGGGTGGTTTCCCAATCAGGGTACTTTGACAGCATTCTAAGAGTATTTAGAATGGACGACTCCTGGCATGGTAGTGTACCTGCAGGTAATGGAGTCACCCTCTCTAAAGGTGTCTTATAGACTAAAGTAGAGAGGGGTGTGCATGATTGGCAGATCACTTGCTTAGGCAATTGAGTCAATCATGAGATGTCAAGTACTACACCAGATGTTGTTCTTGCACTAGATGCAATAAATTGATATTGATCCAATCCTGGAGGAACAGTCGAAAGCAGTTTTAGAACATAAGTGAATGTTCTAGGGATATGATAACGGCTGCATCCTTTAGGAGACGGTTATCACTCCAGGCTTCCAAGGTGACATGGACGACAAGGAGGTTGTCAGAGTTATAGTTCTCCCTCTGACGAGGGACAGTATTCTGGATAGGTAATCCAGGCAGATACTGAGGGAGGCATGGCGCAGGATACTGATTAAGTTCAGTTGACGATACAGTCTAAGAAGTTTGGATTTGGAGTTCATTTATGAACTAGGTCCCATCAGACATCCAGACATTCCAAGACAGGTATTGCTCATTTCGGGAGATGGTTTTCTCCGCGAACTTGAGATATAGAGAGACATAGAAAGAAACATCTCAGCGGATCCACTCACTGAGGCTATTCCTCGAACGCAATAGTTTCGCAAACAGGCTTTGTGCGACTGACGAGTAGAGGAGTTGGGTGTTCGGTATCACACGGACTGTGAGTATGCGACATCGCAATAATTAGCCTTGAGTGCAAGTGGGAGATTGTTGGAGATAGTGCCCTCAGAGTCAATTATTGGATCACAGGCACGTGATAGCAATGATTGAGGGAGGACCTATCCCGGTAGAACAGTCTTACTCGAGATGATAGTATGCTATCTGGTTTACCTTTATCATCGTGTACTTTTTCAGGTGACCTTACAGGTCGCTATTACACGTTGATAGAGCCCCTAGGATTCTTGCTTGACGACCAGCAGTATGATGGCGATCATATATGAGGGAGCTGGGGTCTATAAGCACATCCTTAAATGGTCCCTAGTCGTGGGTGTTTCGAGACTGGGCATCGATACTCCATTAGTAGACTAGTGTATACAGTCGAGACCCCGATAAGGGGCGGTGGCCGGTCTCACAAGCCACTGGTGTCAGTTGGTTCACCTAAGATGTATACAGGTGCTCATTGGGTTATGAGTACACCGGACAGGACTCGCCGGGAACCTGCTAGTTGGGATTATACCAGACGTCAGATAGCAGTTCCCAGGTGACATGTGTACAGGTTAGTTCATCGACCTGAGATCGTCATTTGTCTCGTGTGAGTTCCTACTGTGCTTTGATTACTACCCTACCACGGCTCAAAGGAGTCGTGCAAACAGGTTTTAGTTGGGTACAGTCCTGAGCCATATGGAGGCAGTGAGCGGATCTGCAGGGGTTCGTCTCTCCCGGTATTGGGGGTGAGGTCGCGCTGTGTCTAGGAGAGCCATTACGCAAAGCCCTCGGCCGAGGCAGGAGATTTACTGGTAGGTATTCCAGTAGTATCTCAGGGCGTTCTGGGCTACACTCCGACACGACTTGTACCGTCTTTGGGGGTCTGACTTTTACCAACCCCCTAGGCCCGCCATGCGATGCTCATAGACGAACGGACCGGACTGTACGGATATTGTCACTGACAGGCTCAGTAGGGTGTCAGGATGAGTTTGCTCATCGACGTCCCTGTTATTCAGTAGCTGGTGGCCCGTTACGTATTGGCTTATACCTCTGACGTGCTAGTGGTTAAATCCACAGCCATTGTATTGACGAGTCTTTAGAGTCCACCACACTTTCAGTTACTCAAGCTTTCGGGCGAAACGCTGTAGAGGCCGTATGGAGATTTGGCAGGGTCCGATCAGATACGTGCGGTATTGCACGGATCAGGATCGGACGGTTTGTACTAGTGGCCGTATGGATATATGGCAGGGTTCGATCTGATACGTGCGGTATTGCACGGATCAGGATCAGACGAACATTACTAGCCGGCTTTGGTTTAAGCCGGATCCTAGTATAGTACAGTGTAGATTTTGTCTCTTTGCATTTGTATCCGGACGGAATACAGATGCGGGTGTGTATGCACAGTATCGAGGTTTTCCTGTAATTTATTACGGGACCAGTTTTCTGGAGTTGCCAGTTTGCATTCCGTTCCGGCCGGTTTTCCTTTGTTCTTTCCCGGCCGGACTTTTCCGATGGAGGGGGTAATTTGTAGTTTTGCAAATTACACCTTGTGGAGGGGTTTCTTGCAAATGTTTTGATTATGATGGCATCTTTTCTTTTCCACCATTACTTGCATTTAATGAGATTAGAAAGGGTATGGTTTGGATGTGCTTTTGTTATGATAATGTTTTTGGATGTGGTCACCATTCTCTTTATCCTACACTCACCTCCCTTCATGGGTTTTGGTTTTATCCTCCACCATTCTCACTTTGATTTGGCCGGCCACTTGAGAATGAGAGAGAGGGATTTTTTCATTTGGGGAAATGGGGAAAATTATCATCTCATTTGGTTACACCAAAGTTCATCTCCATTTCATTCTTCACTTCCCTCCATCCAATGGCAACTTCATTACCCCATATGAGACAAGCATCATCTACACTACATTCTACAGCAAATCTTGGGCGCGTCGGCTAGCCAACTTCGCGCCTGAGTTGCCTCGGTATTGAGGTGGGAGCCCGTAAAAGATACAGACGATGTGGTGCCATTCCGGCAAGGATGTGACGACCGGAGGATCCGCGGGAGATCGGGACGACGACGAGAAGACCGGAGGACTCGGATCACTCGGTATATCTCAAACCCATCTCTAGTTAGCTAGTATAGGTTAATGGTTTCGATCCGGGTATATTGTCCGCGGTAGCGCCAGTTTAAAAGTTAAGAAAAATTTGATTCCGCATTTTGGCCTCGGATAGACGGCCGGGGCGCTGCCGTGGCGCAACAAAACAGTGGAAACACTGTTTTACTTAAGTTTGGGGGGAACCTTTTTGTATATATTTTTTATTTTCCTTTTTTGTTTCTAGGGAGCGCCGACAATTTTAACCCTCTTGGTGTAGCCTGACAGTGAGGGCACTGTCAAGTTTAAGTATGGGGGTGTGCTCGGTAAGCTTTCTTCCTTCGCATTCATTTGTATATTTTGCATTTGCATACCTATTTAAAAACCCATAAAAATCGAAAATATTTCCAAAAATATAAAAACTTTGTCGTCAAGTTAGCTAATAGGGTAACTTAGATTTTTATTCTGAAAGTTTAGTTGATATGTTAGAAATAACTAAATTCTAGGCTTAGGAATTGAAAATCCTAAAAATAACCCTCAATCTGTCTAACTTTGGTAAGTATACGTCCTTACAGTTTTTTTGAGAAATAGATAATCTTGAGTACAGTTCTTGAGTTAAGTCAAGATGAAGGGAAAGTATTGATGCGTTACTGAAAGATAAGTCTAAAAAATAGTCTCTATTCTTGAGTTCAAATTTAGAAAGTATATACCCTACAAACTGCACTTACACGCACCTTGAAACTTGGGATAGTGGAGGATACCTAGAAATACTCTTGCCTGAAAACCTAGTATGAAAGAAAAAATGGTAATTAAAGCTAAACACCAAAAGAGCATCATTGAAAAATATATCTGGTCTTAAAAAAGAAAAGAAAAAAGAAAAAGAAAAATAAATAAAGTCAAGACCTGGAAACTGCTATTTACGCTTTAAGCTCACACATTCAGTAATCGGCTGTTAGTGCCTCAAGAAGCATTAATAGTCGCATGAAAGGTGTATGAGCAACACCGTTCATCATAAATGAAAATAAGTAGTATTAGGTATTAGGGCAAGGGTACTATAGCCTGAATTGAATTCTCAAGTGTAGGGGTGAAATAATACACACACGTAGGGGTATATAATCGATGTTTGGATAAAAGATAGAAATAAAGAATAAGACTTGTGTTTTCTATAAAGTTGATAAAAATCCCGGAATTAAGACCGCACTTTAGAAGGAAAACTCAGGAGATACCAACATCTTTCTAAACTTTTTTGGAACGTATAGGATCTAAGGTTAAATAGAAAGGAGGTGTGAAGCATTAGGGTTGGATATTTCTAACTTATGATGATAGAGTTTCTAACGTAGATACTAAACTGTAGGAGTAGAATCGATGTTAACTTATGACACTAGCTTGACGGGATTTTGTGGGTGTAATCCGCTGAAAACCCTCAGGAGACAACACTACTCCTACTAGGGACACCTAGAGGTTTAACGGCTTGTTGCACACGCTCAGTGCAATCGCGTTCCCTGCGAAAGTGCGGTTAGGATTCTTTTTTTGTGAATAATTGGTTTTGCTCGGGACGAGCAAAAGTTAAGTTCGGGGGTATTTGTTCATACCAGAATATTGCATTTTATACCACCCATTCTTATGCTCGTTTGCTTATCGGTAGGTACTCTTGAGCCGTGTTTGCTAGTTAACTGCAGAATACAGGTTCTCAGCTTTAAACAGTGAAATTCATGGAAAAGCACGACAAATTCCGGATTACTGACAACCACAGATAAAACACGGCTCTCCGCTCTCTATCCGTATGTTGCCGCACACCAGTTTAAAGGACAAAATGGAAAAACGATGTCATTTTCATGCACAAAGCTCAATGTCAACACAAGATCCAACATATCTACGCGGAGCTCAAGGAAATCATGGCAAAAGATCCACATCACATCACCTTTTATTCTGCTGAAATTCTAGAAATATTGTGAAGAGATTCTGGGAAAAAACATATACCACACTAAAGAGTACACAAAACCAGGGAAACCGACAAAACCTGAAGGCCTATCTCCACATAATGGCCGCGGTTCCACGGCATAAGCACGCTTAGGCCGCAGAACCACGGCCTGATTAAGTCGGCAGTATATTATATTTTGGGGGCAGTTTTGGAATTTCATTTGTGGACAGATTGTTGCCCTAGGTTTTCAGTTTCCTGCCTATAAATAGCCCAGAACTTGCCAAACCATGGGATCAATTTTTATGCTCTCTTTTTGTTAGTTTTTAGTTTACTTCTTCTTCTTCTTCTTCATCTTTCCTCCATTAAATTGTTGTGAGAGCTTTTGAGTGGATGTTAAATGAAGATGAGGGTTATTTTGTATCATTCTTTTGCTTAGCTTCCCCCTTGAGCTCTCTACCTTAACTTGATCTTGCAACCACTTAAATGAGCTTGCAAGTTTAAGCTTTGGTCATTGATCTCAAAGGGTTGTATCATTTTGGAATCAATAATGTTCTCTCTTTTGTGCTTCATTCTCCATGAGTTTTTGCCTTTTCTTGATCTTGCAACCTCTTAATTGAGCTTGAAAGTTTAAGATTTGGTTATTGAACCCATGTCTTGTTTTGGGTTCTATGGTTCCTAGTTTCATTTCTTGCTCATATACTTTCTTGCACTCTAATACTTGCTTTACTTTCATGCACTTAAATTCCATGAACTTTTAATTACTTACTTGTAATCTTTTCTTTTCTTTGTTTATCTTTTCTTTTGCTCTTTTTGGTTCATTTTGTGAATGGTTGTAATATGTTGTTGTTAAGAATAAATACAATATTGTAAGTTAAGGTTTCATTCCTCATTTCCTTTTCCCGTTATTTTCCTTTGAACTCCGCCCAAACGTTACGCAAGCGCTCCGTTAGGCACCCTACCCTACCAAGGTAACGGTGATTCCTAACCGCGACCGGTTGCGTTCGGTTTGGCCGGAGGCGAAAGCAAGAGACAAGAACGGAAGGACAAGGGTAAATAAGCCGGATTCCACGAATACCGTGCTTAAATCCCCTAATCCACGTTGTTGCTGATTGCTCTAGCTTCAATTGGTCAAGACTTGGCTCAAAGGTTTTGAGTGCGGATTTCTTTAGCTTACACTTTCGTATCTTTTTCTTAACAACTTTATACTTTCATATAAAACACATAGGTTAGAATTGAACAAACATATACACATTCTTTATTGACTCGTCTAAAACTCGAACGGACATACAACCATCTCCCTGTGGATCGACCCGTGCTCAACCGGCTAGCTGCGAAGCGACACTGTCCTGATCGCGGTAATAACTTTAGAACTTTGAACATCCGACATGCCAAAAGCGTGCGATCAGAGCCATCCTGATTAGATAAAATAATAACCAATCTATTCCTGCAAGAGCGCACGCAGAGTGTTTTCTTCTCTCTCTCTCTCCTGGTAGCGACCATGTCACGCCTTAATCAAGATAATAGTATGGATGCAGTGACCGAACCTGCTTATTATACTGAGCTAGGGAACGTTGGTTCCGCTCTATCTTATAACTGTTATAAGTCCGAGCAGGAAATAGGGGAATATCCAGATTCCCGTGCCACCTAATCGAGGATTAAGCATGTTGATGCATATTCTTCGGGTGTGTTCGTTACCGAGAACTGTTTCTCAGTATCCTCTACGTCCTAGGTATATGATACCGGATCAGGATCCCACATATGTAATATATTACATGGGCTACAGAAAGGTAGAGAACTAAGAATGGGTGATATGTCTCTAAGTGTTAAAGAATGGTGCAATTGTTGCAGCCAAGTCTGTTGGCAGATATTACCTTGTATTAATACATTGATTCTGAACAAATGTTATTACATACCGAACCTGATATACAACATTATATCATGTTCTTTACTGAGTTAAAGAAAGATATAATACCGTATTGGAGGATAATGTTATGAACATTTTCCTGAATCAAGAGTCGATTCGATCAGGAACGTTATATAATAGTATATACGTTCTAAATCAAACCACAGTTCAAACTATATAGATCACACACAATAGGAGTAGTTCAGAAATGAACGAATCCTTCTTGTAGCATTGTAGACTAGGTCATATCAATGCGACACGACCAGCTAAGTTACATAAGGATGAATATGAGAATCTGTTCGAATTTTCATCTTATGATACTTGCCAGTCTTATATCAAAGGAAAAATGACCAATACTCTGTTTACTAGAAACAGAGAAAGAGTTACTGAACTCTTGGGACGGATACATGGTGATGTATACGGTCCCGTGTCTACAAATTCCAAGGTTGGTTCTTGGTACTTCATTACATTCATCGACTATCTCTCGAGATTCGGACATGTGTTCCTGTTGAAACACAAGTCTGATACTTTTGAGAAATTCAAGGAATATAAGCTTGAAGTTAAGAACCAGACGGGTAGAAGTATTAAGTCCTTTGATGTGATCGAGGAGGAGAATACTTGGGCATGGAGTTCCTGGATTATTTAAAGGAGAATGTGATTCTCTCTCAGCTTACTCCTTAGTATGCACCACAGCACAGCGATGTATCGGGGCGGAGGTATCGCACCCTATGAGATATGGCGCGCTCTATAATGAGTACTGCTGAGTTACCTGTATTCTTTTGGTTGTTATGTGTTAGTGTTATATGCCCTATAGGCCATTATTGTATAGTACTGGCTTGTATATTACATTTTGGAAGCTTGGGTTATATACACGGGTTTATAACAGTCTTGCTCGACATAGTAGTATGCTACTTGGTTTGTATCTATCTTAATATGTGTATATATTTCTTTTAGCATATCGCGAATACATATTGATAGAGTCCTTAGGATCTTACTTGACTACCAGCGTTGTGATGGCAGTCACACTAGTGGGGTCTGGATAGTCTACAGGCACATCCTGTTTCAGGTCCCTAGTCGTAGGATTATCGAGACAGGGCATCGATACTCCGGAGTAGACTAGTGTATACGCTTCTCATCCCAGCAGGGGAGATGGTCTGTCCCACAGCCATTAGTACGTTGTACTGGAGATAGCATGCAGGTGCTCGTTGGGTTACCAGTACACCGGACAGGACTCATCGAGAACTGTTGGTTGGTACCATACCTATCATTAAGTAACAGTTCCCAGGTGACATGAGTACAGCATAGCCCGTAGACTTGACACTGCTGCTTCGCCTCAAGTGTGTTCCCACTGTTCTTAGATTGCTACCCTACCACGGCTCTGTTGAGTCATGCAAACAGGTAGCGGTTGGGTGCAGTCCCGAAGTGCTTGGAGTCAGTGGCGCTTAGATAGGATTCGTCTCTCCCGGTATTGGGGGTTTATGTCGCGCTGTGTTCGGAACTCCATTACGCAAGGTCTCTGGCCAGGGCAAGCGACATTTGCTGGTAGGTGCTCCAGTAGTTTCTCAGGGTGTTTTGGATTGTACTCCGACACGACTTATACCGCTATTAGGGGTCTCACCCTGGCCGCACCCCTAGGACCGATATACGACGTTCTTAGACGAACAGACCGGACTGTACGGAGATTGTCATATCAGGCTCAGTAGGAGTTCGGATGGGTTTCCTCATCGACCTTCTTATCGACATCTACCCGGGGACCGTTACGTACAGTTAGTACCGCTTGCGGCCTGTGGTTAAACCCACTGCCAGCATAGTATCGAGTCTTTAGAGTTCCACACAGAGGATTTCCCTGTTCGGGCGAAACGATATAGAGGTCGTATGGTTTTACGACAGGGTTCGGACATATACGTGTACTTGTGCACGTATGATATCCGGACAGATTATACTAGTGGGCTTTGGTTTAAGACAGATCCTAGTATCAGATTATTGGATTTGATATAGTCTCCGTATATCCGTGTTTTTCGTAAATACGGATGAGAGGGGCATTCTCGTAATTTTTCGGGAAGCTTCTAGAAGGAGATGACTCATTTGTGTTTTTATCTTTATGATTTAAACTTAATGAGGTAGAGGAGATGAGGTGTAATTATCATTAAATGAACCATGACTCATGAGATGATTCATCTCAAGAATTAAATGAAGCATGGTTGATATTTGGCTAGATATTTTTTGTGAGATATTTTTCATGCTTCATGATATTTCCAAATGGGTCAAGATTTATTTCATTATCACAAACACTCTCTTTCTCTCCTCAAGCTCTCTCTTCTTCATCTTAACCCTAATCCTCTCATGAGTTGAGAACCCTAGGGTTAACAAGACTATTAAATCCTTAATCACTCTCTATATTCTCTAGGTCACTTGGATTAGCACTCTAAGTCACTTAGTTACCTCAAGTTAGAGGTGTAAGCTTGTAGTGGGCACTCTCGGGTGGATCTTCTTTGATTTGAGGAGGCCGACGAGGAGGAGAACAACAAGAACAAGAAGGACTAGTATCTTGAGGTATAATCATCTTTCATAGTACTTTCAACTCCTAGTTAGATTGTTAGTTAGGGTTTAGCAAAGATCCTTTTGCATAGTCGATGTTACCTTGAACGAAAATGATCGTTTTACCTATTCCACCTCCCCGCATCATGTGGAGTGTGTAACGTCGACTTACAGTGGTATCAGAGACTAGCTAAACCATAACTAACTTGTTAGCAAAGCCTTTAGAAATTCGATCACGGTTTTATCCCGAAAACACGACATTTTAACATAATTTCTGCCGAATTTTATTTCTGGTCTAAATTTTTTTTCCGAGACCTGAAAAATACATGCGTTTTTTAAGATCACTGTAGAAATTTGGGCACCTAAATCGGTGAGACGACCGTAGAACCGCGGCAAAACCCAGGGTTCTGCCGCGGATCCGCAGCCGAGTCAACTCCGAGTTGGTCCAAATTTCCTGTTTTGGTCTACTGTGTGGTTTTGGGTTTTCAGGGATATTTTGTTTCTGCTCAGGATTATTTGTGTACAGAGAAGTACTTGGAGTAGATTCAAATGTGGTGATTGATCGATATTCTATGAACTTTGGCTAACAGGATTATATCTGTGTTGTGATAAATGTGTTCGTAAACTTTTGCTGATTGCTATATGTCGGTTAGTTGGGGATTGCACATTTCTGTGATGGTTTTACTGGTTTATGTATATAGACTTGTTGGATTGTCGTGAATGAATAGCCGGGGATGTGAGATGAGTGTTTCTTTCATTCAGTTGTAAATTGTAAATTGTTGTAATATTTTTTCCGCGGGGCACATCCGGGTTGAGGTTGTAGCCACCATTGTATTATTTCATTTACTGTTTTTTGCTCCTAGGATAGACCCAAGGTGGGGTGCACAAACTACCGGGTACTTTGAAGTGCTTAGTGGCCTACTCACGTTGTTGAGGGTGACTGCTTCACTTCGGGTATTTGGTGGGTAGTTTGCCGTACCCGTTGGGGTCTAGGATGGGGTTGGCTATTCATCACGACTGTGTAATCCGTCTTTCATTGCAGGCTCAAATGAAATGCGAATTCCTAGAATATCCAATGTGTTCATCTGTAATCTGTGTAGGGTTTCTTTAGCACCTCACCTAGGGTTTTGTAAGTATCACACATGCCATATTAAAATTTTATGAGGTGTTAAACAAACTAACCTAGGAATCGAACTAGAATGATTAGGGTAACAAGTCCTACTATCATATACTAGCTAGTGTCTAATACTAAGTGGGGAGAAATACAACCTTTGTAGACCTCCGTTGCAACTCCTTGGATCTCTTAGAGGTTGAACCGGCAAGCTCGAGCTTCTTCCACATCCATGATGATCCACCCGGAGTACCTTTGCTCAAAGCTCCTTGCTCCACTTGATCACAATGAATATGAAGCAAACAAACTACACCAATGGGCTAGACAAGTGTAGTATGATGATATGGTTGTGTTCTCACATAAAAACCCTTTCTTTCTTTTACCCTCACTCACTTAGAAATCTCAAGAGAGAGCTAGAGAGAGGAAGAAGAAGATGGCAACCTTGAGCTCATTTCTTTTGGATGAAAGATAATGATAAAAGATAATGAGAGAAAGATATATATCAAGAATAAATATCTTCATCTCAAACCATGGTTAATAAATATCTAGATATTTTAGAATGAGAGAAATATAACAAGTGAAATGAAACCATGGTTCTAAACTAGGTCAAGTGAAGAATAGTTAACCATGATTTAATATCATTTATCTTTTTCTCATTCTAATATATATAAAGATATTTACTTTCCATGCGAGTCTCATATTGCCATCTTTCTTGTATCATCAACCATGATACAAATGCATGTATGTATGTGTGTATGCACATCAACATGTATATATACATCCATGCATCCATCATAAAGAAAATGTTTATTTAAATGAGATAAAAGTCAATATTAAATCAACACTTGATTTAATAAACCAGTCATATCTTATACGACCCGACCAATAGAAAACGCCCAATTAAAACACGGTATCAAATACACGTATTTAATCGAGTTCCCGCACATATCTCATATGCACACCACATTGTTTCTCCTGAGCCAGGAAAGGACTCTAAGACTCGTCAATACGCCGGCAGTAGGTAATGATCACATCAAACACCGACAAGCCGCAAGCGGTCTACTAAACGTAACGGCCACCTGGGTATTGAGCTATCAGAAGAAGAACAAGCGAACATGTCAAAACTCCCGTCGATCCAACTGGCAACACTTACCGTACAGTCCGGTCTCTTTGTCAGATATGTTGCATATCGAGTTTAGGGATGGTAATGTCGACTCTAATAACTCAATAAGTCATGTCGGTATATGGCTCATAACAGATCGAGAAACTACTGATAACACTTATCAGTAAATCTCAGCAGTCCTGGCCAGGGAATTCCTGTTATAGCTGGTAGTCCATAAGTACATCCTTCAAGGTCCCTAGTCATGGGTGTATCGAGACGGGGCATCGATATACCAGAGTAGACTAGCGTATGCCTTCTCGACCCATACAGATGGGCGATGGAAGATCCCATATCCATTGGTGTTTGACATCAGAGGTGATATACGGGTGCTCAGTGGAGACTGGTTACACTGGACGGACTCGCCGAGAACTCCCTGATGGTATTATACCTTACGTCAGATGGCAGTTCTCTGGTGACACTAGTACAGGTTAGTCTGTAGACCCGAGATCGTCATAGAGTCTTGTGTGATTCCCACTGTGCTTTGATTTCCACCTTACCATGTCCAAGAGGGCGTGCAAAACGGTGGTTTTTGGGTACAGTCCCGAGTCACATGGAGGCAATGAGCGATAGGAGGGGTTTCGTCTCTCCCGGTATCGGGGGTTGATGTTGCGCTATGCTCGATTAGCCATAACAGGCAAGTCCCTGGCCAGGGCTGGTTTAGAGATTTACTGGTAAGTGTTACCAGTAGTTTCTCGACCTGTTATGAGCCTCATATCAGCATGACTTATCGATTATTGGGGTCTGACGTTTACCACCCCTAGAACTGGTATGCGACATATCAGACGAGGAGACCGGACTGTACGGTAGTGTCACTATCAGGCTTTTTGCAGGAGTTGGAGCAGGCTTGCTTGCTGATCTTCTGATCGCTCAATACCCGGGTAGCCGTTACGTCCAGCTAGTACCGCTGGCGGCTTGTGGGTGCTTGATATGATCATCACCTACTGCCGGCGTATTGACGAGTCTTTAGAGTCCTACATAGAGGTTTTACTGGCTCAGGCAAAACGAAATAGGAGCGCATATGTGATATGTGCGGGACCGAGAATGATGCGAGTATGTGATACCGCATTCAATTCTCGCGATGCTTGTGTCGATCGGTTATATGCGATATAACCAAGTTATCGAATCAAGGGTTGATTCGATAAGTCGATACATTGAATGTTAGTCGGTTGTATGCAGTATAACCGGATTATTAAGTCAAGAGTTGATTTAATAATTTAGTGTATAATTGTATATTGGATATACTAATTTACATTGACTAACATTGGTTCACTAAAGCATTTATTTTTCTCACTTGTACACAACTTAATATATATGTGATATATATTTATTTGTGTTCACTTTTTTGTATCATGGTTGTTGATACACACTACATGAGTGTATGGGACATACACCGTTATAATTATAATGGTTAGGTTTTTATATTTAAGTAATTCTAAAACAAATGGATAATGAGCTCACATACATGAAGCTTCATAAAGCTTTTGGATGCTTTGACTTATTCCACTTGTTTTGTTTTAATTAATATATTAACTGACCTAACCACTATAATTAACAATGGTAAAGTCTCTACATGAGTTAAGTATATGAAACTAACTCACCATGGTTAGCTCATTCTCTCTCTTGATCATTATCCATTTTCATTTGAGCTCATCTTCTTCCTCCTTGAGTTTTCATTCTAGGGTTTGAAAAAGAGAGAGATACAAAGTGAGAAATGAAATTCTAAAGTGTATCCATTTCCTATCTCACCATCCTCTACTAGACTAGCACTTTAGTTTAGGGTGTTTGCTTCACTAATTTTTTGGTTAGTGAGGTAGAAGCTTGAGTCCGTATTCTCTCGATGTAGATCATCTTCGGCATCGAAGACTTCAAGAGATCCCATTGCAATTTTCTCATGGAGCCGTCCGAGAGTCCGGGAGTTGGTTGATCGCAGCGAGGGGGCTACATCATGGAGCTTAAGAAGTGAAGGACCGATCTACAAAGGTTGTATTTCGTATTCACTTAGTGTAAATGTGATTTTCTTTCATTTAGTTTCGCTTAAACTCTAGTTAACGATCTTGCTTAGGGTTGTTCGGCACATAAAATTTTTAATCCGGCATGGTCGATGCCTTATAGAGCCTCCTTAGTGTGCCTAGTAACCCTACAGTAGTATCAGAGCCTAGCTAGAGCATTAGGCGATGTGTTTACGATGTTAAAACTCCGAACGAACCCGGAAACTACAAAATATACCCCTCTCTGTACATTTTTTAAAATCTGGGAATTTTCTGAATTAAAAATGCCTAAAAAAATCAGCAGGCAATTATAACAAACACTGTGCAAAACGGCACTGTTTGGCGCCCAAAGCGCCGCGGAACCGCGGCACGAGCATGGCTCGTGCGGCGGTTCCTCGGCCATAAAATGATGTCACCATTTTCTTTTTGCACGGTAATGTTTCAATTTGATTTCCTGATATTTTATGGGTATTTTTATCTGACTCAAGTGTTGATTATTTTAGGGTTTATTTTGTAGTCGTTGTTTCGATCGGAATTTTTAATTTCGTTGGGTTTTCCGGATATTTAGAAACTGTTAAAAAGTTCGATCCGACATCAATAACTCACTTTTTCCCCGACCCGAAAAATTTCCAAGTGTTGGATTTTTCCGTTGTTTGAGAACGTCTAGATCGTGCAAGTTACGCAATGGACCCTCTAGAAGACAACAAACCTTAACTCGATTATGTGACCGTCTTGAACTGCCCTTTGAACCTTAGGGTTTGGGGCAGTACGGCGTGCCACATGTGAGGCGTTGGCTTGACCCTTCTACGGCTGGACCGTTGGTACTGTGGCATGTGATGGATGTTTTTAAACCCCCCTCAAGTCTTGAGAACTATTTGGGAAAACTTGGGTGTTTGCTTATTCGATCGGAAAGTTTAACACTGTCTATTTATCTGAAATGTGATACAATATTTGGAATCCATAAGTAGTTATGAGATAACTAATTTGGATGTTATAAACATAGCAGTTTAGTCTCAAAAGATCGGTTGCCACGGAATTTTGATGCGATCAAAAGTCCGTCGCAATCACGTAGCGTACGCGGATACTCGCCGGATAAACTTAATAGATAGTCATGCCCCATAACCCCGACCAAGTGACTGTAGGAGAACCCCGTCGCCGAAAGCATCCGTTCGGGTGCTCGCGGCAGCGGTGTTCCGCCTAAGTGCACTTCGTCGACGGCGTCCGGAGGTGCGGCCGTCTACTAAAGTTTGCGACGAGCATTCGATCTAATATCGGGAATCTTGTTGAATTGCCCGACTAGATATTGAAAAGTGTTTTCAATATAGAGACTAAAATGCGAGGTTTATAACTGTTAGGCATGCGATGTCTAAGGAGGTTGCGGATTCCAACTGTTGTAGTTTTACACTTTCTTTTCTGTGACCGTAAGTGTAATATGTGATATCGCCGGTTTCGTTGCTATATGTCAACGACAATTGGGATGCACATATTTACTTACGTTGATGACATGTGATGTTCTTTGTTGCTGGATATGTTATATTGGATCGTCGCGTTTTGAATAGCCGGGGGGTTTATGTGAGATGAGAGTTTTTTTATTTTCATTCATGTAAAATTAATTGTATGTAATATTCTTTTATTGGAGCACTTCCGGGTTGAGGTTGATGTCACATTTTGTATATTATTTACTTTTCCGCACTAGGATAGACCCAAGAAGGGGAGCACAAGTAACCGGGTTCTAGAGTCCAGTGGGAGACAAACTCGAGGAGTCGAGTCCGGCTCTCCTAACTCTAGGATTGGTAGGGTTGCTTGCCGCTCTCGTAGGGGTCTAGGGGGTGGGTTTGGCTATTCATCGCGACCGTGGAATCCGTGTTTTATACTGGCCCGTATTGAAAACACGGACGTCCTAGTATATCCAATGTTTCATATGTTTCTTCTGCTGCGATATCTGTGATGTGAGCATTTGATATGCTGTGATGGATACTATATATAGTATATATGATATATTATATAGACGTGTCACGACCCGAAAGTACGGAACGTGACCGACACTTAGATTACGAAGCGTCTAGAGGCGCCACGTAACCTAAGTAAGCCGAAGCCCAGAAATCTAAACCATAAAAGAAGAAGAAGAAGAAAAAGAAAACAAGTTTAAAAGCATCAGCAAATTTTCCCAAAAATTTCGGCAGAGTCTCCTCTGTAAAAACTGGCCCCAAACGGGTACAACAAGTATAAAATATACATAAACAATAAAAAGCATCCCCAAACGGGAGCTAGCTCAACGCCAACAGGCGGAAACAACCACAACAAGAACAATAATATACAACGCCAAAGGGCGAGGCTCAAAACTCAAAAGAAAACAAAACCACCAGATCAGAATAATACATGCGCGACTCTAAGGTCGAAATAAAAGACTGGTCCAATAAACTTATCAAGTAATACAAGTATGGTTGATGGATCTTACTAGATACAAATGAAAGAATAAAAATACAATGGTGGTTCAGATACAAGTGAACCAACCTACCGTGCAAATCACCCTGAAGAAAAGATGTGCCAGCAAGCTGCCAGGGAAACCTGTATATCGAACCTGTAATAAAATTTGGCACAACGGGGGTGAGTTGCCAACTCGTGAGTAGAAGACATCTACAAAAAGAAATCGAATGCACGACGCTATCCTAGGTCATAATAATACACTACTAAGTCCCAATCATCTAGTAATAGCAGGGTAATACTACGTGTAAGTGCAGATACTCCGTGCTCGTGTCAGTGCCTCATATAGTACTATGTCATATGAATGGGTATGCATGCACTATGAATGTAAAATAATCAATCCTGAAATCCAGGTATATCTGTATAAGAAATCTTTAGCTGTTATCATAATAAAATGTGTATAGGAATCTGAAATCTCAACAATGAAATCCATGGAAATCCGTGTCAAGCATCGACACAAACATGTAAATCGCAAGTCTCATAGTCTCAATACCTCGGGCTCCGTTGGTCCGGATCGGCCCATATCATCAAATCTCACGACAACGGTCGGTATCCTCCGGATATCCGCCGCGCCAGACATCACCGGTAGGTAGCCTTCCCCTGCCAGGCTCATCGTCTACAACTCGATCTTCTTGCCCCGGGGTACCATACCGGGCCCACCATGTACCTGAGACGGTTCATCCACTCCTCGAATCGGGTCTCGAAATCCAACAGAAAACATGAAATCTCATGGTGGACGACACATACATCATGAGAAAACCGCATCTTATTTTAAAAAGAGAGGAGGAGAGAGAGAGAAGTTTTTATATATTCTTGCGGTTTTCCCCAAAAATCCAGAAATCTCATAGAAACCCAAATCTCAAAATCATGAGTAAGTATATGATAAGTGTCGGCATATGCCCATAATACTGCATGATAACATGAAAATATGAATGCATGAATGTCTAAGTAATAATTATCATGTCTATACTAACATCATAGAGTAATCACAATATTATATCGGTCAAGTTGTTAACTGATTCTATCAATAAAAGATAATATAATCTAAAGTGTACGTGACATAGCAATTACCGATGATGATGTGTGTGAGCCGGCAAATAAGTGTGCGTGGAATATGCGCATCATCGGTAATGGTGATGGTGTCCTAACAGGTAAGGTTTATACTGATTAGAGCAACATATGTAAGAACATGCATCATTATGATTCCAGTGTGAAAGTAAAGACGGATGTGTGTTATCTACTCATTTGATATACCATTACCACTACCACTATATGACTCGAACCTAACCTAGTTTCCATCTAACCTCCTAAGGAACAAAACCTAAGAAACTAGTCAATAAGAAACAAGAGTCTACCTAAGGTCTGAATCAATATCTCTAATAGTCGGCGATCCGGCCTCAATAGCGTCACGTACGTAGTACGGCTTCCTCGAATCAAGAGTACGGATCAAATATCATATTTATGCCTCGTACGGTAAAATCCATCGTACGGCATCCCAATATCGGGGTACGGGTCAAGTATCTCCTAGGTGTCTCATCATTCGTATAATGTCATCACCAACACATCTTATGATCAAGGTGCTAAACTGTAATCGCCTACATCAATCATATGTCATTGCCATCATAATATGCATCATTAGTTTATCCTCAGAAATATCATGTCATATGTATCATATTGTGATTAAGTCATACTGATATCATATCGTCATCAAGTCACACCTATTTGATATCAACATCAGGTCACACCTAAATGATATCGTAATCAAGTCATACATATATCATATCGTGATCAGTCATAAGTTACAGTCCGGGTACTATTTTAGAGTCCCATGTATCTCAATATCATCACCACCCATTATAATTTATGTATCCATGTTCATTATCTCATTCTCTAATGATCCGCTAACACTTTAATACGACTATATAGCCAAGAATCACGGCATCAAGCCCAGTTATACTGTTTCATCATACCTCGGATATCATATCACATCAATGAATCCCATATACGTGTTGTATATATATATATATATACCTATACCTAGTCCTATATATATATACACATACACGTATACACCATGTCGAGTTTCAGTGTGTGCGTGTGTGTGTTTCTATCTGAAACCAACGAACCTCCTCCAAGATATTCATCCTCTGGTATGGTTTTCCTAAATCAGTCTAGTCCAGCCTAGGGTCATTACTAGGGTCCTACTCATTAAGAATCTAGGGTCACATCTGGTTTCCTAATGACAATAAGTACTATTCCTATTCTACGTTGCGGGGGTGCTAAACGCCATCCACCCGACTTTCCCCCGTAGATATACATCTACTCACCTGGTCCATGTCTGCCGAAGACGGTGTCGCCATCCTCCTCTTCATCGCCCGCAGTCCACATGAGGGTACCTAAGCGCAAACATATAAATAGTATCGTAAACTGAATCACATATAAAAGTCAAAACGACGCAAGGAACCAGCATAGGTTAAAACGTATGTCCCGTTCACGCAAAAGAACCGAATATCGCTCGATATCGGGCTTACAAACTCCGATGGATCGAGATAAACATCAACAAATAACTCGTAGTTTTAAAACTCATTATTTATATTATAAAACATGATTAAATCCATCAAAACCCTAAAATCAATCAAATCGTTCGATTTCGAAAAACCCGAAAACGCCAATTTACCGTTTTTCATCAAAACTTGACATTTAAATGAAACCAATGGTCATTAAACTCATTAAATAGCATAACTAGACTATACAAACCATTACTATATTTTTATTACACAAATTTGTATGAGTTTGAAATTTCTAGTTTGCAACCTTTAGTAATTTTTAACATTTTTCAAGCAAAATACCACAATTCCACAACAAAACTTGATTGTGCATGAATTAATGTATTAAACTATAATTCATGATGATAATGATATGATGAAACCATAACTATATTTTTAATCTCATTTATTTAGGAATTTCAAAAAATCTAGTTTGCAAAAACTAGCATAATTAGCATATTTATCACACTTTATTAACTAACAATTGAAACTAATAACTAGATTAGGTTTTGCATTCCACTAACATGTTAATATCCCTATTAAAACCATAATATAATGATAAAAACATTAATTGGAATTTTATTCCACCAATATATACCATAAATAGAAATCTAGTTTATTAAAAATGGTTTAATTTAAGAAATTTGGATAACAATTTGCAATATATCAACCATGCATGATTTTCCATTTGTAAAAGTGTTAAACTAGTTATTATAACCCTAATGAATTAATAAAACCACCACTTAATTTTACAAACCCTAACTTGAATTTTTAAAAGTAGTAAATAGAATTAATATATTAAATCTAATTAAGCTTAAATGAAACATCTAATAACCATAAATAAAAAGGAGAAGATTGTTGGAGATAGTGCCCTCAGAGTCAATTATTAGGTCACAGGTACGTGATTGTAATGATTGATAGAGGACCTATCCCGGTAGGACAGTCTTACTCGAGATGATAGTATGCTATCTGGTTTACGTTTATCATCGTGTTCTGTTTTAGGTGACCTTACAGGTCACTATTACACGTTGGTAGAGCCCCTAGGATTCTTGCTTGACCACCAGCAGTATGAGGGCGATCATATAAGTGGGAGCTGGGGGTCTATAAGCATATCCTTAAATGGTCCCTAGTCGTGTGAGTTTCGAGACAGGGCATCGATACTCCATTAGTAGACTAGTGTATACAGTCGAGACCCCGACGAGGGGCGGTGGCCGGTCTCACAAGCCACTGGTGTCAGTAGGATCACCTAAGATGTATACAGGTGCTCATTGGGTTATGAGTACACCGGACAGGACTCGCCGGGAACATGCTAGTTGGTCATATACCAGACGTCAGATGGCAGTTCCCTGGTGACATGTGTGCAGGTTAGTTCATCGACCTGGGGATCGTCATTTGTCTCGTGTGAGTTCCCACTGTACTTTGATTACTACCCTACCACGGCTCAAAGGAGTCGTGCAAACAGGTTTTAGTTGGGTACAGTCCCGAGCCACATGGAGGCAGTGAGCGTATCTTCAGGGGTTCGTCTCTCCCGGTATTGGGGGTGAGGTCGTGCTGTGTCTAGGAGAGCCATTACACAAAGTCCTTGGCCAAGGCAAGGAGATTTACTGGTAGGTATTCCAGTAGTATCTCAGGGTGTTCTGGGCTACACTCCGACATGACTTGTACCGCTTTTGGGGGTCTGACTTTTACCAACCCCCTAGGCCCGCCATGCGATACTCATAGACGAACGGACCGGACTGTACGGATATTGTCACTGACAGGCTCAGTAGGGTGTCAGGCTGAGTTCGCTCACGGACGTCCCTTTTAGTCAATACCTGGTAGCCCGTTATGTATTGGCTTATACCTCTAACGTGCTAGTGGTTAAATCCACAACCAAGGTGTTGATGAGTCTTTAGAGTCCCCCACATTCAGTTACTCAAGCTTTCGGGCGAAAGGTTGTAGAGGCCGTATGGAGATATGGCAAGGTCCGATCAGATACGTGCGGTATTGCACGGATCAGGATCGGACAGTTTGTACTATAGGCCGTATGGTTATATGGCAGGGTTCGATCAGATACGTGCGGTATTGCACGGATCAGGATCGAACAGATATTACTAGCCGGCTTTGGTTTAAGCCGGATCCTAGTATAGTACAGTGTAGATTTTGTCTCATTGCATTTGTATTTCGGTCGAAATACAGATGCGGGTGTGTATGCACAGTATCGGGGTTTTCCTGTAATTTATTACAGGACCAGTTTTCTGGAGTTGCCAGTTTGCTTTCCGTTTCGGCCGATTTCCATTGTTCCGTTCATTGGCCGAAGTTTGGTGGAGGAGGGCTTATTTGCATTGTTGCAAATAAGTGGTTGTGGAGGGGGTCTTTGCATTTTTGCTTTATCATGATGGTTTCATGATGGAGCCCATCCCTTGACCTTCCATGCTTCATGATTGCTTGACTTTTTGTAGCAATCATGGTTGTAGATTACTTGTTTTGGAGTGTGGGTTATGGTTGTGATCATTGGATTCTTTCATCATCACTTGCTTGCATCATTGCATTCCACCCACCCCCTTGACCTTACTCTCTCTTTCCAATCACCCTTATGGGGGGGCCGGCCACTTTGTGAGGATGAGAAAAATGCTTCTCTTTTGAATGGGAAAAATATGATACTCTCATTCTTCTTGGTCTATCACATTTTTCCTTCACCTCTCTCCAAGTTCTTCTTCCTCTACCACAAAAGGCAACTCCATAATCCCAAATGAGACATGTAATCCACATTATATTCTACAGCAAATCTTGGGCACGTCGAGTAGCCGGCTTCGTGCCCGAGTTGCCTCGGCATTGAGGTGGGAGCCCGTAAACGATGTAGGCGATGTGGTGCACTTCCGGCGACGAGGAGGAGACGGGACATTCCGCAGGAGATCCGGACGATGATGAGAAGACCGGAGGACTTGGATCGTCGGTATATCTCTTTCTCATCTTATTGTTAGCTAGGACTAATTAATGGTTCGATCCGGGTAGTAGTGCGCGGCGGTTTGCCAGTTTAAGAAAATTTAAAGTTTTTCACCGCTTCCGCTTTTGGCCGTCGGATTGACGGCCGGGGCGCCGCCGTGCACTTACAGTGGTATCAGAGCCTCGCCATTAACTTAGTCTAGCTTGGTGTAGTGTGTTTTTCTGTTTCGATCGATCGAATGTTCCAAAACTACATTTTTGTTAGCATCAGTTTTCTGTTGGAAATTTTTGGTGTCGAAAAATTTTTCAGGTTGTAAAATATTGATGTACTGGAAAATCTAAGAACTCTGTAAAATTTTGATGAAGTGAATCCACAGTGGGAGCGCGGAACCGCCGCATATACCCCCATTCCGCCGCTCTTCCGCCGCACACTGTGGAGATCACTTCACCAATTTTTTTCAGAGGCTTTCTGGGCTTAAAATATGGGTTTTGGAATATTAAAATTGGGCCCAGGTTTTCTGTGAGTGCTACAGTTTTGATTGGGGGCCCACTTGTTAATTTTTGATCGATCGGATATTTTAAACACATTTTTCACAGTATTTACATTATATCTGCGACCGTGAATGTCACTTGATCGGTAAATCCGGTCTAACTGCTATAGTCCGGTTAGACGGATTTGCGAACGTGACTTTCACGTTGATGTTTTGTTTTTGCTGTGATGTTGCGGATCGGTCGTGGGGGATAGCCTGGATGCAATGCTAGTACAGTTTTGTTGTATTATGTACATTTGATATTGCGGGGCGAGCGTCCGACATGTGGACTGCCGTCACTGCCTGTTTGTATTATTATTTTGGGGCACGACCTGGTTGCGGTCGATGTACCCGTTGTATGTATATTTTACTTTCTGTACTAGGATTGCCCCGCGGAGGGGTGCACAGATAGCCGGGTTCTAGAGGGCAACAAGCCCGCATCTCATGGCATTGAGACGGAGGGGGCTTCACTCTGGGATTGGCGGGCTTTTCGCCGCACTCGTAGGGGGTACAGGTTGACCCAGGAGGGGTGCCCAAGTTACCGGATTCCGTGAAGTGCTGGGTGGTCCATTCACGGCGCTGAAGGGGGCTGCATCACTTCAGGTTTTGGCGGGTAACTTGCCGCGCCCGAAGGGGTCTAGGATTTCATTGCACAGGCTATCCACACGACCAGGGGAACGTCGGGTTTCAGCGGCTCTGTGAAACCCGGGGATCCCAGATATCTGTATTGTTTCAGTGATGCTGTTCATTCTCTGTGATGTTGCATTTTATTCACGCCTTGAGCGAATATAATATATTGGTATATATATTAGTAGATGTTGTATATGTTTTACATCCGCGCTAGTCCAGTCCCCGCTCTGTCGTTAGTTAGCTAACCTAACGGGTAATGACGGGACCCAGTGGCGAATGCGGATGGCATATACGTACATCAGTATATTTTCGTTCTTTTTGGTGTGATCAATTGATGGGACTGCATTGATTCGGATCAATGCAAGTTAAAAACAAACCTAATCTGATGTTGTTGGAACACTTTTCAAAAAGCTGTTATTGCAAGGACGTTTACTTTTGTTTTGCATCGTGGTATTCATTGGAATATCCTGCTCCTCAGTCGACGAGGCAAGGGCCGAGATCCCTTCACCGGGAGTGACCCCTTGGACAGAAGTTTGCGTCAGGGCATTAACTTCACTATAGCTGATTACTTTTGCTTTGCATCGCGGTATTCATTTGGAATATCCTGCACCCCATTCTACGGGGAAAGAGCCGAGATCCCTTCACCGGGAGTGATCTCTTTAGCAAAGGTTTTCGTCACTATATTTTTAAAAAGCTATCCGTTCCTTCAACGATATCAAGTTCATTACGTTAAAGGTTTTCGCCAGAAACCATTCGTAGCCCTCCGTCGTTTCATATGGATAGTCAATAGTATTCAAGCTGTGTATGTTGGCCAAAGTCAAGGCACAGTGTTTGGTAGCTGTTGGTTATTCATATGCAGCATAGATAGATGCGTTGGTTTGGAACAGTCGTACTGCCATGTTGGCCAAAGTCAAGGGTATGTACGGGTGGATTCAAATTAACCTGGAGAATGACGGGTAGAACTTGACATGTGACTTATGATATGTTGGCCAAAGTCAAGGTCATAAGAGCATGGGGCAGAAATCACATCGGGAGTTTCAAAAGAACTGAAACTTGCCAGATATGCGCATACCTTCTGGAGTGTGATAGCGCGAGCGGATTCCGTCACGTTATCATGCAATGATAGTTGGATCCCGATTCCCACTGATGAGTTAGTTTACTCCTCGGGTAACCCCGACTAATTCTTCTTTCAGGTTTGGAGGAGAATTTGAGGTACAGTGGGAGGTTTCCAGATTAGATAAATTGGTGACCATTCTGATCTAGGTTAGAGTGCACGCTGAGTGTTTCTTTTCTCTCTCTCTTTGGCAGCGACCATTGACCCGACCCTAAGACTTTGACTCAGTGACCAAGTTGACCGAACCTTCTTAAACACCGGCTTTTGGATTGTCAGAGTTGCAAACCTCATTGCCACTCCTACTTTTACCCTTTTCTCCAGGACACCCGTTTTACTACGAACGTCCACTTCCATTGGACAAAACCATCGTATGGTTAGATACGAACTCGAAAGAATTTATTCGAGGATGGTTTCCGGTTCTGGAGAAAACGGATAGGATTATTCAGTTGTCTTTTCCTTTTACCCTCTCTCAGGTTACGAGTACTCCTTGGTTTAGGGGTAGTACACCTATTACGCAAATTGGATTGTCTTCTTCCAAACCTTAGGCTGGTGCCGACCGGTAGGGAATGAAGAAAACCAATTAGCATAACGATGGTGTGCAGAAGGTATTAAGTTCAGACAAAGAAAGGGATTAGTAAGAGGGCAAAGTAAATTGCAACAGATATTCACGACCAAACCAAATATTTCGTTACCACTCCCACATCACCTTTGTATTTCTCCAGGACACTCCGTATCACTACGAAGATCCACAGTTTTTTTGGATACTCCATCGTATGGTTATATACGAACTCGAATGGAACTGGTTCCAGTTCGGGGATGGATTCTGGTTCAGGAGAAATAGGAATAAGGATTATTCGGTTGTCTTTTATCTTCACCCTCTCTCATTGCGAGTGTTCCTAGGATTGGGACAGTACACCCATTATGCTTATTGGATAGTCTTCTTCCAAACCATAGGCTGGTGCCGAACGGTAGGGAAGGAAGAAAACCATTTGGCCTAAAAGGGTGTGCAGAAGGTAAAGACTAAAGACATATGAAGGGATTTGGAGAGGTGGCAAAGAACTATACGGTTACAGTCGTGAATCTGGAAGAGGCATTACTAGGAATACCAGAATACCCCATCGGAACATTTCAATGTTTCAGTTTCACTGTGTAATGTTAAAGGAAAACTGATTTCCCGATTAGATACTTACTCCAGGGTATGTATTTACCAGGTTTGATTCTCACATCTGTATGGCTTTACAGATGATGAGTGGGAGTAAGTTATTGGGAATAGGGTGATCATCCTCATTATATCGGCATTCGTTGTAATCGGTGATATTTGAGGAGATCATCTGGGTTGTTTGCCGGTCGGCAAATATTTGGTTTTGAATATCCGCTGTTATGCACCAATTTCAAACTGATATATCTGTACGTCTATTTTCATAGAGTGAGATATACCTTTCTGAAATTATGTCTATGACATTTACCTATATCAGTGGATGGTTAGGTAAGGAGCATTAAACAGCGGTGTAATTCTTCTTAACCATAAGTACAGTTTTCAACCTACGACACACAGTGAATGAGTTATCAGACTCAAGGGACTTATACAAAGGATTGTATGTTGTCCAGGGTCCATCAGGACAGAGGGCTTGGTCCTCGTACTATATTCGGTTTACTTATGACTTCTCTAGTTTTTAGACAGGTGTTTCGCGGAAACACAGGGTCCAAATTTTGAGAAGTTATAGGTATTTGAATAGAGTAGAGAACCAGGTATAGCAAGTATCGGGATTCTTCAAAGAGATCGAAGATGTAGATACTTGTGTATGGTATTCAGTTGATAGTAATGATAAAGAGATCTTGCTTCTCTTTCAGGTTACTCATAATTGGAAGTATTCCTAAGTTGAGTAACGCTGATCGGCCTCCTTCCATTTAGTTGACATGCGCTGGGGACAGCTGCATGATTTGAATCTGGTTCAATTAAATCAGTGCCTCTGTTTCTATATTGGATATAGAACAGTTCATATCTTAACGATGTTAAGGTACGGGGAGTTGTCCGGTTTATGATTAAAACCAGACACTGGACAACTCAATGCACGTTTCTGTAATGGCTGTTTGTGGGTTGACCCAGGCTATGACGAGGGTTGACTTTCTACCATCTGGATGAACAATAGCGATATTGTTCTAGACTCGCCACAGTTTTATTAAAGATGGATTTTTTTTCAGAAAACAGTAGTGGGAGTATGGTAGAACTGGAAGTGATTCCAGAACCACAAACGATTACTGAAGATTTGATAAGGAACCTAAAGATTCAATCTGGATTGACATTCCATTGGCCACTCCGCAGATAAGGTGGGTAACTTCAGGCACCCGAGAGGCACTACGGTAGCCTCAAGGACGGTGACAGGGAAGTTCTTGTTTACCCACAATTGCCATTCCTGTTGTTCCAGGTTACGAGACCCGGCGGGAGGATGAGTATAGCGTCGTTCTAAACCATTTTTAGAAGTGTACGTCTATATGACTCTGCCAGAGGGTTGTCGTAGTCAGTGGGAGCAGCGGAAGCATTGGTGGACAGGTTGCTTATGTCTATTTATAGACTAGAGCAGATGTAGCGGAGATAGATCATCTATTTCTGACGTGACAGTCATGGGTTTGACTTCATCAGAATAGGGGATAGATCTGTTGAGAAGGTAGTAGGGTGTGATATCCTGGTATTTGGATGATATACACAGAGTAGGAAAAGAAACTCCTACACTACGATCGGTTATACTTTGGTCGTCACACAGTTGTTTCTCCACAAAGGAAATGGATTTTATATCAGACATACTGGTTACTAGATCTATGGTCTTAGATCTAGATTTGGGTGGTTTCCCAATCAGGGTACTTGACAGCGTTCTAAGAGTATTTAGGATGGACGACTCCTGGCACGGTAGTGTACCTGCAGGTAATGGAGTCACCCTCTCCAAAGGTGTCTTACAGACTAAAGGGGAGAGGGACGGGCATGATTGGCAGATCACTTGCTCAGGCAATTGAGTCAATCGTGAGATGTCAAGTACCACACCAGATGTTGTTCTTGCACTAGATGCAATAAGTTGACATTAATCCAATCCTGGAGAAACAGTCGGAAGCAGTTTTAGAACATAAGTAGATGTTCTAGGGAGATGATAACGACAGCCTCATTCAGGAGACAGTTATCATTCCAGGCTTCCAAGGTGACATGGACGACAAGGAGGTTGTCAGAGTTATAGTTTTCCTTCTGATGAGGGGCAGTATTTTGGACAGGTGGTCCAAGGCAATACTGAGGGAGGCATGGCGCGCAGGATACTGATTAAGTTCAGTTGACGATACAGTCTAAGAAGTTTGGATTTGGAGTTCATTTATGAGCTATGTCCCATCAGACATCCAGACACATTCTAAGACAGGTATTGCTCATTTCGGGAGATGGCTTTCTCCGCGAACTTGAGATATAGAGAGACATAGAAAGAAACAACTAAGCGGATCCACTCACTAAGGCTATTCCTCGAACGCAATAGTTTCGCAAACGAGCTTTGTGAGACTGACTAGTAGAGGAGTTGGGTGTTCGGTATCACACGGGCTGTGAGTATGCGACATCGCAATAATTAGCCTTGAGTGCAAGTGGGAGATTGTTGGAGATAGTGCCCTCAGAGTCAATTATTAGGTCACAGGTACGTGATTGTAATGATTGATAGAGGACCTATCCCGGTAGGACAGTCTTACTCGAGATGATAGTATGCTATCTGGTTTACCTTTATCATCGTGTTCTGTTTTAGGTGACCTTACAGGTCGCTATTACACGTTGGTAGAGCCCCTAGGATTCTTGCTTGACCACCAGCAGTATGAGGGCGATCATATAAGTGGGAGCTGGGGGTCTATAAGCATATCCTTAAATGGTCCCTAGTCGTGTGAGTTTCGAGACAGGGCATCGATACTCCATTAGTAGACTAGTGTATACAGTCGAGACCCCAACGAGGGGCGGTGGCCGGTCTCACAAGCCACTGGTGTCAGTAGGATCACCTAAGATGTATACAGGTGCTCATTGGGTTATGAGTACACCAGACAGGACTCGCCGGGAACATGCTAGTTGGTCATATACCAGACGTCAGATGGCAGTTCCCTGGTGACATGTGTGCAGGTTAGTTCATCGACCTGGGGATCGTCATTTGTCTCGTGTGAGTTCCCACTGTACTTTGATTACTACCCTACCACGGCTCAAAGGAGTCGTGCAAACAGGTTTTAGTTGGGTACAGTCCCGAGCCACATGGAGGCAATGAGCGTATCTTCAGGGGTTCGTCTCTCCCGGTATTGGGGGTGAGGTCGTGCTGTGTCTAGGAGAGCCATTACACAAAGTCCTTGGCCAAGGCAAGGAGATTTACTGGTAGGTATTCCAGTAGTATCTCAGGGTGTTCTGGGCTACACTCCGACACGACTTGTACCGCTTTTGGGGGTCTAACTTTTACCAACCCCCTAGGCCCGCCATGCGATACTCATAGACGAACGGACCGGACTGTATGGATATTGTCACTGACAGGCTCAGTAGGGTGTCAGGCTGAGTTCGCTCACGGACGTCCCTTTTAGTCAATACCTGGTAGCCCGTTATGTATTGGCTTATACCTCTAACGTGCTAGTGGTTAAATCCACAACCAAGGTGTTGATGAGTCTTTAGAGTCCCCCACATTCAGTTACTCAAGCTTTCGGGCGAAAGGTTGTAGAGGCCGTATGGAGATATGGCAAGGTCCGATCAGATACGTGCGGTATTGCACGGATCAGGATCGGACAGTTTGTACTATAGGCCGTATGGTTATATGGCAGGGTTCGATCAGATACGTGCGGTATTGCACGGATCAGGATCGAACAGATATTACTAGCCGGCTTTGGTTTAAGCCGGATCCTAGTATAGTACAGTGTAGATTTTGTCTCATTGCATTTGTATTTCGGTCGAAATACAGATGCGGGTGTGTATGCACAGTATCGGGGTTTTCCTGTAATTTATTACAGGACCAGTTTTCTGGAGTTGCCAGTTTGCTTTCCGTTTCGGCCGATTTCCATTGTTCCGTTCATTGGCCGAAGTTTGGTGGAGGAGGGCTTATTTGCATTGTTGCAAATAAGTGGTTGTGGAGGGGGTCTTTGCATTTTTGCTTTATCATGATGGTTTCATGATGGAGCCCATCCCTTGACCTTCCATGCTTTATGATTGCTTGACTTTTTGTAGCAATCATGGTTGTAGATTACTTGTTTTGGAGTGTGGGTTATGGTTGTGATCATTGGATTCTTTCATCATCACTTGCTTGCATCATTGCATTCCACCCACCCCCTTGACCTTACTCTCTCTTTCCAATCACCCTTATGGGGGGGGCCGGCCACTTTGTGAGGATGAGAAAAATGCTTCTCTTTTGAATGGGAAAAATATGATACTCTCATTCTTCTTGGTCTATCACATTTTTCCTTCACCTCTCTCCAAGTTCTTCTTCCTCCACCACAAAAGGCAACTCCATAATCCCAAATGAGACATGTAATCCACATTATATTCTACAGCAAATCTTGGGCACGTCGAGTAGCCGGCTTCGTGCCCGAGTTGCCTCGGCATTGAGGTGGGAGCCCGTAAACGATGTAGGCGATGTGGTGCACTTCCGGCGACGAAGAGGAGACGGGACATTCCGCAGGAGATCCGGACGATGATGAGAAGACCGGAGGACTTGGATCGTCGGTATATCTCTTTCTCATCTTATTGTTAGCTAGGACTAATTAATGGTTCGATCCGGGTAGTAGTGCGCGGCGGTTTGCCAGTTTAAGAAAATTTAAAGTTTTTCACCGCTTCCGCTTTTGGCCGTCGGATTGACGGCCGGGGCGCCGCCGTGCACTTACAAAGATTTATACCTCCAAAATATGAAATCCAAACATGAAAATGAGCCTCCGAAATGCATGCTTTCCCACTCCAAAATCCATGTAAAAATGAGAAAGAATAAAAGGGTAGGAAATAAATAGGATTTTGTGCAATTTTTGTTGAATTTTTGATGGATTTTTGATGAATTTTGAACAAAGAAATGAAGTGGAAATGGGGGGGCTGCCATGAGGGTGTTGAGGCCGGCCACAATTAGGAGGAGGGGGTGGAGAATGAGAAAAGTGAAGAAAGATGTAGAAAGTTCCCCCAAAATATCATATCATTATGTCTTTTCATGCTTTTATTATAAATTTTCTTTTAATTCTTTACTATAGCAACTCAAGAAAACTCTAGAAAATTGGAAAAATTTGGAAATGAATTTTACATGATACTCACTAAATTATAATATGCCATGGCTCACTTTTACAAATTAAAACCATTCAAATTTGTAATTTACACCAATTTAGTGTAAAAATAAAGGTTATGTTAATATTTAAAATAATTAATTTAGGAAAAATATTTAATTAAACTAAAAATTTATAAGTGGCTAAATAAACACCATTTACTAGTAATTACATAATTAAAATAGGTATTTTTGAAATTATAATGAAAAACAATCACGGTTTAGTTTTACGAAAAGTACATTTTACTTTACCGAAAATCATAAAATTCACTTAAACAATTTTATTCATTTAATTATTTATTTAATTATTTTTAAAACGTTACAATCTTCCCCCCTTTAAGAAATTCGGTCCCCGAATTTAAACTAAAACTTCCCTTCCAAATACTAAAACATTTAACAAAACACTCAAATCGTCAGGGCTCCGAAATCATCAATACATAACAAAAATCAACTCCGTCAAGCATAACGCAATCATCGGAGTTATGGCGAGAATAAAATATCAAAACCCAATATGAAAACCAACATAATATACATCAATCTACAACTTATATATATAGTGCGCATCATAGTAAAACCGTCCAAATATCTGGATAAAGAAATATGCAAAAACCCCTTTTTGAAAATCGCCGTGTCATGCACGCGTCACGGCATAAGTAGCGGACGTTTATTTAAAAAAAATAGCTATATATATATATATATATATATATATATATATATATATATATATATATATCTTTTATTTAACATACACGTCCCGCCTGGTTACTAAATCAAATAGTAATGATTATAAAAAAAAAACACTGCTCAAACTGAAATCAATCCCAATCACATCAATAAAATATCATGTGCGTCCGGTGCGCACTGAAATCGAAACCAAATACAGATACCACGACTACACCCAAAAACAAAATTTAGTGCAACAGGTGTGCACCAAAAATATCTGTCAAGTGCAACGGGCGTGCACGACTCAATATCAGGTGCATCTAATCTGCACAAAACCCCGATTTAGTGCATCTGGTGTGCACAAAATCGCATCAAGTACGCCAAGTATGCGCAAGAATCCTAATCAGGTGCACATGGTGCACGGAAACATACATCGAATATCAAAATCGAAATCACTGTACAAATGCATGAAAACTAGGTCGAAATATATGTCAAAATCATGTGTGACCCCTATGCACGAAATCAAATCAAAAATCTCAAAATATATAAAACCAAATCAAGTGTACTGGGTGTGTACTAAACAATATCAATACAACTGATATATAAAACACAAATAGAATGTAATGAAGGTACACACATGAAATACCAATCGTAGAACAAAGTCCTCAAATACCAAAATCCAATCAACGAAAATATGAAATTCAGATCACCAAATCACAATCGTAAACACTATCGTCAATGTGCGCCTCTTTCCTCTGATGTCGATTGCTTCGAACTCGTCCCTTCGTAGCTGTGCTGGCTGCGCTACTAACGGCAATACTCATATCTAGAGTCTCCCACGTAGTCGATCCCTTCACTTGATATCCGGACTAAATTAAACTTTTCGATCGATCCATCAAAATCCCATAATTTCCCGAGAGCTCAACACTCAAGTACAGTTTAAAAATATCCGGTACATACCCCAGCATCGATGATCCAGCCGTAGAAGGGCAAACCCAAGCCTCACTAATGGCACCACGGAACTGCTGTAAACCCTAAGGTTCAAAGGCGTTCTCGTGGTCATTATGTCGAGCTAGGCTTTCATTCTTCTAGAGGGTCCATCGAAATACCTGCATGTTCTTCCGAATACTTTAAACTTGGGAAAATGGTTTTCTGATAATCGTTCAAACCCTTTAACTTCATCCGGACGGCATATGAATACCCTTCGTCCGCACGCTAAACAAAACTTCAATCCTCAAGAATAACCAATACCCTAATGGTTATCGCATTCGAGCCGCAGCTCCCTCTGCCCGTTCGCCCGTGGTAACAGAATCACCCTCCGACATCGACGAAGATAGATCAAAGGAACGAATGAAATACGGTGCAAACAATGTACATCCTGTAGGGTTGCTAGGCACGCGCACAAGGGTCTACGAGGCATCAACCATGCCCGAATAAAAATTTAGCCGTGCCGAACAACCCGAATACGGAACTTTAAACTAGAGATTAGGCGAAAACAAGCATGTTAACAACTTTAACACTAAGTGAGAGGGATTACAACCTTTGTAGATCCGGTCCTTCACTTCATATGCTCCGTGTTGTGGTCCCTTCGCTGCGATCATCGGGATCCGGACTCTCGAGAGGTTCCACGAAGAGAAAGACGCAACCTTTGCTTCCGATCTTCGATACTAAGATGATCTACCTTGAAGTTTCTTTAACACAAGCTAACACTCATGAAATGATGTGAACACCCTCATCTAAATGGCAAGGGAAGATGAGGATGATGAAGTAGGATTTTTGCTCTCTTTATTTATATTTTTCTCACAATTATTCATCACTTGGAAAAATCAAGAAAGCTTTTTCCATGAAAGAAAATGAAGGAAGAAGATGAACAATATCCATTATCCTTTTGTGATGAATAGGAAATGAAATAATATGATAGATTATGCAACCATGGTTCACTTAACCATTGTAGAGAATTAACTAGGGTTAGGGTTTGGGTTTGGTTAAAGCATGAGTTACTTGCAAATATCTTCATCATGACAAAATAAAAACCTTCTAGAAGCAACTAGAAGTTTTAACCCTAATACAAACCCTAATCAAGTTTAAACTCCACTAAACAAGTTGCATAAGTTATCATATTATGTTACAATATTATATATCACATATATAATATTTATCGTAACAAAATAAAATAATACATTTAACATATCGCATATATATCAATGTATTACCCGAGTGAGAAAAAGAATCTTTTAGTGAGCAAATATTAGCTAATGTAATTTAATATATCATATATATTATTATACATTAAATTATCGAATCAACACTTGATCCGACAATCCGGCTATATCGCATATAACCGACCAATATTTATCCGTACCGATTTGCCGAATCAACACTTGATCCGACGACCCGGCTGATATCAAATATCGCGAGAATATAATACGGTATCACATATCGCATTATCCTCGGTCCCGCACATATCACATATGTGCTCCTACTCCGTTTTGCCTGAGTCAAGAAACCTCTGTGTAGGACTCTAAAGAATCGTCAATACGCCGGCAGTAGGTGATGATCATATCAAACACCCACAAGCTGCAAGCGGTCAGCTAAACGTAACAGCTACCCAGGTATTGAGCGCTCAGAAGATCAACAAGCAAGCCTGTAACTTCTCCTGCGAATCCAAACAGTAACACTCCCGTACAGTCCGGTCTCGTCGTCTGATATGTTGCATATCTCGCCTAGGGGTGGTAAACGTCAGACCCCAGTAGCTCGATAAGTCGTGTCGATATGAGGTCTATAACATTTCGAGAAACTACTGATAACACTTACCAGTAAATCTCAGTAACCCTGGCCAGGGATTTCCGGTTATAGCCAATCGAACACAGCACAACATCAACTCCCTATACCGGGAGAGACGAATCCCCTCCTATCGCTCATTGCCTCCATGTGATTCGGGATTGTACCCAAAAGCCACCTTTTTGCACGCCCTCTTGGACGTGGTATGATGGAAATCAAAGCACAGTGGGAACCACACAAGACTCTATGACGATCTCGGGTCAACAGACTACTCTGTACCAGTGTCACCGGAGAACTGCCATCTGACGTATGGTATAATACCATCTGGGAGTTCTCGGCGAGTCCGTCCAGTGTACCCAGTCTCCACTGAGCACCCGTACACCATCCTTGATGTCAAACACCGATGGATATGGGATCATCCATCGCCCATCTTATGGGTCAAGATGCGTATACGCTAGTCTATTCTGGTGCATCGATGCCCTGTCTCGATACACCCTCGACTAGGAACAGTTATAGGATGTACTCACCGACTACCGTAGCCCAATAGTATGATCTCATCATAGTCCCAGTAGTCGAGTACATATCCTAAGGGCTTTATCAACATGTAACATAGAGACAATCAGAGTACATGTTAAGATAAAGTACAACCAGATAGCATACTATCATGTCGAGCAAGAAAGTCCTCCCTATATATGTCCTAGCATCCACTACAATATACATCGTATGTACAGTAATGGCCTCTAGGGCATACATATAACAAACAATCTCCCACTTGCACTAGGGCCATCTGTTATGGTATCGCATACCCAACAATTAGCTGCGGTTGAAGTATCTCATACTCAACCATCCCATAAAAGTCTCTACTTGGAAAAAGGCCTTCGTGAGTGGATCCGCGCCGTTGTCCTCTGTGTCTACTCTCCTAACCTCGATCTCCCTGGAGATCAACCATCTCCATGATCAGGTGATACAGCCTAAGAATTATATCTGGATTTCTGATGGGACGGTAGTTCCTTGGCATAAGCCACAACTCCATTGTCACACAATGGTAGGAACGAAGTTCATCTTATGAACTTATATATATATATCCAGACTGTCTCTTTGGTAGCATCCTTGGTAACGATGTATCTTGCCTTTAATCGTCTAGTATGTCACGGTATCTAGCTTGGAACTCTTCCAACATACCGTCCCTCCACTGAGGGTAAAGACAATGCCCGCGACTGACATTCAGTCGTCCTTATCACCCTGGAACACTTCCAGCGATTCTCCCCAGGATCAATTGATACCATCTCACTACAACTAGTGAGAATCCTAACATCCAATTAGATCTATCTCATAGATCCAAAACCCAGGATTTAGGAGGTATCACTTTTATCCTATATGGAGAATCCTTGTGATAAGCGGAGATTGACCGAGCGTAGCATAGGAAACTCCTTCCCTATCAAGAGTATGTCATCCACGTACTCTACGAGGATCACCACCATACTCTCTACTACCTTTTCGTATATACAAGGTTCATCTACCATTTTGATGAAGTCAAACTCTTTGACTACCACATCAAAACAGATGTTCCAACTCCGCGATGCCTGTTTTATCATATAAAATATCTTGCACACGTTTCCGCTGCTCCCACTGTCTACGAAGCCCTCTGGCTGTGTACTTATAGACGCTCTTTTCTAAAACATCATTTAGAAAAGCAGTCATGACACCCAACCACCAGATATCGTAGTCATGGTATGTAGCCGTGGCAAGTGGGATCTGGATGGACTTAAGCATAGCTTTGAAAGTCTCAACTTTTCCATGTACACCTAGTAATCTTCTCAAGATATACTTGCTCCTGATGGGGATTTAACCCTTCAGATAGAGCAACCAAAGTCCATACTTTGTTGGTGTATAAGGATTCCATCTCAGATCGATAAGCATCCAGCCATTCTTACAGAGTCTTACTCCTGATGGCCAGCTCGAAACTAGTTGGGTCATCATCTCATGATGCAACCCTCGCTCCCACTGTCATAGAGAAACCAAAGTATCTCTCAGGTGGGTGAGGAACCCTACTAGATCGGCGGAGAGGCTGAGGTTCGTTGGTAACTATTGAATCCTTTGGTTCTATCAAATCATCTGCTGTAGTTTATATAGCTGGAACATTTCCAGTTGTACATAACAGATTTTGCCTCGAGCTTGTCCGGATTTTTCTTTTAGACACAAGCCGGACAACCCCAAATCTTAACAAACTTAAGATATAGGCTCTTCCCTTTCCATATCATATATGAAGTGGTAGGCTACTGATTTGATTTGAACCCTATTCAATAGGTATGCAGCTTCTCAAGTGCATAACTCCCAAGAGGAAATAGGAAGCTCAGTAGTACTCATCATAAAGCACACCATATCAAATAGGGTGCTATTGCTCCGCCCCGATATACCATCGTGCTATGGTGTATACGGAGGAGTAATGCTGAGAGAGAATCTCATTCTCCTTTAGAATAGTCCAGGAATTCCGTGCTCAAGTATTCTCCTCCTTGATCTCATCAAAGGACATAATACTTATACCCGTATTTTGGTTCTCTACTTCTAACTTATATTCTGTGAATATCTCAAAAGCTTCGGACTTGTGTTTCAGCAGGAACATATGTCTGAATCTTGAGAGATTATCAGAGAATGTAAAGAAGTACAAAGAACCGATCTTGGCATATGTAGACAGGGGACTTTCATACATCAGCATGTATCAATCCCAAAAGTTCACTAACTCTTTCTCTGTTTCCAACAAACAGAGCTGTGGTCATCTTATCTTTGTGACATGACTGGCAAGTTTCACAAGATGTAAATTCAAACTAATTTAAATATGCATCTATATGTAACTTCAGCCAGTCAGATCGCATTGATATGACCTAGTCTACAATGCCTCAAGAAGGATTCATTCATTTCTGAACTCTTCCTCTTGTGTGTGTTCCGTATACTAAGAACTGTAATTTGATTTAGAACGTCAATGCTTTTAGATAACGTGCCTGAACCGATCAACTCTTGATATAGGAAATGTTCAAAACATTATCCAACAATAAAAAATTATATCCTTTCTTTACTAATAAAGAGACTGATATGATTTTGTATATCGGGTTCGGTATCTAATAACATTTGTTCAGAATCAATGCATTCTGGTAATACAGGGTGAGAGTGACCAACAGACTTGGCTGCAACACTTGCACCGTTTTCTGTCTCATGAAACTTATCACCCATTCTCAGTTCTTTACCTATCTGTAGCCCATGTAACAGATTACATATACGGGATCCTGATCCGGTATCACATACCCAGGACGTAAAGGATACTGAGAAACAGTTCTCTGTAATGAACACACCCGAAGATGATGCATCAGCATACACTTTCTTCGTTTGGGCGGCACGGGAAATCTGGTATTCCCCAATTTCCTGCTCTGTCTTATAACAATTCTAAGTTGGAGCGGGACCAACGTTCCCCAACTCAGTATAACAAGCGGGTTCGGTCAATATATCCGTTTTATTATCTTGATTAAGGCGTGATATGGTCGCTACCTGGAGAGAGAGAGAAGAAAACACTCAGCGTATGCTCTTGCAAGATTAGATTGGTTATTTAATATATCTAATCAGGATGTCTCCCACTGTTTTAGTCAAATCTTACTTCAAACCCTAAAAGGAAAGACTAGCCGGGATTAATTACACGCTACAAGTTCGCCAATCTTTCAGCCAGGCCAGTGTCGGTACTTTGAGGGAGGTCCCCCGTGCTTTCGCACGAACCTAATTAAAGTAAACCTCGTTTTCCCAGAGGCATAACCCCGTTAACACCTTTCTAGACACCTACTTGATCGGCTAATTGTAATGTGTAAAACTCTCCCAGGAGTAACTCTTACTCTCAGCGGGTATCGGGATCCAACTATCTCATAGAAGGTATGCAATCTCATTGCAAATTTCAACACTTGAAATTCCCAATAATATTTTACCCCTAGCATCTTATGACCTTGGCTAAGGTCAACAAATCATAAGTGCTAGCCAAGTTCAACCCGTCATTTCCCGATTGAATTAAACCCACCCGCACGACCCTTGGCTAAGGTCAACAAAGTCGCACGACTACCCTAACTCAATCGCATCATATGCTTATACAGATAAGCACTAATCAGCTACCGCACACTACGCCTTGGCTAAGGTCAACAAACGTAGCACGAATACTAACCAGTACTTATCTGAAATGACGGAGGGCTACGACGGGTTTTTCAGAAAACCCTTTGCGTAATGAACTTGATATCGTTGTAGAATCGAGTGATTTTAAATGGAATGTTTTTTAGGCTTTTCTAGTTTTGCTAAAGGGGTCACTCCCGGTGAAGGGATCGTCGGCCCTTTCCTCATCGAATAAGGTGCAGGATATTTCACAAATATCACTATGCAAAGCAAGAACTATAGAAGCAATCAAAAGACAAACCGAGTTTGTAGCACCTGCCAGTTATTGCTAAAGGAGTCACTCCCGGTGAAGGGATCTCGGTCCTTTCCTTATCGAATAAGGTGCTGGATGTTCTACAAGGAACACCGCTATGCAAAGCAAGAACTAGAGCTACCAGTTTTTAAACAAGTTTCTACAACATCTTAGGTTTCTTTTATTTCATTAATCTCATTAATGAAGTCCCATTTTATTATGCTTCACAAGCATCTCTTTTGAAACGAAATCTGCAATATAACATATATCTTATATATATAAAATATAAACATTCGTCTCAGGCAGTAATATGATCTCATCACAGAACATTGCAGCAGAAGAACATATATGAAATATTGGATATACTAGGATGTCCGTGTTTTTAATACGAGCCTGTATAAAACACGGATTCCACGGTCGCGATGAATAGCCAAACCCACATCCCTAGACCCCTACGAGAGCGGCAAGTAACACTGCCAATTCTAGGGTTAGGAGACCCGGTCTCGACTCCTCGAGATGGTCTCCCACTGGACCCTAGAACCCGGTTACTTGTGCTCCCCGCCTTGGGTCTACCTAATGCGGAAAAGTAAATAATATACAACGGTGACAGCTTCCGCTACCTGGAAGTGCCCCAATAAAAGAATATTACATACAAATGAATTTTACATGAATGAAAAAGAAAAAACTCTCATCTCACATAAAACCCCCGGCTATTCAAACGCGACGATCCAATATAATATATCACAGCAACACATAATATCTCATATCATCAACGTAAGCAAGTATGCGTATCCCGATTGTCGTTGATGTATAGCAACGAAGCCGGCGATACACCACATACTACGCTTACGGTCACAGAAAAGAAAGTGTAAAACTACAACAGTTGGAATTCGCAACCTCTTTAGACATCGCATGCTTAACCAAATGAATTTCTTAGACATCGCATGCCTAACAATTATAAACCCCGCATTTTAGTCTCATTATCGAAAACTCTTTTCAATACCAAGTCGGCCAATTCAACAAGATTCCCGACGTCCTGATCGAATGCTCGTCGCAAACTTTAGTAGACGGCCGCACCCCCGATACCGTCGACGAAGTGCACCTAGGCGGAACACCGCTACCGCGAGCACCCGAACAGATGCTTTCGGCGACGGGGTTCTCCTACAGTCACTTGGTCGGGGTTATGGAGTGAGGCTGTCTATTAAGTTTACCCGGCGAGTATCCGCGTACGCTACGTGATTGCGACGGACTTTTGATCGCATCAAAATTCCGTGGCAACCGATCATCTGAGGCTAAACAGCTATGTTTATAATATTCAAATTAGTTATCACATAACTACCTGTGGATTCCAAATATTGTATCACATTCCAGATAAATAGAAAAAGTTAAACTTTCCGATCGAATCATCAAGCACCCAAGATTTCCCCAATATATCTCAACACTTGAAATCAGTTTAAAAAACGTCCATCACATGCCACAGTACCAATGGTCCAGCCGTAGAAGGGTCAAGCCAACGCCTCACATGTGGTACGCCGTACTGCCCCAAACCCTAAGGTTCAAAGGGCAGTTCAAGACGGTCACATAATCGAGTTAAGGTTTGTTGTCTTCTAGAGGGTCCACCGAGTTACTTGCATGACTTAGAACATTCTTAAACACGAGAAAAAAATCCAACTTTTGAAAAAATTTCCGACAGGGGAAAAAGTGAGTTATTGATATCCGTTCGAACTTTTTAACAGTTTCTAAAAGTTATCCAGAAAAAACACATAGACAAAATCTGATAATCCGACCGAATCATCGAATCCCTAAACAACCCCAGAAAATTCAACAGTTGAATAAAAAATAAAAATTTCCAGAAAATACAACATTAAAAATTAGGAGTTACTGTGAAAAGCACGTGCGATGAATCGACCACGTGGCCGCGGAACCGCCGCATATTCTGGGGTGGGGCCGCGTTTCCGCGCCTCTTTGGGCGACTTACACTCACGTGCTTCACAGTATTTCTTATAATTACCTGCTGTAATTTTTGGATATTTTTAATGTGGAAAAATCCCAATTTTTAGAAAATTTCCAGAGAGCATGTTTCGGACGGGGTTTTTGGTTTGATCGGACTTCAAACTTCGTCTAGACTTCGCCTAAAACTCTAGCTTGGCTCTGATACCACTGTAGGGTTGCTAGGCACGCGCACAAGGGTCTACGAGGCATCAACCATGCCCGAATAAAAATTTAGCCGTGCCGAACAACCCGAATACGGAACTTTAAACTAGAGATTATGCGAAAACAAGCATGTTAACAACTTTAACACTAAGTGAGAGGGATTACAACCTTTGTAGATCCGGTCCTTCACTTCATATGCTCCGTGTTGTGGTCCCTTCGCTGCGATCATCGGGATCCGGACTCTCGAGAGGTTCCACGAAGAGAAAGACGCAACCTTTGCTTCCGATCTTCGATACTAAGATGATCTACCTTGAAGTTTCTTTAACACAAGATAACACTCATGAAATGATGTGAACACCCTCATCTAAATGGCAAGGGAAGATGAGGATGATGAAGTAGGATTTTTGCTCTCTTTATTTATATTTTTCTCACAATTATTCATCACTTGGAAAAATGAAGAAAGCTTTTTCCATGAAAGAAAATGAAGGAAGAAGATGAACAATGTCCATTATCCTTTTGTGATGAATAGGAAATGAAATAATATGATAGATTATGCAACCATGGTTCACTTAACCATTGTAGAGAATTAACTAGGGTTAGGGTTTGGGTTTGGTTAAAGCATGAGTCACTTGCAAATATCTTCATCATGACAAAATAAAAACCTTCTAGAAGCAACTAGAAGTTTTAACCCTAATCCAAACCCTAATCAAGTTTAAACTCCACTAAACAAGTTGCATAAGTTATCATATTATGTTACAATATTATATATCGCATATATAATATTTATCGTAACAAAATAAAATAATACATTTAACATATCGCATATATATCAATGTATTACCCGAGTGAGAAAAAGAATCTTTTAGTGAGCAAATATTAGCTAATGTAATTTAATATATCATATATACTATTATACATTAAATTATCGAATCAACACTTGATCCGACAATCCGGCTATATCGCATATAACCGACCAATATTTATCCGTACCGATTTGCCGAATCAACACTTGATCCGACGACCCGGCTGATATCAAATATCGAGAGAATATAATACGGTATCACATATCGCATTATCCTCGGTCCCGCACATATCACATATGTGCTCCTACTCCTTTTTGCCTGAGTCAAGAAACCTCTGTGTAGGACTCTAAAGAATCGTCAATACGCCGGCAGTAGGTGATGATCATATCAAACACCCACAAGCTGCAAGCGGTCAGCTAAACGTAACAGCTACCCAGGTATTGAGCGCTCAGAAGATCAACAAGCAAGCCTGTAACTTCTCCTGCGAATCCAAACAGTAACACTCCCGTACAGTCCGGTCTCGTCGTCTGATATGTTGCATATCTCGCCTAGGGGTGGTAAACGTCAGACCCCAGTAGCTCGATAAGTCGTGTCGATATGAGGTCTATAACATTTCGAGAAACTACTGATAACACTTACCAGTAAATCTCAGCAACCCTGGCCAGGGATTTCCGGTTATAGCCAATCGAACACAGCACAACATCAACTCCCTATACCGGGAGAGACGAATCCCCTCCTATCGCTCATTGCCTCCATGTGATTCGGGACTGTACCCAAAAGCCACCTTTTTGCACGCCCTCTTGGACGTGGTATGATGGAAATCAAAGCACAGTGGGAACCACACAAGACTCTATGACGATCTCGGGTCAACAGACTACTCTGTACCAGTGTCACCGGAGAACTGCCATCTGACGTATGGTATAATACCATCTGGGAGTTCTCGGCGAGTCCGTCCAGTGTACCCAGTCTCCACTGAGCACCCGTACACCATCCTTGATGTCAAACACCGATGGATATGGGATCATCCATCGCCCATCTTATGGGTCAAGATGCGTATACGCTAGTCTACTCTGGTGCATCGATGCCCTGTCTCGATACACCCTCGACTAGGAACAGTTATAGAATGTACTCACCGACTACCGTGGCCCCACTAGTATGATCTCATCATAGTCCCAGTAGTCGAGTACATATCCTAAGGGCTTTATCAACATGTAACATAGAGACAATCAGATTACATGTTAAGATAAAGTACAACCAGATAGCATACTATCATGTCGAGCAAGAAAGTCCTCCCTATATATGTCCTAGCATCCACTACAATATACATCGTACGTACAGTAATGGCCTCTAGGGCATACATATAACTAACACATCCTAGGGCTCCTTAAGTAGAGTAGCGTATCGTAAGTATACCGCGGATCATACCAACGGTACGTCACTCTACCTAAGTCACCTACTCCATCAACCAAGGGTCACCTAGACTTATACAAAGTTAAACCTAGCGCTCTGATACCAATTTTGTCACGACCCGAAAGTATGGAACGTGACCAGCACTTAGATTACGAAGAGTCTAGAGGCGCCACGTAACCTAAGTAAGCCGAAGCCCAGAAATCTAAACCATAAAAGAAGAAGAAGAAGAAAAAGAAAACAAGTTTAAAAGCATCAGCAAATTTTCCCAAAAATTTCGGCAGAGTCTCCTCTGTAAAAACTGGCCCCTAACGGGTACAACAAGTATAAAATATACATAAACAATAAAAAGCATCCCCAAACGGGAGCTAGCTCAACGCCAACAGGCGGAAACAACCACAACAAGCACAATAATATACAACGCCAAAGGGCGAGGCTCAAAACTCAAAAGAAAACAAAACCACCAGATCAGAATAATACATGCGCGACTCTAAGGTCGAAATAAAAGACTGGCCCAATAAACTTATCAAGTAATACAAGTATGGTTGATGGAGCTTACTAGATACAAATGAAAGAATAAAAATACAATGGTGGTTCAGATACAAGTGAACCAACCTACCGTGCAAATCACCCTGAAGAAAAGATGTGCCAGCAAGCTGCCAGGGAAACCTGTACATCGAACCTGTAATAAAATTTGGCACAACGGGGGTGAGTTGCCAACTCGTGAGTAGAAGACATCTACAAAAAGAAATTGAATGCACGACGCTATCCTAGGTCATAATAATACACTACTAAGTCCCAATCATCTAGTAATAGCAGGGTAATACTACGTGTAAGTGCAGATACTCCGTGCTCGTGTCAGTGCCTCATATAGTACTATGTCATATGAATGGGTATGCATGCACTATGAATGTAAAATAACCAATCCTGAAATCCAGGTATATCTGTATAAGAAATCTTTAGCTGTTATCATAATAAAATGTGTATAGGAATCTGAAATCTCAACAATGAAATCCATGGAAATCCGTGTCAAGCATCGACACAAACATGTAAATCTCAAGTCTCATAGTCTCAATACCACGGGCTCCGTCAGTCCGGATCGGCCCATATCATCAAATCTCACGACAACGGTCGGTATCCTCCGGATATCCGCCGCGCCAGACATCACCGGTAGGTAGCCTTCCCCTGCCAGGCTCATCGTCTACAACTCGATCTTCTTGCTCCGGGGTACCATACCGGGCCCACCATGTACCTGAGACGGTTCATCCACTCCTCGAATCGGGTCTCGAAATCCAACAGAAAACATGAAATCTCATGGTGGACGACACATACATCATGAGAAAACTGCATCTTATTTTAAAAAGAGAGGAGGAGAGAGAGAGAAGTTTTTATATATTCTTGCGGTTTTCCCCAAAAATCCAGAAATCTCATAGAAACCCAAATCTCAAAATCATGAGTAAGTATATGATAAGTGTCGGCATATGCCCATAATACTGCATGATAACATGAAAATATGAATGCATGAATGTCTAAGTAATAATTATCATGTCTATACTAACATCATAGAGTAATCACAATATTATATCGGTCAAGTTGTTAACTGATTCTATCAATAAAAGATAATATAATCTAAAGTGTACGTGACATAGCAATTACCGATGATGATGTGTGTGAGCCGGCAAATAAGTGTGCGTGGAATATGCGCATCATCGGTAATGGTGATGGTGTCCTAACAGGTAAGGTTTATACTGATTATAGCAACATATGTAAGAACATGCATCATTATGATTCCAGTGTGAAAGTAAAGACGGATGTGTGTTATCTACTCATTTGATATACCATTACCACTACCACTATATGACTCGAACCTAACCTAGTTTCCATCTAACCTCCTAAGGAACAAAACCTAAGAAACTAGTCAATAAGAAACAAGAGTCTACCTAAGGTCTGAATCAATATCTCTAATAGTCGGCGATCCGGCAACAATAGCGTCACGCACGTAGTACGGCTTCCTCGAATCAAGAGTGGGGATCAATCATCATATTTATGCCTCGTACGGTAAAATCCATCGTACGGCATCCCAATATCGGGGTACGGGTCAAGTATCTCCTAGGTGTCTCATCATTCGTATAATGTCATCACCAACACATCTCATGATCAAGGTGCTAAACTGTAATCGCCTACATCAATCATATGTCATTGCCATCATAATATGCATCATTAGTTTATCCTCAGAAATATCATGTCATATGTATCATATTGTGATTAAGTCATACTGATATCATATCGTCATCAAGTCACACCTATTTGATATCAACATCAGGTCACACCTATATGATATCGTAATCAAGTCATACATATATCATATCGTGATCAGTCACAAGTTACAGTCCGGGTACTATTTTAGAGTCCCATGTATCTCAATATCATCACCACCCATTATAATTTATGTATCCATGTTCATTATCTCATTCTCTAATGATCCGCTAACACTTTAATACGACTATATAGCCAAGAATCACGGCATCAAGCCCAGTTATACTGTTTCATCATACCTCGGATATCATATCACATCAATGAATCCCATATACGTGTTGTATATATATATATATATATATATATATATATATACCTAGTCCTATATATATACACATACACGTATACACCATGTCGAGTTTCAGTGTGTGCGTGTGTGTGTTTCTATCTGAAACCAACGAACCTCCTCCAAGGTATTCGTCCTCTGGTATGGTTTTCCTAAATCAGTCTAGTCCAGCCTAGGGTCATTACTAGGGTCCTACTCATTAAGAATCTAGGGTCACATCTGGTTTCCTAATGACAATAAGTACTATTCCTATTCTACGTTGCGGGGGTGCTAAACGCCATCCACCCGACTTCCCCCCGTAGATATACATCTACTCACCTGGTCCATGTCTGCCGAAGACGGTGTCGCCATCCTCCTCTTCATCGCCCGCAGTCCACATGAGGGTACCTAAACGCAAACATATAAATAGTATCATAAACTGAATCACATATAAAAGTCAAAACAACACAAGGAACCAGCATAGGTTAAAACCTATGTCCCGTTCACGCAAAAGAACCGAATATCGCTCGATATCGGCGTACAAACTCCGATGGATCGAGATAAACATCAACAAATAACTCGTAGTTTTAAAACTCATTATTTATATTATAAAACTTGATTAAATCCATCAAAACCCTAAAATCAATCAAATCGTTCGATTTCGAAAAACCCGAAAACGCCAATTTACCGTTTTTCATCAAAACTTGACATTTAAATGAAACCAATGGTCATTAAACTCATTAAATAGCATAACTAGACTATACAAACCATTACTATATTTTTATTACACAAATTTGTATAAGTTTGAAATTTCTAGTTTGCAACCTTTAGTAATTTTTAACATTTTTCAAGCAAAATACCACAATTCCACAACAAAACTTGATTGTGCATGAATTAATGTATTAAACTACAATTCATGATGATAATGATATGATGAAACCATAACTATATTTTTAATCTCATTTATTTAGGAATTTCAAAAAATCTAGTTTGCAAAAACTAGCATAATTAGCATATTTATCACACTTTATTAACTAATAATTGAAACTAATAACTAGATTAGGTTTTGCATTCCACTAACATGTTAATATCCCTATTAAAACCATAATATAATGATAAAAACATTAAGTGGAATTTTATTCCACCAATATATACCATAAATAGAAATCTAGTTTATTAAAAATGGTTTAATTTAAGAAATTTGGATAACAATTTGCAATATATCAACCATGCATGATTTTCCATTTGTAAAAGTGTTAAACTAGTTATTATAACCCTAATGAATTAATAAAACCACCACTTAATTTTACAAACCCTAACTTGAATTTTTAAAAGTAGTAAATAGAATTAATATATTAAATCTAATTAAGCTTAAATGAAACATCTAATAACCATAAATAAAAAGGAGAAGATTTATACCTCCAAAATATGAAATCCAAACATGAAAATGAGCCTCCAAAATGCATGCTTTCCCACTCCAAAATCCATGTAAAAATGAGCAAGAATAAAAGGGTAGGAAATAAATAGGATTTTGTGCAATTTTTGTTGAATTTTTGATGAATTTTTGATGAATTTTGAACAAAGAAATGAAGTGGAAATGGGAGGGGGCTGCCATGAGGGTGTTGAGGCCGGCCACAATTAGGAGGAGGGGGTGGAGAATGAGAAAAGTGAAGAAAGATGTAGAAAGTTCCCCCAAAATATCATATCATTATGTCTTTTCATGCTTTTATTAAATTTTCTTTTAATTCTTTACTATAGCAACTCAAGAAAACTCTAGAAAATTGGAAAAATTTGGAAATGAATTTTACATGATACTCACTAAATTATAATATGCCATGGCTCACTTTTACAAATTAAAACCATTCAAATTTGTAATTTACACCAATTTAGTGTAAAAATAAAGGTTATGTTAATATTTAAAATAATTAATTTAGGAAAAATATTTAATTAAAATAAAAATTTATAAGTGGCTAAATAAAAACCATTTACTAGTAATTACATAATTAAAATAGGTATTTTTGAAATTATAATGAAAAACAATCACGGTTTAGTTTTACGAAAAGCACATTTTACTTTACCGAAAATCATAAAATTCACTTAAACAATTTTATTCATTTAATTATTTATTTAATTATTTTTAAAACGTTACAAGACGTTACTTATGTTTTACACCCGCGCTAGCCCTGCCCCGCTCTGCCGTTAGTTACCTAACCTAACGGTGCACGAGGGGACATCGAGGCGAATGCGGATGGCATAAGTGTACGTCGTATTTATCTGTGATGTTTAGGTTTTTTAAATGATGGGACTTCATTAATATGATTAATGAAAGAAAAAAAACCTAAAAAATGTTGTGGAATCGAATTTTCAAAAACAGGTAGCTACAGTTCTTGCTTTGCATCGCGGTGTTCCTTGTAGAACATCTTGCACCTTATTCGATAAGGAAAGGGCCGAGATCCCTTCACCGGGAGTGACCCCTTTAGCAATAACTGGCAGATGCTACAACCCTCGGTTTCTATTTTGATTGCTTCTATAGTTTTTGCTTTGCAAAACGGTATATATGATATATCCTGCACCTTAATCGATGAGGAAAGGGCCGACGATCCCTTCACCGGGAGTGACCCCTTTAGCAAAACTAGAAAAGACTCAAAAACACTCCATTTAAAAATCATTTGATTCTACAACGATATCAAGTTCATTACGCTCATGGTTTTCTCAAAAACCTGTCGTAGCCCTCCGTCATTTCAAATAAGTACTATTTAGTATTCGTGCTGCGGTAGTTTGGCATGCGTCAAGGCGTAGTGTACGGTAGCTAACTAGTGCTTATCTGTTAGCATACGATGCGATTGGATTAGGGTATTCGTACGGCGTTGTTTGGCATGCGTCAAGGGTCGTGCGGGTGGGTTTAATTCAATCAAGAAATGTACGGGTTGAACTTGACTAGCGGACTATGGGTTGTTTGGCATGCGTCAAGGTCATAGCACGCTAGGGGTAAAATATTATCGGGAATTTCAAGTGTTGAAATTTGCAATGAGATTGCATACCTTCTATGAGATAGTTGGATCCCGATACCCACTGCGAGTAATTGTTACTCCTGGGAGAGTTTTACACATTACAATTAGCCGATCAAGTAGGTGTCTAGAAAGGTGTCAACGGGGTTACGCCTCTGGGAAAACGAGGTTTACTTTAATTAGGTCCGTGCGAAAGCACGGGGAACCTCCCTCAAAGTACCGACACTGGCCTGGCTGAAAGATTGGTGAAGTTGTAGCGTGTAATTAATCCCGGCTAGTCTTTCGATTTAGGGTTTGAAGGAAGATTTGATAAAATCAGTGGGAGCCATCCTGATTAAATAAAATAATAACCAATCTGATCTTGCAAGAGCGCACGCAGAGTGTTTTCTTCTCTCTCTCTCCAGGTAGCGACCATATCACGCCTTAATCAAGATAATAAAACGGATATATTGACCGAACCCGCTTGTTATACTGTGCTGGGGAACGTTGGTCCCGCTCCAACTTATAATTGTTATAAGACAGAGCAGGAAATTGGGGATTGCCAGAATTCCCGTGCCATCCAAACGAAGAAAGTGCATAATGATGCATCTTCTTCGGGTGTATTCATTACCGAGAACTGTTTCTCTGTAACCTCTACGTTCTGGGTATATGATACCGGATCAGGATCCCGCATATGTAAATTGCTACATGGGCTACAGATAGGTAGAGGACTGAGAACGGGTGATAAGTTTCATGAGACAGAAAACGGTGCAAGAGTTGCAGCAAAGTCTGTTGGTCACTGTCACCCTGTATTAGCAGAATACATTGATTCTGAACGAATGTTGTTAGATACCGAACCTGATATACAACATCATATCACTCTCTTTATTAGTAAAGAAATGATATAATTTTGTATTGTTGGATAATGTTTTGAACATTTCCTATATCAAGAGTTGATCGGTTCAGGCACGTTATCTAAAAGCATTAGCGTTCTAAATCAAACTACAGTTCTTAGTATATAGAACACACACAAAAAGAAAAGTTCAGAAATGAACGAATTCTTCTTGAGGTATTTGTAGACTTGGTCATATCAATACGACCCGAATAGCTCAAGTTACATTAAGATGCATATTTAAATCAGTTTGAATTTACATCTTGTGAAACTTGCCAGTCATGTCACAAAGACAAGATGACCATAGCTCCGTTTACTGAAAACAGAGAAAGAGTTAGTGAACTCTTGGGATGATACATGTTGATGTATGTAGGTCCCCTGTCTAAACATGCCAAGACCGGTTCTTTATACTTCATTACATTCTCTGATGATCTCTCAAGATTCAGACATATGTTCCTGTTGAAACACAAGTCCGAACCTTTTGAGATATTCACAGAATATAAGTTAGAAGTAGCGAACCAAAAACGGGTATAAGTATTATGCCCTTTAATGTGATCAAGGAGGAGAATACTTGAGCACGGGATTCCTGGACTATTCTAAGAATAAGATTCTCTCTCAGCATTATTCCTCCGTATACACCACAGCACGTCGGTGTATCGGGGCGGAGCAACCACACCCTATTTGATATGGTGCGCTCTATGATGAGTACTGCTGAGTTTCCTATTTCCTTTTAGGGAGTTATGCACTTATGAAGTTGCATACCTATTGAATAGGGTTCCGATCAAATCATATGCCTACCACTTCATATGAGATATGGAAAGGGAAGAGCCCATATCTTAAGTTTGTTAAGATTTGGAGTTGTCCGGCCTATGTCTAAAAAGCAAAATCCGGACAAGCTCGAGGCAAAGTCAAATCTGTAGAAGTTTGTTGGATATCTTAAGCATTCGCAAGGGAATATCTTCTACCTAACCGAGGAACAAAAATGTTTTGTTTCTCAGCATGCCACCTTTGTGAAAGGGAATTTCTTGTGAAGAAATTAGTGGACATGAGGTAGAACTGGAAGGAGTTCCAGCTATACAAACTGCAGCTGATGATTTAGTAGAACCAAAGGATTCAATAGTTTCCAACGAACCTCAGCCTCTCCGCCGATCTAGTAGGGTTCCTCACCCACCTGAGAGATACTTCTGTTTCTCTATGACAGTGGGAGCGAGGATTGCATCATGAGATGATGACCCAACTAGTTTCGACCTGGCCATCAGGAGTGGGACTCTGTAAGAATGGCTGGATGCTTATCGATCTGAGATGGAATCCTTATACACCAACAAAGTATGGACTTTGGTTGCTTGATCTGAAGGGTTAAATCCCCATCAGGAGCAAGTATATCTTGAGAAGATTACTTGGTGTACATGGAAAAGTTGAGACTTTCAAAGCTAGACATGTTAAAAGTTTGCATCATTGACCAGGTATGGATTATGATGAAACCTTTTCTAAGTAGCTATGCTTAAGTCCATCCAGATCCTACTTGCCACGGTTATATACCATGACTACGATATCTGGCGGTTGGGTGCCATGATTGCTTTTCTAAATGATGTTTTAGAAGAGTGCGTTTATAAGTACACAGCCAGAGAGCTTCGTAGACAGTGGGAGCAGCGGAAACGTGTGCAAGATGTTTTATGTGATAAAGCAGGCATCGCGGAGTTGGAACGTCTGTTTTGATGTGTTATTCAAAGAGTTTGACATCATCAAAATGGTAGATGAACCTTGTATAAACGAAAAGGTAGTAAGGAGTATGGTAGTAATCCTCGTACAGTACGTGGATGACATACTCTTGATGGGGAAGGAGTTTCCTATGCTACGCTCGGTCAGTCTCCGCTTATCACAATGATTCTCCACATAGGATCAAAATGATACCTCCTAAATCCTGGGTTTTGGATCTATGAGATAGATCTAATTGGATGTTAAGATACTCACTAGATGTAGTGAGCTGGTATCAATCGATCCTGGGGAGAATCACTGGAAGTGTTCCAAGGTGATAAGGACGACTGAATGTCAGTCACAGGCATTGTCTTTACCCTCAGTAAAGGGACAGTATGTTGGAAGAGTTCCAAGCTATATACCGTGGCATACTAGACGATAAAGGCTGGATACATCGCTACCAAAGATGCTACCAAAGAGGAAGTCTGGGTGTATATTAGTTCATGAGATGAACTTAGTTCCTCCCAGTGTGTGACAATGGAGTTGTGGCTTATGCCTAGGAACGCCCGTCCCATCAGTGATCCAGACATACTCTAAGGCAGTGTCACCTGATCATGGAGATGGTTGATCTCCAGGGGATCGAGGTTAGGAGAGTAGACTCAGAGGACAACACGGCGGATCCACTCACAAAGGCTTTTTCCCAGAGAGAGACTAGTTAAGGGATGGTTGAGTATGAGATACTACAACCACTGTTATCAGATGGCCCTAGTGCAAGTGGGAGATTGTTAGTTATATGTATGCCCTAGAGGCCATTACTATACATATGATGTGTATTGTAGTGGATGCTTGGACATATATAGGGAGGACTTTCTTGCTCGACATGATAGTATGCTATCTGGTTACTCTTTACCTTAACGTGTATACTGATTGTCTCTTTGTTACATGTTGGTAAAGCCCTTAGGATGTGTACTTGACTACCTGGACTATGATGCGGATCATACTAGTGGGGACATGGTAGTCCATAAGTACATCCTTCAAGGTCCCTAGTCATGGGTGTATCGAGACGGGGCATCGATATACCAGACTAGACTAGCGTATGCCTTCTCGACCCATACAGATGGGCGATGGATAATCCCATATCCATTGGTGTTTGACATCAGAGATGATATACGGGTGCTCATTGGAGACTGGGTACACTGGACGGACTCGCCGAGAACTCCCAGATGGTATTATACCTTACGTCAGATGGCAGTTCTCTGGTGACACCGGTACAGGTTAGTCTGTAGACCCGAGATCGTCATAGAGTCTTGTGTGATTCCCACTGTGCTTTGATTTCCACCTTACCATGTCCAAGAGGGCATGCAAAACGGTGGTTTTTGGGTACAGTCCCGAGTCACATGGAGGCAATGAGCGATAGGAGGGGTTTCGTCTCTCCCGGTATTGGGGGTTGATGTTGCGCTATGCTCGATTGGCCATAACAGGGAAGTCCCTGGCCAGGGCTTGTTTAGAGATTTACTGGTAAGTGTTACCAGTTGTTTCTCGACCCGTTATGAGCCTCATATCAGCATGACTTATCGGTTATTGGGGTCTGACGTTTACTACCCCTAGAACTAGTATGCGACATATCAGACGAGGAGACCGGACTGTACGGTAGTGTCACTGTCAGGCTTTTTCCAGGAGTTAGAGAGGCCTTGCTTGCTGATGGCTTGTGGGTGCTTGATATGATCATCACCTACTGCCGGCGTATTGACGAGTCTTTAGAGTCCTACATAGAGGTTTTACTGGCTCAGGAAAAACGAAATAGGAGCGCATATGTGATATGTGCGGGACCGAGAATGATGCGAGTATGTGATACCGCATTCAATTCTCGCGATGCTTGTGTCGATCGGTTATATGCGATATAACCAAGTTATCGAATCAAGGGTTGATTCGATAAGTTGATATATTGAATGTTAGTCGGTTGTATGCAGTATAACAGGATTATTAAGTCAAGAGTTGATTTAATAATTTAGTCTATAATTGTATATTGGATATACTAATTTACATTGACTAACATTGGTTCACTAAAGCATTTATTTTTCTCACTTGTACACAACTTAATATATATGTGATATATATTTATTTGTGTTCACTTTTTTGTATCATGGTTGTTGATACACACTACATGGGTGTATGGGACATACACCATTATAATTATAATGGTTAGGTTTTTATATTTAAGTAATTCTAAAACAAATGGATAATGAGCTCACATACATGAAGCTTCATGAAGCTTTTGGATGCTTTGACTTATTCCACTTGTTTTGTTTTACTTAATATATTAACTAACCTAACCACTATAATTAACAATAGTAAAGTCTCTACATGAGTTAAGTATATGATACTAATTCCCCATGGTTAGCTCATTCTCTCTCTTGATCATTATCCATTTTCATTTGAGCTCATCTTCTTCCTCCTTGAGTTTTCATTCTAGGGTTTGAAAAAGAGAGAGATACAAAGTAAGAAATGAAATTCTAAAGTGTACCCATTTCCTATCTCACCATCCTCTACTAGACTAGCACTTTAGTTTAGGGTGTCTGCTTCACTAATTCTTTGGTTAGTGAAGTAGAAGCTTAAGTCCGTATTCCCTCGACGTAGATCATCTTCGGCATCGAAGACTTCAAGCGATCCCGTTGCAATTTCCTCATGGAGCCGTCCGAGAGTCCGGAAGTTGGTTGATCGCAACGAGGGGACTACATCATGGAGCTTAAGAAGTGAAGGACCGATCTACAAAGGTTGTATTTCGTATTCACTTAGTGTAAATGTGATTTTCTTTCATTTAGTTTCGCCTAAACTCTAGTTAACGATCTTGCTTAGGGTTGTTCGGCACATAAAATTTTTAATCCGGTTTGGTCGATGCCTTTTAGAGCCTCCTTAGTGTGCCTAGTAACCCTATATTAGCCAATCGAACATAGCACAATATCAACCCCCAATACCGGGAGAGACGAAACCCCTCCTATCGCTCATTATCTCCATGTGCCTCGGGACTGTACCCAAAATCCACCTGTTTGCACGACTCAGTAGAGCCGTGGTAGGGTGGAGATCAAAGTACAGTGGAAGGACACACAAGACTCTATGACGATCTCGGCTCTATAGACTAACCTGTACCAGTGTCACCTAAGAACTGCTATCCGACGTGAGATATAATACCACATAGGAGTTCTCGGTGAGTCCGTTCAGTATACCCAGTCTTACTGAGCACCCGTATACAATCATTGGTGTCACCACACCAGATGGATATAGAATCATCCATCGCCCATCATATGGGACAAGAATGGTATACGCTAGTCTACCCTGGAGTATCGATGCCCCGTCTCGATACACCCATGACTAGGAACATTTCAAGGATATGCTTATAAACTACAGGCATCCCACTAGTATGATTCACATCATAATCCCAATAGTCAAGAAAATATCCTAAGGGCTCTATCAACATGTACCAAATGAATAAAAAGCATGATCAAATGAACATGCCATGATAATGACTAACCAGATAGCATACTATCATGTCGAGCAAGACTGTCCTCTGAATATATATATGTATATATACAAACCAGTACATACACTATCATATAATGGCCTCTAGGGCATACATATATCCAACAATCTCCCACTTGCACTAAGGCCAATTATTGGCGTATCTCATACCCAACATCTCAAAAGTCGCTCATGCTGCGGCTGAGGGAGTGCCTTGGTGAATGGATCAGCAGTGTTGTCCTTTGTATCTACTCTCTTAATCTCGATCTCGTGGCGATCAACTATCTCCCGGATCAAATGATATCGCCTCAGGATGTGTCTGGACTTCTGATGGGACCTGGGCTCTTTGGCTAACGCCATAGCCCCATTATTGTCACAATACAAATGTATTGGATCAATAATGGTTGGAACTACTCCTAGCTCCGAGATGAACTTCCTCTTCCAGACGGCTTCCTTGGCAGCATCATTTGCAGCAATGTACTCAGCTTCCATTGTTGAGTCTGCAACGGTATCCTGTTTGGAACTCTTCCAACTCACCGTCCCTCCGTTGAGGGTAAATGCAAACCCTGAAATAGACTTGCTGTCATCCTTATCACTTTAGATGCTCGAATCGGTAAAGGCCTCCATTTAGAGATCCCCGTTACCATACACCAAGAACAATTCTTTAGTCTTTCGCAAGTACTTAAGAATGTTCTTCACAGCAGTCCAGTGATTCTCCCCTGAGTTTGACTGATACCTGCTTACTACACTCAGTGCATAAACTACATCAGGGCGTGTACACAACATCGCATACATTATTGATCCTACGGCTGAAGCATACGGAATAATGCTCATGTGAGCTCTCTCTTCATCAGACTTTGGGCAATCGTCCTTGGAGAGAGTGACTCCGTGGTAAGCGGGTAAGGCACCCCGCTTGGAGTCTTCCATACTAAACCTCTTTAGGATGGTGTTGATGTACTTGGTTTAGGAAAATCCCAATAACCGTTTGGATCTATCCCAATAGATCCGAATGCCCAATATGTATGTGGCATGACCGAGGTCCTTCATGGATAACCTTTGTGATAAGAATGATTTGACCGACTGTATCATAGGAATGTCATTTCCTATCAGAAGAATGTCATCCACGTACAATACGAGGAATGCGACAGTTCTCCCTACAGTCTTCTTATAAACACAAGGTTCATCTGGATTTTTGATGAAACCAAACTCTTTGATAACATCATCAAAACAGATGTTCCAACTCCGTGATGCCTGCTTTAATCCATAAATGGATTTAAGCAACTTACATACTTTTCCGCTGCTCCCACTGTCAATGAAGCCCTCTGGCTGATCCATATAAACCCATTCATCTAAATCACCATTTAGAAATGCAGTTTTAACGTCCATCTGCCATATTTCATAGTCGTAGTTACCAGCAATAGCAAGTAGGATCCGAATGGATTTAAGCATGGCTACCGGAGAGAAAGTCTCGTCGTAGTCCAAACCTGGTCTTTGACGAAAGCCTTTCGCTACCAACCTTGCATTATAGGTCTCCACCTGTCCATCTACACCAATCTTTCTTTTAAAGATCCATTTGCAGCCTACAGGTTTTATCCCAGAGGGTACATCCTCCAAAGTCCATACTTTTTTGGTGTACATGGACTCCATTTCAGATCTCATGGCATCTAGCCACTTCACAGAGTCACCACTCGTGATAGCTTGCTGAAAACTGGCAGGTCATCATCATCCATGATACAATCTTCTCTATCACCATCAATGAGAAAACCGTAGTATCTCTCCGGTGGGCGAGAAGTCCTACCAGATCTATGGAGTGGTTGCGGTTCATAAGATTCTGTTGTAATATCAGGTTCAACCAAGTCTTCATTTGTAACTTGTGTTTCTAGAACCTCTTCTAGATCTACTACATTGCCATCAGCATCATTTGGAAAAATCTCATTTTAAAAAAATGTGGCATACTGAGAAACAAACATCTTTTGTTCCTCTTTGTGGTAGAAAAGATACCCAAAAGAATGTTTCGGATATCCCACAAATATACATTTGACCGATCGTGTCTCGAGTTTGTCTGGATTCTGCTTTTTGACAAAAGCCGGACAACCCCAAATCTTAACGCGTTTAAGAGATGGTCTCTTCCCATGCCATATCTCATATGGAGTGGTAGACACGGTCTTGGTTGGAACTTTGTTCAACAGAAAAGATGCAGTCTCCAATGCATGCCCACCAAAAGAGAGAGGTAACTCAGCATCACTCATCATGGATCGTACCATATCTAATAGGGTATGATTCCGCCGCTCTGACACACCTTTGTGCTATGGTGTGCAAGGGGGAGTGAGCTGAGAGAGAATCCCATTCTCTTTTAGGAAGTCCAAAAACTCGGTACTTAAGTACTCTCCACCTCGATCTGATCGAAGTATCTTGATTCTCATTCCTGTTTGGTTTTCTACTTCAAGTTTATACTCCTTGAATTTCTCGAAAGCTTCAGACATATGCTTTATCAAAAACACATGACCCAATCTTGAGAAATCATCAGTAAAAGTTATAAAGTATGAAAAACCGCCTCTTGCATGTGTAGACATTGGCCCACATACATCACTATGTATAAGGCCTAAGAGCTCAGTAGCTCTTTCTCCGTGTCCAGTAAACGGAGTTTTGGTCATTTTACCTTTGATACAAGACTGGCAAGTCACATAAGATTTATAGTCAAAAGAATTTAAATATCCATCTTTATGAAACTTGTTTAGTCTTGTTTCATTAATATGACCAAGTCTACAATGCCAAAGAAAAGTTTCATTTATATCTGAAAATTTTCTTTTACTTGTGTGTTGAATGTTGAAAACTGTGTGTTGATTAAGGACGTATATCCCGTTATTAAGTGTACCACAACCAATCAACTCTTGATTCAGTCTAATGTTCATAACATTGTGTTGCACAACAAAATGATATCCTTCATTGTCTAACAAAGAAACGGATATAATATTACAAAGCATCGTTGGTACAAAATAACATGGGTTCAAAACCAATATACAACCCGACGGAAACCCTAGGTGATACTCTCCCACTGAAACTGCATGTACATTGGAACCATTTCCAACTTAGAGAGTATGATCACCTGTCTTCAAAACTCTGCTATTTCTCAACGCCTGCACAGTATTGCAAATATGAGAACCTGAACTGGTATCTAATACCCAGGAAGCAGAGTTAATAGAAAAACAGTTTTCAATCATGAACACACCTGAAGCTGAAGCATCACCATACTTCTTTTTCTTGAGTTCAAGGTACTTAGTACACTTCCGCTTCCAGCGCCCCGTCTTCTTGCAGTGAAAACATTCTCCCTTCCCCGACTATGCAGCTTTGGATTTGTCTTTCCCCTTCGCCTTCTTTATTCTTCCTCTCGGTTTGGTGAATTTCTTCTTATTCTTTCTCTTGGCCTTGGCTTTTGGGACGAAAGAGGAAGATTGTCCAACAAGCATAGAGGGGGACTTTGCTTTCAGCGTGCTCTTCGCACTTCTCAACATATTGAGAAGTTCGGGTAGTGATTTCTCCATGTCATGCATGTTGAAGTTCACTATGAATGGAGCAAAGGCGGAGGGAAGAGACTGTAGAACAATATCAGTATACTGTTCGTTATCCATTGTCCATCCTAGGTTCTCAAGCTCTTCTATAAGAGCTATCATCTTCAAAACGTGATCGCCTACTGGGGTGCCTTGAGCCATCCGCATCTGAAACAACTTTCGAGATGCTTCGTATCTCTGGATCCGAGATTGCTTGTAACATTTTAGAAAATATAAAATATTATTTTGGAATTTAATATTAAAATAATATTTTTCCTGAAAACTGCCGATTTGCGAAATTGGGGTTTTCGAAAAAGGGTATAAATATATACTAATATTAGAGAAATAAATGAAAACTAAAATGATTTATTCATTTAAAAATGTATTTAAAGGATTTGGCAATTTTACAATTTATTATATGCAGTTTTGATAAAAACCCGATTAGTGCACTGCTAATCGTGATTAAGCCAAATCTGCACTTCTACAGTTTTTCGTGGCCAGTGCACCATGTCATGTTATGTGGTGATTACATGTTGTGTTCTTGTGTTATTTTGGGTATTTTGTTACTTGGGTTTTTAATAAAAAGAAAAGGGTAAGAAGAGAAAGGGGTATAAGGGTAATATTGAGAGAGAGTAGGTGGAAATAAGAGAGGAGAGAGAAAGGGGCTGCCTCATTCTAAACTCCCCCATCATTTTCTTCTTCTTCTTCTTACTCTCTTCCATCCACCTTCACCCCTTGATATCATCTCAAATCTTTGATCAAAACCCTAATTCCCTTTCACAAAAATTGATCCCCTCTACACCCTCTACACATTGGACCAAGAAAAGTGAGATTTCGACAACCTTGAGGAGCTAGGGTTTTTCATGGGTTGCCGAAGTGAGGTAATTTCATCACCCTTAGCATAGTATTTCCTTCACTTTACCTTTCATGCAAGTTTAGAGGTGAAATTGTGATGTTTAGTGAGCTTTGGGAAACCCTAGTAAAGGGTTTGAGTGTTGGTTTGAAATTGGTGATGTGTAGTGGCTGCCTACAGACCTTAGTGGTGTTTTTACTGACCTGGACCAGAGCTTAAAAGCCCAAAACACGGATTTAGATACGCCGACATCGGATAAATGTGTGATTTGTGAGGGTATTTTGGAATCTGGAGCAACCCGGGGACACTAGAAATGATTTTGCAAATACTGGGAGTCGTGCAGGCATCTAGGAAGCTACCACTGAGACCCGAGACCAAACCCTAACATACAGGCCGCAGATTTATTCAATATGGCCGCAATTTGCGGCCAGAGTAGGGTAGAATTGTTTCAGTTTGGTTCCAGGGCCTTATCTTCAGTAAATTTGACCCTCCATATATGCAGAATTGACCTATTTGGCTTAGGGTTAAATCTGGGACCATTTCCATGAGTTGATGCATTGTTTTACGACTTCGTTTTGACTTGATGTTGGTATTTGGTATTGTGTTTCCGTCGTGTGGCGTTTGTACGTCAACGAACTGGGATAATTGTCGTGTTTTGCACGCAAAGTTTTAGGTTTTGACCTATGAGTGAAACGTGTGCCGTTTTGGTTTTTCCGCCTTGATTTTAATACGCATTGCGATTGCTTATTATTTGTCATGACCCGAAATTGGCACGTGACGGCCCTAATACTATGCAACGCCTAAAGACGCAACGCAGTAAAAAAAAGCCAAAACCCAGAAATCTAAACCAAGAAAATACGGAAAAGATAATATAAGTTTTTGAAACATTTGAAATCACAACCCAAATTCTTTAAAAGTCCTACTTTATTTCTTTAAAATTTTGGCAACACCCCTTTTTGTAAAAACTATCCCAAAATGAATACAACACAAATATACGACGCCGCAGCGAAGAAATAAAGACAATAAAGAGAAAGCTGTATATAAAAGACAACAAATCCACAAATAATATACAATATCGTCCTCACCAAGTCTCTAAGTCAACAACATAATAGTAGATGGAGAGTACAAGATACAACGAATGTACAATATGAAATACAGATAATCATCTAACCCACCTAAGCAAAAATAGTATACTGTGAGCCGATGCGGTATCTGTAGCAAAAGATGATAGCTGAATAACTGAATAGCCTTCCTCGACTACTCTGGGGAACAACCTGCAACACCTGTGGCACAACGGGGGTGAGTTGCCAACTCGTGAATAGTAGATAATGTTAGTTATATGTATGCCCTAGAGGTCATTACTGTACATAGGATGTATATTGTAGTGGATGCTGGGACATATATAGGTAGGACTTTCTTGCTCGACATGATAGTACGCTATCTGGTTACTCTTTATCTTAACATGTATACTTTCTGTCTCTCTGTTACATGTTGATAAGGCCCTTAGGATGTGTACTAGACTTCCAGGACTATGATGCAGATCATACTAGTGGGGCCTGGTGTAACGCTTCGAAAATCGTTTAGGCAGTTTTTCGGTAATCGGCTGAATTGGCAGCTTTTTCCGTAAAAAGTCAAAAAAGGTATTTTTCATTATAGGCCTAATTATATAAAATTTAGATAAGATATTACTATAAATTGGTCACTAAAATGTTACTTAAAATTTTCTAGTTAATTAAAAAAATTTCCTTAATTAATTATTTTTAATATTATTTTAAGCTTTTAAAAATACATTTAATTAGTGATAAATACAAATTTAATTAGGTAAATTACACACTTAGGAACCATTATAAACTAAAATTAAGTATTAACAAAAATTTTACCAAAACTCTCTAAGATTTGTTGTTTCATGGCAAAAAAATGAATGAAAAAGGGTTTTTTTGTGAAAATTTGATGTGATGGACATTAATTGAGCTTGGGAATGACTTTTTGTGTAGAAATTTCTACACAAATCTCTCACAACTCACCCCTCCTAGCTCTGGCCGAGCCATTCAGCTGCTGCCCCCCACTTTCCCTTCTCATTTTTCCTTCAAATTCTTGCAAAAATCAATGAAAATCCACAAAAATACACCATTTTCTTCATAAATTCAAACCATAATCCTTGTCCACCTCTTTCCAACCCTAATTTGTTTTAAAACAAGGTGAAAGGAGGCATCTTTCAAGGTCAAGTGCAAGTTGGGATTCACTTGGGAGGTATAAATCCTAAACTAGTTGTTAAATTTGTAGTTTAAATAAGCTAGTTTAGTATTTTAAAGTGTTAATTTTATTGTAATGGTTGGTTTTTTTTGAAATTCAAGAGAGGTGGAGATGCCCTAATTAGGGTTTGAAGTTGAATAAGTGTGTTTAGATTAGTTTTGTGGCCATTTAGTGTATTAGGTCGGATGGTTATGCGATGTAGCGATCGCTACACCGTTAAATCGCGACAATTTCATCGATATTACTATGCTAATTGCTTACTAGTTTTTCTAAAATTTTAGAAGGTGATCTAATTGTGTTATTTTGGCAATATAATTAGCATCTCATACGACTATTAGTGTGCGCGAATGTGGGGTTTTGTCTAGTTGGGTTTTAGTTTTGACGATTGCCCCGAAACGGCGATTTTAGTTAAGGTTTTAGCGATTTTCGTGTGTTTTCCGCGCACTGAGTGCACGTTGTGATAAATTCGAGAGTGTCGATCTATTCATATTATGAGTTGTGTCATTTCATGAACCTGTAATCTTATATTGTATGTTATGCAATTATAGGATCGGTCGCGGAAACATCGGACGCGGCGCGCAAAGACAAGGCGGTAGTCGGATCGGATTAGCGAGGCATTCAGATGAGTAGATGTATTCATCTATGGGGGAATCTTCTGGATGGAGCGAGGTGCCCCCTAGTTAGGATTATCTTATTTTTTGCAAGATTTGCATTGTTAGTTAGCTTACCTCTTCATTTACATTGCATACCCTTATAACTAATCGTCTGTTAGATTGTATAGATATTCATATACACATGTGCGATATCACTTCGTAGGACATGAACACCATTAACATTGGCTTCTGTTGCACACGCACTATTCATGTGACACACACGCCTTTGGTAATTGCCATGCCACGAGCACCATAGAACTTGTTTAGCTTAGTGTCACCACTTGCATCATACATGATATATGAAATCGCATAGCATGTATATATACCTTGCATCATCATCATACTTACATAGATTTCTAGCCACAAATCACATCGCATACCTTGATATCATAGACATTTATCACATACAACATGTTGGGTATTATGATTTTCTTGAGGTTTTCAGTATTGCTGCGATTTCTGGATTTTTGGGGAAAACCGCAAGAATTTACCAAAATCTTATATTTATCATTTTTAAAAACAAAGTTGCGGTTTTCTCGTGATGTATGTGTCGTCCACCATGAGTTTTTCATGTTTTTCGAGACCCGATTCGAGGAGTACGTCTCGGGTACATGGTGGGCTCGGTATGGTACCCCGGGGCAAGAAGATCGAGTTGTAGACGATGAGCCTGGCAGGGGAAGACTACCTACCGGTGATGTCTGGCGCGGAGGATATCCGGAGGATACCGACCGTTGTCGTGAGATTTGATGATATGGGCCGATCCGGACTGACGGAGCCCGATATTTTGAGACATTGATACAGTGAGACACTGAGACAGATGTGATTTCATATTTGGTGTCGATGCTTGACACGGGTTTCAAATGATTTCTTGATGGTATTTAGCTATTATACAGATATTCTTTTTCTAAAGTTAAGAATGCAGAACTCTTAGCATTTAAAACACTTAAAGAATTAGTAATGACATTGCATACATGTGCATGCATACTAGAGGTATTACATCATATCTGGACATACATGCTGTGACGCATTTGCGTGCATTCTTACGATTGCCTTACTAGATGTTATATTCTACTCACGAGCTGGTAACTCACCTCCGTTGTGCCACAGTGTCTTGCGGGTCGGACTCATCAGCCTAGTAGCGGCGGTTTATCTTGTTAGTGACTTCTTTTGCTCAGACTCGCGACATTGCTCGTAGGTGGGTTGCGAGAGTGCTTTTATCTCTTTTCTTTTGTACTATTTTTGTATCTAGTATTCTCCATCTACCACTTCTTATGTGTATATGCGACCTAGTGATGAGACTGAGAGATTTGTGTATATGTGGTTTCTTTTGGGTCGAGCTCACTTGAGCCGACGTTGTGTTTTCTTACATTTCGCATTTCTTTATGCTCTTTTTCTTGAGATTACATATATATATTGCGTGTGGTTGTGATCCGCCTTGGGCGAAGAGCTAGCTCCCGCTTGGGGATGCCATTTTGTGATTACAGGTTATATATCTTGTTGTACCCATTTTGGGGGATAGAATTTACAAGGGAGACTCTGCCGAAATTTTCGGAAATTTTTGATGTTTTTAAAAAGGGGTTCAATGCAACTTAATTGATTTAAAAATCATTTTCATGTAAGGTTTTCCTTCACTCTCTTTTGATTTTGGTTTAGATTTTTCTGGGCTTTGGCTGACTTAGGTTACGGTACGCCTTTAGACGTCTCGTAATCTAAGTGACAGTCACGTTCCGTACTTTCGGGTCATGGCAAAGTTGGTATCAGAGCGTAGGTTTTACCTTCCTGAGTGTAGGACGACCTTGGTAGATGGAGTAGGTGACTTAAGCAGAGTGGCGTAGCGTGGGTATGATCCGCGGCATACTTACGATACGGTACTCCGCCTAAGTGACCTTAGGACATAATTGCTTGTATTTCCTTTCTTGATTCCTTGCATTCCTTGATTCAATTGCAATGTTCTTATCAGTCCTGTTTCTTATTCCAGCTTCGATGCCGCCAAAGATTACGAGAGCTCAGCGGGCTGCCGCTAGGGATGAGATTCGAGCGGGCTCGTTTGAGGCGAGGATCGAGCGGGAGGATACGCCTACCCCTCAGGGTCATATTGATCCGCCTTATCCTGACCGTATTGCCAGATTAGAGGCCGGTATGCAGGAGTTGCGACAGATGATGGGATCTTTAGTTGAGTCCAGTCGGGCACAGAGATCCGAGGACGTTCCTTCCACCGCACAGACCACGATTGTACCTGCTGCACAGATGGTCGCTCCTGCTACTACGGAGTCTATCCCTGTTTCACTACAGGAGTTCATGAGATTGAGACCTCCAGCTTTTACCGTTACAGATGCGACAGAGGACCCACAGGCATTTCTTGATAGGATGGCTCGAATTTGCCGTTCGTTGAGGTGTTCTGATGATAGATTGGTGGAGTTTGCGAGTTTTCATCTGGAGGGTCTTGCCCAGACATGGTACGATTCAGTAGAGAGAGGCCGAGCTGCAGGTCTACCTTCTATTACCCGGGACGAGTTTACAGCTGCATTTCTTGCCCGTTTTCTTCCGGAGAGTGTCCGAGATGCTCGAGCCCATAGTTTTGAGTCTCTGCGCAAGACTCCTGGGATGATAGTGTCGGAGTATGATATACAGTTTACCCAGTTGTCTCGATATGCTCCGTACCTAGTAGACACAGAAGAGAAGAGAATAAAGAGGTTTGTGCGAGGGCTTGATACACAGCTATTCCTTGCCATCGGCACCCAGCACTTTGATACATACGCAGCCGCGATGGATGCAACCTTACTTTTGGAGGAGCGTATTTCTGAGACTCCGGTCGTTTCTGGGCCAAAGAGGATCCATACTGATACACCAGCTCAGCGGCAGATGGGTAGACACCGCGATAGATTATTTCCGGAAGATGGTAGAGGCAGAGGATTGAGACGAGGTCAGTTATTTGGTTCATATCCACAGACCCAGCAGTCGTCTCCAGGATGTTTTCGGTGTGGGAGTCAGTACCACCGTGTCAGAGACTGTACCATGGGGCGCCTGGGCACGGCGACAGTCCCGCATGTGACCTTACCACCCTCACCACCTCCTCAGAGAGCTCTACTTCCTACTCCTGATGATGCTCCACGCCAGCCAGAGGTTCCTAGAGGTCGTGGGCGTGGCGGTCCGGTTCAGAGAGGACGAGGCGACAGAGGCAGAGGCAGAGGCCGAGGTAGAGGCAGAGGACAGCCAGCTATTAGTGGTGGACAGGCCCAAGTGTTCGCGTTGACTTCTCAGGATGCACAGGCATCCAATGCCGTCGTGACAGGTACTCTGCCAGTATGTTCTTTTGATGCACGGGTATTATTTGATCCAGGCTCCACACATTCCTATGTATCCACGTACTTTGCACCGAGGTGGGGTCGAGAGTCTTCTCTGTTAGATCAGCCGCTTGTCGTTATTACACCAGTAGGCGAGTCGTTTGTTGCCCGTTTCGTGTACCGATCGTGTCCTGTTCGTATCAGGGAGAGGGATTCTTTAGTCGATTTGATTCTCCTCGATATGCTAGACTTTGACGTTCTTCTTGGTATGGACTGGCTAGCCACCTGTTATGCATCCGTGGACTGCCGTGAGAAAGCAGTCAGATTCAGTTTTCCTGGTGAGCCGGTTCTTATTATTCAGGGAGATCGTAGCGCTACCCTTTCCAGCTTGATTTCTTCTCTTCGCGCTGGTCAGCTCTTAAGGAAAGGGTGTCAGGGATTCTTAGCCTATGTTTGTGATACTAGCTCCACAGAGGTTCCGTTGGACCAGGTCCCTGTTCTGAGAGAGTTTCCTGATGTATTCCCTGATGAGCTGCCTGGTCTGCCACCAGAGCGCGAGATTGAGTTCTGCATCGACCTGATCCCCGGCACGGGGCCTATCTCTATACCGCCTTATCGGATGGCCCCGGCGGAGCTGAGAGAGCTAAAGGATCAGTTACAGGACTTGCTGGACAAAGGGCTTATCCGACCGAGTGTGTCACCTTGGGGTGCTCCCATCTTGTTTGTTAGGAAGAAGGACGGAAGTACGCGTTTATGCATTGATTATCGTCAGCTGAACCGGGTTACTGTGCGGAACAGATATCCCCTACCCCGCATTTATGACTTATTCGATCAGCTCCAGGGTGCAGGGTTTTTCTCGAAGGTTGATTTACGGTCAGGTTATCACCAGTTGCGGGTTCGGAAGGAGGATATTCCAAAGACCGCTTTCCGTACTCGATATGGTCATTATGAGTTCTTGGTGATGTCGTTCGGGCTCACCAATGCCCCGGCAGCATTTATGGATTCGATGAACTGTGTATTCAGGCCGTATCTCGATCAGTTCATTATTGTGTTAATTAACGACATCTTGGTTTATTCTCGAAGCCGGGAGGAGCATGAGCAGCACTTACGTATCATATTGCAGACTTTGAGGGAGCATCAGCTGTTCGCCAAATTTTCCAAGTGCGCATTCTGGTTAGACAGTGTTGACTTCTTGGGTCATGTGGTGACGAGAGATGGTATTTGTGTGGACCCAAAGAAGATCGAGGCAGTTCAGCGTTAGCCTAGACCAGTATCAGTTACAGAGGTTCGCAGTTTTCTAGGTCTGGCCGGCTATTATCGATGTTTTGTCCAGGATTTCTCCCGCATTGCTGCACCGTTGACTGGATTGACCTGGAAGGGGGTTCCTTTTGATTGGACCCAGGCATGTGAGGATAGTTTCCAGCAGTTGAAGACTCGTCTGACTACTGCACCAGTGTTAGCATTGCCTTCAGGATCAGGCGGGTTCGTGGTATATTGTGACGCTTCTCGAGTGGGGCTGGGCTGTGTATTGATGCAGCACGACAGAGTTATTGCGTATGCTTCTCGGCAGCTGAGGAAACACGAATAGAACTACCCCACTCATGATTTAGAGATGGCTGCAGTGGTATTTGCACTTAAGATCTGGAGACATTACCTATACGGCGAGTCGTGCCAGATATTCACTGACTACAAGAGCTTGAAGTATATCTTTCAGCAGTGAGATCTGAATCTGAGACAGCGCCGTTGGATGGAGTTGGTGAAAGATTATGACTGTGAGATTTTATACCATCCGGGCAAGGCGAATGTGGTGGCAGATGCTTTGAGTAGGAGGCCCGGAGGTAGTCTATCTTGTTTGAGCGCAGTACAGATGCAGTCGACGGCGGATTGGCAGATTTTATGTGACGGTAGAGTGCAGTTCCAGTTTACTCCTACCGGGAGACTGCTGGCCCATTTCAGAGAACGCCTACAGTTACTTGACCGTATCCATGAGGCATAGTCCCGCGATGCCCGTATTTTAGAGATTATTGAGCAGATTCGGCAGGGCAGAGTTTCTGAGTTCGTGATTGATGATCAGGGGATACTTCGATTTGGGACTCGACTGTGCATACCAGATTCTGAGGGACTGAGGCGCGATATTCTCGAGGAGGCACATCGATCAGTATACAGTGTGCATCCAAGTTCCACCAAGATGTACCGTGATTTGAGAGAGGTTTACTGGTGGGACGGAATGAAGAAGGATGTTACAGACTTTGTGTCGAGATGCCTGACTTGTGGGACGGCTGTCCACCATGAGTTTTTCATGTTTTCTGTTGGATTTCGAGACCCAATTCGAGGAGTGGATGAACCGTCTTGGGTACATGGTGGGCTCGGTATGGTACCCTGGGGCAAGAAGATCGAGTTGTAGACGATGAGCCTGGCAGGGGAAGACTACCTACCGGTGATGTCTGGCGCGGCGGATATCCGGAGGATACCGACCGTTGTCGTGAGATTTGATGATATGGGCCGATCCGGACTAACGGAGCCCGATATTTTGAGACATTGATACAGTGAGACACTGAGACAGATGTGATTTCATATTTGGTGTCGATGCTTGACACGGGTTTCAAATGATTTCTTGATGGTATTTAGCTATTATACAGATATTCTTTTTCTAAAGTTAAGAATGCAGAACTCTTAGCATTTAAAACACTTAAAGAATTAGTAATGACATTGCATACATGTGCATGCATACTAGAGGTATTACATCACATCTGGGCATACATGCTGTGACGCATTTGCGTGCATTCTTACGATTGCCTTACTAGATGTTATATTCTACTCACGAGCTGGCAACTCACCTCCGTTGTGCCACAGTGTCTTGCAGGTCGGATTCATCAGCCTAGTAGCGGCGGTTTATCTTGTTAGTGACTTCTTTTGCTCAGACTCGCGACATTGCTCGTAGGTGGGTTGCGAGAGTGCTTTTATCTCTTTTCTTTTGTACTATTTTTTTATCTAGTATTCTCCATCTACCACTTCTTATGTGTATATGCGACCTAGTGATGAGACTGAGAGATTTGTGTATATGTGGTTTCTTTTGGGTCGAGCTCACTTGAGCCGACGTTGTGTTTTCTTACATTTCGCATTTCTTTATGCTCTTTTTCTTGAGATTACATATATATATTGCGTGTGGTTGTGATCCGCCTTGGGCGAAGAGCTAGCTCCCGCTTGGGGATGCCATTTTGTGATTACAGGTTATATATCTTGTTGTACCCATTTTGGGGGATAGAATTTACAAGGGAGACTCTGCCGAAATTTTCGGAAATTTTTGATGTTTTTAAAAAGGGGTTCAATGCAACTTAATTGATTTAAAAATCGTTTTCATGTAAGGTTTTCCTTCACTCTCTTTTGATTTTGGTTTAGGTTTTTCTGGGCTTTGGCTGACTTAGGTTACGGTACGCCTTTAGACGTCTCGTAATCTAAGTGACAGTCACGTTTCGTACTTTCGGGTCGTGACACCTGGGTAGTCAATGGGTACATCCTTCAATGTTCCTAGTCGTGGGAATATCGAAACGGGGCCTCGATATTCCAAAGTAGACTAGCGTATATCTTCTCGATCCATGTGATGGGCGATGGATAATCCCATATCCATTGGTGTTTGACATCAGAGCCGGTATGCGAGTGCTCAGTGGAGACTGGGTATACTGAACGGACTCGCCGAGAACTCTCAGATGGTATTATACCTCACGTCAGATGGCAGTTCTCTGGTGACACTGGTGCAGCTTAGTTTGTTGACCCGAGATCGTCATAGAGTCTTGTGTGTCTCCCACTGTGCTTTGATTTCCACCCTACCACGGCTCTACTGAGTCGTGCAAACAGGTGGTTTTTGGGTACAGTCCCTATTCACATGGAGGCAATGAGCGATAGGAGGGGATTCGTCTCTCCCGATATTGGGGGTTGATGTTGCGCTATGCTCGACTGGCCATAACTGGAAATCCCTGGCCAGGGTTGCACTGATTTACTGGTAAGTGTTATCAGTAGTTTCATACTGGTTATGGACCTTACATCGGCATGACTTATCGAGCTACTGGGGTCTGACGTTTACCACCCCTAGGAGAGATATGCGACATATTAGACGAACAGACCGGACTGTGCGGTAAGTGTTACTGGTTGGATTCACAGGAGTGTGAGCAGGCTTGCTCGTTGATCTTCTGATTGCTCAATACCCGGGTGGCCGTTACGTTTAGCAGACCGCTTGCGGCTTGTGGGTGATTGATATGATCACCACCTACTGCCGGCGTATTGACGAGTCTTTAGAGTCCTACACAGGGGTTTCCTGGCTCAAGCGAAACGATATAGGAGCGCATATGAGATATGTACGGGACCGAGAATAATACCAGTATGTGATACTGTATTCTATTCTCGCGATTCGTATCATCGGACGGTTATATGAGATATAGCCGGGTTACCGAATCAAGTGTTGATTCGATACATTGATACACTAGATATTGGTCGGTTATATGCAATATGACCGGATCGTTAAATCAAGTGTTGATTTAATGATTTAATATATAATTATATATTTGATATATTACTTTACATTAACTAGTATTTGTTCACTTAAGATTGATTTTCTCACTTGATGTGCACAAGTTGTATATATGATTATGTTTGTGCACTAGTTTGTATCATGTTTGATGATACATGCAAACTTGGGTGTGTGTATGACTTACACCAAGTTTAGGTTAATGGTTAGGGTTTTATTTTCTTTATTTATTTTGGAATAACTAAATGGTGTCTTTTCTTGTTTTGGCTTGAAGCTTCATGAAGCTTCATAGCATCTTTGAAAAAGTCTAACCATTTTGTTTTGTTTATTAACCTAACCATTAGCCTAAACTCTAGTTTAGTCTCTACAATGGTTTACTCACCCATGGTTGCAACATGATAGACTTCACTTGATTATTCATTTTTGATTATTCTTTTTATTCATATTCTTTTCTTCTTCATCTTCTTCATGAAGTGAAGAAAGCTTTCTTGAAAATTTTCAAGTGATGATTAAGAGTGAGAAATCCAAATCCAAAGTGAACCCACTTCCTATTTCCTCATCCTCTACCACTTGCCAGGTTGTATAGGGTATTCTCTTCACAAAGTTTTTGACCTAGTGAAGGAATAGCTTGAATTTGAGTCTCCCCGACGTAGATCATCTTCGGCCTCGAAGTCAACGACCTAGCCCGCTCATTTCTCCGATGAAACCAACGCTAGGGTCCGGGATCCCGATGATCGCAGCGAAGGGACGTCAACACGGAGCTTTAGAAGTGAAGGACTGGATCTACTAAGGTAGTATTCCCATTCACTTAGTAGCAAAGTAGTTTGCCTGCTTGTTTTTTCGCCTTACCTCTAGTTAACGATCTTCATTAGGGTTTCTCGGCACATAGAAAATTTTGAATTTGGCATGGTTGATGCCTTGTGGAACCTCATATGTGTGCCTAGGAACCCTACAGTGGTATCAGAGCCTAGCTAGAGCTTTAAGCGAAGTGTAGACGAAGTTAGAAACCCGATCGAACCCCGAAACCCTAAACTACACCCCTCTCTGTACAATTTTTAAAACAGTGGATTTTTCCAAATTAAAAATGCTCAGAAAATAGTGCAGGTAAATATAAGGTTAACTGTTCAAAACGAGACACTAACTCGCTTAAACGGCCGCGGAACCGCGGCAATGACATGCCATTGGCGGCGGTTCCGCGACGCAATTGAAGAGTTAGGGTTTCAGTTTTGTACAGTTTCCCCCGTATGTGATTCCTGATGTTTCTGGGTACTTTTAAATATACTCAACAGTTGAGTTTTCTGGGGTGTATTAGGGACTCGTTGATTCGATCGGATATTCTAACCTCGTTTATGGTTTTCCGGATAAATTTAGAACATGTTAAAAAGTTCGACCGGATATAAATACCCACTTTTTCCCCTGCCGGGAAATTTTCAAGTGTTGGATTTTTCCGTAGTTTAAGAACGTTCTAAGTAGTGCAAGTAACGCGATGGACCCTCTATAAGACAACAAACATTAACTCGATTATGTGACCGTCTTGAACTGCCCTTTGAACCTTAGGGTTTGGGGCAGTACGGCGTGCCACATGTGAGGCGTTGGCTTGACCCTTCTACGGCTGGACCGTTGGTACTGTGGCATGAAATGGATGTTTTTAAACTTATTTCAAGTGTTGAGCTGTTTCGGGAAAACTTGGGTGTTTGATTGTTCGATCGGAAAGTTTAACATTTTCTATTTATCTGGAATGTGATATTATATTTGGAATCCACAAGTAGTTATGAGATAGCTAATTTGAATGTTATAAACATAGCAGTTTAGTCTCACTTGATCGGTTGCCACGGAATTTTGATGTGATCAAAAGTCCTTCGCAATCACGTAGCGTACGCGGATACTCGCCGGATAAACTTAATAGACAGCCACGCCCCATAGCCCCGACCAAGTGACTATAGGAGAACCCCGTCGCCAAAAAGCATCCGTTCGGATGCTCGCGGCAGCGGTGTTCCGCCTTAGTGCACTTCGTCGACGGCGTCGGGGGTGCAGACGTCTACCAAAGTTTGCGACGAGCATTCATTCTGGATGTCGGGAATCCTGTTGAATTGCCCTACTTGATATTGAAAAGAGTTTTCGATAATGAGACTAAAATGCGGGGTTTATAATTGGTTAGGCATGCGATGTCTAAAGAGGTTGTGGATTCCAACTGTTGTAGTTTTACACTTTCTTTTCTGCGACCGTAAGTGTAATATGTGATATCGCCGGTTTCGTTGCTATATGGCAACGACAATTGGGATGCGCATATTTACTTACGTTGATGACATGTGATGTTATGTGTTGCTGGATATGTTATATTGGATCGTCGTGTTTGAATAGCCGGGGGGGTTTTATGTGAGATGAGTGTTTTTCATTTTCATTCATGTAAAAATTTGTATGTAATATTCTTTTATTGGGGCACTTCCGGGTTGAGGATGATGTCACCATTGTATATTATTTACTTTTCCGTATTAGGATAGACCCAAGGAGGGGAGCACAAGTAACCGGGTTCTAGGGTCCAGTGGGAGACCATCTCGAGGAGTCGAGTCCGGGTCTCCTAACTCTAGAATTGGTAGGGTTGCTTGCCGCTCTCGTAGGGGTCTAGGGGTGTGGGATTGGCTATTCATCACGACCGTGGAATCCGTATTTTATACAGGCTCAAAATAAAACACGGACGTCCTAGTATATCCAATATTTCATATGATATTTTATGCTGCTTTATCTGTGATGTGATCATGTGATTTGTTCAGATAGATATTTTATATAGTATATATGATATATTATATAGACGTTGCTTATGTTTTACACCCGCGCTAGCCCTGTCTCGCTCTGGCGTTAGTTACCTAACCTAACGGTGCAGACGGGACATCGAGGCGAATGCGGATGGCATAAGTGTATGTTGTATTTATCTGTGATGTTTAGGTGGACTTAAATGATGGGACATTCATTAATGAGATTAATGAAAGAAAATAAACCTAAAAGATGTTGTGGAATCGAATTTTCAAAAACAGGTAGCTACAGTTCTTGCTTTGCATCGCGGTGTTCCTTGTAGAACATCCTGCAACTTATTTGATAAGGAAAGGGTCGAGATCCCTTCACCGGGAGTGACCCCTTTAGCAATAACTGGCAGATGCTACAACCCTCGGTTTGTATTTTGATTGATTCTATAGTTTTTGCTTTGCACAGCGGTATATATGATATATCCTGCACCTTATTCGATGAGGAAAGGGCCGACGATCCCTTCACCAGGAGTGACCCCTTTAGCAAAACTAGAAAAGCCTCAAAAACACTCTATTTAAAAACCATTTGATTCCGCAACGAGATCAAGTTCAAAGCGTTAAAGGTTTTCTTAAAAACCATCCGCAACCCTCCGTCATTTTAGGAAGCAGAGTACTTAGTATTCGTGCTGTGTTTGTTGACCATAGTCAAGGCACAGTGTACGGTAGCTAAGTGATGTCTTCCTACACCGCATATGATGCGATTAATTAGGACAGTTATGTGGCTTTGTTGACCTTAGCCAAGGGTCATGTGGGTGGGTCTAATTAATCACGAAATGACGGGTAGAACTTGACTAGTGCTTATGATTTGTTGAGCATAGCCAAGGTCATAGGTGCTAGGGGTAAAAACCATTATCAGGAGTTTCAAGTGTTGAAATTTGCAATGAGATTGCATACCTTCTATATGATAGTTGGATCCCGATACCCACTGCGAGTAATTGTTACTCCTGAGAGAGTTTTACACTTTACAATTAGCCGATCAAGTAGGTGTCTAGAAAGGTGTCAACGGGGTTACGCCCCTGAGAAAATGAGGTTTACTTTAATTAGGTCCGTGCGAAAGCACGGGGAACCTCCCTCAATGTACCGGCACTGGCCTGGCTGAAAGATTGGCGAACTTGTAGAGTGTAATTAATCCCGGCTAGTCTTTCCTTTTAGGGTTTGAAGGAAGATTTGATAAAAACAGTGGGAGCCATCCTGATTAGATAAAATAAATAACTAATCTAATCTTGCAAGAGCGCACGCAGAGTGTTTTCTTCTCTCTCTCTCCAGGTAGCGACCATGTCACGTCTTAATCAAGATAAAAATATGGATGTATTGACCAAACCCGCTTGTTATACTGAGCTGGGGAACGTTGGTCCCGCTCCAACTTATAATTGTTATAAGACCGAGCAGGAATTAGGGAAATACCAGGATTCCCATGCCGCCCAAACGAAGAAAGTGCATGAGATGCATCTTCTTCGGGTATGTTCGTTACAAAGAACTGTTTCTCTGTATCCTCTACGTCCTGGGTATTAGATACCGGATCAGGATCCCAGATATGTAATCTGTTACATAGGGCTACAAAAAGGTAGAGAACTGAGAACGGGTGATAAATTTCATGAGACAGAAAATGGTGCAAGTATTGCAGCCAAGTCTGTTGGTCACTATCACCCTGTATTACCAGAATAGACTGATTCTGAACGAATGTTATTAGATACCGAACCTGATATACAACATCATATCAGTCTCTTTTTTTACTAAAGAAGGATATAATTTTGTATTGTTGGATAATGTTTTGCACATTTCCTATATTAAGAGTTGACCAGTTCAGGCACGTTATCTAAAAACATATACATTCTAAATCAGACCACAGTTCTTAACGTACAGAACACACACAAGAGGAAGAGTTCAGAATTGAACGATTCCTTCTTGAGGCATTATAGACTAGGTCATATCAATGTGACCCGACTAGCTAAAGTTACATTTAAATGCATATTTAAATCAGTTTGAATTTACATCTTATGAAACTTGCCAGTCATGTCATAAAGATAAGATGACCATAGCTCTGTTTACTTGAAACAGAGAAAGAGTTAGTGAACTCTTGGGACTGATACAAAGTGATATATAAAGGTCCCCAGTCTACATATGCCAAGACTGGTTCTTTGTACTTCCTTACATTCGCTGATGATCTCTCAAGATTCGGACACATGTTCCTGTTGAAACACATATCTGAAGCTTTTGAGAAATTCAATGAATATAAGTTAGAAGTAGAGAACCAAATACAGGTATAAGTATTATATCCTATGATGAGATCAGGGAAGAGAATACTTGTGCATGGAATTCTTGGACTATTCTAAAGGAGAATGAGATTCTCTCTCAGTGTTACTCCTCTGTATACACCATAGCACAAAGGTATATCGGGGCGGAGCAATCGCACCCTATATGATAGGGTGCGCTCTATGATGAGTACTACTAAGTTACCTATTTCTTTTAGGGGGTTATGCACTTGAGAAGCTGCATACCTATTGAATTGGGTTCGAATCAAATCAATGCATACCACTCCATATAAGATATGGTATGGGAAGAGCCTATCTCTTAAGTAAGTTAAGATTTGGGATTGTCCGGCCTATGTCAAAAGCAAAATCCGGACAAGATCGAGGCAAGGTCAGTTCTGTAGAACTGGAAAGGTTCCAGCTATACAAAACTGCAGCTGATGATTTGACAGAACCAAAGGATTCAATAGTCCCCGACAAACCTCGGCCTCTCCGCCGATCTAGCAGGGTTCCTCATCCGCCTGAGAGATACTTTGGTTTCTCGATGACAGTGGGAGCGAGGATTGCATCATGAGATGATGATCCAACTAGTTTCGAGCAGGCCATCAAGAGTAGGGACTCTATAAGAATGGCTGGATGCTTAGCGATCTGAGATGGAATCCATGTACACCAACAAAGTATGGACTTTTGATGCTATATCTGAAGGGTTAAATCCCCATCAGAAGCAAGTATATCTTGCGAAGATGTAACATTTCAAAAAAATAAAATATTACTTTTGGGAATTTTCAGAATTTAATATTTATTTTTAATGAATATTTTAATAGTTGGTATAACTAAATACCGATAAATAGGAAAAAAATTTGGGGAAAAACTTATGAAAATTCTAAAATAGGTTAGTTTGGGGAAATATAGCATTTTTCCATTTTTATGATGAATTATATGCTATGTTGGTGTTATTCGCGATTAAAAATCGCTAATGGGTTTTTTTTTGGCTTTTTGTGCAAAAATGTGCACATGACATTTCCTACCCTTGTTACACATGTTTCATGTTTTGGACTCATGGTGGTCTAGGGTTGGACCATGTTTAGGTGACCATGGTTGGTTGAACCATTTGATTAGGGTAATTGGGTTAATTAGTGTCTTGGTTAGATTAGTGGGGTTACTTAAGGGTTGTTAGCTTTGTGTTAGGGTGATTAGGGTTAAGTTGGCTTGTGGAGGAGAGAGAGAGGGGATTAGATGGTTGTCATGCAACATTCATGATGAGAGAGGGAGAGGTGGCTAAGGTAATGTCAAATCCTCTTTTCACCTCAATACTTTTTCATATCTCTCACATCTCTCACATCTCTCACTCTCCCAACAACACCACACCATCATACTTCAACTCTCACACTCAACCACAACCCCAACTACAAAACAACATCAGCCCAAAATACAGCCTCAGCAGTAGCAGCTGCAACTGTTACACAAAAGAAAAGGTAGCAAACAGCAGCAGCTGCTGATCCAGCAATAACAACCTCAACAGCAACCAAAAACAACATCACCAGCCACTAAATAACCACAACAACAACAGAAACAGCCCCTACACCATCAAATACTCCAACTTCATCAAACACACCAACACAACACAGCAGCTTCAACAACCCAAACACTACCACAACACCCAAAACAACAGCAAACACAATCAAGTGGAAACAGCAGCATCGGCTGCAGTGGAAACAGCAGCATCAGTAGCAGCAACCATACACTTGAGACTGCTGCAGGGCACTTCAGCAGCTACACCCTTCCTTCATCTTCCCTGCTCCTTCATCCTAGGACCCCCTTGAGGTATAATCTCACAACCCAACTCCTATCTTGCAAAATTATAGTTGTTTAGCTGAAATCTTAGTGTTATTAAGTAGATTAGTGCTAGTTTAAGGGAATTTGAGTGAGACTTGACCAAGTGTTGGTTTTGATGATTGGTATAACCCTATTAGGTGTATTTGAGACTAGTTTAACCCAGAATACCCCAGATTTCCAGTTGAATACCAGAATTGTTATACTTGGCGTATTTAACGTTTTTGTCGACTTATAGACTTTTCTGGAAACTGCTACAACCCGGGACCTCCAAAAATGAAATTGACTTGGCAGTAAGCTGTGCAGGCACCCTGGAACCACTACCCAAAGCCCTAGCCCTCATTTCAAAACCCCAGCCGCAGTTTTATTCCCCCTGGCCGCAATTTGCGGCCAGACCAGGATGAAATCGCCTCGTTTTGCGTGCACAGCCCTATTTCATGTAAACTTGACCCCCTGTATGTCTAGTTTTGACTGTTTCCAGTTAGGGTAAAATCTGGGTTGTTTTTCATGAGTTGGCGTATGATTTACGACCTGTTTTCCGTATGGATTTTTGGTATTCGATGATGCGTTCTGTCAGGTGGCGTTTGGACGTCAACGACAGTGGATATTGGCTGTGTTTCCACGCACGGTTACAGGTTTTCACCTATGGGCGTAGCGTGCACCATTTTGGTTTCCGATGTGATTTTCATGTATTTTAGCATGTGATATCCTTGTAGGTACCCCCCGTGGCGTCGAGGTGTTGGAGATGCAAGTGGCGACATCGGCACCGGCACGCAATAAACAAGGTGAGTAGATTTATATCTACGGGGAGAAGTCGGGTGGATGGCGTATAGCACCCCCGCAGTCCAATGTCTAGTATACCATATAGATTATATATACAGATATATGCTAGCTTATGTGTGACTTGGTTGTTTAGGATGTGTTAGGTGGAATATGCCTAGGATAGGGTTAGAAGTAGCTAGTGTAGTTCTAGTCGCGAACCTAGAATAGGTTTTACACCCACACGCACACACGTGCGAATTTGCTAGGGTTATACGGTGACAATGAGGATATTGGAGGACATTGAGAGATGAGTCGATGAGATATGTTCTGGGCTTATGATATCGGTGATATGGTAGGACTAATATTAGAGATACGCCCTGATAAGATAGCGGATCTTTAGATGACGATACATATCAGAGTGATATACTTTGAATAATTGACATGTGGTCGTGATATGAGATATGTCAGGTTAGATATTTATAGTGGGTCGCATTAAGTGATATACCCTTCTCTATGACGACATATGATGATTGTTATCAGTTATTTGAGGCTGTAGGCCAGCGGCCAGATCATGATTTGATTGATGATATTAGAGTTGTACTAGACGTAGGTCAGTACCCTGGATGATGATCTTGATGAAAGAGGATATCAGATAACTAGTGTGATGAACGTGATATTGACCCGTACCCAGCTATTGGGATGCCGTACGATGACTTACCATACGAGCTGTATTTTGATAATTGATCCGCACTCATGACTCGAGGACGTCAGATGATATACGGTATCGTACGCGATACTATTGAGGCGGGATCACCGACTATTATATTATATTTGCATATATACCGACTCAGATTTAGGTGGTTTCCATATCCCTCCCGATTGACTTGATAGTTAGATCAGTAGTTAGTATAGTAGATGTTAGGCCAGACCCGAGTCATACCTATTTCAAAAACTTACGAATCGGGGATATCTTAAAAACAAGTAAAGGGATTCTACGGATATTTTCAAAGGACGTATCTTTCTTAAAAACTCCGTAGCCCTTATTTTACTAAAAACCCCGATCTGTCTTATTTCAAATGGCACAATTTCATGACATATACATATTGATGTAGACTTTTCACAGTTGTGTTGATTTATTTGATTCTGCATGTTCACTGCTATTTGCATTTCATTTCATGTGCTATTGCTATATTACCATCCTGCTGTTAGGACACCAGCACCATTATCGATGATGCGTATGTTCCACGTACACTTGCTTGCCGGCTCACACACTTCATCATCGATAATTGCCATGCCACTACACTGTAGTACTGTTGCATTCAGGATACGATCCTTGCATGGCATACTCATTGTACACTTATATTTGTGCACATACTCATACTTGTACACATACATGTTTGCACATACATAGATGATATTTATAATTTTTGGGAACCGCAAGATACTCTTCAAAACTGATTCATTTTAAAGGAGCGGTTTCCCTAAATATGTGCATATTACCATTCCAGGTTGCATGATAGACAGATGTGCTTGCATTTCTTTTACATGTCGCCTATATCATGCATTCGATTATACGCATTGAGATATATTGTTTCCATGATATTTCTGGATTTGGGAACCGTGGATATTTCAAAAGAAAATATGTAATTGTTTTAAAAACCCGGTTACCCTTGATATGATATTTCAGTGCGTCCACCATGTGTTTTCTCGGTGCTAGAGTGACATGTGGAACCCGATTCGAGGAGGCGGATGAGGCCGAATACGGGTACATGGTGGACCCGGTACGGTATCCCGAAGCGAGAACGGATCGCTGTGCAGTAGACGGTGAGCCTGGCAGAGGGACTACTACCTACCGGTGATTGGTTGGACTTGGCGGTTATCCGGAGGATACTGACCAGAGTCGAGAGATGGATACGGGACGACTCGTACTGCCGGGGCCGAGGGTCGATACCGCAGACGGAGCCCGTGGGCTGACCCGGACTGACAGGTGCCCGATATATGAGGATTTACGTGCCGATGCCGGGCACAGTTTCCATGATGTTTTCGAGTGTCGATGCTGGGCACTCCGGTTCCATGATTTTGATTATATCCTCGTACTTCCATGCATATACTTATGATATTTACGTGCATGATGCTTATTGTCATTGGGTGACGGGTCGACGGGATCCACGTTTATACAGACTTTGATTACATACAGACCTTGATTACATTGGTCATACTTCATTTGTATATATAACAGGGTATGAGGGCGCTGTTATATATACCTTTACACCAATATTAGTGGAATAGGACGCTAATATATGTGTATTGATATCCATTTGATACTTCATCATATTACTTCATGCAAACATACCTCTTATTTATGACATGTTATTACCTGAGGCCCTGACACGAGTACCTGGCACTACCTACATGTTTAGATGTTACATTGCCACCTTAGCATGCTTCAGACTTATTCATTTGAGATTTATATATATTGATCGTATGACCTAGGATTGCGTCATACATGCGATTTTCTGTTCGTAGATCTTTTTCTACTCACGAGTTGGCAACTCACCCCCGTTGTGCCCCAGTTTCTTGCTGGTTTGCCGTACAGGATTCTTTAAGGCTTTGCGGGCACTGTTCCTTTCGGGTGACTTGCTAGTAGGTGGGTTTATTGTATCGCACCCATCATTATACATTGTATATTATATTTCAGTTGTATCTAGAATTTCCATCAACCAAACATGTACTTATTTATGATAGAGACCAGTGATGTTTATTCTTTCGACCTTAGAGTCGCTTGTTACATTCTATGGGTTTCTTGCTGGTTGAGTTTCATTTCTGTTGTGATCCTCGCCTTTAGGCGTTGTATATTATGTTGCATACAGGTTGATTTGATATGGTTCTTCCTACACTCTACTACTTCTCTTGGTTTGGATTTCTGGGTTCGGCTTACTTAGCATACGTACGCCTTGAGATGTTCGTAGTCTAAGTGCCGGTCATGTTCCGTACTTTGGGACGTGACAAAGTTGGTATCAGAACGTTAGGTTTTACCTTCGGAGCGTAGGATGACCCTTGGTTGATGGAATAGGTGACTAAAGTAGAGTGACGTACCGTTGGTATGTTCCGCGGCCTATTTACGACACGCCACTCCACTTAAGGAGCCTTAGGATGTACATTTCTTTGTCCCGTATCATATTCATTCCTGATCTAGCCTCATCGGTACCAGTTATGGTTTTGCTGCCACGATTATGGGCAGGGAGAGCTACGGCTAAGAGTTGCGGTCAGCATGAGCTCGTTGCGAACGAGGACTGACCAGGACGTGATTCCGGCGACACACGAGTGCAGAGATGTGTCTTTTATTGTGTTTTCATGCCACTAGCATTGGATTGATCGCGGTATGAGATTTCTCGGACGTGCAGATCAGCACCAGAGGATCAGGCCATTGTTAGAGCTGCCAGTTGAGAGAGGACTGTCGATGTACAGCATACCTCAGGGACTGATAGGATGTCGCTTCCGGAGCTTACGAGCTGAGGTATCTGGAGCTTCCAGGCAGATATGAGACAGGTGATAGCTAGTCTATCCCGATCTGAGAGGTGAAGGTGATTCGCCCGATTCATGCGCCGGAGCAGGCCAAGTTGAGTTGAAGATTTCCAGTGTGGAGAGTCTTACTCAGATCTAGAGAAGACCGGTTTAGAGATGACCGCCGATGTATCGCCTTTCCTGGAGGATTGAGGCATTGTTCAGTGTACAGACGAATGAGCCAGTTGTTGCTGCAAGCGACGAGATATCTGTTGGATATATGTATGCCCTAGAGGCCATTATGTGATAGTGGATGTATCTATACATGTATATATATTCAGTTTGCATTCTTGCTCGACATGATAGTATGCTATCTGGTTCTTCTTTATCTGACATGTTTATTTGATCATGCTTCTATTCATTCATACATGCTGATAAAGCCCTGAGGATATCGGCTTGACTACTCTAATTATGATGGAGATCATACTAGTGGGACATCTGTAGTCTATAAGCATATCCTGGAACGTCCCTAGTCGTAGGTATATCGAGACGGGGCATTGATATACCAGAGTAGACTAGCGTATATGATACTAGACCCATACGATGGGCGATGAATGTTCCCACATTCATCGATGTTTGACATCAAGATCATATACGGGTGCTCAGTGGTGACTGGGTACACTGGACGGACTCACCGAGAACTCCTATATGGAATTATATCTATCGTCGGATAGCAGTTCTCAGGTGACACTGGTACAGGTTAGTCTGTAGACCCGAGATCGTCATAGAGCCTTGTGTGTTCTCCCACTGTACTTTGATTACCATCCTACCACGGCTCTACTGAGTCGTGCAAGCAGGTGGCCGTTGGGTACAGTCCTGAGACACACGAAGGCAATGAGCGATAGGAGGGGTTTCGTCTCTCCCGATATTGGGAGTTGATGCTGTACTGTGCCCGACTGGTTATAACAGCAAGTCCCTGGCCAGGGCTGCTGAGATTTGCTGATAAGTGTTATCAGTAGTTTCTCGATCTGTTATAGACCATTCACCGGCACGACTTATTGAGTTATTGGGGTCGACGTGACCATCCCTAGGCTCGATATGCAGCATATCTGACGAAGAGACCGGACTGTACGGCAGTGTTGCCGGATGGCTCGACGGGAGTTGTAGCAGGTTCGCTTGTTGTCTTCTGATCGCTCAATACCCGGGTGGCCGTTACGTTTAGCTGACCGCTTGCGGCTTGAGGGTACTTGATATGATCATTACCCTCTGCCGGCGTATTGACGAGTCTTAGAGTCCCAAAAAGGAGTTATCCAGTCCAGGCAAAACGTTGTGGTGCGCGTATGTGATATGCGCTTGCACCCGATTGAAATGTGCGTATATGATACCGAACATTGATCGGGTGGCCTGCTTTTGGTGGGGTCATATGAGATATGACCGGATTGATAAATTAAGTGTTGATTTGTCATCTAACCATTAGTTTTCTCACTTGAAACCTTTCTAGGGTTTGATGGATGTATGCATGCATGCATGTGTTTCTTTCTTCCTTTCTAGTTTCATGCACATGTAGATGTGCATACATGTACACATACATACACCCATCCATCATGGTTGATTGCATATGGAAATAGTGGCAATATAAGCCTCACACCATAGATTAAACAATGGATAATTATTTAATTTTGGTTTTAAAGTAAAATGAAAAAGAAAAGGATAATCATTCTTGATTCTACACTCTTCTTCTAACCTAACCTATCTCAACTACCACTAACCTATGGTTATCCTTCTCTTTATCATTTAAAACCCAAGTTAAATTAACTATCCATCATTTTAATCATGGTTGAAGTCAAGAAGGAAATAAATATATATAGTGATATATATTTCTTTTTCTTCTTAACTCAAGGTTATCTTTTACACCTCTTGTTCATTTTAGCCACCATCTTCATCCTCCTTCATCTCTTCCTCTCTAGTCTTTTCTAGTGAGCTAAATACAACTAAAGAAAGGTTTTTGAAGTGAGATTCCAAACCATAACATCATTCTACTCAAGTCTAGCCGACTTGATTAGAGTGTTTCCTTCGGTTTTCCAAAGTAGCGAGCTTGGACGGAGTGCTCCGTGGTGGATCGTCGTGGACGCAAGGGAACTTCAAGAGGACCTCGATTCAACACCCAAGACACCAAGGAGTCCAACAAAGGGGAGCTACAAAGGTTGTAGCCTTCAAACCCTTATCTTTACTAGCTTAAAGTTTCATAAGCCTAATTTTCTAGGATCGATCCCTTTGCGTGTTAGTTTAGCACCTTAAAAATTATAACTTTGGGTCATGTGATGCTTCAAAACACTTCATAGGGTGCTATACTAACCTTTCAATATCGCCTCAGATGTTGGAGCTATTGCCGTACAAGATTGTACTAAGAGATTATAGAAGGTTGTTAGTCACCGAGGGTGAATGACTAGGACATGTAGTTCGTTCGCTATCCCGATGCGAGGTCATCAGATAGATTGATTCCAGCTAAAAGCGACTTCACGCAGGTTCGTTGAGAGTCGATTGAGACGATCGAATGTCAGAAACCTATTATTCCAGGTTTAAAGTATTCGGAAGAGCATGCAGGCAATTCTATGGTCCCTCTAGAAGAATGAAACCCTAACTCGACTTAATGACCGTATGAAAGCCTTTGAACCTTAGGGTTTGCGGCAATTCTACGGCGCCATTAGTGAGGCTTGGGTTTGCCCTTCTACGGCTGGACCACCGATGCTGTGGTATGTACTCGATACTCTTATACTGTACCCAAGATGTTGAGCTCTTGGGGGATTATGAGGTTTTGACGAATCGATCGGATGGCTCGACTTAATTCGGATGCTAGGTGGTGAGATGCATTTCTTGGGGGGCTCCAGATACAAGGATAGCCATTGGAGCTCAGTCCATGCAGCCACGACGAGACGAGTCCGAATCAGTTGACATTGGAGCTGAGTGAAGTGAAAAGTTCGACATCATCGACGAGATAGTTGACTAGGCTTGGATAAAGGACCTCACCCAGATGCATTGTGAATCGATCAAGGACGGACCAGTATTGAGTATTCCTTCGATGGTTGGACGTGTTTCTGAGGACCTGTTCAGCCAGACATCTTCTACAGTATGATGGAGCTACAAAGTACGCGATTTCGAGTCCGTGCGAGAGACTCCGGATAGACCGTGACCGAGAGCAGTTACAGTGCATAGATAGCACGGCGTGACGTCATAGTGGATGATGATAAGACAAGCGGAACCAGAGGTTCGTGCAAGACGCTGACGAGCTGTCATTACTCTCCGTCGGGGCAAGAGACCTGATATACTTACATAAGCATTGGGATACGGGCAGTTCCCGAGAAGGTGCGGTGCAGAGGACCCAGAGGACCGGAAAGGAGAAAGGATTATATAAGAGTACCGGCCTCCATACAGTTTGGCATAGGTGAGATCGGAAAAGACCTTGAGCAGGATTCCTTCCAGGACACAGCTGCAAGGATATTTTCACCCAAAATCAGATGTATCACGTGCATTCAGAGAGTCAGAGGTCGACGCCAGTGACATGCTGCTTTACAAGTGGTCGCGATGATTGACCGAGAGATGACCAGAGAAGTGCCAGAACGGAATCAACCCCGTTAGCACACCTGACAGGGCCGATGAGCCGATGGATCGTGAGATTGATAACCTACAGGGAAGACGATGACCTTTTTGGAATGAATTACGAGAAGACTTGGACCCAGGAGTGGTCATGTTACGCACCCCAGCAGGCCAGAGTTCAGGATCGTCGACGAGATATGCTATGAGTGATCACGACAGTTGGCCAGAGATTCTTGGAGAATGTGCTTGAGCAGAACTACTCCGCCCTACATGATTTCGGTATTGTTGGGCGATTTATTCGCATGATTTGATTTTGATGATTGAATATTTACGATTTTCGCACAGTCGTTGCACTTGATATCGTTTTCGTGTTTTGGTTTCACGTGTTTGTGATTTTATGGGGTTTCATACAGTTGAGTTGATTTTGTGCGTACGCACGCACACGATTTGGTTTTTGCACTCGGTATAGTTCACATATTCTTGCAGTGCAGTGACATGTATTTTGTGCACTTGGATTCACTGGACTTCGATTTCGAGGGTGATGCTCGGTATTTGTTTTGTGCATTTTATGCACCTGATTGGATTTTGCGCGTGTTCGGCGCTTGATATTGGATTTCATGATTTCATGCATGATGGATGCACCGGATTTGGATTTTTAGCTCAAGTTAGGCGCAGGTTATGAGGTACGATTCGGTGCACATCAGATGCACCAAATCGAGATTTTTCGTGCATGTCAGATGCACCTGATTTTGCTGTCAGGCACACACGTTGCCTATGACAGATGCTTCGTGCACACCCGTTGCACCTCGATGTCGTTTTGTGCACCTGCTTGGCACATGTATGGATTTTGATTTCTGTGCGCACCGGACACACAGGGGTTTCATATGCATTTTGGGGATTGATTTTCATGGAGCAGTACATTTTTATGATATTTGCTATGTGTTTTCGTACTGAGCAGGACTAGTCAGAGGACAGTGCCTGGATATATTTTGCATGCATTGATAGATTTCAAAGGGATTTCCGAAAACGAGCTATAGTCTCATTATTTATATACGTGTCCGATATGACACGAAACGTTTAAAACATGGAACCCTTCTAAATGTGTTTTCAAAATGGCGGGTCGTGAATGTTAAACAAAAGGTATATAAGTATATGGCTATTTTCTTATAGAGACGTCCGCCACTGTGCAGTGTTATGCGCATTGCACATCGATTTTAAAGAAATTTGGCATGCATTTCCTTCAGATATTTACATGTACGGATTTGGTATTTACATGCATAGTTCCGATTTATAGCATATCGGCTTTGCCTTGGATTTGGCGTTCGTGTTTTTTTTTACCTTGACTCCGATGATTGCGAGATGCTTGACGGAGTTTTGTTTTCGAGTTATCTGCTCGTTACGCATTCGCAGGTATTGCGCTACGATGCGTTCTATGGATTGATGATTTCGGAGTCCCATTGGTTTGGACATTTTATTGAAATGTTTTAGAATTTGGGGGTTTAAATTTAAATTCGGGGACCGAATTTCTTTAAGGGGGGAAGATTGTAACATTTCAAAAAAATAAAATATTACTTTTGGGAATTTTCAGAATTTAATATTTATTTTTAATGAATATTTTAATAGTTGGTATAACTAAATACCGATAAATAGGAAAAAAATTTAGGGAAAAACTTATGAAAATTCTAAAATAGGTTATTTTGGGGAAATATAGCATTTTTCCATTTTTATGATGAATTATATGCTATGTTGGTGTTATTCGCGATTAAAAATCGCTAATGGGTTTTTTTTTGGCTTTTTGCGCAAAAATGTGCACATGACATTTCCTACCCTTGTTACACATGTTTCATGTTTTGGACTCATGGTGGCCTAGGGTTGGACCATGTTTAGGTGACCATGGTTGGTTGAACCATTTGATTAGGGTAATTGGGTTAATTAGTGTCTTGGTTAGGTTAGTGGGGTTACTTAAGGGTTGTTAGCTTTGTGTTAGGGTGATTAGGGTTAAGTTGGCTTGTGTAGGAGAGAGAGAGGGGATTAGATGGTTGTCATGCAACATTCATGATGAGAGAGGGAGAGGTGGCTAAGGTAATGTCAAATCCTCTTTTCACCTCAACACTTTTTCATATCTCTCACATCTCTCACATCTCTCACTCTCCCAACAACACCACACCATCATACTTCAACTCTCACACTCAACCACAACCCCAACTACAAAACAACATCAGCCCAAAATACAGCCTCAACAGTAGCAGCTGCAACTCTTACACAAAAGAAAAGGTAGCAAACAGCAACAGCTGCTGATCCAACAAAAACAACCTCAACAGCAACCAAAAACAACATCACCAGCCACTAAATAACCACAACAACAACAGAAACAGCCCCTACACCATCAAATACTCCAACTTCATCAAACACACCAACACAACACAGCAGCTTCAACAACCCAAACACTACCACAACACCCAAAACAACAGCAAACACAATCAAATGGAAACAGCAGCATCTGCTGCAGTGGAAACAGCAGCATCAGTAGCAGCAACCATACACTTGAGACTGCTGCAGGGCACTTCAGCAGCTACACCCTTCCTTCATCTTCCCTGCTCCTTCATCCTAGGACCCCCTTGAGGTATAATCTCACAACCCAACTCCTATCTTGCAAAATTATAGTTGTTTAGCTGAAATTTTAGTGTTATTAAGTAGATTAGTGCTAGTTTAAGGGAATTTGAGTAAGACTTGACCAAGTGTTGGTTTTGATGATTGGTATAACCCTATTAGGTGTATTTGAGACTAGTTTAACCTAGAATACCCCAGATTTCCAGTTGAATACCAGATTTGTTATACTTGGCGTATTTAGCGTTTTTGTCGACTTAGACTTTTCTGGAAACTGCTACAACCCGGGACCTCCAAAAATGAAATTGACTTGGCAGTAAGCTGTGCAGGCACCCTGGAACCACTACCCAAAGCCCTAGCCCTCATTTCAAAACCCCGGCCGCAGTTTTATTCCCCCGGCCGTAATTTGCGGCCAGACCAGGATGAAATCGCCTCATTTTGCGTGCACAGCCCTATTTCATGTAAACTTGACCCCTTGTATGTCTAGTTTTGACTGTTTCCAGTTAGGGTAAAATCTGGGTTGTTTTTCATGAGTTGGCGTATGATTTATGACCTGTTTTCCGTATGGATTTTTGGTATTCGATGATTCGTTCTGTAGGGTGGCTTTTGGACGTCAACGACAGTGGATATTGGCTGTGTTTGCACGCACGGCTACAGGTTTTCACCTATGGGCGTAGCGTGCACCATTTTGGTTTCCGATGTGATTTTCATGTGTTTTAGCATGTGATATCCTTGTAGGTACCCCCCGTGGCGTCGAGACGTTGGAGATGCAAGTGGCGACATCGGCACCGGCACGCAATAAACAAGGTGAGTAGATTTATATCTACGGGGAGAAGTCGGGTGGATGGCGTATAGCACCCCCGCAGTCCGATGTCTAGTATACCATATAGATTATATATACAGATATATGCTAGCTTATGTGTGACTTGGTTGTTTAGGATGTGTTAGGTGGAATATGCCTAGGATAGGGTTAGAAGTAGCTAGTGTGGTTCTAGTCGCGAACCTAGAATAGGTTTTACACCCACACGCACACACGTGCGAATTTGCTAGGGTTATACGGTGACAATGAGGATATTTGAGGACATTGAGAGATGAGTCGATGAGATATGTTCTGGGCTTATGATATCGGTGATATGGTAGGACTCATATTAGAGATACGCCCGGATAAGATAGTGGATCTTTAGACGACGATACATATCAGAGTGATATACTTTGAATAATTGACATGTGGTCATGATATGAGATATGTCAGGTTAGATATTTATAGTGGGTCGCATTGAGTGATATACCCTTCTCTATGACGACATATGATGATTGTTATCAGTTATTTGAGGCTGTAGGCCAGCGGCCAGATCATGATTTGATTGATGATATTAGAGTTGTACTAGACGTAGGTCAGTACCCTGGATGATGATCTTGATGAAAGAGGATATCAGATAACTAGTGTGATGAACGTGATATTGACCCGTACCCAGCTATTGGGATGCCGTACGACGACTTACCGTACGAGCTGTATTTTGATGATTGATCCGCACTCATGACTCGAGAACGTCAGATGATATACGGTATCGTACGCGATACCATTGAGGCGGGATCACCGACTATTATATTATATTTTCATATATACCGACTCAGATTTAGGTGGTTTCCATATCCCTCCCGATTGACTTGATAGTTAGATCAGTAGTTAGTATAGTAGATGTTAGGCCAGACCCGAGTCATACCTATTTCAAAAACTTACGAATCGGGAATATCTTAAAAATAAGTAAAGGGATTCTACGGATATTTTCAAAGGACGTATCTTTCTTAAAAACTCCGTAGCCCTTATTTTACTAAAAACCCCGATCTGTCTTATTTCAAATGGCACAATTTCATGACATATACATATTGATGTAGACTTTTCACAGTTGCGTTGATTTATTTGATTCCGCATGTTCACTGCTATTTGCATTTCATTTCATATGCTATTGCTATATTACCATCATGCTGTTAGGACACCAGCACCATTATCGATGATGCGTATGTTCCACGTACACTTGCTTGCCGGCTCACACACTTCATCATCGATAATTGTCATGCCACTACACTGTAGTACTGTTGCATTCAGGATACGATTCTTGCATGGCATACTCATTGTACACTTATATTTGTGCACATACTCATACTTGTACACATACATGTTTGCACATACATAGATGATATTTATAATTTTTGGGAACCGCAAGATACTCTTCAAAACTGATTCATTTTAAAGGAGCGGTTTCCCTCAATATGTGCATATTACCATTCCAGGTTGCATGATAGACAGATGTGCTTTCATTTCTTTTACATGTCGCCTATATCATGCATTCGATTATACGCATTGAGATATATTGTTTCCATGATATTTCTGGATTTGGGAACCGTGGATATTTCAAAAGAAAATATGTAATTGTTTTAAAAACCCGGTTACCCTTGATATGATATTTCAGTGCGTCCACCATGTGTTTTCTCGGTGCTAGAGTGACATGTGGAACCCGATTCGAGGAGGCGGATGAGGCCGAATACGGGTACATGGTAGACCCGGTACGGTACCCCGGGGCGAGAACGGATCGCTGTGCAGTAGACGGTGAGCCTGGCAGAGGGACTACTACCTACCGGTGATTGGTTGGACTTGGCGGTTATCCGGAGGATACTGACCAGAGTCGAGAGATGGATACGGGACGACTCGTACTGCTGGGGCCGAGGGCCGATACCGCAGACGGAGCCCGTGGGCTGACCTGGACTGACAGGTGCCCGATATATGAGGATTTACGTGCCGATGCTGGGCACAGTTTCCATGATGTTTTCGAGTGTCGATGCTGGGCACTCCGGTTCCATGATTTTGATTATATCCTCGTACTTCCATGCATATACTTATGATATTTACGTGCATGATGCTTATTGTCATTGGGTGACGGGTGGACGGGATCCACGTTTATACAGACTTTGATTACATACAGACCTTGATTACATTGATCATACTTCATTTGTATATATAACAGGGTATGAGGGCGCTGTTATATATACCTTTATACCAATATTAGTGGAATGGGATGCTAATATATGTGTATTGATATCCATTTGATACTTCATCATATTACTTCATGCAGACATACCTCTTATTTATGACATGTTATTACTTGAGGCCCTGACACGAGTACCTGGCACTACCTACATGTTTAGATGTTACATTGCCACCTTAGCATGCTTCAGACTTATTCATTTGAGGTTTATATATATTGATCATATGACCTAGGATTGCGTCATACATGCGATTTTCTGTTCGTAGAACTTTTTCTACTTACGAGTTGGCAACTCACCCCTGTTGTGCCCCAGTTTCTTGCAGGTTTGCCGTACAGGATTCTTTACGGCTTTGCGGGCACTGTTCCTTTCGGGTGACTTGCTAGTGGGTGGATTTATTGTATCGCACCCATCATTATACATTGTATATTATATTTCAGTTGTATCTAGAATTTCCATCAACCAAACATGTACTTATTTGTGATAGAGATCAGTGATGTTTATTCTTTCGACCTTAGAGTCACGTGTTACATTCTATGGGTTTCTTGCTGGTTGAGTTTCATTTCTGTTGTGATCCTCGCCTTTAGGCGTTGTATATTATGTTGCATACAGGTTGATTTGATATGGTTCTTCCTACACTCTACTACTTCTCTTGGTTTGGATTTCTGGGTTCGGCTTACTTAGCATACGTACGCCTTGAGACGTTCATAGTCTATGTGTCGGTCATGTTCCGTACTTTGGGACGTGACAGAAGATTACTTGGTGTAGATGGAAAAGTTGAGACTTTCAAAGCTAGACTTGTTAAAGGTTTTCGTCATCGACCAGGCGTCGGTAATGATAAAACCTTTTCCAGTGGCTATGCTTAAGTCCATCCGGATCCTACTTGCCATGTCTACATACCATCACTACGATATCTGGTGGTTGGGTGTCATGACTCCTTTTCTAAATACTGATTTAGAAGAGAACGTCTATAAGTACACAGCTAGAGGGCTTCATAAACAGTGGGAGCAGCGGAAACATGTGCAAGATGCTTTACAGAATAAAGCAGGCATCGCGGAGTTGGAACATCTGCTTTGATGTAGTAGTCAAAGAGTTTGACTTCATCAAAATGGTAGATGAACCTTGTATATACAAAAAGGTAGAAGAGAGTAAGGTGGTGATCCTCGTAGAGTGCGTGGATGACATACTCTTGATAGGGAAAGAGTTTTCTATGCTACGCACGGTCAATCTCTTCTTATCACATGGATTCTCCACATAGGATCAAAGTGATACCTCCTAAATCCTGGGTTTTGGATCTATAAGATAGATCTAAATGGATGTTAGGATTCTCACTAGTTGTAGTAAGATGATATCAATGGATCCTGGGGAGAATCACTGGAAAGGTTCCAGGGTAATAAGGACGACTGAATGTCAGTCGCAGGCATTGTCTTTACCCTCAGTGGATGGACGGTATGTTGGAAGAGTTCCAAACTGAGATACCGTGGCAAACTAAACGATAAAGGCTGGTGACATCGCAATCAAAGATACTACCAAAGAAGCAGTTTGGGTGTATATTGGTTCATAAGATGAACTAGGTTCCTACCATTGTGTGACAATGGAAGTGTGGCTTTGGCCCAGGAACCCCGGTCCCATCAGTGACCCAGACATATTCTGAGGCAGCATCACCTAATCATGGAGATAGTTGATCTCCAGGGTGATCGAGGATAGGAGAGTAGACTCAGAGGACAACACGGCGGATCCTCACACAAAGGCCTTTTCCCAGAGAGAGATTTTTAAGGGATGGTTGAGTATGAGATACTACAACCACTACTACAGATGGCCCTAGTGCAAGTGGGAGATTGTTAGTTATATATATGCCCTAGAGGCCATTACTGTACATAGGATGTATATTGTAGTGGATACTGGGACATATATAGGTAGGACTTTCTTGCTCGACATGATAGTACGTTGTCTGGTTACTCTTTATCTTAACATGTATACTTTCTGTCTCTCTATTACATGTTGATAAAACCCTTAGGATGTGTACTCGACTTCCAGGACTATGATGCAGATCATACTAGTGGGGCCTGGGTAGTCAATGGGTACATCCTTCAATGTTCCTAGTCGTGGGAATATCGAGACGGGGTATCGATATTCCAGAGTAGACTAGAGTATATCTTCTCGATCCATGTGATGGGCGATGGATGATCCCATATCCATTGGTGTTTGACATCAGAGACGGTATGCGGGTGCTCAGTGGAGACTGGGTACACTGAACAGACTCGCCGAGAACTCCCAGATGGTATTATACCTCACGTCAGATGGCAGTTCTCTGGTGACACTGGTGCAGCTTAGTCTGTTGACCCGAGATCGTCATAGAGTCTTGTGTGTCTCCCACTGTGCTTTGATTTCCACCCTACCATGGCTCTACTGAGTCGTGCAAACAGGTGGTTTTTGGGTACAGTCCCGATTCAAATGGAAGCAATGAGCGATAGAAGGGGATTCGTCTCTCCCGGTATTGGGGGTTGATGTTGCGCTATGCTCGACTGGCCATAACTGGAAATCCCTGGCCAGGGTTGCACTGATTTACTGGTAAGTGTTATCAGTAGTTTCATGCTTGTTATGGACCTTACATCGGCATGACTTATCGAGCTACTGGGGTCTGACGTTTACCACCCCTAGGCGAGATATGCAACATATCAGACGAACAGACCGGACTGTGCGGTAAGTGTTACTGGTTGGATTCACAGGAGTGTGAGCAGGCTTGCTCATTGATCTTCTGATTGCTCAATACCCGGGTGGCCGTTACGTTTAGCAGACCGCTTGTGGCTTGTGGGTGATTGATATGATCACCACCTGCTGCCGGCGTATTGACGAGTCTTTAGAGTCCTACACAAGGGTTTCCTGGCTCAAGCGAAACGATATAGGAGCGCATATGAGATATGTGCGGGACCAAGAATAATACCAGTATGTGATACTGTATTCTATTCTCGCGATTCGTATCATCGGACGGTTATATGAGATATAGCCGGGTTACCGAATCAAGTGTTGATTCGATACATTGATACACTAGATATTAGTCGGTTATATGAAATATGACCGGATCGTTAAATCAAGTGTTGATTTAATGATTTAATGTATAATTATATATTTGATATATTACTTTACATTAACTAGTATTTGTTCACTTAAGATTGATTTTCTCACTTGATGTGCACAAGTTGTATAGATGATATATGTTTGTGCACTAGTTTGTATCATGTTTGATGATACATGCAAACTTGGGTGTGTGTATGACTTACACCAAGTTTAGGTTAATGGTTAGGGTTTTATTTTCTTTATTTATTTTGGAAAAACTAAATGGTGGCTTTTCTTGTTTTGGCTTGAAGCTTCATGAAGCTTCATAGCATCTTTGAAAAAGTCTAACCATTTTGTTTTGTTCATTAACCTAACCATTAGCCTAAACTCTAGTTTAGTCTCTACAATGGTTTACTCACCCATGGTTGCAACATGATAGGCTTCACTTGATTATTCATTTTTGATTATTCTTTTTATTCATATTCTTTTCTTCTTCATCTTCTTCATGAAGTGAAGAAAGCTTTCTTGAAAATTTTCAAGTGATGATTAAGAGTGAGAAATCCAAATCCAAAGTGAACCCACTTCCTATTTCCTCATCCTCTACTACTTGCCATGTTGTATAGGGTGTTCTCTTCACAAAGTTTTTGACCAAGTGAAGGAATAGCTTGAGTTTGAGTCTCCCCGACGTAGATCATCTTCGGCTTCGAAGTCAACGACCGAACCCGCTCATTTCTCCGATGAAACCAACGCTAGGGTCCGGGATCCCGATGATCGCAGCGAAGGGACGTCAACACGGAGCTTTAGAAGTGAAGGACCGGATCTACTAAGGTTGTATTCCCATTCACTTAGTAGCAAAGTAGTTTGCTTGCTTGTTTTTTCACCTTACCTCTAGTTAACGATCTTCATTAGGGTTTCGCGGCACATAGAAAATTTTGAATTTGGCATGGTTGATGCCTTGTGGAACCTCATATGTGTGCCTAGGAACCCTACAGATAACATATGCAGGTAATCGCAGGAATGTACGTACAGCATGAATCTAAGGTATGCGATTACAGTAATAACATGTCATGTGAATGCAAAATAATGGAAAGTACACTAGCAGGTACAATCAATATGTGAAGCAATAATAATATGACAGTAGTATGCAATAACCATGCAATAGGGATATGAGAATGCAAATATGCAGCAATCATGAAGGGTACACTAACAGGTACTCCTAATACATGGAACGGTGCATAAGTGAAAAGGTATGAGGTATGGAGTGAAATAAGTCATCCCACGGAATCCTGTCATCATGGTAGGATCACAATCCATCAAGACACTCAAATCCCAATTCCTCAAATCAGCCCCCACGTTGGGCCCTCACATCATATAAGTCTCACATCTCCTCAATGTACAATATCGAGTAATCTCCTATATCCCGAACGTACAAATCAGTAATCTCATATGGTATCCAATCTCAAAGAATCTCTAATAACCCAAGTCAAAATCTCAAGTAAGATTCTAGCATCCTGAATATATATATATATGCAGAAATAAATATGATGGGGTCAACACACATATATTAGCGTCCCATTCCGCTAATATTGGTGTAAGGGTATATATAACAACGGCTAAATCCCATGTTATATATACAAAGGTGTTTAAGGGAAATATCATGAAAACAATGTGCCGAGCATCGACACAGAAATCCAGATAGGAACGTATCATACGCTATCCCGAAAGCATGAGTGCCTAGCTCTGACCCTCGCCTTTCAACGTATGCATACGTGCATGACTCCCAACGGTATCTCCATGATCCCCGCCGAGTCATAAGTACTGTCACTGGTAGGTACTCGCCCGCCTCCAGGCTCAATCGGCAAAATCTATCGATCTTCTTGCCGAGGGGAACCATACCGGGCCCCACCATGTACCCTCTACGGCCTCGAACCCTCCTCATAGGGGTATATATATAAATCAGCACCGATAAAACTCATGGTGGATGCGCAAATATCATATCAAGGAAACCGGGTTTTTCAATGTATGCATAATTTCATGAACTCCCGCGGTTCCCAAATCCAGAAAACATCATGTAAAATCCAAATAACAATGCGCAATCCAGGAATAAATATATGCGATATATCTGAAATGCGAGCATATAAAGGAAAATATGTAGCTGAAACCAGATGTATGCGAAATCAATAAGGTATAGCTAAGTAACATCAGTAAAGGTAAATATGTAACAGCAACTGAATATGTGTGTAACATACAGGTGTAGTAATGTATAGGTATCTACCTATAAGAACTGATGTCGTATACCCCCTGGGTATAAGTAGAATATGTAGGATACCCCCTGGGTATAAGTAAAATATGTGCAAGGTATACCTGTAGCTGTATCGCAAGGTGTATATGTACCTATCACTAATGGTAAGATACACTATAGGTATACCGATAAGCTAGGTGTCATGTATGATAAGCAATATAGTATTTATAAGGAGTTTGTGTGTGACATGGCAATTATTGACGGTGTGTTGTAGCATACAATCCGTGCACGTGCAATATGAACCGTCGATAAAATGTGCAGTGCCCTACGGCTACTAGTCACAGTACAACTATATCTAAGTAAATAGGGTAAAGGCGCAATCCTAACAATGACGTAGAATATGCGACAAATATTAGAATCCGAGCCCAGACGCATAACGCCATGCGGGCGAATCCCCTGTAGATGTTAAATCTACTCACCTACGCTCCACGCAAGGTGAATCCTACCATCTGCTCCCCCCTGTAGCAGTGTCCGTAGTCCCCGCCTGCAAACCTGCAATTTAGACATGGAAATCATAAATAAGCCAAATATTCCGCAAAACGCGATATCGAACCCAAACGAGAAACTCACGTCGCGAACTAAACGCGCGTGTGCACGATACGCTAAAACATGTATATACGCGTCTAAAACTACCGCGACACGCTGGATCGCAGAACCCACTCACGTATCGCGCGTATCGCGCAAATAAAACGGACATGAAATACGATATATGGTCCCAGATTTTCCTACAGGTCAAATCTTACAAAACTATACTTGCCAAAACACTAGACAACACAGCAGAGAACCCTACCCAAAACCCCAACACCCCAGACCCCAACTTGGCCGCAAATTGCGGCCAAATCTATTAAATCTGCGGCCGGGAATTTGAATGTGGGACTTGTGTTCTGGTGGTGTGTTCTAGACCAAGTGTGCATGCCCCAGTTTTCTCAATTTTAACCTGAAGGCCCCGGGTCAAAAGCAGATCACAGAAAGCTAATATATCGCATCAAAACGCCAATTTTGCACAAAACACAAACCCTATGGTATTTTAGTGTAATCCAGGTCAATTCTCAGTTAAAGTAACTCTAACAACACTAACATAGTGTAACATTTCAGGGAAATAAAATATTGTTTTCGGGATTAAAATAATTTAAAATAATATATTTTACGAATTGAAGGGATGTATTCGAGGTGTATTTAGTGGCCTCAACCTGAGTGTCAGTATTTTGGGACAAACCCGAGTCTTAGCCAAAAAAAAAGGGGAGGTTACTAATTAATTTTTTTTGGGACTATTGACTGTAGAAAAGTTTGCTTATTGAAATTTTCAGAACCTGAAACCACAAGGAAGCATCCTTTGAATAAAAAAAAAACTCATCTATGACCTTCTCACCTCCAGTCATAATCTCATGATGATACACAAACACTTTCACCATTTGCCTTGGTCATTTTTTTTTCCTTCTTTTCTTTAATTTCCTATCCCCACCCCTACAGATCTGTTCCCTTCTGACATTTTCTTCCCCCTCATCCTCACAATTTTCCTCCGTCCCCAAGAACCATCGAGAGATTCGAGACCCAAATCTCAATGGCGATCGTCGATCTTTCCTCGTCGTCGACGTTATCAGCCTCCTTGGCTTGATCTGAGCTGTGTCGGTGGAAATCCAGACGATGGAGGTCCGATCGAGCACCCAATCATCCCCTACGACGAGTTGGCTTCACCCAGGCCGGCCTCCTCGAGCTCAACGTCACCGACGTCGCAGCCTTCGAGTCTAGCCCGACCTCGACCTCTCTCAGCCCGGCTTCTTCCTCACCACTCGCGACTCCACCTCCCTCGTCCACGTGCTCCCTGACGCTGTCGCTGCTCCCTCCGGCTACCACATGGCAGCCCTCCATCTCTGATGCGATTTCCCCCCTCTATCCTCGTCGCCTTCATCGGCGCCGCCAACGGCGACATCCCAAACCTCGCAGCGTTTCCCCCTTCTCCCCCGCGGCCGTGTTCCAGTAGGTCTCCGCCAACATCGCGTCCTTCGACCCCGCGTCAAGGATCTCTGTCGTCGCTGTCGAGAACGAGGTGCTCGAGTCGAACGACACGGGGCTGGTGTCTCAGCTGCTGCTGGCGATGCCGTATTCCCGCAGGTATACTTCACAAGGGTAGTGGTTATTGCCTTGTTTGCTTGAGTTCTGTGATGATTTATTGTGTTATTGGCATTGGGTCCTTTATTTGGCTGGGATCATCTTTGATTAATTTGATAGCAGCTCAATTTTTCTTGTAGTGTCTTGTTTCGTCGGCGATGGTGAACCGTACTGCGACGGCAACAGATTGATGATCGTATGGCGAAGCATGAAATGATCAATTCCTTGTTGTAAGGTAAAATCGATGGATTTTGAAATTTTGTGGGAATGTTGCTGGTAGAGATTGAAGATTTATAGAACCCTAATCCTAAATCTATGAACTCCAATCGATTTTAGGTCGCCCACCATTTTCTGTCACGAAGGAAACTGTTACTAATTTCAAGGGTTCTAAGGTGGAGAATGCTATAGATTGGTACCTACTGGTGAGGCAAAGGGAAAGAATTCATTATTTGACACTGAGAACTGGTTTAGCCAAATCCTTGAGCTTGGATATTCCCAACTATCTCAGGCACTGGGAAATTTCATATCGTGTAAATTTTGTTGATGGAAAAGATTGGAGACGGTGTTGCTGGAAGAGTTTTGAAGCTTGTGAGGTCTCAGCGAAGTCCTTCTGCTAATGTGAATGAGCCATTTTGGAGATCGAGAACTTGAGCTGGAATGGAGGTTGTTTCACTTGGATCGAGTGTGGGTGATCCCGAGGTGGCAAGGAAAAGGCAGAACATTCGTGGACGTGACTTGTATCATCGACAAGTGAGTAGATGTATATCTACGGAGGGATCGGGTGGATGGCGTATAGCACCCTCGAACATATAGAATAATGTTCTTACCATGTTAATTATGAGCTTGGAGGTGTTGTTGGATACTTAGCGAGTAAAGTATTTTATCAGATCTTAGGTTAGCTTAGGTTGATTTAGGAAAACAATTCGGAGGATGATGTATCTTGGAGGCGAGTCACAGAATATGTGTGGTCACACCCGCACGCACACATGCACAGTTAATTTCTTGTGTATATGGATATATGTATATGTGTGTGTATGAGTGTAGGTATTCATAAGAGTGTGTGTGTGTGTGTGTAAATATATAAACACATACCCGTGAAACGAGGATGGTGTATGATACTTGGAGATGAGTCGATATGATCGGGTATGATGCCATGAGCTTTGATATAACGATTGAGGCATGATATGATATTGATGGGATATTATAATGGATCTCGGGGCGATGTGTACTCACTCATACGAGGATGTATGTTTGATGATAGTGGAATGCATTAGATTTCAGAACAATACCCTGATTATGATACTGTTCGGTGATGACACCATAAGAATGATGACGCAGTCATGATAGTTGACCTGTACCCTCGATTTTAGGGATGCCGTACACTGGATTTCACCGTACGAGGTATATACCTGATGATCGATCCGCACTCTGGACTTGAGAATACCGTACTATATATTACACGGTACGTGACGCTTTGGGGATGGATCGTCGACTACTAGGTATATCGACTCGGTTTACACGGTTAGATTTTCTTGTCCTTCCGACCAGTTCTTAGTTAGCCTCTCAGTGCTTAGGTAGATGCTAGATTAGGTTCGAGTCATACCTATACTAAAAACCCCGATTCATGCTATTTCAAACAACAAACTGTATGACTCGTAATTAGTATATATATTCTAAATGTGCATTTACTACACATTCACCATTGTGTTCATGCTGTTCTCATCGCATTGCGTGTTTATACTTGTGTTTCTTTAGTAATTATGAACCCTGCCTGGTAGGACACCAGCACCATTACCGATGATGCGCATATTCCACGTACACTTATTTGCCGGCTCACACACATCATCGGTAATTGCCTTGTCACACACACTTTAGAAAAGCTAATTCATTTCGTATAGCTGCAAATTAGTAGTTTAAATATATTTTAGCATGCTTGCTCTCATGTTCTAGTTAGATATTGCATTTCTTAATTAGACACTTCATTCATTCACATATTCATATTATCATGCAGTATTGTGGGGCTTATGCCGATACTCAATATTTACTTACTCATGATTTTGGGATTTTGGATTTCTATGAGATTTCTGGATTTTGGGGGAAAACCGCAAGAATTTAATAAAAGCTTAGTATCATCTTTTTTTTTTAAAAATGCAAGTTGCGGTTTTCTCGTGATGTATGTGTCGTCCACCATGAGATTTCATGTTTTCTGTTGGATTTCGAGACCCGATTCGAGAAGTGGATGAACCGTCTCGGGTACATGGTGGGCCCGGTATGGTAACCCAGGGCAAGAAGATCGAGTTGTAGACGATGAGCCTGGCAGGGGAAGACTACCTATTGGTGATGTCTGGCGCGGCGGATATCCGGAGGATACCGACCGTTGTCGTGAGATTTGATGATATGGGCCGATCCGGACAGACGGAGCCCGAGATATTGAGACTATGATGTATTGAGACTTAAGATTTACATGTTTTGTGTCGATACTTGACACGGATTTCCATGGATTTCATCGTTGATATTTCAGATTTCTATACAAATTTTACCATGATAAAAGCTAAAGATTTCTTATACAGATATATCCAGATTCAGGATTGGTTATTTTACATTCATGGTGCATGCATACTCATTCACATGACATATTACTCTTTGAGGTACTGACACGAGCACGGAGTATTTGCACTTACACGTAGTTTATTACCCTGCATTGCTAGATGACTAGTGAGATATTAGTATATTATTATGACCTAGGACAGCGTCGTGCATTCGATTTCTTTTCGCAGATATTTTCTACTCACGAGTTGGCAACTCACCCCCGTTGTGCCAAATTTTATTACAGGTTCAATGTACAGGTTTCCTTGGCAGCTTGCTGGCACATCATTTCATTCAAGGTGATTTGCATGGTAGGTTGGTTCACTTGTATCAGGACCGCTGTTGTACTTTTATTATTTCATTGATATCTAGTAAGCTCCATCAACCAAACTTGTATTACTTGATAAGTTAAAAGACCAGCTATTTATTTCGACCTTAGAGTCGCGCTTGTATTATTCTAGTATCTGGTGGATTTTTTTTTTTTAAGTTTTGAGCCTCGCCCTTTGGCGTTGTATGTTATTGTGCTTGGTGTGGTTGTTTCCGCCTGTTAGCGTAGAGCTAGCTCCCGCTTGGGGATGCCATTTTATCGTTTGTTTATATTATACTTGTTTGTACCCGTTTGGGGCCAGTTTTTACGAAGTAGACTCTGCCGAAATTTTTGAGAAAATTTGATCTTGTTTTTAAACGTGTGTTCCTGTATGTTTTCCTATACTTCTTCTTTTTATGGTTTAGATTTCTGGGTTTCGGCTTACTTAGATTACGTGGCGCCTCTAGACGCTTCGTAATTTAAGTGCTGGTCACGTTCCATACCTTCGGGTCGTGACACATAGGCTAGGTTAACTAACACAATCATCACTTAATCAACATTCCACATAAATCACCTTAATTTAGCACTAAACTAACTTTAAAAGCAAACCGAAGCTAATTTTGCATACAAGCTAGGAAAAGGGAAATTGGGTTCAGAAAATATACCCTATGGTACCCTAAGAAGCAAGAGAAAGAGTGGATGAAGGAGATGAGGGCTTGCTGCAGTTGCTGGGGCTCCTGTTGCTGCTGCCAGAAGCTGCTGCCACTGCTGTCTGCTGATGCTGCTGCTACTGTTGCTTGCTGATGCTGCTTCTGGTGCTGCTGCTTGCTCCTCTGCTGCTGCTGGAGCTGCTGTGGGTGTGTGTGTGTGCGAGAGTGTGATAGAATGAGAGAAAATAATATGAGAGGGAGAAATGACAGCAACACAAAACCCCTCCCCTTCTCACTCTCTCTCATCATTAAATGAGCATGGCACAAGCCATGTAGCCCCATGCCCATCTCTCTCTCTCCTTGGTCAACCATTCAACAATTAAAACCCCTTTTTAAATTCATGTTTCATTTTAAAAAAACAATCATACACTATTAAACCCAAAACTCTTAAACAATTTAATAAAACTAGCTTAAAGGAAAATGGTTAGCTAACCATGATTGCCAATCATGATTAACCTCCAAATTAGCACCCTAGTTATCATGCACAAGTGTGTGCAAGCCTAGAAAAATTCTAATAAAATATTCAATAAATAGGACAAAATAATTAAAACCCAATTTGGTAAACTTTTTATTAAAAACCATACATTAAAATATAATTAGCCACAAAACACATTCTAAGGTGTTACAATCTCCCCCCTTAAAAGAAATTCGTCCCCGAATTTAAAAATATACCGATACGCATACCTTCAAAGAGAAGATTACAACTCCCAAATCTCGCTCGCAGCCTCCCAAGTGATTATCTCACTATACGGCTACGTCCAAGAAAACCCTTCACAGATGGCAAGACCCTTGACCGACGTTTCTCCACCTGCCGAGCCATTAACACAATTGGCTGCTAGTGAACGAAAAATCGCGTCCAAGCTAAATGGTCTGGTGCCAAATCATATGAGAAAGGTCAAGAAGGTAATTGTAAAGTATCATCACAAGGAATACGGGGTGAAAACTCAATAATCTGGGCGGAAGTGCCAAATTAAAGGCAACGAAACTAACTCGCTTATAGGATCTCGAAAGGACCTACAATCCTGGGACAAGCTTCCCAGAATTCAACACGTCATTCATCGGAAAAGTCCGCGGGAATACATGGTTTGCCACTACACACTTAAGTCTACGACCAACATGGTCGGTATAAGACTACTGTTTGCACAGGGCTACTCTCATCCTGACCTGAATCAACTGGATCATCTCCGAAATCTCTAGACTAGCTGGGTTCCAAAATCCTACTTACGCAGAGTCAGAAAACAACAGACTGGTGATCGACACGACCTAACCCCTAAACCTAAAGGTTGCCAATTGGAGTGTCTCCTGATAACAGCTATCGAAGGAGAACCCTAACGATGGCGAATGACGATCCCCAACTGCTGACAACAAAAACACAAACACAGAACTTAACAAAGAACAACTGAGCAAACTGAGTATAACAGGACGACAAGAATCTGAATGGAGTCACACCCTGACTAACCCTGGGTAGACACCATAATGAAATTCATGGAGATCTGCTCCCACTCATACTTCAGAACGGTAAAAGGTTGCAACTCTCCAGTCGGCCTCAGATGCTCGACCCAGCACACAACAAGACAGACACCTTGAAACAAACCATGAACTTCTCTTTACATCTCTGTCCACTCGTAACTATCTCACAAGTCACGTCAATGTTGGTGGAACTTGAATGAATATAGAGAGTTGACAGATGTGCCTGCTCTAGGATTTTACGTCTCTGCCTGATAATATCAGGTACACAAACGTGTCCCTAACTTAGCACACCATTGTCACAAATCAAGGGCTCCGAATCATTACCCAGCCGAGTATGCTCAAGTATCTTTGACGAACGAACTTCGGCGGGCAGTGTCTCGCGAAAACGATTAAGGAAAAGTGGTCGGGCGCGGACATGAGCAAGCTGTCCCCTCCGTAGAGACAAACTTAAGCTGTACTCGACGATCACATAAGAACTGTAAATCTGCAGAAGACTATCACAACAATCAAAATCCGCTGCAGGAAGATGTACGTTAAGCTCTGGTGGTCCGTGGAAAATCTGACATGACTCTCGAACAAGTAGTGTCTCCAATTCTCCAACGCAAAACCACCGCGGCCATCTCCAGATCATGAGTGGAATATCCTTCTCGTACTTCCTCCAAATGTAGGGAATCAAAAGCGATAATTCTATAGCGTTACCTCAGTACACACTCGACCCCACTCAAGAAACATTACAGTTAAACAACAAGGTCGCCCGAACCAAAGGCAAAGAAAGAACTGATGCAGTTGTTAACTGAATCTTCAACTGCTGAAAACTCTGCACACATGCCTCAGTCCACAGAAAAGAAACCTCCCTTCTGGTCCATTCAGTCGACGGTGCAGCACTACTCTAGCAATCCTGCATGAAAAGGCGGTAAAAACCTGCTAAGCCCAACAATTTGCGGATCTCCGTCCTTCACACATGTCTGGGCCTAAGCTGTACGGCTACGATCTCCCTCGGAACCATACGAAACCATCTCCCGTGACTACAAGACCTAGGAGTCAACACAAAACAAGCCTGAAGAAACACTCCAAGAATCTAGCAACTGCTGGTGCTCTCCCAGTATCTGCATAACAAATCCCCAAGTGTTACTCCTGTCCCTCAAGACACATTAAATAGACCAGAGTGTCGTAAATAACACAACAGCACTGGTCGAGGAACGGCCTGAAGAAATCCGGTTGATCATATCTACGAATGCTGCTAGGGCATCAGTGAATCCAATGACTCACTAAGACACACCAAGCCCGTAGCAGGCATAAGGCAGTCTTCGGAATGCCATCACTCCGAACCGCAATAATGATGACCCGATCCCAAACAAACTTAGAAAATATCTCGCACTCTGGAGCTGATCGAAGAAATCGTCAATGCGAGGTAAAGGATACCCATCCGCACCGCAAGCCGGTTCAATTAACGATCCATCGATACACAACCCTAAACTGCCGTCTTTCTCCTTGACGAACAGAAATAGGAGCTTCCAAAAGCGAATCACTCAAACGCACAAAACTCCCCAAACAAACGACTCTGCAGCTGATCCTTAAGCTCCCTAAGGTTTGCCCGCTCATCCGGAACAACGTCGGAAAAACTCTCGCACGAAAGGAACACCGGTCCAACAAACCCTCTGTGGCTACAGTATCATGAATGAACGCCAAGAATCCACGACATCTCCTCAGTAGCCGACTAGCGAAAAAGGCTGAATTCAAGCTGTGAGAGGCGGCACAACTATCCACCTGCACAACAAGAATTGACCTGCCGGGAAAACAAAACTGATTTTTTCCTCACGGTAGTCCACAGACGTCTAGCACGTAGTTAACCAGTCCGTGCCCAGGAGAACGTCAAATCCAACATCTCTAGAAGGATCAAACGACGGACGAATCTCTATCTCATATCCGATGGGCACACAACTGAAATACGTGTCACGCAACAAAAGAATCGCTGACAACAAACTACGACTAATCTACCCAACCACGGCACAAGCATGAAAAACAAACGAATACATCAAAAGAACATGCAAAATAAGGATACCTGAAAACTCTGCATGGGACGCCTGCGCGTCCCGTTGAGTAGAAGCAAACTCCTGTGTCTGCTCTCTACCTGCAACTGGCTGAACTCCTCTGGTAGACTGAGCCCTCTGAGCAAATCTTCCACGTCCACGGCCTCTCTGAAAACGATCATGACGAGGTGCTAAGGAACAATCCCTGACGAAGTGTTGAAGGCTTCCGCATCGAAAACATCCACGTGGTGACTGCCGACCCTCCTGGGAATGAGAGCTGAACGACTGTCCTCGTCCTAAGCCTCTGCTACTCCCGTGACGGCCAAGAAATCTGTCTCGATGAACAAACCTCCACCTCTGGGCTGGTACGCTGGTACGAGTCCTCCACTGTCCTGGAACTCTCTCAGTCTCTAGAATATGTGCCTCATCAACTGGAGCTGCAACCACTGGTGCTATGTAGGTGACGGACTGCTGCATGCTGATCGCAAAGGACAACTAGGTAACAGGGGTGACAACCTCCTGTCGTAGCTCCCGAACGACATCAACCAAAGAACTCATAGTCTGGCGGAAGTCCTGCATCTCTGCCAAAAGTCTATCAATAGTATATGTCGTAGGCTGATCCGTATGCACCTGTGCAACTAGAGTGCCATCCGGGTCAGTACTCGTCTCACCCGAGCAAACTCTGACCTCGGCCCTCGCTGCATCACTCTGAGTCCCCATAGTCATCGGCGGCAAGGCTATAAATAGATATAAGATTCGATGAGAATAAGGAATCGAAACTCAAGGATATGAATCATCAAGGAAGGAATTTCAAACAAATTTGTACTTAGGTCACTTAAGGCGAAGTACCGCATCGTGGGTATGCTGCAGACATACACACACTACGTTACTTTTCTTAAGCTACCTACTCCATCATACTAAGGTCATCCTACACTCCGAAAGGTAAAACCTAGCGCTCTGATACCAACTTTGTCACGACCCAAAATTGGCACGTGATGGCCCTAATACTATGCAACGCCTAAAGACGTAACGCAGTAAAAGAAAGCCAAAACCCAGAAATCTAAACCAAGAAAAAACGGAAAAGATAATATAAATTTTTGAAACATTTGAAATCGCAACCCAAATTCTTTAAAAGTCCTACTTTATTTCTTTAAAATTTTGGCAACACCCATTTTTGTAAAAACTAGCCCAAAATGAATACAACACAAATATACGACGCCGCAGCGAAGAAATAAAGACAATAGAGAGAAAGATGTATATAAAAGACAACAAATCCATAAATAATATACAATATCGTCCTCACCAAGTCTCTAAGTCAACAACATAATAGTAGATAGAGAGTACAAGATACAACGAATGTACAATATGAAATACAGATAATCATCTAACCCACCTAAGCAAAATAGTATACTGTGAGCCGATGCGGTATCTGTAGCAAAAGATCATAGCTGAATAACTGAATAGCCTGCCTCGACTACTCTGGGGAACAACCTGCAACACCTGTGGCACAACAGGGGTGAGTTGCCAACTCGTGAATAGTAGATAACATATGCAGGTAATCGTAGGAATATACGTACAGCATGAACTAAGGTATGCGATTACAGTAATAACATGTCATGTGAATGCAAAATAATGGAAAGTACACTAGCAGGTACAATCAATATGTGAAGCAATAATAACATGACAGTAGTATGCAATAACCATGCAATAGGGATATGAGAATGCAAATATGCAGTAATCATGAAGGGTACACTAACAGGTACTCCTAATACATGGAACGGTGCATAAGTGAAAAGGTATGAGGTATGGAGTGAAATAAGTCATCCCACGGAATCCTGTCATCGTGGTAGGATCACAATCCATCAAGACACTCAAATCCCAATTCCTCAAATCAGCCCCCATGTTGGGCTCTCACATCATATAAGTCTCGCATCTCCTCAATGTACAATATCGAGTAATCTCCTATATCCCGAACGTACAAATCAGTAATCTCATATGGTATCCAATCTCAAAGAATCACTAATATCCCAAGTCAAAATCTCAAGTAAGATTCTAGCATCCTAAATATATATATATATATGCAGAAATAAATATGATGAGGTCAACACACATATATTAGCGTCCCATTCCACTAATATTGGTGTAAGGGTATATATAACAACGGCTAAATCCCCTGTTATATATACAAAGGTGTTTAAGGGAAATATCATGAAAACAATGTGCCAACTATCGACACAGAAATCCTGATAGGTACGTATCATACGCTATCCCGAAAGCACGAGTGCCAAGCTCTGACCCTCGCCTTTCGACGTATGCATACGTGCATGACTCCCAACGGTATCTCCATGATCCCCGCCGAGTCATAAGTACTGTCACCGGTAGGTACTCGCCCGCCTCCAGACTCAATCGGCAAAATCCATCGATCTTCTTGCCGAGGGAAACCATACCGGGACCCACCATGTACCCTCTACGGCCTCGACGCCTCCTCGTAGGGGTATATATATAAATCAGCACCGATAAAACTCATGGTGGATGCGCAAATATCATATCAAGGAAACCGGGTTTTTCAATGTATGCATAATTTCATGAACTCCCGCGGTTCCCAAATCCAGAAAATATCATGTAAAATCCAAATAACAATGCGCAATCCAAGAATAAATATATGCGATATATCTGAAATGCGAGCATATAAAGGAAAATATGTAGCTGAAACCAGATGTATGCGAAATCAATAAGGTACAGCTAAGTAACATCAGTAAAGGTAAATATGTAACAGCAACTGAATATGTGTGTAACATACAGGTGTAGTAATGTATAGGTATCCACCTATAAGAAATGATGTCGTATACCCCCCTGGGTATAAGTAGAATATGTAGGATACCCCCCTGAGTATAAGTAAAATATGTGCAAGGTATACCTGTAGCTGTATCGCAAGGTGTATATGTACCTATCACTAATGGTAAGATACACTATAGGTATACCGATAAGCTAGGTGTCATGTATGATAAGCAATATAGTATCTATAAGGAGTTTGTGTGTGACATGGCAATTATTGACGGTGTGTTGTAGCATACAATCCGTGCACGTGCAACATGAACCGTCAATAAAATGTGCAGTGCCCTACGGCTACTAGTCACGGTACAACTATATCTAAGTAAATAGGGTAAAGGCGCAATCCTAACAATGACGTAGAATATGCGACAAATATTAGAATCCGAGCCCAGACGCATAACGCCATGCGGGCGAATCCCCTGTAGATGTTAAATCTACTCACCTACGCTCCACGCAAGGTGAATCCTACCATCTGCTCCACCCTGTAGCAGTGTCCGTAGTCCCCGCCTGCAAACCTGCAATTTAGACATGGAAATCATAAATAAGCCGAATATTCCGCAAAACGCGATATCGAACCCAAACGAGAAACTCGCATCGCGAACTAAACGCGCGTGTGCACGATACGCTAAAACATGTATATACGCGTCTAAAACTACCGCGACACGCCGCGACACGCTGGATCGCAGAACCCACTCACGTATCGCGCGTATCGCGCAAACAAAACGGACATGAATTTCAACATATGGTCCCAGATTTTCCTACAGGTCAAATCTTACAAAACTATACATGCCAAAACACTAGACAACATAGCAGAGAACCCTACCCAAAACCCCAATACCCCAGACCCCAACTTGGCCGCAAATTGCGGCCAAACCTATTAAATATGCGGCCTGGAATTTGAATGTGGGACTCGTGTTCTGGTGGTGTGTTCTAGACCTAATGTGCATGCCCCAGTTTTCTCAATTTTAACCTGAAGGCCCCGGGTCAAAAGCAGATCACAGAAAGCTAATATATCGCATAAAAACGCCAATTTTGCACAGAAGACAAACCCTATGGTATTTTAGTGTAATCCCGGTCAATTCTCAGTTAAAGTAACCCTAACAACACTAACATAGGCTAGGTTAACTAACACAATCATCACTTAATCAACATTCCACATAAATCACCTTAATTTAGCACTAAACTAACTTTAAAAGCAAACCGAAGCTAATTTTGCATACAAGCTAGGAAAAGGGAAGTTGGGTTCAGAAAATATACCCTATGGTACCCTAAGAAGCAAGAGAAAGAGTGGATGGAGGAGATGCGGGCTTGCTGCAGTTGCTGGGGCTCCTGTTGCTGCTGCCAGAAGCTGCTGCCACTGCTGTCTGCTGATGCTGCTACTACTGTTGCTTGCTGATGCTGCTTCTGGTGCTGCTGCTTGCTCCTCTGCTACTGCTGGAGCTGCTATGGGTGTGTGTGTGTGTGTGAGTGTGAGAGAATGAGAGAAAAGAATATGAGAGGGAGAAATGAGAGCAACACAAAACCCCTCCCCTTCTCACTCTCTCTCATCATTAAATGAGCATAGCACAAGCCATGTAGCCCCATGCCCATCTCTCTCTCTCCTTGGTCAACCATTCAACAATTAAAACCCTTTTTTAAATTCATGTTTCATTTTAAAGAAACAACCATACACTATTAAACCCAAAACTCTTAAACAATTTAATAAAACTAGCTTAAAGGAAAATGGTTAGCTAACCATGATTGCCAATCATGATTAACCTCCAAATTAGCACCCTAGTTATCATGCACAAGTGTGTGCAAGCCTAGAAAAATTCTAATAAAATATTCAATAAATAGGATAAAATAATTAAAACCCAATTTGGTAAACTTTTTATTAAAAACCATACATTAAAATATAATTAGCCACAAAACACATTCTAAGATGTTACATTATTGTAGGTACCTTCGCGAGGATTCCGAGGCGACGGAGCGTGGCGTCATCGATTTCGGCAAGCGAAGACCAGGTGAGTGGATCTATATCCACGGCGGAAGTCGGGTGGATGGCGTATAGCACCCCCGCAAAGTTTGATGGAAAACTGATTTATAGAATATGGTTAAGGAAACCTAGATTAGGAAACTAGGGTTATAATTAAAGGATAGTTAGTGATGCTATATTAGAAACTAAGGATAGTTAGAAATGATATAATACGGCTATTATGTGATGGCGGGATTTGAGGATGATGTTTGACGATATTGCCGTTTAGGGTACTATAGGATGTAGATGTGTCATCCGAACCATACCCTCTTCTAAACCGTAGAATCGTATGTATCTTTTAAATATACACCTTGAGAGATGTTACGGATTTTCAAATGATATCTTTTCCTTAAAACACCGAAATCCCTATTTTCAAAACTACGATTCGCTTCTTTTAAAATCTGCTTCTATGGTTCAGGGGTGTATGTTAGATTAGATACTTATACTTATAGTAGAGCTAGAATGTTTATGTAACTCGACTTGATGTGAGATATAATTGCGATGAAAGAATATAAGACGGATATGATAATATGATGATATGATGATATGTTGGTATACGGACGCGAGTCGATCGAGATGATTTGTACCCTGTCGGTCCCCTGATATGAGATTATTGCGGATGTGACCTGGGACATATATATATATATACAGAATGTTGTTAATCATGGATGATAGGCCATACGTGATATTAGGCATGTTCGTGTATATGCCCTAGGGGCCATTATTGTATCATATTGGCTTGTATATTACTTAATGGAAGCTTGGGATATTCACAGTTATATTAACAGTCTTGCTAAATATGGTAGTATGCTACTTGGTTATGTCTATCTTAATATGTGTGTACGTATTGATAGAGCCCTTAGGATCTTGCTTGACTATATTATTATTATTATCATCATTTTCTCTTATATGAGAGCATGGTTGCATTATTATTCTCATTCTCTCTTGCTCTTTCTCTCTCATGCTTAGCTCTTCCTCTTCCTCTCTCAAAGCTCTCATCTTTCATGTGTTGAGAACCATGAGCTTGTAAGATAAAACCATCAAGACTTCTCTCTACTCATTCTAGGGTTCTTAGTCTAGCAAGCCAAGCACTCTAGTTACCTCTTGGTTGAGGTAGGAGCTCAAGATAGAGGCCTTCGGGTGGATCTTTCTTCGGCAAAGAGAAGAAGACGAGAAAGAGTCGTCTACACCACTCCAAGGAGCAAGCAAGAAGGAGGACCACAACAAGAAGAGAAGGAGTTCAAGATCTAGGTATAACCATTCAACCTAGTAGCTAGAACTTGTAGTTAGTATGTTAGTTTTTGTTTAGCAAAGATCCTCCATTTTTAGTCCATGTTACCTTGTGTTAAAAATCCGTTTTTTACCTGTTCCGCCTCCCCGTAAGTACCGGGTGGGTAACGTGGACTTACAGTGGTATCAGAGCCTAGCTAAACAACAACTAACATGTTGGCAAAGTGTTTAGAACTTTGATCCGAAAAAAATCACAAAATACGTTAAATTTCAGTGTTTTCTGCCGTTTTTAAAAACAGGTCTAAAAATATTTCCAGAGACCTGAAAAATACAATCAAGCTTTTTAGAGAAAACTGTAGAAATTTGGGCGCCTGAGTCGCTTAGAAGAACGCGGATCCGCAGCCGATCTAAGCGATCTGCCGCGGATCCGCGGCCGAGTCAACTCGTCTGCGCACCAAATTTCTTCTGGGGGGGTTCTCTGTTTTGGTTTTATGATTTTTTAGATACTTTGTTTCTGCCCAGATTTTTCATAGAACAGTGTTGTGTTTGGGGTAGTTACAAATTGGTATATTGATCGAAATTCTATAAACTTTAGCTAAATAGTTATATCTGTAATGTGATATATATACTGAACGTCGACTAATCACTATACGTCGATTAGTGGGGGTTGTACATATCTGTGATCTGTGATGTTGGATTGTGTATATGAACTTGTTGGATTGTCGCGGATGAATAGCCGGGGTTTGTGAGATGAGAGTTTATTTATCTTTCATTTGACGTAAATTGTAAATTGATATAATATTATTTTTATGGCCGCACATCCGGGTTGAGCTTGTAGCCGCCATTGTATATTATTTCTTTTACTGTTTTTGCTCCTAGGATAGACCCAAGGTGGGGTGCATAAACTACCAGGTACTTTGAAGTGCCGAGTGTCCTACTCACGTCGTTGAGGGAGGTTGCTTCACTTCGGATACTTGGCGGGTAGTTTGCCGCACCCGTAGAGGTCTGGGGTGGGGTTTGGCTATTCATCGCGACCGTGTAATCCGTCTTTCATTGCAGGTTCGAACGAAACGCGGATTCCTAGCATATCCAATGTGTTGATCTGTGATCTGGAATGGCTATCATTGCATCTGACGAATGTATATATCTATATATGATATCTAGTAGGCGTTGCTTATGTTTTGCATCCGCGCTAGTCCAGCCCCCACTCTGTCGTTAGTTAAGTAACCTAACGGGTGATGACGGGGCCCCGTGGCGAATGCGGATGGCATAAGCGTACGTCATATTTTCATTGTTTTCTGCAATGGTAGGATTTATTGATGGGACGCATTAATTAATGCAAAGAAAACAAACCAAAGTTAAATCGTTGGAACAATTTCAAAACCACTCGGTTTTTTCCAAAACAGAAAACTTTTAAAAAACGCGGAGCTTAAACCACTCCTTTTAAAAGCTATCAGGTTCCTTCGATTATATCAAGTTCACTAGGTTCACGGTTTCGCCAAAACCATTCGTAGCCCTCCGTCATTTCGTATGGATAGTCAATAGTATTCAAGCTGTGTTTGTTGGCTAAAGTCAAGGCATAATGATTGGTAGCTATTGGATATTCATATGTAGCATAGATAGATGTGTTGGTTTGGGACAGCCGTACTGTCTTGTTGGCCAAAGTCAAGGGTAAGTACAGGTGGGTTCAAATTAACCTGGATAATGACGGGTAGAACTTGACATGTGACTTATGATTTGTTAGCCAAAGTCAAGGTCATAAGAGCATGGGGCAAAAATCCACATCGGGAGTTTCAAAAGAAACTGAAACTTGCTAGTGTTGCATACCATTTGGAGTGTGATGATTTTGGTAGGATTCCTTCAGCTTTATCACACGATGATATTTGGATCCCGATCCTACTGTGAGTATATGCTACTCCTTAGGAAACTTTCTCACTTAACGATCAATGTTATAAACCAAGTAGGTGTCTAGAAAGGTGTTAGCGGGGCTACGCCCACAGGGAAAAGAGGTTATTTAATTAAGGAACTTCGCGAAAGCATCGTAAAACCTCCCTCAAAGTACCGACACTAGCCTGGCTGAACGGTTAAGCAAGAATTGTACGGTGAGATCAATCCCGACTAATTCTTCTTTTATGGTTTGAGGAAGGATTCGAGAAACAGTAGGAGCAATCCTGTTTAGATAAACTAAAAACCAATCTAAACTTGCAAAAGTATCATGCTAAGTGTTTTCTTCTCTCTCTCTTAATTGCAGCGACTCAGTGACCAGACATAGGTTACATCTAGATAATAAAATGACTGAATCTGACTGTTATGACTGGCAAAGGTCTGTCCAGATGTCCATTACCCAAGACAAGCTGGGACACCTCTACACTAATCAAACCCCTGTCGTCTCAGGACCAGTTTCCCCTGTCATGGATATTGATATCCATAAGACATCGGAAAAGGACTGTGTGAATGTCAAGTGCCTCGTGTTGGCCTCAGTTGATGGTGCATACCAGAGGCAGCACGAGAATATGGACTTAGCTTCTGTCTTCCTCCATAACAAAGATTTATATGGAGAGCAATCTCGTATCGCAAGATATGAGATCTCGAACGAATTGCTTCAAGCGAGGTTGGCTTTCGGGTCATCTGTAGGGGACAACATCCTTACAGAGACTAGCTATTTTGATGAGCTCACGGACCTGAAGACCACGTTGAAGAACAGGTCAAGTATTGACTTGATTCTATAGTCTCTGCCCTCTACTTATACCCTGAAGGAAACCAGGGAAGAAAAAGGAAAGAGAAGGGCAAAAGATTCGGGACTGGATGTAGTAAAGGAGGGATGTTCCTATTGTTACGGGAAAGGACATTAGCAGAAGGATTGCAGGGCTTTGAAAGCCATTAGCCAGGATTCGAAGCAAGTTGTAGTTTCGGCTTCGGGTGTGTTTGTAATAGAAAACTGTATGTCAATTAACCCTACTTCTTGGGTATTGGATACCGGATCAGGATCTCACATCTGTAATTTATTACAGGCTCTGAGAAACTGTAGAGTTATCAGGATAGGTGATATGACTCTCAGGGTTGCCAACGGAATGAGCGTGGACGCTGAATCCGTAGGGGAATATCACCTTGGATTGATAAGTGGGCAGATATTGATTCTACGTAACTGTTTGTATGTACCTAGTATGGCTTGTAATATCATATTTGTATCCTTACTTTCTAAGGAAGGATATGATTTTACTTTTGTAAGCGATGAGGTCCACATCCACCTAAATCAAGTTATGATTGGTCGGGTACATTAGAAAACGGAATATACGTATTGAATCAAGCTCAGGTTTTCAGTGTCCAGAACACACTTAAAAGAAAGTCTCCGGAAAAAAATCAGACTTTCTTATGGCATTGTAGACTGGGTCACATTAATGAGACACGGTTAACAAAGTTACATAAAGAGGGATACTTGAATCCGTTCGAGTATCAGTCTTATGCTACATGTGAATCTTTTCTCATGGGAAAGATGACAAAGACTCCGTTCACTGGACACGGAGAAAGAGCGAGCGAGCTCTTGGAACTCATACACAGAGACGTGTGTGGTCCAATGTCTATACATGCGCGAAGTGGTTATTCATACTTCATTACTTTCACGGATGATTTCTCTAGGTATGGACATGTCTTCCTGATGAAGCATAAATCCGAGGCCTTTGAGAAATTTCAGGAATACAAGAATGAAGTTGAAAAACAGACAGGCAAAAGTATCAAGACACTGAGATCTGATCGAGGTGGTGAATACTTAAGTGCCGAGTTTCTAGACTACTTAAAAGAGAATGGAATTCTCTCTCAGCTTACTCCTCCATACACACCACAACATAACAGTGTATCTGAAAGGCGGAATCGAACCCTATTGGATATGGTTCGTTCCATGATGAGTAAGGCTGAGTTACCGCGATCTTTCTGGGGTTATGCACTAGAAACAGCTGCATATCTTTTGAACCGAGTTCCAACTAAGTCAGTGCCTACCATACCATATCAGATGTGGAGTGGGAAGAAACCCTATCTTAAACACGTTAAGACATGGGGATGTCCAGCTTTTGTCAAAAAGCAGCATGCGGACAAACTCAAGGCACTCTCAGTACAGTGCAAGTTTGTGGGATATCCAAAGAACTCCAGGGGATATTTCTTCTATTACGCAGAGGAACAAAAGGTATTTGTTTCTCGTCATGCCCGCTTCTTGGAAACTGAATTTTTAGAAAATCAAATAAGTGGGAGCGCAATAGAACTGGAAGAAATTCCAGAACCACAAGCTATTACTGAAAGCTTGGTAGAACCAGAAGTTTCAGGAGAACCGGACATCCCAGCGCCACTCCGCGGGAGTAGTAGGCAGTCTCATCCGCCCTAGAGATACTACGTTTTTCTTATAGACGGGGATCGAGAGGATTGCGTCATTGAAAATGATGAGCCTACTAGCTTCCAGCAAGCCATTCAGAGCGGTGGCTCAGTAAAATGGCTGGATGCAATGTGGACCGAGATGGAGTCCATGTACACCAACAAAGTTTGGACTTTGGACATTGCTCCAGAAGGGGTAAAACCCGTAGGCTGCAAGTGGATCTTCAGAAAGAAGATTGGTGTAGATGGGCAGGTTGAAACCTATAAAGATAGACTTGTTGCAAAGGGTTTTCGTCAAAGACCTGGTTTGGCCTATGACGAAACCTTTTCTCCAGTGGCTATGCTCAAATCCATCAGGATCCTTCTTGCCATTGCTGCCTTCCACGATTATGAGATCTGGCAGATGGACGTAAAGACCGCTTTTCTAAATGGAAATTTGGAAGAGTGTGTCTATATGGATCAGCCGGAGGGTTTCATTCAGAGTGGGAGCAGCGGTAAAGTGTGCAAGTTGCTTAAGTCTATTTATGGACTGAAGCAGGCATCGCGGAGCTGGAACATCTGCTTTGATGATACTGTCAAAGAATTCGACTTTATCAAAAATCCAGATGAACCATGCATTTACAGTAAGATTGTAAGGGGAACTGTGGTATTACTCGTCTTGTACGTGGATGACATTCTCCTAATAGGAAATGACATTCCTATGCTACAGTCAGTCAAAGGATTCTTGTCACAGAGGTTCTCCATGAAGGACCTGGGCAATGCCAACTACATTCTGGGGTTCTAGATCTATCGTGATAGATCTAAAAGGATGTTGGGACTTTTGCAGTCCAGGTACATCGACACCATACTAAAACGATTCAGTATGGAAAATTCAAAGCGCGGTAATCTTCCGGCTTATCACGGAATCACCCTCTCCAAAGATATGTCTCCCAAGACTGATTTGGAAAGGGCTCGCATGTCATCTATACCCTATGCATCTGCGGTAGGCTCTATAATGTATGCGATGTTGTGTACCAGACCAGATGTAGCATACGCATTGAGCGTTGTAAGCCGGTATCAGTCGGACCCAGGGGAGAAACACTGGAAAGCGGTAAAGAACATTCTCAAGTACCTGAGAAGGACTAAGGAGATGTTCTTGGTGTATAGCGGAAAAGACCTCCAGATCGAGGCCTTTGCTGACTCCAGCTTCCAGAGTGACAAGGATGACTCCAAATCTATATCAGGTTATGTCTTTACTCTCAATGGAGGGGCGATGTGTTGGAAGAGTTCCAAAAAGGAAACCGTTGCTGACTCAACTATGGAAGCGGAGTACATAGCTGCTTGCGATGCCGCAAAGGAAGCTATCTGGATGAAGAAGTTCCTCACGGAGCTTCAGGTGGTTCCAACCATTGTTGATCCAATACCGCTGTATTGCGACAATAAGGGCGCTATAGCTTTAGCGAAGGAACCCAGGTCCCATCAGAAGTCCAGACACATTTTGAGGCGGTACCACCTGATCAGGGAGATCGTAGATCGCCGGGAGATCGAGGTGAAGAGATTAGATTCGGAGAATAACACTGCAGATCCATTCACGAAGGCCATACCCCAGACACAGTTCGAGCGGCTGATCGAGATGATAGGTCTTCGATACGCCAGTACATGGCCCTAGTGCAAGTGGGAGATTGTTAGTGTATATGCCCTAGAGGCCATTACTATATCATACTAGTTTGTATATTACTTAATGGAAGCTTGGGATAATCACAGTTGTATAGACAATCTTGCTCAAAATGGTAGTATGCTACTTGGTTTGTTTCTACTTTAATATGTGCATGTGTTTCTTTTAGCATATCGCTTATACATATTAGTGGAGCCCTTAGGATCTTTACTTGATTACCAGCGTTGTGATGGCAGTCACACTTGTGGGGGCTGTTAGTGTATATGCCCTAGAGGCCATTACTGTATCATACTGGTTTGTATATTACTTGATGGAAGCTTGGGATATTCACAGTTATATAGACAATCTTGCTCGAAATGGTAGTATGCTACTTGGTTTGTTTCTACTTTAATGTCTGCATGTGTTTCTTTTAGCATATCGCCTATACACATTAGTAGAGCCCTTAGGATCTTTGCTTGATTACCAGCGTTGTGATGGCAGTCACACTAGTGGGGGCTTGGTAATCTACAAGAACATCCTTATACAGGTCCCTAGTCGTAGGATTATCGAGACAGGGCATCGATACTCCGGAGTAGACTAGCGTATGCGCTTCTCATCCCAGCAGAAGAGACGGTCTGTCCCACAGCCATCAGTACGTCGTACTTGAGATAGTATGCGGGTGCTCGTTAGGTTACGAGTACACTGGACAGGACTCGTCGGGAACTGTTGGTTGGTATTATACCTATCGTCAGTTATAAGTTCCCAAGTGACATGAGTACAGCTTAGTCCGTTGACTTGACACTGTCACTTCGTCTCGAGTGTGTTCCCACTGTTCTTAGATTGCTACCCTACCACGGCTCAAATGAGTCGTGCAAACAGGTAGCAGTTGAGTGCAGTCCCGAAGCACTTGGAGGCGGTGACGGTTAGACAGGATTCATCTCTCCCGGTATTGGGGGTTGATATCGCACTGTGTCTAGGAGAGCCATTACACAAAGTCCCTGGCCAGGGCTAGCGAAATATACTGGTAGCGTTTCCAGTGTTATCTTAGGGTGTTCTGGACTACACTCCGACACGACTTGTACCGCTATTAGGGGACTGACATTTACCGCCCCCTAGGCCCGACATGCGATACTCTTAGACGAACAGACCGGACTGTACGGAGATTGTCACATTCAGGCTCAGTAGGAGTTCGGATGGGTTCACCTCATCAGTCTTCTTATCGACATCTACCTGGGGACCGTTACGTACAGCTAGTACCGCTTGCGGCCTATGGTTAAACCCACTGCCAGCGTAGTGTCGAGTCTTTAGAGTCCCACACAGAGAGCTATTCGCCTTTGGGCAAAACAGAGTAGAAGTCGCATGGTTTTGTGACAGGGTTCGTTCACATCCGCGCACTTGTGCACGTTTGGTGTCCGGACAGGCATTACTAGCGGGCTTTGGTTTAAGCCAGATCCTAGTATACATTTTGGGATTGGTTTTATCTCATTGTATTCGTGTTCCTCGGAACACGGATGCGGGTGTGTATGCACAGTTGACAGAGGCAGAGGCAGAGGATTCTCATTAGGGTTGTTGACTGTTGACTTTTTCTAAACCCTAATGAGAATAAAAAAATATGATTAATAATATTAATTAAGTATTATTGTGCCATGGTTGAGTTGAAAGTTTGACTTTTGTTGACTTGTTGACTTTGTTGACCGGTTGACTATTTTGGACTTGTTGACCATCATCATTTCATTGCTATGACTTTTGTTTACTTGTTCTTTACAAAATGCATTAAATGCATGAAATGATAATGGCCATTGAAACTAACCATCACAATACTTAATTATTATTATTATCATGATTATTTTCTCTTTTGTGAGCATGGTTGCAAATTATTGAGCTCATTCTATCATTCTCATTCTCTCTCATCCAAAGCTCACCCTCTTCCTCTCTCTCAAGGCTCTCATGTCTCATGTGTTGAGAAGCATGAGCCATTGAGATAAACCCTCAAAACTCTTCTCTACTCACTCTAGAGTACAAGGTCTAGCAAGCCAAGCACTTTAATTTCCTCTCGGTTGAGGTAGGAGCTCAAGGTAGAGGCTTTCGGGTGGATCCTTCTTCGACAACAAGGAGACTACGAGGTGGAGCCGATCCAACCACTTCAAGGAGCAAGAAGAGAAGGAGTTCAAGACCTAGGTATAACCCTCTAACATAGTAGTTAAACTTCTAGTTAGTTTGCTAGGTTTTTGTTTAGCAAAGATCCTATTTTCTAGTCCATGTTACCTTTACCATAAAAATCGTTTTTTACCGTTTCCGCATCCCCGTAAGAACTGGGACGGGTAACGTGGACTTACAAGCACATCCTTATACAGGTCCCTAGTCATAGGATTATCGAGACGGGGCAACGATACTCCGGAGTAGACTAGAATATACGCTTCTCATCCCAGCAGGGGAGATGGTCTGTCCCAAAGCCATTAGTACGTCGTACTAGAGATAGTATGCGGGTGCTCGTTAGGTTATGAGTACACTGGACAGGACTCGTTGGGAACTGTTGGTTGGTACTATACCTATCGTCAGATAACAGTTCCCAGGTGACAGGAGTACAGCTTAGTCCGTCGACTTGACACTGCTGCTTCGCCTCAAGTGTGTTCCCACTGTACTTTGATTACTACCCTACCACGGCTCAAAGGAGTCGTGCAAACAGGTAGTAGTTAGGTGCTGTCCCGAAGCACTTGGTGGCAGTAGCGGTTAGATAGGATTCGTCTCTCCCGGTATTGGGGGTTGATATCGCGCTGTGTCTAGGAGAGCCATTACACAAAGTCCCTGGCCAGGGCAAGCGAGAATTACTGGTAGTGTTTACAGTAGTTTCTCAGGGTGTTCTGGGATACACTCCGGCACAACTTGTACCGCTGTTAGGGGTCTGACGTTTACCGCCCCCCTAAGCCCGACATGCGATACTCATAGACGAACAGACTGTTAGTTACATGTATGCCCTAGAGGCCATTACTGTACATACGATGTATATTGTAGTGGATGCTTAGACATATATAGGGAGGACTTTCTTGCTCGACATGATAGTACGCTATCTGGTTACTCTTTATCTTAACATGTTGACTTATATTAGTTTACTGTCTTACTCTCGCATGTTGATAGAGCCCTTAGGATATGTACTCGACTACTGGGACTATGATGAGATCATACTAGTGGGGCCACGGTAGTCGACGAGTACATCCTATAACAGTTCCTAGTCGAGGGTGTATCGAGACAGGGCATCGATACACCAGAGTAGACTAGCGTATACGCATCTTGACCCATATGATGGGCGATGGATGATCCTATATCCATCGGTGCTTGACATCAAGGATGGTATACGGGTGCTCAGTGGAGACTGGGTATACTGGACGGACTCACCGAGAACTCCCAGATGGTATTATACCTCACGTCAGATGGCAGTTCTCCGGTGACACTGGTACAGGTTAGTCTTTAGACCCGAGATCGTCATAGAGTCTTGTGTGATTCCCACTGTGCTTTGATTTCCATCATACCATGTCCAAGAGGGCGTGCAAAAAGGTGGCTTTTGGGTACAGTCCCGAATCACATGGAGGCAATGAGCGATAAGAGGGGTTTCGTCTCTCCCGGTATAGGAAGTTGATGCTGCACTGTGTTCGGTTGGCTATAACTGGAAATCCCTGGCCAGGGTTGCTGAGATTTACTGGTAAGTGTTATCAGTAGTTTCTTGAACTGTTATGGACCTTATATCGACACGACTTATCAAGCTATTAGGGTCTGACGATTACCACCCCTAGGCGAGATATGCGACATATCAGACGAAGAGACCGGACTGTACGGGAGTGTTACTGATTGGATTCATGGGAGAAAGTACAGGCTTGCTTTTTGATCTTCTGATCGCTCAATACCTGGGTGGCTGTTATGTTTAGCTGACCGCTTGCAGCTTATGGGTGTTTGATATGATCATCACCTACTGCCGGCGTATTGACGATTCTTTAGAGTCCTACACAGAGGTTTCTTAGCTCAGGCAAAACGGAGTAGGAGCACATATATGATATGTGCGGGACCGAGAACAATACATGTATGTGATACCGTATTAGATTCTCGCGATATGAGATATCGGCCGGGTATATGTGATAAAGCCGGGTCATCGGATCAAGTGTTGATGCGATGAACTGATACAGATATATATTAGTCGGTTATTTATGAAATAGCCGGATTATCGGATCAAGTGTTGATTCGATAATTTAATGTATAATTATATATTTGATATATTAAATTATATTAACTAATATAAGCTCACTAAAAGATTCTTTTTCTCACTCGGGTAATACATTGATATATATGCGATATATGTTAATTGTATTATTTTATTTTGTTACAATAAATAAAATATATGTGATATATAATATTGTAACATGTTAGGGTTATTAATGCAACATGTTTAGTGGAGATTAAACATAGTTAGGGTTTGATTTGGGTTAATCTTTTCTAGTTGGTTCTAGAAGCTTTGCTCTTGTTTTAAGCAAAGATATTTATTATGATATTTTTGTAGATATTTTGTTAAGCCAACCCAACCCTTCACCATGGTTAAGTCTCTGCATGGGTTAAGTTATCATACTTAACCCATGGTTGCATTTCTAACCTCACTATGGATTCATTATTCATCAGAAAAAGAATGGTTCTTCTTCTTCTTCCTTCTTCTTTCATGAAAAAGCTTTCTAGCTTTTTATGAAGTGATGATAATGAGTGAGATTAAGAAAATAAATAAGAGCGAAATTCCTACTTCATCATCCTCATCTAATCTAGCCCATTAGATTAGGGTGTTCACTTTATTAGTAAGTGAGAGCTTGTGTTAAAGAAACTTCAAGGTAGATCATCTTTGTTATCGAAGATCGAAAGCAAGCTTGCATCATTCTCTTCGTGGAGCCTCTCTAGAGTTCGGATACTTGATGATCGCAGCGAAGGGACCTCAACACAGAGCTTTTGAAGTGAAGGACCGTACTAAAAAGGTTGTAATCCTTTTCACTTAGAAGTAAAGTTGTTTACTTGCTTTGTTTCGCCTAATCTCTAGTTTAAAGATCTTGGTTAGGGTTGTTCGGCACGTCTAAATTTTGAATCGGGAATGGTTGATGCCTTGTAAAACCTTATGAGAGTGCCTAGTAACCCTACACAGACCGGACTGTACGGAGATTGTCACATTCAGGCTCAGTAGGAGTTCGGATGGGTTCACCTCATCAGTCTTCTTATCGGCATCACCTGGGGACCGTTACGTACAGCTAGTACCGCTTGCGGCCTGTGGTTAAACCCACTACCAGCCTAGTGTCGAGTCTTTAGAGTCCCACACAGAGGGTTGTTCTCCTTGGGCAAAACAGAGTAGAGGTCGCATGGTTTTGCGACAGGGTTCGTTCACATACGCGCACTTGTGCACGTTTGGTGTCCGGGCAGTTTTTACTAGCGGGCTTTGGTTTAAGCCAGATCCTAGTATTTTGTTTTGGGATTGGTTTTTTAGGGTTACTAGGCACTCTCACAAGGTTCTAGAAGGAATCAACCATGCCCGATTTAAAATTTAGACGTGCCGAACAACCCTGACCAAGATCTTTAAACTAGAGATTAGAAGAAACAAAGCAAGTAAACAACTTTACTTCTAAGAGTTTGGGATTACAACCTTTGTAGTCCGGTCCTTCACTTCTAAAGCTCCGTGTTGAGGTCCCTTCGCTGCGATCATCGAGTACCCGGACTCTAGAGAGGCTCCATGAAGAGAAAAATGCAAGCTTGCTTCCGATCTTCGATAACAAAGATGATCTACTTTGAAGAAACTCAAACCCAAGCTCTTGCTTTGCTAATCAAGTATTAGCAAAGCAAACACCCAAATCTAAATGGCAAGAATAGATGAGGATGACGAAGTAGGAATTTAGCTCTCATTTGTTTTCTTAATCTCACTCAAAATCATCACTAATGAAAAAGCTAGAAAGCTTTTTCATCCAAAAGAAGAAGGAAGAAGAAGAAGCATTCTCTTTGTGATGAATAATGAATAACTCAAGTGTGAGGTTAGAAATGCAACCATGGTATAAGTGAGAAGACATAACCCATGTAGAGAAACAACTATGGTTAAAGGGTTGGGTTGGGTTAAGAAAATATCTTGCAAAATATCACAAAATATCCAAGTCAAAGCTTCAAGAAGCTTCTTGAAAGCTTCATGAAAGTTTAACCCTAATCCAAACCCTAACCATATTTAAACTCCACAAATAATGTTGCATTTATAACCATAACATGTTACAATATTATATATCACATATACAATATTTATTGTAACAAAATAAAATAATACAATTAACATATATCGCATATATATCAATGTATTACCCGAGTGAGAAAAACAATCTTTAAGTGAGCTTATATTAGTTAATGTAATTTAATATATCAAATATATAATTATACATTAAATTATCGAATCAACACTTGATCCGATAATCCGGCTATTTCAGAAATAACCGACTAATATAATCTGTATCAGTTCATCGAATCAACACTTGATCCGATGACCCGGCTATATCACATACACCCGGCCGATATCTCATATCGCGAGAATCTAATACGGTATCACATACACGTATTGTTCCCAGTCCCACACATATCATATATGTGCTCGTACTCCGTTTTTCCTGAGCCAAGAAACCTCTATGTAGAACTCTAAAGAATTGTCAATACGCCGGCAGTAGGTGATGATCATATCAAACATCCACAAGCTGCAAGCGGTTAGCTAAACGTAACAGCCACCCAGGTATTGAGCGATCAGAAGATCAACAAGCAAGCATGTACATTCTCCTGTGAATCCAATCAGTAACACTCTCGTACAGTCCGGTCTCTTCGTCTGATATGTCACATATCTCGCCTAGGGGGTGGTAAACGTCAGACCCCAGTAGCTTGATAAGTCGTGTCGATATGAGGTCTATAACAGTTCGAGAAACTACTGATAACACTTACCAGTAAATCTCAGCAACCCTGGCCAGGGATTTCCAGTTATAGCCAATTGAAATGAGAGCAAGTATGAGGTAATAAAGTATATGGAAAGCATGAATCTGTACTACAAATTGTAGGGTTCCTAGGCACTGTCACTGCAACCACTGCTACAGATGGCCCTAGTGCAAGTGGGAGATTGTTAGTTATATGTATGCCCTAGAGGCCATTACTGTACATAGGATATATATTGTAGTGGATGCTGGGACATATATAGGGAGGACTTTCTTGCTCGACATGATAGTATGCTATCTGGTTGCTCTTTATCTTAACGTGTACACTGATTGTCTCTCAGTTACATGTTGGTAAAGCCCTTAGGATGTGTACTTGACTACCTGGACTATGATGCGGATCATACTAGTGGGGACATGGTAGTCCATAAGTACATCCTTCAAGGTCCCTAGTCGTGGGTGTATCGAGACGGGGCATCGATATATCAGAGTAGACTAGCGTATACCTTCTCGACCCATACAGATGGGCGATGGATGATCCCATATCCATTAGTGTTTGACATCAGAGATGATATACGGGTGCTCAGTGGAGACTGGGTACACTGGACGGACTCGCCGAGAACTCCCAGATGGTATTATACCTTACGTCAGATGGCAGTTCTCTGGTGACACTGGTACAGGTTAGTTTGTAGACCCGAGATCGTCATAGAGTCTTGTGTGATTCCCACTGTGCTTTGATTTCCACCTTACCACGTCCAAGAGGGCGTGCAAAACGGTGGTTTTTTGGTACAGTCCTGAATCACATGGAGGCAATGAGCGATAGGATGGGATTCGTCTCTCCCGGTATAGAGAGTTGATGTTGCACTGTGTTCGATTGGCTATAACCGGAAATCCCTGACCAGGGTTGCTGAGATTTACTGGTAAGTGTTACCAGTAGTTTCTCGAACTGTTATAGACCTCATATCGACACGACTTATCGAGCTACTGGGGTCTGACGTTTACCACCCCTAGGCGAGATATGCGACATATCAGACGAACAGACCGGACTGTACGGTAAGTGTTACTGGTTGGATTCACAGGAATGTGAGCGGGCTTGCTCATGGATCTTCTGATCGCTCAATACCCGGGTGGCCGTTACGTTTAGCAGACCGCTTGCGGCTTGTGGGTGTTTGATATGATCATCACCTGCTACCGGCGTATTGACGAGTCTTTAGAGTCCTACACAGAGGTTTCCTGGCTCAAGCGAAACGAAATAGGAGCGCATATGAGATATGTGCAGGACCGAGAATAATACCAGTATGTGATACTGTATTCTATTCTCGCGATTTGTATCATTGGACGGTTATATGAGATATAGCCAGGTTACCGAATCAAGTGTTGATTCGATATATTGATACACTTGATATTAGTCGGTTATATGCAGTATGACCGGATCATTAAATCAAGTGTTGATTTAATGATTTAATGTATAATTATATATTTGATATATTACTTTACATTAACTAGTATTTGTTCACTTAAGATTAACTTTCTCACTTGATGTGCACAAGTTATATATGTGATATATTTTTGTGCACTAGTTTGTATCATGTTTGATGATACATGCAAACTTGGGTGTGTGTATGCTTTGAACCATGTTTAGGTAAATGGTTAGGGTTTTAATTTATTTATTCATTTATTTATTTATTCATTTTAGCAAGAAATGAAATGGTGGCTAACTTTGGATTTTCTTTGAAGCTTCATGAAGCTTTGAAAAGTTCAACCATTTTGTTTCTTTTGCTTATCCTAACCATTTGCCTAAACCCTAGTTTATTCTCTACATGAGTTTATCTCACCCATGGTTGCAATATGATAGATATCACTTGAATTTTCTTTTTGGTGGTAATTCTTTTTCATTCTTCTTCTTCATCTTCTTCATGAAGAAAAGGAAAGCTTGCTAGAAAATTCGAAGTGATGAAATCAAGTGAGAAATCCAAATTGAACCCACTTCCTATTTCTTCATCCTCTACCACTTGCCATGTAGTATAGGGTGTTTTCTTCACAAGTTTCATGACTTGGTGAAGGTGGAGCTTGAGTTAGAGTCGCCTCGACGTAGATCATCTTCGGCACCGAAGTCAACGACCTAGCCCGATCATTTCTCCGACGAAACCATCGCTAGAGTCAGGGATTCCGATGATCGCAGCGGAGGGAAGTCTTCACGGAGCTTTAGAACTAGAGGACCGGATCTACAAAGGTTGTATTTCCATTCACTTTAGAGTAAAGTTGTTTGCTCGCATTTGTTTTCGCCTATCCTCTAGTTAACGATCGCATTAGGGTTTCTCGGCTCCGGAAAAATTTGAATTTGGCATGGTAGATGCCTTGTAGAACCTCTTGAGTATGCCTAGGAACCCTACAGTGGTATCAGAGCCTAGCTAGAGCCTTAGGCGATGAGTAGACGAAGTTAGAAAGCCGATAGAACCTAGAAACCCTAAGTTATACCCTTCTCTGGACAATTTTCAAAACTGTGGATTTTTGTGAATTAAAAATTCTCAGAAAATAGAGCAGGAAATTCTAAGAATACTGGCAGAAAACGAAACCCTAATTCCACTGTAGCGCCGCGGAACCGCGGCAGTAGCCTCTTTTTGCGGCGGTTTCGCGGCCGTATGTACTGATCATGGTCTCGATTTTCTACAGTAATACCCCTATCTGTTTCCTCTGTTCTCTGGGAATTTTTAATCTGCACTCAAGAGTTGAGTTTTCTGGGTTGTATTGGGGATTTAATGATTCGATCGAATATTTTAACTTTGCTTTGTGTTTCCGGATATTTTAGAACATGTTAAAAAGTTCGACCAGATATAAATACCCACTTTTTCCCCTGCCAGGAAATTTCCAATTGTTGGATTTTTCCGTAGTTTAATAACATTCTAAGTAGTGCAAGTAATGCGATGGTCCCTCTAGAAGACAACAAACCTTAACTCGATTATGTGACCGTCTTGAACTGCCCTTTGAACCTTAGGGTTTGGGGCAGTACGGCGTGCCACATGTGAGGCATTGGCTTGACCCTTCTACGGTTGGACCGTTGGTACTGAGGCATGAAGTGAATGTTTTTTAACTTATTTCATGTGTTGAGCTGTTTCGGGAAAACTTGGGTGTTTTGATTGTTCGATCGGAAAGTTTAACATTTTCCATTTATCTGGAATGTGATACAATATTTGGAATCCACAAGTGGTTATGAGATAACTGATTTGAATGTTATAAACATAGCACTTTATTCTCACTTGAACGGTTGCCACAGAATTTTGATGTGATCAAAAGTCCGTCGCAATCACGTACCGTACGCGGATACTCGCCGGGTAAACTGCTGCCGGCGTATTGACGAGTCTTTAGAGTCCTACACAGAGGTTTCCTAGCTCAAGCGAAACGAAATAGGAGCGCATAGAAGATATGTGCGGGACCGAGAATAATACCAGTATGTGATACTGTATTCTATTCTCGCGATTTGTATCATCGGTCGGTTATATGTGATATAGCCGGGTTACCGAATCAAGTGTTGATTCGATATATTGATACACTTGATATTAGTCGGTTATATGCAGTATGACCGGATCGTTAAATCAAATGTTGATTTAATGATTTAATGTATAATTATATATTTGATATATTACTTTACATTAACTAGTATTTGTTCACTTAAGATTGATTTTCTCACTTGAAGTGCACAAGTTGTATATGTGATATATTTTTGTGCACTAGTTTGTATCATGTTTGATGATACATACAAACTTGGGTGTGTGTATGACTTACACCAAGTTTAGGTTAATGGTTAGGGTTTTATTTATTTATTTATTTTGGTAAACAAAATGGTGCTTTTCTTTCACTTTGGCTTGAAGCTTCATGAAGCTTCAAAGCATCTTTGAAAAGTCTAACCATTTTGTTTTATGCTTAAACCTAACCATTATCTAAACTATGGTTTGCTCTCTACATGAGTTTACTTCACCCATGGTTGCATTATGATAAGTCTTCACTTGATTTTTCATTTTTATTATGATTGATATTCTTTTCTTCTTCTTCTTCTTCTTCTTCTTCTTCTTCTTGATGAAGAAAAGAAAACCTTGCTAGAAAATTTCAAGTGTTGAAATCAAGTGAGAAATCCAAATCCAAAGTGAACCCACTTCCTATTTCTTCATCCTCTACCACTTGCCATGTTGTATAGGGTGTTTTGCTTCACAAGGTTCATGACCAAGTGAAGATGGAGCTTGAGTTTGAGTCGCCTCGACGTAGATCATCTTCGGCACCGAAGTCAACGACCTAGCCCGCTCATTTCTCTGACGAAACCATCGCTAGGGTCCGGGATCCCGATGGTCGCAGCGAAGGGACGTCAACACGGAGCTCTTGAAGTGTAGGACCGGATCTACAAAGGTTGTATTCCCATTCACTTAGTAGCAAAGTAGTTTGCTAGCTTGTAGTTTCGCATTATCTCTAGTTAACGATCTCAATTAGGGTTTCTCGGCACATAAAATTTTGAATTTGGCATGGTAGATGCCTTGTGGAACCCCTTGAGTGTGCCTAGGAACCCTATAGTGGTATCAGAGCCTAACTAGAGCTTTAGGCGAAGTGTAGACGAAGTTAGAGATCCGATCGAACCCCGAAACCCCGATCAAAACCCTTCTCTGTACATTTTTTCAAACTGTGGATTTTTGTGAATTAAAAATGCTAAGAAAATTAATCAGGAAAATCTAAGAATTACTGTGAAGTACGGGCCTCTAACTCAAAAATTTGACCGCGGAACCGCGGCCAAACCAAGGGTTTGGCGGCGGTCCCGCGGCCAAAATTGTGAATTAGTCCTTCAAACTTCACATATTTATTCTTAGGTCCTTTCTTGTCATTTTTTCTGGGAATTTTTTAATTCCACTCAAGTGTTGAGTTTTCTAGGGTTTTATTGGGGACTCGTTAATTCGATCGGATAATTTAACTTCGTTTATGTTTTTCCGGATATTTTAGAAACTGTTAAAAAGTTCGACCGGATATAAATACCCAATTTTTCCCCTGCCGGAAAATTTCCAAGTGTTGGATTTTTCCATAGTTTAAGAACGTTCTAAGTAGTACAAGTAACGCGATAGACCCTCTAGAAGACAACAAACCTTAACTCGATTATGTGACCGTCTTGAACTGCCCTTTGAACCTTAGGGTTTGGGGCAGTACGGCGTGCCATATGTGAGGCGTTGGCTTGACCCTTCTACGGCTGGACCGTTGGTACTGTGGCATGAAGTGAATGTTTTTAAACTTATTTCAAGTGTTGAGCTGTTTCGGGAAAACTTGGGTGTTTGATTGTTCGATCGGAAAGTTTAACATTTTCTATTTATCTGGAATGTGATATAATATTTGGAATCCACAAATAGTTATGAGATAACTGGTTTGAATGTTATGAATCTAGCAGTTTAGTCTCACTTGATTGGTTGCCACGGGATTTTGATGCGATCAAAAGTCCGTCGCAATCACGTAGCGTACACGGATACTCGCCGGTAAACTTAATAGATAGCCACGCCCCATAGCCCCGACCAAGTGACTGTAGGAGAACCCCGTCGCCAAAAGCATCCGTTAGGGTGCTCGCGGCAGCGGTGTTCCGCCTCAGTGCACTTCGTCGACGGTATCGGGGGTGCGGCCATCTACTAAAGTCTTCGACGAGCATTCGATCAAAATGTCGGGAATCTTGTTGAATTGCCCGACTTGATATTGAAAAGTGTTTTCGATAATGAGTCTAAAATGCGGGGTTTATAATTGTTAGGCATGCGATGTCTAAGGAATTCATTTGGTTAGGCATGCGATGTCTAAAGGGGTTACGGATTCCAACTGTTGTAGTTTTACACTTTCTTTTCTGTGACCGTAAGTGTAATATGTGATATCGCCGGTTTCGTTGCTATATGTCAACGACAATTGGGATACGCATGTTTACTTACGTTGATGACATGTGATGTTATGTGTTGCTGGATATGTTATATTGGATCGTCGTGTTTGAATAGCCGGGGGGTTTTATGTGAGATGAGTGTTTTTCATTTTCATTCATGTAAAAAAACTTGTATGTAATATTCTTTTATTGGGGCACTTCCAGGTTGCGGAAGATGTCACCATTGTATATTATTTACTTTTCCGCATTAGGATAGACCCAAGGAGGAGGGCACAAGTAACCGGGTTCTGGAGTCCAGTGGGAGACCAACTCGAGGAGTCGAGTCCGGGTCTCCTAACTCTAGAATTGGTAGGGTTGCTTGCCGCTCTCGTAGGGGCCTAGGAGTGTGGGTTTGGCTATTCATCGCGACCATGGAATCCGTGTTTTATACTGGATCGTATTAAAAACACGGACGTCCTAGTATATCCAATGTTTCATATGTTTCTTCTGCTGCGATATCTGTGATGTGATCATTTGATGTTCTGTGATATATATTATATATAGTATATATGATATATTATATAGACGTTGCTTATGTTTTACACCCGCGCTAGCCCTGCCTCACTCTGCCGTTAGTTACCTAACCTAACGGTGCAGACGGGACATCGAGGCGAATGCGGATGGCATAAGCGTACGTTATGTTTATCTGTGATGTTTAGGTGGACTTAAATGATGGGACTTCATTAATGTGATTAATGAAAGAAAAGAAACCTAAGATGTTGTGGAATCGAATTTTCATAAACAGGTAGCTACAGTTCTTGCTTTGCATCGCGGTGTTCCTTGTAGAACATCCTGCACCTTATTCGATAAGGAAAGGGCCGAGATCCCTTCACCGGGAGTGACCCCTTTAGCAATAACTGGCAGATGCTACAACCCTCGGTTTGTCTTTTGATTGCTTTTATAGTTTTTGCTTTGCACAGCGGTATATATGATATATCCTGCACCTTATTCGATGAGGAAAGGGCCGACGATCCCTTCTCCGGGAGTGACCCCTTTAGCAAAACTAGAAAAGCCTCAAAAACACTCCATTTCAAAATTCATTCGATCCTACAACGATATCAAGTTCATTACGCAATAGGTTTTCAGAAAAACCTGTCGTAGCCCTCCGTCATTTCAGATAAATCTTGCTTAGTATTCGTGCTGCGTTTGTTGACCTTGTCAAGGCGCAGTGTGCGGTAGCTGACCTGTATTTATCTGTTTATGCATATGATGCAGATTGTTTTAGGGTAGTCGTACGGCCTTGTTGACCTTGTCAAGGGTCGTGCGGGAGGGTTTGATTCAATCTAGAAATGACGGGTTGAACTTGACTTACGGTCTATGGTTTGTTGACCTTGTCAAGGTCATAGATCGTTTGGGGCAAAATAATATCGGGAATTTCAAGTGTTGAAATTTGCAATGAGATTGCATACCTTCTATGAGATAGTTGGATCCCGATACCCGCTGCGAGTAAGAGTTACTCCTGGGAGAGTTTTACATATTACAATTAGCCGATCAAGTAGGTGTCTAGAATGGTGTCAACGGGGTTACGCCTCTAGGAAAACGAGGTTTACTTTAATTAGGTCCGTGCGAAAGCACGGGGAACCTCCCTCAAAGTACCGACACTGGCCTGGCTAAAAGATTGGCAAAGTTGTAGGGTGTAATTAATCCCGGCCAGTCTTTCCTTTTAGGGTTTGAAGGAAGATTTGATAAAAACAGTGGGAGCCATCCTGATTAGATAAAATAATAACCAATCTGATCTTGCAAGAGCGCATGCAGAGTGTTTTCTTCTCTCTCTCTCTCTCCAGGTAGCGACCATGTCACGCCTTAATCAAGATAATAATACGGATGTATTGACCGAACCCACTTGTTATACTGAGCTGGGGAACGTTGGTCCCGCTCCAACTTATAAATGTTATAAGACAGAGCAGGATTTTGGGGAATACCAGATTTCCCGTGCCGCCCAAACGAAGAAAGTGCATGTTGATGCATCATCTTCGGGTGTGTTCGTTACATAGAACTGTTTCTCAGTATCCTTTACGTCCTGGATATGTGATACCGGATCAGGATCCCGCATATGTAATCTGTTACATGGGCTACAGATAGGTAAAGAACTGAGAACGGGTGAAAAGTTTCATGGGACAGAAAACGGTGCAAGTGTTGCAGCCAAGACTGTTGGTCACTGTCACCCTGTATTACCAGTACATTGATTCTGAACGAATGTTATTAGATACCGAACCTGATATACAAAATCATATCAGTCTCTTTATTAGTAAAGAAATGATAAAATTTTTGTATTGTTGGATAATGTTTTGAACATTTCCTATATCAAAAGTTGATCGGTTCAGGCACGTTATCTAAAAACATTGATGTTCTAAATCAAACTACAGTTCTTAGTATACGGAACACATACAAGAGGAAGAGTTCAGAAATGAACGAATCCTTCTTGAGGCATTGTAGACTAGGTCATATCAATGTGACCCAACTGGCTGAAGTTACATTTAGATGCATATTTAAATTAGTTTGAATTTACATCTTGTGAAACTTGTCGGTCATGTCACAAAGATACGATGACCACAGCTCTGTTTGTTGGAAACAGAGAAAGAGTTAGTGAACTCTTGGGATTGATACGTACTGATGTATGAAGGTACCCTGTCTACATATGCCAAGACCGGTTCTTTGTACTTAATTACATTCACTGATTATCTCTCAAGATTCAGATATATGTTCCTGTTGAAACACAAGTCCGAAACTTTTGAGATAATCACAGAATATATGTTAGAAGTAGAGAACCAAAATACGGGTATAAGTATTATGTCTTTTGATGTGATCAGGGAGGAGAATACTTGAGCACGGAAATCCTGGACTATTCTAAAGGAGAATGAGATTCTCTCTCAGCATTACTCCTCCGTATACACCATAACACGATGGTATATCGGGGAGGAGCAATAGCACCCTATGTGATATGGTGTGCTCTATGATGAGTACTACTGAGTTTCCTCTTTCCTTTTGGGAGTTATGCGCTTGAGAAGCTGCATACCTATTGAATAGGGTTCAAATCAAAACAGTTGCCTACCGCTTCATATGTGATATGGTATGGGAAGAACCTATCTCTTAAGTAAGTTAAGATTTGGGATTGTCCGGCCTATGTCAAAAGCAAAATCCGGACAAGATCGAGGCAATGTCAGTTCTGTACAACTGGAAAGGTTCCAGCTATACAAAACTGCAGCTGCTGATTTGACAGAACCAAAGGATTCAATAGTCCCTGATGAACCTCAGCCTCTCCGCCAATCTGGTAGGGTTCCTCATCCGCCTGAGAGATACTTTGGTTTCTCGATGACAGTGGGAGCGAGGATTGCATCATGAGATGATGACCCAACTAGTTTCGAGCTGGCCATCAGGAGTGGGACTCTATAAGAATGGCTGGATGCTTAGTGATCTGAGATGGAATCCTTATACACTAACAAAGTATGGACTTTGGTTGCTTTATCTGAAGGGTTAAATCCCCATCAGGAGCAAGTATATCTTGAGAAGATTACTTGGTGTAGATGGAAAAGTTGAGACTTTCAAAGACTAGACTTGTTAAAGGTTTTCGTCATCGACCAGGCGTGGAAAATGATGAAACCTTTTCAAGTAGCTAAGCTTAAGTCCATCCAGATCCTACTTGCCACGGCTACATACCATGACTACGATATCTGGTGGTTGAGTGTCATGACTGCTTTTCTAAATGATGTTTTAGAAAAGAGCGTCTATAAGTACATAGCCAGAGGGCTTCGTAGACAGTGGGAGCAGCGGAAACGTGTGCAAGATGTTTTATGTGATAAAGCAGGCATCGCGGAGTTGGAACGTCTGTTTTGATGTGGTAGTCAAAGAGTTTGACTTCATCAAAATGGTAGATGAACTTTGTATATACAAAAAGGTAGTAGAGAGTATGGTGGTGATCCTCATAGAGTACGTGGATGACATACTCTTGATAGGGAAGTAGTTTCCTATGCTACGCTCGGTCAATCTTCGCTTATCACAAGGATTCTCCAAATAGGATCAAAGCAATACCTCCTAAATCCAGGGTTTTGGATCTATGAGATAGATCTAAATGGATGTTAGGATTCTCACTAGCTTTAGTAAGATGGTATCAATGGATCCAGGAGAGAATCACTGGAAATGTTCCAGGGTGATAAGGACGACTGAATGTCAGTCGCAGGCATTGTCTTTACCCTCTGTGGAGGGACGGTATGTTGGAAGAGTTCCAAGCTAGATACCGTGGCAAACTAGACGATAAAGGCTAGTGACATCGCTATTAAAGATACTACCAAAGAGGCAATTTGGGTGTATATTGGTTCATGAGATGAACTAGGTTCCTACCATTGTGTGACAATGGAAGTGTGGCTTTGGCCCAGAAACCCCGGTCCCATCAGTGACCCAGATGTATTCTGTGGCAGCATCACCTGATCATGGAGATAGTTGATCTCCAGGGTGATCGAGGTAAGGAGAGTAGACTCAGAGGACAACACGGCGGATCCACTCACAAAGGCCTTTTCCCAGAGAGAGACTTTGATGGGATGGTTGAGTATGAGATACTGCAACCATTGCTACAGATGGCCCTAGTGCAAGTGGGAGATTGTTAGTTATATGTATGCCCTAGAGGCCATTACTGTATATAGGATGTATATTGTACTGGATGCTAGGACATATATAGGGAGAACTTTCTTGCTCGACATGATAGTATGCTATCTGGTTGCTCTTTATCTTAACGTGTACACTGATTGTCTCTCTGTTTCATGTTGGTAAAGCCCTTAGGATGTGTACATGACTACCTGGACTATGATGCAGATCATACTAGTAGGGACATGGTAGTCCATAAGCACATCCTTCAAGGTCCCTAGTCGTGGGTGTATCAAGACGGGGCATCGATATACCAGAGTAGACTAGCGTATACCTTCTCGACCCATACAGATAAGCGATGGATGATCCCATATCCATTGGTGTTTGACATCAGAGATGATATACGGATGCTCAGTGGAGACTGGATACACTGGACGGACTCGCCGAGAACTCTCAGATGGTATTATACCTTACGTCAGATGGTAGTTCTCTGGTGACACTGGTACAGGTTAGTCTGTAGATCCGAGATCGTCATAGAGTCTTGTGTGATTCCCACTGTGCTGTGATTTCCACCTTACCACATCCAAGAGGGCGTGCAAAACAGTGGTTTTTGGGTACCGTCCCGAATCACATGAAGGTAATGAGCGATAGGAGGGGATTCGTCTCTCCCGGTATAGGGAGTTGATGTTGCACTGTGTTCGATTGGCTATAACCGGAAATCCCTGGCCAGGGTTGCTGAGATTTACTGGTAAGTGTTATCAGTAGTATCTCGAACTGTTATAGACCACGTATCGACACGACTTATCAAGCTACTGGGGTCTGACTTTTACCACCCTTAAACGAGATATGCGACATATCAGACGAACAGACCGGACTGTACAGTAAGTGTTACTGGTTGGATTCACAGGAGTGTGAGCGGGCTTGCTCGTTGATCTTTTGATCGCTCAATACCCGGGTGACCGTTACATTTAGCAGACCGCTTGCGGCTTGTGGGTGTTTGATATGATCATCACCTACTGCCGGCGTATTGACGAGTCTTTAGAGTCCTACACAGAGCTTTCCTGGCTCAAGCGAAACGAAATAGGAGCGCATATGAGATATGTACGGGACCGAGAATAATACCAGTATATGATACTGTATTCTATTCTCACGATTTGTATCATCGGTCGGTTATATGTGATATAGCCGGGTTACCGAATCAAGTGTTGATTCGATATATTGATACACTTGATATTAGTCGGTTACATGCAGTATGACCGGATCGTTAAATCAAGTGTTGATTTAATAATTTAATGTATAATTATATATTTGATATATTACTTTACATTAACTAGTATTTGTTCACTTAAGATTGATTTTCTCACTTGAAGTGCACGACTTGTATATGTGATATATTTTTGTGCACTAGTTTGTATCATGTTTGATGATACATACAAACTTGGGTGTGTGTATGACTTACACCAAGTTTAGGTTAATGGTTAGGGTTTTATTTATTTATTTATTTTGGTAAACAAAATGGTGCTTTTCTTTCACTTTGGCTTGAAGCTTCATGAAGCTTCAAAGCATCTTTGAAAAGTCTAACTATTTTGTTTTATGCTTAAACCTAACCATTATCTAAACTATGGTTTGCTCTCTACATGAGTTTACTTCACCCATGGTTGCATTATGATAAGTCTTCACTTGATTTTTCATTTTTATTATGATTGATATTCTTTTCTTCTTCTTCTTCTTCTTCTTCTTCTTCTTCTTCTTCTTGATGAAGAAAAGAAAACCTTGCTAGAAAATTTCAAGTGTTGAAATCAAGTGAGAAATCCAAATCCAAAGTAAACCCACTTCCTATTTCTTCATCCTCTACCACTTGCCATGTTGTATAGAGTGTTTTCTTCACAAGGTTCATGACCAAGTGAAGATGGAGCTTGAGTTTGAGTCGCCTCGACGTAGATCATCTTCGGCACCGAAGTCAACGACCTAGCCCGCTCATTTCTCTGACGAAACCATCGCTAGGGTCCGAGATCCCGATGGTCGCAGCGAAGGGACGTCAACACGGAGCTCTTGAAGTGAAGGACCGGATCTACAAAGGTTGTATTCCCATTCACTTAGTAGCAAAGTACTTTACTAGCTTGTAGTTTCGCCTTATCTCTAGTTAACGATCTCAATTAGGGTTTCTCGGCACATAAAATTTTGAATTTGGTATGGTAGATGCCTTGTGGAACCCCTTGAGTATGCCTAAGAACCCTACACCTATGGGTGCGGCAAGTTACCCGCCAAAACCTGAAGCGAGGCAGCCCCCTACAGCATACTGAATGGACCACCCAGCACTTTACGGAATCCGGTAAATTGAGCACCCCTCCTTGGGCCAACCTGTACCCCCTACGAGTGCTGCGAATAGTATGCCAATTCTAGAGTGAGGTCTCTCTGCCTCTCAAAGCCATGAGATACGGACCCATTGCCCTCCAAAACCCGGCTATCCGTGAACTCCGTCGTGGGGTAATCCTAGTACAGAAAAGAAAATATATACAACAGGTACATCGACCTAAGCCCGGTCGTGCTCCAAAAGAATATTATACAAACAGGCAGTGACAGCAGTCCACATGTTGGACGCTCGCCCCGCAATATCAAATTGTCACGACCCAAAATTGGCCCGTGACGGCCCTAATACTACGCAACGCCCAAAGACGCAACGCAGTAAAAGAAAGCCAAACCCAGAAATCTAAACCATGAAAATTACGGAAAACATAATATAAGTTTTGAAATAATTGAAATTGCAACCCAAATTCTTTAAAAGTCTTACTTTCTTTCTTTAAAATTTTAGCAACACCCCCTTTTTGTAAAGACAAGTCAAGAAGAAGGCAACACTAAAATAATGACAGTAGAGAAAAAGCTGTATATAAAAGACATCCAATCCACAATAATACACATAACGTCCTCACCAAGTCTCTATGTCAACAATACAATAGTAGATGGAGAGTACAAAAATACAACGAATATACAATATGAAATACAGATAACCATCTAACCCACCTAAGCAAAATGGTACTGTGAGCTGATGCGATATCTGTAGCAAAAGGTGGTAGCTGGATAGCTGAATAGAGGAATAGCCTGCCTCGACTACTCTGGGGAAAAACCTGAAACACCTGTGGCACAACGGGGGTGAGTTGCCAACTCGTGAATAGTATAAAACATATGCAGGTAATCGCAGGAATGCACGTACAGCATGAATCTAAGATATGCGATTACAATAATAATATGTCATGCAATACTGAAATAAGGAGAGTACGCTAGCGGGTACAATCAATATATGAAGTAATGACGGCATGATAATAGTGTGCAATAACTATGCAATAGAGATATGAGAAAGCAAATATGCAACTATCATAAGGATACACTACAAGTACTACCAATATATGAATCTGTGCATAAGGTAAGTAAGGGTGAGGTATAGGGTGGAATATGTCATTTTCCACGGAAACCTGACGTCGTGGCAGGATCACAATCCATCAAGATACTCCAATCCCAAATCCTCAAATCAGCCCCCACATAGGGCACTCACCTCATATAAGTCTCACATCTCCTCAATGTACAATACCGAGTAATCTCCTATATCCCGAATGTACAAATCACCAATCTCATAGGTATATCCAATGTCCAAGTCCCAATGAATCACCTAGTATCCCAAGTCCAATCTCAAGTAAGAATCTAACATCCTAAAGGTATATATATGTACAGAAATAAATATGATGGGGGCAATACACATATATTAGCGTCCCATTCCACTAATATTGGTGTAAGGGTATATATAACAACGGCTAAATCCCCTGTTATATATACAAAAAGGGGTTAAAGAAATATCATGAAACCGTGTGCCAAGCATCGACACAGAAATCCTCGTATATCGGGCTCCGTCAGTCCGGATCAGCCCACGGGGTCCGTCTGCGGTATCGGCCCTCGGCCCCGCCAGTACAGATCCTCCCGCATCCATCTCTCGACTCTGGCCAGTAGCCTCCGGACAATTGCCAGGTCCAAACAATCACCGGTAGGTACTCGCCCGCCTCCAGGCTCAATCGGCAAACCCATCGATCTTCTTGCCGAGGGGAACCATACCGGGCCCCACCATGTAGTCTCATACGGCAACCACACCTCGTATGGAGTAGATAATCAGCACCGATAAAACTCATGGGGGACACTCAAATATCATATCAAGGAAACCGGGTTGTTCATGTATGCATAATTTCATGAACTCCCGCGGTTCCCAAATCCCGAAAACATCATATAAAATCCAGATAAACAATGCGCAATCCAAGAATAAATATATGAGATATATCTGAATGCGAGCAGGTAAACACAAGTATATAGCTGAACCAGATGTATGCGAAATCAAGATGAGGTACAGCTAAGTAACATCAGTAAATGTAAATATGCGACAACAACTGAATATGTGTCTAACATACAGGTGTAGCAATGTATAGGTATCTACCTATAGGAACTGATGTCGTATACCCCCCTGGGTATAAGTAAAATATGTAGGAAATCCCTCCCGGTATAGGTAAAATATGTAGGAGGTATACCTGTAGCTGTATCGCAAAGTGAAAATATACCTATCACTAAAGGTATGATACACTATAGGTATACCGATAAGCTAGATGTCATGTATGGCAGGCAATAGTAGCTATAAGGGGTAGTGTGTGACATGGCAATTATTGACGGCGTGTGTGTAGCATGCAATCCGTGCTCGTGCAACATGAACCGTCAATAATGTGTGCAGTGTCCTACGGCTGCTAGTCACAGTATATTACTATATCAAAGAATGCAGTAAATGCGCAATTCTACAATGACGTAGAATGTGCGACAGGAAATTGAATCCTAGCCCAGACGCATAACGCCATGCGGGCGATTCCCTTGTAGATGTTATATCTACTCACCTAAACTCCACGCTGGGTGAATCCTATCATCTGCTCTCCCTGTAGCCGTGTCCGTAGCTCCTGTCTGCAAACCTGCAAATACGACATGAATATCACATATAAGCCAAAATATTCCGCGAAACGCGATATCGAATCGAAACGAGAAACTCGCGTCACGAACCAAGCGCGCGTGTGCACGATACGCTGAATCGTGTGTGTACGCGTCTAAAACCATCGCGACACGCCGCGATACGCTGGATCACAGAACCCACTCACGTATCGCACGTATCGCGCAAACACAAATAACACCAAAATGACATATAGTCCCAGATTTTCCTACAGGTACAATATTACAAAACTAGACATGCCAAGGACCTAGACAACCCAGAATAAAGCTCCACACAAAACCTCAACACCCAGTTCCTCTTCCTGGCCGCAAATTGCGACCAGAATGGAGAAATTGGCGGCCAAACAAAGGGGGTAGGGGTTCGTGTTCTGTTAGTGGTGTCCATACCTAGTGAGCATGTCCCAGTCTTCTCAATTTCACTCTGTAAGGTCCGGGTATATAGCAGATTCCAGATATCACAAATGTCGCTTAAAATTACCAATTTTGCATAAAAAGGAAAACCTATGGTATTTTAGTGTAATCTGGGGATTTCTCAGTTGAAGTGGCCTTGTTAACACTTAAATATACTAGGTTAGCTAACACAATCATCAATTTGTCATTACAACTCACAATTCACCAAAACTAGCACTAACTAGCTAATTTAACATTAACCGACACCAATTATCACATAAGCTAGCAATAAGGGGAATTGGGTTCAGCAATTATACCCTAAAGACCCCCAAGAAGCAGGTGAAGAAGTGCATGACGGATGAAGAGCATCTGCAGGTGCTGGGGTTCCTCCTGCTGCTGCTGCTGTTGCAACTGTTGCTGCTTCTGGTGTGCTGCTGCTTTTGCTGATGATGATGATGAGGGTGATGATGTTGTTGTAGTTGATGTTGCTGTGGTTGTTGTTGTTGTCGATGATGTTGATGAAGCTGCTGCTGCTGCTTGCTACTTGTGCTCCTGCTGCTGATCCTGTTCCTGCTGCTGATGGAGCTCTCTCTCAGGTGAGTGTGTGTGTGTGTGTGAGAGAGTGAGAGTGAGAGTGAGATTGAGATTGAGAGAATGAGAGGAAAGAGTAAAAATGAAAGAACACAACAAAAAACCCCTCTTCTCACTCTCTCTCACCTCAATAAATGAAGCATGGGCAAAGCCATGATGCCCATGCTCTCTCTCTCTCTCTCAAAGTCAACCAATCAACCAATTATAAAACATTTCCTAAATTCAACCATAACACTAATTCAAAATAAAACCCTTTTAAAACTATCATGACACCTAAACAAATATTAAAACTAGATTAGAGAAATGGCTAACCCCAAAATAACCCTAGCTTATCATGCACAAGTGTGTGTGTGCCTAACAAAATTCTAATAAAATACACAATAATTAAGATAAAATATTTAAAACTTAATTTGGTAAACTTTTTATTAAAAACCATACATTAAAATATAATTAGCTACAAAACACATTCTAAGGTGTTACAATCTCCCCCCCCCCTTAAAAGAAATCCGTCCCCGAATTTAAAAATATTCCGATACGCATACCTTCAAAGAGAAGATTAAAATCCTCAAATCTCGCTCGCAGCCTCCCAAGTGACTAACTCACCATACGGCTACGTCCAAGGAAACCCTTCACAGATGGCAAGACCCTTGACCGATGTTCCTCCACCTGCCGAGCCATTAACACACATGGCTGCTGGTGAACGAAAGATCGCGTCCAGCTCAATGGTCTGATGTCAAATCATGTGAGAAAGGTCAAGAAGGTAGTTGTAAAATATCATCACAAGGAGTACGGGGTGAAAATCCAATAATCTGGGCGGAAGTGCCAAATTGAAGGAAACGAAACTAACTCGCTTATAGGATCTAAAAGGACCTAAAATCCTGGGATAAGCTTCCCAACATCCAACACGTCATTCGTCGGAAGGTCCATAGGAATACATGATCTGGCACTGCGCACTCAAGCCTGCGACCAGCACAGTCGCATAAGACATTTGTTTGCAATGGACAGTTCCCATCCTGACCTAACACAACTGGACTCACTCCGAAGTCTCTAGACTAGCTGGGGTCCAAAGTCCTACTTACGCAGAGTCAGAGAAACAGCAGGCTGGTGGTCGACACGACCTAACTCCTAGCCTAAGGGTGGCCAATTGGAGTGTCTCCTGATAACAGCTATCGAAGGAGAACCCTAACAATGGCGAGTGACGATCCCACACTGCTGACGACAACTAACACAAACACACAACTTTAACAAAACAACTGAGCAAACTGAGTATAACCGGACGACAAGAATCCGAATGGAGTCACACCCTAACTAAACTTGGGTAGAAACCACAACGAAATTTCATGGAGATCTGCTCCCATTCCTACTTCGGAACGGTAAAAGATTGCAACTCTCCAGCCGGCCTCAGATGCTCGACCCAAAGCACACAACAAGACAGACACTTGAAACGAAACCTGAAACTTCTCTTTACATCCCTGTCCACTCGTAACTATCTCACAAGTCACGCCAGAGCTGGTGGAACTTGAATGCATATAGAGAGTTGACAGATGTGCATGCTTTAGGATTACACGTCTCTACCCGATGATGTCGGGTCCACAAACGCGTCCCTAACTTAGCACGTCATTATCACAAATCAAGGTCTCCGAATCACTACCCAGCCGAGCATGCTCAAGCATCTCTGACGACGAGCATCGGCGGGCGGTGTCTCGCGAAAACGATTTAAGGAAAGTGGTCGGGCGCGGACATGAGCAAGCTGTCCCCTCCATCGAGACGAACTAAGCTATACTCAACGATCACACAAGAACTGTAAATCTGCAGAAGACTATCACAGCAATCAAAATCCGCTGCAGGAAGATGTACATTAAGCTCTGGTGGTCTGTGAGAAATTTGACACGACTCACAAGCAGGTAGTGTCCCCAAATCTCCAACGCAAAACCACCGCGGCCATCTCCAGATCATGAGTGGAATATCCTCCTCATACTTCCTCCAAATGTAGGGAAGCAAAAGTGATAACTCTATAGTGTCACCTCAGTACACAATCGAGCCCATTCAAGAAACACTACAGTTAAACAACAAAGTCGCCCGAACCGAAAGCAAAGAAAGACTGATGCAGTTGTTAACTGAATCTTCAACTGCTGAAAACTCCGTACACATGCCTCAGTCCACAGAAAAGAAACCTCCTTACTGGTCAATTCAGTCGACGGTGCAGCACTACTCTAGCAATCCTGCATGAAACGGCGGTAAAAACCCTGCTAAGCCTAACAATCCGCGGATCTCCGTCCTGCACACAAGTCTGGGCCTAAGCTGTACGGCCACGATCTCCCTCGGAACCATACGGAACCGTCTCCCGCGACTACAAGACCTAGGAGTCAACACAAAGAAAGCCTGAAGAAACACTCCGAGAATTTAGCAACTGCTGGTACTCTCCCAATATCTGCATAACAAATCCTCAAGTGCTACTACTGTCCCTCAAAACACATTAAGTAGACCAGAGTGTCGTAAGTAACACAACAGAAACTGGTCGAGGAACGGCCTGCAGAAATCTGGTTCATCATATCTACGAATGCTGCTAGGGCGACAGGGAATCCAACGACTCACCGAAACACACAGAGCCCGTAGCACGCATAAGGCAGTTTTCGGAATGCCATCACTCCGAATCCGTAATAATGATGACCCGATCCCAAACACACTTAGAGAAATGTCTCGCACACTGGAGCTGATCGAAGAAATCGCCACGGCAAGGTGAAGGATACCTATCCGCACCGTAAGCCGGTTCAATTGACGATCCGTCGATACGCAACCCTAAACTGCCGTCTTTCTCCTCGACGAACAGAAATAGGAGTTTCCAAAAGCGAAACACTCAGACGCACAAAACTCCCCAAACCAAAACTCTGCAGCTGATCCTTTAGCTCCCAAGCTTCGCCGGCTCACCCGGAACAACGTCGGAAAAACTCTCGCACGAAAAGAACCCGGTCCAACAATCCCACTGTGGCTCCGGTATCACGAATGAACGCTAAGAATCCACGACATCTCCTCAGTAGCCGACTAGCGAAAAAGGCTGGATTCAAGCTGTGAGAGGCGGCACAACTATCCACCTGCACAACAAGAACTGACTTGCCGGGGAAAACAAAACCTAACTTGTTTCCACACGGTAGTCCACAGACGCCTAACACGTAATTAACCAATCCGTGCTCAGGAGAACGTCTAATCCAACATCTCTAGAAGGACCAAAACGACGGAAGAATCTCTATCTCCTATCCGATTGGCACGAAACTGAAATACGTGTCGCGCAACAAAAGAATCGCTGACAGAAGTTAAAACAACTACTACTAAACTACCCAACAACGATACAAGCAAGAAACAAACAAATACATCAAAAGAACATAAAACTCAAGGTACCTGAAAACTCCATATTGGACGTCTGCGCGTCCCGATGAGTAGAAGCAAACTCCTGCGTCTGCCCTCTACTCGCAGCTGGATGAACTCCTCCGGTAGACTGAGCCCTCTGAGCGAATCTTCCACGTCCACGGCCTCTCTGAAAACGATCATGACGAGGTGCTAAGGAACAATCCCTGACGAAGTGCTGAAGGCTCCCGCATCGAAAACATCCACGTGCTGACTGCTGACCATCCTGGGGGTAAGAGCTGAACGACTGTCCTCGTCCTAAGCCTCTGCTACTCCCGCGACGGCCACGAAATCTGTCTCGACGACCAAACCTCTGCCTCTGGGCTGGTACGCTGGTACGAGTCCTCCACTGTCCTGGAATATGTGTCTCGTCAACTGGAGCTGCAACCACTGGTGCTATGTAGGTGACGGACTGCTGCATGCTGATCGTAAGGGACATCTGAGTAACAGGGGTGACAACCTCCTGTCGTAGCTCCCGAACGACGTCAACTAAAGAACTCATCGTCTGGCGGAACTCCTGCATCTCTACCAAAAGTCTATCCATAGTATAGGTCGTAGGCTGATCCGTCTGCACCTGTGCAACTAGAGTGCCATCCTGGTCAGTACTCGTCTCACCCGAGCTAACCCTAACCTCGGCCCTCGCTGCATCGCTCTGAGTCCCCATAGTCATCGGCGGCAAGGCTATAAATGGATATAAGATGAGATTCGATAAGAATGAGGAAATCGAATCTCAAAGATATGAATCATAAAGGAAGGAATGTCAAGCAAATTGTACTTAGGTCACTTAATGCAAGGTACCGCGCTGTGGGTATGCTGCAGACATACACACACTACGTTACTCTGCTTAAGCTACCTACTCCATCATACTAAGGTCATCCTACACTCCGAAAGGTAAAACCTAACGCTCTGATACCAACTTTGTCACGACCCAAAATTGGCCCGTGACGGCCCTAATACTACGCAACGCCCAAAGACGCAACGCAGTAAAAGAAAGCCAAACCCAGAAATCTAAACCATGAAAATTACGGAAAACATAATATAAGTTTTGAAATAATTGAAATCGCAACCCAAATTCTTTAAAAGTCTTACTTTCTTTCTTTAAAATTTTAGCAACACCCCCTTTTTGTAAAGACAAGTCAAGAAGAAGGCAACACTAAAATAATGACAGTAGAGAAAAAGCTGTATATAAAAGACATCCAATCCACAATAATACACATAACGTCCTCACCAAGTCTCTATGTCAACAATACAGTAGTAGATGGAGAGTACAAAAATACAACGAATATACAATATGAAATACAGATAACCATCTAACCCACCTAAGCAAAATGGTACTGTGAGCTGATGCGATATCTGTAGCAAAAGGTGGTAGCTGGATAGCTGAATAGAGGAATAGCCTGCCTCGACTACTCTGGGGAAAAACCTGAAACACCTGTGGCACAACGGGGGTGAGTTGCCAACTCGTGAATAGTATAAAACATATGCAGGTAATCGCAGGAATGCACGTACAGCATGAATCTAAGATATGCGATTACAATAATAATATGTCATGCAATGCTGAAATAAGGAGAGTACGCTAGCGGGTACAATCAATATATGAAGTAATGATGGCATGATAATAGTGTGCAATAACTATGCAATAGAGATATGAGAAAGCAAATATGCAACTATCATAAGGGTACACTACAAGTACTACCAATATATGAATCTGTGGATAAGGTAAGTAAGGGTGAGGTATAGGGTGGAATATGTCATTTTCCATGGAAACCTGACGTCGTGGCAGGATCACAATCCATCAAGATACTCCAATCCCAAATCCTCAAATCAGCCCCCACATAGGGCACTCACCTCATATAAGTCTCACATCTCCTCAATGTACAATACCGAGTAATCTCCTATATCCCGAATGTACAAATCACCAATCTCATAGGTAGATCCAATGTCCAAGTCCCAATGAATCACCTAGTATCCCAAGTCCAATCTCAAGTAAGAATCTAACATCCTAAAGGTATATATATGTACAGAAATAAATATGATGGGGGCAATACACATATATTAGCGTCCCATTCCACTAATATTGGTGTAAGGGTATATATAACAACGGCTAAATCCCCTGTTATATATACAAAAAGGGGTTAAAGAAATATCATGAAACCGTGTGCCAAGCATCGACACAGAAATCCTCGTATATCGGGCTCCGTCAGTCCGGATCAGCCCACGGGGTCCGTCTGCGGTATCGGCCCTCGGCCCCGCCAGTACAGATCCTCCCGCATCCATCTCTCGACTCTAGCCAGTAGCCTCCGGACAACTGCCAGGTCCAAACAATCACCGGTAGGTACTCGCCCGCCTCCAGGCTCAATCGGCAAACCCATCGATCTTCTTGCCGAGGGGAACCATACCGGGCCCCACCATGTACTCTCATACGGCAACCACACCTCGTATGGAGTAGATAATCAGCACCGATAAAACTCATGGGGGACACTCAAATATCATATCAAGGAAACCGGGTTGTTCATGTATGCATAATTTCATGAACTCCCGCGGTTCCCAAATCCCGAAAACATCATATAAAATCCAGATAAACAATGCGCAATCCAAGAATAAATATATGAGATATATCTGAATGCGAGCAGGTAAACACAAGTATATAGCTGAACCAGATGTATGCGAAATCAAGATGAGGTACAGCTAAGTAACATCAGTAAATGTAAATATGCGACAACAACTGAATATGTGTCTAACATACAGGTGTAGCAATGTATAGGTATCTACCTATAGGAACTGATGTCGTATACCCCCCTGGGTATAAGTAAAATATGTAGGAAATCCCTCCCGGTATAGGTAAAATATGTAGGAGGTATACCTGTAGCTGTATCGCAAAGTGAAAATATACCTATCACTAAAGGTATGATACACTATAGGTATACCGATAAGCTAGATGTCATGTATGGCAGGAAATAGTAGCTATAAGGGGTAGTGTGTGACATGGCAATTATTGACGGCGTGTGTGTAGCATGCAATCCGTGCTCGTGCAACATGAACCGTCAATAATGTGTGCAGTGTCCTACGGCTGCTAGTCACAGTATATTACTATATCAAAGAATGCAGTAAATGCGCAATTCTACAATGACGTAGAATGTGCGACAGGAAATTTAATCCTAGCCCAGACGCATAACGCCATGCGGGCGATTCCCCTGTAGATGTTATATCTACTCACCTAAACTCCACGCTGGGTGAATCCTATCATCTGCTCCCCCTGTAGCCGTGTCCGTAGCTCCTGTCTGCAAACCTGCAAATACGACATGAATATCACATATAAGCCAAAATATTCCGCGAAACGCGATATCGAATCGAAACGAGAAACTCGCGTCACGAACCAAGCGCGCGTGTGCACGATACGCTGAATCGTGTGTGTACGCGTCTAAAACCATCGCGACACGCCGCGATACGCTGGATCACAGAACCCACTCACGTATCGCGCGTATCGCGCAAACACAAATAACACCAAAATGACATATAGTCCCAGATTTTCCTACAGGTACAATATTACAAAACTAAACATGCCAAGGACCTAGACAACCCAGAATAAAGCTCCACACCAAACCTCAACACCCAGTTCCTCTTCCTGGCCGCAAATTGCGGCCAGAATGGAGAAATTGGCGGCCAAACAAAGGGGGTAGGGGCTCGTGTTCTGTTGGTGGTGTCCATACCTAGTGAGCATGTCCCAGTCTTCTCAATTTCACTCTGTAAGGTCCGGGTATATAGCAGATTCCAGATATCACAAATGTCGCTTAAAATTAACAATTTTGCACAAAAAGAAAAACCAATGGTATTTTAGTGTAATCTGGGGATTTCTCAGTTGAAGTGGCCTTGTTAACACTTAAATATACTAGGTTAGCTAACACAATCATCAATTTGTCATTACAACTCACAATTCACCAAAACTAGCACTAACTAGCTAATTTAACATTAACCGACACCAATTATCACATAAGCTAGCAATAAGGGGAATTGGGTTCAGCAATTATACCCTAAAGACCCCCAAGAAGCAGGTGAAGAAGTGCGTGACGGATGAAGAGCATCTGCAGGTGCTGGGGTTCCTCCTGCTGCTGCTGCTGTTGCAACTGTTGCTGCTTCTGGTGTGCTGCTGCTTTTGCTGATGATGATGATGAGGGTGATGATGTTGTTGTAGTTGATGTTGCTGTGGTTGTTGTTGTTGTCGATGATGTTGATGAAGCTGCTGCTGCTGCTTGCTACTTGTGCTCCTGCTGCTGATCCTGTTCCTGCTGCTGATGGAGCTCTCTCTCAGGTGAGTGTGTGTGTGTGTGTGTGAGAGTGAGAGTGAGAGTGAGATTGAGATTGAGAGAATGAGAGGAAAGAGTAAAAATGAAAGACACAACAAAAAAACCCTCTTCTCACTCTCTCTCACCTCAATAAATGAAGCATGGGCAAAGCCATGATGCCCATGCTCTCTCTCTCTCTCTCAAAGTCAACCAATCAACCAATTATAAAACATTTCCTCAATTTAACCATAACACTAATTCAAAATAAAACCCTTTTAAAACTATCATAACACCTAAACAAATATTAAAACTAGATTAGAGAAATGGCTAACCCCAAAATAACCCTAGCTTATCATGCACAAGTGTGTGTGTGCCTAACAAAATTCTAATAAAATACACAATAATTAGGATAAAATATTTAAAACTTAATTTGGTAAACTTTTTATTAAAAACCATACATTAAAATATAATTAGCTACAAAACACATTCTAAGGTGTTACACAAATGTACAAATAAATTCAAACATCCACCACGACAAATCCGCAACATCACAGCACAACACAGAACATCAACGCGAATGTCACGTTCATAAACCCATCTAAAAGAACTATAGCAATTAGACGCGGTTTACCGCTCGAATGACACTCACGGTCGGAGATATAAAGTAAGTACTGTAAACTATCACGTTTAAATTTCGATCGACAAAATTTCCCAAAGTGGGCCCCACGAACATCTGTTGTACAGTAACAAAATATGGGCCCAAAAAAAATATTCCAGAAACCACAATTCACTGTGTAGAACATACTGTAGAAATTTAGAGCCTTGAACCCACATTCTCGCGGCGGATACGCGGCCAAACCCTGGTTTGGGCCGTGGATCCGTGGTGGAATAGTAAGTTCACTTGATCAAATTTCACCAGTGTTCTACTAAAAGCCTACACGAATTTCTGTGATGCTCAAAATAATTTTTAGACCAGATTTAAAATCGACAGAAAGTTTGTACAGAAAAATTGTAGTTTTCGAAAAACGGTTCGATCGATGTTTTAAACGTGTTAGCACAAGTTAGTAAAGCTTAATGGTGAGGCTCTGATACCAATGTAAGTCCACGGTAGCGCCCCGGTCGTCTAACAGACGCCAAATACGGAACAAAAACTTTTTACAACTGGCGCTATCGTGTACTATAACCCGGATCTGCCATTAAAGCTAAACTAACAAACTACAAAGCGGGTAAAAATGTTATACCGAATGATCTGAGTCCTTCGGTCTTCAACCATCATCCCACGCTTTGTTGCGGTTGCTCCGATCTCCTGAATCTCCGGTCTTCTCGTCCAGGTGGCACCACGTCGACGGATCTTTAAACGGGCTCCCGCCTCTGAACCGAGGCAACTCGGTCGTCAAGTTTGCTAAAAGAGACGACCAAGATGATATAGAGAATGAGTAGAACATTTTGTCTTACTTCGTCCAAAGCCGTGGACGAACGGTTAATGAAGTTGCCATTTGAATCAGGTGAAATGAGAAATGGGCATATGAAATTTCCATGAATCAAAATCCTAATCTTTTTAATCAAATGAACAACCATGCCCCATCCAAGAGGGGCCGGCCACTATCATATAGGAGGGAGGTGAGTGTAGGAGAGAGGAGAGGGTGTCCATAAGGAAATGATACTTATCATGAAAGAATGAATCACTAAAAACAATAAATGCAAAAATGGTGATTCATTAACCTAGTCATCTTAACATTAAATTCTCATTTAAAGCACAAATGACTCATTAGCCACCTCATCATCCTAGTCACCATTTCTAGAAATTTCTAGAACCATGACTCACCCAAGAGAAGAAAAGATAAATCCGCATTTAACCGAATGTTAAATACGGCCGATAGAAAACTGGAAACTGGCAACTTCCAAAAGTGATCCCGAAATGAATTTCAGGATAACCCCGTATCAGTATAAACATACCCGCATTTGTATTACGACCGAATACAAATGCAACTGAGACAAAGATATTATATCTACACAGTATAATACTCGGATCCGGCTTAAACCAAAGCCTACCAGTATTATCTGCCCGAAATATGACACGTGCATAAACGCACGTGCATTTTCCGAACCCTGCCATAAAACCATACGGCCTCTACAACGTTTCGCCCGAACTTGGGAAACTGTCTGTGGGGGACTCTAATGACTCATCAACACACTGGCACTGGGTATAACCTCTAGCACGTCAGAGGTACGAGCTGTATGTAACGTTTGCCTATGTATTGATTGGAAGGGAAGCTGACGCGCGAACTCATCCATAAACCCTACTGAGTCTGACAGTGATAATATACATACAGTCCGGTCTGTTCGTTTAAAGAGTATCGCATATCGAGTCTAGGGGGGTGGATAAAGTCAGACCCCTAATAACGCGATAAATCTTGTCGGCATGAAGCCCATCACCACCTGAGAAACTACTGATCCAAATCAGTAATTCTCCACTACCTCGGCCGACGATTTCTAGTGATGGCCACCCGTGCACTGTGCGACATCAACCCCCAATACCGAGAGAGACGAATCCCCGACGATCCGCTCACTGCCTCCATGTGGCTCGGGACTGTACCCAAAAAATACCTGTTTGCACGTCTCCTTTGAGCGTGGTAGGGTAGAAATCAAAGCACAGTGAGAACTCACATGAGACAAATGACGATCTCAGGTCGACAAACTAACCTGTACACATGTCACCAGGGAACTGCTATCTGACAATATGTATAATACCAACTAGCATGTTCCCGGCGAGTCCTGTCCGGTGTACTCATAACCCAATGAGCACCTGTATACATCTTAGGTGATCCAACTGACACCAGTGGCTTGTGAGACCGGCCACCGTCCCTCGTCGGGATCTCGACTGTATACACTAGTCTACTCTGGAGTATCGATGCCCTGTCTCGAAACTCCCACGACTAGGGACACTTTAAGGATGTGCTTATAGACCACAGCTCCCACGTATATGATCACCATCATACTGCTGGCTGTCAAGCAGAATCCTATGGGCTCTATCATCATGCAATAGTGAACTAAAGCATGTATACGATGATAAAGACAAACCAGATAGCATACTATCATCTCGAGCAAGACTGTCATATTGGTATAGGTCCTGCCTCAATCATTGCAATCACGTACCTGCGATCCAATAATTGACTTTGAGGGCACTATCTCCAACAGCCCTCAGCACTCCTCAACATATTGAGGAGTTCCGGAAGTTCAACTTTTTTACCTTGAATATTAAAATTCAAGATAAACTGGGCGTAGGTGGGAGGAAGGGACTGCAGAATTAAATCTGTATATAGCTCATTCTCTAACGTGGTCCCGAGTGTTGCGCCACGGCAGCGCCCCGGCCGTCTTTCCGAGGCCAAAATGCGGAATCAAAATTTTTCCTTACTTGGAAACTGGCGCTACCGCGGACAATGAAAACCCGGATCGTAACCATTAACCTAATGCTAGCTAACAAGAGATGGGAAGAGAAGTATACCGAATGATCCGAGTCCTCCGGTCTTCTCCTCGCCGTCCCGATCTCCCGCGGAAAGTCTTGTCTCCATATCGTCGCCTCCTCGCCGGAAGGGCACCACATCGCCTGCGTCTTTTACGGGCTCCCGCCTCAATACCGAGGCAACTCGGGCATGAAGCCGGCAACTCGACATGCCTAAGAATTGCTGTAGAATGTAGTGTAGAAACTTTGTCTCTTGGAGTTTATGTAGTTGCCATTGATGGAAGGAGGAAGAGGTAAAGAAAATTGGTGCTTTCAATTTTCTAGCAAGAAGAAGATGAAATGAACTCTCTCATTTTTCTTTTCCAAAATGAAACCTTAACCTTATCATATGAGAATGGTGGAGGAAAAGAATATCAAAACCACAACCATAGAAGGAAGGTGAGTGTAGGAAAAGGTGGAGGGTGACCACAACCTAAACATCATCATAACAAATCCACATCAAACTCTAATCACCTTAAATCACCAAAAAGCAAGTGATGATGATAGAAAAGAATGGTATCAAAAGATGCTTTCATAATATCTCATCTTACAAATAAACCCTCCACAAAATGTTATTTGCAGACTTGCAAATAACACCCTCCATCGGAAAAGTCCGGCCGGGAAAGAACAAAGGAAAACCGGCCGGGACGGAATGCAAACTGGCAACTCCAGAAAACTGGTCCCGTAATAAATTACAGGAAAACCCCGACACTGTGCATACACACCCGCATCTGTATTCCGACCGGATACAAATGCAATGAGACAAAATCTACACTGTACTATACTAGGATCCGGCTTAAAAAAAAACCGGCTAGTAATATCCGTTCGATCCTGATCCGTGCAATACCGCACGTATCTGATCGAACCCTGCCATATATCCATACGGCCACTAGTACAAACCGTCCGATCCTGATCCGTGCAATACCGCACGTATCTGATCAGACCCTGCCATATCTCCATACGGCCTCTACAGCGTTTCGCCCGAAAGCTTGAGTAACTGTAAGTGTGGTGGACTCTAAAGACTCGTCAATACTATGGCTGTGGATTTAACCACTAGCACGTCAGAGGTATTAGCCAATACGTGACGGGCCACCAGCTATTGACCAAAAGGGACGTCGATGAGCGAACTCATCCTGACACCCTACTGAGCCTGTCAGTGACAATATCCGTACAGTCCGGTCCGTTCGTCTATGAGTATCGCATGGCGGGCCTAGGGGGTTGGTAAAAGTCAGACCCCCAAAAGCGGTACAAGTCGTGTCGGAGCGCAGCCCAGAACGCCCTGAGATACTACTGGAATACCTACCAGTAAATCTCCTGCCTCGGCCGAGGGCTTTACGTAATGGCTCTCCTAGACACAGCGCGACCTCACCCCCAATACCGGGAGAGACGAACCCCTGAAGATCCGCTCACTGCCTCCATGTGGCTCGGGACTGTACCCAACTAAAACCTGTTTGCACGACTCCTTTGAGCCGTGGTAGGGTAGTAATCAAAGCACAGTGGGAACTCACACGAGACAAATGACGATCTCAGGTCGATGAACTAACCTGTACACATGTCACCAGGGAACTGCTATCTGACATCTGGTATAAGACCAACTAGCAGGTTCCCGGCGAGTCCTGTCCGGTGTACTCATAACCCAATGAGCACCTGTATACATCTTAGGTGAACCAACTGACACCAGTGGCTTGTGAGACCGGCCACCGCCCCTCGTCGGGGTCTCGACTGTATACACTAGTCTACTAATAGAGTATCGATGCCCTGTCTCAAAACTCCAACGACTAGGGACCTTTTAAGGATGTGCTTATAGACTACCAGCTCCCACGTATATGATCGCCATCATACTGCTGGTAGTCAAGCAAGAATCCTAGGGGCTCTATCAACGTGTAATAGCGACATGTCAGGTCACCTAAAGCAGTACACGATGATAAAGATAAACCAGATAGCATACTATCATCTCGAGTAAGACTGTCCTACCGGGATAGGTCCTCCCTCAATCGTTGCAATCACGTGCCTGTGATCCAATAATTGACTCTGAGGGCACTATCTCCAACAATCTCCCACTTGCACTCAAGGCAAATTATTGCGATGTCGCATACTCACAGCCCGTGTGATACCGAACACCCAACTCCTCTACTAGTCAGTCGCACAAAGCCTGTTTGCGAAACTATTGCGTTCGAGGAAAAGCCTCGGTGAGTGGATCCGCCTAGATGTTTCTTTCTATGTCTCTCTATATCTCAAGTTCGTGGAGAAAACCATCTCCCGAAATGAGCAATACCTGTCTTGGAATGTCTGGATGTCTGATGGGACCTAGTTCATAAATGAACTCCAAATCCAAACTTCTTATACTGTATCGTCAACTGAACTTAATCAGTATCCTGCGCCATGCCTCCCTCAGTATCTGCCTGGATCACCTGTCCAGAATACTGTCCCTCGTCAGAGGGAGAACTATAACTCTAACAACCTCCTTGTCGTCCATGTCACCTTGGAAGCCTGGAGTGATAACCGTCTCCTAAAGGAGGCAGCCGTTATCATATCCCTAGAACATTCACTTATGTTCTAAAACTGCTTCCGACTGTTCCTCCAGGATTGGATCAATATCAACTTATCGTATCTAGTGCAAGAACAACATCTGGTGTGGTACTTGACATCTCATGATTGACTCAATTGCCTAAGCAAGTGATCTGCCAATCATGCACATCCCTTTCTACTTTAGTCTATAAGACACCTTTAGAGAGGGTGACTCCATTACCTGCAGGTACACTACCATGCCAGGAGTCATCCATTCTAAATACTCTTAGAATGCTGTCAAAGTACCCTGATTGGGAAACCACCCAAATCTAGATCTAAAACCATAGGTCTAGTAACCAGTATGTCTGATATAATGTCCAAGTCCCATGTGGAGAAAACACCGTGTGACGACCAAAGTATAACCGATCGTAGTATAGGAATATCACTTCCTACTACCTTCTCAACAGATCCATCCCCTATTCTGATGACGTCAAACCTATGACTGTCACATCAGAAATAGATGATCTATCTCCGCTATATCTGCTTTAGTCTATAAATAGACATAAGCCTGATGTCCACCAATGCTTCCGCTGCTCCCACTGACTATGACAACCCTCTGGCAGAGTCATATAGACGTGCACTTCTAAAGCTAGTTTAGAACGACGCTATACTCATCCTCCTGCCGGGTCTCGCAGCCTGGAACAACAACAATGGCAAGTGTGGGTAAACAAGAACTTCCCTGTCACCGTCCTTGAGACTACCGGAGTACCTCTCGGGTGCCTGAAGTTACCCACCTTATCTGCGGAGTGGCCAATGGAATGTCAAATCAGATTGAATCTTTAGGTTCCTTATCAAATCTTCAGTAATCGTTTGCGGTTCTGGAATCACTTCCAGTTCTACCATACTCCCACTACTGTTTTTGAAAAAATCCATTTTTAATAAAACTGTGGCGAGTCTAGAACAATATCTCTATTGATCTTCCAGATGGTAGAAAATCAACCCTCGTCATAGCCTGGGTCAACCCACAAACAGCCATTACAGAAACGTGCCTTGAGTTATCCAGAGTCTGGTTTTAATCATAAGCCGGACAACTCCCCGTACCTTAACAATGTTAAGATATGAACTGTACTATATCCAATATAGAACCAGAGGCACTGATTTAATTGAACCAGATTCAAATCATGCAGCTGTCTCCAGTGCATGTCAACTAAATGGAAAGGGGCCGATCAGCGTTACTCAGCTTAGGAATGCTTCCAATTATGAGTAACCTGTAAGAGAAGCAATTTCTCTTTATCATTACTATCAACTGAATACCATACAAGTATCTACATCTTCGATCACTTTGAAGAATCCCGATACTTGCTACACCTGGTACTCTACTCTATTCAAATACCTATAACTCCTCAAAACTTAGACCCTGTGTTTCTACGAAACACATGTCTAAGAACTAGAGAAGTTAAAAGTAAACAGAATATAGTATGAGGACCAACCCCTCTGTCCTAATGGACACTGGACAACATACAATACTCTGTATAAGTCCGCTGAGTCTAACAACTCTTTTACTGTGTATCGTAGGTTGAAAACTGTACTTATGGTTAAGAAGAATTACACCGCTGTTTAATGCTCCTTACCTAACCATCCACTGATATAGGTAAATGTCATCGACATAATATCAAACGGTATATCTCACTCTATGAAAATAGACGTACAGATATATCAATTTGAAATTGGTGCATAACAACGGATATTCAAAACCAAATATTTGCCGACCGGCAAACAGCCCAGGTGATCTCCTCAAATATCACCGATTACAACGAATCCCAATATAATGAGGATGATCACCCAATTCCCAATAACTTACTCCCACTCATCATCTGTAAAACCATACAGATGTGAGAATCAAACCTGGTAAATACATACCCTGGAGCAAGTGTCTAATCAGGAAATCAGTTTTCTTTTAACAGTACACAGTTGAACTGAAACATTGAAATGTTTCGATGGGGTATTCCGGTATTCTTAGTAATGCCTCTTCCATTATCCAGATTCACAACTATAACCGTATAATTCTTTGCCACCTCTCCAAATCCCTTTATATGTCTTTAGTCATTACCTTCTGCACACCCCTTTAGGCCAATTGGTTTTCTTCCCTCCCTACCATTCGGCACCAGCCTATGGTTTGGAAGAAGACTATCCAATAAGCATAATGGGTGTACTGTCCTAATCCTAGGAGCACTCGCAATGCGAGAGAAGGTGAAGAGAAAAGACAACCGAATAAACCGTATTCCTATTTCTCCTGGACCAGAATCCATCCCCGAACTGGAACAAGTTCCTTTCGAGTTCGTATATAACCATACGATGGAGTATCCAATAAACTGTGGATCTTCGTAGTGATACGGAGTGTCCTGGAGAAATACAAAGGTGATTTAGGATTGGCGAAGAAATACTTGGTTTGGTCGTGAATATCAGTTGCAATTTACTTTGCCCTCTTACTAATCCCTTGCTTTGTCTTAATCTTAATACCTTCTGCACACCATCGTTATGCTAATTGGTTTTCTTCATTCCCTACTGTTCGGCACCAGCCTAAAGTTTGGAAGAAGACTATCCAATTTGCGTAATAGGTGTACTATCTCCTAAACTAAGGAGTTCTCGTAACTTGAGAGGAGGCAAAAAGGAAAAGACAACTGAACAATCCTATCCGTTTTCTCCAGAACCGGAAACCATCCTCGAATTCCTTCGAGTTCGTATCTAACCATACGATGGTTTTGTCCAATGGAAGTGGACGTTCGTAGTAATACGGGGTGTCCTGGAGAAAAGGGTAAAAGTAGGAGTGGCAATGAGGTTTGCAACTCTGACAATCCAAAAGCCAGTGTTAAGAAGGTTCGGTCAACTTGGTCACTGAGTCATAGTCTAGGGTCGGGTCAATGGTCGCTGCCAAAGAGAGAGAGAAAAGAAACACTCAGCGTGCACTCTAACCTAGATCAGAATGGTTATCACTTTGTCTAATCTGGAAACCTCCCACTGTACCTCAAATTCTCCTCCAAACCTGAAAGAAGAATTAGTCGGGGTCACCCGAGGAGTAAACCAACTCATCAGTGGGAATCGGGATCCAACTATCATCGCATGATAACGTGACGGAATCCACTCACGTCACCACACTCCAGAAGGTATGCGCATACCTGGCAAGTTTCAGTTCTTTTGAAACTCCCGATTTGATTTTTACCCCAAGCGGTTTATGACCTTGACTAGGTCAACAAACCATAAACCGCCAGTCAAGTTCAACCCGTCATTATTCTGGATTGCATTAAACCCACCCGTACGTGCCCTTGACTAGGTCAACAAGGCCGCACGACTGTCTTAACCAATCCCACTTATGCAACAAACAAGTACCACTTAGCTACCGAACACTACGTCTTGACTAGGTCAACAAACGCAGCACGAATACCAAATAATACCTGTAGGAAATGACGGAGGGCTACGGCTGGTTTTTGGCGAAAAACCTTTAACGTAATGAACTTGATATCGTTGAAGGAACTGCATAACTTTTTATAAAAATATAGTGACGAAAACCTTTGCTAAAGAGGTCACTCCCGGTGAAGGGATCTCGGCTCTTTCCCCGTAGAATGAGGTGCAGGATATTCCAACTGAATACCACGATGCAAAGCAAAAGTAATCGGCTATAGTGAAGTTAATGCCCTGACGCAAACTTCTGTCCAAGGGGTCACTCCCGGTGAAGGGATCTCGGCCCTTGCCTCGTCGACTGAGGAGCAGGATATTCCAAATGAATACCACGATGCAAAACAAAAGTGAACGTCCTTGCAATAACAGCTTTTTGAAAAGTGTTCCAACAACATCAGAATAGGTTTGTTTATCTTGCATTGATCCGAATCAACGCAGTCCCATCAATTGATCACACCACAAAGAACGAAAATATACTGACGTACGTATATGCCATCCGCATTCGCCACTGGGTCCCGTCATCACCCGTTAGGTTAGCTAACTAACGGCAGAGCGGGGACTGGACTAGCGCGGATGAAAAACATATACAACATCTACTAATATATATACCAATATATTATATTTCGCTCAAGGCGTGAATAAAATGCAACATCACAGAAATGTACAGCATCACAGAACAATACAGATATTTGGAAGCCCCGGGTTTCACAGAGCCGCTGCTGAAACCCGACGTTCCCCTGGTCGTGTGGATAGCCAGTGCAATGAAATCCTAGACCCCTACGGGCGCGGCAAGTTGTTAGTTATATGTATGCCCTAGAGGCCATTACTGTACATAGGATGTATATTTTAGTGGATGCTGGGACATATATAGGGAGGACTTTCTTGCTCGACATGATAGTATGCTATCTGGTTACACTTTACCTTAACGTGTATGCTGATTGTCTCTCTGTTACATGTTGGTAAAGCCCTTAGGATCTGTACTTGACTACCTGGACTATGATGCGGATCATACTAGTGGGGACATGGTAGTCCGTAAGTACATCCTTCAAAGTCCCTAGTCGTGGGTGTATCGAGACGGGGCATCGATATACCAGAGTAGACTAGCGTATACCTTCTCGACCCATACAGATGGGCGATGGATGATCCCATATCCATTGGTGTTTGACATCAGAGATGATATACGGGTGCTCAGTAGAGACTGGGTACACTGGACGGACTCGCCGAGAACTCCCAGATGGTATTATACCTCACGTCAGATGGCAGTTCTCTGGTGACACTGGTACAGAGTAGTCTGTTGACCCGAGATCGTCATAGAGTCTTGTGTGGTTCCCACTGTGCTTTGATTTCCATCTTACCATGTCCAAGAGGGCGTGAAAAACGGTGGTTTTTGGGTACAGTCCCGAGTCACATGGAGGCAATGAGCGATAGGAGGGGATTCGTCTCTCCCGGTATAGGGAGTTGATGTTGCGCTGTGTTCGATTGGCTATAACAGGAAATCCCTGGCCAGGGTTGCTGAGATTTACTGGTAAGTGTTACCAGTAGTTTCTCGAATAGTTATAGACCTCATATCGACACAACTTATCGAGCTATTGGGGTCTGACGTTTACCACCCCTAGGCGAGATATGCGACATATCAGACGATCAGACCGGACTGTACGGTAGTGTTACTGGTCGGATTCACTGGAGTGTGAGCGGGCTTGCTCGTCGATCTTCAGATCGCTCAATACCCGGGTGGCCGTTACGTTTAGCAGACCGCTTGCGGCTTGTTGGTGTTTGATATGATCATCACCTGCTGCCGGCGTATTGACGAGTCTTTAGAGTCCTACACAGAGGTTTCCTGGCTCAAGCGAAACGAAATAGGAGCGCATATGAGATATGTGCGGGACCGAGAATAATGCGTGTATGTGATACCGTATTTCATTCTCGCGATGAATGTATCGCATGGTTGTATGCGATATAACCTAGTTATCGATTCAAGCGTTGATTCGATAAGCCGATACATTGTATACTAGTCGGTTGTGTGCGACATGACCGGATCATTGAATCAAGTGTTGATTTAATGATTTGATCCATATTTATATATTTGATATATTACTTTGCATCAACTAGTATCGGTTTACTTAAGATGGATTTTCTCACTCGGATTGTACACATTGTATATGTGATATACTTTTGTGCACTTGATTGTATCATGTTTGATGATACATGTTTACTTGGTTAAGTGCAAAGAATTAAACCATGGTTAAAAGAATGGCTAGGGTTTCATTTCCTTTATTTATTCATTTGTTTATTTGTTTATTCATTTTGGAAAAGAAGAGAAAAGAATGGTTGCTAGTTTTGGAGTTTAGTTGAAGCTTCATGAAGCTTTGATCAAGTCAACCATTCTTATCTCATCCTTAACCCTAACCATTCCCACTAACCATGATTCATTCTCTACACTTGACTATAGTTAACATTATGATAAGTTTTGATTTTCTATTGATTTTAAAATAACTTATCATAAGAACTAGCTTCTTCTTCTTCCTTGCTTCAAAGAAGAAAAGCTTTCTTCATCAATGGTGGATTGATGAAACAAGTGAGAAATCCAATTCTAAAGTCTACCCACTTCCTATTTCTTCATCCTCTACCTCTTGCCAAGTAGTAGAGTGTGTTTTCTTCACAAGTTTCTTGACTTGGTGAAGTCGGAGTTTGATTTAGCGATGCCTCGACGTAGATCATCTTCGGCATGGACATCGACGACCTAGCTTGCCCATTCTCCGACGAAGCCGACGCTTGAGCCCGGATTTGATTTGGACAGCGGAGAGGACCTCGTTGCGGAGCTATGGAGGTGGAGCACCGGATCTACAAAGGTTGTATTTCCGTATCTTGTAGTTAAGTGTTAACTAGTTAGCCTTTTCTCCTAGAAATCTAGCAAACAATCCATAGTTTAGGGTTTCTCGGCACGTTAAAATCTGAAATGGGCATGTTCGATGCCTTGCGAGACCTCACTAGTGTGCCTAGGAACCCTACAGTGGTATCAGAGCCTAGCTAGAGCCTTAGGCGAAGTCTAGACGGAATTTGAAGCCCGAACGAACCCGAAACCAACCCGGCAAATTGCTCTCTGGTCGAATTCTGAAATCTGGTCTTTTTCAAAATTAAAAATATGCAGAGAACACATCACAAACATATAAGAGTTACTGTGAAAGTTGACTGTCCAATTCCACTATGGCAGCGCGGATCCGCGGCATGAGCAATAGCTCATGCGGCGGTTCCGCGGCGGTACGGCCATATTATTTAAATCTGTTTGCACAGTAATTCTTATTTCCCTGTGGTGCTTTTTCTGGGAATTTTTAATATGTTTTCCAGAGATGAATTTTCTGGGGTTGTTTTGGGGATTCGGTGTTTTCGATCGGGGTATCAAATTTTGTCTGTGTGGATTTCCGGATAAATTTTAGAATATGTTAAAAAGTTCGACCGGATATAAATACCCAATTTTTCCCCTGTCGGGAAATTTCCAAGTGTTGGATTTTTCCGTAGTTTAACGATGTTCTAAGTAGTGCAAGTAACGCGATGGTCCCTCTAGAAGACAACAAACCTTAACTCGATTATGTGACCGTCTTGAACTGCCCTTTGAACCTTCGGGTTTGGGGCAGTACGGCGTGTCACATGTGAGGCGTTGGCTTGACCCTTCTACGGCTGTACCGTTGGTACTGAGGCACGAACGGAATGTTGTTAGACTTGTTTCATGTGTTGATCTGTATCGGGAAAACTTGGGTGTTCGATTGTTCGATCGGAAAGTTTAACATTTTTCTGTTTATCTGGAATGGGATACAATAATTGGAATTCATAAGAAGTTATGAGATAACTGAATGAATGTTATAAACATAGCAATTTAGTCTCACTTGATCGGTTGCCACGGAATTTTGATGTGATCAAAAGTCCGTCGCAATCACATAGCGTACGCGGATACTCGCCGGGTAAACTTAATAGACAGCCTCACTCCATAGCCCCGACCAAGTGACTGTAGGAGAACCCCGTCGCCGAAAGCATCCGTTCGGGTGCTCGCGGCAGCGGTGTTCCGCCTTGGTGCACTTCGTCGACGGTATCGGGGGTGCGGCCGCCTACTAAAGTTTGCGACGAGTATTCGATCAGACTGTCGGGAATCTTGTTGAATTGCCCGACTCGATATTGAAAAGTGTTTTCGATAATGAGACTAAAATGTGGGGTTTATAATAGTTAGGCATGCGATGTCTAAGTAATTCATTTGGTCAGGCATGCGATGTCTGAGATGGTTGCGGATTCCAACTGTTGTAGTTTTACACTTTCTTTTCTGTGACCGTAAGTGTAATATGTGATATCGCCGGTTTCGTTGCTATATGTCAACGACAATTGGGATGCACATATTTACTTACGTTGATGACATGTGATGTTATGTGTTGCTGGATATGTTATATTGGATCGTCGTGTTTGAATAGCCGGGGGTTTTTATGTAAGATGAGTGTTTTTCATTTTCATTCATGTAAAAACTTGTATGTAATATTCTTTTATTGGGGCGCTTCCAGGTTGCGGAAGTAGTCACCTTTTGTATATTATTTACTTTTCCGCACTAGGATAGACCCAAGGAGGAGAGCACAAGTAACCGGGTTCTGGAGTCCAGTGGGAGACCAACTCGAGGAGTCGAGTCCAGGTCTCCTAACTCTAGAATTGGTAGGGTTGCTTGCCGCTCTCGTAGGGGTCTAGGGGTGTGGGTTTGGCTATTCATCACGACCGTGGAATCCGTGTTTTATACTGGCTCGTATTGAAAACACGGGCGTCCTAGTATATCCAATATTTCATATAATCTGTGATGTGATCATGTGATGTTCTGTGATAGATACAGTATATAGTATATATGATATATTATATAGGCGTTACTTATGTTTTACACCCGCGCTAGCCCTGCCCTGCTCTGCCGTTAGTTACCTAACCTAACGGTGCACGAGGGGACATCGAGGCGAATGCGGATGGCATAAGTGTACGTCGTATTTATCTGTGATGTTTAGGTACTTAAATGATGGGACTTCATTAATATGATTAATGAAATAAAAGAAACCTAAGATGTTGTAGAATCGAATTTCAAAAATAAAACAGGTAGCTACAGTTCTTGCTTTGCACAGAGGTATATGTGATATATCCTGCACCTTATTCGATGAGGAAAGGACCGAGATCCCTTCACCGGGAGTGACTCCTTTAGCAATAACTGGCAGATGCTACACACTCGGTTTGTCTTTTGATTGCTTTTAAGTGTTTTTGCTTTGCACAGTGATATATATGATATATCCCGCACCTCATTCGACGAGGAAAGGACCGACGATCCCTTCACCGGGAGTGACTCCTTTAGCAAAACTAGAAAAGCCTCAAAAGAACTCCATTTCAAAATTCATTCGATCCTACAACGATATCAATTTCATTACGCAATAGGTTTTCATAAAAACCTGTCGTAGCCCTCCGTCATTTCAGATAAGTAGTAGTTAGTATTCGTGCTGCGTTTGTTGGCCTTTGTCAAGACGCAGTGTGCGGTAGCTAACTGGTGCTTATCTGCTTATGCATATGATGCAGATTGAGTTAGGGTAGTCGTGCGACCTTGTTGGCCTTTGTCAAGGGCCGTGCGGGTGGGTTTAATTCAATCAGGAAATGACGGGTTGAACTTGACTAGCATCCTATGGTTTGTTGGCCTTTGTCAAGGTCATAGGACGTTAGGGGCAAAATATTATCGGGAATTTCAAGTGTTGAAATTTGCAATGAGATTGCATACCTTCTATGAGATAGTTGGATCCCGATACCCGCTGCGAGTAAGAGTTACTCCTGGGAGAGTTTTATACATTACAATTAGCCGATCAAGTAGGTGTCTAGAAAGGTGTCAACGGGGTTACGCCTCTGGGAAAACGAGGTTTACATTAATTAGGTTCGTGCGAAAGCACGGGGGACCTCCCTCAAAGTACCGACACTGGCCTGGCTGAAAGATTGGCGAACTTGTAGTGTGTAATAAATCCCGGCTAGTCTTTCCTTTTAGGGTTTGAAGGAAGGTTTGATAAAAAGCAGTGGGAGCCATCCTGATTAGATAAAATAAAAACCAATCTATTCTTGACAGAGCGCACGCTGAGTGTTTTCTTCTCTCTCTCTCCAGGTAGCGACCATATCACGCCTTAATCAAGATAATAATACGGATTATTGACCGAACCCGCTTGTTATACTGAGCTGGGGAACGTTGGTCCCGCTCCAACTTATAATTGTTATAAGACAGAGCAGGAAATAGGGGATTACCAGAATTCCCGTGCCGCCCAAAATAAGAGAGTGCATGCTGATGCATCATCTTCGGGTGTGTTCATTATACAGAACTGTTTCTCAGTATCCTTTACGTCCTGGGTATATGATACCGGATCAGGATCCCAGATATGTAATCTGTTACATAGGGCTACAGAGAGGTAGAGAACTGAGAACGGGTGATAAGTTTCATGAGGCAGAAAACGGGGCAAATGTTGCAGCCAAGTCTGTTGGTCACTGTCACCCTGTATTACCAATACATTGATTCTGAACGAATGTTATTAGATACCGAACCTGATATACAAAATCATATCAGTCTCTTTATTAGTAAAGAAATGATAAAATTTTGTATTGTTGGATAATGTTTTGAACATTTCCTATATCAAAAGTTGATCGGTTCAGGCACGTTATCTAAAAGCATTAATGTTCTAAATCAAACTACAGTTCTTAGTATACGGAACACACACAAGAGGAAGAGTTCAGAAATGAACAAATTTTTCTTGAGGTTTTGTAGACTAGGTCATATCAATGCGACCCGACAAGCTAAGTTCCATATAGATGCATATTTAAATCTATTTGAATTTACATCTTGTGAAACTTGCCAGTCATGTCACAGAGATAAGATGACCACAGCTCTGTTTACTGGAAACAGAGAAAGAGTTAGTGAACTCTTGGGATTGATACATGTTGATCCCCTGTCTACACATGCCAAGACTGGTTCTTTGTACTTCGTTACATTCTCTGATAATCTCTCAAGATTCAGACCTATGTTCCTGTTGAAACACAAGTCCGAACCTTTTGAGATATTCACAGAATATAAGCGAGAAGTAGAGAACCAGAATACGGGTATAAGTATTATATCCTATGATGAGATCAAGGAGGAGAATACTTGAGCACGGAAATCCTGGACTATTCTAAAGGAGAATGAGATTCTCTCTCAGCATTACTCCTCTGTATACACCATAGCACGATGGTATATCGGGACGGAGCAGATATACCCTATTTGATATGGTGTGCTCTATGATGAGTAATACTGAGTTACCTTTTTCCTTTTGGGTGTTATGCACTTGAGAAGCTGCATACCTATTGAATAGGGTTCCAATCAAATCAGTTGCCTACCATTCCATATGAGATATGGAAAGGGAAGAGCCCATGTCTTAAGCTAGTTAAGATTTGGGGTTGTCCGGCTAATGTCTAAAAGCAAAATCCGGACAAGCTCGAGGCAAGGTCAGTCATGTACAACTGGAAAGGTTCCAGCTATGCAAACTACAGCAGATGATTTGATAGAACCGAAGGATTCAATAGAAACCAACGAACCTCAGCCTCTCCGCCGATCTAGTAGGGTTCCTCACCCACCTGAGAGATACTTCTGTTTCTCTATGACAGTGGGAGCGAGGATTGCATCATGAGATGATGACCCAACTAGCTTCGAGCTGGCCATCGAGAGTAAGACTCTGTAAGAATGGCTGGATGTTTAGCGATCTGAGATGGAATCCATGTACATCAACAAAGTATGGACTTTGGTTGCAATATCTGAAGGGTTAAATCCCCATCAGGAGCAAGTATATCTTGAGAAGATTACTTGGTGTAGATGGAAAAGTTGAGACTTTCAAAGCTAGACTTGTTAAAGCTTTTCGTCATCGACCAGGCGTGGATTATGATGAAACCTTTTCAAGTGACTATGCTTAAGTCCATCCAGATCCTACTTACCACGGCTACATACCATGACTACGATATCTGGTTGTTGGGTGTCATGACTGCTTTTCTAAATGATGTTTTAGAAGAGTGCGTCTATAAGTACACAGCCAGAGGGCTTCGTAGACAGTGGGAGCAGCGGAAACGTGTACAAGATGCTTTATAGGATAAAGCAGGCATCGCGGAGTTGGAACATCTGTTTTGATGGATTAGTCAAAGAAGTTGACATCATCAAAATGGTAGATGAACCTTGTATAAACAAGAAGGTAGTAGGGAGTATGGTGACGATCCTCGTAGAGTACGTGGATGACATACTCTTGATGGGGAAGGAGTTTCCTATGCTACGCTCGATCAATCTCCGCTTATCACAAAGATTCTCCATATAGGATTAAAGTGATACCTACTAAATCCTGGATTTTGGATCTATGAGATAGATCTAAATGGATGTTAGGATACTCACTAGATGTAGTGAGATGGTGTCAATCGATCCTGAGGAGAATCACTGGAAGGGTTCCAGGGTGATAAAGACGACTGAATGTCAGTCACAGGCATTGTCTTTACCCTCAGTAAAGGGACGGTATGTTGGAAGAGTTCCAAGCTGGATAACGTGACATACTAGACGATAAAGGCAAGATACATCGCTACTTAAGATGCTACCAAGGAGGCTGTTTGGGTGTATATAGGTTCAAGAGATGAACTATGTTCCTACCATTGTGAGACAATGGAGTTGTGGCTCATGCCGAGGAACACCGGTCCCATCAGTGATCCAGACTTATTCTAAGGCAGCATCGCCTGATCATGGAGATAGTTGATCTCCAGGGTGATCGAGGTTAGGAGAGTAGATTCAGAGGACAACACAGCGGATCCACTCACAAAGGCCTTTTCCCAGAGAGAGATTTTCATGGGATGGTTGAGTATGAGATACTGCAACCACTGCTACAGATGGCCCTAGTGCAAGTGGGAGATTGTTAGTTATATGTATGCCCTAGAGGCCATTACTGTACATAGGATGTATATTGTAGTGGATGCTGGGACATATATAGGGAGGACTTTCTTGCTCGACATGATAGTATGCTATCTGGTTACACTTTACCTTAACGTGTATGCTGATTGTCTCTCTGTTACATGTTGGTAAAGCCCTTAGGATCTGTACTTGACTACCTGGACTATGATGCGGATCATACTAGTGGGGACATGGTAGTCCGTAAGTACATCCTTCAAAGTCCCTAGTCGTGGGTGTATCGAGACGGGGCATCGATATACCAGAGTAGACTAGCGTATACCTTCTCGACCCATACAGATGGGCGATGGATGATCCCATATCCATTGGTGTTTGACATCAGAGATGATATACGGGTGCTCAGTAGAGACTGGGTACACTGGACGGACTCGCCGAGAACTCCCAGATGGTATTATACCTCACGTCAGATGGCAGTTCTCTGGTGACACTGGTACAGAGTAGTCTGTTGACCCGAGATCGTCATAAAGTCTTGTGTGGTTCCCACTGTGCTTTGATTTCCATCTTACCACGTCCAAGAAGGCGTGCAAAACGGTGGTTTTTGGGTACAGTCCCGAGTCACATGGAGGCAATGAGCGATAGGAGGGGATTCGTCTCTCCCGGTATAGGGAGTTGATGTTGCGCTGTGTTCGATTGGCTATAACAGGAAATCCCTGGCCAGGGTTGCTGAGATTTACTGGTAAGTGTTACCAGTAGTTTCTCGAATAGTTATAGACCCCATATCGACACGACTTATCGAGCTATTGGGGTCTGACGTTTACCACCCCTAGGCGAGATATGCGACATATCAGACGATCAGACCGGACTGTACGGTAGTGTTACTGGTCGGATTCACTGGAGTGTGAGCGGGCTTGCTCGTCGATCTTCAGATCGCTCAATACCCGGGTGGCCGTTACATTTAGCAGACCGCTTGCGGCTTGTTGGTGTTTGATATGATCATCACCTGCTGCCGGCGTATTGACGAGTCTTTAGAGTCCTACACAGAGGTTTCCTGGCTCAAGCGAAACGAAATAGGAGCGCATATGAGATATGTACGGGACCGAGAATAATGCGTGTATGTGATACCGTATTTCATTCTCGCGATGAATGTATCGCATGGTTGTATGCGATATAACCTAGTTATCGATTCAAGCGTTGATTCGATAAGCCGATACATTGTATACTAGTCGGTTGTGTGCGACATGACCGGATCATTGAATCAAGTGTTGATTTAATGATTTGATGCATATTTATATATTTGATACATTACTTTGCATCAACTAGTATCGGTTTACTTAAGATGGATTTTCTCACTCGGATTGTACACATTGTATATGTGATATACTTTTGTGCACTTGATTGTATCATGTTTGATGATACATGTTTACTTGGTTAAGTGCAAAGAATTAAACCATGGTTAAAAGAATGGATAGGGTTTCATTTCCTTTATTTATTCATTTGTTTATTTGTTTATTCATTTTGGAAAAGAAGAGAAAAGAATGGTTGCTAGTTTTGGAGTTTAGTTGAAGCTTCATGAAGCTTTGATCAAGTCAACCATTCTTATCTCATCCTTAACCCTAACCATTCCCACTAACCATGATTCATTCTCTACACTTGACTATAGTTAACATTATGATAAGTTTTGATTTTCTATTGATTTTAAAATAACTTATCATAAGAACTAGCTTCTTCTTCTTCCTTGCTTCAAAGAAGAAAAGCTTTCTTCATCAATGGTGGATTGATGAAACAAGTGAGAAATCCAATTCTAAAGTCTACCCACTTCCTATTTCTTCATCCTCTACCTCTTGCCAAGTAGTAGAGTGTGTTTTCTTCACAAGTTTCTTGACTTGGTGAAGTCGGAGCTTGATTTAGCGATGCCTCGACGTAGATCATCTTCGGCATGGACATCGACGACCTAGCTTGCCCATTCTCCGACGAAGCCGACGCTTGAGCCCGGATTTGATTTGGACAGCGGAGAGGACCTCGTTGTGGAGCTATGGAGGTGGAGCACCGGATCTACAAAGGTTGTATTTCCGTATCTTGTAGTTAAGTGTTAACTAGTTAGCCTTTTCGCCTAGAAATCTAGCAAACGATCCGTAGTTTAGGGTTTCTCGGCACGTTAAAATCTGAAATGGGCATGTTCGATGCCTTGCGAGACCTCACTAGTGTGCCTAGGAACCCTACACAAGTCACCCGCCAAAACCTGAAGCGAGGCAGCCCCTTTCAGCACCGTGAATGGACCACCCAGCACTTCACGGAATACGGTAACTTGGGCACCCCTCCTGGGTCAACCTGTACCCCCTACGAGTGCAGCGAATAGCCCGCCAATCCTGGAGTGAAGCCCCCTCCGTCCCAATGCCATGAGATGCGGGCTTGTTGCCCTCCAGAACCCGGCTATCCGTGCACCCCACCGCGGGGAAATCCTAGTACAGAAAGTAAAATATACATACAACGGGTACATCGACCGCAACCAGGTCGTGCCCCAAAAGAATAATACAATCAGGCAGTGACGGCAGTCCACATGTCGGACGCTCGCCCCGCAACATCAAATGTACATATAAAACAAAACTGTACTAGCATTGCATCCAGGCTATCCCCACGACCGATCCGCAACAACACAGCATAAACATAGAACATCAACGTGAAAGTCACGTTCGCAAATCCGTCTAACCGGGCTATAGCAGTTAGACGGGATTTACCGATCAAGTGACATTCACGGTCACAGATATAATGTAAATACTGTGAAATAATGTGTTTAAAATATCCGATCGATCAAACAATTAACAAGTGGGCCCCCAAGCAATACTGTAGCACTCACAGAGATTCTGGGCCCAAAATTAATATTCCAAAACCCCCAAAATCAGCCCACAAGCCCACTGGAAAAATTGGATGCAGTGAGGACACCAATATGCGGCGGAACCGCGGCCCAAGGGGGGGTTTGGCCGCGGTTCCGCGCTTCAGCGGTCGAGTCACTGTGTCGAACTTTTCCGGTATTCTTAGAATTTCTTGTACATCATTCTGCAATCACCTGAAAAAAATTTCGAGCTCGGAAAAAATCGACAGAAAACTGATGCATGCAAAAACGCGGATTTTGGAATTTTGGTCGATCGGATAAGTAAAACGCATTAGAAAAAGCTAGTCAAGGTTAATGGCGTGGCTCTGATACCATGTTGCGCCACGGCAGCGCCCCGGCCGTCTTTCCGAGGCCAAAATGCGGAATCAAAATTTTTCCTTACTTGGAAACTGGCGCTACCGCGGACAATGAAAACCCGGATCGTAACCATTAACCTAATGCTAGCTAACAAGAGATGGGAAGAGAAGTATACCGAATGATCCGAGTCCTCCGGTCTTCTCCTCGCCGTCCCGATCTCCCGCGGAAAGTCTTGTCTCCATATCGTCGCCTCCTCGCCGGAAGGGCACCACATCGCCTGCGTCTTTTACGGGCTCCCGCCTCAATACCGAGGCAACTCGGGCATGAAGCCGGCAACTCGACATGCCCAAGAATTGCTGTAGAATGTAGTGTAGAAACTTTGTCTCTTGGAGTTTATGTAGTTGCCATTGATGGAAGGAGGAAGAGGTAAAGAAAATTGGTGCTTTCAATTTTCTAGCAAGAAGAAGATGAAATGAACTCTCTCATTTTTCTTTTCCAAAATGAAACCTTAACCTTATCATATGAGAATGGTGGAGGAAAAGAATATCAAAACCACAACCATAGAAGGAAGGTGAGTGTAGGAAAAGGTGGAGGGTGACCACAACCTAAACATCATCATAACAAATCCACATCAAACTCTAATCACCTCAAATCACCAAAAAGCAAGTGATGATGATAGAAAAGAATGGTATCAAAAGATGCTTTCATAATATCTCATCTTACAAATAAACCCTCCATAAAATGTTATTTGCAGACTTGCAAATAACACCCTCCATCGGAAAAGTCCGGCCGGGAAAGAACAAAGGAAAACCGGCCGAGACGGAATGCAAACTGGCAACTCCAGAAAACTGGTCCCGTAATAAATTACAGGAAAACCCTGACACTGTGCATACACACCCGCATCTGTATTCCGCCCGGATACAAATGCAATGAGACAAAATCTACACTGTACTATACTAGGATCCGGCTTAAAAAAAAACCGGCTAGTAATATCCGTTCGATCCTGATCCGTGCAATACCGCACGTATCTGATCGAACCCTGCCATATATCCATACGGCCACTAGTACAAACCGTCCGATCCTGATCCGTGCAATACCGCACGTATCTGATCAGACCCTGCCATATCTCCATACGGCCTCTACAGCGTTTCGCCCGAAAGCTTGAGTAACTGTAAGTGTGGTGGACTCTAAAGACTCGTCAATACTATGGCTGTGGATTTAACCACTAGCACGTCAGAGGTATTAGCCAATACGTGACGGGCCACCAGCTATTGACCAAAAGGGACGTCGATGAGCGAACTCATCCTGACACCCTACTGAGCCTGTCAGTGACAATATCCGTACAGTCCGGTCCGTTCGTCTATGAGTATCGCATGGCGGGCCTAGGGGGTTGGTAAAAGTCAGACCCCCAAAAGCGGTACAAGTCGTGTCGGAGCGCAGCCCAGAACGCCCTGAGATACTACTGGAATACCTACCAGTAAATCTCTTGCCTCGGCCGAGGGCTTTGCGTAATGGCTCTCCTAGACACAGCGCGACCTCACCCCCAATACCGGGAGAGACGAACCCCTGAAGATCCGCTCACTGCCTCCATGTGGCTCGGGACTGTACCCAACTAAAACCTGTTTGCACGACTCCTTTGAGCCGTGGTAGGGTAGTAATCAAAGCACAGTGGGAACTCACACGAGACAAATGACGATCTCAGGTCGATGAACTAACCTGTACACATGTCACCAGGGAACTGCTATCTGACATCTGATATAAGACCAACTAGCAGGTTCCCGGCGAGTCCTGTCCGGTGTACTCATAACCCAATGAGCACCTGTATACATCTTAGGTGAACCAACTGACACCAGTGGCTTGTGAGACCGGCCACCGCCCCTCGTCGGGGTCTCGACTGTATACACTAGTCTACTAATGGAGTATCGATGCCCTGTCTCAAAACTCCAACGACTAGGGACCTTTTAAGGATGTGCTTATAGACTACCAGCTCCCACGTATATGATCGCCATCATACTGCTGGTAGTCAAGCAAGAATCCTAGGGGCTCTATCAACGTGTAATAGCGACATGTCAGGTCACCTAAAGCAGTACACGATGATAAAGATAAACCAGATAGCATACTATCATCTCGAGTAAGACTGTCCTACCGGGATAGGTCCTCCCTCAATCGTTGCAATCACGTGCCTGTGATCCAATAATTGACTCTGAGGGCACTATCTCCAACACCGAGGTCCGCGAGCTCCTCAATGTATCCGATCATCTTAAGGACGTGTTCCCCTACAGATGATCTGACGGCCAACCTCGCCTGAAATAGCTTCTTCGAAGTCTCGTATCTTGCGATACGAGATTGCTCTCTATATAATTCTTTGGTATGGAGGAATATGGATTCAAGATCTATATTCTCGTGCCGCCTCTGGTGCTCATTTTCTATAGAGGCCAGCATGAGGCACTTGGCCTTCGCGCAGTCAATCTACCAGGTCTTACGTATTTCCTTATCCGCGACACTGGAGTCTGGACCTGGGACGGCAAGGGCTTTAGTAGTAACGACATGCCCCAATTTGTCATATGTGATTGCCATCTTGACATTCCTGAACCAATCTTTGTAGTTTGGCCCTGTCAATACATTTTTTTCTAATAGTAACTTAATGCCCGTCATCTTGGTTGCTGCAATTAGGAGAGAGAGAAGAAACACTTTAGCATGATGCTCTTGCAAGTTTAGATTGGTTTTTAGTTTATCTAAACAGGATGGCTCCCACTGTTTCTCGAATCCTTCCTCAAACCATAAAAGAAGAATTAGTCAGGATTAATATCACCGTACAATTCTTGCTTAACCTTTCAGCCAGGCTAGTGTCGGTACTTCGAGGGAGGTTTTACGACGCTTTCATAAAATTCCTTAATTAAATAACCTCTTTTCCTTGGAGGCGTAGCCCCGCTAACACTGTTCTAGACACCTACTTGGTTTATAGAATTGATCGTTAAGTAAAAAAATCTCCCGAGGAGTAGCATATACTCACAGTAGGATCGGGATCCAAATATCATCGTGTGATAAAGTCGAAGGAATCCTACCAAAATTATCACACTCCAAATGGTATGCAACACTAGCAAGTTTCAGTTTCTTTAGAAACTCTCGATGTGGATTTTTGCCCCATGCTCTTATGACCTTGACGAAGGCCAACATATCATAAGTCACATGTCAAGCCTGTCATTGTCCAGGTTAATTTGAACCCACCCGTACATACCCTTGACGAAGGCCAAAATAGAAGTACGACTGTCCAAAACCAACGCATCTATCTATGCTACAGATGAATATTCAGCAGCTACCAATCACTATGCCTTGGGGAAAGTCAAAATGCATAGCTTGAATACTACTGAATGTCCAACTGAAATGACGGAGGGCTACGAATGGTTTTGGCGAAACCGTGAACGTAGTGAACTTGATATAATCGAAGGAACCTGATAGCTTTTAAAAGGAGTGGTTTAAGCTCCGCATTTTAAAAGTTTTACTGTTTTGAAAAAACCGAGTGGTTTTAAATTGTTCCAACGATTCAGCTTTGGTTTGTTTGCTTTGCATTAATGTAATGCAGTCCCATCAATTAACCTACCATTGCGGAAAAAGACGAAAATACAACGTACGCTTATGTCATCTGCATTCGCCACGGGGCCCCGTCTTACACCGTTAAGTTAGATAACTAACGCCAGAGCTGGGGGCTGGACTAGTGCGGATGCAAAATATAAGCAACGTCTATTATAATATATATATATATATATATATTATAATAACCCATTAGCCAAAGTGTAAAGAAGTTCGGTCAAAATACGGATTTATGACCACCCCAAAAACTAACTTGTTCTCTGGAAAATCTGGGCAGAAACAAACCATCCTAAAAATCCCAAAACAGCAACAGAAGAACACAGCAGGAAAAACGACCCACGGCCGAGTCAACTCGGCCGCGGATCCGCGGCAAGAGCATGCTCTTGCCGCGGTTCCGCGGTGAGTTGGTCGACTCGCTGGTTCGTTTTTCTTGGGTGTTCTGTAAAAACCCTGAGCCGATTTTTAGTGTATGATTTATTACTTTTTGAGCAGAAATAAAAATCGGCAGAAACTAGGATTTTAGAAAACGTGTTTTGCGATTTTTTCCGATCGAAGTTCTAGATACTTTGCTCTTGCCGCGGTTCCGCGGCCGAGTTAACTCGGCCATGGGTCGTTTTTCCTGCAGTGTTCTTCTGTTGCTGTTTTGGGATTTTTAGGATGGTTTGTTTCTGCCCAGATTTTCCAGAGAACAAGTTAGTTTTTGGGGTGGTCACAAATCCGTATTTTGATCGAACTTCTTTACACTTTGGCTAATGGTTTATATCTGTGATGTGATATATGTATTGAACGTCTGCTAATCGCTATACGTCGATTAGTGGGGGTTATACATATCTGTGATCTGTAATGTTGATGGTTTGTGTATATGAATTCGTTGGATTGTCGCGGATGAATAGCCGGGGGGTTGTGAGATGAGAGTTTTCTTATTCTTTCAATTCTTGTAATATGTAAATTGATGTAATATTATTTGTATGGCCGCACAACCAGGTCGGGGTTGTAGCCGTCATTGTATAATTTCTTTTTACTGTTTTTGCTCCTAGGATAGACCCAAGGTGGGGTGCACAAACTACCGGGTATCTCGAAGTGCCGAGTGGCCTACTCACGTTGTTGAGGAAGGTTGCTTCACTTCGGATACTTGGCGGGTAGTTTGCCGCACCCGTAGGGGTCTAGGGTGGGGTTTGGCTATTCATCGCGACCGTATAATCCGTTCTTCATTATAGGCTCGTACGAAATGCGGATTCCTAGTATATCCAATGTGTTCATCTGTGATCTGGAATGGCTATCATTGCATGTGACGAATGTTTATATATATATCTATATGATATTTATTTAGGCGTTGCTTATGTTTTGCATCCGCGCTAGTTCAGCCCCCGCTCTGTCGTTAGTTAAGTAACCTAACGGGTGATGACGGGACCCCGTGGCGAATGCGGATGGCATAAGCGTACGTCATATTTTCGTTGTTTTCTGCAATGGTAGGATTAAATGATGGGACGCATTGGAATTAATGCAAGAAAAAATAAACCAAGTAAAAGTCGTTGGAACGCTTTCAAAACCACTCGGTTCTTTTTAAAACCAACTTTTAAATGCGGAGCTTGAACCACTCCTTTTGAAAGCTATCTCGTTCCTTCGATTATATCAAGTTCACTACGTTCACGGTTTCGCCAAAACCATTCGTAGCCCTCCGTCGTTTCACATGAATGGTCAATAAGTATTCAAGCTATGCCAAAGTCAAGGTATAGTGATTGGTAGCTATTGGGTATTCATGTGCAGCATAGATAGATGTGTTGGTTTGGGGCAGTCGTACTGCCATTTTGGCCAAAGTCAAGGGTAGGTACGGGTGGGCTTAAATTAACCTGGAGAATGACGGATAGAACTTGACATGTGACTTATGATATTTTGGCCAAAGTCAAGGTCATAAGAGCATGGGGCAAAAATCCACATCGGGAGTTTCAAAAGAAACTGAAACTTGCTAGCGCTGCATACCATTTGGAGTATGATGATTCTGGTAGGATTCCTTCAGTTTTGTCACGCGATGATATTTGGATCGATCCTACTGTGAGTATATGCTACTCCACCGAAACTTTCTCACTTAACGATCAATGCTATAAACCAAGTAGGTGTCTAGAAAGATGTTAGCGGGGCTATGCCCACAGGGAAAAGAGGTTACTTAATTAAGGAACTTCGCGAAAGCGTTGGAAAACCTCCCTCGAAGTACCGACACTGGCCTGGCTGAACGGTTAAGCAAGAATTGTACGGTGAGATTGATCCCGACTAATTCTTCCTTTATGGTTTGAGGAGGGATTCAAGAGACAGTGGGAGCCATCTTGTTTAGACAAATTAAAAACCACTCTAAACTTGCAAGAGCATCATGCTAAAGTGTTTCTTCTCTCTCTCCTAATTGCAGCGACCAAATATCATAACTGGACTTAAGTTACTTCTAGATAAAAACATACTGACAGGGCCAAACTACAAAGATTGGCTCGGGAATGTCAAAATGGCAATCACTTATGACAAGTTGGGGTATCTTCTTACCACCAAAGCTCCCCCTGTCCCAGGTCCCCAAACCAGCGTCGCGGATAGGGAAATCCGTAAGACCTGGGAAATCGACTGCGCGAAGGCCAAGTGCCTCGTGCTTGCCTCTATGGACAATGAACATCAGAGGAGGCACGAGAATATGGACCTCGAATCCATATTTCTCCATACAAAAGAACTGTATGGAGAGCAATCTCGTATCGCCAGATACGAAGTGTCGAAAAAGCTGTTTTCGGCGAGATTGGCCATCGGATCATCGGTAGCGGAATACGTGCTTAAGATGATTGGCTACATAGAGGAGCTCGCGGACCTTGGGACCACGTTGGAGAATGAGCTCTATACGGACTTGATTCTCCAGTCCCTTCCTTCCACTTACGTCCAGTTCATCCTGAATTTCAACTTGCAAGAAAAGGAAGTTGATCTTTCAGAACTCCTCAACATGCTGAGGAGTGCAGAGGGCACCCTGCAGAAAGGTAGGGAAACATCCACTTTGTTTGTAGGAGGATCTTCCTCTTCTAGGTCCAAGGAGAAAGCCAAAGGAAAGAAGAAGAAAACCCCCGCCAAACCAAGGGGCGGTGTTAGTAAGGTGGATACGAAGGGAAAGGCAAAAGCAACAAAGGTAGCGGGGAAGCTTGTGGGGAAAGAAGAGTGCTTTTACTGTCACAAGAGTGGACACTGGAAGAAAGATTGCAGGGCTTGGAAGGCCAGAACACAGGATCTAAAGCAAGTTGCAGCTTCAGCTTCAGGTGTGTATGTTATTGAAAACTGTCTATCAATAAACTCTACATCCTGGGTATTGGATACCGGATCAGGATCTCATATCTGTAATTCTTTGCAGGCATTGAGAAAGTGTAGGTTTTTGAACGCAGGTGACATGACCCTCAAAGTTGCAAACGGAGCTAGCATGGATGCTGAGGCCGTGGGGGACTATCACCTAGGAATGTCAGATGGACATGTTTTGGTTCGACGTAATTATTTTTTTGTACCCAATGCAACTTGTAATATCATTTCTTTATCTTTAATTTCTAAAGAAGGTTATGAATTTGCGTTTGTAAGTAATGTTGTAAACATTCACCTTAATCAAGTTCTGATTGGGTATTGAGCAATGGTATATACGTATTAACCCAACCACAGATTTTCAATGTCCAGAATACACACAAAAGAAAGTCTCCGGAAATAAATTAGACTTTCTTATGTCATTGTAGACTGGGTCACATCAATGAGAGAAGGTTGACGAAGTTACATACAGAAGGATATTTGGATCCGTTCGAATATCAATCATATGCAACTTGTCAATCATGTCTCAAAGGAAAGATGACAAAGACTCTGTTCACTGGACACGGAGTAAGAGCGAGTGAGCTCTTGGAACTCGTACACAGCGACGTGTGCGGTCCAATGTCTACGCATGCACGAAGCGGTTATTCTTACTTCATTACTTTTATGGATGACTTTTCAAGGTACGGATATGTCTTCTTAATGAAACATAAATCCGAAGCCTTTGGAAAATTCCAGGAATACAAGAATGAAGTAGAAAAGCAAACAGGTAAAAGTATCAAGACACTGAGATCTGATCGAGGTGGTGAATACTTGAGTGCCGAGTTCCTGGATTACTTAAAAGAGAATGGAATTCTCTCTCAGCTTACTCCTCCATACACTCCGCAACATAACGGTGTATCGGAGAGACGGAACCGAACCTTATTGGATATGGTACGGTCCATGATGAGTAATGCTGAGTTACCGCGATCGTTCTGGGGATATGCACTAGAATCTGCTGCATACCTTTTGAACTGAGTTCCAACTAAGACTGTGCCTACTACACCATATCAGATGTGGTGTGGGAAGAGACCCTATCTTAATCATATTAAGATATGGGGATATCCAGCTTTTGTCAAAAAGCAGCATGTGGACAAACTTGAGGCACGCTCAGTACAGTGCAAGTTTGTGGGATATCCAAAGAACTCCAAGGGATATTTCTTCTATTGCGAAGAGGAACAAAAGGTTTTTGTTTCTCGGCATGCCCACTTCTTGGAAACTAAGTTCTTGGAGAATCAGTTAAGTGGGAGCGTAATAGAACTGGAAGAAATTCCAGAACCATGAGCTATTACTGAAAGCTTAGTAGAACCAAAGGGTTCGAAAGATCAGGACATTCCTGCGCCGCTCCGCAGAAGTAGTAGGGAGTCTCATCCGCCCGAGAGATACTACGGTTTTCTCATAGACGGGGATAGAGAGGATTGCATCATTGATAGTGATGAGCCGACTAGCTTCCAGCAGGCCATTCAGAGCTTTGACTCGGTAAAATGGCTGGATGCAATGCGGACCGAAATGGAGTCCATGTACACCAACAAAGTATGGACGTTGGACGTTGCTCCAAATGGGGTAAAACCCGTAAGATGCAAGTGGATCTTCAAAAGGAAGATTGGTGTAGATGGACAGGTTGAGACCTATAAGGCTAGACTTGTTGCAAAGGGTTTCCGTCAAAGACCTGGCTTGGACTATGACGAAACCTTTTCTCCAGTGGCTATGCTGAAATCCATTCGGATCCTTCTTGCCATTGCTGCCTTCCACGATTATAAGATCTGGCAGATGGACGTAAAGACCGCTTTTCTAAATGGAAATTTAGAGGAGTGTGTCTATATGGACCAGCCAGAGGGTTTCATTCAGAGTGGGAGCAGCGGAAAGGTGTGCAAGTTGCTTAAGTCCATCTATGGACTAAAGCAGGCATCGCGAAGTTGGAACATCTGTTTTGATGAGACGGTCAAAGAATTTGGCTTTATCAAAAATCCAGATGAACCATGCATCTATAGTAGATTTGTAGCAAGAACTGTAGTATTCTTCGTTTTATACGTGGATAACATTCTCTTGATAGGAAATGACATTCCTATGCTACAATCTGTCAAAGGGTTCTTGTCACACAGGTTCTCCATGAAAGACCTGGGTGATGCCTCTTACATTCTGGGGATCCGGATCTATCGTGACAGATCCAAGAGGATATTAGGATTTTCACAGTCCAGGTACATCGACACCATACTGAAAAGATTCGCTATAGAAGATTCCAAGCGCGGTAATCTACCGGCTTGTCACGGGATCACCCTCTCCAAAGAGATGTCTCCCAAGACTGATTTGGAAAGGGATTGCATGTCTATTATACCCTACGCTTCTGCGGTAGGCTCTATAATGTTTGCGATGTTGTGTACCAGACCGGATATAGCTTATGCACTGAGTGTGGTAAGCCGGTATCAGTCAAACCCTGGGGAGAAACACTGGATAGCGGTAAAGAACATTCTCAAGTTCCTGAGAAGGACTAAGGAGATGTTCTTGGTGTATGGCGGAAAAGACCTCCAGATCGAGGCCTTTGCTGACTCCAGCTTCCAGAGTGACAAGGATGATTCCAAGTCCATGTCGGGTTATGTCTTTACGCTCTATGGAGGGGCGGTGTGTTGGAAGAGTTCCAAGCAGGAAACCTTTGCTGACTCAACGATGGAAGCGGAATATATCGCTGCTGCAGATGCCGCAAAAGAAGTCGTCTGGATAAAGAAGTTCTAGATAGAACTTCAGGTGGTTCCTTCCATTGTTGATCCAATACCTATGTATTGCGACAACAACGGGGCTATAGCTTTAGCGAAGGAACCCAGGTCCCATCAGAAGTCCAGGCACATCTTGAGGCGGTATCACCTGATCAGGGAGATCGTGGGTCGCCAGGAGATCGAGGTTCGGAGAGTTGCTATGGAAGATAACACTGCTGATCCATTCACGAAGGCCTTATCCCAGACTCAGTTCGAGCGGCTGATCGAGATGATAGGTCTTCGATATGCCAGTACATGGCCTTAGTGCAAGTGGGAGATTGTTAGTGTATATGCCCTAGAGGCCATTACTGTATCATACTAGTTTGTATATTACTTGATGGAACCTTGGGATATTCACCTTGTATTGACAATCTTGCTCGATATAGTAGTATGCTACTTGGTTTGTTTCTGCTTTAATGTGTGCATGTGTTTCTTTTAGCATATCGCCTTTACACATTAGTGGAGCCCTTAGGATCTTTGCTTGATTACCAGCGTTGTGATGGCAGTCACACTCGTGGGGGCTGGGTAATCCACAAGCACATCCTTATGCAGGTCCCTTGTCGTAGGACTATCGAGACAGGGCATCGATACTCCGGAGTAGACTAGCGTATGCGCTTCTCATCCCAGCTTGGGAGACGGTCTGTCCCACAGACGTCAGTACGTCGTACTTGAGATAGTATGCAGGTGCTCGTTAGGTTACGAGTACACTGGACAGGACTCGTCGGGAACTGTTGGTTGGTATTATACCTATCGTCAGTTATCAGTTCCCAGGTGACATGAGTACAGCTTAGTCCGTTGACTTGACACTGTCACTTCGCCTCGAGTGTGTTCCCACTGTACTTTGATTACTACCCTACCACGGCTCAAAGGAGTCGTGCAAACAGGTAGTTTTTGGGTGCAGTCCCAAAGCACTTGGAGGCAGTGACGGTTAGACATGATTCGTCTCTCCCGGTATTGGGGGTTGATATCGCACTGTGTCTAGGAAAGCCATTACACAAAGTCCCTGGCCAGGGCAAGCGAGATAGACTGGTAGGTTTCCAGTGTTATCTCAGGGTGTTCTGGGCTACACTCCGACATGACTTGTACCGCTATTAGGGGACTGACGTTTACCGCCCCCCTAGGCCCGCCATGCGATATTCTTAGACGAACAGACCGGACTGTATGGAGACTGTCACATTCAGGCTCAGTAGGAGTTCAGATGGGTTTACCTCGTCAGTCTTCTTATCGGCATCTACCTGGGGACCGTTATGTACAGCTAGTGCCGCTTGCAGTCTGTGGATAAACCCACTGCCAGTGTAGTGTCGAGTCTTTAGAGTCCCACACAGGGGGTTATTCGCCTTTAGGCAAAACGAGTAGAGGTCGCATGGTTTTGCGACGGGGTTCGTTCACATCCGCGCACTTGTGCACGTTTGGTGTCCGGACAGCTTATACTAGCAGGCTTTGGTTTAAGCCAGATCCTAGTATATGTTTTGGGATTGGTTTTATCTCATTGTATTCGTGTTCCTCGAAACACGGATACGGGTGTGTATGCACAGTTGACTGAGACAGAGGCAGAGGATTTTCATTAGGGTTAATGACCGTTGTCATTTTCTTAACCCTAATGTTTATGTGTGAAATATGATTTATTAATATTAGTTAATTATAATTGTGTATAGTTAGGGTTGTTGACCATTTGACTATGCTTGACTTGTTGACCTAGGTTGACAAGTTGACCATCATCATTTCATATGAAAGATGCTCTTTGATCCTTGCAAAAGCATTTAATGTGAAATGATAATGGTCATTTCTTGATTAACCATCACAATTATCTTTAGCTAATTATTTATTTATCATAATTTACATATATGTGAGAAGGTTGGCATTATTCTTCTCACTTTATCATTTTCATTCTCTCTCCTCCTCTTCCTCTCTCTCTAGCTCTCCCCTCTCATGAGTTGAGAACCATTGAACTTGAGATAAATCCCTTCAAAAATACTCTCTACTCTTTCTAAGGTCCTAGGTTTAGCACACCAAGCACCTTAGTTACTTCTAGTTTGAGGTTGGAGCCAAAGATAGAGGGTAGAGACCCTCGGGTGGATCTTTCTTCGGCAAAAGAAGACGACAAGGAGAACCCGTTCTTTCACTCCAAGGAGCAAGAAGAGAAGGACTTGAAGACCTAGGTATAACCCCTTTTCCGAGTAGCTAACTCTTTTAGCTTTGGTAGTTAGTTTTTGTTTAGCAAAGATCCCTCCTTTAGCTAGTCATGTTGCCTAGTGTTGTAAAAATCCGATTTTTCATAACGTTTGCGCCTCCCCGTAAGCACCGGGGTGGGCAACGTGGACTTATATATATATATATATATATATATATATATATATATATATATATATATCCATTCGTCAGACGCAATAATAGGCATTCCAGATCACAGATAAACATATTGGATATACTAGGAATTCCGCGTTTCATTTAAGCCTGTAACGAAAGACGGATTCCACGGTCGTGATGAATAGCCAAACCCCACCCCAGACCCCTACGGGTGCGGCAAACTACCCGTCAAATACCCGAAGCGAAGCAACCTCCCTCAACAACGTGAGTAGGCCACTCGGCACTTCAAAGTACCCGGTAGTTTGTGCACCCCACCTTGGGTCTATCCTAGGAAAAATAAACTGTAAATGAAATAATACAACGGTGGCTACAACCTCAACCCGGATGTGCCCCGCTAAAAAATATTACAACAAATTACAATTTACATTTGAATGAAAGAAACTCTCGTCTCACATCCCCTGCTATTCATTCACGACGATCCAATAAGTCCATATACACAAACCAAATATCACAGAAATGTGCAACCCCCAACTAACCGATATATAGCAATTAGCGGAAGTTTACGAACACATATATCACAACTTGAAATATTAAACGACGTTAAACTGCGACTTCGAAACACCCCGTATTGCCACAGTGAAGAATTGACAGTACATTCAAAATTGGCAAAAATAAACAACTCCTGAAACACTAGATCCAAGTAACAAAACCATAGACCAAAACACGAAGCAATCCCCTGCACAAAAACCGGTGAGGCCGGATTTTTCCTTATTGTGGCCGGCCAAAATCCGAGGGGATTGACTCGTTTTTGGTGTGTGTTCATGTTACAGTTGAAGGAGTACTCTACAGTTGCTAAAATAATTTTTAGAGCCTCGTAAAAAATCAACAAAAACTTGGATCTACGTTTCGATGTTTTTGGGTTATTTCGGTTTCGTAGTTTTACTTGTCATTTAATCTATTAGTTATGGTTTAGTCGGCTCTCATACCACTATAAGTCGATACCACGCACCCCACATGTTCGCGAGGAGGCGGAGTTTGAAAAAAACGATTTTAATAAACTTCGTAACATCGACTAAACTCTAGGATCGATACTAAACCCTAACTAACAATCTAACTTAAAGGTTTAACTACTATGTTAGAATATTATACCTCAAGTTCTCTCTGTCCTTCACCAAGTCGTGAGCTCCTCGAAGTAAGAACGGATTGCGCCTCCTCGTCGGCTTCTCTAAATCGTAGAAGATCCACCCGAGAGTTCCGACTTTGAGCTTAACCTCTAACTTGAGGCAACTAGGTCACTTGGTGTACTAAACTAAGTAGCTTAGGATGTGTAGAGAGTGATGAGGGATCAAGTTATCTCACTAAACCCTAGGATTCTCAACTCATGAGATGGTTAGGGTTTGAGAGGAGTTAGAGAAAGCTTGAGGAAATGAGAGGGGAAAAAGTATCTGTAGTTTTTTTTTGGTGAAAAAGAATTAAGTGAAATGGCTAGAGTTTAGGCTTTTAAACCATAGGAAAATATCTCACAAATATCTAACAAATATCTAAGCCAACAAATGCCAAATGAGTCCAAGAAATTCAAAGTGAAACCCTAATCCATTTCACTAAATACCACAAAGTTTCCTCTCTCGTTTCCTCCACCTCACAAAAGAATTAATCATAAAAGAAAAACCCTAATTGAGGTGTCTCACTCCAAGTTGTAATCTTGATCAAATTACAAGAATACCCCTCTCATCCGTATATACATACCCGCATCCGTATCCCGAGAAACACGAATACAATGAGACGAAACTAATCCAATAATCAAATACCAGGATCCGGCTTAAACCAAAGCCCACTGGTATTGTCCGCCCGAACATCATATGCGCACAAGTACACATATGTGATCGAACCCTATCGTAAAACCATACGACCTCTACACGTTTTGCCCGAAGTTGGGAAACCCTCTGTGTGGGACTCTAAAGACTCGACAGTATGCTGGCAGTAGGTTTAACCACAAGCGCGTCAGCGACACTAGCTGTACATAACGGCTACCCATGTATCTGTCGATAAGAAGGCCGACGAGCAAACTCATCCATACCCCTACTGAGCCTGTCTGTGGCAATCTCCGTGTAAGTCCACGTTGCCCACCCCGGTGCTTACGGGGAGGAGGAAAACATAATAAAAATCGGATTTTTATCAACTATAGGCAACATGGACTATGCTTTAAGGATCTTTACTAAACAAAAACTTGCTAAAGCTAACTTGAAAGTAGCTAAGTGGTAGAAAAGTTATACCTTTGGTCTCTTAGTCCTTCTCTCCTTGCTCCTTGGAGTAGTGGAAGGAGGTCACCTTGCTCGTCTTCTCACGCCGAAGAAAGATCCACCCGAAAGCCTCGACCTTTGGCTTCAACTCCAAGCTAGAAGTAACTAGGGTTCAAGAAGTGCTAGTCCTTCAACCCTAGATGAGAGTAGAGAAAATCAAGAGAGGGTTTTTCTCAAGCTCAAGTGTTTCTCAACACATGAGAGGGAGAGAGCTTGAGGGAGAGGAAGAACAAGAGAGAGAAAGGATATGATAGAATGAGAAAAATGTGAACCATTCTCACTAATATGTGTATATTATTTTAATTGAATAATTAGCTAGATAATTGTCATGGCTTATCATGACATGACCATTATCATTTCAATTTGCAAGGATCAAAAAGCATCTTCCAAAAGAAATGATGATGGTCAACATGGTCAACAAGTCAAGATGGGTCAAATGGTCAACAACCATAACCATGCACAATTATTAAACTAATATCAATTAACAATAATACACACATAAGCATTAGGGTTAATAAAATGACAATAGCCATTAACCCTAATCAAGGTCCTCTCCCTCAATCTCAAGTAACTATGCATACGCACCCGCATTCGTGATCCGAGGAACACGAATACAATGAGAAAAACCAATCCCAAATCATATACTAGGATCCGGCTTAAACCAAAGCCCGCTAGTATAAACTGTTCGGACAGCAAACGTGCACAAGTGCGCGAATGTGAACGAACCCTGTCGCAAAACCATGCGACCTCTACTCATTTTGCCTAAAGGTGAATAGCTCTCTGTGTGGGACTCTAAAGACTCGACACTACGCTGGCAGTGGGTTTAACCACAGACCGCAAGCGGCACTAGCTGTACGTAACGGTCCCCAGGTAGATGTCGATAAGAAGACTGACGAGATGAACCCCATCCGAACTCCTACTGAGCCTGTATGTGACAATCTCCGTACAGTCCGGTCTGTTCGTCTGATACATCGCATGGCGGGCCTAGGGGGGCGGTGAACGTCAGTACCCTAATAGCGGTACAAGTCGTGTCGGAGTGTAGCCCAGAACACCCTGAGATAACACTAGAAACCTACCAGTATATCCCGCTTGCCCTGGCCAGGGACTACTCGTGTAATGGCTCTCCTGGACACAGCGCGATGTCAACCCCCAATACCGGGAGAGACGAATCCTGTCTAACCGTCACTGCCTCCAGGTGCTTCAGGACTGCACCCAAAAACTACCTGTTTGCACGACTCCTTTGAGCCGTGGTAGGGTAGTAATCAAAGTGCAGTGGGAACACACTCGAGGCGAAGTGACAGTGTCAAGTCAACGGACTAAGCTGTACTCATGTCACCTGGGAATTGATAACTGACGATAGGTATAATACCAACCAACAGTTCCCGACGAGTCATGTCCAATGTACTCGTAACTAACGAGCACCCGCATACTATCTCAAGTACGACGTACTGACGGCTGTGGGACAGACCGTCTCCCACGCTGGGATGAGAAGCGCATACGCTAGTCTACTCCAGAGTATCGATGCCCTGTCTCGATAGTCCAACGACTAGGGACCTGTATAAGGATGTGCTTATAGATCACCCAGCTCCCACGAGTGTGAGCGCCATCACAACGCTGGTAATCAAGCAAAGATCCTAAGGGCTCTACTAATATGTATATCAGCGATATGCTAAAAGAAACACATGCACATATTAAAGCAGAGACAAACCAAGTAGCATACTACCATTTCGAGCAAGATTGTATATACAACTGTGAATATCCCAAGCTTCCATCAAGTAATATACAAACTAGTATGATACAGTAATGGCCTCTAGGGCATATACACTAACAATCTCCCACTTGCACTAAGGCCATGTACTGGCGTATCGAAGACCTATCATCTCGATCAGCCGCTCGAACTGAGTCTGGGACAAGGCCTTGGTGAATGGATCTGCAGTGTTATCCTCTGATGCAACTCTCCGGACCTCGATCTCCTGGCGATCCACAATCTCCCTGATCAGGTGATACCGCCTTAAGATGTGTCTGGATTTCTGATGGGACCTGGGTTCCTTCGCTAAAGCTATAGCCCCGTTGTTGTCGCAATACAGAGGTATTGGGTCAACAATGGACAGAACCACCTGAAGTTCTCTCAAGAACTTCCTCATCCAGACAGCTTCTTTTGCGGCATCAGATGCAGCGATGTATTCCGCTTCCATAGTCGAGTCAGCAACGGTTTCCTGTTTGGAGCTCTTCCAACACACCGCCCCTCCATTGAGGGTAAAGACAAAACCCGACATGGACTTGGAATCATCCTTGTCACTCTGGAAGCTGGAGTCAGCAAAGGCCTCAATCTGCAGGTCTTTTCCGCCATACACCAAGAACATCTCCTTAGTCCTTCTCAGGTACTTGAGAATGTTCTTTACTGCTATCCAATGTTTCTCCCCAGGGTTTGACTGATACCTGCTTACCACACTCAGTGCATAAGCCACATCCGGTCTGGTACACAACATCACATACATAATAGAGCCTACCGCAGAAGCGTAGGGTATAATAGACATGTGATCCCTCTCCAAATCAGTCTTGGGAGACATCTCTTTGGAGAGGGTGATCCCGTGACAAGCCGGTAGATTACCGCGCTTGGAATCTTCCATACTAAATCTCTTCAGTATGGTGTCGATGTACCTGGACTGCGAAAGTCCTAATATCCTCTTGGATCTGTCACGGTAGATCCGGATACCCAGAATGTATGAGGCATCACCCAGGTCTTTCATGGAGAACCTGTGTGACAAGAACCCCTTGACAGATTGTAGCATAGGAATGTCATTTCCTATTAAGAGAATGTCATCCACGTATAAAACGAGGAATACTACAGTTCTCGCTACAAATCTACAATAGATGCATGGTTCATCTGGATTTTTGATAAAGCCAAATTCCTTGACCGTCTCATCAAAACAGATGTTCCAACTCCGCGATGCCTGCTTTAGTCCATAAATGGACTTAAGCAACTTGCACACCTTTCCGCTGCTCCCACTCTGAATGAAACCCTCTGGCTGATCCATATAGACACACTCCTCTAAATGTCCATTTAGAAAAACTGTCTTTACGTCCATCTGCCAAATCTCATAATCGTGGAAGGCAGCAATGGCAAGAAGGATCCGAATGGATTTCAGCATAGCTACTGGAGAAAAGGTTTCGTCGTAGTCCAAACCAGGTCGCTGACGAAAACCCTTTGCAACCAGTCTAGCTTTATAGGTCTCAACCTGTCCATCTACACCAATCTTCCTTTTGAAGATCCACTTGCATCCTACGGGTTTTACCCCGTCTGGAGCAATGTCCAACGTCCATACTTTATTGGTGTACATGGACTCCATCTTGGTCCGCATTGCATCCAGCCATTTTACCGAGTCGACGCTCTGAATGGCTTGCTGGAAACTAGTAGGCTCATCAAAGTCTATGATGCAATCCTCTCTATCCCCGTCAATGAGAAAACCGTAGTATCTCTCGGGCGGATGAGACTGCCTACTACTCCTGCGGAGTGGCGTGGGAATGTCCTGATCTTTCGAACCCTCTGGTTCAACCAAGCTTTCAGTAATAGCTCGTGGTTCTGGAATTTCTTCCAGTTCTATTGCGCTCCCACTTAATTCTTTTTCTATGAACTGGTGTTCTAGAAAGTGGGCATGGCGAGAAACAAGGACTTTTTGTTCCTCTTCGCAATAGAAGTAATATCCCTTGGAGTTCTTTGGATATCCCACAAACTTGCACTGTACTGAGCGTGCCTCGAGCTTGTCCGCATGCTGCTTTTTTACAAAAGCTGGACATCCCCATGTCTTAATATGATTAAGATGGGGTCTCTTCCCACACCACATCTGATATGGTGTAGTAGGCACAGTCTTAGTTGGAACTCGGTTCAAAAGGTATGCAGCTGATTCTAGCGCATATCCCCAAAACGATCGTGGCAACTCAGCGTTACTCATCATGGACCGTACCATATCCAATAGGGTTCGGTTCCGTCTCTCCGATACACCATTATGTTGCGGAGTGTATGGAGGAGTAAGCTGAGAGAGAATTCCATTCTCTTTTAAGTAACCCAAGAACTCGGCACTCAAGTATTCACCACCTCGATCAGATCTTAGTGTCTTTATACTTTTGCCTGTTTGTTTTTCTACTTCATTCTTATATTCCTGGAATTTTTCAAAAGCCTCGGATTTATGTTTCATTAAGAAGACATAACCGTACCTTGAAAAGTCATCCGTAAAAGTAATGAAGTAAGAATAACCGCTTCGCGCATGTGTAGACATTGGACCGCACACGTCGCTGTGTACGAGTCCCAAGAGCTCGCTCGCTCTTTCTCCGTGTCCAGTAAACGGAGTCTTTGTCATCTTTCCCTTGAGACAGGATTGACAAGTTGCATACGATTGATATTCGAACGAATCCAAATATCCTTCTGTGTGTAACTTAGTCAACCTTCTCTTATTGATGTGACCCAGTCTACAATGCCATAAGAAAGTTTTATTGATTTCAGGAGACTTTCTTTTGTGTGTATTCTGGACATTGAAAATCTGTGGTTGGTTTAATACGTATATACCGTTGTTCAATGTACCTGACCCAATCAAAGCTTGATTAAGGTGAATGTTCACTACATTACTTACAAATGCAAATTCATAACCTTCTTTAGATAATAAAGATACAGAAATGATATTACAGGTTGCATTTGGTACATAATAACAACTACGTAAAACCAAAAAATGTCCATCCGACAATCCCAGGTGATAGTCCCCCACGGCCTCAGCATCCATGCTAGCACCGTTCGCAACTCTGAGGGTCATGTCACCTGCCTTCAAAACTCTATGCTTTCTCAACGCCTGCAAAGAATTACAGATATGAGATCCTGATCCGGTATCCAATACCCAGGAAGTAGAGTTTATTGATAGACAGTTTTCAATAACATACACACCTGAAGCTGAAGCTGCAACTCGCTTCAAATCCTGTGTTCTGGCTTTCCAAGCCTTGCAATCCTGTTTCTAGTGACCACTTTTGTGACAATAGAAGCATTCTTCCTTCCCCACTAGCTTTCCCGCTATCTTTGTTGCTTTACCTTTTCCCTTCGTATCCACTTTACCGACACCGCCTCTTGGTTTGGCGGGGGCTTTCTTCTTCTTACCCTTGGCTTTCGCCCGGGATCTAGAAGAGGAAGATCCTCCTACAAACAAAGTGGATGTCTCCCTACCTTTCTGTAGGGTGCCCTCAGCACTCCTCAACATGTTCAGAAGTTCGGAAAGTTCTACCTCCTTTCCTTGCATGTTGAAGTTAAGAATAAACTGGGCATAAGTGGAAAGAAGGGACTGGAGAATCAAATCAGTATAGAGTTCATTCTCCAATGTGGTCCCAAGGTCCGCGAGCTCCTCAATGTAGCCAATCATCTTAAGCACGTGTTCCGCTACCGATGATCCGACGGCCAACCTTGCCGAAAATAGCTTCTTCGACACTTCGTATCTTGCGATACGAGACTGCTCCCCATACAGTTCTTTTGTATGAAGAAATATGGACTCTAGGTCCATATTCTCGTGCCTCCGCTGATGTTCATTGTCCATCGAGGCTAATACGAGGCATTTGGCCTCCGCGCAATCTATCTCCCATGTCTTACGGATTTCCTTATCCGCGACGCTGGAGGTGAGACCTGGGACAGGGGGTGCTTTGGTGGTAAGGACATACCCCAACTTGTCGTAAGTGATTGCCATCTTGACATTCCTGAGCCAATCTTTGTAGTTTGGCCCTGTCAATATGTTTTTATCTAGTAATAACTTAAGTCCGGTCATCTTGAATGGTCGCTGCAATTAGGAGAGAGAAAAGAAACACTTTAGCATGATGCTCTTGCAAGTTTAGAGTGGTTTTTAATTTGTCTAAACTGGATGGCTCCCACTGTCTCTCGAATCCCTTCTCAAACCGTAAAGAAAGGATTAGTCAGGATTACTCTCACCGTACAATACTTGCTTAACCGTTCAGCCAGGCCAGTGTCGGTACTTCGAGGGAGGTTTTCCAACGCTTTCGCGAAGTTTCTTAATTAAGTAACCTCTTTTCCCTGTGGGCGTAGCCCCGCTAACACCTTTCTAGACACCTACTAAGTTTATAGCATTGATCGTTAAGTGAGAGTTTTCCCGAGGAGCAGCATATACTCACAGTAGGATCGGGATCCAAATATCATCGCGTGATAAAACCAGAGGAATCCTACCAGAATCATCACACTCCAAATGGTATGCAAAACTAGCAAGTTTCAGTACTTATGAAACTCCCGATGTGGATTTTTGCCCCATGCTCTTATGACCTTGACTTTGGCCAAAATATCATAAGTCACATGTCAAGTTCTACCCGTCATTCTCCTGGTTAATTTGGACCCACCCGTACCTACCCTTGACTTTGGCCAAAATGGCAGCACGACTGTCCCAAACCAACGCATCTATCTATGCTGCACATGAATACCCAATAGCTACCAATCACTATGCCTTGACTTTGGCCAAAATACATAGCTTGAATACTTTTTGACCATTCATGTGGAATGACGGAGGGCTACGGATGGTTTTGGCGAAACCGTGAACGTAGTGAACTTGATCTAATCGATGGAACGAGATAGCTTTTAAAAGGAGTGGTTCAAGCTCCGCGTTTAAAAGTTTGGTTTTGAAAAGAACCGAGTGGTTTTCAAAATGTTCCAATCGACTTTTACTTGGTTTATTTTCTTGCATTAGTTCTTTTAATGCATCCCATCATTTAATCCTACCATTGCAGAAAACAACCAAAATATGACGTACGCTTATGCCATTCGCATTCGCCACGTGGCCCCGTCATCACCCGTTATGTTACTTAACTAACGACAGAGCGGGGGCTGGGCTAGCGCGGCTGTAAAACATCATCAACGCCTAAATAGTTATCATATATAAATATATAGCAATGATGGACATTACAGATCACAGATGAATACATTGGATATACTAGGAATCCGCAATCCATTCGAGCCTGCAACGAAAAGCGGATTACACGGTCGCGGTGAATAGCCAAATACCCCACCCAAGACCCCTACGGATGCGGCAAACTACCCGCCAAGTACCCGAAGCGAAGCAACCTCCCTCACCACCGTGAGTAGGCCACTCGACACTTCGAGATACCCGGTAGTTTGTGCACCCCCTCCATGGGTCTATCCTAGGAGCAAAAACAGTAAAAAGAATTATACAATGACGGCTACAACCCCGACCCGGTTGTGCGGCCAGACAAATAATAATATTACATCAATTTACATATTACAAATGAATGAAAGAAAAGCAACACTCATCTCACATCCACCCCGACTATTCACCCGCGATGATCCAACCCATTCATATACACAAACCAATATCAAACACAGATCACAGATATGTATAACCCCGACTAATCGACATATAGCGATTAGCCGACGTTCAATACATACAAACATCACAGATATAACCATCATAGTCAAAGTGTAGTGAAGTTCGGAAAAAATACGGATTTATAGGCCCCCAAAAATAAATTTCTATTCTGGAAAATCTGGGCACATATAACATATCTTAAAAATCTTAAAACCAAGCCAGAGATACACTGCACCAAACTCGACCCAGTGAGGAGTCCAAACGGCGGCGGTTCCGCGGCAATAGCTTGCTATTGCCGCGGAAACGCGGCGGTTTAGTCGACTCACTGGACCGGGTTTTATGGTTATCTTTAAAAAACCCTGAGATGATTTTTGGTGTATGACAAATTTTGTTTTGACCAGAAAATTTTTTAACAGAAACTAGGGTTTTTGAAAACTCGGTTTTTGGATTTTTCGGTTTCGAACTTCGTTACACTTCACTACCTAGCTAGTTTATGTTTAGTTAGGCTCTGATACCACTGTAAGTCCACGTTGCCCACCCCGGTGCTTACGGGGAGGCAGAAAACATAATAAAAATCGGATTTTTATCAACTATAGGCAACATGGACTATGCTTTAAGGATCTTTACTAAACAAAAACTTGCTAAAGCTAACTTGAAAGTAGCTAAGTGGTAGAAAAGTTATACCTTTGGTCTCTTAGTCCTTCTCTCCTTGCTCCTTGGAGTAGTGGAAGGAGGTCACCTTGCTCGTCTTCTCACGCCGAAGAAAGATCCACCCGAAAGCCTCGACCTTTGGCTTCAACTCCAAGCTAGAAGTAACTAGGGTTCAAGAAGTGCTAGTCCTTCAACCCTAGATGAGAGTAGAGAAGATCAAGAGAGGGTTTTTCTCAAGCTCAAGTGTTTCTCAACACATGAGAAGGAGAGAGCTTGAGGGAAAGGAAGAACAAGAGAGAGAAAGGATATGATAGAATGAGAAAAATGTGAACCATTCTCACTAATATGTGTATATTATTTTAATTGAATAATTAGCTAGATAATTGTCATGGCTTATCATGACATGACCATTATCATTTCAATTTGCAAGGATCAAAAAGCATCTTCCAAAAGAAATGATGATGGTCAAAGTGTCAACATGGTCAACAAGTCAAGATGGGTCAAATGGTCAACAACCATAACCATGCACAATTATTAAACTAATATCAATTAACAATAATACACACATAAGCATTAGGGTTAATAAAATGACAATAGCCATTAACCCTAATCAAGGTCCTCTCCCTCAATCTCAAGTAACTGTGCATACGCACCCGCATTCGTGATCCGAGGAACACGAATACAATGAGAAAAACCAATCCCAAATCATATAGTAGGATCCGGTTTAAACCAAAGCCCGCTAGTATAAACTGTCCGGACAGCAAACGTGCACAAGTGTGCGAATGTGAACGAACCCTGTCGCAAAACCATGCGACCTCTACTCATTTTGCCTAAAGGCGAATAGCTCTCTGTGTGGGACTCTAAAGACTCGACACTACGCTGGCAGTGGGTTTAACCACAGACCGCAAGCGGCACTAGCTGTACGTAACGGTCCCCAGGTAGATGTCGATAAGAAGACTGACGAGGTGAACCCCATCCGAACTCCTACTGAGCCTGTATGTGACAATCTCCGTACAGTCCGGTCTGTTCGTCTGATACATCGCATGGCGGTCCTAGGGGGGTGGTGAACGTCAGTCCCCTAATAGCGATACAAGTCGTGTCGGAGTGTAGCCCAGAACACCCTGAGATAACACTGGAAATCTACCAGTATATCTCGCTTGCCCTGGTCAGGGACTACTCGTGTAATGGCTCTCCTGGACACAGCGCGATGTCAACCCCCAATACCGGGAGAGACGAATCCTGTCTAACCGTCACTGCCTCCAAGTGCTTCGGGACTGCACCCAAAAACTACCTGTTTGCACGACTCCTTTGAGCCGTGGTAGGGTAGTAATCAAAGTGCAGTGGGAACACACTCGAGGCGAAGTGACAGTGTCAAGTCAACGGACTAGGCTGTACTCATGTCACCTGGGAACTGATAACTGACGATAGGTATAATACCAACCAACAGTTCCCGACGAGTCCTGTCCAGTGTACTCGTAACCTAACGAGCACCCGCATACTATCTCAAGTACGACGTACTGACGGCTGTGGGACAGACCGTCTCCCATGCTGGGATGAGAAGCGCATACGCTAGTCTACTCCGGAGTATCGATGCCCTGTCTCGATAGTCCAACGACTAGGGACCTGTATAAGGATGTGCTTATAGATCACCCAGCTCCCACGAGTGTGAGCGCCATCACAACGCTGGTAATCAAGCAAAGATCCTAAGGGCTCTACTAATATGTATATCAGCGATATGCTAAAAGAAACACATGCACATATTAAAACAGAGACAAACCAAGCAGCATACTACCATTTCGAGCAAGATTGTATATACAACTGTGAATATCCCAAGTTTCCATTAAGTAATATACAAACTAGTATGATACAGTAATGGCCTCTAGGGCATATACACTAACACTCCGTACGGTCCGGTCTGTTCGTCTAAGAGTGTCGTATATCGGTCCTAAGGGGGCGGCAAGCGTCAGACCCCTAATAGTGCAATAAGTCGTGTCGGAGTGCGGCCAAAAACACCTTGAGAAACTACTGGAATCCCTACCAGCAAATCTCGCTTGCCCTGGTCAGGGACTTTGTGTAATGGCTTTCCGAACACAGCGCGACATCAACCCCCAATACCGGGAAAGACGAATCCTATCTAACCTTCACTGCCTCCAAGTGCTTCGGGATTGCACACAACTACTACCTGTTTGCACAACTCAGCAGAGCCGTGGTAGGGTAGTAATCTAAGAACAGTGGGAACACACTTGAGGCGAAGTAGCAGTGTCAAGTCGACGGACTAAGCTGTACTCATGTCACCTGGGAACTGCTAACTGACGATAGGTATATTACCAACCAGCAGTTCCCCACGAGTCCGTCCAGTGTAACTCATAACCCAATGAGCACCTGCATACTATCTCCAATACGACGTACTGATAGCTGTGGGACAGACCATCTCCCCTCCTGGGATGAGAAGCGTATACACTAGTCTACTCTTGAGTATCGATGCCCTGTCTCGATAATCCTGCGACTAGGGATCTGTGTAAGGATGTGCTTGTAGACTACCCAGCCCCCACTAGTGTGACTGCCATCACAATGCTGGTAGTCAAGCAAAGATCCTAAGGGCTCTATCAATATGTATTAGCGATACGTTAAAAGAAACATATACACATATTAAGATAGATACAAACCAAGTAGCATACTACTATATCGAGCAAAACTGTCATAAATCCGTGTATATATCCCAAGCTTTCAAAATGTAATATACAAACTAGTACTATACAATAATGACCTTTATGGCATATTACACTAACATACCCCACTTAGGGTATCCCCGTTACACTTCAAAATGAAGTGATGTGGCCCCTATATAGGAGAGTGCCCATCAACTTTTGTCAAGTTGACACTAAATCACCCCCAGGTACAGAAAATCAAACTCTTAAATTAGGGTTTTCATGTAACCTTTGTATTCTTTATACTTTCATGATATCGATGTAATTTATATTTAGATTGTACTCAAACATGAATAGAATGAATAAAATACATAGTCTTCTGTTTACTTTTCTAGTTGCAAGTATAATATATCTGTGATATGATTTAAAGCAAACTAATATGGTATCCCTTTTAGGTACGTCCTGAAACAATAGGGTGTGATTAACGGTACGTGTTTGCGCTGCCGAAAGTCTCGAACCCAGGGCCTTCTTGTCAACTTTTAAATAAAAACACTTGTTTTGTTTAATCACCCACTATTTTAAACATTCGCTCGTTAGAACTTCTAAAGAGGATAAACACTTGGGTACGAAAGAGGTCCTTGGAGAAAACTCTCCGGACATCCTTTCTTTTGCAGATCGGTAACTACGACCACCTATCGTCTTGTTCTCCATCCACGTTAAACAAATTTATTGGTGTTCATAGGTATGTAAATTCTGTGCAATATCGGAACATCGGAATCCTTAGAAACAGAGTGATTGAGTAGGTAAAACTAGACTCGTGTTTCCAACCGAAATCTTCTTCTTGAAATTATTAGATTAGTCAATACAATGTGTGTTTTAGTTATAAAACATACCATGCGGCATTCAATATGCCAAAACTAATCTATTGATTTCACATAATTAATTAACTAATCTAGTTAACCTTTTCCATACTATTGGGATATTTGACTTTTGTTAAGAAATTAGTATGCGGCTCAGACGCGAATGATTACTCCATAAAATCTCAAAGATTTTCTTAAAACGAATTTAACAAAATTTGTTGAAAAGAAAGTTTTAGAACATCAAAAAAAATTCCCTACTTTTTAAAATGGCCTAATCTAAGCTTCCTGAATTTTAGAATCAAATTGGGAGCCTTTTAGTTTTAAGGTCATTTGAGCAAGCAGGCCCGGACTGCAAACATGTAATCCACGCTTGCAGGTTGGGGCCTCCACATCCACAAGCCTAGCTTGTGGTCGGGTTCGGGTCTAGACCAGCGGGCTTGAGTCCAATAGGCCGCCACACCCGGACATTGAACCTGCTAAGCTTCTAAATCATAGCCCAACAAACAATCCCTTGAAAAATCTGAGTAATTTTACAAATTTTAAACGAACTTCTTCAAACAAAAATGGTTTAGACCCCACCAAAAAAGATTTTTAAGAATCATGGGTTAATTGCTAAATAATATACCAATGTTTCATCTATTTTGTACTAATATACCTTATTGTTTTTTGGCTGCACTTAGATGCCCTAAAATAGAAACCGTATGAACTATTTTTTAAAATAGTGATGGATTTGATGGTGAACTGAAGAGAGCAAAGTATTAACAGTTTGTGCTTTAGGGTATATAAGTTTGTGCTTCAAGATATATAAGTACAAAATATGTGAAACATTGGAGGACTATTTAGCAATTAACCCAAGAATCCTAAAGACAACTGCACCTAATTCGATTAGGTGAGAAGTCAACACAATATCATCTCGTGACTAATTATAAATGAACAACAAGAAGGAAAGAAGACGCCTATTCTCTTGAATAACTTCCTAGTTTGTGATTCGGTTTGCCTTATCTATACACGAACCGGGTCGGTCTCTTCTCCGATCAGCAAGCTCCACCTGCACACCCACTCATTTGGGCGGGTATGGTTCAGGGTCGGCCCAAGTCCGACAACAGTAATATCAGTTTGTTTATCTCTTGCACCTGGCTTTCATAAACACAACTTAGCAATTATATTGTAAAGTAGGCTTGAGATCTATGACATTAGCCAAAAATCAATTTCTTGTCGAAAAGATATCTAGTTAAAAAGGATTTGACCAAAAAAATATATTGCGAAACAAATCTTCGTATTTCAACAAACCATCAATAAAGTTTCCTGTTGAGCCCGAACCGTTTAGAGAAAAACCAGTCACTTAACATAGGCGACAAACCAAGTACCGCAAACAGACCGGTCATGTGACCAAACACAACTTGCCTCGGCGGCTTCGGGCTCAACACCTTCATCGCCACGTGCCTTGCCAACTCTCCTGCATCGGTCGCTTTTGCAGCCTGCGATGCACGTGCTCTCTCCGCGATCGCCTCTTTAAATTCTCTATACAGTTTCCATTCCTGTACACCTAACCTTTCTGTGTTGGCTCTCCCTAGATTGGACTTGATTGCACCTGGCAGCACCTTGATCACGTGAATGCCAAACGGTTTGAGCTCGACACGAAGGGTGTCGGACATTGCGTGAACCATGGCTTTGGATGCGCAGTATGATCCGGCCCATGGTGTGGGGACTGTACCGACGATGCTGCCGATGTTGGCGATCCGGCCAGTACGGCGAGAGATCATGTTGGGTGCAACTGCCTGAACCTGCAGAAAATAAATACTTTCTATAGAAAATTAGAAATAATTCCAAAATAAATATTAAGCTTGTTTACATTTGTTCAAACATTTTGAAGTTGTCCGATCTGATTTCTATATCTACATAAATTTAAAATAGTAATTAGAGATGAAAATATATATCATCGGTCGGTAGTCGGTACCATCCGCAGCTGGCCAAGCGTGTTAATTTCCCATGCGCGTCTCACCGCATCAAGACTAAGCTCCGCCAACGGCCCCGTACTCCCGATCCCTGCATTATTCACCAACACATCGATCCTCCCATGTCGATCCAATATCTTCGAAATCGCCAGCCGTACACTCTCATCCGATGCCACGTCAATCTCAATCGCCTCTCCATTCTTATGGTCGCCGACAAAATCGAGGTCGAGGTCCGACAGGCGATTGCCCAAGTCGGAAGCGATGACGCTGCATCCGCTGGCGGCGAAAGCCTTGCAGTACTCATGGCCGATGCCGCCCTTTGCGCAACCAGTGATTAGAACTATCTTTTTGTTGCCCCCTTGCTCCATCGATTTAGATTTGGGGTTTAGATTTGGGGTTTGGGGTTGAGGATTGAATGAGAGAGTGATGGGTATTATAGTGTTTGGGGTTTGGGAAAGGTCCGCCTGTGTTGTTGTTTGGTGTCGCAGGATATTCTTGGGAAGAATTTCTGGTGGAGTCGTCGAAGGATTGTTTGTGGCCGGCTTGTTGCTTTGCTTTAGCTGCTGTCCTTTATCTTAACTTTGAAGATTGAAATTGGAGGGAATATATTTTAAACTCAGACTCATAGATGAGTGAGTGGTGATTTAAGTTTGGATGGATCTTGAAATTTAGGAAAGTAATGGGCTTAGTTCAAAAGGAATAAACTCGAAGCCTAGCTTCTAGGAGAGAGTTGGGCTGGAGATTTGTCAAATCTTCATAATTTCCATTATGTCTGAGCACAACAAACTTCTCCTAAACAAACATCAGAATTTAACGTCCTGCACTCATTTCCATGCTTTTCTACCGACTCCTAAGCCCTAAATAGAGCCTAGGAACCGGCTCCAAAAAAAGGCGCTCAACAATTAAACGAGCCAAAGCTAAACATAAATTTCAAGTTTGGTGAACGAAAAGAGCATACATACGTAAGCTGCGGGGACTAACATTTTCAAGCTCGGCTTGAGCTCAGGCTTTGGGCTCTGTTCTTTATAACCCATATGGTCTCATCCTATCTGATTATTATAGTTAGCTTGTCTACATTAAATCTGGACTCTTATAACAGTTTAGTCAAGTCTCCTCGTGATGCAATAATCAAATCTCAAGTCGACTAAGAACATTCACACCCGACTCTAAATCTTGTTCAAGTTCGATCCAAATATAAACGAACCAAACTTTAGACTTGATTATTAAATGAGTTCTTAGATCTGCTCAGATGTGTTATACGATGATAAAAAGATATGCCTCCGTTTGGTACATGCCAAGCTTACGCAAAACAGCATGCAAAGAATCTCTTTCTGTTGGACAAGAGCTTCCCAGCTTATTATTCCAAACAGCAATAAGAACAAGAAATTCCCAATTGCGGTTCAAGGAACCTAACAAGAGTATGCAAGAACAAGTTTTACATGACATGCAGCAGATTATAATACGTGGAAGAATTTAAATTTTAAGCCGCAAGGGCAAAAAAATTAAAATAAAATAAATCATGGTGCAATCCAAAACGAACATTTAATAAAGTAGATTAATCTCTAAAAAATAAAATGAAAAAAGATTCAGATTCATTAAGAATGAGCAAAAAATGAGCAAGCCAATGGTATGAATATGAAATTTGTGACTGGGGATCCCATGCTATCAGCTACAAGTCGAGAGCTAGAGACTCGTCCAGATCAAGCGGAGATATATTCCTGTTCCAAAATACAGATTTATATAAGAAAAGTTAAACACACTTCAAAAAACTTAATTCTTACTCTGAAATTACGATAACGATGTACAATGACAAAAGAGAAAAACATGTTGCCAGAAGATTTGATTTGGGTTACATTTATTTACTGAAATTTCTTTAATTGAGGTCAGTGCTAAAAGGAAAAGGACAATATGAACTATAATATCTGTCAATTCTCACCAAGGTTGTTCCAACTATAAAGTTATCCCGAAACTGGTCAAAGTTTACAATGTAGTTTAATTAGCTAGTAGATCAATGGAACTGCTGGAGCATTTTCAAATATACACAGTTGCAAACTAATCAAAATTATCCAACCAGCAACACGTTTTAACAATGAATGAAAAAAATAGCATATCGTCACTGGGTACGTATGCTTTTATCATGGCTTATGGCAGTATGAAGGTTTTTATCACCTCTGGTGTCAAACTTCAGACATTTTATTAAAGATGTTTCAATTATGTAGCAATAAATTAATGCATATTTTAAAGAAGCACAAGATAATCACTATGGCTAATAATCGTTTGATTGGGTTAAGGTTTTGACTATGAAGTATAATATTCTAATATAGTAAAAGGCTACAATATGAGCCTCGGATCTACATCCGATATATGAAAATTTAGACGAGGGATTATAAAGATCAGAAATGTTTTCCCTGCAACAAATGAATGGAAACAGGACGCGAAGCAGCAAAGATTAGTAAAACAAAATACAAACTGGGCTTTAGCCCAGTTGGTACCGTTCGATCCCCGAAGGTGGTTGATTTCAAGAAAAAAACATGCAGATAGAAGTATGTAACCATGCCAAAGTAAACAAGTTCTACATAACACAACCATCTATTTACCTAACAAACTAATTAGTACTACATGAATGTGTATTATATTTATTCTTTCTTACTGTTGCGAATAGCTCATACGGTAATAATTTCCTCTCCAAAGTGAGAGGTTGCCAGGTCGATTCCCGGAGGGGCCGCCATCCCAAAAAAAATGTTTCAATAGAAGATGGTCTATGAAAGGTGAGAAAATGGTATTAATTTGTGATTAATCACCGATGTCTCATGGTTAGCTATTTTTCCAAATAAATTGGATAAAGACCTTGTTTCATTTTGAAATGATCTAAACAAAATTCTGATAAAACCTGAATTGATCTTGACTTAACAAAAAGAAAAAATAATAATGATATGTTTACCCATTAAAAAGAACATGGAAACATTCTGAGTATTGTTACAACAATAAAAAGATGCTCAATATTATGTGCTGATATCAATACTACTACAGAAGCATCCCCTTCTTCAATAGTATGAATATTATTTAGACTAGGAACCATCATTAACACGTTCAACAAATTAGAAAGCAAGAAATATTGAAATGCATGTACCACGCCATATTAGCATTAGTCAACCATGGAATATCTAAGAAGAAATATATACTGGTATTCCTACACAAAACAATGCAGAGAAAATCGATACTCTATATTTACTAGATTCTTACCAGTAATATATATAACATTTGGTAACAAAGGGGGTCACAAATATACTAAAGAATAAGAATATTATAATGGGTACAAGGTGCCATAAAAGGGAATTTTTCTTCTATGGTGGTCAGCTCTGTACCTTGTTTTTCCAATGATCCTTCAAGAGTCTTTAGATGGATGCAAATTCTTGTGATATCCATACTCTTTCCGCATTGGTCTGGTGAAAAATGGTCTAGTATCAGAAAACTTTAATTTTACACTTGATGCAAAGGCAAAGTGTATGAATACTAAATCATTTCTTTGTTCAATATATTGTAAACCAGTGAGATAAATATAAATGGATCCTATCAATTAAAAATGTCAACAGTGACTTCTGACCGCCATAGGAGACAAAATTTCTATTATACCCATTAACCTCATATTCATAATACAATATATAAAAAAACGCCAAGTATAAATGAATACGCATTGATAAACCACATCAAAATTTTCCAATTACAATGGGAACATCTACGAGAAGTATATGTTTACTATTAATTACAAGAATACAAATGCGTAAAAAAACAATATTCTATTACAAGTAGCTTTTAGCTAATTGATTCCAAACAATTTTGCTACAGGAAGCCTACAAACATATGAAGTCTTCAATAAGAAGATACCTTCAAATTGTGAGTTACCACAAAAATTATATAAATCCTACATTTTCTGCTTTTGAAATTTCATCCAAAACATGCAATTGTTTCGGTCCAAATCAGTAAATTTGGCATTTTGAAAAACTATACAGTTTGAAATGGTAATTGCCATCATGCAATCTACCTCCTATATAGAAGTCCATAAACCTCTAGGCCTGGGTTAAACCAAACAAACAGCCAATAAGTACCCACCCTTATGCATGATCCTGCATTACCTGTTCGCTAAAACGCATCAATCATGCACTGATGAATTCTAAAATCCTAATGACAATCAAAACATAAGCCCTGCCTTCTAAAATCCTAATGACAATCAAAACATAAGCCCTGCCTTCTAAAATCCTTGGTACCTAGGTGCATATGAGATTGGACTATTACCTGCCTTGGTACCTAGGTGCGTATGAGATTGGACTATTACCTACAGAAGACCCGCCTATATGAAGCATCATGCAATAGCTAAACCCAATATCCTTTTTTTACAAGACACGCTTTATATTATTAACATCTCTACTATTATAACTGGAACTCTACGGGATAAAAGTGTCAACTCCTTGTTTCTTTCAACAAAAAAAGTAGAATATGTTTCCTCTCTATGCTTCAAGCTCAAGGTGTACACCTTAACCATAGTGTAACAAGTGTTTAAAATAATAATAATAATAAAAGCCTATCTCACTCCATGTATATTGTCCATGGTACACACATTCCCATGCTATACTCTCGGCACAATCTCTCAAGCAACACAATGCACCCCATAAAAGTTAGGATTACATCTGTACTCCATCCATCATAAACTCAGTTATTTGATGCACAATTCATTTGCTCAAAAAGATATTCATTTGTAATCATAATTTTTTTCTGTTTTCCTTGTTTCCATATATAATATATTTAATATATTAATATAAAAAGGATTGGTCAAACTTGTCCTTTTTTATTAGAATGTCAGAATTAAAGAAAACATAAAACCAAACCCCAAGCCTATCATTCCGTCCACAAACGGTATATTAAGTCAACACATGCATCTCAAATAACTTTATAAACTCCAAAATACCCCCCCAGAAGAAGTTAGGAAAAAGGATGAACAAGTGAGCAACTTAGTAAAATCACCATTTTCTATAAATACCGTAATGATGTTAAGTGTAATAATGAAATATTAGTGGAGTTTGTCGTGTTTTCTAACTCCAGTGTAGTTTATATACATGCTAAAAGGAAATCAATGTTCTATGTAATTTATCATACATATAATGCCAATTTTGGTGGTGCTAATCTCATTCATATTCCTCTTTCTGCGAGTATAGAATTCAACATTTATGAAAAAGGAGTAAAGAATGAAAAAGGAGTAAAGAATCTTTGCATATTTTTAAAACTGATCATATATCTACACTATATTTTATATAATTTTAATATTATATAACACGTGCATTCAATAATCTACTGCATTTAAATATAGCAATTACTAGGGCCAATAACAAAGATACAACTACATGAATGTGCATGATCGGCCTAGGCTTTGGATAAGAAATCTCTAACAAGTAACACTAGCAAATTAAAACTTGATTTGTTATTTACTTATTAATTTATTTATATAATTTTCACATATGTCACATGTTGTTGATTATTAATTTGTTTGTTTTAACTCTAATGGATTGTATTACAGTGTTCTACTTCTACTTTTTATGTGTATTTGTTTGTAGTCAAGAAAACTTGTGGTTATGGATAAAACTAAGGATTATATTTATGGATAAAAGTTATAATCTTAATTTTATTTTTATAATGCTTATAAAGTTACAATAGTAAGCATTCTTCTCATAGTTTATTATATTATTGTCATGTGTCCGTGTCCTTTTTACCAAGGTTCGAGGTTGCTGGATATAGGTGCCCTCAAGTCAATTATTGTAATTGAAGGAGAACATATACGAAAGAGCAATCTTACTCGAAATAATAGTATGCTATCTGCTTTGTCTTTATCTTTCATGTGATACGTTTCACTCACTATCATGTATCGTTTAATCATGAGATAAAGCCCTAGGATTTTGCTTGACTACCAGGACGATGATGGAGATAATACTAGTGGAACATGGGTAATCGATAAGCACACCCTTAAAAGTCCCGTCGTAGGAGTATCGAAACTGGACATCGGAACTCTAGTTTAGACTAGTGTGTACGTTTCTTGATCCGGTTAGAAGACGCTAGCTGATCCTACAGCTATTGGTGTTTGACATCGAAGATTGTATACGGGTGCTCATTGGATGAATTACACTGGACGGACTCTCCGAGAACTCCTAGTTGGTGATATACCAATGTCAAGTAGCAGTTCTCTAGTGACATGAATACATGGTAGCCCCTAGGACCTAAGATCGCCATAGTATCTCATGTGTGTTCCCACTATACTTAGACTTCTACCCTACTACCGCTCAAAGGAGTCGTGCAAACAGGTTTTTATTCGGTATAGTCCCGAAAAATGTGGAGGCAGCGAGCGGTCGAGGGGATTCGTCTCTTCCAGTATAGAGAGTTGATGTTGCACTGTGCAGGACATGATTACAACCACAAGACAATAGCCATCGCAATGGAGATAAACTCATACGTGTTATCAATTGTATCTATGGTTGGTTATGAATCCTCTGTCGCACGACTTATCGAGTAATTGAGATCTGACAGATTCCAAACCCTAGACCCGATATACGATACTCTTAGACGAAGAGACCAAACTGTACGGTAATACCACTGATAGATTTTGCAGGGTTCAGATGAGCTTGCTCGTTGACCTTCTTTCGATCAATACCTGGATAGTCGTTACGTGCAGCTAGTACTGCTGACGTGCTTATGGACTATGGATATGATCCTAACCTATTGCCAATGTATTGTCGAGTTTTCAGAGTCTCACACAGAGATTTCCCAGCACATGCGAAACGATGTAGGGCACGTATAGGGATACGTGCAGAAGTTCGATTAAACACGTGTATTTGATACACGTATTTTAATCGGGTGATAATTGATGTTAACCGGTATATATATGATATAAGCGGATTATTAAATCAAATATTGATTTAATAATTAAATGTATATTTATATATTGATATATTTATATTTTAACTAATATCATACTCACTTTATTATTTTCTTCTCTTTATTAATATTTATATTTGATATAAATATTGTGACATGTATGATGATACATGTGAGATGGAAGTATGAGACTTATATGAAAGAAATGAAAAGAGAATGAGTTATGCATATTGGATGGTTATAGAATTCATGAGGTGTTTTTTCTTTGATGGCTCATTTGTTATGATTTATTCTTGTATTTGTTCTCATCTAAAACATTATTTTCTTCATACTCCCATCCTCTATGGCCATCTCTCTTGATTTTCTTCAAGTGAGAAAGTGGAAAAAGAAAAGAAAAATTAAGTGAGCTAATTATTCTACATCTCCTACTAATCATTCTTAGTAAATTTAATTAGTGGGTTGCTTCATTTTAATAAGATCAATTTGAAGCCAAAGCTTGTGTTTGGAGTTATCTCAAGGTGGATCATTTTCGGCGAGGAGATTATCGAGCAAGCTTGTTCTGGGCTCTGTGGAGACCAGCCGGAGTCTAAGAAGAGTTGGCTAACGCGCTACAAAAGTTATAGTCTCTTTAAACTTGTAGAATTAACTCACTAGTTTTGTTGCATGTTGTAGTTATTGTTCATGATACTATATTTGCTTGTAGTTGCTCTCTAGATTTTTTTAAATTATCGCTTCCGCCATGTTATAAACCCTATTGCAAAGAGTATAGCGAACTTACAGTAGTATCAGAGCCAATCCTATGACTACAACGTGTTTTCGTGGCGAGATGAATTCCTAAATATATTTTAGGATGCATATTAAAAACTATTTTTTGTGTGATTCAAAAACCATTTCTTTTTAGTATTTTTTGTGACGCCCGGAGTTAATTGAAGGGTTCAACATGAAGTTAGAGATGTTACGGAAGTTAGGGAGGGGCCACCCCCATCCGAGAGCACCAATTGGTGCTCTAAGGGGAGGGTGAACATCCGAGAGCACCATTATGGTGTCTCAGGTCAACCATGACTCGAGCCCACTTTTTGGTGGGTTCGGGCCATGGTACGCCCGAGCCTTCGAAATGTCGATCTAATTTTTCCCCGGGGCTTCACAAAAAATTTGGACGCGTTTCGGGTTCGTTTCGGCGTGTTTCGGCTCTAAAAAATGATGATTTTTGTATCGAGGTGAATAGTGTTTTTCAAGTGTTGAAAATTAACGTTTCAGCTTCGAAGTTCTTGGGATTTATTGGCCATTTGCGATGAGTTGAATAGATTAAAATGTTTAATAAATATAACTCATCGGCGTATGCGATACGCGGTGCTTAACATCGTCGATTTGATGCGATCAATTCGACAGGGTTGCACGTATATATTGTGATATATTGTGATGCTTGTTTGGAATGTGTTTGGATTGTCGCGAAATGAATACCCCCTGCATGGAAGTGTGATGTTGCGATAAGTGTTATTTCCATTCATGCTTGTAGCCTATATGTATATTCATTTGTTCAGAACGAGCTCCAACTTGTGGCCGTCGTTTCTACCATATGTATATTCTTTGTTTCGGGACGTAGCGGTTCACATGTGGCCGTAGTCATCGATTGATGTATTATTATTTGTCGGGACACGATTACGTTGCGATCGTTATCACCGTTGTATAATACAGGTTTAGGATTACCTCACGGAGAAGCACACGAGCAATCGAATTCTAGATTGCAGCGGGTGGCCATCTCAAGGAGTTGAGATCGAGTCGGTCGAGTCTAGAATTGGCGGGTTGCTTGCCGCGCTTGTAGGGGTATAAAATAGACCCGCGGAAGAGTGTTCAAGTCACCGAATTCGAGTAAGTGTCGGGTGGCCCCCTCATGATGATGATATTGGGTTGCCTCGTTTCTTGGGTTGCCTGATGGTTGTCGTACTCGTAGGGGTCTGCTTTTGGCTGCGCACGGGCTGTCCACGCTACCGGAGAATGTCGCATTTCGTTTGTGGATGGTCCAACCATTCCTATTATGTGATGTTCATTACTTTTTTATGATGTGATTACCTGCCTGTGATGATGCTTATCGCTTTCCTGTAATGTTGATTATCTGCCTGCGATGATATATATAGTGATATATATATATATATGCTATACATGTTTTGCACCCGCGCTAGCCCTGCCCCCGCCCTGACATAAGTGAAGTAACCTTACAGTGAAGACCTGGGCCCCGTGGCAAATACAGATGGCGTATATGTGCATTCTATTTTCTTTTCATGTTTTTTTGTGATTGTATGAGAAGATACTAGGTAGTGTGATTATCTATTTGATGAGAATGCATTAATTCAGATTAATGTAAAGATAATAAACCTAAAACACGTTGTACAAACCAAATATCAGATATTGCGATGTTATAGTCGAATCTTTTGCTTTGCACCGAGGTATTCGATTAGGAATATTCTGCACTTCATTCGACGAGGAAAGAGCCTAGATCCTTTCACAGGGAGTGATCTCTTTGGTAAAATATTGTGTTACTATAAATTTGCAAATTGAATAGCTATAGTCTTTTGTTTTACATTGAAATATTCGGTTAGGAATATCCTGCAGCTCATTCAATGAGGTAAGAATCCTAATCCCTTCACAGGGAATCCGCACTTAAGCAATAGTCTATGTAACTAATATGCAAAATCTCCAGGTTCCTACGATAACACCAAGTTCATTACGTTAAAGGTTTTCTTCAAAACCAGCTATAGCCCTCAGTAATTTCAAGAAGTAAAGTACTTAGTATTCGTGCTACGTTTGTTATGCGTCAAGGCATAGTGTATGGTAGCTAAGTGGTGCTTCCTGCTTGCATGTGATGCGATTAGCCGGAACAGTCGCGCGGCTTTATTGGCAAGTGTCAAGGGCTTAAACGGGTGGATTCGAGTTGATCAAGAAATGACGGGTAGAACTTGACTAGTGGCCTATGGTTTGTTGGCATTCGTCAAGATCATAAACCGCTGGGTAAAAACCGATATCAGAAGTTAAAGTGTTGAAACTTGCAATGAGATTGCATACCTTCTATGGAGTGGGGTGACTTGTTGGCATTCAATCAAGGTTACCACGCCATGATAGGTTGGATCCCGATTCCCACTGTGAGTAATAGTTACTCTCGGGATATGACCCCGGCTAATTCTCCTTTTAGGATTTGAAGGAGAATTTGACAGAACAGCGAGAGCCATCCCGATTAGATAAATATACTAATCTAATTTTGATAGAGTGCACGACGAGTGTTTCTTTTCTCTCTGGCAGCGACCTAAAACTGACCTTAAACTAAAACTTGTAAACCTAATTAACCGAACCTTTTTACAATCAATGGTTTTGGAATATCATGATTGCCCTATTTCATGACATAGTCGCATGTGTCATTACCTCTCCCACTTTCCCTTTTGCTTCCTCTAGAACACTCTGTATCTGATACAAAGATCCAGTTTGCTTGGAAGGCCATCGTATAATTAGATATGAACTCGAAGAAATTGTTTCAGTCGAGCATGGCCACAGGTTATGGAGAAAGTGAATTATATATGATACAATTCATTTGTCTATTCCCCCCACCTTATCTCAAGTTTGAGAGCTTAAATAAAAAGAATATACCGGTTACGCTTGTTGGATAATCTTCTTCCAATCCTGATACTGAAGCTGAAAGGAAGGGAAAGAAGAAAACCAACTAGCATAAGATCGGTATATAAGAAAAGAAAGAGAAGCAACAATAAGGGACGAAGTGAACGGAAAGAAAAATACAACTGCTGTTATGACCCTGGACAATGAAAGGCATTACTTAGAATACCCGGCCATCCCTTAAAACATTTTGATATTTAATATTTTCTATGTGATTGTAATCGAAAACTGTTTTCCAATTAATTCTGACTTCTAGATATATTGATACCGGATTAACGTCCCACATCTGTAAATTGTTTTAGATGCTGAGAAGAATTAGATTATTGAAAAGGTGTTTTGATCCTCAATGTCGGATATCGGAATAATTGTTCCTATTGGGGAAATCACCCGGTTTTGCCTTTCGGCAAACTTTTGGTTTTGAATATCTGTTATTATGCACCAACTTTTAAAAACTAATATATCCGTCTCTTTATTTGATAAAGATATAAATTTTCAAAAAATTATGTTGTGAACATTTGCCTTTATCATTTGATGATTGGATGAGGTGCATTGAATAACGGGATATACATTCTTAACCAAAATACAGTTTTCAAATTGCAACACACAAAGTATTTGTTAATGAACTCATAGTGCTTATACATAATGATGTATGTTGTCCGATGTCCGCACGCACAAGGGGTTGGCACTCATATTTCGTTCCGTTTTACTATGATTTCTCTGATTTTATACATGCATTCTTGTTGAAATGCAAAGTTCAAAAATTTTGAGAAGTTCATAAGATTTAGGAATAAAATAGAGAACCATACGTTGGAAGTATCAAGATTCTTCGAAATGTTCGAAGATGTAGATACTTGTGCTAGGTATTCCATAGTAATATAATCGAGAATTTGATTCTCTCAAATTACTCATCTGTGGGTGCGTTTCATGATAAGTAATACTGAATCGTCTTTTTCGAATAAGAGATGCACTAGAAATAGATGCATATCAATTGATATTGGTTCCACCTAAATTAGAGCCACAAATTTTATATTTTATATAAAACGGGTTATTTTAAGATTGTTAAGATGTAGAATTGTCCGGCTTATGCTTAAAACCAGAATCCGGATAAACTCAAGGCACGTTTTAGTAATGGCAGTTTGTGGGTTATCTCGGACATTGACGAGAGTTAAACGTTCTACTATTTTCGGAATCAAAAGTTGTTTAGTTCTCGACACGCCATCTTTTTAGAAAACGAATTTCTTGTATAAGAAATTAGTGGGAGTATGGTAGAACTGGAAGTGATTTCAGAACCACAAACGGTTACTGAAGATTCAATAACCCTGACAAATCTTAGCATACTCTGCAGATTTGGTAAGTGACCTTAGCCACCTGAGAGATACTACGGTTTCCTCGTTGACGGTGACAAGGAGGCTTGCATCATGTGATAATGACCCTACTAGTTATCAGCAGGCCATGAGAAGCAGTGACTTCTGATTAATGGCTAGATGCCGAGTTATTCTAGTTGGACTCCATGCACTGCAACAAAGTATAGAATTTGTTGGGTGCTCTTGAAGGGATAAAACCCATAAAGAGCAAGTAGATCTTTCAAGATCAGTGCAAATGGAAAGGTACTGACCTAATAAGGCTAGACTTGCAGTAAAAAGGTTTTCATCAAATACCCGATGTGGATTGTGATGAAACTATTACTTCAATATCTGCACTGAAGTCCATACGGATATAACTTGTCATTGTTGTCTTTCATGACTATGATATCTGGCATATGGATGACTATAATGTTTTCTAAATTGGATTTAGAAGTGTACGTGTATATGGCTCTGACAGAGGGTTATCTTAGTCAGTGGGAGCAGCGGTAAGCGTGCAAGTTGCTTAATTCTATTTTTTGACTAAAGCAGGCATAGCGGAAAAGGATCGTCTGTTTTGATGATATGATCAGTGCTTGACTTCATCAAAATGAGAGATGCACCTGATATTTGTAAGAAACTAGTAGAGAGTGTTGTCAGATTTCTGATATGGTATGTGGATGACATACTCATGATGGGAAGTAATGTTCATATGCTGCAATCGGTAAAACTATGGTGGTCACATATGTTTCTCCATATAAGATATGGATTTCAGTCTAATCCTAGAGAAATATAGGTTTGCAGTGAAAAGCATTTGATGTTCTTGATGCATGGTAATGGAAGCCTCCTGAAAGAGGTGGTTACCAATTCTAGCTTCCCATAGAAGACAACATCTGTCACGGGTTATAAATTTACCCTTTTTTAAAGAGCGGTATATTGGAAAAAGTTCCAAATGAGATACTGAGGTAGTCGTGGCGCTAGATACTGATTGTGAATCAGTAAAGGATACCGCCTGAAAATTCGCTAGATATAATTAATCATTTGTGAACATGATCCCATCGTCAGTCCAGACGAATACTAAGACTGGTATCGCTCAGTTGGGGAGATATTTAATCTCCGTGAAGTTGAGATTCAGAAAGATACAGAGATATGTGTTGTGCCGGGTCCACTCATTCAAACTGGTTCTCGAATACAGTTTGCGAACCTGCTAGCACAGAAGTTGGGTATGCGATACCGTAATAATTGGCCTTAAGTGCAAGTGGAAGATTATTGGATACAGATGCCCTCAAGTCAATTATTGTAATTGAAGGAGAACCTATACGAGAGAGCAATCTTACTCGAGATGATAGTATATTATCTGGGTTGTCTTTATATTTCATGTGATGTGTTTTATTCACTATCACGTATCGTTTAGACATGAGATAAAGCCCTAAAATTTTGCTTGACTACCAAGACGATGATGATCATACTAATAGGGCATCGGTAGTCAATAAGCACATCCTTAAAAGTCCCTAGTCATAAAAGTATCGAGACTGGGCATCGATACTCCAGTTTAGACTAGTGTGTATATTTCCTGACCCGATTGAAGGACAGTAGCTGATCCTACAGCTATTGGTGTTTCACATCGAAAATTGTATACAGGTGCATATTGGATGAGTTACACTAGACGGACTTACCAAGAACTCCTAGTTGGTGATATACCAATGTCAGGTAGCAGTTCTAAGTGACGTGAGTACAGGATAGTCCCTGGGACCTGAAATCGACAGTCTCCCATGTGTGTTCCCACCATACTTAGACTTCTACCCTACCACGGCTCAAAGGAGTCGTGCAAACAGGTTTTTATTGGGTATAGTCCCGAAGCACGTGGAGGCGTGAGCGGTCGAAGGAATTCGTCTCTCCCGGTATTGAGAGTTGATGTCACATTGTGCAGGACATGACAACAACCACAGGATGATGGCCATCGCGATGGAGATAAATTGATAAGCGTTATCAGTTGTATCTCCGATTGGTTATGAGTCCTCTATCGCATGTCGAGTTATTGGGGTTTGACAGATTCCAAACCTTAGACCCGATATGTGATACTCTTAAACGAAGAGACCGGACTGTACGGTAATGTCACTGATAAACTTTACAAAATTCAGATGAGCTTGCTCATTGACCTTCTTTCGATCAATATCTGGATAACCGTTATGCGCAGCTAGTACCGCTGGCATGCTTGTGGGCTATGAATATGATCCTAACCTACTGCCAGTGTATTGTCGAGTCTTTAGAGTCCCACACAGAGATTTCTCGACGCATGCGAAACGATGTAGGGCACGTATAGGGATACATGCAGGAGTTCGATTAAACACGTGTATTTGATACGCGTATTTTAATCGAGTGTTAATTGATATTGGCCGGTATATATATGATATAACCGGATTATTAAATCAAGTGTTGATTTAATAATTAAATGTATATTTATATATTGATATATTTATATATTAACTAATATTACTCACTTTATTATTTTCTTCTCTTTATTAATATTTATATTTGATATTAATATTGTGACATGTATGATGATACATGTGAGATGGAAGTATGAGACTTATATGAAAGAAATGAAAAGAGAATGAGTCATGCATATTGGATGGTTGTAGAATTCATGAGGTGTTTTTTCTTTGATGACTCATTTTGGTCTCATTTGTTATGATTCATTCTTGTATTTGTTCCCATCTAAAACATCTTCTTCATACTCTCATCCTCCATGGCCATCTTTCTTGATTTTCTTCAAGTTCAAAAATGAAAAAAGAAAAGAAAAAAATTAAGTGAGTTAATTATTCTACATTTCCTACTAATCATTCTTAGCAAGTTTAATTAGTAGGTTTCTTCATTTTAACGAGATCAATTTGAAGCTAAAATTTATATTGGAGTTATCTTAAAGTGGATCATTTTCGGCGAGTGGATCATCTTCGGAGTCTAAGAAAAGGTGGCTAACGCGCTATAAAAGTTGTAGTCTCTTTAAACTTGTAGAATTTGCTCACTAGTTTTGTTGCATGTTGTAATTGTTGTTCATGGTCCTATATTTGCTTGTGGTTGCTATCTAGATTTTTAAAATTATCGCTTCCGCCATATTATAAACCCTATTGTAGATAGCATAGCGAACTTACAGAGGTTTCGTCTGAAACCACCGATACGTGTGGTTTCGTATAGATTTCGGTGGAGACCGATACGAAACCAATCATACAATATCGTTTCGGCCGAAACCTGAAAAGTCGACCAAACCCTATCTCAGTACTTATCTAAATACACTTTTCAATATATTTTGTATTAGGTCATGTCTTGGCTGGATTTTTTAACAATAAGATCATTGTCCTGTAATATACAACCATAAATTTAATATATCTACATATATGTATGCATGTATTACCGTCAAAACCGAAACCTGAACCAAGATAAGCGTAACTTACCGAAACCCACCGAAACTAATAAAATTTTGAGAGACCGAAACCGAGTTCTCGAACCTTGCTTTTTACAATTTTGTCGTCTCCTATGTCTGTGTCCGTGCATGTATCTTTGTCCATGCTTCATAGATTTCTTCTTTGATGTATTGATTGAACTGATAGCATTGATCGTTGTTAATTCTATGGCTAAGACTGAATCCATACAGTGAAAGCAAACTATCCAACCATCTAGAGACCATCCCTTTCCTCAGGATAACAAATATGCTTAAAAAGGGGGGAAAGGAACAAAAATATATAACGAGAAGAGCAGATGAATAATAATAGTCCTATAATCTGCAATTGAAAAGATAAAGACCAATACCTAAGCAAGAATGCATGCTCACACACATGCACATTGGCCCACCAGCACACCTACGAATACAAGCCCACACCCATGTACCCACCTACACACCCACTCACCAAACACACACATACAGAATTATAAAAGCATGAAACAGAACTACAAATTGAATGGGAGAGTAAAAAGATGTTTCCAATATAATTTCTACACACTGGTTGACTGTGGACAGTAAACATTGACCCTTCAGTTTGAAAGATTGATATTTATACACAAACACACACGACATTGACCCACCAGCACACCCTACGTATGCAGGCCCAAACCCATGCACCCACCTACACACATGTATAGAATTATTAAAGCATGAAAACAGAACTACAAATTGAGTGGGAGAGTAAAGATGTTTCCAAGATAATTTGTACACACTAGTTGATTGTGGACAAACATTGGCCCCCGGTTTCAAAGACTGATATATAAATCACACGTGCGCCCGCCACATTGACCCACTAGCACACAGAATTATAAAATCATGAAACGGAACTACAAATTGAATGGGAGAGTAAATATGTTTCCAAGATAATTTCTATACACTAGTGGTCTGGACAGTAAAAATTGACCCTTCAGTTTCAAAGACTCGCATATAAATCACGCGCGTGCGCGCATGACATTGACCCACCAGCACACCCTATGTATTCAGGCCCACATTCATGCACCCACCTACACACACACACACACACATGTATAAAATTATAAAAGCATGAAACAGATCTACAAATTGAATGGGAGAGTAAAGATGTTCCAAGATAATTTCTACACTCTAGGTGACTGCAGACAGTAAACATTGACCCATCAGTTTCAAAGACTGATATATAAACTTTATCAGTGGGGTATATTTCATTTTGATAGTTCATGTCCAGAAATTAGAGGAAACAAAGGATTGCACCATTCAAATATGGAAGCATTATCAGAAAATAACAAAGTACCATTATGAAAATACCTATGCAATTGAACCTATTATCACTAAGAATGCAGTGATAGCTAATAAGCTTAACATTTGCACAATGTTAAGCACAGCGCCGTACAGTATAAGTATAGTGTGTATGAAAAATATGACAAAGCTTTTGTAATTACCTGTCAGGATGCTTGTGGAGAATCCACCAGTTGACTTCCAGCATCCTCTGTTCCCTTGATCTCCATAATTTGCACATCACTACCGAGTCCGTTCAAGTTACTATTACCATTCAAGTTATTATAATATCCACCCCAAGACATGCCGCCATATCTGCCAAATCCTGGATTGAAGTAGAACATAGATGCATTTCCAGCGGGAAGTGGACTTCTTGAGCTTACAAATCCGTAACCAAGTCCACCATTAGGCACAAGACCATACCCGACTGTTCCATAATAAAAAGCCGGAACAGGTGGTGGTGGACAAAACATATAACTCCCATATCTAGGGCTCTGGGTTGGATAAAACCCATTTTGGATACCATCGGGAATGTTGAAACTGTTTTGGTTATTGCTACCCTTGGGCACTGCAACTTTTACTTCTACTTTTTTATTATTCAACACATGGAAATCACTCTGAAGAACGTAATCTACAGCCTCCGCCGAATCATAAGTTATGAAGCCAAAGCCTCTTGGCCGGTGGGTTGCACTATCGTACATAATTACAACATCTGTGATGTTACCAAACATCTCAAAATAGCTCCTGAAATCATCATCTCTGATGCTTGAAGGGAGACCGCCTACAAAAATCTTCTTTGACCTTGTTGAATTTTTTCCGTTACTGTAATTGTTGGCAACATTGTTGCTTATAGCTCTATTGTAATAGTTTCTATGAAATGGGTATGGATATTGGTATTGGGGAGACTGGAAAGTCTGTGGTTGTTCACGTCTGGGTCTCGCTCTTTTCACTTCAACCTATAAAATCATTGGAACAAAATGAAATTGTAACAGAGGAATCAATAAATGGTAAAGATATCACAATTACAAATAATAAGTATCATATGCAAAAATCCATAGGAAAATTGTCATGAAAGAACCAAAGAAGGAATACAGACCATGATTGTATGAGTTAATGTGTTCGTGATAAAACAGGGTAACACCCTAAGTAGCATGGATTAGATACGGACACGACTCATGATACAAGTTAAGACACCAACTCGCAGTTTTCCAAAATTCTTGGATACAATTTGTTGGACATAGTAGCTTTTTATTGTTTGTTTGTTTGTGTGCACGTGTGGTTGAGAGGGGGGGGGATATTCCTAAAGTGACTCCTTAGGTCCATGTGTTGCAGCATGAAAGGCTCTATATCATAAATAAATGCTAATGAACTTAATAAAGGCCTGTGCATTTATGAGCTAGAGGATTTCACGAAGTGCCTCAGGGATGACTCCTTAGGCTGTCACCTTAAAAGCACCTCACACACACAATTAGAAAATTCATAAGTTCTGACCAAATAAACTAAATATACAAATTAAATCACAAGTTTAAGGGCCGGTTTGGATAAGCTTATTTTTAAGTGAATATTTTCCATAATCACTTATAAGTGATTATTTCTCGAAAAAGTGAAATAATCACTTAAAAGTGATTATGGTAAATAAGTTGTTTGGTGTTTGGATAATTTTGTATGAAAGTGATTATAAGTAGATAGTGTGTGGATGAAAAGATAGATAAGGGATTATAAGTAGATAGTGTGTGGATGAAAAGATAGATAAGGGATTATTGAGTGTAAAATGACCAAAATGACGTATCATTAAATGTCAAAATTTGGATGAAAAAATAAGGGGTACTATGGTATATTACTTGGTCAACCCTCTTAAATAATAATCACTTATGAAATAAGCAAGGAATCCTAGATTATTTTTAAGAGGGTATCTAGCTTATTTTTAAGCTAAAACGCGGAACCCAAGACAATAAGCTGAACCAACAAAATGCATACAAATGCTCTTAATTCTCGAAACCCACGTTGATGGGATTATTTATCACTTGTTGACCAAATAAATTTGCATCCAAACAGGCCCTTAGAATGCAAACAACAATATCTTGTACATGTCTTTGTTATTGATAAATTCTATTCTTTTAGAAACAATATAAATTTTAGAATGTGTCAAAAAGAGCCGTTCAAGTATTCTTGTTGAATCCGAATGAATCCAATAAGAATACCAGTCCGACATGAATCCGATACGGATTCGTGACATCGACAATGAATCCATGTAACACTAGAAGAAATTGGTCTCCTCTATTTGTTCCATAATCCAAATAACCAGGAAGCTAAATTGTTAGCAACACAACTTACACAGCATTTTAACTAGTGTACTAAAGGCAGCCCATTTAAGTTAGAGGCTTTGCTGCTCCTTTTTTTTATGACTTTGTACTAGCAAAATAACATTATAACCAAAAAACCTATAGAATGAGTTGATTTTAATCAACAAGCAACACAACAACCATACTTAGATTAGACTATTAGAGTAAGATGCATTCCAAGAAAAAGGAGAAAAAGGCACCACCACAAACATGAATCATAACAAAACCATCAATCTGAGGTTGAAATGAACATGGTTTAATCTTTTTTACCTGCTCACAACAAATCTCATGCTTAAGAAATTTCTCTCTTGCCAAATAAACTAACATAAAGTTGTTATACAGATTGGTGTTGATCAATGTGAATGGAAAGTATAGCAATAATAATTTTCTCATCACAGACCATGAGCAATACAACAGATGAATGTAAAGTGATACAACAGAAGAATTCAGGAAAGTGAATAGGAAAACAAAATTTAGTAATAAGATTAAAAAGCCGAAAAGATTCTACAGGTGGAAAGCAGCGCATTTTTAGTGTTTTCCCCTATTCTCTATTACTCTTTATTCCCCAAAAAATCATACGTGGACAGATTATTTTATCAAATGAAATTAATCAATTTATACACTTGTTATTTATTTTGAAGAGAATAGTGTCGTTTGGTATTCTTATGCAATATTCAGCTTTTCCTCTTGGATTGCAGGCTTTTCTTTATTTTCTTTGTGAACAAAAAATGAACACAAATCATTCATTTTCCTTGTGGGCAGCAGTTCTATCACATAAATTATCCATCTTTACCAATAACTCTAATTTTCTAACCTCATTTTTCATGGATCAAATTATTGAGTAAATTAAATTACAATAAGTTCCTATTACTCGATGTGCTATGCAGCAAAATTTAAAGAACACCCCGCAGCAGAAAATTAGGATAACTGTGGTTTATTTTTAAGTGGAAGTAGAGAGATGCAAACTGTGGTTCACAAGCCTCAAACTCCAAAAATGTAGTTTTGTAAACTTTGGTCAGATTGGAGTTGAGATAGCCTCAGCTATCTCAAGTAAGTTTCGGGCTGAGATAAATATAGTTATCTCAACTCCAAGATGGTCCCCAATCAGGGTTTAGTTAGCATTTTGAAGTTTAGATTTCTAAACTTTATGAAACTCCAGTTTACTAAACTAAACTGTGTTCCCAAACAGGGCCTAAATGTACTAGCTTTTTACCTACATTTGTCATCAGCCAATGGAATCAAAGATTAATTTTTTATTTTTAAAAAAAGCTGGCTGTAAAGTAAAATTCAAAAGAAATCTAGGCACCACGCATCAAGAGACAAACTTCAAGAAAATAATGGAAAAATATATGAAAACTCACAATCAAACCACCCAAAAAAAATTTATTTTTTCAAAAATGAAATTTACCCTTCGATCTCCAATGGTGTGCTCCACCTCATTGAGAGCACTCTCAGCAGAACACGGATCCAAGAACTCAACAAACCCGAACCCTCTAACTTTATCCGTGACCCTATCTTTGACCACGGCCACCTCCTTCACTTCCCCAAACTTCGTGAAGTAAACCCTAACCACTTCCTCGCTCAAGCTCTCATTGATCCCGCCCACGAACAACTTTGCCGACTCAGGCGAGAGATTCGCCGCTTCCCAAGACGAGGTGGACTCCATCGTTGCCGCTTCGAAAGCCTTGAAACTAGGGTTAGGGTTTTGAGGGAGAGAGAGAGGAGCGCGGGCGTGTCGAAAGGGGTTTTAGTGTTGGTGTTTAAGGGGTTTATTTGTACAGTGGATATGAGGCAGGGAGAAGGTAAATATTTCATGGAGATTTAGATAGATTGGTGTAACTGCCATGAACTATCAAAAAGATTTTCTATATTTTTTATATAAATCTCTTTAACTAAACAATAAAATCTAAACAAATTGTACAACAAAAGGTTTGTTAAGGTTGAATTGACAGCTGATCTTCTTAAGAAGTATGTTAGTTATTAATTCTTTTACGGCCAATTAGCTAACTAGATTAAAGTGTGTTAGTTATTAATTCACTGAGAAGCTTTCAAAAAATGTCTATTATTATAGGGAAACAGAGGGGGTCTCCGATTTTGAAATCAATTTGATAATATAGCATTCTTATTTGTAAGAGAGATCGAATAAAAAACTCTAAAAAATCAAATAAAATTTCTAAACCGCACTACCAAATTTATTTTCATTTTCTTTCTCCTCGTACAACTCTTCACATTAACCTCTCTATTATATATAATATGATGCCCTCAACGGAGACCTACATGTCAAATTCTCTTTAATTTGATTATTTTACAAAACCATATTTTAAATATATTGTATGTTGCTAACCATGTCAGATAACATCAATATGCTACACAACTGAAGTTATTCAAATATAAAAACAATCAACACTGCAACGGACATCGCAAAAATTAACATCAATGAAATCGAACGACTCGGAAACTACAATGTCAATTCAAAAGAGAGAACGGAGAAATTAATCAACGGAGATGTTCTAGAATTTTTTCCATTTTCTTTGAGTTTAGAGTCGTGTCGATTTCAAATGGCTAGAATCTATTTTCCAAATCTATATTTACCTTCTAAACTCGTATTTACTAAAACCAAAAATTTCATTTAAAAAATTTCTAAAGCCTAAGTCTCTGTGTCTGAATTTATCAGACATAGGACATCCTATGAGACGTCTTTTGTAGTTGATTTTTTTCAAATTTTCTGTTTTTGACTATAATTCAAATTTCAACTGCTATAAACTGCCAAAAACGGTCCTAACAATCAGGGGTAATTGTTTTAACTTCCCAAACTGTCCTAAAATGATTTTTTATAAATAGGATCATTTTGTAAAGAGTTTTCACTCATTTCTCATTTTCTTTACTCTCAAGTTTTTTTTTCTTTCGTGAAAACCTTGTCTCTCTTCGCTCTCAAGCTTTTACTACATATTTTCAGAGAGAAGATCTTTCTAGTGCCCTTTAGACTTTTCTAATCTTTTAGAAAAGAAATATTTCGAAAGTTTCGAAGAACCGATTGTTTTTCAAATTTGTTTTTAATCTTGAAAACTTCTTCGAATTGATTTTAAATTTTCTTAATCTCCAAAATATAATCCCTCATTTTCTTGAATCAAAATTTTGATTAATCCATTTGAGATCGTTAGGATTGTTGCAATTGGTCTGTAAAGATTGTAAAATCTTATTTTGTACGACCTAGTAAAAAAAAGTCTAAGATTTTCACATTGTAAAGTTTTGGACTTGAGCTTTGGAAATGATATAAGCGTTCGCCGCCTGAAAGTGTAAAGGATTGGATCTGAGCCCGCAAAAGATCTGGGTTTCTCCACCCGTGAAGGAGTCGCTGGTTAGTGAAGTTGAATCCTGAGCAGGAGTTTTTAGTCGCAGATTAGCCACAGTGTTGGTGAATTTCGATAACAATTCTCTGTATTGTCTTTATGATTCTGTGTTGTGATAGTATTTGTATTTTAGATTCTGATTTTATGTTCTGCTGCATGATTTTTAAATTATTACAAATCACGCCGAGTTTTCCATAAAGTCTTATTCACTCCCTCTAAGACCGTTTTCAATAGGTATCAGAGCAAGTTACTCTATTGGTAAGATTAACCTCTTATGTTTCTGATCCTATGGCAAACCAAATGGAAGGAAAAGCCATTAATCGTCCTTCTCTTTTCAATAATACAAACTATCAGTTCTGGAAAACTAAGATTAAGGTTTTTCTTCAATATATAGATCTAGAAGTTCTAGAGATCATTGAAAATCCCTTTGTTCCTTGTTCACACCAGAATATTGCATTTAATACCGCCCATTCTTATGCTCGTTTGTTTATAGGTAGGTGCTTTTAATCCGTATTTGTTATATATTTATATGCTACAGGTTCCTAGTTCAAAATAACGCAAATGATACAAAATCTCCACAGTTACGCTAAAATGCAGAACATCTGTTGCTAACAGATAAAAGCCGGGTTCCGGTCATCCGTATCCGTCCAGTGCCGCCTACCAGTTCCAGAGACAAGACATATGACAGCGGTCATTCGTGTCTCGGACAAGCACAGAGCACGAGAGGGGCAGCACAAAACTCAATGGGTGCGCGGAGCTCGAGGGAGATGGGGTCAAAAGTATTATTTTTGATGACATTTTGGACTGTTGCAGATCTGAAGAAATTGTGAAGGCAATTTGCAATTTGGAAGATATAGAACAACTGAGGGGAGCAACACAAGAAACCATGAGAAAAACAACATTCCAATTCCTCCAAATGGCCGCGGATCCACGGCCAATTGGCCGCTTACGCGGCGAATCCGTGCGATCAAATGGCGTCGTTGCCGGGGAGACGGTAACGTATTTTCTTTCTTGTTATTCGGGCTAATATTCTTTTTGTATATATATAAAATTATAAATATAAATATAAAATAAATTTTTTTTGTTATTTTTGATAATTTTTGTGTATAAGTGTGCAGGCTATCTGAAGCAAGTACAGTAATCAAAAAAGAAAACAGAGCATTTTATTTTGGAGTAGAGAGCAAGGAGAGTCCACGGACCAATTTTGAAGCCCCAATTCCAACGTTTGACCGTGGAACCGCGGTCAAATCTTGCGTTGTGCGGCGGTTCCATAGCAGCTTTGAGGCTTCTGAGCCCCAAGTTTTTTTCACTTTCTCTCTTTTCTTTTATCTTCTCTGTGAATTCCACTATATTGTATTTTATGCGTGTTTCTTTGCACAGATTGCGCCGCCGCCAAATAAAATTTTTACTGTTTTAGATTTTGTTTGTTTACCGCTTTGCATATAATAATACGGACATTAAGGGGCTATAACACCAATTCAGATTGGGTGGGGATTTCATCACCTTTCTTAAGACCCGACAAATCACTAATTGCATACGCATTACCTTGAACTAATAAAAATATCTAGACCAAACCTATAAGGACTGTCGCGCTCATTTAGGACAAGTGAAGGTTGCGGGGAATCGGTCGTTTATATAAACTTGAATTTGTGGTAGCTAGGCTAGACAAGTGAGGAGGTAATTTTAAAAGGCCCGTCTCGTGGTGATTCATGAGCGGAACCCTCCGTACCTCGCTTGTGCTTACCTGGCCACAATTGGCAGTGAAGAGGCGATTCGAGGGTTATCCTGCAACTTTTCGCTTGGAAGTCTAGGAGCGATCTAGTTGGACTTTGAAGACCCTAGCTCTAGGTGATTGTTTGTGCATATTGTGGTAGTGATTGTGTTTGTATAAAGTTTAGTCCCATAATTCCGTATTCTTTCAAAACAAACAATTTTTAAAAAAACTCCAAAAACAAACATTTTTTTTAACTAAAAAAAATCACATTCTTTTTCCCTCCTCTCCTTTTTCTTCTTTTCTTCATATCATGGGTACCCCACCTCGAAAAACTCTTGCCGAACTTTGGTAAACACAAACAGACATAACTTCCTACGGTTCTTGTTTTGGCCGAACTTTGAACGATCCCTCCATACCAAAAATTTCTTTGAAAGATCGGATAGACACGTCTAGGACTACCAATTGGACTCCGCAATCCACTTCGTATCAACCGTTTCAAACATTCACCCCTTCTTACGTTGATACCCCTTTTGAGAGTCTAGTTGTAACTCCAAGACCTATGTCTCTTGCTGAACGTATTGAACATTCTCGTAACCGATCTTTCACTGCTTTCACCACTGCGAATTCTTTGGATCAACAGATCCATTCACTTTCTTATCCGTATGTTGATCCTACCCCTGTCCAACCATTCAATTCCTATCCATCCTACCCAACTGTTGCACCTTCCCTAGATATTGCTTCTGAACCGCCATTTGGGAGTTTTCAGTATCCAAACAACTTTGAATATTTTACTGAAACCCCATCACAACCCATGTCTAGTCTGGAACAGTCGTTGGAAGACTTTAGGGTAGCGTCATGCCAACAGATGATGGATTTGAATGCGTCCATGGCCGCTCTCATACAACCTAGTGACCCGGTAGCTAGTTTTCAACTAGCTCCATATTTTCCAATGTATGATGAGGCGGTAGGACAGGTTGAGTATTTGAGTGGAGAGAGTGAGCTATAGGCCCTTCCTAATCAAACCTACCCGTCCCAAATTGAATCCCACAACTCCGGTTTTGAATGTCTATCTAGTGTCCCAAAGGATTTATCAATTGAAGATAGAATGTTTAATGAGTTGTGCGACTTTGTAGTGTTTGATTTACCCGATTGTGAAGGGTCCATTCCAAGTGAAACCAACCCTAAACCTTTTGACATCTACACCTCCATCTTAGAACCTGAATTGATTGAAATCCATGCTTTTGATGAGGTGTCTGAGAATATTGATTTTCACTTGATTGAGGATATCGACACTGGGGATATTTTGGATGACGAACCCGCAATTTTGGATAAATTTTCCTCTCCAATTCATCATCCCGAGTCTTTAACTGTTTTTCCTGAACTCCATATGCGTCTGGATTTTGATGATAAATGCATGGATGAGCTTAACTTTGAGGAAAATTTTGAGGGTATTTTTTAGGATGAACCAGTTATAATTGATGAGTCGGATTTTCCAATTCATCCTATCCCTTCCATTGACTGTGTACACCCTCTCGAGCCCTTAACCGATACCCTTCCGCAATCACTTCCTCACATCCTTTCTGTCGTTCCGACCTTACAAGAAACCGTATCACTTTCATTTCATATGTCTGGTTTACCAAGTTCAGCGTACCCATGGTTTCTCACGAATTTTGAGGGATTTGACCCAATTTCTCGCCATATTGATAGATTAGTACAATCCATCTTTTCACATCGATCGTTATAGATTGTGCTAATTTATTCAATCCATTTCCACCCTCAAGTTCGTATTCCACTTCTTTCTCCCTTCCGCCATTCTTCTCCTCCACCGAGACCGGACGCCGCTTCTATCCCCACACAGCCTCGCGTGTTTCTTATTTTTTTTCTCTTCATTCCATTCTTTCACTAACCGCCGCTTTATAACGATAAAATCTTTGAATGGTTGGTGCTCACTTTTTGCCTTTGTAAGGCCTTATATAGCTTAATACTGTGTTCTCTCCCCCCTAACTCTAAACTTTAACGTTTAAACAGTGGAAACACTGTTTCACTTAAGTTTGGGAGGAACCTTTTTGAGTATATATTTTTGTTTTGTTTTTTGTTTTGTATAAAAAAATAAAAAATTTTAGGGAGCGCCGACAATTTTGACCCTCTTGGTGTAGCCTGACAGTGAGGGCACTGTCAAGTTTAAGTTTGGGGGTGTGCCCGGTAAGTTTTCTTCCTTCACATTCATTTGTATATTTTGCATTTGCATACTTATTTAAAAACCCACAAAAATCAAAAAAATTTCCAAAAATATATAAAAACTTTGTCATCAAGTTAGCTAATAGGGTAACTGAGATTTTTATTCTGAAAGTTTAGTTGATATGTTATAAATAACTAAATTTTAGGCTTAGGAATTGAAAACCCTAAAAATAACCCTCATTCTGTTTAACTTTGGTAATTATACGTCCTTACAGTTTTTTTTTGAGAAATAGGTAATCTTGAGTTCAGTTCTTGAGTTAAGTCAAGATCAAGGAAAAGTATTGAAGTTTTACTGAAGGATAAGTCCGAAAAATAGTTTCTATTTTTGAGTTCAAATTTAGAAAGTATATACCCTACAAACTGCACATACACGCACCTTGAAACTTGGGATAGTAGAGGATACCTAGAAATACTCTTGCCTGAAAACTTAATATGAAAGGAAAAACGGTATTTAAAGCTAAACACCAAAAGAGCATATTGAAAAAATATTTCCGGTCTTGAAAAAGACAAAGAAAAAGAAAAAAAAAATAAAGTCAAGACCTGAAAACTGTTATTTACGCTTTAAGCTCACACATTCAGTAATCGGCTGTTAGTGCCTCAAGAAGTATTAATAGTCGCATGAAAAGTGTGTAAGCAACACCGTCCATCATTAATGAAAAGAAATAGTATTAGGTATTAGGGCAAGAGTATTATAGCTTGAATTGAATTCTTAAGTGTAGGGGTGAAATAAAACACACACGTAGGGGTATACAATCGATGTTTGGAGGAAAGATAGAAATAAAGAATAAAACTTATGTTTTCCGTAAAACTGATAAAAATCCCTGATTTGAGACCGCACTTTAGAAGGAAAACTCAGAGAACCAACATCTTTCTAAACTTTTTTGGAATGTATAGGATCTGGGGTTAAATAAATAGGAGGTGTGAAATATAAGGGTAGGATATTTCTAACTTAGGATGATAGAATTTCTAACTTAAAAACTAAACTGCAGGAGTAGAATCGATATTAACTTATGAAACTAGGTTGACGGGATTTCGTGGGTAGTATCCGCTGAAAACCTTCAGGAGACAACACTCCTCCTACCAGGGACACCTAGAGATTTAACGACTTATTGCACGAGCTCAGTGCAATCGCGTTCCCTGCGAAAGTGAGGTTAGGACTTTTTTTGAATAATTGGTTTTGCTCGGGACGAGCAAAAGTTAAGTTTGGGAGTATTTGTTCACACCAGAATATTGCATTTAATACCGCCCATTCTTATGCTTATTTGTTTATAGGTAAATGTTTTTAATCCGTGTTTGCTACATATTTACAGGCTACAGGTTCCTAGTCCAAAATAACGCAAATGATACAAAATCTCCACAGTTACGCTAAAATGCAGAACATCTGTTGCCAACAGATAAAAACCGGGTTCCGGTCATCCGTATCCGTCCAGTGTCGTGTACCAGTTCCGGAGACAAGACATATGATAGTGGTCATTCGTGTCTCGGACAAGCACAGACCACGAGAGGGGCAACACAAAACTCAATGGGTGCGTGGAGCTCGAGGGAGATGAGGTCAAAAGTATTATTTTTGATGTCATTTTGGACTGTTGCAGATCTGAAGAAATTGTGAAGGCAACTTGCAATTTGGAACATGTAGAACAACTGAGGAGAGCAACACAAGAAACCATGAGAAAAACGACATTCCAATTCCTCCAAATGGCCGCGGATCCGTGGCCAATTGGCTACTTACGCGGTGGATCCGCGGCCGAGTTGACTCAGTGTCAACTCGGATTTTTGGGGTAGTTTGGTAACTTCATTTGGGCAGAGAATCTTGCCCTAGGGTTTCAGCACTCAGCCTATAAATGGCCCAGTTTTGTGTCGAGCCAAGGGTCTTATTCTTATGCCTCTTTTTGTTAGGTTTTAGTGTAGTTTAGTTTAGCTTCTTCTTCTTCTTCATTCTTTCCTCCATGAAAATTGTAGTGAGAGCTTTTTGAGTGGAAGATCAATGAAGATGAGGGTTTTTATTATCTTGTCTCTTTTATTTCTTGTCTTGTAATTTTATTATCTTGTATTGTAATTTTATTTATTGTTGTTAATTAGTTGTTGTTATTTCTTGCTCTTTTCTTTTCTTCTTTTCCGTATTATTTTCAAGCGATGATATTTCGACGAAGTTCCTTACTTAGGTGAGGACCCAAGAGTTAGCTTGCACCATTTGTAAAACCGTATTTTCCTTTTCCTTCTTTTCTTCCTTCTTGTTTTATTTTATTTTCTTTTATAATGTGTGAATAATTCCACACTTGTTAAGGCTAAGGTAGGTGGTATGAGAGACGGAAAAATCCCTTGTGCTTCTCTTCGCCAAACATCTTGAAATGAACCCCGACCAAACAAACGCAACCCCCTCACTTAGGCATGCTATATGTGGCATATAGCCACGACCTAAGTCGAGAAGTCCTTTAAGCGCACTAAAACGTGACAAGTAGTTGTGACTTAATTGGATACATGATTGCGGGTTTATGGCCGAGGGTTGGAAATAAGCGTATTGAGTGTAACTCTACGGTAACGCCCCGGCCGTCTTTCAGACGCCAAATGCGGAACAAAAACTTTTAAAACTGGCGCTATCGCATACTATAACCCGGATCTGCCATTAACACTAAACTAACAATCTACAAAGAGGGTAGAAAGGTTATACCGAACGATCCGAGTCCTTCGTTCTTTAACCATCATCCCACGCTCCGTTGCGGCTGCTCCGATCTCGTCGATCTCCGATCTCCTCGTCCAGGTGGCACCACGTCATCGGATCTTTTAAACGGGCTCCCGCCTCTGACTCGAGGCAACTCGGTCATCAAGTTTGCTAAAAGAGATGACCAAGAATGATATAGAGAATGAGTAGAAGACTTTGTCTCACTTCGTCCAAAGCCATGGACGAACGGTTAATGAAGTTGCCAATTGAGACGGGTGATGGAATGAAATGAGCTATGAAATTTCCAAACACCTAAATCTATCATCTTTTTTCCAAATGAATCAAATCAAATGAGTGAATGAGAGAGGGGAGGGGCCGACCACATATAAGGAGAGGGAGAGTGAGTGTAGGAGGAAAAATATGGCGACCATAAGCATTCATACTTATCACAACTAATAAAGAAAGAATGAGTCATGTATGAACACATTAAATGCACCATTAAAGCACCATTAATGAACAAATGAGTCACAAGCGTAATCACCACTTCTAGAACCTTCTAGAAGCATGACTCACCCTCAAGATGGAAAGACAAATCCGTATTTAACCGAATGTTAAATACGGGTAATAGAAAACTGGAAACTGGCAACTTCCAAAAGTGATCCCGAAACGAATTTCAGGATAACCCCGTAACTGTATAAATATACCCGTATTTGTATTACGACCGAATACAAATACAACTGAGACAAAGATATTATATCTACTCTGTATAATACTCGGATTCGGCTTAAACCAAAGCCCATCAGTATTATCTATCCGAAATATGACACGTGCGTAAACGCACGTGCATTTTCTGAACCCTGCCATAAAACCATACGGCCTCTACAACGTTTCGCTCGAACTTGGGAAACAATCTGTGGGGGACTCTAATGACTCGTCAGTACCCTGACAGTGGGTTTAACCACAAGTCGTCAGCGGCACTAGCTGTGCGTAACGGCTGCCCATGGACTGACCTCAAGGGAGGCCGATGAGCGAACTCATCCGGAAACCCAACTGAGCCTAACAGTGACAATGTATATACAGTCCGGTCCGTTCGTCTATGAGTATCGCATATCCGGCCTAGGGGGCTAGTAACGTCAGACCCCCAATAGCTGTATAAGTCGTGTCGGAGACAAGCCCTGAACACCCTGAGAAACTACTGGAGTACCTACCAGTAAATCTCACCTGCCTTGGCCAAGGACTTGGTGTAATGGCTTTCCTAGACACAGCACGATCTCAACCCCCAATACCGGGAGAGACGAATCCCCTGCCGATCCGCTCACGTGCCTCCATGTGGCTCGGGACTGTACCCAAAAACTACCTGTTTGCACGACTCCTTTGAGCCGTGGTAGGGTAGAAATCAAAGCACAATGGGAACTCATACGAGACAAATGACGACCTCAGGTCGATGAACTAACCTGTACATATATCACCAGGGAACTGCTATCTGACGATAGGTATAATACCAACTAGCAGATTCCCAGCGAGTCCTGTTCGGTGTACTCATAACCCAATGAGCACCTGTATACATCTTAGGTGATCCAACTGACACCAGTGGCTTGTGAGACCGGCCACCGTCCCTCGTCGGGGTCTCGACTGTATACACTAGTCTACTCCGGAGTATCGATGCCCTGTCTCGAAACTCCCACGACTAGGGACCACTTTTAAGGAAATGCTTATAGACCACCCAACTCTCACGTATATGATCGCCCTTATACTGTTGGTAATCAAGCAAGATCCTAAGGGCTCTATCAAAGTGTAATCGTGATCAGTCACCTGAACCTATACATGACTGATAAAGGCAAACCAGATAGCATACTATCATCTCGAGTAAGACTGTCCTACCGGTATAGGTCCTCCTCAATCATTGCAATCACGTACCTGCGATCCAATAATTGACTTTGAGGGCACTATATCCAACAATCTCCCACTTGCACTTAAGGCTAATTATTGCGATGTCGCGTACACACAGCCCGTGTGAAAACAACACCCAACTCCTCTACTAATCAGTTGCACAAAGCCCGTTTGTAAAACTATTGTGTTCGAGAAATAGCCTCAGTGAGTGGATCCGCCCTGATGTTTCTTTCTTTGTCTCTCTTAATCTCAAGTTCGCAGAGAAAGCCATCTCCCGAATTGAGTAATACCTGTCTTAGAATATGTCTGGATATCTGATTGGACCTAGTTCATAAATGAACTCCAAATCCAAACTTCTTAGACTGTATCGATAACTGAACCTAATCAGTATCCTGCACCATGCCTTCCACAGTATCATCTTGGACCACCTGTTCATAATACTGCCCCCTTCGTCAGAGGGAAAACTATAACTCTGACAATCACTATGTCATCCATGTCACCTTTGAAGCCTGGAATGATAACCGTCTCTCGAAGGAGGCTGCCGTCATCAAATCCATAGAACATGCACTTATGTTCTAAAACTGCTTCCTTATGTTTCTCCAGGATTGGATTAATACATACTTATTGCATCTAGTGCAAAAATAACATTCGGTGTGGTACTTGACATCTCATGGTTGACTCAATTGCCTAAGCAAGTGATATGCCAATCATGCACATCCCTTTCCCCTTTAGTCTGTAAGACACCTTTAGAGAGGGTGACTCCATCACCTGCAGGTACACCACCATGCCAAGAGTCATCTATTCTAAAAACCATTAGAATATTGTCAAAGTATCCACATTGGGAAACTACCCAAATCCAAATCTAAAACCATAGATCTAGAAACCAGAATGTCAGATATTATATCCATATCCTGTGTGGAGAAACAACCGGTTGACGACCACAGTATAACCGATCGTAGTATAGGAATTTTACTTCCTACTCTGTGTATGTCATCCAAATACCAGGACATCACACACCCTACTATCTTCTTAACAGATCCATCCCCTATTCTGATGAAGTCAAACTCATGACTGTCACATCAAAATTAGATGATCTATCTCCGCTATAACTGCTCAAGTCTATAAATAGATATAAGCTACTTGCCCACTATGCTTCCGCTGCTCCCACTGACTACAACAACCCTCCTACCGGGTCTCATAGCCTGGAACAACAGTAGTGTCAAGTCTGGGTAGATAAGAACCTCCCTGTCACCGTCCTTGAGGCTACCGGAGTACCTCTCGGGTGTCTGAGGTTACCCACCATATCTGCGAAGTGGCTAATGGAATGTCAATCTTAAATGAATCTTTAGGTCCTATTAAATTTTCCGTAATCGTTTGCGGTTCTGAAATCACTTCCAGTTCTACCATACTCCCACTACTGTTTTCTGAAAAAATCGATTTTACTAAAATTGTGGCGAGTTAAGAACAATATTGTTGGAGATAGTGCCCTCAGAGTCAATTATTGGATCACAGGCACGTGATTGCAATGATTGAGGGAGGACCCATCCCGGTAGGACAGTCTTACTCAAGATGATAGTATGCTATCTGGTTTATCTTTATAATCGTGTACTGTTTTAGGTGACCCTACAGGTCACTATTGCACGTTGATAGAGCCCCTAGGATTCTTGCTTGACTACCAGCAGTATGAGGGCGATCATATACGTGGGAGCTGGAGTCTATAAGCACATCCTTAAAAGGTCCCTAGTCGTGGGAGTTTCGAGACAGGGCATCGATTCTCCAGAGTAGACTAGTGTATACAGTCGAGACCCCGACGAGGGGCGGTGGCCGGTCTCACAAGCCACTGGTGTCAGTTGGTTCACCTAAGATGTATACAGGTTCTCATTGGGTTATGAGTACACTGGACAGGACTCGCCGGGAACCTGCTAGTTGGGATTATACCAGACGTCAGATAGCAGTTCCCAGGTGACATGTGTACAGGTTAGTTCATCGACCTGAGATCGTCATTTGTCTCGTGTGAGTTCCCACTGTGCTTTGATTACTACCCTACCACGCTCAAAGGAGATGTGCAAACAGGTTTTAGTTGGGTACAGTCTCGAGCCACATGGAGGCAGTGAGCGGATCTGCAGGGGTTCGTCTCTCCCTGTATTGGGGGTGAGGTCGCTCTGTGTCTAGGAGAGCCAGTACATGAAAAGTCCTTGGCCAAGGCAGGAGATTTACTGGTAGGTATTCCAGTAGTATCTCAGGGTGTTCTGGGCTATACTCCGACACGACTTGTACTGGTTTTGGGGGTCTGACTTTTACCAACCCCCTAGGCCCGCCATGCGATGCTCATAGACGAACGGACCGGACTGTACGGATATTGTCACTGACAGGCTCAGTAGGGTGTCAGGTTGAGTTTGCTCATCGACGTCCCTTTTGGTCAATACCTGGTAGTCCGTTACGTATAGGCTAATATCTCTGACGTGCTAGTGGTTAAATCCACAGCCAAAGTATTGACGAGTCTTTAGAGTCCCCCACAGACCAGTTTCTCAAGTTTCGGGCGAAACGCTGTAGAGGACGTATGGAGATATGGCAAGGTTCGATCAGATACATGCGGTATTGCACGGATCATGATCGAACGGATTTTACTAGCGGGCTTTGGTTTAAGCCGGATCCTTATATTAGACAGTGTAGATTTTGTCTCTTTGCATTTGTGTTCAGTGGGAATACAAATGCGGGAATATATATGTAGTCGCGGGATTTTCCTGTAATTTATTACGGGATCAGTTTTCTGAAGTTGCCAGTTTGCATTCCGTTTCGGCCAGTTTTCCTTTGTTCCTTCACAGCCGGACTTTTCCGATGGAGGGGGTTATTTGCAAGTGTGCAAATAACATTTTATGGAGGGGTTTTCTTGCATTATGTGGCTTCATGATGATATTCTTTTTTAGTCTCTTCCTTTGCATTAATTGAGATTAGAAAGGATTTGAAATTGATATGATATGGTTATCATCACTTTTGGATGTGGTCACCCTTTTTTGATTCCTACTCTCACCTTCCTTCTTGGATTTTTTCTCACTCCCATTTTTGAGAGGGGCCGGCCACTTGAGAGAAAAGGAGAGGGTTCATTTTTATGTGTGGCAATTTTTTCATCATCTCATTCCTTGCAAAAATGAGAGCACCATTATTTCTGCAAAGTTCTTCTCTCATTCCTCCATCATGGCAACTTCTATAACCCTAAGAGACAACCATTCTACACTAATCTACAGCAAATCTTGGACGCGTCGGCTAGCCAACTTCGCGCCCGAGTTGCCTCGGTCCAGAGGTGGGAGCCCGTAAAAGAACCCGGCGATGTGGTGCCCGTTTCGACGAGGAGGTGACGACCGGAGATTCCGCGAGAAGATCGGAGTGGAGGCGAAGACCGAAGGACACGGATCGCTTGGTATAGCTCTCTACCCTTTCTTGTGTTTGCTAGAGTTAAGTTAATGGCCCGATCCGGGTTTTTAGTGCGCGGTGGTGCCGGTTGCAAGTTTCGCAAAGTTTTTCGTTTTCGCATTCCGGCGTCGGATTGACGGCCGGGGCGCCGCCGTGCACTTACAATGGTATCAGAGCCACGCCATTAACCTGGTCTAGCTTGCTCTAACGTGTTTACAAATTCGATCGAACGGATTTTAAAAACCGTATTTCCATGTCGTACTTTCTGTCGAATTTTTCTGTGCTCTAAAATTTATTTGGTACATTGGAAAATTACGTGCAGGGTTTTTTTATGAATTCTGGGAAAATTTGGTACGCTGATGTTACTGTAGCGCGGCGGTTTAGCGGACAAAACCACGTTTTGGCCGCGGAACCGCCGCCATTTTGTGGCCAACCCGTACCAAATTTTCACAGTAGGCTTCTGACATGGATATAGGGTTTCTGGGATATTATTTTTGGGCCCATATTTTCTGTGAGTGCTACAGTAGTGCTTGGGGCCCACTTGGGTATATTTGATCGATCGAAAATTTTAAACATGTTAGTTCACAGTATTTACATTATATCTACGACCGTGAATGTCACTCGATCGGTAGATCCAGTCTATCTGTTATAGCCCTTTTAGACGGATTTGCGAACGTGACATTCACGTTGATATTTTGTGTTGTGCTGTGATGTTGCGGATTGGTCGTGGGGGATAGCCTGGATGCAATGGTAGTACAGTTTTGTTTTATATGTACATTTGTTATTGCGGGGCGAGCGTCCGACATGTGGACTGCCGTCACTGCCTGTCTGTATATTATTCTTTTGGGGCACGACCGGGTCGAGGTCGATGTACCCGTTGTATGTATATTTTACTTTCTGTACTAGGATTACCCCGCGTAGGGGTGCACGGGTAGCCGGGTTCTAGAGGGCAACGGGACCGCATCTCATGGCGTTGAGATGGAGGGGGCTTTACTCTAGAATTGGCGGGCTATTCGCCGCACTCGTAGGGGGTACAGGTTGACCCAGGAGGGGTGCCCAAGTTACCGGATTCCGTGAAGTGCTGGGTGGTCCATTCACGTTGCTGAAGGGGGCCGCGTCGCTTCAGGTTTTGGCGGGTAACTTGCCGCGCCCGTAGGGGTCTAGGATTTCATTGCACAGGCTATCCACACGACCAGGGGAACGTCGGGTTTCAGCAGCGGCTCTGTGAAATCCAGGGATCCCAGATATCTATATTGTTCTGTGATGCTTATTACATTTATGTGATGTTGCATTTTATCATGCCTTGAGCGATATTATATATTGATATATATACTAGTAGATGTTGTATATGTTTTGCATCCGCGCTAGTCTAGTCCCCGCTCTGTCGTTAGTTAAGCAACCTAACGGGTGATGACGGGACCCAGTGGCGAATGCGGATGGCATATACGTACATCATTATTTTCGTTCTTTATTGGTGTGATCAATTGATGGGACTACGTTGATTCGGATCAATGCAAGATAAACAAACCTATTCTGATGTTGTTGGAACACTTTTCAAAAAGCTGTTATTGCAAGGGCGTTCTCTTTTGTTTTGCACAGTGGTATTCAGTTGGAATATCCTGCTCCTCAGTCGACGAGGCAAGGGCCGAGATCCCTTCACCGGAAGTGACCCCTTGGACAAAAGTTTGCGTCAGGGCAATAACTTCACTATAGCCGATTACTTTTGCTTTGCATCGTGGTATTCAGTTGGAATATCCTGCACCTCATTCTACGGGGAAAGTGCCGAGATCCCTTCACCGGGAGTGACCTCTTTAGCAAAGGTTTTCGTCACTATATTTTTATAAAGCTATCCGGTTCCTTCAACGATATCAAGTTCATTACGTTAAAGGTTTTCGCCAGAAACCATTCGTAGCCCTCCGTCGTTTCATATGAATAGTCAATAAGTATTCAAGCTGTGTATGTTGGCCAAAGTCAAGGCACAGTGATTGGTAGCTATTGGGTATTCATATGCAGCATAGATAGATGTGTTGGTTTGGGGCAGTCGTACTACTATTTTGGCCAAAGTCAAGGGTATGTACGGGTGGGCTCAAATTAACCTGGAGAATGACGGGTAGAACTTGACATGTGACTTATGATATGTTGGCCAAAGTCAAGGTCATAAGAGCATGGGGCAAAAATCCACATCGGGAGTTTCAAAAGAAACTGAAACTTGCCAGATATGCGCATACCTTCTGGAGTGTGATAACGTGAGCGGATTCCGTCACGTTATCATGCGATGATAGTTGGGTCCCGATTCCCACTGATGAGTTGGTTTACTCCTCGGGTGATCCCGACTAATTCTTCTTTCAGGTTTGGGAAAAAATCTGATGGTACAGTGGGAGATTTCCTGATTAGATAAAGTGATAACCATTCTGATCTAGGTTAGATTGCACGCTGAGTGTTTCTTTTCTCTCTCTCTTTGGCAGCGACCATTGACCCGACCCTAGACTATGACTCAGTGACCAAGTTGACCGAACCTTCTTAACACTGGCTTTTGGATTGTCAGAGTTGCATACCTCATTGTCACTCCTACTTTTACCCTTTTCTCCAGGACACCCCGTATTACTACGAACGTCCACTTCCATTGGACAAAACCATCGTATGGTTATATACGAACTCGAAGGAATTTATTCGAGGATGGTTTTCGGTTCTGGAGAAAACGAATAGGACTATTCAGTTGTCTTTTCCTTTTACCTTCTCTCAGGTTGCGAGTACTCCTTGGTTTAGGAGATAGTACACCTATTACGCAAATTAGATAGTCTTCTTCCAAACCTTAGGCTAGTGCCGAACGGTGGGGAATGAAGAAAATCAATTAGCATAACGATGGTGTACAGAAGGTATTATGTAAAGACAAAGAAAGGGATTAGTAAGAGGGCAAAGTAAATTGAGACTGATATTCACGACCAAACCAAGTATTTCTTCACCAATCCTAAATCACCTTTGTATTTCTTCAGGACACTCCGTATCACTACGAAGATCCACAGTTTATTGGATATTCCATCGTATGGTTATATACGAACTCGAAAGGAACTTGTTCCAGTTCGGGGATGGATTCTGGTTCAGGAGAAATAGGAATAAGGTTTATTCGGTTGTCTTTTATCTTAACCTTCTCTCGCATTGCGAGTGCTCCTAGGATTAGGACAGTACACCCATTATGCTCATTGGATAGTTTTCTTCCAAACCATAGGCTGGTGCCGAACGGTAGGGAAGGAAGAAAACCATTTGGCCTAAAGGGGTGTGCAGAAGGTAACGACTAAAGACATATAAAGGGATTTGGACAGATGGCAAAGAAATATACGGTTACAGTTGTGAATCGAATAATGGAAGAGGCATTACTAGGAATACCGGGATACCCCATCGAAACATTTCAATGTTTCAGTTACACCGTGTACTGTTAAAAGAAAACTGATTTCCCAATTAGACACTTGCTCCAGGGTATGTATTTACCAGGTATGATTCTCACATATGTATGGTTTTACAGATGATGAGTGGGAGTAAGTTATTGGGAATTAGGTGATCATCCTCATTATATCGGGATTCGTTGTAATTGGTGATATTTGAGGAAGTCGCCTGGGTTGTTTGCCGGACGACAAATATTTGGTTTTGAATATCCGTCGTTGTGCACCAATTTCAAATTGAGATATCTGTACGTCTATTTTAATAGAGTGAGATATACCTTTTGAAATTATGTCTATGACATTTACCTATATTAGTGGATGGTTAGGTAAGGAGCATTAAACAGCGGTGTAATTCTTCTAAACCATAAGTACAGTTTTCAACCTACGACACACAGTGAATGAGTCACTAGACTCAGGGGACTTATACAGAGTATTGTATATTGTCCAGTGTCCATTAGGACAGAGGGGTTGGTCCTCGTACTATATTCTGTTTACTTATGACTTCTCTAGTTCTTAGACATGTGTTTCGTAGAAACACAGGGTCCAAGTTTTGAGAAGTTATAGGTATAAGAGTAAAGTAGAGAACCAGATGTTACAAGTTTCTGGATTCTTCAAGGTGATCGAAGATGTAGACACTTGTGTATGGTGTTCAGTTGATAGTAATGTTTAAGAGAACTTGCTTCTTTTTCAGGTTACTTATAATTGGAAGCATTCCTAAGTTGAGTAACGCTGATCGGCCCCTCTCCATTTAGTTGACATACACTGGAGACAGCTGTATGATTTGAATCTGGTTCAATTAAATCAGTGCATCTGTTTCTATATTGGATATAGAACAGTTCATATCTTAACGATGTTAATGTACGGGGAGTTGTCCGGCTTATGCTTAAAACCAGACTCTGGATAACTCAAGGCACGTTTCTGTAATGGCTGTTTGTAGGTTGACCCGGGCTATGACGAGGGTTGACTTTCTACCATCTTGAAGATCAATAGTGATATTGTTCTTAACTCGCCACAGTTTTAACAAAAATGGATTTTTTCAGAAAACAGTAGTGGGAGTATGGTAGAACTGGAAGTGATTCCAGAACCGCAAACGATTACTGAAGGTTTGATAAGAACCTAAAGATTCAATCTGGTTTGACATTCCATTGGCCACTTCGCAGATGTGGTGGGTAACCTCAGGCACCCGAGAGGTACTTCAGTATGCTCAAGGACGGTGGCAGAGAGGTTCTTGTTTACCCAGACTTGCCAGTGCTGTTGTTCCAGACTATGAGACCCGGCAGGAGGATGAGTATAGCGTCGTTCTAAACTAGTTTTAGAAGTGCACGTGTGTATGACTCTGCCAGAGGGTTGTCATAGTCAGTAGGAGCAGCGGAAGCATAGTGGACAAGTAGCTTATGTCTATTTATAGACTAAAGCAGATATAGCGGAGATAGATCATCTATTTCTGATGTGACAGTCTTAGGTTTGACTTCATCAGAATAGGGGATGGATCTGTTAAGAAGGTAGTAGGGTGTGATGTCCTGGTATTTGATGACATACACATAGTAGGAAGTGATATTCCTATACTACGATCGGTTATACTTTGGTCGTCACACAGTGGTTTCTCCACATAGGACTTGGATATTATATCAGACATTTTGGTTACTAGATCTATGGTTTTAGATCTAGATTTGGGTGGTTTCCTAATCTGGGTACCTTGACAGCATTCTATGCGTATTTAGAATGGACGACTCCTGGCACGGTAGTATACCTGCAGGTGATGGAGTCACCCTCTCTAAAGGTGTTTTACAGACTAAAGGGGAGAGGGATGTGCATGATTGGCAAATCACTTGCTTAGGCAATTGAGTCAATCATGAGATGTCAAGTACCACACCAGATGTTGTTTTTGCAATAGATGCAATAAGATGATATTGATCCAATCCTGAAGAAACAGTCGGAAGCAGTTTTAGAACATAAGTGGATGTTCTAGGGATATGATAACGACAGCCCCATTCGGGAGACAGTTATCATTCCAGGCTTCCAAGGTGACCTGGATGACAGAGAGGTTGTCAGAGTTATAGTTTTCCTTCTGACGAGGGACAGTATTTTGGACAGGTGGTCCAAGGGGATACTGAGGGAGGCATGACGCAGGATACTGATTAAGTTCAGTTGACGATACAGTCTAAGAAGTTTCGATTTGGAGTTCATTTATGAGCTAGGTCCCATCAGACATCCAGACATTCTAAGACAGGTATTGCTCATTTCGGGAGATGGCTTTCTCCGCGAACTTGAGATAAAGAGAGACATAGAAAGAAACATCAGAGCGGATCCACTCACTGAGGCTATTCCTCAAACGCAATAGTTTCGCAAACGAGCTTTGTGAGACTGACAAGTAGAGGAGTTGGGTGTTCGGTATCACACGGGCTGTGAGTATGCGACATCGCAATAATTAGCCTTGAGTGCAAGTGGGAGATTGTTGGAGATAGTGCCCTCAGAGTCAATTATTGGATCACATGCACGTGATTGCAATGATTGAGGGAGGACCCATCCCGGTAGGACGGTCTTACTCAAGATGATAGTATGCTATCTGGTTTATCTTTATCATCGTGTACTGCTTTAGGTGACCCTACAGGTCACTATTGCACGTTGATAGAGCCCCTAGGATTCTTGCTTGACTACCAGCAGTATGAGGGCGATCATATACGTGGGAGCTGGAGTCTATAAGCACATCCTTAAAAGGTCCCTAGTCGTGGGAGTTTCGAGACAGGGCATCGATTCTCCAGAGTAGACTAGTGTATACAGTCGAGACCCCGACGAGGGGCGGTGGCCGGTCTCACAAGCCACTGGTGTCAGTTGGTTCACCTAAGATGTATACATGTGCTTATTGGGTTATGAGTACACCAGACAGGACTCGCCGGGAACCTGCTAGTTGGGATTATACCAGACGTCAGATAGCAGTTCCCAGGTGACATGTGTACAGGTTAGTTCATCGACCTGAGATCGTCATTTGTCTCGTGTGAGTTCCCACTGTGCTTTGATTACTACCCTACCACACTCAAAGGAGACGTGCAAACAGGTTTTAGTTGGGTACAGTCCCGAGCCACATGGAGGCAGTGAGCGGATCTGCAGGGGTTCGTCTCTCTCGGTATTGGGGGTGAGGTCGCGCTGTGTCTAGGAGAGCCAGTACATGAAAAGTCCTTGGCCAAGACAGGAGATTTACTGGTAGGTATTCCAGTAGTATCTCAGGGTGTTCTGGGCTACATTCCGACATGACTTATACCGCTTTTGGGGGTCTGACTTTTACCAACCCTCTAGGCCCGCCATGCGATGCTCATAGACGAACGGACCGGACTGTACGGATATTGTCACTGACATGCTCAGTAGGGTATCAGGTTGAGTTCGCTCATCGGCGTCCCTTTTGGTCAATACCTGGTAGCCCGTTACGTATAGGCTAATACCTCTGACGTGCTAGTGGTTAAATCCACAGCCAAAGTATTGACGAGTCTTTAGAGTCCCCCACAGACCAGTTTCTCAAGTTTCGGGCGAAACGCTGTAGAGGCCGTATGGAGATATGGCAGGGTTCGATCAGATACATGCGGTATTGCACGGATCATGATCGAACGGATTTTACTAGCGGGCTTTGGTTTAAACCGGATCCTAGTATTAAACAGTGTAGATTTTGTCTCTTTGCATTTGTGTTTAGTGGGAATACAAATAAGGGCATGTATATGCAGTCGCGGGGTTTTCCTGTAATTTATTACGGGATCATTTTTCTGAAGTTGCCAGTTTGCATTCCGTTCCGGCCAGTTTTCCTTTGTTCCTTCACGGCCGGACTTTTCCGATAGATGGGGTTATTTGCAAGTGTGCAAATAACATTTTGTGGAGGGGTTTTCTTGCATTATGTGGCTTCATGATGATATTCTTTTCTAGTCTCTTCCTTTGCATTAATTGAGATTAGAAAGGATTTGAAATTGATATGATATGGTTATCATCACTTTTGGATGTGGTCACCCTTTCTTGATTCCTACTCTCACCTCCCTTCTTGGATTTTTTCTCACTCCCATTTTTGAGAGGGGCCGGCCACTTGAGAGAAAAGGAGAGGGTTCATTTTTATGTGTGGCAATTTTTTCATCATCTCATTCCTTGCAAAAATGAGAGCACCATTATTTCTGCAAAGTTCTTCTCTCATTCCTCCATCATGGCAACTTCTATAACCCCAAGAGACAACCATTCTACACTAGTCTACAGCAAATCTTGGACGCGTCGGCTAGCCAACTTCGCGCCCGAGTTGCCTCGGTCCAGAGTGGGAGCCCGTAAAAGAACCCGGCGATGTGGTGCCCGTTTCGACGAGGAGGTGACGACCGGAGATTCCGCGAGAAGATCGGAGTGGAGGCGAAGACCGAAGGACACGGATCGCTTGGTATAGCTCTCTACCCTTTCTTGTGTTTGCTAGAGTTAGGTTAATGGCCCGATCCGGATTTTTAGTGCGCGGTGGTGCCGGTTGCAAGTTTTGCAAAGTTTTTCATTTCCGCATTCCGGCGTCGGATTGACGGCCGGGGCGCCGCCGTGCACTTACAAATATCACTATTGATCTTCCTGATGGTAGAAAGTCAACCCTCGACATAGCCCAGGTCAACCCACAAACTGCCATTACAGAAATGTGCCCTGAGTTATCCAGGGTCTGGTTTTAAGCATAAGCCGGACAACTCACCTATATCCAATATAGAAACTTTGGCACTGATTTAATTGGAACCAGATTCTTACCATGCAGCTGTCTCCAGTGCATATCAACTTAAATGGAAAGAGGCTAATCAGCATTACTCAACTTAGGAATCCATCCAATTATGAGTAACCTGAAAGAGAAACAAGTTTCTCAAGACCAATACTTGAATACCTATCACAAGAATCTACATCTTCGATCTCTTTGAAGAATCCCGATACTTGCGATATCTGGTTCTCTACTTTATTCTTATACCCATAACTTCTCAAAACTTAGACCTTGTATTTCTACAAAACACTTGTCTAAAAACTAGAGAAGTCATAAGTAAACAGAACATAGTACGAGGACCTACCCCTTTGTCCTGATGGACATTGGACAACATACAATACTCTGTATAAGTCCGCTGAGTTAAATAACTCAAAACCTGTGCATCATAGGTTGAAAACTGTACTTATGGTTAAGAACTACTCCGTTGTTCAATGCTCCTTACCCAATCGTCAACTGATGTAGGTAAATGTCATCGACATAATATCAAAAAGTTATATCTCACTTTATAAAAATAAACATACAGATATATCATTTTGAAATTGGTGCACAACAACGGATACTCAAAACTAAATACATGCCTGCCGGCAATAACCTAGGCGACTTCCTCAAATATCACCAATTACAACGAATTCCGATATAATGAGGATGATCACCTTATTCCCAATAACTTCCTCCCACTCATCATCTGTAAAACCATACAGATATGAGAATGAAACCTGGTAAATATATACCCTGGAGTAAGTATCTAATCGGGAAAACAGTTTTCCTTTAACAATGCACTGAAATATGAAAATGTTTCGTTGGGGTATCTTGGTATTCCTAGTAATGCCTCTTCCATAATCCAATTCATGACTTTAACCGTATATTTCTTTGCCATCTCTCCAAATCCCTTTATTTGTCTTTAGTCGTTACCTTCTGTACACCATCGTTAGGCTAAATGGTTTTCTTCCTTCCCTACCGTTTGGCACCAGCCTATGCTTTGGAAGAAGACTATCCAGTAAGCATAATAGGTGTACCCTCCTAAACCAAGGAGTACTCGTATCTTGAGAGAAGGTGATGATAAAAGACAATTTGAATAATACCTTATTCTTTTAAAGGTGAAATAGGAGTGGCGATGAAGTACGCGGTTTGGTCGTGAATGATAACAGTCGCAATTTACTTTGCCCTCTTTCTAATCTCTTTATTTTGTCTTTACATATTACCTTCTGTACACCCTACTTAGGCTAATTAGTTTTCTTCATTCCCTACCTTTCGGCACCTGCCTATGGTTTGGAAGAAGACTATCCAATAAGCGTAATAGGTGTACTCTCCTAAACTAAGGAGCCCTCGCAACCTGAGAGAAGGTGATAATAAAAGACAACTGAATAAACCAATTCTATTTCTCCTGAACCTTGATCCATCCTCGAAGAAGTCCCTTCGAGTTCGTATATAACCATACGATGGATCTATCCAATGGAAGTGGATGTCCGTAGTAATACGGGGTGCTCTGAGAAATGCAAAGGGTAAAAGAAGGAGTGGCAATGACTTATGCAACTCAGACAATCCAAAAGCCAGTATTTTAAGAAGGTTCGGTCAACTTGGTCACTGAGTCATAGTCTAGGGTCGGTCAAAGGTCGCTGCCAAAGAGAGAGAGAAAAGAAACACTCTGCGTGCACTCTAATATAGATCAGAATGGTTATCACTTTATCTAATCCGGAAACCTCCCACTGTACTGTCAAATTCTCCCCCAAACCTGAAAGAAGAATCAATCGGGATCACCCGAAGAGTAAACCAACTCATCAGTAGGAATCGGGATCCAACTCTCATCGCATGATAACGTGACGGAATCCACTCACGTTATCACACTCCAGAAGGTATGCGCATGCCTGGCAAGTTTCAGTTTCTTTAGAAACTCCCGATATGATTTTTACCCCATGCTCTTATGATCGTGACTAAGGGCCAACCCATCATAAGTCACATGCCAAGTTCTACCCATCATTATCTTGTCAATTTGAACCCACCCGTACTCTCCCATGACTAAGGGCCAACAAGGCTGTACGACTGTCCCAAACCAACGCATCTTTCTGTGCAACATGTGAACACCCCAGCAGCTACCAATCACTATGTCTTGGCTAAGGGTCAGACCAACATAGCTTGAATACTACTGACCATTCATATGAAATGACGGAGGGCTACGGCTGGTTTTTGGCAAAAAACCTTTAACGTAATGAACTTGATCTCGTTGAAGGAACCTGATGGCTTTTTATAAAAATATAGTGGCGAAAACCTTTGTTAAAGAGGTCACTCCCGGTGAAGGGATCTCGGCTCTTTCCTCGTGGAATGAGGTGCAGGATATTCCACTGAATACCGCGATGCAAAACAACTTGTAATCGACTATAGTGAAGTTATTACCCTGACGCAAACTTCTGCCCAAGGGGTCACTCCCGGTGAAGGGATATCGGCCCTTGCCTCGTCGAATGAGGTGCAGGATATTCCAACCGAATACCACTATGCATAACAAAAGGAAACATCTTTGTAATAACACTTTTTAAATTTATTCCAACAACATCCAAACAGGTTTGTTTTCCTTTGCATTGATTAAAATCAACGCAGTCCCATCAATTAATCACACCAGAAAAGAACGAAAATAAAATGTACGTATACGCCATCCGCATTCGTCACTGGGTCCCGTCATCACCCGTTAGGTTACTTAACTAACGACAGAGCGAGGACTGAACTAGCGCGGGTGTAAAACATATACAACATCTACTAGTATATATACTAATATACAATAATCGCTCCAGGCATGATAATATGCAACATTACAGAAAAGTAATAAGCATCACAGAACAATACAGATAATCTGGGATCCCCGGGTTTCACAGAGCCGCTACTGAAACCCGACGTTCCCCTGGTCATGTGGATAGCCTGTGCAATGAAATCTAGACCCCTACGGGTGCGGCAAGTCACCCGCCAAAACCTGAAGCGGGGCAGCCCTCTACAGCAAAGTGAATGGACCACCCTGCACTTCACGAAATCCGGTAATCTTGGGCACCCCTCCTTGGGTCAACCTGTACCCCGTACGAGTGCGGCGAATAGTCTACCAATTCTAGAGTGAGACCCCTCTGCCTCTCAAAGCCATGAGATGCGGACCCGTTGCCCTCCAGAACCCGGCTATCCGTGCACTCCGTCGCGGGGCAAAACCTAGCACAGAAATGAAAAATATGTACAACGGGTACATCGACCTCAACCCGGTCGTGCCCCAAAAGAATATTATACAAACAGGCAGTGACGGCAGTCCACATCTTGGACGCTCGCCCCGCAATATCAAATGTACAAATAAACTCAAACTGCACTACCATTGCACACTGCTATCCACCACGATAAATCCGCAACATCACAGCACAACACAGAACATCAACGCGAATGTCACGTTCACAAACCCGTCTAAAAGAACTATAGCAATCAAATGCGGTTTACCGATCAAATGACATTCACAGTCGGAGATATAATGTAAGTACTGTAAACTAACACGTTTAAATTTCGATCGACAAAATTTCACGAAGTGGGCCCCACGCAAATCTGCTGTATAGTAACAAACACTGGGCCCAAAATAACCATTCTAGAAACCACAATTTCCCCTGTAGAATCCCCAGAAGAAAAATGACCAAGTGATTGACCAAGACGGCCGCGGTTCCGCGGTCAAAGCCATGCTTTGACCGCGTTTCCGCGGTCATACGGTCGTTTCACTTTGTCGTTTTTCTCCAGTATTCTTTAAAAAGCCTGCTTTATTTTTAGAGATGCTCAAAATGATTTTTAGACCCCTTTTAAAATCAACAGAAACTTTAGACATGGAATTTGCGGTTTTCGAAAATCCGTTCGATCGATCTTTTAAACGCGTTAGCACAAGTTAGTAAAGCTTAATGGCATGGCTATGATACCATGTAAGTTTACGGTAGCGCCCCGGCCGTCTTTCAGACGCCAAATGCGGAACAAAAACTTTTAAAACTGGCGCTATCGCATACTATAACCCGGATCTGCCATTAACGCTAAACTAACAATCTACAAAGAGGGTAGAAAGGTTATACCAAACGATTCGAGTCCTTCATTCTTTAACCATCGTCCCACGCTCCGTTGCGGCTGCTCCGATCTCGTCGATCTCCGATCTCCTCGTCTAGGTGGCACCACGTCATCGGATCTTTTAAACGGGCTCCCGCCTCTGACTCGAGGCAACTCGGTCATCAAGTTTGCTAAAAGAGATGACCAAAAATGATGTAGAGAATGAGTAGAAGACTTTGTCTCACTTCGTTCAAAGCCATGGACGAACGGTTAATGAAGTTGCCAATTGAGACGGGTGATGGAATGAAATGAGCTATGAGATTTCCATACACCTAAATCTATCATCTTTTTTCCAAATGAATCAAATCAAGTGAGTGAATGAGAGAGGGGAGGGGCCGGCCACATATAAGGAGAGGGAGAGTGAGTGTAGGAGGAAAAATATGGTGACCATAAGCATTCATATTTATCACAACTAATAAAGAAAGAATGAGTCATGTATGAACACATTAAATGCACCATTAAAGCACCATTAATGAACAAATGAGTCACAAGCCTAATCACCACTTCTAGAACCTTCTAGAAGCATGACTCACCCTCAAGACGGAAAGACAAATCCGTATTTAACCGAATGTTAAATACGGGTGATAGAAAACTGGAAACTGGCAACTTCCAAAAGTGATCCCGAAACGAATTTTAGGATAACCCTGTAACTGTATAAATATACCCGCATTTGTATTATGACCGAATACAAATGCAACTGAGACAAATATATTATATCTACTCTGTATAATACTCGGATCCGGCTTAAACCAAAGCCCACCAGTATTATCTGCCCGAAATATGACACGTGCGTAAACGCACGTGCATTTTCCGAACCCTGCCATAAAACCATACGGCCTCTACAACGTTTCGCCCGAACTTGGGAAACAATCTGTGGGGGACTCTAATGACTCGTCAGTACCCTGGCAGTGGGTTTAACCCAAGTCGTCAGTGTTAGTGTATATGCCCTAGAGGCCATTACTGTATCATACTGGTTTGTATATTACTTAATGGAAGCTTGGGATATTCACCTTGTATATACAATCTTGCTCAAAATACTAGTATGCTACTTGGTTTGTTTCTACTTCAATGTGTACATGTGTTTATTTTATCATATCACCTATACGCATTAGTGGAGCCCTTAGGATCTTTGCTTGATTACCAGCGTTGTGATGGCAGTCACACTAGTGGGGGCTGGGTAATCTATAAGCACATCCTTATACAGGTCCCTAGTCGCAGGACTATCGAGACAGGGCATCGATACTCCGGAGTAGACTGGCGCATGCGCTTCTCATCCCAGAGTGGGAGACGGTCTGTCCCACAGCCGTCAGTACGTCGTACTTGAGATAGTATGCGGGTGCTCGTTAGGTTACGAGTACACTGGACAGGACTCGTCGGGAACTGACAAGTTGGTATTATACCTATCGTCAGTTATCAGTTCCCAGGTGACATGAGTACAGCTTAGTCCGCTGACTTGACACTGGCACTTCGTCTCGAGTGTGTTCCTACTGTATTTTGATTACTACCCTACCACGGCTCAAAGGAGTCGTGCAAACAGGTGGTAGTTGGGTGCAGTCCCGAAGCACTTGGAGGCAGTGACGGTTAGACAGGATTCGTCTCTCCCGGTATTGGGGGTTGACATCGCGCTGTGTCTAGGAGAGCCATTACACGAGTAGTCCCTGGCCAGGGCAAGCGAGATATACTGGTAGGCTTCCAGTGTTATCTCAGGGTGTTTTGGGCTTCACTCCGACACGACTTGTACCGCTATTAGGGGACTGACGTTTACCGCCCCCTAGGCCCGACATGCGATGTATCAGACGAACAGACCGGACTGTACGGAGACTGTCACATTCAGACTCAGTAGGGGTTCAGATGGGGTTCACCTCGTCAGTCTTCTTATCGGCATCTACCTGGGGATCGTTACGCACAGCTAGTGCCGCTTGCGGTCTGTGGTTAAACCCACTGCCAGCGTAGTGTCGGGTCTTTAGAGTCCCACACAGAGGGCTATTCGCCTCTGGGCAAAACAGAGTAGAGGTCGCATGGTTTTGCGACAGGGTTCGTTCTCATCCGCACACTTGTGCACGTTTGGAGTCCGGACAGATATTACTGGCAGGCTCTGGTTTGAGCCAGATACTGGTATATGTTTTGGGGTTGATTTTATCTCATAGTATTCATGTTTCTCGGAACAAGAATGCGGGTGTGTATGCACAGTTGTTTGAGGCGGAGGAAGAGGATTTTCATTAGGGTTTCGGAACGGGTGCGTATGCACAGTTGACAGTCGTCTTTTTCCAAACCCTAATGGATTCATGAATTATCAATTAATAATATTAATTAAATGAAATTGTGTCATGGTTGGGTTTGTTGACTTGTTGACCAAGGTTGACTAGTTGACCATAGTTGAAAGTTTGACCATCATCATTACTTTGCAAAGATGCTCTTTGATTCTAGCAAAATTCATTTAATGAATGTAATGATAATGGTCATTCCAAACCTTCCATCAACTATTTCATTTTTATTATTATTGTTAATTTGATAATTCTTTTCTTTTTGTTATGGTTGCAAAAAGGAAAAAGCTCTCATTCTATCATAACACTTCTCTCTCCTCTCTTCTTCTTCCTCCTCCTCTAGTTCAAGGAGCTCCCTTCTCATGTGTTGAGAATCCATCTCCTTGAGATAAAAACACCCAAAGCCACTCTCTACTCACTCTAGGGTTAGAGGTTTAGCAAGCCAAAGATCCTAGTTCACTCAAAGTTTGAGAAAGAGCCCGAAGGTTGAACCCTCAGGTGGATCCATCTTTGACGGAAGAAGGCGACGAGGAAAGCACCATCAAACCCCTACAAAGGTTTCAAGAAGAAGGAGTTCAAGTTTAGGTATAACCTCTTTTCCGAGTAGCTAACTCTCTTTAGCGTTCTTGCTAGTTTAGTTTAGAAAAGATCCCGACTTTGTTAGTCCATGTTGCCCCTTGCGCTAAAAATTTGATTTTTATATACCGTTTCCGCCTCCTCGTAAGTACCGGGGTAGGCAACGTGGACATACGGTGGTATCAGAGCCTAACTAAACTTAAACTAGCTTAGTAGTAAAGTGCATGGAAGTTCGATCGGAAAAATCGCAAAAACCGGAAAATCAAAACCCTAACTTTCTGTTGAAATTTTTTGTGCTCTAAAAATAAAAAGTTTTACTCCTAAAATCGGCTCAGGGTTTTGTGAAAACACCCACCAAAAACGGTCACCTGATTCCCTCAAACCGCCGCGGTTCCGCGGCGATAGGTATGCATTTGCCGCGGAACCGCCGCCGTTTTGCCTCTTCTCGTGATCGGGTTTTGTGCAGTGTTCTTCTGGTAGGGTTTTGGGATTTTTCAGATGGGTTATTTGTGCCCAGATTTTCCAGAAAAGAAATTTGTTTTTGGGGGCCTATAAATCCGTATTTTTATCGAACTTCACTACACTTTGACTATAATGGTTATATCTGTGATGTTTATATGTATTGAACGTCGGCTAATCGCTATATGTCGATTAGTCGGGGTTATACATATCTGTGATCTGTGTTTGATGATGGTTTGTGTATATGAATGCGTTGGACTGTCGCGGGTGAATAGCCGGGGTGGATGTGAGATGAGTGTTTCTTTTTCTTTCATTCATGTAATATGTAAATTGATGTAATATTATTATTTGTATGGCCGCACAACCGGGTCGGGGTTGTAGCCGTCATTGTATAATTCTTTTTACTGTTTTTGCTCCTAGGATAGACCCATGGAGAGGTGCACAAACTATCGGGTATCTCGAAGTGCCGAGTGGCCTACTCACAGCAATGAGGGAGGTTGCTCCACTTCGGGTACTTGGCGGGTAGTTTGCCGCACCCGTAGGGGTCTTGGGTGGGGTATTGGCTATTCACCGCGACCGTGTAATCCGCTTTTCGTTGCAGGCTCGAAAGGATTGCGGATTCCTAGTATATCCAATGTATTCATCTGTGATCTGTAATGTCTATCATTGCTATATATTTATAACTATTTAGGCGTTGCTTATGTTTTACAGCCGCGCTAGCCCAGCCCCCGCTCTGTCGTTAGTTAAGTAATCTAACGGGTAATGACGGGGCCCCGTGGCGAATGCGAATGGCATAAGCGTACGTCATATTTTGGTTGTTTTCTGCAATGGTAGGATTAAATGATGGGACGCATTAAAAGAACTAATGCAAGAATATCACGCATTAAAAGAACTAATGCAAGATGATAAACCAAGCAAAATTCGTTGGAACACTTTCGAAAAACCACTCGGTTCTTTTCAAAACTAACTTTTAAATACGGAGCTTGAGCCACTCCTTTTTAAAAGCTATCTCATTCCATCGATTATATCAAGTTCACTACGTTCACGGTTTAGCCAAAATCATTCGTAGCCCTCCATCATTTCAGTTAAATATTCGGTAGTATTCAAGCTATGTATTTTGACATCACGCCAAGACATAGTGATTGGTAGCTACCGGATATTTATCTGTTGCATAGATAGAATGCGTTGTTTTGGGACAGCCGTACTGCCATTTTGGCCTACGTCAAGGGTAGGTACGGGTGGGTTCAAATCAACCGGGATAATGATGGGAAGAACTTGACATGTGACTTATGACATTTTGACCTCACGCCAAGGTCATAAGAGCATGGGGCAAAAATCCACATCGGGAGTTTCATAAGTACTGAAACTTGCTAGATTTGCATACCATTTGGAGTGTGATGATTCTGGTAGGATTCCTTCAGTTTCGTCACACGATGATATTTGGATCCCGATCCTACTGTGAGTATATGCTACTCCTCGGGAAATTTCTCACTAAACGATCAATGCTATAAACCTAGTAGGTGTCTAGAAAGGTGTTAGCGGGGCTACGCCCCCAGGGAAAAGAGGTTCTTAAATTAAGGAACTTCGCAAAAGCGTTGGAAAACCTCCCTCGAAGTACCGACACTGGCCTGGCTGAACGGTTAAGCAAGTATTGTGCGGTGGGATTGATCCCGACTAATTCTTCCTTTATGGTTTGAGGAGGGATTCGAGAGACAGTGGGAGCCATCCTGTTTAGACAAATTAAAAACCATTCTAAACTTGCAAGAGCATCGTGCTGAGTGTTTCTTCTCTCTCTCCTAATTGCAGCGACCAATCGACATGACTGGACTTAAGTTACTTCTAGATAAAAACATACTGACAGGGCCAAACTACAAAGATTGGCTCAGGAATGTCAAGATGGCAATCACTTACGACAAGCTGGGGTATCTTCTTACCACCAAAGCTCCCTCCGTCCCAGGTCCCACCTCCAGCATCGCGGATAAGGAAATCCGTAAGACTTGGGAGATTGATTGCGCGAAGGCCAAGTGCCTCGTGCTTGCCTCTATGGACAACGAATATCAGAGGAGGCACGAGAATATGGACCTGGAATCCATATTTCTCCATACAAAAGAACTGTATGGAGAGCAGTCTCGTATCGCAAGATACGAAGTGTCGAAGAAGTTGTTTTCGGCAAAGTTGGCCGTCGGATCATCGGTAGCGGAACACGTGCTTAAGATGATTGGCTACATTGAGGAGCTCGCAGAACTTGGGACCACGTTGGAGAGTGAGCTCTATACGGACTTGATTCTCCAGTCCCTTCCTTCCACTTACGCCCAGTTTATACTGAACTTCAACTTACAAGAAAAAAAAGTTGAACTTTCAGAACTCCTCAACATGCTGAGGAGCGCAGAGCGCACCCTACAGAAAGGTAGGGAAACACCCACTTTGTTTGTAGGAGGATCTTCTTCTTCTAGGTCCAAGGCGAAAGCCAAGGGAAAGAAGAAGAAAGCCCCCGCCAAACCAAGGGGCGGTGTTAGTAAAGTGGATAAGAAGGGAAAAGAAAAGGCAACAAAGATAGCGGGGAAGCTTGTGGGTAAAGAAGAATGCTTCTATTGTCATAAGAGTGGACACTGGAAGAAAGATTGCAGGGCTTGGAAGGCCAGGACACAGGAACTGAAGCAGGTTGCGGCTTCAGCTTCAGGTGTGTATGTTATTGAAAACCGTCTTTCGATAAACTCTACTTCCTGGGTATTGGATACCGGATCAGGATCTCATATCTGTAATTCTTTGCAGGCGTTGAGAAACCGTAGGGTTTTGAAGGCAGGTGACATGACCCTCAGAGTTGCGAACGGAGCTAGCATGGATGCTAAAGCCGTGGGGGACTATCACCTGGGAATGTCAGATGGACATGTTTTGGTTTTGCGTAATTGTTTTTTTGTACCCAACGCAACTTGTAATATCATTTCTGTATCTTTGGTTTCAAAAGAAGGTTATGAATTTGCGTTTGTAAGTAATGTTGTAAACATTCACCTTAATCAAGTTCTGATTGGGTCAGGTACACTAAGCAATGGTATATACGTATTAAACCAACCACAGATTTTCAATGTCCAGAATACACACAAAAGAAAGTCTCTAGATATCAATCAGGCTTTCTTATGGCATTGTAGACTGGGTCACATCAATGAGAGAAGGTTAACTAAGTTACATACAGAAGGATATTTGAATCCGTTCGAATATCAATCGTATGCCACTTGTCAATCCTGTCTCAAAGGAAAGATGACAAAGACTCCGTTCACTGGACACGGAGTAAGAGCAAGCGAGCTCTTGGGACTCGTGCACAGCGACGTGTGCGGTCCAATGTCTACACATGCGCGAAGCGGTTTTTCTTACTTCATTACTTTTACGGATGATTTTTCAAGGTTCGGACATGTCTTCTTAATGAAACATAAATCCGAAGCCTTTGGAAAATTCCAGGAATATAAGAATGAGGTAGAAAAACAAACCGGCAAAAGTATCAAGATTCTAAGATCGGATCGAGGTGGTGAATACTTGAGTGCCGAGTTCCTGGATTACTTAAAAGAGAATGGAATTCTCTCTCAGCTTACTCCTCCATACACTCCGCAATATAACGGTGTATCGGAGAGACGGAACCGCACCCTATTGGATATGGTACGGTCCATGATGAGTAACGCTGAGTTACCGCGATCATTCTGGGGATATGCGCTAGAATCAGCCGCATACCTTTTGAACCGAGTTCCCACTAAGACTGTGCCTACCACACCATATGAGTTATGGAGTGGGAAGAAACTCTATCTTCAATATCTGAAGATCTGGGGATGTCCGGCTTTTGTCAAAAAGCAGCATGCGGACAAACTTGAGGCACGCTCAGTACTGTGCAAGTTTGTGGGATACCCAAAGAACACCAGGGGGTATCTTTTCTACTACGCAGAGGAACAAAAAGTCCTTGTTTCTCGTAATGCCCACTTTCTAGAACACCAGTTCTTAGAAAAGGAAATTAGTGGGAGCACAGTAGAACTGGAAGAAATTCCAGAACCACAGACTATTACTGAAAGCTTAGTGGAACCAGAGGGTTCAAAAGAACAGGACATTCCTATGCCGCTCCGCAGGAGTAGTAGGCAGTCTCATCCGCCCGAGAGATACTACGGTTTTCTCATAGACGGGGATAGAGAGGATTGCATCATAGATTATGATGAGCCTACTAGCTTCCAGCAGGCCGTTCAGAGCGTTGACTTGGTAAAATGGCTGGATGCAATGCGAACCGAAATGGAGTCCATGTACACCAACAAAGTATGGACGTTGGACATTGCTCCAGACGGGGTAAAACCCGTAGGATGCAAGTGGATCTTCAAAAGGAAGATTGGTGTAGATGGACAGGTTGAGACCTATAAAGCTAGACTTGTAGCAAAGGGTTTCCGTCAAAGACCTGGTTTGGACTATGACGAAACCTTTTCTCCAGTGGCTATGCTGAAATCCATTCGGATCCTTCTTGCCATTGCTGCTTTCCACGATTATGAGATTTGGCAGATGGACGTAAAAACCGCTTTTCTAAATGGAAATTTAGAGGAGTGTGTCTATATGGACCAGCCAGAGGGTTTCATTCAGAGTGGGAGCAGCGGAAAGGTGTGCAAGTTGCTTAAGTCCATTTATGGACTAAAGCAGGCATCGCGGAGTTGGAACATCTGTTTTGATGAGACAGTCAAGGAATTTGGCTTTATCAAAAATCCAGATGAACCATGCATCTATAGTAGATTTGTAGCGAGAACTGTAGTATTCCTCGTTTTATACGTGGATGACATTCTCTTAATAGGAAATGACATTCCTATGCTACAATCTGTCCAAGGGTTCTTGTCGCACAGGTTCTCCATGAAAGACCTGGGTGATGCCTCTTACATCCTGGGGATCCGAATCCATCGTGATAGATCCAAGAGGATATTAGGACTTTCACAGTCCAGGTACATCGACACCATACTGAAAAGATTCAGTATGGAAGATTCCAAGCGCGGTAACCTACCGGCTTGTCACGGGATCACCCTCTCTAAAGAGATGTCTCCTAAGACTGATTTGGAGAGGGATCACATGTCTATTATACCCTACGCTTCTGCGGTAGGCTCTATAATGTATGCGATGTTGTGTACCAGACCGGATGTAGCTTATGCACTCAGTGTGGTAAGCCGGTATCAGTCAAACCCTGGGGAGAAACACTGGATAGCGGTAAAGAACATTCTCAAGTACCTGAGAAGGACTAAGGAGATGTTCTTGGTGTATGGCGGAAAAGACCTCCGGATCGAGGCCTTTGCTGACTCCAGCTTCCAGAGTGACAAGGATGATTCCAAGTCCATGTCGGGTTTTGTCTTTACCCTCAATGGAGGGGCGGTGTGTTGGAAGAGTTCCAAACAGGAAACCGTTGCAGACTCGACGATGGAAGCGGAATACATCGCTGCATCTGATGCCGCAAAAGAAGCTGTCTGGATGAGGAAGTTCTTGAAAGAACTTCAGGTGGTTCCGTCCATTGTTGATCCAATACCTCTGTATTGCGACAACAACGGGGCTATAGCTTTAGCGAAGGAACCCAGGTCCCATCAGAGATCCAGACACATCTTGAGGCGGTATCACCTGATCAGAGAGATCGTGGATCATAAGGAGATCGAGGTTCGGAGAGTTGCTTCAGAAGAAAACACTGCAGATCCATTCACCAAGGCCCTGCCCCAGACTCAGTTCGAGCGGCTGATCGAGATGATAGGTCTTCGATACGCCAGTACATGGCCTTAGTGCAAGTGGTAGATTGTTAGTGTATATGCCCTAGAGGCCATTACTGTATCATACTGGTTTGTATATTACTTAATGGAAGCTTGGGATATTCACCTTGTATATACAATCTTGCTCAAAATAGTAGTATGCTACTTGGTTTGTTTCTACTTCAATGTGTACATGTGTTTATTTTATCATATCACCTATACGCATTAGTGGAGCCCTTAGGATCTTTGCTTGATTACCAGCGTTGTGATGGCAGTCACACTAGTGGGGGCTGGGTAATCTATAAGCACATCCTTATACAGGTCCCTAGTTGCAGGACTATCGAGACAGGGCATCGATACTCCGGAGTAGACTGGCGCATGCGCTTCTCATCCCAGAGTAGGAGACGGTCTATCCCACAGCCGTCAGTACGTCGTACTTGAGATAGTATGCGGGTGCTCGTTAGGTTACGAGTACACTGGACAGGACTCGTCGGGAACTGACAAGTTGGTATTATACCTATCGTCAGTTATCAGTTCCCAGGTGACATGAGTACAGCTTAGTCCGCTGACTTGACACTGGCACTTCGCCTCGAGTGTGTTCCCACTGTATTTTGATTACTACCCTACCACGGCTCAAAGGAGTCGTGCAAACAGGTGGTAGTTGGGTGCAGTCCCGAAGCACTTGGAGGCAGTGACGGTTAGACAGGATTCGTCTCTCCCGGTATTGGGGGTTGACATCGCGCTGTGTCTAGGAGAGCCATTACATGAGTAGTCCCTGGCCAGGGCAAGCGAGATATACTGGTAGGCTTCCAATGTTATCTCAGGGTGTTTTGGGCTTCACTCCGACACGACTTGTACCGCTATTAGGGGACTGACGTTTACCGCCCCTAGGCCCGACATGCGATGTATCAGACGAACAGACCGGACTGTACGGAGACTGTCACATTCAGACTCAGTAGGGGTTCAGATGGGGTTCACCTCGTCAGTCTTCTTATCGGCATCTACCTGGGGATCGTTACGCACAGCTAGTGCCGCTTGCGGTTTGTGGTTAAACCCACTGCCAGCGTAGTGTCGGGTCTTTAGAGTCCCACACAGAGGGCTATTCGCCTCTGGGCAAAACAGAGTTGAGGTCGCATGGTTTTGCGACATGGTTCGTTCTCATCCGCGCACTTGTGCACGTTTGGAGTCCGGACAGATATTACTGGCAGGCTCTGGTTTGAGCCAGATACTGGTATATGTTTTGGGGTTGTTTTTATCTCATAGTATTCATGTTCCTCGGAACAAGAATGCGGGTGTGTATGCACAGTTGTTTGAGGCGGAGGAAGAGGATTTTCATTAGGGTTTCGGAACGGGTGCGTATGTACAGTTGACAGTCGTCTTTTTCCAAACCATAATGGATTCATGAATTATCAATTAATAATATTAATTAAATGAAATTGTGTCATGGTTGGGTTTGTTGACTTGTTGACCAAGGTTGACTAGTTGACCATAGTTGAAAGTTTGACCATCATCATTACTTTGCAAAGATGCTCTTTGATTCTAGCAAAATTCATTTAATGAATGTAATGATAATGGTCATTCCAAACCTTCCATCAACTATTTCATTTTTATTATTATTGTTAATTTGATAATTCTTTTCTTTTTGTTATGGTTGCAAAAAGGAAAAAGCTCTCATTCTATCATAACACTTCTCTCTCCTCTCTTCTTCTTCCTCCTCCTCTAGTTCAAGGAGCTCCCTTCTCATGTGTTGAGAATCCATCTCCTTGAGATAAAAACACCCCAAAGCCACTCTCTACTCACTCTAGGGTTAGAGGTTTAGCAAGCCAAAGATCCTAGTTCACTCAAAGTTCGAGAAAGAGCCCGAAGGTTTAACCCTCAGGTGGATCCATCTTTGACGGAAGAAGGCGACGAGGAAAGCACCATCAAACCCCTACAAAGGTTTCAAGAAGAAGGAGTTCAAGTTTAGGTATAACCTCTTTTCCGAGTAGCTAACTCTCTTTAGCGTTCTTGCTAGTTTAGCTTAGAAAAAATCCCGACTTTGTTAGTCCATGTTGCCCCTTGCGCTAAAAATTTGATTTTTATTTACCGTTTCTGCCTCCTCGTAAGTACCGGGGTAGGCAACGTGGACATACAGTCAGCGGCACTAGCTGTGCATAACGGCTGCCCATGGACTGACTTCAAGGGAGTCCGATGAGAGAACTCATCCGGAAACCCTACTGAGCCTAACAGTGACAATGTATATACAGTCCGGTCCGTTCGTCTATGAGTATCGCATATCCGGCCTAGGGGGCTAGTAACGTCAGACCCCCAATAGCTGTATAAGTCGTGTCGGAGATAAGCCGTGAACACCCTGAGAAACTACTGGAGTACCTACCAGTAAATCTCACCTGCCTTGGCCAAGGACTTGGTGTAATGGCTTTCCTAGACACAGCACGATCTCAACCCCCAATACCGGGAGAGACGAATCCCCTGCCGATCCGCTCACGTGCCTCCATGTGGCTCGGGACTGTACCCAAAAACTACTTGTTTGCACGATTCCTTTGAGCCGTGGTAGGGTAGAAATCAAAGCACAGTGGGAACTCACACGAGACAAATGACGACCTCAGGTCGATGAACTAACCTGTACACATGTCTCCAGGGAACTGCTATCTGACGATAGGTATAATACCAACTAGCAGATTCCCGGCGAGTCCTGTCCGGTGTACTCATAACCCAATGAGCACCTGTATACATCTTAGGTGATCCAACTGACACTAGTGGCTTGTGAGACCGGCCATCGCCCCTCGTCGGGGTCTCGACTGTATACACTAGTCTACTCCGGAGTATCGATGCCCTGTCTCGAAACTCCCACGACTAGGGACCACTTTTAAGGAAATGCTTATAGACCACCCAACTCTCACGTATATGATCGCCCTCATACTGTTGGTAGTCAAGCAAGATCCTAAGGGCTCTATCAAAGTGTAATCGTGATCTGTCACCTGAACCTATACACGACTGATAAAGGCAAACCAGATAGCATACTATCATCTCGAGTAAGACTGTCCTACCGGTATAGGTCATCCTCAATCATTACAATCACGTACCTGCGATCCAATAATTGACTTTGAGGGCACTATATCCAACATTGAGCGGATGGACAAGGAGCACTAGGAATGGATTTAGCATTGGAAAGCTTGCTTAAACTCGCAAATCCCATTCCTATGTTCTCCTAATCCCCGCTACTTTCGATTATCCCAACATCGTTTTAAGAATGGCAAAAGATAAGCACAAGACTAATCCTAACTCTACTAACCGACCTTAACCTTAACAAGCTTACTTAAACATAAATACGAACACTTAGGATAGAACTGAACAAACATATACACATTCTTTATTGACTCATTTAAAACTCGAACGGACATATAACCATCTCCCTACGGATCGACCCGTGCTCAACCGGCTAGCTGCAAAACGACACCGTCCTTGATCGTGGTTATAACTTTAGAACTTTGAATCCCGACATGCCTTCATCGTGTGATCATTCCTCCTACCATGAATCCCTTATCTGAAGCCGACAAAAGATTGTTGATATTAAATGTCAAGGCGATGAATGAACTTCATTGCTCGTTGAATTTAGAAGAATTCAATAGAATCTCTATGCGTCAAACTACCAACGAGATTTATACCACTCTCCAGACCGCCCATGAAGAAACCAGTCAAGTTAAACAGAGTAAAATTTATTGGATATAGTGCTCTCAGGTCAATTATTGTAATCGCAAGCACGCGATTGTGATGATTGAGGGAGGACCTCTACGGGTAGAACAGTCTTACTCAAAATGATAGTATGCTATCTGGTTTATCTCTATCATCATGTACATGCATTATGTGGTATTACAGATCACTATTACATGTTGATAGAGCCCATAAGATTCTTGCTTGACTACCAGCATTATGATGGCGATCATATACATGGGAACTGGATGGTCTATAAGCACATCCTTAAATGTCCCTAGTCGAGAGAGTATCGAGACTGGGCATCGATACTCCGGAGTAGACTAGTGTATAGTTTTCGAGACCCCGATGAGGGGCGGTGGCCTCACAAGCCATTGGTGTCAGTTTGTCACGACCCGGAAAAAGGCACGTGACTGGCACTTGAATCATGTAAAGTCTATAGGACCACACCTAATTCAAGTAAGCCAAAAGCCCAAAAATTTAAACCTTTTTAGGTAAACATAGTAGAGGTGCAGTTTTAAAATAAGGTACACTGAAATCAAGTTTATACCTATATATATAGATAAGTAGTAACGTATGAAACACTATATTTGTATCTAACTTGAAAACCTTTTATCATTTAAAATTTTGGGCAACACCTTATTTATAATTTTTAATCCGAAAATGAATACATAAAATATATACTATGCATCCCCAAGTGGGAGCTAGCTTTTCGCCAAATGGCGAAACAACCACGCAAGATAATATAAGTATACAATGCCGAAGGGCGAGGATCAAAACTCAGAATGAAAGCGAGAAAATTAAGCATCATAAGAAAACCAGAAAAAACAACAAATACATGCGCGCGACTCTAAGGCCGAAAGAATAAACAACTGTGGTTTTCTAAGTCTACTAAATATACAAGTCTGGTTAATGGAGCTTACTAGATACAACTGAAATAAAAAAAGTACACCGGTGGTCACGATCCAAGTGAACCCACCCACCAAAGCAATCACCCGGAAGGAAGTAGTGTGCCAGCAAAGACGCCATGAAAGCTGTACAGCAAAACCTGCAAGAAACTGTGTCACAACGGAGGTGAGTTGCCAACTCGTGAGTAGAAGACATCACCGAGTAGAAACCGAATGTGTAAAGATCTTCTAGGTCATACCATACTGTACTCATAATATACTGAAATATCTAGTAGTGGTAAGGGTAATCATCTAAACATAACTGTAATACCAAGTACTCGTGTCAATGCCTCAAGTACCAACATGTCATATATATGATGTACGAATGCATCACGAATGAAATCAGAATATATCTGTATGAGAAAGCTGTGTTCTTATCTCAGTTAGATTTTAGTGTAAAAACTGGAGTATCATCAATGAAATCAACAGATCCGTGTCAACATCGACACCAAATCCTCAATATCCCGGGCTTCGCCGGTCTGGATCGGCCCATATCATCCAATCTCACGACTACGATCGGTATCCTCCAGATATCCGCCGCGCCAACTATCACCGGTAGGTAATGCTCCCCTGCCGGGCTCAACGCCTTCTCAATACGTCCATCTTGCCTCGGGATACCTCACCGGGTCCACCATGTACCCACAGACAGTGCATCTCCCTTCTCGAATCGGGTATGTGTACACACGTGGCTCAAGAACCGAGAAATCTTATGGTGGACGCTACACATCATATCACGAGAAAACCGCAACTTGCATTTTAAAAAGATAATGATTTTATAAAAGTCTTGCGGTTTTCCCCCAACTCCAGAAATCTCATAGAAAACCTGAAATCCCAAAATCAAGAGTCAATAAGCAGTGAATATCGGCATAAAGCCCACAATATTGTATAACAGAATGGATATATAAATGCATTGGATATCTAAGCAAAGAATGCAATATCTAAACTAACACATGAGAGCAAGCATAATAATAATATGTTGAAAATATCAGCTAGCAGGTTATACTAATGAAGTAACGTTTTCTAAAGTGTACATGATATGGAAATTACCGATGATGATGTGTGTGAACCGGAAAGCAAGTGTACGTGGAACATACGCATCATCAGTAATTGTAACGTTTCAGAAAATATAAAATATTATTTTTGGGAATTTAATATTAAAATAATATATTTCCCGAAAACTGCCCGATTTGCGAAATTGGGGTTTTCGAAAAAGGGATAAATATATACCAATAATTGTGAAATAAATAGAAATTAAAATTATTTATTCATTTAAAAATATATTTAAAGGATTTGGCATTTTTAAAATTTATTATATGCAACTTTGATAAAAACACGATTAGTGCACTGCTAATCGCGATTAAGCCAAATCCACATTTCTACAGTTTTTCGTGGCCAGTGCACCATGTCATGTTATGTAGTGATTACATGTTGTGTTCTTGTATTATTTTGGGTATTTTGGGACTTGGGTTTTTAATAAAAAGAAAAGGGTAAGAAGAGAAAGGGTAAAAGGGTAATATTGAGAGAGAGTGGGTGAAAATAAGAGAGGAAAGAGAGAGGGGCTGCCTCATTCTAAACTCCCCCATCATTTTCTTCTTCTTCTTCTTCCTCTCTTCCCTCCACCTTCACCCCATGATATCACCTCAAATCTTTGATCCAAAGCCTAATTCCCTTTCACAAAAATTGATCCCCTCTACACCCTCTTCACATTGGACCAAGAAAAGTGGGATTTGGACAACATTGGCAAACTAGGGTTTTTCTTGGGTTGCCCAAGTGAGGTAATTTCATCACCCTTAGCATAGTATTTCATTCACTTTACCTTTCATGCAAGTTTAGAAGTGAAATTGTGATGTTTAGTGAACCTTGGGAAACCCTAGTAAAGAGTTTGAGTGTTTGTTTGAAATTGGTGATGTGTGGTGGCTGCCTACAGACCTTAGTAGTGTTTTACTGACCTAGAATAGAGAATGGAACCCAAACACGAACTTGGAACTTTCCGACATCGGTAAAATTGACAGTTTGATGTAGTATTTTGGAATCTGGAGCAACCCGGGGACACTAGAAATAATTTAGCAATTACTGGGAGTCGTGCAGGCACCTAGGAAGCTACCACCAAGACCTGAGCCCCAACCCCTGAACCCTGGCCGCAGATTAATTCAATCTGGCCGCAAATTGTGGCCAGGCTAGGTTGGAATGGGTTCGTATTTGTTATGGGGTCCCTTTTGCTGTAAATTAGACCCTCCATATATGCAGAATTGACCAATTTGGCTTAGGCTAAAATCTGGGACCATTTCCATGAGTTGATGTATTGTTTTATGACTTCATTTTGACTTGATTTTGGTATTTGGTAGTGTGTTTCCGTCGTGTGGCGTTTGGGCGTCAACGACCAGGGTTAATTGTCGTGTTTTGCACGCGAAGCTATAGGTTTTAATCTATGAGCGACACGTGTGCCGTTTTGGTTTTTCCGCCTTGATTTTATACGCATTGCGATTGTTTATTATTGTAGGTACCTTCGTGTGGATTCCGAGACGACGGAGTGTGGCGTCATCGACTTCGGCGAACAAGAACCAAGGTGAGTGGATTTATATCCATGGGGGAAGTCGGGTGGAAGGCGTATAGCACCCCCGCAAAGTTTTGGTGGAAACCGATTGTAGCTTATGGTTAAGAAAACCTAGATTTAGAAACTAGGGTTAGAGTTAACTGATAGTTAGTGAAACCCTATTAGAAACTAAGGGTAGTTAGAAGTGATATTATACGGCTAATAGGTGATGACGGTATTGGAATATGACGTTTGTCGATATTGCCGTTTAGGGTACTGCAGGACTAGATAGTCGATGTAGATGTGTCATCCAAACCATACCTTTTTCTAAACCGAAGAATCGTATGTATCTTTTAAATATATACCTTGAGGGATGTTATGGATTTTCAAATGATATCTTTTCCTTAAAAACACCGTAACCCCTATTTTCAAAACTACAATTCACTTCTTTAAAAATCTGATTGTATGGTTCGGGTGTGTATGTTAGATTAGATACTTATACTTAGTAGAGATAGAATGTTTATGTAAATTCGATTTGATGTGTGATATAAATGCGATGAAAGAATATAAGACTGATATGATGATATGATGATATAATGGTATACGGATGCGAGTCGATCGAGATGATTTATACCCTGCCGGTCCCCTGATATGAGATTATTGCGGATGTGAACCAGAACATAGGTACATAGATACATATATATATAGAATGATGTGAATCATGGATGATAGGCCGTACGTGATATTAGGCCGTACCCTCATTTGTCTTGTAGGATGATAGGATCCCTATTGGTTTGATGCCGCCGTACAATGATTTTTCCGTGCGTGATGAGTTTGACTTGATGTTTAATCTATACCCTTGACTAGAGGATGCCGTACGATGGATTATACCGTACGTGATGCTGTGAGGCTAGATGCCGATTGATAGATTCACCGACTCGGACATATAATAGTTACGTATACCTTATAGCTTTTAGCTGATGATTTACCTTGTGCTGCATTCATGATATTATCATTGCATTGCATGTACCTGTGTTAGTACACTTACACCATTATCGATGATGCGTATGTTACACGTACACAGATTTGCCGGCTCATACACTTCATCATCGATAATTGCCATGTCACTACACAGTAGGATTGCTGCATCATGATATGACTCCTCGCATAACATGCTTGCATATATACACATTGATACATCCATACTTGCATATATGCACATGGCATACCCATATTGGCGCATATACACATTGGTAGCTCTATACTTGTGCATTTACATATTGTGCCTACATAGATAACTGGTTTTATTGGAAAATTGGGAACCGCATGTTATATTTTAAAAACTGGAATCATTTAAAAGAGCGGTTTTCCCTTAACATGTTATATCACTTTTCCATGTTGCATGATATACGGATATGCTTACATTTCTATTATATGTCGCATACACCATGCTCTATGATTTTACGCATTGAGATATGCTGTTTTCATGAGATTTCTGGATTTGAGAACCGTGGACATTTTAAAAGAGATTATGTGTAGTTTTAAAAACCCGGTTTCTCTTGATATGATATTTTAGTGCGTCCACCATGTGTTTTCTCGGTTCTGAGAGCGACATGTGAAACCCGATTCGAGGAGGCGGATGAGGCCGATTGCGGGTACATGGTGGACCCGGTATGGTACCCTGGGGCGAGAACGGATCACTGTGCAGTAGACGGTGAGTCTGGCAGAGGGACTACTACCTACCGGTGATAGTATTTGGGCTCGGCAGATATCCGGAGGATATCGACCGGAGTCGAGAGATGATATGGGCCGATCCGGACTGACGGAGCCCGTGGGCCGATCCGGACTGACGGAGCCCGATATATGAGGATTTACGTGCCGATGATGGGTACGGTATTCATGATGTTTTCGAGTGTCGATGCTAGGCACTCAGGTTTCATGATTTTGATGTGTCGGGAGGGACACCGTTGATATATATCCTCATACTTTCATGCACACTCTTTTATGATATTTACATACATATAGACATTGATTATATGGGTGGACGAGATCCACATGCATATAAACATTGATTATATGGGTGGACGAGATCCACATGCATACATGCATTGATTATTACTGTTGGATGTTATCCACATGCATATAGATATTGAGTACCTTGTTGGCACATATACAGACCCGGTCACCCTAGATATCATAGTATTACCTTTATAATATAGTTGACCTAGGAGTCGTTGTTTATTCGATTTCTATCTGTAGATATTTTTCTACTCACGAGTTGGCAACTCGCCGCCGTTGTGCCACAGTTCTTGCAGGTTGACCGCTTGGATCAGTAGCGGCTTCGCTGGCACACAGTTGCTTTCGGGTGTTTTGCATTGGTAGGTGGGACATTTGTATCGTACCCACTCTTGTATCTATATTTCATTATTGTATCTAGTTAACTCCATCAATCAAAATTAGTGAATTGTATAAGTAATGGGACTTAGTGGGATCGTAGTTGCGAGACTTAGAGCGAGGGGTTTTTCACTACTTGTGATTTTGATGTCTTGCTCATTTATTTATCTTTTTGTGGTGAACTGCACCGTTGGGCGTCATATACTTATTTATACTGTATTGCGTGGTTGTGATCTGCCGTTTGGCGAAGAGCCAGCTCCCGCTTGGGGATGCCTTTATCATTATTATGTATTTGTGGTTTTGGATCAAAATATACAAAGGAGGTGCTGCCAAAATTTTTAAAAGACGAAACATGTTTCCAAACTAGTAAATTTCACTTGCATCATTCACGTTCCTTTTCTATGCATTAAAAAAACTTGATTTCATTATACCTTTATTTCAAAACCTCACCTCCTTTATTTTTCTTAAAAGGTTTAGATTTCTGGGTTTCAGCTTACTTGAATTCCGTTACGCCTTTAGACGTTGCGTGATTCAAGTACTGGTCACGAGCTAATATTTCGGGTCATGACAGTAATGGTGCTGGTGTCCTAACAGACGAGGTTCATAATAGCTAAAGAAATACATGTGATAAATATGCAATGCAATGAGAACAACATAATATAACAGGAAGGTGAATAGTAAACATAACATTAATCAATTTACATGTCGGTGTACGAGGCATACGGTTTTAGTGTTTTGAAATAGCATGAATCGTGGTTTTTAGAAAAGTAGGGGCTACGGTGTTTTTGAGAAAATATATGTCCTTTGAAAAATCCGTAGCATCCTTCGGGTCGTCCTTTGAAAATACTCACGATTCGTTAGTTTTGAAAATATGTATGACTCAAGCTTAGTCTAGCATCTATTTAATAACTAAGAGACCAAACTAAGGAACTCATCGGAAGGATAAGAAAATCTACATATATTCCGAGTCGATATACCTAGTAGTTAGCGATCCAGCCTCATAACGTCGTGTACTGTATAATACATAGTACGACATCCTCGAGTCAAGAGTGCGGATCAATCATCATATCTATACATCGTACGGTAAAATCTATCGTACGACATCATCAAAATCGAGGGTACGGGTCGAAATCATACATAATACCATCATTTGTACAATATCACGATCACGGGTATGGTTCTAAAGTCTTGAACCTTCAAATATCACCAATTCATATATTATCGCATGTATGAATACATATCACCTATCGATCCATTATAATATCATATCGTATACAGTATTACGACTCGATCACATATCAGAAATCTCACGGTATCATGCCCGATCATATCGGCTCATCTCCACAACATATACTATCCTCATCTCACGTGGATATGTATATATATATACAAACATACACTCACTCACACACATACACAAACATAGATACCAAGTGTGTGCGTGTGTGCGAATAAGTAAACCGATAACTCACGACTAAGAGTAAACTATCCTACAAGTAGGCCAAATCTAATCTATAGTCTCCTAATAACCCTATTAACTACGTATCCAAGTCTCACATAAACGTAAATAATATATATAACCAATTCTACGGTTGCGGGGGTGCTATACGCCATCCACCGGACTTCCCCCATAGATATATATCTACTCACCTTGATCTTTGCTTTCCGAAGTCGATGACTCTTGTTTTCCCTTGTCATCCTGAAGTCCACGCGAAATACCTACATATCACAAAATACATCGTATCTATCACGACCCAATAGTTTGGCCTATGATCGGCACTTAACCACGTAAAGTCTACAGGCGAAACGCGACTAAGTAAGCCGAAACCCAGAAATCAAACCATTAAATAGTAGTGAGTGTTGAAAACATTTAATTAAAACATTTAGAAAACCTTAATATATTTCTTTTAAAGTTAGGTTATCCTTATAATAATTTTGGCAGCATTTCTTTTGTAAAAGTGACCCCAAAATCGGGTACAAAACAGGATATAAGTGACAAGATATATCATGAAATAAAGCATCCCCACCACAAAAGTAATATACGACGCCGTAGCGAAGAATGAGCAATAAGTAAACATCACAGACTAATAAACTGCATATATACAGTCGGCTCCCACGAGCTCGATACCAGAATACAAATAAAAATACATCATCGTCCTCACACCGTCTCTAAGTCAAGTACATAAATGGTAGATGGAGAATACTAGATACAAAAGTGTATACAATAAAAGTAACCAGATACCACAACCCACTTAATAGCAAAATAGCACTCGCACCAACTGTAGTGGTATCTGTAGCCAAAAGATGCAAAAAGGCAGCCTGCCGTGACTACTCTGAAGGGTAACCTGCAAATACTGTGGCACAACGGGGGTGAGTTGCTACTCGTGAATAGAGATAACATATAAAGGTAATCGCGAGCATGCACGTACTGCGCTACTCTATCATATGCCAGCAGGTAAATCTATATGCGACAAGCAGTAGGTGCAATAATCATGCAAATGCTCTGTCAGGTAAAATAACTACAGGATGAGATACATTATAATCAATGCTGAGCATGGGATAAACAATATCTACACGGAATATCAATCGTGGAAAATAATCGGTGCCCAAAACTGCACCCAAATCCCAAATCAACTCAGGCGTCGGCACTCTCCTCGGCCCTCAAATCCTGTAAATCTCTGAGAATTACGAGTGCCCAACATCGGCATCAAATATCATAAAATACTCGTGTCCAGCATCGACAAGCAAATCCTCATATATCGGGCTCCGTAAGTCCGGATCAGCCCACGGGCTCCATCTGCGGAATTGGCCCTCGACCCCAGCAGTACGGATCATCCGCATCCATCTCTCGACTCTGGTCAGTATCCTCCGAATAACCACCAGGTCCAACCAATCACCGGTAGGTAGTAGTCCCTCCGCCGGGCTCACCGTCTAACAATACGAGTCTTCTCGCCCCGGGGTACCGTACCGGGTCCTCCATGTACCCGCAATCAGTGCCTACCTCTCCTCGAATCGGGTATACTCACACAAGCTCTCTGGAACCGAGAAAACACATGGTGGACACACCAAAATATCATATCAAGGGAAACCGGTTTTTTAACAGTGCGTGTTTTCTTAAAATAGTACTCCGGTTCCCAAATCTAGAAATCACATAATCAAATCCAATGCGTAAATCCATGCAATGTGTCGTATGACACTAAGGGTAAAAGAAAGGGAGAACCGCTCTTTAAAAGATCCCGTTTTAAAAATACCGCTTGCGGTCCCTTAGTTTTAAATCAAGTCAATATCATCCATGTATATAACATATGAATATGGGTATAGATATGGATGTGCGAATGAATAAGAACGCAAGGTGAATATAGCAATGTACATGTGCACTAATGTAGACACATGATGTATATGCGCCCAAGTACGAATATATGTGATGTATGTGGCTACAAGTATGGATATCATGTCAAGTCACATAAAAGATGAGCTACAGCATAATGATCATGAAATTCTACAGTGTGAGTGTCATGGCAATTACTAACGGTGTGTGTGTAACATGCAGGATAGTGCTCGTGCAACTTGAACCGTTAGTAATGGTGCGGTGTTCTATCAATTCTAGTTTATATACATATAGCAGGGAATGCGGTATGCACTAAATAATAGCCATGAACAGTCAATGTATGGAAATATAGCTATAAGGTCCCATCAGCCCTGACGTAGAACGCCATGCGGGCGATATCCCCGTAGATGTTAAATCTACTCACCGTAGTCTCTCGCTAGGTATAGCCGACAACTTGTTTCCCCTTCTGCGCAGCGTCCATCGTACTCGCCTGCGAACCTAGAATTACACAATATATCACACATAAGCTCGAAGTCACATAAACACGACATTAAAGCCAAACTAGTAACTCGCGTCGTGAACCAAGCGCGCGTATGCGCGATACGCTAAAACGTGTGATTACGCGCCTGAAGCCACTCCGACGCGTCGCGATACGCAGAAACCCCAAATCCACACACACGTATCATGCGTGTCGTGAAAGTTTAAAATACGAGAAAATAGGTATTCACCTCCAGATTTTTATACAGAATTGATATTACAAAAATATATATACCATAAAACCCCAAATATCAGCAGACACCAACAACCAAAACCCCAACCCACAACTCTCCCATCTGGCCGCAAATTGCGGCCAGAATGAGTTTTTTGGCGGCCTGGGTAGGGGGGTGGCTCCCGGGTTTGGTGTGTGCACTCTATACCCCCTATACAAGCTACAGTAAATACAATTTTATTCTGAAGCACCCCAGGTTGAAGCAGATTCAACAGAACCCAATCCCAAGTTAAAAATCACACTTTTGCACTAAAATGATACTTTAGTGTATTTTTGTGAAATCTGAAACAAACCCAAGTCTAAAACCACACTAATATCACATTACCAAGCTAATCAAGCCATAACAAGTTAATTTTTAACATAACCTCACTAAAACCCCCTTATATATAGCACAAAACATGCATAAAAATGTGATATTTTGCTAAAATACAACAAGTTATGAAATGGGATGTTAAACATGAGTGTAATACCTTCAAAAGACCTTATAAAACACCAAAAGCTCCGGATCTAGCCTCAAGTATGCAGTCTTGCCACCAAATACCTCAAATGAGCCATTAAACCAAGGTTTTGTGAAGGAAAAAGGTTAGATTTGTGTAGGGTTTGAATGAGGAACTAAAGAGAAGTGAAAAGAGAAGAGAAGATGGAGAAAAATGAGGGTTTTTCTGCTGGAATTTCTGCAGAATTTCTGAATGAGGGAAAGAGAGAGAAGAGGGAAAGAAAAGGGGTCAAAAAGTCAAGTTCTCACCTAACCACCATGCTTCTATATTCTAATTGAAATTTTGAATTTTAAAAAGGGTTTTGGACTTGGAAAAAGGGTGGGGATAACAATGAACCATGCATGAAAAGAAATGGTTAACATGCTAACACTAAAAAAACCTAAGTCACAAAATTGGCTAAGTGTGCATGTGTGCACTTAACACAAAATTTCTCACTTAGGGTAACATGACTAAGATAATTAATAACCCTACAATTATATAAACACTTCACAATACAATTTAAAAAGGGTTTTGGCCCCTTAAAGAAATTTGGTCTCCGAATTAAAAAAAATCTAACTACACGTACCTTCGAAAAGATGGGGATACCTCTTCCTCATCTCGCTCTCGGTCTCCCAAGTGACCTCCTCACTGCTCGGACTACGCCAAAGTACCTTGACGGACGGTATCTCTTTCGACCTCAATTTCTTCACTTGTCGATCCAAAATCATCACCGGTGGCTCTGCATAGGAAAGGTCACGCTCAAGCTGGATCGTCGTGTGCTGAATCGCATGCGAAGGATCATGAAGATATCTGCGGAGCATCGAAACATGAAATACGAGGTGCACATCTGGAAAACTGGGCAGAAGGGCTAACCGATACGCAACCGCACCAACACGCTCGAGGATCTCGAAGGGGCCCACATATCTGGGACCAAGCTTCCCCTTCTTCCCAAATCTCATCACACCTTTCATTGGGAAGACCCTCAAGAAAACATGATCACCAACAGAAAACTCAAGTCTGCGCCGTCGACGGTCCGCATAAGATCTCTGCCTACTCTGGGCTGCTCTCATCCTATCGCGAATCAACTGGATCTTCGCGGTCGTCTCCTCAACAATCTGGGGACCTAAGATACTGCTTTCACTGAGCTCTGTCCAATAGGTGGGCGATCTGCATCTCCTCCGATAAAGAGCCTCAAACGGTGCCATCTGAATGGTCTCCTGGTAGCTGTTATTGTAGGAGAACTCTACTAAGGGTAAATGATGATCCCAGCTACCTCCGAAGTCTAATACGCACGCTCTGAGCATGTCCTTGAGAGTCTGAATAGTCCGCTCTGACTGTCCGTCGGTCTGCGGATGAAATACTGTGCTAAAACTCAAACGAGTACCCAAAGCCTCCTGAAGCCTCTGCCATAGTCGGCTGGTAAACTGGGTTCCTCTGTCGGACACGATACATGTCGGAACTCCGTGCAGTCGTACAATCTCGTCGATGTATATCTGGGCATACTGAGCAAATCCAAAAGTCGTCTTCACCGGTAAGAAGTGAGCCACTTTCGTCAAACGATCCACGATCACCCAGATGGAGTCATACCCTCGACTAGTCCTGGGTAGACCCACTATGAAGTCCATAGAAATCTGTTCCCATTTCCACTCCGGAATGGGCAACGGCTGTAGCTCTCCTGCGGGCCTCTGGTGTTCAGCCTTGACTTGCTGACAAGTCAGGCATCTCGACACGAAATATGCGATGTCCCTCTTCATACCGTCCCACCAGTAGACATCTCTCATATTGTGGTACATCTTGGTGGAACCTGGATGGACACTGTACACCGAGCGATGTGCCTCCTCAAGAATCTCACGCCGCAGTCCCTCAGCATTTGGTACACACAGTCTAGTCCCAAATCGTAGTATCCCCTGATCATCGATCACGAACTCGGAAAATCTGCCATGTCCAATCTGTGCTATGATCTCTGAACATCGTTCATCACTGTGCTGTGCCTCATGTATACGGTCGATCAACTGTGGGCGTGCATAAACATGCGCAATCTGTCCTCCCATCGGCGTAAACTCGAACTGCACTCGGCTGTTGCATAAAATCTGCCAATCTGCCGACGACTGCCTATGCACTACGCTCAAACAGGATAGACTACCCCCCGGCCTCCTGCTCAAAGCGTCCGCCACTACATTAGCCCTGCCCGGGTGGTACAAGATCTCGCAATCGTAGTCTTTAACTAACTCCATCCATCGGCACTGTCTGAGCTTCAGATCTCGCTGCTGAAATATATACTTTAAGCTCTTGTGATCAGTGTGTTAGTTGTATGTATGCCCTAGAGGCCAGTATTGTACAGATGATGTATATTATATTGGATGCTTGGACATATATAGAGATGACTTTCTTGCTCGATATGATAGTATGCTATCTGGTTGCTCTTTATCTTAACATGTATACTAGTCTCTTTAAACTGTCTTATAGTTACATGTTGGTGAAGCCCTTAGGATGTGTACTTGACTACCTGGACTATGATGCAGATCATACTGGTAGGGACATGGTAGTCCATAAGTACATCCTTCAAGGTCCCTAGTCGTGGGTGTATCGAGACGGGGCATCGATATACCAGTGTAGACTAGCGTATATGCTTCTCGACCTATGAGATGGGCGATGGATGATCCCATATCCATTGGTGTTTGACATCAGAGATGGTATGCGGGTGCTCAGTGGAGACTGGGTACACTGGACGGACTCGCCGAGAACTCCCAGATGGTATTATACCTCACGTCAGATGGCAGTTCTCAGGTGACACTTGTGCAGGTTAGTCTGTAGACCCGAGATCGTCATAGAGTCTTGTGTGATTCCCACTGTGCTTTGATCTCCACCTTACCACGTCCATGAGGGCGTGCAAAACGGTGGTTTTTGGGTACAGTCCTGAGTCACATGGAGGCAATGAGCGATAGGAGGGGTTTCGTCTCTCCCGGTATTGGGGGTTGATGTTGCGCTGTGCTCGATTGGCCGTAACAGGGAAGTCCCTGGCCAGGGCTGATCAGAGATTTGCTGGTAAGTGTTACCAGTAGTTTCTCGACCCGTTATGAGCCTCACATCGGCACGACTTATCGGTTATTGGGGTCTAACGTTTACCACCCCTAGACTTGATATGCGACATATCAGACGAACAGACCGGACTGTACGGTAAGTGTTACTGGTTGGATTCACAGGAGTGTGAGCGGGCTAGCTCGTCGATCTTCTGATCGCTCAATACCTGGGTGGCTGTTACGTTTAGCAGACCGCTTGCGGCTTGTGGGTGATTGATATGATCATCATCTGCTGCCGGCGTATTGACGAGTCTTTAGAGTCCTACACAGAGATTTCCTGGCTCAAGCGAAACGAAATAGGGGCGCATATGAGATATGTGCGGGACCGAGAATGATGCGTGTATGTGATACCGTATTTCATTCTCGCGATGAATGTTTCGATTGGTTATATGCGATATAACCTAGTTATCGAATCGAAGATTGATTCGATAAATCGATACATTGGATACTAGTCGGTTATGTGCGACATGACCGGATCATTGAATCAAGTGTTGATTTAATGATTTAATGTATAATTATATATTTGATATATTACTTTGCATTAACTAGTATTGGTTCACTTTAAAAGGATTTTCTTACTTATAGTTCACAAGTTGTATATGTGATATACTTTTGTGCACTAGATTGTATCATGTTTGATGATGCATGCTCACTTGGGTTTGTGTAAAAAATTATACCATGGTTAAGTTAATGATTAGGGTTTTGTTTATTTGATTTACTTATTTATTTATTTCTTTTCATTTATATTTGGAAAAGAAATGAAATGGTGGCTCTTTTTGGACTTTCTTTTGAAGCTTCATGAAGCTTTGAATGGTTTGACCATTTTGTCTCTTTTCTTAACCCTAACCATTCACTTGAACCATAGTTGATTCTCTACACTAGTTATCTTGACCATGGTTGCTATATGATAAATATAATCTTTTTTCTATTTTCTTGATTATTCTTATCATAATCATCTTCATCTTCTTCTTCTTCTTGACATGAAGAAAAACTTGCTACCAACAATGGCAACTTGAGCAAAAGTGTGAGAAATCCAATTCTAAAGTGAACCCACCTCCTATTTCTTCACCCTCTACCTCTTGCCAAGTAGTATAGGGTGTTTTCTTCACAAGTTTCACAACTTGGTGAAGTTGGAGCTTGATCTTGTGTAACCTCGACGTAGATCATCTTCGGCATCGTACCCGACGACTAGTCCGCTCATTTCTCCGATGAAGCCGATGCTAGAGTCCGAGATCCGACTTGGACAGTGAGAGGACGTCTACGTGGAGCTAAGGAAGTGGAGAACCGGATCTACAAAGGTTGTAGCTTCTCACCTTTAGTTAACTCGTTAACTAGTTTTACTTTTCGCCTAAACTCTAGTCGACGAATCCGTATTGGGGTTTCTCGGCACTCATAAAAATTTGAAATTGGCATGGTTGATGCCTTGTGAGACTTCATTAGCGTGCCTAGGAACCCTACACAGTGAATATCTGGCACGACTCGCCATACAGGTAGTGTCGCCTGATCTTAAGTGCAAAGACCACTGCAGCTATTTCTAAATTGTGAGTAGGGTAGTTCTGTTCATGTCTTTTCAGCTGCCGCGAAGCATACGCGATCACCCTGCCATGCTGCATCAATACGCATCCTAGCCCCACTCGTGAAGCGTCACAAAAGACTGCAAATCTGCCTGATCCTGAAGGCAACGATAATACTAGCGCCGTAGTCAAACAAGTCCGTAGATGCTGAAAACTGTGCTCGCAATCCTCTGTCCAATCGAAGGGAACTCCCTTCCGGGTCAATCCGGTCAAGGGTGCAGCAATACGGGAGAAATCCTGTACAAATCGCCGGTAGTAGCCGGCCATTCCTAGAAAGCTGTGTATCTCAGTAACGGATGTAGGTCTGGGCCAACTCTGAACGGCCTCAATCTTCCTCGGGTCCACACATATACCATCCCGTGTAATCACGTGACCCAAGAAGTCTACGCTGTCGAGCCAGAATGCGCACTTGGAGAGTTTTGCATAAAGCTGGTGCTCCCTCAAGGTCTGCAGTGTGATCCGCAGGTGCTGCTCGTGCTCCTCTCTGCTCCGGGAATACACCAATATGTCGTCAATGAACACGATAATGAACAAGTCAAGGTACGGCCTGAATATACAGTTCATCAAATCCATAAACGCTGCTGGGGCGTTGGTGAGTCCGAACGACATCACCAGAAACTCATAGTGGCCGTAGCGCGTGCGGAAAGCTGTCCTCGGTATATCCTCCTGTCGAACTCGCAGCTGATGATAGCCTGATCGTAAATCGATCCTCGAAAAATATCCTGCCCCCTGAAGCTGGTCGAACAAGTCATCGATGTGTGGCAACGGATATCTGTTCCGCACGGTCACCCTGTTCAGCTGCTGATAGTCGATACACAAACGCATATTGCCGTCCTTCTTCTTGACAAACAGGACTGGAGCACCCCAAGGAGAAACACTGGGTTGAATAAGTCCCTTGTCCAGCAAATCTTGCAACTGGCCCTTCAATTCTCGAAGTTCCGCCGGGGCCATCCGATAAGGCGGTATAGAAATAGGGCCCGTGCCAGGAACCAAATCAATACAGAAAGAAATATCACGCTCGGGTGGTAGCCCAGGAAGCTCATCAGAGAACACATCAGGGAACTCGCTAACAACCGGAACATGATCCAACGGAACCTCTGTAGCTCTAGTATCGCAAGCATAGGCGAGAAATCCCTGACATCCCTTCCTCAAAAGCTGTCCAGCGCGAAAATAAGAAATCACACTGTGAGGGGCGGCACCACGGTCCCCCAACACAATAAAAACCGACTCGCCGGGAAACAAAATCTAACTATCTTCTCACGGCAGTCCACAGAAGCATAGCACGTGGCTAACCAATCCATGCCTAAAAGAACGTCAAAGTCCAACATCTCAAGAAGGATCAAGTCGACAGGCAACTCTCTCTCGCCAATACAGACGGTGCAAGATCGGAACACGTGCCTAGCAACAAATGACTCCCCCACAGGAGTGGTCACAACAAGTGGCTGATCAAGCAACCCAGACTCTCTACCCAAACTCGGCACAAAGTGTGTGGATACGTACGAGTGCGTGGATCCGGGATCGAACAACACGTATGCATCAACAGAACATACTGGAAGGATACCTGAAACCATCGCATTGGACAGCTGCGCGTCCTGATGTGTCAAGGCAAAAACTCATGCCTGTTCTCCACCTGCAACTGGCTGTGCTCTGCCGGTGGCTGGCTGTCCTCTGCCTCGACCGCCTCGCCCTCTATGAACAAACCCTCCGCGACCACGGCCTCTCTGTGCATGGATCGGACGCGGAGCAACCGTGGGTACAACCGGTAACGCCCTCTGGGGTGGAGAAGGGGGAAGTGTGACATGAGGTACGGCTGGCTCCCTCCTGCGTGTCTCAGTACAATCTCTGACGCGGTGATGAAGACTACTACATCCAAAACATCCACGGGACGACTGCTGACCCTCCTGGGGGTATGAGCTAAACATCTGACCTCGCCCCGAGTCTCTGCCACCTGTACCACGTCTATCACGGCGTCTGAATGGATGTCTCTGAGCTGCTGTATCAGTACGAACCCTCTTCGGCTCTGGAACTACCGAAGTCTCAGCAAGGCGCTCCTCGACTAATAGGGCTGCGTCTACCGCTGCGGCATAGGTCTCATAATGCTGGGAGCTGATCGCAAGGAATAGCGTGGTAAGCAAGCCTCAGAAAAATCTCTTGACTCGCATCTCCTCAGTCGCTACTGGGTACGGAGCATAAATAGATTGCTCTGTGAACAACACATCGTACTCTGCCACTATCATCTCTGGCGTCTGGCGCAAAGACTCAAATCTGCGTGCTCGGGCATCCCTAACACTCCGGGGAAGAAAACGGGCAAGGAATAGCGCCACAAACTCTGTCCAGGTTATAGGAGGAAGACCTGCTGCTCTACCCTTCTCGACTGATTCGCGCCATTTCTGCGCAAGACCTTCCAGGCGAAAACTCGCGAACTCAACCCATCTCGCATCTGCGCACCTGAGGGAACGGCATATCCGAGCCATCTTATCGATGAAAGACTGTGGGTCCTTGGCTGTATCGGTGCCTGTGAAGACTGGAGGCTTCAGTCTCATAAACTCTGACAGCGATACTGTAATAACCTCTGTGGCTGCAGGGGCAACTGCCTGTACTATGGGTACCACCGCGGTCTTCGCAACGGGTGGAACTACCTCTGGTCACTGCGCTCGAAGTGTCTCAACTAGAGATCCCATCATCTGGCGCATCTCCTGCATACTGGATCCTACCGTCTGGCGCATCTCCTGCATACCAGCCCCTAACATGGCAATCTGATCAGTCACGAGAGGAACAGCCTGCTCGGGCACAACTGGTGTACTACCCGGATCTGTCCTCGTCTCAGACGAATCAACTCGAATCTCGGCCCTCGCGGCCGCTCTCTGTGCCTTAATAGTCTTTGGCGGCATAATTGCTGAAAGGAAAAGTAAGATTCGATAAGGACACAGAAATCGAATCGCAAGAATGTATATACTCAAGAAGGAATTTAAGTTAATAAGTCCTAAGGTCGCTTTGGCGGAGTACCGTGTCGTGAGTATGCCGCGGAACATACACACGCTACGCTACCCTGCTGCAGCTACCTACTCCATCATACCAGGGTCATCCTACACTCCGAAGGTAAAACCTACGCTCTGATACCAACTTTGTCACGACCCAATAGTTTGGCCCGTGACCGGCACTTAACCACGTAACGTCTACAGGCGTAACGCGACTAAGTAAGCCGAAACCCAAAAATCAAACCATTAAATAGTATTGAGTGTTGAAAACATTTAATTAAAACATTTAGAAAACCTTAATAAATTTCTTTTAAAGTTAGGTTATCCTTATAATAATTTTGGCAGCATTTCTTTTGTAAAAGTGACCCCAAAATCGGGTACAAAACAGGATATAAGTGACAAGATATATCATGAAATAAAGCATCCCCAAACGGGAGCAATCACGCCCAACGGCGGAAACCATCACCACAAGAGTAATTTACGACGCCGTAGCGAAGAATGAGCAATAAGTAAACATCACAGACTAATAAACTGCATATATACAGTCGGCTCCCACGAGCTCGACACCAGAATACAAATAAAAATACATCATCGTCCTCACACCGTCTCTAAGTCAAGTACATAAATGGTAGATGGAGAATACTAGATACAAAAGTGTGTACAATAAAAGTAACCAGATACCACAACCCACCTAATAGAAAAATAGCACTCGCACCAACTGTAGTGGTATCTGTAGCCAAAAGATGCAAAAAGGCAGCCTGCCGTGACTACTCTGAAGGGTAGCCTGCAAATACTGTGGCACAACGGGGGTGAGTTTCCAACTCGTGAATAGAGATAACATATAAAGGTAATCGCGAGCATGCACGTACTGCGCTACTCTATCATATGCCAGCAGGTAAATCTATATGCGACAAGCAGTAGGTGCAATAATCATGCAAATGCTCTGTCAGGTAAAATAACTACAGGATGAGATACATGATAATCAATGCTGAGCATGGGATAAACAATATCTACACGGAATATCAATCGTGGAAAATAATCGGTGCCTAAAACTGCACCCAAATCCCAAATCAACTCAGGTGCCGGCACTCTCCTCGGCCCTCAAATCCTGTAAATCTCTGAGAATCACGAGTGCCCAACATCGGCATCAAAATATCATAAAATACTCGTGTTCAGCATCGACACGTAAATCCTCATATATCGGGCTCCGTAAGTCCGGATCAGCCCACGGGCTCCGTCTGCGGAATCGGCCCTCGGCCCCAGCAGTACAGATCATCCCGTATCCATCTCTCGACTCTGGTCAGTATCCTCCGGATAACCGCCAGGTCCAACCAATCGCCGGTAGGTAGTAGTCCCTCCGCCGGGCTCACCGTCTAACAATACGAGTCTTCTCGCCCCGGGGTACCGTACCGGGTCCACCATGTACCCGCAATCGGTGCCTACCTCTCCTCGAATCGGGTATACTCACACAAGCTCTCTGGAATCGAGAAAACTCACGGTGGACGCACCAAAATATCATATCAAGGGAAACCGGGTTTTTAAACAGTGCGTGTTTTCTTAAAATATTACTCCGGTTCCCAAATCCAGAAATCACATAATCAAATCCAATGCGTAAATCCATGCAATGTGTCGTATGACACTAAGGGTAAAAGAAAGGGAGAACCGCTCTTTAAAAGATCCCGTTTTGAAAATACCGCTTGCGGTCCCTTAGTTTTAAATCAAGTCAATATCATCCATGTATGTAACATATGAATATGGGTATAGATATGGATGTGCGAATGAATAAGTACGCAAGGTGAATATAGCAATGTACATGTGTACTAATGTAGACACATGATGTATATGCGCCCAAGTACGAATACATGTGATGTATGTGGCATAAGTATAGATATCATGTCAAGTCACATAAAAGATGAGCTACAGCATAATGATCATGGAAATTCTGCAGTGTGAGTGTCATGGCAATTACTAACGGTGTGTGTGTAACATACAGGATAGTGCTCGTGCAACTTGAACCGTTAGTAATGGTGCGGTGTTCTATCAATTCTAGTTTATATACATATAGTAGGGAATGCGGTATGCACTAAGTAATAGCCATGAACAGTCAATGTATGGAAATGTAGCTATAAGGTCCCATCAGCCCTGACGTAGAACGCCATGCGGGCGATATCCCCGTAAATGTTAAATCTACTCACCGTAGTCTCTCGCTAGGTATAGCCGACAACTTGTTTCCCCTTCTGCGCGGCGTCCGTCGTACTCGCCTGCGAACCTAGAATTACACAATATATCACACATAAACTCGAAGTCACACAAACACGACATTAAAGCCAAACTAGTAACTCGCGTCGTGAACCAAGCGCGCGTGTTCGCGATACGCTAAAACGTGTGATTACGCGCCTGAAGCCACTCCGACGCGTCACGATACGCAGAAACCCCAAATCCACACACACGTATCACGCGTGTCGCGAAAGTTTAAAATATGAGAAAATAGGTATTTACCTTCAGATTTTATACAGAATTGATATTACAAAAATATATATACCATAAAACCCCAAATATCAGCAGACACCAACCACCAAAACCCCAACCCACAACTCTCCCATCTGGCCGCAAATTGCGGCCAGAATGAGTTTTTTGGCGGCCTGGGTAGGGGGTGGGCTCCCGGGTTTGGTGTGTGCACTCTATACCTCCTACACAAGCTACAGTAAATACAATTTTATTCTGAAGCACCCCAGGTTGAAGCAGATTCAACAGAACCCAATCCCAAGTTAAAAATCACACTTTTGCACTAAAATGATACTTTAGGGTATTTTTGTGAAATCTGAAACAAACCCAAGTCTAAAACCACACTAATATCACATTACCAAGCTAATCAAGCCATAACAAGTTAATTTTTAACAAAACCTCACTAAAACCCCCTTATATAGCACAAAACATGCATAAAAATGTGATATTTTGCTAAAATACAACAAGTTATGAAATGGGATGTTAAACATGAGTGTAATACCTTCAAAAGACCTTATAAAACACCAAAAGCTCCGGATCTAGCCTCAAGTATGCAGTCTTGCCACCAAACACCTCAAATGAGCCATTAAACCAAGGTTTTGTGAAGGAAAAAGGTTAGATTTGTGTAGGGTTTGAATGAGGAACTAAAGAGAAGTGAAAAGAGAAGAGAACATGGAGAAAAATGAGGTTTTTTCTGCTGGAATTTCTGCAGAATTTCTGAATGAGGGAAAGAGAGAGAAGAGGGAAAGAAAAGGGGTCAAAAAGTCAAGTTCTCACCTAACCACCATGCTTCTATATTCTAATTGAAATTTTGAATTTTAAAAAGGGTTTTGGACTTGGAAAAAGGGTGGGGATAACAATGAACCATGCATGAAAAGAAATGGTTAACATGCTAACACTAAAAAAACCTAAGTCACAAAATTGGCTAAGTGTGCATGTGTGCACTTAACACAAAATTTCTCACTTAGGGTAACATGACTAAGATAATTAATAACCCTACAATTATATAAACACTTCACAATACAATTTAACACTAACCAAGAAGGAAAAATAAGATATCCGTTTTTGAAAAACACGCACACTAGCTAATTAACGAGAAAACATCCTAAACGAATTTCAAGGCGTTACAGTATCGCATCAAAATCCGATTCAAAAACCGACACGACACGCGAAGTGCTCATAGGTTAGAATCTATAACCTACGAATGCAAAAACAATCATAAAACCCTCGTTGTTGACGTACAAACGTCCAACGAACACATCCACAATCAAATGCCAAAATCCATGTTTTAGAAATCGGAAAACCATTGCTATTATTAACTCAAACGCTCCAAGATTTTGCCTCAGGTAATTTGGGACAAAAAGAACAATACAGTGGCTAAGTTATGAGGAGTGTGAGCTATAGGCCAAAACCCAACATCAGAAGCCAAAATCTGGCCGGCCAATAGTGTTACAATAACCGCCCCCGCCGGCCCCACTTTTGAATTTTGGTCTCGTCTTTTGGTGGCGGTATCCTATCGGTCTAACTAAGTCTCTGGGTTTGTTTGATTTTCTTAAAAAGTTCCCAAGTTGCTCCAGATTCTCTGTAGACCTAAAAAAAATCACAAAACCGATGTGGGAAAATTCTAGGATCGTGTTTTGGGTTCAAGTCTCGGTTTTGGTCCAGAAAAGAAATCTATAAGGTCATGTAAAACATCACTACACCTCAAATACACCTTCACAAACCAAATCATACCCTAAACCTGATCTTGGAAATTTCCAAGATCACTAAACCTTATTTAATCAACTCAAAACTACTATATGAATTTAGAAAACTAAAATTCTAAACAAGGGTGTAGGGTTATTACTCATTTGGCAACTCAAGAATTTTCTTGAGTTGCCCTAAGTGCTCAAAATCTTGATTTGTTTGGTCCACCATATTTGTAGTGAGCTTGTGCACAATTTTAGTGAAGGGGATATAAGGTTTTGGTGTGGATTTGGGATGGTTGTGAGGGTGGTAGAGGGTGGAGGAAGAGGAGGAGAATGAGATGAAGAAGATGATGAAGAACAAATGAGAACAAAGAAAGAAGTATGGGAAAATCTAGAGCCTTCTCACTCTCTCTCTCACATCAAGCATGATATATGTCCCATCACTCTTTTCTCTCATCTATTTCTTTTCTTTTCTTTTCTAATTTGTTTTAAACTCAAACAAATCATTCAAAAAAAGAACCATGTTGCATTTCTTTTTGATTTAAACTCAAACAAATCATTCAAAAAAAGAATCATGTTGCATTTAATAAAATGTAGCAAGTATTTGTAACACGCTTTATTGCATGCCATGCACATAAACCAGATAATGCAAAAAATTAGTGAAATACTAATCGAGTTTAGTGAATAACCCATAAATAAATAATTATATAAAATTTCCAAGCTATCGGTATATAGTTATACCCTTTCATTAAAACTAATTCTTGTACTTAATAATATTCATAAAAATTATTATTTCAATTATTTAAATTCCCAAAAAAAATAATATTTTATTTTTCTGAAATGTTACAATCTTCTCCCCTTAAATAAATTCGGTCCCCGAATTTAAATTTAAACCCCCCAAATACTTAAAACATTTCAGTCCACTACTCAAATCAACGGGGCTCCGAGTATCATGGATACGTAAAACATATCCTAGCGCAGTACATGCGCAAAGAGAACGAGTGTAAAACTCAAATTCAAAACTCCGTCAAGCAGCATGCAATCATCGGAGTTATGGCGAAAATACAGTGTCAAAATCCAAAACGAAATCCAATATGATATACTCAAAATGATAATACGTATATACTACGCATCGTTGTAAAATCGTCCAAAACATCCAAACGGAAATGCATACCAAACCCTTTTTTTTTCAACCCACCGTGCGATGTACGTATCACGGCACAAGTAGCGGACGTTCATTGTAAGAAAGTAACTATATATATATTCTTTGTTTAACATATATGTTCCGCCTTTTGAAAATAATTTGGAAGGGTTTCCTTTGTAAAGTTTTTCGTGTCATCTTGGATACGTAGGAAAAATATTGAGACTATAGTTCCTTTTTGGAAATCCCTTCAGTAAATATCGATGCATGCGAAAACACTTAGGTATTGTTCTCAGAACAGTCCTGCTCGATTACTAAACCAAATAGTAAATATCATAAAATATACTGCTCCAAATGAAATCAATCCCATAATGTGTACAAGAATGTCACGTGCGTCTGGTGCACACAGAATTCGAAATCAAAACCAAGTGCCATACATGAGAACATAACAAAATCTAAGTGCAACGGGTGTGCATGAAAGCATATGTCGAGCGCAACGGGCTTGCACGACAATAATATCAAGTGCATCTAATATGCACGAAAAATCTCGATTTAGCAGGTGCATCTAATATGCACGAAAAATCTCGATTTAGTGTATCTGGTGTGCACAAAATCGCATCAAGTGCGCCAAGTGTGCGCAAAAACCTAAATCAAGTGCACATGGTGCACGAAAACAAATATCGAACATCTTAATCGAAATCGACGGTATACGACATACACCAATTTAAAATCAAGTATACCGCGGTATATAAACTCATAAACACGTGCATCTGCGTGCACAAAATCATATCAAGGTACTGAAAGCTCGTGTAAATTACACCGAATGCATAAGTCAAAATCGTGTGCAACCCCTATGCATGAAATCAAAATCGAATATATCGGAGGGTATGAAATCAAAATCAGGTGCAAAGGGTCTGCAAAAAACGAAAATCAGTACAACTGATATATGAGAATACAAATCAAGTGCAACTGCGGTGCACAAAGAAATATCAATCATGAAATGAAATCCTCAAAATACTAGAATCCAAAACAACAGAAACGTAGGTTATCCACTGATTCTCCCAAGATCCGATTGATTCCTGATCACTACATCTAGTGAGTCATCTACATCTGGTCTGATACATAACATCACATACATGATAGAGCCTACTGCCGAAGCATAGGTTATCCCTTGCACGCGAGCTCTATCCAAATCAGTCTTGGAAGACATCTTTTTGGAGAGAGTGATTCATGAGTAAGTGGGCGAACCACCACGCTTAAAATCTTCCATACTAAATCCCTTTAGTATGGTGTTAAAGTACCTGGATTTGGGACACTCCCAATATCCACTTAGATCTATCAACATAGATCATAATCCATAAGATCTATCAACATAGATCATAATCCATAAGATCTACACCAAGAATCTTAATCCTTATGGACTTAAGCATAGGTTTGAAAGTCTCAACTTTTTCATCTACACCAAGAATCTTCTCAAGATCCATTTGCTCCCAATGGGTTTTACCCCTTCAGGTGCAACATGCAAAGTCATACTTTATTGGTATACATAGATTCCAGCTTTGATCGCATAGCATCCAGCCATTTCACAAAGTCTCCACTTGTGATGGCCTGTATGAACCTAGTTGGGCCATCATCTACCATGATGCAATCCTCGCTCCCGCTTTCACCGAGAAGACCGTAGTATCTCTCAAGTGGATGAGGAACCCTACCAGATTCGCGGAGAGGCTGAGGTTCGTTGGAGACTATTTAATCCTTTGGTTTTACCAAATCATCAGCTGTTAGTTTGTCTAGCTGGAACTCCTTCCAGTTCTACCTCATGACCACTAATTTCTTCACAAGAAATCCTTATTCTAAAAAGGTGGTATGCTGAGAAACAAAAACACCTTTTGCTCCTCAGTGTGGTAGAAGATATTCCGTTGCGAATGTTCGGGATATCCAACAAACTTATACAGAACTGACCTTGCCTCGAGCTTATCTGGATTTTGCTTTTCAACATAGGCCGGACAACTGATTAGTGTGTAGGTTTTACGATCACCAAAAATATTTTACCGTAATCAGAAACGGCGTCGCTTTGCAGCTCGCCGGTGAATACGGGTCGATCCACAGGGATGTGTAATTTTCTTACGTGTTTTTACGAGTTGATTCCAATGGTGGTTTGATTTTGCTGATTGAGTCTAAAAACTAAGTTGTATGATATTAAGGAACTTGCTAGGGTTAGGTCTAAAGTAGGGTTTGATAAGATTGATATTAACACCTCTTTCAATGCACTCGATTAAAACTTTTTAGAAGTCATAACACTTATTAGTAAAGGGGATTAGGATGATTGGGAAGAAATGAAGTTTCTTCCTCTAGATCCTTGTCCGTCATTTCCTACTAATTGCTATAACCTTCATGGACGTCATGCATGTCCGGTCCTTTATACTACGGTTTCACCGTTACCTCGTGGGTAGGGTGCCGTAGGGAGCGGATCATGTATGCGTGCATGAAGTTCTACTTATGAAAATTTATTGGCATTGAAAGAGATGAGAGATATTCATCTCTCAATCCCTCCTTTATTCCTAACCCTAACAAGCGAGGAAATTACTCGCTCATTAGGGGATCTTCTGAAAATAACATTTTGAAAACACTTACCGATTGCATTTAAAAGAACTACACTAAATTAAACTAGGGCAATAGGATTATTTATCTAAGGCAAGAATTAAACTAGAAAGCTAGGGCAATAAATTAATTTTAAACTACGACAGAAAAATTAAAAGGAACTTACAATAAAATGATGCTCTTCAATCCTCAAAAGATCTGAATTTTTATTAATTGAAAAGAGGCATCGGGTTACAATATTTTGATTACACTTTTATAAGGAAACAGGGAAATTTAGGGTTACGGGATTCGCACATGTGCGATTACAGATATGCCCACGAAAAATCCCAACCTTCGCACGGACGCACCGACACCCAAAATTTGCACCGACACGGGAATTAAATGGCCGCGGAACCGCGGCATGGGTAGGCCTTGGGCCGCGGTTCCGCGGCCCTTTGGTGAGTTCAGCTCACCAAATTTCCTGGGCTGCATACCGGTTATTTGGGCTTCTTTATTCTTCAGTACTTTTCTCAATTGGGCTTCTGATTCTCTTCCAGATTTTCCAGTGAAACTTGTAGTAGTCTTTTGATATTTCGGACCATGCATTACCTTGTGAATTGTTCTTCATCTAGTCTTGAGTAGGACCCTTCTACTTGTTGGTCAAAAGTCACTCTTTTGTATCATCTTTTGTCTTTTTCACTGTATTTGCTCCAAGGACCTGTATCCTGTAATATGCAGCAGATATGCGTCAAAAGCACCTGTTTATTTATAAAACGAATAAGAATTGGGGAATATAAAATGCAATATTATGGTGTGAACAAATACCCCCAAACATATCTTTTGCTCGTCCTCGAGCGAACTTATTTTTATTCACTAAAATCCTAACCGCACTTTCGTATGGAAACGCGATTGCACTGAGCTCGTGCAACAAGCCGTTAAACCTCTAGGTGTCCCTAGTAGGAGGAGTGTTGTCTCCTGAGGGTTTTCAGCGGATACTACCTACAAAATCCTATCAATTAGGCCTTTCGACTTTTGTTCTCCAATTAGGTTTTCTAACAAGGAATTCTATTATCGTCGACTCGTAAATTATCCACCCATATTCTTCATACTTCCTCATCATTTAACTTAAGATTATATATGTTCTATAGACTTACCTAGCTTTCGGCATCTCTTAGGTTTTCCTTCTAGGGTTCCATCTCCACTTAGGAATTTTTATCAACTCTTACTAAAGATACAAGTTTTATTCTTCATTCATTTCTCTCATCTAAATCCCAATCACATATCCCCACGTGTGTGTATAAATCACCCCTACACTTGGAAATTCAAATCAAGCAATCATACTCTTGTCCGTTGTCCAAAGCACTTATTAATTGGTGAATTTTTGCTTACACATCCTTCATGCGACCGTTAATATTTCTTGAGGCACCAACGACCGATTACAAGATGTGGTTGCACTTTAAAGCGGAATTCCTAGTCTTGCAACACTCAAGGCTTTTAGCAGTGACTCCCAAACCAGTTGGTCTAAGGCACTAGGTGATGAAACACTCTCGCTAAATATTTTTGTCTATTTTTGCAGCCTTAAGTAATCACAAAGACCAGTGTTCATTTTTTCTTTATTCACATTTTTTTTTATTTTCTTCGTACTAAGGACTTTAGACAAGAGTATTTCAAGGTCTCTTCTACTATTCCAAGTTTCAAGGTGCGTGATTGTGCAATTTGTAGAGTATACATTTTCAGAATATGGACTTAAGTTAGGAATTATTTTTCAAACTTATACTCTAATAAGAACATCAATACTTTTCCTTTGTTTCGACTTAGCCCAAAAAGTTAACTCAAAATTTGCCTATTTCTAAATAAACTACAAAGGCATATACTTTCTACCGTTAATCTTTAAAGAAGGTTATTTTTTAGGGTTTTCAATTTACTAAGTCTAAGATCTAGTTATTCGTAGCCGGTTAGCCTATTTGTCAAACTTAAATCAATACTGCCAAAATCAAATACATTAATTTTTATAATTTTTGAAATTTTTCAATTTTTATGGGTTTTAAAATAATTATGCAAATGCAAAAATATGTACAAATGAATGCGAAGGAAGAAAACGTACCGAGCATACCCCCAAACTTGAACTTGACAGTGTCCTCACTGTCATGCTGCACCAAGAGGGTCAAAATGTCGGCACTCCCCTGTTTATTTATTTATAATTTTTTTATTTTATTGTTAAAAGAAAAACAAAAATATATACAGAAAGGCCCCCCCAAACTTCAGTGAAACAATGTTAGACATTACTGCCAGACTTTGCACAGACCAAACATCAACACCAACCAGTCGAAAAATTTATCTGTAAAGAGTGTCGGTTGGTGGAAGAACATGTTGTACCGATCCAAAAAGAATTGGGGAAGATAGGAGTGATGGTAGGGAAAGTATGGAAGTGAATAGATATGATATGGTGATGAATCAAAACGAGAATGAGAATGATCAGCAGTCAGTGGAATATTGGCATTCTCATAGCTTATTAAAAGAAATAGGGGTGGTTCAACTTCTAAAGGAGAAGGTTGACTCACCACAATACCCCCAAAATGTTTCTGTGTGTTTTTTTATTGACTTGGCATCATCCATCAATTGCATATGATATTCAATTATGAGAGAACTAATCTCCTCGATGTCCGCCATAATCCAACCGAAAACTTGCCACCTATCTTGTAAGACCTTTAAAATAGCGTTCTCTTGCTCGAAGGCTAGAGAGGCTGATATTATAATGGGAAGGGTCTCATTCTTACCTATGTAAGCATATTTAAGGTGAGACGGCAAGGACATGAGTTCGAGTTTCGGAGGCGAAAGAATCATTGCGGAATCTACCTCGAACTCAAAGAACTCCAACACAGGTTCGAAATCACTGCAAACAACCGATTCGGAAGGTTCAACTAACTCATCCAAAAATTCAAAAGGCTCATATTCGGGCTGTGAGTCGTCATCATCCGAAAAGTGAAACTTTCATAATCAATATCGGTTGTGTCAACTGTGGTAGGCTCAAAGAGGGACGCACTAGTGGCGTCAGAACTGTTCTCATCAAACAAAAATCTTTCAAACTCGCAGTCCTCCTGCGTGATTTCGTGAATAGAGCAAACTTCTCGTGTACTAGTATTAGGCACGGGGGGTAGACTTCCTAACTTGTAAATATTGAACTCACTAGACGTCTTCCCGAAGGATAGAGTCATGGAGCCATTGCGACAGTTTATTACAGTATTGGAAGTGGCCAAAAATGGTCGACCGAGGATCACCGGAATTTGGTTCCGTGAGTTAGCAACAGGTTGTGTATCCATAACAATAAAATCAACAGGGAATATGAACTCCCTAACTTTGATCAACACATCCTCTAGCTCACCCCTTGGATGGGTGATTGATCGATCAGCCATTTGGAGAGTAAAGTGAGTAGGCTTAAGATCTCCAATGCCTAATTGCTCGTACACAGAATAAGGTAGCAAATTGACACTAGCACCAAGATCAAGTAGTGCTCTATTGATGTTCTTATCCCCAATTGTTATCGAAATGGTAGGACAACCGGGTTCATTTTGCTTTTGGGGTAAAGAATTGACAAGAGCATCGCTAATAGCACTAGCCATAAAAACTTTCTTTGGTACTTGTGACTTCCTCTTTTTGGTGCATAAGTCCTTTAAGATTTTTGCATATGAAGGAACTTGTTGGATCGCATCCAAAAAAGGGATATTTATGCTAACCTGTTTGAACAGCTCAACAATCTTCTCCATTTGTGGAGTTGGTTTATTGGATCTCAACCGGTTTGGAAAAGGAGCATTTTGAAAGGTTGTTGAGTCCAATTTTTGTGGATCAGATTGTTAAGCTGGAACGGGACCCCGTGTAGATGTGTTCGTGTTGTGAGAAGTGGGTCCGTTCGAGCTAGAAGGAGTAGAGCCTTGTGAATGATGGAGAACAGGCTCTAACGAAGAAGAAGAAGGTGAAGAAGAACCACCGGCAGGGGTGTCATCGTGAATACCCACATTGTTTTGCAACATTTTTCCCGATCTCAACATGGTCACAGCGTTTACGTTATGAGTTTGCTGTTGATTTGCAGCATGTGCATGACCGGGGTTGGGCAGTGGTTGAGACGGGAGCTTTCCTTTTTCACGCTCGCTCAAAGCTGCATTGAGTTGTGCAATTTGTGCCTCAATAGATTTGATGCTTTGATCGTGTGAGGCACTGTTTTGCACCAAAGATTGAATAGAAGTCTCTAGTCTTGCTGTAGACTGTGTAGATTGCTTTAGGAACGCATCTAGACTTCTTTCGAGCGAGCTAACCTTGTCATTATTAGGTTGAACAAAATTGTTTGACGGGTAAGAAGTGTTAGGCACAAAATTGTTCACCTGATTAGGGTAAGGTTGCTGTTGGAAAGGTTGCTGTTGAAATTGAGTTTGTGGAGGTGCTTGTTGTTGTTGTGGAGGAAGCCCTTGAAAATTATTATTTCCTTGGAATTGTTGATTTTGGTTCCAAGCGAAATTTGGGTGACTCCTCCACCCCGGATTGTATGTTGAAGAGTATGGATCGTTTCTCTGTCGTTGCTGAAAGGAAGCATTGACTTGATCCTGTCCTTGAGTAGATGCATTGTAAGAACACTCTTCGGTGAGATGCGATGGACTCGAGCAACAAGCACAAACAGTTCGTGGAGGCACAACAGGGGCAGGAGAAGACGATGAGATTTTGGTCTCAATCGCTTCAAGCTTTTTCGTAAGAGCGGCCATCTCGGCCTTCATAGCAATCGACATCTCTACTTGATGTATGCCTGCCCTAGATTGACCATTAGAAGAAGATGATGTGGTCTTGGAGCTCTCCCATTGAATTGTTTGTTCACTAAGATCCTCAAGAAATTGCCACGCTTCCTCACTAGATTTGGAGAGAAAATGACCTTGACAGATGGTTTCTAGCAACTGCTTCGTTGCCGAGTTCAATCCCTCGTATAATGTTTGGCAAAGTTGCCAACTTTCGATCCCATGATGAGGGCATTGAATGAGTAGGTCTTTAAATCTCTCGAAACATTTCCAAAATGGTTCGGAAGGAAGCTGTGAAAATTGTATAATCTCATTACGGATTCTAGCAGTTTTGTGATGAGGATAGAACTTTTTAAGAAAAGCTTTCACAAACTCGTCCCAATTTCTAATGGAATGTGATGCGGTGCTGTATAGCCACTTCTCGGCTAGGTCACATAAGGTAAAAGGAATGACCCTTAGCCTTATAGCGTCATCACTTAATTGGGTCATTTTCATCATAGAGCAAACGTTTTGGAATTTATTAATAAAAATATACACATCTTCGGATTCCAAACCGTGAAATTTTGGCAGCATATTGATGAAATGTGGTTTTATTTCAAAATTGTCCCCATTTGCCGGTAGGGGTGAAAGACAGGTAGGTAAAGAAGTGCGGATAGGATAGAAGAGATCCTGGAGCGCAACTCGTGCGGGCGCTTCAACAGGCGGTTGATTCGGGTTATTCGCACCTAACGGAGGTGGAATCATTCCCGTCGGTAAGGTATTGTTGGGGTTGAATCCCGACATGCCTTCGGTGGAAGAATCTGAAGGTGGAGGTAAGAAAGTGGACGGAATGTCGACTTCGGTGTCGAAGGGTTCGTCGGTCGGTACCAACGAAACACGGACTAATCGGGCGTTAGTGTCCCTAGTCCAAAGTGACATACACTAAAGGGTAGTGTAGTCAGAAAAAAATGAAAGACAGAATGTGGAGGTAAGAGAACGTCAATGAAAGGAAGTGGTGTAGGTGAGGTGCAAGTTTTCTTTAGCGACAAGTTGCAAGTTTTGAAAAGATTTTTCCTTTTTTTTTTATGTGAGAGTTTTGCAAAGAGGTTTTTTTTTTTTTTTTTGAAAAGAGACTTGAGACGCAAACACGATCAACCACACATGCACAATCAGGCCTAGATCTAGGGTCACCTAGGTCAGCTAGACAGCTCCTAACTAGGGCTAGAAATAGGACATCAAACCGCCTCTTCACCGCCAATTGCGGCCAGGTAAGTGCCAGGTAAGTGGGAGGCTCCCCGCTATAAGTAGCGGTCCTAATTAAGTAACCACTTGCCTTGACACACTTGCCTAAACACCGCAAAGTCAGTTAGGATAAACGGTCGATGCCTATCTCTAGTCCTTTGTCCTATTGAGCTCGAAGTCCTTAGGGCTGAGTCTAGTATTTTTTAATTAATTATGGTCAATGCAAATGCTTTAAGTGCTTTCTGGGGTCCTGGGAAGGGTGATGAAATCCCCACCTAATCTGAGTTTGGTCAAAATTATGCAAAACATTAAATTCACTTGCAATCAATTATTTTTAGCGCGGCGCAAAGAAAACTGCAGAAAATCTGTTATTTAGAAGGGGAGAGAAGATTTTTAGCGCAAAGAAATCCTGCAGAAAATTTCGCAAAAAGATATATTGTAGGTTGCAGAGAGAAGAAGGAGAGATCAAACCATGCAAAATTGATGGGCTGATGTGGCAACCTTGCGGCGGAACCGCGGTTCTGGGCGCACAACGGCCGCGGAAGGGCGGAGGAGTACTGTGTTCGCTTTCTGAAAAAATTTCTGTAGCTCCTGTTCTCCAATTCTCCTCTGTTCTGATATACCAATTTCTGTTTCGCCCTCTGTAATTCTCTAGATCCGAGATTCTTCGTTTTTCCTGCAAAACTTCAAAAGATAACCCTTCAAACAGATAAAAATTGATAAAATATTTTTTGTACTTTTTCTATTTTCAGATTTTTATGATTTTTAAAATTTATATCAGCCCGAAATTACACAAAAGAAATTTTACGCCATCCCCGGCAACGGCGCCATTTGATTAGTGTGTAGGTTTTATGATCACCAAAAATATTTTACCGTAATCAGAAACGGCGTCGCTTTGCAGCTAGCCGGTGTATACGGATCGATTCACAGGGATGTGTAATTTTCTTATGTGTTTTTACGAGTTGATTCCAATGGTGGTGTGATTTTGCTGATTGAGTCTAAAAACTAAGTTGTATGATATTAAGGAACTTGCTAGGGTTAGGTCTAAAGTAGGGTTTGATAAGATTGATATTAACACCTCTTTCAATGCACTCGATTAAAACTTTTTAGAAGTCATAACAATTATTAGTAAAGGGGATTAGGATGATTGGGAAGAAACGAAGTTTCTTCCTCTAGATCCTTGTCCGTCCTTTCCTACTAATTGCTATAACCTTCATGGACGTCATGCATGTCCGGTCCTTTATACTACGGTTTCACCGTTATCTCGTGGGTAGGGTGCCGTAGGGAACGGATCATGCATGCGTGCATGAAGTTCTACTTATGAAAAATTATTGGCATTGAAAGAGATGAGAGATATTCATCTCTCAATCCCTCCTTTATTCCTAACCCTAACAAGCGAGGAAATTACTCGCTCATTAGGGGATCTTCTAAAAATAACATTTTGAAAACACTTACCGATTGCATTTAAAAGAACTACACTAAATTAAACTAGGGCAATGGGATTATTTATCTAAGGCAAGAGTTAAACTAGAAAGATAGGGCAATAAATTAATTTTAAACTACGGCAGAAAAATTAAAAGGAACATACAAAAAAATGATGCTCTTCAATCCTCAAAAGATCTGAATTTTTATTAATTGAAAAGAGGCATCGGGTTACAATATTTTGATTACACTTTTATAAGGAAACAGGGAAATTTAGGGTTACGGGATTCGCACATGTGCGATTACAGATATGCCCACGAAAAATCCCAACCTTCGCACGGACGCATCGACACCCAAAATTTGCACCGACACGGGTATTAAATGGCCGCTGAACCGCGGCATGGGTAGGCCTTGGGCCGCGGTTCCGCGGCCCTTTGGTGAATTCAGCTCACCAAATTTCCTGGGCTGCATACTGGTTATTTGGGCTTCTTTATTCTTCAGTACTTTTCTCAATTGGGCTTCTGATTCTCTTCCAGATTTTCCAGTGAAACTTGTAGTGGTCTTTTGACATTTCGGACCATGCATTGCCTTGTGAATTGTTCTTCGTCTAGGCTTGAGTAGGACCCTTCTATTTGTTGGTCAAAAGTCACTCTTTTGTATCATCTTTTATCTTTTTCATTGTATTTGCTCCAAGGACCTGTATCCTATAATATGCAGCAGATATGCGTCAAAAGCACCTGTTTATTTATAAAACGAATAAGAATTGGGGAATATAAAATGCAATATTATGGTGTGAACAACAACCCCATATCTTAACTCGTTTAAGATATGGTCTCTTCCCATACCATATATCATATGGAGTGGTAGGCACTGATTTAGTTGGAACCCCATTCAATAAGTATGCAACTTCTTAAGTGCATAACACTAAAAGGAAACAGGTAACTCATCAATACTCATCATAGAGGGCGCCATATCTCATAGGGTGCGATACCTCCGCCCCGATACATCATTGTGCTGTAGTTTCTTTTAAAGGAGTAAGCTGAGAGAGAATCACATTCTCCTTTTAAATAATCCAGGAACTCCATGCCCGAGTATTCACCTCCTCGATCACATCGAAGGATTTAATACTGCTACCCGTCTTGTTCTTAACTTCAAGCTTATATTCTTTGAATTTCTCAGAAGCTTCAGACTTGTGTTTCATCAGGAACACATGCCAGAATCTTAAGAGATCGTCGATGAATGTAATGAAGTACAAAGAACCAACCCTGGCATTTGTAGACATAGGACCGTATACATCATCATGTATCTGTCCCAAGAGTACAGTAACTCTTTCTCTGTTTCCAGTAAACGGAGCATTGGTCATTTTACCTTTGAGACAAGACTGGCAAGTATCATAAGATGAAAATTTGAACAGATTCTCATATTCATCCTTATGTAACTTAGCCGGTCGTGTTGCATTGACCTAGTCTATGTTGGAGATAGTGCCCTCAGAGTCAATTATTAGGTCACAGGTACGTGATTGTAATGATTGATAGAGGACCTATCCCGGTAGGACAGTCTTACTCGAGATGATAGTATGCTATCTGGTTTACCTTTATCATCGTGTACTGTTTTAAGTGACCTGACACGTCGCTATTACACGTTGATAGAGCCCCTAGGATTCTTGCTTGACCACCAGCAGTATGAGGGCGATCATATAAGTGGGAGCTGGGGTCTATAAGCATATCCTTAAAAGGTCCCTAGTCGTGAGAGTTTCGAGACAGGGCATCGATTCTCCATAGTAGACTAGTGTATACAGTCGAGACCCCGACGAGGGGCGGTGGCCGATCTCACAAGCCACTGGTGTCAGTTGGATCACCTAAGATGTATACAGGTGCTCATTGGGTTATGAGTACACCGGACAGGACTCGCCGGGAACATGCTAGTTGGTCATATACCTGACGTCAGATGGCAGTTCCCTGGTGACATGTGTGCAGGTTAGTTCATCGACCTGGGGATCGTCATTTGTCTCGTGTGAGTTCCCACTGTACTTTGATTACTACCCTACCACGGCTCAAAGGAGTCGTGCAAACAGGTTTTAGTTGGGTACAGTCCCGAGCCACATGGAGGCAGTGAGCGTATCTTCAGGGGTTCGTCTCTCCCGGTATTGGGGGTGAGGTCGCGCTGTGTCTAGGAGAGCCATTACACAAAGCCCTCGGCCAAGGCAAGGAGATTTACTGGTAGGTATTCCAGTAGTATCTCAGGGTGTTCTGGGCTACACTCCGACACGACTTGTACCGCTTTTGGGGGTCTGACTTTTACCAACCCCCTAGGCCCGCCATGCGATGCTCATAGACGAACGGACCGGACTGTACGGATATTGTCACTGACAGGCTCAGTAGGGTTGTCGGGCTGAGTTCGCTCACAGACGTCCCTTTTAGTCAATACCTGGTAGCCCGTTACGTATTGGCTTATACCTCTGACGTGCTAGTGGTTAAATCCACAACCAAGGTGTTGACGAGTCTTTAGAGTCCCCCACATTCAGTTACTCAGCTTTCGGGCGAAAGGTTGTAGAGGCCGTATGGAGATATGGCAAGGTCCGATCAGATACGTGCGGTATTGCACGGATCAGGATCGGACAGTTTGTACTATAGGCCGTATGGATATATGGCAGGGTTCGATCAGATACGTGCGGTATTGTACGGATCAGGATCGAACAGATATCACTAGCCGGCTTTGGTATAAGCCGGATCCTAGTATAGTACAGTGTAGATTTTGTCTCATTGCATTTGTATTTCGGTCGAAATACAGATGCGGGTGTGTATGCACAGTATCGGGGTTTTCCTGTAATTTATTACAGGACCAGTTTTCTGGAGTTGCCAGTTTGCTTTTAGTTTCGGCCGATTTCCTTTGTATCGTTCATTGGCCGAAGATTGGTGGAGGAGGGCTTATTTGCATTGTTGCAAATAGGCAATTGTGGAGGAGGGGTCTTTGCATTTTTCCTTGTATCATGATGGAGCACCTTACCTTGACTTCTTGACTTTGTTTTTCATGATGGCTTGACTTTGGCTAATCATGGTTGTTGATTACTTGTTTTAGAGTGTGGGTTATGGTTGTGTTCATTGGATTCTTTCATCATCACTTGCTTGCATCATTGCATTCCACCCACCCCCTTGACCTTGTTCTCTCTCTCTCCAATCACACATGATGGGGGGGGGGCCGGCCATTCCTATGGGGAATGGGATTCATTTCTTTTGGTGTGTGGAAAAATGTTACTCTCATTTTTGGTATGCTACATTTTTCCCACCTCTCTCCAAGCTCTCTTTTCTTCTACCAAATGGCAATTCCACAACCCCAAATGAGACTTCTTCTCTAGATATTCTACAGCGAATCTTGGGCACGTCGAGTAGCCGGCTTCGTGCCCGAGTTGCCTCGGCATTGAGGTGGGAGCCCGTAAAAGAAGTAGGCGATGTGGTGCACTTCCGGCGACGAGGAGGAGACGGGACATTCCGCAGGAGATTGGGACGACGACGAGAAGACCGGAGGACTTGGATCGTCGGTATATCTCTATTCCCTTTCTTGTAGATAGCTAGGACTAGTTAGTGGTTCGATCCGGGTATTAGTGCGCGGCGGTTTGCCAGTTCAAGAAAATTTAAGTTTATCACCGCTTCCGCATTTGGCCGTCGGATTGACGGCCGGGGCGCCGCCGTGCACTTACAGTGGTATCAGAGCCACGCCATTAACTTAGTCTAGCTTGGTTTAATGTGTTTGCATTTCCGATCGATCAAAAAGTTCCAAAACCGTGTTTTTCCTATCGACAGTTTTCTGTTGAAAATTTTTGGTCTCGAAAATTTTTTCAGGTTGTAAAATATTGATGTACTGGAAAATATAAGAGCACTGTAAAAATTCGATGAAGTGACTCCACTATGGGAGCGCGGAACCGCCGCGAAAACCCCCTTCCCACCGCTGTTCCGCCGCACACTGTGGAGATCACTGCACCAAATTTCTACAGTGTCTTTGTGGGCTTAAAATTGGGGTTTTGGAATATTAACATTGGGCCCAGAATTTCTTTAACTGCTACAGTATTGCTTGGGGGCCCACTTGTTAAAATTTGATTGATCGGATATTTTAAACACATTATTTCACAGTATTTACATTATATCTGCGACCGTGAATGTCACTTGATCGGTAAATCCGGTCTAACTGCTATAGCCCGGTTAGACGGATTTGCGAACGTGACTTTCACGTTGATGTTTTGTTTTTGCTGTGATGTTGCGGATCGGTCGGTGGGGATAGCCTGGTTGCAATGCTAGTACAGTTGTGGTTGTATTATGTACATTTGATATTGCGGGGCGAGCGTCCGACATGTGGACTGCCGTCACTGCCTGTTTGTATTATTATTTTGGGGCACGACCTGGTTGCGGTCGATGTACCCGTTGTATGTATATTTTACTTTCTGTACTAGGATTGCCCCGCGGAGGGGTGCACGGATAGCCGGGTTCTGGAGGGCAACAAGCTCGCATCTCATGGCATTGGGACGGAGGGGGCTTCACTCTAGGATTGGCGGGCTATTCGCTGCACTCGTAGGGGGTACAGGTTGACCCAGGAGGGGTGCCCAAGTTACCGGATTCCGTGAAGTGCTGGGTGGTCCATTCACGGCGCTGAAGGGGGCTGCCTTGCTTCAGGTTTTGGCGGGTAACTTGCCGCGCCCGTAGGGGTCTAGGATTTCATTGCACAGGCTATCCACACGACCAGGGGAACGTCGGGTTTCAGCGGCTCTGTGAAACCCGGGGATCCCAGATATCTGTATTGTTTCTGTGATGCTGTACATTTCTGTGATGTTGCATTTTATTCACGCCTTGAGCGAAATACTATATATTGGTATATATATTAGTAGATGTCGTATATGTTTTGCATCCGCGCTAGTCCAGTCCCCGCTCTGTCATTAGTAAGCTAACCTAACGGGTAATGACGGGACCCAGTGGCGAATGCGGATGGCATATACGTACATCAGTATATTTTCGTTCTTTTTGGTGTGATCAATTGATGGGACTGCGTTGATTCGGATCAATGCAAGTTAAAACAAACCTATTCTGATGTTGTTGGAACACTTTTCAAAAAGCTGTTATTGCAAGGACGTTTACTTTTGTTTTGCATCGTAGTATTCATTGGAATATCCTGCTCCTCAGTCGACGAGGCAAGGGCCGAGATCCCTTCACCGGGAGTGACCCCTTGGACAGAAGTTTGCGTCAGGGCATTAACTTCACTATAGCCGATTACTTTTGCTTTGCATCGCGGTATTCAGTTGGAATATCCTGCACCCCATTCTACGGGGAAAGAGCCGAGATCCCTTCACCGGGAGTGACCTCTTTAGCAACGGTTTTCGTCACTATATTTTCAAAAAGCTATCCGTTCCTTCAACGATATCAAGTTCATTACGTTAAAGGTTTTCGCCAGAAACCATTCGTAGCCCTCCGTCGTTTCATATGGATAGTCAATAGTATTCAAGCTGTGTTTGTTGGCCATAGTCAAGGCACAGTGTTTGGTAGCTGGTGGGTGTTCATATGCGGCATAGATAGATGCGTTGGTTTGGGACAGTCGTATAGCCTTGTTGGCCCTAGTCAAGGGCTTGTACGGGTGGGTTCAAATCAACCTGGATAATGACGGGTAGAACTTGACATGTGACTTATGATTTGTTGGCCTTAGTCAAGGTCATAAGAGCATGGGGCAGAAATCACATCGGGAGTTTCAAAAGAACTGAAACTTGCCAGATATGCGCATACCTTCTGGAGTGTGATACCGTGAGCGGATTCCGTCACGTTGTCATGCGATGAGAGTTGGATCCCGATTCCCACTGATGTGCTAGTTTACTCCTCGGGTAACCCCGACTAATTCTTCTTTCAGGTTTGGAGGAGAATTTGAGGTACAGTGGGATGATTCCAGATTAGATAAATTGGTAACCATTCTGATCTAGGTTAGAGTGCACGCTGAGTGTTTCTTTTCTCTCTCTCTTTGGCAGCGACCATTGACCCGACCCTAGACTATGACTCAGTGACCAAGTTGACCGAACCTTCTTAAACACTGGCTTTTGGATTGTCAGAGTTGCAAACCTCATTGCCACTCCTACTTTTACCCTTTTCTCCAGGACACCCCGTTTTACTACGAACGTCCACTTCCATTGGACAAAACCATCGTATGGTTAAATACGAACTCGAAAGAATTTATTCGAGGATGGTTTCCGGTTCTGGAGAAAACGGATAGGATTATTCAGTTGTCTTTTCCTTTTACCTTCTCTCAAGTTGTGAGTACTCCTTGGTTTAGGAGATAGTACACCTATTACGCAAATTGGATAGTCTTCTTCCAAACCATAGGCAGGTGCCGACCGGTAGGGAATGAAGGAAACCAATTAGCATAACGGTGGTGTGCAGAAAGGTATTAAGTTAAGACAAAGCAAGGGATTAGTAAGAGGGCAAAGTAAATTGCAACAGATATTCACGACCAAACCAGGTATTTCTTCGCCAATCCTAAAATCACCTTTGTATTTCTCCAGGACACTCCGTATCACTACGAAGATCCACAGTTTATTGGATATTCCATCGTATGGTTATATACGAACTCGAAAGGAACTTGTTCCAGTTCGGGGATGGATCCTGGTTCAGGAGAAATAGGAATAAAGTACATTCAGGTGTCTTTTATCTTCACCTTCTCTCGTGTTGCGAGTGTTCCTAGGATTAGGACAGTACACCCATTATGCTTTTTGGATAGTCTTCTTCCAAACCATAGGCTGGTGCCGAACGGTAGGGAAGGAAGAAAACCATTTGGCCTAAAGGGGTGTGCAGAAGGTAATGACTAAAGACATATGAAGGGATTTGGAGAGGTGGCAAAGAACTATACGGTTACAGTCGTGAATCTGGAAGAGGCATTACTAGGAATACCAGAATACCCCATCGGAACATTTCAATGTTTCAGTTTCACTGTGTAATGTTAAAGGAAAACTGATTTCCCGATTAAATACTTACTCCAGGGTATGTATTTACCAGGTATGATTCTCACATCTGTATGGTTTTACAGAAGATGAGTGGGAGTAAGTTATTGGGAATTGGGTGATTATCCTCATTATATCGGGATTCGTTGTAATCGGTGATATTTGAGGAAATCACCTGGGCTGTTTGCCGGTCGGCAAATATTTGGTTTTGAATATCCGCTGTTATGCACCAATTTCAAATTGATATATCTGTACGTCTATTTTTATAGAGTGAGATATACCTTTCTGAAATTATGTCTACGACATTTACCTATATCAGTGGATGGTTAGGTAAGGAGCATTAAACAGCGGTGTAATTCTTCTTAACCATAAGTACAGTTTTCAACCTACGACACACAGTAAATGAGTTATCAGACTCAAGAGACTTATACAGAGTATTGTTTGTTGTCCAGGGTCCATCAGGACAGAGGGGTTGGTCCTCGTATTATATTCGGTTTACTTATGACTTCTCTAGTTTTTAGACAGGTGTTTCGTAGGAAACACAGGGTCCGAATTTTGAGAAGTTATAGGTATTTGAATAGAGTAGAGAACCAGGTGTAGCAAGTATCGGGATTCTTCAAAGAGATCGAAGATGTAGATACTTGTGTATGGTATTAAGTTGATAGTAATGACTAAGAGAACTTGCTTCTTTTTCAGGTTACTCATAATTGGAAGCATTCCTAAGTTGAGTAACGCTGATCGGTCTCCTTCCATTCAGTTGACATGCACTGGAGACAGTTGCATGATTTGAATCTGGTTCAATTAAATCAGTGCCTCTGGTCCTATATGGGATATAGAACAGTTCATATCTTAACGATGTTAAGATACGGGGAGTTGTCCGGTTTATGATTAAAACCAGACACTGGACAACTCAAGGCACGTTTCTGTAATGGCTGTTCGTGGGTTGACCCAGGCTATGACGAGGGTTGACTTTCTACCATCTGGATGAACAATAGCGATATTGTTCTAGACTCGCCACAGTTTTATTAAAAATGGATTTTTTTTTCTTCAGAAAACAGTAGTGGGAGTATGGTAGAACTGGAAGTGATTCCAGAACCACAAACGATTACTGAAGATTTGATAAGGAACCTAAAGATTCAATCTGGTTTGACATTCCATTGGCCACTCCGCAGATAAGGTGGGTAACTTCAGGCACCCGAGAGGTACTACGGTAGCCTCAAGGACGGTGACAGAGAAGTTCTTGTTTACCCACAACTACCATTGCTGTTGTTCCAGGCTGCGAGACCCGGCAGGAGGATGAGTATAGCGTCGTTCTAAACTAGTTTTAAAAGTGTACGTCTATATGACTCTGTCAGAGGGTTGTCGTAGTCAGTGGGAGCAGCGGAAGCATTGGTGGACAGGTAGCTTATGTCTATTTATAGACTAAAGCAGATGTAGCGGAGATAGATCATCTATTTCTGACATGACAGTCATGGGTTTGACTTCATCAGAATAGGGGATGGATCTGTTGAGAAGGTAGTAGGGTGTGATATCCTAGTATTTGGATGACTTACACAGAGTAGGAAAAGAAACTCCTATACTACAATCGGTTATACTTTGGTCGTCACACAGTGGTTTCTCCACAAAGGAAATGGATTTTATATCAGACATACTGGTTACTAGATCTATGGTTTTAGATCTAGATTTGGGTGGTTTTCCAATCAGGGTACTTGACAGCATTCTAAGAGTATTTAGGATGGACGACTCCTGGCACGGTAGTGTACCTGCAGGTAATGGAGTCACCCTCTCTAAAGGTGTCTTACAGACTAAAGGGGAGAGGGATGTGCATGATTGGCAGATCACTTGCTCAGGCAATTGAGTCAATCATGAGATATCAAGTACCACACCAGATGTTGTTCTTGCACTAGATGCAATAAGTTGACATTAATCCAATCCTGGAGAAACAGTCGGAAGCAGTTTTAGAACATAAGTGGATGTTCTAGGGATATGATAACGACAGCCTCATTCGGGAAACAGTTATCATTCCAGGCTTCCAAGGTGACGTGGACGACAAGGAGGTTGTCAGAGTTATAATTTTCCTTCTGATGAGGGGCAGTATTTTGGACAGGTGGTCCAAGGCAATACTGAGGGTGGCATGGCGCAGGATACTGATTAAGTTCAGTTGACGATACAGTCTAAGGAGTTTGGATTTGGAGTTCATTCATGAGCTATGTCCCATCAGACATCCAGACACATCCTAAGACAAGTATTGCTCATTTCGGGAGATGGCTTTCTCCGCGAACTTGAGATATAGAGAGACATAGAAAGAAACAACAAAGCGGATCCACTCACTGAGGCTATTCCTCGAACGCAATAGTTTCGCAAACGAGCTTTGTGAGACTGACTAGTAGAGGAGTTGGGTGTTCGGTATCACACGGGCTGTGAGTATGCGACATCGCAATAATTAGCCTTGAGTGCAAGTGGGAGATTGTTGGAGATAGTGCCCTCAGAGTCAATTATTAGGTCACAGGTACGTGATTGTAATGATTGATAGAGGACCTATCCCGGTAGGACAGTCTTACTCGAGATGATAGTAGGCTATCTGGTTTACCTTTATCATCGTGTACTGTTTTAAGTGACCTGACACGTCGCTATTACACGTTGATAGAGCCCCTAGGATTCTTGCTTGACCACCAGCAGTATGAGGGCGATCATATAAGTGGGAGCTGGGGTCTATAAGCATATCCTTAAAAGGTCCCTAGTCGTGAGAGTTTCGAGACAGGGCATCGATTCTCCATAGTAGACTAGTGTATACAGTCGAGACCCCGACGAGGGGCGGTGGCCGATCTCACAAGCCACTGGTGTCAGTTGGATCACCTAAGATGTATACAGGTGCTCATTGGGTTATGAGTACACCGGACAGGACTCGCCGGGAACATGCTAGTTGGTCATATACCTGACGTCAGATGGCAGTTCCCTGGTGACATGTGTGCAGGTTAGTTCATCGACCTGGGGATCGTCATTTGTCTCGTGTGAGTTCCCACTGTACTTTGATTACTACCCTACCACGGCTCAAAGGAGTCGTGCAAACAGGTTTTAGTTGGGTACAGTCCCGAGCCACATGGAGGCAGTGAGCGTATCTTCAGGGGTTCGTCTCTCCCGGTATTGGGGGTGAGGTCGCGCTGTGTCTAGGAGAGCCATTACACAAAGCCCTCGGCCGAGGCAAGGAGATTTACTGGTAGGTATTCCAGTAGTATCTCAGGGTGTTCTGGGCTACACTCCGACACGACTTGTACCGCTTTTGGGGGTCTGACTTTTACCAACCCCCTAGGCCCGCCATGCGATGCTCATAGACGAACGGACCGGACTGTACGGATATTGTCACTGACAGGCTCAGTAGGGTTGTCGGGCTGAGTTCGCTCACAGACGTCCCTTTTAGTCAATACCTGGTAGCCCGTTACGTATTGGCTTATACCTCTGACGTGCTAGTGGTTAAATCCACAACCAAGGTGTTGACGAGTCTTTAGAGTCCCCCACATTCAGTTACTCAGCTTTCGGGCGAAAGGTTGTAGAGGCCGTATGGAGATATGGCAAGGTCCGATCAGATACGTGCGGTATTGCACGGATCAGGATCGGACAGTTTGTACTATAGGCCGTATGGATATATGGCAGGGTTCGATCAGATACGTGCGGTATTGCACGGATCAGGATCGAACAGATATCACTAGCCGGCTTTGGTATAAGCCGGATCCTAGTATAGTACAGTGTAGATTTTGTCTCATTGCATTTGTATTTCGGTCGAAATACAGATGCGGGTGTGTATGCACAGTATCGGGGTTTTCCTGTAATTTATTACAGGACCAGTTTTCTGGAGTTGCCAGTTTGCTTTTAGTTTCGGCCGATTTCCTTTGTATCGTTCATTGGCCGAAGATTGGTGGAGGAGGGCTTATTTGCATTGTTGCAAATAGGCAATTGTGGAGGAGGGGTCTTTGCATTTTTCCTTGTATCATGATGGAGCACCTTACCTTGACTTCTTGACTTTGTTTTTCATGATGGCTTGACTTTGGCTAATCATGGTTGTTGATTACTTGTTTTAGAGTGTGGGTTATGGTTGTGTTCATTGGATTCTTTCATCATCACTTGCTTGCATCATTGCATTCCACCCACCCCCTTGACCTTGTTCTCTCTCTCTCCAATCACACATGATGGGGGGGGGCCGGCCATTCCTATGGGGAATGGGATTCATTTCTTTTGGTGTGTGGAAAAATGTTACTCTCATTTTTGGTATGCTACATTTTTCCCACCTCTCTCCAAGCTCTCTTTTCTTCTACCAAATGGCAATTCCACAACCCCAAATGAGACTTCTTCTCTAGATATTCTACAGCGAATCTTGGGCACGTCGAGTAGCCGGCTTCGTGCCCGAGTTGCCTCGGCATTGAGGTGGGAGCCCGTAAAAGAAGTAGGCGATGTGGTGCACTTCCGGCGACGAGGAGGAGACGGGACATTCCGCAGGAGATTGGGACGACGACGAGAAGACCGGAGGACTTGGATCGTCGGTATATCTCTATTCCCTTTCTTGTAGATAGCTAGGACTAGTTAGTGGTTCGATCCGGGTATTAGTGCGCGGCGGTTTGCCAGTTCAAGAAAATTTAAGTTTATCACCGCTTCCGCATTTGGCCGTCGGATTGACGGCCGGGGCGCCGCCGTGCACTTACAGTCTACAATGCCGCAAGAAGGATTCGTTCATTTCTGAACTACTCCTCTTGTGTGTGTTCTTCTTACTTTGAACTGTTGTTTGATATAGAACGTATATGCTATTACATAACGTGTCTGACCCAATCAACTCTTGATTAAGGGAAATGTTCACAACATTATACTCCAATACAGAATTATATCATTCTTTAAGTTAATAAGAACCTGATGTAATGTTGTATATCAGGTTCGGCATGTAATAACATTTGTTCAGAATCAATGTATTTACCATTTGATAATACAAGGTGATATTAGCCAACTGACTTAGCTACAACAATTGCATCATTCTCTAACACTTAGAGATATATCACCCAATCTCAGTTCTCTACCTTTCAGTAGCCCATGTAACTCTTACATATATGGGATCCTATTCCGGTATCTCATCCCTAGGACGTAGAGTGTACTGAGAAACAGTTCTTGGTAACGAACATACTCGAAGAATATGCATCAACATGATTATTTCTCGATTGGGTCGTGTAGGAATCCGGATATTCCCCTATTTCCTGCCCGGACTTATAACAATTATAAGTTAGAGCGGAACCAACGTTCCCAGCTTAGTATAATAAGCAGGTTCGGTCAATGCATCCATATTATTATCTTGATTAAGGCGTGACATGGTCGCTACCAGGAGAGAGAAAGAAGAAAACACTCTGCGTGCGCTCTTGCAAGATTAGATTGGTTATTATTTTATCTAATCAGGATGGCTCTGTTTTTTATCAAATCTTCCTTCAAACCCTAAAAGGTAAGATTAGCCGAGATTAATTACACCCTACAACTTCGCCTATCTTTCGGCCAGTCCAGTGTCGGTACTTTGAGGGAGGTTCCCCGTGTTTTCGCACGGACCTAATTAAAATAAACCTCATTTTCTCAGGGGCGTAACCCCGTTAACACATTTCTAGACACCTACTTGATCGGCTAATTGTAATGTGTAAAACTCTCCCAGGAGTAACTCTTACTCGCAGTGGGTATCGGGATCCAACTATCTCCTAGAAGGTATGCAGTCTCATTGCAAATTTCAACACTTGAAATTCCCGATAATATTTTTCCTCTAACGTCCTATGACCTTGACGAAAGCCAACAAACCATAGTCCGCTAGTCAAGTTCAACCAGTACATTTTATGATTGAATTAAACCCACCCGCACGACCCTTGACGAAAACCAACAAAGTCGTACGACTACCATAATCCAATCGCATCATATGCTTAAGCAGATAAGCACTAATCAGCTACCGCACACTACGCCTTGACGAAAGCCAACAAACGTAGAACGAATACTAAATACTACTTATCTGAAATGACAAAGGGCTACGACAGGTTTTTAAGAAAACCTTTTGCATAATGAACTTAATATCGTTGTAGAATCGAGTGATTTTGAAAAGGAGTGTTTTTTAGGCTTTTACTAGTTTTGCTAAAGAGGTCACTCCCGGTGAAGGGATCTCGGCTCTTTCCTCATCGAATGAGGTGCTGAATATTTCACAAATACCACTATGCAAAGCAAAAACTATATAAGCAATCAAAAGACAAACCGAGTGGGTTGTAGCATCTTCCAGTTTCACTAAAGAGGTTACTCCCGGTGAAGGGATCTCGGCTCTTTCCTTATCGAATAAGGTGCTGGATATTCTACAAGGAATACCGCTATGCAAAGTAAGAACTGGAACTACCAGTTTTTAAACAAGTTTCTACAACATCTTTAGGTTTCTTTTATTTCATTAATCTCATTAATGAAGTCCCATCATTTATGCTTCCTAAGCATCACAGAAGAAACGAAAGCATCGATATTTATTATATCTCATATATTTAATATAAGCAACCCTCTCAGAATATAAAGTGATCACTTCACAGAATATCAGCAGTAGAAGAACCGAATATGAAATAATGGATATACTAGGAATTCCGTGTTTTAGATTAAGCCAGTATAAAACACGGATTCCATGGTCGCGATAAATAGCCAAACCCACATCCCTAGACCCCTACGAGAGCGGAAAGCAACCCTACCAATTTTAAAGTTAGGAGATCCGGTCTTGACTCCTCGAGATGGTCTCCTACTGGACCCTAGAACCCGGTTACTTGTGCTCTCTTCCTTGGGTCTATCCTAATGCGGAAAAGTAAATAATATACATTAATGGTGACATCATCCTCAACCCGGAAGTGCCCTAATAAAAGAATATTACATACAAGTTTTTACATGAATGAAAATAAAAAACTCTCATCTCACATAAAAAAAACCCGGCTATTCAAAACACGACGATCCAATATAACATATCATAGAAACACATAACATCACATATCATCAACGTAAGTAAATATGCGTATCCCAGTTGTCAATGACATATAGCAATGAAACCGGTGATACACCACATATTACACTTATGGTCGCAGAAAAAGAAGTGAAAAACTACAACAATTGGAGTCCGCAACCACCTTAGACATCATAAACCCAATGTATCACATACTTTTGATTTCATGCCTTACCAAATGAATTCCTTAGACATCACATGCCTAACAATTATAAACCCCGTATTTTAGTCTCGATATTGAAAACACTTTTCAATAACCAGTCGGGTAATTCAACAAGATTCCCGATAACCTGATCGAATGCTCGTCGAAAACTTTAGTAGACGGCCGCACCCCCGAGTCGTCGACGAAGTGCACGGCGGAACACTGTTAGTTGTATGTATGCCCTAGAGGCCAGTATTGTACAGTTGATGTATATTATATTGGATGCTTGGACATATATAGAGATGACTTTCTTGCTCGATATGATAGTATGCTATCTGGTTGCTCTTTATTTTAACATGTATACTTGTCTCTTTATACTGTCTTATTGTTACATGTTGGTAAAGCCCTTAGGATGTGTACTTGATTACCTGGACTATGATGCGGATCATACTAGTGGGGACATGGTAGTCCATAAGTACATCCTTCAGGTCCCTAGTCGTGGGTGTATCGAGACGGGGCATCGATATACCAGTGTAGACTAGCGTATATGCTTCTCGACCCATGAGATGGGCGATGGATGATCCCATATCCATTGGCGTTTGACATCAGAGATGGTATACGGGTGCTCAGTGGAGACTGGGTACACTGGAGGGACTCACCGAGAACTCCCAGATGGTATTATACCTTACGTCAGATGGCAGTTCTCTGGTGACACTTGTGCAGGTTAGTCTGTAGACCCGAGATCGTCATAGAGTCTTGTGTGATTCCCACTGTGCTTTGATTTCCACCTTACCACGTCCATGAGGGCGTGCAAAACGGTGGTTATTGGGTACAGTCCCGAGTCACATGGAGGCAATGAGCGATAGGAGGGGTTTCGTCTCTCCCGGTATTGGGGGTTGATGTTGCGCTGTGCTCGATTGGCCGTAACAGGGAAGTCCCTGGCCAGGGCTGATTTAGAGATTTGCTGGTAAGTGTTACCAGTAGTTTCTCGACCCGTTATGAGCCTCACATCGGCACGACTTATCGGTTATTGGGGTCTGACGTTTACCACCCCTAGACTTGATATGCGACATATCAGACGAGGAGACCGGACTGTACGGGAAGTGTTACCGCAGGCTTTTACAGGAGTTGGAGCGGGCTTGCTTGCTGATCTTCTGATCGCTCAATACCTGGGTAGCCGTTACGTCCAACTAGTACCGCTGACGGCTTGTGGGTGCGTGATGTGATCATCACCTACTGCCGGTGTATTGACGAGTCTTTAGAGTCCTACATAGAGGTTTTTCTGGCTCAGACAAAACGAAATAGGAGCACGTATGTGATATGTGCAAGACCGAGAATAAATGCGTGTATGTGATACCGTATTCTATTCTCGTGACTTCTTGTATCGGTCGGTTATATATGATATGACCGGGTTATCGAATCAAGTGTTGATTCGATAAGTCGATACGATGAATATTAGTCGGTTATATGAGATATGACCAAATTATTAAGTCAAGTGTTGATTTAATAATTAAGTGTATAATTGTATATTAGATATACTAATTTACATTTATTAACACTTGTTCACTTTAGGGTTTTTCTCACAACAACACTTGAATATATATATATATATGTGTGTGTGTGTGTGTGTGTGTGTGTGTGTGTGTGTGTGTTATATTAAAAGTGTTTTCTTTTGTATCATGGTTGATGATACACTATACATGGGTGTGCAAGACATACACCATACTATTTAGGATGGCGGTTAATATTTATTTAAAGTAATTACAAATTAGTGAAGCTTATGTCATAAGCATGAAGCTTGTCGAAGCTTTTGGATGCTTTGACAAAGTCCACTTAATTTGTTTTTCTTTAGATTTTTATTAACCTAACCAACTTGACTTATCCATGGTTATGTCCTACCATGAGTTAGTATATGATACTCACTCACCATGGTTAGCACACTCACTTGATCATTATCCTCTTCATTTCTTTTGTTCATCTTCTTCTTTGTTCAAAAGAAAAGAAAACTAGGGTTTTGAAAAAGAGAGCAAAAGATTGTGAGAAATAAAAATCCAAAGAGAACCCACTTCCTATTTCTCCATCCTGTACTAGAGTAGCACTTTAGTTTAGGGTGTTTACTTCACTAATTCTCTAGTTAGTGAAGTAGGAGCTTGAGTCAGAATTCCCTCGACGTAGATCATCTTCGGCCTCGGAGACTTCAAGCAAGGTCGCATCCTTCGCCTCGTGAAGCCATGCAAGAGCCCAGGAGAACCTTGATCGCAGCGAAGGGACTTCATCAAGGAGCTAAAGAAGTGGAGGAACGATCTACAAAGTGTTAGTTATATGTATGCCCTAGAGGCCATTACTGTACATAGGATGTACATTGTAGTGGATGCTGGGACATATATAGGGAGGACTTTCTTGCTCAACATGATAGTATGCTATCTGGTTGCTCTTTACCTTAACGTGTATACTGATTGTCTCTCTGTTACATGTTGGTAAAGCCCTTAGGATGTGTACTTGACTACCTGAACTATGATGCGGATCATACTAGTGGGGACATGGTAGTCCATAAGTACATCCTTCAAGGTCCCTAGTCGTAGGTATATCGAGACGGGGCATCGATATACCAGAGTAGACTAGCGTATACCTTCTCGACCCATACAGATGGGCGATGGATGATCCCATATCCATTGGTGTTTGACATCAGAGATGATATACGGGTGCTCAGTAGAGACTGGGTACACTGGACGGACTCGCTGAGAACTCCCAGATGGTATTATACCTTACGTCAGATGGCAGTTTTCTGGTGACGCTGGTACAGAGTAGTCTGTTGACCCGAGATCGTCATAGAGTCTTATGTGGTTCCCACTGTGCTTTGATTTCCACCTTACCACGTCCAAGAGGGCGTGCAAAACGGTGGTTTTTGGGTACAGTCCCGAATCACATGGAGGCAATGAGCGATAGGAGGGGATTCGTCTCTCCCGGTATAGGGAGTTGATGTTGCGCTGTGTTCGATTGGCTATAACCGGAAATCCCTGGCCAGGGTTGCTGAGATATACTGGTAAGTGTTACCAGTAGTTTCTCGAACTGTTATAGACCTCATATCGACACGACTTATCGAGCTATTGGGGTCTGACGTTTACCATCCCTAGGCGAGATATGCGACATATCAGACGATCAGACCGGACTGTACGGTAGTGTTACTAGTTGGATTCACTGGATTGTGAGCGGGCTTGCTCGTCGATCTTCTGATCGCTCAATACCCGGGTGGCCGTTACGTTTAGCAGACCGCTTGCGGCTTGTGGGTGTTTGATATGATCATCACCTGCTGCCGGCGTATTGACGAGTCTTTAGAGTCCTACACAGAGTTTTCCTGGCTCAAGCGAAACGAAATAGGAGCGCATATGAGATATGTTCGGGACCGAGAATAATGCGTGTATGTGATACCGTATTCTATTCTCATGATGAATGTATTGATAAGGTTGTATGCGATATAACCTAGTTATCGAATCAAGGATTGATTCGATAAAACGATACATTGTATACTAGTCGGTTGTGTGCGACATGACCGGATCATTGAATCAAGTGTTGATTTAATGATTTAATGTATAATTATATATTTGATATATTACTTTGCATTAACTAGTATTGGTTCACTTTAAAGGATTTTCTCACTTGGTTGTTCACAAGTTGTATATGTGATATACTTTTGTGCACTTGATTGTATCATGTTTGATGATACATGTTAACTTGGTTAAGTGTAAAGATTAAACCATGGTTAAGTTAATGATTAGGGTTTTGCTTTTCTTTCTTATTTATTTATTTATTTATTTTGGAAAGAATAAAGAGAAAATGGTGGCTTTCTTTGTTTGTAGTTGAATCTTCATGAAGGTTTGACTTTGTAACCATTTTGTCTTCATGCTTAACCCTAACCATTTAAACAAACCATGGTCTATTCTCTACACTTAACTAGGGTTTGGATATGATAAGTATTCATATTATTTTCTATTTTGAAAATACTGATGATAATATTATCATCTTCTTCTTCTTCTTCTTCAAGATGAAGAACCTTGATTCCATCAATGGTGATTGATGAAAATGAGTGAGAAATCCAATTCTAAAGTGAACACACTTCCTATTTCTTCATCCTCTACCTCTTGCCAAGTAGTATAGGGTGTTTCCTTCATAAGTTTTCATGGCTTGGTGAAGGTGGAGCTTGATCTAGCGATGCCTCGACGTAGATCATCTTCGGCATCGTCGTCGATGACCTAGCCCGCTTTTTCTCCGATGAAGCCGACGCTAGAGCCCAAGATCCGTCTTGTACAGCGAGGAGACATCATTGCGGAGCCATGGAGGTGGAGAACCGGATCTACAAAGGTTGTATTTCCGTTTACCATTTAGTTAAGTTGTTAACTAGTTTCTTTTTCGCCTAAACTTCTAGCCAACGATCCGTATTAGGGTTTCTCGGCACCCATAAAATTTAAAATTGGCATGGTTGATGCCTTGTGAGACCTCATTAGAGTGCCTAGGAACCCTACAGTGGTATCAGAGCCTAGCTAGAGCCTTAGGCGATGCGTTGACGGAGTTAGAAATCCAATCGAACCGAAACCGTAACCCTAATATTGCTCTCTGTACATTTTTGAAAATCGTGGATTTTTGAGAATTAAAAATATGCAGAAAACTGAGTAGAAGATTCTAAGAATTACTGTATAAAACGGGGCCCCTGAATCCATAAAAGTGCGGCGAAACCGCGGCATTAGCATGCTAATGCGGCGGTTCCGCGGCCCTTTTGTCTCTTCTTGCAATCAATTTTGCACAGTAATTCCTAGTTTGCAGTGCTGGTTTTCCTAGGAACTTTTAATGTTTTTTCAAGAGTTGAATTTTCTGGGTTGTATTGGGGACTCGGTGTATCGATCGGATTGTCTAATTTTGTCAGTGTGTTTTTCCGGGTATTTTTAGAATATGTTAAAAAGTTCGACCGGATATAAATACCCACTTTTTCCCCTGCCGGAAAATTCCCAATTGTTGGATTTTTCCGTAGTTTAACGACGTTCTAAGTAGTGCAAGTAACGCGATGGTCCCTCTAGAAGACAACAAACCTTAACTCGATTATGTGACCGTCTTGAACTGCCCTTTGAACCTTCGGGTTTAGGGCAGTACGGCGTGCCACATGTGAGGCATTGGCTTGACTCTTCTACGGCTGGACCGTTGGTACTGAGGCACGAACTGAATGTTGTTAGACTTGTTTCATGTGTTGAGCTGTATCGGGAAAACTTGGGTGTTCGATTGTTCGATCGAAAAATTTAGCGTTTTCTATTTATCCGGAATGTAATACAATAATTGGAATTCACAAGTAGTTATGAGATAACTGAATGAATATTATAAACATAGCAGTTTAGTCTCACTTGATCGGTTGCTACGGAATTTTGATGTGATCAAAAGTCCGTCGCAATCACGTAGCGTACGCGGATACTCGCTGGGTAAATTTAATAGACAGCCTCACTCCATAGCCCCGACCAAGTGACTGTAGGAGAACCCCGTCGCCGAAAGCATCCGTTCCGGTGCTCGCGGCAGTGGTGTTCCGCCTTGGTGCACTTCGTCGACGGTATCGGGGGTGCGGCCGCCTACTGAAGTTTGCGACGAGCATTCAATCAGGATGTCGGGAATCTTGTTGAATTGCCCGACTTGATATTGAAAAGTGTTTTCGATTTTGAGACTAAAATGCGGGGTTTATAATTGTTAGGCATGCGATGTCTAAGGAATTCATTTGATTAGGCATGCGATGTCTATGGAGGTTGTGGATTCCAACTGTTGTAGTTTTACACTTTCTTTTCTGTGACCGTAAGTGTAATATGTGATATCGCCGGTTTCGTTGCTATATGTCAACGACAATTGGGATGGACATATTTACTTACGTTGATGACATGTGATGTTATGTGTTGCTGGATATGTTATATTGGATTGTCGTGTTTGAATAGCCGGGGGTTTTTATGTGAGATGAGTGTTTTTCATTTTCATTCATGTAAAAACTTGTATGTAATATTCTTTTATTGGGGCACTTCCAGGTTGCGGAAGATGTCACCTTTTGTATATTATTTACTTTTCCGCACTAGGATAGACCCAAGGAGGGGAGCACCAGTAACCGGGTTCTGGAGTCCAGTGGGAGACCAACTCGAGGAGTCGAGTCCGGGTCTCCTAACTCTAGAATTGGTAGGGTTGCTTGCCGCTCTCGTAGGGGTCTAGGGGTGTGGATTTGGCTATTCATCGCGACCGTGGAATCCGTGTTTTATACTGGCTCATATTGAAAACACGGACGTCCTAGTATATCCAATATTTCATATGATTCTTCTGCTGCGATATCTGTGATGTGATCATGTGATATGTTCTGTGATGGATAAAGTATATAGTATATATGATATATTATATAGGCGTTACTTATGTTTTACACCCGCGCTAGCCCTGCCCTGCTCTGCCGTTAGTTACCTAACCTAACGGTGCACGAGGGGACATCGAGGCGAATGCGAATAGCATAAGTGTACGTCGTATTTATCTGTGATGTTTAGGTACTTAAATGATGGGACTTCATTAATGTGATTAATGAAATAAAAGAAACCTAAAGATGTTGTAGAATCGAATTTCAAAAATAAAACAGGTAGCTACAGTTCTTGCTTTGCACAGAGGTATATGTGATATATCCTGCACCTTATTCGATGAGGAAAGGACCGAGATCCCTTCACCGGGAGTGACTCCTTAAGCAATAATTGGCAGATGCTACACACTCGGTTTGTCTTTTGATTGCTTTTAAGAGTTTTTACTTTGCACAGAGATATATGTGATATATCCTGCACCTCATTCGACGAGGAAAGGACCGACGATCCCTTCACCGGGAGTGACTGCTTTAGCAAAACTAGAAAAGCCTCAAAAACACTCCATTTTAAAATCATTTGATTCTACAACGATATCAAGTTCATTACGCAATAGGTTTTCAGAAAAACCTGTCGTAGCCCTCCGTCATTTCAGATAAGTAGTAGTTAGTATTCGTGCTGTGTTTGTTGGCCTTTGTCAAGGCGCAGTGTGCGGTAGCTAACTGGTGCTTATCTGCTTATGCATATGATGCAGATTGGATTAGGGTAGTCGTGCGACCTTGTTAGCCTTTGTCAAGGGCCGTGCGGGTGGGTTTAATTCAATCAAGAAATGACGGGTTGAACTTGACTAGCAGCCTATGGTTTGTTGGCCTTTGTCAAGGTCATAGGAGGCTAGGGGCATAATTATCGGGAATTTCAAGTGTTGAAATTTGCAATGAGATTGCATACCTTCTATGAGATAGTTGGATCCCGATACCCGCTGCGAGTAAGAGTTACTCCTGGGAGAGTTTTACACATTACAATTAGCTGATCAAGTAGGTGTCTAGAAAGGTGTTAACGAGGTTACGCCTCTGGGAAAACGAGGTTTACATTAATTAGGTTCGTGCGAAAGCACGGGGGACCTCCCTCAAAGTACCGACACTGGCCTGGCTGAAAGATTGGCGAACTTGTAGTGTGTAATTAATCCCGGCCAGTCTTTCCTTTTAGGGTTTAAAGGAAGATTTGATAAAAAGCAGTGGGAGCCATCCTGATTAGATAAAATAATAACCAATCTATTCTTGCAAGAGCGCACGCTGAGTGTTTTCTTTTCTCTCTCTCCAGGTAGCGACCATATCACGCCTTAATCAAGATAATAATACGGATAATTAACCGAACCCGCTTATTATACTGAGTTGGGGAACGTTGGTCCCGCTCCAACTTATAATTGTTATAAGACAGAGTAGGAAATTGGGGAATGCCAGATTTCCCGTGCCGCCCAAACGAAGAGAGTGCATGCTGATGCATCATCTTCGGGTGTGTTCGTTATAAAGAACTGTTTCTCTGTATCCTCTACGTCCTGGGTATGTGATACCAGATCAGGATCCCTGATATGTAATCTGTTACATAGGGCTACAGAAAGGTAGAAAAACTGAGAACGGGTGATAAGTTTCATGAGGCAGAAAACGGGGCAAGTGTTGCAGCCAAGTCTGTTGGTCACTGTCACCCTGTATTACCAATACATTGATTCTGAACAAATGTTATTAGATACCGAACCTGATATACAAAATCATATCAGTCTCTTTATTAGTAAAGAAATGATAAAATTTTGTATAGTTGGATAATGTTTTGAACATTTCCTGTATCAAAAGTTGATTGGTTCAGGCACGTTATCTAAAAGCATTGATGTTCTAAATCCAACTATAGTTCTTTAGTATACCGAACACACAAAAGAGGAAGAGTTCAGAAATGAACGAATTCTTCTTAAGGCATTGTAGACTAGGTCATATCAATGCGACCCGACTAGCTGAAGTTACATTTAGATGCATATTTAAATCTGTTTGAATTTACATCTTATGAAACTTGCCAGTCATGTCACAAAGATACGATGACCATACTCCGTTTATTGGAAACGGAGAAAGAGTTAGTGAACTCTTGGGATGATACATGATGATGTATGTAAGGTCCCCTGTCTACACATGCCAGGACTGATTCTTTATACTTCATTATATTCTCTGATGATCTTTCGAGTTTCAGATCTATGTTCCTGTTGAAACACTAGTCCGAACCTTTTGAGATATTCACAGAATATAACTTAGAAGTAGAGAACCAAAATACGGGTATAAGTATTATGTCCTTTGATGTGATCAAGGAGGAGAATACTTAAGCACAGAATTCCTGGATTATTCTAAAGGAGAATGAGATTCTCTCTCAGCATTACTCCTCCGTATACACCATAGCACGATGGTATATCGGGGCGGAGCGATAACACCCTATGTGATAAGGTGTGCTCTATGATGAGTACTACTGAGTTACCTATTTCCTTTTGGGAGATGTGCACTTGAGAAGCTGCATACCAATTGAATAGGGTTCGAATCAGATCACAGCCTACCACTCCATATGAGATATGGTATGGGATGAGCCCATGTCTTAAGCTAGTTAAGATTTGGGGTTGTCCGGCCTATGTCTGAAAAGCAAAATCCGGACAAGCTCGAGGCAAGGTCAATTATGTAGAACTGGAAATGTTCCAGCTATACAAACTGCAGCTGATGATTTGACAGAACCAAAGGATTCAATAGTTACCAACGAACCTCAGCCTCTCCGCCGATCTAGTAAGGTTCCTCACCCGCCTGAGAGATACTTCGGTTTCTCTATGACAGTGGGAGCGAGGATTGCATCATGAGATGATGACCCAACTAGTTTCGAGCTGGCCGTCAGGAGTGGGACTCTGTAAGAATGGCTGGATGCTTAGCGATCTGAGATGGAATCCTTATACACCAACAAAGTATGGACTTTGGTTGCTATATCTGAAGGGTTAAATCCCCATCAGGAGCAAGTATATCTTGAGAAGATTACTTGGTGTATATGGAAAGGTTAAGACTTTCAAAGCTAGACTTGTTAAAGGTTTGCATCATTGACCAGGTATGGATCATGACAAAACCTTTTCTAAGGAGCTATGCTTAAGTCCATCCAGATCCTACTTGCCACGGCTGCATACCATGACTACGATATCTGGCGGTTGGGTGCCATGACTGCTTTTCTAAATGATGTTTTGGAAGAGAGCGTCTATAAGTACACAGCCAGAGGGCTTCGTAGACAGTGGGAGCACCGGAAACGTGTGCAAGATGCTTTATAGGATAAAGCAGGCATCGCGGAGTTGGAACATCTGTTTTGATGATATAGTCAAAGAGTTTGACATCATCAAAATGGTAGATGAACCTTGTATAAATAAAAAGGTAGTAGGGAGTATGGTGATGATCCTCGTAGAGTACGTGGATGACATACTCTTGATAAGAAAAGAATTTCCTATGCTACGTTCGGTCAATCTCCGCTTATCACAATGATTCTCCATAAAGGATCAAAGTGATACCTCCTAAATCCTGCGTTGTGAATCTATGAGATAGATCTAATTGGATGTTAGGATTCTCACTAGTTGTAGTGAGATGGTATCAATGCGATCCTGGGGAGAATCACTGGAAGGGTTCCAGAGTGATAAGGACGACTGAAAGTCAGTCACAGGCATTGTCTTTACCCTCAGTAAAGGGACGGTATGTTGGAAGAGTTCCAAGCTAGATACCGTGGCTAACTAGACGATAAAGGCAGGATACATCGCTACTTGAGATGCTACCAAAGAGGCAGTCTGGATGTACATTTGTTCATAAGATGAACTTAGTTCCTCCCATTGTGTGACAATGGAGTTGTGGCTTATGCCAAGGAACGTCCGTCCCATCAGTGATCCAGACATATTCTAAGGCAGTATCACCTGATCATGGAGATAGTTGATCTCCAGGGTGATCGAGGTTAGGAGAGTAGACTCAGAGGACAACACGGCGGATCCACTCACGAAGGCCTATTCCCAGAGAGAGATTTTTATGGGATGGTTGAGTATGAGATACTGCAACCACTGCTACAGATGGCCCTAGTGCAAGTGGGAGATTGTTAGTTATATGTATGCCCTAGAGGCCATTACTGTACATAGGATGTACATTGTAGTGGATGCTGGGACATATATAGGGAGGACTTTCTTGCTCAACATGATAGTATGCTATCTGGTTGCTCTTTACCTTAACGTGTATACTGATTGTCTCTCTGTTACATGTTGGTAAAGCCTTTAGGATGTTTACTTGACTACCTGGACTATGATGCGGATCATACTAGTAGGGACATGGTAGTCCATAAGTACATCCTTTAAGGTCCCTAGTCGTGGGTATATCGAGACGGGGCATCCATATACCATAGTAGACTAGCGTATACCTTCTCGACCCATACAGATGGGCGATAGATGATCCCATATCCATTGGTGTTTGACATCAGAGATGATATACGGGTGCTCAGTAGAGACTGGGTACACTGGACGGACTCGCTGAGAACTCCCAGATGGTATTATACCTTACGTCAGATGGCAGTTCTCTGGTGACGCTGGTACAGAGTAGTCTGTTGACCCGAGATCGTCATAGAGTCTTGTGTGGTTCCCACTGTGCTTTGATTTCCACCTTACCACGTCCAAGAGGGCGTGCAAAACGGTGGTTTTTGGGTACAGTCCCGAATCACATGGAGGCAATGAGTGATAGGAGGGGATTCGTCTCTCCCGGTATAGGGAGTTGATGTTGCGCTGTGTTCGATTGGCTATAACCGGAAATCCCTGGCCAGGGTTACTGAGATATACTGGTAAGTGTTACCAGTAGTTTCTCGAACTGTTATAGACCTCATATCGACACGACTTATCGAGCTATTGGGGTCTGAAGTTTACCACCCCTAGGCGAGATATGCGACATATCAGACGATCAGACCGGACTGTACGGTAGTGTTACTGGTTGGATTCACTGGAGTGTGAGTGGGCTTGCTCGTCGATCTTCTGATCGCTCAATACCCGGGTGGCCGTTACGTTTAGCAGACCGCTTGCGGCTTGTGGGTGTTTGATATGATCATCACCTGCTGCCGGCGTATTGACGAGTCTTTAGAGTCCTACACAGAGTTTTCCTGGCTCAAGCGAAACGAAATAGGAGCGCATATGAGATATGTGCAGGACCGAGAATAATGCGTGTATGTGATACAGTATTCTATTCTCATGATGAATGTATTGATAAGGTTGTATGCGATATAACCTAGTTATCGAATCAAGGATTGATTCGATAAAACGATACATTGTATACTAGTCGGTTGTGTGCGACATGACCGGATCATTGAATCAAGTGTTGATTTAATGATTTAATGTATAATTATATATTTGATATATTACTTTGCATTAACTAGTATTGGTTCACTTTAAAGGATTTTCTCACTTGGTTGTTCACAAGTTATATATGTGATATACTTTTGTGCACTTGATTATATCATGTTTGATGATACATGTTAACTTGGTTAAGTGTAAAGATTAAACCATGGTTAAGTTAATGATTAGGGTTTTGCTTTTCTTCCTTATTTATTTATTTATTTATTTTGGAAAGAATAAAGAGAAAATGGTGGCTTTCTTTGTTTGTAGTTGAATCTTCATGAAGGTTTGACTTTGTAACCATTTTGTCTTCATGCTTAACCCTAACCATTTAAACAAACCATGGTCTATTCTCTACACTTAACTAGGGTTTGGATATGATAAGTATTCATATTATTTTCTATTTTGAAAATACTGATGATAATATTATCATCTTCTTCTTCTTCTTCAAGATGAAGAACCTTGATTCCATCAATGGTGATTGATGAAAATGAGTGAGAAATCCAATTCTAAAGTGAACCCACTTCCTATTTCTTCATCCTCTACCTCTTGCCAAGTAGTATAGGGTGTTTCCTTCACAAGTTTTCATGGCTTGGTGAAGGTGGAGCTTGATCTAGCGATGCCTCGACGTAGATCATCTTCGGCATCGTCGTCGATGACCTAGCCCGCTTTTTCTCCGATGAAGCCGACGCTAGAGCCCAAGATCCGTCTTGTACAGCGAGGAGACATCATCACGGAGCCATGGAGGTGGAGAACCGGATCTACAAAGGTTGTATTTCCGTTTACCATTTAGTTAAGTTGTTAACTAGTTTCTTTTTCGCCTAAACTTCTAGCCAACGATCCGTATTAGGGTTTCTCGGCACCCATAAAATTTGAAATTGGCATGGTTGATGCCTTGTGAGACCTCATTAGAGTGCCTAGGAACTCTACCAAAGGTTGTATTTCGTATCTCTTTAGAGTAAAGTTGTTTACTTGCCTTTTTGATTCGCCTAAACTCTAGTACAAGATCTTGCTTAGGGTTTTTAGGCACATAAAATTTTTAAACGGACATGGTCGATGCCTTATGAAGCCTCATTAGTATGCCTAGTAACCCTACAGTGGTATCAGAGCCTAGTTAGAGTATTAGGCGATATGTTAACGAAGTTAAAACTCCGAACGAACCCGATAACGTCAAAATCAACCCCTCTCTGGACTTTTTTTCAAATATGTGATTTTTCTGAATTAAAAATACCTGAAAAATTCAGCAGGGAAATATAAGAATTGTGGTGAAAAACGATAGCCTATTTCGTACATTCCACCACGGAACCGCGGCAATACCCTGCTTGGGCCGTGGTTCCGCGGCCGTACAGAGGAGATAAGCCATCATTTTTTCACTGTAATTTCTATTTCTGTAATTTATATTTTTCTGGGTATTTTTAAAACTGACTCAAGTGTTGAGTATTTTGGGGTTTATTTTGTAATCGTCGATTTGATCGGGAATTTTAAATTCGTTATTCTGTTTTCCAGATAATTAAGAAAGTATTAAAATGTTCGAACGGATATCATTAACTCTTTAATTTCCCGGCACGAAAAACATTCAAGTGTTGAATTTTTCTCGGGTTTAAATTTTTCGGAAAAACATACATGTGACGCGATGGACCCTCTAGAAGACAACAAACCTTAACTCGATTATTTGACCGTCTTGAACTGCCCTTTGAATCTTAAAGTTTGGGGTAGTACGGCGTGCCACATGTGAGGCGTTGGCTTGACCCTTCTATGGCTGGACCGTTGCTACTGTGACGTATTCTGGAATCTTTGAACTCCTCTCAAGAGTTGAGCTATTATGGAAATCTTGAGTATTTGAATATTCGATCGGAAAGTTTAATACTGTCTATTTATCTGGAATGTGATACAATATGTGGAATTCACACAGTTTGGCATGAAATACGAAATATGTGATATTTCGGATTTACGATGTCTAAAAGGATTGTGGATTCCAAATGTTGTAGTTTTACACTTTCTTTTCTGTGACCGTAAGTGTAATATGTGATATCGCCGGTTTCGTTGCTATATGTCAACGACAATTGGGATGCGCATATTTACTTACGTTATTGACATGAGATGTTATGTGTTGCTGGATATGTTATATTGGACCGTCGCGTTCCGAATAGCCGGGGGGGTTTATGTGAGATGAGAGTTTTTATTTTCATTCATGTAAAATAAATTGTATGTAATATTCTTTTATTGGGGCACTTCCGGGATGAGGTTGATGTCACCTTTTGTATATTATTTACTTTTCCGCACTAGGATAGACCCAAGGAGGGGAGCACAAGTAACCGGGTTCTAGGGTCCAGTGGAAGACCAACTCAAGGAGTCGAGTCCGGGTCTCCTAACCCTAGAATTGGTAGAGTTGCTTGCCGCTCTCGTAGGGGTCTAGGGGTGTGGGTTTGGCTATTCGTCGCGACCGTGGAATCCGTGTTTTATAGAGGCTCAAAATAAAACACGGACGTCCTAGTATATCCAATGTTTCATATGTTTCTTCTGCTGCGATATCTGTGATATGATCATTTGATGTTCTGTGATAAACACTGTAAATAGTATATATGATATATTATATAGACGTTACTTATGTTTTACACCCACGCTAGCCCTGCCCTGCCCTGCCGTTAGTTACCTAACCTAACGGTGCACGAGGGGACATCGAGGCGAATGCGGATGGCATAAGTGTACGTCGTATTTATCTGTAATATTTAGGTGATTTAAATGATGGGACTTCATTAATGTGATTAATGAAAGAAAAGAAACCTAAATGATGTTGTAGCATCAAATTTTCAAATAAAAAAAGGGTAGCTACAGTTTTGCTTTGCATAGCGGTATATATGATATACCCTGCACCTTATTCGATGGGGAAAGAGCCGAGATCCCTTCACCGGGAGTGACCTCTTTAGCAAAACTGGCAGATGCTACAACACTCGGTTTGACTTTTGACTGCTTTTAGAGTTTTGCTTTGCATAGTGATGTATATGATATATCCCGCACCTTATTCGATGAGGAAAGAGCCGAGATCCCTTCACCGGGAGTGACCTCTTTAGCAAAACTAATGAAAGCCTCAAAATCACTCCATTTCAAAATTCACTAGATTCTACAACGATATCAAGTTCATTACGCAATAGGTTTTCAGAAAAACCTGTCGTAGCCCTCCGTCATTTCAGATAAGTTGTATATAGTATTCGTGCTGCATTTGTTGACTTTCGTCAAGGTGTAGTGTGCGGTAGCTATATACTGCTTATCTGCTGCATATGATGCGATTGGATTAGGGTAGTCGTACGGCTTTGTTGGTTTTCGTCAAAGGTCGTGTGGGTAGGTTTAATTCAATCAAGAAATGTACGGGTTGAACTTGACTAGCGGGCTATGGTTTGTTGGCTTTCGTCAAGGTCATAGCACGTTAGGGGCAAAATATTATCAGGAATTTCAAGTGTTGAGATTTGCAATGAGATTGCATACCTTCTATGAGATAGTTGGATCCCGATACCCACTGCGAGTAATTGTTACTCCCGGGAGAGTTTTACACAGGACAATTAGCCGATCAAGTAGGTGTCTAGAGAGGTGTCAACGGGGTTACGCCTCTGGGAAAACGAGGTTTACATTAATTAGGTCCGTGCGAAAGCACGGGGAACCTCCCTCAAAGTACCGACACTGGCCTGGCTGAAAGATTGGCGAAGTTGTAGGGTGTAATTAATCCCGGCTAGTCTTTCCTTTTAGGGTTTGAAGGAAGATTTGATAAAAAACGGTAGGAGCCATCCTGATTAGATAAAATAATAAACCAATCTGATCTTGCAAGAGCATACGCTAAAGTGTTTTCTTCTCTCTCTCTCTCCAGGTAGCGACCATTTCATGTCTTAATCAAGATAATAATATGGATGTATTAACCGAACCCGCATGTTATACTGTGCTGGGGAACGTTGGTTCCGTTCTTTCTTATAAGAGTTATAGGACTGAACAGGATATAGGGGAATACCAGGATTCCCATGCCACCCGTGTGAAGAAAGTACATGTTGATGCATTTTCTTCGGGTGTGTTTGTTACGGAGAACTGTTTCTCCATTTGCTCTACGTCCTGGGTATTAGATACCGGGTCAGGATCCCATATATGTAATCAGTTACATGGGCTTAGAAAAGGTAGAGAACTTGGAGAAGGTGATAAAGACATAAGGGTTGGAAATGGTGCAATTGTTGCAGCTAAAACCGTCGGGGAATATCACCTTGTATTGCCGACTGGTAATACATTGGTTCTGAACGAATGCTATTACATGCCGAACCTGATATGCAATATTATATCGGTTTCTTTACTAAGTAAAGAGGGATATAATTTTGTATTACAGGATAATGTTATGAACATTTTCCTTAACCAAAAGTTGGTTGGATCAGGCACGTTGTGCAATGGCATTTATGTTCTAAATCAATCAACAGTTCTGAGCATAACAAACACACACAAGAGGAAGAGTTCAGAACTGAATGAATCCTTCTTGTGGCATTGTAGACTTGGTCATATAAATGCGACACGGCTAGCTAAGTTGCATAAGGATGGATAGTTGAAACCGTTCGAATTTTCATCTTATGACACTTGCCAGTCATGTCTCAAAGGCAAAATGACCAAAACTCCATTTACGGGACACGGAGAAAGAGTTACCGAACTCTTGGGACTGATACATAGTGATGTATGCGGTCCCATGTCTACACATGCCAGGGATGGTTCTTCGTACTTCATTACATTCACTGACGATCTCTCAAGATACAGACATGTGTTCTTAATAAGACACAAGTCTGAAGCTTTTGAGAAATTTAGAGAATATAAACAAGAAGTCGAGAACCAAACCGGAAAAAGTATTAAAATCCTACGATCTGATCGAGGAGGTGAATACTTGAGCAATGAATTCCTGGATTTCCTAAAAGAGAATGGGATTCTCTCTCAGCTGACTCCTCCATATACACCACAGCACAACGGTGTATCTGAACGGAGGAACCGCACCCTATTAGATATGGTGCGCTCTATGATGAGCACAGCTAAGTTACCTATTTCCTTCTGGGGGTATGCGCTAGAGATAGCCATACATCTATTGAATATGGCCCTCACCAAATCTGTGCCTACCACTCCATATGAGATATGGAAAGGGAAGAAACCATGTCTTAACTATGTAAAAATATGGGGTTGTCCAGCCTATGTCAAACGACAAAATCCGGACAAACTCGAGACACGGTCTGTTCTATTCAAATTTATAGGATATCCTAAGAATTCTCAAGGGTATATCTTCTACCACACTGAGGAACAAAGGGTGTTTGTTTCTCGACATGCCACATTTTTAGAAAAGGAATTTCTTGCAAAAGAAATTAGTGGTCATGAGGTAGAACTGGAAGAGGTTCCAGCTACAAAAGCTGCAACAGAAGATTTAGTGGAACCAGAGGATTCAGTAGTTCCCGATGAACCCCAGCCACTCCGCAGATCTAGTAGGGTTCCTCACCCACCTGAGAGATACTACGGTTTTCTCATGGATGGTGGGAGTGAGGATTGCATCATGGTTGATGATGACCCAACTAGCTTCGAGCAGGCCATCACGAGTGGGGACTCAGTGAAATGGCTGGATGCCATGCGGTCCGAGATGGAATCCATGTACACCAACAAAGTATGGATTTTGGAAGATGTTCCTGAAGGGGTAAACCCATTGGGAGCAAGTGGATCTTCAAGAAAAAACTTGGTGTAGATGGGAAAGTGGAGACTTTCAAAGCTAGACTTGTTGCAAAAGGTTTTCGTCAAAGACCAGGTGTGGACTATGACGAAACATTTTCTCCAGTAGCTATGCTTAAATCCATCCGGATCATGCTTGCCATCGCCGCATATCATGACTACGAAATCTGGCAGATGGATGTTAAGACCGCCTTTCTAAACGGTGATTTAGAAGAGTGCGTGTACATGAGTCAGCCAGAGGGCTTCGTAGATAGTGGGAGCAACGGGAAGGTGTGCAAGCTGCTTAAATCCATTTATGGATTAAAGCAAGTATCGCGGAGTTGGAACTTCTGCTTTGACGTCGTTATCAAAGAGTTTGATTTCGTCAAAAACGTAGATGAACCTTATATCTACAAGAAGGTGGCAGAGAGTAAGGTTGTCTTCCTCGTATTGTACGTGGACGATATACTCTTGATAGGAAATGACATTCCTATTCTTATCATAAAGATTCTCAATGAAAGGTCTTGGTGATGCCTCCTGCATATTGGGAATTAGGATCTATAGAGATAGATCTAAACGGATATTGGGATTGTCCCAATCCAGGTACATTGACACCATACTAAAGAGGTTTAGTATGGAAGAGTCCAAACGTGGGTTTTTACCCACGATCTCAGGGCTCACTCTCTCCAAAGAGATGTCTCCCAAGACTGATTTGGAGAGAGCTCGCATGCAAGGGATACCCTATGCTTCGGCTGTAGGCTCTATCATATACGCGATGTTATGTACCAGACCCGATGTAGCATACTCACTAAGTGTAGTGAGTAGGTATCAAGCTGATCTTGGAGAGAGTCACTGGACAGCTGTGAAGAGCATTCTCAAGTACTTACGAAGGACTAAAGAGATGCTCTTGGTGTATGGTAACGGAGAACGCCAAGTGGAGTCCTTTACCGATTCGAGCTTCCAGAGTGATAAGGACGACTCTAAGTCGCAGTCGGGATTTGTCTTTACCCTTTACAGAGGGGCGGTTAGTTGGAAGAGTTCCAAGCAGGAAACCGTGGCAGACTCGACAATGGAGGCTGAATACATCGCTGCCAACGATGCTGCCAAAGAGGCTGTCTGGATCAAAAAGTTCATCACTGAACTTGGAGTGGTTCCATCCATTGAGCATCCAATACCTTTGTATTGCGATAACAATGGAGCGGTGGCTTTGGCCAAGGAATCTAGGTCCCATCAGCGATCCAGACATATTCTGAGGCGGTATCACCTGATCCGGGAGATAGTTGATCGTCGGGAGATCGAGGTCAGGAGGGTTGACACGAAGAACAACACAGCGGATCCACTCACGAAGGCCATTCCCCAGATACAGTTTGAGAGACTCTTCGGGATGCTCGGTATGCGATGCTACAGCAGCTGGCCCTAGTACAAGTGGGAGATTGTTAGTTGTATGTATGCCGTAGAGGCCAGTATTGTATAGATGATGTATATTATATTGGATGCTTGGACATATATAGAGATGACTTTCTTGCTCGATATGATAGTATGCTATCTGGTTGCTCTTTATCTTAACATGTATACTTGTCTCTTTATACTGTCTTATCGTTACATATTGGTAAAGCCCTTAGGATGTGTACTTGACTAGCTGGACTATGATGCGGATCATACTAGTGGGGACATGGTAGTCCATAAGTACATCCTTCAGGTCCCTAGTCATGGGTGTATCGAGACGGGGCATCGATATACCAGTGTAGACTAGCGTATATGCTTCTCGACCCATGAGATGGGCGATGGATGATCCCATATCCATTGGTGTTTGACATCAGAGATGGTATACGGGTGCTCAGTGGAGACTGGGTACACTGGAGGGACTCGCCGAGAACTCCCAGATGGTATTATACCTTACGTCAGATGGCAGTTCTCTGGTGACACTTGTGCAGGTTAGTCTGTAGACCCGAGATCGTCATAGAGTCTTGTGTGATTCCCACTGTGCTTTGATTTCCACCTTACCACGTCCATGAGGGTGTGCAAAACGGTGGTTTTTGGGTACAGTCCCGAATCACATGGAGGCAATGAGCGATGGGAGGGGTTTCGTCTCTCCCGGTATTGGGGGTTGATGTTGCGCTGTGCTCGATTGGCCGTAACAGGGAAGTCCCTGGCCAGGGCTGATTTAGAGATTTGCTGGTAAGTGTTACCAGTAGTTTCTCGATCCGTTATGAGCCTCACATCGGCACGACTTATCGGTTATTAGGGTCTGACGTTTACCACCCCTAGACTTGATATGCGACATATCAGACGAGGAGACCGGACTGTACCGGAAGTGTTACCGGCAGGCTTTTACAGGAGTTGGAGCGGGCTTGCTTGCTGATCTTCTGATCGCTCAATACCCGGGTAGCCGTTACGTCCAGCTAGTACCGCTGACGGCTTGTGGGTGCGTGATGTGATCATCACCTACTGCCGGCGTATTGACGAGTCTTTAGAGTCCTACATAGAGGTTTTTCTGGCTCAGACAAAACGAAATAGGAGCACGTATGTGATATGTGCAAGACCGAGAATAAATGCGTGTATGTGATACCGTATTCTATTCTCGCGACTTCTTGTATCGGTCGGTTATATATGATATGACCGGGTTATCGAATCAAGTGTTGATTCGATAAGTCGATACGATGAATGTTAGTCGGTTATATGAGATATAACCAAATTATTAAGTCAAGTGTTGATTTAATAATTAAGTGTATAATTGTATATTAGATATACTAATTTACATTTACTGACACTTGTTCACTTTAGGGTTTTTCTCACAACAAAACTTGAATATATATATATATATATATATATATATATATATGTGTGTGTGTGTGTGTGTGTGTGTGTGTGTGTGTGTGTGTGTGTGATATATATTAAAAGTGTTTTCCTTTGTATCATGGTTGATGATACACTATACATGGGTGTGCAAGACATACACCATACTATTTAGGATGGCGGTTAATATTTATTTAAAGTAATTATAAATTAGTGAAGCTTATGTCATAAACATGAAGCTTGTAGAAGCTTTTGGATGCTTTGACAAAGTCCACTTAATTTGTTTTTCTTTAGATTTTTATTAACCTAACCAACTTGGCTTAGCCATGGTTATGTCCCACCATGAGTTAGTATATGATACTCACTCACCATGGTTAGCACACTCACTTGATCATTATCCTCTTCATTTCTTTTGTTCATCTTCTTCTTTGTTCAAAAGAAAAGAAAACTAGGGTTTTGAAAAAGAGTGCAAAAGATTGTGAGAAATAAAAATCCAAAGAGAACCCACTTTCTATTTCTCCATCCTGTACTAGAGTAGCACTTTAGTTTAGGGTGTTTACTTCACTAATTCTCTAGTTAGTGAAGTAGGAGCTTGAGTCGGAATTCCCTCGACGTAGATCATCTTCGGCCTCAGAGACTTCAAGCAAGGTCTTGCTTAGGGTTTTTAGGCACATAAAATTTTTAAACTCTAGTACAAGATCTTGCTTAGGGTTTTTAGGCACATAAAATTTTTAAACGGACATGGTCGATGCCTTGTGAAGCCTCGTTAGTGTGCCTAGTTGTAGGGTTGCTATGCACGCGCACAAGGGTCTACGAGGCATCAACCATGCCCGATTAAAATTTTAGCCGTGCCGAACAACACGAAGCCAGATCTCTAAACTAGGGTTTAGGCGAAAACTAACATGCTAAACACTTTAACACTAAGTGAGAGGGATTACAACCTTTGTAGATCCGGTCCTTCACTTCATATGCTCCATGTTGAGGTCCCATCGCTGCGATCATTGTGCTTTGGACTCTCGAGAGGCTTCACGAAGAGAAAGGTGCAGTCTTGCTTCCGATCTTCGATACAAAGATGATCTACCTTGAAGTTTCATTAACACAAGCTAACACTCACTAAAATTGAGTGAACACTCTCATCTAAAGGGCAAGGGAATATGAGGATGATGAAGTAGGATTTTTGCTCTCTTTATTTATCTTTTTCTCACATATTTTCATCACAAATATCAAAACAAGAAAGCTTTGCATAAAGAACTCAAGGAAGAAGAAGAATAGTGATCCATTTCCTTTTGTGATGAATAATGAAAGGATTAATATGATGAATAATGCAACCATGGTTGACTTATCCATTGTAGAGAATTAACCAAGGGCTAGGGTTTGGGTTGAGTTAAGAATGAGTCACTTGAAAATATTTTTTCCAAAACAAAAAAGAAAACCTTCTAGAATCTACTAGAAGTCATTAACCCAAATCAAACCCTAATCTTGATTAATCTTTACTAAACATGTTGCATTAGTTATCATATCATGTTACAATATTATATATCACATATATAATATTTATTGTAACCAAATAAAATAATACAATTAACATATATCGCATATATATCAATGTATTACCCGAGTGAGAAAAAGAATCTTTTAGTGAGCAAATATTATTTAATGTAATTTAATATATCATATATATTATTATACATTAAATTATCGAATCAACACTTGATCCGATAATCCGGCTATATCGCATATAACAGACTAATATTTATCCGTACCGATTCATCGAATCAACACTTGATCCGATAACCCGGCTGATATCAAATATCGTGAGAATATAATACGGTATCTTATATCGCATTATCCTCGGTCCCGCAGATATCACATATGTGCTCCTACTCCGTTTTTCCTGAGCCAAGAAACCTCTGTGTAGGACTCTAAAGAATCGTCAATACGCCGGCAGTAGGTGATGATCATATCAAACACCCACAAGCTGCAAGTGGTCAGCTAAACGTAACAGCTACCCAGGTATTGAGCGCTCAGAAGATCAACAAGCAAGTCTGTACATTCTCCTGTGAATCCAAACAGTAACACTCCCGTACAGTCCGGTCTCGTCGTCTGATATGTCGCATATCTCGCCTAGGGGTGTTATACGTCAGACCCCAGTAGCTTGATAAGTCGTGTCGATATGAGGTCTATAACTGTTCAAGAAACTACTGATAACACTTACCAGTAAATCTCAGCAACCCTGGCCAGGGATTTCCGGTTATAGCCAATCGAACACAGCACAACATCAACTCCCTATACCGGGAGAGACGAATCCCCTCCTATCGCTTATTGCCTCCATGTGATTCGGGACTGTACCCAAAAGCCACCTTTTTGCACGCCCTCTTGGACGTGGTATGATGGAAATCAAAGCACAGTGGGAATCACACAAGACTCTATGACGATCTCGGGTCAACAGACTACTCTGTACCAGTGTCACCGGAGAACTGCCATCTGACGTAAGGTATAATACCATCTGGGAGTTCTCGGCGAGTCCGTCCAGTGTACCCAGTCTCCACTGAGCACCCGTACACCATCCTTGATGTCAAACACCGATGGATATGGGATCATCCATCGCCCATCATATGGGTCAAGATACGTATACGCTAGTCTACTCTGGTGCATCGATGCCCTGTCTCGATACACCCTCGACTAGGAACAGTTATAGGATGTACTCGTCGACTACCGTAGCCCCACTAGTATGATCTCATCATAGTCCTAGTAGTCGAGTACATATCCTAAGGGCTTTATCAACATGTAATATAGAGACAATCAGAATACATGTTAAGATAAAGTACAACCAGATAGCATACTATCATGTCGAGCAAGAAAGTCCTCCCTATATATGTCCAAGCATCCATTACAATATACATCGTATGTACAGTAATGGCCTCTAGGGCATACATATAACTAACAATCTCCCACTTGCACTAGGGCCATCTGTTGTGGTATTACATCCCCAACAATTAGCTGTGGTTGAAGTATCTCATACTCAACTATCCCATAAAAGTCTCTACTGGGAAAAAGGCCTTTGTGAGTGGATCCGCACTGTTGTCCTCTGTGTCTACTCTCCTAAGCTCGATCTCCCTGGAGATCAACCATCTCCATGATCAGGTGATACTGCCTAAGAATTATATCTGGATTTCTGATGGGACGTTTGTTCCTTGGCTAAAGCCACAACTCCATTGTCACACAATGGTAGGAACGAAGTTCATCGCATGAACTTATATGTATCCAGACTGCCTCTTTGGTAGCATCCTTAGTAACGATGTATCTTGCCTTTAATCGTCTAGTATGTCACGGTATCTAGCTTGGAACTCTTCCAACATACCGTCCCTCCACTGAGGGTAAAGACAATGCCTGCGACTGACATTCAGTCGTCCTTATCACCCTGTAACCTTTCCAGTGATTCTCCCCGGGATCGATTGATACCATCTCACTACAACTAGTGAGTATCCTAAGATCCAATTAGATCTATCTCATAGATCCAAAACCCAGGATTTAGGAGGTATCACTTTGATCCTATATGGAGAATCCTTGTGATAAGCGGAGATTGACCGAGCGTAGCATAGGAAAATCCTTCCCTATCAAGAGTATGTCATCCACGTACTCTACGAGGATCACGACCATACTTTCTACTACCTTTTGTGTATACAAGGTTCATCTACCATTTTGATGAATTCAAACTCTTTGACTACCACATCAAAATAGACGTTCCAACTCCGCGATGCCTGCTTTATCCTATAAAGCATCTTGCACACGTTTCCGCTGCTCCCACTGTCTACGAAGCCCTCTGGCTATGTACTTATAGACGCTATCTTCTAAAACATCATTTAGAAAAGCAGTCATGACACCCAACCATCAGATATCGTAGTCATGGTATGTAGCCGAGGCAAGTAGGATCTGGATGGACTTAAGCATAGCTTTGAAAGTCTCGACTTTTCCATGTACACCAAGTAATCTTCTCAAGATATACTCGCTCCTGATGGGGATTTAACCCTTCAGATAAAGCAACCAAAGTCCATACTTTGTTGGTGTATAAGGATTCCATCTTAGATCACTAAGCATCCAGCCATTCTTACAGAGTCCCACTCCTGATGGCCAGCTCGAAACTAGTTGGGTCATCATCTCATGATGCAATCCTCGCTCCCACTGTCATAGAGAAACCGAAGTATCTCTCAGGTGGGTGAGGAATCCTACTAGATCGGCGGAGAGGCTGAGGTTCGTTGGAAACTATTGAATCCTTTGGTTCTACCAAATCAACTGCTGTAGTTTGTATAGCTGGAACTCTTTCCAGTTCTACAGAACTGACTTTGCCTCGAGCTTGTCCGGATTATGCTTTTTAGACATAGGCCGGACAACCCTAAATCTTAACAAACTTAAGATATGGGCTCTTCCCTTTCCACATCACATATGAAGTGGTAGGCAACTGATTTGATTTGAACCCTATTCAATAGGTATGCAGCTTCTCAAGTGCACAACTCCCAAAAAGAAATAGGAAACTCAGTAGTACTCATCATAGAGCACACCATATCATATAGGGTGTTATTGCTCCGCCCCGATATACCATCGTGCTATGGTGTATACGGAGGAGTAATGCTGAGAGAGAATCTCATTCTCCTTTAGAATAGTGCAGGAATTCCGTGCTCAAGTATTCTCCTCCTTGATCTCATCAAAGGACATAATACTTATGCCCGTATTTTGGTTCTCTACTTGTAACTTATATTCTGTGAATATCTCAAAAGGTTCAGACTTATGTTTCAACAGGAACACATGTCTGAATCTTGAGAGATTATCAGAGAATGTAATAAAGTACAAAGAACCGGTCTTGGCATGTGTAGACAGGGGACTTACATACATCAGCATGAATCAATCCCAAGAGTTCACTAACTCTTTCTCTGTTTCCAATAAACAGAGCTATGGTCATCTTATCTCTGTGACATGACCGGCAAGTTTCACAAGATGTAAATTCAAACTAATTTAAATATGCATCTTTATGTAACTTCAGCTAGTCGAGTCGCATTGATATGACCTAGTCTACAATGCCTCAAGAAGGATTCGTTCATTTCTGAACTCTTCCTCTTGTGTGTGTTCTGTATACTAAGAACTGTAGTTTGATTTAGAACGTCTATGCTTTTAGATAACGTGCCTGAACCGATCAACTCTTGATATAGGAAATGTTCAAAACATTATCCAACTATAAAAAATTATATCCTTTCTTTATTAAATAAAGAGACTGATATGATGTTGTATATCAGGTTCGGTATCTAATAACATTCGTTCAGAATCAATGTATTCTAGTAATACAGGGTGATAGTGACCAACAGACTTGGCTACAACACTTGCACCATTTTCTGTCTCATGAAACTTATCACCCGTTCTCAGTTCTCTACCTATCTATAGCCCATGTAACAAATTACATACGCGGGATCCTGATCCGGTATCACATACCCAGGACGTAAAGGATACTGAGAAACAGTTCTCTGTAATGAACACACCCGAAGATGATGCATCAACATGCACTTTCTTCGTTTGGGCGGCACGGGAAATCTGGTATTCCCCAATTTCCTGCTCTGTCTTATAACAATTATAAGTTGGAGCGGGACCAACGTTCCCCAGCTCAGTATAACAAGCGGGTTCGGTGAATATATCCGTATTATTATTTTGATTAAGGCGTGATATGGTCGCTACCTGGAGAGAGAGAGAAGAAAACACTCAGCGTATGCTCTTGCAAGATTAGATTGGTTATCTAATATATCTAATCAGGATGTCTCCCACTGTTTTAGTCAAATCTTCCTTCAAACCCTAAAAGGAAAGACTAGCCGGGATTAATTAAACGCTACAAGTTCGCTAATCTTTCAGCCAGGCCAGTGTCGGTACCTTGAGGGAGGTCCCCCGTGCTTTCGCACGAACCTAATTAAAGTAAACCTCGTTTTCCCAGAGGCGTAACCCCGTTAACACCTTTCTAGACACCTACTTGATCGGCTAATTGTAATGTGTAAAACTCTCCCAGGAGTAACTCTTACTCGCAGCTGGTATCGGGATCCAACTATCTCATAGAAGGAATGCAATCTCATTGCAAATTCCAACACTTGAAATTCCCGATAATTTTGCCCTAAGCGATCTATGACCTTGACAAGGTCAACAAACCATAGACCGCAAGTCAAGTTCAACCCGTCATTTCCTGATTGAATTAAACCCACCCGCACGACCCTTGACAAGGTCAACAAAGTCACACGACTACCCTAATCCAATCGCATCATATGCTTATGCAGATAAGCACTAATCAGCTACCGCACACTACGCCTTGACAAGGTCAACAAACGCAGCATGAATACTAACTATTACTTATCTGAAATGACGGAGGGCTACGACAGGTTTTTAAGAAAACCTTTTGCGTAATGAACTTGATATCGTCGTAGAATCGAGTGATTTTAAATGGAGTGTTTTTTAGGCTTTTCTAGTTTTGCTAAAGGGGTCACTCCCGGTGAAGGGATCGTCGGCCCTTTCCCCATCGAATAAGGTGCAGGGCATATCATATACACCACTATGCAAAGCAAGAACTATAGAAGCGATCAAAATACAAACCGAGTTTGTAGCATCTGCTAGTTTCACTAAAGAGGTCACTCCCGGTGAAGGGATCTCGGCTCTTTCCTTATCGAATAAGGTGCTTGATGTTCTACAAGGAACACCGCTATGCAAAGCAAGAACTAGAGCTACCAGCTTTTAAACAAGTTTCTACAATATCTTAGGTTCCTTTTATTTCATTAATCTCATTAATGAAGTCCCATTTTATTATGCTTCACAAGCATCTCTTTTGAAACGAAATCTGCAATATAACATATATCTCATATATATAATATAAACATTCATCTCAGGTAGTAATATGATCTCATCAAAGAACATTGCAGCAGAAGAACATATATGAAATATTGGATATACTAGGACGTCCGTGTTTTAGTACGAGCATGTATAAAACACGGATTCCACGGTCGCGATGAATAGCTAAACCCACATCCCTAGACCCCTACGAGAGCGGCAAGCAACACTGCCAATTCTAGGGTTAGGAGACCCGGTCTCGACTCCTCGAGATGGTCTCCCACTGGACCCTAGAACCCGGTTACTTGTGCTCCCCGCCTTGGGTCTACCTAATGCGGAAAAGTAAATAATATACAACGGTGACATCTTCCGCAACCTGGAAGTGCCCCAATAAAAGAATATTACATACAAATGAATTTTACGTGAATGAAAAAGAAAAAACTCTCATCTCACATAAAACCCCCGGCTATTCAAAACGCGACGATCCAATATAACATATCACAGCAACACATAATATCTCATATCATCAACGTAAGCAAGTATGCGTATCCCGATTGTCGTTGATGTATAGCAACGAAGCCGGCGATACACCACATACTATGCTTACGGTCACAGAAAAGAAAGTGTAAAACTACAACAGTTGGAATCCGCAACCTCCTTAGACATCGCATGCCTAACCAAATGAATTCTTTAGACATCGCATGCCTAACTATTATAAACCCCGCATTTTAGTCTCATTATCGAAAACTCTTTTCAATATCAAGTCGGGCAATTCAACAAGATTCCCGACATTCGGATCGAATGCTCGTCGCAAACTTTAGTAGATGGCCGCCCCCCCGGATGCCGTCGACAAAGTGCACTAAGGCGGAACGCCGCTGCCGCGAGAACCCGAACGGATGCTTTCGGCGACGGGGTTCTCCTACAGTCACTTGGTCGGGGCTATGGGGCATGGCTGTCTGTTAAGTTTATCCGGCGAGTATTCGCGTACGCTACGTGATTGCGACGGACTTTTGATCACATCAAAATTCCGTGGTAACCGATCATCTGAGAGTAAACTGCTATGTTTATAACATTCATATTAGTTATCTCATAACTACTTGTGAATTCCAAATGTTGTATCCCATTCCGGATAAATAGAAAATGTTAAACTTTCCGATCGAACAATCGAACACCCAAGTTTTCCCGAAACAGCTCAACACTTGAAACAAGTTTGAAAACATTCATTTCATACCACAGAACCAACGGTCCAGCCGTAGAAGGGTCAAGCCAACGCCTCACATGTGGCACGCCGTACTGCCCCAAACCCGAAGGTTCAAAGGGCAGTTCAAGACGGTCACATAATCGAGTTAAGGTTTGTTGTCTTCTAGAGGGACCATCGCGTTACTTGCACTACTTGGAACGTTCTCAAACTACGAAAGAATCCAACACTTGGAAATTTTCCGACAGGGGAAAAATTGGGTATTTATATCCGGTCGAACTTTTTAACATATTCAAAAATCATCGGGAAAAACAAAGACGAAGTTAAATAAACCGATCGAATCATCGAATCCCCAAAACAACCCAGAAAATTCAACTGTTGAATAAATATTAAAAATTCCCAGAAAATACAAAATTAAAAGATAGGAATTACTGTGCAAAGCACGTGCCAAGAATCGACTTTATGGCCGCGGAACCGCCGCACATGCTGGGGTAGGGCCGCGGTTCCGCGGCGATTTAGTCGAATTGCGCTCACGTGCTTCACAGTAACTCTTATAATTCCCTGCTGTAATTTTTGGATACTTTTAATTTGGAAAAAACCACATTTTCAGAAAATGTACAGAGAGGGTTCCGTATCGGGGTTTTGGCGTTCGATCGGACTTTAAACTTCGCCTAGACTTCGCCTAAAGCTCTAGCTTGGCTCTGATACCACTATAGGGTTGCTATGCACGCGCACAAGGGTCTATGAGGCATCAACCATGCCCGATTAAAATTTTAGCCGTGCCGAACAACCCGAAGCCGGATCTCTAAACTAGGGTTTAGGCGAAAACTAACATGCTAAACACTTTAACACTAAGTGAGAGGGATTACAACCTTTGTAGATCCGGTCCTTCACTTCATATGCTCCATGTTGAGGTCCCTTCACTGCGATCATCGTGCTCTGGACTCTCGAGAGGCTTCACGAAGAGAAAGGTGCAGTCTTGCTTCCGATCTTCGATACAAAGATGATCTACCTTGAAGTCTCATTAACACAAGCTAACACTCACTAAAATTGAGTGAACACTCTCATCTAAAGGGCAAGGGAAGATGAGGATGATAAAGTAGGATTTTTGCTCTCTTTTGCTCTCTTTATTTATCTTTTTCTCACATATTTTCATCACAAATATCAAAACAAGAAAGCTTTGCATGAAGAACTCAAGGAAGAAGAAGAATAGTGATCCATTTCTTTTTGTGATGAATAATGAGAGGATTAATATGATGAATAATGCAACCATGGTTGACTTAACCATTGTAGAGAATTAACCAAGGGCTGGGGTTTGGGTTGAGTTAAGAATGAGCCACTTGAAAATATCTTTTCCAAAACAAAAAAGAAAACCTTCTAGAATCTACTAGAAGTCATTAACCCAAATCAAACCCTAATCTTGATTAATCTTTACTAAACATGTTGCATTAGTTATCATATCATGTTACAATATTATATATCACATATATAATATTTATTGTAACCAAATAAAATAATACAATTAACATATATCGCATATATATCAATGTATTACCCGAGTGAGAAAAAGAATCTTTTAGTGAGCAAATATTAGTTAATGTAATTTAATATATCATATATATTATTATACATTAAATTATCGAATCAACACTTGATCTAATAATCCGGCTATATCGCATATAACAGACTAATATTTATCCGTACCGATTCATCGAATCAACACTTGATCCGATGACCCGGCTGATATCAAATATCGCGAGAATATAATACGGTATCTCATATCGCATTATCCTCGGTCCCGCACATATCACATATGTGCTCCTACTCCGTTTTGCCTGAGCCAAGAAACCTCTGTGTAGGACTCTAAAGAATTGTCAATACGCCGGCAGTAGGTGATGATCATATCAAACACCCACAAGCTGCAAGCGGTCAGCTAAACGTAACAGCTACCCAGGTATTGAGCGCTCAGAACATCAACAAGCAAGCCTGTTTATTCTCCTGTGAATCCAAACAGTAACACTCCCGTACAGTCCGGTCTCGTCGTCTGATATGTCGCATATCTCGCCTAGGGGTGGTATACGTCAGACCCCAGTAGCTTGATAAGTCGTGTCGATATGAGGTCTATAACAGTTCGAGAAACTACTGATAACACTTACCAGTAAATCTCAGCAACCCTGGCCAGGGATTTCCGGTTATAGCCAATCGAACACAGCACAACATCAACTCCCTATACCGGGAGAGACGAATCCCCTCCTATCGCTCATTGCCTCCATGTGATTCGGGACTGTACCCAAAAACCACCTTTTTGCACGCCCTCTTGGACGTGGTATGATGGAAATCAAAGCACAGTAAGAATCACACAAGACTCTATGACGATCTCGGGTCAACAGACTACTCTGTACCAGTGTCACCGGAGAACTGCCATCTGACGTAAGGTATAATACCATCTGGGAGTTCTCGGCGAGTCCGTCTAGTGTACCGAGTCTCCACTGAGCACCCGTACACCATCCTTGATGTCAAACACCGATGGATATGGGATCATCCATCGCCCATCATATGGGTCAAGATGCGTATACGCTAGTCTACTCTGGTGCATCGATACCCTGTCTCGATACACCCTCGACTAGGAACAGTTATAGGATGTACTCGTCGACTACCGTGGCCCCACTAGTATGATCTCATCATAGTCCTAGTAGTCGAGTACATATCCTAAGGGCTTTATCAACATGTAATATAGAGACAATCAGAATACATGTTAAGATAAAGTACAACCAGATAGCATACTATCATGTCGAGCAAGAAAGTCCTCCCTATATATGTCCAAGCATCCATTACAATATACATCGTATGTACAGTAATGACCTCTAGGGCATACATATAACTAACACTAGTAACCCTACAAACACCGCGGCCGTGAGCACCCGAACAGATACTTTTGGCGACGGGGTTCTCCAACAATCACTTGGTCGGGGCTATGGGGCGTGGCTATCTAGTAAGGTTACCCGGCGAGTATCCGCATACACTACGTAATTGCGACGGACTTTTGATCCACATCAAAATTCCGTGGCAACCGATCAATTGAGACAAAACTGCTAGATTTATAAAATTCAAACTAGTTATCTCATAACTAATTATGTGGATTCCAAATATTGTATCACAATCACAGATAACTAGACGATGTAAAACTTTTCGATCGAATAAACAAACACCCAAAAATTTTCAAAGAGCTCAACACTTGAGCGGGGTTTAAAAAGTACCCAGAACATGCCACAACACCTATGAACCATCCGTAGAAGGGCCGACCCATGCCTCACTCATATCGCCGCGGAACTACGGCAAACCCTAGGGTATGACCGCGGTTCCACGATCCAAAAAGTTGAGTTTGGGTATCGTTCTTCTAGAGGGTCCACAGAATCGCTTGCATGATTTTCTGAAGATTTTAAACTTGGAAAAAATCCAACTCTTGGAAAATTTCCAGCAGGGAAAATATAGGTTATTGATATCCGTTCAAACTTTTTAACGTCGTCTAAATAACCCGAATAGATGTTAGAATTACGATTATGAAACACTCCGAATTGCCTTTGCACAAAGATAACATCACATGCAAATTTAGCAAAAACAAGCAACACCTGAAACACCAAAACCCAGAAACCGGAACACCCTAGAAATTTCAACCCAAAACAATGAAAGAAAACCAAGCAGGCCGGTTTTGAGAGCAATGTGGCCGGCCATTTTCCTGCGAGGGGGGTTGAATTTTCTACAGTGTTCATGTTACATCTCATATAACATTTGTTGGGGTAAAAATTTTCACCCTGGTTGACCAAGTCAAAATCAAAGTCAACCCCAAGCCAAGTGGGCCCAAGCCCAGATCCAGTGGGCCCATGCCCGGGTCGAGCCCGAACATGAAGCGGCCGGCCTCCCCCCATGCCAAGATAAAAATTTTGTAATAAATAATTTGGTTGTATTTCTTTTATTTTATTTTATGAATAAATGTAAGAAAAATAGGCATAAAGCCAAATTTTTGTAAAGCCCATGGCTTATGTGCAAAAAGAAATGGCATATGAGCCACGGGATAGGCAAAATGCCATTTTGTGAAGCCCAAGGGGCTATGTGTAATGTGTATAGCCTATAAAGGCAAGGATAATGAAAATATCCCAACAACTTTCTCTCTAAAAAGAGTAAATCTAGATCTGAGATCTCTCTCCTTCCTCAAGGTTCTAAAACTTTCTTATTTCTTTTGAATTAAATCAAGAGTTTTACTCTTCCTTTTATAAAACTAAATAGTTTTTCACCACAAAACCCACAAAAGCGAACTCAGATCTTCCATCAGATCTTAAAAAGAAGTGATTTTTAAAATCTCACACTTCTTGATCTTCAAGATCCAGCCAACAAAGGAAGAAGAAGGAGACCCATCTCCAGAAACCCCACTTTAGGGAAGAACTAGGGCTCAAGGGGAGAAGCCATTCATCAGCTTCAAAACATCTTAGGAGTTTAACTCCACTCTAATTTCTCTCTCGGGAGTTTCTGGGGCTAAAAGCCTCTTTTTCTCGCCGGCGCCCAAGCGCCGGAGCACCTTGCGCTCAAGCGCCCAGCGCCCATATGCCGATAGGTGGCACGCTAGCGCTCGAGCGCCTACCGCCCACGTGCCGACACGTGGGGCGCTAGCGCCTAAGCGCACAACGCTCAAGGCGCTGGCCCCACGCGTCCTTTGGGCGCTTTTTCCCTCTTATATATATATATGTATACATGTATAAATATAAATATATATATATAAGATACTCACACGCTCCATAACACCGTCCCTCTAAAAAAAATTTAGGCCGGGGCACTGCCCCGCACCCCGCAAGGGGGCTGCTAGCCCCCTTGATCCCCAGCCCGCTATCCGAGTAGTGGGACCCCTGTAAAAACTCTGCGGGGCCCCCGATACATCCAAGACCCCTTCAAAACACGATAATGCACATTGAGTTCACATGACCAGTGTAACCCATTAATCGGAGGTTCTCTCGCTCCAAAGGCGAGGGGTAATTAACGGAGGCTTAGTCCGCGGCTGCCGGAGATTCGGATCCCCACAATCAATAAACCCCAGCCTACCCTAGGCAGGGGGAATTTGTAATGCGCCTGACAAGTGCGCGCGTATTCCCATCTCAATGGGGTGACGAAAAACACCCTACAGATTCTGGCACGCCCGGTGGGACCTTTCTCTCCTCCCATATTTCGGGTTAAACGTTCATGCGAACTCAATCAATATACATATCGATTGCCTATACTGAAATGAAGTTTTTTTTTCGTGCAGCAATCAACTTTCGACGACAATGTCTCCCAAGACGAATTCAGCTTCTAATGTGACCCCGATCCCGTGCGTGGTCAAGGTCAATGCTCGTGTGGTTCTCCCCGCAAGTCTCAGTCGAGGAGGAACTGCCCCGCCAGTTTGGCTCCGTCATCATCTATCCTGCCGGAAGCGCTCATCTGGCAGAAATCCCGGAAAAACAGGTGGCCAAGCCGATCTCAAGGGCAAGAGGCCAAATGTTGTGATCACTAAGGCACCACAACCGAAGCTTAAGACGGTGTCTGAACGACTCTCTGGCGCTCCAGCTGGGAGCAAGACTTCCTGTACAAAGGGCAACATCAAATGTTGCGGACGAGCTCAAGCGATGACTCCAACAAATGCACAATCGAGCGTATCTCCAAAATCCTCCATTGCCCGGTCTACGGAGTCTTCCCAAAGAGCCAAAGTCTGCCAGGTGCTTAGAACAGAAAAGTTAAGGCAGAAGCGGCTCAGGTATCGAACCAACAAGAGGGCCAGGGCTTCGGCCAAGTGGAATCTTGTGAAGTTACAAGAGCAGGGTTACTCTGTGACGACGGCTGAGTCGGTCGTAAAAATCAGCAATTCCTTCGAACCTCTGAAGTGGGTTCAGAAAAATGCCATGACCACCAGAATCAAGAAGACAGCGGTCCGAATGTTGCTATAAAGAGACGTGTCCTAGCCCCAACAGAAAAAGTATGACACTGTCTCTTCAAGAGTCTATCAGGAGCTCTGTGCCGCGCGAAAGCAGCGGGGCAAATCCAGAAAAGAAGTGCCAGCGCCATTCAAGAATCCGGCCAGGCCATTCGCTTTCAATCGACTGCCCGCTACTGAAACAGAGGGGTCAAGATAGCGGTCTGTGAAATCAGCCGCCGATAATAAAAAGAAGGCTGGATATGTTATCCATACGGTCTATATGGCGGGCGGGCGCCCCAGCGACAACCTTCGCAGCAAAGGCAAGGATGGGGCCACCATATCCCAAGCCCAATCTGGCTTGAATGTGGTTGCCGCTGCCCAAGAACAGTCGCCTCCGCTGGATAAAGAAAACCCTCTCGATGAGGATGATAGGCAGAAAGACCCCTCGGTCCATGCAGAGTCAAGCTCGGACAGCGAGGAAGAGCTGACTTTCCGCCCCAGGACTGCGGAGCAAGAGCTGCTTCAAGAGCTTCGAAAACAGCTCAGGAGCAAAGATAAAGAGATGGCCAAGCTCTATTCGAAAATTGACGACCTAACAAACGTTGTGATGCAGCTCACGGCTCAAATTGCTCGAGCGCCTCCCAATCAAGCACAAGTCGCTACTCATGAGCCGGATGATGACAATCCGAAGCGGCCGATGCCTGTCTCTTTGGGTCCAAGATTGGTCAAGCCGCATGAAAGCCAGCCACATTCCGCTTCTGGGGACGCCTTGGCCCCAGATAACACTATCCCGCTAACACGAGACCGGATAATGGATTTGGTCACCAGCAAAGTTAAAACATTGGTGGCTAAAACTGAAGCTCAGAAAGAAATTGGCAGTAGTGGGCGGCCCATATCCCGCACAGTACGATCTGATCGAGTTCCCGAGCGGCTACGTCATTCCTAAGTTCGGAAGATTTGACGGAAATGGGAATGCAAATCAGCACGTCGCCCACTTCAAAGCATCGTGCGGAAATACAGGGGGCAATGACGCGCTCCTTCTTCCTCAGTTTGTCAACAGCCTGACCGGTGTCGCCTTCGACTGGTACGCGAGTATACCAGACGGGTCCGTCATTACCTTTGCCCAAATGGAGTCTCTGTTTCGGCAAAGGTTCATGAGTGTCAGTGATAAAATCTCTATTGCCGACCTTGTGAGGACTAAGCCGGGGAAGAATGAAAGCAACACCGACTTTATTGCCTGATGGCGTAATCTCACAGTCAAGTGTGAACCGCCGCTGGCGCAGGACCAGTCCGTCAGCCTTCTCATTGGGAACCTCAGCAATTGGATGGTCCCGTTCTTGTGTACAGCAAGCCTCAAGACGTTTCAAGAGCTAACCAAGAAAGTCCAAATGCTGGAACGCTCGAAGCAAGAGTCTACCCCGGACTCTCAGAGAGACAAAACTTGGAAAAGCAAGCGGGACGACAACCGTAGAAGCAGGAGTTCCAGTAGTACCAATGTCTTCAATGCGTCCGACAATGAAGAAAAGCGAAGGGCGGGCGAATCCAAAACCAACCGGTCTCGAAAGCCATTACTGGGAGGAGATGGGCCTTCCCTAGAGGAGAAGAAGAACAAGGTTTACTATTTCAGAAGGGACAAGGTCTGCAAGATATTTAAAGATGTCTTGAACAACGGCCTACAATTGCCGGAGTTGAAAAGACCCCAAGAAGCAAAAATGACCGACAATCACCTGTATTGCCCATACCACCGAGTAGTGAGCCATGCGATCGAGGATTGCTATATCTTCAAAGACTGGGTCGAGAAGCAGTATGTTCACACCAGAATATTGCATTATTATATTCCCCATTCTTATATATTTTACAAATAAACGGGTGCTTTTGACGCATGTCTGCTACATGTTACAGGTTACAGGTTCTTGAACAGAAAACAGTGCAAACGATGTAAAGACGATGAAAATGTGGACTTTAACCAATGAACAGAAGATCTTGATCAAGCCTACATAAGAAACAGTTCACAAAGCAAGATTCAAGATATCAACTCAAAGCGAACGGTTAAAAATCCATTGCAAATTGTTCAGTGAAGATCTGGAACCAACCTAGAAGCCCAAATGGAAAAAGATATATAGAAATAAGAAGCCCAAGCCAACAAGAAGCATCCCAGGAAAATTCATGAGGTGATCTCACCAATGGGCCGCGGAACCGCGGCCCAAGCCTGCCATTGCCGCGGTTCCGCGGCCGTCTGGTGCCCGTGCTTCGAGAAATTTTACCAAAATTAGTTTGCGGCTCTGAAAAGATTTCCTAAGGGCTATTTTTGTAATTTAAGACATGCGAAACAAATGTAACCCTAGGGCTTCCTATTCTTTATAAATAGGAACTCTAAAGATTGTAATTCTTATGCCTCCCTTCATTAATAAAATACAAAATTCTTTTGGAGAGCAATAGTGTTTCTTTTCCATTCAGAAATTCAGATCTGACAACCCTGCATGGATGATTGGAGGGATGCATCTGTAAGTAGAATTAATTTCTCGCCCTAGTGTAGATTTCAATTCTTTGCTCTAGGTAGATTTAATTTCATGCCCTAGGAACTTGTTTAGGGTTTAGCTTTGGGGAAGGATTTTGAGAGATGAGATCTCTCATCCCTTTCTTACCCATTATATATTTACAATAGGACTCCATGCATACGCGCTCACACCGCGCCCTACGGCATCCTACCCTTCGAGGTAACGATGACACCGTAGTGTAAAAGCCCGGTTGTGCGAGTTTTCCATGGAGGTTAGGATAAGGATCTCTAAAGGAAGGACAAGAACCTAGAGGAAGGACAAGAACCTAGAGGAAGGAACACCTTCCCGAATGGATCTAATCCCCTTTATTGATAATTACCTTAACTCCTCATAGATCTTCATTCGGGTATAGAAAGCGTTGAGGTTTACTTGCATTTCCAAACCATCCCTAAACCTAGCCCTAGCAAGAATAGATCTAGATAATCGCCCTAGGTTAATTAGATTTTTAGATTTAATAATCAACCGAACACCCTTCGGAATTAACTCGTTAGCGCGACTAGGAGATTCACAACATCCCTGTGGACCGACCCGTACTCACCGGCTAGCTTCATGCGACGCCGTTCTTGATTGCGGTAATAGATAGTTTTTGAGAATCAATCACAGTACAAGGCTGGAGAGATCGAGCTGTCCAAAAGTGTGTTGGTGAATAATCAAGTTGCAACCACCAACTTTATACAGACAGAAGCTGAAGCCTTCTGGGAGCAGACAGCCTAACCCGCTGCCCTGAGAAATGAGACCGACTCACCGCAACCTCCTTGGAGTAAGCACATATCTAATAAGACGAAGAAGATGCTAAAGCTGCTTCAGAAAGAGCCCAGGACGGGATGGGAAGGACAGAAGAAGCCTACCAGTCCAGCTGCCAATGCGGCTCCATCAGACTCAAAATCCAAGAAGCTCAAGAAGAAGAAAAGTGCAGCTCGGCTCGAAAAGGAGTCTGTAGGGAGATCGACCATTCAAAAATATATCGATTTTCTCGAAGAATATGAACAAAAGGAAAGAACTCTGATTCAATTGAAGGAGTTCCTCCCTATACGAGCGGCTGAAATTCTGGAGAAGTTAGAAGAAGAATCCAATGAAGAGATCCCAGTAGTGACTTGCTACGCCATCCATCTTGGCAGTGACTCTGAGGAGGAGCTCTGGTTTTTCGAAGAGGACGAGCAACTCGCCATAAAGGCCAACCAAATCCAGCTTAGAAGCGGCAAGGCTCTACCGCCAAATCAGGGCAACGCCCCAAAAGGGAAGGAAAAACAAGTCGCTAATGAAGAAGATGGAAGAGAACTTGCTCATGAAGATTCGAGTCCTTCCCCAGTAGACTATAATCTCTTGGCTCACCTTCGAAAACTTCCGTCTCTCCTTAGCATCTATGATGCCTTGGTTCTATCTCAAGAGCTTAGAGATGTTCTCATTCATGCTCTACAATACCCTGAGCAGTATCAGGCTCGCTTTGCGGAAATTGATATGAAAGAAGCTCAGTACACTTTGCAAGCCGCCGCAGTCACGTTTAAGGATGAAGACTTGCTACTGGGAATGGCTGAGCATAATCGGCCGCATTACGTGACCGGGTACAGCGACGGAGATCGAATTAATCGCATATTGATTGATTCGGGGTCCTCAGTGAACATCATGAACTTGTGGACTCTGAAGAGTTTGTCAATGGACGTCTGACACCTGTCAAGGGAAAGGATTGTCATTCAAGGCTTCAACCAAAATTGCCAGCAAGTTCTGGGGTCCATAGCTCTGCCAATCAAATTTGGGGATCTGCAGACCAAAGCTAAGATATACGTGATCGATGCTGACACGTCTTATAAGATTCTCTTAGGACGGCCGTGGCTCCACGATTACGGCATCATTCCGTCAACTCTCTATCAATGCATGAAGTATACTAAAAATGGCGAAGAAAGACGCATTGACGGAGACATCCAGCCGTTCAGTGTGCATGAAGTCCGATATGAAGATTCTCGGTACTTCATGAACTACCAAAATACTTAGCCACAACTGACTGAGGATAGACCGGCCCCAAAACTCAAAAGCAAATATGCGCCGGCTGTCACTTTCAAAAGCAAAAATGCCCAAGTGAGCCCGCATTTCGGTAGCGACACTGATGAGTCCGACGCTGGAAGTCCGTCCTTCCGTAACACTCACCCTCGTTTCGGTAGCGATACGGACGAATCTGTTACTGAAGCCCCATCTAGCAGCAAAGTCCGCCCTCATCTTGGCAGCGACACTGAACAGTCGGAGGAAGAGGACCTGCCGTGCAACAGCGGTGCAGATTGGACCCCCATGCAACAAGCGAAACTACGAGAGACCTTCGAAATTGCAGAAGGGTCCCTAGCCGTCACAAGGGTACCGGAGCAGATGTGCAAAGAGTTCGATGCGTTGTCAGTCTCCACCGTGGACCAGCTGAAAACTTTCTACATCCCCGGAAGGAAAAGTGGGCAGAAAGGCATCCTGTTTTATGGGTCAAACCCCGTTGTGCACCCGGACGATTTGTCTGTCGCGTGCCTTCCATATGAGAGAGGCATAAGAGCCGTCCTCAATCCCAGATACTATGCGCCCGAGATGCGGGAATACTTTAAAAAGTGCGGATGCCGGTTATATCAAACGGAGTCCGAAGCAAAGTTTTACGAAGGGCTATGGCATCCACCTCAGGTCCGAGCACTCATCGATGGATGAATTCCAGATAGGCGGGGCATAGGTTTCATCCAGCCTGATTCTAAGGCATGCTACATGACCCATATTGGGGAAGCCAACGAAGAGTCAAATGATGAAGATGAGCTAACCGAGCCAGAAGAAGCTCCTCAAGAGCTCGAAGATGGCGGACAAGCAACCTTTGACGAGCTAACCGAGATTGACTTAGGAACGCCCGATGATCCAAGGCCGACCTACATCAGCTCACTCTTGTCGGAGAAAATGAAAGAGCGGATAATTGCCCTGCTGCATGAGTTCTTCGACTGCTTCGTGTGGACATACAAAGAAATGCCTGGCCTTTCCCCTGAAGTGGCCGTGCATAAGCTGGCTATATCTCCTGATGCTAAGCCAGTCAAACAAGCTCCTCGAAGAATGAGAAGGGAACTAGAAGAAAAGGTCATCGAGGAAACCAAGAAGCTCATCGATGCCGGCTTCATCAGGGAAGAGAAATATGCGGACTGGATCGCATGCATAGTCCCAGTGAAGAAGAAAAATGGGCAGATCCGAGTTTGTGTCGATTTCAGGGACCTCAACAAGGCATGTTCTAAAGACGACTTCCCGCTACCGGTCATGGAAATGATGGTCGATGACACCTCAAATTACGAGTTGTTCACCTTTATGGATGACTCGTCTGGATATAATCAGATCAAGATGTCGCCTGAGGATGAGAAACACACAGCATTTCGAACCCCGATCGGAATATATTGCTACAAGGTAATGCCATTCGGACTGAAGAACGCAGGTGCTACATATTAAAGGGCAATGACTAATATCTTTGATGACCTAATCCATAAACTCGTCGAATGCTATGCTGATGATCTGGTAGTCAAAACTAAAGCCAAGGCCGACCACATCCAAGATCTTAGGACCGTTCTCACCAGACTGAGGGAATACGATTTGAAGATGAATCCTTTAAAGTGCGCTTTTGGCGTGTCATCGGGAAAATTCCTAGGCTTCATAGTCCGACATCGAGGGATCGAAGTTGACCCATCAAAGATAAAGGCCATCATGGAGATGCCCCCTCCAAAGAGCCTAACACAGCTAAGATCTTTTCAAGGAAAGCTTGCTTATGTACGGAGGTTTATCTCAAATTTATCGGGAAGATGTAGGCCCTTCTCAAAGCTCATGAAGAAAGGAGCTCCTTTTATCTGGGATGCCGAATGTCAAGCAGCGTTCGAAAGCATCAAACAATACTTGTTGCACCCTACAGTGCTGGCCACTCCCATTCCAAATAAACCGCTGATTTTCTACACTGCCGCGCTAGATGAGTCACTCGGTGCGCTCCTTGCCCAGAATAACGAGGAGGGAAAAGAAAATGCCCTCTGCTACCTCAGTCGGACTCTAGTCGGGGCGGAACACAACTATTCCCCAATCGAAAAGCAATGCCTGCTCTGATATTTACTGTGAAGAAGCTGAGGCACTATCTGCTCGCTCATCGAGTTATGCTGATCTCCAAGGTCGACCCGCTCAAACACTTGATGACCAAAGCAAGCCTAGCCGGCAGAATGGCAAGATGGGCTGTCATGCTACTTGAGTTTGACATAGTTTATACTCCTCAGAAAGCAGTAAAAGGGCAAGCTCTTGCAGACTTTCTCGCTGCTCATCCTATACCAGAAGGGTCACCACTCAATTGCGAGTTCCCCGACGAACAAGTGCTGCACCTCGAGAATGACGATCCATGTTGGGAGCTCTACTTTGATGGGGCCTCATCGATAAGAACCTCCAGCAAATCAAGCATCCCGGAGATAAAAGCAGGGATATGATTGGTGTTCATCACGCCATCAATGGGAACCTTACGACGTTCTTTTGCTCTCACCGAGCCTCGCACAAACAATGAGGCCGAGTATGAAGCTCTGATAGCTGGTTTGGAGCTCGCCATAGAAATGGAAATCCTTCGGCTGCGGGTTTACGGTGACTCCCAGCTTGTCGTCAACCAAGTAAGCGGCGACTATAAGATATACAAACCTGAGTTAGCTCGGTACAGAAGCCGGGTGGTGGAACTCATGAAACGTTTCACTCATATTGAACTAACGAGAGTCCCTAGAGCGTTGAACGGAAAGGCTGACGTACTCGCTCGCTTAGCCAAGGAGCTGGCTGATCCTGACATGGACGAAATTCTGATCACAGTCAGGAGCCGGCAAATTCTACCCCTTGTCTCTTTATGAGAAGAGGAAAGCGCGGAACAGAAGAGCAGTCCCGCCGAAGAAGCTTCGATCATTCAAGACGAGCCCGATTGGAGAGAACCCTTCATAGAGTACTTCCGATACGACAAGCTGCCCGAAGGAAGGTCTGCGAAGGTTCAGCTGAAGAAGAGAGCTCTCCGATACGTATTTGTAAATGACACGCTATACCGCAAGTCATATGACCAACTCTGGCTCAGGTGCCTGTCATCGGTTGAAGCCTAAAAAGTCATGAAAGAAGTTCACTCAGGCGTTTGCGGTGCTCACCAATCTGGCCCCAAGATACGACTTCAAATTAAACGGCTTGGGTATTACTGGCCCACCATGATATGGGATTGCGGAGAGCATGCCAAGAAATGTTATATCTGCCAAATTCATGGTGATTTCATTTACAAGCACCCCAATCTGTTGCATCCTACAGTAGCGTCGTGGCCCTTCGAAGTCTTGGGAACCGACATAGTTAGTCCAATTGATCCTCCGTCATCCAAAGGCCATCGGTTCATATTGGCCGCAACAGACTACTTCTCCAGATGGGCTGAAGCTGTCCCACTAAAAAAAGTCAAGACAAAAGACATTCTGACATTCTTCCAGCATAATATTCTATACCGCTTCGGTACACCAAGAAGAATCATTTCTGACAATGGGCCTTCTTTCAAGAGCTTCAAAGTCTCAAGGTTCACTACTCAACACAAGATAGACTGGAGATATTCCTCCATCTATAATCTAAGAGCCAATGGGCTAGCCGAAGCCTTCAATAAGACTCTATGCAAGCTCCTGAGGAAAAATGCTTCAGCCAACAAGAGAGACTGGAATCTCAAGCTTCACGAGGCATTGTGGGCATATCGTACCACGCACCGTACTCCAACTCAGTCCAGTCCATACTCATTGCTCTTCGGAGTGGAGGCGGTCCTCCCCCTCGAAGTCGAAGTTCCAAGCTTAAGAATGGCCGTTCAGCACAAATTGACGGAGGAGGAAAACGTGCTCCTTCGGCTTGAAGAGCTCGACGCCCTCGAAGAAAAGAGGCTCGCGGTGCAGCAAAATTTGGAGCTATACCGAGCACAAATGTTACAGGCCTATGACAAGATAACCCGTCTCCGCGCTTTCAAGAAAGGTGAGTTATTGTTGGTGCTCAAAAGACCGATCATCCCCAATCGACATGCTAAGGGAAAATTTGAGCCAAACTGGGAAGGACCATACGTCATCGAGAAAGTGTTCGATGGAGGATCCTACCAACTAATAAGTGCCGAGGGAGAAAGGTCCATGCCACCCATCAATGGCCGATATCTTAAGAAATATTACGCGTGAATGCTCCAAGTCGCAGGCGAATTGAGCACATCAGCCCTACGGTCTGGATCATACATCCTGCAAAACCGTATACAATCCACGGGCGTAAACGACCCCTATCTCTCCCAAATCCTGCCGGTGAGACTACTTTTAAAGTCCTACCAGCGGCCAAAAAAAACGGTATGTCCACAAGCAAAATAGGCACGGATGAAAACCTGAAAGGGCTCCGTGAGTAAAAACGGCAGGACTACCGGCGAGTTTGTGAAAATCCGAAAGGGCGCAAACTCGTGAAAAGAGATGAAATACACTCGCAAAGTCCTCTCGACCTTGTGAGGAGAAAATCCCTGCGTGAGATCCTTACGACTCACAAAGGAGCAACACACTTAGGAATCCTCACGATTCCTAAGGAGAACATACACCTGGGAGATCCTCGACTCGTAGGGAGAAAATGCTTTTATGAGACCCTTACGGCTCATAAAATTGAAAAGTCTTAGGTGACAGGGACTTAAACCTGTCTCCTAAGCCACCGCTCCCCAACAGGAAATGGCAAATGATGAGTCGCTCCTGGCGTTATGCTTCAGTGTTAGCGGTGCTGATGCCGACCCAAAAACCAAATCCCAAGTCCTCCATGGGCAAATGATGAGTTGCTCCTGGCATTATTCCAGTGCAGCAATACTGATGTCAAACACGATCCAAATTCCAAGTCCCCAAACGACGAATGATGAGTCGCTCCTGATACCATATTCCAGTGTAGCGATGCAGACGCCAACCAAAATCCAATTTCTCAAAATTCTCCCAGCCCTACGGTTAGTCCCCAAATTGACTACCGTATACAATCCACGGGCTCAAATAATTCTCATCATACCCATATCCCACCGCAATCACCAGTCCAGCAGCCGGTCTTCGCCCTTGGACTTATGCTCCATTTTGGAAGACCCACTCTTATGTCCTCACGATACATGAGGAGAACCAACTTACGGGATCCTCACGACTCGTAAGAAAACACCTTCGTGGGATCCTTATGACTCATAAAGGAAAAACACACTTGGGAGTCCCCATGACTCCTAAAGAGAAAGTGCACCTACGAGATCCTTTCGACTCGTAGGGAGAAAATGCTTTTATGGGACCCTTAAGGCTCATAAAATTGAAAAGCCTTAGATGATAAGGACCTAAACCTGTCTCCTAAGCCACCGCTTCCCAACAGGAAAAGGCAAATGATGAATTGCTCCTGGCACATGTGCTTCAGTGTTAGCAACGCTGATGCCTACCCTAACCCCAAAATTCCAAACTCCAATCCAATAGACCCCTAAGTTTTTAAACTGGGAACATATGACCTCTAAGTCGTTAAACTGGGAACAGATGACCCCTAAGTCGTTAAACTGGGAACGGGGGAAATTCCCTCACGACAAATGATGATTCGCTCCTGGTACCATATTCCAGTGTAGCGATGCTGATGCCAAACCAAAACCAAAATCCCCAAATCCTGTCAGGACAAATGATGATTCGCACCTGGTAGCATATTCCAGCATAGCGATGCTGATGTCAACCCAAATCACATCAAGTCAGCAAAACAACCAATGACCTCCCTGGCAGAATCAAATTCCACCTCGAAAACAAGTCAACTTCATCCCTGACGCCGCAAGAAGCGGGGCAAGTCAAATCCAGAATCGACCGTCCACGTCGCTAAAATGGCACAAAAAGGGCAGCACCGACCGTCCACGTCGGTAAAATGGCAGCATCGACCGTCCAAGTCGCAAAAAGGGCAGCATCGACCGTCCACGTCGCTAAAAGGGCAGTAACGACCGTCCAAGTCGCAAAAAGGGCAGCACCGACCGTCCAAGTCGCAAAAAGGGCAGCACCGACCGTCCAAGTCGCTAAAAGGGCAGCATCAACCGTCCACGTCGCTAAAAGGGCAGCAACGACCGTCCAAGTCGCAAAAAAGGCAGAACCGACCGTCCAAGTGGCAAAAAGGGCAGCATCGACCGTCCATGTCGTAAAAAGGGTAGTGCCTGTAAGTCTACGGTAGCGCCCCGGCCGTCTACCGACGCCAAATGCGGAACAAAAACTTTTTAACTGGCGCTATCGTATACTATCACCCAGATCTGCCATTATTGCTAAACTAACAAACTACAAAGAGGGTAGAAAGGTTATACCGAACGATCCGAGTCCTTCGTTCTTTAACCATCATCCCACGCTTGGTTGCGGCTGCTCCGATCTCGTCGATCTCCGATCTCCTCGTCCAGGTGGCACTACGTCAACGGATCTTTAAACGGGCTTCCGCCTCTGACTCGAGGCAACTCGGTCGTCAAGTTTGCTAAAAGAGACAACCAAGATTGATGTAGAGAATGAGTAGAACACTTTGTCTCGCTTCGTCCAAAGCCATGAACGAACGGTTAATGAAGTTGCCATTTGAATCGGGTGATGGAATGAAAGAAGCTATAAAATTTCCATACACCACAAACTATCATCTTTTTAAAACATCAACCATATATTTTCTTCACCAAGAGGGGCCGGCCACTTATATGGAAGGAGGAGGGTGAGTGTAAGAGAGGGGGGGTGACCACAAGCAAAGCAAACTTATCATAACATTTTAAGGAAAGAATGAATCATCAAAAAACAATAAATGCAAATGAATGAATCACTAACCTAGTCACCATTCATTTAATGCAATAATTAATGCCAAGATGAGTCACTAATCTAGAAGTTTCTAGAACCACGACTCACCCTCATGACTCACCCGAGAGAAGAAAAGATAAATCCGCATTTAACCGAATGTTAAATACGGCTGATAGAAAACTGGAAACTGGCAACTTCCAAAAGCGATCCTGAAACGAATTTCAGGACAACCCCATAACTGTATAAATATACCCGCATTTGTATTACAACCGAATACAAATGCATCTGAGACAAAAATATTATATCTACACAGTATAATACTCGGATCCGGTTTAAACCAAAGCCCACCAGTATTATCTGCCCGAAATATGACACGTGCATAAATGCACGTGCATTTTCCGAACCCTGCCATAAAACCATACGGCCTCTACAACGTTTCGCCCGAACTTGGGAAACTGTCTGTGGGGGACTCTAATGACTCGTCAGTACCCTAGCAGTGGGTTTAACCATAAGCCGTCAGCGGCACTAGCTGTGCGTAACGGCTGCCATGGACTGACCTCAAGGGACGCCGATGAGCGAACTCATCCGGAAACCCTACTGAGCCTAACAGTGACAATGTATATACAGTCCGGTCCGTTCGTCTATGAGTATCGCATATCTGCCTAGGAGGCTGGTAACGTCAGACCCCCAATAGCAGTATAAGTCGTGTCGGAGTGTAGCCTAATAACACCCTGAGATACTACTGGAGTACCTACCAGTAAATCTCCTACCACGGCCGTGGGCTTTGTGTAATGGCTCTCCTAGACACAGCACGATCTCACCCCCAATACCGGGAGAGACGAATCCCCAGCCGATCCGCTCACGTGCCTCCATGTGGCTCGGGACTGTACCCAAAAACTATCTGTTTGCACGACTCCTTTGAGCCATGGTAGGGGAGAAATCAAGGCACAGTGGGAACTCACACGAGACAAATGACGACCTCAGGTCGATGAACTAACCTGTACACATGTCACCAGGGAACTGCTATCTGACGATAGGTATAGTACCAACTAGCAGGTTCCCGGCGAGTCCTGTCCTGTGTACTCATAACCCAATGAGCACCTGTATATATCTTAGGTGATCCAACTGACACCAGTGGCTTGTGAGACCGGCCACCGCCCCTCGTCGGGGTCTCGACTGTATACACTAGTCTACTCCGGAGAATCAATGCCCTGCCTCGAAACTCCCACGACTAGGGACCACAATTAAGAATATGCGTATAAACCACCCAACTCTCATGTATATGATCTGTAGGGTTGCTGGGCACTACCACATGGGTCTACGAGGCATCAACCATGCCCGATTAAAAATTTAGCTGTGCCGAACAACCCTTAACAAGATCTTTAAACTAGAGATTAGGCGAAAACAAGCATGTTAAACTCTATAACACTAAGTGAGAGGGATTACAACCTTTGTAGATTCGGTCCTTCACTTCTTAAGCTCCGTGTTGAGGTCCCTTCGCTGCAATCATCATGCATCCGGACTCTCGAGAGGCTCCACGAAGAGAATGATGCAACCTTACTTCCGATCTTCGATAACAAAGATGATCTACTTTGAAGTTTCATTAACATAAGCTCTCACTCACTAAAGAGGTGAACACCCTCATCTAAATAGCAAGAATAGATGAGGATGATGAAGTAAGATTTTTTGCTCTCATTTGTTTTCTTATTCTCACTCATAATCATCACTTAGAAATATCAAGTAAGCCTTTTTCATGAAAGAAAGAAGAAGGAAGAAGAAGATGAATAATAATATGAATTAAAACCTTTTGTGATGAATAATGATAGTCTTGATAAGGTTAGAAATGCAACCATGGTTCAAGTAACCATTGTAGAGATTTTACTAGGGTTAAAGGTTAGGGTTAAGTTAAAGAAATATCTTGCAAAATATCTTTTCCAAAACAAAAAAGAAAACCTTCTAGAAACTTCTAGAAATGATTAACCCTAATCAAACCCTAACCAAGTTTAATCTCCACTAAACATGTTGCATTAATAACCATATCATGTTACAATATTATATATCACATATATAATATTTATTGTAACAAAATAAAATAATACAATTAACATATATCGCATATATATCAATGTATTACCCGAGTGAGAAAAAGAATCTTTTAGTGAGCTACTATTAGTTAATGTAATTTAATATATCATATATATTATTATACATTAAATTATCGAATCAACACTTGATCCGACAATCCGGCTATATCGCATATAACCGACTAATATCTCATTTACCGATTCATCGAATCAACACTTGATCCGATGACCCGGCTGATATCAAATATCGCGAGAATAGAATACGGTATCACATATCGCATTATCCTCGGTCCCGCACATATCACATATGTGCTCCTACTCCGTTTTGCCTGAGTCAAGAAACCTCTGTGTAGGACTCTAAAGAATCGTCAATACGCCGGCAGTAGGTGATGATCATATCAAACACCCAGAAGCTGCAAGCGGTCAGCTAAACGTAACAGCCACCAAGGTATTGAGCGCTCAGAAGATCAACAAGCAAGCCTGCACATTCTCCTGTGAATCCAAACAGTAACACTCCCGTACAGTCCGGTCTCATCGTCTGATATGTCGCATATCTCGCCTAGGGGTGGTAAACGTCAAACCCCAGTAGCTTGATAAGTCGTGTCGATATGAGGTCTATAACAGTTTGAGAAACTACTGATAGCACTTACCAGTAAATCTCAGCAACCCTGGCCAGGGATTTCCGGTTATAGCCAATCGAACACAGCGCAACATCAACTCCCTATACCGGGAGAGACGAATCCCCTCCTATCGCTCATTGCCTCCATGTGATTCGGGACTGTACCCAAAAGCCACCTTTTTGCACGCCCTCTTGGACGTGGTATGATGGAAATCAAAGCACAGTGGGAATCACACAAGACTCTATGACGATCTTGGGTCAACAGACTACTCTGTACCAGTGTCACCGGAGAACTGCCATCTGGCGTGAGGTATAATACCATCTGGGAGTTCTCGGCGAGTCCGTCCAGTGTACCCTTTACTGAGCACCCGTACACCATCCTTGATGTAAAACACCGATGGATATGGTATCATACATCGCCCATCATATGGGTCAAGATGCATATACGCTAGTCTACTCTGGTGTATCGATGCCCTGTCTCGATACACCCTCGACTAGGAACAGTTATAGGATGTACTCGTCGACTACCGTGGCCCCACTAGTATGATCTCATCATAGTCGCGGTAGTCGAGTACATATCCTAAGGGCTTTATCAATATGTATATATAGAGACAATCAGAGTACATGTTAAGATAAAGTACAACCAGATAGCATACTATCATGTCGAGCAAGAAAGTCCTCCCTATATATATCCAATCATCCATTACAATATACATCGTATGTACAGTAATGGCCTCTAGGGCATATATATAACTAACATGATCGCCATCATACTGTTGGTAGTAAAGCAAGATCCTAAGGGCTCTATCAAAGTGTAACAGTGATCAGTCACCTGAACCTGTACACGACTGATAAAGGCAAACCAGATAGTATACTATCATCTCGAGTAAGACTGTCCTACCGGTATAGGTCCTCCGCAATCATTGCAATCACGTGCCTGCGATCCAATAATTGACTCTGAGGGCACTATATCCAACAGTGCCAGCTTCCCAAAAGGTGGGAACCGAATCAAGTCGCCTCCACGTGAAAGAAGATCCATCAATTTAATGCACACGACCCACATATGTGGTGTGCATTTATTGATGGGGCAATTTGTTGGGGTAAAAATTTACACCCCGGATGACCAAGTCAAAATCAAAGTCAACCCCAAGCCAAGTGGGCCCAAGCCCAGATCCAGTGGGCCCATACCCGGGTCGAGCCCGAACATGAAGCGGCCGGCCTCCCCCCATGCCAAGATAAAAATTTTGTAATAAATAATTTTGTTGTATTTCTTTTATTTTATTTTATGAATAAATGTAAGAAAAATAAGCATAAAGCCAAAGTTTTGCAAAGCCCATGGCTTATGTGCAAAAAGAAATGGCACATGAGCTATGAGATAGGCAAAATGCCATTTTGTGAAGCCCAAGGGTGTAACACTTCGAAAATCGTTTAGGCAGTTTTTCGATAATCGCAAAATAATCAGTCTTTTCCGTAAAAAAGTCAAAATAAGTATTTTTCAATATAGGCCTAATTATACAAAATTTAGATAAGATATTGCTAGAAATTGGTCACTAAATTATCACTTAAAATTTTCCAGTTATTTAAAAAAATTTCCTTAATTAATTATTTTCAATATTATTTTAAGCTTTTAAAAATACATTAAATTATTGATAAATACAAATTTAAATGGGTAAATTACACACTTAGGGACCATTATAAATTAAAATATAGTAGTAACAAAAATTTTATCAAGACTTTCCAAGATTTGTTGTTTCATGGCTTAAAAATAGATTAAAAAGGGGTTTTTTTGCAAAATTGATGTGATATGCAATTAATGCCTTTGAGAGATACTTTCTTCTTAGAAAATTCTACACACTTCCCACACTTGCAACCCCCCTCCACCTCTGGCCGAAATTCTTCCAGAAATTCCCCCATTTTCCCTTTTCTTTTGCTTCAATTTTCATCTCAAAAATCTACCGAAATCCACAAAAATTCACAATTTCTTCACAAAATTCAAACCAAAACCCTATTCCACCTCTTCTCAAACCCTAATTTGTTTAAAACATGGATAAAAGAGGCAACTTTGGAGGCTAAGTGTAAGGGTTCAAAGCTTGAGAGGTATAATTCTAATCTAAATGTTTAATTTGTTGTTTAAATGTGCTAAACTAGAATTTTAAAGTGTAACTTTGGTTATAAATTGTTGCCTAGGAAATTCAAGAATGGGTTATTAACTCAAATTAGGGTTTTCATCATTGGATATTGATCTTAAGGTGTAGTTTAACATGTTGAAACATGAAAAACTTAATCTAATTGTTAATTTGTTAGGTGTTCCTTTAAAATTGTTAAAATTAGGAAAAATTTGCAAACTAGGTTTTTGTAGAATAGGTTTAAGGGTGAGATAAAATTCTAATGAGAATTTTTATACATTATTCATGGTTTTAATGAGGATATTTACATGTTAATGTAATGCAAAACCTAATTTAGTTACTAATTTGACGTTGATAATAAAAAAAATTGTGATAAAAATGCTATTTTGCTAACTAGATTTTGGAAATTCTTAAATAAATAAGATTTAAAATTTAAATTATGATTTCATTATATTATTATCATCATGAATTATAGTTTAATACATTAATACATGCAAAATCAAGTTTAGTTGTGATGTTATGAAATTTTGCTTAAAAGTATCGAAATCGGGCAAGTTTGCAAACTAGAATTTTCAAACTAATATAAATTAGGGTGTTAAAAATATGGGAATGGTTTCTATAATCTAGTTAGGTTAATTAATAAGTATTATGACCATTATTTTCATTTATACAGTAAGCTTTGAAGTAAAACGGTAAATTGGCGTTTTCGGGTATTTCGAAATCGGACGATTTGATCGATTTTTAGGGTTTCGATGGATTAAATCATGTTTTGTATTATAAGTGATGAGTTTTAAAACTATGAGTTGTTTGTTGGTGTTTTATCTCGATCAATCGGCGTTTGTATGCCGATATCGAGCGATATTTGGTTCTTTTGCGTGAGCGGGATATAGGTTTTAACCTATGCGCATTCCGTGCGTCGTTTTGATTTTGTCCGTGATTCAGTTTACAATATTATATATGTTTGCGTATAGGTACCCCTCACGTGGACTGCGGATGATGAAGAAGAGGATGGCGACACCGTCTTCGGCAGACAAGGACCAGGTGAGTAGATGCATATCTACGGGGGAAGTCGGGTGGATGGCGTTTAGCACCCCCGCAAACGTAGAATAGTAGTAGTATTTATTGTCGTTAGGAAGCTAGACGAGACCTTAGATCCTTGGTGAGTAGGACCGTGGTAACGACCTTAGGTTGGACTAGACTGATTTAGAAAGACCTTACCAGAGGATGAATATCTTGGAGAAGATTCGTAGGTTTCAGGTAGATATACACACACGCACATACACAGAAACTCGACGTGGTGTATACGTGTATGTGTATATATATATAGGACTAGGTGTAGGTATACACACACACACACACACACACACACACACACCCCACACGTATATGTGATACAAGGATGTGATATGATACACGGGAAAGGAACAGTATAACTGGGCTTGATGCCATGATTCTTGGCTATACGGTCGTGTTATGATGTTAGCGGATCATTAGAAAATGAGATAGTGGATTTGTATACATGAACAATAATAAAGGGTGGTGATGATATTGAAGTACATGGGACTCTAAAATAGAACCCGGACTGTAACCTGTGCCTGAAATTCTGATATGATATATGTGTGACTTGATTACGACATCATATAGGTGTACTTGATTTCGACATCATATAGGTGTAACTTGATTGCGATATCATAAAGGTGTAACTTGATTTCGATATCTTATAGGTGTGACTTAATCACGACTTGACATATGTGACTTGATCAAGATATGATATATGTAACATGACATTTCTGAGGATAAATTAACGATGTATATTTATGCTGGTAATGATATATGATTGATGTATGCGATTACAGTATAGCACCTTGATCATGACATGTGTTGATGATGGTATTATACGAATGATGAGACACGTAGGTGATACTTGACCCGTACCCCGATACTGGGATGCCGTACGACGGATTTTACCGTACGAGGCATAGATGTGATGATTGATCCGCACTCTTGATTCGAGGAAGCCGTACTACGTACGTGACGCTATTGAGGCTGGATAGCCGACTATTAGAGATATGGATTCAGACTTTAGGTGTACTCCTATTTCTTATCGACTAGTTTCTTAGGTTTAGTTCCTTAGGAGGTTAGATGGACACTAGTGTAAGTTCGAGTCATATAGTTGTAGTTTTACTTGTATATCACAGATGAGTGGTTATTACACATCCGTCTTTACATTCATACCGTAATCATAATGTTGCATGTTCATATATATGTTTCTATAATCAGAATAACACCTTGCTTGTTAGGACACCAGCACCATTACCCATAATGCGCATATTCCACGCACACGTAATTGCCGGCTCACACACATCATCATCGGTAATTGCTATGTCACGTACACTTTAGATCACATTATCTTTTATTGATAGAATCAACTAACAGCTAGATTCATATAATATTGTGATTACTCTCTGGTGTTAGTCTAGACATGGCATTTATTATTTAGACATTTCATGCATTCACATTTCTATGTTATCATTCAGTATTGTGGGGCTTATGCCGACATTTATCATTTACTTACTCATGATATTGGGATTTTGGATTTCGATGAGATTTCTAGATTTTGGAAAAAACCGCAATAATATATATAAAAACTTCTCTCTCTCCTCCTCTCTTTTTAAATTATAAGATGCGGTTTTCTCGTGATGTATGTGCCGTCCACCATGAGTTTTCATGTTTTCTGTTGGATTTCAAGACCCGATTCGAGAAGTGGATGAACCGTCTCGGATACATGGTGGGCCCGGTATGGTACCCGGGGGCAAGAAGATCGAGTTGTAGACGATGAGCCTGGCAGGGGAGGACTACCTACTGGTGATGTCTGGCGCGGCGGATATCCGGAGGATACCGACCGTTGTCGTGAGATTTGATGATATGGGCCGATCCGGACTGACGGAGCCCGAGATATTGAGACTATAAGATATTGAAATTATGAGGTATTGAGACTTGAGATTTACATGATTTGTTTCGATGCTTGACACGGATTTCCATGGATTTCATCGTTGATATTTCAGATTTCTATACAAATTTTACCATGATAAAAGTTAAAGATTTCTTATACAGATATATCCAGATTTCAGGATTGGTTATTTTACATTCATGGTGCATGCATACTCATTCACATGACATATTACTATTTGAGGCACTGACACGGGCATGGAGCTTTTGCACTACACGTAGTTTATTACCCTGCCATTACTAGATGATTAGTATTATATTAGTATATTATTATGACCTAGGACAGCGTCGTGCATTCGATTTCTTTTCACAGATATCTTCTACTCACGAGTTGGCAACTCACCCTCGTTGTGCCAAATTTTATTGCAGGTTGATGTACAGGGTTCCTTGTGTAGGGTTCCTAGGCACCCTAATGAGTTCTCACAAGGCATCAACCATGACAAATTAAAATTTTAACGGTGCCGAGAAACCCGACTACGGATCGTTGGCTAGAAATCTAGGGGAAAAACAATCTAGTTAACAACTTAACTAATGGGATATCGGAAATACAACCTTTGTAGATCCGGTGCTCCACCTCCATAGCTCCGCAACGAAGTCGTCTCCGCTGTCCAAAAGGAATCCGGGCTCTAGAGTCGGCTTCGTCGGAGAAAAAGCGAGCTAGGTCGTCGATGTCCATGCCGAAGATGATCTACGTCGAAGCATCGCAAGATCAAGCTCTCACTTCACCAAGTCAAGAAACTTGTGAAGGAAACACACTCTACTACTTTGCAAGAGATAGAGGATGAAGAAATAGGAAGTGGGTAGACTTTAGTTTTGGATTTCTCACTCATATCATCAATCCACCATTGATGTAGTCTAGGTTTTTCTTCTTTTGTTGAAGGAAGAAGAAAAAGAAAAGATATGATAAGTTCAAATTAAAAAAGAAAAGAATATCAATTCTTATCATAACTAGACCATAGTTAAGTGTAGAGAACTAATCATGGTTCAATGCAATGGTTAGGGTTAAGCTAAAAACAAAAATGGTCACATGGTCAAAAGTTGCATGAAGCTTGAAGAAGCTTCTAAGAAAGCAACCATTTGTTTTCATTTCTCATTCTTTTCATCCAAAAAGAAATAGATAAAAGAATGAATAAATAAATAAAACCCTAACCATTCACTTAACCAAAGATTAATTCTTTACACTTAACCAAACTAGCATGTATCATCAAACATGATACAAACAAGTGCACAAAAGTATATCGCATATACAATGCGCACATCCGAGTGAGAAAATCCATCTTAAGTGAACCGATACTAGTTAATGCAAAGTAATATATCAAATATATAATTATGCATTAAATCATTAAATCAACACTTGATTTAACGATCCGGTCATATCGCATATAACCGACTAATATCCAATGTATCGGCTTATCGAATCAACCCTTGATTCGATAACTAGGGTATATCGCATATAACCTAATCGATACATTCATCGCGAGAATGAAATACGGTATCACATACACGCATTATTCTCGGTCCCGCACATATCTCATATGCGCTCCGATTTCGTTTCGCTTGAGCCAGGAAACCTCTGTGTAGGACTCTAAAGACTCGTCAATACGCCGGCAGCAGGTGATGATCATATCAAGCACCCACAAGCCGCAAGCGGTTTGCTAAACGTAACGGCCACCCGGGTATTGAGCGATCTGAAGATCGACGATCAAGCCCGCTCACACTCCAGTGAATCCAACCAGTAACACTACCGTACAGTCCGGTCTGATCGTCTGATATGTCGCATATCTTGCCTAGGGGTGGTAAACGTCAGACCCCAATAGCTCAATAAGTCGTGTCGATATGAGGTCTATAACAATTCGAGAAACTACTGGTAACACTTACCAGTAAATCTCAGCAACCCTGGCCAGGGATTTCTTGTTATAGCCAATCGAACACAGCGCAACATCAACCCCCTATACCGGGAGAGACGAATCCCCTCCTATCGCCCATTGCCTCCATGTGACTCGGGACTGTACCCAAAAACCACCGTTTTGCACGCCCTCTTGGATGTGGTAAGATGGAAATCAAAGCACAGTGGGAACCACACAAGACTCTATGACGATCTCGGGTCAACAGACTACTCTGTACCAGTGTCACCAGAGAACTGCCATCTGACGTGAGGTATAATACCATCTGGGAGTTCACGGCGAGTCCGTCCAGTGTACCCAGTCTCTACTGAGCACCCGTATATCTCCTCTGATGTCAAACACCAATGGATATGGAATCATCCATCGCCCATCTGTATGGGTCGAGAAGGTATACGCTAGTCTACTCTGGTATATCGATGCCCCGTCTCGATACACCCACGACTAGGGACTTTGAAGGATGTACTTATGGACTACCTTGTCCCCACTAGTATGATCCGCATCATAGTCCAGGTAGTCAAGTACACATCCTAAGGGCTTTACCAACATGTAACAGAGAGACAATCAGCATACACGTTAAGGTAAAGGGTAACCAGATAGCATACTATCATGTCGAGCAAGAAAGTCCTCCCTATATATGTCCCAGCATCCACTACAATATACATCCTATGTACAGTAATGGCCTCTAGGGCATACATATAACTAACAATCTCCCACTTGGACTAGGGCCATCTGTAGCAGTGGTTGCAGTATCTCATACTCAACCATCCCATGAAAGTCTCTCTCTGGGAACAGGCCTTTGTGAGTGGATCCGCTGTGTTGTCCTCTGAGTCTACTCTCCTAACCTCGATCTCCCTGGAGATCAACCATCTCCATGATCAAGTGATACTGCCTTAGAATATGTCTGGATCACTGATGGGACCGGCGTTCTTTGGCATAAGCCACAACTCCATTGTCACACAATGGTAGGAACGTAGTTCATCTTATGAACCAATATACACCCAAACAGCCTCTTTGGTAGCATCTTAAGTAGCGATGTATCCTGCCTTTATCGTCTAGTATGTCACGGTATCTATCTTGGAACTTTTCCAACATACCGTCCCTTTACTGAGGGTAAAGACAATGCCTGCGACTGACATTCAGTCGTGTTTATCACTCTGGAACCATTCCAGTGATCCTCCCCAGGATCAACTGATACCATCTCACTACAACTAGTGAGAGTCCTAACATCCAATTAGATCTATCTCATAGATCCAAACATCAGGATTTAGGAGGTATCAATTTTGATCCTATATGGAGAATTGTGGTGATAAGCGGAGATTGACCGAGCGTAGCATAGGAAACTCCTTCCCCATCAAGAGTATGTCATCCACGTACTCTACGAGGATCATCACCATACTCCCTACTACCTTTTTGTTTATACAAGGTTCATCTACCATTTTGATGATGTCAAACTCTTTGACTACTACATCAAAACAGATGTTCCAACTCCGCGATGCCTGCTTTATCATATAAAACATCTTGCACACGTTTCCGCTGCTCCCACTGTCTACGAAGCCCTCTGGCTGTGTACTTATAGACGCTCTCTTCTAAACATCATTTAGAAAAGCTGTCATGACACCCAACCACCAGATATCGTAGTCATGGTATGTAGCCGTGGCAAGTAGGATCTGGATGGACTTAAGCATAGCTACTTAGAAAAGGTTTCATCATCATCCATACCCGGTCAATGATGTAGACCTCTAACAAGTCTAGCTTTGAAAGTCTCAACTCTTCCATGTACACCAAGTAATCTTCTCAAGATATACTTGCTCCTGATGGGGATTTAACCCTTCAGATATAGCAACCAAAGTCCATACTTTGTTGGTGTATAAGGATTCCATCTCAGATCGATAAACATCCAGCCATTCTCACAGAGTCTCACTCCTGATGGCCAGGTCGAAACTAGTTGGGTCATCATCTCATGATGTAATCCTCGCTCCCACTGTCATAGAGAAACCGAAGTATCTCTCAGGTGGGTGAGGAACCCTACTAGATCGGCGGAGAGGTTGAGGTTCGTTGGAATCTACTGAATCCTTTGGTTGTACTAAATCATTAGCTGTAATTTGTATAGCTGGAACCTTTCCAGTTCTACATAACAGACTTTGCCTCGAGCTTGTCCAGATTTTGCTTTTAGACTTAGGCCGGACAACCCCAAATCTTAACTAGCTTAAGACATGGGCTCTTCCCTTTCCATATCATATATGAAATGGTAGACAACTGATTTGATTGGAACCCTATTCAATAGGTATGCAACTTCTCAAGTGCATAACCCCCTAAGGAAAAAGGTAACTCAGTAGTACTCATCATAGAGCACACCATATCAAATAGGGTGTGATTGCCCCGCCCCGACATACCATCGTGCAATGGTGTATACGGAGGAGTAATGCTGAGAGAGAATCTCATTCTCCTTTAGAATAGTCCAGGATTTCCGTGCTCAAGTATTCTTTTCCTTGATCACATCAATGGACATAATACTTTTACCCGTATTTTGGTTCTCTACTTCTAACTTATATTCTGTGAATATCTCAAAAGGTTCGGACTTGTGTTTCAACAGGAACATAGGTCTGAATCTCGAAAGATCATCAGAGAATGTAACGAAGTACAAAGAACCAGTCTTGGCATGTGTAGACAGAGGACCTTACATACATCAACATGTATCATCCCAAGAGTTCACTAACTCTTTCTCTGTTTCCAATAAACAGAGCTGGTGTCATTTTATCTTTGTGACATGACTGGTAAGTTTCACAAGATGTAAATTCAAACTGATTTAAATATGCATCTATATGTAACTCTAGCTAGTCGGGTCACATTGATATGACCTAGTCTACAATGCCTCAAGAAGGATTCGTTCATTTCTGAACTCTTCCTCTTGTGTGTGTTCCGTATACTAAAGAACTGTAGTTTGATTTAGAAAATCAATGCTTTTAGATAACGTGCCTGAACCGATCAACTTTTGATATAGGAAATGTTCAAAACATTATCCAACAATACAAAATTTTATCATTTCTTTACTAATAAAGAGACTGATATGATTTTGTATATCAGGTTCGGTATCTAATAACATTCGTTCAGAATCAATGTATTGGTAATACAGGGTGACAGTGACCAACAGACTTGGCTGCAACACTTGCCCCGTTTTCTGCCTTATGAAACTTATCACCCGTTCTCAGCTCTCTACCTTTCTGTAGCCCTATGTAACAGATTACATATCTGGAATCCTGATCTGGTATCACATACCCAGGACGTAAAGGATACTGAGAAACAGTTCTCTGTAATGAACACACCCGAAGATGATGCATCAGCATGCACTCTCTTCGTTTGGGCGGCATGGGAATTCTGGTAATCCCCTATTTCCTGCTCTGTCTTATAACAATTATAAGTTGGAGCGGGACCAACGTTCCCCAGCTCAGTATAACAAGCGGGTTCGGTCAATATTCCGTATTATTATCTTGATTAAGGCATGATATGGTCGCTACCTGGAGAGAGAGAGAAGAAAACACTCAGCGTGCGCTCTTGCAAGAATAGATTGGTTATTATTTTATCTAATCAGGATGGCTCCCACTGCTTTTTATCAAATCTTCCTTCAAACCCTAAAAGGAAAGACTAGCCGGGATTAATTACACACTACAAGTTCGCCAATCTTTCAGCCAGGCCAGTGTCGGTACTTTGAGGGAGGTCCCCCGTGCTTTCGCACGAACCTAATTAATGTAAACCTCGTTTTCCCAGAGGCGTAACCCCGTTGACACCTTTCTAGACACCTACTTGATCGGCTAATTGTAATGTATAAAACTCTCCCAGGAGTAACTCTTACTCGCAGCGGGTATCGGGATCCAACTATCTCATAGAAGGTATGCAATCTCATTGCAAATTTCAACACTTGAAATTCCCGATAATATTTTGCCCCTAGCTCGCTATGACCTTGACGAATGCCAAACAACCCATAGTCCACTAGTCAAGTTCAACCCGTACATTTCTTGATCGAATTAAACCCACCCGCACGACCCTTGACGAATGCCAAACAACGCCGTACGAATACCCTAATCCAATCGCATCATATGCTCAAGCAGATAAATACTAGTTAGCTACCATACACTACGCCTTGACGAATGCCAAACTACCGCAGCACGAATACTAACTAGTACATATCTGAAATGAAGGAGGGCTACGACAGGTTTTTCTGAAAACCTTTTGCGTAATGAACTTGATATCGTTGTAGAATCAAATGAGTTTTGAAATGGAGTGTTTTTGAGGCTTTTCTAGTTTTGCTAAAGGAGTCACTCCCGGTGAAGGGATCGTCGGTCCTTTCCTCGTCGAATGAGGTGCGGGATATATCACATATATCACTGTGCAAAGCAAAAACACTTTAAAGCAATCAAAAGACAAACCGAGTGTGTAGCATCTGCCAGTTATTGCTAAAGGAGTCACTCCCGGTGAAGGGATCTCGGTCCTTTCCTCATCGAATAAGGTGCAGGATATATTACATATACCGCTGTGCAAAGCAAGAACTGTAGCTACCTGTTTTATTTTGAAATTCGATTCTGCAACATCTTAGGTTTCTTTTATTTCATTAATCACATTAATGAATTCCCATCATTTAAATACCTAAACATCACAGATAGATATGACGTACACTTATGCCATCCGCATTCGCCTCGATGTCCCCTCATGCACCGTTAGGTTAGGTAACTAACGACAGGGCAGGGCAGGGCTAGCGCGGGTGTAAAACATAAGTAACATCTATATAATATATCATATATACTATATACTTTATCCATCACAGAACATATCACATGATCACATCACAGATATCGCAGCAGAAGAAACATATGAAATATTGGATATACTAGGACGTCCGTGTTTTCAATACGAGCCAGTATAAAACACGGATTCCACGGTCGTGATGAATAGCCAAACCCACACCCCTAGACCCCTACGAGAGCGGCAAGCAACCCTACCAATTCTAGAGTTAGGAGACCCGGACTCGACTCCTCGAGTTGGTCTCCCACTGGACTCCAGAACCCGGTTACTTGTGCTCCCCTCCTTGGGTCTATCCTAGTGCGGAAAAGTAAATAATATACAAACGGTGACATCTTCCGCAACCTGGAAGTGCCCCAATAAAAGAATATTACATACAAGTTTTTACATGAATGAAAATGAAAAACACTCATCTCACATAAAAAAAACCCAGCTATTCAAACACGACGATCCAATATAACATATCCAGCAACACATAACATCATATGTCATCAACGTAAGCAAACATGCGTATCCCAATTGTCGTTGACATATAGCAACGAAACCGGCGATATCACATATTACACTTACGGTCACAGAAAAGAAAGTGTAAAACTACAACAGTTGGAATCCGCAACCACCTCAGACATCGCATGCCTGACCAAATGAATTACTTAGACATCGCATGCCTAACAATTATAAACCCCGCATTTTAGTCTCAAAATCGAAAACACTTTTCAATATCAAGTCGGGCAATTCAACAAGATTCCCGACATCCTGATCGAATGCTCGTCGCAAACTTTAGTAGGCGGCCGCACCCCCGATACCGTCGACGAAGTGCACCAAGGCGAAACACCGCTGCCGCGAGCACCCGAACGGATGCTTTCGGCGACGGGGTTCTCCTACAGTCACTTGGTCGGGGCTATGGAGTGAGGATGTCTATTAAGTTTACCTGGCGAGTATCCGCGTACGCTACGTGATTGCGACGGACTTTTGATCACATCAAAATTCCGTGGCAACCGATCAAGTGAGACTAAACTGCTATGTTTATAATATTCATTCCGTTATCTCATAACTATTTGTGAATTCCAATTATTGTATCACATTCCAGATAAACAGAAAATGTTAAACTTTCCGATCGAACAATCGAACACCCAAGTTTTCTCGATACAATCCAACACATGAGATAAGTCTAACAACATTCAGTTCGTGCCTCAGTAGCAACGGTCCAGCCGTAGAAGGGTCAAGCCAACGCCTCACATGTGGCACGCCGTACTGCCCCAAACCCTAAGGTTCAAAGGGCAGTTCAAGACGGTCACATAATCGAGTTAAGCTTTGTTGTCTTCTAGAGGGTCCATCGCGTTACTTGCACTACTTAGAACGTCGTTAAACTACGGAAAAATCCAACACTTGGAAATTTCCCGACAGGGGAAAAAATTGGGTATTTATATCCAGTCGAACTTTTTAACATATTCAAAAACTTTATCCGGAAAGCCAAATAGACAAAATTTGATACCCCGATCGAAACACCGAATCCCCAAAACAACTGCAGAAAATTCAACTCTTGAAAAATTATTAAAAATACCCAGAGAACTCAGCACAGCAAACTAATAATTACTGTGCAAATTTTGGTCAACGATGCAACAGTGTTGCCGCGGAACCGCCGCTCCACGTGGGCTAAGGCCGCGGTTCCGCGGCGGTTTGATGGAATTACGACCAAAATTTTTTACTGTAATTCTTAGAAAACCCTGCTTATTTTTCTGCATATTTTTAATTTGGAAAAACTCACTGTTTTGAAAAAAGGACAGAGAGCATGTTAGAAATGGGTTTTCGGGTTCGTTCGGACTTCAAACTCCGTCTGGACTTCGCCTAAGGTTCTAGCTAGTCTCTGATACCACTGTAGGGTTCCTAGGCACCCTAATGAGTTCTCACAAGGCATCAACCATGCCAAATTAAAATTTTAACGGTGCCGAGAAACCCGACTACGAATCGTTGGCTAGAAATCTAGGCGAAAAACAATCTAGTTAACAACTTAACTAATGGGATATCGGAAATACAACCTTTGTAGATCCGGTGCTCCACCTCCATAGCTCCGCAACGAAGTCGTCTCCGCTGTCCAAAAGGAATCCGGGCTCTAGAGTCGGCTTCGTCGGAGAAAAAGCGAGCTAGGCCGTCGATGTCCATGCCGAAGATGATCTACGTCGAAGCATCGCAAGATCAAGCTCTCACTTCACCAAGTCAAGAAACTTGTGAAGGAAACACACTCTACTACTTGGCAAGAGATAGAGGATGAAGAAATAGGAAGTGGGTAGACTTTAGTTTTGGATTTCTCACTCATATTATCAATCCACCATTGATGTAGTCTAGGTTTTTCTTCTTTTGTTGAAGGAAGAAGAAGAAGAAAAGATATGATAAGTTCAAATTAAAAAAGAAAAGAATATCAATTCTTATCATAACTAGACCATAGTTAAGTGTAGAGAACTAATCATGGTTCAATGCAATGGTTAGGGTTAAGCTAAAAACAAAAATGGTCACATGGTCAAAAGTTGCATGAAGCTTGAAGAAGCTTCTAAGAAAGCAACCATTTGTTTTCATTTCTCATTCTTTTCATCCAAAAAGAAATAGATAAAAGAATGAATAAATAAATAAAACCCTAACCATTCACTTAACCAAAGATTAATTCTTTACACTTAACCAAACTAGCATGTATCATCAAACATGATACAAACAAGTGCACAAAAGTATATCGCATATACAATGCGCACATCCGAGTGAGAAAATCCATCTTAAGTGAACCGATACTAGTTAATGCAAAGTAATATATCAAATATATAATTATGCATTAAATCATTAAATCAACACTTGATTTAACGATCCGGTCATATCGCATATAACCGACTAATATCCAATGTATCGGCTTATCGAATCAACCCTTGATTCGATAACTAGAGTATATCGCATATAACCTAATCGATACATTCATCGCGAGAATGAAATACGGTATCACATACACGCATTATTCTCGGTCCCGCACATATCTCATATGCGCTCCTATTTCGTTTCGCTTGAGCCAGGAAACCTCTGTGTAGGACTCTAAAGACTCGTCAATACGCCGGCAGCAGGTGATGATCATATCAAGCACCCACAAGCCGCAAGCGGTCTGCTAAACGTAACGGCCACCCGGGTATTGAGCGATCTGAAGATCGACGATCAAGCCCGGTCACACTCCAGTGAATCCAACCAGTAACACTACCGTACAGTCCGGTCTGATCGTCTGATATGTCGCATATCTTGCCTAGGGGTGGTAAACGTCAGACCCCAATAGCTCAATAAGTCATGTCGATATGAGGTCTATAACAATTCGAGAAACTACTGGTAACACTTACCAGTAAATCTCAGCAACCCTGGCCAGGGATTTCCTGCTATAGCCAATCGAACACAGCGCAACATCAACCCCCTATACCGGGAGAGACGAATCCCCTCCTATCGCTCATTGCCTCCATGTGACTCGGGACTGTACCCAAAAACCACCGTTTTGCATGCCCTCTTGGACGTGGTAAGATGGAAATCAAAGCACAGTGGGAACCACACAAGACTCTATGACGATCTCGGGTCAACAGACTACTCTGTACCAGTGTCACCAGAGAACTGCCATCTGACGTGAGGTATAATACCATCTGGGAGTTCACGGCGAGTCCGTCCAGTGTACCCAGTCTCTACTGAGCACCCGTATATCTCCTCTGATGTCAAACACCAATGGATATGGGATCATCCATCGCCCATCTGTATGGGTCGAGAAGGTATACGCTAGTCTACTCTGGTATATCGATGCCCCGTCTCGATACACCCACGACTAGGGAATTTGAAGGATGTACTTATGGACTACCATGTCCCCACTAGTATGATCCGCATCATAGTCCAGGTAGTCAAGTACACATCCTAAGGGCTTTACCAACATGTAACAGAGAGACAATCAGCATACACGTTAAGGTAAAGGGTAACCAGATAGCATACTATCATGTCGAGCAAGAAAGTCCTCCCTATATATGTCCCAGCATCCACTACAATATACATCCTATGTACAGTAATGGCCTCTAGGGCATACATATAACTAACACCTTGGCAGTTTGCTGGCACATCGTTTCATTCCAGGTGATTTGCACGGTAGGTTGGTTCATTTGTATCTGGACCGCCGTTGTATTTTTATTATTTCATTTGTATCTAGTAAGCTCCATCAACCAAACTTGTATTACTTGATAAGTTTACTGGACCAGTTGTTTATTTCGACCTTAGAGTCGCGCTTGTATTATTATGATATCTGGTGGTTTTGTTTTCTTTTGAGTTTTGAGCCTCGCCCTTTGGCGTTGTATACTATTGTGCATTGGTGTGGTTGTTTCCGCTTTTTGGCGTAGAGCTAGCTCCCGTTTGGGGATGCTTTTTATTGTTTGTATATATTATACTTGTTTGTACCCGTTTGGGGCCAGTTTTTACAAAGGAGACTCTGCCGAAATTTTTGAGAAAATTGGATAATGCTTTTGAACTTTTTTTCTTCATGTTTTCCTTTACTTCTTCTTCTTTTATGGTTTAGATTTCTGGGCTTCGGCTTACTTAGGTTACGTTGCGCCTCTATACGCTTCGTAATCTAAGTGCCGGTCGCGTTCCGTACTTTCGGGTCGTGACAAAGGGGCTATGTGTAAAGTGTATAGCCTATAAAGGCAAGGATAATGAAAATATCCAAACAACTTTTCTCTCTAAAAAGAGTAAATCTAGATCTAAGATATCTCTCCTTCCTCAAGGTTCTAAAACCTTCTTATTTCTTTTGAATTAAATCAAGAGTTTTACTCTTCCTTTTATAAAACTAAATAGTTTTTCACCACAAAACCCATAAAGGGGAACTCAGATCTTCCAGCAGATCTTAAAAAGAAAAGATTTTTAAAATCTCACACTTCTTGATCTTCAAGATCCGGCCAACAAAGGAAGAAGAAGGAGACTCATCTCCAAAAACCCCACTTTGGGGAAGAACTAGGGCTCAAGGGGAGAAGCCCTTCATCGGCTTCAAAACATCTTAGGAGTTTAACCCCACTCTTATTTCTCGAGAGAGAGTTTCTGGGGCTAAAAGCCCCTTTTTCTCGCTGGCGCCCAAGCGCCCGAGCGCCTTGCACTCAAGCGCCTAGCGCCCATGTGCCGACACGTGGCGCGCTAGCGCTCAAGCGCCCATGTGCCGACACGTGGTGCGCTAGCACTCAAGCGCCCAGCGCCCACGTGCCGACACATGGTGCGCTAGCGCTCAAGAACCAGCGCCCACGTGCCGACACGTGGCACGCTAGAGCTCGAACGCCTAGCACTCAAGCGTCCAGCGCTCAAGCGCCCAGCGTCCATGTGTTGGATACATGGTGCGCTAGCGCCTAAGCGCACAGCACTCAAGGTGCTGGCCCCACGCGTCCTTTGGGCGCTTTTTCCCTCTTTTATATATATGTATACATTTATAAATATATATATATAGATACTCACACGCTCCATAACAACGTCCCTCTAAAAAAATTTTAGGCCAGGGCGCTGCCCCGCACCCTGCAAGGGGTCTGCTAGCCCCCTTGACCCCCAGCCCGCTATCCGGATAGCGGGACCCCCGTAAAAACTCTGCGGGGCCCCCGATACATCCAAGACCCCTTCAAAACACGATAATGCACATTGAGTTCGCATGACCAGTGTAACCCGTTAATCGGAGATTCTCTCGCTCCAAAGGCGAGGGGTAATTAACGGCAGCTTAGTCCGCGGCTGCCGGAGATTCGGATTCCCACAATCAATAAACCCCAGCCTAGCCTAGGCAGGGGGAATCTGTAATGCGCCTGACAAGTGCGCGCGTAATCCCATCTCAATGGGGTGACGAAAAACACCCTACTACATTCTGCAGTTGCTTAAAAAAATTTTAGAGGCCATTTAAAATTCGACAGAAACTAGGATTATGTTTCGTGTGTTTCGGAGCAGTTTCGGTTTCGTAATCTAACAAATATCGTCTAATTCTCTAGCATGGCTCTGATACCACTATTGTTCAGGTAGCCACCCTATCCAATGGGATCGCCGTGGTACCTGCAGGACCCTCAGCAGCTACTTTTTACGCATGCCCCCTCGCGAGGACTACAATCCGCCGGAACACCTTCCGGTCTTGGGACACCCTGGGGGTAAGAGCCTATGCTTCGCCACACTTTCACACAGTAAGAACCCCCCATAGGTCGACATCCAATGCCTAGTAGATCTGATACCACTATAGGGTTATCTAGCGCGGCAGCAAGGGTTTCGGGTGGCATCGTCCATGCTGTTTTTAAAAAAAATTCCGTACTAAAGAACCTAACCTAGAATCTTAACTAAAGATTTAGACAAAACAATAATGTAAACAACTTTACATCTAAGTGAATGAGGAATACAACGTTTGTTGACCGGTCCTTTACTTCTAAAGCTCCGTGTAGTAGTCCCTTCGCTCCAAGTAGTGAACACCCGAACTCTAGTAAGGGTTCACATGAAGAAATGAACAAGCTTGCTCGAAGTCTTCGAGGCCGAAGATGATCTACGTCGAGGAGACTCAAGATCATGCTACCTCTTCACTAACGGTAGATTAGTGAAGCAAACACTCTAAACTAAATGGCTAATATAGTAGAGGATGATGAAGTAGAAATTGGACTCACTTTAGATTAATTTTTCTCACAATATTTCTTCACCATTTGAAAAGCTAGAAAGCTTTTTCATGAGGAAGAAGAAGATGAAGTAGAGATGAGAATGAAAACTCATGAGGTGAGAATAGCAACCATGGGTGAGCTAATGTCATACAATAACTCATGTAGAGAATAAACCATGGCTAATATTAATGGTTAGGTTAACAAATATCTATAAGTAAAACAAAATTAGTGGACTTGGTTAATAGTTCCACAAGCTTCTACAAGCTTGAACCATGTGACTGATTTCCAACACTTTTGATTAACTTTAAATAAATAAAACCTAACGTTAACATAAGCATGGTGTGAGTCTCATACACCCATGTAGCATGTGTCATCTAGCATGACACAAATAAAATGTACATTAATATATATCACATATATACTTTATGCACACAAGTGAGAAAAAGAAATGTTTAAGTGGGCTAATATCAGTTAATGTAATTCAATATATCAAATATATAATTATACATTAAATTATTAAATCAACACTTGATTTAATAATCAGGCTATATCATATACAACTGGCTAATATCAAATGTAACAATCTATCGAATCAACACTTGATCCGATAACCCGGCCATATCATATATAACCGACCGATATCACATATCGGGAGAATAGAATGCGGTATCACATACACGCATTAATCTTGATCCCGCACATATCACATATATGCTCTTACTTCATTTCGCATGAACCAGAAAACCTCTGTGTAAGACTCTAAAGACTCGTCAATACGCCGGCAGTAGGTGGTGATCATATCAGTCACCCACAAGCCGCAAGCGGTCAGCTAAACGTAACGGCCACCCGGGTATTGAGCGATCAAAAGATCAACAAGCAAGCCTGCTCATACTCCTGCAAATCCAATCAGTAACACTACCGTACAGTCCGGTCTCTTCGTCAGATATGTCGCATATCACAGCCTAGGGGTGGTATAACGTCAGACCCCAATAGCCTGATAAGTCATGCCGATGCAAGGTCCATAACAGTTCGAGAAACTACTGATAACAATTACCAGTAAATCTCAGCAACTCTGGTCAGGGATTTCCTGTTATGGTCAATCAAGCATAGCGCAACATCAACCCTCAATACCGGGAGAGACGAATCCTCTCTTATCACTCATTGCCTCTATGTGACTCGGGAATGTACCCAAAAACCACCTTCTTTCATGATCTCTTGAACGTGTTATGGTGGAAATCAAAGCATAGTGGGAATCACACAAGACTCTATGACGATCTCGGGTCGACAGACTAACCTGTACTAGTGTCACCAGAGAACTGCTATCTGACGATAGGTATAATACCATCTAGGAGTTCTCCGCGAGTCCGTTCAGTATACCCAGTCTCCACTGAGCACCCGTATACCTTCTTTGATGTCAAACACCAATAGATATGGGATCATACATCGCCCATCATATGGGTCGAGAAGCGTATAAACTAGTCTATTCTGGAATATCGATGTCCCGTCTCGATACCCCCACGACTAGGAACATTTGAAGGATGTACTTACCGACTACCTCTGCCCCACTAGTATGATCTGCATCATAATCTTGGTAGTTAAGTACTCATCCTAAGGGCTTTATCAACATGTAATAGAGAGACTATAAGTGTACATGTTAAGATAAAGAGCAACCAGATAGTATAATATCATGTCGACCAAGAAATTCATCTCTATATATGTCCAAGCATCCACTAAATTATACATCGCATGTACAGTAATGGCCTCTATGGCATACATATAACTAACAGATCCTACAACCATTGGTGTGTGACATCAAAGATTGCACACAGTGCTTGTTAGAGAATGGGTACACCGAAAAGGACTCGCCGAGAACTCCTAGTTGGTACTATACCTATCATCAGATAGCAGTTCTCTAGTGATACTAGTACAGGTTAGTCTGTAAACCTGAGATCGTCATAGAGTCTTGCGTGGCTCCCACTATGCTTTGATTTCCTCACTACCACGGCTTAAAGGAGTCGTGCAAACAGGTGGATTTTGGGTACAGTCCCGAGTCACATGGAGGCAATGAGCGATAGGAGGGGTTTCGTCTCTCCCGGTATTGGGAGTTGATGTTGCGCTATGCTCGATTGGTTATAACTGGAATTCCCTGGCCAGGGCTGTTGATGAGATTTACTGGTAAGTGTTATCAGTAGTTTCTCGAACCATTATGAGCCATACATCGTCATGACTTATCAAGTTACTGGGGTCTGACGTTACCACCCCTAGACTCAATATGCGACATATCAAACGAAAAGACCGGAATATACGGTAAGTGTTACTTATAGGCTTCATGGAGAGTATGGACAAGCTTGCTTGTTGATCTTCTAATTGCTCAATACCTGGATAGCCGTTACATCCAGCTAGTACCGCTGACAGCTTGTGGGTGACTAATGTGATCATCACCTGCTGCTGGCGTATTGACGAATCTTTAGAGTCTCACACAGAAGTTTCCTGGTTCAAGCAAAATGAAGTAGGGCACATATGTGATATGTACGGGGGGCCTGATTAAATACGTGTATTTTATACCGTATTCTAATCTGGAAGTTATCAGATATCGCTCAGGTTATATGTGATATAACCGGATTATCGAATCAAGTATTGATTTGATAATGTGATATACAGATAAATGATATTAGTCGGTTACATATGATATAACCGGATTATTAAATCAAGTGTTGATTTAGTAATATGATATATATTATATATAATTATATCTTAAACTAATATTATTAGCTCACTAAATATTTTCTTATATATATATATATATATATATATGAAGCATGGCATGATTTTCTATTTTTGGAAAATAGAAAAGAGGTGGAAAATGAGGAGCATGGGTGAAGCATGGCTTTTATCATTATTCTATTAGTCTTGACTCACTATTGAGGCATGGTTACTTTTGTTTATTGATAAAAGTTGGATGCTTCAATTATTATGAGAATTGATAAGCCATTCTTCACTTCATTTCTTGGAGACTTGATCTTTTTTCATACTTGCTCTCTTGAGTTTCTCTCTAGCTTCCATTTTCTTCCTCTTCATACTTCAAGCTTCAACCCCTCACATGTGATGTGAACCATGAAACTTGAATAAAATCTAGTGAGCCTTAAAACTCCTACATCACCATCCTACACTTGATTAGCAATCAAGTGTAATATGTTTCCTTCACTAAAGATAGTTAGTGAAGATATAGCTTGAACTAGAGAGACTTCGGATAGATCGTCTTTGGCACAAAGGTCACGAAGGAGACTCGTTCAACTCTTAAGTGGAGCCTTGTGGAGTCGTAGGGAATTCAACCCGGAGCTTGTGAAGTGAAGGACTCGATCTACGAGGGTATAATCTCTTTCACTTCTTATAGTTTAGCTGATATCATCATGTTAACCCTAAAATTCTAATTAAGATCTTGGTTGGTGTTCGTTAGCACCCGAAAATTTTTAAATTGCATGTGTAATGCCTATTTAAACCTCGTCATGGTGCTAGCAAACACTTTCATGATCTACTTAATATGGAAAACAAATGATTGAAGCATCATTACAATACGACCCTTCTTGCAATTTTCTTAGCATCTAAATAACAAAATATCTAGTGCACAACATATCGCTCCTTATAAAACGCAGTCGTTTAGTGCATAGATAATCGTATATCTATCGCACTCGTACACCGCGTTGGTTTAACAATCAAGAAAAGAAATCCTACGACTGCTAATGACTTCATTATATAAAACAGTCTTTAATACGCCAAACATCTTAAGGCTGTTGCATCTCAGGCGGCGCCGCGCGTCATGAAACGCTGAAACCTCATCACTAGAATATGATCCTTTAACTTATCCATGAAATACTACTGACAAAAACTATCTATTTAGACATTTTATAGATTTGTTAAGATTCTAAGCATTTCTAGTTTGGAGTAATTGTAAAAAAAAATTCTTCGTTTAACAAAAGGTAACAGCAGCAAATCTATTTTCATATTTAAGAAAAGAGAAACTAGGTAATTCTAAAAGTACATACATTACGATATAAAAATAAATTTTGCTATAAATATCCGTTAAAGTTATGAAATCTCGATCTCAAAGGTAAGCTTAAATGGATAGTTGCATCCATTGCTTCACCCGAAATCTCCCACTTAAAAAATTTAATGGAAGGAGACCTAATTTTAATTATTTCACGGTCTTGATTAACTACCCTTAATTCCAAATTTAAGGCATTAACTATATTCTCGGATCGACTTACACCTGTGTGCGCTCCCACTGAAGCAGACTATCACATATACAACCCTAGGGTGTGTAGGATTAAAAATAAATATAATTTCGGCGTCACAATTAATTGGCTTATAATTGCCAAAATATGTCCCAAAATCCCCGAAAATAATTTCTTAATTTTCAAAATAATTTTATGGATTTTTCTGTAATTTTTCCCGATTTTAAAACAAATTAAAATTCAGCCGAGCCGGGCCAGGCCAGCTCCGGCTCAAGCCGAGGCAAACCAAGCCAACGGCTCTGGCTCGAAGTGAGCCGAGCCAGTTAACGGCTCTGGCTCCAGCTCGAAGACGAGCTAAGCCCCGGCTCAGGCCGAGCTGACGGCTGCGACTCCGCTTAGCTGAGCCAAAGGAATTTATTTTTAAAAAAAAAATCTTAAAAAACACTTAGATGAATAAATTTTATTAAATCTTAGAAGATTCAATAAATCAATTCCATAATCTTTTCTAAAATCTTTTCCAAAAATTTAGCTCTTATCTTTTCAGAAAAATCTCTTTGCAAGAAAAAATCTTTAGAAAAATCTGTTGACTTTTGGACACAATCTTTGAAAAAATTGGAAAAAAAATTAAATTCAAAATTAGGATTAGCGATTTTGCGTTCATCATCGCCGCCATCGCCTCTTTCCGACAGCATGATCGCAAGGATGGTAGACGCCACCGACGCTCGTTCATCGCAGTGCTATCAACACATGCAAAAATCAATTTTTATTGCCAAAAAATCTTATTTTCCTAAATTAAAAACATAAACTTTAATCCTTAAATTAGTCTTAAGGGATCGAGAAACATCGTATTTTTATCATGCGCTTTCTATACATTTAAAAAAGTATAATTTTTCTTGATCTAAAATGCTTAAACGTTTTCATAATAGCAGATCGAATAAAAATATAATTTTTATATAACCTAAACATAATTAAAAACTTCGATATACCAATGTAGTATTATGGTGGAGCGATCCTAGATCACTGATCAACTTATGCATATCCGAAACCGCAAAAGAATCTTATATAAACAGCGGAAGTATATATTCGATTAGTGTCCTACAAACACTAAGATCTGCATACCTTTTACAGGATAGTAGATCATCTGATAATTGTTGGGCTGTTTATCCGTTCTCCATGCTTATCTTCTTCTTCGGATGGCCATGCGGAGATCAATCACGGTGTTACTCAGAAAGTCCCGTAATCCACAGCGGCGATTATAGACTTTGAGAAAGACGACCCAGAACCTTGGAACCCTTGTTCTCCAAAGGTTGCGTACTCTCATGGATTTCTCTTTATTGATGTATATGTCCATCGATATCCATTAGTTGCAAACTCTAAGCTCTATCTATTGTATATATAGGTAGAGGGAAAAAGAACGGCTGATATCGCATTGAGCCCAAATCCTTAATAGGGTTGAACCATCTCCTAGATCGACCCCATTATAGAGCTTGGGTCCTCCATTGACTCGGAATCCCATAACAGGCCGGATAGGCCGATCACTAGACCTGCCTGCTCGATTGGACGTCCGACTAGGGCCAATGCCATGTAGGGTTAGCATAGCACCTTGTGAAGGTTTTGGCAAGTATCAATTATGCTACTTTAATATTTTTGGGGTGCTAAATAAACCCTAACCAAGATCTTAAGTAGAGAATTAGGGTTAACTTGCATGTAAACAATTTTATATCTAAGAGAGAGGGATTAGAACCTTTGTAGTCCGTTCCTTCGCTTCATAAGCTCCGTGTTGAGGTCCCTTCACTGCGATCAACATGAACTTTGACTCTCGAGTGGCTCCATGAGGTAAATGAGACACCTTGCTTGTAGTCTTCATGATCTAAGATGATCTACCTTGAAGAATTTCGAACTCAAGCTTACACTTCACTAATGAAATAATTAGAGAAGTGAACACCCTAATCTAAGTGGCTAGAATAGATGAGGATGATGAAATAGGAATTTAGCTCTCTTTTGTTTTCAATTTCTCACACTAATTCATCACATGCAAAAAGCTAGCAAGCTTTTTCAAGGAGGAAGAAGAAGAAGAAAGCTTTTGTGATGAATAATGAATTATAGTTATGGTTACAAATCCAACCATGAGTTAAGAATGATAAAGTTAACCCTTGTAGAGAATAAACTAGAGGCTAAGGTTTGGGTTGGGTTAATAAATATCAACACAAAATATCTAGCTAGAAAACAAAAGAAAGTTTCATGAAGTTTCAAGAAAAAGCTAACCCAAATCCAAACCCTAACTTGTTTAAACTCCACAAAACATGTTGTATTTGTAACCCTAACTTGTTACAATATTATATATCACATATATAATATATTTTGCAACAAAAAGAAAATAATACAATTAACATATATCACATATATATCAATGTATTATCCGGTGAGAAAATGAATCAATAAAGCGAGCTTATATTAGTTAACGTAATGTAATATATCACATATATAATTATACATTAAATTATTGAATCAACACTTGATCCGACAATCTGGCTATATAGTATATAACCGACTAATATAACATGTACCGATTCATCGAATCAACACTTGATCCGATGACCCGGCCGATATCATATATCGCGAGAATAGAATACGGTATCTCATATCGTAATATTCTCGGTCCTGCACATATCACATATGTGCTCCTACTCCGTTTTGCCTGACCTAGGAAACCTCTGTGTAGGACTCTAAAGAATCGTCAATACGCCGGCAGTAGGTGATGATCATATCAAACACCCACAAGCTGTAAGCGGTCAGCTAAACGTAGCAGCCACCCAGGTATTGAGCGATCAGAAGATCAACAAGCAAGCCTGTACATTCTCCTGTGAATCCAATCAGTAACACTACCGTACAGCCCGGTCTCTTCGTCTGATATGTCGCATATCTAGTCTAGGGGTGGTAAACGTCAGACCCCAGTAACCGATAAGTCGTGTCGATATGAGGCTCATAACAGGTCGAGAAACTACTGATAACACTTACAGTAGCACTCCATATCAGACCTGGTCAGGGACTTCTAGTTATAGCCAATCGAACACAGCACAATATCAACTCCCTATACCGGGGGAGACGAAACCCCTCCTATCGCTTATTGCCTCCATGTGATTTGGGACTGTACCCAAAAGCCACCGTTTTGCACGCCCTCTTGGATGTGGTAAGGTGGAAATCAAAGCACGGTGAGAATCACACAAGACTCTATGACGATCTCGGGTCTACAGACTAACCTGTACCAGTGTCACCAGAGAACTGCTATCCGACGATAGGTATATATCCATCTAGGAGTTCTCGGCAAGTCCGTTCAGTGTACCCAGTCTCTACTGAGCACCCGTACACCATCTTTGATGTCAAACACTGTTCAGTTGAAAATATTGCATTTTGGTATAAGTATTTTCCTTACATTTCTTAAATAATAAAATGTGTTTATTATAAATATTAAACATATTTGGATTTATCTGCAAAATACTATTTGCCATATGTTTATATATTATAATTAATATTATGAAGGAAAATATAGGCATTTTATATTTATATAATATTTTGGTAATTGAAAATATGCATATCATATCAAATATTCTAATCACAATTCTTAAAAGATATAATATCATACAAATGGTTAGAATAATATTTCAAAATATATGCATAATATTTTAGTAATTAAAAGATGCATAGCATATTAAATATTCTTAATCAAGTTTCTTAAAGATTTATTACCATATATAGTGATTAAGATACTCTCTCTAATTTAATAAATAAACTAACATTATTCATAGAGATATTGTGCAAGATTTAGCTCAGGTCAGGAGATCAAAGTGTTCAAGATGTCAGGATCAAAAATCTGCCAAAATCATTAAATCAATACTGACAGGGACTTAGAATCCAGGCATGGAAAGTCACCATATATGGTAACCAGTTTTTCTTTTTTGAGGGCTATATAAAGGACCAAGGGCTAAAGTTAGAAGGCATCAAGTCGACGAGATCACGAAGTCCAAGACGACTCACGTATCCAGACTGCTCATCAACTGTTCGTCTACCTCCTTGGAAGAGATCGAGAAGCAAACTAGTATTTGTAATCATTTTCTAAGGAATCAAAGTGTAATGAATATTGTTGATTAATAAAGATAGCTTTCTTTTTCTTATTCTATTTCTTTGTAGTTTAATTATGCAATTTCTCTCCATCTCTTTTTCTCCCAACATGCGCGAGTAATTCTCCGCTTGTTAGGGTTCGTAGGATTATGGTAGGCTAATGGATGATGAACATCCCTAAACCCTTTTTAAGTCCTATAAAGTTTATGAACTTTATCAAAAGAATCATTAACATCCTAATCGGGCGCGCTAACAATTCTTTGTTAGTTCCGACCGCGATTAGAGATTAGATTAATGATTGTTTGGTAAAGGCTAGATATGAACGGAGTTCCGTGTCGAGATAAGGGTTAAGAGAGGAATTCCTTTTCCCTCCAGAAACCCTAATCTACACGCATCACCGTCGTTCTAGTTTTAAATCTATTAAAGGATAAAAAGGGTAACTTTTAATTAATCCTCCATGACTACTAAATCCTAACGAACCCTACAAGCCCCCTTATTATATTCACTACATCCCTAAAATAATCTAGATCTATATTTTTGCATTCTTGCTTAACGTAGATCTAGAAACCATTCTTCAAAATTCTTCATCCCTCCTCTCTTTCTCAACACATCTAAAGTAAGATTAAAAGGTTTAACGTTTCCCTGAGGACGACCCGTACTCACCTCGGTCTAGCTATGCGCGACACCGTTCTGATTGCGGTTAACTACTACAAACACACTCTTTCGCAACAATCAAATGGCGCCGTTGCCGGGGATACGTGCGTAATTTTTTATTCTTACTATTTTTGTTGAATTCTTAGACGATCATATCATTATTAACACAAAACTGCAAATTGCATATTTAACGATTTGTGCGTGAATTTTTGCAAGAAGATCTGGAGTCACAGACTTGAGAAAATAGGAGATCTAGGGTTCCAAACTCCTCTGGTATCTTTCCCAACTCTTTCTCTCTCCTCTAAAATCCAATAAAATCTATTTTCTGCAGGATTCTTTGCAAAATAGCGCCACTCAAAAATCTTTTTGCAAAAGTTTTGTGATTGGTTTTGTTTTGCATATTTTAATACGGACTTTAAGGGGCAAAGACCAAATCTAGATTAGGTGGGGATTTCATCACCCTTCCTAAGCCCCACAAATCACAAACCGAGCATCTAGATCAACCCTTCATTAATTTAAAAAATATCTAGACCAGACTCTAAGGACTGTCGCGCTCAATAAGGACAGAGGAAGGTCGTGGGTAATCTATCGCTTATCCGCATTACTTTTGTAGTGTCTAGGCAAGTGTGTCAAAGGCTAGTGGTTTTTAATTAGGCCCACTACTGTGGTTCCTTCCCACTTACCTGGCACTTACCTGGCTACAAGGGTAGTACAGAGGCGGTAGAGGATTGATCCTGCGGCTTGTCCTTTGGAAGTCTAGGAGCGGTCTAGAGACTGGACCTAGGTGACCTTAGTTCTAGGGTTGCTTGTGCATTTTAGAGTGATTTGTCTTGAGTCCCACTTTTTCAAAACAAACCAATTTTAAATCACACACACACGCTGCCACTTGCACTAAACCCGCTTAGTGCATGATCGGCTGGACACGGGATCCTAGCGCCCGTCTTGTCCGCTTTCCTGCTATCGACTCCGAAGTCGGTACTTCTTCATCTTCTTTTCCCCCACCACACACCACGACCGAGATGGACGGCACTCCATCAGAATATAACACCACGCTGCCACCGCCCGTAGGTGTGCAGAATCCACCGCGCATCTCTCTCCAAGAGAGATGCTATCCTATTCGTGGTCCTCTTCCCACTTGTCTATCTCTTCCACCAGCTAACGGGGATAATTTCGAAATTAAACCCCACTACATCAATCTGCTGCCCAAATTTCACGGGCTTGAGTCGAAAGACGCGTACGTTTTCATCACCAAATTCGAAAACATATGCGCAATGATGGGTACTTCACAGTTGACTGTCGATGCTATGCGCTTGCGTCTTCTCCCATTCACACTGTGCGACTTGGCAGAAAAATGGCTTTATAATATTGCCGCACACTCTATCACTAATTGGGATGAATTCGTAATAGCATTTCTTAAGAAGTTTTACCCAAACCATAAGACCGCCCGTGTTAGGAGCGAGATCAACCAGTTCACCCAGCTTCCCAATGAACCATTTTGGAAGTGCTTGAACGTTTCAAGGGTCTGCTTGTCTAATGTCCTCATCATGGAATACAAAGATAGGATTTATGTCGAATAATATATGAGGGCATTAATCCAGCGACAAAGCAGATGCTTGAAACAATGTGTCAATGCAATTTCATGTCTAAAGCTAACGGTGAAGCTTGGAAATATCTGGAGGACCTTGCTGATCACACTTTGCAGTGGGAAAGTGTAAGACCACCTTCATCTAGGGGAGGTATTCACCAGCTCGATGTTTCCATCGCATTGAAAGCCGAAATGGCAGCGATGCAGAAGAAACTCGATGCTATTGAGAACAAACTTTCATCAATCTCCCTAAATCAGGTCACGCTTCCCAAGACTGTCTGTGGTTGCTGTTCAGATCCTTCACACTTAACGGAAGAATGTCCTATGAATGCATCGGTTCAAACTAATGCTGCTTTTCAGCAGCGACCTAGAAACGATCCTTATTCTTCCACGTACAATTAAGGATGGAGGAATCATCCTAACTTTGCTTGGAACCAAAACCAACAAAGCAATTATCAAAGACCTCCTCCACAGCAACCACAACCACAAAGTCAGCTCCCCTTTCAATCACAAAATTTCCAAAATCCGGCCAACACTTCTACACCACAAGTGGCCGGTACTGACAACTCTTCACTTGCACAAACTTTGGATTTGTTCATGAAACATTCCATGCAATTGTCGACTGAGATGAAGTCTTCTATTGATACCATACAGAAAGACTCCGCCTCCCACGGCGAAAGTATTAAATCAATAGAAAACCAACTCGCACAGTTAAACGCCGCAATGAGTGCGAGAGAGAAAGGAAAACTCCCATCTCAACCCATACCTAATCCTGGCCACTCACAAAGTTATAATGTGAGTGTCGTTACTACGTTGAGATCGGGAAAGGTGCTGCATAACCGAGTGGGTGAGCAATGTGATGATGTTAGTGACACTAATGATACCCCAGCTTCTTCTTCTTCCCCTAATTCGTCTAGTCTCCCACCTTCACCCGAGCCTATTCTCCGTTTTCCCCAAGGCTCGAACCCTTCGCCCATTTCCTCAAATCTACCTAAAACGATCCCCACTCCAATTCTGGGATCCACTCCATCCCCACAATCCTCTCCAATGTTGGACTAAACCCTTATTGATAAAGCACCTTATCCAAACAGGTTAAGGGGCAACAGACCAAGTCCACAAATGGAGAAGATTGTGGAAATTTTTAAGCAAGTTAACATAAACATTCCTCTCCTAGATGCTATTCAACAAGTTCCGTCATATGCGAAAATCCTAAAGGACTTGTGCACTAGGAAGAGAAAAGTTCAAGTACCTAAAAAAGTTTTCCTTGCGAGTAATGTGAGCACTGCTTTTACACAACACCTACCCAAGAAATGAAAGGACCCCGGAAGTCCTACAATTTCTATTTTCATTGGGGGTAAAAATATCAATCGTGCTCTACTCAATCTAGGTGCTAGTGTTAACTTACTTCCGTATTCTGTTTATGAGCAATTAGGGATCGGAGAGTTAAAACCTGCGCATTGCACTCTTCAGATGGCCGATCGATCTATCACCCAACCAAGAGGTGAGCTAGAGGATGTGTTAATCAAAGTCGGGGAATTCATATTCCCTGTGGACTTTATCGTTATAGATACACAACATGTGGCAAACCCACGCAATCAAATCCCGGTGATACTCGGTCGACCCTTTTTGGCCACTTCCAACGCAGTAATCAATTGTAGAAACGGCTCTATGAACCTATCCTTTGGAAAGAAGTCAATTGAGCTTAACATTTACAAGTTGGGAAGTGAACCCTCCGAACCCTATGCTCATGTGTGTTCTGTCGAATTAATGGATGTCGACAGCAGCGAATTTGATCAACCTCATGATACTGACTCTTTTCATATGTTGTTGTTTGACCTAACCATGTACTCTTCCACCGAGTTGTCCGGGTCAACATCTAACGCTGATGAGGAACTTTTTATAGAGTCTGACGATCACCCCATTTTTTCTGATGACATTATTCTTCGGGGTATCGATGAAAGCTTTGAGGAAATTTTCGCTGATGAACTCGCATTTTTAAAAGATACGGGTGTTGAGATAAATCAACTCCAAGATGAAGAAATTGGACCTCCACCCCTTCTTTTGGACAATCATGATAATGCGAGTAATCCATCATTACTATCACTGTGTCGTCTCTCCAAATTGAGACGCAATCCTTTTCCATTACACCTCTTATCACCTCCCCACTTCTTCTTGTCGAAAGGTAACATGTTCTTCCACCAACCTTGGCACTTCATCGATAAAATTTTTGAATGGTTGGTGATGACCTTCGGTGTTTGCAAAGCTTGGCATTGACCAATAATCTTGACCCCCTCGTATGATTTTAAAAAGATTAAAATTGTTTAACTCAAGTTTGGGGGAGGTGGTATATTTTGGCTCTTGAAAGAAAATGATTTTTACAAAATTGTGAGCCAAAAATAAGTTTGGGGGAGGATTTTCACTTTCATATATTCTTGCCCCCATTAATAATTTCCTCCCAAGTCTACAGGTTTTTGAGCTTAACGGATGGCATCAGTGAGGACACTGCTGTAAACAGATTTGGGGGGGTTTGTGCTTATTTACACATCAATTTGCATCATACTTTGCATAATCACAATATTTTCAACAATTTTTAAAAATTTTCTTTTATAACAAAAGAGTAGAAAGTGAAAAATTACATCCAAAAATTAGGAATAGTTTAAGAAAACCAAGAAAATTAGAAGTTTTCTTAAATGAACTAGTAATAAGTAGTTATGAGCCGTTGTCCTAAGGGTTAGTAAGATGAAAGATGTCACTAGTCTGAGGATAAAAATAAGTCTGAAAAATAGTTTCTATTCTGGAAGCCAAACATTTGAATGTTGATACCCTACTATATGCACTTACACACGTCTTGAAACTCGGGATAGTAGAGAATACCTTAAAATGCTCTTGTTTAAAAGCCAAAGTATGAAGGAAATGAAAAAAAATGAAGAAAATATAAAAATGGTGAAAAGAAAAATGAACACTGGTTTTGTTATCGCCAAGGCAGCAATAAAAAAATATAGTGAGGGTGTCTCTACACCTAGTGCCCTAAGGCCAACTGGTCTGAGAGTCACTGCTAAGCCTTAGGTGGTGCAAGACGAGGAAAATATTATCACCTAATCGGCAAGCACATGAGTAATCGGTCGGTTAGTACCTCAAGAAGTATTAACGGTCGCATGAAAATGTGTGAGCAAATCTAAATATTCATCAAGTTAAAAAGTACTGAGGTAGATGGACAAGAGTATGATAGCTTGAATTGAATTCTCTGAGTGTAGGGATGTCCATTTCACACACGTAGGGGTATATGATCGATGTTTGGATGAAAGGTAGGAATGAAGAATAAAGACGATGTTTTATTGAGGGATGAAGTGATTTCTAACATTTTTTCATGACTATTAAGATAGGGCTCATGACAACTGAAAAGCTAGTATAGTTGGAAACTCTAAATTTTCAAAGTATTTCTTTTATGGTTCTTATCTTTATATGTAAATTTCACCGTCTCTCTTTTATTATAGGATTTTGTGGGTGTAATCCGCTGAAAACCCTCAGGAGACAACACTCCTCCTACAAGGGACACCTAGAGGTTTAACGGCTTGTTGCACGTGCTCAGTGCAATCGTGTTTGCCTACGAAAGTGTGCTATTTAGGTTTTCCTTTTTCTTTTTCTCTTTCTCTTGAATAACTAGTTTGCTCGGGATGATCAAAGTTAAGTTTGGGGGTATTTGTTCAGATGAAAATATTGCATTTTGGTATAAGTATTTTCCTTACATTTCTTAAATAATAAAAGGTGTTTATTATAAATATTAAACATATTTGGATTTATCTGCAAAATACTATTTGCCATATGTTTATATATTATAATTAATATTATGAAGGAAAATATAGGCATTTTATATTTATATAATATTTTGGTAATTGAAAATATGCATATCATATCAAATATTCTAATCACAATTCTTAAAAGATATAATATCATACAAATGGTTAGAATAATATTTCAAAATATATGCATAATATTTTAGTAATTAAAAGATGTATAGCATATTAAATATTCTTAATCAAGTTTCTTAAAGATTTATTACCATATATAGTGATTAAGATACTCTCTCTAATTTAATAAATAAACTAACATTATTCATAAAGATATTGTGCAAGATTTAGCTCAGGTCAAGAGATCAAGGTGTTCAAGATGTCAGGATCAAAAATCTGCCAAAATCATTAAATCAATACTGACAGGGACTCAGAATCCAGGCATGGAAAGTCACCATATTAGGAAGTCACCATATATGGTAACCAGTTTTTCTTCTTTGAGGGCTATATAAAAGACCAAGGGCTAAAGTTAGAAGGCATCAAGTCGACGAGATCACGAAGTCCAAGACGGCTCACGCATCCAGACTGATCATCAACTGTTCGTCTACCTCCTTGGAAGAGATCGAGAAGCAAACTAGTATTTGTAATCATTTACTAAGGAATCAAAGTGTAATGAATATTGTTGATTAATAAAGGTAGCTTTCTTTTTCTTATTCTATTTCTTCATAGTTTAATTATGCAATTTCTCTCCATCTCTTTTTCTTCCAACATGCGCGAGTAATTCTCCGCTTGTTAGTGTTGGAGATAGTGCCCTCAAAGTCAATTATTGGATCGCAGGTACGTGATTGCAATGATTGAGGCAGGACCTATACCGATATGACAGTCTTGCTCGAGATGATAGTATGCTATCTGATTTGTCTTTATCATCGTATACATGCTTTAGTACACTATTGCATGATGATAGAGCCTATAGGATTCTTGCTTGACTACCAGCAGTATGATGGCAATCATATACGTGGGAGCTGGGGTCTGTAAGCACATCCTTAAATTGTTCCTAGTCGTGGGAGTTTCGAGACAGGGCATCGATACTCCAGAGTAGACTAGTGTATAGAGTCGAGACCCCGACGAGGGGCGGTGGCTGGTCTCACAAGCCACTGGTGTCAGTTGGATCACCTAAGATGTATACATATGCTCATTAGGTTATGAGTACACCGGACAAGACTCGCCGGGAACATGCTAGTTGGTATTATACATATCGTCAGATAACAGTTCCCTGGTGACATGTGTACAGGTTAGTTTGTCGACCTGAGATCGTCATTTGTCTCGTGTGAGTTTCCACTGTGCTTAGATTACTACCCTACCACGCTCAAAGGAGACGTGCAAACAGGTTTTAGTTGGGTACAGTCCCGAGCCACATAGAGGCAGTGAGCGGATCGTCGAGGATTCGTCTCTCCGGTATTGGGGGTTGATGTTGTACAGTGCACGGGTGGCCATCACTAGAAATCCTCGGCCGAGGTAGTGAAGAATTACTGATTTGGATCAGTAGTTTCTCAGATGGTGATGGGCTTCATACCGACACGATTTATCCCGTTATTAGGGGTCTGACTTTATCCACCCCCTTAGACTCGATATGCGATACTCTTTAGACGAACGGACCGGACTGTATGTTTATTGTCACTGTTAGGCTCAGTAGGGTTTATGGATGAGTTCGCTCGTCAGCTTCCCTTCCAATCAATACATAGGCAACCGTTACGTACAGCTTGTACCTCTGACGTGCTAGAGGTTATACCCAGTGCCAGTGTGTTGATGAGTCATTGGAGTCCCCCACAGACACTTTCCCAAGTTCGGGCGAGATGTTGTAGAGGCCGTATGGTTTTATGGCAAGGTTCGGAAAATGCACGTGCGTTTTCGCACGTGTCAGTTTTCGGGCAGATAATACTGGTCGGCTTTGGTTTAAGCCAGATCCGAGTATTATACTGTGTAGATATAATATTTTTGTCTCAGATGCATTTGTATTCGGTCGTAATACAAATGCGGGTATGTTTATACCATTACGGGGTTATCCTGAAATTCGTTTCAGGATCACTTTTGGAAGTTGCCGGTTTTCAGTTTTCTATCAGCCGTATTTAACATTCGGTTAAAGACGGATTTATCTTTCCTTGAGATGAGCGTGGAAGCTTCTAGAAGGTGACTAGGATGATGACTAAGCTTGTGAGTCATTGATGCATTAAGTGTTCATTTAATGTTGTGATGACTAGGTTTATTATCATTGGTTTGCATTAATTGTGTTCATACAAGGTGTTATGATAAGTATTGTGCTTATGGTCACCTCCCCCTCTCCCACACTCACCCCTACCTCCTTATATAGTGGCCGGCCACCCCTTGGTGAGGGATCATGGTTGCTTGAGAGGAAAAAAGGATGAGAGTTTAAGTGTATGGAAATTTGATAGATACTCATTTCACATTTCCACCCGATCCAAAAGGCAACTTCATTAACCGTTCGTCCATAGCCTTGCACGTAACGAGACAAAGTGTTCTACTCATTCTCTACTTCATCTTGGTCGTCTCTTTTAGCAAACTTGACGACCGAGTTGCCTCGGTTCAGAGGCGGGAGCCCGTTTAAAGATCCGTCGACGTGGTGCCACCTGGACGAGAAGACTGGAGATTCAGGAGATCGGAGCGGCCGCAACAAAGCGTGGGATGATGGTTGAAGACCGAAGGACTCGGATCGTTCGGTATAACTCTTCTACCCACTTTTTAGTTTGTTAGTTTAGCTTTAATGGCAGATCCGGGTAATAGTACGCGATAGCGCCAGTTGTAAAAGTTTTTGTTCCGCATTTGGCGTCTGTTAGACGGCCGGGGCGCTACCGTGGACTTACAGTGGTATCAGAGCCTCACCATTAAGCTATACTAACTTGTGCTAACACATTTAAAATATCGATCGAACGGATTTTCGAAAACAGCAAATTCCAGGGTTAAAGTTTCTGTCGATTTTAAACAGTGTCTAAAAATTATTTTGACCATCACAGAAAAACAAGCAGGTTTTTTAAAGAATAACAGAGAAAAATGGTCCGCTGAATTGTCCGTACGACCGCGAAACAACGGTCAAAGCCTAGCTTTGACCGCGGAACCGCGGCCGTCTTGGCGTTTCAGTTGGTCAATTTTCTACTGTTGATTCTTTGTTGGAAATTGTGGTTTCTGGTACTGTTCTTTTGGGCCCAGATTTTATTACTGTACAGCAGATGTACGTGGGGCCTACTTCGGGAAATTTTGTCGATCGAAATTTTAAAGTTGTTAGTATACAGTACTTACTTTATATCTCTGACTGGGAATGTCATTTGATTGGTAAACCGCGTCTAATTGCTATAGTTCTTTTAGACGGGTTTGCGAACGTGACATTCGCGTTGATGTTCTGTGTTGTGCTGTATTGTTGAGGATTTGTCATGGTGGATAGCAGGGTGCAATGATAGTGCAGTTTGGATTTATTTGTACATTTGATATTGCAGGGCGAGCGTCCAACATGTGGACTGCCGTCTCTGTCTGTTTGTATAATATTCTTTTGGGGCACGGCCGGGCTGAGGTCGATGTACCCGTTGTACATATTTTTATTTCTGTACTAGGTTTACCCCGCGACGGAGTGCACGGATAGCCGGGTTCTGGAGGGCAACGGGTCCGTATCTCATGGCTTTGAGAGGCAGAGAGATCTCACTCTAGAATTGGCAGACTATTCGCCGCACTCGTAGGGGGTACAGGTTGACCCAAGAAGGGATGCTCAATTTACCGGATTCCGTGAAGTGCCGGGTGTTCCATTCACTATACTGTGGGGACTATCTCGCTTCAGGTTTTGGTGGGTAACTTGTCGCACCCGTAGGGGTCTAGGTTTCATTGCACAGGCTATCCACACGACCAGGGGAACGTCGGTTTTCAGCAACGGCTCTGTGAAACCCGGGGATCCCAGATTATCTGTATTGTTCTGTGATGCTTATTACTTTTCTGTAATGTTGCATATTATCACGCTTGGAGCGATTATTGTATATTGGTATATATACTATTAGATGTTTTATATGTTTTACACCCGCGCTAGTCCAACCCCCGCTCTGTCGTTAGTTAAGTAACCTAACGGGTGATGACGGGACCCAGTGACGAATGCGGATGGCATATACGTACATTATATTTTCGTTCTTTTCTGGTATGGTTGATTGATGGGACTGCATTGATTCTTATCAATGCAAGGATAAAACAAACCTATATTTGATGTTGTTGGAACAAATTTTAAAAAGGTGTTATTACAAAGATGTTTCCTTTTGTTTTGCATAGCGGTATTCAGTTAGAATATCCTGCACCTCATTCGACGAGGCAAGGGCCGAGATCCCTTCATCGGGAGTGACCCCTTGGGCAGAAGTTTGCGTCAGGGTAATAACTTCAATATAGTCGATTACAAGTTGCTTTGCATCGCGGTATTCAGTTGGAATATCTTGCACCTCATTCCACGAGGAAAGAGCCGAGATCTCTTCACCGGGAGTGACCTCTTTAGCAAAAGGTTTTCGCCACTATATTTTTATAAAAAGCTATCAGGTTCCTTCAACGAGATCAAGTTCATTACGTTAAAGGTTTTTCGCCAAAAACCAGCCGTAGCCCTCCGTCATTTCTTTTGGGTATTCAGTAGTATTCAAGCTATGCATTTGACCAACGCCAGGGCATAGTGTTTGGTAGCTACTAGGGTATTCATCTGTTACATAGATAGATGAGTTGGTTTGGGACAGTCGTTCTGCTATTTGGCCAACGTCAGGGGCATGTGCGAGTGGGTTCAAATTGACCTGGATAGTGACGGGAAGAACTTGGCATGTGACTTATGATATTTTGACCAATGCCAAGGTCATAAGAGCATGGGGCAAAAATCATATCGGGAGTTTCAAACATACAGCAAACTTGCCAAGCATGCGCATACCTTCTGGAGTGTGATAACTTGAGTGGCTTCCATCAAGTTATCCTGTGATGATAGTTGGATCCCGATTCTCACTGATGAGTTGGTTTACTCTTCGGGTGATCCCAACCAATTCTTCTTTCAGGTTTGGAGGAGAATTTGAGATTACAGTAAGAGGTTTCCTGATTAGATAAAATGATAACCATTCTGATCTAGGTTAGAGTGCACGCAGAGTGTTTCTTTTCTCTCTCTCCTTTTGGCAGCGACCTTTGACCGACCCTAGACTATGACTCAGTGACCAAGTTGACCGAACCTTCTTAAAATACTGGCTTTTGGATTGTTTGAGTTGCATAAGTCATTGCCGCTCCTTCTTTTACCCTTTGTATTTCTCAGAACACCCCGTATTACTACGGATATCCACTTCCATTGGATAGATCTATCGTATGGTTATATACGAACTCGAAGGTACTACTTCGAGGATGGATCCAGGTTCAGGAGAAATAGAATTGGTTTATTCAGTTGTCTTTTATTATCACCTTCTCTCAGGTTGCGGGGGCTCCTTGGTTTAGGAGAGTACACCTATTACGCTTATTGGATAGTCTTATTCCAAACCATAGGCAGATGCCGAAAGGTAGCGAATGAAGAAAACCAATTAGCCTAAGTAGGGTGTGCTGAAGGTAATATGTAAAGACAAGATAAAGGGATTAGAAAGAGGGCAAAGTAAATTGCGACTGTTATCATTCACGATCAAACCGCGTACTTCATCGCCACTCCTATTTCACCTTTGCTTTTTTTTCCAGTTCGGGAGAAATTGAATAAAGTATTATTCAGTTGTCTTTTATCATCACCTTCTCTCAAGTTGCGAGTACTCCTAGGATTAGGAGAGTACACCGATTATGCTTACTGGATAGTCTTCCTCTAAACCATAGGCTGGTGCCGAACGGTAGGGAAGGAAGAAAACCATTTAGCCTAACGATGGTGTACAGAAGGTAACGACTAAAGACAAATAAAGGGATTTGGAGATGGGGCAAAGAAATATACGGTTAAATTCATGAATTGGATTATGGAAGAGGCATTACTAAGAATACCAGGATACTCCTACGAAACATTTTCATGTTTCAGTTTCACTGTGCATTGTTAAAGGAAAACTGATTTCCCGATTAGATACTTACTCCAGGGTATGTATTTACCAGGTTTCATTCTCATATCTGTATGGTTTTACAGATGATGAGTGGGAGTAAGTTATTGGGAATTAAGGTGACCATCCTCATTATATCGGAATTCGTTGTAATTGGTGATATTTGAGGAAATCGCCTGGGTACAGTTTTCAACCTACGATGCACAGGTTTTGAGTTATTCAACTCAGCGGACTTATACAGAGTATTGTATGTTGTCCAGTGTCCATTAGGACAAAGGGGTAGGATCTCGTACTATGTTCTGTTTACTTATAACTTCTCTAGTTTTTTAGACAAGTGTTTCGTAGAAATACAATGTCTAAGTTTTGAGAAGTTGTGAGTATAAGAATAAAGTAGAGAACCAGGTATCGCAAGTATCGGGATTCTTCAAAGAGATCGAAAATGTAGATTCTTGTGATAGGTATTCTGTTGATAGTAATGGTTTTGAGAAACTTGTTTCTCTTTCAGGTTACTCATAATTGGATGGATTCCTAAGTTGAGTAATGTTGATTAGCCTCTCTCCATTAAGTTGATATGCACTAGAGACAGCTGCATGGTTTGAATCTGGTTCCAATTAAATTAGTGCCTCTATTTCTATATTGTATATAGAATGGTTCATATCTTAACGATGTTAAGATACGGGGAGTTGTCCAGCTTATGCTTAAAACTAGACACTGGATAACTCAAGGCATGTTTCTGTAATGGCTGTTTGTGGGTTGACCCTGGCTTCGACGAGGGTTGACATTTCTACCATCTAGAAGATCAATAGTGATATTGTTCTTGACTCACCACAGTTTTAATAAAAATGGATTTTTTCAGAAAACAGTAGTGGGAGTATGGTAGAACTGGAAGTGATTCCAGAACCGCAAACGATTACGGAAAATTTAATAGGACCTGTATATTCAATCAGGTTTGACATTCCAATAGCCACTCCACAGATATGGTAGGTAACCTCAGACACCCAAGAGGTACTCAGGTAGCCTCAAGGACGGTGACAGGGAGGTTCTTGTTTACCCAGACTTGACACTACTGTTGTTCCAGACTATGAGACCCGGCAAGAGGATAAGTATAACGTCTTTCTAAACTAGCTTTAGAAGTGTACGTAGATATTATTCTGCCAGAGGGTTGTCGTAGTCAGTGGGAGCAGCGGAAGCATAGTGGACAAGCAGCTTATGTCTATTTATAGGCTTGGGCAGATATAGCGAAGATTAGATCATCTAATTTTTGATGTGACAGTCATGGGTTTGACTTCATCAGAATAGGGGATGGATCTGGTAAGAAGGTAGTAAGGTGTGATGTCCTGGTATTTGGATGACATACACAGAGTAGGAAGTAAAATTCCTATACTACGATTGGTTGTACTGTGGTCGTCACACAGTTGTTTTTCCACAAAGGATATGGATATAATATCAGATATTCTGGTTAACTAGATCTATAGTTTTAGATCTAGATTTGGGTAGCTTCCCAATGTGGGTACTTTGACAGTATTCTAATGGTATTTAGAATAGATGACTCCTGGCATGGTGGTGTGCCTGCAGGTGATGGAGTCACCCTCTCTAAAGGTGTCTTACAGATTAAAGGGGAGAGGGATGTGCATGATTGACAGATCACTTGCTTAGGTAATTGAGTCAATCGTGAGAGGTCAAGTACCACACCAGATGTTATTTTTGCACTAGATGCGATAAGTTTATATTAATCCAATCTTGAAGAAACATAAGGAAGCAGTTTTAGAACATAAGTGCATGCTCTACGGATTTGATGACGGCAGCCTCCTTCGGGAGACGGTTATCATTCCAGGCTTCAAAGGTGACATGGATGACAGAGTGATTATCAGAGTTATAGTTTTCCCTCTGACGAGGGACAGTATTATGGACAGGTGGTCCAAGAGGATACTGTGGGTGGTATGGTGCTGGATACTGATTAGGTTCAGTGATCGATACAGTCTAAGAAGTTTAGATTTGGAGTTCATTTATGAACTAGGTCCCATCAGATATTCAGACATATTCTAAGACAGGTAATACTCGATTCGGGAGATGGCTTTCTCCGCGAACTTGAGATTTAGAGAGATATAGAAAGAAACAACAGGGCGGATCCACTCACTGAAGCTATTTCTCGAACACAAGAGTTTTACAAACTAACTTTGTGAAACTGATTAGTAGGGGAGTTGGATATTCGGTATCATACGGGCTGTGAGTATGCGACATCGCAATAATTAGCCTTAAGTGCAAGTGGGAGATTGTTGGAGATAGTGCCCTCAAAGTCAATTATTGGATTGTAGGTACGTGATTGCAATGATTGAGGCAGGACCTATACCGATATGATAGTCTTGCTCGAGATGATAGTATGCTATCTGGTTTGTCTTTATCATCGTATACATGCTTTAGTTCACTATTGCATGATGATAGAGCCCATAGGATTCTTGCTTGACTACCAGCAGTATGATGGCGATCATATACATGGGAGCTGGGGTCTGTAAGCGCATCCTTAAAGTGTCCCTAGTCGTGGGAGTTTCGAGACAGGGCATCGATACTCCAGAGTAGACTAGTGTATACAGTCGAGACCCCGACGAGGGGCGGTGGCCGGTCTCACAAGCCACTGGTGTCAGTTGGATCACCTAAGATGTATACAGGTGCTCATTAGGTTATAAGTACACCGGACAGGACTCGCCGGGAACATGCTAGTTGGTATTATACATATCGTCAGATAGCAGTCCCCTGGTGACATGTGTACAATAGTTTGTCGACCTGAGATCGTCATTTGCCTCGTGTGAGTTCCCACTGTGCTTAGATTACTACCCTACCACGCTCAAAGGAGACGTGCAAACAGGTTTTAGTTGGGTACAGTCCCGAGCCACATGGAGGCAGTGAACGGATCGTCGGGGATTCGTCTCTCCCGGTATTGAGGGTTGATGTCGCACAGTGCACGGGTGGCCATCACTAGAAATCCTCGGCCGAGATAGTGGAGAATTACTGATTTGGATCAGTAGTTTCTCAGATGGTGATGGGCTTCATACCGACATGATTTATCGCGTTATTAGGGGTCTGACTTTATCCACCCCCTAGACTCGATATGCGATACTCTGTAGACGAACGGACCGGACTGTATGTTTATTGTCACTGTTAGGCTCAGTAGGGTTTATGGATGAGTTCGCTCGTCAACTTCCCTTCCAATCAATACATAGGCAACCGTTACGTACAGCTTGTACCTCTGACGTGCTAGAAGTTATACCCAATGCCAGTGTGTTGATGAGTCATTAGAGTCCTCCACAGACACTTTCCCAAGTTCGGGCGAAACGTTGTAGAGGCCGTATGGTTTTATGGCAAGGTTCGGAAAATGCACGTGCGTTTTCGCACGTGTTATTTTTCGGGCAGATAATACTGGTCGGCTTTGGTTTAAGCCGGATCCGAGTATTATACTGTGTAGATATAATATCTTTGTCTCAGATGCATTTGTATTCGGTCGTAATACAAATGTGGATATGTTTATACCATTACGGGGTTATCCTGAAATTCGTTTCAGGATCACTTTTGGAAGTTGCCAGTTTTCTGTTTTCTATCAGCCGTATTTAACATTCGGTTAAAGACGGATTTATCTTTTCTTGAGATGAGTGTGGAAGTTTCTAGAAGGTGACTAGGATGATGACTAAGCTTGTGAGTCATTGATGCATTAAGTGTTCATTTAATGTTGTGATGACTAGGTTTATTATCATTGGTTTGCATTAATTGTGTTCATACAAGGTGTTATGATAAGTATTGTGCTTATGGTCACCTCCCCCTCTCCTACACTCACCCCCACCTCCTTATATAGTGGCCGGCCACCCCTTGGTGAGGGATCATGGTTGCTTGAGAGGAAAAAAGGATGAGAGTTTAAGTGTATGGAAATTTGATAGATACTCATTTCACATTTCCACCCGATCCAAAAGGCAACTTCATTAACCGTTCGTCCATAGCCTTGGACGTAACGAGACAAAGTGTTCTACTCATTCTCTACTTCATCTTGGTCGTCTCTTTTAGCAAACTTGACGACCGAGTTGCCTCGGTTCAGAGGCGGGAGCCCGTTTAAAGATCCGTCGACGTGGTGCCACCTGGACGAGAAGACTGGAGATTCAGGAGATCGGAGCGGCCGCAACAAAGCGTGGGATGATGATTGAAGACTGAAGGACTCGGATCGTTCGGTATAACTCTTCTACCCACCTTGTAGTTTGTTAGTTTAGCTTTAATGGCAGATCCGGGTAATAGTACGCGATAGCGCCAGTTGTAAAAGTTTTTGTTCCGCATTTGGCGTCTGTTAGACGGCCGGGGCGCTACCGTGGACTTACAGTTAGGGTTCGTAGGATTAGGGTAGGCTAATGGATGATGAACTTTCACGACCCGAAAGTACGGAACGTGACTGGCACTTAGATTACGAGACGTCTAAAGGCGTACCGTAACCTAAGTCAGCCAAAGCCCAGAAAATCTAAACCAAAATCAAAAGAGAGTGAAGGAAAACCTTTAATGAAAACGGTTTTTAAATCAATTAAGTTGCATAGAATCCCTTTTTAAAAACATCAAAATTTCCCGAAAATTTCGGCAGAGTCTCCCATGTATTTTCTATCCCCCAAAATGGGTACAACAAGATATATATAACCTGTAATCATAAAATGGCATCCCCAAGCGGGAGCTAGCTCTTCGTCCAAGGAGGATCACAACCACACGCAATATAAGTAATATCAAGAGAAAGAGCATAAAAGAAATGCAAGATATCAGAAAACACACGTCGGCTCAAGTGAGCTCGACCCAGAAGAAACCACATATATACAAACCTCTCAATCTCATCACTAGGTCGCATATACAAATAGAAAGTGGTAGATGGAGAATACTAGATACAATGATAGAGCAAAAAGAAATAAAGTATGCTCGCAACCCACCTACGGGCGATGTCGCGAGTCTGAGCAAAAAGAGCTGATGATAAGATAGCCGCCGCTACAAGACTGATGAGTCCGACCTGCAAGACACTGTGGCACAACGGGAGTGAGTTGCCAGCTCGTGAGTAGAATATAACATCTAATAAGGCAATCGTAAGAATGCACGCAAATGTGTCACAGCATGTATGTTCAGATGTGATATAATACCTCTAGTATGCATGCACATGTATGCAATGTCATTACTAAATCTTTAAGTGTTTTAAATGTTAAGAGTTCTGCATTCTTAACTTTAGAAAAAGGAATATCTGTATAATAGCTAAATACCGTCAAGAAATCATCTGAAAACCGTGTCAAGCATCGACACCAAATATGAAATCACCTCTGTCTCAATGTTTCACTGTATCAATGTCTCAAAATATCGGGCTCTGTCAGTCCGGATCGGCCCATGTCATCAAATCTCACAACAACAGTCGGTATCCTCCGGATATCCACCGCGCCAGACATCACCGGTAGGTAGTCTTTCCCTGCCAGGCTCATCGTCTACAACTCGATCTTCTTGTCCCGGGGTACCATATCGAGCCCACCATGTACCCGAGACGGTTCATCCACTCCTCGAATCGGGTCTCGAAATCCAACAAAAAACATGAAAACTCATGGTGGACGACACATACATCACGAAAAAACCGCAACTTTGTTTTAAAAATGATAAATATAAGCTTTTGTTAAATTCTTGCGGTTTTCCCAAAAATCCAGAAATCGCAGCAATACTGAAATCCTCAAGAAAATCATAATGTCCAACATGTTATATATGATAAATGTCTATGATATCAAGGTATGCGATGGGATTTGTGGCTAGAAATCTATGTATGTATGATGATGATGCGAGGTATATACATGCCATGCAATTTCATATATCATGTATGATGCAAGTGGCGATACTAAGCTAAACAGGTTCTATGGTGCTCGTGGCATGGCAATTACCAAAGGCGTGTGTGTCACATGAATAGTGCGTGTGCAGCAGATGCCAATGGTAATGGTGTTCGTGTCCTACGAAGTGATATCGCATATGTGTATATGAATGTCCATGCAATCTAGTATACGGTTAGCTGTAAGGGTATGCAATGTAAATAAAGGGGTAAGCTAACTAGCAATACAAGTCTTGCAAGAAATAGGGTAATCCTAACTAGGGGGCGCTTCGCACCATCCAGACGATTCCCCCATAGATGAATATATCTACTCACTTGAATGCCTCGCTAATCCGATCCGACCACCGCCTTGCCTTTACGCGCCGTGTCCGATGTTTCCCCGACCGATCCTAGCATTGCATAACACACAATATAAGATTACATACCCCTAAAACGACACCAAGTCAATATAAAAAGATCGACGCTCTTGAATTAAGCATAACGTGCACTCGGTGCGCGGAAAACACACGAAAATCGCTAAATCTTAACTAGAATCGTTATTTCGGGGCAATCGACAAAACTAAAACCCGACTAGACAAAACCCCGCATTCGCGCACACTAAAAGTCGTATATGAAGCTAATTATATCGCTAATATAACGCAATTGGATCACATCCTAATTTTTATAAAAATCTAGTAAGCAAATAGCATACCGATTCGATGCAAATATCGCAATTTATCGATCTAGCGAGCGCAACATCGAACAATTAACCACTCTAACCAATTAGATAACCAAAGCCCTAACTTAAATCCATCAACCATGCTACAAACCCTAATTCAAAATCAAATCCCTTTCTTGAATTTCCTAAACAAACAATTACTACTAAATTAACACTTCAAAATTCAATTTTAGCACATTTAAACTACAATTTAACAACTAGTTTAGAATTTTCACCTCACAAGTTGAACCCTAGTTTGCTCAAGCCACCAAAGATGCCTCCTTTATTCAAGTTTTGAACTAAATTTGGTTTGAGGAGAGATGGGATTAGGATTTTGCTTTGAATTTGAGATGGAATTTGTGAATTTTCGATGGATTTTGCTATGAAAATGAAGCAAGAAGAAGTGAGAAAAATAGAGATGGCAGCAGCTCATCTCGGCCAGCAGGTGGGGAAAGGGAATGGGGGTTTTGTGTAGAGGATTCTAGGTCAAAAAACCCCTTAAGTTCTCATTTAATGCATTTCACATCAACCTTTTTCAAAAAAACCCCTTTTTACTTCATTTTTTTCATAAATTTCAAATCATAAAACTAAAATCTTACAAAGTCATGATACAATTTATTAACACTCTATTTAGTTTATAAAGATTCCTAATTATGAAATTTACCTAATTAAATTTGTATTTATCACTAATTTAATGTATTTTTAAAAGCTTAAAATAATATTAAAAATAATTAATTACGAAAAAAAAATTATTTAACTAGAAAATTTTAAGCAACATTTTAGTGACCAATTTATAGTAATATCTTATCTAAATTTTGTATAATTAGGTCTACAATGAAAAATACCTATTTTGGCTTTTTACGGAAAAAGCTGAAAATTTAGCCGATTACCGAAAAACTGCCTAAACGGTTTTCGAAGGGTTACAATCTTCCCCCCTTAAGAAAATTCGGTCCCCGAATTTAGAATTTAACTACGCGTACCTTCAAAAAGATGGGGATATCTCTTCCTCATCTCGACCTCGGTCTCCCAGGTGACCACCTCGCTGTTCGGGCCACGCCAAAGGACCTTGACGGACGGTATAACCTTCGACCTCAATTTCTTCACCTGCCGATCCAGAATGACCACCGGCTGCTCGGTGAAAGAAAGATCACACTCTAGCTGGATCGTCTGGTGCTGAATCGCCTGGGAAGGATCATGAAGGTACTTGCGGAGTATCGAGACATGGAATACGGGGTGAACATCGGGGAAGCTGGGCGGAAGAGCTAACCGATAAGCGACTGGACCAACACGCTCTAGGATCTCGAAAGGACCAACATATTTAGGACTCAGTTTCCCTTTCCGCCCAAATCTCATCACACCTTTCATCGAAGAGACCTTCAGGAAAACATGATCGCCAACAGCGAACTCGAGTCGGCGACGGCGCCTGTCAGCATATGATTTCTGCCTGCTCTGAGCCGCTCTCATCCTGTCCCGAATCAGCTGTATCTTCTCAGTCGTCTCCTGTACAATCTGCGGCCCCAAAACACTGCTCTCCCTGAGCTCTGTCCAACATACAGGCGATCGACATCTCCTCCCATATAAAGCCTCAAAAGGTGCCATCTGAATCGTCTCCTGGAAGCTATTATTGTAGGAAAACTCGATCAAAGGCAAATGACGATCCCAGCTACCACCGAAATCTAAAACACAAGCTCTGAGCATATCCTCAAGAGTCTGAATAGTACGCTCCGACTGACCGTCAGTCTGCGGATGAAAGGCTGTGCTAAAACTCAATCGGGTGCCCAATGCTTCCTAAAGTTTCTGCCACAATCGGCTGGTAAACTGGGTGCCCCGGTCGGACACGATGCAAATCGGAACGCCATGCAGTCGCACCATCTCATCAATATAAACCTGGGCGTACTGAGAAAATCCAAAAGTGGTCTTCACTGGCAGAAAGTGAGCCGCTTTCGTCAGTCGATCCACAATCACCCAAATAGAGTCATACCCTCGACTGGTCCTGGGTAGACCCACAATGAAGTCCATGGAGACCTGCTCCCACTTCCACTCAGGGATGGGCAAAGGCTGTAACTCGCCGGCTGGCCTCTGGTGCTTGGCCTTGACTTGCTAACAAGTCAGGCATCTCGACACAAAGTCTGTAATATCCTTCTTCATCCCGTCCCACCGGTAAACCTCTCTCAAATCACGGTACATCTTGGTGGAACCTGGATGCACACTGTATACTGATCTATGTGCCTCCTCGAGAATATCACGCCTCAGTCCCTCTGAATCTGGCACGCACAGTCGAGTCCCAAATCGAAGTATCCCCTGATCATCAATCACGAACTCGGAAACTCTGCCCTGCCGAATCTGCTCAATAATCTCTAATATACGGGCATCGCCGGACTGTGCCTCGTGGATATGGTCAAGTAACTGTGGGCGTGCTCTGAAATGGGCCAGCTGTCCCCCTGTAGGAGTAAACTCGAACTGCACTCTGCTGTCACATAACACCTGCCAATCCGCCGTCGACTGCATCTGCACTGCGCTCAAACAAGATAAGCTACCTCCGGGCCTTCTACTCAAAGCATCTGCCACCACATTCGCCTTGCCCGGATGGTATAGAATCTCGCAGTCATAATCCTTCACCAACTCCATCCAACGGCGCTGTCTCAGGTTCAGATCTTGCTGCTGGAAGATATACTTCAACCTCTTGTGGTCGGTGAATATCTGGCACGACTCACCGTATAGGTAATGTCTCCAGATCTTAAGTGTAAATACCACTGCAGCCATCTCTAAATCATAGGTGGGGTAGTTCTGTTCGTGTTTCCTCAGCTGCCGAAAAGCATACGCGATAACTCTGTCGTGCTGCATCAATACAAAGCCCAGCCCCACTCGAGAAGCATCACAATATACCACGAACCCGACTGATCCTGAAGGCAATGCTAACACTGGTGCAGTAGTCAGACGAGTCTTCAACTGCTGGAAACTATCCTCACATGCCTGGGTCCAATCAAAAGGAACCCCCTTCCGGGTCAATCCGGTCAACGGTGCAGCAATGCGGGAGAAATCCTGGACAAAACGTCGATAGTAGCCGGCCAGACCTAGAAAACTGCGAACCTCTATAACTGATACTGGTCTAGGCCAACGCTGAACTGCCTTGATCTTCTTCGGGTCCGCACAAATACCATCTCTCGTCACCACATGACCCAAGAAGTCGACACTGTCTAACCATAATGAGCACTTGGAAAATTTGGCGAACAGCTGATGCTCCCTCAAAGTCTGCAATGTGATGCGTAAGTGCTGCTCATACTCCTCCCGGCTCCGAGAATAAACCAAGATGTCGTCAATGAACACAATAATGAACTGATCGAGATACGGCCTGAATACACGGTCCATCAAGTCCATAAATGCTGCCGGGGCATTGGTGAGCCCGAATGACATCACCAAGAACTCATAATGACCATATCGAGTACGGAAAGCGGTCTTCGGATATCCTCCTTCCGAACCCGCAACTGGTGATAACCTGACCGTAAATCAACCTTCAAGAAAAACCCTGCACCCTGGAGCTGATCGAATAAGTCATCAATATGGGGTAGGGGATATCTGTTCCGCACAGTAACCCGGTTCAACTGACGATAATCAATGCATAAACGCATACTTCCGTCCTTCTTCTTAACAAACAAGACGGGAGCACCCCAAGGTGACACACTCGGTCGGATAATCCCTTTGTCCAGCAAGTCCTGTAACTGATCCTTTAGCTCTCTCAGCTCCGCCGGGGCCATCCGATAAGGCGGTATAGATATAGGCCCCGTGCCGGGGATCAGGTCGATGCTGAACTCAATCTCGCGCTCTGGTGGCAGACCAGGCAGCTCGTCAAGGAATACATCAGGAAACTTTCTCACAACAGGGACCTGGTCCAACGGAATCTCTGTGGAGCTAGTATCACAAACATAGGCTAAGAATCCCTGACACCCTTTCCTCAAGAGCTGACCAGCGCGCAGAGAAGAAATCAAGCTGGGAAGGGTAGCGCTACGATCTCCCTGAATAACAAGAACTGGCTCACCAGGAAAACTGAATCTGACTGCTTTTTCACGGCAGTCCACGGATGCATAACAGGTGGCTAGCCAGTCCATACCAAGAAGAACGTCAAAGTCTAGCATATCGAGGAGAATCAAATCAACTGAAGAATATCTCTCCCCGATACGAACGGAACATGATCGGTACACAAAACGGGCAACAAAAGACTCGCCTACCGGGGTAATAACGACAAGCGGCTGATCTAACGGAGAAGACTCTCGGCCCAATCTCGGTGCAAAGTACGTGGATACATAGGAATGTGTGGAGCCTGGATCAAATAATACCCGTGCATCAAAAGAACATACTGGCAGAGTACCTGTCATGACGGCATTGGATGCCTGTGCATCCTGAGGAGTCAACGCGAACACTCGGGCCTGTCCACCACTAATAGCTGGCTGTCCTCTGCCTCTACCTCGGCCTCTGCCTCTGCCTCTGTCGCCTCGTCCTCTCTGAACCGGACCGCCACGCCCACGGCCTCTAGAAGCATCTGGTTGGCGTGGAGCATCATCAGGAGTAGGAAGTAGAGCTCTCTGAGGAGGTGGTGAGGGTGGTAAGGTCACATGCGGGACTGTCGCCGCACCCTGACGTCCCATGGTACAGTCTCTGACACGGTGGTACTGACTCCCACACCGAAAACATCCTGGCGACGACTGCCGGGTCTATGGATATGAACCAAATAACTGACCTCGTCTCAATCCTCTGCCTCCACCATCTCCCAGAAATAATCTATCACGGTGTCTACCCATCTGCCGCTGAGCTGGCGTATCAGTACGGATCCTCTTCGGCTCAGAAACGACTGGAGTCTCAGAAATACGCTCCTCCAAAAGTAAGGCTGCATCCATCGCGGCTGCGTATGTATCAAAGTGTTGGGTGCCAATGGCAAGGAATAGCTGTGTATCAAGCCCTCGCACAAACCTCTTTATTCTCTTCTCTTCTGTGTCTACTAGATACGGAGCATATCGAGACAACTGGGTAAACTGTATATCATACTCCGACACCGTCATCCCAGGAGTCTTGCGCAAAGACTCAAAACTACGGGCTCGAGCATCTCGGACACTCTCCGGAAGAAAACGGGCAAGAAATGCAGCTGTAAACTCGTCCCAGGTCATAGAAGGTAGACCTGCAGCTCGGCCTCTCTCTACTGAATCGTACCATGTCTGGGCAAGACCCTCCAGACGAAAACTCGCAAACTCTACCAATCTATCATCAGAACACCTCAACGAACGGCAAATCCGAGCCATCCTATCAAGAAATGCCTGTGGGTCCTCTGTCGCATCTGTGCCGGTAAAAGCTGGAGGTCTCAATCTCATGAACTCCTATAGTGAAACAGGGATAGTCTCCGTAGTAGCAGGAGCGACCATCTGTGCAGCAGGTACAATCGTGGTCTGTGCGGTGGAAGGAACGTCCTCGGATCTCTGTGCCCGGCTGGACTCAACTAAAGATCACATCATCTGTCGCAACTCTTGCATGCCGGCCTCTAATCTGGCAATACGGTCTGGATAAGGCGGATCAGTATTACCCTGAGGGGTAGGCGTATCCTCCCGCTCGATCCTCGGCTCAAACGAGCCCGCTCGAATTTCATCCCTAGCGGCAGCCCGCTGAGCTCTCGTAGTCTTTGGCGGCATCGAGCTGGAATAAGAAACAGGACTGATAAGAAAATTGCAATTGAATCAAGGAATGCAAGGAATCAAGAAAGGAAATACAAACAATTATATCCTTGTAAGTGCACGGCGGCGCCCCGGCCTCCATTCCGAGGCCAAATGCGGAAGCGAAAAACTTTAATTTTGCAAACTAGCAAACCGGCACCACCGCGCACTAAACACCCGGATCGAACCATTAACTAGTCCTAGCAAACTACAAGATGGGGAATAGAGATATACCGACTGATCCGAGTCCTCCGGTCTTCTCGTCGTCGTCCCGATCTCCCGCGGAATGTCCTGTCTCCACCTCGTCGCCGGAAGTGCACCATATCGCCTACATCTTTTACGGGCTCCCACCTCTATGCCGAGGCAACTCGGGCACGAAGCTGGCTAGTCGACGTGCCCAAGGTTTGCTGTAGAATGTGTAGTGAGCTATTTGTGTCTCTAGGGATTTTGGGAGTTGCCATTGGTGGAGGAAATGAACTAAGCTTTTGGAGATGGTGTTGTGGAATTTTTCCAACATGAAATGAACCAAAATCCCACACTACAAATTTTGGGCAGCCCCATGAGGAATGGCCGGCCATCACAAGTGAGGGGAGAGTGAGAATGAGAGTGTTCTCCAAAATATGGGAGCCACTCACAAATCATACAAGAGAGAGAGGAATGGTTATCATGCAAAGAAATGAAGCTAGGAAAGTCCAACACTCAAACAACAATCATCACTTCCAAAAGTCATGCCATCATCAACAACCATATCATATAAAAGTCAAGCTATGATGGATGAAGAAGTCAAATGGTCAAGGGATGGTTCATCATCATGATCCAACAAAATGCAAAGAACACCCTCCACAAATGCTTATTTGCACAAATGCAAATAAGCCCTCCTCCACCAATTTTCGGCCAATGAAGGATACAAAGAAATATGGCCGAAACGGAAAGCAAACTGGTAACTCCTGAAAACTGGTCCCGTAATAAATCACAGGAAAACCCCGCTACTGTGCATACACACCCGCATTTGTATTCCGACCGAAATACAAATGCAATGAGACAAAGTCTACACTGTACTATACTAGGATCCGGCTTAAACCAAAACCGGCTAGTAATATCCGTCCGATCCTGATCCGTGCAATACCGCACGTATCTGATCGAACCCTGCCATATATCCATACGGCCTCTAGTACGAACTGTCCGATCCTGATCCGTGCAATACCGCATGTATCTGATCGGACCTTGCCATATCTCCATACGGCCTCTACAGCTTTTCGCCCGAAAGCTTGAGTAACTGAATGTGGGGGACTCTAAAGACTCGTCAACACCTTGGTTGTGGATTTAACCACCAGCACGTCAGAGGTATAAGCCAATACGTAACGGGCTACCAGGTATTGACCAAAATGGACGTCTGTGAGCGAACTCATCCTAACACCCTACTGAGCCTGTCAGTGACAATATCCGTACAGTCCGGTCCGTTCGTCTATGAGCATCGCATGGCGGGCCTAGGGGGTGGTAAAAGTCAGACTCCCAAAAGCGGTACAAGTCGTGTCGGAGTGTAGACCAGAACACCCTGAGATACTACTGGAATACCTACCAGTAAATCTCCTGCCTCGGCCGAGGGCTTTGTGTAATGGCTCTCCTAGACACAGCACGACCTTACCCCCAATACCGGGAGAGACGAACCCCTGAAGATCCGCTCACTGCCTACATGTGGCTCGGGACTGTACCCAACTAAAACCTGTTTGCACGTCTCCTTTGAGCGTGGTAGGGTAGTAATCAAAGTACAGTGGGAACTCACACGAGACAAATGACGATCATCAGGTCGATGAACTAACCTGTACACATGTCACCTGGGAACTGCTATCTGACGTCTGGTATAAGACCAACTAGCATGTTCCCGGCGAGTCCTGTCCGGTGTACTCATAACCCAATGAGCACCTGTATACATCTTAGGTGAACCAACTAACACCAGTGGCTTGTGAGACCGGCCACCGCCCCTCGTCGGGGTCTCGACTGTATACACTAGTCTACTCTGGAGTATCGATGCCCTGTCTCGAAACCCCACGACTATGGACCATTTAAGGATGTGCTTATAGACCACCAGCTCCCATGTATATGATCGCCCTCATACTGCTGGCAGTCAAGCAAGAATCCTAGGGGCTCTATCAACGTGTAATAGCGACATGTCAGGTCACTTAAAGCAATACACGATGATAAAGATAAACCAGATAGCATACTATCATCTCGAGTAAGACTATTCTACTGGGACAGCTCCTCCCTCAATCATTGCAATCACGTGCCTGTGATCCAATAATTGACTCTGAGGGCACTATCTCCAACAATCTCCCACTTGCACTCAAGGCTAATTATTGCGATGTCGCATACTCACAGCCCGTGTGATACCGAACACCCAACTCCTCTACTAGTCAGTCTTGCAAAGCTCGTTTGCGAAACTATTGCGTTCGAGGAATAGCCTTAGTGAGTAGATCCGCCTTGATGTTTCTTTCTATGTCTCTCTATATCTCAAGTTCGCGGAGAAAACCATCTCCCGAAATGAGCAATACCTGTCTTAGAATGTGTCTGGATGTCTGATGGGACCTAGCTCATAAATGAACTCCAAATCCAAAATTCTTAGACTGTATCATCAACTGAACTTAATCAGTATCCAGCGCCATGCCTCCCTCAGTATCTGCTTGGATCACCTGCCCAAAATACTGCCCCTCATCAGAAGGAAAAACTATAACTCTGACAATCTCCTTATCGTCCAGGTCACCTTGGAAGCCTGGAATGATAATTGTCTCCCGAAAGAGGCTGTCGTTATCATATCCCTAGAACATCCACTTATGTTCTAAAACTGCTTCCGACTGTTTCTCCAGGATTGGATCAATGTCAACTTATTGCATCTAGTGCAAGAGCAACATCTGGTGTGGTACTTGACATCTCATGATTGACTCAATTGCCTAAGCAAGTGATCTGCCAATCATGCACATCCCTCTCCCCTTTAGTCTGTAAGACATCTTTAGAGATGGTGACTCCATTACCTGCAGGTACACTACCGTGCCAGGAGTCGTCCATTCTAAATACTCTTAGAATGCTGTCTAAGTACCCTTAATTAGGAAACCACTCAAATCTAGATCTAAAACCATAGATCTAGTAACCAGTATGTCTGATATAATGTCCAAGTCCCATGTGGAGAAACCACTGTGTGACGACCAAAATATAACCGATCGTAGTATAGGAATATCACTTCCTACTCTGTGTATGTCATCCAAATACCAGGACATCACACCCTACTACCTTCTTAACAGATCCATCCCCTATTCTGATGAAGTCAAACCTATGACTGTCACATCAGAAATGGATGATCTATCTCCGCTATATCTGCTTCAGTCTGTAAATAGACATAAGCCACTTGTCCACCAATGCTTCCGCTGCTCCCACTGACTACGACAACCCTCTGGCAGAGTCATATACACGTACACTTCTAAAGCTAGTTTAGAACGACGCTATACTCATCCTCCCGCCGGGTCTCACAGTCTGGAACAACAGCAATGGCAAGTCTGGGTAAACAAGAACCTCCCTGCCACCGTCCTTGAGCATACCGAAGTACCTCTCGGGTGCCTGAGGTTACCCACCGTATCTATGGAGTGGCCAATGGAATGTCAAACCAGATTGAATCTTTTGGTTCCTATCAAATCTTCAGTAATCGTTTGTGGTTCTGGAATCACTTCCAGTTCTACCATACTCCCACTACTGTTTTCTGAAAAATCCATTTTATTTAAAACTGTGGCGAGTTCAGAACAATATCACTATTGATCTTCCAGATGGTAGAAAATCAACCCTCGTCAAAGCCTGGGTCAACCCACAAACAGCCATTACAGAAACGTGCCTTGAGTTATCCAGAGTTTGGTTTTAATCATAAGCCGGACAACTCCCCGTACCTTAACAACGTTAAGATATGAACTGTTCTATATCCAATATAGAACCAGAGGCACTGATCTTAAACGAACCAAATTCAAATCATGCAGCTATCTCCAGTGCATGTTGACTAAATAGAAGGAGGACGATCAGCGTTACTCAACTTAGGAATGCTTCCAATTATGAGTAACCTGAAAGAGAAGCAAGTTCTCTTTATCATTACTATCAACTGAATACCATATACAAGTATCTACATCTTCGATCACTTTGAAGAATCCCGATACTTGCTACACCTGGTTCTCTACTTTATTCAAATACCTATAACTTCTTAAAATTCGGACCCTGTGTTTTCACGAAACACCTGTCTAAAAACTAGAGAAGTCATAAGTAAACCGAATATAGTACGAGGACCAACCCCTCTGTCCTGATGGACCCTGGACAACATACAATACTCTGTATAAGTCCCTTGAGTCTGATAACTCATTCACTGTGTGTCGTAGGTTGAAAACTGTACTTATGGTTAAGAAGAATTACACCGCTGTTTAATGCTCCTTACCTAACCATCCACTGATATAGGTAAATGTCATAGACATAATTTCAAAAAGGTATATCTCACTCTATGAAAATAGACGTACAGATATATCAATTTGAAATTGGTGCATGACAGCGGATATTCAAAACCAAATATTTGCCGACCGGCAAACTCCAGGTGATTTCCTCAAATATCACCGATTACAACGAATCCCGATATAATGAGGATGATCACCCAATTCCCAATAACTTACTCCCACTCATCATCTGTAAAACCATACAGATGTGAGAATCGTACCTGGTAAATACATACCCTGGAGTAAGGACTAATTGGGAAATCAGTTTTCTTTTAACAGTACACAGTGGCACTGAAACATTGAAATGTTTCGATGGCGTATCCCGGTATTTTTAGTAATGCCTCTTCCAGATTCACGACTGCAACCGTATAATTCTTTGCCACCTCTCCAAATCCCTTTATATTTCTTTAGTCATTACCTTCTGCACACCCCTTAGGCCAAATGGTTTTCTTCCTTCCCTACCGTTCGGCACCAGCCTATGGTTTGGAAGAAGACTATCCAATAAGCATAATGGGTGTACTGTCCTAATCGTAGGAGCACTCGCAATGCGAGAGAAGGTGAAGACAAAAGATACCTGAATAAACCTTATTCCTATTTCTCCTGAACCAGAATCCATCCCCGAACTGGAACAAGTTCCTTTCGAGTTCGTATATAACCATACGATGGAGTATCCAATAAACTGTGGATCTTCGTAGTGATACGGAGTGTCCTGGAGAAATACAAAGGTGAAGTGGGAGTGGTAATGAAATACTTGGTTTGGTCGTGAATATCAGTCGCAATTTACTTTGCCCTCCTTCTAATCCCTTTCTTTGTCTTTACATAATACCTTCTGTACACCGTTTAGGCTAATTGGTTTTCCTCATTCCCTACCGTTCGGCACCAGCCTAAGGTTCGGAAGAAGACTATCCAATTTGCGTAATAGGTGTACTATCCCCTAATCTAAGGGGTACTCACAACCTGAGAGAAGGTAAAAGGAAAAGACAACTGAATAGTCCTACCCGTTTCCTCCAGAACCTGAAACCATCCTCGAATTCCTTCGAGTTCGTATATAACCATACGATGGTTTTGTCCAATGGAAATGGACGTTCGTAGTAATACGGGGTGTCCTGGAGAAATAGGTAAAAGTAGGAGTGGCAATGAGGTTCGCAACTCTGACAATCCAAAAGCCAGTGTTTAAGAAGGTTCGGTCAACTTGGTTACTGAGTTATAGTCTTAGGGTCGGGTCAATGGTCGCTGCCAAAGAGAGAGAGAAAAGAAACACTCAGCATGCACTCTAACCTAGATCAGAACGGTTACCAATTTATCTAATCTGAAAACCTCCCATTGTACCGTCAAATTCTCCTCCAAACCTGAAAGAAGAATTAGTCGGGGTCACCCGAGGAGTAAACTAACTCATCAGTGGGAATCGGGATCCAACTATCATCGCATGATAACGTGACGGAATCCGCTCATGCTATCACACTCCAGAAGGTATGCGCATATCTGGCAAGTTTCAGTTCTTTTGAAACTCCCGATGTGATTTTTGCCTCATGCTCTTATGACCTTGACTTTGGCCAACATATCATAAGTCACATGTCAAGTTCTACCCGTCATTCTCCAGGTTAATTTGAATCCACCCGTACCTACCCTTGACTTTGGCCAAAATGGCAGTACGACTGTCCCAAACCAACGCATCTATCTATGCTGCATATGAATACCCCAATAGCTACCAATCACTGTGCCTTGACTTTGGCCAACATACACAGCTTGAATACTATTGACCATCCATATGAAACGACGGAGGGCTACGAATGGTTTCTGGCGAAAACCTTTAACGTGGTGAACTTGATATCGTTGAAGGAACGGATAGCTTTTAAAAATATAGTGACGAAAACCTTTGCTAAAGAGGTCACTCCCGATGAAGGGATCTCGGCTCTTTCCCCGTAGAATGAGGTGCAGGATATTCCAACTGAATACCACGATGCAAAGCAAAAGTAATCAGCTATAGTGAAGTTATTGCCCTGACGCAAACTTTTTTCCAAGGGGTCACTCCCGGTGAAGGGATCTCGTCCCTTGCCTCGTCGACTGAGGAGCAGGATATTCCAACTGAATACCACGATGCAAAGCAAAAGTAATCGTCCTTGCAATAACAGCTTTTTGAAAAGTGTTCCAACAACATCAGATTAGGTTTGTTTTAACTTGCATTGATCTGAATCAACGCAGTCCCATCAATTGATCACACCACAAAGAACGAAAATATACTGACGTACGTATATGCCATCCGCATTCGCCACTGGGTCCCGTCATTACCCGTTAGGTTAGCTAACTAACGACAGAGCGGGGACTGGACTAGCGCGGATGCAAAACATATACAACATCTACTAATATATATACCAATATATTATATTCGCTCAAGGCGTGATAAAATGCAACATCACAGAAATGTACAGCATCACAGAACAATACAGATATCTGGGATCCCCGGGTTTTACAGAGCCGCTGAAACCCGACGTTCCCCTGGTCGTGTGGATAGCCTGTGCAATGAAATCCTAGACCCCTACGGGCGCGGCAAGTCACCTGCCAAAACCTGAAGCTAGGCAGCCCCCTTCAGCTCCATGAATGGACCATCCAACACTTCACGGAATCCGGTAACTTGGGCACCCCTCTTGGGTCAACCTGTACCCCCTACGAGTGCGGCGAATAGCCCGCCAATCCTAGAGTGAAGCCCCCTCCGTCTCAATGCCATGAGATGCGGGCTTGTTGCCCTCTAGAACTCGGCTATCCGTGCACCCCTCCGCGGGGTAATCCTAGTACAGAAAGTAAAATATACATACAACGGGTACAACGACCGCAACCTGGTCGTGCCCCAAAAATAATAATACAATCAGGCAGTGACGGCAGTCCACATGTCGGACGCTCGCCCCGCAATATCAAATGTACATAATACAACAAAAAACTCTGTACTACCATTGCATCCAGGCTATCCCCCACGACCAATCCGCAACATCACATCATAACACAGAACATCAACATGAAAGTCACGTTCGCAAATCCGTCTAACCGGGCTATAGCAGTTAGACAGGATTTACCGATCAAGTGACATTCACGGTCACAGATATAATGTAAATACTGTGAACTAATGTGTTTAAAATATCCGATCGATCAAAATTTACCAAGTGGGCCCCCAAGTACTACTGTAGCATATAAAGAAATTCTGGGCCCAAAAATAATATTCCAAAACCCCTATTTCCAAGTCAGGAGGTTTCTGCAAAATTTTGGTACACTGAACAGTTCAAGTCGCGGCGGAACCGCGGCCCAAGCATGGGTTTGGCCGTGGTTCCGTTGTCATTTAGACTGTTCACGTGACCAAATTTTCCCAGAACTCTTAGATTGTCCTACACATCATTCTGAAACAACCTGAAAAATTTTTGGACTTCAAAAAATTTCGACAGAAACTGATGTGAAGAAAAATACGGTTTTTGGAAAATTGTTCGATCGAAAATGTAAAACACATTAGACAAGGCTAGACTATGTTAATGGCGAGGCTCTGATACCACTGTAAGTGCACGGCGGCGCCCCGGCCTCCATCCCGAGGCCAAATGCGGAAGCGAAAAACTTTAATTTTGCAAACTAGCAAACCGGCACCACCGCGCACTAAACACCCGGATCGAACCATTAACTAGTCCTAGCAAACTACAAGATGGGGAATAGAGATATACCGACTGATCCGAGTCCTCCGGTCTTCTCGTCATCGTCCCGATCTCCCGCGGAATGTCCTGTCTCCACCTCGTCGCCGGAAGTGCACCACATCGCCTACATCTTTTACGGGCTCCCACCTCTATGCCGAGGCAACTCGGGCACGAAGCTGGCTAGTCGACATGCTCAAGCTTTGCTGTAGAATGTGTAGTGAGCTATTTGTGTCTCTAGGGATTTTGGGAGTTGCCATTGGTGGAGGAAATGAACTAAGCTTTTGGAGATGGTGTTGTGGGATTTTTCCAACATGACATGAACCAAAATCCCACACTACAAATTTTGGGCAGCCCCATGAGGAATGGCCGGCCATCACAAGTGAGGGGAGAGTGAGAATGAGAGTGTTCTCCAAAATATGGGAGCCACTCACAAATCATACAAGAGAGAGAGGAATGGTTATCATGCAAAGAAATGATAGCTAGGAAAGTCCAACACTCAAACAACAATCATCACTTCCAAAAGTCATGCCATCATCAACAACCATATCATATAAAAGTCAAGCCAAGATGGATGAAGAAGTCAAATGGTCAAGGGATGGTTCATCATCATGATCCAACAAAATGCAAAGAACACCCTCCACAAATGCTTATTTGCACAAATGCAAATAAGCCCTCCTCCACCAATTTTCGGCCAATGAAGGATACAAAGAAATATGGCCGAAACGGAAAGCAAACTGGTAACTCCTGAAAACTGGTCCCGTAATAAATCACAGGAAAACCCCGCTACTGTGCATACACACCCGCATTTGTATTCCGACCGAAATACAAATGCAATGAGACAAAGTCTACACTGTACTATATTAGGATCCGGCTTAAACCAAAACCGGCTAGTAATATCCGTCCGATCCTGATCCGTGCAATACCACATATATCTGATCGAACCCTGCCATATATCCATACGGCCTCTAGTACGAACTGTCCGATCCTGATCCGTGCAATACCGCACGTATCTGATCGGACCTTACCATATCTCCATACGGCCTCTACAGCTTTTCGCCCGAAAGCTTGAGTAACTGAATGTGGGGGACTCTAAAGACTCGTCAACACCTTGGTTGTGGATTTAACCACCAGCACGTCAGAGGTATAAGCCAATACGTAACGGGCTACCAGGTATTGACCAAAATGGACGTCTGTGAGCGAACTCATCCTGCAACCCTACTGAGCCTGTCAGTGACAATATCCGTACAGTCCGGTCCATTCGTCTATGAGCATCGCATGGCGGGCCTAGGGGGTTGGTAAAAGTCAGACCCCCAAAAGCGGTACAAGTCGTGTCGGAGTGTAGACCAGAACACCCTGAGATACTACTGGAATACCTACCAGTAAATCTCCTGCCTCGGCCGAGGGCTTTGTGTAATGGCTCTCCTAGACACAGCGCGACCTCACCCCCAATACCGGGAGAGACGAACCCCTGAAGATCCGCTCACTGCCTCCATATGGCTCGAGACTGTACCCAACTAAAACCTGTTTGCACGTCTCCTTTGAGCGTGGTAGGGTAGTAATCAAAGTACAGTGGGAACTCACACGAGACAAATGACGATCATCAGGTCGATGAACTAACCTGTACACATGTCACCTGGGAACTGCTATCTGACGTCTGGTATAAGACCAACTAGCATGTTCCCGGCGAGTCCTGTCCGGTGTACTCATAACCCAATGAGCACCTGTATACATCTTAGGTGAACCAACTAACACCAGTGGCTTGTGAGACCGGTCACCGCCCCTCGTCGGGGTCTCGACTGTATACACTAGTCTAGTCTGGAGTATCGATGCCCTGTTTCGAAACTCCCACGACTAGGGACCATTTAAGGATGTGCTTATAGACCACCAGCTCCCACGTATATGATCGCCCTCATACTGCTGGCAGTCAAGCAATAATCCTAGGGGCTCTATCAACGTGTAATAGCGACATGTCAGGTCACCTAAAGCAGTACACGATGATAAAGATAAACCAGATAGCATACTATCATCTCGAGTAAGACTGTTCTACTGGGACAGGTCCTCCCTCAATCATTGCAATCACGTGCCTGTGATCCAATAATTGACTCTGAGGGCACTATCTCCAACAGTCCTAAGGTCACTTAGGCGGAGTACCGTATCGTAAGTATGCCGTGGATCATACCCACGCTACGCCACTATGCTTAAGTCACCTACTCCATCTACCAAGATCGTCCTACACTCAGAAAGGTAAAACCTACGCTCTGATACCAACTTTGTCACGACCCGAAAGTACGGAACGTGACTGGCACTTAGATTACGAGACGTCTAAAGGCGTACCGTAACCTAAGTCAGCCAAAGCCCAGAAAATCTAAACCAAAATCAAAAGAGAGTGAAGGAAAACCTTTAATGAAAACGGTTTTTAAATCAATTAAGTTGCATAGAATCCCTTTTTAAAAACATCAAAATTTCCCGAAAATTTCGGCAGAGTCTCCCCTGTATTTTCTATCCCCCAAAATGGGTACAACAAGATATATATAACCTGTAATCATAAAATGGCATCCCCAAGCGGGAGCTAGCTCTTCGCCCAAGGCGGATCACAACCACACGCAATATAAGTAATATCAAGAGAAAGAGCATAAAAGAAATGCAAGATATCAGAAAACACACGTCGGCTCAAGTGAGCTCGACCCAAAAGAAACCACATATATACAAATCTCTCAATCTCATCACTAGGTCGCATATACAAATAGAAAGTGGTAGATGGAGAATACTAGATACAATGATAGAGCAAAAAGAAATAAAGTGTGCTCGCAACCCACCTACGGGCGATGTCGCGAGTCTGAGCAAAAGGAGCTGATGATAAGATAGCCGCCGCTACAAGACTGATGAGTCCGACCTGCAAGACACTGTGGCACAACGGGGGTGAGTTTCCAGCTCGTGAGTAGAATATAACATCTAATAAGGCAATCGTAAGAATGCACGCAAATGTGTCACAGCATGTATGTTCAGATGTGATATAATACCTCTAGTATGCATGCACATGTATGCAATGTCATTACTAAATCTTTAAGTGTTTTAAATGTTAAGAGTTCTGCATTCTTAACTTTAGAAAAAAGAATATCTGTATAATAGCTAAATACCATCAAGAAATCATCTGAAAACCGTGTCAAGCATCGACACCAAATATGAAATCACCCCTGTCTCAATGTCTCACTGTATCAATGTCTCAAAATATCGGGCTCCGTCAGTCCGGATCGGCCCATGTCATCAAATCTCACGACAACGGTCTGTATCCTCCGGATATCCGCCGCGCCAGACATCACCGGTAGGTAGTCTTCCTCTGCCAGGCTCATCGTCTACAACTCGATCTTCTTGTCCCGGGATACCATACCGGGCCCACCATGTACCCGAGACGGTTCATCCACTCCTCGAATCGGGTCTCGAAATCCAACAGAAAACATGAAAACTCATGGTGGACGACACATACATCACGAGAAAACTGCAACTTTGTTTTAAAAATGATAAATATAAGCTTTTGTTAAATTCTTGCGGTTTTCCCAAAAATCCAGAAATCGCAGCAATACTGAAATCCTCAAGAAAATCATAATGTCCAGCATGTTATATATGATAAATGTCTATGATATCAAGGTATGCGATGGGATTTGTGGCTAGAAATCTATGTATGTATGATGATGATGCGAGGTATATACATGCCATGCAATTTCATATATCATGTATGATGCAAGTGGCGATATTAAGCTAAACAGGTTCTATGGTGCTCGTGGCATGGCAATTACCAAAGGCGTGTGTGTCACATGAATAGTGCGCGTGCATCAGATGCCAATGGTAATGGTGTTCGTGTCCTACGAAGTGATATCGCATATGTGTATATGAATGTCCATGCAATCTAGTATACGGTTAGCTGTAAGGGTATGCAATGTAAATAAAGGGGTAAGCTAACTAGCAATACAAGTCTTGCAAGAAATAGGGTAATCCTAACTAGGGGGCGCTTCGCACCATCCAGACGATTCCCCCATAGATGAATATATCTACTCACTTGAATGCCTCGCTAATCCGATCCGACCACCGCCTTGCCTTTACGCGCCGTGTCCGATGTTTCCCCGACCGATCCTAGCATTGCATAACACACAATATAAGATTACATAACCCTAAAACGACACCAAGTCAATATAAAAAGATCGACGCTCTTGAATTAAACATAACATGCACTCGGTGCGCGGAAAACACACGAAAATCGCTAAATCTTAACTAGAATCGTTATTTCGGGGCAATCGACAAAACTAAAACCCGACTAGACAAAACCCCGCATTCGCGCATACTAAAAGTCGTATATGAAGCTAATTATATCGCTAATATAACGCAATTGGATCACATCCTAATTTTTATAAAAATCTAGTAAGCAAATTGCATACGGATTCGATGCAAATATCGCAATTTATCGATCTAGCGAGCGCAACATCGAACAATTAACCACTCTAACCAATTAGATAACCAAAGCCCTAACTTAAATCCATCAACCATGCTACAAACCCTAATTCAAAATCAAATCCCTTTCTTGAATTTCCTAAACAAACAATTACTACTAAATTAACACTTCAAAATTCAATTTTAGCACATTTAAACTACAATTTAACAACTAGTTTAGAATTTTCACCTCACAAGTTGAACCCTAGTTTGCTCAAGCCACCAAAGATGCCTCCTTTCTTTAAGTTTTGAACTAAATTTGGTTTGAGGAGAGATGGGATTAGGATTTTGCTTTGAATTTGAGATGGAATTTGTGAATTTTCAATGGATTTTGCTATGAAAATGAAGCAAGAAGAAGTGAGAAAAATGGGGAATGGCAGCAGCTCATCTCGGCCAGCAGGTGGGGAAAGGGAATGGGGGTTTTGTGTAGAGGATTCTAGGTCAAAAAACCCCTTAAGTTCTCATTTAATGCATTTCACATCAACCTTTTTCAAAAAAACCCCTTTTTACTTCATTTTTTTCATAAATTTCAAACCATAAAACTAAAATCTTACAAAGTCATAATACAATTTATTAACACTCTATTTTAGTTTATAAAGATTCCTAATTATGATATTTATCTAATTAAATTTGTATTTATCACTAATTTAATGTATTTTTAAAAACTTAAAATAATATTAAAAATAATTAATTACGAATTTTTTTTTATTTAACTAGAAAATTTTAAGTAACATTTTAGTGACCAATTTATAGTAATATCTTATCTAAATTTTGTGTAATTAGGTCTACAATGAAAAATACCTATTTTGGTTTTTTACGGAAAAAGCTGAAAATTTAGCCGATTACCGAAAAACTGCCTAAACGGTTTTCGAAGGGTTACATGAACATCCCTAAACCCTTTTTAAGTTCTATAAAGTTTATGAACTTTATCAAAAGAATCATTAATATCCTAATCGGGCGTGCTAACAATTCTTTGTTAGTTCCGACCGTGATTAGAGATTAGATTAATGATTGTTTTGGTAAAGACTAGATATGAACGGAGTTTCGTGTCGAGATAAGGGTTAAGAGAGGGATTCTTTTTCCCTCCAGAAACCCTAATCTACACGCATCACCGTCGTTCTAGTTTTAAATCTATTAAAGGATAAAAATGATAACTTTTAATTAATCGTCCATGACTACTAAATCCTAACGAACCCTACAAGCCCCCTTATTATATTCACTACATCCCTAAAATAATCTAGATCTATATTTTTGCATTCTTGCTTAACGTAGATCTAGAAACCATTCTTCAAAATTCTTTATCCCTCCTCTCTTTCTCAACACATCTAAAGTAAGATTAAAAGGTTCAACGTTTTCCTGAGGAGGACCCGTACTCACCTCGGTCTAGCTACGCGCGACACCGTTCTGATTGAGGTTAACTACTACAAACACACTCTTTCGCAACAATCAAACACCGATGGATATGGGATCATCCATCGCCCATCATATGGGTCAAGATGCGTATACGCTAGTCTACCCTGGTGTATCGATGCCCTGTCTCGATACACTCTCGACTAGGAACAGTTATAGGATGTACCCATTGATTATCCTGGCCCTACTAGTATGATATCATAATAGTCCCAGTAGTCGAGTACATATCTTAAGGGATTTATTAACATGTGAGAGTAAGACAGTATACTAATACAAGTCAACATGTTAAGACAAAGCGAAACCAAATAGCATACATCATGTCGAGCAAGAAATTCCTCTCTATATATATCCAAGTATCCACTATAATATATATCATATGTACAACAATGGCCTTTAGGGCATATATATAATTAACATGCCAACCGTTGGAAACTCTTATGCTTGATTATCCTTTTGATTTCCTCAAAGCATGATGGAAAATTCAATTGGTGTGGCATCTCCATACTTTTCCTCATCTAGGAGAGCACAAATAAGTTTAGGGCACCAAGCTTTGGTTATCTCCCATTCTCACTTGCAAAAGACTTCTCTTTTGTTCTCTCCCCCTCAATTTTGACATCCAACGTTTGAGTTAGCTCAAGACTAAAGCAAATAAGAATAAATTACGAGAGGCACAGTAATTAACAAGAAATGTTTAAGCTAAAGCAAACAGGTCCATAGGAGCTTGGGCTGGTTTTTGGAATGAACATCACTAGCCTTAAAAAGCAAGGAATCGTGTACTTAATTGAAGTTTGGCCATGTCTCATGGGGTTGAAAATAGAATTTGATGACCAAATAAAGAAACCTCAAAAATCTAGTCATATTGTGAGCATATAAAACCTATGTATTGCCATTTATTAACAATACTTGTTACTTAGGGTGAATTGCATGCGGAAAGCCACACCTCTTGGTTGGTTTGGTGCTATGTTCGAATTAGACAAATTAGGTTGACTTTTTTAAGCTCCATCAAAACCAACTATTCTCTCTTAACTAAGACTGTTTAGCACATGATACCT